>CM053140.1:165619700-168119700 GCA_028571685.1 Heterohyrax brucei
CCATTACTGAACTTTTTGATCAAAAATTCTATAAAAGAATAGTGATCAAAAGATGAGAAATATAGAACATAATTTCAAATTCTCATAAACTCGAGGATTTCTAAAGCCACGGAGCCTGCATGAACCTCTGAAACTCATGCTCTTAAGTAACCTTTAAGCTTTAAATAAAAAATACCCCTGAAATCTTCTTGAAACTAAATGATAGCTTAGTTAACTAGTAAAAAGATGTCTTCCTTGAGCATTATACTCTTTGAAGGACTATCTGTATGAGATCATATTGACAACAGCAGCTCAAAAATTTAGATGAGATCCTTAGAGGACTGTAAGTTTGTGTCCATGAGGGAAGAACGGCCCAGAGAAGAAGGGTAAGAGTAGTTGCACAACATAAAGAATGTAAGAATGTCACTGAACTGTATTTGCAGAAACTGCTGAATTGGTGTATGCTTTGCTGTGTATAGTCTGAGCAACAATGAAATAAAATTTTTTAAAAAGAAGTTATAAATATACAACTTGTGCCATAAGAAAAGATGAAAGAAAAACTGTATCTTCAGTATGATAATTACTACATAAAATAAAACTATTAATTATTAAAAAAGATTGATTTCAAATCAATAACCTAACTTTAGAACTTGAGGAACTACAAAAGAAAAGCTATAAAGTTTAAGACTAACAGAAGGAAAGAGATAACCAGGGCTCAAATGGAGGGAAATGAGATAGAAAATGGAAAAACAACAAAGAGAATAAAAAACAGAAGTTTGTTTTTTGAAAAGATCAATACAATACACAAACCTTTAGCTAGACTGAAAAATGAGAAGAGAAGATATGAATATCTAAATGAGAAATGAAGGTGGAGACAGTACAACTGACCCCATGGAAGCAAAAGGAGTCATAACAGAAATAATGTGAACAATAGTGCATCAACAAATCAGAAGAAATAGATGAATACTTAGAAGCACAAAAACTCTCTAAATTAACTTGAAAAGAAACAGAAAATCTCAGTAAACCCATACCAAGTGAAGAGATTGAGTCAGTAATAAAAATTCACCCAATTAAAAAAGAAGTCTTGAGCCAAATAATTTCACTGAGGAATTCTGCCAGACATTTATTGAAGAAATGACACAAATCCTCTTAAGCTCTTCAAAAGAAGAAAAGGAAGAAGTGCTTCCTAACTCATTCTGTGAAGCTACCCTTATATCAAAGCCCGACAAAAACATCATAAGAAAACTACACATCAATATTCTTTATGAATATTGATTTAAAAAATGCTCAACAAAATGTTGCAAACCCAATCCAACACCATGTTAAAAGGATTATAAACTGTGACCAAATTGGACTTAACCCAAGAATGCAAGGGTAGTTCAACATGAGAAAAAGAACAATACACCACTTTGTAGAGAAAGGGAAAGAAGAAAATGATCCTATCAGCCGCTCAAAAAAGTATGGACAAAACTCAATACTGTTTCATGATAAAAACAACAATCAAGCTAGGAATAGAAGAGAAAGTTCTCAACATGATTTATGGAAGTTATATCCATTTATGAAATTTATGAAAAAAACCACATCTAGCATCATACTCAGTGGGGCAAGATTGAGATCTTTCCTATTAAGATCAAGAACATACTCTCCTCACTACTGCTGTGTAATATTGTACTGGAAGTCTCAGCCTGAGCAATCATGTAAGAAACAAAAAGAAAAGGAATTTAAGTTGAAAAGGAAAAAGTAAAACTATCCCTGTTCTCAGATGCCACAATATAATGTATATAGAATATCCCAAAGAATCTACAAGAAAACTACCATAGCTAGTAAACAAGTTTGGCAAAGTTTCAGAGTAAACATGAACACACATAAGTCAATCGAATTTCTATGACCAGCCATGAGCTATCTGAAAAGGAAATTAAGAAAAACGGTTCCATGTACAGTAGCATCTAAAAGAATCGAATACCCAGGGAAGAGTTTAATCAGGGAAGTGAAAGATTTACACACTGGAAACTAGGAAGCGTTGTTGAAAGCAAGCAAGGAAAATCAAAACAAATGCAAAGATATTTCACATTCACAGGTTGGAAGACTTAATATTTTTAAGATGTCAGTGCTGCTTAAAGTGATCTGAATATTCAATGCAACCCTAATGAACATTGCAACAGCCTTTTTTTTTCAGAAATGAAAAACCGATTCTTCAGTTTATGTGTAATCACAGAAGGCCCTAAATAGCAAAAATAGTCTGGAAAAAGAAAAGTAGGAGTACTTACCCTTTCTGAATTCAAAACATATCTGAAAGTAACAGTGGTCAAAACAGTCCAGTACTGGGTACAGTGATAGACATGCTGGATCAATGGAATATAATTGTTAATCCAGAAGTAAACCCATACATCTATGATTTTTTGACAAGTACATTGAGTTCATTTAATGAGGAAACAACAGTCTCTTTAGTAAATTGTGTTGAGACAACTGGATCCTTAATACAAAAGAATGAAGTGAGACCCATACTTCACACTGTATTAAAAAATTATTCAAAATAGATCAACAATCTAAATGTAAGAACTAAAACCATAAAAGTCTTAGAACCGAAGATAGGGGTAATACTTTTGGGATCTAGTTTTCCACCATGGATTCTTAGTTACAGCACTAAATCTTGGAAAATAAAAGACAAAATGATAAATAGGAGCTTCACAAAAAATATAACCTTTTGTGCATCAAAGGACTCTATCAACAGAGTAAACAGACAACATACAGGCTGAGAGAAAATATTTAGGAAGCACATATAAGATAAAGGTTTAATATCTAGAATATATGAAGAATTCCTGTAATTTTACAAAAAAAACACAAACAACCAAATCAAAAAATGGACAAAGACTGTAAATAGACATTTAACCAAAGAAAATATGCAAATGGAAGTAAGCATATGACATTATGTTCAATGTCATTAGTCATTAGGGGAATGCAAATCCAAACCATAATGAGGTGTCACTTCATCGCCACTAAGATGGTTATTATCAGGAATAGGATGTAGAGAAACTGAACCTTTTTTCTTTGCTAGTGGGATTGCAAAATGGTACAGCCACGGTGGAAAAGTTTGGATGTGCCTCAAAAAATTAAACATAGAATTACCACATGACCTAGCAACTGAACTCCTAGGCATATACCCCAAAGACTTGACAGTAGGGACAGTATTTGCACAGCCATGTTCATTGCAGTGTTATTCACAACGGTGACACACTGGAAATAAACCATTTCCGTAAAGAAAACGTGGCATATATATGTTGTTATTGTTAGGTGCCATCAAGTTAGTTCCAACTCATAATGACTTAATGTACACAGAAAAAGCCACTGCCAGGCACTGTGCCATCCTCACAATAATAGCTTTGTTTGAGTACGTTGTTGCAGCCACTGTGTCAATCCATCACATTGAGGGGCTTTCTCTTTTGCTGACCCTCTGGTTTACCAAGCATGATGTCCTTCTCTGGGGACTGGTGCCTCCTGATAACATGGTCAAAGTACACGAGACAAAGTCTCGCCGTCCTCACTTCTAAGGTGCATTTTGTGTGTACTTCTTCCAAGACAACTGGCAGTCTATAGTATATTCAACATTCACCAACACTGTAAGGCAAATGCATCAATTCTTCTTCCATCTTCCTTATTCATTGCCCAGCCTTCACATGCACACAAAGTGATTAAAAATAGCATGGCTTGGGTCAAGTTCATGTTATTCCTCACAGTGACATCTTTGCTTTATTACACTTGAAAGAGGTCTTTTGCAGCAGATTTGCTCAGTGCAATGTCTCTTTTGGTCTTTTTATTTCTTGTCTGCTGCTTCTACGGGCTTTGATTGTGGATTCATGTAAAACGGAATCTTTGCCAACTTCAATCTTTTCTCCACTTATTATGATGTGGTTTATACACACAATGGAATATTACTCAGCCATAAAGAGATATTTCTGATAGTACTACAATATGAATGAAACTTGAAAACAGGCTGAGTAAAAGAAATCACACAGAAAAGGACAAATATTTTGGGATCCCACTTGCATGAAATATCCAGAATAAGCAAATGTGTAGAGACAAAAGTTCATTAGTGATTACAAGGGACAGAGGAGGGGAGAAGGGGACGTTATCAGTTCAGGAGCACTGAGTTTCTGTCCAAACAACAACAACAACAAAAACCATTGCTGTTGAGTTGACTCTGACTCACAGTGACCCTATAGGACAGAGTAGAACTGCCTCATAGAGATTCCAAGGAGTACCTGGTGGATTGCAACTACTGACCTTTTGGTTAGCAGCCCTAGCACTTAAGCACTGTGCCACCAGAGTTTCTGTCAAAGGTGATAAAAACATTTCACAACAGACTGTGGTGATGATTTCACAACGTGGTGAACGTGATTAATGTTACCTAATTGTACACATAAAAACAGCTGAAATGGCAAATGTTTTGCTGTATACATATTTTACCACAATAAAATAATAAATAAATTTGGGGTGGAAATTCATCAGTATGTGGGGAAGGAATGGATGAAGGCATGAGAGAGGAAGTGTTCTGGTTTATCTGTAGATTCCTGATTTGTCTGACCAGATAAATGGTGGTGCCACTGTGGCGATGGGGTACCTGGAGACAGAGCCAGTGTGATGGGCTGGGAAGCAGAAGTTTCCAGTTCGAGATTTCGTGGTACCTGTGGAATACTCAAGGGCATATGTATGACACATGAGTCTGGTGGTCAGGAAAGATGTCAGGTCTGGTGGTCCCTATACAACTCTCATGCAGGTTGAGGAGAGCCAGTCAACTACCTTAGACTCTTGATTGAGGATACTCACCCCCTCCATGCCAGACATACTATCTGTCTTCCACTAGGCTGGTAGAAGTGCCAAGTCAGCTGTAGGTGTCTCCCAGGGGCTTGAACCTAGAGAAGCAGATGCTGGGAGCTAGTGTTCTTAGATTCCCTCCTGCCTGTCTGTTGGTTTCCAAAATACTTATTCCCACAGTGAGGTGTAGGCTCAAGAGTTAAGGCAAACAGGCAGTGTGGCCAATGAGTATCTAGCTTATCCCATCTTTCTGCTTCCTTATTCTCTTCTCTAAGGGTCACTGGTAAGGGCTTTTGCCTTCTTTTTGTGAGTGACAACTCCTCGTGCACCACACCTGAGTCTCTCCACCTGTGGCTTACAGCAAAACTCCACATTGAATCCTCCAAGCCTGGCTCTTGAGATTTTAACAGAGGAATTCAGGAATTCAGAAAACCCTCATTGCCTTGAAGAATGCCTGTCTTTTAAAATTATTGTCTTCCTATGGGCTCAGAAATCCTATTCTGGATGTGGAAAGCTGAATATTGACTCTTTCTCTTTCCATTCCAGCAACAACAGTCCCTAAGGTCCCCTGTGAAAACCGCATGGTGCTGGCCAACTAGGAGAAGATTACATGCTGGGAAATATAAAAGAAGAGTTTTTTTTCTTTTTCTTTGGTTACAGTATGGTCATAGTCTGTTATTCATACTAAACTAAAAGGTTCCACACCTGTTGCTAAACCAAACCTGTTGCCATTCTGACTCACAGTGACTCTAAGGACAAAGTAGAACTGCCCCATGAGGTTTCCAAGGGGTGGCGGATGATTTCAATTGCTAACCTTTTGGTTTACAGCCAGACTCTCAATGACTCTGCCACCAGGGCTCCTTATGGAAATTTAGAGGGGTTTAAGTAGCCAGCCCAAGATCACACAGCTAGTAAATAACTAACCTATACCCACACTTTCAGTACTGTTCCTTACTGACTAATCCTTGGGAAAATTCTGAGAGAACCCAGTCTTAAGTTTCATAAATCGCTTGTTTTTTGCTGCAGTAGAAGCTAAGAGGACTCTCTAAGTTGATCAAGTGTGCTGGCTAATTTAATCCCACTGTGACCTTTAGGGGAAACCCTGGTGGTGTAGTGGGTAAGTGCTGTCCGCTAACCTGAATCCGCCAAGTGCTCCTTGGAAAGTCTACGGAGCAGTTCTATTCTGTCCCATAGCGTGGCTGCTATGAGTTGGAATCAACTTGATGGCAGTGGGTTTGTTTGGTTTGAGTGATCTTTAGTAGTGCTTGGTCAGCCCCACTCCAGCTGGGCTATTTTCCTGTGGAGGAAGCAGCAGCTTGGGACACGCAGGGAGTTGCTAGGATCTCTCAGGTGCTGGAGGCGTGCCTCCCTGGGTGCAAAGTTCCAGGCCGAAAGTTTATGTAGTAAGTGTGAAACATGTTGCCCTGCACTTGTCCCTTTTTTGACATTGTATTGGTTCAAGCAGGCCCTCACTTCCTGCCAAATGTGAGTCTGACAATGTTCCTCCCCCTGGGGACAGCCTTTCTCAGGTCTCCGTCCTGCTCTCAATGAGTAGCTTGGCATACTCACTGGCATTGAGATGAAATGAACAAACAAACAAAAAAACCCACTGCCATTGAGCAGATTCCAACTCACAGCTACCCTATAGACAGAGTAAAACTGCTTCAAGAGCTTCTAAGGAGTACCTGGTGGATTTGAACTGCTGGACATTTTGGTTAGCAGATGTAGCACTTAACCACTATGCCATAGCTGACTTAAATCCATTGGTTCCATCGAGGGTATCTGTATTCTAGTGGCAGATAGAGCTGAATCAAAAGCCAGAAGAGCTCATTGGTAAACTGAACGACAGAGATATTTGAGGGTCTTCTGCAGGTCCCTGAAATCGTTGTAGCCAGGCTTCACAGGCAAGCTGCATAGACTCCCTGTTCTTTCTCGTCTCTGGGGCTTTGTACATGCTCTTTCCTCCCTCTGGATAACTTCCCTTCTCTGTGTCCCCTTTGCTAGCCTGACACTGCCTCATCTTTGAAGCCTCAGTGCAGGTGTGACTTCTGGACTTCCAAGTCTGGGGTAGGTATCCTTTTCTGTGACCCCGCTACCCTCCACAACACTCCACACTCCTTGTTAAGGGCCTGTCTGCTTGTCCTGTCCTGTCCATTCCCTCAAATAGCTACTCCCTGGGGTTCCTCTCAGTACTCCTGAGCACCTAACACAGTGCCTGGTGCAAAGTGGGGGCTCCACTCTTATCTGTTGCTGAACTACATGTTCATATGCGTGTACTTCAGCGCTTTATTAGCTTTTTCTTACAGTTATAAGTAAAATAGGCTTAAACATTATTTCTTAGCTTTTATCTTTCCACAAGAAAAAATAAGTTGTATGCAAAGAAAGCTTTAGGGTCAGAAAGCTTATAACTCCAGTTCCATTATTTACTGAGCCTATACCTATCCATTCAAATAATACCTGCCTATAAGGCATAAGGAAACCCTGGTGGCATAGTGTTTAGGTGAGACAGCTGTTAACCAGAAAGCCAGCAGTTCAAATCTGCCAGGTGCTCCTTGGAAACTTCTATGGGGCAGTCCTGCTCTGTCGTTCCGGGTTGCTATGAGTCAGAATTGACTTGAAGGCACTGGATTTGATTATTGTTATTTTTATATTTTTTTAATAAGGTGCAGAGGAAACCCTGATGGCACAGTGGTCAAGTGCTGCAACTGCTAACTGAAGGTTGGCAGTTTGAACCTACCAGGTTCTCCTTGGAAGCTCTACAGGGCAGTTCTACACTGTCCTATAGGGTTGCTATAAGCTGGAATTGACTTGACAGAAGTTTTTTTTTTTTTGATAAGGTGTAGGGAAACCCTGGCACTGCAGTTAAGAGCTCAACTGCTAACCAAAAGGTCAAAAGTTCTGATCTACCGGCTGCTTCTTGGAAACCTTATGAGGTAGTTCAGTTCTGTCATATGGTGTTGCTATAAGTGGAAACTGACCCAGTGGCAACAAGATTAGTTTGTTATAAGGCATAGAAGGGGAGCCTGGTGCTGCAATAATTAAAAACTCAGTTTCTAGTCGGAAGGTTGGTGGTTCAAACTCATACAGCAGCTTGGGTGAGAAAGACCTGATGAACCACTGTTACGTGGACTTGCTATGAAACAGAAAACTACTTGAAGGTACATGACAATATAAGGCATAGGAAAGATTTTGCATAAGAGATGCTCTGCACAGACTTGGAAACACCCCTCCTTCACTATGCCCCAACGCATGCACATCCCAGGCGTGTACTACTCTCCTGCTCCCACACACATAGATGCAATTTCAGCTATACTTGTGGGGACCAAGAGAGTCTTGCGTGACCATCACAAAGTCAAGAAACGGGGTGGCTAGGAGTTTGTTAAGTCCAACAGAAGGAGAGGATTCAGACCAGAACTTGTCTGCTGGCTCCCAGCTCTTCTGGGCAGGTGGAATGTCTTCAGGCTGTCTCTTCACCCTCATTCTGCAAGCCTGTAGAGTTTTCCCCACCCCCAGGATGGAGATTCATTTATCAGCATTCTAATTTTAAAAGTTCTCAGTGTACAGAGATGACTTTGATCTTCAGCAGAAGTTTATTTCTTCCTATTAGCATCACATTATACAATCTCTGACAGATTAATCACAGCTATTGTTGTGCTGCTTATTCTACATACTGTACAATTTTACTTTCAAAATGCTATTTTAATTAAGAAGGAAGTGCACAAGGGGATGCATTTTCCTGACAGACAGGCTTCTTGGGCCCCACTGAGCAGGTGTATGCCATGCTGCCTGCCGTGGTGGCATCTCCGGTGAGGAGCTGGAGCCCCAGAGCCAGGGAGGGAGGAAGTGAGTCCTGTGGTTTTATGATGTAATGGGAGGACAGTGGATAACTTGGCTGGAGCTAAGTTATGCATTTTTTCAGAATATTTTCCTTCTTTGTCTTGTTCAAATTAGTACATCTTTTCACCATGTGGCATAAAGAATGTGGCATGTGGCAGGAGTCTGATTAAAGGCTGTATAAGCATAGAGGTTGGTGACCTTGGGAATTCCTTTAACCTAGGTTTGAGTTCAACCTGGTTCAGCTACTTAGTACATTTGTGACCATGGACAACTTGCTGAACCCCTCTCATCATTAAATTCCTTAGAGGAAGAAGATTCCTATATGGGGTATATATAGGAAATTTGGGTGGTTTAAACCAAGCAATGTCTAAAAGACACTTTGGGATGGTTCTTGGCACACAGTGAGGTCTCTGTGACCTCAAACCAAACTGGTTGCTGTGGAGTCAGTTCCAACTAAAGGTGATGCTATATGTCTAGAACAGTAATGCGCTCCATAGGGTCTTTAAGGCTGCAACGTTTTGGAAGTAGACCACCAGGCCTTTCTCCTGAGACTTCTGCGGGTGGTTTCAAACCTCCAATCTTCTGATCAGCGGCTCAGCACTTAACCACTTGTGCCACCCAAGAACAGCCAAGTGCTGAGTAAAAGGGTCATTATCTGATCCTGCAGGATGGATTTTCTTCTGCTCAGAGGAAGCTAGGGGAGACAAAGGAGCAGAGCTGCGACAGGAAGAGGCCGATTTCCCCGGCTTGACAGTTTGGGAAATGGTCCAGCCTCGTTTGAAAAGAACAACCACGTTGAAATTGCAGAATCCAGAAACTGATTTCAAATTCACCATCTACCCTCAAGTTGTGGACCCAGAGCCAGATACCAAGTCAGTTGGAGCAATAAGTTCATTTTTTAAAAAAGAAAAACAGTTTGTGGCGAGGGAAAAAATGCTCGCACAAGAAGCCTGAGCATAGTCCCACTCAACCGAGGTTGAATAAAGAGCTAGCAACGCTGGTGTGAAAGCCGCGGGCTGGGGTCAAGAGCTGGCTTAGGCTCTGCATCGGAAGTGCACTTTGCTGCAGATGAATCGCGGTTTTGTTGCGTGGTATCAGTGCCATTACAATACTGTCAGGCCAGATTGGCATGATTAAGGTGATAGTGAGCTTTCCTAGTTCACCTTAGAAAAGACAGCCCAGATAATAGAGCCTTGGAACCCATAAGACTCTTGACCAAACAGCTGCAGAAATGGGGAAGCAAAAAATAATCTTAAATTCCGATAGGATAAAACCACTTTCCCACTTAGAATCCTATATGAAGTCCCATCAGAATACATTCCAGGGAATAATCATAGTTCTTTTGTTGTGTTAGAGTTCGTCATTTCAAATACCGAGCCCCTTGAGAGTGAGTAGTCAGCGTTTTCCTTCTCTGCATCAGCATTCCTGAGTTCAGTACCTGCAAGATCTTGCTTTTCAAAAAAAACAGTTGTTCAATTGAATGAAGAAAGGTTCTTCTAAGAAATGGGCCACTGGTGGGGTTCATCTTGCAGAGAAATCTTGGTTGTAATGGGACTTCACATCTTGTTCTTTAAGAACAGCTGTGATCTGTTAGGGTGGAGTAAAAGGTATAAATCGAAGTAAAAAACTGAGAACAGAACATATGGCATTGTCATTAATGGCATTTAGAATGCAGTGAATATATGGAACAGGCTGTGTGTCACATTGTTCCAAATGTGGCTTTAACAATCTTTCCAAACTCCTTGCACATGTGAAGGGAGAGACAAAATTGGTTTGCACTGGAAGAAAGGGAGGTTTACTCAGGACGTCAGTGCAGGATTTGCACTCAGCAGAAGAATGCGGCATGGATCATGCCTTTTTATGGGGACATTTCTTTTCCAATGAAAGCAAAATCATTGAAAACACCCTGTGTTAGCTAACATTTTTATGGGCTTTAATATACTTTCTGGCACTTTTATATAATGCAGATATTCATTTAAACTTCAGAAGGCAAAGTTAACTTGATTTTAGTTTATTCTACACATTTTTCAAATGCTGGGGCCTGGTAAACATTACAAGTTCTCCCTCTGACTGACAGTGGCTCTGAGGGTGGTGACTTGGCCTTTAAGACTATGAATCACTTTTTGTAGATTGTTGCTTCTCTCTGCTTCTGAGATGCGGAGATTCAAGCCTACGCTTCCTTGTTGCTTCTCACTGCTGTGCACTTCCTGGTATGTACTACCTATATCACAGCAGGAGTCCCTGGGTGACCCAGTTGTTAAGTGTGCAACTGCTAACCCCAGAGCTGGCTATTTGGACCCACACAGAAGTGCTTGGAAGAAAGGCCTGATGATCTGCATCTGAAAGGTCACAGCCTTTAAAACTCTATGGTATGCATTCCTACTCTGTAACACATGGGGTCACCAGGAGTCAGAATCAACTCCACAGCAACTGGTCTTCATTTTAATTACCTAAAAAGGTGATTTGGCTTCACTAGACCCCAGGTGGGTCTAAGACAGGAGTCACTAAAGATGGGCATCATTCGAGGTTTAACAAAATTAGAGAGGGGTCCCAATGTTAATGGTTTCACATAGTTGTTTTAAAAAGGACAACTAATAATAAAATTATGATAAAAATTATAGCCAGGCAATTTACAAATTTAAACCATGACATAGAAATGCATAATACAAATGACTCTACTTGGCGTGCTAGGATACAGTGTGCTAGGAGACGAAGAGGCGTGTTGGCACTGTCTGTTTTTAGCTATGCCCGACCCATGGGGAGCAGCTCAAAGAAAGATTTGCAGGAAAAATGACACAAAGCTGGCAGGGCAGGAGAAACACCAAACAAGACAGAGGGAAGAAGGGATTGAATGTGCCCTATGCTTTGTCAGTGTCAAACATGCAAAAAAACTGAACAGGATGTGTTTTTTTTTTCAATTATATCCCTTCTGCATTTTGGTCTTTGGTTCCGTACCAGTGGAGTCAAGGTTAGTGTCATGGAAGGATTTGCCTCTGCAAAGGAGGATGCTACCAACTCCTGCTCAGGACTGGCCTACGCAGAAGGGTGAAAAAAGTTATACTCCTTTCAAATGCGTCCTATCCCCTCCCTGCACCGAGCTTCATCCAAGTTCATGCGCAGCCATGACTCCTTCTGTTCAAGACTGAACCGTGGGGAGAGGGAAGTGCTATACTGGGGGTAGAGAGTCTTCTTCTTTGCATTTCAGCCCTACCCAGATTTTCTACAGGACTTTAAGCAATACCATTTACCTCTCTGGACCTTGTTTGCTTGAAAGGAAGCAAGGACTGGACAAGACCAAAGAAGAGCCCTGGATTAGATGGTTTTAAGCGTTCCTTTGACCTGAAGCACTTGGCTTGGCTTGGCTTTGACCTGAAAGCTGCTGAAATAAATCAATCCACATTAAGACAATGTCTTTAGAGGGTGTTTTCATTTCACAGCCAGCTGCCCGAAAAGGGCAATGCTTATCCAAGAGGAATGACTCTTGAGTGATGAAACATCAGGGGTTTTGCCTGCCAAGTAAGACACAGAGGACTTTATTTAGAACCCTGTGTGTGTATGTGCGGGCATGCATGCATGTGCACAGGTGTGTGTGTCAGGAGTTGTCAGGCGCGTGTGGTGTCTGCGCAGTCGAGAGCTTTTCCAGCCTTCCAGTTACCCATATCAAAAACCTGAAAGTCATATTTGATTCTCTTTCTTTTTTTAAACCTAATACCCAATTCGTTAGCTAATGCTAGTGGTTCAGGTAACACATCTAGAATCTGATCATTTTGCTTCTCTTCATCTATTCCCTAGATTACAGTAGTACTTTCTTAAACTGCTCTCTTTTAGCTCGCAACTTTGCTTCCTTTCATGCTATTGTGAACACTAGTTGCAGCCAGGATGGTCCTGCTGAAATTGCTCTTCCTAAAACTTTCTCTCGTGGCGTCGCTATCAATCAGCTTGAGTGAGATTATGCTGAAATTAACAAACAACACCAAAATCTCACTGGTTTAACCCTAGGAAAGTTTATTTATTGCTCAAACTACATATCTAGTTGAGGATGGCAGAGGGCCTCTGATCATTGTGGTCACCCAGAGTCTAGGACTAAAGCAGGCTCCCACAGTTACTGGAACAGAAAGAAAAGGATAGCGCAGTTTACGCAACAGTTCTGAAAGTTTCTGCCTGAAAGTGACCACATTGTCTCTGCCCCCATGTCATTGGCTAAGCAGCTGGCATGGCCACACACAACTTCAAAGGAATAAGAAAGAACAATTCTATCATTGCCCACAGGGAGAATACTGGAAATATTTGGCAAAAAGCATACTGTCTACCACAGCTTTCCATCTCAGAAAAATCTCTGTGTCCTCAACATGCCTTCCAAGGTCCTTTATGATACGACCTCCAACCCGTTACCTTTCTGACTTCACCTTGTCCTACTTTCTGTTTCCCTCCATATCAGCTCTTCTGCCTTCAACATTCCAGGCAGAATCCTCCTCAGAGCTCTGGCACTTCTTGTTGCCTCCCCTTACAGTGCTCTTTCTCTAGGTGTTTGCAGAGCTTACTTCCTTACCAGCTACAAGTCTTTGCTGGAGTGCACCCTTCATATTGAGGATTTCCTTGATCACTTGAGTTAAAGATGCACATCGCCCCCTTCCACACTTACACCTCAGAACTCCTTATCCACCTTCCCTGTTTTATTTCTTTTCTGAATTTATCATCTTCCAATGTGACCAATAACCAACTTACTTTATTTTGTGTTCTGTATTTTTATGTAAATCATGTGTTTACTGTATGTTTGTTGGAAGACTACATATCCCCCTCATGCATTATTTTCAGCTAAACAGCCTGTTGCTGTTGTGTCAATTCTGACTCATAATGACCCTATGGAACAGGGCAGAACTGCCCCATACAGTTTCCAAGGAGTACTTGGCAGATTTGAACTGCTGACATTTGGTTAGCAGCTGTAGCACTTAACCCCTATGCCACCAGGGTTTCTCTAAATGCACTAGGTGCATTGTACGAGTGGATGCGTTATTTATGTGGATGTGTTGTCAGGAAAAAAAAAAAAAGGTAGTCGCTAAGCACGTGAGCTCTGTATCACTTAAGTTTACATCTATGACTCCTCCACTTCCTAGCTAGTGACTTGGAGAATTTACTTACCCTGTTTATTGCTGTTTCCTTGTCTGTAAAGTGGAGTTAATAGCACCACTTCATATTCATAAAAACCCAAACCAGACCCACTGCTGTTGAGTCGAGTCTGACTCACAGTGACCCTAGAGGTCAGAATAGAACTGCTCCCTAGAGTTTCCAAAGAGTGTCTGGCAGATTTGAACTGCTGATCTTTTGGTTAGCAGACGTAGCACTTAAGCCACTACACCACCAGGGTTTCCTTCGTGTTTATGGTGAGGCTTAATTAGAACAAACACTACAACTCTGTAATAGTATTTTCTATTCTTAATGATCATCTGGTTCCTTGCATGAGAATGCCAACTCCATTGGGCACAGATTATTGTCCTTTTTTGCCTCTGGCCCTCAGAGGGGTATCTGGCATACAATAGATAGAGCCTCAATATTTGCTGAATAACAACTGCACTAGTACTGAATAACTAGCACATGAGGCCTGCAACTCACCCTCCTCTGGCCAGTTCACCACCTCCAAGCTACCCATAACTCAGTATGGGGAAAACTGTAAAGGGCCAGCTCTAGCCCCACCAAACTGCCCAAGATTTGGACATGTTCAGAGTCCCAAAGCACCTGCCTCCATTTCTGCTGGAGACTTCTCTGGATGTGATGATGTGTAATGTGTAGTGTGGGTTCATTTTATCTGGAAATATCCTACCATGTTTCGAATCCAAGTATATAAGTGACTAGAGTACACATGAAGCCTAAATCTGGTCTACAGTAGTAAACACTTCATCAGTGAGTCAGCTTTGGTTCCCTAAAACACTTTGCTCTGCTCCCGTGGTGCCAGCTATACCTGCTCCTGTTATAAATAGGCTAGCTGATCTGACTTGATGGCACTTGGCTGGCCATTGTCATGATTTGTCTTGGACCTGCCTTCTGTAGCAATATCTAAAGGACCAGCTGTGGGCCAGATGCATCCCCCTTGCTGTTGAGTCAATTCCAACTCATAGCAATCCTATAGGACAGAGTAGAACACTGTTCCATGGTATTTCCAAATCTATAAATCTTTACCACCAGACACACAGCCAACCAAAAAACCAAGCCTCTTGCCATCTAGTTGATCCCATCTCGTGGTGTCCATATGTTACAGGGTAGTGCTTCTCCACAGAGTTTTCTTGGCTCTAATCTTTATGGCAGAAGATATGCAGGTTTTTCTCCTGTGTCAAACCACCAACCTTTAGGATACTGAAGCACAGATACTGGAGCCACCCAGGGACCAAGGTGCTCAATAAAGATTTGTTAAATGAGTGAAAAAATGTGTTAAAAAGAACTCACCAAAGTGGAAGTCAGACTGTGCTGACCCTCTTCAGTATGTTGTAGGGAATGTTGATCCCTCAGAAATGTGGGAAATGTTTTCGTTGTAATTAGATAAATTAATTTAAAAGCACAAACTTGATATGTCTTCATAAGGAGTATCTGGATTCCAGTATAGTAGAGTTTTCTGGTTCAGCCTCTCAGATCTTCAGAGGTGATTCTGCTGCCTGAGGGAACTTGAAACAAAACTGGCAATTTCCTGATCTCTCCTCTAGTGTGCACTAGAGTCTTTGGTGGTAAAACTGGATTCGGGTTACAAAGCAAAGTGTAGAGAAAATTTCTGGAAGCAAGGACATATGAGGGTGTTTCATGTTTTTAAGTATATTGCATATGGAAGTCTTTGAGGTGTACGGTGGAGAGGTGAGACGCAGGGAGAATACCAGGTACCGTAATTCTTACTTCTGGATCTGATTCTGTTTGCCAACTTCAGATTTTGCACAAGCTTGTGGGGAATGAATCTCTTTCTTACTTGTTGCTACTCTCAACCTTGAGGTTCCAGATGTCAGAGGGATGGGAGCATATCATGACTGACAGGAGGTAAGAAGAAAAAGTCATATGGCTCCCTTCTTTTTCACCTTGGAAGTCTATGAAAATCTTGGTTGACTTGTCTGCTCATAGGAGTTCATCTTTTTGGGGTATCCTCACACCTCTGAGTATGCCTGTAAAACCAGAGAGCTGCCCTTGTGACTTGTTCTGGAGTGTAGCTCCAGGAACAACTGTAAGGTAGGTGAAGCTTATCCTGATACTTTTCTGGAAACCCTGACGGCATAGCAGTTAAGAGGTATGGCTGTTAACCCAAATGTTGACAGTTCGAATCCACCAGGCATTCCCTGGAAAGCTGACAGGGCAGTCATACTCTGTCCTATAGGGTTGCTATGCCTACTTTACTGACTCTTTGTCAACTTTGTTGCCTCCCAAAACTCTGCCTGGCTCAGGCAAGTCCCTGAGTTTTTTTTAAGTCTCAGTTTCCTCACCTGTAATGTAAGGTTAATGATTGCATTTGTTTTTGTTAGTTGCCATTATATACAACCCCGTATATAGCAGAACGAACATTGTCTGCTTTCATGATGGTTGTTATACTTAACTCCATTTGGTGACCATTGTGTATTCTGAGTGCCTTCCAGTCTGGAGGGTGCATCTTCCAACGCTATATTGGACAAATTCTATTGTGATCCTTAGAGTTTTCACTGGTTAATTTTCAGAAGTGGATCACTTCCTTGAAATTATGAAGGAAAAGAACATAGATCTCCAAGATGCTGATTGAATGACACCAAAACTAGATCATAAAAGAAAGACACCAAGACACACTATAATCAAGCTTAATAAAATGAAACATAAAGAGAGGCTGTTAAAGGCAGTGAGACTTAAAACAAAATACAAAGAGAAGCCCTGCAGGCTTTCATCTGACTTCTTGGCAGAAGCTGTGATGGCAAGAAGGCAGTGGGATGACACGTTCAAAGCCTTGAAGGAGAAAAACTTCCAGCCAGGAATTGTATATCCTGAAAACTGTCTCCCAAATATGAAGATGAAATTAAGACATTTTCAGATAAACAGAAGCTTAGAGACTTTGTAAAAACCAAACCAAAAGTGGATCACCAAGCCTTTCTTCTAGTCTGTCTTAGACTGGAAGTTCTGCTGAAATCTATCCACCCTGGATGACTCTGTTGCTATATGAAATTTGGTGTGTAGAAGATGATAGCTTCTAATTTCATAGCAACACACAAGCCACCACAATACAACAAAATGACAGATGAGTGGTGGAATAATAGTACACACACCCACTGAGGCTGAGTCTATTCTTACTCATAGCACTCCTCTAGGACAAACTGTAACTGCCCCATGTGGTTTACAAGGAGGGGCTGGTGGATCTGAACTTCTGACCTCCTGGTTAGCAGCTGAGCTTTTTCCATAATAAAGTTTTCAAGAGGGTTAAATGAAATGGTTCTGAAAATGAATGCTAGAGATTATCAGTACTGACCCTCAGGAGAGCTCTGACTTATACGTTAGTGGACTGAAGTCAGTATATTGCCTTCCCCTGGAACAGCAGCATTTTAATCTGAAGACTGGAATGGAGCAGTGTGGCCCCTGTGGAAAGAGCTTTGGCATGGTAGAGCAATTGGGAGAGAAGTTCCTTAGGTCTGAGGCTCAAGTACCTCTTTAGGCCGTATTAAATAGAGTTACCTGCTTCTTCCCAGAAAGAGTGTTTTGGTTTCTTCCCTGAGGAGGTTAGAAGGGACTGGTGAAGTAGTGATTCACAGACACTCGTAAGTTCTTTGCAATCTACCCTGTCCCTCCTCTTTTCTTTTTTTTGCTTGAAAAAGAACTCTCACTTTGCAGAGGCCCAGGACCTGTTCTCTTTGCCCTTGTTGTGCTACTTTCAGAAGTCATGACAATGTTTGTAAATTCTACAATTTTTGAGCTGAGAGAGGCTGTTCTTAGAAGATTGCCACAACAGGAAAAAAGTAAATGTTAGATTGCAGGGAAACTAGAACCCTTATGCACTATTGGTGGGAAAGCAAAATGGTACAGCCACTGTGGAAAATAATATAGCACCTCTTTGAAAGCTAGAAATACAAATAACAAACAATCCAGCAATCCCACTTCTAGGAATATACCTTAGAGAAATAAGAGCTGTCACACAAATAGACACACACACATCCATGTTTGTTGCAGCATGATTCACAATAGCAAAGAAATGGAAACAAGCTAAGTGCCCACTGATGGATGAATGAGTAAGAAAATTATAGTACACTCACAACAGAATACTGTGCAATGACAGACTAGTACTGAACCTGTGAAACACCACATAATATAGTGAATCTGGAGGATTTTATGCTGCATGAAATAAGTCAACTACAAACAGACAAATATTGTATGAGCCAGAATTATAAAAACTCAAGAAAAGATTTGCTGTTGTTAGATGCTGTTGAGTCAGTTCCAATTCATAGGAACCCTATGCACAATAGAACAAAATGCTGTCTGGTCCTGTGCCACACCCCAAATCATTTTTATGCTTAAGTCCATTGTTGTAGTCACTGTGTCCATCTATCTCCTTGAGGGTCTTCCTCTTTTTCACTGACCTGCTATTTTAGTAAGCATAATGTGCTTCTCCAGAGACTGATTCCTCCTGACAACATGCCCAAAGAATGTAAGACAGTCTTGCCATATTTGCTTCCAAGGAGCACTCTGGTTGTACTTCTTCCAGAACAGATTTGTTCTTTTGGCGGTCCATGGTACATGCAATATCCTTCTCCAACACCACAACTCAAAGGTGTTGTCATGGATTGAATTGTGTCCCCCCCAAAATATGTGCAGCAATTTGGCTGAGCCAGGATTCCCTGTATTCTGTGACTGCCCTCCATTTGGTGATTTTCCTACACTATGCACCTAACCTCTGCTTGTGGTTAGTAGATAGCATGATTATATTACAAGAAGATTAGGGAAGGACTGCAACACCCTTGCTAAGGGAGTTTCCCTCGAACATGGCTTGCACCGTCCTTTATCTTTCATCCTACAAGAGATAAAAGAAAAGGGATGCAAGGAGAGAATTGGAAACTTCACACCATCAAAAATGCAGCACCAGGAGAAGAGCGCATCCTTCACACCTGAGGTTAATGCACCAAGATGCTCCCTGAACAAAGGCTGGTGCAACACAAGGACTTTCCTCCAGAGCCAGCAAGGGAGAAAGTTTTCTTCTGGAGAGGACATTGAATTTAGACTTGTAGCCTACTGGACTGTGTTGTATAAACTTTTCTTTGCTAAAACCACCCACTTTGTGGTATTTCTGTTAGAGCAGCACTAGCTGACTAAAACAGGTGTCAGTTCTTCTGTCTTCTTTATTCATTGTACAGTTTTCACAGTCATTTAATGCAATTGAAAATATCTTGGCTTGGGTCAGGCACATCTGACTTCTTGACTTTTCAACACTTTAAAGAGGTCTTTCACAGTAGATTTTCCTAATGCAATGCATCTTCTGATTTCTTGACTGCTTCTTCCATGAACATTGATTGTGGAACCAAGTGATATGAAATCCTCAACAATCTCAATCAATCCTTTCTTCGTTTATCATGATGTTGCTTACTTGTCTAGTTGTGAGGATTTTTGTTTCCTCGGTGTCGAGGTGCAATCCGTACTGAAGGTAGTAGTCTTTGATCTTCATCAGAAGTGTTTGAAATCTTCTTCACACACAGAAAAAAAATCTTTGATGGTTATGAGAGCAGGGAGTGGCATATGGGGAGAGATCACTAACTAGGTAGTAGACAAGTGTTAACTTTGGTGAAAGGAAAGGCAAAGCACAGTATAGGAACATGTCTTAGTTATTTAGTGTTACTGTAACAGAAATACAACACATGACAGTTTTAACAAAGAGAAGTTTATTCTTTCACAAGTCCAAATTCACGGTGCTGACTGCAGGGGAGGTCTTTCTCTCTCTGTGTGCTCTGGAACAAGGTCCTTGTGTTACATCAGTCTTCTTTTGGTCTGGGAACATCTTAGTGCAGAAGCCTCAGGTCCAGTGGACGTCCTGTACTCCCGGCACTGCTCTCTCGGTGGCATGAGGTCCCCATGTCTCTCTGCTTGCTTCTGTCTTCATATCTCCAGAGAGATTGGCTTAAAACTGCAACCAATCTGGTAAATCTCATGAATAACTGCAGCTAATCCATCTTATTAAAGCACAGTGATAAATTTATAACGCGTAGGAAAATCTCATCAAATGACAAAACACTGAACAATCATATAACACTGGGAAACCTGACCCAGCTAAGTTGCTACACACATTTTGAGGGGGCACAATTCTATCTGTGATAAGGAAGTCAGTACTACTTGACCAAGGCAAAACCAAAGGAGCTTCCCAGGCACATCCAAACAGTTTGCGGGACCAAGTTACTCGGGTAGAGAGCTGGGGACCATGATCTTAGAGAATATCTAGGTCAATTGGCATGACATAATTGATAAAGAAGATTTTTCACATCCTACTTTAGCGTGCAGCACCTAGGATCTTAAAAGCTACACAGCAGCCATCTAAAATACATCTATTTGTCCCATCACATGGAGAGATGGAAAAAACCAGAGACACACGGAAAATATTAGTCCAAAGGACTGACGGACAACATGAAGCACAGCTTCCACCAGCCTAAGTCCAGAACTAGATGAGGCCTGGCTATACCACCAACCTCTGTGACAGGGATCACAACAGAGAGTCCATACAGAGTGGGAGAAAATGTGAGACAAAATTCAAATTCACACACACACAAAGAACAGAGTTACTGTCTTAACAGAGACTAGAGAAATCCCAGAGACTATGGCTCCCAGACACCCAGCTAACTTGGAACTGGAGCCATTACTGAAGTCTGCTTTTCAGCTGAAGATTAGACAGGCCTATAAAACAAACAGTAACATATGTGAGGAACATGTTTCCTAGTGCAATCAAGTACACGAGACCAAGTGGGCAATGCCTGCCCAAAAGGAAAGATGAGAAGGCAGGAAGGCACAGGAAAATTGGATGAATGGGAAGAAAAAAGGGAAGAGTGAAGACTTATTGCTGGGACTGTAACTAATATCATGAAACAATTTGTGTACAAACTTTTGAATGAGAAACTAATCTGTGCAAGGAAGTTCACATAAAATATAAAGAAACTTTTTTAAAAAAACTAAAGACTGTCATTCATGCTTCTGGCTAAAGGAAACCTCTGAGTTCCAGACTACTAGAGGGAAAATTCCAAATAAGCACAATTTTAGTTTTTATTGAAAATTGACTTTTATCAACGGTTTAAATAAAAATTCCAAATCAACAATAAGCGCAGCCCACAATATGTGCCTAGCTTAGCATCAGTCTTTATGGCACCATTAAGGTGTGCTAGATTTGGTAGTTGAGATCTGTTTAAGTTAGCTGGACTATTGAGGTAAGTGGTACCATCGAGATGTATGTGAATCTTAACTTTCTTCCACTGAAAGCAGACATTATAAATAAACAAATATTTATAAAAAATAAAATTTTGTTTGTTAGCTCAGGGAAAGTTGTCTCTTGGACTCTTTCTGCTGTCAAGTCACTGAAAGGCCATTTGTTTATGGAATTTGTTGTCTGGGGAGGAACACAGTCTAGGGAAATAAATTTAAAGAGATGTATTCCCAAGAGGATGGACTCATATGGGAAAAAATTACTGAAGAAAAAAATTCAAGCTGATTCTGCAGGTACTGATATGCAGCCTTTGAATTTTGGTGTGTTGTGTGTATGTGTGCATCTTAAGAATACTACGAAGTTAAAAAGAAGAAGAAGAACATGAAGCTCTACCTTACAAAAAGCCAGTGGGGCCACAGCTCAAACTTATGGAAAAAATAAAGACATTTCTTACCCCACAGATGTATTTTGCAGTGTCCCTTCCCTCTTCAGCACCCCAAACTTAAAAAAACAATCCAAAGGTCCCATGAGTCAGATCCGACTCGATGGCATTTGGCTTTGGCAAAGGTCCCAAATTCAGTTTACACATAGTATTTCAGGAATGAATGCACAGTGTAAAGTGAGGCATACCTGTAAAGTATTAAACTAGATAGCATTCCTATAGGATAACCCAATTTTCTTGTAGAATTTCATGCACTGAGTATCGGAGCATAAGATACACTGAGTATGAATTTTCAATATAAGGAACTTCTTTTAACTTAATCACTCGAGATAAAACATTTCAAGGATTGACAGCAAACACAAGTGTGCACAGTCATTGGGATGTGTCAGCCTCTTTTAGCTGCTAGTGTTAATTTGTCTGCTTGTACTACTCTTGGCCCTGTTGTTGTTAGCAGGCCTTTGAAACAGCTCTTCCCAGTTCAGTCATGGGTGAGGAAGCAAAACCAGAGCAGATTTGAATTTTTAAAATTTAGATGAACTGGAATGGGAAGTGTAGGTTGAAGTGCTGCTATGCACTTAATCTCCCTGTTAGAAAACAAGGATGGCGTAAGCTTTGCATGGCAAACAAGTCTCTTGCCTGTTGAGTTTTGAGCAGAGTTGGAAACAGCAGTGCTCTTCTCACTGATGGTGGCAGACTGGGCTGTTCTGAATGTTTATTGCTCTCCACAGTCCTGCCAATAATCCAACCTCATGCAATCAGGCTTCTGAAGGGGCTCACTACGCTTTTTCCAAGACTCCTATTCCACTGCTTGGCCTGGAACTTTTCCCATTCTATTTACCTTTTCAGATTATCCAAATTATAACAATTTAGGTCTATTCACTGCCCATGATTAAGCCAATTCAAAGCATTTCAAACACTTGCTTGTTAGTTCCATCAAATTGATTCCAAGGGGCTTTGTGTCAGATTTAGCTTCATCCCAACCAACTAAGGTCTGGTGGCAGGCATGTTTTCTTTTTGTTTTCAGAACTAATCCCCCTTTCACTCTTTGTCTCTTGATTAGTTTCCCCCACCCAACTTGTTCTGTGTTCTTTGAGTAGGGCTGCACACACATGATCAGTCATGATGTATGTGGCCTAACCCTCGGTCATGTACCCCTGACTACAGGAATTGGTTTAGGACTAGAACACGTGACCCAATCAGAGCAAGTAAGATGCAATGCGATTTTGCTGCGATTTCTGGCATCAAAGAAGATGCCTCCAACTAGGCTGTCCTTCCAACTTGAACCTGAAGCAATGTAAGCTGGAGATGTTGGAGCCATTTTTGTTTCAACGAAATGAAAGCTTTTCTGAGAGTGGCATCTTCAAGAGAATAAGGAGAGCTGAGATACTGGAAGAGAGAAACAAGATAATAATGACAATTTGGAACTTCTGGAGCTGGTCTGAAGCTGGTCTGAAACTAGACCTATGTGTAGACTTACTAGTTAAATGAATCAGTAAAGTAACATTTCCATTTAGGTTAATTTAAGCTAGAGTCTTTGTCGCTTGCAATTGAGTCTTAACTGATAGAGAAATACAAGATCAGCGTGTTTGAGCCTGACCCGTTAAGAGTTTCTATTTGCTTTGAGATAAATGTATTTCTTTCTTCTCCACTCCATTTTTCTTTCCTGAGTCCTGAGCACGGGTGTGCCCCATATTGGAACATTCTAAATGAAAATTCTGAGTCCTAAGCTGCTTTGCATACTGCTTCCTGTCTGGAAGGTAACTCAACCAATGACTATAATAGAAAGACTATGAGAAGATTTAGACTAAGTCCTGTTTTCATTTTCCTCCTGGTTTTTCTTCTCTGTGATGTTGACAATAAATCTTCATATACTATGAGCTTATTTGGGGCCATAAATGGTTGCAGAGATTGAGACTCATAAAGGTTACCATTACTTGATGTTTTTAAAACCATCTGTAATAAAAAATCTGGACAACCAGAGAGCAGTTTAATGATCTAGAATGTGGCTGTGGTCAGCCACGTCTTTGGCCAATATACCGCAACTTTTCAAGGTTGTTTGTATATACCAGTCAGTAGTTAAAACCACGTGGGTGATTGCCTCCACTGCTGTGTGGGAGTCTGTGGCATACATTTCCAGTCTTGTTGCCAGGGTGGATGGGGAAACAGGTAAGCCCCCATTATCAAACATAGAGGGTGCTAATAAGAAAATATGACAGTTAGTGACAAGTTTTCACGTGTGTGTGTGTGTGTGTGTATGGTGCAAATGAAACATTTTCAAGTTCTTGTCTAGGGTATTAAAAGCTAGTAAGCAGCCACCTACGATGCTTCAGTTAGTCCCAAACCACCTGGAGCAAAAGAGAATGAAGAACACCAAAGGTATAAGAAAATATGAGCCCAAGAGATAGGAAGAGCTACACAAACCAAACTTTATCAGCCTACGACCAGAAGAACTAGATGGTACCCAGCTACCACCAATGACTGACATGACAAGGAACACAAGAGAAAGTCCTCAATGGAGCAGAAGAAAAGAGGGTGCAGAACTCAAGTTCACATAAGAAAAGAAGACTTGATGGTCTCACCGAGCCTGGAGGTACCCTGAATGTCATGGCCTCAAGACTCTCTTTTAGCACAGAGCCAAAACCATTTCTGAAGCCAACTCTTCAGACAAAAATTAGACTGTACTGTAAGACATAAAATGATATTGGTGAAGAGTGTGCTTCCTCTTCCTTTTTTTAAAATTGTGATTGAATGAAAATGTACATTCCCATATAAATTTGCATGCTGACCTATATGCAGCTTACACTGCTCTCCCTGAGTGGTGACAGTACACACTTCCCCTCTGCTCCATACATGTCTTATCTTCCCAACAGTCTCCTATATTCTCCTCTCCCCTGATTCCCCTTCTTCCAGTATGTGGTCAACAGGATGACCTCCTATAGATGCCTAGAACCACAAAGTGCCCACACAATATGGTCCAACTGCATCACCAAGTCCAATCCATTGCTCTCTGAAAAGTTGACCTTCATTATGATTTATGGACAAGGGCAGCATCAGGGCCAGGGGCCATGATCCCAGAGGATCCCCGAAGCCCCTGGACCATCAACTGTGGTCTTTCACTGGAGATCTCAGGGTGCACCCCTTATTTATACTTGTGCTGCCAGTGAGACTCAACTTTGTGAGCTCCATCGTGGCTATTACTGGTGGTGGCCAGGCGCCATCTGGTTCTTCCAGTCACAAGTCGATGTAGACGTCCACTCACGTGGGTCTCTCTGTCTTCTAGATTCTCTTTCCCCCATGTTGTTATGGACATTGGTGATCATCCGTTCCTGCTAAGTTGGGACCATTTGCTGTACCCTCAGATGGCAGCTTGGCAGCTTTTAAGACCCCAGACACCACTCACCAATGTGGGGTGGGCAGAGTCCTCATTAGCAAAATGCTAGTTGTGCCAATTGGCCTCGATTTCCCCTGAGAGAAGCCCCCTGCCCCAGCTACTCTGTCCTTGCAATATTGGGTTAAGATGGGAGGAGTACACAAGTTGTGTTGAAGTCCCGTTAATATTGATCTTCTTACTAATGTGTGCTGTCACCAATTTCACCCAACCAAATTTCTAACAACTATCTAATCTAAACCCTCCCCCCTCACCCTCCCACCCTCCCCATCCTTGCACACCCTCCCCATCCTTGCAGCTGTCAAAGAGTCTTTTTTGTTATGCATTAGTCTGCTTTTAAGTTCTAATTGTAGGGGTCTCATACAGTATTTGTCCTTCTGCCGCTGACTACTTTCACTCAACATAATGTCCTCCAATTGAAACCAGGTTATGAGATGTTTTCTAAAATCATCGTTGTTCTTTATCATTGCGTAGTGTTCCATTGAGTATATATACCATAGTTTATCTATCCATTCTTCTGTTGTTGGGCACCTGGGTAGATTCCATCTTTTTGCTATTGTGGACTGTGCTGCAATTAACATTCATGTGCATGTATCAGTTGGTGTGAATGGCCTTGATTCCAAGTACTGGAACTACTGGGTCAAATGGTATATTTAGATCTAATTTTCTAAGAAAGCACCATATTGCTTTCCAAAGAGATTGCACCATTTTGTAATCCCACGAACAGTGTAGGAGAGCTCTAATCTCTCCACAGCCTCTCCAGCATTTAGTGTTTTCCATTTTTTGGATCATGGCCAACCTTGTTGGGGTGAGATGGTATCTCATTGCCATTTCAATTTGAATTTCTTTAATAGCTAATGATCATGAGCATGTCCACATGTGTTTTTTGGCTGCCTGGATATCCTCTTTAGAGAAGTGTCTATCCATCTCCTTGGCCCATCGCTTAGTTGGATGATTTATCTTTTTCTGATTGATATTTTGTACCACGTTATAGATTATGGAGATCAGGCGTTGGTCTGACATAGAGTTGCCAAATATTTTTTCCCATTCTGTAGATGGTCTTTTTGTTCTTGCAATAAAGTCTTTGGATGAGCAAAAGTGATTGATTCTTAGTAGTTCCTATTTATCTACTTTCTCTTCTGTTGTTTGTGGATTGTTTGACAGCTTTTGAAGTCTGTCTACATTGTATATTAAACCTTCCTATTGTTGTTCCTACTTTTCCTTGGATGAGCTTTATCATTTTAGGTTTGATATTTAGGTCTTTTATCCAGTTTGAATTGGTTTTTGTATAAGGTGTAAGATACGGATCTTGTTTTAATTTAGTGCAAATGGATATCCAGTTTTGCAAGCACCATTTGTTGAAGAGATTTTTTTTCCCCCTAGTTTAATGTCTTAGGGTCTTTGTCGAATATCAACTGTACATAGGTAGGTGATGTCATTTCTGGGGTCTCGATTCTGTTCCACTGATCTATCTGTCTGTTTTTGTACCAGTATCAGGCTGTTTTGACTACTGTGGCAATGTACTAAGTTCTAAAGTCAGGTAATGAGAGGCCTCCCAGTGTGTTCTTCTTCTTTAGTAATGCTTTACTTATCTGGAGCTTCTTCCTTTTCCAAACAAATTTGGTAATTTGTTCCCCCATCTCATTAAAAAATGTCACTGGAACTTGTATTGGGATTGCACTATATAAGTAGATGGCTTTGGGTAAAATAGACATTTTCACAATGTTAAGTCTTCCTATCCATGAGGAGGGTAGGTTTCCCCATTTATGTAACTCTCTCTAAGTTTTTTGTAGTAAGGGTTTGTAGTTCTCTTTGTAAAGGTCTGTTATTTCTCTGGTTAGATTTATTCCTAGGTACTTTATCTTCTTAGGGGCTGTGGTATATGGTGTGAACTTGGTGATTTCTTCCTTAATAATCTCGTTGTTGGTATAAAGGAATCCTACTGATTTACTTATGTTTATCTTGTAACCTGAGACTTTGCTGAACTCTTCTATCAGTTTGAATAGTTTCCTTATGGATTCTTTGGGATTCTCTGCATATACAATCATATCATCTGCAAATAGGGAGATTTTTAGTTCTTCTTTGCCAATGCAGATGCCCTTTATTCCTTGGTCTTGTCTAATTGCTCTGGCTAGAACTTCTAGTACAATGTTGACTAGGAGAGGTGAGAGTGGGCATCCTTGTCTAGTTCCTGTTCCCAAGGGAAACTCTTTCGGTCTCTCTCCATTCAGGATGATGTAGGCAGTTGGCTTTGCATAAATGGCCCTTATTGCATTGAGGAACTGGCCATCTATTCTTATTTTGCTGAGAGTTTTTAGCATGAATTGGTGTTGAACTTTATGAAATGCCTTTTCTGGATCAGTAGACAAGATCAGGTGATTCTTGTCTTTTGTGGTATTTATGTGATTGATCACATTAATTGTTTTTCTGATGTGGAATCAGCCTTGCACCCATGGTGTGAATCCAGCTTGGTCATGATGGATTATTTCTTTGATACGTTGTTGTATTCTATTGGCAAGAATTTTGTTGAAGATTTTTGCATCTAGATTGATGAGTGATATTGGTCTGTAGTTCTCCTTTTTGGTTGTGTCTTTCCCTGGTTTTGGTATCAGGGTTATGCTGGCTTTATAAAATGAATTCGGAGTATTCCATCCCTTTCTACACTGTTAAATAGTCTCAGTACCATTGGAGTTAACTCTTCTCTAAAAGCTTAGTAGAATTCTGCAGTGAAGCTACCTGAGCCTGGGCTTTTTTTGGTTGGCAGTTTTTGATGAATTTTTCAATCTCTTCCTTTGTGATGGGTTTATTAAGTTGTTCTTCTTCACCTTGTGATAATTAGGGTAGATGATATGAATTGAAGAATTTGTCCATTTCCTCTAGGTTTTCAAATTTATCAGAGTACAGTCTTTCATAGTATTCAGCTATGATATTTTTTATTTCTGTTGGATCTGTTGTGACAACTCCCCTCTCATTTCTTATTTGGATTGTTTGTTTCCTTTCCTGTTTTTCTTTAATAAGTTTATTCAGTGGTTTGTCAATTTTGTGGATCTTTTCAAAAATCCAGCTTTTGATGTTTTCAATTTTTTCAATTGTTCTTTTATTCTCTAAATCATTTAGTTCTGCTCTAATCTTTATGATCTGTTTTCTTCCAATGCCTGAGGGGTTCCTCTGTTGTTCTCTCTCTACTTGTTCAAGCTGTAAGGTCAGTTCTTTGATTTGGTTTCTTTCTTCCTTTCAGATGTGTGCATTTATGGAGATAAACTGACCTCTGAATACTGTTTTGGCTGTGTCCCACAGGTTCTGGTAAGAAGTGTTTTCATTCTCGTTGGAATACATAAATTTCTTTATTTCATCCTTGATTTCTTCTATAGCCCATGGTTTTTTTGAGAAACACGTTGTTCAGTTTCCATGAGTTCCACTTTCCATGTTTTTTCTGCTATTGATTTCAACTTTTATGGCTTTATGATCTGAGAAGATGCTTTGCCTGAATTGAATGGTATGGACTTTTTGAGAATTGCTTTATGTGCTAACACATGGTCTATGCTGGAGAATGTTCCATGTGCACTGGAGAAGAAGGTGTAGTTGTCTGCTGATGGATACAAAGTTCTGTATATGTCTATGAGGTTTAGTTGGTTAATTTTGGCAATAAATTCTTCTGTGTCTTTATTGAGCTTTTTTCTAGACAATCATTGGATTTCTATTGAGATTTTTGCATCTAGATTGATGAGTGATATTGGTCTGTAGTTCTCCTTTTTGGTTGTGTATTGAGAGCAGCATGTTGAAGTCTCCTACTATTATTGTGGAGTGGTCTATCTCCTTTTTGAATATAGTCAGTGTTTCTTTGACGTATTTAGGTGCTGTAATATTAGGTGCATAAATATTTAATATTGTTAAGTCCTGCTTGTGCATTGAAATTTTCAGCAATGAATAGTGTCCATCCTTGTCCATGATGGTGGATTTTACTTTAAAATCGATTTTATCT
Source organism: Heterohyrax brucei (assembly GCA_028571685.1). Lineage (NCBI taxonomy): Eukaryota > Metazoa > Chordata > Mammalia > Hyracoidea > Procaviidae > Heterohyrax > Heterohyrax brucei. The sequence goes on from CM053140.1 coordinate 165,648,514, forward strand.
GAGGTTAGAATTGCCACACCTGCTCTTCTTTGTTCATTGTTAGCCTGTACTACATTCTTCCATCCTTTGATTTTCAGTTTGTTCATATCTTTAAATCTAAGGTGAGTTTCTTGTAGGCAACATATAGATGAGTCATGTCTTTTGATCCAAGATGTCACTTTACTGGAGCATTCAGTCCATTCACATTCAGTGTAATTGTTGATAGGTATGTGTTCAGTGCTGCCATTGAGATTTGTTTATTTTTGTGTTGGTGTTTTCTCTGTTGTTCTTATTAATCTGTTATGCAACCTTCTTCCTTGTGAATTGATTTTTCACCTTTCTCAGGGTTGGTTTTGTGGTTGTTGAGACTCCTATATTACATTTCTTAATATGGTATGTTGCTTCTTTGTTGTGCCTTATTGCTGCCCCTATGATCCTGCTTAATAAACTACATTAAAGCCAATTTTATTTGCTACCAATCTTGTCAACTTCCTCTCCATCTGGAAGGACTGTAACAATTGTAGTACATCCCTCTTTTTAATACGATAATATCATAGTTTACATGATATGATCACTAGATCATTTCTTTCACTATTATAGCTGTGATTATGTTTAGAGCCTTCCCTAACTGAGTAGGATTCTGAATAATGTGTCCTTCTAAAATGCGAAGTTAGCAGTTTTGTTCTTCCAAGCCAATAGATTATTTCAGTATTTCTTGCAGCTTTGATTTGGTTTTTACAAAGTCTCTGAATTTCTGTTTATCTGTGAATGTCTCAATTTCATGTTCATATTTGAAAGAGAGTTTTGCAGGATATATTATTCTTCGCTGGAAGCTCTTCTCCTTCAAGGCTTTGAATGGCTCATGCCACTGTCTCCATGCCAGCATCATTTCTGCTGAGAAATCCAATGAAAGCCTCTGAATGTTAGCTTTGCTTTGAGTTTTGCTGCTTTTAAGAGTTTTGAGCTTGATTATGATATGTCTTGGAGTCTTTCTATTAGCATCTATATTGAGTGGTGTTCAATATGTATCTTAGTTATCTATATTCTCTTCTTTCATAATTTCTGGGAAGTTTTCTGTCAGCAGCTCAGCAACAATACTCTCGGTGTTCTCAGGTGTCTAGCTCTGTTCAGGAACTCCAATTAATCATAGATTCTTCTTCTTAATAGAGTCCCACATGCTTCTTAATGCCTCTTCATTTTTCTTGTTTCTTTTTTCTGATTTCTCTTCATAGATGCTGGAGTCAGTGGCTCTGTCTTCCAAATCAGAAATTCTCTTTTCCATTTGTTCCATTCTGTTTTCTTGGCTTTGAATTGAAGTTTCTATCTCTTTGATTTTGTTCTTGATCTGATGGATTTCCAAGTACTAATGTTCCATCAGATCCAACAGCTTGCTTAATTTTTCATTTTGCTCTGTTGCATTTTGTATAAGGTCTAGGGGGGCTCCCTATATAATCCTTTTGTATTTACCTTCTGATAGTTTCAGAAAAGCTTCTTCATCTGGGAAGTTCTGAGGTGGTTTCTTTTGGGGGCCTTCTGATGCCATGGGTGACTTCCGGGTTACCATCTTCTCCAACATTTGTTGCTTTTTGGGCTTCATATGGGTCAACAGAGGCTGGGAGAGATGCTGTGAAGATGGACCACAGTTGTTTCTCTAGGCCATCTTAAAATGAGAAGGAAAAAGTATTTGACAACTTGCAAAGTCAGTCAGGTTTTCAGGTATACTTACCTCTTCCCAGCTGGCAAAGTAAGCACTTCTATATTGAACTCCAGATGTTATAAACTAGCTCAAAATACAGAAAGGCTTCTGGACTGCTGGCATCTGCTGTCGGGCCCCAGCTGTACTTGATACTGTGTAGAATTCTGCTTTTCTGCTAGAAAAGCTGTCTCTCTCGGGTAGGCACTGCCTCCGAGCCCAGGAATTAGGTCTGGCTGAGGCTTCCGTATAGATGACCCCATGTCCCAATAAAACAAGAGGGCGCCCCACACAAGCTCACCAGTTGGCTGGGACCAGGCTCCTGGTGGAAAGAGAGTTCAAAGGTGCTGAAATGCCCAGAGGCCACAGACTACACAGGCAACTCTGTGCAGAACATCGCCTCCCTCCTAGGAAAGCACTTTCCCCCTGGTGGGAGCTACCTCCCAGCTTAAGAATAAAGTCTGGCCAGGGTATCTGCCTGGGCTTCTCTGTTTCCTGATAGGCTGGAGGAGTCAAGGTATATAGAATTCAAAGCCAGGCTCTCAGAACCTGGTAATTTTGCTTGCCAGTCCCACTAGCAGTGCATTCAAGACCATAACCTAGTCAAGTCCCAGTTCTGCCCACTGGCCAAGACAGAGGAAAAAAAAATTAAAATGGTGAGTTACCTTTGGTCTGTGCAAGCCTGTGCTTGCCGAGAGTGGGTTCAGTGAAAGACAGGAGGCTTTGCATTCAGTGGTATGAAGTCCAAACTAATAGCCCTATGCCGCATCCCAGGGCTTGCTAGGTGTCCAGAAGGCTCCGTTTAATTATCATTTTGGGTCTTGGTTTCCAGAGGGATTTAGGGAGATGTGTGTTTAGTCTGACATCTTGACTCTGCCTCCGAGTGTGCTTGTTGGTTCAAGAAGATACATGAGTTGTAACTGGCTGCTCCTATCCAGAGGTGAGATGAGAGGGCAGAAAGGGAGAAGAGCTGCTTGAATGAATGTGGGAAATACAGGATGGAGAGAAAAAGTGTGCTGTCACATTATAGAGAAAATAACCTATGGTCACATAACAAAGTGTGTGTAAGTTTTTGTATGAGAAACCAAGTTGAATTGCAAACTTGCACTTAAAGCACAATTTTTAAAAACTTGCCAGTTCAACAGTTTCCGTATGTTAAATTCAATGACACTGATTGCATTCTTCATATCATGTTACCCTTATCCTTACCTTTTTCCTAATTATTCTAACACTATTAACATAAACTCAGTCACCTCCCCCCCAGCAAAAACATACACTTTCTTTTTCCTCTGTATCCTTGGAGGAGTCCTGGTGGCTCAGTGGTTAAGAGCTCAGCTGCTAACCACAGAGTTGGCAGTTCAAATTCACCAGCTGTTCCTTGGAACCCTATGGGGCACTTGTATTTTGTCCTATGGGGTCACTAAGAGTTGGAATTAACTTGACAGCATTGGGTTCCTTCCTGGTAAACACTACTAGTTTTTGGTTTCTATGTATTTGATTATTTATATATGCTAGTTTACACAGTATTCGTTCTTTAGTGACTGACTTATTTCACTCAGTATAATGTTTTCAGTGTTCGTCTGTGCTGTTGCGTGCATCAGAACATCATTTTTCCTTATGACTGAGAAGCGTTCCCTTGTATTTATGTACTACATTTTGTTGATCCACTCCTCTGCTGGTGGACGTTTAGATTGTTTCCACATTTCTGGCTATTATGAAAAGTGCTACAGTGAACACTGGCATACAGGGAAGACTAGGTTTTGAAGTCAAGTAGACCTAGACTCCAATCCCAACTCCAGCTGTGACTTTCAAGTCAGTTACCTCTCTGGGTTTTAGCTACTTTGTACATAAGTTGGAAATAATAATAACACCTCATAGGGCTGTTACAAAGATTTAAATTTCTTAAAACAGTACTTGACAGACTAACACTCCATAAATAATTTCCTCTCTCCCTCTACCATAATACATGGGATCAAGCAATGGACAGAGAATCAGGAGGTTCTAGTTCCAGCCCTGAATTTTTCTCTAATCACTATGACATTGAGCAAATCTGTGCTTTTTTTCTTTCCCCTTTTGTGGTAGCAGAAGCGCTATTATTGTCACCACGTCGTAGATGAAGAAAAGAAGATTTAGAGATCACACACCAGTAAGTAGAGTTGGAAACTGAATCTAACTTGAAAAATGAGACAAATTCATCCATCTATCCACACATCCATCCATCCGTCCATCCGTCCATCCTTCCATCCGTCCATCTGTCCATCCGTCCATCCATGTACCCATCCATCCACCCATCAGTCTACGCTTTACTCAGCAGCTACTTGTTGGGGCCTAACAGTCTGGTCATTTCCTTTCTACTTCAGGGTAATTGTGAGGTTCAAATGAACTGTGAGAGTGCTTTGCAAAATACAAAGCACAGCAAAATGCAAAAATTATTATTTTCTGTTCACATATATTGATAGCACTGACTATACAATGAGGTTTTCCCTAACACTGACTTGTAATTGAGAAAATACCTAACATACAGTTGAAGGAGTTAGAAAGATTAAGGATCTTAGTTGAAACTCTTGAACTATGAAAGAAGACATCAACAGCTGACTCCAAATGTAGCCTCAGGCAAACTATGAAGAGCTCCTTTCATCTAAAACCCAGTGTCTGAGGAGATGGCTCCAGACTGTGCCTCTCACATGGTGTCTCATGCACTGTCTTAGGTCTGGAGGCAGCACTGTTACCCCCAATCTTGTTCTCACCTTGTAGCCTTGCCTTTCAGGTGGATGCTTTCTTTGGACTGTCTCTTGGCTCTTTTTTCTGACATTGGACTGACTGATCCCTGATCCCTTGGTTCTATTCCTGTGCCCACCCTGGTTTCGAGAACCAAACACTGACTCACTGGCCCTATCCGTGTCCTCCAAAGTGGTTTAAACATTGGAAAAGTAGCTCAATAGTGAGAAAGTGGCATTCGAAGAAAAAAAGCACCTTAAATTTTGCTACTCATTTTACTGGCACCTGACTGGGTGCATCCGATGCCTGTTGGTGGATCAGGTCCTGTGCTTTAGGACATTGTGTGATGGCTCATGAATACTAGATCCCAAGTGAACATCAGGGGATGGGGATTTTGAGATAATCTTGGACATGAGGAAAACCACAGGGCATAGCTTCTAGCCAGTCTGGCGGGATCCCAGGGTCACTTAGTTTTGTTATCAAGTCCAAGGCCAGTGAAAGCTGAGGTGAGCCATTGAATTTGTAGAGCTTTATATTTCCAACAGGTGGGATCACTCAGAGCTCCTACACTCCTCAGGGATGCCTCTCTGCTTCTCACTTTCTACCTGGCCCTCTAGCAGGCACCAAGAAAGCTCCATGAGCTTCTCCCTGAAGTGAAAGAGAATAGTACTTCCGTGCAATCTTGCTGTGCCCTGCAGGCAGTGGAACTAGAGTCCAGAGACCTATGCCCTGCCTGTCTTGCCTGATTTGAGCTCTTGGAACATGGCACCGCAGGGACATGTGAGCTAGCAGCTCACAGCAGGGCCAAGGTTGAGCCCTTCAAGTGCCAGTGCATCTCCCCAGTGTGTCACATACTCGTTGTTCCCCACAGAGCACACCAGCTCCATCCTGTCTGCAGGCCAGCTGACCAAGGGTCTCTTCCAAGTTGGTTAAAATCACATTCTCCCAGGCCCCTGCGTGTGGTGCAACTCCTGGTGTTCCACAAAAGTTCTCAACTGGAACCTGCACAGGCCTTTTATTACATGGCTGGGAAAAAAGAAAAATGAGCATTCCCAGTATTTTTCCCATTCCCGTTCCCTCTTCTACCAAGAAGACCTTAAATGAAAACAGGGGGAGAAGCTTCATACCAGAGGCAAGTTTGCAGTGAGAATCTCTGAGTCTATTTTCGTCCAGTACCATCTGGACACAAATCAAGAATCTAATTTTTCCCACTACTTTCTCTTTTTTTCCCCTTTGTACTTTAGCTGCCTCTGAGTGCACAGAGCCTGAAACCAAGTCTGGACCACAGAATTCCGTTAAAACATAAAGAATAAACAGAAAGAAAATGTCACCGAGTTCCACGGATTATTTTCCCCACCTACAGTGCCATAGCAGCCAGGGCCCCGATCCTCTCCATCCTGTTCTGAATGCCCCAGAAGGTAAAGAGAGAAGCTGGGAGACAATTGCTGTGGCTAGCCCCTCCTGGTAGTACCTTGTACCTCAGCATGTAGCTGGAGTGTAGCATGAGCCCTAGGAGGAGGATCTAAGGTCCCATCATGCGATAGTCATCAGCCAACCTCAAAGCTCAGGGTCAACAACCTTCCAGGGGGTGAGCTCAGCCTGTTCATTCATTGCTGACAGCAGGCTCTATACTCCGCTCAACCTGACAGCGTTGCCGACATGACAGGACTCATGATTCAGAACTAACTTACTACCATCTCCCTCCCCATCCAGTACTATCTCACTTTCTCCTCGTGGCCTATGCTCTGCCCAGCTGCATACCCTGAGTTATCAGGCAAGTGATCCACCTTAACTTTGTCACAGGTGGGGTTCACACCGGCTGGATTAGCAAAGAAGGGCTAATTTCCTTGAAGGTCATTGGTGCCGGAGGACTTTGGGTTGAAAATGAAGAACCTGGAATACTGGGCTGCATCTTCAGCATAAGAATGGACATGTTTTCCCAGAAGTCTGGACACTGGGAACTGCACTATGTGTTCAAATGGTTCATTAGACAGAGAGGGAAGTAGGGCTTTATTTTGTGTGTTTTCAGAAGAATGCTATGAAAGTAGGAAAGGTTGGCGCAATCTGACCCTCCAGTCTTGTTCACACTGATGGATGTCTTCACCTTCCGGTGCACCTGCCGGACTGTGAGCCTCTGCTCACGGCAGGCCTGGGTCCCATGAAACCTTAGTGTTATAGTGGTCACGGCTACATCTGCTAACCATAAGGTTGTAAGTTTCAGTCCACTGGGTGCTCCTTGGCAACTCTGTGGAGTAGTTCTACTCTGTCTTACAGGGTTGCTATGAGTAGGAATTGACTCAACTGCACCGGGTTTGGTTTTTTGGTTTTCTGGGTTGTCTTGAGCAGAATACTATCTCTTGCTGGAGGGAAGAGTATTAGGGAGCTCCTCGTTGCACTGAGCCTCTCCAGAAGGCGAAGGGCCAGCTGGACGCCTGGTGGGCCTCCAACTGCCAGTGGAACAGATGTATCAAGTCAGGTTTATGAGAGACGTTTTCCCAGACCACTATGTCCAAACTTCTGTCCATCCTGCTGTAACCTCTTCAGTTAGATGGATAAAAACCAGACCAATCCAGCCTTGGACCAGAATGACACAGATAAGAGCTCAAAGAAGAAACTAATGGAGTGCCATTAGAGGCATTTTCCACTTAAGCAGAAAAAAACAAGAACCGATGGAAACCAGAAGGGTGTGGCCTCCAAACGAGGCTGTAGGTAACCAGACAGCAGTGAGCACAGGACACGCTTGCTCGGGGGACCTCTGCTAGAACGCCTCATGGCTCACTAGACTTAGGGCCTTCTGGATACAGAAATGACCATAAAAAGAAAGCAAGCAAATCCCATGCAGAAAAAGTGACCTCTCCTCTGAATTCCGTGCTTGGAAAAGTACTCATTTAAAGAAAGAAAAAAAAAAAAAAAGGCCACACACAGCAAAACCTGTCTCTTTCGATGACTAGGCCTAAGAATATGACTGAAGCCTGCATAGTGAGCAGACTTGATCAGTGAACACCACTAGGGTGCAGTTGGTTGTTTTTTCTGTGTTCCGTGGACCCGAAAGAGTTGTCATGTGACTGTGGGTGTGGAGAAATCTGTCTAACTCAGATTTATGGAAAGTGGTGGGGTAATATGTTAACTAATATGTTACGGCTGATGGTATCTGTAGGGAAAAAAAACAACACACATACACACACAAATACGGTGCCTTAAAGCATCAGAAGTTAGTTCTCTTACAGTTCTGAAGGTTAGAAGTCCAAAATTGGTCTCACTGAGCCAAAGTCAAGGTCTACGCCATGGTTTCTTCCTAAGGCTCTTGGGGAGAATGCATTTCACAACCTTTTCTAGCTTCTGGAGGCTGCCTGCATTCCTTGGCTGTTAACACCTTCCTCAGGTCACTTCAACTTCTTTCCTTCCCCATTACATTCTTTCTTCTCCTCCTCGACGGCACTTGGCTTGGCTGTAGTCAAATTTCCTCTCTCTCTTACTTGGACTGTTGTGATTACATTTGGGCCCCACTTTAACAATGTTAATTTCCCTATTTAAGAATTCTTAATGTGCCTCACCAAAGTCTATTTTATCATGTAATATAACATTCATAGTTTCTAAGATTAGAATGTGGATATCTTTGGGGTGGCAGCATTAATCAGCCACCACAGATAACTTTACTAAATGTGTACCCACCATGTTGAAAATTTATCTGACTTCTTTTAAAGACTGATCGTTGAGTCATGTTAAGTTATTTTTCTAGACCAGAGGCAGTCTGGGTAGATTCACTGGAACCAGCTGGAGTGGCCACAGTGCTAGCTTGGGTCTCTGCCATAAATGTCAGGTGAAAGGAGCCAGAAATAATCTGCTCATTGAACAGTGCTCAGTCGAAGGAGTTGTTCTAAGAAATAGAAAAACCCAGACTAGGAAAATTTAAGAGAGTAAACTGCAGAGAATCTTGTAACGGAAAAGTAGCATTGATGTAACATGGAATCCCTAGGATTTTACCTAACAGCTGATATAAATGGTCTAAGCTACAAGAAATTATAAGTAAGAATTGTTCCTGTTTCGACACTGTTTTTTTATTTTGCTTCTTCTAATTTACTAGTTTTCTAACTTATATTTAAAAGGCAATTTCTAGATTTCTGATGAGTCAGATTAAGAGCCCTTTCCTTAAATTTTCAAATTTTTTATTTTGAAATTATTTTAAACTTACTTTAAAAAGTTGCAAAAATAGCACAGAGAGTTCCTATACAGTCTGTCATCCAGCTTTCCTTAATGTTACCATCTTACATAACTATAATACACTTATCAAAACTAAAACACGAACACTAGCATTGTACTATGAACCAAACTACACACTTTATTCCACTTATGTCCTTTTTCTGGTTCAAAATCCAATTTAGGATTCCAAATCACATTTAATCATCATGGCTCCACGGTTTCCTTGAATCTGGGGCTGTTCTTGAATCTTTTCTTGTCATTCACAACTTCAGCATACTTTTCACAAAAAATTTTTTATTTTGAGATAATTGTAGTCACATGAAGGTATAAGAAATAATAGACAGATCCTTTATACTAGGAGCCCAGGTTCCCCCAGTGACAACGTCTTGCATTGCGATAGCATACTATCACAACCAGGAAAACTGATGTAATCCTTGAAGCTTATTCCGATTTTCACTGGTTTTGCATGCACTTTGTGTGTGTGTGTGTGTGTGTGTGTGTGTGTGTGTGTGTGTGCATGCCCGCATATGCAGGTACATAGACACATACGTGTGTTTGGTTCCACATGACTTAAGCACATGGGTAGAGTTATGGGATGACCACCGCAGTCAAGATATGGAAGAGCTTTATCACAAAGATCCCTTGTGCTACCCTTTTATAGCATGCCCCTTCTCTGTCTCTGGACCCTGGTAACCGTTAGTCTGTTCTTGGTCTCTATGGTTTTATCATTTTGAGAATGCTACATGGATGGAATTCTAGAATATATTGTCATGGTTAGAATTGTGTCCCCCCAGAAATGTGTGCAGCCACGTGGCTGGGATATGGTTCCCAGTATCCTGGAAATGTCCTCCATTGTGTGGCTTTGCTAACTGTGTGTTAAAAGATTAGGGTGGGGCTGTGAATTCCTGCTGTGGGGGGAGTTTCCCTGAAGTATGGCTTGCCCCACCCTTAATGCTTTTAGCTTGCAAGGAATAAAAGGAAAAAGAAACAAAGGACAATTTGAGAACCTCTCTACCATCAAGCAAGCAGCACCGGGAGCAGAACGCATCCTTCAGACCAGAGGTTCTTGCGTGAGGACACTCCCTGGACAAAGACTGATGCAATACCGGACTTTCCTCCAGAGCCGACAAGGGGAAAGTCTTTCCCTGGAGCGGACACCCTGAATATGGACTTGCAACCTACCGGACTGTGTAAGAATAAATCTTTCTTTGTTAAAGCCATCCACTCTGTGGTATTTCTGTCAGAGCAGCCTAGCTGACTAAAACATATATAATGTTTTGAGATTGCCTTTTTTCCCTCAGAATAATTCCTTTGAGATCCACTCAAGTTGTTGCCTGCATCCACAGTTACTTTTTCTGCTAAGTAGTATTCTATGGTATTGATGTACTAGTTTCTTTAAACATCCATTTGCTAAAAACATTTGAAAAACTTCAACTTATTTGAAGAGTATTGATCAGTTTTTTTTAATGTAGATTATTATTATTATTATTTTAGTTTCCACTGATTTGATGTCTGTCATGATTAAGCTGAGGTGATGCATTTTTGGCAAGATCACCATGGAAATGATATGCCTTCCTAACTGTGTCATACCAGGTAGTGTCATGGATTGAATTATATCTCCCAAAAGTATGTGTTACTTTGGTTAGGCCATGGTTCCCAGTATTGTGTGGTTGTCCTCTGTTGTTTTATTGTATTTTCGGTTAAAGAGGATTAGGGTGGGATTATAAAATTCACACAATTGTAATGCCCTTCACCAATGTAAAGAGAGTTTCCCTGGGATGTGGCCTCTGTCACTTTTTATTTCTCAAGACATGAAAAGGAAAAAGAAGTGAGCAGAGAGGGCCTTCATATCATCAAGAAAGCACATCAGGGGCAGAGGGTATCCTTTGGGCCTGAGGTTCCTGTGCTGAGATGCTGCCAGACCACAGGAAGAGTGATGGCAAGAACTGTCCTCCATAGCTGATGGAAAGATGAAGCCTTCACAGGAGCTGTCAACCTGAATTTGGACTTCTGTCCTATTGGACTCTGAGAGAATAATGGATGATTATCTGTTTACAAAGACATCTACCTGTGTTTCTGTTATTGCATCGCTAGATGACTAAGATAGGGAGTAGATGTTGTCAGTATGCTTATTGGTGATGTTAATCATGATCAATTGGTTAAGTATGTTTAGGTTTAGTATCTGTATATGTTTTATTAATTTACATAAATGAGTGTTTCAGGCTAGGTTTTCCAGTGAAGCAAAACCGGTGAAGCATATAAATATATGTAGACAGAGACTTCTTTGAGGGAAATGGTACATAGGATTGTAGAGGATGGAATATCCCAAGTCCATGGATCAGGATGAAGTTTTCTCCTGATTCACAGAGCCGCAAGGACTGGTGAACCCAAGATCTGCAGGTGGGACAGCAATGCTCTTACTCACAGGCTGTGAAGATTGATGAACTCCAAGGTTGGCAAGCAAGATAGTAGATAAACTGCTAGCTCAAATCCCAAGGACCAGAGATCAGATGAACAGAGGCCTGCTGCGGGATCTAGAGTAAACAAAATCCCCATGAGTGTTGCCAGGAAGTCCAGCTACATATTTGATGCAGGCCACACCCCCAAGGAAACTGCTTTTCAACTGATTGGATACTCACAGCAGATTCCATCATGTAGATGATTACATTATGTCGAATCTCATGTCAAAAATGATCACATAATCATAGGACTATCAAATAACGTCATAATTGCCAAATCACTAAGAATCATGGCTCAGCCAGGTTGACAAGAAAACTTAATAATCACAGTAAGTTAGATACAGCTACTGACCATTTTCATAAGGAACACAATAGATGGATTCTGATACAATGGCAACAAAATGTGGAAAAGAACTCAAATTCTTTAAAAATCTGGACTTAGTGGCCAGGTGGTACTAGAAGATTCCCCAAGACTATTGCCCTGAGATACTCTTTAGACCTTGAATTAAACCTATTTCATGAGGTCATCTTTTAGCTAAATAATGAATTAGCTCATAAAATAAACAGTATCACCTGTGAGACTGTGGTCCTTTAAAAAGCATCTGTGTAAGACTAAATAGTCACTCTACAGCAAAGACATGGAGGCAAGGGAACAGGAAACTAGATGGCTGGAAATGCAACAATCAAAATGAAAATAGTGAGAAAGTTGACATACTGTGTAAAATGAAACCAGTGTCACTGAACAAACCATATAGAAATACTAAAAGGGAACCTAACTTGCTGTGTAAACCTTCACCAAGAGCACAATAAAATGTTTTTTAAAAAATAAAGTAAATTAGAGATTACCTTGTCATGCTAAGCAAAACACCACCACATAGATGTTTTAATTGTAGACTATAAAAGTCCTATAGTGGACAAGGAAATCCTGGTGGCCTGGTAGTTAAGTGCTGCCTCTGCTAACCAAAAGGTTGACTATTCAGATCCACCAGGAACTCCTTGAAAACTCTATGGAGTAGTTCTGCTCTGTCCTATAGGGTTGCTATAAGTTGGAAGTGACTCAACAGCAGTGGGTTTTGTTTGGGTTTTATATTAGATAAGGCAATTGAGCCAGTGCTGATTAATGTCTGGTTCTGATGAAACAGCTGTAGTAGATTGGATCCTGTGAGGAGTAGGTTTGCTTTTCTTGAATGGAGCTTATGTGGAGCTGGGAGAGATTTCTGAAGCCTGGTCGTGGCCTGGGGTTACTGCAGCTGGTGCTACATCCATCCTTTCTGGCTGATGTACCAAAAACTCAATCTTATTCCTTGGTTCTTCCTGGACGATAGCCTTGGCAGAGAGCCATATGCATTGTTAGTTCAGGAGGAGACATTAACACCCCATTTGTCACCCATCGCATCAATCCCTAAAGGAAGCATGCCTAGACAATGATAATATCCTGTCCTGGGACCAGGGCTGCGATGGTCACAAATAGGCAGTTGGAGCCATTTCCGTCTTTCTCTTGTGATCCAAGAAAGCAATCCCTTTTCTTTTTCTGTTTTTGATTAATGTTCTGACCTTAAGAAATGCTGAATTTGACCAGGATGTGCTCAGGGGCTAGGGAAACTATGAAGATGCTATTCTTAATTTCTTCTAATAATTCAGGAGCTATAGTCTGTCTTCATATATTTTCCACTATGAAAGATGGAAACTGCAAAAGGCTAACACAACACGGCGTGTGCCCTGGTTTTGAAAAAGGGAGCCTGACAATCAGACGCTGTTGGTGCAGGACTCTTCCCACAAGTTATGGAGTTCTTATCACAGTTTGTACAATAATACAGGACTTTATCAGGTTTTAATATTTGTACTTTGAAAACTATAGTATTTCATATTTAACTGACTGGGTGCTTCAGGAATTTCTCTGTTTAAAATCATTTACCCACAAGCTTGACTTATCAATTTTATCAGCTTTGCTTCTCAGTGAGCCTTGGATTGGCTTCTTGAAAATTATTGTAAAAGATTTATTACTGAAACTTCTTGTTGTGGTAAAAGACTTTTATGAATACAATTTAATTTAGATGCTTCCCCTTTCAAGCTTTACTGCACACCCTTTTCGCTTCAGAAATTTAATGTGGTTTCTCCTTATTCTCACAGAATGTCTAAAATTTATTTTCCACTGTAACTAGTAAAATTATCCTGTTTTGATTATTTCTTTTGCCAATATGAGTAGATCTGGCAAAACACCATTTGACTTTAAAAGTTAATGCTATCATTACTATATTCAAGGTGAAATAAGAAAGTTGATGATAGGAACTGTTACAGTAGGTTTGCTCTCCATTTTTCATAAAATCTTCACTTGACCCTTCTTAGATATGCTTTTGAAGTTGGGCTTTGGGTCATGCATATCTGGATACAAATCCTGGCTGCACTAGTTGCTAGCTTTATGACTTGCTGGGGCTTTTAAACTCTTTGTATTTGTCAGGATAGACCAGGTTATACTATGGTAACAAACAATTTCAAAATCTTTTAGTGGCTTGAAACAAGAAAGGTTTATTTCTTGCTCTTGCAAAGTTTGAGGTCTGGGCAACTTGCCAGCACAGCTGTTCTCCTTGTGATGGCTCAACATTAACCCTCCACATCCCACATGTTGCCGTGATCAGCACGTCAGAGACTGGTGGAGAGTGAGGCACCACTAGTGAAATGTTTCTATCCAGAAGTGACGCCTGTCCCTTCTACTCACATTTCTTTGGCTAAAATTCGTGTGGCCATACCCAATGTCAATATGAATAATCCTGTGTAGCCAGGAGGAGAGAAGAGGATGTTGGTGAGCATTAGCAATGAATGGCAGACTGAGAACGAGTACATGACTCAGAAGATAAACATTATTTTTAGTAGTTCAACAACATATTCATTAAGTGCATCAGATGAGAAAATTTCAGTCACAAGAGCTGTATTATCTGATTGGGGAGATAAGCTATACACACACAAGGTTCATGAGGCAAGACAGTTATGAAGGCCATTCATTGGAGAACAGGCATATGTCCTTTCGCTTCTTTTGTATTTAGTATATAATAGCTCCTTGATGGTTATTTGTCAAATGAATAAATGAATAGATAGAATTTTGGAGCACCTTATTTTACTATTGAGAAATAAGAATCTGGAGAGTTTACATAGCTTGTAAACATCACATAGCTGTTTAGTGGGTGATCAGAGGCCAACTTATTTCTTGCTCCCTTCCCCGCTGGACCACATAGCAATTTCTCCACAGGAGACACTAACTTTGGGATAATGTGTTCTAAGCAGCCTTCTATTTTGCTGTGTCAGAGTTGGTGGTGTTATGCTGACTCAGTCATTATCACCTTGACCCTGAAATGTTTCTTGTCACGGTCAACCATGATTTCCATGTTGCTTCATGCTGTGGGCAGCCCCTGTCTTTATGTTACTGGGCCTTTCAGCAGCATTCAGCACAGCTGACTGCTTGCTTCTTTTGCAATCTAGGCTTCTGAAGCAGCACAGTGACCTGTTCTCTTCTGAACTCATTGGTGGCCTGGTGTCTTTAGCTGGCTTCTCTTCTAGCTGACCACCAAATGCTTGAGTTCCTCTGGAATTAGTCTTTTTCAACTAACAAATTCTGTCTAGGTAATTCCAACCAGTTCCAGGATTTAACTGTCATCATTATGCAAATAACATGTGTCCTAGTCATCCACTGCTGCTATAACAGAAATACTACAAGTACAGAGCTTTAACAAAAAGGAGCTTATTCTCTCACATTCCAGTAGGCTAGAAATCCAAATTCAGGGTGCTTTCTCCAACAGTAGGCTTTCTTTCTCCGACCACTTTGAAGGAACGTCTTGTGATGCATCAGTCTTTCCTCATCTAGGAGCATCTCAGTGCAGGTACTTCAGGTCCAAAGGATGTGCTCTGATCCTGGTACTAGTTTCTTGGTGGGACGATGTTCCTGTGTCTCGCTGCTTGCTTCTTTCTTTTATGTCTCAAAGAGATGGACTTAAGATGCCATCCAGTTTCATAGACCTCATCAATATAACTGCCACTAGCCCATATTATTAAATCATAGTGATAGAATTTACAACACATAGGAAAATCCTATCAAATAACAAAATGGTGTACAATCACACAGTACTGGGAATCACAGTCCATCCAAATTTCTATGCACATTACTGAGAGAACATAATTCAACCCATGATGACATGCAAGTTTATATCTTTCCGCCGAGTTCCTAATGCTTTCTTGGCATTTTTATTTGGATGCATAGTATGTAACTCCATGGTAACCTAAAAATTTAGATCTATTTTTATTCCACTCATTCACATCTTGATAAATGGTCCCAGAAACCTGCTGTTGGTCAGGATACTAATGTGGAAATCATCCTTGAGTACTTTCTGTTTTAACCTTTGCATCCTATCAGTAAGTCCCATTTTATGCCTCTGAAATATGTTTCCAGATCTACCTACTTCCTTTTCCATCTCCACTGTGCTCACCCTAATTCTTACACGGACAACTTCGTCAGCCTTTAACTGGTTACTCACTTCCATTCTTGCTCCCATTCCGATTCATTCTCCACATAGCAATAAGAAAAGTCTTCTTACAATATAAATAGTTTTGATCCACTTCTTTTAGAATAAGATCCAATTCCTCACACAGCAAATCTAGCATTTAGTAACCTCCCTGACTACCTGTCCCGTATTCTTCCCTCCCCGTATCATTTTCCCTGCCCCTAATGACCCTAAGGTCCTTCCTGTTTCGTGTTCTCTTCTTTTACGCTCTGTTTCATGTACCCTTGTTTTAATGTTCTTCCACTAGCGGGCTGGAAATGGCTGCTACTGGATCACCAGAGTCAAATATGTACTTTCCTTCCCGGTTCTGCATTCAGCGATGTCACCCTGGTACCTAGAAATTGGCTGTGTCAGAAGCGTTTATACCATGAAAATCAGCAAAACTACAAATTAGGGCTTTCGTGGGGTTTTTTTTTAAAGAGCTGATTGGTCAGCACACCATTGCCCTTCTCCCAGGTGCCTGATTTTACTCAAATGTTGCTTTCACCATTAGGGCTTTCCTAACCATTCCCTATAAAGGGTCCAAACAGAATCTGCATCCGTCTCCTACCACTTCATAGTGACTATATAGGACAGACTGGAACTGAGCCAGAGTTTCCAAGGAGAACCTGGTGGATTTGATCTGCTGAGCTTTTGATTAGCAGCCATAGCACTTAATCACTATACCACTACTGTTTCCTCTACCTCCTAGTCACTGTCTATTATAGCACTCTGTAATTTTCTTCATAATACTTATGCTTTGTGGAATTATTCTTATTTGTTTACTTGGTTATCTCTTCCACTAAAATATAAGCTTTGTGAAGGCACTTTCGAGGTACTTCCCATAGGAAGCTATGCACTGATGCCAGTGCTCAGTCCACACTTTAAAACAGTCTTGTCTTGGAGCTCTTTTTCTGGAATGCCGTCAGAGCTGTTGTCATATTACCTCTGATGTCCTGAAGTCATCAAAATGCTTTCCTCTCAATATTTCCTTTATCTTTGAGTAAAGAAAAAAGTCAGTTGTGGCCAGATCAGGTGAGTAGAGAGGGTATTCTAATACAGTTATTTATTTGCTGGTTAAAAACTCCCTCACAGGCAGTGCCATCTGAGCTGGTGCATTGTCACGACACAAGAGCCGTGAATTATTGGTGAAAAGTTCAGGTCGTTTTTGTATAATCTATTCACATAGCCTTTTCAGCATGTTCAAATAATAAACTTAGCTAACTATCCAGTTGGTACAAATTCATGATGAAGAGTTCCTCTGATATCAAAAAAGGTTAGCAACATTGTTTTGACTCTTAATTTAGACTGACACAACTTTTTTGGTTACGGAAAATTGGCTGGCTTCCACCATGCACTTTGATGTTTTATTTCAGGGTCATGTTGATACACCCAAGTTTCATCACCAGTGATAACAGAGCCCAAAATATCATCTTGCTTCTCCAAAAGGTCTTGACAGGCTTCTACTTTCATTTGCATTTGTTCACTGGTGAGCTCTTTTGGGACCATTTTTGAACACATTTTTCTCATGCCAAGATTTTCATTTAAGATTTTCCTAATTGTTTTTCTATCAATGTTTACTTGGTCTCCAATGCTTCTCATAGTGATTAGACAATTTTGACACACAATTTGACAGATTTTAGCAATATTTTCATCAATTCTGCTTATTTATCCATTTATATACTGCCATTTTCTTGATGGTACTATCCTTGTAAACTTGGACTGTCATGTCCCTTATTTCACTTCCACTCTTGCCAAGTTTAATAAGAAATTGAATGTTTGTTTCTCTGATTCAAGCTCCAACATTCTTATGACAACATACAAAAACATGCAACAATAATGGCCACTCAGCATGACACCACCACACGTCAACACAAACACAGCTGTGAGACACTGATATATCAAGGTTGTGAAACCTTACTGAGTTGTTTGTGCTGTGCTGCCTTCATAAGCACACAGTAACAAGTTCATGAACTTAATTGTCACACCCTGTGTGGTACAATCTTGCTTGCTGAAAGTGAAGAGAACTTGAAGCATTTCCTAATGATGATCAAAGACCACAGCTTTCAGTATGTATTACACCTCAACCTAATGAGAACAAAAATTCTCACAACTGAACCAATAAGTAACATCATGATAAAAGGCAGAAAAGATTGAGGTTGTCACGGATTTCATTTTGGGTACACAATCATTACCCACAGAAGCAGCAGTCAAGAAATCAAAAGACACATTGATTGGGAAAATCCGCTGCAGAAGACCTCTTTAAAATGTTAAAAAGCAGAGATGTTACTTCAAAAACTAAGGAGCACCTGGCCCAAACCATGGTGTTTTCAGTTGACTCATGTATATGTAAAAGCTGGAGAACGAAAAAGAAAACCAAAAAAGATTTGAAGCCTTTGAACTGTGGTGTTGATAAACAGTGTTGAATGTACCGCAGACTGCCGAAAGAACACACAAATATGTCTTGGAAGAAGTACAACTAGAATGCTCCATAGAAGCAAGGATAGAGAGACTACTTCTCACATACCTTGGACATATTATCAGGAGGAACCAATCTCCTGAGAATGAAATTGTGCTTGGTAAAGTAGAGGGTCAATGGAAAAGAGGAAGGCCTTTAACAAGATGAATTGACACAGTGGCTGCCACAACAGGCTCACGCATAACAACGATTGTGAGGATGGCACAGGACTGGGCAGTTCTGTTGCACAAAGGGTCCCTATGAGTTGGAACCTACTTGATGGCACCTAACAGCAACAATATTATGTACGTATTACATGACAGACCCCACAACTTAGTATCAGGGGTACAGTGGTGAAAAATAAGACTTAGTCCTACCATCTCAGAGTTTACAATCTAAGCAAACAAACCCATAAATAAATGATTACAATGCATCATATTAATTGTTATAACAGGCAAGAGTATAGTTTGCTATTGAAGCAGTTAGGAGGGGCGTTAAGTCACTCATGACAGGATTATTAGACTGGTAGATCAAGAGTGCTACGTAGACCAAGCATAATTTGAGTAAGGCATTTGGGCAATTTTCTCAGTATCTTTTTGGAAAAAGATGCTGACAATACCCCTTCTTTTCAGAAGCAGGTTACTTTGTTGAAAAGCTGAATGTTTTCTCACTGCAAGTCATAAGGGTAGGTTGAAAAATGTCGGATGTCTATTTCATCTGAGTAGCTAGACTAGATGATATGTAAATGTTCTTATGACAGCACCGGGTTTTGCTTTCTACATATCTTTGACATGTGTAGGATGCTCTAGTCAAAGAAGAAGAATCACAAGCAACAGTTTGCAAACAACAAAGACAGATTTTCTGTTCATGTACCTTAGAAGATGCATATTCTTTGCAGAACCATCTGTGCACACAATTAGCAATCATTATCAGCAGTGTCATCTTCCAATGCAAAGCACATGACATGTATAAAGTGTGCACAAACACATTTCTGCCGAAGCAGTCAATCACTAAAATAAATGGTAATGGATAAAAATGCCTAAATACATATTTATGTGTTTAAGTAAAAGACCAGTTCAATTTCAGCTCAAGAACACTTTTATAACCTGTTATGAAAGATAGGGTGTTTTTTTTTTTTTTTCTTTTATTAACTGTTTGGTCTTTGTGAAGAGAAGAAGGAAATTAAATACACAGGACACTATTTAAACAACACCAAGGCTATGCTTCCAGAAAACAAAAGACAGGAAATTCAAAGCTGAGGTATAATTGTCATGTGGTACCCTTCATTCCAGCTGCTGCCTCCATTCATGGTGACAACTGAAAAGAGAACTAGAACACTATAGAGGCAGTGTTTTAAAATATATTTACTTAAGAAAAAATATGGCAGAGATCTTTTGTCCTATTTATGGGAGAAGAGATTAAACACTGACTCATCAGGGTGTCTTAAAAACATTTTACAAGTTCAGAAAATATTTGCTAATTCTTGTTTCACTTGCCACATGCAAATCAGCTGTTTTATTCAGCGGCAGATTTTCTAGAAATTGATTGAGTTAAGTGAATCTGCTAGATTTCCCTTTGATTTCTAAGGGATCGTGTCAAAATAAAGTGTTTGTATCTAGTCTTGTTGAAGTAGGCCACAGAGATGCAAGAGAGAAATTGCAAGAGAGAACAAGGACTATATTAGTGTAAACCCTGGTGGCATAGTGGTTCAGCGCTACATCATAACCAAAAGGCTGGCAGTTCGAATCTGCCAGGCACTTCTTGGAAACTCTATGGAGCAGTTCCATTCTCCTATAGAATCATTATAAGAGTCAACTCAATGGCAGTGGGTTTGGTTTTTTGGCTTATATGAACATAAAAAAGGAAAACAATACCCTTTCTCTTCAGTACTGGTCAAAAGAGATAGAAGAGACCAAAGTAGGCATATTTGTCTACTGTCCAGTGGCAGCTAATGGCTTTTGTATTGTGGAACTGACTTCAGCTCCTCAGTTAGCTCAAGGTTTATTGTGCCTGATATACCTGTCTTCCTTAAAAAGGGAGTAGAAAGGCATGATTTTAGATTCAGTCAGAAATGGCATGGCAGAGAAAGAAAATGATGAGCTGGAAGAGAAAACCACTCAAGAGTCCTGAAACATACTTAGGAACAAGGCCTGAAGCAAGGACAAAACAAAATTTTGCTTTGCCTTAAAGAAAAGAGCATTTTTAACCTGCTCTTGGAAAGACACATGTATCAAAACAGCCAATCAGAAGAACGGATTGGCCTTGTCTATTTAGCCTCTTTCTTGGAAGAAAGGTCTGGTGACCTGCTTTAAAAAGGTCATTGAAGTCACTGAAAATCTTACGGAGCCAGTTCTACTGTAACATATGTGCAGTTGTCATGAGTCAAAATCAACTCAACAGTACATGGTTTGGCTTTAGTTTTGGTTCGGTTATTCAAAGCATTTCGTGTACTCCGTCAGGCTTCCTTACCACGGTGTTCAGAGCTGCTTACGATCCATCCCTGTCTTTTGGACTTTTCCTGCCTCATCCTGCCAACCCTATCCTATGCAGTAGTCACCCTGAAGAAAGTCATTACTGATGTTACTTGTTGATTCTGCTAGGAGGTCCTTCTACCCTTTTCTGTCTAATGTTTCATCCTCAGGACCCAGCTCAAAGGTCACAAAGCCTTCTTCTCTGCCTGCTGCAAGGCCAGAAGCATACTGCTTTATTGTCATTTGCTCCATTGATGTCCTCACACAGTAAATGATAGGCTTTTGAAGGATTAAAAAAAATCCTTTTAAATTATTTGTTTTTCCCTAGCACAGGTATTAGTCTTCATATCTTCAGTTGTCAGTTGCTTGGTGCATAGAAGTTGTGTGCTACACATTTCAGGTGAATAAATGAATGATATTCATAAAAGACCCAAGTTTGCTTCCCGTTTGAAGCTCCTATTTACAAATAAAATATTGATTTTATATTAGTTTTTAAAAAATATTTTATTGTACTTTTAAAGTTTGCAAGTCAATTTGTCATACGAAAACTTACATACACATTGTTATGTGGCCCTAGCTCCTTTTCCCACCCTGTGACAGCATACTCCTCCTTTCCACCCTGTATTTCCTGTGTCCATTCAACCAGCTCCTGTCCCCCTCTGCCCTCTCATCTCACCTTGGGACTAGAGCTGCCAGTTAGCCTCATGCATCTACTTAAGACAAGAAGTACACTCTTCACCAGTATTATTTTATGGCTTATAATCCAGTCCAATCTTTGTCTGAAGAGTTGGCTTTGGGAATGGTGTCAGTACTGGGTTAACAGGGAGCCTTGGGGCCATGTCTTCTGGGGAAAAATAGGTTTTGATTTTTAAACATTAAATCAATTTCCTTAAGACAACACTTCCTGGATATTATTTGTTTTTTTCCCAAGTAACAATATGTTCGTTGAGATAATATACTAAATTATATGCTTTAAAAAACAATAACAACAGAACTCTTGGGAAGACTTAGAATAATTTGATAACATTGTAGTATCGTGCATTTCTCAGGAAAATAGAAATGGGTGGAAATAGGTTGCAGGCTCAGATATGTGCCACAGAGTTCTGTCCTTTAAGGGAGCGCTTGCTATCCAACCACAGGGTGTGTGGTCAGCGGGGAGATTCCAGCTGTCAACTCCTTCAAGAATTGCCTCAGCTGCAGAGTTAAATTGCTCAAAGTCATACCCTTTCTGGGACAACTCTTAGCTTATGACTGAGTGAAGTGGGTGCTTTATTATGCTACTTCATAAACCAGTGATTTCTATCCAGTGTGGATCACTCTGCCCAGCAAAACTCTTTCTGGAGCTTGGCAGCACGTTGGCTCAGGCCTCTTTGGATCTGACTTAAGCCTGCCTTCTCCCTCTGTCCAGCCCTGCCTTCTCTCTCTCCCTTTCACAAATATCACAGAATCTGTACCCTAGACTCTGTCCATATGATTTTCACTCTGTTCAAATATTTTTTAATTCACCTCTTGATTTCTTTTTTGAACCATGGCAGATTTGATTTTGGTTAGCAGTTCAAATCTGCCAGGCAATCCTTGGAAACTCTATAGAGCAGTTCCACTCCGCCCTATAGGGTCACTGTAAGTTGGAATCAACTTGACGGCAGTGGGTTTGGTTTGAGGTTTTGTATGAATTGGAATTGACTCAACACCCAACAACAACAACAATATTTTAAGGCCCAAAGTATGGTCTATCTAAATGAATGTTCTGTTCTATGCGTACTTGAAAATAGTGTTTATTCTGATCAAGTTGGGTAGCATTTTCCATAAATGTCAGCTAAGTTGATTGGCTGATAACATTATTTAAGTCTTCTATATCCTCATTAATTTATCTACTTATTGGGAGAGGAATGTTGAAATTCTCAACTCTAATTGCAAATTTTTCTATGTATCCTTTAGCTTTATCACTTTTTGATCCATACTTTTTTCGTTAAGAGCGTGTATATTTAGAAGTGTTTTGTCCTTTTGATAAACTGACTCCTTGAAATGGAGTCAGAATGGCAGACTAGACACATGTCTCCTTAATTCCCTCTGAGAACTAAGGCCTGGATTGATAATTAAATGGAGTCTTCTGGACACCCAGTGGGCCCTAGGATACGGCATGGTGCTGTCAATTTGGACTACATGCCACTGAATGGGAAACTTCTCTTTCACTGACTCCCACCTTTGTTGAATCCTGGCTCTTGGAGACTGAAGGTAACTTTGAATTTTTTTTTCTCTGTCTTAACTGACAGTCAAGGGCTTGGGCTTAACTGGCAGCAAAGCTCAGCCTCACTGCTGCTGAGACCAGTAGGAGGAATGGCCACATTTTGAGAACCCAGCTCTGGTCTTTGTGCAACTCGGCCCCTCCACCCTCTCTTTCCAAACCTCTGCCATTGAATTGACTATTACACAGCCAGCAGAAGAGCTTGCGCAAGATGCCATCTTGTTCGACTAGGAGTTACCCAGAGGCCTGAGCAGGGGATAATTCCTATGCTGGGAGGCAGTGCCCGCCATTTATTTCTCTGTCTTTGCTGGCAGGTGGGGCTTTAGCTTCACCAGCAGCAAAAATCAGCTGCACTGCTGATGAGGTCAGCAGGTGAAACACCCACATTTTGAGAGCCCGGCTCTGGTGTCTCTGTGCCTTGGCCCCTCCACCCTCTCTTTCCAAACCTCTGTCATTGAATTGGCTATTACACAGAGGGTGGGAGAGCTTGTGCAGGATGCTGTCTTTGGAGGCAGAGTTACTCAAACAGAGGTCTCGACAGGAACTAATTCCCAGGCTGGGAGGCAGTACCAGTCTGGGGAGCACTTTTCCAGCATAAAAGCTGTGTTCAGCACAGTGTGACCTTATAGCAGGGGCCTGGCAGCAGATGACAGCAGGGCAGTAGCCTTTCAATACTTTGAACTTGTTTACAGCATCTGGGGTTGGATATAGAGGTGCTTAATTTGTCATTTGGGAAGAGGGGCTTGCACACCTAGCAGCCTGACTGATTTTGGAAGCTGTCAGATAGCTTTTACCTTCCAATATAAGACTACTAGAGAAGTAACTGTGGTGCATCCTGATGGCATCTCTTCCATCCTTTACTGACTCACATCATAGGGTCAGCTGACATCGCCCCAGCAACTCCATAATTAAAGTCGTGTCTTTGCCAATCAGGAGGTGGAGCCTGATACCCCAGAGATTCCACTGGGCCCAGTCACTGGAGTGCATAGAGATGACTGATGATCACCTTCCTTATCAGACTGTGCTTTACATCCTATTAAGGCAACACTGGAGAAACTAAACAACTTCTAGGTGCCCCCAAATCAACAAACTTTGGACAGAAACCTAAAAGGTCACTTATGGCTTCAGAAAGCCCCCAAAAGAAAAACCCAAAGAATTTCCCAGACAAAGAAGCCTTTCTGAAACTATCAGAGGTTGAGTACAAAAGGATTATATAGATAGCCCTCCTAGACATTATACAAAATGCAGCAGAACAAAGTGAAAAATTAAGCAAGCTGTTTGAACCTATGAAACACTGGCATTCTGAAATCCAACAGATCAAGAACGAAATCAAAGAAATAGAAAATTCAATTCAAACCCAAGAAAACATAATAGAAAAAATGGAAAATAGACTTTTTGACTTGAAAGACAGCGTTACTGACACCAGAATCTATGAGGAGAAACAAGAGAAAAGAAACAAGAAAAATGAAGAAACATTAAGAAGCATGTGGGATTCTATCAAGAGGAACATTCTGTGATTAATTGGAGTTCCTGAACAGGGAGGGACACCTGAAAACACAGAAAAGGTAAGATCCAACTATATGTTTTCTACAAAGTACCCAACACTGAAAATGGGGAAAATCAACCCATAAAGAAGAATGTCCCAGAACAGAATAGTAAGAGCAACAGAGACAACATCAACACAAAAATAATCAAAATGACCGCACTAAACACATACCTATCAATAATTATGTTGAATGTAAAAGGACTCAATGCTCCAGTAAATACATGATGAGTGGCATCATGGATCAAAAGACATGACCCACCTGTATGTTGCTTACAAGAAACTCACCTTAGACTTAAAGATATGAACAAACTGAAAATTAAAGGATGGAAGAATATACCAAGCAAACAATACACAAAGAAGAGCAGGTGTGGCAATTATAATCTCAGATAAAATAGACTTTAATACAAAATCCACCGTTGTTGACAAGGATGGACACTCTTTATTGCTGAAAGGTTCAGTACAAAAGCAGGACTTAACAATATTAAATATTTATGCACCCCAAACTAGAGCATCTAAATACATTGAGGAAACACTGACTACTTTCAAAAATGAGGTAGATCACTCCACAATAATAATGGGAGACTTCAACACTCCACTCTCAGTATTGGGCAGATCTTCTAGAAAAAAGCTCAATAAAGACGCAGAATACCTTATTGCCACAATTAACCAACTAGACCTCATCAACACATACAGAACTTTCTATCCATCAGCAGAAAACTACATCTTCTTCTCCAGTGCTCATGGAACATTTTCCAAAATAGGTAATGTGTTAGGACATAAAGCAAATCTCAACAAGATCCATACCTTTGAATTATTGCAAAGCATCTTCTCAGACCATAAAGCCATAAAAGTCAAAATCAATAGCAGACAAAACATAGATAGAAATTGGAACTCATGGAAACTGAACAACATCTTGCTCAAAAAGCCGTGGATTACAGAAGAAAGCGAAGATGAAATAAAGAAATTTATGGATTCTAATGAGAATGAAAACACTTCCTACCAATACCTATGGGATACAGTTAAAGCAGTCCTCGGGTCAGTTTGTTTCTATAAATGCACACATCCAGAAGGAAGAAAGAACTCGAACCAAAGAACTAACCCTATAGCTTGAACAAGTACAGAATGAACTACAGAGGAGCCCCTCAGGCACCAGAAGAAAACAGATCCTAAAGATTAGAGCAGAACTAAACTAATTATAGAAGAACAAATGAAAAAATTGAAAAGACTAAAAGCTGTTTTTTGAAAACATGAACAAAATTGACAAACCATTGGTTTTAAAAAAGGTAAGATCCAACTACATGTTTTCTACAAAGTACCCATATCATATATGAAAACACCAATACAGATACAAAGATGGGAAGTAGTATACCATGCCAAAGAAAATGAAACTGGAGAGCACATATAAAAATATCATTGAAAAAGTTCATTCAATGAAAGGAATATTACCAGTGATAAAGAGAGACTTCATAATGATAAAGGAGTCCTTTTTTTCTAATTGTGATTCAGTGAAAGTGCACATTCCAGTATAAATTTGCATGCCCACCTACGTGCAGCTTCCACTGCTGTCCCTGCCCGGTGGCAGCACACTCCTCCTATCCGTTCTATGCATGTCATATCCTCCTGACAATCTCCTGTCCCCTCCTCTCCAACCTCTTCCTCCCCTCCAGTAAGAGGCGAGCAGGACGACATCCTATAGATGCATAGAACCATAAAGTGCACAAAAGATATTGGTCACTCTGTGTCGCTGACTCCAATCCACTCCTGTCCAAAGAGTTGACCTAAGTAATGATTTATGGAAAGGGGCAGCATTATGACCAGGGTCCATGCTTCTAGGGAAGCCCCAAGGCCCCTGGACCATCAATTGCAGTCTTTTAGTGGAGTTCTCAGGGTGTACTCTTTTATTTTTGTGTTGCCAGTGAGACTCAAATTTGTGAGCCCCACATGGCTATTCCTGATGGCCGGGCACCATTCGGTTCCTCAGTCCTTCGGCATTCATTCCTTCAGCCACTCCTTCAACCACTCAATGCACTAGCCACTCATTCCTTTGGTACTAAAAAAAATTAGGTTGTGTCCTAAGTAAATCTCTTTCGAGATATAAAAGAGAGAGTGAGCAGAGAAACCAGGAGATGTTGTACCATCAAGAAAGTAGCACTGGCAGCATAGTACATCCTTTGGACCCAGAGTCCCTACACCTGAGAAGCTTCTAGACTAGGGGAAAATTGATGACAAGGACCTTCCTTCAAAGTGGACAAGGAGAGAAAGACTTCCCCTAGAGGTGAGACACGAAATTTGAACTTCTAATCTACTAGACTGTGGGAGAATAAATTTCTGTTGTTGGAGTCATATACTTGCAGTATGTCTGTTACAGCAGCACTAGGTAACTAAGACACTAGCTCTACTCTTTTCTCGTTATTTTCATGATTGCTCTAGGGTTTGCAATATACATTATAAACTTATTACAGAGTACTTTAAATATTATACCTCTTCATGTATAATATAAAAATTTTACCACTGTATATTTCCCTTTCTGTTGTTTGTGATATTGTTGTCATCCATGTTAATTCTACATGTGATAAGCCACCATGTGTTCTTTCTGCTTCAAAAAGTCTATTTTTTAAAATAGATTTTTAAATGAGAAAATTAACTGCGTATTTACCAATTCTAGTATTCTTCGTTCCTGGGAAAAGATTCAAATTTATGTTACCATTTTCCTTTTACTTAAAGAATTTCTTTTAATATTGGTTGTAACATACATCTGTTGTTGAAATTTTTAAACTCTTCAAGTTTTTTAATGAAAAAGTTTTTATTTCATATTGATTTTTTTAAAGGTATTTTTGCTGGAAACAAGGTTATAGATTGAGAATTTTCCCCCTAATATTTTAAAGATGCCAGTTCATTACCAGAAACCCTAGTGGCGTAATGGTTAAGTGCTATGGCTGCTAACAAAAAAATCGGCAGTTAGAATCCACCAGGCACTACTTGGAAACTCAATGGGGCAGTTCTACTCTGTCCTACAAGGTTGCTGAATCAGAATAGACTCAACAGCAATGGGTTTTGGTTTTAGTCAATATTTTCTGCCCTACTTGTTTGATTCAAATCTTTCACTTTTTCAGTTGTCAAATCTTTGTTCCTCTATATGTAATTATCTTTTCTTCTCTGACTTCTTTCAATATTTTCTCTTTATCACTAGTTTTCAACGGTGTCATGATTACATGTCGGAGTGTGATTTCTTAGTGTTGAGCTCCTTGAATCTGAAGATTCACATATTCTTCTGTTCCCGTTTCTTCTTCTCGGACTTCTTTTACACGGAAATAGGTCATTAGCTATTATCCCAAGTGTGACTAAGGCTACAATCACTTTTTATTAGTCTTTTTCCTATCTGTTCTTTATTTTCAATAGTTTTTATTGCTATGTCTTTAATTTCAGTAATCTTTTCTTCTGCTTTTAAGCCCAGCTAATGTATCTTTTTCCATTCTAGGTACTGTAGCTGTCATATATAAGTTCTACTTGTGTCTTTCTTGTATTTTTCATCTACATCTTTATCATGGTCATGTCATCCTTTATGTCCTTGAGCATAAGGAACATATTTACAATAGTTGTTTCATTGTCTTTCCTGTTGATTTCATGAAGACTACCTTTCATGATTTTGTTTCTATTGACTGACTTTATTCTAACTGCCCTGCAAATTCTGGCTGTCTCCACCTCTCTAAACTCTAACATTTGTCTTTTCAATAAAGAATGGTTACTGAATTATCTTTCCCTGAATGATAATCTTGAAATTACCTCCAGGAAGAAAGCTTGGGCATTTGTAAGACTCATCTTGTTTGCTCCCTATATAACTTGTTGACCAATGTTTGAAAATACTGTATTTTGATCAGTTTTTAGTTCTTTACCATTTATGGAGATTCCAATTGTCTTATTTCATTGTGTTTGGAAGCAGAAGTCCCTATCTGAAAGTTTCTTTTTTTTTTTAAGTCGGGGGGGCAGGAGTTGGGATGGGAAGATATAATTCCATAGTAAACAAACCAAATCTGTTGCTGTTGAGCCACTTCTGACTCACAGCAGCCCTCTAGGACAGAATAGAACTGCCAAATAGTATTGCCAAGGAGGAGCTGGTAGAGTCAAACCACCAAACTTTTGGTTAACAGCTGAACTCCTAACCATTGTGACATCAGGGCTCCTGTAATTCTCTAGATAGAAACAAAGTAACTGATAATGATGGAACCTACACTCCAGAACAGGAACCTTTTTATATTTTAAGGTACAAATTAGGCCTATGTACATTTAACAACCTACAAATGATATACAATAGGACCCAAAAAATGAATCTTCAATTTCTTCACATCTTGGAATCGCTTAATCCTCTCTATCTGTAGGAGAAACATTTTGTGTACTGGTTCTGTTTGGTCTATTCTTCAGGTTATCTTGATATTTTTATGTGAATGTCAAGAGGTAGTCTCTTCTTATTCCCCGTGGTCTTTGATGAACTGCCGTTTTCTGGTACCAAATCTCAACTCTCAGGCACTGTTCTGGTAATCTATTGGCGTGTAACAAACTACTACATACTTCATAGCCAAAACCATTGCTCTATGGGAATGGATTCTTTGAGTCAGAAATTCAGACAGACACAACAAAAATAGTTTGTTTCTTCTTTATAAGTGCTCAGATCTCAAAGTCCTCAAAAGTTGAGCACAACTTTAATATCCACACCTGGTAATAATTCGTAGGTTTTTTTACTCACACGTTTGAATCCTGGGCTGGGATGACTTGAAGGCACGGCTTATCTGAGATTGTTGCAACTACACAGTTTCTCCATGTGTTTTGGGGATCCTTATAGGATCCGACTCGACGGCACTTGGCACTTGGCTATAGTATGAGAATGGGATTCCAGGATGGACTGTCCTAAGGAAAAGCATCTGGAATAAGCTTTTTAGAAGGCCAAAACTGAAGTTTCAGAGTTCCTTTTAAAGTCATTCTGTGCCTCTTCTACTGCATTGTGTTATTTAGCCCAGATTTCAGGAAAGGGAAATTAGACTTTACTTCTTAGCAAAGTAATAGACAGAAAAGAGTAACAGTCTTATTTAAGAAAAACATAAGATGATAGATATTTTTGGGGCCATCTTTGAAAACAAAAAGCCACAGTCTTCCCTATGGCCATAGAAATCCACATGTTCTCCACTAGCAAAAAGCATTCACTATACCCCAAGCTCCTAAAGTCCCATCTGATTACATCACAAAGCTCAGCTTCAAAACCTAATGTCTCAGCATCTAAATCCTGTCCAAGTGAATTAAAAGACAACTTTTCTCTGTCACCACACATCCAATATATAATAGTGTGACAGACATAGGATGACCATAATAAATCATCCTACACAAAAAGAGATAAATAAGAGGCACAGAGCAGTCCTGAGGTACATATTACAAGTTCTTCGATTAGGGATCAGTCTTGCTTTCTGATAGTTGTTTTCCAGGGATCCTGGATTTGTCTGCAGGGTCCATCTTCCTTTTCTGTAAGAGAAGACTATGTTTGCCTCTGACTAGTTCTCTCAGGCTCCCATATGTTTAGCGGAGTCTACGGGGCTATTTTTATTTTATACTTCCTTATTCTTTTCAGTCTGAGCTGGCATAGTTCCTTTGAAAAATTTAGTAAGTTTCTTATATATCAATTTATAATCTACTTCATCATAAAAAAGAAAAAAAAACATACCCCAAGTCTCTTCAAAATTAGCTTTTCTTTAGGTTGTCTATGAAGCTACTGAGGGATGACAGTTTGTGATACTTAGACACCCTCTTGTTTAACAGAGAAGATCTGAAAGCCACACAATTAAGATTCTGAAAAGAGCTACCATTTGTTTGAAAACAGTCTGTATAGGTAGTTCCTTAAACATTTCTGATTTTGCACTCATATCTTGGTTTTGTGTTTATCTTGAGGCCATGTATTCCCGACTGTGAGAATGTACTTCCCGAGACTACATTTTCTTTATCTCTGCCTTGAGGCCCTTTCTTACTTTAAGAATATTTCTCTGTCTGGGGAAGAAAAAAAAAGGAAGATTCCAGGCTCTTTACATATCCTCCACATGTATCTGTAAACTTAATAATTCCTTCTTTACGTAACCTCTCTCCATCTAAACCTTATATAAGCAGCTAAAATCATCTTCAATGTTCTTGCCTGTTTGATATTTTAGTCTTTGTGGCTAAGACTGCAATAGCACTGATAGGTTGCTTATTTGTCATTTCCTATTAATTTAGTTTTAGAAATAATTGTGATCTAGTGAGTACATTGCTGTTGTGTGCCATTGAGTTGTTTCCAGCTCATAGCAACCCTATAGGACAGAGTAAAACTGACCCACAGGGTTTCCTAGGGTGCAATCTTTACAGGAGCAGATCACCAGTTGTTTTCTTCCGTGTAGAGGCTGATGGGCTCAAACTATTGACCTTTTGGTTGTCATAATATCCCTACTTTATATACAAACAACATGAGGCCAAAAGACATTAGATAACTTGTTAAGGACCACATAAGTGATAAATAATGGAATTTTAATACTTGATTATAGCACTATCCATGATCCATAAACCTACCCACTAAGGTAATCTGTCCAAAGGACAAAGATCGAGAATCAAAGCACAAGGACCAGTCCTAATTTTTAAGAGAGATGAGGGTATACACTTAAGTCTTAGGCAATGACTCTTCTGACCTGATGTGACATATGTCTTGGGGGCCTTGAGCCACACCTGGCTTCAGAAACATTACCACCATCTTATCCAGACGAACAACATGAAATATGTCGCCTATCTTTTTATCATCTGAGGATTTTTTTTGTAACTTTAGACTGATTTTTTTTTCTACAACTTACAATGAGTAAGATGTCACTGTAGAATAGAACTTCATAAATCTATGCTCAAGAATGGAAAAGATCAGTGTGTCTGTTCATGGGATAAATCTATGTGATTTTCTCTAGTGAGTTTCATGAAACTTTTGAGGCTTAATTCAAAAAGAATCCCGTAAGCTTTAAGACATAATTACCTGCAGGAGGCCCTGGGAGACATGTTTTCAGATGCCATGAAAAAGCACTTATCTCCACTGAAATTGCTGAATCATATAAAAGACTGTGGTCAGTAATGTCTTCTGGACTCACCTAGACTTCATAATTCAACTCTTTTAATCATTCCTCAGAACCACGGTTTGTTTAAAACATAATGAAGTCATTTCTTTCACCAGTGTTATGTGCTTAGTTCTTGACTATTTAATATTACACTGGAAGTATTGCCCAATATAAGTAACCAAGAGAAAGTAAGTAAGAACTGGAAAGAAATGAGTAAAACTCTCTTTATGATTAGGTAACATGAGTGTATCAGGAAAGCTTAAAAGGGTCAATGAAAAAAACTATTAAAATCTGAGCATTTGATAAAGTAGCAAGGTATAAAATTAATATAAAAATCAATAACTTTTACATATATTTGGGGAGAAAAGCCAATTAGACGCGTAATGGAACAAGAGAATCCCACTTAGGGTAGCAAATAAAGATATAAAATATTCAGGCATAAAATTAATAAGAAATACCTGAAACTTAGAAAAACTATAAAACTCTTCTTAATAATATAAAAGTAGACCTTAACAAATGGATGATATATGATGTTCTTGGCTATAAAGACCCAAAGTTATAAAGATGTCAGTTCCCTTAAATTATTTATACATGTAAAGCAATCTGAATAAAATGTGATCAAGTTATTTTTTGGACCTAGACAATTTGATTTTAAAGTTCAGTGGTAAGAACTAATAAGCATGGATAGCCATGATAACCCCAGGAAAAAAAAGTGTTGAACTAGATTTCTCATTTATCACCATAGTAAAACATATTATAAATCTTTTCTAATTAAAATAGTTTGGTATTAGCACATGAACAGGTGGGTGAACCAACAGAAAAAAGATAAAGTATTTAAAAAACCAAACTACAAAACAAAATTTCCCTCACACATCTGTCTATTTGTTTTACTGTGTGGGCCTTCCTATTGCCACGATGCTGAAAGCTATGCCACCAGTATTCAAATGGCAACAGGATCAGCCATGACAGACAGGTTTCAGCAGAGCTTCCAGACTAAGAAAGATTAGGAAGAATGACCTGGAGGTCACTTTTGAAAAGAATTAGCTACTGGAAACCTTACGAATAGCAGCAGAACTTCGTCTAATATAAAGCTGGAAAATGAGCTCCTCAGGTTGGAAGGCACTCAAAATACAACTGGGGAGGAGCTGCTTCCTCAAAGTAAGTTGATTTCAGGACCTTCATCTGATGATGTAGCATGAGTCAAAGTGGGAAGAAAAAGCTGCAAACATCTATTAATAATCAGAATGCAGAATGTGCAAAGTATGAATCCTGGAAAATTAGAAATTGTCAAAACTGAAAAAAGATGCACCAACATCAGTATCCTAGGCATTAGTGAGCACAAATGGATTGGTATTGGCCTTTCTGAATGGAATGATCGTGTGGTGCAATAGGTGGGAAATAACAACTTGAAGGGAATGGCATTGCATTCATTGTAAAAAAGAACATTTCAAAATCTATGCTAAAGTACAACACTATTGGCAGTAGGATAGTGCCCATATGCCTACAAAAAAGACCAGTTAATTCAAGTATTATTCAAATTTACACACCAACAACTAAGTCCAAAGTTGAAGAAACTGAAGATTTTTACCAACTTCTGCAGTCTGAAATTGAGCTTGCAATCAGGATGCATCAACAATTACTGGTGACTGATACGTGAAAGTTAGAAACAAAGAATCAGTTGTTGAAAAATAAGGCCTTGGTGATAGAAGTGGTGCCAAAGATCAAATGACAGTATTGCAAGACCAACAACTTCTTCATTGCAAATATGTTTTTTCATCAACTTAGTTGGTGACTGTGGCAGTGTAGTGGTGAAGTGCTATGGCTGCAAACCAAGGGATCGGCAGTTCAAATTCACAAGATACTCCATGGAAATTCTGTGAGGCAGTTCTACTCTGTCCTGTAAGGTAGCTATCAGTCAGAACTGACTCGATGACAACTAATAATAACAACAACATACAAGTGTACCTTACTGGATGGAACACAGGAATCAAATCAACTACATCTGTAGAAAGAGATGATAGAAAAGCTCAGTATCATCAGTCAGAAAAAGACCAGGGGCAAGTTGCAGAAGAGGTTATCAATTGCTCATATGCCAGTTCAAGTTGAAGCTGAAAAAGATTAGAACAAGTCCATGAGAGCCAAAGTATAACCTTGAGTATATCTCACCTGAATATAGAGACAGTCTCAAGAATAGAGGTGACCAAAAATCAGATGAGTTGTGGAATGCCATCGAAGACATCACACATGAAGAAAACAAAAGGTAATTAAATAGACAGGAAAGAAAGAAAAGAACCAAAGTGAATGTCAGAAGAGACTCTGAAACTTGCTCTTGAACACAGAGTAGCTAAAGTGAATGGAAGAAATGAGAAAGTAAGAGCTGATTTCAAAGGGCAGCTGGGAAACACAGAGTAAAGAATTATAATGGCACGTGCAAAGACCTCAACATGAAACATCAAAAGGAAAAAACACACTTGGCATTTTTCAACATGAAATAACTAAAGAAGAAACTCAAATCTTGAGTTGCAATCTTGAAGGATTCTACAGGGAAAATACTAAAAGATGCAGGAGCCATCAAAAACAAGACGGAAAGAGTACAGAGTTAGTATGCCAAACAAATTGATCGAAGTTCAACCATTTTAGGAGGTACCATGGTACTGAAGGTAGACACTCAAACTACAGTGAAGACGTTGTTGAAAAACAAGGCTTCAGGAACTGACAGATTGCCGGTTGAGATGTTTCAACTAACGGATGCAGGACTGGGAGTACTTGCTCGTCTATGCCAAGAAATTTGGAGGACAGCTACCTGGCTAGACAACTGGAAGTGCTTCATTTCTGCCTGTTCCCAAGAAAGGTGATCCAACTAAATGTGGAAATTATTGAATAATATCATTAATATCACATGCAAGTAAAATTTTGCCAAAGATCATTCAAGAGCAGCTGCCACAGTAAATCAACAGAGAACTGCGAGAAATCCAAGCTGGCTTTAGATAAAGATGTGGAACCAGGGATATCTTTGCTGATGTCAGATAGATCTTGGCTGAAAGCAGAGACGACCAGAAAGATGTGTACCTGTGGTTTATTTTTATTATTTTTTTTAACAGTAGTGTTGTGATTAAGAGCAATTTAATAATCTATATCAATTTGCCATATAACACCCACAACTTTCACTGCCACTGTATTCTAACTGTTCTCCCTGTGCTTTATTGACTATGCAGAGGCTGTGTGGATCATAACAAATTATAGATAATGTTGTGGAGAATAGGAATTCCTGAATACTTAATTGTGCTCACAAGGAATGTCTTAGTCATCTAGTGCTGCTATAACAGAAATATCACAAGGGGATGGGTTTAACAAAGAAAAATTTATTCTGTCATAGTCCAGTAGAATACAAGTCCAAATTCAGGGCATAAGCTCCAGGGGAAGTCTTTCTCTGTTGGCCCAAGAGGAAGGTCCTTGTTTTGTTAATCCTCCCCTAGACTGGGAGCTTCTAAGGCACGGGGACTCTGGGGCAAAAGGACACACTCTGCTTTCAGCACTGCTTTCTTGGTATGAGGTCCCCCAACTCTCTGCTTGCTTCCCTTTCCTTTATAGCCCAAAGAATTGCCTCAAGGCAGAATACAGTCATACAACAAGTCTTGCTCCACCAACACAACTTCCATTCGTCCTCCTTTATTAACATCATAGAGAGGATTTACAACATGCAGGAACACCACAGAATACCATGAATCACGGCCTAGCCAAGTTGCTACACACATTTTTGGGGGTCCAAATCAATCCATGACAAGGAAACTGTATGTAGATCAGTAGACAGTCATTCAAACAGAACAAGAAAATACCGTGCAGTTTGTATGTGTATGTCAGGGTTATAGCCTTCTGTCATACTTAATCTACGTGTTGAGCAAATAATCTGAGAGGCTGGTCTATATGAAGAAGAAAGGTACCTCAGGATTAGAGCAAGACTCATTAACAACCTGTGATATGCAGATGACACAACCTCGCTTTCTGAAAGTGAAGAGAACTTGAAGCGCTTGCTGATGAAGATCAGTAACGACAGCCTTCAGTATGGAACACTGAGAGAGAAAGAAAACAAAATTCCTAGCAACTGGACCAATAAGCAACATCATGATTAAATAGAGAAAAGAATGAAGTTGTCAAAGATTTTATTTTACTTGGATTCACAATCAACACTCGTGGAAGCAATGGTCAGGAAATCAAAAGATCTATTGCACTGGGAAAATTTGATGCGAAAGATCTTCTTAAAGTGTAGAAAAGCAAAGATGTCACCTTGAGGACTAAGGTGCGTGTGACCAAAGTTGTGGCATTTTCAGTCACTTCACGTGCATTCAAAAGCTGGATAATGTATAAGGAAAACCAAAAAGGACTGGATGCCTTTGAATTGTAGTATTGATGAAGAATATTAACTATACCACAGACTGATGAAAGAACAAACAAATCCGTCTTGAAAGAAATACAACCAGAAGAATGCTCCTTGGAAGCAAGGACTGTGTCTCACTTACTTTTCACATGTTATCAGGAGGGATCAGTCCCTGGAGAGGAACATTATGTGTGGTGAGGTAAAGAGCCATCAAGAAGGAGGAAGACCCACAAGATGGGTTGACACGGTGACTGCAACCACGGGTTCCAGAGTAGCAATGATTGTGAGGATGGTGCAGGACCAGGCACAGTTTCGTTCTGGCATATAGAGGGTTACTATGAGTTGGAACTGCTCAACGGCACCTAACAGCAACAACAACAATGTAGTATGCAATGAAAATAATATTGTTAATCAGTGAGAAAAAGATCAGCCTGTTAAAAAAGTGCTGCTGGGATGATTGGCAATTCGACGGCACTTGGCTGGCTAGATGATTGGATAGACAATAAAATTGGATGCCATCCTCATACTATACAGCAGGATAAATTCCAAATGGATCATTCAAACACAACTGTTTAAAAGAAACATAGCTGAATAGTTGAGTTCTTCTATAATCTGAGAGTGGTAAAAAGCTTAATCAGACTAAAGGAAAGATGGCAAATGTGGTTACATTTAAAAAAAAATTTTAAATCTGCTTAGAAAAGTATACCATACCATAAGTAATGTAAAACACAAACTAGGCAAAAAATGTTTGCAACTTATGTCACAGGCTAATGACTAATATTTTTAATATATGAAGAACAAATAAAAGGAAGAAAGTCAACAACTTCACAGAAAAATGAGTGAAAGATAAAGACAGCTGGCCCCCAAAAGTGCTTCCATCTCTTAAGTACATGAAAATATGTACAACCTTAGCAATGAAAAGACAAATGTAAAATTAAAGTACATTGGGATATCATTTCTTACATATCAGATGGGCAAAAATTCAAGTTTGACTACATTTTGTTGGCAAGACTATGGGGAATCATTCTCATAAATCGCTGGGGATATAAATTAAAAGGTTGTCACCCTATGGAAGGAAATTTGGCAATATCCAATAAAATTAAGTGAGTTTTTATCCTTTTTCCTGGCAATTCACTTCTAGGAATCTTCCTCAAAGATGCACTGGCAAAAATATGAAAAGACTTAACATATAAAGCAATTCATTGCAGCACCACTAGTAATACCAAAAAGCATGAGACAACTGAAATATCCATCACTAGGGGGCTGATTAAATAAAATACTTTGTATGCACACAATGGAGTACTATGCAGCTATATGAAGGAATGCATCATATTTTATGCATTACTAATATAGAGTGATCTCCAGGATATAGTGTTGAATAAAGAAAGTCACCCTGAAGAAAAATACATATAAAATGTCGCCTTTTATCTAGAAAGAGAGGGTATATACATATTTGTATCCATATCTATGAATATTGCAACAATAAACCATAATATAAAATTTGGGTATTGGGAAGGAGAGTACAGGGAACAGGGAGAAAACATAGACTTAAACTTTTGTGTGTGTATAAACTTGACTTTAAAATCTTATAAATGTTATGTAATTAGAAACCAAAAGTAAAATTTAAAAAAGTCTCTAAAAATCACATTGAAATGAAACAATGTAATTATGCATCCAGTTTGTAGATAACAACACAAAAAAGCACTCTTCTAAGTGACTTTAAATCATAGTGATTAGACTATACATCCCTAATGGTATGTACACCAAAGTCAAAATTAATTAGCCACAACACTAGGAGATGCATAAACTATGTCCAGCAATCTGTGATGGTAATATTTCTGTCATTCTAAGATGTGTGTACAGTTTGGGATAAAGCAAATGGACAATAATGTAATATCATTGAAAAACAAGGCTTTTAGTGCAGGAAAAAGAAAATACTGAAGCAAGAGAAAAGAGGATAAGTAAAAACCCTGTAGTTCTGAATTTAAAGTAGTGGTATTTCTGAAACCTGGTGATATTTTAGCTCTAGTCATTGGAAAGGCCTATAAGTAATGAGCAACTAATTAGCAATGAGCGCTACTGGGTACAAATTACTGCCTCTAAACACTCTTTCCCACTAAATGAAACCAAGTCTTCTTGGAGAAACGACTGATTCCAGGTCTGGGGCAGGCCATGTGCAAGACGAATCTGAAAGACTTGCTCACACCAGAATGCAAAAAGAGTCACGGAAACCACCGGCATTGTGTCAAATGGGCTTGGAAGTCAATTAACTATCGTCCTTCTGGTTAACGAGGTGGCAGTTAGAGCATTGGTAAGGATAATAACCACAACGGATTGGCATGTATCAAACATGTTTAAATCTATGAGTTCATAACTGATAACCTCTGAAGATAACTCAAAAACTAACTCATTATTTGGAAAACTAGAGAATAAAAGAAAGCTGCTACGTGTTCTGACACTTCTAAACAAACTAGCCCAGAGTAAGTAACAGAGGAGAGAATGTTTGTGTTTTAGATTTTATCTCAGTTAATAAGTAAAGAAGAAGTAATGGAATCAGAACACCATCAATTTGTAAGACCCAATGAATTAATCATCCAGACAGCAATCATCAACGTCAATTAACATTATAAAAAGAGAGACAACCAACTGAAGGAAACATACAATATCCCCTATGAAATAGTCTTGGGAAAAAAGCATTCATATGGATATAATCAAGCTTCTAGATCTTATTACCAATTTAAAGGCATACCAGAAACAAAGTAAGATGTTATGAAACACCATGGAGAGATGATCAGCAAAATTCCGACTGTGCTAAACTTTAAGCTAAATGATGTGATTTTTGCTGCAACAACACAAATTCAATTTTAAAAAAGCAATGATAGGAACAACAATGGAAGTTTTAATACACAATGAGGACAGATTCCAAAATCTGTCAAAAAAACCACAATCAACAGAAGAGATAACAGATAAATGGGAACTATTAAGAATCAAACACTTTTGCTCATCCAAAGACTTTATTAATAGAGTTAAAAGAACACCCACAGAATGGGAAAAAATATTTGGCAACTCTATGTCAGACCAATGCCTGATCTCCATAATCTATAAGATACTACAAAATAACAATAAAAAGAAGATAAATCATCCAATTAAGCAATGGGCAAAGGAGATGGACAGACATTTCACTGAAGAAGAGATCCAGGCAGCCAAAAAACACATGCAGACGTGTTCACGATCTTTAGTTATTAAAGAAATTAAAATCAAGATGACAATGAGATACCATCTCACTCCAGCAAGATTGGTCATGATCCACAAAACAGCAAATGCTGGAGAGGCTGGGGAGAAAGTGGAACCCTCCTACACTGTTGGTGGGGTTGCAAAATGGTCCAGCCTCTTTGGAAAGCAATCTGGCGCTTCCTTAAAAAAATGGATATTGATATACCATTTGACCCAGTAATTCCACCACTTGGAATATATCCTGCAGAATCAAGACCTTTCACACCAATGGACACATGCACCAGAATGTTTATCGCAGCACAGTCCACGATAGCAAAAAAGATGGAATCAACCCAGATGCCCAACAACAGAGGAATGTATAGGTAAACTATGGTACGTATACTCAATGGAGCACTATGCAATGATAAAGGGTAATGATGATTCCAGGAAGCATCTCCTAACCTGGTTTCAACTGGAAGACATTACATTGAGTGAAAGTAGTCAGCAACAAAAGGACAAATATTGTATGAGCCTTCTACGATAAGATCTCAAAAACAGACTTGTGTATAGAAGAAGACTCTTTGACAGCTGCAAGGGAGGGGAGGGAAGAAGGGAGAGGGGAGGGTTTAGATTAGATAGTTGCTAGAAATCTGGTTGGGAGAAATCGGTGATACCACACATTAGAAACCAGAACAACATTAAGTGAACTTCAGCATAACTTGAGTACTCCTTCCATCTTAACACAATATTGCAAGGATAGAGTACCTGGGGCGGGGGGCAGGGGACCATGCTCTTAGGCGAATTCCAGCCAATTGGCACAACTAACGTTTTGCTAGGAGAGCTCTCTGCACCCCACATTGGAGAGTGGCATCTGGGGTCTTAAAAGCTGCTAAGCTGCCATCCGAGGACACAGCAAATGGTCCCAACTCAGCAGGAATGGATGCTCACCGAGGACCAAAATGACATGGGGTAAAGACAACCGAGAAGATAGAGAGACCCACATGAGTGGGTGCCTACAAGGACTTGGGACCGGTTGGATAGTGCCCGGCCACCACCAGTGATAGCCGCGATGGAGCTTACTAGGTTGAGTCTCACTGGCAACACAAGAATAAAAAGGAGTGCATCCTGAGATCTCCACTGAAAGACCTCAATTGAAGGTCCAGCGGTTTCAGGGTTCCCCTGAAAGCATGCCCTCTGGCCCTGATGCTGCCCTTGCCAATAAATTGTAACGAAGGTCCACTCTTTGGACATGAGCGGATTGGACTTGGCAATGCTGAGTGACCATGTGTTGGATGCACTTTATGGTTCTATACATCTATAGGATATCATCCTGCTGACCTCTGGCTGGAGGAAG
This sequence comes from Heterohyrax brucei, assembly GCA_028571685.1. Taxonomy (NCBI): domain Eukaryota; kingdom Metazoa; phylum Chordata; class Mammalia; order Hyracoidea; family Procaviidae; genus Heterohyrax; species Heterohyrax brucei. The sequence continues at coordinate 165,688,857 of CM053140.1, forward strand.
GAGAGTGGGTGGAGAGGAGGGGAAAGAAGGCTGTTGGGAGGATGAGACATGTATGGAACAGAGAGGAATCGTGTGCAGTCACCGGACAGGGAGAGCAGTGGAAGCTGCATATAGGTGGGCATGTAAATTTATACGGGAATGTACATTTTCACTGTTACATTAAATAAATAAAAAAAAGCAATGAGTGAGAAATCTGTAAATTAAAATAAATTTAAGAAACTTTTAACCAGTTGCAAGGTATGAAACATTTTTGGATCTGGATTCAAATTTCAATCTTTTATAGATAAATAGATCCGAGTAAAAATAGAACTGTCATGGATTGAATTGTGTCCCTTGCCTAAATGTGTGTAACAATTTGGCTAGGCCATGATTCTGGTATTGTGTTGATGTTACTCCATGCTGTAAACCCTGCCTCTGTGCTGTTCATGAGGGAGGATGGGTGCGAGTTGTATTACTGGAACAGGACTCAAGCTGTAAGACTGTGTTGTGCCTTGTGGCAGCCTCTCGAAATACAAAGAGAAAGGAGGCAAGTGGAGCTTGGGGGACCCAATACCATCAAGAAGCAGTGACGGGAACTGAGTGCATCCTTTGGAAAGGAGCCAGGGTCCCTCCATATTGGAAATTTGTAGTCCAGGGGAAGACTGATGAAAAGACCTTCCTCCAGAGCCGACAGAGAAAGCCTTCCCCTGTAGCTGACACCCTGAATTGGGACTTTCAGGCTGCTGGACTGAGACAAAATAAAATTTCTCTTTTTAAAGCCATCTGCTTGTGGTATTTCTGTTAAAGCAGCACTAGATGACTAAGACAGGAACATTCAATGATATTTAACAGTTTTAAGGAGGTGTTGGAAGGTTTATTTGTATGACAACCGTACTGTGAGCATACTTTAAAATGAATCCTTATCTTTGGAAATATATACTGAACTATCTGCAGATTAATTTTTTAAAAAATACAATAAATGAGAGCATTGCATAAAGATATTTTATAGACAAAAGTTACCCTTGAAAATCCCTTAAACTGTCCATAAAGCGAGGAACAGAGTCTATCATTTTAAAACAAACCTGTCAGTTTTTTCTTTACTGTTGGAAGAGTGCTTCTGTGTGCCATATGAAATAGATGGTATATATTGAGTTGAATAAAAATGTGCATCATTAAGTTTTTAAAATCACAAGTCATGCTGAGAGAATGCCAGCCAAAAGCCAAGTGCCGTCGAGTCGGATTTAAAAGTTAAATGTGCATCTAATTTGAGTTCACCAGGGCCAGCTCTGAACAACACATCAGCGGGTCGTGGCAAGAGAGTAAAAACAGGTCTCAGGGTCATCTCAGGGAATCCTGATAGATAAAAGGCTATCCTTCATTTCTTCCATCCTTCATTCCTTCCTTCAGCAATTCAAATCCTCAACAGACTTTTCTTAAATACTCTGTGGCATACCCTGTGCCAGCTGGTGGCTGTTTTAGTCACCTAGTGCTGCCATAGCAGAAATATCACACGTGGATGGCTTTTAAAAAGACCAATTTTATTTTGTCACATTCTAGTACCAAATTCAGGGTGTCAGCCACAGGTGAAAGGTTTCTCTGATGGCTCTGGAGGAAGATCCCTGTTGTCAACCTTCCCCTGGACGGGGAGCTTCTGATGTGCAGGAACCCTGAGTCCTTTCCAAAGGACACGCTCAATTCCCAGACGTGAGTCTTGGTCGTATGAGTTCCCCAGACCTCTGCCTTTTTCCTTTATACCCCGAGAGACTGCTTGAAGGCCCAATAGTCTAACACATTGAGTCTCACCCCGTCAACATAACTGCCACCCATTCTCCCTCATTAACATAGTAGAGACAGGACTTACAACATATATGCATCTCATACAGTACTGAGAATCGTAACTCAGCTACATTGCTATATACATTTCTAAACCAAAAAAAAAAACCCACTGCTGTCAAGTCAATTCCAACTCATAGTAACCCTACAGGACAGAGTAGAACTGCTCCATAGAGTTTCTAAGGCGTACCTGGCAGATAGCACATAATTCAATTCACAACATAGATGGTGGGTTTATGAAGATGAACACAATAGCCCCTGTCTTTTATTTGCTCACAGTCCAGTGGGGAATAGATGATGGGACCACTGATAACAGTTCAGCCAATGGAACCTAAGGGACAAATCTATAAACTAGGTGGTGATGAGAAGACCTGAGTGGGCTTCCAGGAGGTGGTGATAATTTAGATGAAGTTTTTTTGTTTTTTATTTGAAGGTTTACAGAACAGGGTAGTCTCTCATTAAACAATAGTACACATATTGTTTTAAGGTAATGATGAACAACCCCACAACACGTTGACATTCTCTCTTTTCAACCTTGAGTTCTATATTACCACCTTTCCTGTCCCCTCCTGCCTTCCAGTCCTTGTCCCTAGGCTGGCATGCCCCTTTAGTCCCATTTTGTTTCATGTGTCTGTCTAATCTTTGACTAAAGTGTGAATGCCCAGAGTGACTTAATCACTGAACAGAAAAGGTGTTCAGGGGCCATACACTCAGAGTTTCTCCAGTTTCTGTCAGGCTAGCAAGTCTGGTCTTTCTTTCTGAGTTAGAATTTTGTTCTACATATTTCTTCAGCTTTGTCCAGCTCTGTTGTGATCCCTTCCTGGGCAGTCAGTGTGGTAGGAGGGCACCATCTAGTTGTATAGGATTCACAGTGGTGGAGGTCTTTGTGGAAGCAGTCTATTAGTCCTTTGAACTAATCTTTCTCTTGTACCTTTAGTTTTATTCATTCTTCATTGCTCCCAAATGGGTGAGACAAATGAAATATTATCGTGAGTTTTGAAGCATGAACAGATACTAACAAGAGGAAGGAAAGTTTTTGACAGAGAAAATCATGAGGATGAAAGCACTGAGGCACAAAATGTATTTGAGGACCTATAAGGCCAAAGGTGATCTGGGGAAAGAGATAGTTGAGAAAGCCAAACAATGTCCATCTAGAAAATAGGTGTTAGACTTAGACCCTACAGCAAGATTTTGGATCTGGGTGTTGTTGCTGCCAGGTGCCAATAAGTCACTTCTAACTCTTAACTACCCCCCACACAACAGAACAAAACATAGCCTGATCCTGTACCACCCTCACAGTTGTTGCTGTGTAAGTCTGCTGTTGCAGCCACTGTCTCAGTCCATCTCATTGAGGGTCTTCTTTTTCCCTGACCCCCTGAAAGACATCGCATGATGTCTTTCTCCAAGGACTGGTTCCTCCTGACAATGTGTCCGAAGTATTTGAGACAAAGTCTCACAACTGTTGCTTCTAAGGAGCGTTGCAGCTGTACTTCCAAGACAAATCTGTTTGGTCTTCTGGCAGTCCGTGGTACATCAGACCTGGATAGATAAAGGAAAGGCAGGTATCCTGGTCTTAATAGCAGATTACCAGAACAGGGCAGTGGTAGAAGCCTAGTTATCTACATTAGCATTTGAGGGAAGAGAAGTATAGCAGGTAGGGGAACCACAGATGCAAAGGTGCTCTACTCCTTGATTTAACAAACATTACACTGTGCTAGAACCTGGGAATGCAAAAGAGGATGTGGTCCCTGCTTTTACCTTTAATATCTCTTGCTGCCTGCCACAAGTCATAAAAAGCAGACAGAATTGTACTTACTGGGTCTTACTACGGGCCTGCCACGTTCTATAAGTGCTTAGGTGTATTAAGTAATTTGGCTGAACATGTAGATATTGATCAGATGGCTTCGCTTAGGGAAAAGTCAGGATTTGGAATGGAAGCCAGACAGCACCCTGGCAACACCCAGCAAAAAGAGACAGGAAAATGAGTAATCTGTTTGAACCTCTGTATGCCAGTGAGCTCTTATACCCAATATCAAGGATTGAATTGTGTCCCCCCAAAACGTGTGTAAGTGGTTAGGCCATGATTTCCAGCATTTCATAATTGGTCTCCCTTCTGTGATTTTCCTACACTGTAAATCCTAATCTCTGCCAGTGATTAATAGACTGGATTAAATTAAAGAGGATCAGGGTGCGACTATAACACCCTTTCTAAGGTCACCTCCCTGATTCATTGTAAAGGGAGTTTCCCTGGAGTGTGGCTTGTACCACCTTTTATTCTACAAAAAATGACAGGAAAGGGAAGCAAGCAAAGAGTTGGGAACCTCATACTATCAAGAAAACTATCTTTCAGACCTGAGATTCCTGTCCCAAGATGCTCTCAGACCAAAGCAAGACTGATGCAGCACGAAGACCTTCCTTCAGAGCCATCAGAGGGAGTGTATGTTCCCCTGGAGCCAGCATCCTGAGTTCAAACTTCCAGCCTGCTAGACTGCATACAAATAAAATTTTCTTTAGAAAAGCCATCCACCAATGGTTTTTCTCTTAGAGCAGTACTAGATGACTAAGATACTCAGTGTGTGATTGATACAAGCTAATGTTAGTTGCATTAGTATTACCATGAATATAAGTCATTGTAGTGATCTGGGCCGTCACCGCAGTGATGCTGTAGCCAGACAAACTACAGGGAGAGGAAGCCTCAGCCCAGAGAAAATGAAGTTGCATTTGGATCAAGAAGATTCCTTTCTACTTTTTACTTCCCATCTTCTCTTTTTGAAGAAGAGCTACTGTTGTTCTTGTCCATTGATGGTGGTAGAGGTTGGAGTTACAGTACTGCTCAGGGCTCCAGATTTTGCCAAGGGCAGTTGAATATGTGCTTTTATTTGGTGGCATCCCTGTCCTGCTAAATGTCTAAAGGAGCTGTGGAAAGGGAACCTTTTTAATAATTTTCCTTCCCCTTTTATATTAAAAGCCTACCAGCCAAGAGCCGTTGAGTCTGATCCGACTCATAGCTACCCTTTAAAAATCTTATTTTTCATGGAGCCTTCCAGAACAACTATCTACTCACCATTTATCCATCCATCCATTGACCCACTGATTCAACAAATATTTATTGAGCACCCACTGTATGATAGATTCTAGAGCCGTGGTCTCTGCCCTCATGGAGCTTAACTGTTCCAGACTATGGGGATCTTCCTTTGTCCTGACCTTCAACGGCTCTCTGTGTATAACCAATCTCCCGCTGTCTCCTACTGTGATTCAAACTTTTACATGCTGGTGGCTTGGCCCCGTGGTAAAAAATGAGCACTATCAGACCAGAACCGTGTTTGATACGATATTGTTCTGACATGTGTCACAGGACAAGTTCAGAATGATACACGGAGGGTATACATGTCATTCATCTGAGTGGATGTGTGCAGGCACGAATCCTCTGCCCAGGTAGGAATGGCAGGTTCCTTTGGTGACTCTGTACTAGGGCTCCGGGATGCTGACTCATACCCCTCCTTGGCAGGTTAGCACTGGCCCATGGGTGGAGACTGAGAAATTAGTTGCTTTGTATGACAATCATATCTGAGAACAAGGAAAACAGAGTTGCAATAAAACTGGTGGGGGGGAGACAACATGTGACTCCCAAAACTTCTCAGAGGGCTATGGGGGCAGGTGACATACTGCTATATAGCTCGGTATCTACTGTAATACTACTGCTCCCAAGAGTTAACTCTTGTGTGACTGCAATCTGAGATAGGGCAAGGAAGGTGGGAAATCTGAGTCTTGGTTATCAAAACCATCAAACCTGTCAGTCTTACAGCTCCTTAGAATCCCAGATCTTGGGCATTATTTCAAGTCTTGAATTTTTGCTTTTTCTAAAGAATAATCGGGAAACTGGTGGCTTAGTGGGTTAAGTGTTGTGTCTGTTAACCAAAAGGTCAGCAGTAAAAATCCACCAGGCCCTCCATGGAAACTCTATGAGGTAGTTCTTCTCTGATCTGTAGGGTTGCTAGGAATTGGACCTGACTAGACAGCAGTGGCTTTTTTTGGTTTTTAGAGAGTCCTCAGTGTTGATCTTTAGACAAACCGCAAATAAGAAGAATTGAGGCTACCTTCTTCACTCTTCCTTCTATCCTCCCAGCTTGGCAGCACACCCTTCTTCATCCATGGTGCCACCAGTCTAAGAAACAATCTAATAAATTTGTTAACATTAAACAGTAAAGGCATCTACAAAAAAATTACGTATTGCTGTCAAGTTGATTCTGACTCATAACAGCCCTATAAGACAGAGTAGATCTGCCCCATAGAGTTACCAGGGAGTGGCTGGTAGATTCAAACTGCAGATCTTTTGGTTAGCTGATCAGCTCTTAATGGGTGTGGTTATACTTTAAATAAGATCAAATTTTATGATAAAGAAATGATAATCTACCAGTGGGAGTTCAGGCACCTTTAGTTGAAGGTAGAGGTATGAGAAACATTTGAGAGGAAACAAAGTCATAAAGTGCCTCTGAAATCATCAGATTGTCAATGGTTTGATATTGACTCCAGTTCTTCCATTCCCTTCCATACTTAGATATGAAGCAGGTTTTTTCTTAAAGCTGAACCCTTTTTAAAGGTTAGCCTTTTAATTTACACTCCTGAGAAGAAATGGGCTACGTATTAAGGACATAATTTCAGATATTTCTTTTTCACCCACATGTCTCTGTTACAGAATTTGATCTCATGGGTCATTAATAGAACTGACCAGAAATGCTAAGATTGTCAAATTTCAAGGCCCAGTTCCTTTTGCTGACTCAAGAGATGAGCACACGTTATAAAATCAGTGGTTATTCAATTATCCAGTGAATCTAAAATTGTCCTAATAGTCCAGCCAGATAATTCAAGCCAGAAAAAAGTTATCATTGTGTAATTTATTTTAATTGGCTGCTAGAATAATCCTGAGTTCATGGGTCACTTTTTCCATGAAGCTTTTTTCTGATTTTTAATCCCAATAGTATTGCCCACACCCCCTTGCTTGGATCTTCAGCCTGCCCTAAACTTCCTTCTATCAGAACTCTTACAACACTGTGGTCTTAACTATTGATTTGTGTATCCCTTTTACTAGATTGTGAGTCCTTCAGACAAGCATAGGGTCATTCATTCACTTTGTATGCCCACTAATTACAAAGTATCTGGCACAGTAGTATACAATAAAATGTTCATGAATGAAGGAATAAATTCCACCTCACTTCCCTTGGGTGGGTGAACATATTCTCTGTGGATGAAAGTAAATCACAGGAGCTTTGAGTAAAATTTTTATCTTCACTAGTCTCACCACACATCGCAGAGGAAGGTGAAGGGTAGTGACAAAGATAAGCTATCCACTTCCTTTTCCGAGATGACAGCTCAGATAAGCGATCAAGCGTGTTTTGACCTGTGTAATTTGTCCAAAAATTAGTCAGAACTGCAGGAATCTTTATATCTGGAGAAATACTCAACATATGGTTATTTTTGCCTGCATTTCCTAAGTTAGATAACCAAAAGAAACCCACTGTCACTGAGTCAATGCTGACTCATAGTGACCTATAGGACAGAGTAGAACAGCCCAGCAGGATTTCTAAGGCTGCATCTTTATAGAAGCCAACTGCCACATCTTTCTTCCATGGAGCAGTTGGTGGGCTCAAACTCCCTTTTTGGTCAGCAGTCAGTCTTTTTTTTTTTTTATTTTTATTTAACATGACTGAGTGAAAATGTACATTCACGTATAAATTTACATGCCCACCTATATGCAGCTTCCACTGCTCTCCCTGTCCAGTGACTGCACACTATTCCTCTCTGCTCCATGCATTTCTCATCCTCCCAACAGCCTCCTTTCCCCTCCTCTCCACCCACTCCCGTTCCTCCAGTCAGAGGTCAGCAAGATGATATCCTATAGATGTATAGAACCATAAAGTGTTTCTGACATATGGTGACTCTGCATTGCCAAGTCCAATCCATTCCTGCCCAAAGAGTGGACCTTTGTTATAATTTATGGGAAAGGGCAGCATCAGGGCCGGGGACCTTGCTCTCAGAGGGACCCCAAAACCGCTGGACCATCAATTGAGGTCTTTTAGTGGAGATCTCATGATGCGCTCCTTTTTACTCTTGTGTTACCAGTGAGACTCCTCTCTGTGAGCTCCATCGTGGCTATCACTGGTGGTGGCTGGACACCATCTGGTTCTTCCAGTCCTGAGTCGATGTAGGCACCCACTCATGTGGGTCTCTCTGTCTTCTCGGTTGTCTTTACCCTATGTCATTTTGGTCCTCGGTGAGCATCCGTTCCTGCTGAGTTGGGACCATTCGCTGTGTCCTCGAATGGCAGCTTGGCAGCTTTTAAAACCCCAGATGCCACTCTCCAATGTAGGGTGCAGAGAGCTCTCCTAGCAAAATGCTATTTGTGCCAATTGGCCTCGATCTCGCCTAAGAGCATGGTCCCCTGCCCCTTGCCCCAGGTACTCTATCCTTGCAATATTGGGTTAAGATGGAAGGAGTACTCAAGTTACGCTGAAGTCCACTTAATGTTGTTCTTGTTTCTAATGTGTGCTATCACTGCTTTCTTCCAACTAGATTTCTAGTTACTATCTAAACTAAACCCTCCCCCCTCCCCCTCCCTCCCTCCCCTCCCTTGTAGATGTCAAAGAGTCTTTTCTTCTATACACACAAGTCTGTTTTTGAGATCTTATCGTAGAAGTCTCATACAGTATTTGTCCCTTTGTTGCTGACTACTTTCACTCAACATAATGTCTTCCAGTTGAAACCAGGTTAGGAAATGTTTCCTAGAATCATCATTGTTCTTTATCATTGCATAGTGCTTCATTGAGTATATGCACCGTAGTTTACCTATCCGTTCTTCTATTGTTGGGCATCTGGGTTGATTCCATCTTTCTGCTATTGTGGACTGTGCTGCGGTAAACATTCTGGTGCATGTGTCCGTTGGTGTGAAAGGCCTTGATTCTGCAGGATATATTCCAAGTAGTGGAATTACTGGGTCAAATGGTATATCAATATCCATTTTTTTAAGGAAGCGCCAGATTGCCTTCCAAAGAGGCTGGACCATTTTGCAACCCCACCAACAGTGTAGGAGGGTTCCACTTTCTCCACAGCCTCTCCAGCATTTGTTGTTTTGTAAGCAGTCAGTCTTAACTACTGAGTCACTGGGGCTCCTTAATGTTCAGTCAATTCTGACTCACAGTGGCCTTACAGATAATCTGAGTTTCAAGATGATGTGTTCTTCTATGCTGTGATTATGCAGAAACCTGAGCCGATAGTTTTTCCTATTCAAAATAATTGAGCTCGCCAGCATTGAGATAGTTCCAGTCAAGCAAAGATTTTAAAACACCTTCTCGTGCCAAACACAACAGGCAGAATGAATCCAGAGCCAATCTTCTAAAACAATGAAAACAAACACAGGCGAACAGACAGACAGACAGCAATGTACACTGTGTGTAGAATAGTTTTGAACACCTCAAGCATTCTACATCCCAGCCAAGTGGTAGAATATTACAGGATGTTTTTGCCTATTCCCAGCAGAAGTGAGGTTGCCTGTCCTTTCAGGGCATGGGACCTGGTCTTTCTTTACTGAGCAGAACTTAGGTTCATTGCAAGCTACTCCTGCCTTCCCCCCATGAACTTGATCTCGTAATGACCCAGGGCAGAGGTCACTCCATGCTCTAGCCAAGCCAAGTGTCACTGAGTCTCTGCTCTAGAGATATCCAAAATTTGCTCCAACCCTCACTCATAGGAGATTCTTCTTCACGAGCCTTAGCCTTGGTTTGGGATGCGGACTAACTCCAGTGATACCAGGAAAGCTAACGATGGCTCTTCCCTTCTCCCCTTAGATGGAGGGAAAATGAAGATCTGGGAGGACAGAGAGAAGCTCCTTTCTGCAGAGGACATGAAGTAGTTCTGAGCTGTCACTGACTGGTACAGCCAATGAAGTGCCACCATTGACTGGTACTTATTTTCCAGTTTCACTTGATCCTTCAAAAGATCTTTTTTGGAAATATTAATACCACAATTCTGCAGGTAGTGACACAGATTCAAGGGGGTTAAATGCTCCCATTCCATCCCAGGTAAGTCAACTGATAAAAATTTAACTTCTTTAAATGGTGACTCCATTTATCCTGTTGTGCCGTGTTGTCCTCTCTCACTCTCAGTGCCCTGTCCCAAAGGAAAGCTCTCTCAAGACTCATCCTACCCTTCCAGAACAAGCGAGAACAGCAATGAGCCTTGGGTCACTGCTGGAATAGGAGGAGGCTGAGCTTCAGAGCTCAGAGCTCAGAGCTCCAGAGAATGACTTCATTTCTCTGCTGGTGTGATGGGGCTTGGCTTAAAGTGATTGAAACAAGATGACAATGATGATCTCATACAGAGACCAGCCCTCAGAGCCTAGGATTCTAGTAGGGGCTGCCTTCCAGTCACTCAGAAGCTCCTTTTGAACCACTGTTGTAAAATTTAAAAATATATTTGCTTAAGATAAATTATTAATTTTTTTTGTTTGTTTACAATGCCATGCCCAGTACTAAACTAGCAAAACAATGTCTCCTGATGGTCATCGTTGGCTATCAGATATTTTGTAAGAAACTACTTAGCAAGTGAAGGGGAAATAGCATTTTAAAATTTTTCTGTTGACAGCAGCAGCAGGATGATTGAATCTTAATCTCATGTTTATCCTTGTATGGCATTATTTAGACAACATGGAAAGAACAGCGCTGGTCACTAGGACAAGGCGGCGAAATGATGACTTTGGTAATAAACTGTTTCTACACTCTTATTTCTGCCACTCATTAGAACACTTCTGTCTTCTATATCCATATACTTTTAGCTGATATTTAATGCCACCAGTTAGTTTTCATTTTAATAACCCTAATGGATTCCCAGCAGGAAACTATTTTTACTATTCACTGTTACTGGATTGTTAAAGTTTCTGTGCAAGAAAATTAACATTTTCTCGCAGTTAAAAAAGAAAAGGAAATCCAGGTTTTCAACAAGATACTTCAAAGAAGAGCCTCAATTTCTGCTCCTGATTTGTTATGATGTTTTCCAACTCATTTTTAAAATGTCTACTATCCCTCCCTAAAAAAATCAAACTAGTTGCTGTTGAGCTGATCATAATTCATAGTGACCCAGATGCTGCAGAGTAGAACTGTTCCACAGGGTTTTTGTAGCTGTGACTTTTTTCGTAGCTGTGACTTTTCAAAGAAGATCACTAAGACTTTCTTCTGAGGTGCCCTTGGGTGGGTGCAAATCACCAACCTTTGGGTTAGTGGCCAAGAACGTAGCTGTTTGTGCCACCCAGGAGGTCCTGCTACTCAAGTGCCTTCAGTAATGTCCATGATACAACAGCAGTAAAATCCCCCAAATCCACTGTCATCAAGTCTACTCTGACTCATAGCAATGCAATAGGACAGAGTAGAACTGCCACCCCAGGGTCTTAAAAGGGCATTTGATGGATTCTCACTGCCGACCTTTTGATTAGCCACTGAGTTCTGAACCAGGACTCCATACAATAGCAATAGTCAACTTAAAGGAATTACGGAATCTGAAATATAAAACCTCCATGAAAAAGAAAACTCACTGCTATCAATTCCAACTTTTAGAGACCCTAGAAGGCAGAGTGAATCTGCCCCCATAGGTTTTTCAAAGGAGCCACTGGTAGATTCAAATGGCCAATTTGGATAGCAGCTGAGCTCTTAACTACTGTGCCGTCACGTCTCTGCATGAAAGAAAAGGAAGCCACAACATAGATAGAAAGTTTGAAAATGCCTTAGCCTTGAGCCCGCAGTGTAGATCGGGGCAGGAGTAAAGGGAGCTGATTTGTTTCTAGAGACATACCTTTGGCTACAGTTTCCTGGCAGCCAGTGACAATGGGTGACAATGCACACAGTCAGAGCACTGAGGTGCTGTGTCAGAAGCAAGAACTAGCCTAGAATCCTGGGCTGAGACAGCACTCTATAAATATATGCTGATTTCATTCAGAGAAATGAGCCTCCCCGGTACTTAGGTTCCCAGCAATAAACTTCTTGCCTTGAGACAATACTGCGACTTGCACTTGGATGCGTTGATGCAAGAAAGGAAGTGCAGCCTTTGGAGGGCAAATTTAATGTGATGGAGACAGTTGGTAATTAGATCAGTCTGAAATAGTCCTTGTTACACATAGCTCTTATTTTGACGCAAGTCAGTGCATCACGCCTACCCTTTAAACTTTCTCATCCTCTATACAGTCCAAATCGTGGCATGACCTTTAACAGTCTCTTAGTCTGAAATTCCCTCTTCCTTGGCTTGATTGTACTCTGTTGTGTTGCTATTCTCTGTGATAATAATCTATTGATGTTGGCTCCTAAAAGAGTGCCTATTCACTGACTATTACATTGTCTATTGTAACTAAGGGATTATTTGAAACAACTCTTTTTTGAAAGGAGTCCAGCTGGAGATCTTCTTCCTGGTGTGGAACTAATAGGCTTGAGAGACTCTAGATGTTACTTTTTATCCAGGGAATTAAGTAGATGATCTAGACTGAATGTAAGAGATACAGATGGTCTGTTTGCAGGGAGCCTCTTCCCTCAGCCTATCCCCACCACACACTTTACACACACAAATATGCATGTCTACACCAGTACAACAGTTGTTCACTCTTTGCCAGAAATATTTTCCTCTTCTCCTATCTTGCGTCCACGTGGAAACTCCTTCCGCGTCTTGGGGCTTCCTTAGCCTCATGCCATGCAAAGCTGAGCTAGTCTTTCAAGTCTAGTGTTTCTACTTTGTTATTAACTGTGTTACTTTGTTATTAACTGTGCTTCCTTAGCCAAGGGGAAGATTGGGACCAGGACTGAGAGTCAAGCTCAAGAGTCACTTGCTCTGCATACTCTTTCCTGGAGCTGCTAATACACTAGGCTGCTAACCAAAAGGTAGGCAATTTGAGTTCACTCTGAGGTGCCTTGGAAAAAAGGCCTCTGGTGATCTACTTCTGAAAAATCACCCGTTGAAAACTCTGTGAAGCATATAGCTCTTCTCTAACACACACCGGGTCACCATGGAACCCCATTTGTACCAACTCTTCCAAGAGCTAACTGTCCATATCTCTTCCCAAGTTCTAGTTCAGTGACTTCACCTTGGGTGTCTTGAAATCAGCCACAGTGGGATGGGGCTATTTATACCAGGGGTGTCAACAAATGCTACAAATCACTGTTTTGTTTTCCCACATTTATGAGCACCCCACTGGATACAACTCAGTTGTTTACAGATGGAGGAACCACTCTACGGGAGCAGGACAAGGATTATAACGTGAGCTAACTGACTACAAAGATCATTGTATGCTCCCTGTCAAGTTGCAAATATCTCACAAAAGCGTATGCACACTCAGGTCTGTGTTTTGCTACTAATTCCAGTCCTCTATTTCCATGTTCAACCATGGGATTTTTAAGTCAGAAGACAACAGCTTCTGTGTCCACAACATTAAGAGGAAGCAAATGCTCCCTAGAAAAGATGCTCCTGGAACCAACTAATGCAAGCTGACAGTGAGGAAGGCTAACCTATTGGGCGAGGGGGTAGAGGGAATGGCCAGAAGGTAGGGTGGGAGTAGACAGTGGTCAGCTATACCTAGCAGCCACCGGCTGCCTTTGATTCATTTCCAACTCATGGCAACCCTATGTCGCTGGCCCTGTAGAATTATACTCCATAGAATTTTCAAGGACTGATTTTTCAGAAGTAGTTTGTCATCTTTTTTTTTCTGAAGCATTTCTTGGTTTCACGTAGCAGCTGATTGCATTGACCAGGGACTCTATAACTAAAAAGGAGAGAGAGAGAGAGAGAGCACACTCATGCACCAAATAGCTGACTGTTTGACCTCTCTGTTGTTGACAGTCCCAAGCCGCACAAAGCTGAGATAGACTGGGGTTTCTAATCTGTATTTTGTTATTAGCTTTTCTTCTTTAGCTAAGGGGAGGATTGGGACCAGGACTAAGTGTGTATGCCGGGGGAGGGACAGACGACTGCCACAGTGGTGCCAACAAAGCTTTCTGGGAGCTAAGCCATAATTACGCGATAGGACAAATGTCAAATTTCAACAAGTGAAGCTCGGGAGAATTATCCAGCTATGTTTCTATCCCACATGAAAACACAGTACAAATCCCCATGCAGAGAGCCGGTCACAGACACCAGGAACTTATCGCTTGCCTCTAAGAGTCTTTAACTAAGAAGTTTAAAGCCAAGCTAATACCATTTGAAAAGGTGATGAAAGTTAAGACTTCCGTGAAACTTACTTGATTTAAGAACCACAAAATATTGCCAAGTAAACTCTAAATAAGGCTTCTCTGAAGCTGCCAGGTAGAAAAATGAGAATAAAATAGTGGGGACAAAATACAAGTAAAACGGTAAATATGGTTGAAGATGATCATCAGAAATGATAAACCCCAAATGAACTCAGTGTTCGGGTGGGTCAAGGATACGCAGTTGGGTTGGTATTTCTAATAAAAACGAAATTATATGAGCAATCCGTCGTCCTTAGCAGTAATATTTGTTTTCAAAACTCAGTTCATTGTTTGCATGTTATCTTTATTCCGTGTTCCTAAATCCCATTTGTCACAGAGTGGTGTCTCCCTGCTGTCTTGTTCTGTGGTATGTTTGCCTTCAGTCTGATACTCAGAGCTCTGGCCCTGGGAGGGCAGGTCGGGGGATAATCTGCTTCCCAGCACTAGCTTCGTAATGATTTTCTCCTCCCTGGGTTTGCGGTTATCGTTAACAGGGCCAAAGACAAGGTTCTGTTCTTGAGTGGAGCTTTCTTTTTCACCCAGTTTGGTACTACTTATTAAATAGCACCTACTAAATAGCACCTATTAAATAGCACCTTGAAGGAGAGGTCCCAGACATAAAGCATTCTTCAGCCAGGCTCCTAGGAGAAGCAGTCAGCACAGTGCAGTCCTTGAGAAAGCAGAACCACAGAGCTGTTAGTCAGTCCTCCGGGTGCTCTCATAAGCCCTTCCGTTTTCCATGCTCTGTGAGCTCGGCCCTCCGGAAACAGTTCACTGAGTTGACAGCCAATTCCCCTTGCTTGGAACCAGATGATCCCAGGGCTACAGACTCAGTTTGTTTCTGAAGCATTTATCTCTACTGGCTATTTCTAATACATTCCCTCTGTTCTCAGCATGCAACTACAAAGCGGTATTATTAAAAACACAAAAGAGAAGCAGATAAGAAACTTAATATGCCCATTAAAATACCAAGCAGAAACCAAAAGAAACCATTCTCAGATGCACAATTCCCTGGACACATGACAGACCCAAAGGAACTTGGGAAAGCACTATCCGGGCTCAGAGAATAGGACAACATCTCACAGTAACCTCAGGGCCTGGTTCTTGCTGGGAGCTGAGATACTGACCCTCTGATTTGGGAGAAAATTTTGCACTGGCTATTTGGCTTTCCCAAATCCCACTTACTGGTAGCTTTATAAATAAATATGAATATCTGTAATAATAATAATAACCATTTATTAAGTTCTTGGATCACAAACTGTTAACTGTTTAAGCCAAGCCCAGTCAAGTGCTGTCGTGTTGGATCCGAACTGTTTAATGTATATTATTTTATTTAATTCTCACTGGAATGCTACAAGATGGATGTTAATATCCCCATCTTATATATGAAGGAATTATAGTGGTTACAAAAAACTCGTAATAATTCATTGATTACTTCATGCTTGAGTCCCTGGGTGGTATAAATGGTTAATGTGTCCAACTGCTAACCAAAAAGTTGGAAGTTTGAGTCTACCCTGAGGTGCCTCAGAAGAAAGGCCTAGCAATCTACTGCTAAAAAATAAAAAAACTGAAAACTCTGTAAGAGCACAGTTCTACTGTGACACACATAGGATCTCCATAAGACAGAATGTACTTGATGGCAACTGGCTTGTTACCTTGTGCCAGGCCTTATGCTAAGGGTTTTATACAAATGGGCCTCATTTATCTATTTATTTAAAACTTCCTTACTAAGTACCAAGGAGCCCCAGTGATTAAGTACTCCACTGTTAATCAGAGGTTTGAATCCACCAGCTACTCTATGTGAAAAAGATGTAGTAGTTTGCTTCTATAAAGATAGTAGCCTTGGACATTCTCATTTCACTGTGTCCTGTAGGGTCAGATGTAGGTTGATGGCAATGGGTTTGGGTTTTGGTTTTACCAAGTACCTGGCGCTCTTCTGAGCACTGCATGGCCCTTAACTCCCTCAGTCCTTTCAACAATCCAGGGAGGAAAATGCCATCATTATATTAATTTTTCAGATGGGATAGCTGAAGCTGAGACGTTAAGGACTTGTCCATGGTAAGTGGCAGAGCCAGTACTGTATCCCAGCAGTCCAGCTCTGGGGTCCATGCACTTAAACCACTTGACTATGCTGACCTGTCATGCAAGGAACATTATACTAGCTGACAGCATCTGGCTAGGGACTCCCCTCCAGCAAGGTCCTGGGGCAGCCCTTTGAAGTCAAGGGACTCCAAGACCCCCTTCAAGTACTCTGCTATCTGTCTGTACCATTTGTCTCCATTACACCCTACAGAGTTCATACACTTGAGCCTGGTCAACTAAGTTACAAAGATTTGAAGACATCCAAGACCATCTCTTTTACTTCTCTGCCCTCAGCATGATTTCTAGCAAAGATCTCAGATCCTAAAATGCAATCAGTGAATGGTTTTGGTGACTCTGCATATGAATAAAATGCCGCTCCTTGGAAACTCTGTGGGGCAGTTCTACTGTGACCTATAGGGCTGCTATGAGTCAGAATTGACTCGACAGCAGTGGAGTTGGTGGGCGATGGGTCAGGTGGCCTCTCAGATATTTTGTTTAGTTCTTATCTAAAATACAGAATTATAGCAGTCTTTACAAAATGGGGTGTGTCTAAATGCAATGAACCCTGTGCCAGACGCTGCTCATCTCTGTCATTGGATTTCACCTTATTATGTTTTATACTTTTCAGCTTACACAAAGAGAAAATTTTTTAAAAATTTTGGTGTAGGTATATATATCTTTGCGCGGTTCCAAGTTGCATGTACAGCTCTCTGAAATTCTTTCCTGAAAATTTACAGTGAAGTCAAGTCCATGTGAAGAGAGAGACTCAGGTAGAGTGTTCAGTTTTACCTAAGAGATAAAGCCAAAGCAGGTGTCTTGGCTTTATCTTGTAAGAGTTTTATTTTGGAGACTTATGCCTCCAACTCACAGCAGCCCTACATGTGTAGTCTGAACATAAAGAGTTTTTGTAACGAAAATAATATTTTAGGACATATACCTGAGGACAAGCTCAGAGAGATGATTTCTGCAAGGACACACGTGGACCCCAATGATCCCAACTCCTGGTATTCACACCTTTGTGTAATCCACTTCCATTGACTTTCTTCTGAGAATAATATATGGCAGAAGAAGCGCTGGGGTGTCATTTTCAAGATTAGGTAGAGAAATTGTGAGACTCCTTTCTAGGAATCTTCTCGCACTCTCTGACTTACCCACTCTGAGGGAAACCAGCTCCCATGTTTTAAGCTGCCCTATAGGGAGTCCCACATGATAAGAAACTGATGTCTCAGTCTAACAGCCAGTGAGAACTTGAGGCCAACAGTCACAGGAACGAGCCTGGAAGTGATCTGTCCCCGTGCAAGCCTTGAGGTGACCACAGCCCCACCCAACACCTTGGTTGCAGCATTGTGAGAGACCGTGAGCTGGAGGGACCCAGCTAAGCCGCACCCAGATTCCTGACTCACAGGAAGTATGAGATATTAAATGTTTATTGTTTTTAGCACCTAATGTTTGGTGGAAAGGGCAATCTTGGGTTACAGACAAGACCCATTCCTATGTCTTTTAAGTCTAAATTGTGGGTAACTCAGGACAGGCATATGGTTCTTATTTAGCATTACTTTAACAAAAGAAAAGGCTTGAAGACTTTTCTAGTGATTTGAAAGCTACGCGTGCAGCAAGCGAAGGTCACTGCAGTGAAGAATTTGTTGTGAGTAGGAGTTAGTTTAATCATTTCAAAGCGAGGGAAATATAACATTAAAGGGTAAGTAAGAGTTGTTCTTAGGCTGACATTTGTAACCTGGGACTTACCATAACTTGTTCAGCAGCCATGAGTAATTAATAAAACAAAGAAGGGGAAATGTACGTGATTTGGAGTCAAATAGAGCTTGGCTAAAGCCTAACTTGGCGGAGTCTAACTATGCAACAACTTATTTAACCTCCTGGAGCCTCTGGTTTCTCAACTGTAAAAAGTGGTTACAGTTACCTTGCAGAATTGTTACAGTTATTAAGTTGGATTGCATGTGTTCAAGTGACAAGTGCAGGGCCTATATATTGGGTGCTAATCTAATACTTCCTTTTCCTTTCATCTCCCTGAGCACTCACTTTTTTTCCTGCCTTTGGTGGGTTAGAGGGTATTTGAAACAATAGTGAGAGTGGAGGATTTTGAGAACCAACAGTGTCTACGAAGAGAAGATCTCTACAGAAAAATTCTCACTAGATCTAGAGGTGGGAAGAGAAGAAAGAGATACAGCAAAGGAAGAGAAATCAACCCCTGAAAGATTTGTTTCTTGCCAACATGTTTCTTTTCTGACATCATTATAGGAAGTAGTGGAGATGTTTAGTTCTCTCTCTTCCAACAGGAAAAAAAAGAAGAGGATATTCCCAGATAATGAATGTAATTTGGTCCTCATCTGATACAATTCTTTGCATAGTATGACATATAGAATATCTTCTACCAGTAGTCTCTGAAACTGGTTGCTATCTGGCTGATTCTAACTCACGGTAACGCTGTGTGTGCCAAAGTAAGATTTTTAGTGGCTGGTTTTACAAAGGTAGATCACCAAGCCTTTCTTCTGAGATCCCTTTGTATGGACTTGAACAGTTTGAGTTAGCAGCTGAACAGTTTAACCTCTTGCACCATCCAAGGACTCTTCCAATAGTCTCTAAGGCTAATTCTCATTTTTACCTTTTTCCATGGATGAATAAAACCAAATAAAAGGCCAATAAGAACGCTCATCAGCCTTTGGCATTTCCTGTGCTATGTACCAGCAGCCCCAGGCTTCCAGCTGAGAGCAGGATCTCACACCTGAGATGAAAGGGAAGAATCTGTTAAATCTAAGAATCCTGGTTAAGCCAATCAGTGCCCTTATTTCACAGCTAAGAGAGTTGAGACCTGCTGAGCCTCTAAAGCCTAAGACAGCAGCAGGAGAATGGATCAACTTCCTCAGGAGGGAAATGGCACTTGGATTCCTTTCTCACTGCCTGTAGGAAGTGTTTGCCTAGTCCGAGAAGGACTTCTCAGAAGAAGACTGGTTTGAGGTGGGAATGAAAGACTGATGCGGAGAGGTAAGATGAGGAATACTCTAACGGAATGGAATCCACGTAGGGCAATGTTAACCACTTGGAAACTCTAGATGCACAGTAAGTGCTACAGCTACTAACCAAAAAGTCAGCAGTTTGAATCTAGCAGGCATTCCTTGGAACCTCTGTGGAGCAGTTCTATCTGTCCAATAGGGTAACTGTGAGTAAGAATTGACTTGATGGCAGTGGGTTTTTTTGTTTTTTTCCTGTAGCCAATTAAAAAAGGAAGGCAGATGCAAAGGAATGAAGAAAACACAATGAGAAGACAAGCGTTCACACTCCACACGGACAACGGCAAGAGAAGGAGCCACTAGAAACTTCCCATGTGGGTAATTACTGTCGAGAAAAAGAAGAGTGTTTGTCAGACCATGAAAAGTGGTTAGGTTTGTCAATGTCTTAGCCATCTAGTGTTGCTATAACAGAAATACCACAGTGGATGAAAAATTGTGTTCTGTCAGTCTACTAAGTTACAAGTCCGAATTCAGAGTGTCACCTCTAGGGGAATGTTCTCTGTGTTGTCTCTGGACTTTCTTCCAGAAGGTCCTTGTCATCAGTCTTCCCCTGGACCGAGTGCTTATGAGGTGCAGGAATTCTAGGTCCTTTCCCAAAGATACCCTCCACTCCCAGCACTGCTGTATGAGGTCCCCCGACTTGGCTTGCTTCTCCTTCCTTTAGGTCCCAAAGCATTGCCCAAGTCACACTGCAATTTTACCCATTGAGTCCTGCCCCACCAACACAACTACCGTCCACCCTCCCTCATGAACATCATAGAGGTAGGGTTTACAGCAAGTAGAAATGTCAAACAGTACCAGTAATCATGGCCTAGCCAGATTGCTGCATCCACTTTGGGGGGACACCATTCAATCAATGACAGTCAACAACAAAGAAAGCCAGGGAATTATAAGAGGAGAAAGAGAGTAATGACAATGACAATTATGCTAACATTTGGCAAACACTGTCATTGCTAACATTTACAGGGATCATACCATGCGTCAGACATTCTTTTAAAGGACAGTATGTATATCCCGGGAGTCTTTGGCTCATAATGCAATTCTGTCCTGACTACTCTGCTGTAAGGTGGTTCTGGCATAAGTCCAACACATTTTTTTTCCTTTTAACTTTTCATAGCCTACTATATGACGGTGTTTTGAACACTAAATCATAAAATCACGATTTATGTGTTGCAACATTACTTGTAGTACGTATCACTAAGTACAGCCAGCCAAAATGTACAAAATAAATCTGGTAACTTGAATATATTGCAAATTGGGGACTACTTGTATGTACAAATTCACACACATACCCACTGCTGTCAGTTCCAACTCACATCAGCAACGCTATAGCCAGAGTAGAAGCATCTCATAGAGTTTCCAAGGAGCAACTAGTGGACTTGAACTGCTGGCCTTCTGGATAGCAGCTATAGCACTTAACTACTACACCACCAGGGTTTCCCCACGGCACTGGGTATATGTATATGTCTGTATGGGGGGGGGGGTGTATTCACTTATTTAATTCTCACAACAGCCCTATGAACATATATTTTCAGGCTTTAAGAACTGGTGCTGGTCATGGTCTATGAACAGTACAGAAGCTATGTAGTGTTGATTAAAGATAACATCTATTAAAGAGGAAAACTGTTTAGTTCAGAGTCAGACAGACTTGGGTCAAATCCTAGCTCCACGTCTATTGCCCAAATCTACCAGTGAGGTACCTGCAGACAAAGAGCTTAAAATCATAAATGTGTGAATAGAAGGTTAGTGCAAGTCTATTTCCTCCCCGATGTCTCAATTTCCTCATCCATATAACAAGAAGCATAAACGTACTTATTACCATCACTGTCCCTGCTTTTAAAATCTATCCCCAGAAATGCTGGAATACAAATGATGCAATAAATATCAAGTATCTGGAGCATCTTAAGAATTACTACTTCCTAAGGGTGCTAATGAAAATATTCTGGTGAATTATAGGATTTGTTGGTATTATTGGTCATTGCTGATGAATTGGCTTCCAATCCACAGTGACCTCACGTGCAACACAACTCAAGGTTTTCTAGTCCCGTGCCATCTTCACGCCCACTGGTATGCTCAAGCTTGCTAATGCAACCACTGTATTTTGAGTGCCTTCCAACCTAGTGGGCTCATCTTTTAGTACCACATCAACAATACTCTGATGAGATCCATAGGGTTTTCATTGTCTGGTTTTAGCAAGTAGATGGCCAGGCCTTTCTTTCTAGTTTGTCACATCAGGAAGCTCTGCTGAAGCCTGTCTACCTTCTGGTGTTTGAATTCCTGATGACATAGATGTCAGCATACAGCACTACACAAAACAACATAGTATGACCAACTGACAGTAGAATTAAGAACTAACACATTCGTAAATGAAATTAAATATGAATATTTGCTATCGTTTATGATAGTAGAAGAATTCTTCAGAAAAAGTAGGGAGGGACTAAGGGAAACCCTGCTGGTATAGTGGCTAAGTGCTGTGGCTGCTAACCAGAGAGCTGGCAATTCAAATCCTCCAGGCACTCCTTGGAAACTCTATGGGGCAGTTCTACTCTGTTTATAGGGTTGCTATGAGTTGAAATCAACTCAGCAGCAGTGGGTGGTTGTATTTTTTAAAGAGCGAGCCTCAGAACAGGAAGAACTTTGAAACCTTTCTTTCATAAACTGCTTTTCCATTTGAATTTAAAGGTGTTTAGACCAAGATCAGTATTTTCTCCTGAGGAGCACACTGTAAATACAGTTGAGTCAGTATGTCAAGATTAGTGTGTGTCTGTGTATATACAGAATGTTTACAATGTCAGTCCAAATCCTTTCTCCCAAAGAAACCACTGCTGTCGAATTGTTTCTGACTCATAGTGAACCTATAGGACAGAGTAGAATGGCTCCATAGAGTTTTCAAGGAGTGCTTGGTGGATTTGAACCACCAATCTCTTGGTTAGTGGTCATTGCACTTAGCTCCTACCCCACTAGGGTTTCCAGCATTAGTCCAGTTTGTAAAAAAATTTACATGAGCAGCAAGAGTTTGTTATAAGAAATAAAATCTTTTGTATGGCTTCTTTCCCATTCTTTCCAAAGGAATTTCTCAGTATTTTTTACAGAAGTTGATTTCAGATTCGAGAGAGTATTCAGTGTTGGTTTTTTTCTCAGCCACTCAGCTTTTCCTCTCCTTTGCCACAGCACACTTGGAGTCAGAGGCAGGCTACTCCTAGTGCGCTATTTGCTGGGAAGGGGAGGGCTTTCAGCATTAGTGGTCTTTTTTAGCTCATCAGGTCTGGAAGAAATGGGAAAAACATTCCCATCTTAATAATACCAGTGACTCTGAACTCATGCGATTGACATAGCAGAAAAGTTCATAGGAATTTTAAGATTCCTCTGAGGGTAAACTGTAGAGTGGGCCAGCCCTGTACACCGAGGCCGAGGGTCTAACATGAGATATAACTTGAGGCATGTCAAAGGCCTCCCTTGTTGCACTCTTTCTTACTGGCAGAACTGGATGCATTCAGCCAACAATTTGCAGATTTTTGGCCCCAAGAATATTCTCACTTTGCTTTGAGGCTGCCAGATGCTCAAGAACTGAGCAGTCAATTCACAACAGCTCTTGATTCTCTCACTTTCTCTGTATCACCAATATGAGAACATTTTCTTATGCAATAAGTAAAAAAATAAATCTTATCAGAATTCTATCCAATTTTATTTTTTTTAAAAAAATAAAAGAAGTACAAGACTTACATGTTGGAAAACTACAAAATGTCATTTACAGACATTAAGAAGATCTAAATAAATGAAAGCACATCAGTATTCATGGATTAGCATATTTATATTGTTAGGGTAGCAATACTCCACAAATTGACCAACAGAGCCAACACATTCCATAACAAAATTCCAACTAATTTTTCCCCCCAAATTGACAAATTGGTTCTAAAACTTTTGTGGAAACCAAGAAATCTAGAATAGACAAAGAAATCTTAAAAATGAAAATCAGTTAGAGGACTCACACTTACCAAGTTCAAAACTTCCTTCAAAGCTACAGTAATCGAGTGGTACTGGCATAGGATAAACCTATATATAAGTGGAATAGAACTGAGATCCTAGAAATAAATTTTAACATCTGGTTTTCTACAAGTGTCAAAACAACAGGACATTCACATGCAGAAGAATGAACTTGGACCCTTACCTCATACCATATGAAAAATTTAACTCAAAAGAGATCCTAGACTTAAGTCTGTGAGCTAAAGTTATAACACCCTTAGAAGAAAACTTAGGACATAAACCTTTCAAAAATTTTACTTTTTTTTTGTTGTTGTTGAGAATGTACACAGCAGAACATACACAAATTCAACTATTACTGCACGTACAATTCAGTCACAATGGTTATTTTCTTTGAGTTGTGCAACCATTCTTACCCTCCTTTTCTGAGTTGTTCCTCCCTCATTCACATAAGCTCACTGTCCCCTAAGATATCTAACATTCTGACTAGCTGTTGTTAGTTTTTTATCATTATTGATAGCTCTTAATAAAGCACAATACCCAAGGCAGAGATTCTTTACTGTTTAAGCTGAAGTATGTTTTGTCTTTAAAAAGACTTCAGGGGATATTTTTTGTTTAAAATTTAAAGGCTGAGGGCAACAGTTTCAGGGGTTTATCTAGCCTCCACAGACTCAGACGGTCTGGATTCCATGAAAATTAAAAATTCTGTTCAACATTTTCCCCCTTTTGATCATGAGTCTTCTATGAAATCTTTGATAAAAATATTCAGTAATGGTAACCAAGCTCTACCTAGCTTTTGTGGTCTCCTGGCAAAGGAAGCAGTTATTTGTGCAGGCAATTAGCCACACATTTTATTTTCTCCTCTTATTTCTGACTCTCCTTTTTCCTCTGTTGCTCCAGGTGAATAGAGACCAACTGTTGTGACTTAGTTGCTTGCAAGCTTTTAAGACCCCAGGCACTATGCAAGGCACTAGAAAGTGAAACAGAAGCACTGAACATGTTATTAAACCAATTAACTGGGGTGTCCTCTGAAGCCATGACCCTAAGCTTCAAAGCCAAGGAAACAAATCCCATGTGGTGTTTAGTTGTATATAAACAGCCTCACAAACTAGTCTCTTTCTCTGTTTTTTTTTTTTTTTTTTTTTTTTTTCACTGTTGCAAGTATATCTGTTACACAGCTTTTGGCAATTCAACTTTTTACAGATATAGGACTTACTGACAGCAACTTCCCCTAGCCTTAATCAAAGCAATTTTCCTGTTACCATAAACCAAAACTTAGTGTTCTGTAAGTAGCAACCTTCTATTACCCCCCTCCATGTCACCACTGGTAACCACTAATAAACTTTGACATCTGTGTGTTTGCCTGTTCTTTTCTTAAGATGTACAACATTTGCCCTTCTGTGAACGACTTATTTCACTGAGCATAGAGTCATCAAACTCTATTCATATTATAACATTTATCAAGACTTAATTTCTTTTATTGGTTGTGTAGTATTATTTTTTTTGTATGTATCACATTTCATTTATCCATTCAGCCACTGAGAGGCAGTTTCCATCTTTCACTACTGTATACAATACTGCAATGAACATTAGTTTACAAGTATCTAAGTGTCTGCTTTCAAATCTTTGGGGTTTATATCTAGATATGGAATTGCTACATCATATGGTAGGTTTATTTTCAGTTGTTTGAGGAACTACCACACTGTTTTCCACAATGGCTGTACCATTTTATATTCCCATTGGCAGTGAGTAAGAGTTTCAATTTCCCAACTATCCCTGCCAATATTTGTAATTTTCTGACATTTTGTTACTGTTTCTTTGTTTGTTTTATTTTGTTATTTAATCTTAGCTAGTCTAGTAGGAGTGAAATGGTATCTCCTTGTGGTTTTGGTTTGCACCTCTGTAATGACCAATGACATAGAATATCTTTTCATATATTTGGTGGCCATTTGAATGTCCCTTTTGATGAAATTTGTTTTCAAGTCCTTTGTCCATTTTTGATTGGACTGTGGTTTTGTTTTTAAGTTGTTTAAATTCTGTACAGATATATACACACTATATATATATATTTGTTAGTAGGTTCTTGTCACATAATAAGATTTCTAAAGATACTCTCCCATTCAATAGCTGTGACTCTAGGTGAAGCATATATATATATATATATATATATATATATATATATATGGAGAGGGAGAGAAAGAGAGAAAAAGGGAGAGAGAAGGAGATTTATCTCAAGGAAATGGCTCACACAGTTATGGCATATTTCAAGGCCCATGGATGAGGCTGGAGGTTCCTCCTGACTTGCATGATTGCATGAGCTGATAAACTCTAAATTCTCAGGTCAGACACTAAGCTGTTGGTTCACAGGGCTGTAGAAGCTGGAGAATCCACAAATCTGTGGGTCAGACTTCAAGCTGCTAGCTCACATCCCCTAAACTGGAGGGGGTCAGAGGATGAAAGTAGCGTGCAAGACTGGAGAAATGATGAGTTTTGCCAGAAGATCCATATATATCGAACGCAAACCACACTGCTATGGAAATGTCTCTTTAAACTGATTGGTTGCTGACATGTCTGAAAAAGGAGGTTGATTACATAATATCTGCCAAGCCACTGAGAATCATGGCCTAGCCAAGCTCATACATAATCTTAACTGTCACAGTTTACCCCTTGTCAACATGGCACTTGTGCATATCTCCTTAAATCACACACACTCATTATGTAAAGACAATTATAAAGTGCCTGACATGATGAAACAAACACGGGAACAACTAAAATCACACTAACTCCGTTTACTTTATATTTTATAGTAAGTAATGGAATAAAAGGGGAAAGAAAACAAAGACACGATGTGTGTGTGTATGTGTGTGTACATGTATAAGAAACAAAGAATAAATACTAAAAACAATCACAGTCCTCATTTCTGCAAATAGTCATGAGATCATAGTTGATGTTTAGAACTACCTTCTTCTACCACCCATCTCATGTTTCCTTTGCCCATGGCAAGCTCCTCATCTAGTCATGGTTCTCTTCCTGGTGGGATGAATGAGACTTTCACTGCTACAGGGTCTGGGCCACTAGCAATCGTGCTGGAATTGGGTTCCTGTAGTTGTCTATTCATTTTAGTCACAGGACGTGGTACTGCTAAGAAATGTGCCAGGGTTTCTCCTGTATTCCAGATGCATTCTTCTTTACCTCCATAACATACTGTCAATCTTATTTCTCCTTTGAAAACAAGATCAGTCACACCAGGCGGTATGGTAATGCCCTTCTTTTCCTGTTGATTCAGAGGCACAAAGAGCCCAAAGTGGCCAGGCAGCATTCTGAACTTTCAGCTCAATGCAATTTGCATTGTATCTCCTGGTGGGAACATTCCTCTCTTTGGAACAAAGACTTCTAGACCCACATAGCATAGAGTCATGGGGACAGAAAACAAAAATTTTGTAAATGGTTGCCTGTTGATAATAGTGAATGATGCACTCTTATTTCCACCCCTTGATTCCTAAACCCATCAATCCTGGCTATGGAAGAAGAAGATGAAAAATAAATTGGATGCTGGTTTATAGGATAAACAGCCTCCTGGAGAACATTTTCCCAAAACTGCAAGGTGTTGCCACATAACCTGTGTCCCATTTGTGTCTTTAGGAGGCCATTCCATTGTTCTACCAAGCCAGCTGCTTCAGGATGATGGAGAAATGGTAATATCAATAAATTTCATGAGAATGGGCCCATTTCCACACTTAACTTGCTATGAAGGGAGTTTGTTGATCTGTGTTGTGTGGAATACTATGATGGTAGTTTTGGCAGAAGCACTGTGTTAACAGAGGTCAAATCTATATCCAAAGTTAGTGTCTATCCCAGTAAGGAAAAAAAAAACTCATTATTTCCATGACAGAAGTGGTCCAGTTTAACCAATCTGCCCCCACGTTGCTGTCTGATTGATCCTCGGAATGCTGTCATATCAGGGTCTCAGCGTTGACATCTGCTGCTTGCATGTTGAGCATTCAGAAGTGTCTGTAGCCAAGTCACCCCTGGAGGAATGGAACGTCACTATGTTCACTCCATTCGGAACCTCCATCCATACCACCATGGCCACTTTGTTTGTGAGCCCGTTGAGTAATGACAGCAGTAGCTGGGGAAAGAGGCTGACTTGTTTCCACAGAATGCATCATACCATTCACTTGGTTGTTAAAATCCTCCTCTACTGAGATCACTCTTTGATGAGCATTCCCATGAGCCATAAATATCTTCACTTTTTTGACCCATTCGGTAAGGTCTACCCATATACCTCTTCCTCATAAATCCCTGTCTCTAGTTTTCTAAATATGTTCCTTCCAATTCCCTAACCATTGTCCACAGCCCATGAATCAATATACAATTGCACATCTGGCCATTCCTTCTACCAAGAAAAGCTCGCAGCCTGGTGTATTACTAGAGGTTCTGCCCATTGTAAGAATTTTCCTTCACCAGTGTTCTTCAGGGATGTCCCAGGAAGGGACTGTCATGCGGTTGCTCTCCATTTCCAAGTAACATCTGCATATCCCACAGACCACCTATAAACCAGGAACAGATTTTCTGTTCCTCAGTCGAGAGTTCATAAGTAATTCCCCATGAAGCCATAAATGCAGACTGGGAAAAGTAAAGTAATGTGTCAGGAGTCAGGACCATGGGCTTTTGGGTCACTTCCTCTTGTGTGTTATTTGTGCCCTCAGGACCTACTTGAGCCCGATCTTGTATATACTACTTTCAGTTAATAGTGGGGTGATGCTGGCCATGTCCAGCTTCATGACTCTGCGGCTCAAACAACACCCAGCTCAAGACAGGCAGCTCAAGCCATATAGTGACTTGTAGCCCATGATTAAGCATGCTGTGTCTTCTAAGGCCCAGTAAAAGCCAAAAGCTGTTTCTTGAGAGTAGCAATCTACAGAGAATGACCTAGCTGTGTTCCAAAATAGTGAGGGTTTGTGCTGCAATTCACCAATAGGTGCTGAACAGCATCTCTATATGCCAGTGCCATTTCAAGAATCATTGGGTCAGATGGATCATATAGCCCCAGTGGCAGAGTGGCTTGTATGGGATCCTGAACCTGTTGCAGAGCATTCTTATTTTCTGGGCCTTACTCAAAACTAGCAGATTTTCAAGTCACTTGATAAATAGGCCAGAGTGCCACACCCAAGTAAGGGATATATTTCCTCACCAACCTAAAGAGACCCACTAGGAATTCTGCTTCCTTTTTAATTGCAGGAGTAGGCAGATATAACAACCTACCTTTCACTTCAGTGTGAATATTTTGACATGTCCCATACCACTGGATCCCTAGAAATTTCACTGAGGTGAAAGGCACCTGAATGTTTGTCAGACTAATTTCCCACTCTCTACAATGCAAATTTCATACCAGTAAGTCTAGAGTTGTTGATAATTCTTCCTTAGTAGGTCCAGTCTTCATAATGTCATGAGTATACTGGAGCAGTGTGAAGTCTCATGGAAGAGAAAGGCAATTGAGGTCTATACAGACTAAATTATGACATAGGGCTGGAGAGTTGATATAGCTCTGAGGTATGACAGTAAAGGCGCATTGCTGGCTTTGCCAGCTGAAGATAAACTGCTCCTAGTATTCCTTGCAAGCTAGAACGAGGAAAAAGTCATTGGTCTGATTAGTAACTACATACCAGTTACCAGGAGATAAATTAATTTTGTTGAGCAAAGAAACCACATTGGTGACAGCAGATGCAACCGGTACCACCACCTGGTTAATCCACTGTCATTCTCCAAGATCCATCTGTTTTATACACAAGCCAAATATGCAAGTTGAATGGGAATGTGGTGGGAATCACTATCCCTGCATCCTTCAATTCCTTAATGTGGCACTAAACTCTGTAATCTCTCTAGGAATGTGGTATTGCTTTTGATTTATATTTTTCCTGAGTAGAGACAGTTCTAATGGTTTCCACTTGGCTTTTTCTACTCTAATAGTGATTACTCTACATGGGAGGGATCTAATGTGGGGATTCTGTCAGTTGGTGAGTATGTGTGTTCTAATTATGCACTCTGGAATTGAGACAATTACTGCGTGGTAGGTTTTGGGGGAGACTCACTGGATTCACTGTGTGAGTGATCTGAGCTAAGACCCCATTAAACCTGGCCTGCACACACACCTGCTCTGACTGGTGGACCACAGCAGTGTTTTGAGTTTCCTGGAATTAGAGTCATTTCAAATCCAGAGTCCAGTAATCCCTGGAATGTCTTATTATTTTCTTTTTCCTAGAGACCAATGACTCTTATAGAAGGCCACAGACCCTTTGATCAAAAACTGGAAGAAAGATTAACAGTATAAATTTTTGGAAGTACAGTAGAATTCCTACTCAAAGAAACCTGGCCTTCCTTTCATTCAAAAGATTGTGAATCTGTAAACTGTCTCAAGTCTTGGAATTAATTGAGGAGTAGCAGCTCTCTGTTTTGGAGATTCAAGTTGGACTGCTGTTTACTTGACCTAAAGTTCTTCTGCTTGTACAGATCAAGTAAATATTTATTAGTTTTCCCACTTTCTTCATACCATGACTAAGTAGCCAAAGCCACAAGTCCATACAAATCAAACTGTTCTGACTACTGTTTTGATTCCGCCTTTCCATTATGGTGACCACACCCATACTGTCTTGGTTAGGTAAGTGCCATCACCTGCCAACCTGGGGAGGGGATTCCAATCAGCCCCACTGTAGCTGGGTATTTTAGTTGAGTTAGGGAAGTCCTCACTGTCAAATATGACTTACGTAGAATAACTATCACAGTAGTCCTCAAGGATGTTGGGACACCCTTCACAACTTTGTTCCTTACCCTTGTGGCAAAACATGTGTTCTCTTGGCATTTCATGTGTGGGTCTGTGTGCCCAACCTGATAAATGTGTTTTAACATGGCAATTTCCTTAAGATTTGAGATACCATTTTTTATAGTATACAAAGCAATTCTGGCACTTCAAACTGATTTAGTGAAGGTTACTGCTTAATCCATGTTTCAATGAACCAACTGTTGTAGATTGAACTCTGTCCTTCAAAGAATGTGTGCATCGGTTTGGCTGGATCATGATTCCAGGTATTGTGTGATTTTCCTATATGCCATAAGCTCTGCCTCTATTATTTTAATAAGGGAGGATGGGCGGCAGTTGTGTTGGTGAGGTAAGACTCCATCTGTAAGACTGCATTGTGCCTTGAGACAATCTCTTGAGCTATAAAAGAAAGAAGTGAGCACAGAGGTGGGGGACCAGAAAGCAGCGCTAAGAACAGAGCATGTCCATCGGAGTGTCGGTCCCTGTGTGAAGAAGCTCCTAGTCCAGGGGAAGAAGGCCAACAGAGAAAGTCTTCCCCTAGAGCTGATGCCCTAAATTTGGACTTTTAGCTTACTTCTATAGGTAAACTAAGCTAAAAGTTTAAATCCCACAGAAATAAGTTTTCTTTGTTAAAGTCATCTACTTGTAGTATTTCTGTTATAGCAGCACTAGATGGCTAAAACATTAACCAAATAAACTACTAGATCCTCTTCTAAACTCTCAAGCTGAAACACTGAATGAAGAATCCATGTTCAGTGGGCCCCTATCAGTAAATACAGATTGATCTAATTTTACAAGCATTGTAACATTATCTCACAACCTTAATAGCCACTCTCACACATATTCCCCATATTTCCATGTATTAAAAAAATCAGATAGTATTTTAGAGTTCTGTGTAGTTCCTGCCAACTCACACTTTGCATTTTACTTCTGGGGGCTCACTGAAACTTAAGCCTACCTACAGGTCTAAAAGCAAAAATAGGTGGTAGAGGTGTGACCCGGGGACATTCATCTATATCTTGGAAGTTGTCTGCCTTAGCCAATGTCCTAGGCAATGCCCAGGCAAAACTCCAGGTAATATCTCAAAGTCTTCAGGTACTAGATGAATTTCATCAAATGGAGGTGGAAGGGTTAACGGTTTTATTCGCAAGGGTGTATTAGCAGACCAAGCCAGAGCAATCTCTTCTAATGACAGTAAGAGGGCAAGTTCTGTTGACAGGAGTGATTCAATGGAATTTGAGGGCTCAGTGTCCCCAGTTTCCTGACTATTTGCCCATATGTCCCCAATCCAAGTTTTGGGATCTCATTTCTTCCTAATCAATGCCTTTGCTTTAACTTCGGACAACATTTGAGGCTGAGAATTCATTGGCATTGTAATTCAGTCAGTCTTATAATAAGATGACTCTATTACTGCAAGAAAAAAGACATTCATCTAGGGAAGAAGTGGCAACTTTCAGGGCTTTTATGTAGCACTTAAGCTGTGTCTCTGAAGCATGAGTTGATCCCTATCTGGTACCGCTTTGTCTAACGAAAGTAGCAACAAACAACCAGCTTTCTTATACCTCTTAGTCTGACAAAATTGTAGAAAATACCAAATAGGCAATCATCCAGAGTCTTGTCTCTTATAAATATTTGACCAATTGATGTTCATATTTTTTGTATTTCTACTGCCACCTCACATCATGGATTAGCAGTGCCCTCTTTGCTAATGGAGGCAGAGCCATAAGTGCCTTTCAGATTAGCCAGACTTGAGAACCAAATAAGAAAATTCCTCCATATGATTTTGTTCCTCTAGAACAGCTGTAAGTGTGCTGCTCTTAACAGATACCTAAAATATCTAAACAGATATCTAAAAACTCATTTTGGAATTAGGCAATAGGTAGAGCTAGAAAAGTTTTAAGGAGCCTAATAGTAAAAACTTAGATTGTATCTAAGAGACTGTTGGTAGAATTACGGATTTTAAAGGCAATTGTAGTGTGGGTTCAGAAGTGAAGCGAGGAAAATTATGTTGAAAATCTCTATTGTGTTAGAGAATATATGCAGCACCAGCAACAGACCGTTGTTAGAAATGTTCATCTTAAGTATGCTTCTGTTGAAGCTTTAAAATAAAATGTTGAACATATGATTGGAAAATGGAGGAAGGACATTTTTTTATGCAGCGGCGAAGAACTTATCTGAATTATTTTCAGGTATTTGGTGCAAGATAGAACTTGTAAGTGATGAACTTGGATATCTGGCTGAGGAAATTTCTAAGCAAGATCTTAAAGAGGTGTGTGGTTTGTCCTTGCTGCTTATAGTAAAATGTGACAGAAAAGTGATGGACTTAAAAGGGAACTGTGCACATGAGCTCAGAAGAACCAGTTGGTGCCCAGCTACCACTAAAAGCAGTCATGATGAGGGACACGACAGTCCCTAAGGCAACACTAGTGAAAGAGGTATGCAGCTCAAGAACTCTATTAAAAGACCAGAACTGATAGTCTGACAGCCTGGAGGGTCCCTTGGGAGCATGGCCCCTAGACCTGCTACTGGTCCCCTCACACAAGAACAGATTGGACTTGGAGACACAGTTTGACCATTTGGTGTACGTACTTTATGGTTCTATACAATTACAGCAGGCTGTCCTGGTTTCTTTCTAGATGGGAGAGAAGAGGCTAGAGAGGAGGGGACAGGTGCTCATTAAGAGAATGCTAGAAATATGGAGTGAAAAGGAGGAATGTGCTGTCACTGGGTGAGAAGAGCAGATGGAGCTGCAGATAGGCAGGCATGCAAAATTGATGTATACTTCATTTAATCACAATTTAAGAAACGAACTGTGCAAAATGAGAACAACTTAAAGATTTGGAAAATTCTGTTGCACAAACTGAGGACTTATGTCTTAGAATATCCAAGAAAGACTAGGGGGACAATCTTTTGTTAATCAGATGAAGCCTGTGACTGATGGATCTAAACAGTTACCACAGCAAAAAAGTCAGCAGCTCAAACTGAAGGGAATAGAAAAAGAGCAAAAGGAAAGAACACTGTCTGCCTCGTGGAATGTCAGGGGCAGGAAAAAGGTCAAAGGAGCTGCTTTTGTTGTCATCTCTTAGTCATCGAGTGCTACCATAAAAAGGATACCACAAGTGAATGACTTTAAAAAGAGAAATTTTATTCTGTCACTGTACAGTAGGTTACAAGTTCAAATTCAAGGTGTCAACTTCAGGGGAACACGCTCTCTGTTGGCTCTGCAGGAAGGTCTTTGTCATCAGTCTTCCCCTGGACCGGGAGCCTCTGAGGTGTAGGGACCTCCAGTCCTTTCCAAAGGATATGCTCCACTCCTGGCACTGCTTGTTGGTAGTAGGAGGTCCCCAGGTCTCTCTGCTATCTTCTTTCCTTTATATCTCCAGAGATTGCTTCAAGGTGCAATTGAGTCCTGCCCCACCAGCACAGCTGCTGCCCATCCTCCCTCATTAACATCATAAAGGCAGGATTTGTAATGTGCCAGCAATTATGGCCTAGACAAATTGCTACACACATTTTTGGGGTAGGGGCTGTGGTGGATACAATTCAATCTATGACATCATCTAAGGAAAAAAATAGGATCATTCCTGGAGCAGCTTGAGATCAGCAGAACTGTTGGAAGGAACATAGGTAGTAGGTTTTGTCAGTTTCAAGTGATGGGGCCGTGGTCTCCTGAATCTCAAAACGTAGGATCCTAGCCTCCTGGGTTTTAAAGAGTTGAATCTTCACCAACTGGACCCAGAGTGTGGGGCTGCCTTTAAGATGTGCCAGGGAGACAAAGCCACTGTCCAAAGCTGAGGGGATGAGCTCCCTTGCCCAAGGGACAGGAGAATAGGGCCTGTTAGGGCCAAGGTGGTAAGGTAGCACTCAGGCAGAATAGGAGAATGTGGTTACCCAAAAACGAGGGAACAGAGTTACCATCATAGTGGGCCTGGGAGGTAAAGCTGAAGATCAGGGTCAAGGAGCCTTCACAGAGAATCCAGAGGATGTGGCTAAAAACCTAGAGCCTAGAGGGCAGGGTCATTGCCCAGCGAGTGTCAGAGAGGATTATTTTCAAGCCTTGATAGCTGGGCTTTGGACTTCCTAGGTGCCTGTTATTCCTACTTTCCCACCAGTTTCTCCTGTTTTTCACAGAAATGTCTACTTTGTGCCCTTTTCGCTACTGATTTTTAGAAAAAAATAACTGATACTCTAGATTTTACAGGTTCACACATGAAGAAAAATTTTTTCCCTCGGTGAAATATGCCTAAAATAGCACCCATATTTTATTTAGATGATTGAGAAGACAAATTTTGGTGGCGCGACATGTCCTTGTTAGGAGAAAAGGAGCAGAGCTCCCAGGTGAAGCTCACTTTCACCAGTAGCAGCCAAGCGTGAGCTGAGATCTGTAGCATTTATCACTGCCAGGTCC
This sequence comes from Heterohyrax brucei, assembly GCA_028571685.1. Taxonomy (NCBI): domain Eukaryota; kingdom Metazoa; phylum Chordata; class Mammalia; order Hyracoidea; family Procaviidae; genus Heterohyrax; species Heterohyrax brucei. The sequence goes on from CM053140.1 coordinate 165,723,237, forward strand.
CCTGAGCCTGTGGCTCACAGCCTGGCTTCAGACTCTCGGCCCAGTCTGAGGTATAAGAAAAAAAGATGCTGGTAGAAGGGGTCAACAGACTTACAGCACTCTTCACCACCACTGATCACTAGCACTGCTGCCCTGCTGGCCAATCTGGTGCAGCAGGTCCTTACGAGGACACAGCGACAGGATTCCCAGCCAAAGCCCATTTTTACCAACAGCAGCCCAGTGGGAGCCACAGACCTGTGACATCTCACAAAGACCCACCTCTAAGAATGGGCCTCACTCACGCACACTGAGGACCTTAGGGGTGGTGGTACCCCCACTCCATCTAGCAGCCCGTGTGGTGGTCTGAGAACAAGTGGAGCCCCCCAAAGTCTCCAGCCAATGACACCAGGAACCCAAGGACCACTTGTACTATCCTCCTCCCACATTGTACTCTAATGGACATAGACACTTCGTCCATTTGGGTACCCAGGGGCAGAAGATAGCTCCATGCCTTGTCCCTTACGCCACTCCCTCACTGCAACCAGAGACCTGTGCCTGCAGCAAACACCCACATGCAGTCCTGCTCATCCAGGGTGATAGATGAGAATCTTTCCACCACACACTCCTGAAAGATGACCTAAGCACCTGCTCCCCGACCAACAAGCAAGTGGCAGAATACACAGACAACATTTAACTCAGTGACTAGGGGCAACATCCCCTGTACCCATGACCAGGTGACTAACAGAACAAACTCATCATCTCACAAAAACATCATCTATATCTTCATCAACCTCAGAAGATTGGTGAACCTACTTCTGAGCTCACACACCTGGAGACACGAGATAGTGCTTCCCCAACCTAATTGAATACATCAATACAAAATGAAAATTCAGGGGGCAGTAAACAAACATACAATAGATAAATATAACAATAAGTTCTTGATGCCTCAGAGGCAACAGTTTCAATATCAAATCACATAAAGAAGCAGGGCAAGATGCCTCCAGCAAGTGACAAAAATATAAAGAACCAGAAAATCTTCCAGAGGAAGGCAAGGTAATTGAAAAATAAAACAAAAAAACACTGCCTTCGAGTCAATGCCAGCTCATAGTGACCTTATAGCACAGAGTAGAACTGCCACATGGAGTTTCCAGTGAGTGCATGGTGGATTCAAACTGCTGACGTTTTGGTGAGCAGACGTAACACTTAATCACCATGCCACCGAGGATTCCAAGGTAATGGAAGTATCTGATAAAAACAGTCAAAACACAAACATGTAGAGTCCTCCAAGAGATCAAGAAGGAAATCAGGCAAAATACTGCACTGACCAGGACCTCTAATACAACGCGGATTAGCAGTAGTGAGAGCAAACACCCTTGTCCTTTTCCTGAATTCAAGAGGAAAGATCCCAGTCTTTCTTTATTAAACATAATGCTGGCTGTTGGTTTTTTACTTATGCCCTCCCTTAATCTTGAGGATTTTCATCAAGAAAGGGTATTGGGATTTTATCACATGCTTTTGCCATATCGGTAGAGATGACCATGTGGTTCTTTCCCTTTCTTCTATTGATTTGCTGTACTTATTTTCTGTAGTTGAACTATACTTGCACTCCTGAACTACATCCCACTTGGTTAGGGTGTATATTGTGCTTTCATTTTCATTTGACTCCAAGAAATCTGTGGTTTCTCTTTTGATTTTTTTTCTTGACACATTAGTAGTTTAATAGTATGCCGCTTGATTTCCATGTTTGTATAATTTCCAGGTTTTTTTCTGTTAATGATTTCTAGCTTCACTCTATTGTGGTCAGAGAAAATACACTGTATGAATTCATTCTTTTTAAATTTATCAAGACTTACTTTCTGATCTAACATGTGGTCTGTTCTGGAGAATGATCCTTGTGCACTGGAGTAGAATGTATATTGTGATGTTATAGAGTAGAGTGCTCAATAAACGTCTGTTGAGTCTAGTTGGCTTACAGCATCATTCAGGTCCTTTGTTTCTCTGTTGATCTTCTTTCTAGATGTTCTGTCCCATACGGAAACTGATGAATTGAAGGCTCCAAATGTTACTGCAGTGCCATCTATTTCTCCCTTCAGTTCTGTGTTTGCTTTATATACTTATGTGCTCTGACATTGGATGTATATGTATTTAAGATTGTTAATTCTTTCTGGTAAGTTGACTCTTTTATCACTACATAAAGTATATCTTTATCTTACTAAATACTTGTTGCCTTAAAGTATACTTTGTCTGATATTAAGATTGCTGCTCCAGCTATATTTAGGTTATTACTTCCATGTAGAGCACCCTGGTGGCATAATTGTTAAGTGCTATGGCTGCTAACCAAGAAGTTGGCAGTTTGAATCCACCAGGTGCTCCTTGGAAACCCTATGGGGCTGTTCTACTTTGTCCTATAGGATCTCCATGAGTTGGAATCAACTTGAGAGCAGTGGGTTTGGTTTGGTTTGTGTTCATTTGCATGGAATATGTTTCCATCATTTCACTTTCAACCCATTTGTGTTTTTGGGTATGTGTCTCCTGTAAACAGTGTATAGTTGGGTCATGTTTTTTAAATCTATTCTGTCACTCTCTGCCTTCTGATTGGACCATTTAGTCTATTTGCATTCACTGTAATTACTGATAAAAAGTGATACACTTCTGTCAAGTTGTTATGTGGTTTTTGCATGTCTTGAGTCTTCTCATTTGTGTTTCGGTGATTTCCTGTGGTGAACGATTTGGATCCCCTCTTCTTCTCTTTTGCAAATATTTTTTAGATATTTTCTAAGGGGTTACTATGAATATTACATTCAATAGCTTGTATTTTTTACATCCTAGGGTAAGTTAGTACAAACTTCGATAACTTACAAGGAATTCTATACCTATAACCATTCCACACTTTCCTCCATTTTGTTGTTACCACTAATTACACCTTTATATTTCATGTACACTGTGAGATAATTTCATCCTTGTTTTTTATGCATTTGCCACTAAAAAACATGGAAGACAAATTATCAAGTGTGTGTACCTTATTTTTGTAGTTGTTAAGTGTTGGGGAGTTGATTCTGACTCATACAGGTCCTATGTACAGCAGAAGGAAACACTATCTGGTCCCGCACCATGCCCAGGATCACTGTTATACTCCAGCCCATTGCTGCAGCCAGGAAACCCTGGTGGTGTAGTGGTTAAGTGCTACTTCTGCTAAACAAAAGTTCAGCAGTTCAAATCTACGAGGTGCTCCTTGGAAACTCTATGCAGCAGTTATACTCTGACCTCTAGGGTCATTATGAGTTGACATTGACTCAGTGATGCTGGATTATTGGTGCAGCTACTGTGTTAATCCATCTTGTTGAGGGTCTTCTTCTTTTTCACTGTCCATCTACTTTACCAAGCATGACATCCTTCTTCAGCGACTGTTTCCTCCTGATAGCATGTCCAAAGTATGTAGCCTCACCATACCCACTTTTAAGGAGCATTCTGGTTGCACTTCTTCCGTGATAGATCTGTTCATTCTTTTGACAGTGCATGGTATATTCAGCATTCTTCTCCAACACCAGAATTCCAGGGCCTTAATTCTTCCATCTTCCATCTTTCTCATGTACATGATACAATTGAAAATTCTATGACTTTGGTCAGGTGTATTGTTATGGATTGAATTGTGTCCTCCTAAAAATGTGGCTAGGCCATGATTCCTGGTATTGTGTGGTATTCTTCCATGTTGTAAATCCTACCTCTGTGATGTTAATGAGAGATGATGGGAGGCAATTGCGTTGGTAGGGCAGGACTCAATGTATAAAATTGTGTTGTGCTTTGAGGCAATCTCTTGAGATAATAATAAATGAAAAAAGCTGGCAGAGAGATTTTGGGACCCCAAACCACCAAGAAGGCAGTGCCAGTAGCAGAGGATGTCCTTTGAGAAGGACACAGTCTCTGTACCTCCAAAGCTCCCTGTCCAGAGGGAAAACCTTTCCTTGGAACTGATATCTGAATTTGAACTTGTAGTCTACTGGGCTGTGGCAGAATAAAATTTCTCTTTTAAAAGCAAATCACTTGTGGTATTTCTGTTAAAGCAGCCCTAGATGACTAAAACACACACCTTAGTCTTCAAGGTGACATCTTTACTTTGCAACAATTTAAAGAGATCATTTGTGGCAGATTTGTCCAATGCAATGTATGTTTTTGATTTCTTCACTGCTGCTTCTATGGGCTTGATTGTGGATCCAAGTAAAACGAAGTTTCTGACAATCTCAACATTTTTCTCTATTTATCATGGGATTCCTTATTGGTCCACTTGTGAGAATTTTTGTTTTCTTGATGTTGCGGTGTAATCCATACTGAAAACTATGATCTTTGACATTCATCAATAAGTTTTCCAAGTCCTCTTGTCATAAACAATGTCATATCATCTGCATATCGCAGGTTGTGAACAAGTCTTCCTCCACTCCTGGTGCCCAATTCTTCTTCAGATAGTGCAGCTTCTAGGATTATTTGCTCAGCATACTGGTAGAGTAGGACACAACACTGACCCCAGTATATGTCAGTTTGTCATATTGTGAGGTCTTGTACTTTACTGTGATGGCAGAGGCTGTGCCACTGGTATTCAGATACCAGCAGGGTCACTCATGATGGACAGGTTTTAGCTGAGCTCCCACACTAAGATAGATTAAGAAGAAGGACCCTGAAGTCTACTTCTGAAAACATCTAGCCAGTGAAAACCTTATGAATATTGGCAGGAAGTTGTCTGGTACAATGCTGGAAGATGAGCCCCCAGGTTGGAAGGCAGTCAAAAGACTACTGGGAAAGAGTTGTCTCCTCAAAGTAGAGTCAACCTGAACAAAGCAGATGGAGTCAAGCTTTTGGAGGTCTTCTTTCAATGATGTGGCATAATTTAAAATACGAAGAAACAGCTGTAAACACCTATTAATAATTACAACATGGAATATACAAAATATAAATCTCAGAAAATTGGCAGTCATCAAAAATGAAATGGACACATAAGGATCAATGTCCTAGGCAGCAGTGACCTGAAATGGACTGCTAGTGGCCATTCTGAATAGGAAAATCGTGTGATTTACTCTGCTGGAATGGTAACTTGAAGAGGAATGCCATTGCATTTACAATCAAAAAGAATATTTCAAGATCTATCCTGAAGTACAATACTGTCAGTGATAGGAAAATATCCATACACCTACCAGGAACCAGTTAATACAACTATCATTCGAATCTGTACAGTAACCACTAAAGCCAAAGATGAAGAAGTTGAAGACTTCTAACAGCTTTGGCAATCTGAAATCAATTGAATATACAACCAGGATGCATTGATGATTACTGGCGACTGGAACACAAAATTTGGAAATAAAGAAGGATCCGTAGTTCGAAAATATAGCCTTGGCAATAGAAATAATACTGGTGATCACATGACAGAATTTTGCAAGACCAGTGACTTCCTCAGGAACCCTGGTGGTACAGTGGTTAAGTGCTACATCTGCTAACCAAAAGTTGGCAGTTCAAATCTGCCAGGTGCTCCTTGGAAAATCTGTGGAGCAGTTCTACTCTGTTTTATGGGGTTGCTGTGAGGTGGAATTGACTCGATGGCACTGAGTTTGGTTCTGGGTTTTGGTTTAATAACTTCTTCACTGCAAATAACTTTTTTCACCAACATAAATGGTTACTATACACACAGACCTCACCAGGAATAAAATCAACCACATCTGTGGAAAGAGATGATGGGAAAACTCAGTATCATCAGTCAGAACAAGACCAGGTACCGACTGCAGCACAGGCCATCAGTTGCTCATGTGCAAGCTTGAACTGAAACTGAAAAAAATTAGAAAAAGTTCACAAGAGCCAAGGTGTCACCTTGAACATCTCCCACTGGAGTTTAGAGGCTGTTGCAAGAGCAGATTTGAAATGCTGAACACTAATGATCAATGATGAGATGAGTTGGGGAATGATGTTAAAGACATCATACAAAAGAGAGCAAGAAATATTAAAAAGACATGAAAGAAAGAAAAGACAAAAATGGGTGTCAGAAAAGACTCTGAATTTTGCTCTTGAAAGTGAAGTAGCTACAGAAAAAGGAAGAAATGGTAAAGTAAAAGAACTGAACAGAGATTTCAAAGGCAGCACAAGAAGACAACACATTAAAGTGACAGGTGCAAAGAGCTGGAGATAGAAAGCCAACATAGGCTACATATTTTTAAAAGGCAGTACATCAGAATTGCTGTTGTGTCAATGCTGACTGACAGTGACCCTATAGGACAGGGCAGAACTGCCCAGTCAAGTTTTCAAGGAGTGTCTGGTGGGTCTGAACTGCTCACATTTTGGTTAGATCTTCACCAGCATGCCACCAGGGGTTCCCAGAGCAGACAGACATACAAATGGCTAACTGTAGAACAGTAAGATCTGTACAAATGATAAAGATGAGCATGGAATATCATGGGCACACTGAAAAGACACCCTAGTGTGGTCCGGAAGTCTCAGACAGAGGCGAGCACAGAACATCATGGACATAGTGACAAGGTGCCCTTGGTCCTGGCGTGCCCCAGGATTGTAAGAAAGACACTGTTGTCTTTCAAATACTTCCGTTTCTCTACATCGTTGTCAGCATGTCGTGTTGTCACTATCATTATTTTAGCTGTTCCGGTAGCTCATAATTTTACCTTGTGAATTTTAATTCACATTTTCCTAATGGTGAAAGATATTAAACAACTTTTCACATGTTTATTTGACATCTCTACATCAATACTCTCTGGTAGACTCTCAGGTCTTTTGTCCATTTTCTAGTTAATTCTGTTTTCACTGTTGCATTTTAAGAGTTACCTAAAGTTCTTTGATGTCTATGTAGTTTTAAAATATTTTTTCCCAGTCTATAATTGTTTTTTTTTTTTTTCATCCTCTTAATAGAATCTTTCACAGAAGAAAAGTTTTCAATTTTAGTGAAGAGTATTTTACCAAATTTTGGTTTGGGGGATTACTCTTTTATTATCAAGTTTAAGATGCTGAGCTAGCCCTGAATCAAAAAGGTTTTATTTCTAAAAGTTTCTCAATTTCACATTTAAGTCTTTAATCCACTATGAATTTATTTTTGTATGAGGGGTTTTATGGATTGGATTTTGTCCCCTAAAATTGTATGTTGAAATCCTAACCTCTACACTTGTGGGTGTAATCTCTTTTGGGAATAGGGTTTTCTTTATTTTATCAATGAGGCCAAGCAGTGTAGGGTGTGTCTTACATCTAATCACCTTTGAGCTATAAAAAGAGCAAATCAAGCAGACAAGCAAGCTCAAACTGGGAAAAGATAGCTCTCCAACAAGCTGAGGAACCACAGGGCTAGAGAAGCTGGGAAAAGGGTTTTCCCTCAGAGCGGGCAGACAGAAAGCATTCTCCTAAAACTGGTCCCCTCTTGGAGTTCTGGCCTGCTGAACTGTGAGACAATAAATTTCTGTGTAGTAGTTACCTACTTGTGGTATTTCCACTATACCACCACTAAGAAACTAACACAAAGGTGACATTTAATTTGAGGTTTGATATTTTGCCCGTGGATAACCAGTTGTTCTAGTATCATTTGCTGAAAAGGCATTCTTTCCTGTATTGAATTGCCTTTGCAGCTTTGTCAGAAATCATATATATATATTGCTGTGAGTCTGTTTCTGGGCTTTCTAGTCTTCCCTTGACCTATGTTTGTATCTCTCTGCCATGATCACAGTCTTTATTATTGCAGCTATAGAAAAAGTCTTGTAATTGGGTACACAAATTCCTCCCAACTTATTTTCCATTTTTAAAGTTACTTGCCTTTCCATATAAATTTTAGAATAATCTTGTATACAGGTGTCTTAGGCTGGGTTCTCTAGAGAAGCAAAAGCAGTGAAGTAGGGGGCGAGGGGTGGGGAGAGAGAGAGATTTATATCAAGGAAATGGCTCACGTGGTTGTAAAGACTGAAATGTCCCAAGTCTGTTGGTCAGAACAGAAGCTTCCCCTGATGCATGTAGCTGCTGGGCCAGCAGACCCAAGGGCAGTAGTTCAGAGAGCAAGGCTCTTGTTCACAGGCTGTAAAGATTGTCAGGTTTTAAAGCTCAGCAAGCAAGACCACTGGTAAGCTGCTAGCTTAAGTCCTAAGAACTGGAGATTGGAGAAACAGAGGCCACTTGCAGGAGCCAGAACAAATACAAGCCCTCAAGCCTTGCCAGACTACCTGCTTATATTTGATATACACACTCAAGGAAACACTTTTAACTGATTTCAACAGCAGATCCCTTATGGCGGTGATGACATAATACCAGATCTCATCATGGAAGTGATCCTGCTGTCACACAACTATGAAACCAGTGAGAACCGTGGCTGATCTACAACCCCAACCATCATAACAGGTAGCTCCTAGTTTATAAATGAGCTCTGACTCTAAATCTTCTTTCAGTTGGATTTATATGTAAATTGAAACAGGTAAGGCTTTTCTCTATCTTTGGTTAGTCAAATGTTTGTCATAGTATTTATTTTCATTCATAATGTTTTATACACAAACAATTTAAGGAACACTTCCAGGTACATTAAAACATCTCTAACATTAACAATCACATTTTGATGCCCATGGCAAATTAGACTTATTTGTTACCAGGAATCACTGTACTTACCTTGAGTTCTTAATATGATAGGCTTTATAGGGAGTGGTTTGTCACTATGGCTTGTATGGAAGTGGAATATTCATAACCCAGGGACTACCTATATATCTACAAAATGTCATACAGGGATTTTAATTGCTTTAGAATTTTTTGTCAAATTTTGGAGAAGCAACATCTTTACTTGGTTGAGTCTTAAGATTCCTGAACATCATGCATCTCGTTTAGATTTTTTTTAAATCAGTGATTTCTAGCTTCAGCATACAAGTCTTGTACATGTTTTCTTAAATTTATGCCTAAGTATTTAGTTTTGGGCCTTAGTGATCTGGAAGAAGTACAACCAGAGTGCTCCTTGGAAGCAAAGATGGCAAGACTGCATCTTACATACTTTGGACGTATTGTCAGGAAGGATAGGTCCCTGGAGAAGGACATCACACTTGATAGAGTGGAGCATCAGCAAAACAGTGGAAGACCTTTGATGAGCTGGGTTGACACAGTGGCTGCAACAATGGGCTTAAGCATAGAAATAATTGTGAGCATGGCACAAGACCAGGCAGTGTTTTGTTCTGCTGTGTATAGGATCACTATGAGCTGGAACCCACTCAACAGCACCTAACAACAACATTTAATTTTCAAAGGACTGTAACTAGCATGGTATTTTTAATTTTGATGTCTATGTGTTAATTGTTACAGAAATACAATTCATTTTTGTATGCTTGTCTTTCTGTCATTTGATCTTGCTCAACGCATGTAATAATCTAGAGTTTTTGTTGTTGATTCTTTGCTATTTTCAACATAGCTAATTGTGGCATCTGAAAATTTGGACAGTTTTATTTCTTTGTTTCTGATCTGTCTTTAATTTCCTGTTCTCACCTTAATGTACTGGTTAGAACCTCCAGCAATAGATTTAATAAGACTGATGAGAGCAGACAGCTTATCTCGTTCCTAGTGTTTGGAAGAAAACTCCTTTCACCACTGAGAAACGTTAGCTATGGATTTTTTTTTTTTTTTGTAGATATTCTTAACTTGAAGAAGCCCCTCTTCATTCTTAGTTCTCTGAAAATTTTATCGTGAATGAATATTGGGTATTATCACATACTCTTTCTGCACCAGCTGGTGTGATTGTGTGTTTTTTTGTCTTTAGTTTGTTACTAAGCTGGACTACACTGACAGATTTTCAAAAATTGGAAGAGTCTCACATTCCTGGAACTAAACCTTGTTGGTCACAGGGCGTAAATTTATATATACAGAGATATATAATTAATACTCTGTACAATTATATATAGATGTTATATATAATTATAACTACTTAGTTATATATATAATTAATTTACAATTACATGAAAACATTGTTATAATTATTAATATATAATGGATAATTTTGTATAAATTACATATTACATATTTATGTGTAATATAAAATATAGGCATAATTAATATCACACACACAAAATTTTACTAAAGATTATTCAAAAGCAGCTGCTGCAATGTGTTGACAGAGAACTACCAAAAAATTCAAGCCAGATTCAGAAGATGTCGAACCCAGGTTATGATATCCCATGGATCTTGGCTGAGAGCAGAGAATACTAGAAAGATGTTTACTTATGTTTTGTTGACTATGCAAAGGCACTCAACTGTGTGGATCATAACAAGTTATGAATAACATTGCAGTGAATGGGAATTCCAGAACTGTTAATTGTGCTCATGAGGAAGCTGTACACAGATCAAGAGGCTTTCATTTGAACAGAACAAGGAGACACTGCATAAAGTCAGGAAAGGTGTACATCAGTGTTGTATCTTTTCACCACACCTTTTCACTCTGTATGCTGAGCCAATAATCCAAGAACGTGGACTATATGAAGAAAAAGACCTCAGGATTGGAGGAAGATTCATTAACAACTTCAGTTATGCAGATGACACACCTTGCTTGCTGGAAGTAAAGATTTGAAACACTGATGAAGATCAAAGACTACAGCCTTCAATGCTTCAATATCAGGAAAACAAAAATCCTCACAACTGGACCATCAAGCAACATCCTGATAAAAGGAGAAAAGATTGAGGTTGTCAAGGATTTCCTTGTACTTGGTTCCCACAATAGGCACCCACTGAAGCAGCAATCAAGGACTCAAAGTACTCGTTGAACAGGGAAAATCTGCTGTAAAAGACCTGTTGAAAGTGTTGAAAAGTAAAGATGTCACTTTGAAGACTAAGATGCAACTGATCCAAGCTATGGTATTTTCAGTTGCATCATATGCATGTGAAAGCTGGGCACTGAATAAGGAAGACAGAAGAAGAACTGAAGCCTTTAAATTTCAGTGTTGAAGAATAGTGAACATACTACAGACTCCCAAATGAACAAACAGATCTCTACTGGAAGAAGTACAACTAGAGTGCTCCTTAGAAGTGAGGGTGGGGCATAGATGGCAAATTCCTCAACACAATAAGGGCCATTTATACAAAGCCAATTGCCCACATCATCCTGAATGGAGAGAGACTGAAAGACTTTCCCCTGAGATCAGGAACTAGACCAGGATGCCCACTGTCATCTCTCCTATTCAACATTGTGCTAGAAGTTCTAGCCAGAGCAATTAGACAAGACGAACAAATAAAGGGCATCTGCATTGGCAAAGAGGAAGTTAAAATCTCCCTGTTCACAGATGATATGATTGCATATGCAGAGAACCCCAAGGAATCTATAAGTAAGTTACTCAAACTGATAGAAGAGTTCAGCAAAGTCTCAGGATACAAGATAAACATAAGTAAATCAGTAGGATTCCTTTATACCAACAACGAGACTGTTAAGGAGGAAATTATCAAATCTATACCATTTGTGATAGCCCCTAAGAAGATAAAGTACCTAGGAATTAATCTAACCAGAGAAACAACAGACCTTTACAAAGAGAACTACAAGCCCTTACTACAAGAAACTAAGAGAGACTTAGATAAATGGAAAAACCTACCCTGCTCATGGATAGGAAGACTTAACATTGTGAAAATGTCTATTTTACCCAAAGCAATTTATTTATATAATGCAATCCTAATACAAGTTACACCATCATTTTTTAATGAGTTGGAGAAACAAATCACCAATTTTGTTTGGAAAGGGAAGAAGCCCCGGATAAGTAAGGTACTACGAAAGAAGAAGAACACACTGGGAGGCCTCTCATTACCCGACCTTAGAACATACTACACTGCCACAGTGGTCAAAACAGCCTGGTACTGGTACAAGAACAGACAGACTGATCAATGGAACAGAATTGAGACCCCAGAGATGACACCATCTGCCTATGAACAGTTGATATTCGACAAAGGCCCTAAGACATTAAACTGGGGTAAAAACAGTATCTTCAACAAATGGTGCTGGCAAAATTGGTTATCCATCTGCAGTAAACTGAATCAAGATCCATATCTTACACCTTATACAAAAACCAACTCTAACTGGATAAAAGACCTAAATATCAAACCTAAAACGATAAAGCTCATCCAAGAAAAGGTAGGAACAACAATGGAAGTTTTAATACACAATGAGGACAGACGCCAAACTCTGTCAAAGAAACCTCAATCAACAGAAGAGAAAGTAGATAAATGGGAACTATTAAGAATCAAACACTTTTGCTCATCCAAAGACTTTATCAATAGAATCAAAAGAACACCCACAGAGTGGGAAAAAATATTTGGCAACTCTATGTCAGATCGACGCCTGATCTCCATAATCTATAAGATACTACAAAATATCAATAAGAAGAAGATAAATCATCCAATTAAGCGATGGGCAAAGGAGATGGACAGATACTTCACTAAAGAGGAGATCCAGGCAGCCAAAAAACACATGCGGACATGTTCACGATCTTTAACTATTAAAGAAATTCAAATCAAGACAACAATGAGATACCATCTCACCCCAACAAGATTGGCCATGATCCAAAAAACACAAAACAACAAATGCTGGAGAGGCTGTGGAGAAAGTGGAACCCTCCTACACTGTTGGTGGGGTTGCAAAATGGTCCAGCTTCTTTGGAAGGCAATCTGGCGCTTCCTTAGAAAAATGGATATTGATATACCATTTGACCCAGTAATTCCACTACTTGGAATATATCCTACAGATTCAAGGCCTTTCACACCAACGGACACATGCACCAGAATGTTTATCGTGGCACAGTCCACAATAGCAAAAAGGTGGAATCAACCCAGATGCCCAACAATAGAAGAATGGATAGGTAAACTGTGGTACATATACTCAATGGAGCACTATGCAATGATAAAGAATAACGATGATTCCAGGAAACATCTCCTAACCTGGTTTCAACTAGAAGACATTATGTTGAGTGAGAGTAGTCAGCGACAAAAGGACAAATACTGTATGAGACCTCTACGATAAGATCTCAAAAACAGACTCGTGTATAGAAGACTCTTTGACAGCTGCAAGGGAGGGGAGGGAGGGAGGGAGGGCGAGTGGGGGAGGGTTTAGTTTAGGTAGTTACTAGAAATCTAGTTGGGAGAAAGTGGTGACAGCACACATTAAGAACAAGAACAACATTAAGTGGACTTCAGCATAACTTGAGTACTCCTTCCATCTTAACTCAATACTGCAAGGATAGAGTAACTCAGGCGGGGGGCAGGGGACCATGCTCTTAGGTGAATTCCAGGCCAATTGGCACAACTAGTGTTTTGCTGGGAGAGCTCTCTGCACCCCACATTGGTGAGTGGCGTCTGGGGTCTTAAAAGCTGCCAAGCTGCCACCCGAGGACACAGCAAATGGTCCCAACTCAGCAGGAATGGATGCTCACCGAGGGCCAAAATGGCATGCGGTAAAGACAACTGAGAAGGCAGAGAGACCCACAAGAGTGGGTGCCTACATCGACCTGGGACCGGAAGAACCGGATGGTGCCCGGCCACCACCACTGATAGCCATGATGGAGCTCACAGAGAGGAGCCTCTCTGGCAACACAAGAATAAAAAGAGGTGCATCATGAGATCTCCACTAAAAGACCTCAATTGATGGTCCAGTGGTTTTGGGGTTCCTCTGAGAGCATGGCCCCCAGCCCTGATGCTGCCCATTCCCATAAATTATAACAAAGGTCCACTCTTTGGACAGGAATGGAATGGACTTGGCAATGCAGAGTAACCATATGTTGGAAGCACTTTGTGGTTCTATACATCTATAGGATATCATCTTGCTGACCTCTGGCTGGAGGAAGGGGAGTGGACGGAGAGGAGGGGAAAGGAGACTGTTGGGAGGATGAGACATGTATGGAGCAGAGAGGAATAGTGTGCAGTCACCGGACAGGGAGAGCAGCGGAAGCTGCATATAGGGGGGCATGTAAATTTACATGTGAATGTACCTTTTCACTCAGTTATGTTAAATAAAAATTAAAAAAAGAAGTGAGGGTGGACAGACTACATCTTACATACTTTGGACGTGTTGTCAGGAGGTATCGATCCTGGGAGAAGGACATCATGCTTGGTAAAGTAGAGGGTCAGTAAAAGAGAGGAAGATCCTCAACAAGAAGGACTGACACAATTTCTGCAACAACAGGCTTCAGCATAAAAACTATTGTGGGCATCACACAGGACAGGGCAGTATGTCGTTCTGTTGTACACAGGGTCACTATGAGTCAGAACCAACTCGACGGCATCTAAAAACACCACTCTGTGTGTGTGTATGTGTGTGTGTGTATGTGTGTGTATATATATGCATGGAAACCCTGATGCATAGTGCTTAAATTCTGCAGCTACTAACCACAATTCAACAGTTCAAATCCAGTAGATGCTCTTTGGAAACTCTATGGCGCCATTCTACTCTGTTCTATAGGGTTGCTAAGAGTCAGAATCAACTGTACTTCAATGGGCTTGGCTTTTTGGTTATAGATATATTTATATATACATACACATGTGTGTGTGTATGTATCTGAATTATGTTTGCTAATATTTTGTTTAAAATTTTTATGTCTACATTCATAAGGTAAGAAATCCCTGTGGTACTGTGATTAAATGCTATGGCTACTAACCAAGCAGTCAGATGTTTGAATCTGCTAGGTGGTCCTTGGGAAGAAACCCTGTGGGTATTTCTACTTTGTCCTGTAGGGTTGCTATGAGTTGGAATCAAATCAACAGCAACGGTTTGGGTTTTGATTTTTTATTCATGAAGGATAGTGTCCATAGTTATATTTTTTGTGCTGTCTTTGTCTGATTTGGATATCAAGATAATACTAAATTCAAAAAGTGAACAATCTTTCCTCCTCCTCTGTTGTCTGGAAGAGATTTTATAGGGTTGGTGTTAATTTACTTTTAGTATTTATAGAATTTTCCAGTGAAACTATATGGTTCTGGAGATTTTTTTCTTTTTTTGGTTTGGTAGACTTTGAATTATAAATTCAATTTTCTTTAATGGTTATCTATTTCATATTGGGTGAGTTGTGGTAGTTGGCAGTTTTTATGGAATCAGTCCATTTCACCTAAATTGTCAAATTTACATATGTAGAGTTATTTGTAGTATTCCATGATTATTATTTTTGTATGTGCAGGGTCTATAGTGCTAACCTTAGTTTAATTTCTGATATTAATAGTTTGTGTCCTCTCCCTTTTATTTTCCCCCCTGTAGTCTTGCTAGAGGTTTGTCAATTTTATTGATTTTTTTTTTTAAAAAGAAGCAGCTTTTACGACAGTGATATTTCTCTGCTGTTTTCTGCTTTTTAAGTCACTGATATTTGCTCTTATCGTTTTTATTCCTTCACATCTTTTGAGTTTATTTTCTTCCTAGCTTCTTGATGCAGGAGCTTAGCTTATTCATTTTAGACTTTTTTTCTAACGTAAATATATGGTACTATAAATTTCTTTCTCAGCACAATGTTAGCCGTATTTCATAAACTTTGACGTGTTGCATTTTCATTTAGTTGATTATTTTTTTTCCTTTATAGTTCCTCTTAGATTCATGAGTTTTTTAAAAGTGTACTGTTTAGTTACCAAATGTTCAGAGATTTTCCTATTATCTTCCTGTTACCGGATTCTAGTTTGATTTATTGCCATCAGAGAATAACCTCTGTATGATTTGAATTCTTTCAAATTCATTGAGGTTTTTTTTTTTTTAAGGTCCAGGATATGGTCTGTGTCAGTATATGTTGCACAGGCACTTGAAAAGATTTCTATTCTGCAGTTGTCGGATACAATGTTCTGTAAATATCAGTCAGATCCTGCTGGTTAATACTGTTTTGCGGTAGTTTCTATTCCTCCTTGTTTTCTGTGTTATGATTGTCAATTATAGAGCCTCTTAAAGTAGCTCGTACTACAAGCTAAAGCCATCGCCCCATACTTACGGCAAGTCTTCCTGGAGGTGCCCCATGACAAGCCAGTGCTACCGTGTGTACGTCACTTCACCCCCGTTGGTGTTCTTACGTTCCATTCCATCATTTGCAAAACAGAGGACAAAGAATATAGTTAATATTCAATGTCTGATTCAGATATTGCATCATTCTGGTCACTACAGCCTCTAAAAGTGAGCCACACAGATCACTGATTTTCAAGGAATTCAAATAAATAAATCTTTGGAGATTATTGAGAGCTCAGACACATTTTAGGATCTGGCGTAGCCAACAGATCAATATCGTGAACATCAGTTATGCATGGACTGACAGCTGCAAGGATTGCCAGTTAATAAATTGTCCTAATGAGAGAACAAATGTCCAAGGAAGAAACAACATCAAGGAGTGAGATGGTTTGCCTAACATGAAGCAGTGAATCTGGCTATCCTGCAGCTTCTGTGAGGGTTTCCAGCCTCACATTCCCTTTGCCCTCCCTTAGAGCTGAGGCAGAACAATCACTTAATATTGGAAGCCTCAGGGCATTATGGCCTCATAGCAATTTGAGGCCAAGTAAGAAAAGTTTGCATAGACTGTAATGAATTGAACTGTGACCTCTTAAAAGGTATGTTGAGAGCTAACCCCCTGGAACCGATGAATGCAATCTTGTTTAGAAATAGAGTTTTGAAAGAGGTTACTGGTTAACACCGTCCTTTTGGAATAGGGTGAGTTCTCATCCAGTGAGACTGGTGTCCTCTCAAAATGAGGAAGAAGGCAAACCAAGGGAAGACAGCTGTGAGAAGGCAGAGGCAGAGACTGGAGTGATGTCGCTACAAGGCCAACACCACCAAGGATTACCAGGAACCACCAGAAGCCAGGAAGAGCAAAGAAAAGATCTTCCTCTGCAGCTGTCCGAGTAGCCACGGCTCTGACACCTTGATACTGGATTTGTAGCCTCCAGAACTCTGAGACAATAAATTTCCATTGTTTTAAGTTACCTCGTTTATGATACTCTGTTAGGAATACTAACTCTACCACAGTAGCACAAACTTGCCATTCAATTCCTACTTTTCCTTCCTTCCACAGTCACAGGAAAACATTAAGGAAGAAGAAAGAACATGTCCGAGGCTTCAGGGTATTATTTTTTTCAACTGGAAAACATATTTCCTCCTGTTGGTCATATTTTAATTGCATAACATTTGAAAGTAGGTATCTCACGCTGCCTGCTTGGAAGGCACCTAGTTTGGAAGTCGCAGGGAGAGCAGCATAGAGTTGATTTACGGCCCCACCACAGGCATTACCACAAGCAGCAGCTTCAGGAGGAGGAAACGCCACAACCCTGCCCTGAGGCCACATTCCAGTCTGTGAACAGACAGTGCGGTTTGGGAACGCCACAGCTAACAGAGTACGCACTGGACTGGCTACCGATATAGAGGCCTCTGACAACACTTTCCTGTGAGAGACCTGGGCTCTGGGGAGGCCCCACTTCCTGCCGCGTCACTCTGTTGTGACCATGACGGTGGGAACTGGGCCCAGGAAAACTCCATCCTGGACTGGGTTGACCTTTTTGCCGTGTTCCTGGCTCTGAGCTGCATTGCTGTTCCCTGAGGTATCAGGGTCTCTGTCGTCCTGTCCAGGGAGGCCCCTCTGTCCATTGCCCTGCCAGAATCTTACTATACTCTTGAGATTCACAGGCTAAGAATCAATCAATAGGTCTGATAGCAGGATCTCTCTTAGGACTAGATTTAGAAATTCGGATGACATAGGTACATGGGAACTGGAGGGTGTCTCAAGCTGTCAACAAAACAAAACTGTAAAAAAAAAAAAAAAGAAATTGAATAATATCTCAATTAGAACACCAAAATGTCAACAGCACTGTCTTCAGATAATACAATTACATTGACATTCTCTGCTTACTTTAGGGCATTTTCTGAGTTTTATAATACACTTACGAGGGAAAAAATTAACTTTATAAAGAAAACATGATCAGAATAACAATTGATTCAATTTAATGTTGCTATTCAATTAACACCCATGGAAGCAGCAGTCAAGAAATCGAAAGACACATTGCATTGGGAAAATCTACCAAGGACCACTTTGAAGTGCTGAAAAATGAAATGAAGATGTCATCTTCAAGACTAAGGTGTACCTGACCTAAACCATGGTATTTTCAATCTCACCATATGCATGCAAAAGCTAAACAATGGATAAGAAAGACCAAAGAAGAATTGAAGCCTCTGAATTGTGTTGATGGAGAAGAATATTGAATGGACGGCCAAAAGAACAAACAGATCTGTCCTGGAAGAGGTACAGAGCGCTCCTTGGAAGCAAGAATGGCAAGACTGTGTCTTACATACCTTGGACATGTTGTCAGGAGGGGTCAGTCTCTGGAGAAGGACATCATGCTTTGTAAAGTAGAGAATCAGCAGAAAAGGAAGCCTCTCAACAAGATGGCTTGACACCAGTGGCTGCAACAATGGCCTTGAACATGAAAACAATTGTGGGCGTGGTACAGGACTGGGCAGTATTTCCTTCTGTTGTACATAAGGTCGCTGTGAGTTGGAACTAGATTCTATGGTACCTATCAACAACAACATCCAAAGGACTCCCAGAATTCTATTTGCAAAGCCTTGTAACTTAGAGCACGTGAAGAGCAGTATTTCTCTGGGTCAGGTCCCCAGATATTGTCTGTTCATTAAGGCTACTGAATTCTCACGTTTTCTAACAAAATAGTTGTCTTTGCATAGCTCACATCACATAGTCACACCAAACAAAAGACAGCCCACTTGATATAAGGTGCACTTTAATTATGAGGAAGTTACACCATGTCCACCTATGAAGTCATCAACAGGTTCTCTATACATAACGATAATGGCCATTTATTGGGTACTTACCAGGTGCTGGTAAAGTGCTTGGGTGCAGCTTCTCTACATAAATCTTCAGTCTTTGCAATGAAGTGCTCCTTAGTGGGAGGCAGTCTAGTACACAGGTTACTCACACCATCTCAGAGGTCAGGCTGCTGCTTGTTATTATCCTGCCTGATGACTATGATTCTCATTTTACAGGTTTTGGTTGGGATGAGGGAGTATGATGAAATGTATATAATTTAATCCCTACTCATGGGGAATTTATTCAAATAACAATATAAGATAACAGCAACAACAACAAAATCTGCTGTTGCATTGATTCCGACCCATGACAACCCCACATGTACAGAGTAGAACTGCACTCCATAAAGTTTTCAAGGTCATTTGTGAACTTTTGGAAGTTGATTGCCAGGTTTTTCTTCCGAGGTGCCTATGAGTGGGTAAAACCAACCTTCCAGTTGGTAGTCAAACATTTAATCATTAGTGCCACTCTGGAACTCCTGAAGCAATATAGGATTCCAGATAATTAGTGCCTATATTCCCAGGTTTCCAGACCAAGCCATGACCAAGTCTTCTTTAGTTGCTTAGCTACTGTGATTGGAAGTTTTGAGCAGCAGATGTCAGAGAACAGTCATCCTTTTGGATGGAGGACATCTGACAGTCAACTTGTGGCTGTATATAACTTGCAATGAGAACTGCAGGCTGTATCAACTCAGTCTCCAGGGTCACCGATATTTACTCTATACTGGGGCAAGCCCACCCCCAATGAGGACATTCTTTCAAAAAAATTTAAATCCCATAAGTAGAGCAAAGTTCCAGAGAACACTGCCTTTATTGTAGCTTTGTAAAGTTAAAATGAGACAAGTTGGACTCTCCAAGTCTAAAGCCTGAGGAATGAGGATAAGGAAGAAGGGAAAGAACAGAGCTGCACTTGGAGCATTTCCCACATTCAGTTATTTCAGGATCTAGGTTGCTAGGTGTCCCCATAAAATAGCTTCACCAGGGAAGGAGGATGAACACATTTTGCTCAAGACTTTTCACAGTTGTGTGTCAAAGTCAGTGCATTATAGGTAGAACAGAAGACAGCCCTGTTTGTCCTTTATATCAAGAAGCCTCCCCCAAAAACAAAACAAAAAAAATTGGCAGCTATTGTCTATAGACTGGTTTTTACATATCTGTGCTGTGAGTCCACTCAACCTAGCACAAATCCCTGTAAGCTCTTGAGATGTCTAAATCGTTTCTTTCACAGACAGTGAAGAGAAATCTCATATCTGTGTCTTTCCTCACTTACTGTACTATTTCTAGGTGATGTCATCCATTCCCTTGGATGTATCTATCACCTATCGCATGCCTTGAAAAACATAGCTACCACCTATATTCAAGAAAAAACACTGTATAACTCACTGAAAGATCTCCCCTGAGCTCCAAACCCACTGGATTAGTTAGGAACTCTTAAGGGTGCAGGAACCCTGAAGATACAGCGGTTGAGTGTTTGCTAACCAAAAGACAGGCAGTTTGAGTCCATCAACCACTCCTTGGAAACCCTATGGGGCAGTTCTACTCTGTCCTGTAAAGTCACTGTCAGTTGGAATCAACTTATCAGCAATGGGTTTGGTTTGGTTTTAGTTTTTTTGGATGAAAGTAACAGGAACTGAAAACTGAAAATACTCATGGTGTGGCACAGACTGCTAGCTGTCCACCAAAATCCATCTTTCAGAGATGCTGGGCTGATCCACATGGCTTTCTGTTTATCACAAGCTTCCCAGTGTGGTCAAGTGGCTTTGTTCTTTCCGGTGGAATGAATGTGAATGGACATGATATGTGGCATTAGTAGGCCTGGCCCCCAAAATTTCCCCAAAGAGTATTCTCATTCTCTGACAATCTCCAATCCCACCATAACTGTAATTTCACTCCCAGAGTGACCCTGCAAGCCACTTGCTAAACACAGCAGAGCTGCCACCAGCTTTCCATCACCACTAACCTACAACTCTAGCCTAGACCACATATGAAAAAGAAATAAACATCCTTTGTGTCTCAGCTCTTACTTTTGAAGTCTTTTTGTTACCCAAATACAGCCTACCCTAAGCAAAACAAGTACCTTCATTAAAATACCAGGGAAAAAAAGTGTTTATCATACTTGACAAGAAGTCTAGAAATAGCTTAATTTATATAGATGTTCAAAGATGCCATCAGGGACCCAGGCTCCCTCTTTCTGCTCCACTACCCTTGGTATATTGGCTTTGCTCTCATGGTCACAAGATGACTGTTCAAAGGTATATTAGATACAGGGTTGCATCTACTTGCAGGCAGGAGGAAGGGGAGACAGGCATAACTCAGTTGCCCTAGATAGCTTGTCTTTTTTATTCATCAGCGGAAGCTCTCCCTAACGCTTCGTTTTCCAAAACAAACTAGTCATTTGTCCACCATTTGACTAAACAGCCAATCGGAACGAGATTAGCACAATTTGTTTAGACCAACCCTAATTCATCCACTGAGGCTGGGCCTACAGTGGCCTCATAAAAAGGATCTCTATCTGTTAATTGGATAAATTGGGTTTCTAACAACTGGGGTTTCCGTAAGTCAGAATACAGTCTAGGGCAACTACAACTAGTGACTACAGCAACTAACAGCAACTGTAAAGTATCATGTGAGGGGTGACTGTAATGTAAACAAAAATCAGTGTCTGCTACACTCAGGAACCCAAGGGCTTGCTGAACATCTCTACTGTTTGGCACAGCAGGATCACCTTCGATAGTTTTCTCTCTTACACTCCTATTTGCAACAATCAGCAAAACTTCTTGATCTAATCTTCTAAATAAGCCTCATCTCTGCCCCCTTCCTTCTATTCTCATTTCTATACCCATCTCCAATAGATCACTGCTCCACTCCATGTAGACACCAGAAGAATCCTGCAGAGACTTGAGTCTGACCCCAGCATCCCATTGTTTCACTTCTCCAGTGACCACCCACTAGCTACAAATAAATGCTTGTGTGTGAAATCTAAAGCCCTCTATGGAGTGACTTCTGCCTTTTATCTACCGATCAGCGATATCACATTGTTGTAAGACACATACGTACACACACACATGCTTTATGCCTTTGTTCCTTCTGCCTGGAGCATAGTTGCCTCTCGTTCTTATCTGCCCAACATTAAAACTTCAGTCAGTCTTCAAAATCACTCCTTGTCTGCCTCTTTCCCACTATTGACTTAAGCTTTCTCCTTGCTGCTATTTCTGTGACCTATAAACTTGTCATGCTTCCATTAGTGCATACGGTCTAAGCTATTCTAGTTCCTTGTTTACGTGTCTGTCTCTCCCACCACTCTGTGACCTGTCTGAAGACAAATGCCATGTCTTACTCTGCTTTGCAAACCCAGTGCCTCACCCAGTAAATACTTACATAAATAAACACAGAATGAAATCTTAAATAAGCTCAGTGCAACTGACTTGAAATGGTTTTTTTTTTTTTTTTTTTTTTTTGCTTTTCTTTAAAAAAAAACATTTGTACTTGGAACTGCCATACAATGAATGTCATTGGTATGTTTCACCCAGGTTAGCAAGTGACTGTCTCTCTGCATAGTGTGCATTGTGAAATCCAACTACTGTTATGTAGGATTTGCAGATACAGTGAGTCACCACCAGTGCAGTGTGTGAAGACTGCATTTTTGGCTGAATGAGCAAGACAGTAGCATCTAGGGACTGCTGATAAGTCAGTGTTCAACTTCAGATTGTGAGAACACAACCCGAACAATAATAGCAGGCAATTGTTGGGCACTTATATTGTGACAGTAGTTTTCATACTTTATTATTATTATTTAATCCCCACAATTACATCGTGCTCTGAGCTGGAATCAACTCGATGGTAATAGGTTTGGTGTTTTGTTTGCTTTGGTTTTATTACCTGTCTCAGGAAAAGACAACTTTCAGTGCAGTCAGTGAGGTAGACTCATGATATGCTGACCATGCTGTCTAGTATTAATCTGGATTCTAGACTATCAGCTATGTTTTTTGATAAAACCATGAATTTTCTTGGGGGTCAAAACCAGAGTGTGAGACCACATGCCCTGAAGGGTCTTAACCAAGTGACCATCTGCACCCCTCAAAATAAATGAAGAAAATACACACAATCATCTAGTAAGCATGATGTAAGCATCCCGTGAAACCATCTATAATCACTAACTATACTATTAATTACCAGTAACCAATCAGAGTGTAATTATTACAATTTTCAGTGATTTTCTGTAGTTGTCTTCTCTATGGCTTGGTGAAAATCCTGGTGGCATATTGGTTAAAAGCTATGGCTACTAACCAGAAAGTCAACAGTCTGAATCTACCAATTGCTCCTTGGAAACTCTCTGGGTCAGTTCTACTCTGTCCTACAGGGTCACTATGAGTCAGTGTTAACTTGATGGCAATGGGTTTTTCGTATGATTTGGTTCCTCTCTTCACTCCGTAGGAAACTCTGGTTGCATAGTGGTTAACAGCCAGGGCTGCTACCCAAAAGGTCAGCAGTTTGAATCCACCAGGTGCTCCTTGGAAACCATATGGGGCAGTTCTACTCTGTCTTAGAAGGCCACTATGAGTTGGAATTGACACGATGGCAATGGATTTGGGGGGAGTTCTTTGTTTTTATCCTGTAAGAGTACTTTATAATGAAACCACTCTTGGTCTACCTGCTTTTGTTTTCAATAGGCTATGTAGTTCACCAGTTGCAGTTGTTTTAAACCCTTAATAAAACTCCCTGTTTTAACTTGAAACAGAGTTCAAGTTTTTCTCTACAACATACCTCAAAAATTATGTTCAGTGTTCTTACTAGTCTCATTCCACAGATGTGAAAACTAGTGACCTGAAACATAGTTTGCTTAGGTTCACATGGCCAGGAAAGGACAGAAACAAGGTTGAAACCTAGTTTTCCTGATTCTGAAACCTGCAAGTTGAGCCACATTTACTGTATTGGCCTCCCTCTATCTTAATCAGAAATGGGGAATCTCGGGAGAGTCTCCAGCTACCACAAAGAAAGAGAGATCAAGAGAGATGTTTGGGAAGACTGAAGCTCAGCCTGAGCAAAACTAGATTTCTCTTTTACCACGAGAAACCTGCACATGATTGAATGGTGGCCACTGAACAGGGGAAGAGTGACTGGGTGGATCTGCTCTTCCCATATGAAAATTTCTCAGACTTGAGAGAAAGCAAAAGTTCTAGCTCAGTGCACTTCAAACTTGAATGTGCAGACAGATCACCTGGGAAGAGATTCTTATTAGAATGCGGATTCTGATCGATTAGTGTGCAATGAGGGCCCGAGAATCTCCATTTGTGACCGCATTTTGAGTAGCAAGGTCTTAGGTGGTGACTAAAGGATTAATCCTTTCAGAAACTCCATGTAGTAACTCAGGTGGTGCAGGTATATAGATCTGTCTTCAAATTGGATAACACCATTTACCATTTCATTGACCTTGGAAAATGTGCCTATCCTAGCTAAACCTGTTTTTTCATCTGTGTAAAAATAATAGTGATAGTATTAGTATATGCATGAGTTTGCTCTAAGGATTAAAATACATAATTCATATAAAGCCCTCCACCAATAACTGGTGTTAGGTACTTAATAAACATGAACTACTGTTATAAATAATCTTGAGCTACTGTTACTTTTTCTTTCATAATATATACATATATTCAGCTTTAGAAGATGACTGCTAAACCATTTGCTAGGATAATTATGCCAACAACAGCATTACAATTGTAGCAACTATCCCAGCTATTTCACATTTTGTCCACACTTGGTATTTGTTAGCTTATTTTTTTATTTTAATGTGCATTATGAGTAGCATACTGTTTTAAAGTGAGGGACTCATTGCTCAGAAAGCATGTCATTTACCTATACACGATATCCAATCATGATTAGTACAGGTCCTTTTGCTTCCAAAGCCCAGGCTTGTTCTTCCAACCACACACGCCTGTGTGACCATCTGTCTTCCAAATGTGTGTTCTGACATCAGAAGGGACTGGGGAAGACTGTGGTTAGAGCAGGGCAGACCCTTTTTCACATCCATGACAGTGGCTTAAAGAACATTCCAACCAGGGATGACATCAAGCTAAGCTTCAAAGTCAAGGTCACGTTTCCTTTCAAGTCTCACTCTTAGTTGCTCCAAGTTATGGTGTGAGTAATTTGCAGAGTTAATCAGCACGCAGTCATAGACTTCCTTCAACATCAATCATAACCACATAGCATTAGGGGATCCCAGATGCGAGCCCCATTGCCCTCCCCTGTGGGGCTCGTGGCCTGAGGCAGACATATATCTCTTTCACTATTTTCTGCACATCGTCTCTCTCCCTATCTGGCCATAAAGCCCTTGGAGATGAAGCCTGCGTTTTATTTATCTTTGCATTCCCCGCTGGCTATCCCAGCACCTGGCACAGCAGCCTCTTGATTTATGTTTGTAGAATGAATAGACTTGGAAGAAATGTAGAAATACCTTTTAACAAAAATTTTCATCATTGTAACACTAAAAAACCCTTTCTAAGACTTTCCAGAACTTCGGCAGCTCAGTCACCATCTCGAGGACTTTTGGCTGAGATCACGAGAATGGTGCTGATGATCGCTGTCACTTTCCACCAAATTACGTAACTAGCATTTCCTCAAATTTGCTGAGTACTTACTATGCTCCAGACACAGTTTTAAATGCTTTAAGTGAATTAACTCAATTTGTCTTCTCCATAACCTGATGAGATAGGTGCTGTTATTATTCCCTTTTTGTAGAGGAGGACACGTAGACACACGGTATTAGAGGAGCCAGTCCAAAGTCAGACAGCTGGTAAGTGGCAGAACCAAGGATCAAGCCCAGGCAGTCTGGCTCCAAAGGCTGCAATCTTGACCACATCACTGTGTGGTATATATAGTACTCTTTCATTATTTCATATTATTTGTATGCTATCTAATGCATTCTTATAATTGCTGGATGATCAAATTATTATAAGAAATTTAAGAGGATAATAATAACAGATAAATGCCTTTGAGTATTTCTTTAAGACCATTGCAGGCACCGAGTCAGTTAACGCTCACAGCAGTCCTGTTAAATAGGTTGGCAGCTCAAAGCACAAAATTTACTTAGCCCGGTTTGTTTAGCTAATACACAGCAAATCCAGATCGATGAACCTGGGTTGCTCTTGCCCCTGCTCTGGGCTGCTGCTCCAGAGGGCACCAGGCGCAACACCCTCCTGTTGACCTAGTAGACTTACCCATCCTCTGCAAGGGGTGCCCTGGGGGCTTCCTCCACAATTACCGCAGCCACAAGTACCTTCAGCAGCTGTATGCAGTCTCAGGGACAGCAGGTCTTTTAAGGAAGTGCAAAGTGAAGACAGTGGTATTCCTTCAGGCTAGGTTTGGATGGATCATCAGGGAATTTGAAAAACACATCAAGATGTAGGTCACAGTGACAATAAAGGTCCAAAGGTGGGAAAGCAAGTGATACCCGGGATACACGGTAAGCTCTGCTAGAGCTAAACCAGTTTCCACTGAGTTGATTCCAACTCACAGCAACTTTGTCTGTGCAGAGTAGAACAGCTCCATAGTGTTTTCCAGCACGGCCTTTCAGACATGTCTGTCGAGTGACCCTGGGTGAGTTTGAACCACCAACCTTTGGATTACTAGTTGAATCCCTAACCAGGTGTGCCACCCAGGGACTTCCTACACTACAGCAGAGGTTCTCAAAGTGTGGTCCCTTGACCTGTAGCATAAGTGCCACCTAGGAACTCATTAGAAATGCAAATTTGGGGGGCTCTACAGTGAAACTGGAAGTCCTGGTCACATAAAGGTTAAGAGCCATGGCTACCACCTAAAAGGTCGGCAGTTTGAAGTCACCAGGCAATCCTTGGAAACTCTACAGGGGAGTTCTACCATGTCCTTTAGGGCCACTCTAAGTCAGAATGAACTCAGCAGCAATGGGTTTGGTTTCTTGGTGTTTTTTCCATTTTTTTTCCAACCCTAGCACTACTGGATCAGAATTCAGGGAGGTAGGGTCAGTAATCTGTGTTGTAACAAACTCTCACAGGTGATTTGAATACTGTCTTAGTCATCTGGTTTTACTGTAACAGAATTACCACATGTGGAAAAATTTTATTTTGTCATAGTCCAGTAGGCTAAAATTCCAAATTCAGGGTGTCAGCTCCAGGGGAAGGCTTTCTCTGTTGGCTCTGGAGGAAGGTCCTTATTGTCAGCCTTCCCCTGGGACTCCGAATCCTTTCCAAAGGTACTGGGATGGTATGAGATCCCCAGATCTGTCTGCCAGCTTCTCTGCTTTGTATCTCAAGAGATTGCCTCAAGGCACAGTACAGTCTTACACATTGAGTCCTACCCCACCAACACAACTGCCATTCACTCTCCTTCATTAACAGCATCGAGGCAAGATTTACAACATGCAGGAACGTCATACAATACTGGGAATCATGGCCTAGCCAAATTGCTACACACATTTTTGGGTGATCAGAGTTCAGTTCGTGACAAACACATTTTGAAGTATGAGAACCACCGCACCAGAGGCATTGGGTAAGATGCTGGCCTCTGAGTCACTTTGGCATACCTTTGAGCCATTTGTCAGCTTCACCCATCCCACTCTTCAGGGCGGTATTTTACTTCTGGCAGATGGCCAACCTGCCCTCCCAAGGCCACATCTTGTCCTCCCAAGGCCACATCTCAGTGTTCTGTATGAATGTAGAAGGGACTACTTGTTTCACAGACGATGGTTAGTTTTATTCCAAATACTCTTTCTGGAAGAGGAAAAAATTGATTTAAGTTAAATATTCATCTAAACATCTACCAAGGACATTCTGTGAAATTTTTAAGCTTGGAGAGTTGATTAGCCCATCAACTTTGAATGCTACCTTCTCACTTCACACTTTTATGGCCCAAGAAATTCTCCTGAAATAGACAGGTAAGAGGTATTTCAGAAGCTGAAAAGCAGCTAAGCATGGAGTCTGAGGTGGTGCAAGTCCAGAGGCTGCTTTGGGGCACCCCACTCCTGGAAAAGGGACATTCAGGTAGGGTGTCCACCATATTCTTACTCACTGGCTGTGGGAAGAGGTGGCTTTCCCCTTCCCTGCTTTGTGTCTCCTCTGTCAAGTGAGGCTGAGCCACTGTCCCACTGAGCTCATGACCTGTGCCTCCCATGAGAGACTTGGAAGACAGTAAGTCCCTGCAGGTTCGTGTCATGGTTAGCTAGCGAATGCGACCTGGTTCCAGGTGCACCCTCTTCCCACTGAGCAAAAGAAACACTACGACCTCAGTGACTTACTGTTGACGGACGCCAGTTTTTCACTGTCCTGGGGATCTTCTTGCTCTGTGATTCCTGCAGTGTTT
Organism: Heterohyrax brucei; assembly: GCA_028571685.1. Classification (NCBI taxonomy): domain Eukaryota; kingdom Metazoa; phylum Chordata; class Mammalia; order Hyracoidea; family Procaviidae; genus Heterohyrax; species Heterohyrax brucei. The sequence goes on from CM053140.1 coordinate 165,751,336, forward strand.
CCTCCTCCCATTCACTTTTGTCCACCTGTCCAAAAAGTTTCTATTTTTTTCTTTAAAATCTTTTTCCTAGTCTTCTTTTTTTCCCCTTACATTCCAGCCTCCATCTCTCTAATAAGGTCAAAGATTGAGCCATCAGGCCACAGGTGACCTGGAAGATTTTGAGCTTAATTTGAAAACAGAGAGTTAAAACTGCCAGAAATCATGGAGTCTTTGGGAAGAAATAAGAAATAAATATTGAATGAGTTGTAACAAAGAGCAGAGGAGGGAAACACGTGGGTCAGGGAGTCCCTAATTTAGGATGAGATTCTGTTCCAATGACTACACCATCCTGAGTTTGTTCTAACACACGTGGAATACCTCATATATATATATTTGAAGGTTTTGTTATAGTTACTTTTTATTTTCAGTATCTTTATAAATCAAATCCTTATTTGTCTTTGAGGTTTAGAAACATTTGTTTATTTGTCTTGGGGGTTGGCAACATCAGCAAATCTACACTCCAACATGTTATGTAGTACATAGCACTGAGATAGGATGTACCCCCTCAAAACCGTCAGCAATAAGTGTGGTTTGTTGTGTAACTCAGAGGTAAATCAGGGACTGCCTGTATTTAAGCCGACTACATACTAGTCATGGAAACCCTGGTTGCATAGTGGTTAAGTGCTGTGTCTGCTAACCAAAAGGTTGGCTGTTCAAATCCACCAGGCACTCCTTGGAAACCCTATGAAGCAGTTCTATTCTGTCCTATGGGGTCACTAAGAGTCAGAATCAACTCAACAGCAGTGGGTTTGGTTTTTACACACCAGTCATAGTGTTAGTCACTTTCACATAACCTACCTCACCTCATCTCCTCAGCATTTCTTAAGAGCAGACAAGTCAGGTCCTACTGTCACATGTCACTGATGGAAAAACTGAGGCTCAGAGACATCAAGGGACTTCTCAGGGTCACACAACTGAGAAGAGACAAAGTCAGAATTTAAACTGAAATTTGTCTAAAACCAAAGTTGGGACTCTGCCACTGAATCATGCTGCAGGTCTAATCCCTGATACTTTTTAACCCTGCAGCTTCAACTTTCTGTCTTTCACTGAGAAACTCGAAGTACTAAGGGACCTAAAGACATGCCCTGGAGTTCACTGACTAGCTTCAGCTTTTGCTTCACTAACAAAAAATCATACTTTATATTTTATATACTTTAGGTGGATCCGTATGTTCTCAGGGGTTTCTGAGCCTCATGATGACACCAGCATCACATGGCCTCTTTAGGTCTCAGTTTCCTCTTCTGTCAACTGGGGGCAATAAAGGTATCTGTGTCACAAGAATTCTATGAGAAACATTTAGCACAGTATATGCCTTGTAATAAACGGGTAATAATTACTGTCCACTAGTACTGTCATTAGTGCCCCTGCTGCTTCTATTGCCATCACCATTATAATTGCTATTCAAGACAAAATTCAGTATCAGCAGCTTCAATCATTTACTTAACAAAAATGTATCGAGTACCTACTCTATTCCAAACTCTTTTCTATGTGCAAGAGATATGGCAGGGACTGAGGTGAGGGGGCATTTCCCATGGAACTAGCATGGGAGAAGCATAAATACATAAGCAGGAATTCTGAGAGTGAAAAGCACGCCAAAGAAATTAAAACACAAAAATGAGACAGAGTGACAAGCGCTAGAGGTGTGGAGGGCAGTTCTTTGTTTGGAGGACAGAGAGAGCATTTCTGAGATGCACATTTGAGGGGAGACCTAAGTGATGAGAAGCCAGTCAATAAAGACCCATGTGACAAATAGCCCAGGCAGAGGAAGCAGCTGCTGAAAGTTTATGAGTGGGAATGAGCTCAGCATATCAAATATGCTTTCCTGAGTCCAGAAACCTTCTTACACAGAGTAGGACGAAGCAGTGCTGTGGAGATACTACAAGTATAGACTGTGGGGCCAATACTACCTGGTTTTATATCCACGCTGTGACCTTGGGGAAACTACCTAATTGCTCTGCCTCAGTTTCCTCATCTGCAAGAGGAAGAAAACAAAAAACAAGAAAAGAGTTAAGCATGAAATCACTTCAGATGGCTCTTGGCACTTACCAAGCAGTCAATTCAGCTATTACTATCACGCATGTCTAATTTATACCTAGAAACCCTGCTGATATAGTGGTTAAGTGCTAGGGGTACTAACCTAAAGGCCAGCAATTTGAATCCACCAGTTGCTCCTTGGAAACCCTGTGGGGCAATTCTACTCTGCCCTGTGGGGTTGTTAGGAATCCAAATCAACTCAACAGCAATGCATTAATTAATCCCTATCCTGGCAGTGCCATAGTTAAGCACCAGACTGCTAACAGAAAGGTCAGTAGTTCAAATACACCAGCCACTCTGCAGGAGAAAGGTGTAGCAGTCTGCTTTAGTATAAAGATTTAAGCTTTGGACATTATATGGGATAGGTCTAACCTATCCTACAGGGTTTCTGCGAGTTGGAATCGATTCAGTCGCAATGGGTTGGGTTTTTAACTAAAATGTGTAAAGAACTTGAACAGTTCCTGGAAATTATAAGCAATCTACAAATGCTAGCTGCTGTTGGGGCTACTGTTACTGGTGTCAATTGGGTTTTTAACAATGTTCAGTAATACCAAATGGGTCCCTTTTGTGCTTCTCGGGATGCCCTGCTATCTTGATACAGGATAGAGAAAGGAAGGCATGACATACCACTCGATCACTTCTTTTAAAAGGGCATCCATAAAAATCTCTGTGGTCAGGATGACTTTTGGTTATCAACACAATCGTCTTACCAAATGGAAGTGGTATTTTTAAGAAAAAGAAAGAAAGGAAAACCAATATTACACAATTTGTGGTATCCCTTTGGAAACTGACTGTTTTCTGCCAAATGATTTAATTTCTGTTTCCTCAGCCCTGACTTGCAAAGGGTGGGACAGGATTTTCTGATGTCCTTCATCATTTCCTGAAGATGCTCGTTCCCTCCAGGAGGTGAGGTGCTGCGGGGAAAGGCCGGTTCACACTCGGCAGCATGGAGCTTGGGTTGATTTCAACTGTTTCCCATCAATGTTTTCCAGGCTTCTGTTAAGTTATTACCTATGGGCCGTGGGCTCTGGAGACACCATAGCTCACGGCTGACATGGTTTTGTTCCCACAACCAGACAGAAAGTCCACATTCCTCCACACAATTGACAAGAATTGAGTTTTATGAGTCTAGTCCAAGAAGGTTCCTGGTTGAGTCCACTAGGGTGCAGGGCTACTTTTTTTCTGCATTCACTTAAACTTTATTGAGGCTTCATTTATGTGCCATCAACTGCCACCATTTAAAGAACACAAATTGATGAGTTTTGAGAAATGAGAAGAGAACCAAGATCCACGAGAGAGATAACATTTCATGACTCTCGTAAGATTCCAGTGCAGGAGCTCCTGGTGGTGTTTCTCTGTTTGGAGAACCTCTGCCCAGTGGGGGAGTCACCAGGCTTGGGCACCAGGGCTGGCTGAGCAGACTCCCGTCCCACTGCCCAGGCCTTCATAGAGAAACTGATTTTACAGATTCTCTATTTAGGACATCAAGATAGGTTGCCATGGAAAAATGACATCTTCTAATTAAAAACACAGAGAGGTCGCAAGTTTCCCAGAACAACTAGGGCACAGATCCTAAAAGGAAATAAATGAAACATTAAAAAAATAAAAATAAAGAAGAAGTCAAACAAACCTCCGGAGCTGCGTCAGCCTGTAACTTTCCAAACCTGAATGAAATGCCTTGAGTGGATGGGAGATGCCTGGGGAAGAGTGTAAATTCACACCAATGGACATTGCTTTGGGCTGGCAAGGCATCCGCTGGGCAGAAGATCAGGGGTGCTCAGGGAACACTGACAGAGGACAATCATTCTGGGCTGGCCTTTAAGCCAAGTCTCAGAGTGGTGCAGATGGTTGACATGCTAAGCTGCTAACCAAAAGGTTGGAGGTTCAAGTCTACCCAGAGTCACCTCAGAACTGAAAGGCCTAGTGATCTACTTTTAAAGCATCAGCCCCTGAAAACTCTATGGAGCACAGTTTTACTTTGACACACAAGACAAAGTAATCTACTCCAGAGCAACTGGATATATGTGTGTGTGTGTGTGTGTGTGTGTGTGTGTATTTACCCTTTAACTTGTGGACAACTGGATTTGCTTCTTAGGATTGGGAGGGCATGTGAAAGAGCAGGAGTTAGGAACCAGAAAGCTAGTATATCCAGGAGAACACAATCTTTTTATTCTCTATCATTTGCTTTCTTTCAACTATACATTGTCCACGTTCCAAGAGACAACCTGCAACACATGTTGTGCTTAATTGCTGTCTTCCCACCTGCATTGCAGCCTTGCCCAGGACAAGTAGGAGGTCTTATTTACCTTGGTATTACAAGTGCCTGGAAACCCTGGTGGCATAGTGTTTAAGTGCTACATCTGCTAACCCAAAAGTACAGCAGCTCAGATCTACCAGGCACCGCTTGGAGACTCTATGGAGCAGTTCTACTCTGTCCTATAAGGCTGCTGTGAGTCAGAATCAGCTCAATGGCAGTGGGTTTGGTTTGAGTTTTATAAGCACCTAACATATTGCTGGGCACATAGAACATTTCCATTAATTCTCCCTGTAGGATATTATTGTTAATAACAATAGTCATCATTTACTGAGTCTACCAGGCACAGGGATAATATCTTTAAATACTACACCTCAAGGAAACAAAGCAAACTGCAGGATTCCACAAGTGCTACCACTGCTAACCAAAAGGTCAGCAGTTCAAATCCACAAGGAGTCCTTGGATACTCTATGGAGTAGTTCTACTCTGGTCTCTAGGGTCACCAAGAGTTGGACCCAACTTAGTGGCACTGGGTTTACTGCTATGACAGAGACAGGATTTAAACTCAACACTGTCTGACTCCAAAGCTTAGAAATGAATGAATCCCTACAGGGTTGATTTTCTGTCACGCAGAGGTTGATTAACCCACATGGGGTTTAAGGGACCTTTTGTCCTGACTCCTTCTGCCTCTTGCTGGCCAGGTCTTGGCACTCCCCAGTCTCCAGGAAGCCCTCAACTACAGTAAGCAAGAAAAGAAAAACTCTGCACTGTTGTCTGGCTATTTGGACAATGCTTATGCAGAAAAAGAAAGTCAGGATGGCATCAGATGAGGACTGTGGGGGGTAGGGTGCGTTCCTCTCTGCTCACCCTTGTTAGAGCTCCAGCCTGGGGAGGTGTAATCACACTCCTGGGTCCGTGTGGCTGCCACAGAGGGAAAACCAGCTGTGCTGATACACTGTTACCACTGCAGAGGTATTTTCAGCTTAGGTTGAACTTAAAGAGTGGAGACTCATACTATAAAATCATACTAACAGAGCTGATTGGGGCGATTCTCCTGTTTCCATGTTGCACAGATCTGTGTACTCCATGTGCATCCATTAAAAACCATTGCTGTTAAGTCAATTTTGACTCATAGCAACCCTATGAGATAGAACAGAACTGCCCACATAGAATTTCCAAGGAGCACCTTGTGGGTTTGAACTGCCAAACTTTTGGACAGCAGCAGCTGCAACATAATCACAACACCACCAGGGTTTTCCACCACATGTACAAAATGTATGAATACCACCTCTAAGAATTGTGCAAGACAGTGACTCAGAATTAGCAAATGTCCATTTCAGGATATTTTAAAATCAATTTTTCAACTTTCAAATATACTTTGCATTTTACGTTATAGGAAGTAGATAATAGTAATAACACTAAACCAAAAAACCAGACATGTTGCTGCCAAGTCAACTGCAACTCATGGCAACCCCACATGTTACAGAGTAGAACTGCTCCTTAGGGTTTTCCTGGCTGGTATCTTTACAGAACCAAAATCGCCAGGCCTTTCTCTTGGGACTCAGCTGTATGAATCTGAGCTGCCAGCCTCTAGGTTAGCAGCCAAGAGTAAACCATTTGCATCACCCAGGGACCTATAATAATGCTAGCAGCCTTTAATGGTTTAAAAAGACCCTTTGCCTACATTATTTCATTTTTACCTTCTGAGGAAGACAGTATTATTAACCTCTTCTAGAGATGATGGAGCCCTCGTGGCATAGTCGTTAAGAGCTCAGGCTGCTAACCAGAAGACTAGCAGTTCAAATCCATCAGCTGTCCCCTGAAAGCCCAGTGGGGTAGTTCTGCCTTGTCCTGTAGGGCCACTATGAGTCAGAATCCACTCAATGACAGTGGGTTTTCTAGAGATGACAAAACTAAGGATTTGAAAGGTCAGTTACCTTCCCTCTATCAGTGCTTCTGAAGCGTGGGCCATAGACTGGAAAGTATCAATGTAAATTTGAAGTTTGTTAGTAATGCAAATTTTCAGGTTCCCCTACAGACCAGCTGAATTGAATCAGGGTTTTGATCCAAGAATCTAAGTTTTAATAGGTCTCCAGGGGTTCCTATACACACTAAAATTTCAGAAGTTTCGCCCTGGGTCACGGGGTAAGTGATAGAGGCTGAATTCAAATTCAGCACTCCCCTGGAAACCTTGACGGCATAGTGGTTAAGCGCTGCAGCTGTCAACCAAAAGTTGGTAGCTCAAGTCCACCAGGAACTCCTTGGAAACTCTATGGGGCAATTCTACTCTGCCCTGTAGGGTCACTATGAGTCAGAATTGACTCAGTGGCTGTAGGTTTGGTTATCTGCTTCCTAGTCCAACTAGAGGTACTAAAAAAGTGCAGAACAAAGTCAAAACCTTGGAAACAAATCACAAGACAACTATTATTTGTAGAAAGAACATGCCATTGTTATCTTTAGGTGCCATCAAGCCATTTTTGACTCACGACGCTGTGTACGATTGAATGAAACACTGCCCAGCCCTGTGCAATCTTCACAACCGTTGCTGCATTTGAGCCCATTGTTGCAGCCACTGTGTGAATCCTTCTCTTTGAGGTCCTTGCTCTTTCTCACCGATCGTCTCCTGTACCAAACACGATGTTTTTTTCCAGGGACTCCTCCTGATAACAGCAGCACTTAACCTGTCTGAGGTTCAGTTTTTATTCTCTAAAATGAGTATTTACCTACTTTATGTACCATTACTGGGTAGCTGTGAAAATCAAATAAATTAATGTACATTAAAGTACCTCACAAACTGCTAAGTACTAAATACCATAACCTTACATTGTTTGCTGTTATTGTAATTATGGCAATTATTAGATGATTATTGCATTTTAAATGTAGAAAAAAATAGAAACTTATGAGTAAAAAGGGCTTAAAAATACGCAATAATTCCCTGAAGGTTCCCATTACATAATCCTATTCTGTAAATACGAAATTATTGTCACAGTAAATGAAGGCACATTGAGTGAACCCAAGCTGCTGAACAGTGACAACAATCATCACAATAATTACTTGTGTATGAAGAAGAGGTGCCACTCTGTCTACCCGCAGGAGCAGGGCTTGACAGAATGGAGAGAAGACTGGAGTCAGCTTCAGAATACCTTCATTGGAGTCCTTACTCTTCTGCTTACGAGTTGTTTGATCTCAGACAATTGACTTCACCTGTAAGAGCCTTGTTCCTCCTGTGTAAATTTGAAATCATAATTATAACTACATCAGAATAATAATAATTTATTTGACATGAGGCTCAGATGAAAGAATGTCTGTGAGAGTGCTCTTCAAACTACAATTTACCGTACAAATGTTAATTGTTCTGGTTGGTGGTGGTGTTTATAGTAAAAGAGACTAAATGGCTCTGATGAAAAAAACCATGGCTCCTAGTGGAACACTTGGGGTCTGGGAAGAGGAAGGCTGGGATGGGAAAAAGACAAGGGGGGAAAAAAACACTAGACTGGGAGCAGTGGTGGTTCAGTGGTAGAATTCTCATCTTTCATGTGGGAGACATGGGTTTGATTCCCAGCCAATGCAGCTAATGCTCTGCTACCATCCATCTCTCAGTGATAATTTGCGTGTTACTCGGAAGCATGTTTTAAAGTCAGGAAAGGTGTGTTCAGGGGTGCTTTGTTCACCAAACTTATTCAAATTTAAGTTAAGCAAATACTCTGGGAAGCTAGACTTTGTACAGTGGGGCAAAAGAGTGGGGCATTAGGATTTGGAGGAAGACTCATTAACAACCTACAATATAAACTTACAATATGCAGATGACACAATCTTCCTTGAAGAAAGTGAAGAGGACTTGAAGAACTTACTGATGAAGATCAAAGACCACAGCCCTCAGTATGGATTACATCTCAAAATAAATTAAAAATCTTCACCACCAGACCAATAAGCAATGTCATGATAAATGCAGAAAAAAGTTGACTTTGTCAAGGACTTCATTTTACTTGGAACCACAGTCAACGCCTATGGAAGCTGCAGTCAAGAAATCAGAACTCATTGCATTGGGAACATTTGCTGCAAAAGACCTTCTGAAAGTGTTGAAAACCAAAGATATTGCCTTAAAGACTAAGGTATGCCTGACCACAGCCACAGGGCTTCTCATTGCCTCGTGTGCATGTGAAAGCTGGACAACGTTAGGAAGACGGCAGAGAATGGGTGGATTTCAAAATGCTTGGGGTTGACATGAGCTGGAGCTTGACTCCATGACAGCTATCAACAACAGACACTGGGCAACAAAGGAAGACAGACCTCCTGGTTAGGGGAGAGCCTAGGGCAGAGCCTGAAGGCAGCAGCTGCTGCTCTGGAAAAGTCACGTTCCCAGAAGCTAGACAGTTATCTGAGGGCAGAGGATCAGACCATGAGAACCGGGCGTTCTAGACTAGGGTGTCCTACTTAGGGCCTATCACAGGCTTTGCCAACTGGTCAGGACTCAAGGGCTTCAAACCTAAATTCTGCCCTTGTTTCCAAATGAGTTCACACAGTCCCAAGACTCACTGAAGGGATGAAATGTTATCATACAACTTTAATATGCATATCATCACTAGGCTGTATCCTCTGTATGTACCGTTGTTGCTGCTGTTACGTGTTGCTGGGTGGGTTCCAACTCACAGTGATCCTGTGTACAAATAAATGAAACCCTACTCAGTCCTTTGCCATCCTTACGGTCGTTGGTAAGCTTGAGCTCATCATGGCAGCCATCATGCCAATCATTAGTTAACTTTTCTTATTGGAAATAGTCCAATGATATTTTTTATGAAAGTATTAATTTTTAATTATAAATTTTATATTATATAATTATAACTATAAAATGTTTAAATATGTCACAATGTTTCTGACTCTTTTGGCTTGTCCTCATTTTTCACTGTTTAAGGATCCTCTGAGAAGCCCCAGTCGAGGTCAGCAGATCTAGACCCCCAGCTCTTAAGTGGGACATAACTGGAAGCTGTTGAATATGCTCAGGTGTGCTTGTATGTTACTTGAAAATTCCCATAATAATTATTTGTATTTGTGTAATACTTTACATTAAATTACATGCTTTGTATTGAAAATATCTTCAATTAAATTAAAATTCACAAAGTACCTTCAAATAACTTTTCTTATTGCTTAACAATGATACTATAAGGAAAGCAGGTATTTTTATCCCCATTTCTCTAATTATCTATTGCTATATACCAAACTACCCAAAATTTAGTAGCTTAGAAGAACAACAAATTTTTTTTTTCAGAGATCTGCAATCTGTTCTCAGAGAGGACTGCTCAGCACTGACCGTTGTGGTTCAAAGACTAGACACTAGAACCACCTCGAAGCCTACTCATTCACCAACGTGTCTGGTGCCTTTGCCTGGAAGACTCAAAGAACTGAGGGCTGAGATAGGCAGAGCTCCTCAGTCTTCTCTTTACATCAGTATGGCCTGTTACTGGTTGTAGGACAAGATACAGGGCATCAAAGACTGTGCACGCAAACCCTGGTGGCATAGTGGGTTAAGTGCTATGTCTTCTAACCAAAAGATCAACGGTTTAAATCCACCAGGTGCTACTTGGAAATTCTGTGGGGCAGTTCTACTCTGACCTACAGGGTTGCTATGAGTAGACTCGATAGCAGCATGAAGACTGTGCACACAGTAGGTGCTCAGGAAATGACAAACAGGAAGGAGTCCCAGGGTAATGCAAATGGTTAATGCAGTTGCACGCTTACCGAAAGGTTGGTGGTTTGAGTCTGCCCAGTGGTGCCTTGGAAGAAAGTCCTGACAATCTGGTTCTGAAAATACATCCATTGAAAACCCTGTGGAAAACAGTTCTACTCTGAAACACATGAAGTAGCTATGCATTGGAATTGACTCAGTGGCAGCTAGTTTTCCCTACAGAAAAACTTTGTTTGCTCTTACCTTGGTTGGATGTCAAGGAGCAAATCTGTGGCAGGGTCAGGCATCTGAATGTTTTGGTATTTGGTCATAAGGGATGTTACCAAAATAGCTCTGACTTAGTTACCTAGTGCTGCGACAACGAAAAAATACCACAAGTGGGTGCCTTTAAAAGACAGAAATTTATCTCTCACAGTTTAAGAGGTTAGAATCTAAATTCAGGGCATGGCTTTATGGAAAGGTCCTTCTTTGTCTATTTCAGTAGCTGCTGGCAAACCTTGGAACTCCTAGGTTTGTAGATACATCTGCCATATGTGTCTGTCTTTGCATGGCGTCTTCTCCCTATGCGTATCTCTAAATCTATTCTGTTCTTTTTGTAACTCAGGCACAATTAGGTTTAGGACCCATCTTGCTTCAGTAGGATCTCATTAAGATAAAACGAAAACAAAAAATCCCACCCAATTTCTGAACAAGGTCACATTTATAGTAAGACTTCCAAATTTCTTTTAAAAGAACATAATTCCATCTACAACACACTCATTTATTTTTTATTTTGAATCTGAGCATTTCTCCTGGTTTTATTGCAAAAAAAGGTAATGGCCAGGACTCCTAAGCTAGTTGTCCCAAATGCCCTCTCAAGAGCTTTTAACTCCCCAAGAACATCTTTCAAGAAAACAGCTCTGAGTAGATGCATGTGTTTACGTCTGTGTAAGTTCTATTTCCAAATGAGCTGACTTTTCAATTTCAGCCGAGGTTTCTAACCTCACTGTCGGTCCCCTACACCCACGACCCAAGATTTAGCTTCTAGAAATGAGATGACAAAAAGTTAAGTGGCTTGGTAAGGAATATAAAATGACAAAGCTGTTCTCAGAGGCCCTGGTTCCCCTCATCTTTCTAAAAAGCCAGACACACTTTAATTGGGTTTATAATTTCAGAGCTGATACTGTTGTACTAAACTCTAATAAAGAAAGCTATAATGTAAAAGTCCACAAAGGATGCTTGTCTCTCTAGGATTGCTAACTGCCGTGACTAATCCAGATGAGGGTTAGAAGCGTGCAAGATCTTTTAGCATGCTGATCTACACTTTGGTGAATGCAGAAAATGCCATTCATCTTCACTTAATAAGAATGGATCCTTTTTGAAGCCTAAAGCCTAACTTCCTGAGCAGGACATAGTCTATCTAATGATCTTAACTGTGCTGCAGTGTAAATTCCTTATGAATCTGTTGATAAAAGTGACTCCAAGTATGTTCTTGCTGAGAAAGGCACATTCAGAGGCTCGCAAAGTAGTAAGAACAAAACTGCTTTTTCTTGTGAGTCTTCTTTCAAATATATGAAGTTTAAGTTCTTGACCAAGTTTTGCTGGCTCTGGTGGTACGGTAATGACAATAATAGCTAACACTTAAAAGGAGCCCTGGTGGCTGCAAACCAAAAGGTCAATAGTTCAAATTCACCAGCCTCTCCTTGGAAATTTTATGGGGCAGTACTACTCTGTCCTGCAGGGCTATCAGTTGGAATCAACTCCACGGCAATGGGTAATGGGTGACTCTTAAAAAGCACTTACTGTGTGCCAGACACTAAGTGATATACACCTATTACCTCAGTTAATCTTCACAATAACATTATGAGACAGGTACTATTATTATTCTAGTTCTGCCCAGAGTAACTTGCCCAAAGTTACCTGGAGAGTAAGTGGCTGAGCCAGAATTTAAGTAAAGGAAGTTGGGCTCCAAAAGCATGCTCACCAACACAATCCGAAGTACTTACCTACCAGGCTTAACGTGATCTAGCCCGGGCTACGTCTTTGTCTTCCTCTCCCGCCCCTCTTCGACTTTGCCTCTCTGCCCCACCTCATTGGCATCCTTGCTGCTTCTCTAGTATGTCAAGCTCATTCTCACCATATGCCTTTGCTTTTGTATCATCCTTTTCTGGATCTCTCTCACCTATCCTGATTGGTGTTCCAACGTTACTTCCTCTGTAGTCTTTCCCTAATCACCTTATTTGAGATAGCCACATCCTCCTCCATTCCTTTTATCTCATTTTTTTTATTGTTAGGCGCCATCAAGTCAGTTCCACCTCGTAGTGACCCCATGTACAATTGAATGAAACACTATTTAGTCACGTCCCATCCCCACAATCATTATTATGCTTGAGCTCATTATTGCAGCCACTCTGTCAATCTACCTCGCTAAGAATCTTCCTCTTTTTCACTGATCCATGACTTTACCAAGCATGATGTCCTTCTCTGGGGACTGGTCCCTCCTGATTATATGTCCAAACTATGTGTGCTAAAATATCACCATCTTTGATTCTAAGGAGCATCCTGGCTGTACTTCTTCCAAAACAGATTTGTTCATTCTCCTGGCAGGCCACGGTGTATTCAACATTCTTATTGACAGGGAGTATTCTAATCAATAGAGAACTACCAGAAATTCAAGCCTGATTTAGAAGAGAATGTAAAACAGAGGCTATCATCGTATCTCCTTACCCTGACTTATTTTTCTCTGTAGCACCCATAACTATCTGACACAATGTTATTTATACATTTGTCAATTTTCTGTCTCCAACCATTAGAACGTAACATCCATGAAGCATGGACTTTATTTTCTTCACCGTATAATCTCTAGCACCTAAAGTAATGCCTAGGTACTCAGTAACTACTTATTAGTTAAACAAAGGAATGATAATCACCCCTGTATAGTCTTCGTATCAAATAGAGTCTGTCGTACCAGATAAATTGGTGAGCCTGTTCTGTACCGTAATTCCAAACCTGACATTTCTTGCATGAGTTTATGCACGTGAAAGCCAGGAAGGCTTGGAAAAGGAAGCTTTGTAGGGGATTCCCCATACCATACGTGGACAACTGGACAATGGAGAGGACAGCACTAGGCAGCTAGCAACAAGGAATGGTCTTCACGAGGCTCCATGTGTAACCCAGAGCACGAGCTGAGCACTAAGGCCTTCAGTGTCAGAGTAGGAAAGATACAAATTCTTGTCTCTCTAAAGAATATAGCACAAACTTGACATCATGAGGACAAAAGGAACAGAGCTCCCAAGTAATTAGAGGGAGCAATGGGGAGGAGGCCCCAAGGACATACATTTATACTGAGGGTCCCTGTACCAGGCAGAGCCTTAAGACAGTTAGGAGGGTCCTGGGCAGTAGACATATACAGGGTGGCCAGAGAGGAAGAACTGTTACTCCTCAGGAGACATTTGATGACCACCCCCCAGATAATCTGAGAGACTTTGATATAAGAACTGAGTAGTATGAAACCAAAAACCAAACCCACTGCCATAGAGTCAATTCTGACTCAGTGACCCTATAGACAGAATAGAACTGCCCATTGTGTTTCCAAGCAGCACCTGCTAGAGTTGAACTGCTGACCTTTTGGTTAGCAGTCATAACACTTAAGCATATACCACCAGAGTTTCCATAGTAGTACAAGGTGGGAAAAATAAGTCAGTAAATTAAGGGTATAATTGGAAAACAGGATACTACCTGTACCCATGCAGTTGGTAAAGCACAGGAAACTCTGGTTACAGAGATGTAACCCCAGGGAATTTCAAGGTATATGCCCCTGGGGAATTTTAAAAAGTGACTAGCAAATTTAACATTTTGTCAATAATGGGGCAGAGTCAAGATGGGGACTAAACAATCATCTCCTTAAATCCCTCTGGAAACCAAGACCTGAACTGATAATTAAACAGACTTCTGGATACCTAGTGAGCCCTAGGACACAGCATACGGCTGTTAATTTGGACTTCATAACTCTGAACGGAAAACCTCCTCTCTTTTGCCATCCTGCTCTTAGTGAATGCTGGCTTTCACAGACCAAAGGTAACTTGCCATTTTAACTTTTTTTCTCTGTCTTAGCTGGCGGGCAGAGCTGGTACTTGACTAGCATCTCAGATGCACAGCTGGTGGGATTGGCAGGTGAAATTGCCACATTTTGAGAGCTCAGTTTTGGACTTTGTGCATTTTGGCACCTTTGGCCTCTCTTTCAGCCTCCACCATTGAGTATCCTATACTGAGGTAGGCAGTGCACTTGTGTGGGATGCCATCATGTTCCACTGGGAGATGGATACATCCATACAGAGGCCTCAGCTGGACCTAATTCCTAGGCTGGGAGGCAGTGCCTTCCAGGAGGAGGGCACTTTTCCAGCAGAAAAGCAGTATTTTACACAGTGTCACCTATGGCTGGGGCCTGGCAGCAGAGGCCAGCAGGGCAGTAGCCTTTCTGTATTTTGAGCTAGTTTATAACATCTGGGGTTGGATACAGAGGTGCTTACTTTGCCAGCTGGGAAGAGGGACCTGTACACCTGAAAACCTGACTGACTTTGGAAGTTGTCAGATAACTTTTACCTTTCATTTTAGGACGGCCTAGAGAAACAACTGCAGTCCATCCTCACAGCATCTCTCCCAGCCTTTATTGACTCACATAATGCCCCAAAAGCAACAAACTCTGGATTAAAGAGTAATGAAGAAATCACTCATGGCTTCAGAAGGCCCACAGAAGAAACGACCAAAGAACTTCCTGGACAAAGAAACTTTTCTGAAATTATCAGAAGGTGAATACAAAAGGATTATATATACAGCCCTCCTAGACCTTATACAAAATGCAGCAGAGCAAAATAAAAAATTTAGCAAGCTGTTCAATCTGATGGAACACCAGTACTCTGAAATCCAACAGATCAAGAACAAAATCAAAGAGATAGAAACTTCGATTCAAAGCCAGGAAAACAGAATAGAACAAATGGAAAATAAACTCTCTGACTTGGAAGATGGAGTTACTGACTCTACAATCTATAAGGAGAAATCAGAAAAAGGAAACAAGAAAAATGAAGAAGCATTAAGAAACATGTGGGACTCTATTAAGAAGAACAGTCTATGATTAATTGGAGTTCCTCAACAAGGTGAGACAATTGAGAACACAGTATTGTTGCTGAGCTGCTGACAGAAAACTTCCCAGAAATTATGAAAGAAGAGAACATAGATAGCCAAAATGCATATCGAACATCAATCAACATAGATCTCACAAGGAAGACTCCAAGACCTATTATAATCAAACTTACCAAAATGAAACATAAACAGAAAGTCTTAAAGGCAGCAAGACTCAAAGCAAAGCTAACATTCAGAGGAAAACCCTGTAAGCTTTTATCAAATTTATCAGCAGAAATGATGCTGGCACAGAGACAGTGGCATGACCCATTCAAAGCCTTGAAGGAGAAGAACTTCCAACCAAGAATTATATATCCTGCAAAACTATCTTTCAGATATGAAAATGAAATTAAGACATTCACAGATAAACACAAACTCAGAGACTTTGTAAAAACCAAACCAAAGCTACAACAAAAACTGAAAGAATCTCTTTACTTAGAACAACAAAACATTTTGTCAATAATGAAGGCTCAGAATTTGCTGTCACTTAGGCCTGCTGTGGTGTTAAAACTTTTTCACTTGGCATTATGTATCAAGATCTTGAAATGGTTTCTAGTCCTTCACTCTGAGAAATTTCACTCTGAGACTTTATCCCAAGGTAATAATCTGAAATATGTGAGAGGTAGACAGGAAGCTTTATGCGTGGAGATGTTTATAAACATATTATTTATGCATAGTGAATATTCTTCAACTATATGGGGAATGGAAACCCTGAAGGCATAGTGGTTAACTACTACAGCTGCTGACCATAAGGTCAGCAGTTCAAATCAACCAGGCACTCCTTGGAAACTATGGAGCAGTTCTACTCTGTCCTATAGCGTTGCTGTGAGTTGGAATCAACTCAACGGGAGTAGGTTGGTTTTTTTGGTTTTATATGGGGAATGGTCAAATTTTTAATGAGTACATATTGTACAGAAGTGATGAGAAACAATAATTCCTACAACCTGAGAATGGGAAAAAAACTTTCCAAACGTTCCAATAAAAAAGATCAGCAACATGAAAAGGAGGAAAAAATATTGCAAGACAAAACAGCTTGTCAAATACTGCAAGAAGAAGACGGACAACTCAAGAGAAAAAAAAAATCACAAACAAGTAGGACTCACAAAAGTAAATTTTAAAAATGGCCTTTAAACATGTTAGCTACCAGAGTGCTAAATAATAGTACACTGAGATAACTTTGCTGACTTATCAGATTGGCAAAAATCTCAAATTTTAATAATATATTTTCATGAGGAGATTATGGGGAACAAGCATTTCATTCATTGCTGTTAAGAATTTAAAACAGCATAGACCTTATGGAAGGGTGTTGGCAAAATTACAGATGCGTTTACCTTTTGATCTGGGAATTTACCCCAAGGATACAGCAGCACAGATACAAAACAATACATGCACAAAGTCATTCGTTGTGGCATGATTTGTAGTAGGGAAAGATTGGAATCAATTCAAATCAATTCGAATCTCCAACATTAGGGAACTGATTAAATAATCTTTTGTGAACCTACACAGTGAAATACATGCAGCCATAATAAAGAATAATGAAGAATTCTAGTTTTTTGGAGTGGTATCAGGATGTAGTCAAGTGAAAAAGTAAGATGTAGACAAAATAAAAATAGTCTACATTTTGTGTCATGAAAGGTGGGGCTATGAATACAAATATGCTTATAAATATACATATATAAATATGCTTATAGACATACATAAATATCTGCTTAATTCTGTAAAGTGACATGCTAGATGGACAAGCCAGAATCTAATAAAATGATTAGTTGAAAGGGAATGGGGAGAAAGTGCAGGGTGAAAATAAGACTTGTCTTACTGCACTTTAATATATATAGTTTTGACTTTGCATTTGCATAAATACTGTATTCAAAAAAATTAATTACATTTAAAACTGAAAACAAACTGAAACAAATGAACCTAGCTGTATATAAGGACAGAATAATAACTAGAGAAAATAATGAGCTTAAGTAAGTTTAAAATATATTTATGAGTAGCACAGTATATTCTAAAGACAACGTAAATAAAATGAGTCTAACAACAATAAAAAACTCAAAAATGTCTTTAACTTCTTTCCTTTTTCTTATGATTGAATGAAAATGTACATTCCCATATAAATTTGCATGCTGACCTACATGCAGCTTCCACTGCTCTTCCTGCACAGTGACAGCACACACTTCCTCTTTGCTCCATACATGACTTATGTTCTCAGCACTCTCCTATCTTCTCCTCTCCACCCATTCCCCTTCCTCCAGCAGGAGGTCAACAGGATGACGTCCTATAGATGCCTAGAACCATAAAATGCCCACAAAATACGATCACTTTGCATCACCAAGTCCAATCCATTGCTGTCTGAAATGTTGACCTACCTTATGATTTATGGACAGGGGCAGCATCAGGGCCAGGGGCCCGGCTCCCAGGAGAACTCTGAGGCCCCTGGCCCATCAACTGTGGTCTTTTAGTGGAGATCTCAGGGTGCACCCCTATTTATACTTGTGTTACCAGTGAGACTCAAATTCGTGAGCTCCATTGTGGCTATCACTTGTGGTGGCCAGGCACCATCTGGTTCTTCTGGTCACAAGTTGATGTAGACATCCACTGATGTGGGTCTCTCTGTCTTCTGGATTCTCTTTCCCCCATGTCATTATGGATCTTGGTGATCATCCGTTCCTGCTAAATTGTGACCATTTGTTGTACCCTCAGATGGCAGCTTGGCAGCTTGGCAGCTTTTAAGACCCCGGATGCCACTCACCAATGTGGGGTGCAGAGAGATCTCATTAGCAAAATGCTAGTTGTGCCAATTGGCCTTGATTTCCCCTGAGAGCATGGTCCCCAACCCCAACCCTAGCTACTCTGTCCTTGCAATGTTGGATTAAGATGGGAGGACTACACAAGTTGTGTTGAAATCCCGTTAATATTGATCTTCTTACTAATGTATGCTGTCACCAATTTCACTCAACCAAACTACTAACAACTATTTAATCTAAACCCTTCCCCCTCACCCTCCTGCCCTCCCCACCCTTGCAGCCATCAAAGAGTCTTTTCTGTTATGTATGAGTCTGCTTTTAAGTTCTTATCGTAGGGGTCTCATACAATATTTGTCCTTCTGTCGCTGACTACTTCCAGTCAACATAATGTCCTCCAGTTGAAATCAGGTTAAGAGATATTTCCTGCAGTCATCATTGTTCTTTATCATCGTACAGTGTTCCATTGAGTATATATACTGTAGTTTACCTATCCATTCTTCTGTTGTTGGCCATCCAGGTTGATTCCATCCTTTTGTTATTGTGGACTGTGCTGTGATGAACATTTGTGTTCATGTATCAGTTGGTGTGAATGGCCTTGATTCTGTAGGATATAT
Source organism: Heterohyrax brucei (assembly GCA_028571685.1). NCBI lineage: Eukaryota > Metazoa > Chordata > Mammalia > Hyracoidea > Procaviidae > Heterohyrax > Heterohyrax brucei. Next base: position 165,769,861 of record CM053140.1, read on the forward strand.
TCCAAGCAGTGGAATTACTGGGTCAAACGGTACATCTATATCCATTATTTTAAGGTAGCACCAGATTGCTTTCCAAAGAGGTTGTGCCATCTTGCAATCTCACCAGCAGCATAGGAGAGTTCCAATTTCTCCACAGCCTCTCCAGCATTTATTGTTTTGTGTTTTTTGGATCATGGCCAGCCTTGTTGGGGTGAGATGGTATATCATTGTCATTTTGATTTGAATTTCTTTAACAGATAATGATCATGAGCATGTCCACATGTGGTTTTTGGCTGCCTGGATCACCTCTTTAGAGAAGTGTCTGTCCATCTCCTTTGCCCATTGCTTAATTGGTTAATTTATCTTTTTCTTATTGATATTTTGTAGTACCTTATGGATTATGGAGATCAGGTGTCGGTCTAACATAGAGTTGCCAGATATTTTTTCTCATTCTGTAGGTGGCCTTTTAATTCTATTAATAAAGTCTTTGGATGAGCAAAAGTGATTGATTCTTAGTAGTTCCCATTGGTCTATTTTCTCTTCTGTTTTTTTGTGGTTTGTTTGACAGATTTTGAAGTCTGTCTATGTTGTGTATTAAACTTTCCATTGTTGTTCCTACTTTTTCTTGGATGAGCTTCATCATTTTAGATTTGATATCTAAGTCTTTTATCCAATTTGAGTTGGGTTTTGTATAAGGTGTAAGATATGGGTCTTGTTTTAATTTAGTGCAGATGGACATTCAATTTTGCCAGCACCATTTGTTGAAGAGATTGTTTTTTCCCCAGTTTAATGTCTTAGGGCCTTTGTTGAATGTCAACTGTTCATAGGCAGATGATGTCATCTCTGGGGTCTCAATTCTGTCCCACTGATCTATCTGTCTGTTTTTGTACCAGTACCAGGCTGTTTTGACTACTGTGGCAGTGTAATAGGTTCTAAGGTCAGGTAATGAGAAGCCTGTCGATGTATTCTTCTTCAGTAATGCTTTATTTATCTGGAGCTTCTTCCCTTTCCAGACAAAGTTGGTAATTTGTTCCTCCATCTCATTAAAAAATGTCACTGGAACTGGTATTGGGATTGCATTATATAAGTAGGTTGCTTTGGGTAAAACAGACATTTTCACAATGTTAAGTCTTCCTATGCATGAGCAGGGTAGGTTTCTCTATTTATGTAACTCTTTCTTGTAGTAAGGGCTTCTAGTTCTCTTTGTAAAGGTCTATTATTTCTCCAGTTGGATTTATTCCTAGGTACTTTATCTTCTTAGGGGCTGTAGTAAATGGTATTAAAACTTGATGATTTCTTCCTTAATAATCTCGTTGTTCGTATAAAGGAATCCTACTGATTTACTTATGTTTATCTTCTATTCTGAGACTTTGCCAACCTCTTCTATCAGTTTGAGTAGTATCCTTATGGATTCTTTGGGATTCTCTGCATATACAATCATATCATCTGCAAATAGGGAGATTTTTAGTTCTTTGACAATGCAGATGCCCTTTATTCCTTGGTCTTGTCTAATTGCTCTGGCTAGAACTTCTAGTACAATGTTGAATAGGAGAGGTAAGAGTGGGCATCCTTGTCTAGTTCCTGTTCTCAAGGGAAACTCAGTCTCTCTCCATTCAGGATGATGTAGGCAATTGGCTTTGCATAAATGGCCTTTATTGCATTGAAGAATTGATCATCTATTTCTATCTTGCTGACAGTTTTTAGCATGAATGGGTGTTGAATTTTATCAAATGCCTTTTCAGCATCAATAGACAGGATCAGGCAATTTTTGTCTTTTGTGGTATTTATGTGATTGATCACAGTAATTGTTTTTCTGATGTGGAACCAGCCTTGCATACCTGATGTGAATCCAACTTGGTCTTGATGGATTATTTTTTTGACACATTGTTGTATTCTATTGGCAAGAATTTTGTTGAAGATTTTTGCATCTAGATTGATGAGTGATATTGATGGCACTTGGCTTTTTGGCATTGGTCTGTAGTTCTCCTTTTTGGTTGTGTCTTTCCCTGGCTTTGGTATCAGGGTTATGCTGGCTTCATAGAATGAATTTGGGAGTATTCTATCCCTTTCAATACTATGAAATAGTCTCAGTAGTATTGGAGATAACTCTTCTCTAAAAGCTTCATAAAATTCTGCAGTGAAGCAATCTGGATCTGGGCTTTTTTTGGTTGGCAGTTTTTTGATGAATTTTCAATCTTTTCCTTTGTGATGGGTTTATCAAATTGTTCTGCGTCACCTTGTGATAATTTTCGTAGGTGCTATGAATCAAGGATTTTGCCCATTTCCTCTAGGTTTTCAAATTTGTTAGAATACAGTCTTTCATATTATTCAGTTATGATATTTTTTATTTCTGCTGGATCTGTTGTGACAACTCCCCTCTCATTTCTTATTTGGGTTGTTTGTTTCCTTTCCTGTTTTTCTTTAGTAAGTTTATCCAGTGTTTTGTCAATTTTGTTGATCTTTTATAAAAACCAGCTTTAGGTCTTTTCAATTTTTTCAATTGTTCTTCTATTCTCTAATTCATTTAGTTCTGCTCTAATCTTTATATTCTGTTTTCTTCTGGTGCCTGAGGGGTTCCTCTGTTGTTCTGTCTCTACTTGTTCAAGCTGTAAGTTCAGTTCTTTCATTTGGTTTCTTTCTTCCTTCCACATGTGTGTATTTATGGAAATAAACTGACCTCTGAGCACTGCTTTGGCTGTATCCCATAGGTTCTGGTAGGAAGTGTTTTCATTCTCCTTGGAATCCATAAATTACTTTATTTCATCCTTGATTGCTTCTATAACCCACTGTTTTTTGAGCAAGGTGTTGCTCTTTAGCTTCATTTTTTACCATTATGACATTGTCAGAAATAAGATTAGCATTGTCATTTTAAATGTACTTTGTTTTATAAGACAATTTTATACTGTAAGATTTATATGTAAAATAGTGTAAGAGAAAAAAACTATAAAACCAAATATATTAGGTAAAAAGTCTGTAATATTCAAATTGGAATTCTTAATATTAATGTGAATTTAAAATTTTAAAGATACACTTACATGTCAAAGTAAAACTATAGCTGTCAAGTTGACTCTAGCTCATTATGACCAGATAGGACAGAGTAGAATTGTCCTATAGGGTTTCCAGGGCTATAATTTTTATGGAAGCTGACTGCCACATCTTTCTTCTTCAGAACAGCTGGTTAGTTCCAGCCATCCATCTTTCAATTAGCAGTCGAGGCTTAACCACCATGCTATCAGGATTCTTTAAGAAAAAAAAACACCAAACCTATTAATATCCAGTTCATTTTGACTCACAAAGACTCTATGCCAAAGCCAAGCCACTATAGGAAAGATTAAAACTGCCCTGCTTTCCGACTGCTGTAGCTCTTAACTGCTATGCTACCTGGGTTTCCCTGGGCTCCTTAGACCTACGTATACATGTAACATTATGTATGCTCTTTTAAAAAAGAATTTAAATCTCTTTCTTTGCTCTGTTCACTGAGAAGCCCTGGAAACAATATCAATCTTGTGCTAATGAACATTCTTAGTATTCAGATTCTGGTTTCCAGACACATTCTCTGTTAAAAGAAACTGGGTTCCTAGGAGAAATGGCTAATTCCAGGAACAGAGTAGGCAATGTACAGTATGAACCTGAGATGTCTTGTGGTGCCAGGAATCAAAGGAGTTATCAAAAGGCCACTATAAATACTATCAGAAGGCCACAGAAGCCAGTTTGAAGGGGCTCCCACAAGCAGGGATGGATTCTCCAATAAGCAAGGTAAAAATGGGCCTACCTGTGATTATTTTCCAATCCTCAGTGCACAATTTCAGCTGTTTTCCAACAATGTGGTGAAACCCATGTGAAATTGAGCGCTGCAGATTAGTAAATAAATACAATTAAGGCAGTGTGTACCTTGTTTTTCCATAAGCTGGTGTCCCCTGTGGTTATTCATGACCCAAAGTTGGGACAAGCAGAAAACCAAACTAACAGATTGAAGCACGTTAAATACACTTTTTTTTTTAAAAAAAAAAAAGCAATGTATTAATAATGTTAGTCAAAAATGAGAATGCCACCCTCATCTCTCAGAAAAACACTCTAATTTGTCATCACTTGAGGTATCTATTTCACTGATTTCCTATTTTAAAATTGTGATGAAAGGGAAAGAACTGGGCTTTTATTTTGCCTTTCTCTAAGAACTGAATTTCACAATATGGAAGTGTTACAGACTGAATTGTATCTTCCCAAAAATATGTGTCAAATTGACTAGGACATGATTTCCAGTATTGTGTTATTGTCCAACATTTTGTCATTTGATGTGATTTTCCTGTTAAAAATCTTGTCTGTGATGTTAATGACGCAAGATTCCAGCAGCTGTGTTAATGAAGAAGGCCTCAATCTACAAGGCTAGACTGTGTTGTAAATCATTCTCTTTTGAGATACAAAAGAGAGAAGCAAGCAAGGGATATGTAAACCCCATACCACCAAGAAACAAGAACCAGGAGAATAGCACGTCCTTTGGACTCAGGGTCTCTGCACTGAGAAATTCCTTAACTGGGGAGACTGGTGGCAAGGACCTTCCTCCAGAGTCAACAGAGAGAGAAATCTTGCTCCTGGGTAGCTGGCTTTCTGAATTCAGACTTCCGGCCTACTAGACCAATATATAATAAATTTCTGTTTTTTAAGGTCCGACTCAATGACGCTTGGCTTGGTTTGGCTTTATTAAGGTCATCCCCTTGTGGTATCCAGCAGCAGTAGATAACTAAGACAGGCAGACTGTATTTTTCAAAGATGGCCATGGTATCTCCCATCCCACATACTCTTTTATAATGTGACCTTTCTATTTTCTCATCAAGAGGTGAGGTCTGTATCCACTCCTGCAATCATTAAGACTATGTATGAACTGGTCTGGGCCATGATTCTCAATGGTTTGCAGTTATTTAATGATGTAATCATTCACCATGATGTAATCTGCTATGATAAGCCAATAATTTGTAAGGGAAGATTCCTTGGGGGCGTAACCCACATCAAATATATAGATGGACCTTCTGGCAAAACTTGCTTGCTTGCTCTGGATCTTGTATTCAACTCACCATCATATAATCTCTGGTTCGTGGGATTAGTCAGCCTCTGCAACCTGTGTATCAGTGGTCTACCGTCTTACCGTCCTATCTTGGTAGCCTATGAGCTAGCAGCTTGTGATTTGACCTGCAGATTTTGAATTTGTCAGTTCCTGCTACTGGTTAAGTGCTACAGCTGCTACACTACAGACTGGCAGTTTGAATCTGTGAAGGGCTCCTTGGAAACTCTATGGGGACAGTTCTCTATAAGGTATGAATCAGCATTCACTTCACAGCAGAGGGTTTTTGGTTTTGGAAGCTATGTAAGTCAAGAGAAGCCTCCAGCCTGACACCTCACCCAGTCTTGATAACTGTGTGAGCCATTTCCTTAAGGTAAATTTCTCTCTTTCTGTCCACACACACACATACACACACACACACACACACATACATATATGGACCTGACTCAATGGCAGTGCATTTAGATAGATAGATAGATGCATAGGTGATAGATAGATAGATAGATAAATCCTGGTAGTGTAGTGGTTAAGAGCTACAGCTCCTAACCAAAATATTGGCAGTTTGAATCTACAAGGCACTCCCTGGAAATGCTATGAGGCAGTCTGTCCTATAGGGTCACCATAGTTGGAATTGACTGGATCACTAAAGGTCTATGTGTATGTATGTGTATATATATGTGTACACACACACACACACACACACACACATACATAGAGAGAGAATGAGGCACTTCACTGGTTTTGCTTCTCCAGAGAAGCGTAAGACACCCAGTGTAAGATGCCTCTCCTTGAATCTAGGCAGGCTTGTGACTATGGCAAATGTAATGCTCTCAAGGATAAGCTACAAAAGGCAATTCAGCTACTGCCATAACTGCTGGGACATTCATCCTGGAGCTGTTAGCCTCTAAGTAAAAAATTCAATTCCTCTGAAGCCACCATAATGTGAGGAAGCCCAAGTCACATGAATAGGCCACATGTATAAGCTTGGTAAACAGCCCCAGTTGAGCTCAGTGTTTCAGTCACTGTAGCCAGGAGAGTCTTAGAAATGAGGAAGCCTTCAGATCATTCAAGCACCCAGTCACTGAGTCATGCCCAGCCTTTGAGTCTTCCCAGTTGAGGTCTAGACATCATGGTACATAGACATGTCATTCACACTATGCCCTGTCTGAATTTTTACCCACAGAATCCACCAGCATAATAAGATTCTTGTTTTATACCACTAAGTCTGGGGTGGTTTGTTATATAACAACATTAACTGGAACACAGGGTCACCAAATAGCTCAGTTATTACGGGCAAGCCTCTTTACCTAAGAATTCCCATTAATAAATACAGAAGGAAAGAGAAACTCAGTAGATATCCAGCTAACAAATACAGAGGGGATGATTAAAAAAAAAAGGAAAGAAAAAAATTAACATTCTGCAGTCCCCATGAGACATTTGATTTAGGTGCTGTTTAGCAGTGGATGCTAAAATCACTAAGAGAAAGATTGAAGGGTAATTGGCCATTTATAGGATGCCAAAACACCATTCCACAGATTACTTGCTGGTTTAAACAGAAAAAGTACAACTGTAAAACGAATGGATCTGGCTGTCATCACTAAAACTCACCAGTCAATTAATCATATCACCACTTGTAGAAAAATTTCATACTATGTAAATTCTGGTGCAATATAAAACATAGTCTCCTATAATGTATTTGTTGATAAAAATGTGCTTAAAATCCAACTTTCAATTCAAATGCAACAATTAGAGAAGTATGTTTAATGACCTTTCCAGAAAACAGTTCAGAAGATGGAAAATTCTCATTGAAAACTGACCCAGGATCCTCAACAAAGTCAATGAAATAGAAACAATGGAAGACAAAGGGAGGATTTCAGGTTCAAAGTGACCTAAGAGCCGTAACGTCAAAATGCAGGGTGCAAACCTTGTTTGGATTTAGGTTTGAGCAAACAAACTGTAAAAGGACATTTTAGGAACTAGTGGGAGTTTGAATACCAATTAGGCATTAGAAATATTGAGAAATACATGTTAATTTGCTAGAACTGATAACTAATTTTGCAAGTATTAAAGAAATGTCATTATGTAGAGATGCAAATCGAAGTATCTAGTGGTCAAATGACACGATACTTGTAATTTATTTCTAAACATCTTAGCAAACATAAGAGTAAATATTACAAACGTTGTTGCTAGGTGGCATCAAATTAAATTTCTAATCACATCAACCCCACATGACAGAGTAGAACTGTCACACATGGTTTTCCAGGCTGTAACCTTCACAGAAGCAAATTACCAGGTCTCTCACCACTGAAGTAGATGGATAGCATCCAGCTGCCAACTTTTAGGCTGAGGTGTAGTCCTTAACCATTGCACCACTGGGGCTAAACCTAAGCAATCAGTTTGCGGGGAGGGATTCATTGTTATATTCTCTCCTTTTCTATATGTTTAAAACTTTTTATAATATAGACTTAAAATATTGTGAATTGTGTAAGTATAATTTGCCATGACTTCTTTATAGTGTTAAAAAGCAAAGATGTCACCTCAAAGACTAAGGTACACCTGACCCAAGTCATGATATTTTCAACCACCTTATATGAATATGAAAACTGGACAATGGATAAGGTAGACAGAAGAACTGATATTTTTGAATTACAGTGTTGGTGAAGAATATTGAGTATGTCATGGACTGCCAAAAGAATGAACAAATCTGTCTTCGAAGAAACACAGCCAGAATGCTCCTTAGAACCAAGGATGGTGAGACTATATCTTACATACTTTGGCTATTTCATCAGGAAGGATTAGTCCCTGAAGAAGGACATCATGCTAGTGAAACAGACAGGCAGTGAAGAAGAGGAAGACGCAGATGAGATGGATTGACACAGTGACTACAAAAGTGTGTTCAAGCCTAACAGCAATTGTGAGGATAGTGCAGAACCAGGTAGTGTTTCTTTCTATTGTACATAAGCTTCCTTGAGTCAGAATCAACTCAAGGACATCTAACAATAACAAATATGTTATAAAGGGAGTAACAAGTATGAGAACAAATAGCATGAACAAAACCCAGGATTACAGAAGAGCATAAACTAGCTTAGACAGTCGAGGCACAAGGCATGAGGGCAGTTTGAAGGGAGCAGCAGGTTTGGAGCAAAAGGAGGAGAAATACTCTCTACAGGTTTAGTTCAGCAGATAGCCACCCGTTGACATTCATACCTGAACCACTGTTCAAAACCTTAGGTAACATCCCTGGCTCCTCTTGAGGGCAGTGATGATTACTGGTAGAATTTCCACCTTCCATGCAGTAGACGTAGCCAATGCACTTCAACAGCAGCTATCACCTGTCCCTCGGCGGAGGCTTTTGTGTTGCTATGATGCAGAAAGGCTTCCAAACTAACACAAACTAAAAGGAAGGACCTGGGAGTCTACTTCTGAAAACCAACCAGTGAAAACTCTACGGATCACAACAGTGTGGTCATGCTCTGCATGAGGTCTGCTTAAGTAGGGATAACTCATCAAGCAGGGGGTAACTCATCAAGTAGGGGGTAACTCATCAAGCAGGGGGTAACTCATCAAGTAAGGGGTAACAGTTAACAACAGCAACAACAAACTGCTTCCTCTTACTGTGTTATAACAGGTAGGAAGAATAGCTAGGAGCTGATTTATATATATATATTAATATATAATATATCTATTATATATTATATATGTGATTTATTAATAGCTAGGGAGTGGTGACATGATCAAAATTGTTTTTAAGAAATATAACTCTGAAATGGTGATGCAAATGAATAAAAGTAGAGGGTTTGGTACCCTGGAGACCACATAGTGAGTTACGTGAGTTCTTTTTCTTCATTGGGTTGAGCTGCTGAAGGGAAAGGATCATCTTATGTCTCTATCACCTACATTATTACTTGTTACAAAACAGGTGCTCAATTGATGCTTGTCAAATAAGTTAGTACAGGAATTACAATGAAATTTTGCAAACCTGAACTATGACAAAGGTGGTGCAGATGGACAGAGGAGGCCAGATATGGAAGGTATTTCTACAGCAGAAGCAACAGGATGCAGAGACCAATCTATATGTGAGTAGAGAGGGAAATAAATCACCAAACTGTCCTCTAGGTCTCTAAGTTAGGCAACAGAGTGAATGCTGGAAGTATTCATAGAGATTGTCCACAGAGGGGACAGAACGTGCTTGAAGGTCAGATGACAAATTCTCTGTGAAGCTAGAGGATATAATACTGGCCTTCACCAGGGTGGAGAGTCACCCACGGAATGGGAGTTGATAGCAGAAAGTCCTCCTGCAGCAGAAGCTGCAAGTTGTCACTCCGACACATGTTCTTCACTTCCTCTTTGGAAAAAAAGGTGTCGCCTATGTGTATGGCTACCCAGCTAAAGACTACATTTCCCAGACTCTCTTGCAACAAGGTCTTTGTCAAGGTTCGAGAAAATAGGATGTCAGAAAAGGCAGTTTGTGTGATTACTAGGTTTGGGCCCTAAAAAGTACAGACTAGCCCTGTCCTTCCTCTGTCCCCTCCCTGTTAACCGTAACGTGGATGTGGTAGCTGGAGCCGGCAGGCTTCCTGAATGACAAAGTGGAAGCCACATTGTGAGGACAGCACAGCAATAAGATAGAAAGATTCTGAACGACTTCTAAAAGATCACAACCACTGACAACCCCATGCACCGTTCTACTCTGAAACACGTGGGATCACCGTAAGTCAGAACTGACTTGTCAGCAGCTGGTGGTACGTGGTGGGGAAAGCTATGACACTGTGAACTAGCAGATTAGCCCTAGATTCCTGTGCTTGAACTTTATCTGAAACCCCTACCTGATTAAGTCACTATGATCTTGGCCTTTGTTATAAAAACCAAACCAGTAGTCTGACTAATACAACTCCCGAGCCCAAATTATCTTCTCCCTACCAGTGATGCTGCCTGAAACTTCACAACTGCAAATTGTTAACTTTGGATTAAACATGGTCTTCTTCATTCTGGGGAATTATAAATCAAACCCCAAATCAGACCCACTGCCATCGAGTTGATTCTGACTCATAGCAACCCCATAGGACAGGGTAGAACTGCTCCACAGGGTTTCCAAGGAGTACCTGGTGGATTTGAACTGCTGATCTTCTGGTTAGCAGATGTAGCACGTCACCACTATCCTGCTAGAGTTTCCTTTGGGAAAGATAAATATGGGCAATTACCAATTCACATTAGGAAGTTTAGCTAACTTACTCTCCTTTATGAACCAGAACCTAGAGAATTAAACTGAAGACATTTCATAGGCAATCAACCCTTTCTTTAGACAATAAGAAATAGGATGAAAATGAAACATATCCCTAAAGATAGCTGAAGTTACAAATAAACTAAATTGAAGCATCTATAATTTTTAAGACAAAAAGCTGGTTTTTCTGAGAGAAATGATGAAAAAATGATTTGATTCAGATTTGAAAGAAAGCTAAGGAGCAAACACCTGGTGAAGAGGACCTGTGGCAAGGCCACTAAAAGAGAAACTGGAGATGCCCAAGGACACCCTTCTCCTGTACTCTAGTCCTGCTCAGGGTCTCCCCAAGCAGGGAAAGAAGGTACAATGAGACTTCAAGAAGGAAGAGCTCAGTGCTGACTGGAACAATTTCATGAAGGGGGTAGGATGGCTGCAGAGAGAGGCAAGCCTGCTTCAAGTTAGTTTTGGGGGGTAATGGAAGCAACAGATGTGGTATAAATTTTAAATTGGTAAGGTAGCCAAAAATTGTCTTTCTTGCTCTCTTGCTCTCTTTTCTTTAGCTATATTTAGGTGCCAATTATACACAGAAAAGCCAAGCTCAGTTTGTTATTGTCGGCTATAGATTACTTATGATCTGGCAAAGGACAATCCCTTTGCAATTTTGGAACTTGTCATCAGGATTAATGGGGCTGGAGCAAAATGTCTGGAGCAATATTTGCTCCTTCAAAGACCCTGAAGTCCAGATCCAGCAGGACTGGGCAGCCTCCCAGAGCTTCTCAGGCACATTCCCATGATTCCACATTATTTGGCCAGCTGCCAGCCCTACTGCTCCTTCTTCTTTCCATAACTCCTGAGAAAAGTTCAGAAAGTGCAAGTTATTTCCATGGGTCACCTGGCAGATCCCCAACCTCCTTGTGGAAGCAGCTGACCCTGAAACCAAGAGGTAGAACATTCCCTGTGGTAGCTTACAAGTCTTCTCCTTGTGACTGGGGCCACCACTAGTAAGGCCAGAGGTGGCAATACAGACATGACCACGTCTCCTTGGTAAGTGGTAGAATCCTCTCTCCTTGGAGTGTTGTTCACTTGCTGGGGACCTTTAACTGGCCTTAGTACAGCTGGTGTCATCGAGACCACAAAAGTCATCCGGAGGAAATGTCTACATTCCTCAGAACCACGCAGGTAACACTGTAGCTGTTTGAATATTGTTTACCTCTCCAAATGGAAGGCAAGAAGGCAGAATCATAGTTAATCTAATTTGCAATGCCATTTATTACACTGGACTTCATGCTTCTGAAGAGATATTTCTTATTCAACTTTGTCCCTTGTCTCCCCTGCTGCCTGAAGAGCTAATAATGTCCCTCCCATTTTAGTGCCTTATCAATGATTCCCAGCCATTGGTGCATCTTTCCGAAAGTATACTTGCTCACATTCCACATGTAGATGATGACTCCATAGACAGGAGTTGTGTACCACACTGTAAACAAGTGTTGTTTTCAGTCTGCCCAATACTCATTACTGGTTCAGGTATAATCATCTCACTTTCTGCTGGGAAGCAATGCTCCATCTGCACTTGCTGCTTCAAGAGGGTGTTAGTCAAAGTGCCCCACATTCTTGTGGCAAAGGCATGTGCATGGGGACAAAACTAGGCCAACCAGATCCTCCTATTATCAGAACCCTGGATGGAGAGAGACAGAAATGAAAATTAGATGGGACTGACTGTATTGAAAGCCCACTGAGTGACAGTCTGTTAAGCCCACCACCAGAGCCACCCTGTGTCTCATCCTTCTCAAGGCCTAGCTCTTCCACTTTCTTTCAATTCTCTGAGTACCCTGTATCTTCCCAAGAACTGTTTTACTTGCTTATGTTAAAGTCAAAGTACATTTCTTGTTTGCAATCCAGTCACATTGACTGTCACACCTGGAGATCTGTGACTTTTAACAGCTCCCTACGTGGCACCATAAATTCATTGAGGAGGGGTGTCTTAGTCAGCTAGGGCTGCTCTAACAGAAATATGACACAAAAACTCTTCACATCTGTGAAACCTAGAAGGTAAGCTATCTGCTTCTAAAGGTACAATGGCAGAACAGGCACAAGTCAGACATTCCATTGTAAATAGGAGAAATTGCAGAGAAAGAAGGCATTGACTGGCAACAAGTGAGTCAGCAAAACACATTACATTAGCCCTCAGAGCTTTAGAACTACTCTTACATTTTCTGAGACATTCTACACAATGGCGCTGCTCCCCCGACTCTAGGTGTTGGCCACAGTATCTGGATTTTGAGTGGAGACCTCCAGCCCCGTGCTACAACTCTGCCTTCAAGGCCCACTTGGACAGAACTCTGCCCCACTGGCTTTAGGAGCACCCTAAGCCCAAATGAGTGGCAATTCCACCCTCATGAACGCAGGATGCCATGGTTCCACCCTTTCAAACCCCTGAGGCCATGGCCATACCTTTTGAGACTGAGGCAGCTCAGCGTTTCACGCTGTTTGTCTCTTCATCTTCAGCTTCCTGTGCCCGCATGGCCCGGGCCGCAGGCCCACATCTGCCCTGCCAGGCAAGTGTTCCAAAGCTCCATAGCTCCACTGATTCAAGTTCCTGGAGGCACCCCACTCTTGCTAGAAAGCATCCTGCCCAAAGGCACTCAGCTCTCTCACTCTGTGGGTCAGCAAAGCCAGCTCCACCGATTTAAGTGCCCAGAGGCACCCCGTTCCATGAGGAAAACTCTGCACAGGCACTAAGCTCTCTCACTCCACGGCTTGGTGCCAGCACTGCCTCTGGTTCTGCTGCTGCCGCTGCCACTGGTCCTCTGTCGTTTCTTATCATCCGTGCCTTCTTTGTTCCTTCTGAATCTTCTATATATTAGCAGTTTCAAAACGGCCCCCATGTTTCAGGTATTTGCTAGAACAGCACCCCACTCTCACAGTACCAAATTGTCGTAGTCAGCTAGGGCTGCTCTAAAGGAAGTACCACAGAGTGGATGGCTTTAACAAAGGATGGTTTATTCTTACATAGTCTGGTAGGTTGCAAGTCCATATTCAGGGTGTCCGCTTCAGGGAAAGGCTTTCTCCCTTGTTGGCTCTGGAGGCAAGTCCAGTATTGCAGCAGTCTTTGTCCAGGGAGCATCTTGGCACAGGCACCTCAGGTCTGAAGGACGCGCTCTTCTTCCAGTGCGGATTTCTTGATGCTGTGAGGTTCCCAATTCTCTGCCAGCTTCTCTGTCTTTTTATCTCTCATAAGATGAAAGGATTAAGGATGGGGCAAGCCATACTCCAGGGAAACTCCCTTTGCAGTGGAGCAGGGACGTAATCCTATGAAGGGATTTATAGCCCCACCCTGATCCTTTAACACACAGTTTAAGAAAACCACAAAAGGGAGGACAGTCACAAGATACTGGGAATCATGGCTCAGCCACGTGGCCACACTTATTTTTGGGGGGGACAGAACTCAATCCATGACAAGGGGTCCCAAGTAGGTTATATTTCTAAGTCCCCTACTATGGTAACTTTTGTACTTCTGTATCACATACTGAAATTTTCCTGTATTTTTGGAATGAATGAATGAGTAATGTAACTAGTTACTACACGGGGTGAATCAGTGAGTAGCTGACCATTGATGAGGTCATACTGAAGTGGAGTAAGTAGGAAGTGTTGACATAGTCTTACATAAACATGTGGTCACAGAGACACCTCTTCCTCTAGAGAATCACCAGTTGGTGACTTGTGTTCTTGAAAGCTCTTCTTTTTGCTCTTTGATTCAACATCCAACCTGAGCTAGCCTTTCCCAGACATCCTCCTTTCTTCTGTGTCCCAGGTCTAGCTGCTGAGGGGAGGTAGACTGTGTGAGTTTTTTCCATACGCTTAGAGAACGGCACATTTTTTTCCCCAAATGTAGATGAGTCAGGGCAACAGGCTAGATAGAATGAAACCAATATTTAGCTTACAATTCTCTGAGTTTTCCAACTTTTCCAACTTACAGACATGCTGCTAGCTCTTACAAATTAATAACTTGTAATATACTGAATAAATACTTGTAGTTTGCCTCCTGTCACTTAAGTGAACTAGAAGAAAATCTAATTTATGGTGCACGCCTTAGCTCCACTTCAGATTTTGACACCATCTTTCTATCCATTCACAGGTATTGTTGAGTGCCACCTTCATCCCAGGCACTGGACTCACTGCTCAGTTAATAAGACAGAGTCCTAGTCCTTACCAAAAAGAAAGAAAGAAAGAAAGAAAAAAATCAGTTGCCATCCAGTTGATTACAATTCATAGCAACCCAGAAAGACAGAGTAGAGTTTCCAAGGAGCACCTGGTACATCTGAGCTGCTAACCTTTTGGTCAGTGGTCGTAGCTCTTAACCACTATGTACAGGGTTTCTAGTCCTTAAGGGACTGTTTAGTCAGGTAGTGGAGACTGACAGGTGATTTTAACATGACAAAGGCTAAAACTGAGATGAACACAGATGACTTGGCAGTGGAGAGGAGAGACATGAACCCAGCTGCCTGAAATCAAACAGGGCTGCCTGGGGAGGGTGTTTTTAATAAGATAGGCCAGAACTTTCCTCATGCAGAGTAGCCCTTGGACTTAGACTTAGAACAACTCCATGAAAAACCTTTTGTTCCAAATATTCCCTACTGAAATCCTTTGCTTCGCCATTGTTGGTACCAGATTGTTAAGTGACCATTGGACAGGTTAGACCACTTAAAAGAGGGTAAGATTGGGATATCTGAAGGTCATTTTTTGTTTTAGCCAACATCTATTAAGCACTTACCATGAACTTGAGAGTATACTTACAAATTCAAAGAAGTAGCAGACTAAGTCCCAACTTCAGACAGATTTGCAAGTATAGGCATTCTGACAACTGTTTGCCGTATGAGTAAATTGAGTCTTAAAGAGATTCAGAAGCTTGCCTAAGATCTCACTGAGTGGAACCAGGATTCAAACCCAATTTTCTCTACCACACATATAATCACTAAAGACCTGCTTCCCAAGTTCTGGTCTGTGGCACACGCTTGATTGATGATCATTTCACCCAGAGTGAAATTTCTCAAATCCATTACACAAACAAGTGGGATTATAGCGGTTTGCTGTAAATCATCACCTGCCGTGGCTCATTTCTTCAAGTTGTAAATATATATGTGAAATTCAATAAGAATTATCATAACTAATGTAGCAGAAAATAGTAACGACAATTTCCAATGGGTGGGTGGAGCCCATAGGCCTGAATAAGCTAGAAGAGTTTGGAGAAGTTCTTTCCCTGCTGACAAATTGTTGTTAGCACCTAGAAAACACTGGGGGTCATGAGAGGAAAACAAGCAACTAGCAAGGTTTGGGGTCAATAATATGCTTTACTTAGTCACACTACACAGTCACCATTAAGCAAAGGAGGGGAGGTGCCAGCACTGGGACACAAAGCACTCTTATTCACATTAGGTAAGAACTGTTACCTGCATTTACATTAGTTGAGAACTCTCATTTGCATTAGTTAATCCCCCCAAGTTTCCACCGGGTCCCACAGGGACTGCAGTGGTCATGTCATAACATTAGCATGGCAACACACTCACTTCCCTAAAAGTGGGCTTCACTCCAAGGGATTTAAGGATTGGCTGTGCTCTCACCGTTCTGACGTCTGGAGAATCTGAGGTAGACTTTTATGATGACAAGATGTCCAGGGGTTAAAGCTGACAGGAACACAGTGGGAGACTCGGGTACCAACACAGTCACAGTCACAATCCCTGGAACCAGGCCTTCCAGATGACACCGATGAAGGCTGGCAGTTCTCGGGATAAGTCCGCAGCACAGCAGACCTGCGGGCACAGACTCTCGGAGGAGGCTGTGCACCCCAGATCCAGAGTGCTGGCTTTTTAAGACAAGTTGTTAACTTGGTTCTAGTTGCTATCGACCAGTCCAGAGGTTCTTATCTTCTGGGACCTCAAGTTGTTGACTTCTTCCTGATTGGTTATGGCCTTTATTGTTTCCCCCACCTGTGGCCGTGTCCATCTGGCAGCTGTTTTCCTCACTTTTGCCATGACCATGTATTTTCTCACCGTCTTACTTAGCTTAAGCAGAGCCATTTTGTGTTTTCATAGTTTAGCCAATTCATGGTTTAGTCAATTTTAATTCATGTTGATGACAAGACTCCACTTTGCTATACATTCTGTTTTTATATATATATATACGTATACACACACACACGTATGCATATGTACATACATTTGTGTATGTATATACATAGACTCATTTCACAAACGTACACACCAGCATATCACCAAGGCCTCCTCCTTCTAGAAGCTGTCCTGGAACCCCTTCATGAGGGTAAGTCTCGCCCCTTGACTTAGCCTGACCTGTGCCTGTTTCTCCTGGGACAAGTTCTGTAAGCTGTGGAGGCAATTGCAGCCAAATTTTTCTTACTCCTCTTAAGAGCTACAGCTGCTAACCAAAATGTTAGCAGTTGTTTGGAGTCAGAATTGATTTGACAGCAACAGGTTTTACCACCAGCTTGGTGCTTCATGCATAGCAAATCCCCAAGACATGTTCATTAAGCATAGTATGTATTCCTGAAACTGTCACCCTGAGATAATCTTTAACCTTAAAGAAAAACGTCCCCTGAAGTCTTCTTAAAACCAAACACTAATTTAGCCCAACTTGTAAGATTGCCTGCCTTGAGCATTATGCTCTTTTAAGGTCTGTCTGTGGGAAACCCTAGCGCTGTGGTAGGTTAAGTGCTACGTCTGCTAAACAAAAGGTCAGTAATTCGAATCTGCTGAACGCTCCTTGGAAATTCCACGGGGCAGTTCTACACTGGCCTCTAGGGTGACTATGAGTTGGATCAGCCTCGATGGCAATGACGGTGTTTTTAAGGTCTGTCTGTACGGAATTGCAATGACAACAGCAATTCAACAGAGTAGAGAGCAAGTTTCGGAGGCAGTGCACTCATGTTAATCAGGGAGAAACAACTCAAAAAAAGAGGGTGAGAATGGTTGCACAGCTGGAAGAATGTGATCAGTTTCACTGAATTGTACGTACAGAAACTTAAATTGGTGTACGTTTGGCTGTGTATATTCTCAACAACAACAACAAAGCCAAGCCAAGTGCTGTCGAGTCGGATCCGACTCATGACAACCACAAAAATAAAATAAATCATATACAAAAAAGTGTAATTTGTCTCGAAAGATTTGGTAATAATAGACACACTTTCAACACAAATAACTGCATTTCTCACCATTCTGCCCTTTGGACAGTTGCCTAAAATCTGAACTAAAGTTGTTTCTTCCTCTGTTTTCGTAAAACACTTTACAATGTGCTTCTATATTTATTTTGAGAAAAAACGAGCCACACTCAGAAAGGCTTTTAGCTATGGTTTGAGACACACATCATGATCAGGTCCAAGCCATGCTATTTTGAAACTGGAGAATGAAGTTGTGGTATCTCACATGTGCGTGCGCGCGCACGCGCGTACACACACACACACACACACACACACACACACACACACACACACACTCTTCATTTCAAAAGGTTTGTTTATTTCCTGAGTTTCACAAAGATGCCAGTCTATAAAATAACCTGAAAAATCACCTATGGCAAATTCTTACCAGACTTGGATCTGAGAAGTCTCTTTCAAAAGTCAGAAAGTCTGTGGTACGTAATTAAAGTCGTTTGTTATTATTGCCCCGCAGGCTCTCTTCAAAGCTTTGAACCTCAGCGCACTAACCTCTCCAGCCAAACTGTTTCACCAGCCACTCAGCATTTGTTTATTGCTGGTGCACCTCGGGGGCTCCCTGGGGGGGCCTCCCAAACTGCCTCCACAGGCCTCTCTCACCTCCGTTGTTCTAAATGTCTCCAGATGGCCCTGGCTTGCATTCTGGGTTTCAGAGCTCCAGCAGGGAAACTCAGGGACACTTAGAGTAGGAGGTGAGATTGCTCACTAGGAAATACAACCTTGGATCTTTAGACTTTGCTGTATCTTTTTAGTGGAAATGATGGGCCATTTGACTGGAATAAGTTCCGAGAGAGAAAGGTTAAACCTTGCTGGTAACTTTACCACTCAGAATTGTGCGGTCCTCCAGGGTAAGACCCACATCTGTCTTGTCCTTGTAGCTGCAGTGTCTAGACAGTGTTGAGACATAGCAGGTACCCCACGATGTTTGTAAAATGACTGACTGGCTAAAAATAGATTATTTTAAGAAGCTAGCAATGTCACCACTGGTACAGGTCATGTTGACTAACCAATTTCTTTTCTCCACCAAACTGACCAATCAGATGAATTGGCTGTCTAGGTATCCAACACAAACTTTGAATTTTATCCTTCAGAGCTGACATTTTCCCCATCTTTCAGAACACACCCAGGAGGCCTGATGACAAATTTCTGATAACATTTGTAAAAAGAGAATTTGTTTCCTCTTTAGCACTATCTGGGAGAATTTTCCATGAAGATTAGAACTCTACTTAAATAGCCACACATAGATAGTGTCTATCATGTTGGACAACACAGAACTAGAGATACTTTAAATTAACATGTCAAATTTCCCAAGAAGAAGCCTGGAAATGACTGAATGGTCCCTGGTTAACAAGGACTGTTTGGGTGATATGCTGACTGAAACAGTTTCAGATTCTCACTGGTTTTCCCTTTTGCTTTCTAAGGCCCCAACATGACAAGCTCTGTAGGCTAAGGCAGAAGTGTTGATCACCTGTGACCTGGACATAAACATCATTGAGTTTTATTAGTGCTGCCTAGAGAGAACATGACGATTAACTAGCCTCAGTTTGTGGAATCATAGGGTTCTAGGGTCCACAGCTCTAATCTGCACCCAAGCCCTGGCCAATCAAGGTGATGCTGGCAATAGGGGTAAACCTATAGCAATAGTTCTCAATCTCTAGCATGATCCGAGAGAGATCTGGGATGGGAGACTATAATCTACTTTTCTAATAAGCACTTACGTGATTTTGATATAACTGATCCCTGAGAGGTGCAAATGGATAATGCTCTAGGCTGGTAATCAAAAAGTTAGAGGTTAGAGTTCACTCATATAACTTGAAAGAAGGCCTGAAAATCTGCTTTCAAAAAATGGCAGCCACTGAAAGCCCTGTGATATGTTTACAGTGATAGGGGGAAAAAAAAGTGTGGCTGCAGAAGCTGCTCATATATAATTAAACACGTCATGAGATTTGGTACCCTGGTTTTGAGGTTTAGGATCATGGTTTCATGGTGTACTTCAGTTTTGGCCTAATAACGTGTTTAAGACTTCTGTTCTACCTCCTGGTTCCTTGCATAGTGTCTAGGTTCTTAAAGCTTGCAAGTAGCCATCTGAGGTATTTCCATTGCTGTCTATTCACCTGAAGTGACAGAAGGAGACTCAGGAGTAGAAGGAGGAGCTGGAATGCGTAGCTAATTGCTTGCAAGAACAAACTGGCTTTTTTGCTGTGAGACTCAATGAACTGGATGGTCCCTGTCTACCCTTACTTAATTTTTAAATCAAAGATTCTATAAAAGAATATTGATCAAAAGGGTGAAACTGCAGAACAGAATTTAAAATTCTCATGTACTCTAGACTTTCTGGAGCCATGGAGACTAGAGGAACTCTTGAAACTACTACCCTTGGGATAATTCTTAAACCATACACTAAAAATATCCCCTGAAATCTTCTTTAAACCAAGTAATAGTTAGGTTAACTAGTAAAAAATGTCTGTCTTGAGCATTATGCGCTTCTAAGAACTACCTATATGGGATCACATTGACAACAGCAACATGAAAGACTAGACAGGAAATTTAGGGGACAGTGAGCTTTCATTAATGGGGGAAGAACAACTCAGAAAAGGAAGGTGAGAATGATTGTATTAACTCAAAGATTATAATCAGTGTCACTGAACTGTACATGTAGAAGTGGCTGAACTGCTGTATGTTTCACTGTGTATACTCTCAACAACGAAATAAAATAGAAATAAAATTCTGTGGATCACAGTTCTACCCTGACACACATGGAGTCATGAGTTGGAGTCTACTTGAAGGCAACTGATCGGTTCTCAGTTCACAGTGAGCAACAGTGTGTCACTCCCTGAAGTCTCTGACTAAATAATAATCCTTCCTAGGTTGCCATTTCCTACATCAGTCTCACCAGACCCCCACACATGCCCTACATGGGTGTCCTTTCCTTTCCCACCTAGCAGAATCCTCTTCAACCTTTGGTATCCTGTCCACTGCCGCTTCCTGTGAGATTTGTCTCCTCTCACATCACCCATTTATCAGTTGATTTCCGGCTGGAAGTTGGACTGCGAAGCACCCAGGGTAGGGAGTAGATTTACTCCTCTCTGCTTTCCTAGTCCCAAGCTCCAATGCATAGGCATTTACTATCTCACAGCTGTCATTCAAAGTTATCCAGGTTCTCTCTTTAAAGAGGAGTGAGTGCCTAGGAGGGCTCAGTCTTCAGATCTTAACAGGATAGCACGCACGCAAAGCAAGTGATGAGATCAAATGAGCTAAGAGTGGCTGAGATGTGAGTGAGTCTTTCCATTTCTCCTATTCAAGTTTTACTCCAAGTGAAATCTGACTTCAGATTATGCTCAAAGGTCCTAGTCTCAACACACTCCTCCAAAATGTGACAGGGCATTGAGCAGCTTGTGGGGCCAAAGGCTGAGGCCAGGGAAAGTGGGAAGGGGACTTAAGTTTCTGTCCTGAGGCAATAAAGGAAATTCTGCCGACTCATCGACTCACCCACCATGAGATCTGTGGCTGGCTTTTGCAACCAGTTTCCCTTCTCTCCCAAATTGGATCTGTAGTTAGTTTTAAGATGGCTTTGATGTCATCGAGTCCCTGGATGGTGCAAGCAGCTTGCACTCAACTGCTCATGTAAAAGCCTGGTAATCTGCTTCTGTAAAGATGACAGCTAAGAAAACCCTGTGACTCAATTCTGCTTGGTAATACATATAACGCATGAGTCAGAATCAGCTCAAATGGCTTTGTGTTGTTTTGTTTGGTGTCATCAAAGTTAGTACTTCTCAAACTATATGTGGTGAAGGATCAAGTCCGGCTTTTTCTCCAATCTCTTGCAGATTAGTACTTTCTAGAAGTATGACAAAAATAAATCACTAGAAAACTGAAAGCATTGCAAATAACTAAAGAGAAGCTCAAATCAGATGCCACTTTGCTGTTTCAGCAATGTTGGATTTCTATAAACTTATAAAATGTTAGCCCAAGAGATTAAAGGTCCGCATAAATCAAGGACTCTACCAGCCTGAGACCAGAAGAACTAGATGGTGTCCATTTACCACCGATGACCTCCCTGACGGGGAACACAGATGGAGCAGCAGAAAAGTAGAGCAAAACTCAAACTCGAGTAAAAAGACCAGACTTAATAACCTCAGAGAGACAGGAGAAAGCTCCAAAACTGTGGCCACCTGAAGCTCTGTTAACCCAGAACTAACACTGTTCCCGAAGTCTACTCTTCAGACAAAGATTAGACTGGTCTACAAAACAAAAAATAACACATGTGAGGAGCGTGCTTCTCAGTTCAGTCAATTATGCAAGACCAAATGAGTGACTCCAGCCTGGAGGCAGGAAGGAACCAGAACCGGTTGAATGGACACAGAGCATCTGCGGTAGAAACAGAGAATGTGCTGTCATCTTGTAGAGATCACAACTAATGTCACAAAACAATTTGTGCATAAACTTTTGAATGAAAAATTAACTGGAGCTGTAAACTTTCACCTGAAGCACAATTACATATATGTGTGTACGCTTGTCTCACTACAGAGGGTAACAGACAGTTTGCAGAGGACATGAGACTCAGCCCGCATGTTGAGTAGCACTGATCCAGGAGGCCCAGGGAAGGTGGACTGCTCAAGAACCTTTCCCTTTCCCAGGGAAATTACAGCCAGTCAGTCCGCTCACTCTCAAAGATGGTGCCGACCCAAAGCAGTCCTTTCTATCAAGACTTAAGCATCACCACACCCTCACACTTGAAACTCTGCTGGGGTGCTCAGCCCCAAGGCACTGAAGCTCCATACACGTACAAGGGACATCACTAGGGGACTGGTGATCCACTCTCATCCAGGGAAGCTCAGGATGGGCCAGTGCTTTACAAGGATCACCTCTCTTCACCCCTGCAACCACCCAGGGAGACTGGTCTGTACTCTTCCCACTGTTACAGGTGAGAACCCTGAGGTTCAGAAAGCTAACTTACTCATTCCAGGCACAAAGCCAGTGATGGGCAAGCCCAGCCCTCGGTCTCTTGGCTCTCCCACTGCATTTTGCTCTCTCTGAGGTGGCAGTGTTTGCACTCGTGTCAGCCGTGTTGGAGATGGATAAAGGACAATGCATTGACCATGCAGGGAGGACTAAGGGGCATAGGTGGAAATCCCAGTAGCTGAGGAATTGGAATTGTTGTAGGAAGGAGCAGAGCTTGTCAGTAAGGAAACCCTAGAAAATACACCTCCCACCCCACAAGAGAAAGCCATCCATGTATGACAGCTTTGGCTTGTGCCTATCCTGCTTGATCTGGGATGGAAATGTTCTTTTCCACAGGGATTTTGAGACCCAGCATCATACTGTGAGATGCCACAGTATTAAAGGACTTGAGGTTAAAGGTGACTCAAGAGCTGTAATATCAAAATGCAGCACGTGAACCGTGTTTGGATTTCAGTTTCAGCAAACAAACTATAAAAAGACATCTTGGGAACTATCAGAAACTTTGAATACTAATCAGGCATGACATAATATGAAGGAATATATACTAATCTGTTGAGAGTGACATTGGTATTATGAGTATTAAAAGAATGTCTTTATTATCTGGAGATATAAATCAAAGTATCCAGCGGCCAAATAACATGATAACTTGTAACTGATTTTGAAACACCTCGGCAAAAATAAGTGCAAACATTGCAAATGTTGTTGCTGCTAGGTGCCATCAAGTGACAGAATAGAACTGCCACACAGGGTTTCTTAGGCTGTAACTTTCACAGATGCAGATTACCAGGTGTTTCTCCCCTAAAGTAGGTGGATAGCTTCCAACCACCAGCATGTCGGTTAGATGTGGAGCCCTTAACCATTGTACTAACTGGGCTAAATCTAAGTAATTATTTTTGGGGGGAGGAATTCATCATTATATTCTCTCTTTTTGTATATGCTTAAAACTTTTATAATTAAGAGTTTTAAAATTATGAATTATGTAAGTATAATTTGCAGTGACTTCTTTACAGTATTAAAAAGCAGAGAAGTTACTTTAAAGACTAAGGTATACCTGGCCCAAGCCATGATATTTTTAACTGTCTCATATGCACACAAATACTGGACAATGAATAAGGAAGACCGAAGAAGCATTGATGTTTTCAAATTGCAGTCTTGGTGAAGAATATTGAGTATACTATGGATTGACAAAAGAATAAGCAAATCTATCTTGGAAGAAATGCAGTCTCAATGCTCCTTATAAACAAGGACAACAAGGCTATATCTTACATGCTTTGGATACTTTATCAGGAGGTATCAGTCCCCAGACAACAGTATCATGCTTGATAAAACAGTCAGTGAAAAAGAGGAAGACCCTTACTGAGATGGACTGATGCAATTAGTACAAAGATGTGCTCAAGCATAACAATTATGAGAATAGTGCAGAACCGGGTAATATTTCATTCTGTTACACACAGGGTCACTATGAGTCAGAATTGACTCAAGGGTAGCTAACAACAACAACAAATTTACCATGAAGGGAATAAGAAGTATTGGAAGGAAGAGCATGGAAAAAACCCAGGATTACAGAAAAGCGTGGCGTGTTAGGAGAACGTACAGCAGCTTAGACAGTCAGGGCATAAGGAGTGAAGGCAGTTTAAAGGGAGAATTAGGTTTGGAGCAAAGGGAGGAGAGATCTTCTCTGCGGGGTTGGTTCAGCGGATACCTATTTGTTGACCAGTTGATGCTTGTGCCATAACCATTGCTCAACATTTTAAATAACATCCCTGGCTCCTCTTGAAGGTAGCGGTGTCCTGCATAGAATGTGGGAATTCTACCATCCATTATAGAAAACAGGACAGGACTCCATGGGATGGAGGCAGAATTGAATTGCTATGACAAGAAGTAGACTGCCTTGGGGATGTGACAACCTGTCCTTACTCCCATCTTATACCCTTGAAAACACTATCCAGGATTTCTCAAGTTGTCACATGAGTTCAGAACTGTTATCCTATTACCTTTGATGTACTGAATATCATCAAAATGTCTTCTTTTCAATATTTCCATTATCTTCAGGTAAAGAAAACAGTCATTGGGGGCCAGATCAGATGAGCAAGGAGGCTGCTCCAATACAGTTATTGGTTTACTGGCTAAAAACTCTCTCACAGCAGTGCCGTGTGAGCTGATACATTGTCACGATGCAAGAGCCATGGGTTGTTGGCAAATTGGTCAGGTCATTTTCATCTAAATTTTTCACACAGCCCTTACAGCACTTCCAAATAGTCAACTTAGTTAGCTCTTTGCCCAGCTGATACAAATCCATAATGCACAATCCCCTTGTTATCAAAAAAGTTTAGCAACATCATTCTGACTCTTGATTTGGACTGACAGAATGTTTTGGCCATGGAGAATTGGCTAACATCCATTGTGCCCTTTGATGCTTTGTTTCAGGTTCATATTGGTACACCTATGTTTCATCACTGGTGATCACATGGCCCAAAACATCATCATGCCTCTCCAAAAGGTCTTGGCAAACTTTAACCTCCTTTGCTTTTGTTTATTGGTGAGCTCCTTCAGGATCATTTTGGCACACAGCTTTCTCCTGCCAAGATTTTCAGTTAAGATTGCCTTGTTTCTCTATAGATCTTTACTTGGTCTACTGTGCTTCTCACGGGCAGACAATGATTGTGATGCAAGTGTGACAAATTTTTGCAATGTTTTCTTTGGTTTTGTTTGTTACTGGCCTCCATGACCTCTCTTCATCAGTGATGCTTTCTCTCCATCAGAAAAAGTTTTAATTCACTTGTACACTGCCATTTTCTTCATGGCATTATCTCCATAGATTTGTACTAACATGTCCCTGATTTCACTTCCATTCTTGCCAAGTTTAACACGAAACTGAATGTGTGTTTGTTGCTCTAATTCAAGCTTTGCCATTCTAAAAATGGTACACGAAAACACACAACAACAATAATGAATGCCACTCAGGAAGACACTGCCTCACATCAATGACTCATTCTCCTAACTCGCACTGCTCTTTTCTCTGATGATGATGGGGTCGGAAAAAGCTGATGGGCCTCTCAGTTGTTAGCCAGACTAATTTTACAAAGTGCTCTGTGATCTCTGCCAGCTCTTCCTCATCGCCTCAAGTTGTCAGAGTTTGCCAAGATCTTTTGATGATGTTTTGGGCCATGTGATAACCAGTTATGAAGCATAGGTGTACCAATACGAACCTGCGTGTGTTGTCTGTCTGTGTGTGCATGTGTGTGTGTGTGCATATGTGTGTGTGTCTTGCCTTTGGGGTAAGACAGTGAAATGTATTTTATGGTATAACAAACAGGTCTGTCTATATGAGACAGCTATGTACGCAGGAGTAAATATGAGAAGCTATAGGCATGTTGACACACATGTAAGTGTGTGGCTCTGTGTGTGGTGTGGGTCCCTTTTACTACATTTCAGACCTTATCTGCAGACCAAGGACTTTCCAGGATCTAGCTATGCAGAGAACGTGCTTCATCCAGCACATGGTCAGAAGTGAGTTGGTATGCCTGTCCTATACTTCTTGTTCTAAGACTGTAACCTTCAAGATCCCGGGCTTTGCAGTCCTTGGAGCCATATCAAGGGGAGTAACAGAAGTGTTTGTGCGACAAAAGGAGTCTTTCTGTCTCATGTGACTTCTAGTCTAACTCTGAGCTTGCTGCTCAAATTGGAGGGAGAATGTGGGACACACTGAGATTGTGTATTGACATTACTTAGCCCAGGAACTACCATTTACCTCTCTAGATTCATTCTAGGTGGCCTCAGAGGGCTGAGGCACCTAGAGGCATTCCAACTCACTTCTTCCTGGGTTGCTGTACATTATCCAATACACAAGAATACAGTAAGACCTGGCAACCCTTATTCCAGAGAGAGAATTTAGGAAGGTCTTTACCTAAGTACCACCCCTTTTGGTAAGTCTGTGACAATGGTAGTGGGCTACTGTCGTGACCCTAGTGGAAAGGAATATGACTGGGGGCAATGAGGGGGATAAAGGGAGATTCTTGCTTCTAGTGTCACTCCTAGTACTTTAATAAGTAACTTTTAGTGTCAACAGTATGCCACACACTGGGCTACCTCATTTCATCTTCATAACAACTGCATAAGGTGGACAATATACCTTCTGTATAGAAGAGAAAACTGAACTCAGAGAGGTTAAACAGTATGACCAAGATCACTATTCTGAAACATTGTAGAGCTGAGAGTTGGACTCCCACATTCTAACTCCAAGAACTCTGATCTTCCTGTATGCTATAGCCTGGATTTCTACACTGGCCTTCATGTTCTTAAGCATCTCTAGTGGCTGAATCAGCCCTTTTCTCGAAAAGTTTCTCCTGTGAAGAAGGACAGTCAGTCAATATAACTACCCCAGATCCTTTCCAGATTCCTGTAGAGACCATATGGGCAAAGTCACTAATCCCTGGAGTAGGTTCCCTCACTTTAAACCTTAGGCCTGGGGCTAACCATCTAGCTTTTGCCCTCCTCTGCCCCACCTTCAGCTTCCCTCTCCTTCTGTAAACAGCTTTCCTAGATCTAGGCTTAGTCATAGGAAAAATGAGGATTGCCATCAGAGAAGAACCAGTGGGCCCTGCCTTACAGTCACTGCTGTTTTCCATTTCCCATCCTCCATTTCAAAGACACCAGAGCCCAAGATATTCCATGCTTGACTCAGAAGAGACAGCCTGGGGGCAAGACTTGCTTTTGGTTGTTGGAGGAGACAGGACAAAGCAAACAGCTCCTACTGTCATCACCTTTTCAGATTTTGCTATCCTATGATTTTTCTAGTGTCTGATATGGTCTTAATGACCATCCATTCAACACCTTACTTTTACAAAATGTTAAAAAGTACCACTTGTGACATCCTTATGTCAGCTTTTCCCTTAAGCCACTTAAAAGACAATAAAGGAACAAGAAAAGTATAACCCTTCAAAGACAAAGAGAAGGAAAAGGAAATCATAGTTGACGAGAAATGACAACAAGATTTTGAAGATGGAAATTAGATGGTTTAACATAGCAAATGATGCTACACTCTCAGGGTCAGCAAAGGACTATACAGAAGGAATGTGAGGGATTTACCACCACTATCCAAAAGGTCAGCAGTTCCAAACTGCCAGGCACTCTTTGGAAACTCTATGGAGCAGTTCTACTCTGCCCTATAGAGTTACTCTGAGTCAGTATCAAATCAACGGCTGGGTTTGGTTTCTTTTTAGTTATCCCTTTCTCTGGAAACTTTGGCATCGTAGTGGTGAAGTACTACATTTGCTAACCCAAAACTTGGCAGTTCAGATCTACCAGGTGCTCCTTGGAAACTCTACTGGGCAGGAGAAAGATGAGTACAGAGTATGGGTTTAAAGAACATAGGTGATGAGGTTTGGGTTCAGGTGTTGGAAATTCAGTTTTAGGCCTGTCCGACTCCTGACTTGAGCAGTGCTTGTTTTTGGAAACCCTGGTGGCATAGTGGTTATGCACTACAGCAGCTAACCAAACGGTAGGCAGTTTGAACCTGC
Source organism: Heterohyrax brucei (assembly GCA_028571685.1). NCBI lineage: Eukaryota > Metazoa > Chordata > Mammalia > Hyracoidea > Procaviidae > Heterohyrax > Heterohyrax brucei. Next base: position 165,797,820 of record CM053140.1, read on the forward strand.
CAGGCACTCCCTGGAAAGGCTGTGTAGCAGTTCTACTCTATTCTATAGAACTGCAATGAGTTGGAATCAACTCGATGGTGGCAGGTTTGGGTTTGGTTCGGCCATCTCCAGCTACTCTGGGGGAGGAAAATGCACTCTGCTTCCATAAAGATATACGGCTGGCAGTGCAGTTCTGTCCTGTTGGAGAGCCATGAGTCAGAATTGAATAGAGGGAAATGGTTTTTGCTTTTGTTTCTGTGTGGGGATTGTTGGCCTTCTCCAGGAAATCAAGGGCCAGTGCAGGACAGATCTGCCGGTATCACTGGACACACATTCCTTTCCGATAGTTTTACTTGCTCCAATCTCCTGAGCCACATTGGAAACCTAGGTACACTTTGCCTGCTAGTTCATCCCACTAAAAATAACCTGCTGCCATTGTATCTGGCCATTGTATCAATTCCTACTCGTAGTGAGTGATTCTATGGGACAGAGTAGACCCTCGCCAACAGGTTTCCAAGGAGCAGCTGGTGGATTCGAACTGCCGACCTTTTGATTAACAGCCAGGCTTTTAACTACTATGCTACCAGGTGGGATTTATCGCTGACTCTCCTACCATCTGCCCCCAGGATAATAAATCAGAGCAGAGGAGAATGACAAATATTACTCTTCAGGAGTATTTAAAAGGAGAAGAGTTCTGGGAGCCACAATGCTGCAATGAATTACAGAGGCAGAGCCCTAGACTGGGAAGAGATGTGTAACAACAGAGCAGGGTGCATCACTGGGTACTCGCGTTGGTACACTGGGGATCCTGCCTCACTGTGGGCACTGACCCCTTTAGAAAGTAACTCAGGCAGAGCGGGGTGGCACAGCATAGAGGTCACCACCTCCTATTCTCTCCAGTTTTCAGGTGCATGAAGCCATCCAATTCTTATGATAGGTATGCAGGGAGGTTGGTTCCATTCTGCGAAGTCAAATAACTTACAGGAAGTCACCCAGCCAGTAAATAAGTGGCGCTAGTCATGCCTGAGACTATGTCTTTTGATTCCCACCCAGAGCTTCTTGAAGGCAGTCCATACTAGGAGTGTTAGGGGAACTCAGAGATGGTTAAGACCTGCTCCTCACCCTCAAGAAGCTAGAAGCCTGATTGTTAAGGAGAAGGTGCACTCAGTTAACTCTACAAGGAAGTGGTCAAAAGCAAAAGACTTCCAGAGTTGGGTTGTCTTGATTTAAATTCTGGAATGGACTGTATGGCAATGGTTTAGGGTTTTTTTTGTTTGTTTGTTTAATAGAACTAATTATCTCTGGAACCACATTAAAGTGAGTCCCTTAACCTCTCCAACTCTCAGTTTACTCATTTTTAATGCAAAGATAATAAAAGTACCTACTTCATAGCGCTGCTTTGAAAGTTTCATGAGATAGTACATGTCAAGTCTTTAGTATGGTGCTGGGCACTACGTAATAACCCAAGCTGTTATTAGTGCTACAGGATAGATTATCGTAAAGTTTGAAAGAGGCAATTAAGGCAGCCCAAAGGAGGGAGAAGGCCTAACATCCACTCCATTTCAAGCCCCATGGGAAGAGGCAATTCATTAACACTGTGCCAGGTGAGAGCTTCACTATTAACCAAAAGGTCAGAAGTTATTTATTTATCTGAAAATGAGAGCATTAACACCTGTAAAATGTTCATGGGATGACTGAAATTCAAATAAAATCATAATTGGGAAATAGTTTACAAACAATGAACTTTGAGATAAATATGACAAGTCATTTCCAATATAATGTTATGATGGCAGGCATGGAAGTTGATTCATGGTCTTGAGCACAGTGGGGCCAGTAAGAAGAATTCATAAGGTGTGGGAAGGAAAAGATGGCAGGAGTAAAGGAAGACTAGTGGCTGAGAAGACAGAGGCACTAACCATATAAATGCGAAAATCCTACAACAAAGTTAAGTTTGGCTTCTATTGTGGGACCCCCTGGTCAATTGCTGGAGAGATATCTTCCTCCAGGCTGCCAAGAACAGCTTTCACGTCAAAGCCCAGAAACATCCTTATAGGAAACAGAGCCTGACATAACTACTTGTTTGTATTTGAGCAAAATATCAACATTTTATTTTACTTTTTTTAATGTGCTTTAGATGAAGATTTATAGAGCAAATTAGTTTCTCATAAACAATTAATGTACATGTTGTTTTGTGACATTGGTTGCTGTCTTGGTCATCCAGTACTGCTTTAACGGAAATACCGCAAGTGGACGTCTCTTAAAAGAGACATTTTATTCTGCACAGTCCGTTAGGCTTCAAGTCCAAATTCAGGGTATCACCTCCAGGGGAAGGCTTTCTCTATTGGCCATGGAGAAAGTCTTTGTCCTCCATGTTCCCCTGACCTGGGAGCTTTTGAGATGCAGTCAGCATGGGTCCTTTCCAAAGGACATGTTTGCTTCCAACACTGCTTCTTGTTGGTATGAAGTCCCCAACTGTCAGCTTGCTTCCATTCCCTTCATATCCCAAGAGTGCCTCAAGGCACAATACAGTCTTTTACATGTTGAGTCCTGCGCACCAACACAACTGCTGTCTATCCTCCCTCATTCACGTCATGGAGGCAGGGTTTACAGCATATAGGAACACCAGACAATACAGGGAACTGTGAGCTAACCAAATGGCTACGTACAGTTTTGGAAGGACACAACTCAAACCTGGCAGTTGTCAAATCCACAAAATGTCAACACTCTCTCCTTCATGACCTTACGCTCCCATTTCCATTTGCCTAGCTTTCCTTTTCCCTTTTGCTTTCCTATTCTTGCCCTTGGGCTTGTGTATTCATTTAGTCTTATGTACATAGTTGAACTACCTATGTTATTGTTTGTTTTATCGGTCTGTCTGATCTTTGACAGAAGGGTGAGTCTTAGTACTGACTTCAGTACTAGGTTAAAAGGGTGTCCAGAGCCAAACCTTTGGGCTTGCTTCAATCTGTTGGACCAGTAGGTTTGGGCTTTTATTCTATGTGAGTCAGAATTTTATTGTGTATTTTTCTCCAACTCTGTCTGGGACCCTGTACTGTGATCCCTGTTAGAGCAGGCGGTGTTGGTTCCATGGCACCATCTACTGATGCTGGACTCCGTCGGGTCTCCGGAGGCTGTGATAGTGGCAGTCCAGCAGTCCTTTGGACTAATCTGTCCCTTTTACCTTTCTTCATTCTCCCTTGCTTCAGATAAGGTGGGACCAGTGAAGTATCTTAAATAGCCGCTCACAAGCTTTTAAGAATGTAGACACTAGTCACCAAAGCAGAGCGGAGGACATTTTATTTACAAACTATGTTAGGTCAATTGAGCTGGAAGTTCCCCAAAACTATGGTTCTTAGACCTCAGCCCAGCAATTTGGTCTTTCCCATAGTTTGGATGCAGACACAACTGCTTTGAATTGCTGCTCCACCACCTGCATCCATTGAGCCTTACTTTCCTCATCTGTAAGGTAGGGTGATAGCTAGTATGCCAAGTCGTTATGAGGATTGCACGTGGTGTGTGTATATATATTATTTGACATTCATCTTGTAGCAGTTTGTTATGCTGTGAATTTCCCAGGTGTGCCTCTGTCTTTTCTGTAATAGACTTTATTTCCAAGTCTCTCTTGTTCTGCCTCCCAAAGGTGATGAATAGCACCTAGACACGAAGCTGAGGAGCTCATCACAGGCCTCAGGCCCATCTTCCCAAGCACTGAGGGAATGCTGACCTCTCTCCCCAATCCGTTTCACTTGGTCCCCTCCATTCCCCAGTCAGTGGGTTAACGCCTACCCCCAGGCATCTGGGAGCCCTGGCATTCCCCAAGTGACACTGCCTACTCCTGTTCAGCAGTGAGGGCGACACTTCCCAGCCTTTATTCCCCCAGAGGAGATGCCATTGTGTGCCTCCTCATCTGACTCCCCTTCTGGTGGAGTTTCTAGAAAGCAGCCATCAACTTTTTAATATATTTCTAGGATTCAGCAGAGAGTAAATATTCAACGGAATAAATAATTTCTTTTATAAGGATCAGCAAAAGGCTGGTTCCTATGAGGCAGAGGCTAAGATGTCCCAAATGTGCAACTTTTCCAATTTGTTTTACTGCTCCCTCATCTCTGTAGCGTTCCTACTTTTCTTTCTTGTCTGACTGACCATCTTGCTTCTGGGAAGCCATTGGATAATGCTAAGCCTCCCACTCAGTCCTTGCTGGAAAATGGAAATCCAGAGAGGCTGTACGACCTCCTTCATCTCACCCAGAGAGCCAAGACTGGAGTCAAGTAGGGCCCTGAAGGCTCAAGACTCCCTGAACACTTCAAACAACATCTTTTCTTACACCCCTACGAATCGAGCACTATGGTGAGATTGGCATTGACACACACCTGAAACCTTCAAAGTCACCTTCGACAAGGGGTAAGGCTATGTCTGGGTGCCCTCCAGCGTATGCAGCTCTCTGTACACTGCATGTGGTGAGACCCAGACCTTTGCTGCCTGTACCCAAGTCACTAGACCCTATCACACTCGGGCAGCCCTGCTTCACGTCTAGCTAAAATCCCTCCCGGTGCTATTTGAGCTACTCACTCTCTGCCTCCACTCCCACTGACCCTGGGAGGAATGGAAAGATGTGTCCTGTTTTCCAGATATGGCCACTATGGTAAGAAAAGGAAAAAAGCAGGCTCCAGGAGCCTCCAGCTCTTTCCGAGTATTCCTGAGACTGGCACGAGGCCCTTGGGTTCCTTCTTTTCCCCGTCCTTAGTCAACCACCTCTCACTGAGCAATTACCCTGTGCCCAGAATCTTCTATCTTTGCATTGTTAACAAGTATTTAAAACATCTCCCAGGACACAAAATTCTCATAGGTATGGGCACGTAGCAGGAGTCCCCAAAACACAGTGCTTGACTGATGGAGCCCATTTGCCAAGCCACTGACCTCAGGGCCCACCACTCCTGCGCCTAAGCTAAGTGCCCAACCACATGGGTTATACCCACCACAGATTGCTGCCTCGCAGACCTCCTGCCGAGGCCTTTTTGGACAGACCAGAGCCTCTGTCTTTCTGCCAGAGACTTAAAACCACTATGACTTCTTGGAATCCTTCAGCTACATGGAAAACGGGACAGAACTCACTATCCGCTGTGGACTGGGGAAAGTCAAAGGCTTCCCAAGCCAGGACGTGGTGACTGCAAGTGGGTTCATTTCAGGTAACCTGATCTTTGCCCTGGTGGTCCCTGGAGGGCTCTCTTGCCTCTCCACAACTCAGACTAGGGAGAAGGTGCCCTCCAGCCCCCCTGAGCCTGAGGAGTTGAAGAACACCTACTGTGCTCCTTCTAGCTAGAGATACAAAGAAGCAGAACCCAAACAGGGCAAACCTGAGTTCTTGGCTTAAGGTTGAGTGCTTTATGGAGGATTTTTCATCCAATTTAAATGTAGGCATAGTCATATGTCTTCTATCAAATCTCCTGCTTAAAGTCACTCAGCTCTGACTAGGCTTTTATATTTAGATCCTGGACTGAAATCCAGTATTAGAGTAAGGGTCAGGAGTATGACGTTAGGGTAATAGTTAGTTTTAGGGTAGGACATAGGTTTGAGGTCATGGTTGAGGTTAAAATTTGGGATGAGGGCCAGGGCCTGCTTTCTTTTTTCATGTTGCTGGGGCCTGACCTCTTCCTCCTTCTGGCTGCAGCCCCTGATTTGTCAACATTATGGCAGGGGTGTGCATGGAACCTCAGAGAGAATGACTATGTGAGCCCTCCCTCCCTGCCCTTGTCTGTAAGAGGGGAACAAGAAGGGCAAGGCTTGCTGTGCTGAAGAAATCGTTAGCCCGTGTCTCAGTCAGCTAGTGCTGCTCTAACAGAGGTACCACATGGCAGATGGCTTTAACAAAAGAAGGTTTATTCTTACACAGTCCTGTAGGCTACAACTCCAAATTCAGAATGTCCACTCCAGGGGAAAGCTTTCCTTCTTGTTGGCTCTGGAGGAAAGTCCAGCATCGTGTCAGTCTTTGTCCAGGGAGCATCTTGATGCAGGAACCTCAGGTCTGAAGGACGAGCTCCCGGTGCTGCTTGGTTGATGGTGTGAGGTTCGCAATTCTCTGCTGCTTCCCTTTCCTTTTATCTCTTGCAAGATGAAAGGATTAAGGGTGGGGCAAGCCACACTCCAGGGAAACTCCCTTTACAGTGGAGCAGGGAGGTGATCTTATAAAGGGATATAAAGTCCAATTTACAGTCTCACCCTAATCCCTTAACACACAGCACAGCAGAATCACAAAACGGAAGACAGTTATAGAATACAGGGAATCATGGCCCAGCAACATGCCTACACCTGTTTTCGGGGTGACACAATTCAATCCACAACAGCCCACAATAGGGGGGAAGCCAAGGTCTAATCCTGTTGATGTGAAAGCTGGGCCATTGTGGGGGGAAGCTTCTGGAATCTGCTCTATGAGTATTTGACTATACCACTTCCTAGCTTCTGGTCCTGCCGTCACTAGGCAACCCCAGCTCTCTCTGGACTTCATATCATAAATGTGTATTGGGAAAGAAGGGGTGTGCATGGGGTTGATGAAATGCTCTTATTGTACTTCCCCCAAATTGCTGTATCCTAGAGTTTGTGTGTCCCTGGGGACCCCAGTGTAGAAACCAAGACCAGAACCTGGCCAGGGAGTAGGCAGTGGGCTTTGTCTCCTGTAGTCCTTCTTCTCACAGGTGGGCAGAATCACAGTGACACAGACATTCGAAGACAGCACAGAGCTTCCTGACACCTTACACACTGCCAAAAATGGGATTCTGAGCATGGACTTGCCCTCTCTAGGCTGTCAGTGGCATCACCCCTGTCTTTGACAACATTGTATCCCATGGGGTGCTAAAGGCCACAACAAAAGGTGGGACCTGAGACTTCAAGAACCAAAGTTGTAGAGAGGAAGGGGCAGGAGAGCTGGGGAGTACAAGGAAAACTTGGGCCACAGTTTTGATGCATTCATGACCACATGGAATCCAATCAGTATCTAGAGCTATGTAGCCTAGTATTGTAATCATTGTTTAAATCTAATTAATTAATTAAATTTATTTAACTAAAATTCAATTCCTCAGTCACACTGTCCACAGTTCAAATGCTCAGCAGCCAGCATGGCCAGAGGCTACTGTATTTATTGGACAGTGTGTACTGTAGACTGTAGATATAGAACATTTGCATCATTGCAGAAAGTTCTATTCGACTGTACTGATGTAGAACAACAGAAGAACACAAGAAGGAGAGGTAATGGAAAGTAAGGCATGCTGTGACCTGGGGACCCTCCCTCTGACCCTTAGAGCCAGTGCCATTCATTCATCAATTCTTTTATTTGTTTATCTGCTTACTCACTGACTCAATAAATATGGAGCACTATTCTAGGCTCTGAGGGTACAGCAAGGAACACAGCAAACAAGACACAACCCTTACCCTCATAGACCTTACCTTCTAAGAGAGAAGATAACAAAACACTAGAACGCAATGGATATTACAGGCAGGTAGGAAACACAGGGCTTACAGCTGCAGGAAGTTTTCAATTCCAGGCTGAGCAGAGCGGTACAGCAGGCCTTGGGAGAACTGTTGTCAGCTTTTGAGCAAGGATATGATCCACTCCAAGCAGTTGGGTGCTCCTTGAATACTCTGGGGGTCAGCTCTACCCTGGCCCCTAGGGTTGCCATGACTCGATGGCACTTGGCTGGCTGGCTAAGCAGTTGGGTTTAGACAGATCGTATTAACTAGAGACTTGGGATAAGAACGTGAGGCCAGGGATGCTGAAGAAGGAGGGAAGAGTTGGAGTCCAGCTAAATCTAAGGTAAAGTGGAAAGATGTCTCTGGTGTGGTGAGAAAAAGGGAGCCACTGAGAAGAGGACACCAACTGGTGCTTTGCAGTCAGGAGTGATCTTGAGAAAAGCCATTTTAAAGGGATGACAAGGCCTGGGCAAAACTGCCAAGTGGGTAAAACATAGATATAAGAGTCAGGATATGGAACCTGCAAATTTAGGTTTCCCCAGAGAAATGCAACAGAGAACGGAATGTGGGAGAGGACGTGAATAGAGAGCTCTAGAAAGAAGCAGGGTAAGGGAAGACTGGGTGTTCTTAAATTCTAGGAGTTTCCTGAGCTTGTTTGTAGGTAAAGGAAGAAGCCAAGGGAGAAAGAGTAGATAACTGAGATCACAAGAGCCTGGAGGCCATGGAAGGAACCTCTTGTTGTTGTTGTTAGATGGCATCGAGTCACTTCTAAGTCATAGTGACCTTATATACAGCCGGAGAAAACACCGACTGGTGCTCTTCCATCCTCACAATTGTTGATATGCTTGAGCTGACCGTTGCATCCACTCTGCCAGTCCATCCTAGTGAAGGACTGCCTCTTTTTCACTGACTGTCTGCTTTCCCAAGCATGATATCTTTCTCCAGGGACCCATCCATCCTGATAACATGCCCAAAGTGTGTGAGATGTAGTATTGGCATCCTTCTTATAAGGAGTATTCTGGTTGTTCTTCTTCCAACACACATATTTTGTTCTTCTGGCAGTCTATGTTGGTGTTATGTGGTAGGTGCCATCTAGTCAGTTCCGACTCATAACAACCTTAAGCAGAACAGAACAAAACGCTGCCCAGTCCTGCACCATGTCCACAATCGTTTTTATGCCTAAGCCCATCTTTGCAGCCACTGTATCACTCTGTCTTGTTGAAGGTCTTCCTCTTTTCACTGACCCTCCCCTCTATCAAGTGCGATGTCCTCCTCCAGGGACTGAGCCCTCCTGACAGCGTGTCTGAATTACTACGATGTAGTCGTACCATCTTTGCTTCCAAGGAGCACCCTGATTGTACTCCTTCCAGAACAGATCTATTTGTTCTTTTGGTAGTCCATAGTATAGTCAATATTCTTTCTTTAATATTCTTCACCAAAAAAAAGGCATCAGTTTTTCTTCAGTCTTCCTTATTCATTGTTCAGCTTTAGCATGCATGCAAAGTGATTGAAAACACCATGGCCTGGGTCAGGGGCACATTAGTCCTCAAGGTGATCCAGCAGAAAGGACAAAGAGGACCTCATTGAAGAAAGGGCCTCCCTCTTCCTTTACTGCAGGAAAGAGAAAAAGGGAACATCTAGAATGATCCTGAGGGTCAGGAGAGTGATGGATGTGGCCTGTGCTACTGTATTCACATATGAATTTGCGGATGTGCAATCACTTGTGCATAAGACAGCGTGTGTACACCTATACACATGTGTATACCTGTATGTGTGCACACGAGCCTCCTATTATGAATGTTGGAAAGTCACATCACATGCACGTGAACATTCTAGAGACAGAACCTAACACAGCCCCTGAGGTGCCGGAGACATTGTGCAGTGTGGAGGAGACAAAGGCCGGGGTGCCTGCTTTGGACTCAACACTAGAAATGTTGGCTGTCGTCCCCCACTTGTCTCCTCACCTCCTGGGCTACTTCAGGAAAGTGACTTCACCTCTTAGTGACTCCATTCTCCGAAGGATAAAAAAGAGTGAACAATAACCACTCTGCCAGATAGCAGGGCTGTTGAGACTCCCCTGAAGCAAAGGCCTCGTTTCTGTTGTCTCTGTTTCTCTGCAAAAAATTCCAAATAAGTGGAAAAGCCTTCCACTTGGCCCTGACCTTCCAGTACTCCCTGAGCACCTGACCTAGAGTCACATATCCCACCCACCGAAAGTCTTCCCAGCAGGCCCAGTCCCCAGTTGACGGAGTTCTCTGCCCCTCGTTCTTGTTCTCTTCATGCCCCTTACCAGCACCTCACACTGCAAACTCCCCCAATTCCCTTTCCAAACACCTGCTCAAGTAGCCACCACCAAAACCCAAGTGAAGGTGAGGCCAACTTGAATCCTATTTGCTTGGGTGTCCACATTTGTTAGACTATGAGTTTACAAGATCTTCGGATCTTTCCTTTAGAAATTCCTGTTTGCTGACGGGATGTGCTGGGAGTCAGTCAGAACAAGGAAGTAAGATGGTGCTGGGAGGCAGCACTCACCTGTATTACCAAGGGAATTTCCATGTTGACATCAGCAAGAGAAGTTAATAATTTGTCCAAGATCATAAGCTATGCTAAACTGTAAGCTCCGAATGTTAGCTGTGCCTGATACCTTGTGCCTAACACAGTGCCTAACACAGCCTCTGTGCCCAAAAGGGCTATCATCCACGCTAGGTTTTGTGGTTGAAGTGGTCAGGATGTGGTAGAGACACAACATGGAAGAGGAAAGGAAGGGAGTATGTTGCCGAAGATCACTGCTGGGGCTTGGGCAAGTGGAGAGGGACTGAGTATGTCCTGGCTGAAGGAAAACCTTCCTACTTTCTGCCAAGACTTCAACGGTGGCCATAATCCACTCACAGTGAGCATCCATGGCCTGAATGTCCCACAACCCACTGAGCAGCCTAGATTCTGGGTGCCACCTTTAGCTGTAAGTTCTATGACACCAGGTCTGATCAGGATAACCATCACACTGGTCTTTGCTAGCCCCCTCAGTCCACTGCTGTCCTGAGCACTAGCTCAGAGCTAGGGAACGCTACCTAGAAGGACCCTTTTCCTGTACTTGCACCTTCACACAAATGCACCAGGCATGGAGCTGCCTTCCCTGCCTTCAGGACAAACAGATAAAGACTGTCATGTTCACGATTCTATTTACATCTACGTTCATTGGGGTTTACCAGTGGAATCAGCAGGGCTTGCAGTCCTCAGGGCTCAGCTAGAGTTTTTTACATAGCCTCAGGCAGGAAGACTGCAGAGAAGCAACTCCAGGATCCCTCCAAGTCCCTTAGGGACCAAGACTAATGCTGTGGCAGTAGACTATGGGTCAGAAAAATGCTCCTAGCTCACGAGAGCCAGCCCCTGAGCTCTGTGCTGCTGAGCTAATCAGCCCTGCTTCTTGTGGGCTGCAAAATCCCCATTAGCCCTGCTTTTCATCCACTGAAGGTACTCTCTGCCTCTGCCCTTGCCCCATGTAGCCATGTACACAGGCAGCCTCAGGCACCTAAAAACCTAAGACGTCAGACATCTCACCAACACGCCATTTCACCTGTGGAGAAACTGAGGCCCAGAGAATGGAAGGCATTTGCCCAAGCTGGCTTGGTGACGCAGGAAAGAATGAGACTAGAACTCAGAATGCTTGTGGCAGCTCTTGAGGGCTTTTCAGCTCACCACATGCAGTTGATACCGTCACTGAGACAGAGCTTCACAAACCTGGGTTGAGATCGAATGCCTAGCACACAGACACATGAGTAAATTGTTATTGTTTATCTAATGGACTTGGTACTCCTTAAGCTAAAGTGTCTTCTCCTATTTTAACTCCTTGGGCTGTATGCAAACATCCACTGGAAGCCATCAAAGCTATTTTTTTCAGGGCAGCTACTTACCCTCTTTTAACCAAAAAGAGCAAGACTCTAAGCTGGACCTAGGCAGATCTGGGCAAGTCTTCATGCCTCTAGAACTGCGTGCACCCTTTAGGATTGGGTGGGAAATCAGGGTTCCCTGAGGGCAGTAAAAACACTGATGGAGTCATGGTTAAGGCTTATGGCTGCTAAACAGAAGGTTGGCAGTTCAAATCTACCAGACACTCTTTGGAAACTCTATGGGGCAGTTCTACTCTGTCTATAGGGTTGCTATAAGTTATAATTGACTAGACAGCAGTGGACTTGGTTTGACATTTGAGGGCAGTATTCCTGTAGGCACGAACTACCTGTAGCACCCCTGTACAGAGTCAAGAGCCTGAGCCTGGACTCTACCCTGTTTCCACCACTGATCCTCCACATTCTCTTTTCTGCCTGAGCTTTATTTCATCCCTGCTGCAGTCATTATCCTTTTCAGCTTTGATATTCTAGGTCTTCAGGGCATTAAGTAAGCAGGCCCCCATCATCTCCTATGCTGTCCTGTACTGTACCCTACCCCACTAGCCATAAGTGACCATTTATGTTTAAATTTAAATCAATTAAAATAAAATTTTTCTAGTGTTCAATAGTCACATGTGGCTAGTGGCCCCCGCACTGGGTAGTGCAGATACAGAATGTTTCTATCCTTGCAGAAATTCCATTGGACACAGCTGGATTCCAGACAGCAACAATGAGAAATCTTGTGGTTGAGAGATTCCTCAGTAGACCACAGGGATGATATACTAAAATATAAATGGGCCCCTTTCCTGATGACACCTTTCTTGTGAGAGGTCTGGCAGTCTGTCCTCTGTGAAACCGGTAACCAGTGACAACCCCCAAGGAAGCAAGAAAGTGGATGAATGAGGCCTTGCTTCTTCAAATAAGGTTGGCAACCACCCAGGTTTGCAGGCTTCCATTAGTTTTTGCAATGGATTGGTCTCTACAGTACATGACTTTGCCCTCCAGGCATGTGGGATAAATGAGGTAAAAGACAATGTCATATCTTACTCTGAGCATCTTTCAAAGTGTTAATGTAATTCTGGGTTTCCCTCATTGCATAAGCTGTTTATTCATTCCTTTACCCTTAGCTCTTATTGTTCCTTCTCCTCATTCATATCCAAACTTTACCCCTTTGCAAAGGACATTAGATCAGTCATCGTGTTTGTCCAAATGGCAGACAGTGACTTCTGGCCAACAAGGCACCCTAGAAAGATGCAACCTGCTGTCACTCTGCAGCAACAACTTGAAAAACTAAGTCAAACAGATGACAAACATCAGTACTACAAACCTGGGCAACAAATGAAGGGAGAAAGAACTAGATCAAACACCAAGTGGAAGAGGAAACCAATGGAAAACAGAGAATGAAGAGAGATAGGGAGTGGACGTCCCCTACCAACTAACATAGCACAGCATCGCCATCCTGAAATATAACCAGCAACAACCCCAGACAGGGAGTGTGGGTGACACGGTGCACTCAGCAGGAGAGAGAGTGCCCAAAAGATGGAGAAACACCCTTTCCTATCCCTCATCCTCTGATAAGGAGAACAAGAACCACACCCCTACCTCACCGACCCCAGTAGCCCCCACGGCTGGAGTCCGCAGCACAGGCCCCATCACGGTGCAGGCCTGACGCACCCCTCCTAGTCACATGGCCTGCTTTTTCTTTCTCTAGCCATTGCCTTTCTTCTTCCCACCTAGCCCTGTGTAACACCTACCCCTCTTCCTGCCAGCTTCCACCCAGCTGCCATTTTTCTCTCTCTCTCTCTTTTTTTTTTTTTTTTGTTGTTTGTTTCTCTTTACCCCTAGCCCCATATGCCACCTTTCGTCCCTTTCTGCTGGCCCCTGCCGTACTGCTGTGGCTAGTTTCCCCATCACTCAGGCTCGCTGCTGTCCCAGGCCCGCATAGTCTCTCCCTTCCCATCACTGAATCATCTGATGAACAGTGGGAAGCAAGGCCATATTATCCCTACTGAACACTCCAACCCATCTATCAAGGGGCTGTGAACATGTCCACACTGCTTGACTGACGTCAGGAGGTACACAGTGTCCACTCAGTCTGCCCTCAGTCACCTTGCAAACCAGTGTACAGTATAGCAAGCTCATCCCGAATGCTGCTGTCTGCCCACCCAAACAAGATGGTGAGAGTTATCACACCCACAGACAAGCAAGCAGCAAAGCATGCCTGGCGCACACACCCTGAAGTATCAAAACAGAGAAGTAGGAACAAAACAAATGAACATATGATCAATCAATAAAAAAAAAAAATTAGCTTAATGTCTTGGAGAGAGCAGACAATATCAATACATACTTTTAAAAATAGGGCAATGTGGCTCTAGCAAATGGCCAAAATAATCAGATGACTTTCCAGTAAACAAAAAAGTACTGAAACTACCTGAAACAGAATTCAAAAGATTAATATTTAGGCTAAGAGATTATGAAACAGATCAAGGAAAACACAGACAAAACCAAGGAAAAAAATAGACAAAATCATGGAAAGCACAAAAAAAAGCATAGCCAAAAGTCAAGGAAATCACAGACAAAGTTATAGGAGAATTCAATGAAAGACAGAATTCATGAGATTGAAGAAAAATCCATGGGTCATGTTAAGGAAAATACAGAGAAAAATATGAAGAAGCCCTAGTGATTACAAAGAACACAATCATGATCAGAGTTGTAGAACATGGGAAAGAACAGAAAACACAGAAAGATTGTTGAAGATTTGCTGGCAGAAAACTACCAAAATATGAAAGAAGAAAAGCTGACCACCTCAGAAACTTAACAACCCTCATTTAGGATAGACTCCAATAGAAAGTCACCAGGGCATATCATAATCACACCTGCGAAGAAAAAAAAAAAGACAAAGAATCCTGAAAGCTGCTCTAGAAAAATGAAAAGACGTTTACAAAGAGGAAACAATAAGAATGAACTTTGACTGCTAGGCAAAAACTACATAGGAAAGAAGACAATGAGATGACATATGTAAAACGCTGAAAGAAAAAACTGCTAACCAAAAATAATGTATCATTCAAAACTCTTTCTCAAATACAGCGGTAAAATTAGGACATTTCCAGACAACAGAAATTAAAGGAAATCGTAAAAACCAAACCAAACTTAGAAAAATATTAAGAAAACCAACAACATCAGACAACAACTAAAGTCCAGGACACAGGGCAGCAACAGCCAGATACCAACCTAGGTAAAACCAAAAACCAAACCCATTTCTGTAGAGTTGATTCTGACTCACAGCAATCCTGCAGAACAGAGTAGAGCAACCCCCTAGAGTTTCCAAGGAGCACCTGCCAATCTTTTGGTTAGCAGCACTTAACCACTACCCTACAAGGGTTTCCAACCTAGGTAGAGAACTCACAATAATAAAACAAAGCTAAAAGACTTAAAACAGGAAATAGAGATGTAGATCTGTAAATTACAACAACACCAAAACAATAAAAGTGGGTGCAGGCATAGCACTTTCAAATGGAGAGGAAGTTACGGCAATATCAAGCAACAAAAGACTGACTCAAACTTAAGAAGATAAAGGTAAGAAAGTTAACAAATCTATTCATCAAAATAAAAAAGAAGAGGTCTAACAAGGAAAGGAATGAAAAAAAAAAAATCCATAAACCAGTGGAACTCAGTACAGGAAAATAAGAGGGATAAAGAAAAGATAGGCAACACACACACACACACACCTCACAACAGTATGACAGCAATAAAGTCATACATCAATAATTATACTGAATGTTGAATGGCTTAAATGCTTCTGTTAAAGAGACAGTGGCAGAACAAATTAAAAATCATGACCCATCAGTATGCTGTCTACAAGAGACACATCTTAAAAACAAAAACAAAAGTATACTGAAAGTCAAAGGATGAAAAAAATATATCAGGCAAAGAGTAATGAAAAAAAAAGGAGGTATGATAATACTAATCCAGGTAAAATAAACACGAACACAAAATCCACCAATAAAAGACAAGAAAGGACATCAACGATGATTAAAGGAACAATCCACCAAGAAGGCATAACTTTAATATATATATGTGGACCCAATGACAGGGCTCCCAAATACAATAAATGAACTCTAGCAGCACTGAAAACAGAAAGAGACAGTTCCACAACAGTGGTTGGAGATTTCAACACACCACTCTCGGTAAAGGACAGAAAATCTAAAAAGAAACTCAGTCAAAATACAGAAGATCTAAAGGCCATAACCAACCAGCTTGACCTCATAGACATATAAACACATCACTCAGCAGCAGCAAAATATACATTCTTTTCTAAAACACGTGGGACATTCTCCAGAGAAACCACGTTTTGGGCCACCAAGCAACCCTCAACAGAAGCCAAAACATCAAAATAATAAAAAGAATTCTCTCTGATCAGACTATCAGGAAAAACGTTGGTCTAGCAAGTGTCTTAGCTCATTCTCGTTAATAGTGAGTAAGGCTATGGGGAGCAGAACTAGTGATGTTATCTTGACCATTATGCAACACGGAGTCCAGCAATTGCTTGTGAATTCATACTAGAAAAAGTGCTAGTCCAACACCCATTCAAGCTAAAAACTCTTAGCAAAATGGGCATAGACGGCAAATTCCTCAACACAATAAGGGCCATTTATACAAAGCCAATTGCCCACATCATCCTGAATGGAGAGAGACTGAAAGACTTTCCCCTGAGATCAGGAACTAGACAAGGATGCCCACTCTCACCTCTCCTACTCAACATTGTGCTAGAAGTTCTAGCTAGAGCAATTAGACAAGACCAAGAAATAAAGGGCATCTGCATCGGCAAAGAGGAAGTTAAAATCTCGCTGTTCGCAGATGATATGATTGTATATGCAGAAAACACCAAGGAATCTATAAGTAAGCTACTCAAACTGATAGAAGAGTTCAGCAAAGTCTCAGGATACAAGATAAACATAAGTAAATCAGTAGGATTCTTTTATACCAACAAAGAGACTGTTAAGGATGAAATTATTAAATCAATACCATTTACGATAGCCCCTAAGAAGATAAAGTACCTAGGAATTAATCTAACCAGAGAAACAACAGACCTTTACAAAGAGAACTACAAGCCCTTACTACAAGAAACTAAGAGAGACTTAGATAAATGGAAAAATCTACCCTGCTCATGGATAGGAAGACTTAACATTGTGAAAATGTCTATTTTACCCAAAGCAATTTATTTATATAATGCAATCCTAATACAAGTTCCAGCATCATTTTTTAATGAGATGGAGAAACAAATCACCAATTTTGTTTGGAAAGGAAGAAGCCCCAGATAAGTAAGGTACTACTAAAGAAGAAGGACACACTGGGAGGCCTCTCATTACCCGACCTTAGAACATACTACACTGCCACAGTGGTCAAAACAGCCTGGTACTGGTACAAGAACAGGCAGATCGATCAATGGAACAGAATTGAGACCCCAGAGATGACACCATCTGCCTATGAACAGTTGATATTCGACAAAGGCTCTAAGACATTAAACTGGAGTAAAAACAGTCTCTTCAACAAATGGTGCTGGCAAAATTGGTTATCCATCTGCAGTAAACTGAATCAAGATCCACATCTTACACCTTATACAAAAACCAACTCCAACTGGATAAAAGACCTAAATATCAAACCTAAAATGATAAAGCTCATCCAAGAAAAGGTAGGAACAACAATGGAAGTTTTAATACACAATGAGGACAGACGCCAAAATCTGTCAAAGAAACCTCAATCAACAGAAGAGAAAATAGATAAATGGGAACTATTAAGAATCAAACACTTTTGCTCATCCAAAGACTTTATTAATAGAATTAAAAGAACACCCACAGAATGGGAAAAAATATTTGGCAACTCTATGTCAGACCAACACCTGATTTCCATAATCTATAAGATACAACAAAATATCAATAAGAAGAAGATAAACCATCCAATTAAGCGATGGGCAAAGGAGATGGACAGACACTTCACTAAAGAGGAGATCCAGGCAGCCAAAAAACACATGCAGACATGTTCACGATCTTTAGTTATTAAAGAAATTCAAATCAAGACAACAATGAGATACCATCTCACCCCAACAAAATTGGCCATGATCCAGAAAACACAAAACAACAAATGCTGGAGAGGCTGTGGAGAAAGTGGAACCCTCCTACACTGTTGGTAGGGTTGCAAAATGGTCCAGCCTCTTTGGAAGGCAATCTGGCGCTTCCTTAAAAAAATGGATATCGATATACCATTTGATCCAGTAATTCCACTACTTGGAATATATCCTACAGAATCAAGGCCTTTCACACCAACGGACACACGCACCAGAATGTTTACCTCAGCACAGTCCACGATAGCAGAAAGATGGAATCAACCCAGATGCCCAACAATAGAAGAATGGATAGGTAAACTATGGTACATATACTCAGTGGAGCACTACGCAATGATAAAGAATAATGATGATTCCAGGAAACATCTCCTAACCTGGTTTCAACTGGAAGACATTATGTTGAGTGAAAGTAGTCAGCGACAAAGGGACAAATACTGTATGAGACCTCTACGATAAGATCTCAAAAACAGACTTGTGTATAGAAGAAAAGACTCTTTGACAGCTGCAAGGGAGGGGAGGCAGGGAGGGTAAGTGGGGGAGGGTTTAGTTTAGATAGTTACTAGAAATCTAGTTGGGAGAAAGCGGTGACAGCACACATTAGGAACAAGAACAACATTAAGTGGACTTCAGCATAACTTGAGTACTCCTTCCAACTCAATACTGCAAGGATAGAGTAGCTGGGGCGGGGGGCGGGGGACCATGCTCTTAGGCTAATTCCAGGCCAATTGGCACAACTAGCGTTTTGCTAAGAGAGCTCTCTGCACCCCACATTGGTGAGTGGCGTCTGGGGTCTTAAAAGCTGCCAAGCTGCCATCCGAGGACACAGCAAATGGGCCCAACTCAGCAGGAAGGGATGCTCACCGAGGACTAAAATGACATGCGGTAAAGACAACCGAGAAGACAGAGAGACCCACAAGAGTAGGTGCCTACATCAACTTGGGACTGGAAGAACCGGATGGTGCCCGGCCACCACCAGTGATAGCCATGAAGGAGCTCACAGAGAGGAGTCTCACTGGCAACACAAGAATAAAAAGGGGTGCATCATGAGATCTCCACTAAAAGACCTCAATTGATGGTCCAGTGGTTTTGTGGTTCCTCTGAGAGCAAGGCCCCCGGCCCTGATGCTGCCCTTTCCCACAAATTATAACAAAGGTCCGCTCTTTGGACAGGAATGGATTGGACTTGGCAATGCAGAGTTACCACATATTGGAAGCACTTTGTAGTTCTAAACATCTACAGGATATCATCTTGCTGACCTCTGGCTGGAGGAAGGGGAGTGAACAGAGAAGAGGGGAAAGGAGGTTGTTGGGAGGATGAGACAGGTATGGAGCAGAGAGGAATAGTGTGCAGTCACCGGACAGGGAAAGCAGTGGAAGCTGCATATAGGTGGGCATGTAAATTTATATGTGAATGTACATTTTCACTCAGTTATGTTAAATAAAAATTAAAAAAATTAAAAAAAATAAAAAAGGGGTGCATCATGAGATCTCCACTGAAAGACCTCAATTGATGGTCCGGTGGTTTGGGGGTTCCTCTGAGAGCATGGCCCCCGGCCCTGATACTGCCCTTTCCCATAAATTATAACAAAGGTCCACTCTGGACAGGAATGGATTGGACTTGGCAATGCAGAGTGACCATATATTGGAAGCACTTTGTGGTTCTATACATCTATAGGATATCATCTTGCTGACCTCTGGCTGGAGGAAAGGGAGTGGACGGAGAGGAGGGGAAAGGAGGTTGTTGGGAGGATGAGACATGTATGGAGCAGAGAGGAATAGTGTGCTGTCACCGGACAGGGAGAGCAGTGGAAGCTGCATATAGGCGGGCATGTAAATTTATACGTGAATATATATTTTCACTCAGTTATGTTAAATAAAAAAAAAGAAAAAAGAAAAAGTGCTAGATACCTCATTGCTGAGTATCACTAAGGTCACCTTTCAAGTACGCCCCTTGAGAAGCTATACACTGATGCCAGCGCCCAGTCCACCCTTCAAAGCAGGGTTGGCATTCTTTCTCTGGGATGGTCATCAGAGCTGTGGTCATATTACCCTTGATATTCTGAATGTCATCAAAATGTCTTCCTTTCAATATTTCCCTTATCTTTGGGTAAAGAGAAGTCATGGGGGGGCCAGATAGGGTGAGTGGGGAGGGTGTTCCAATGTAGTTATTTGTTTACTGGCTAAAACTGCCTCACAGACTACCATACAATTAAGTTCATGAACTTGCTGTCTTGCCATCGTGCACAGTGGCCATTCCAGCAAGAGTTCCAAAATTGCCTTGAAAGGTGGTCCAGGCACTGGCGCTGGTGCATAGCTTCCCAAAGGGAGTACTTTAAAGGTGACTGTAGTGATATTCAGCAATGAGGTATGTAGCACTTTTTCTAGGATGAGTTCACAAACATAATTGTCAGACCTCATAGAGCTGCCTAGTATTACCCTTAATTTTGCAGATAGCATGAAGGCACCATCCACCATGGTGGGTGCTTAAGAATTCTGACAGAAAAGTTCAAAAGTATAGTCACAGTTTGTTTATCAATAGTCACCCCTTTGCAGTTGCAACACTGGTCCCGAGATGGGGGGTGGTTACGATGATGTGAGAAGAAAGAAAAAAGTACAACTATTACACTTTCTTCCCAGCATGGAGAGAATTACGTATCTACACTAGCATCCTCCCCATCCTTCGTTCCTCGGATCCCCGAAAAAGGAAGAAATCTGTCACGGAGCCCCCTCTTATCCATTCTTACACTGAGGGTGAGCACGTAATCACAGCGGTGTAAGCCAGCCCATCGCCCTCATTTCTCTGCATCTTAGGCAACCACTCTTTCAATTCTCATTCAAACCGTTACTTGTGACATTTCTGGTTAGAAGAAATTAGTGCAGCATTTTCTTTTCCAGTTCTTTTATAATATTCTGAACATTTCAGCTATTCTGAACATTTCAGCTACTACTGATAGGCCAAGTCCAGTCCAGAGTAGGTGTCTGTTCTTGTGGAGATCCATTTGCAGCTTCCCAGGGTTCTGGCATCAGTCTGATTTGACAACGAAGTACAGGCCCTTCTCTCAGGAAATCTGCCCCAGAGCCACGTGGAGCCTCTGCCTTTCCCTTCTGGCAGTCAGAACAGTTTTTACTGGCGTTTTGTACCTCAGAGGATGCAAGAGGAATATTTCCAGATACACCTCATCTCGCATTTCTGCAATACTCCGTGTTCATGCATTCCATAAACCTACCTGAACTGAACACACCAGGATAGCTACTTGTTGATTCTGATCACCTTCCACTTCTGGAAGGGGGTTTTCCAAGGGACAACAACATGTTTTACAATAATGCATTCCTCAAATTTTTATAGAAATTTCCAGAGGGGCATAGCCTATACAGACATCCTTTTGATAGGCCAGTTTCTCAATGCCCTTTTGCCTAACTGTATAGCCATGTCATTTGCCTCTGCCCGTGGGTTAGTAAAAGCCACAAAGTCGGAGCAAACAGCATACAATTTAGCTTACAGAGCTGGTTTGTTTTCACCTTCTTTAATCAGCGCTGCCCTTCCAAACAGGATGTGATCTGTTCACCTTGGAACTGCCATCCATAAACCGAGAAGCTCTTTTTTTTGGTCAGTTAAGAGTAGTTTCTAGGGCACTGCCTAAGTAGCAACATGAGCCAGAATCTCCTCTGGTGGTTCCACAATCAGCCCCACGGGACAAAAGCCTCTTTATTTATGAGTGTTGCCTTGCATTCTCCTGGTAGCATGTTCTATATAAGTCATTTCCAATTCATTACAGAACTCTTCTGGGTGGTACTCTTCCTATTAGAGTGCTTTTTCTAATATCACCCAAGACAACATGAGTATACCAAGCCACCCTCACTTCTGATCAACTAGTAGCTCTAAATTCTAAGGTTCCCACTGCACCCTCCAATTTGCTAACTCACTACAACTCATAGGACTTGCAAAAAAGTACCATGCTGATTATTACAGTTTTATTGCAGCAGAAGTATACAAATCAGACCAAACTTAAGGGAAAGACATGTAGGGTGTTGTCTGGGAGGGTCCCAGGTGTGACATTTCCATGTCCCCAGGGACACATCTTTCCCCCACCCGGTGCATTGATGTACACAAAATATTGCCAATCAGGAAAGCTCACCTGAGGTCTGGTGTTCAGATTTTTATGTAGCTTTCATTTTTATGTAGACACGATTGATTAAATCACTAGCCAGGTAATTAAACTTCGTCTCTAGCCCCCTTCCTCTACTGGAAGCTTGGCTGATATCCTATGGTGGTTCTTTCTGGTTTGGCCAGCCCCATCCTGAGTCATCTTATTAGCATAAATGAATGTGGTCCAGGCCCACCATGAATAACAAAAACATTCCAATCACTCAAGAAAGTCTAGGGATTCATGTGATGGCTAAGTGTTCAGCTGCTAACCAAAAGGTCAGCAGCTCAAATCTACCAACAGCTCCTTGGAAGCCCTGTGGGGCAGTTCTGCTCTGTCCTATAAAGTTGCTGTGAGTCAGAATCAACTTGACAGCAATGCGTTTTTCCAGAAAACGACGGACAAAGGCCCAGCCTCTGTTTTGATAAAGTTAATTCTGAACATCACAGTGGTGCATGGGAAGCCTGGGAGAGTCTTTTCTGGGGAGTAGTCAGACTTAACAGACCCACTAGCACAGGGGCCCATGTGACCCAAAGGAGAGGGAATTGAAGTGACATGCTCCCTTGGAAATTATGTGAATGTTGTCAAACATCTTGGAAATTGTCAACCTTCTTGGGGAGTTTATCTTTAATCACCTGCAAAGACAAGGGAGGAAATTGTTTACAAAGAAGGCCCCTCAAGCCTCCAGACATATCCCACAGTAGCATAGGATTCTAAGGACCACATTTTGAGATCTATCTATAGTTCAAATATTTTGTTTTTAATTAAAATGTAAGTACAGGGGTATGAAATAGGCCTGGTAGCTAAAGGCTAGCCCTGCACATCACATTGTTCTTGGGTAGTGTCATGGATTGACTTGTGTGCCCCCCAAATGTGTATCAGTTTGGGTGGCCACAATTCCTGATATCATGTGACTTTTCCCATATGTGGTAAATCCTGCCTTAATGAGGGAGAATGCAGGACAGTTGTATTAGAGAGGAAGGACTCAGTCTAGACACTTGGTTTGTGTCTCAAGGCAGTCTCCTGGGAGATAAAAGACAAGGGAAGCAAGTGGAGAGTTGGAGACCTCGCACCTCCAGGAAAGAAGCAGTGCTGGCAGCAGAGCACGTCCTCTGGACTTGGGGTCCCTGAGCCTCAGAAGCTCCCAGTCCAGAAGACTGACAACAAGACTCTTCCTCCAGAGCCAACAGAGAAACATTTGCCCTGGACCTGATAGCTTGGATTTGGACTTTTAGCCTACTTTTCTGTGAGAAAATAATTTCTCTTTGTTAAAGCACTTGTGACTTTTCTGTTACAGCAGCACTAGATGACTAAGACAGGTAGGGCTTTGTCATTTGTAGCCACATAGTCACAGAGACACTTTTCATGGATGCTACGACTAGAGAAAGATATCATTTGTGATCCACAGATTCTCAGGTCCCACTTAGAAAACCACACTTGACTGTAACATAATAATAATAAGCCATATTACCTAAGACAATTCGAGCAGAATTGTAGAC
Source organism: Heterohyrax brucei (assembly GCA_028571685.1). Lineage (NCBI taxonomy): Eukaryota > Metazoa > Chordata > Mammalia > Hyracoidea > Procaviidae > Heterohyrax > Heterohyrax brucei. The sequence goes on from CM053140.1 coordinate 165,820,908, forward strand.
ACCCTAGACTCACTCTTCTCTGATTCTCTTGCCACTTCCTGGTTTACATCTGTTCAAAATCCAGGATGAGCTGGAGCCCAGGCCCTGAGCAGGCAGGCCTCTCCACTCCTCAGCTTAACTGCACGCGGATGCTCACATCACCGCTAAGGCATCTTCGACCACCTCTCCTCAGCAGTACTTGTGCCCAGCCTGGACTGCTCTCTGTTACTAAGCCCTAAAACAAGACTTCCTCATGGTTGCTTCTCCAGGCCCTGGCTAAGTCCCAGAAGGAGGGGGCAGAGACCATAGAAAGTGGCAGGCAAGAGCACACACCTTACTGTTTTCAGGATTGCTCTCATTCTGTCTGTGGTTCATTTTCCTTGGGCTATGGAACCTAAGCTTCCTCTTTCCTTCAGTTATCTTCCTTAGAGGTTCTGACTCAGCCTTTTGTATACAGAGACCTCTCTTCTGCTATTGTATAGTGTCTACTCATTGGGCATACCGGGACAATCTGAACCCCAGGAGTGTACAATGTGAGGTATCTTTTCTTCTCAGTAATTTATCGAGGATTGTGTATTAGGGAGTGTGCGCTTGTGGCTTTGCCTTGTACAAGCACAGATTCTGTGTGGATTGGCTCATAAATTTGCTGAAATGCTTGAAAAATGCTCCCTTAACCCTTAAAGTTATATTTTCCATAAGATGCCCCAAAATATCCTTATTCAGTGCAAATGGAAAATGTGAAGCCAGCATCTTACTATTCTTGGTTATTTTCAGTTGCACTTTGATGGAAAAATAAGTTATTCCTTACATTAGGCCTTAACCTACAGCTATTCTGATTACATTTCTGAGAAAAGTCAACTTTTTTCCCCCATAGGCTCGTCTCATGTTTCCTTTTCTTTATCCTTGGATTAATATGATTACCATACACATTTTTTGTTTCCAACTTGTTTATAAGAACTGAAACTGTTTCCAGGAAATAATACAAAGGTCTTTATCATATGTCTCCTCTGTGCTCTTATAGACCCATCTCCATTCCCATCCCACCCCCACTACTCATCCTCCTGTTTATATTTCCCAGGATCACCATCTTCTCTTCTCTCTCCCCACCAAGCCAGTATGTTACGGAGCTAAAAAGTAGAGTTCAGGGTAGTACCTAAACCTAAACCTACTGCTGTTGAGTAGATTCCAACTGGAACTGCCCCATAGGAGCACCTGGCAGATTTGAACTGCTCACGTTTTGGTTTGCAGATGTAGGTCTTAACCACTATGTAACCAGCATTTCCAGACCTGGTTAAATATTGTTTCTATGGTTTGTTGACCATATGAGTTTGAGTAAGTTTCTAAACTTACACTTCCTCATCTGAAAAATATAAGTGACAGTACTGGTATCAGAAAGTCATAAATACACAGAATGTATTTGACACAATACTAGTATATAATAGGTACTCCAACAAGGCTAAATCTTCTCTTCTTCCATCACTCTAGAATGCTCTTGTCTTACCATCAGAATAACTGCAACTCACAACTCAAACATCAGGAACTTTTAGATGCTGTCAAAACTTTTTTTACATCCACTTTACTGTGTCATGCTGAACTAGGTGACCCCCTTCATTCATCCAGGCACATGTTCTAATATAATGGTAACTTCTCTGTTAATTAGTGTTTGATTTTCAAATCTGCCTTCCTCAGTTGACTCACAGTTCTATAGGAACGGAGTCTATGTCTTGTTCTTATCTTGTCCTAGTGACCAGCATGGTGTCTGCTACATATGTTTAGAATGTTTATCATACACTTAAAGGAATTATTGGAGGACTAAATTTTGTGTGTGTGTATGCAGAAGTATGCACAACCAAAGATCACTTCATTAATTTTTATGTACTATTCAATGACATTGGCTATATTCTTCAAGTTGTGCTACCATTCTTGCTATCTTTTTCCAAATTATTCTGCCACCGTTATCTTAAACCCTCTGCCTCCTAAACTTCCCATCCAACCTTTCAAGTTATCATGGTCAATTTGATATCACATAGATAATTCTTTAGAGAGCACAATGTTCAAAGAATATGTACTTAACTAATTAAAACAAGCTAGTTTTTGGTTTGAAGACTGTAGGGACAGTAGTTGGTTTAAAGTTTAAAGATCATCTCAGAGCAATCATTTTGGGTGTCCATTCAGCCAAAATGGTTCTAGAATGTCTAGAGTCCATTAAGAATTTGAAATTCTGTTCTGCTTTTATTTCTCTTTTGATCAGGGTTCTTCTATGGAATCTTTGATCATAACATCAGAAATGGTATCCAGATATCATCTAGTTCCTCTGGTCTCATGACAAAGGAAGTAGTTGCTCAGGGAGGCAAACAGGTACACATTCAATTTTGTTCTATGGGGAATCAGTAAACTTTTAAAAGACAATGAGTGCTTGTGGAATAACTGAGTAGTGCAACTAGTTAGCACACATGGCTGCTAACTGAAAAATTGGAGGTTCAAGTCCACCCAGAACACTTCGAAAGAAAGGCCAGGCAATTTGCAAAAATTCAGCCACTGAAAATCTTGTGAAGCGCAGTTCTGCTCTGATACGCATGGGGTCACTATGAGTCAGAATCAACTCAATAAGCACTAGTATTTGCCACTTATTCCTTAAACTTAAGTATGAGAACCCCTTTTTAAAAGTGAAACAACTTCATGGGCCCATGTGTGAAGTATTAGTTGAATTTTTAATATCTGAGAATAAAAAATTTATCATGACCTGATGGTATCATGAATATAAGGTCTGACAGTTAAGTTCACTAATTCATCCTAGAAAAAGAACTACATACCTCACTGCTGAATATCACTACAGCTGCCTTTGAAGTGCTCCCTTTGGGAGCCTATGCACCAACACCAGTGCCTACCCACCCTTTGAAGAAATTTTGCAACTCTTTTTCTTGAATGGCCATCAGAACTGTTGTCATATTACCCTTGATGTCCTGAATGTCGTCAAGGTGTCTTCCTTTCAGTATTTCCTTTATCTTCAGGTAAGGAAACACATCATTGAGAGCTTGATCAGGTAAGCAGTAGGGTGTCCTGGTACAGTTATTTGTTTACTAGCTAAACAGCCTTTCACAGATGGTGCCCTGTGAGCCGGCACATTGTCATGATGCAAGAGCCATGAGTTGTTAGCAAAAAGTTCAGGTCATTTTCATCTAACTTTTTACGCAGCCTTTTCAGCACTTCCAAATAGTAAACTTGGTTAACTGTTTGTCCAGCTGGTACAAATACATAATGAACAATCTCTCTGATATCAAAAAAAGTTTAGCCACATCACTTTGACTCTCGATTTGGACGGATGGAATTTTCTGGTGGTAGAGAATTGGCTGACTTCCACTGTGCACTTTGACACTTTGTTTCAGGGTCATATCAGTATACCCATGTTTCACCATCAGTGACAACATGGCCCAAAACATTGTCATACCTCTCTAAAAGGTCTTGGTAAACTTCCACTCTGCCTTTGTTCATTGGTGAGTTTCTTTGGGGCCATTTTTGCACACACTTTTCTCTTGCCAAGATTTTCAGTTAAAATTGTCCTGTTTCTGTACTGATGTTTAGTTGCCCTGCTACGCTTCTCACAGTCAGCCAGCAACTTTGATGCACAATTTGATGAATTTTTGTAGTATTTTCATCAGTTCTGCTCGTCACTGGCTGCTCTGACCTCTGTTCATCAACAAAGCTTTCTCTGCCCTCAGAAAAGAGTTTAACCCATTTGTACACTGCCATTTCCTTCATGGCGTTATCCTCATGAACTTGGGCTGACATGTCCCTGATTTCACTTCCACTCATGCCAAGTGTAACATGAAATGGAATGTTTTTCATTGTACTGATTCAAGCTCTGACATTCTTGTGACTGCACACAAAACCACGCAACAACAGTAATGAATGCCACTCAGCAAAACACGTCATGACACTAACATAGCTGTGAAACACTGATATATCAAGGTTATGAAACTTTACCAAGTTGTTTGTACAGTGCTGCCAACATAAGCACACAGTGACAAGTTTGTGAACTTAACTGCAGACTTCTTATTGTACCTTTAAACCTGAAAGAAGCCGACACAAAGTTTGATGCACACATAGATTTGTAGGTCATTGGCCATTCCACCTGGAACCCTCCTGTTAGCAACCACACATCCAAAGGATATGGCATTCTTTGAGTAGACCAATGACTCTTAAGGCTCATGATTAAGCTCCAAAGTTTGGTTTGAATTATGAAAATGACAAAATATTACTGGTTTGTTAGTTCTGAAGGTAAGTATAGAAAAGGAAGCTTATGACTATTCTGGAGTGGTTATGAAAGGAAGAAGAATGACTGTAATAGGCAGTCCCAGCATTGAAGGTTAGGAGCTAGACAGCCTGCCTGACAAGTTGGGCTCCTCTGAGAGAAAGAAAGCAAAGACCACCGATTCCTGTGAATTCCTGATTTCTGGGCTGAAGCACTCCTCAAGAACATACGTGTCAGATGGGAATAAAGGTGGTTTCTTGGGAGATGGGCAGTGCCAGTAAAGTCTAATTTGGAAACTTTTTCCATGTCCAAATACTTTAATGAAAGGGAGACCACAGGAGACAATGTATCAGGGGCCTCTTGGGTGTGCATTCCTGCATCTTAGCAGCTCCTGGTTTTTTGTTTTCACTTTCTTTTCTATTGTGGTAAAAATGTACACAACAAAACATATGCCAATTCAACAATTTTTACGTGTACTATTCAATGACATTAATTACATTCTTTAAGGCTTGGCAAGGTATGCAACAATTCTTGCTAACCTTTTCCAAGTCATTCCATCACTATCAATAAAAATTCAATATCTCATAAGCAAAAACTTCCTCTATCCCTCTCAATTCTTGGTAATCACTAATAATCCTTGGTTTCTGTATATGTGCTTATTTCGCATAAGTGAGATCCAACAGTATTTGTCCTTTTTGCAGCGGATTTATTTGGTTCAGCCCGATGTTTCTAAGGCTCGTCCACGCTGTAGCATGCATCAGAGCCTCATTTCCCCTCATGCTTGTGCAGTGTTCCATTGCGTGTATAGTCCACATGTTGTTTATCCATTCATCTGTTGATGGACATTTAGGTTCTTTCCACTTTTCAGCTACTGTGAAAAGGGCTGCAGTGAACTTTGATGTACAGATTACTGTTTGCATTCCTGCTTTCACCTCTTCTGTGTATATATCAATGATTAGGATTGTTGGGACATTGGGTTCAGTGTTGAGCTTTTTGAAGAATCACCGAACTGTTTTCCACAGTAGCTGTACCATTTTACATTCCCACCAGCAATGAACGAGGTTTCCTATTTTTCCACAACCTGGCTAAAACACTTTTTTCTGTTTTGTTTTGTTTTCAATCAGTGCCATGCTGATAGAGATACGGCAGTATCTTGTGGTTTTCAACTGCATCTTTATAATGGCTGACGACATTAAACATCTTTTCATGTGCTTATTGCACATTTGAGCTTGTTCTTTAGTGAACATCTGTTCAAGACCTTTCCCCTTTTTTAAATTGAGTTCCTTGTGTTTTTGTTGTTAAGTATAAATGGTTTTTCTTTTTAAAATGTATTTCGGTGAGATTCTTACCGGTCATATGGCTTCCCCCAAAGTTTTTCCCAGTCTATAGTTTGTCTTTTCACATTTTTAATAATGTCCTTTGATGAATAGAAGTATTTAATTTTTGTGAAGTTCCATTTATCTATTTTGTCTTTTGCTGCTTGCACTTTTGTTGTTGTATTTGATAATCAGTAGTTATAAACTAGGCCCTGAAGTCACTCTCTTATATTTTCTTCTAAGAATTTTAGGGTTTTAATTTGTTCAGGTTCTTGATCTATTTTTGAATTAGTCTTTGTGCATAAAACACAGATTCTGATTTACTCTTCTGCACACAGATGTGGAAATCAAAATTTCTTATTTTCATTTATTGACAAGACTCTTCTTTCTCCACTGAAGAGATTTAGTGCTCTTGTTGAAAATCAGCTGATCACATATGTCTAGATTTATTTCTGGACTCTCCCTTCTGTTCGGTTGACCTATATGTTTATCAAAACAGCCATCTATTGATTTTCCCACTGTGTGGGCTAATGTTCCTCTATTTGAATGTTTGCTGTGCTTTCAATGAATCTCTTTGTTCTACTTTAGCAAAGTCTGAGAGTTCTACTCTACAACATTTGGTTGTAGTTAGCAGGATTTCCAAGGTGTCTTATCTTCAGCAAACTTCAAGATTGTTAAGGATTGGAGCTCCAGTGCCCACTCAGGCCCCTAGTGCTGAATTCATCTCCACAAAATCACAGAGTTGCAAAGATAACCAACGAACCAAAGGCAAGCCCCCTTAAATCTCTAGTCTCAACTTTGTTAGGTAGATAGCTCTCCAGATTTATTGTCGTTTTTGGTTTTGCTTTTCTTTTTGGTTCACATTGTGAACATTTTGATGAGTTAAGTCTGTCATCTAGCAGAAAGTTTTGATAAGCTCTAGAACTCAATTTTTGTTTTTTCTAAGGAAACATAAGGCTTCAGTGAGTCCTTCAAGTTCAAATGCTTGCAAGGTACTTAGTGAAATGGGGAATGCCAGCTCCAGAGACGGTACCTTTTCAGTTTTTAATTTGACTGCTGACATGTACTGACAAAGGATGATTTAGGAAATCAGTGGCTATGGCGAGGCTCATTTGATCTAGGTAAATTAACTTTTCTGTGTAGCAAATACAAATCTAAAACCTTCGGTGTAATTGGTGTTTAAAAGCCTCTAAAAGGCATCAGGACAGTAAGTTTTCATCCTTACAAGACATTGTTTCCAAGCAGTCCAAACGAATTTGCAAACTGTAGTGTAAGAGCTCTATAACTTCCTTAGCTGCTGCTTCTGTTCCTGTCTCTGATCCTGTATCTGATCCCTGTCCTTCTTCTGCTCCATCTATAGGTACCCTCCTTTAACCACACTTACCTCCTAACACTTCTGGCATAATGTCTTTTAGCTCTTACGGGGTTTTTTTTGTTTGTTTTTTGCTGTTGATGGCCCTGTATTTTTATTTCCCTTTTGTCTTTTTATGCTGCATTTGATTTTGGTACACAAATTGGCTTGATGTAAGTTGTTATTAAGGATCTCAGAATCTTTTGAGCTGCCCCATTTGGTGACAGTTTTTCAGTAGGATATTATCTTGCCATTGAGATATGGAAGCTAATGCTTCCCTTTGAAATTCTGAAATTCTATAAGTACACATTTGAATGAAATCACCAAATCTTGTAAGAAAATAAGTGATGCCAGTTTACAAAATGAAGTGGCAGCTATTGACCTGTTTTTGTGACATATTTTCTAAGACTCTCAGTGTTAACATTAAAATAATCATCAGCCACTTTTAAGTGCTAGTCTACTTAAGGTCTGAAATAAGAAACTGAATCTCTAGTTTGCAGAATTCATAAAGTTAAAAAAGAAGGAAACCAAACGCTTCAACCTTAGAGTTTAACATCTTTGATAATTCGCCTGCATCCCACACTCCCACCCCAACTGGGAGGCAGGTTTGGAATTCATATGTTAAAATGCTATAAGCTGAATATACTAGAAGAAATTTTAAATTTCAGTGATCACTTTGGGAAAATGAGTTGTCTGTTCTGAGTTTGTTTTCTTTCTACTTTACTAAAGTGAGCTCCCATTTGGGTTCTCTTTCTACTTAGGGAAATTTTTACAGGTGTTCAGATAGGTCAGAGGGTCTGACAGTACTCCATCTGCGGCTCCAGCAAGTTAATAAATTTTATCTAGAACCTGTTTTTTTCTGTTGAATTGAGTCAGTCTTATCAAAAATTCCTATATACACTTTAAGAAACTGGGTTTCCATAACTGTACGGTACTGCATAAACTTAATCTTTGAGCTGGGTTCACAGATTGATGAGTTTATGTAGTCTTTCTACTTTGTTCTGTTCTGAGAACTTACTTCTGACCTAGAGTGTTGTGTCTGAGTTTCTGTGCACTTGGCTTTTTGGCTGGTCTTAAAAACTTTTCTCCTTGTTCAAGAAAAAAACTATGTCTTGTATATCTTATGATTCAAACTTTTAGTAGCTACTTTGAAAAACTTTTATACAAATTGAAAAGTGAATTAAAAAAAGATAAGTCATTTATCTTAATTAGTACAACAAGCCCCTAAAAAGAGACAAAATTATTCTAAATTATATCTTCAAAGGATCCTGTAAAGTGAGCAACAGTGTTACGAAAATATAATAAATTTGCCCTCTGTACATTACTATTAAATCTACATGTCTTAGTCATCTAGTGCTACTCTAACAGAAATACGACAAGTAGATGGCTTTAAAAAGAGAAACTTTATTCTGTCACAGTCCAGTAGTCTGCATGTCCAAATTTAGGACATCAGTTTCAGGGAAAGGCTTTCTCTGTTGGATCTGGTGGAAATTTCTTTGTCATCAAACTTTCTTTGGACTGAGAGCTTCTGAGGTTCAGTAACCTCAGGACCAAAGGACACAATCTTCTCCTGGTACTGCTTTCTTGGTGGTGTAAGGTCTCTGACTCTCTTCTTGCTTCCCTTTCCTCTTATATCTTGTAGAAAAAAAGCAATGCAAGTCAACTCCCTTAGTAAGGGTATTATAGTCTCACCCTGATGCTCTTCAACATAATCCAATTTTGCCCTGTTAACCACAGGCAGAAATCAGGATTTGCAATTTAGATAAATTACAAAATGGAGGACAGTCACACAATACTGGGAATCGTGATCCAGCGAATTTGCTACACACGTTTTTGGGGACACAATTCAACCGATCACACTAGATTATAACATGCTTTCAAAAAAAACTTTATTCTGCATGGTTTAATGATAAGTAAACACTTATATACATTTAATAGTTTGAATATTCTGGAAACGAATGAAAGTGATTTTATTCTGACAAAAATTTCAATGTTTTGCACTATGTTAATCTTTAAAATGCAAGCTTTCTTAGTAACTTAAGCTAGTGATCATATGAAATGTGTTTTGTTTACAGAAAAGGGATAATTTTGTCTTAAACTGAAACTAGTAGTTCCAGAGTGTGGAAAAGGAATCAAAGGACAAGCCTAGGCAGGCAAACAAATGGCTAAAAATCAAAAAGTTCATTTACAAAATTGCTAAAGAACTTTGGGTACATAAAAGGTTGTGATAAAAAGAAAGCAGATGTGCTTACCAAAAGATCAACAAAAGGAGAAAATGATAATTATCTTTTGTTTTTCAAAATATCTAAGCCAAACTAAATATAAGTAAATGAATTTTGGATGACTAATGCTTGTGTCTAATCATAAGCCAAAAATACAGAGGGACAGGTAGGATCAGACCTCCTCAGTCACCAACACCTGAGGTCATCCAACTCCGGAGAAGGTATTAAAAGGCCCGTTCCAACAAGGTGGAGATTTTCCTAGACAAAAGAAAATTAGAAAAATGCTGCCTTACTACAGCTATCACAAATTGGGTGGATCCTAATAGTAAAGGATCTGTAAGCAATTTTTTGGTATTGTGGAAAAATTTTAAAGAAGCCCAAAGATAGAAATCACAATGAGATACACCTGAAAAGGCCTAGAGAAATGCTTCTACTTTTAGCAAGAGACTTAAGGTTACATCCATACCAGTGAATTGGCTGGTTGATAAAATCTTTAAATGCTAAAATTAGATTGGGGAAAATATGGGAAATACTAAAAGTTGAATGAAAACTTAGAATATTTAAACAAATTTTATTTCATCAATAATTGTGTTTTATATTTTTCAAGTTTAAAACAGTTTCCAAGATCTTTTAACCCAAAAACCCAGTGCTGTTGAGTTGGATCCCACTCATGGCAACCCTAGAGGCCAGAGTAGAACTGCCCCATAGAGTATCCAAAGAGGACCTGGTGGATTTGAACTGCTGACTTTTTGGTTAGCAGTGGTAGCACTTAACCCACTGCACCACCAGGGTTTTCCAAGATATTTTAGATAAATTAAATAGGGTTAATAAATATTTGTCACAGTTTAAGTTTAAATAGCCCACTGCTGTTGAATCTATAGTAACCCTATGAGACAGAGTAGAACTGCCCCATCAGGTTTCCAAAACTTCGAATCTTTATGGAGGCAGACTACCATATCTTTCTACCACAGAGCAGCTGGTGGTTTCAAACTACCAGTCTTTCAGTTAGCAGTCAAGTAAATCCATCACTGTACCATCATAGCACCCTAAGTTTACATGCTTTTGTTTTTTATGCTACAGAGAAAGGATATATGTATTTGGGACTGCTACTAAGTGTGTTTATTTTTGCCATTTAAAGTGATGTACTACAAAAGGTATGCAACAAAGACAATGTTTAATGAGTTTATTTTGAAAAGTTATTCGATATGGCCCAAAGTTTTATCTGTATAGCTGAAGCTTAGTGATCTAATTTATGAGACTTTTTGGAGTTTTATTGTTAAGTAGTATATAAAACTAAGAATTGGGTATTTGGGGTGTTAAAGTAGAAAAAATTTCTTCAACTACCAGGTTGGAATGTTAATTTATTCTTTGTGCAATATGCCTCAAAGACAAGAGTTCAATACTTCTTTAGAATAAGTTCCTGAATCAAAATCAAGCTGCATGGGTTCCATAAAGGTTAACATTTTTAACTTTAAGATCTTCAGTTAAATGACTCAAATATTGTTTCTTGGTGACTTATGATAAACTCCTGACAACTTTGAAACTTGATGGAGCACCACAAAAAGATTTGTTACACTTTATGAAGGAAGAATCCTAAAAAGATTTATTTAATATGTTAAAAAACTACATGGAGTGTGTGATCAAAATCAAGAGAAGCATTTGACACTCTTTGGGTTAAAATTTATATGTTAATGTTTCCCTTTATGTTTTTACTTAATATTATACAACAAATGCATAATATTATGTCATAATTTTATTATTTTTAATCACTAACTTTGTCATAACTTGCTTCCTTTAAATCTAACATCATCAAGGCTGACATTTTAGTAAAGACTTGATTATCTCAGTATATTCTTGATATAATCTGACTGTATTATATTAGGATAGTCTAACAGCATAATGATTAAGTGCTGTGGCCGCTAACAAGAAGGTCAGAGGTTCAAATCCACCAGGTGCTCCTTGGAAACTATGGGGCGATTCTACTCTCTCTGTAGGGTTGTTAAGAGTCAGAATTGACTTGACAGTAGTGGGTTTGGTTTTTTTGGGTTTATATGATATCATGTCTCACATTATTATGTATTATATGTGAAGCTCTTTTACAATAGGGTAATCGTATTTAAAGATTTTTTTTGGTCTAAAAAATAATTTTTTAAAACTGACTTTATTTGGCTTTGCATTACTTTTGTGATTCATTTCTGTAAGTCTCACTTTTAAGAGTTGTTTTTATAAATTAGTCATGACCATATTAAGTTTTGTCATCTACAGATAAGTTTTTATTTTGCCAATTTGATGAAAACGTTTTGCCTGAATATCTCAGCAAAAGATGGACTATATGGGATTGATAAAAAATACTGCAATATTTTAAATGTGGATGTCACTAGACTAAATGAAGATTTCCGGAGATACTGCGTAGAAACTGGCAGGGTCACAGACTATGGTTGATACAGAATCACATGGAACAGAAACTAATGACACAGGACTGAGAGGACTAAATTATGACTATGGTTTGATGTGGAAATACTGCTGATCTATTAAAGTCCTACTTTCTGAATATAAGAAAACATTTTCCTCCTGTCTTCTAAATTATCTAACTAACAAGTTTAGGTATTATAAATCTCAAGTTAGATACTGGTGTTGGTAAATTTAATAAATTGTAAATATAACCAGAGGTGTCTGAAATTTGAGCTGTCGTTTAAGATAACAGAATGGCATTAGATTTTCTGTTACACTCCCAAGGAACTGTTTGTGCTTTGATGAATAAATGTTACTGAGTTTATATAAATGCACAACATGAGGTTTTGCAGAATTTAATTGCTGCTGATGAAGTACATGAAAAGCAATCAGTGATGCTGCTTATGTATAAACAATCATCTTATTAGATTTATTTCCTTTGTTCAAAGAGCTTGAGGTCATCATTTTATCAGTTATTTCAGACCACTGACCTATTAATATTGTTGGTATTTCTGTTCTACCTCCTACTTGTGGTGCCCACCCAGTTGGTGCCCACTTTTTAATGTTTTTGATGAAAAATTCTAGAACAGGATCATGATCAAGAGGAGGGAATGATGAAACAGTTGTAAATCTCCCAGAATCCAGATATTTGCTGTTTTTCATGGAAGTTGAGGTAACTCACAAAGGCCATTTGTCTTTTGGTGTCCTCTTGAACCTTGGACTTTAAGGAACAAGAATTGGTTCCTGAAACTACTTTTGAGTCAAACACTGGTCCATGTAAACTAGTAAGACTTTTGTTCTAGGAGTTGTGCTTTTTTCCTTTTTCTTTCTTCCTTCCTTTTTTTTTTGAAGAATTTAGTCTGTTTCAGGAAATAGACTCCAAAGGTCAGACTGGGAGCTATGTTTAGGGTAAATCAGTAATTAGTTTAATTGGTCCCCAAGACTATGCTCTATGAAATGACTGTCTAATGTTTGTAACCGAACTGTTACCTACTCGCTGTGCAGAAAATTATGATTCTTGAAGAAACCAGGTTCTCTGAGATTGAATTCATATCTTCAATGAGCCTTTTGGGAAACCAAATAATTCCTTCAATGTGGCCTTGTCCTGTTACCTTAACTTAAAATCACAGAAGCAGAGTATCTGAGCATAAGAAGATATATTTATAATGATGACAGAAAAATTTGAAAATTCATGATCAGGGAAAGGGAATATGTGAGAGCACCATAAAACTGAGGCACTTGGTCTGACTAAAACAGCTGACACAAGGGCTGGCTCAGACTCCATTAGGCTCCACTTCTGCTTCTGAGAAAGTGACCTATGACTATCAGTGGATAAACCTGGGAGGGGCAGCTTGCCCTTGGGAAGAACACTTAGGAAGTTTAAAATTGATTAACCGAAGACCTCTGAAAGGTGGGATATATTCTGTATTATCTTGCTAATCATGTATCTTTTCCCAAACTTAATTGAATGGTTTTCTTCTGCTTTTGGTCTTTCTGGAGGTCTTGTGCCTAAGCCACCTGAACTTCAGATTATCTTGTAGAAATGTCAACCAGTAAGTACTGCGAATCCTTAATCCAATATTCTAAAGAATATTTTTCACAGACAAAAGAGGCCTTTGATAAATGGAAACTAAGCTCTCCATGCCTACCTGATATCCTCCCAAAAGATTACATATACAGGAAGAAACATCAATTAAAAGAAGCATTAAAACCTTGCTGGAATGGAACAAATTTTGCTCTCATCACCAATTTGCATGCAACTGAACTGTGGAAGATACTAAACCTTAAATCTGTTTGTCACAACACTCCTTTGGATTTGCCGATCATCTGGAAACTTAAAGTTGTAACATCATAGTGGGCTGAAGAAGACGACTGTGTTTCAAGCAGACAGCTTTCCTGATATCACAAACAAGATCTCTTACCCATTCTGTCAAATTCAAGACCATGAGGTCATTGCCCATTGTTTAAATCCTTATAGCTTTGGAGGTTTCTTCACAATGGCAACTTGATGTCATGGATTGGATTGTGTCCCCCCAAAAAATGTGTGTAGCAATTTGACTGGGTCATGATTCCCAGCATTGTATGGCTGTCCTCCATTTAGTGATTTTTCTATGTTGTAAATCCTAATCTGCTTGTGGTTACTAGGGCAAGATTTGATCATGTTAAAGAGTATTAGGGTGGGGCTATAATGCCCTAACTAATGGAGTTTCCCTTGAGTGTGGCTTACACCACTTTTTGTCCTATAACAGATAAAAAGAAAGAGAAGCAAGCAGAGATGAGAACCTTATACCACCAAGAAGCAATGCCAGAGGCAGAGTGCACCCTTTAGATCTGAGTTTCCTGGGTCAAGATGAACCCAGATAAAAGAAAAGCAGATGTAACACAGAGACAGAGTGTGTTCCCCCAATCAGAAACGTGAATTCAAACTTCTAGTCTGCTGGACATGCTATTTCTATTAGAGCAGTACTATCTGACTAAGACTTTTAGGTTTATTGACTGGTAAAAATTTTCCACACAAACTATTGTTTTCACATTCATTACTATCATTGTGTGCTGGTTTCTATATTATATATGACCGATACTATTCCTAATTCTCATACTACTCTTTTTCCACTCAAATAAGAGAAATACTTATTTGTCTATGTAACTTTTTAGATGCTATTTTGCTGTTCATCCCAAGATTTTACAAGAGTTGTTATTTGCCTATGTTATAAAGATGTGTTAACACAGGTCTCTGCTATCTAGTGCTGTTATAAAAGAGTTTAACAAACAAAAATGTATGCTATCACAGTCCAGGAAGCTAAAAGTTCTAATGCAGAGAGCTAGCTCAAGGGGAAGGCTTGCTTTCTTTGTTGGTTCTGGAGGAAGGTCTTGGACATCAATCTCCTGGTGTAGGACTTTCTCAGTGCAGGGACCCTGGATCCGGAAAACGTATTCTTCTCTTGGCTCTTCTTTCTTAGTGATATAACATTTCTCTCTTTTCTGCTCAATTCTCTCTATTTCAGAATAGATTGACTCAATACATAACCTAATCCTGTAGGTTTAGTCCTGCTTTTATTAACATAACTGCCTTTAATACTGCCTCATTAATATCATAGAGTTTAGGATTTAAAACACATAGGATAATCACATCAGAACACAAGGTGGTAGTCAACCATACAATACTGGTAATTATGGCGTATCCAAGCTCATACACATTTTAGGGGACACAATTGAATCTGTAACACCATCTCAACCCTCATCTCTTTGCGCATTGCTGCTCTTTTGCTCCTTGGATTGCCTATAGTGACCTTCTTCTCTGCATTAAGATGTTAAGTAGGCACATCAAAGACAACTTAGCTTCATATATCTTTAACTGGTTACCTAAATGTGCTGTATCACGAATTTGATCCATATTATTTACTGGTCTACTAATCAAATGTTGTCTGATTACTCTGAACACCAATTTAACACCTATGAAGATAATTATAAATCCTTATTTTAGATTGCCTAGAGCTCACTCTTTAAATTATCCCTTGAAAAGCAGGTTATTTCTTAACACACTCAGATCTAAATGTCATCCAAGAATAATACCACAGAAGCAGGGGCTCCAGCTGTGGCATGGTGACAACTTTAGGTAGTAGCTGGCAACAAAATAAACTTCTCTGTCTTCAACAACATTCTAAAACTGCTGTCCTACTGGGAAATATTAATCTAAGTCCACAAAGAAGAAACATTCTTCCCCAAATGAAGGTTGATAATATGGTCAAAGAACTTAGAAATTCTTTATCAAAAAGAGGGAATGAGTAAGAGCCTGGCATATTTTGGGTGACTGATCTAGGAGTGGAAAACGTGGTCTTACAGTGGTTAATTGCTACAACTGCTAACCAGAAAGTTGGCCATTTGAATCCACCAGGCATTCCTTGGAAACCCTATAGGGCAGTTCTACTCTGTCCTATAGGGTGTCTGTGAGTCAGAGTTGACTCAGTGATAGTGGATTTGATTTGGCTTGGGATCTAGGAGCAGGCCCAGCTCCATTTTGTTACAAACTCTTGCTTCTGTATTCCTGAGGCCATATCTTTGACTTAGTCTCATTAATATGCACATGGACTTGGGCCTCTGTCTAGGGAGAACCAACAATGTGGCTTTGCCTAGCCCAGCCAGAGCAAGCCTGGGTAAATCCAGGGAGGGTCAATCAATCAGAATATTACTGAGAAGTTCATGATTCCACCCTTTATCTATCCTTGCAAAACAGCCACTCCTTGGATTTGTTGATTTCCACCTTGTCTGGGTTAATGTCTCCCCATGCAAACATTTCTCATGCTTCCAATAAACCTCTTTGTTTTACTTTAGCAGAATCTAACAGTTTCACTCTATAACAGTTCCTATAAAACTTTATTAACAATAACAAGCACTAGATCAGATTTGGTCAGTGTGCTGTAGTTTAATGCCTTTGGTCAAGCCCATTTCTCATCCTACTGAATCGTTTTCCTTTCTGCCATTATTCTTTATTCTGTGTTATTCCGCATATCATAACCATCTTTCCTGCCATTTTCTCCCACAGCCTAACCCTCAAGGTATTCCTTTCCCTCCATCTTAAAGGATCTTCTACTACAGATGAAACCTCCCCTTGATTGCAGTCTTCTACTTCCTTCTGTCCTTCCCCTACTACGTATCTTCATCCTCAGAAGATCCTTTCTTCTTCTTCCCAGTGCTAACTCTGACACCAACTCAAGCTCCCCTCCCTCACCCCATGCACACAAAGGAGATAGCATTAGCAGCAGTGCAGGGCAATTCAGGACTGGGCTTGGGCCCATGTGCTGAATACATAACCATGTGCATGCAGTATATGTGAAAAATAGTTTCAGATCATTCATCTCAATTTATGCACCTCTTTGGCAGTCTTTGTTCTGCTCTCATGATGGAGTCAATGAAGTTCTGCCAAGTTTATAAATACTTCCTCTGAATGACAATAAATTTGGTCTCCTCCAGTCATTCACTCCATAGATAAAATCTCAGTGAGGTTGCAATCACACTGACACTTAAAGTTAACCATTTTCTTGCTAGATCTTAACATGCTAACCAAACAGATTTTGGGAGTCTCCTATTTATGGGACACAGCTGCCTTATTCAAGGACTTTGTCTATCAGTGTCCCGACAGTTGGAAGCTAATGCATTTGGATGCCTGCCTCTCACACTGCTCTATTCTGAGAATCCAAGACCATTGATAAAATGCAGACAGTTTATAGAGGTCATTGCTCTGGACTTTTGCCTGTACCTTCCTCAACAGCAGATGAATCTACCAGATGTTACAGAAGCAATTCTTTTTTTCATGGAAGGCAAGATTGTCCTCGGTTTTGATGAGCCCTGAAGAATGTGTAGGTATGGAAAGCATATTAATAATATATCATCTCCTATTTGCTTTTTGTCCTAATTCCTTCTTCCTTCTTCTCTTTTGTAACTTTCTAGCTCCGTAGTATAGCACCAGATATGTGGAAGACATTTTAGTGTCTTCTTGTCATCACCAGCACTGCCAAGTTTCTTTCCTTTCTTCCGTACCTACCTGGCTACCCAGAACTCATTTGACTGCTTTGTAAAAGCGTTTTAAGTGGTTAGCTGAGGCTACAATTATTTTAATTTTTTTTGCCTGAATTGATAATTGACTGATTCATCACATTTTTTTTTTGTTTGTTTTTGTTTTATCAATATGCTGACAGTAAGCTCTAGGAGAAAAAAATCTTTGAATTCCATTTTCTTATTCATTTTCAGATCTGTATGTAGAGAAAAGGCTTGGAGACACAAAGATGGCATAGGTGATTAAAGAGTTTAAAGGGGCATGAGGGTATTATTGGGTGACAATAGGAAACCATCTGACTGCAATATATGCCCATGTAGACAGTGATGTCTTTTTATATGTGTGTTTTTCTCTTTCTCTTCTTCTTTTGTTACTTTCCTACTTCTATTTCATCTTTACCCCTCTCTTTGTCTTTTCTTTCTACTCTCTCCCACTTTAAAATAAAGAGGAAAATGGAATCAGGTAGTTAGGCTTTCTTTTTTTCAAAGATTACTACTGTTACCTAAGTAATATTGAATGAAGTTTTTTCTATCTTGAGTTCTATATTATTATGATTTATTTGAGTATAGGATATTAGATCAGTAGCCTGTTGCTGTCATACGCTTTGAGAAGTGTAATTCTAAATGGAAAATAAAGTGTCTTCACTGTCAGAACAGAAACAGCAAAGACCATTTATATTGTTTCCTTCTCTGCTTCCTTCCTTCTTTCTTTTTTACTTTCCTTCCTTGTTTTCTTCTTTCCTTCCTCTCTTCCTTCCTCTGCCTTTTCCATCTTTCCCTGGCTCAGTCCATACACACCACCACAGCCAGTATGGCAGAGAGGTGACCCCAGAGCATTCCCAAACATCCCAGCGTCAGTGTCCTGCATACTTTTCTGGTTACTCACACACAGCTGTGTCACTCGGATGACTAAGGACCAAGACACTCACCTCGGCTTCCTCTTGGGAGGAGTGATGATTCACAGCAGTTCGCCCCCAACATCAGGAAACCACCTGTGACTTTCACTAGCACAGGCTCAGGGCTTTGTACACAGCACGGTCTTGACTCAATAAAGAGTGCTGACTGACTGGGGACCAGGTGGCTGACAGGCCAAGCCCTTGTTAATGCACGGTAAAAATGACACCAGCCACACTCAGAGTCACACAGAGACGGCCCTGGGGAGTCTGCACAAGATGTCCTATTGTCAAGGCTCATGTACTTCCCAGACCCAAGGATATGGACTCAGGCCCTGGCTTCAGCTTCTGAACTTATTGATGAAGAGACTTTGAGCTTCTTAATGTGTATATCTGAGTCTCTGTTTTTTCATCATAAAACAGAGCTAATGCTGCTGATCTTGCAGGCTCCTCTGGAGCATCTAGCATCTGTAGATTACCAGCACAGCACATAGTATATGGGAAAGAGCCAAGAGAAAGGAAGGATAGAAGAGAACAAAGGGCAGCATCTAAGTGTACATGACAATTAATGCAGGGGTTGGCTGGAAAAACTGATCCAAACAAGACAAGGCACCAAAGGAAAAGCTGGAATCCTGTGCCTTGGGTGGTGGTGCACACTTGCGTATTTTCTGACCTTGTTGACTACACAGCACCACCTAGGGGCAGAGCATGCTCCGTCAAATGTTCATCTCTGCCAGGTCCTCTGACCCAACTTAACTCCCTTGTCCCTTTGTGTCCCTTTCCCCCCAGCCCTCCTGTTGCCTCTGCTCCCTCTTTTCCCCTCCTATGCACTTTCTCATCCCACTCTTAATCTTTTTTCCTCCTCTATCTCCTCTTCCTGGGACAGTGTTTTTCACAGTGGGGTCCACAGGGCTTTGGACAAAATGATTACTCTGTGGGAAGTCAGATAATGACCATTCCCAAACATCTCTTGTCCCTCCTCCTCTGCTCCATGTCACTGATTTCCTTTGGATGGCACTGGAAATTCCGAGAGAGCCTTGGCCACGCTGACCCTGGGATCTCACCAGCCCATCACGGTGCCACGGACAGCCAGGTCATTTTTATTACCATTGTCAGCCCTAAGAGAAGAACCCTCACAAGGCAGGTCCACACCTCTTGGGCCCCCTTTCTTTAGTATAAATTCCACTGTTCTCTAACTAGAGCAAGAACTCTACCCAAAGAACTCACAAACTAAAGGAAACGGCAGAGTTTTCACTTATGAAAAAGAAATCTCAAAAGAGTGAAGAAAAATTTTGGCCAAGTCTGCATCTTATAAGACTTGCCAATTTCTATTCCTCGTTCTAGATATCGTTATTTAAAAACAATGCTGAATTGAATTACAGAATTCTTTCCTTTGAAATACATTTATAAAGATATTTTGGATTCAGTTCAGTGTTCTCTCCACACCTCCTTAAATCTCTCTCATTCTTCTCAAAAGCTAAGATTTGTTTTAAAATCCCTACAAGTTATGCTTGAAATAGCCTCAAGTTTGCTCATGATAAAGTGTTTTTCAAAGCTCAGTAGGAACACTGTAATGTGATAATGAATCTCCTGAAACATACTAGAGTACATCACTCCACAAACATATGCGTTCGTATGTTATCCTGCAAATTATTCAATGTGCCGATTTTAATCTAGAGCAGGGAATAACAAACATAAACTAATTGTTCCTGCTTAGTCATTTGTTCACAGAACCAAATAGGAAATCTACACCTTTCTACTGTGCTTAGCTATTAGCAAACTAAAATTTGTTTGGCTGTAAAATTCTTTCTAGCTCATATTATAGAGTTAAACTTAGCAAATACTTTTAAGTTTCAACAGTTTTCATCAAGTCAGAGATTTATGTGGAAATAACTATCTGAGTCAATTGACAGCCAAGCACCTTAACCACTGTGCAACTGGAAATCCTGTTTCAACCCTCTTAGTAATCCTTACAGAAGCATTTCTCAGCAAGAGTTCTGTGGAGCCCTAGAGTTATTGCTAGGGGTTGCATAGTTAATCTTGATTGAAAATAATATACACAACTTTTTTTTAGCACTGATAATGTTAACTCGATGCTAGCACTCTCACTGACAGTCTATGATCAAACAGCCCAGTTAATAGTTTCATCAGAGGTCTTTGAGTCCTGTATGATAGTGCACAGTAGGACCACATTCCTTTGGTCGAGTCCATTTTCAGATTTTTGATGCCACTGATAACTGGTGAACACTATACTGTGAAGTAATCCCTGCTGGCATAGTGGGGTAAGTGCTACATCTGCTAACCAAAAGGTCGGTAGTTCAAATCCACCAGGTTCTCCTCAGAAACTCTATGGGGCAGTTCTACTCTGACCTCTAGGTTTGTTATGAGTCTGACCTGACTGAATAGCATGGGTTTGGTTTTTTCAGTTTATATTGTGAAGGGAAACCCCGGTGGTTTAGTGGGTAAGTGTTATGGCTGCTAACCAAAAGGTGGGCAGTTCAAATCCACCAGACGCTCCTTGGAAACTCTAGGGAGCAATTCTACTTTGTCCTATAGGGTCACTATGAGTCCAAATCAACTCAATGGCAGTGGGTTTGGTTTGGTTTTGGGTGGTATTGTGAACAGAAAAGGATGACAGGTTGTCTCAGTGTCTACTTCCTTAATTACGTCCTGCAGACTGTTGTTTTTGGCCACCGACTGACAGCATATCACAGTTTAGTTTTGGTCTCGTGATCATATTCCATCTACTGTCCTGTTCTTTAAAAGTCTAGACTTAAAAAAGAGTTATCCTATACAGCAACAGTGGCTTCTGTAGGTCCACCTCCTCTTTTTCCTGTCGGATTTGGTTGCAACTATAATTTCAACATAAACCACCGATAGCAAGTTGTTTCTGACTCATAGCAATCTTATAGGACAGTGTAAAATTGCTTCCGTAGTGTTTCCAATCTTTACAGAAGCAGACTGCCACATCATCCTCCTCCCATGGAGTAGCTAGTGGGTTTGAACCACCAACCTTTGGTTGGCAGCCAAGTGTTTAACCACTGCATCATCAGGGCTCCTTCAATTTCAACATAGACATTAGAAAAGCACTAAGAGCTACAGGATTTAACAGTAGAATGGAACTTTTGATGGGCATTAGTAGCATGTATTGTTACCTATTTCCACAATAAATTGCTTGAGAAACAACTCTAAAACTCAGTGGCTTAACCCAGTACCAAAAATCAAACCCATTACTACCAAGTCCATGTTGACTCACAGTGACATATGTGTTACAAAGTAGCACTGAGCTCCACAGAGTTTTCTTACCTATAATCTTTACAGAAGCAGATCATCAGGTATTTTTCCTGCAGTGCCATTAAGTGAGCTCGAAATGCCAACCTGTCAGTTTTGTCAAGTGTAAACCATTTGTACCACTCGGGAACCTCTGCTTAACACAATAACCATTTATTGTTGCTTGTATGTCTCTGTCTTGACTCAGCAGTTATTCTCATCCTGACTGCATTTAGTTAGACTCACTCATGGGTCTTTAGTCAGTTATGGGTCAACTATAACTTACTTCATCTTGGCTAGGCTTCCTCACATGTTTATTTGAGGCTTGATTAGGACAAACGGGCTCACTCAACTCTGCTCTGTGTGACCTTCCATCTTGAAGCTTATTCTCATGACAAAAATCAGAGAAGTATACAATGCCTTTGGCATATTGTTGGTATCATTATGTTCTGTTCATCAGAGAAGGGAACAAAGTTATTACAGACTCAAAGAATGGGGAATAAGACTCCGTCACTTGGTAAGAGGAGCTGCAAAGGGGCTGTCGTTGCAATCAACCAACCAACAGCTGCTCCGAGTGTTGACAGTCTGAGACTCTGACTAGAGTCAGAGAAGCAGAAGAGACTCTAAGAAGGATCCACAGTGTGGACAAAAAGATTACCCCCTTGGGCATACATAGACAAAGCCTAAGGAAGTGAGAACTACTTGAAAGGATTGTAAAGAGAGTGAGTCTTCCAAAAGAGCATGAATCAACAGATCCAGAGGCACACTGTCAGCATTCTTTTTACCCTCTGGCTGGTGGGTCTAGAAATATGGGAGATGTGGGAAGATTTGTAGGCTTCATACAAGACAAGCTTCAGAGGTTGCAGTGAAGTCATAGAGAACACACGTTTGTTTTGTTCCCTTGTAGCATCTTGGACAACATCCTGGGACATGATATGTAAGTACAGGTTGCTTTCATTTAGCTCCAGTGTAACATGTACAGCTATATTTCAACAATTTAAGTTTATTGTGTCTGATACACTACATCTGATGACTTGAAGCAATCCCTACAGACTTCCTTCTTGTTGGAACAACGCGCTTTCTGGTCACCACATTGCAAAGACAAGCTTTCTTTCTTCAGCCTTGCTTCATAGGCTGTAGTTTCTCAGTCTTTAGCTCTGTGTCTGCCTATCTTCCTTCCTCTTTTCCACCTCATTTTCATCTTCTTGTCTTTGCTCCTTTGTTTGAGAAAGCAAATAAACCCAGGAAGCAGTGTTTAAGAGGTAAAATGCAAAAAACAATCAAATAAACAAACAAACAAAACTGGTACAGTTTAAAGCTCATTAATGCTTGAGGGGAAACGTGCTAAGAGTAAAATATGTATCAGTAATGTTGGAAAGGAATGTGGCACTATCTGTCAACATCTAAAATTTGTGTGCCCTTCGATGTAGCAATTTCACTTTAGAGAATTAATTATGTAGATAAACGTGCACAACGTGCAAGTGTGTATGTGAGTCTCTGTGTGTGTGTGTAAGTGGACACATTATTGTACCAACTTATAAAGAATATTGATAACAGCATTGTATGAACAGGAAGGTAGTAACAACAAAAAAGTCCACCAATAGGGCCTATTTAATAAGTTAGATTACCACCCAAAAACCCAAACTCACGCCGCTGAGTCGATTTCAACTCATAGCAACCCTATAAGACAGAGCAGAACTGTTTTGTAGAGTTTCGAAGGAGTCCCTGGAGGATTCGAACTGCCAGTCTTTTGGTTAGCAGCCCTAGTACTTAACTACCACACCACCAGGGTTTCCTAGATTACCACATGACCAATAAAAAGGGTAGGCATTTCTATATGTATGGATAAAGAAAGATGTGTAGGACATACTGATAAGTAAAAAAGAATCAAGTTACAGAAGAGTATACTGTTTGTCTTTTAGGCTTAAAAACTTAGACAATTTATGTAGGTATGCGTGTGCATACATGTTTTCATCCAAATTCTTTGAATGTGTGTAAAAAAACTGTTGATCATTATTACCTCTGGGGAATCAAACTGGAGGGCAGCAGAGGGGGAGATTTATGTTTCCATTTAAAGTCACCTATAAGAAAAATCGGATCCGACTCGATGGCACTTGGCATAAGAAAAATTTCTACCTGAAGCATACTTTGTGTTTATAGTTTAAAACAGACTAAAATGTATAATTCACAAAGTTATTTAAACTATTTTTCATGTCCCAAATCATCTGTATCCACCAGGATGCTTGGTTACTGACAGTAGCATCTACTCCCATCAGCTTGAGCAAAATCAAACCGGTTCTTATCACATCAATTTTGATTCATGGCAACCCCACATGTGTCAAGTAGAACTGTATGCAGTCCATAGAGTTTTCAGTGGCTGAGATTTCAGAAGTAGACAGTAAAGTTTTCTCCCAAGGCACCTCTGGGTGCATTTAAACCTGCAAACTTTTGGCTAGCAGACAAGTGCATTAACAATTTGTACCACAATTTGGAACAAAGTAGAGACCCCAGAGATGCCATCATTCTCCTATGAACAGCTGATATTTGACGAAGGTCCTAAGATTTTGAACTGGGATAAGAACAGTCTCTTTATCAAATGGTGCTGGCATAATTGGATATCCATCTGCAAAAAGTTGAAACAAGATCCATATCTCACACCTTATACAAAAATCAACTCAAATTGGATACAAGACCTGAATATAAAAGCTAAAACAATAAAACTCATCCAAGATAAGTTGGGTCAGCAATGTACGTTTTAATATGCAATATAGACTGACTTCAAAATCTGACAAACAAAACACTTTCATCAGAAGAGAAAATAGATAGATGGGAATGAATAAGAATCAATCACTTCTGGTCATCCAAAGACTTCATCAAAAGAATTAAAGGACCACCTACAGAAAGGGAAAAAATATTTGGCAACTCTATGTCAGACCGACACCTGATCTCCATAACCTATAAGGTTCTACAAAATATCAATAAGAAAAAGACAAATCATCCAGTTAAGCGGTGGACAAAGGAGATGGACAGACACTTCTCTAAAGAGGAGATCCAGGCAGCCAAAAAACACATACAGACATGTTCACGATCATTAATTATTAAAGAAATTAGAGTCAAAACGACAATGAGATACCATCTCACCCCAACAAGATTGGCCATGATCCAAAAAACACAAAACAGTAAATACTAGAGAGGCTGTGGAGAGACTGGAACTCTCCTTCACTGTTGGTGGGATTGCAGAATGGTGCAACCTCTTTGGAAAGCAATTTGGCGTTACCTTAAAATAATGGATCTAGATATACCATCTGACCCAGTAATTCCTCTGCTCGGAATATATCCTACAAAATCAAGGCCATTCACACCAACTGCTACATGCACATGAATGTTCATTGCAGCACAGTCCACAACAGCAAAAAGTTGGTATCAACCCAGATGCCCAATAACAGAAGAACAGATGGGTAAACTTTGGTATATGTACTCAGTGGAATACTATACAGTGATAAAGAACAGCAATGATAGCAGGAAACATCTCTCAATTTGGTCTCAACTGGAGGACATTATGTTGAGTGAAACTAGTCAACAACAGAAGGACAATTATTATATGAGAACCCTATGATAAAAACTTAAAAGTGTACTCATACATAATAGAAAAGACTCTTTGACAGCTACAAGGGTGGGGAGGGTAGGAGAGTGGGAGGGCAAGGGGCGAAGGTTTAGATTAGATAGTTGTTAGAAATTTGGTTGGGTAAAATTGGTGACAAGACACATTAGTAAGAAGATCAATATTAATGGGACTTCGACACAACTTGTGTACTCCTCCTCTCTTAACCCAGTATTGTAAGCACAGAGTATGTACACTTTCATTTTTTATTTAATAAAAAAATAAAAATTAAAAAAAAAAAATTTGTACCACACAGAGACTCTGTAATTTGATGAATGTCTTAGTCAGCTGCGACTGCTCTAACAAAAATACCACAAGTGTGTAGATTTATGAAAGAAATTTCACTCTTTTATGGTCCAGTAGGCTACAAGTCCAAGTTCAGGGTGTCAGCTCCAAGGGTAGGCCTTCTCTCTCTGTTGGCTTTTTGATGAAGGTCTTTGTATTGCATCAGTCTTTCTTTGGTCCGAGAGCATCTTGGTGCAGGAGCCTCAGGTTTGAAGAATATGCACTGCTTCGGTATTGTTTCCATGATGGTATGAGCTCTCCAACTCTCTGCTTGCTTCCCTTTCTTTTTATCTTTTGTAGGACAAAAGAATAAAAGGTGGTGCAAGCTGCACTCCCAGGAAACTCCCTTTACATTGGAGCAAGGAAGAGACAGTAGGAAGAGTATTCAGTCCCACCCTAATCCTCTGTAACATAATCCACTTGGTTAACCACAGGCAGAGACTAGGATTTATAGTGCAGGAAAATCACAAAATGGAGGACAATCACAAAATTCTAGGAATTGTGGCCCAGTCAAATTTTTACAAACATTTTTGGGGGGACACAATTTAAATCTGTGACAAACAGCTAGAGGATTGTTATAATATACTGGGTAACTTGCAGAATTCAGGATTGTATAGAGCACTGGTACTAGACTAAACTCCTAGGAACAAGCAGCTCATAGAGTCACAGAAGTGTGATGAGGTAACCACTGCCACCACTGCCTCTGCTGCTAGCCAGGCCTAGCCTCATGGAACTCATTCCAGACCAAATCTTGCTCACATGAATCTGACCTGTGAGAACTAAGTCACATGTCTGTCCTCTAGCAGCAATGAAGCCTAGGAAATGTAAGGTTTAAGTTTTAAAAATCCCTCTTGGGAAGGTGATTTCAAATGCAGAAAATATTAAAACATAGAAAGATAGTGTTTTAAAAATGTAGATCATTTGTAAATGAGGGACTTTTGCTACACAATTCTATATGTTATTCCTGTTGGGACCCTTTTCAAGTAAACATATTTTGTGAGGGAGAAAATTTATTCCCAAATTATGCTCACATAAGATTAAAATGAGTGATAACTGTGATCCAGATTATTGCTTAATGAATCATTCACCAATTTAAGTATGGGAAAGTTTCTGGCAGAAGGACACTAGCATTTCAAAGACCAGTAAATTGAAATGAATCTTGAATTAAATGGTTTTTCTCTTGAGTTCTAGAATAGGAATTATTGTTAACATTTAATTAATGTTCATTGTATGTTAGACACCATGACAGGTGTGGTATATGGCCTAAAATTAAAGTCCAATATTATGGGCTGCTTTGACATCTGGTAAAGTTAAGAGTGCCTTGAATGGTCTAACCACTAATTCCGCTCCACATTCTGCTTCTGCAGCTAAGGCCCTCAGTCAAATAACACTCCTTATTAAACAGACCAGGTAACAAACCAAATCTATTGCAATCAAGTCAATTCTCGCTAATAGCAACTCTATAGGACAGAGTAGAACTGCCCTGTAGAGTTTCCAAGGAGTACCTGGTAGATTTCAACTGCCGACCTTTTGGTTAGCAGCCACAGCACTTAACCACAGCACAATCAGAGTTTCCAAACCAGGTACACAAACCAAACCAAATACACTGCTGTAGAGTCAATTCTGACTAATAGCAACACTATAGGACAGAGCAGAACTGCCCCATAGAGTTTCCAAGGAGTGCCTGGTGGACTTGAACTGTTGATCTTTAGGTTAGCAGCCATAATACTTAACCACTGTGCCACCAGAGTACAGTTCCTGCTTATTCCTTAACAGTGGGCTTCAGTTCTCTGCTAGCCTATGGAATTACTAAAACAAGCCAATCACATCTTCCCATAGAACTAAGTGACACTTCATCCTCTTGTTACTACAAAGCCTGCCTCCCACAGTCCCCTGTTGTTCAAACTATTCCTGAATGTAATCTCTGTATGGTCTTGTATAGCATACACCATTCTTCATTTCTGGGCTGTGACTATATGTAACAAACAATCTACTGTCAATTTCATCTGCCCACTGTCAAGTGTCACGTGTTTCGCCATTGCCAAAGCCCTAGGGTAGAAATCTTTCCCTCACCAGTAGGGTAAATAATAGGCAATTAAAACATTGAACTGTTTATGTATGAAACAAGAAATAAAAATTGCTTTAAAAAATATTACTGTGGTCACTGGAGTACACAGAAGTGACTGGTGATCACTTTCCTACTCCAACTGTACTTCAGATCCTGTTAAGGTAACACTAGAGAAACTAAACAACCTCTAGATTCCCCAAAAGCAACAAACT
The DNA here is from genome assembly GCA_028571685.1 of Heterohyrax brucei. NCBI lineage: Eukaryota > Metazoa > Chordata > Mammalia > Hyracoidea > Procaviidae > Heterohyrax > Heterohyrax brucei. Next base: position 165,848,421 of record CM053140.1, read on the forward strand.
TTGGCTAGACACATAACAAAAAATCCACCCATGGCTCCAGGAAGCCTCCAAAAGAACCAAAGAACTTCCCACATGAAGAAACTTTTCTGAAACTATCAGAGGTCAAGTACAAAAGGATTATATAGATCCCTCCTAGACATTATACAAAATGCAGCAGAGCAAAATGAAAAATTAAGAAAGCTGATCAAATCAACAAAACACCAGTATTCTGAAATCCAGCAGAGTGATAACAAAATCAATGAAATAGAAAATTCAATTCAAAGCCAAGAAGGGAGAACTGAACAAATGGAAAACAGATTTTCTGACTTGGAAGACAGAGCTACTGACTCCAGCATCTATGAGGAGAAATCAGAGAAAAGAAACAACAAAAATGAAGAAGCATTAAGAAACATGTGGGACTGTATCAAGAGGAACAATCTACAATGAATTTGAGTTCCTGGACAGGGAGGGATGCCTGAAAACAGAGAGAGTATTGTTGTTGAGCTGTGGACAGAAAATTTCCCAGAAATTATGAAAACGAGAGAATATAGATATCCAAGGTGCATATAGAATGCCACACAATAGAGACCCCAAAATAAAGCCACCAAGATATATTATAATCAAGCTTAACAGGACGAAACATGAGCAGAAACTCTTAAAGGCAGAGAGATTCAAAGCAAAGCTAACATGCAGAGGGAAACCCTGTAGGCTTTCGTCTGACTTCTCAGCAGAAGTGATGCTGGCATGGAGGCAGGGGGATGACACATTCAAAGCCTTGAAGGAGTGAAACGTCTAACCAAGAGCTATATATCCAGCAAAACTGTCTTTCAAATACAAAAATGAAATTAAGACATTCATATATAAACAGAAACTCAGAGACTTTGTAAAAACCAAACCAAAGCTACAAGAAATACTGAAAGAAGTTCTTGGCTTAGAAAAACAAAACCATTAATTCTATATTTTAGGAGGCAGTACAGGACACATCATCCAAAAACCTACTCAGTTAGGGAAGGCACAAAACTCAAAGCTGTAATATTAAAAGGAATGATCCAGTGATCATATCATAAAAATATTACTGTGGTCACCACCTCCAATACTCTAATGTGTCAGTCAGAGTTCAATCAGAGAAGCAGAGCTGGTAGAGACTTATACTAAAAGATTTATTGCAAACCTGCAAGTTATTGATCAGTCTTTCTCCAATCCTGATGCTGCCATCTTCTTCATATAAACCAGGTTCTGAGATATTTGCTCTACATACAGGTGGAATAACTCCAGTTATGGGAGATAACACTGCCACACATCTTTTCTGATTTTGACCCTTATAGTATCTTCTTTTTCTGTTCAAACACCTGTCTCTTGGTCTATGTACAAGTTCCCATGTGAGCACAATTTAGTATTCTGAACTCCCATCCTTTGTAATGCCATCCATAATTTGTTATGATCCACACAATTAAATACGTTTTTGTAGCAAATACAACACCGGTAAACATTTTTTCCGGCATTCTCTGCCTTTAGCCAAGATCCACCTGATTATCAGCAATGATAGCCCTTGTTCCATGCCTTCTTCTGAATTTGGCTTGAACTCTTGACAGTTTCTTGTCAATGCATGACTACAGATGTTTGTTTTTGAATTATCAAAATTTCTATAGCATGCAGCTTTAATCATGTTGCTCCATAATTTTCACATTCCATTTGTTCACCCTTCTCTGGAGTCGGTAAAAACATGGATCTCTTCCAGTCAGTTGGCCAGATAGCTGTCTTCTAAATCTCTTGACAGAGGCAAGTGAGCATTTCCTGTCTTTTTTACTGAAATGAAGCAGAAATGTGAGGCTGAGATCTAAGGATTTCATGAGAGGAGGAAGAAGAACAGCTCAAAGCAGTTTCTATATTTATTTTATTTTAAAGAAAAGACACTGTTTGTAAAGTAGTCAAGTTGAGACAGCCAGCTGCAGAAGTTCCTAGAGAACAAACCATATATGAAAGAACAGAGATTCAGATTTGACTAATAGAGTCCAGAAAATTTATTAATGTAGGCAAGAATCATTTGAAAGTTTTAATGGAAATTTTTGAACCCTCGAAATAAAATATTGCAAGGATATAGAAAGCAAAGCTGTACTTTTAAAAATAAACTTAAATTTTTAAAGTTAGTCACTTTGGTTTCTAAAGAAGTTGAGTTAGTGGAGAGCTACTTCCTTTAGCAGCTGATGCTAATGGGTGCATCAGGACAATGATAATGCGTGTGTGTCTGATCAAATCACTTTTTTTTTAACAACCAAGAATAGCACTAACTCACTTAAAGTTGCTGAGTCCGGGACAGCTAGCTGAGTGAATTAGTACGTTTGGGGTTGCAGGTGGCAGAAACATTCAGACCAGCTTGGATGAGGATAGGTTTCATATACCTGCAGAAAGGCCTCCAAGGATGCCCTGTATGGTGCAATGAACCACTTTCATATGGCCTTTCTAGGCATGATCTTGTAACTCCCACAAAGTTACTGGCTGGGACTATGCAAATAAAGTATATAAAATCATTACAGGGATCTGAGAGTTTACTATGACTATGCAAATAAGATGACTTGGCTACCAAAGGGATTGGTCAGTTTTGCTGTCCTGCTACCCTTAAAAGGGCTAACCCCACAGAGGCTCAGGGGGATCTTAATACCATCAAGCAGAAGAGTCTAGACTGGAACACTTCCTTCAAACCAAAAACAAGGGAATCTTTGTGCTAAGAACTTCCAAGACCCAGAGAAAACAACAATGACTGAAAATGGCAAGTGACAAAGACAGTGAAGCCTGCCCAGCCTAAAGAATGAGAGCTGAGTGCCTTCAGGGAGGAAGCTTGCCAGTGCAACTTGAAGAGTTGTAATGCTTGCCTGTGCAGGGAAGAGGTCTGAGTGTGCCCAGTGCAGGGTTTGCCAAGGATGATCTTATGCAGGGGTCATCCTACAGCAGAAAGAAGCCAGACACCTCTGGACAGAAAGCTTGCCAACAGAGATCTAACAGCTACAATACAATATTTGCTTTGTGTAAACAGTAACGATGACTTTCACCTTGCCAACACAAGGTGTTTCGTGGGTTCGGCTTGATTACAGATGAACATAGGGCCCACGGAATGGCTGGTGTATGTGCCTCTTAGCAGTCCAGTGGCTACCCGGAAGTCTGCGGCACAGACTGGGTACATGTGCAATCCAGATAGGTAGACAGGCACATACTTACACCCTGGAAATTCATCAGCCCTCTCAAACCGTCTCTGATTTTGCTTCCTTTCCAACTTGGCTTCCATATATGCTGCTGAAAAGGGTTTGTCCTGTACTGTGGATGGTGTGGCAATTCCAAAGTCTCACATCTCTACCCCTTAGAGATTTAAGATTCTCGAAGTAACCCAAGGGATGGGCTCTTATTGGCCTGCCTTAGGCCTGGGTGGTGCCGATCTCTGGACAATAAATTTTGGCCAAGGAAGATGGAAAATATGCCTGGTCTAGGTGAGGTACTTACTTCTGAACCAATCACTGGGCTGTAGGATGGGGTCTATAAGAAAATGTCAAGTCCTATTCAAACCACATGGTTGCTCTGGGGCAAAGGAGTATGTCCAGGAAAGGGTAGGAAGAGTACTGTTACGGGCATTCTGAGCAATAGACGTTCACTACAGAGAGACGACTGATAGTTTGGAGCTTCATTTTCATTCATTAAAAGAAAAACACCAAATTGCTTTTCTGTTAGAGAAAAAACACTGTTTCAAGTGATCATTCCATGCATTCTGTGTGCAAAATTAAGAGCTATTAGCTGTTTAAGAGCCTGCAGGTATAAAAATGACTCATCACTGTCTATCTACATTTCACATCTCCAAGAGCTGTTGCTTCTTGGAAACCTTCCATTAAACCTTTGATTAAGTTCAAGGTGATTGAATTATTGTAACTTTAGTCATGTTCTGATAGACTGATCTCCGGCTCTACTCCATTCCTAAGATTATTACTTTATTCATAGACTCAGCACATTAATGAATGCCTATCAAATGCCAGGAATACAGATATAGAAAAAAGAGAGACAGAAACAAGCATAGGCCCTGCCCTCAAAAGCTCTATCAAGTACATCAGACAAGTAAACAGATTACTTCTTACTTGTGATTGACCTGTTCTGTTTTCTACCAGGTCAGTGAAAAACATGTCCTTTTGCACTTCAAAATACCAGCTTCTCCTACCTCACTGACAGCTAAGTTTTTGCAAGTAGTGAGTAACTTCCAAGTTCAAATACAAATAAGAATTAAAGTATACATGTCTGTGGGAGAACTGAGAGTGTTTTAAGTTAAAATGACTGATCTTATATTCTTTTCTCTAAGTAGAGCGACCATATAATAATCATTCATACTGGGTCATTTTAAGGGAGAAAAGCAGTGCTTCCCAGATGGGGCTAGGGGAATTGGTGGCATGCTGGAGATCCAGATTTGATTACCAGCCAACAGACCTCGCATACAGCTACCATCTGTCCGTCATTGGTAACTTGTGTGTTGTTACGATGCTCAACAGATTTCAGTGGAGATTCCTGGCTAAGACAAACTGGGAAGAAAGATCTGATGATCTACTTCTGAAAAATCAGTCAAGAAGAAACCTACGGATCACAACAGTACACTCCTGAACTGGTCATGGGGATGGCACAAGCTGATGGGCAACACTGAATTCCACTCCATATGTGGTTGTCATGATTTGGGGATGACTCAACGGCAGCTAAATACAATAATCCAGACAGGACAGTGGGAGAACTGGGCCTATAAGGACATAAATTTGATAGAAAACAAAGAAGAAACTTTGTAAGGCTGGGAGGAAGGAAGTATTGGGAAGAGCAAATGAAGGAGAGGGATCCAAACCTTCTATTTCCCAGTGGCACCAATGGGAAACCCTGAGTTAGGAGGATGTTTGGGCTTTGGAACCCTGGTTTGACTTGGACTCATTCTGAAGTGCCACTGAGTTGAGTTGGGAAGGAATTGAGCACCTGAGGAGTTGAATATCTGAGATGCAGAGAGATGACAACAGCTGTGGAAGACTTGGAGGTTATTCACAGAAAGTGGGTGGTGAAAACTACCATCAGTCACTTATACTTGGACCCTTGTCCTCGGAGAATCTGGAGGCAGGCAGTTTGCGTCAGGCTGTGAATCACTCATGGCAGCCCTGTATCCAGGACCAGCACATGTTTAATAAACAGAGACAGAGGCACAGAAGGACAGCAAGAAGAAATGGGAAATGTGCCCTTGGAGAAGGAGGCAGACAGGGGAACCAAACAGGAAGGAGAGCAGCTCTGTGGGTAAATTTTACTTAGTTCCCAATTTTGTTTAAAGCAAGGACTGACATAGAAGAGAAAGTAGGGCCAGGAGGTGTTGGGATGTGAGGCATGGCAAAAAATTAGTTGACAGTAAAAAGAACAACTCAGAGAGGTTAAAATAGAAAATGTATGCATTTATTAGAGGCTACACATTCTGCTCTCTGTAAGTTAAGAAATTAACACTTTTCCGTCTAGCAAGTTATTCAAGTAAGGAACCAGTACTCACTGCTCCCACAGCTTCTGAATAAGGTTGGGAGGCTGGACAGAAAGGATACTCCTTCGAAGCCACAGTTCAGCAAGCTCCTTACAGTTGCTCCTTTGAGGAGCACAAACGAGTTTTTTTCATGAAGATAAATTATGGCAAGCAAGCGCTACTTAATGCTATTTTGTCGTGTAACTTTGCAGGCTTTATTCACAGATGTTAAATACACCTTACAGACTTTCCTACTGAACACCATGTTCTGTAAGTCTAGACATGAGGTCTGTAGTTGCACTTGGCGTTTTCACAGGACAGTAGTTGTTTGGGAAAACCTTTCTTTTTCTTAAGTGAGAATGCTCCTGAACCACTTGCACTGTGACCCTTCTCTCTCTCTCTCTCTCTCACTCGCTCTGTCTCATTCTCTCTCACCCCTCTGCCTGCTGTCTGCGAAAAGTGAAACTTGGAGTTCTCTGTGAAATTACCACTAATCCTGCACCATTTTAACGTGTTGTTAAACATCATCCATTTCCCTCTGGGTAGTAACAGTCACTGAGCTCTACGTCACTGTGAAAATGTGAAGCAGCATATTTCATGCACTTGCTTTTATGAGTCCTTTGGCTCTTCTAGGCTTTCCTTTGCTTTAGCTCAGCCCACAAAACAGAGTATCTGTTAACATTTCCCCAGTCCGCTATTCGAGAAAAAAAACTACCTGATACTAATCATGATTGCAGAACTCCTTGACCAACTGTCTTTTGTTCAGAATTCTTGAGGCTATGGGGTTTGCTCCTCAGAGAAATAGTGTCTACGGTGTCTGAGACACACAACTTTTCAAATTTTGGTAAGCCCAAGAAATGTCAGAGGAGGAATTCGTCAGCAATGCAGAGTACCGGGTGAAACCACTCAAAAATTCTGAGTGGGTCTGGAGTTGTTGTGGTGGTTAGGGGCTGTCAAGTTGGTTCCAATGCACAGCAACCCTGTGTACAACAGAATGAAACACTGCCTGAGTCCTGCACCATCCTCACTATCACTGTCATATTTAAGCTTTCTGTTGCAGATATTGTGTTAATCAGCTTCCTTGAGGGTCTTCCTAGTTGTCCCTGACTCTCTACCAAGCATGATGTCCTTCTCCAGGGACTGATCCCTCCTGATAACATGTCCAAAGTCTGTGAGACAAAGTCTCCTCATCCTTGCTTCTAAGGAACATTCTGGCTATACTTCTTCCAAGACAGATTTGTTGGTTCTTTTGGAAGTTCAGGGTTTATTCAATATTCTTCACCAGCACCACAGCTCAAAGACATCACTTTTTTGGGGGTCTTCTTTGTTCATCGTCCAGCTTTTTGGATGCATATAAGGTGATTGAGAATACTACTTCTTGGGACAGGCGCATCATAATCCTCAGGCGACATTTTGCTTTTAAACACTTTAAAGAAGTCTTTTGCAACAAATTTGCGTAATGCAATGCATCATCTGATTTGGGTAAGGTTGAGAAATTTGTATTGTTAACGAATCTATCACTTGATTCTAGAGCAGGTGCTCTGAGGAGCAAGCTTCAAAAACTCCTGCAATACACTCTTTTTTTTCTAATTAGTGAAGTGCCAGTTTATAGGGGTCAATTCATTCAATCATTTATTTACGCACTCACATACGTACGTACTTACTCACTCATTCAAGTACTTATCACTGACTGTGTGCTCCTTAAGTTGATTTTCCACTTCTAGTGATTTTTAAATTCCATTGCCAAATTTCCTTTTTCTTGGGAGGTTGCCAAGGGTGAGGCTTGTAAGAGACAAAGTGAAATTGGCTGTGAGAGTGGTCACCCCAGCTGCAGGCCAGAAGGTGGGAGGGATGACATCCAGGCGGTTGGAAACCATCTGGTAGGAAGTAAATTCAATGATGACCTTCACCTAAGAAACTTGGCTATTTGTCTAAGCCTCCAGTGGGAGTGATCCTTGGACCCTTAATGGGCTGAAACCATCTCAAGTGTTATGAGACAACTCAGATTTCAACATGTGTGATCAGAAGGTTGAATAAGATCTTTGTTTGGACAGCTAGTGAGCCTCCTCTTCTTTTCTTCACTATTGTACTGTGACCAACAATTACGTGTTGGATTTTGTTATAACTTAAAAATTATGATCAGTGTGGAATGATGTCTTGTAAATGTTCCACATGGATGCAGCTCCACATCCTCAGATCTCTTAAAGTGTTTCTGGGAGATTCGAATCCCTCATTTGAAATACAAGTTCCATTTTAGAACTGACCTCAAATCACAGGGTTAGATGTAGACTTCTTGGAAAAGGTTTCAGCCACCTTTAGGCCGTGTGAGACAGTCCTGAGCTTTTGGTTGGTTGGTGGATTGTTTTCCATTTTTAGTTTTGTTTTTGGATGGGTGGTAGACGTTTATAAATCTCTAGTGTGATGGGTAAGGTGAGAGATGTCAGAAAAGAGACAGATTGTATACCCCCAATCATCTCTGACCTCATTTTTTTTTTTTTTATGGACAGTGATCTGTCTCAAAAGAAGACTTGGATAAGTTAAATGTGTGTGTGTGTGTGTGTGTGTGTGTGTGTGTGTGTGTTGGAGTAGAAACTGGTATGGTAGCATGAGTGTGTGTTTTTCTACAGATATAGATGTGAAGAAAGTGTGTTTATGTGTGTATGTGTTATTTTTTTTGTAGGGGAGACAATTTATGAATGAACGGGGTATGTTGTAATAAGCCAAGCCAAGTGCCGTCGAATCAGATCAATAAGCAGATACCTAATCATTAATTGATGCTAAGAAATTTGCCTTTTACTTGGCTTACCATGTATTGAATTTTCAGAGTGCTAATCCTTGAAGTATATGGAAAAGTAATTTCAGGTGGGATAAAAGGAGGTTAAGGACAAAAAAACCTAAGAAGAAGAAAGGTGGTATTTGTGTGACTGTGAAGAAATTGGAAGGCTTATTCACTGCTGATGGAAAAACAAAATGGTGCTGCCACTGAGGCAGAAAGTTTGGAGGTTTCTCAAAAAGCTAACCAGAGAACTACTATGTGACCTAGTAGTCCCAATCACTGATTCATACAGATACTTGTACGCCAGCGTTCACTGTGGCATTATTCACATTGTCCAAAAGATACAAAAAAAAACCCAAGTAGCCATCAACAGATGAATGGCCACATAAACAAAAACCAGTACATACAGACAACTGAGTATCATTCTACAATCAAGAGAAGGAAGTCCTAAACGTGCTACAGCCGTGGACAAACCTTAAAAAACAACATGCTGATTGAAGCAAGCCAGACACAAAAGGAAAGATATTGCATGATTCTACTTATGCAAGACCTATCTAAGAAAGGCAAGCACATAGAGACAAAAATAAACTCATGGTTACTGGGTACTGAGTGACAGGTATAGAGACGAATGGAGAGTCTTTGTTTAAAAAGGAAAGAAAAATAACTCATGAGATTATTTGTTTACTATTTCCTTAACTAGCCAGCCAATTCCATTATAGTGGTATATCTAATGCTTACAGTGACTGCACATTTAAGAAGGGGGGGCAAAAAGGGAACTCCTATGGGTGGCATAGTCTCACCTAGCTAGTGAGTAACAGAGCCTGTGTCTTCCTCATCCACCGTGATAAACAGGGATGCTCATGGGGACAGGCCACCCACATAGGAGGATCATATATACACTGGACTTGCATTGTGGGTAAATGGGGATACAGGCACCCAGACCCTGCCTTTCAAGAAGTTTTGATGAGTATGCACTCTGAGCCCTGGTGGAGTAGTAGCTAAACACTATGTCTGCTAACTAAAAGCCAGGCAGTTCAAATCCTCCAGACGCTCTTTGAAAACTCTGTAGAACAGCTATGCTCTGTCCTGTAGGGTGACTATGAGTCAGAATTGACTAGACAACAATGGGTTTGGCTTGGTGGTACCCACTTTGACCCTCCAATTCCCTCCTCCCACATTGCTATTCCAACCATAAACACTGGATTGGGAGATTTTCCTACCTGCTGAGATGTTCTCTGGCGGTCTCACTATATAGCTATGATAATATCATGGACCAGTTTTCTGGCTATGTGCTCTGCACAGTCACATAAACACTTGCATCTAGAAGAGCCCATGTTTGGTTCAATGCTCTGCTGTCACTATCTTGAAATCTGTGAAAATTTTCTAACAAGTACACTGCAAGTTGTGTCCCTGGCCCTGCATGCAGGGTCAAGTGGATTCTTCCATCTCTGAGCTCCCCTGCTGTGTCCATTGGAGCAGAATGTGTCTCTAAATCTCTTTATGTCAGCTGTCTGTCATCTGCTTTCTCCCTATTCCTACAGGAAAGGGACCTAAGAAACCAGAAATGAGGAGAGTCATTGCAATTTATTACTGCCTCTGGTTGAAAAGGGAAGGGGAGGTCAATGAGGAAGACAGAGACTACTAGAACTCAGTGAAATCTTCGTGAGGAAAGGTGACAAGAAATTGCTCTCAGAACAGGCTCCAAGCCTATGGACAAGTGGTGCTCAAGGACAAGAGGCCAGCTGCCTGGAAGGATGGGCTTCTACCTCTAATGCTCCTTCTTGACCAGCCCAGGCCCTAGCCTGAATCCCAGAGAGACTACAGCCCAGGGACCTCATATGGCTCATCCTGACTGGCTTGCCTTGGGTTTGAGATGCTAATAAGGACATAGCACCTTTCTGCTGCTTCTGCATCCTGTGTGCTAGCACCCTGGCATGTTATCCTGGCCTCATTGACAGAAGTGAGCTAACATGCTAGCACCCTGGCATGTTACCCTAGCCCATCAAACAGAAGTGAAGTCAAGATCTTTGCTGGGATTGGTTATTAGCTTTGTTAACTGCCATCAAATCAAGCCAGTACTAAATCAAAAACCAAATCAGTTGCCCTCAAGTCAATTCTGACTCATTGCAAATCTATGTACTGCAGGGTAGAACTATGCTCCATAGAGTTTTTGATACTGTAGTCTTCCAGAAGTAAATCACTAGGACTTTCTTCTGAGGCATATCTGGGTAAATTCAAGCCACCAACATTTTGGTTAGTAATCAAACACTTAACCATTTGCTCTACCCAAGGGCTGCCAGCCTAGAACTAAAAACAAAATAGATACAGTCACTGTTACCATCAAGTCAATTCTGTCTCATAGCAATCATATAGGGCAGAGTAGAACTGCCCCCACAGGGTTTCCAAGGAGTAGCTGTTCTTAACCACTGTGGCACCTGGGCTTCATGAAAAATCAAACCTAACACCATGGAGTCAGTGCTGACTCATTGCAACCCTACAGTACTACCATAAAACCAAGTCAATTGCCACTGAGTTGATTCCAACTCCTGGTAACCCTATACAACACAGTAGAACTGTCAAGGGAGTTTCCTAGGAGCGCTTGGTGGATTCAAACCGACGACCATATAGTTTAGCAGCTGTAGCACTTAACGCTACAACACCAGGGTAGTACTAGCTGTTATTAATTGTACATTTGTTACATATCAGGCATATTCTTACATTTCATGTTCAACGCAGAGCTGTAAGGTAAGTGTTTTAGTCATCTAGTGCTGCTGTAACAGAAATACCACACATGAATGACTTTAAGAAGAAGAATTTTACCTGTCAAAGTCCAGTAAGCAAAAAATCCAAATTCTGGATGTCAGCTCCAGGGGAAGACTTTCTCTGCTGGCACTGGAAGAAGGTCTTTGTTGTCAATCTTCCCTGGACTGGAAGCTTCAGAAGTACAAGGACCTCAGCCCTCTACAAAGGACATGCTCATCTCTCAGCACTGCTTTCTTGGTGGTACGAAGTTCCTAGATCTCTCTGTCAGCTCCTCTCCTTTGTGTCTTGAGACTGCCTCAAGGCACAAAACAAACTTACACATTGAATCTTGCTCAACTAACACAATTGCCGCCCATCCACTCCCATTAACATCATAGAAGCAGGAATTCCAGAGTGGAGGAACATCACACAATACCAGAAACCATGGCCCAGCCAAATTGTTATACATTTTTTAGGGAACACAGTTTAGTCCATGACAGTAAGTGTTGTGGAGAGAATGGTGTGAAACAGAGGCAGAGACACACCAGTCCGAGGGCCCAATGAACTTTATTCACAGAGAAAGAGAGTGGAATCTGAGCAGAGGGTGGCTCAGTCCATTTGAAGAGAATGAAAATGACTTCTGAGTAGAGAAATGGTTCAGCCCATTTGAAGAGAGAGAAAATGGGGGATGAGCTAAGAGGTGGCTCAGCCTGTTCAAAGAGAAAGAGTGGAGTCTGAGCCAAGAGGTGGCTCAGCCCATCCCGGTCCAGTAAGGCAAGTTTTTTACAGTTTTAAAAGTTCTGATGAGGAAACGTGGAATGAGGGGATTTACAATGTGATGAGAAAAAAAAATGTTAGAAAGAGGAGAAGGGGTAGCAAGAAATTTGGGTAAAGGGATTTATGGTCTGATCAGGAAGAAGTATTGGTCAGAAGTGGGAGGGAGTACAGTTTGCTTATAGTCATGATTTGATAACGGAAGAGCTTTACTTAGGAGTATGCAGGCATAAAGTTTTGCTTGTGGTTCAAATTCCTGTGGGCTGTTTTTGGGTAATGGCTTATGCTAAAGCCTCTCTGAAATCCAGGGACATGTCAGGAGAAGATGGCTTATGTTAAACCTTTCTGAAATCCAGGGACAGAATTTCCTAAGTAAGTTATATTAGTACCACCATTTCCTGGATGAAGACACTGGTGTTCATGGGGAGTATGAAATTTTCCAAAGTTGACAAACCTCATATTTGCACCAGGCTTTCTGATAGCAGAGACCAGGCTTATTCCCATTGTGTTTTATCATCCCTCTAATATCTACCCATCTCTGAGCTATTAATAAGCATTCTTTTAAGAACATTTAATAAGTTTTTTATATAAAAATCCAAGATATAGCCACGCCTTGTTCTGACATAGTTTATTATTACATGTTTAATATAAACCCCACATCAGTTTAAGGGACATGCATATGAGTGTTGGTCCAACCCTTCTTTCCATAACAGTGGCCCACGCATGTAGAGAATACCAGAAGGTCCCTGCATAGTTACTACAATTGCCAGTCACCTTCCAATTGATTCTGATTCATGGTGATCCCATGTGAGTCAGAATAAAATTGCATTCCACAGGGTTTTCAGTGGCTAATTTTTCAGAAGCATGTTATCAAGCCTTTCTTCGAAGGTGTCCTTGGGTGAACTTAAACCTCTAACCATTCAGTTAGAAGAGCGCATTAACAATTTATACCACCAGAGACTCTTGTAGGTAACTACCGTCCCCTGTAATCCTGAGAGGTCACTGTGAGTCAAAGTTGACTAGACAACAGTAGGTTTTGGAATCTTGAGAAGAAGATCCCTGGTAGTACAGTGATTAAGGCATTTGACTGCTAACCGAAAAGTCAGTGGTTTGAACTTACCAGCTGCTCCACAGGAGAAAGACATGGCAGTCAGCTTCTGTAAAGATTACAGCCTCGGAAACCTTAAAGGGAAGTTCTACTCTGTCCTATAGGTTCACTATGAGTTGGAATTGACTCAGTGGCTGTGGGTTTGTCTTTCTGCAGGAAGAAGCTTGGTCTTGAGAGCTGGATAAGATAGCCTTCTCTATATCCCTTCAAGTGATACATTTACTCCTTGCTCAAGCTATTTGCTGATACCTGGTCGATGAGAACTTTTAATGATGGCAGGGGCAATGATGATGGCTAACATTTATTAAGCACACTTCACTAGTATTTCCTCATTTAATACTCACAAGGACCCTGGGAGGTACATACTATTGCTACTTCTGCTTTTAGTTGATGAAAGTGTGGCTCAGAGATGTTAAGTGCCTTGCCTAAGTTCTTACAGCTAGACATGGAAAGTATTTACTGACTCATTTAACAAGCATCTTTGAGTTCACGCCATATGCCAGACCCTGTGGTGGACACAATAAGGATTAAAAGCAGCGCCAAGCCTGTTCTTGTAGAATCCAGTAAGCAGACAACATGAATCAGGATGGCCAGAGAAGGCTTCCCTTAAGATGTCTAATCTGTGACCAGGAACAAAGAAGAGATGGAAGAGAATTAAGCTGAGGGAACAGCATGTGTAAAGCTCATGGTAGAAAAGAGCATGGCCAGTCTGAGAAGCTGAGCGAAGGTGAGTGAGACTTAAGTGAACAGAAGGAGACAGGTATGGATCCACATAAGCCACAGTAAAGGGATTGGGCCTTGCAAGTCTTTTGAAATCTTTGGTCCTTACGGTAAGATCCACTGAAAGCTATTGATGAGTTTTAAACCAAGTGACCAGATTCAGATTATAATTTTAAAAGCTTATGTTGTGTGATATGTGGAGACTAGACTGATGTGGGGCAAGAGTGGAGATGGAATGACAAGATAGCTAACTATTGTAAAAGTTCAAGGCTAGGAAAGTGACATTGAGTGACGGCAGAGATGGAAAGAAGTAGAAATATTTGACAGAGAGTAAAAGGCAAAATCAAGGGATTTGACTATGATTGAGTGGAAGAAGAGAGAAAGAGTAAGTTTTCAAGGATTTTAATTCAGGTTTGTTGGGCTTCAAAGCTGTAATTTTTTTTTTTTTAACTACTAACCCACAGGCACCTGCTTATTCAGGAGCAAGTTCAGCTGTAATTGAGTAAAATCTGACTCACAGTGACCCTGTGGGTCAGAGTAGAAGTGTCCCATAGAGTTTCTAAGGAGCACTTGTTAGATTCAAACTGCTGATCTTTTGGTTAGCATTTAACCACTATACCACCAGGGTTTATAGGAAACTTTAAATAAAAGTAGCTCATACGTCTCATACATGACACAAATTTATTACTTATTCACATACCCAGAGGTAATTATTCCATGACTAGTCTAAGGTTCCACCACTTTCAGCATTCAGGCATCTTCCACTATTTTTTGCTCTGCCAGCCTCAGTGCACAGCTTCCACGTTTTGATTCCCAATAGCAGATTGGGCTGAAACATTACATCTGCATTCTGGACAGCAGGAGAGAAAAGGAGGGGAAAGGGCTTCCTTAGAGAGCATTTCTTGGAAGCCACTTACCAAACTTCTGCTTACAGAAGTTTGTCATTGGCCATACTAGCTGCATGAGAGGCCAAGAAATGTCCCCTTTGTTTTGGACAGTGCAGTGCCCATTGTAAAACTAAGGGTTCAGATACCAAGAAGAAGGGGAGAATAGATTTGGGGATATGACAAGCAGGCTCAACCACAATTACTAGCCCTAACTCTGTGCAATGTCAAACCACACATTGAATGATGAAAAGTCAAAAGCAGAGACTTGAAAGTATGAAGTAAGTTTTGATAGGTTTGAATTATATATGTATATATATTTTGATGTTCCATTTTTGACAAGTTATTAGATTGTCTACAAGGTTAAAAATACCTTGGTTATAAAATGATATAGTTCCTCAAAATATTAAACATAAACAGAAAGCAAAAGCAAACTCACTGCTGTCAAGTCAAATCTGACTCGTAGCAGCCCTACAGGATAGAGGGCAACCACCCTGTATAGCTTCCAAGAAGCACCTAATGGACTAAAACCGCCAACCTTTTGGTTAGCAGTCTTGCACTTAACCACTGTACCACCAGGGTTTCCAACATAACATAAACATATGACCCAATAATTTCATTCTTAAGTATAGAAAACTAAAATGTATGTTTATGCAAAAACTATACATGAATGTCCATAGCAGTATTATTCATAATAGCCAAAAAGTGGAAACTGTTCAAATGTCTATCAACTGAAAAATAGATACACAAATTGTGGTATGTCTATACAATGGAATGTTATTTAACACCAAAAAGGAATGCAGTATTGACACACGCTACAACTTGCATGAATTTTAAAAATCTCATGCTAAGTGAAAGAAAGCCTAAACCAAAACAACCAAAAATGTGTTGTCACTGAGTTAATTCCAACTCATAGCCAGATGCAAAACACTACATATTGTGTGATTCCATTTATATGAAATATCAGAATAGACAAGTTAATAGAAACACAGAAACATTAGACTGACAAGATTAGAGGGAATGGGGAACTGAGTGTGACAGGTACTAAGTTTCTTTTTGTGGTGACAGAAATATTCTGGAATTAGATAACGGTGATCGTTGTACATCATGGTGAGTTCTACTTAAAACACCCCACTGAATTGTACATTTTAAAATGATGAATTTTACCTTAAGTGAATTCTGTTTCAGTAAGAAAATTGTATGTCTATGATTGGTTCCAAGAGTTGTTCTTTCTAAAAAAAAAGGACAAACATTTCTATAAGTATATATTTACATGTGCATGTATGTTATAAAGGTTTGGTTAAATTTGGTATTTATGAACAATACAGATTAATTCTGGCTTCTGATTCCATGTCCTCAGAATCACAGTATTTCAGTTAAGGGAGCTAAACAAGTGCTTTTTGCCCAGATTTTTAAGTATTTAAGGAGACCCATCATCGCACATCACTGCACTGCTCTGGGAAGTTGTGGCAGTGAGATCACTTCTGCTATATGAGTGTATCAGTTACCAATTTTTGTGTAACAAAGCACACCAAAACTCAGAAGCTCAAAACAATTGTTCATTCTCTCACAGCTCCCATGGGCCAGAAATCCCCAGCACTCCAGCTCAGAGTTTTTTACAAAGCTGAAGACTCAACTAGACAAAAAGATGGAAACAATCTAAGTGTCCATCAACACATGAATGGATAAACAAATTATGGTACATATATGCAATGCAGTACTATGCAAAAATAACAACAGTAAGTCCATGAAATGTCTCATAATGTGGGTGAATACGAAGGGCATTATACTGAGTGAAATAAGCCAGTCACGGGACAACAAGTAATGTATGAGAGCACAATTACAGAAACTCAAGAAGAGGATTACACACAGAAGAAAGCAAGTTTTGATATTTACGAAGAAAAGGAAAGTGTGAGGAATGGAAACCACTAACAAGATAGCAAATTAGTATTAGCTTTGGTTAAAGGAAAGGCAACACATTATATAGGGAAAGTCAGCACAACTTGACCAAGGCAAAGTCATAGAACTCTTCTAAACACATCCAAACACCTTGAGGAATCAAGTTACTGGGGCTGAGGGCTGTGGATTATGGTTTCGGGAAACATCTAGGTCAATTGTTATAAAGAGAATATTCTACATCCTACTTTGGTAAATACCATCTGGGGTCTTAAAAGCTTTTGAGCAGCCATCTAAAATACACCTACTGGTCCCATCTTGTTTGGACCAGAAAAGAATGAAAAAAACCCAAGACACAAGGAAAATGTTAACCCAAAGGACTAGCGGACCACATGAACTATAGCCTCCACCAGCCTGAACCCAGAAGAACTAGATGGTGCCCAGCTACTACCACTGAGCACACTGGCTGATCTCAATACAGTGCTCCAGACAGAGATTGAGGAAATTCACAACAAAAGTCAAATCCACAAAAAAAGACCAGACTTACTAGTCCAACAGAGACTTGGAGGAACCCCAGAGATGACGACCCCTGGACACCCTACTAACTCAGAACTGAAGCCACACTTGATGACTACCTTTCAGCCAAAGATTAGATAGGCCTATAAAACAAAGAATGACATATACGAAGAATGTGCTCAATCAAATATATCAGCCCCAATGAAAACTACCTGGCTAAAAGTAAAGACAAGAAGGCAAGAAGGGAAGGAAAACTGAGAGAATGGACACAGGCAACCCAGAGTGTAAAAGGAAAGGAGGTAAGTGCTGACATATTGTACAGATTGTGACTGATGTCACGAAACAGTTTGCGTAGAAATTTTTGAATAAGAATATTGAATAAGAATTCTGAATAAGAAACTAATTTACACTGTAAGTTTTCACCAAAAGCACAATCGAAAACAGAAGACTTGACTAGAGCTGGAGCATGTACGTCTAAAGTCCCTCGCCTGGCTCTTGGTCAGGTCTTGACATACTTATTGTGTAGCTCTTTCCATCGGGCTGCTTGGCATATGCCTCCCTCATGTGACCAGTGACCTAAGAAAGACAGTGATCAAAAGATAAGCTGCCACCTTACCTAATCTCAGAAATGACATCCCAGCACTTCAGCCATACTCTATTGGTTACACGAATGAACACTGGTACGTTGTTGAAGGGGACTGCACAAGGGTTTGAATACCAGGAGGCAGGAGTTACAGAGGCCATCTTGGAGGCTGGCTCCTCCAGGGACAAAACTCATAGGGATAGTTTCCAAAAATAAATCTATCAAATAGGGCCCAGTGTGGGTGTTGTACAGTGAAGGCGACATCTGACGAGCTGAGTCACAACCTGAAATCCAGCTGTTAGTTAAGCTCTGGTGCTGTCTCTGAGGGCAAAACGTGAGACAGACACAACCTAGAATGAATCCCCTCGGGGTCTGCACTTCTACTCACTCCCCCTCTGAGCCCAGACTAGTCACTTTACCTCTGCTGGCCTCCACTTCCTCGTTTATAAAAGGAGACACTGTGGCTCACCACCATCACCAGTTATCGCTGAGTGGATTCTAACTCATGGTCACCCCATGTATGTCACAGTAGAACTCTGCTCCGTAGGGTTTTCATTGGCTGATTCTTCAGAAGTTGATCACCAGGTCTTTCTTCCAGGTAACCACTGGGTGGACTTAAACTTCCAGTCTTTTGGTTAGTAGCCTACAGTGTTAGCACTCTAGTGTTTGCACCACCCAGGAACTCCTACAAGGTGACCAGACTAGTGTTTGTCCATTTGTGCTTATTTGGGAAAAATCTGTAAGTGTGTCATTTCATAAAAGCAAACAAAATAAACCAACAAAAGCAAAGTATCTCAGGCAGCTAGTGCTGCTCTAACAGAGATATCGTGATTGGTCAGATTTAACAAAGGAAAGTTTATTCTTACATAGTCTGATAGGCTGCAAGTCCTAATTCAGGATGTCTGCTCCAGGGGAAGACTTTCCCCACTGTAGGCTCTGGAGGAAACTCCTTCTGTTGCATCAGTTTTTGTTCGGGGAGCATCTCGGTGCAGGAAACTCAGGTCTGAAAGACACACTCTTCTCCTGGTGCTGCTGTTTTGATGGTGTGAGGTTCCCAGTTCTCTGCTTGTGTCCCTTTCCTTTTACCTCTTGTAGGATGAAAGGACTAAGGGTGGGACAAGCCATACTCCAGGAAAACTCCCTTTACATTATGTATGGCAGGGAGGTAATCCTGTGAAGGGATTTACAGTCCCACCCTAATCCTTTTAACATACAGCATAGGAAAATCACAAAATGGAGCACAATCACAAAATATTGGGAACCATGGCCCAGCCACACAGCTACACATGTTTTTCAGGGGACACAATTCAATCCATGACACGAGGTAACCTTGAAGACCATGGGCTTTGTGATCCTCCCTGTAAGTCTTCAGTCTTGAATTTCCTGACCTCAGATCGATAGAACCTGGGCTACGAGATCATTCTTGGTCACACTGAAGGTATGAAGGAATCAGCAGTTACATTCCATTCTGTAGAAGGCTAATCAGAGGGAAATTGTCCTTAGCATGTGACACTCCAATAATTGTCAATCCGTCATTTTCTGGTGGCCTGGAAAAAGCGTAAGCATAAAGGAGGGACGGTGTTGGCATTCTCCACCTGGGCCCAGCATATCTGGAGGGGAAGTGGAGGATTCAGCCGGTCATTGAGCTCAATGCCTAAGCAGTGAGGCTCTGAGGAAGAAGCACGAGGGTTGGGGAGCCACGGGTGTGACAAAGAGCTCCACATTCTTCACCTTCATTGTGGGGATGCAGTCTCTGGGTGGTGTTAACACACTCACTGCTAACCAAAACACCGGAGGTTCAAAGCTACCTAGAGGTGCCTTGACAGAAAAATTAACTTTTGAAAAACCAGTGGAGCACAGTTGTACTCTAACATATATGGAGTCCACGGAGTCTACTAGACAGAGCAGGTACCGGTAATTGTGAAGTGGGATAGAGGAGAGAAATAGCTTCATGGGGAAGACACGGCTGCTACCTGGCTGCCTCAGACTGTTACCAGGCAGGAACACAGGCTCAGGACTGTTGAGTCTTCTCATTTTTTTGAAGAAGCCATAAATTTAGGGTTTTGTGTGAAATTACTCAATTTTTAAAATACTACACACACCAAATAAAACATGTCTCTCAGTCAGACTTGATCAATCAACAGGCCACCAGTTTGCGACACCTGAATTCTAAGTGAGTGACTCTATTTTAATCAAAACACCAGGAAATTTACAATAAAAAGCTGCGTTCTTCTGAGAAGTCAGTCTCCTGGAAGTACGTTATTTATTCACCTATAGGGGCAGTTCTACTCTGGCCTGTAGGGTCGTCAAGAGTCAGATCTGACTCGACAGCACTGGGTTTATCAAGTGCCTACTGTGTGCTTCACCCAGAAAGGACTCTAGAATGCTTATACTTTCTCATCTCCTCTCTGACCACAGTCTTTTTCTCTGCTGTTCCATCCACCAGGTTTTCTGTACATGGGAAAGTGTTAAGAAGAGAAATAAGAGGGAAGAAATACATAGGCCTGGAACAAAAAAGTGTGTATATGTCTCATTCCACAAGCGAGGGGTAATGCCCCTAAAGCCACCATCTTCGCACCATTAGAAATTAGCACAGAGTTCATTACGTATTTAGTGAAAGAGTCATAATAATAGCATACGGGAACTGATCGCCCATTCTGCACTGGCTCCACAGGTGGTATTGTCATCTCACAGTGCTATATGCTATATTCCTCATAACAGTTCTATGGTGCAGGAACCCTCTTTCACCAGATGAGAAAACTGAGGCCTAAAGAGTTTAAGTAACTTGTCTAAGTTCATAAAGCTCTAAAGTGGTAGCACTGGGATTAGGCACTGTCTCTGACTCCGAAACACACACTTTTTACATTTTGCTAAAGAGAGAATGAATGAATGAGCAAGCTGGAAATCCGTTGCCTCTCTCTGTCATCCTTCATCCTCAGCCCCACTCTGCCTTCCCAAGTCATTCTATCACTTAAAGATCTGAATTACATCTTCGTGGATTTTCACAGGTCCACTGAGACTATCAGCCCTTCAGTAACTCAGGGTGTTCACATCTGTCACAGGCCTCCCAGGAGTTGTCAATATATAGGCATGTGATTAACTCCTTTCCTGTCACACTGACACACTTGGCATTAGTTGCCTTTTAAACATGTTGCACGCAGGGGAGAGATTTGAGAAAAAAATAGTGAGTTTTATGGATTAATGAGGGTTATTATTTACCCATGCAAGAGAGTCTGTTATTTTTTTCTGTACCCTAGTGTATAATCAGAGCTCATAAAAGTGCTACTGTGTGGGAGGTCCACATTTCCTCCTGATCAAGTATCCCCAGATGTTCATATATCCTGACACTTCAGGTCACCCTGCCTGCTTCCACCTCACTGTTCCTCTGTGTGTCCTGCCTTGCGGTTGGCTAATCAGTCATCATGCCCCAGTCCTGCAGCCCCATGTCTGCCTAAAAGCCTGTTTCCTCCTTGATGTGGTTGGGTGTTTGCTGTCTGCACTGATTCAAAAATCCGTCTTTCATGAGAACCTGACTCCCAGAGACAGACAGATTTTCTTGCTGCTTTTAGAAATCATGGGTAGCACTCCTTTGGTGCAATCATAGAGGACCCTCCGGGATGCTTGATGAATGGGGTTCATCATATACTCTTATGCACTGTAGGAAGCAAACTCACAACTTCAGGAGATGCTGTTATAAAGCTAGGGAACACTGCAGTCCTCCAGTGAGATCCGTAGACTATTTTTTGTAAAATATTCTACTCAAACGATACTATTGTTGTGGTTGTTACCTGCCATGGAATTGGGCTTCGACTCATGACGACTCCATACACAGAGTGACAAAATGCTGTCTGGTCCTGTGCTGTCTACACGATCAGTTGTGTATCTTATTATTATGAACAATGTGTTTTCATTGGTTGGTTTTCAGAAGTAAATTGTCAGGCCTTACTTCCTTAGTCTGGAAGACCTATGAATAAAGCGTTTTCAGCACTATAGTAATATGCAAGCCTGTAGATGGGTGGTGGAAACCCTAGTAGTATAGTGGTTAAGTGCTACAGCTGCTAACTAAAAGGTCAGTAGTTCGAATCTAATAGGTGCTCCTTGGAAATGTTATGGAGTAGCTCTGCTCTGTCCTATAGGGCTGCTATGAGTCTGAAACAACTCTATGACAGCAGTTTTCTTTTGGTTTTTTAGATGGGCGGTGGCTGCACATAACAGGCATTGGCTTGGATTTAAATTTGGGCCTCCTACATGGAAGACAAGAACTATACCATTAAACCACCAGTGGCCTTAAAGTATATTGAGGATGACTCAAATAGGAACATCTCTGCTTTCTCTTCAAATTCACACAGTGACCAAAGTCCTGAGGGCTTTGTCCTTTGTTACACAAGAAAAGATCCTTCAGAGTCATAGAAAGATATAAGACTTAGAGTCTCCAGAACTGTGATAAGATTTTCACTCTCCCATGTGCTAGTTTTGTACTCAAAAAAAAAAAAAAAAAGTTGTTGTTGGCTTCATTAATAAAGAGGATAAGAACAAGAATTGCCTCAAAAGATAGTTCTGAGAATTAAATAAATTATCATATGTGAATGAACTTGGAACAGAGTAGTCCTTCATCAAATGGTAACTGAATTCCTTAAATGAGAGAACAAAAGTATCCCCTTTTAGGGTGAAAGAAAAAACATTAAATCAGGCAAGCCCTGCATCAAAGCCTAAGAATAATTCTGTCTAGTGGGGCTCAGTCCTACCTGTTCCTGGTTTCTTCTCTTTACCTGGCTAAGAAGTCCAGTGTCCCTTGGACTTGTTTAAAAATGTTTATCTGAAAGTGTTCTTTTCACTCAATGGGTCAGTTAAACACAGGAGATTAAAAATAACAACATCGCAAACAACTTGCTTGTTTATCTAGTTGGAAAATCTATTTCCAAATCTTAACATTTTGCCATATTATCCACATATGCGTGTGTATACACATATACGTACGTATATAAGGTCTCTATGAGTCAGAATCAACTGAACGGCAGTGGGTCAATAGATGTATGTATGTATATATATTTTGCTGAACCATTACAGACAAAATGACCTTTCACCCCAAAATACTTTCACAACCATCTCCAAAAAATGTATCATTTTACATAACTATGGTAATATTATATGTTGCTGTTGTTAAGTGCTGTCGAGTTGATTCCAGCTCCTAGGGACCCTACAGGTAAGAGTAGAACTGCCCTATAGAGTTTCCACAGAGTGCCTGGTGGATCTGAACTACAGACTTCTTGGATCATAGCCATAGCAATTCATCACTACACCACCAGCATTTCTGTAATATTATACACCTAACCAAATAACAACATCAGCTAGGTAATATTAGCTAACACCTAGGTCAGATTTAAAAATTCCCCATGTATTTCCAAATTACATTTTGCAGCTTTTTTTGGAATAGGTATATAATTAAGTATGCATTTTATTATTATGTCTCTTAAATCTTTCAAATTCTAGAAGAAGCAACCTTCTTACTTCTCATTCCCCAGTTCAAGACCTAGCTTGTCTGCCAACTGTGCACTGTTTTCTTTTTATTTAAATGCCAAATTCAATTCCAGAGCTAAGACAATGATTAGCCACATCTTCATGTTGCAATTAACAAATTATCTGATGTGGCACGGGGAGGCCGGCTATTCTCTCTCCACTCCGCTGTAGCCTTTGCCCCACTAAACCAAAAAAAAAAAAAAAAAAAAAGAACAACATTGCTGAGTCAGTTCCAACTCACACTGAACCTAAAGGACAGAATAGAACTGCACCCATAGAGTTTTCAAGGAGCAGCTGGTAGATTTGAACTGCCAATCTTTTAGCTGGCAGTTGAGCTTTTAACCACTGTGCCACCAAGGCTTCTCTGTACCTCTGAAAATGGCTACTGTTGAGTCAGGTCCAATTCATAGCAATCCTAGAGGTCAGAGCAGAACTGCCCCGTACAGTTTCCAAGGAGCTCCAGGAGAATTTGAACTGCCAGCCTTTTAGTTAGCAGCCATAGCACTTAACCCAACATGCCACCAGGGTTTTCTCTGTGCTCCTAGTGCCAAGGAATTAAGAATGTTCCTGGTTCTTCAGGAGCAGCCATAGTTCTAAAAGTAAAAAAATAAAAAATGTACTCCCAGGTAGCCAACTAAATTAGAAGTTCAAGAAAGGGAGAAGCAGCTGCTACCTTGAAGATCACAGAAATATCATCGACTGGATGGCAGTGGAGCTGACTCTTGAAGACAGCCTGATTTTACAGACGTGGGGAAGTGTGTGAAGAATGCCCACTGAAAAGAACAATATGAGCAAAGGTATAGAAATCAGAAAGTTTGGACTCTGTACCAGGAACAGTGAACCTTTCCATTTAGCTAGCACTGGCGTACAAAGTAGTCTGCTTCTCGTAAGGACCGAACTTGTTCATCAATGATACACTTCGGGGTCCAGAAGTCAAAATTAATATGTCTAGCTACTCCTCTAGGGAGTTAGAATTGAGTTTACATAGTGGAAGTGTCTAAGAGGTCCCACTCCTTAACTTCTGGCTCTACTCCGCGGTCCTCAGGATTCTGGTTCAATTCACTGCCACCTTTTTTACCTCAGTTTGTCTTGGACCCATGCTTTCTTCAGAGAAGAGCCCCTACAAAGTAAGGCAGTCTCTCTCCTGCTAAGCTGATTGCTTCTAAGAACATAACTTGGATATGCTATATCTACTAAAGATGAGGAAGGTGAGAGACAAGGGAGGTGAAGGGGGAAAAAGAATCTCTATGTTGATAAGTGAAGTGAACAGACTTTCCAAGTAGTAGAAAGTAGCATTGGAAGGTAGGTTGAGATTCGGTCAACAAAGATTTTTTAGCAAGGGAATGCCCTGATTAGAACTCTGCAAATGGATCTGTCTTGAAGCAGTGCACAAAGTACATGAAACAGTTTTGAGAGGATAAGTAATCTGAGGAGAGGATATGCATACGAAGAGTCCACTGCCCCAAAATAGAAATTTGAGATAGATGAATCTGCAGGCTGGGAGGTAGAAAGAAGCACCAGCAGAGAAGATAGAAGAACTGTCATTCTGAGAGGGCAAGAGAGAACCAGCCCATCATCTCTCTGTCAACAGAAAGGAATTTTCTACAAGGGAAGAGTGATAACAGTATCCTACTACAGTGAACTGAGCAAGGGACTTTGAGATGGGTGTTCAAGAGGCAAGCTCGTGCATCATGCCTGCTGTATCCATTTCTTTTCTCATGGTTCTTCTCTATCATCTAAGGCTCATCTCTCCGAACTCAAGGTCCCATCACTTTCCTGTTCCATGAATCACTCCCTCTTTCTTCTTATCTTCCTCTTTTGACCCTCAGTCAACAAAGGTTCAAGACTTCTTTTTATCAGAAAAAGACGATCCAACCAACCTCCCTCAGTCCATCATCCACTCTAACTCTTGCCCTCATTTGTGTTCTTTAAGGAAATTATCATCTCTGCTTCCAATTCTTCCTTTTTCGTATATCCATGTCTAACTGCTGCACTCCCTTACCACAACTGTCCCCATTAAGGGTGGTGATGACCTCTGTACTGTTAATTTCAATGTACAATTTTTCAAGTTCTTACTCTAAAATACCATTTATTCCTGGTTTTCCCCATCCCTCTCTGGTCACCCGCTCTCAGTCTCTCCTGCCACTAGGTTAGTCTTCACCTCTCTCTAGTCTTCTTTTGCGTGCACCACCCTTAGACACCCTCATCTAGGTCCATGGAGGCATCCACCTCTTTTAAGCTGACTAGTCTCAGTTTTGCATCTCCAGTCCAGAGTATTCTCCTTCTAAGCAATTTAATTGTCTATCAGATCATTCAGTTTTTACTCAGCGCTCACATGCTGTGTGGCAGGTACTCCTCTAAGTACTTTATAAAATATTAGCTTTTTAACTGTCCCATCCATAGCTGAAAATCTCCATGACCACAAGAGAACCAATCATCTTTCCACCAAAACTCCTCCTCTTCCTGTGAGACCAGTCTTGTAGAAAGGTATACAGCATACACCTAGCTTCTCTAGCAAGAAATTAGTGGCTACTCCCTAACATACTTCACCCTTCTTACATCCCATTCTTCACTCTTTCCCCTCCACATACAACTAAACTTCAAGACCTGCTGATCCTACCCCTTTATTACCATACCTATCCACCCCCTCTAGCTTTAATTCAGGCTGTCACCACGTGATGCAAAATATCACAACAGCCTTCTTTTAGACTCTCCTTGCCTCTGGTCTGACTCTTCTCAAATTCATTCTCCATGGTCTCCAAATAATTTCTTCTACCATGCAGTCTAATCCTGTATCCACCTGCAGCCTCTGTCCTCTTGCTTAATGCCCTTATATTTCACCTCATTTTCTTGAATAAGCAAAACTCAAGTCATAGGAATAAGATTGGTAGCTCCAGATGGGTTCCAAAGTGGCTATCTCACATTTATGAACATCCCTTCTGTGCCCTTCCCATCTTCTGTTTATAGCTACCACATAAACCCACTGCCTTAGAGTTGATGCTGACTCATAGGGACCCCGTAGGACAGAACAGGCTGTAAATCTTTGCAGAAGCAGACTGCCACTCTTTTGCCCCACACAGAAGCTGGTGAATCTAAACTGCTGACCTTCTTTGTTTAGTGGCGGAAAGCTCAACTACTGCCTGTTATTTGTAAATGAGTTTTTCTCTCAGAGGCCTTTCTTATTCTAATTTAAACACCCCTTCTTGGTGGTTCCATAACACACTTTACATATATCTGCCATTTTTCCATTCAGTCTGTCCTTCAATTGTGGGGTTTCTTGGTGGTCTTGTTCACTGGCTATAAACTTCTTGAGAAGAGGGACTCAACTTATGGAACTATGATACTTCAGTGCTCTGCTCTACTAAGCACAGAGTACTTAGCAAATTTTTGGTGAATGAATGAATAGCACTGATGATTGCTACTGTAACTGAATAACTGATGTTTAAGGATATGGGGCCTAAGATTGTTTTATTTCAGTTCATCCTGTCAATCATCATTTACAAGACCTATGACCTTGGGTGAGTTTCTTAATATCCTATTCCTAAGTTCCTCATCTGCACACTTAGGATGATAAGAGAACTCTATAGGTTTGCTGTGATAATGACGTGAGATAATCTATGTAAGTTAATTTGCAATATTCATAGCAGAACAAAAACCAAACCAAACCCCCTGCCGTCAAGTCAATTTTGACACATAGCGACCCTATAGGACAGAGTAGAGCAGCCCCTCAGGGTTTCCAAAGAGTCGCTAGTATATTTGAACTATTGGTAGATTTGAATTATTGGTTAGCAGCTGTAGCTTTTAACCACTATGCCACCAGGATTTCCATGTAGCAGAATGTAAATGCTTAAGGCATGTTTGCTACTATAGCCATTTTTAAATTAGGAAATTAATTGCTTTTGCTGGGTTTAACAGTATGCTTTAAAATGTAGACTGAATAGTCTCCCCTTTGGGGGGGCAACATCATAGTAGTTTTAGTACTTTTTACTAGCAGGCATAGTTGTTAACTGACAGAATTAAAACTTGGTTTCTAGCTAGCAGAAGTTCAGCCTAGGCCCTGACAGAACTGTCACAACTTCTAAAGAGATGACTCTAACCTGGTAGAGGTCCCAGATTCAGATGAGTAGGGGATATCACTTGTCATTCCTGGAATGAGGGGAAGAGATGGGAATGCTGCCATTTATGCTTTACTCAGTTTCTTGAGTCAAAAGCAGGGTGATCAAGGTATGCACTTAACTGCCCCTTAGAGACGGACTCAGTGTGCCCTCTTTGGCCTTGTGGCACATTTCTGGGATAGATCTTTCCTTACTAGTTGGAAAGGGTGTGGAGAATGCAGCAATATTTTCCTATTCATGGAAACAACAATGAATGCTTTAGAACAGCGCACATAAATGCAGCAAACTATGACTATCCCAAACCTCCTTCCATTGAATCAATTCCTACTCATAGCAACCCTATAGAACAGAGTAGAGCTGGTCCACATAGTTTCCATGGAGTGCCTGGTGGATTTGAACAGCCAACCTCTTGGTTATCAGCCTTAACTTTTGACCACTAAACCACCAGTGTTTCCATACTCCACCTAGCCCCAGATCTGAGATATTCAGATGAGGTACAACCACTTTAAGCATTAAGGAAAACTGGCTACAGAATTTTAAAAGCTGCTGTTTGTCACTGAGAGCTCATTTCGACAGCTGATCAAACGATATCACAAGCTTGGTTGACAAACCACTGATCAGAACAGTTTCTTCTGTTAACACCTGTGTGAATATTTACTTTTTGGATCCGATCCTGTTGTTGCTACTACCAGATGTTTTATAAATGCATGCTCAGACACACTGGAAAAGTAACATCCTGCAACCTTTGAATCACATTCTCCTTGCTAAAATATCCCTGAGGGAAGAAGGGTCTCAAAAAGAGAAAAATCCAAACCTTTGATACTGCATGAAGTGTATGAGATAGTAAAATTTTTCTGTCTTAATTACAGCTTCCAGAGAAATAAACAGGAATTCACTTAAAATTCTACTTGAGGAAGCTTTAATGCTATGGATGTAAAAGTATCACCCTTTGAACTGTGTTATGAAGATGTCACTTATGAGTGTAGCATCTTTAATACAAGTTTTTGAATATGCACAACCACTCTTACTGTCTGAACTCAAGTTGTCCAGCTGTGGAGACAGATTTCCACTGACCCTCAGTTACTGGTGGAGATAGGGGTCTCTGAAGACCCTCAAGGGTCCTTGTCAGATCCACAAGAAAGAATTACTCAGGGAGACCTGGCTGGCACATGAGCGAAATCTTTGTTGGAATATGAAAGTACTTCGAAGTGGGGCAACAGCAGTGCATAGGATGCCAGCAAACTACATCACTGAGCAAGTTCAGGGCTGGGTTTTTACAGTTCATCTACACCCAGGGAGGATGGATCCCTGGTGGTTAGTGGTTAAGTGCTATGGCTGTTAACCTAAAGGTCAGCAGTTTGAATCTGCCAGGTGCTCCTCGGAAACTCTGTAAGGGAGTTCTCCTCTGTTGTACAGGTTCACTATGAGTTGGAATTGATTTGACAGCAGTGCATAGTGGGTATGCCCAGGGGAAAGCCTAGTGGTATAGTGGTTAAGTGCTATCGCTGCTAACAAAAGACTGGCAGTTTGAAACCAACAGATTCTCTTTGGAAACTCTATGGGGAAATTCTCTTTCCTGTAGGGTTGCTGTGAATCATAATTCACACGACCGTAGTACGGTTGGTCTACATCCAGGGTATAGCTGGAGACAACAAATCAGCGATGGCAATCTGAAGTACTTCCTTTTTTAGCGGGCCACTACTTGTCCCTTGTTTGCATGCTCATGCAGACTTCAAGACAGCTCCTGCCAAGGGGACTTCTCGGACAGGCAGCAGGACTTTCGGGCTGTTGCCCACGCGCAGTTTGTTGCTGCCTTGTTTTGATTTCCCGACTGCAGCTCTCTAGCTGTCACATTGCAAGGACACCTAGTGGTCAAAGTGGGACTTCCTGTGCATGTCCCCAGAGTTGGTTCCTTCTGAAAACAACTCTGAGGAAGTTTATGCAGTTGTCTGGGGACTTATCTTAGTGTCCCAGGGTGTAGTTAATATTGCTCGTTGATAGTTTCCATCACACTATCTACAGAGGGCCTCAAGCTCCCTGTCCTACTTCCAACTGTTGACTCAAAATAAATACTACGTTTTCCATAGGATCTCCCTAGTATGTCTCCCCACAGACTATTCTGCCTTCCTAACCTCTGTAACCAAGTTGACTCCAAGGGGAGTCAAGGTTTAATGAAATGATGTACATGCAAACATTTGGTAAAATGAAGAGTGCTTTACAAACTGTAAAGAGTTTGTCACGGATTGATTTGTGTTCCTCAAAAATATGTGTAGAAATTTGGCTGGGCCAGAATTCCTGGTACGGTGTGATGTTTCTCCGTGTTGTCTGGATCCCGCCTCTAGGATGTTAATGAGGTAGGTGGGTGCAGTCGTGACACCCGGCGGGACTCAATGCAGAAGACCATTCTGTGCCTTTAGGCAGTCTCCTGAGATAAAGGAAAGAGGCTAGCAGAGAAATTTGGGGACCTCATACCTCAGAAACAAAGCAGTATTTGGAGCTGAGGGAGTCTTTTGGAAAGGACCAGGGTCCTTGTGCCTCAGAAGCTTCCAGGCTAGGGAAATAGTGACAGCAAGGACCTTCCTCCTGCACCAGCAGAGAAGCCTTCCCCTGTGGCTGATGCCTTGAATTCGGAGTTTTAGCCAACTGGACTGTGACAGTCATATACTTGCAGTATTTCTGTTAGTGGTGGCTTCCTGTTGCTATAATGTTGTATCAATTTCAGTGGAGTTTCCAAACTGAAATAGGCTAAGAAGAAAAGCCTGGTGATCTGTTTCTAAAAATCAGCCAATGAAAACCTTATGGATCACAATAGACCTTGTGTGACACACAGCCATCCAAGTGGATGGGGCAAGACCGAACAATGTCTTGTTCTGCTGTACTTGGGATTGCCATGACTCAGGGCCCATTTGCCAGCAGCTGACAACAGCAGGCCCTGCTGCAGACAAACTGCTTGGTCAGAATTAATGGTATTGTGAATGGTCATGGAGCAGAGAAGGCAAAAGCGATAATCTCAGGTAGGTACAAAACTACAACTCGGCCTTTATTTACAAACCAGTACTCAAACTACCAGGGTAAGTTTACATTACAAATCTAAGGGGTGTAGGACATTCTAGCTTTTTCTAACTTTGAAATTATTCTGTGCAGAATAGAATACTATCCTAATTGAGACCATCTCTTCCAGCTGGTGAGTTTCAGACTTTCTAGGGCGGCAGGATTGTTACAAAGCACTCAAGGATCCTTATGCAGAGCCAGCTTTAAGGGTAGACTTGCATTTATTGTTGTTGTAAGGGGCCATTGAGTTGGTCTGACTCATAGCGACCCTACATACAGCAAAACAAAGCACTGCCTGGTCCTGTACCATCTTTACAATTGTTGTTATGCTTGAGCCCGTTATTCATTTATTAGGCTCTGGAAGCTACTTATTAAATAAAGGAACAAGTGAGTGAACCAGCTTATTTATTTATATAGTAATATAATTCAAATCATGCAAGTGCCATTGTATTTTGGTTATCTAGTGCTATATAACTCCCCCAGTGTTTAATGGCTTAAAACAACACTAACTTATTTCTCATGATTTGGTGCCTTGGCTGGGTGGTTCTGTGGGTTTTGCTTGGAATTTACTATGTGGTTGCATACAGCTGGCAGATCAGCTGGCATCTGTGCTCAGGTAATTCATCTGCACCTGCTGGGCCTCCCCCCTATACAGTCTTGCATCTTCAAGAAGGCTTCTGCACATGACGTCTGCTGGACTCCAAGAAACGCAAGCCCTGTGGGCAAGCATTTACCCAGCCACTGAGTGTTTCAAGTTTACTGATGTCCCCTTGGCAAACTAGATCACTTAGTAAAACCCAGAGGTAATGCAAGGAGGAACTACACACCAGGGCCAACAGTGTAACAATCTGCAACACTGTAATGAATTAATTTTAAAGGATTACTAAATTCATAGCAGCTTTTAGTCATAGCATTTTCTCCGTCATTAGAATGTTCATTAAAACTTCCAATAATTCTCAAAACAGTTTGACATGTTAAAGAGATGCGTATTTAAAAATAAAAGATGAGACCTTTTGCTCACCATAAATTGCCAGGAATTTAACATGTTTGGTGCCGTTCATATGTTTGAGATGAGATCTGACACATTTGGGCAAAGCTGCTTTCATGTTTATCATGCTTTCACCATTCTGGGACCATCACTGTTACATGAAGAATGCTAACAAAGTTCATTTCCGCTCATTTGCAAGAGGCCTAAGAAAGATGAGAGAGTTTGTTCTTTCTTATCCAGGTAGATCATTATAAACCTGTATTTTAAAAACTAGTTTTGATTAGGAAACCAAGAAAGTAAAATAATGTAGCAAAGTTGATTTATTTTTACTTCTAGATCATTTCTAAAGTTCTGGATGATGACTGTAAAGTGAAGAAGGCATTTCCCAGTAACAGAACAGGCTGGGGAAACAGCAGGTGAGTAAATGTGCGCCCTAACATAGATAATCTAGTGGCCATCCTACTCCCAAGAGTATTTCAAAAGCAGAAATTTAAGATTCTTGGTGAGTTGCGGTTTTTTCCACTTTTATTAATGATAAGTCAGTATTTTCTTTGGCCAATCAGTCACTAGCTATACCAGGACATCCAGAAGGAGGAGAGCTAGTTCCTTTCCAAAAGGGCCCTGCAACAGGGATTCACACAGCTCAAGGGATTTGAAGCTAATTCATTGGCTTACGGTTCACCTGCTGAGTTGATTCTGACTTCTAGCAACCTGTTAGGGTCACTATGAGTCAGAGTCAACTCAACGGCAATGGATTTTTATAGACAGAGAGGAACTGCCCTATCATTTCCAAGGATCACCTGGCAGATTTGAGCTGATGACTTTTTGGTTAACAGCTGTAGCATTTAACCACTACACCACCAGTGTTTAAACTACACTTCTATTATGCTGCCTCCAGAAAGCCACATGGAGTAGACTGGTACTTGTTCCCATCTTCACTGGTGCCCCCCTAGGGGTAGCTCCCACTCTCTGCCTCCACAGTTTTCTATGTGGGCCTCATGTTTCTTGTAAGGAATTCTAGCAGATCATTTCCTCAGTTCTTCCTCCATGTTTTAGCAGTCCTTTCTAGTCCCCTCTTTGTTTCATCATTCTTTTTGCGAATTTATTCAACAGCGAACTCAGTTTACTCAATTAATTCACAATATTGAATGGCAACTGTGTTAGAGGTTCTATGCAAGTTACCTACCACTGTCCAGTTGATTCCAACTCACGCGATCCTATGCAGAGATTCCAAGACTGTAAATCTCTGCAAATCACAGACTGTCACATCTTTCTCTAGAGAGACACTGGTGGTTCTAATTGCCAACCTTCTGGTTAACAGTTGATTGTTTTAACCACGGGGACACCAAGGCTCCTCTATGCAGCTGTTAACCAAAAAGTCATCAGCTCAAATCTGCCAGGTGATCCTTGGAAACTATAGGGCAGTTTCTCTCTGTCTATAAAAATCCATTGCCATTGAGTTGATTCTGACTCATAGTGACCCTATTAGGTTGCTAGAAGTCAGAATCAACTCAGCAGCAGTGCTTTTACATCAATCACAAACACAGTTGGTTGAGAGACAGAGATTCTCAAAGAGCCAGAAACAAGTAGTAACCAGAAACAAGTGGTAAAATTAAGACTATGGGTACTCACAGGAAATAAGTTTTCCAGTACTCTCCTGCTTCCACGACTACTGCTTTCCGGATGTCTTCTCACGCTCCTTTTCCTCTCTGCCAGACCTCACTCTCAGCCATCTCATCTTCTCACTCACTCACTAGCCAGTGTGGTCGTTCCTTTGGCTTTACCACTTCATTCCCAGCCTGACCATTCTGAACTCCCAACTGTGTTTTCAACTACCTGTTAGATGTTGTAGAAAGCCTGGTGGCATGGTGATTAAGTGCTATAGCTGCTAACCAGAAGGTTGGCAGTTAGAATCTGCCAGGTACTCCCTGGAAACCCAATGGGCAGTTATACTCTGCCCTGTAGGGTTGCTATGAGTCAGAACTGACTCAACAGCAATGGATTTGGTTTATTAGATGTCATCATTGAGGACTTCAAAGTCTTCTCTCACTCGGGATGTCAAAAACTGAACCTATTATCCTTTTAACCTACTGTTCCTTCTGTATCTCCAGACTCCAAAGATAGCTTCAAGCCAGAAACCCTAGAATCTTTTTTATCCTATCTCTGGATTTCTAAAGCTAACACCTTGCCAAGTCCCATCAGTTTTAGCCTTGAAATATCTCATTTCATACTCATATTTTTTAATGGCCTCATTATTCTTCCACAGGACCATTACACCACACTCTTAACTGGGCTCCCTGCCTCCATTTCTTTCCTCTCTAAACCAACCCACAGATAGCAGAGACATTGTTTAAACACATAAAGTGATTAGGTCATTTCTCTGCTTCAAAACATGCCATGGCTCATTATTAAAACCAGAGTACAGTCCAGATTTTTTCAGCATGGTATTCAAGGCTTTCATAATCTATTCTCATTGATGAGACATTAGTAGCCTCCCACTTCATCCCCTCGCCCTATCCCCTCACCCTCATGGGTGTGTGCACAACCACAAGTGTGCACACACACAAATACTTCAACTCTCTCCAAAAAAACTATCTAGCTTCTTAGAGAAAAAAATATCAAAATTAAGAAATGAACAAAGAGATTATTGGGAGTGTCTTCAGTGAGATACTAGCCTTGTCTCATGGGCCCCAGGGATTATCTGACTTTATACAGCTGTGCACTATCTAATGTCTTCAACTGACCAGATTATTTCAAGACTCTATAGAATCAGGAGTGAAACTGTAGGGAACATATAGTAATGCAAACATTTCATCCATAGAAATTTCTATCCTTAGCTATGTAAATGGATTTTTTTTCCCTGTTGCTAGGCCCATGTGAGTAGTATCCCCATAAAAAGAGGTTAAAAGATGCCTCTTCTGAAGATGTCAGAGTTAGACGGATGCTTTCCAGGGCCCCTCTAACAACAAAGACCCAAAAGAATGAATGAATCCAGTACATATGACATCCTAGGAGCCCTGAACATCAAAAGGAAAACTGAGAAATTGCAACTGAGCCACACACATCTGATCTGGCAGGAAAGTACCACAGCCACCACTGGGTGGACCAAGTTTGGAGCTCAGTGGGCACCCTTCCCAGCAGAGGTCATTGTCTGGAGAATCCATTCATGCCTCCAGAACCAGTGACAGCCAGCACCAGATCATCAAAAGCTAAGATTTTGCCGGTAACTTGTCATGCACAGATCTGAATCTTTGTTATGAGATGTGCCTGTCAGCCTTCTCCCAGCACTTTTCCCTCCCTTCACGGCACTGCACCTGGCACTAGAGTTTGACACCATTAACTGAGCTGGAAGTAGGACCCTTCAAACCTGCCCTGAACATTCTCCCTTTCCTTTCTCAGCATTGCACCCAGCTCCAAAGTCTGAAGCAATTAGCTGAGCCAGAAGGAGTACTCCTCAAGTATACTCTGAGCCATTCCCTGAAAGTCAGAAGGGGGATAATTTAACAACTCAGGTAAGGGTAGGGTGGAGGATTCTGTAGACTATCCTAAGCTGGAACATCTGGGCAGAAATGATTCCTTCACCTAGATTCAGATATAAAGGGCTATGCCATCATCACAGACACTAAGGGACCACTGTTAGCCACCTGCCTTTCTCAGGAACTGAAACCTAACACTTGTTCCTATACAAAATCCCCTGCCCATCTAAGACAGTAGGTGGGAGCCTATACCACACATCTGGTGACTGACTACCTGGAAACCTGAGCTGAATCCATATAAGAAAAGTAAACTTAACATTTTAAAACAAGTTTCTAGAACAAACACAAAATAAGTAACTACAGTTTACTGATGGCTCGGAAACATCAGTCTGTATTAAAGTAGGTAAAGGGGAGGACCATGATCACTTCAGAAAGCTCCCAAAATGAAGAATCAAATTTTCCAGAGAAAGAGAATTTTCTGAAATGATCAGTCGTAGAACACAAGACTAATATTTGGAACTTTTGAAGACAGAAAATTAAACAGAACAAAGGAATTATCTACAACACACCAAAAAAGGCATCAAAATGACAGCATTAAGCTTATAGTTATCAACAATCATGCTGAATATAAATGGACTAAATGCACCAGTAAAGAAATGGAGAGTGGCAGATTTGATAAAAAAAGAAAGACCCATCTATATGCCGCCTACAGGAGAAGCATGTTAGACTCAAAGACAAGAACAAACTACAACTCAAAGGATAGAAAAAATATATCAACATTCAAAACAGAGCTAGGAGTGGCAATATTAATCTCTGATCAAATAGACATTAAAGTCCACCATACTGAATAAGGAAGGGCATTATATAACGATTAAAGAACCAATACACTAGGAGGACACAACCATATTAAATACCTACACAGAATAACAACAGGGCTCTGAAATACATAAAACAAATACTAACTACGTTGAAAACAGAAATAGACAGTTTCACAATAATAGTAGCAGACTTCAACACACCACTCTCAGTGAAGGACAGAACATCTAGAAAAAAGCTCAATAAAGACACAGAAGATTTAAATGCTACAATCAGCCAACTTGACCTGATAGGCATATACAGAGCACTCCACCCAATGGCAGCTAAGTATACTATCTTTTCCGATGTGCATGGGACATTCTCCAGAATTAACTACACATTAGGCCGCAAAGTAATCCTTAACAAAATTCAAAGTACTAAAATATTACGAAGCATCTTTTTAGACCATAAAACCATAAAAGTAGAAATCAATAACAGAAAAAAGAAGGGGAAAAGTCAAGCACACGGAAACTGAATAGCATCTTGCTCAAAATCACTGGGTTATTGAAGAAACCAAGTACAGAGTGAAGAAATTCATAGAATCAAATGAGAATGAAAACACATCCTACAGGATCTATGGGGTATAGCAAAAGCAGGGCTCAGAGGTCAATGTATCTCAATAAATGCACAATCCAAAAGGAAGAAAGGACTCAAATCAAAGAATTAACTCTCCAACTCCATTCAGTGAAAAAAGAGCAACAAAAGAACCCCTCAGGCATCAGAAGAAAGTAAATAACAATACTAGAAGAGAACCAAATGAGATAGAGAATAGAAAAATGACTGAAAGAGTTAAAAAGACCAAAAGCTGGTTTTTGGAAAAGATCAACAAAATTGATGAACCATTGGCCAAAGTGACGAAAGAAAAACAGAAGAGGAAGCAAATGATTTGAATGAGACATGACATGGGTGATATCACAACAGCCAGCTAAGTGCTGTTGAGTCAGATCACACAGACTCAACTTAAAATTAAAAGAATCATAATGAAATACTATGAAAAATTGTACCCTAAGAAACTTAAAAACCTGGAGGAAATGGGGCAAATTTCTAGAAACACATTAGCTACCAAAACTAGCACAAACAGAAGTAAAACAACTAAATAAACTATCACAAAATAAGAGATTGAAAAAGTAATCTTAAAACTCCCAATTAAAAAAAAATGCTGGCCCTGAAGGTTTCACTGGAGAATTCTACCAAGGTTTCATAGAACTAACACCACTATTACTAAAGGTATTCCAGAGCACACAAACTCCTACCAAAACCAGTTAAATTTTTTTTAAAAAGTACAAAAAAGGAAAATTACAGACCAATATTTCTCATGAATTTAGATGCAAAAATCCTCAATAAAATTCAAGGCAATAGAATTCAGCAAGCTATCAAAAAAATAATTTTCCATGACCAAGTGGGATTCATACTTGAGATGCAGGAATGGTCAACATTAGAAAAACAATCAATGTTATCAGCCACCTAAATAAAACAAAAGACAAAAACAACTTAGTTTTATCAGTTGATACAGAAAAGACATTTGACAAAGTCCAACACTCACATCTAAAATTCTCAGCCAAATAGGAATAGAAGAGAAATTCCTCAACATAATAAGGGGTATCCACATAAAGCCAATAACTAACATCATCTTAAATGGAGAGAGTCTGAAAACATTCCACTTGAGAACAGGAATCAGACAAGGATACCTATTGTCACCACTCTTATTCAACATCATCCTGGAGATTCTAGCCAGAACAATCAGGCAAAATAAAGAAATAAAGGGCATCCATATTCATCAAAAGGAAGTATCTCTATTTGCAGATTATACTATCATATACACAGAAAACCCTAAAGAATCTACAAAAAAAAAAAAAAACCTACTGGAACTAATAGGGTTTAGCAAAATATCAGGATGTAGGATAATTACACATAAATCAGTTGGAGTCCATTACACCAACAAAGAAGAAATCACCCAAACATTACCATTTACAATAGCCCTATTTTAGTTACCTGGTACTGCTCTAACAGAGATAGCACGAGTGGATGGCTTTAAAAAGAAAAATATTTGTTCTTACACAGTCTAGTAGATTACAAGTCCCAGTCAGGGTGTGCACTCCAAAGGAAGGGCTTCCTCTCTGTCAGCTCTGGAGGAAAGTCCTTGTGTTCCATCAGTGTCTAGTCAGCAAGTATCTTGGTGCAGGAACCTCAGGTCTGAAGGACACTCTACACCCAGTACTACTTTGTTGATGGTGGGAGGTTCCCAACTCTCTGCTTGCTCTCTTTCCTTTTATTTCTTGTAGGATAAAAGGTGGTACAAGCCATGCTCCAGGGAAACTCCCTTTATATTGGAGCTGGGAGGTGACCTTACAGTTTCACCCAAATCCTCTCTAACATAATCGTGTCTATTAGCCACAGGCAGAGATTAGGATTTCCAATACAAGACAATCACAGGATGAAGGGCAGTGACAGAATACAGGGAATCATGACCCAGCGAAATTATATATATTCTGGGAGGACATAATTTGATCCATGACAAGCCCCCAAGAAGATAAAATACTTAGGAATAAATCTAACCATAGATGTAAAAGACCTTTAAAAAGAAAATTACAAGGCCCCATTTTGCGAGAAACTAAAAGAGACCTACATAAGCAGAGAAACCTACCTTGCTCGTGGAAAGGAAGACTTAACATTGTGAGAATGTTTATTCTATCCAAAGTGACCTATAGATACAAAACAATTTCAATACAAATTCCAAATGTATTTTTTAATGAGATAGAGAAAGAAATCACCAACTTGATATGGAAAGAGAAGAAGCCCCAGATAAGGAAAGCATTACTGAAGAAGAACAAAGTGGGAGTTCTCACTATGCCTGACTTTACAATCTATTATACTGCAACTGTAGTCAAAACAGCCTAGTACTGGTACAAAAGCAGATACATAGACCTGTGGAACAAAATAGAGAATACAGTTATAACATCATCTACCTACCCACCCCAACTGCTGTTGAGTCGGGCCTGACTCATAGCAACCCTAGATGTCAGAGTAGAACTGCCCCGTAGAGTTTCCAAGGAGCACTTGGTGGATTAGAACTACCAACCTCTCGGTTAGCAAATGTAACACTTAACCCACTATGTCATCTACCTACAAGCAGCTGATATTCGACACAGGTCCAAAGTCTGTAAAGTGAGGAAAAGACAGTCTTTTGAACAAGCAGTATTGGCATAACTGGATATTCATTTGCAAAACAATGAAACAAGATGCATAGCTCACATCATATACAAAAACTAACTCAAAATGGATGAAAGACCTAAATATAAACTGTAAAGCAATAAAGATCATGAAAGAAAAAATAAGAATAAGGCTGGAAGCCCTAATATGCGTCATAACCAGACTACAAAATACTACTAACAATGCACAAGCACCAGAAGAAAAACTAGGTAACTTGGAACTAAAGATCAAACACTTACATTCATCCCAATGCTTCACTAAGTCAGTAAAAAAGACTAGCTATAGAGTTTTAAAAAAATTTTGGCTACCATAAATTCATTCAGCATCAGTCACCATAATCTAGAAGGTACTGCAAAACTTCAACAAGAAAAAGACAAATAACCCAGTTAAAAAATGAACAAAGCATATGAACTGGCACTTCACCAAAAAAGTCATTTAACAGATACATAAGGAAATGTTTATGATCATTAGCTATTAGAGAAATTCGGATCAAAACTGCAATGAGATACCATCTCATACCAACAGCCAAAAGGCTGCCATTAACCCAAAAAAACAAAATAGTAAATGTTGGAGAGGTTGTGGAGGCACTGGAACTCTTCTACACTGCTGGTGGGAATATAAAATGGCACAACCACTATAGAAATCAATTTGGTGCTTTCTTAAAAGCTAAAAATAGAAATATCATGTGATCCAGCAATGCCACTTCTTGGAATATATCCTACAGAAATAAGGACTGTCATATAAATAGATACATGCACACCAATGTTCATTGCAGCACTGTCTGCAATAGCAAAAAGATGGAGTCAACTTAGGTGCCCATCAACAGATGAAAAATTATGGCATCTTCACCCAGTGGAATACTATGCAATGATAAAGAACAATGATGATTTTAGGAACCATCTCATAACATAGAGTCATCTGGAATACATTATGTGGAGTGAAATTAGTCAGTTGCAAAAAGACGAATACTGTGTAAGATCACTATTGTAAGGACTGAAGAAAGGTTTAAGCACAGAAGAAATCAATCTTCAATGGTTACAAAGGTGGGGAGGAAGGGGAATGGGTATTCATAGATTAGATAGTAGATAGGAATTGTGTTAGGTAAAGGGGGTAACAGCACACAGTAGAAAGGAGATCAGCACAACTGGACTACACCAAAAACTAAAAAGTTTTCTAAATACAACCCAACATTTTGAAGGACAGAATAGCAGGAACAGGGGTCTGGGGAAACCACACTTTCAGGGCACATCTAGACTAACTGATATAACTAAGGTTTTTTTCAGAAAATATTTTGCATCCCACTTTAGTGAGTGGCATATGGGGTCTTAAAAGCTAGCAAGCTGTTATCTAAGCAGCATCAATTGGTTCCAATCCACCTGGAGCAGAGGAGAATTAAGGACATCAGAGACACAAGGAAAATGTGAGCCCAGGAGACAGAGGTTCCATACATATGATCCAGAGATTACATCAGCATGAGACCAGAAGAACTAGATGGTGACCAGCTGCCACCAAGGACTGTCCTGAAAGGGAACAAAATATGAAGTCCCTGATATAGAGACAAAAAAATGGATGTGCAGAAC
The DNA here is from genome assembly GCA_028571685.1 of Heterohyrax brucei. Classification (NCBI taxonomy): domain Eukaryota; kingdom Metazoa; phylum Chordata; class Mammalia; order Hyracoidea; family Procaviidae; genus Heterohyrax; species Heterohyrax brucei. The sequence continues at coordinate 165,888,694 of CM053140.1, forward strand.
TAGAACTCTATTAAAAGACTGTATTTGATGGTCTGACAGCCTGGAGAGTTCCTTGAGGACATGACCCCTGGACTCTCTGTTTGCCCAGAACTGAAGCCAGTACAGAAGCCAACTCTTCAGACAAGATCAGGCTGGACTATAAGACAAAGAGTGATTCTGGTAAAGAAAACGCTTCTTGGCTTCAGTATATATTTGAGGCTGTCTGAGCAGCTTTTGTTCCAAGCTGAGATAGAGGGTAGAGGGGAACAAGAGGTGGTTGAATGAATGCGGGAAGTACAGGGTGGAAAGGAAGAGTGTGCTGTCATGGAAGGAGTGAAGCAGTTAGAGTTGCACTGTAGTATCTGCGAGGGGTTTTGTATGGCAAATTGATTTGGATTGTAAACTTTCACTTAAAGAACAAGAGACACAGATAGAGACACTCACAGACAAAAGAAAGCATGTAAAGTGATGCATCTACAGCCAAAAAATACCAACGATTGCAGCCATCTCTAGAAGGTAATAGAGAGGCATGGAACAAATTCTCCTTCAGAGCCCTGAGAAGGAATCAACACAGCCAATATCCTGATTTTAGATTACTAGCCTTCTGAACTGTGAGATAATAAATTTCTGTACTTGTAAGCCATCTAATTTGGGTTACTTTGTTATGGCAGCCCTAGGAATCTACGACAGAGGTCCACTTAATATGCTCAAATTGACTCTCCTGAGACAGGTAAACTGCATTGCATGAAATGTGCATCTCATGGTATCTTAAGCCCAGTCATTTTTTTTCTTAGCTCTCCAGCTGATTCCCAAATAGCAATCAAACCTCTTAAAACAAATGTCATAGTAAGGTGACAACAGAATTTTCTCAAAGCTTATTTAACATGAGACAGATCTGACTCGATGGCACTTGGCTGGCTATTTAACATACAATTTGTAAATGGAAGAAATATTTCCCAGTAAAGAATCAGTGTTCCAGAACACAGAATTTTTTCAAAGATTCTTGTATCCTGGAGTATTGCTAGTAATTGTCATGAAAACAGGGCCAGAATCTTGTTTACTTAATAAGTCATGAACATATAAAATTTTCTTGAAGAATTCAGATAATTACTGATTTATCCTAAAATACAATTCCTAGTCCAAACTGTAGAGTTTCTGTTGTTAAAACTTCACATAGACAATTTTATTAAAAGAGCACAATGCTCAAGGCAAAAGGTACTTTTATTAATGAAGCCGGATTATTATTTGATTTAAAGGTGGTTGTAATGGTCACTATGAGTTGGAATCAACTCGAAGGTAACTCTTTTTAATAGGTAATGGTTAGGGAGCCCTGATGGTGCTCAGTTAAGAATTCAGTTGCTAACCACCTGCTGGAAACCCTTTGGGGCATTTCTACTTTGTCTTACAGGGTTACTTTGAGTTGGAATTGACTAGACAATAGTAAGTTTGGTTTTTTTTGGTTTTTCAGTTGCAGTTATGTGTCAGCTTGGCTAAGTCATGATTCTCAGTGGTTTGGCAGATGTTATGCAATAATAATCCTCCATTTTGAAATCTGATGTGAGCAGCCCATCAGGTGTAAGAGGAATTTCCTTGGGAGTGTGGCTTGAATTCAATATATGCGAATGTAGTGGCAAAACTTGCTATCTCTCGATCATACATTCAAGCCTGCGTTCACTTCACTTACTTTATCATCCTCTGAACTCAAGTTCTTGGCATATGAGCCAGCAGCCTGCCTCCTGACCTCGTAAGAGTTGTCAGACCTTACCACCACGTGAGTCAGGAAAAGCCTGCAGTTTGTCACCAACCCGCAGATTTGGAACTTACCAGACTCCAAAATTATACAAACCATTTCTTTAAGATCTCTCTCTCTCTCTCTCTCTCTCTCTCACACACACACACACACACTTTGCCAGTTTTGCTCCTCTAAAGAACCCAGCTTAAGACTCGGTACCAAGAGTGGTTGCAGAGAAACAAAGTCTTAAGGATGAGTTTTCTGAATTGGTTCTCAAGTTTAGCTAATCTAAAGACATCCATGACTCTATCTCAAGGAGCAATGAAAAGCAACATCCACTGCTGTTGAGTCAATTCCAACCCATAGCAACCCTGTAGGTCAGAGTAGAAGTCCCCTGTGGTTTCCAAGGATTATTTGTGAATTTGAACTGCCCATCTTTTGGTTAGCAGACACAGCACTTAACCATTACCCCACCAAGGTTTCCAGTAGTAAAGAGAGCACTGATAATCTATGGCATGAAGTGGTGATAGAAATATGCAATATACCAGTATCACTGGATCAAATATTTGTAAAAGACAAGGCTCTAGATTATTGTATATTCAATACTTTTCTACAGTTTTGTCAGAATAAGGAATATAAAAAACATAGCTGGTTGGTCCACTTTTACTAAACAAAGAGGTAAAAGAAAGATGTAAACTCAAAGCTTCTGAGTTGCAGTTCAAGTGCCACATACAAGACCTAAATGTTCACACTTGTGTGCTGAAAAATTCTTATTTCTTGTAGTAACTGCACTGATATTACTGAAGACCAAACCAAAAGTCTTATCATAAGAGTGGCTGAATTACAACACCAACTAAATCCCCAAACTCAAATGATGTCTGAAGTTGAAGTGAGGGCATTGCTTGGGAAGAAATGGAATCCTGAAACTTGATATCAAGACAGATGGGTAGACAAGCAGAAAGCTGGGGACATTTAATCCTTAAATTCCATTAAATGATTCCTACTACTTGCAGCTGCTCTTCCAGATGTGATCTAATTGCTTCAGCAAATTCATACATCTGTCAGTATTTCATATACAGTTATTGAACTGGTTAATGCATTTTTGAAGGCCCATCAGAGGCAATTTGTCTTCAGTGGGCAAGTCCATCAATACACCTTTACTGTTCTACCATAGAGATATACTGAGTCTGCAGCTCTACATCATAATTTAGTTCACAGAAAACTTGATAATCTTTCCCTTCCACAGGGTGGCACATCAGTTCATTACTTTGATGTCGTTATGCTAACTGGATCTAGTGAGGAAGAAATATCAACAATTCTAAACTTATCAGTAAAACAACTTGCATGCTCAAACCGAAACCAAATCTATTGCCATCAAGTCAATGGCAACTCACAGCAACTCCACAGGACAGAGTAGAAATTGCGCCTATATGGTTTCCAAGAAGCAGCTAGTAGATTTGAACTTTCAAGCTCTTAACTGTTGTGCTATCAGTGCTATAAGGTGGAAAAGTAAGCCTACAGAAATTCTGATACCTTCCATCCCATTGAAATTACTAGGGCTCCAGAGATGTGGGGACATGTTGAGACATTCATTCTGAAGTTAAGGATAAGTTGTTGTATCTGACACCTCCTACAGCTTGAAACACCATGTGTTGTGCCTCTTTGAATTTTGAAAGTAATATATCCCTTATTTGCACATGTTAGTCTGGTCTATTTATTAAATGACTTGAAAATCTTCTAGTTTTGAGTGGGGTCCAGAACAAGAGAAGACTCTGCAACAGATTCAGACTGCCACACTAGCCGCTCTGTCACTTGGACCATATGATCTGGCTGATCCAATGGTGCTTGACACGACAGTGGCAGAGATGATATTTGTAGTGTTTGGCAGACCCCTATTGACGAATCACAACACAGAGTCTTAGGATTTCAGAATAAAGTTCTGCCATCTTCTGTGTTTTAGTCACCTGGTACTACTCTAACAGAAAATGCCATGAGTGGTTTCATGAAGGGAAACTATTGATACAGTCCGGTAAGCCACAAATCCATTGATGAATTATAGATCCATTCAATAGGAGAAATTATCACAGCCCAGTAGGCTGAGTCCAAGTTCCAGGACAGCATCTAAGCACAGGAACCTCAGGTCCAAAGCATCTGCTCTGCTCTCAGTCTTGGCGTGAGGTTCGCAGTTGTCTATGCTTACTTCTCTCCTAACATCCCACAGATGGTAACTCGAGTCGTGTGTCACCAGCACAACTGCTGCCCATTCTCCATCATCAATATCACAGAGGCAGGATTCACAACACACGGGAGGAACTATAGGATATTGGAACTCATAGCCAAGTAAAATCAATGCATACATTTTTAGTGGGACATAATGCAATCCATGACATCCTGCAAATTATCTACTCTCAAAAACAACTTTTAGCTTGTCATTGGACATTGGAGAATGAATGCTTAACCATAAGCCACTATGTCACCATGCATCCTGAGTGAGCTACCAATCATTAACTCAGTGTTGTCTGATGCACAGTCATAAAGATGGACATGCAGAGCAGCCCCCCAACATCCAACTGAAGTGCTATATATTAGATTGGGATCCAGCAGCATTGAAAGCACAGTGGCCCAAATGGCCATGGTACCCACTCCTGTCACATTACCTCCTTTCTCCCAGGCTCCACCTACATGCTTCTGGGAGTTCCTTTCAATCAGATGATTGAGAAAGAGAAAACTCATTCATGGTATCCAGATGGTTCTGTATAATCTGCCAACACCACCAAAGGACTGTGGTGACTGAAAATCTTCCCAATGGGGAGAAGTCCTAGCAGTGCACCTGGTTGTTAATTCTGCTTGGAGGGGAAGATGGCCAGACATATGATTGTACAGTCACTCATGGAGTGTAGCTAGTGGTTTGGCTAGATGGTCAGGGACCTGGAAGGAACATGAATGCAAAACCTGGTGACAAGGAGATTATGGGAAAGAGGCATTTGAATGGGCCAAAAATTGAAGACATTCATGTCTCATATAAATGCTCATTGAAGAGTCACTTCAGCTAAGTAGTATTTTATCAATCACGTGGATAGGATAATGCATTCTGTGGATACCAGTCAGCCTCTTTCCTTAGTCACTCCTATCATTGCCCAGCTGGCTTAACAAAATTTGGTCGTGGTGGCAGGGATGGAGGTTTTGCATGGGCTCAGCAACACATACTTTTCACTCACCAAGACCGGCTTGGCTACAACCAAAAGGAATGTCCAATCTAGCAGCACCAGGGACCAACACTTAGTTCCTGATATGGCACCATTCCTAATGGCTATTAGCCAGAAATATCTGGCAAGTCGGTTACACTGGACCACTTTTATCATAGACAGAGCAGCATTTTTTTCTTACTGGGATAGACACTTAGTGTGGATATGAATTTGACTTCCATGAGCACAACCCTTCAGGCAAAACTGCTGTCTATGGACTTACAGAATGCCTTATCCACCATCACGGTGTCCCACACAGTATTGTCACAGAATAAGAAACTCACTTCACAGCAAGTGAAGTGCAGTAGTGAGCCCATACAGATTTTTCAGTTCATCCAGTTTTTTTTTCCCTCTCTACAATTTTTTGTTTTGTCTTTGTTTCTGGTTCATGCATGATCAATACCTTGTTTCCCATTGATGGTTACAGTGAATGAAAATTTGGATTTGTGGTCTCATCATATGGTAATCTTTGTAGATAGATAGTAGAGATCTATCCTCTATTGAACGGGGGATAATACAAATTCAGTTTATTCTTTGCTTTGTTTTTCTATTTCTTTACCTGTGAAGCCAAATCAACTAAACATTTCAGGTCACCTGGTAGAGTAGGTCTTTGAGATTTGGACTGGAGAGTTTTTGTGTTCTGTGTCTACTTTTAATCTGTATCTAAATTGTAGAACTAAAGCTACAAGCACTTTCTGTGTCTGTATCTGTGATAAAGGCCTTGACTTCTCATGTAGCATGTTTGCTTACCTCTGGAGGATATTTGTAAATTGGTCTATCATGTGTCTAAAATTAAAGGAGATTTGCTCTGAGATAAATATGTAGAGATGAGTGTTTATATATATTAAATATTACCCAAGTTCCTCCAAAATGAGAAAACAGAACTTCTTAATATTTTAAATGTGCTCAAATTAAAATCCTCCAGAAACTGGTGACTCAGAAACATTTTATGAGCCCTCTGGATTGTTTCCTCATGAAGAAATTAATTAAACTGAACTTCCTAAATTTATATGTACTTATTGATCAAATCATCTAACAATACTCTGGCACAAGGTTTAAAATTATAAATTATGTAAATCTGTATTAAAGTAAATCATTATTCTGACAATCCTTTTTATATCAACAACAATTATATTTTTGTGTGTGTCAATGTACACATAGTTTTCGAGACATGTTGCTGTTGTTAGTTGCTGTTGGATTGGCTTGAACTCGTAGAGACCTTATGTATAATACAACAAAACATTTGGCTGATCTTGCACTATCTTCATGATACTTGGTATGCTGGAGTACAAAGTCACAGCGATTGCGTAGTGTCTTCCATCTTAGAGGAGTGGTATATCAAACAACATTAGGTTGTGATCTATAAACTTTTCATATACTAATTTTTGAAAGTGGATCACTAGGTCTTTCTTCTTAGTGTGTCTTAGTCCGCAAGCTCTGCTAAAACTTGTCTACCATGGCAACTCTGTAAGTATTTGAAATATCATGACATAGCTTCAGCATCATAGCAACACACAAGCCAATGCAATACAACATGCTGACAGATAAGTGATGGTCAAGATCTTTTAGTAACTCAAAACTTTGAACTAACATTAAACTGAGCTAATAAAAGCAATCTGTTGCACACAAGCCCTGATTACTAACTATAATTTTAATTTTATTTACTTTTACTATTTATTTTCAGATGCTATCATTGGGTCATGTTAATCAGCCTGTTCACTTTTGTTACTTTAAGAATGTATAAATGGATTAGGAAGCTAACCCTTTCTTTTTTTTCCCCATTATTGAATGTTTATTGCAGAGAAAATTGTGCTATGTGTATTCAAGATATTTGTTAGTCTATTAAAATGCATATATGGAACATTAAGTTCTCAGTTACCTGCCTCCTAATTTTCCCTGTAAAACAGAAAGTGTTACTTTGTCTAAAAGTAAAGAAAAATAACTATGTATTATTGTTTTTCAAGAGAAATTAAATAGTTTTGTCCTGAACAGTCAGTTTGCTTCAGTCAAAATAAGAAACAGTACAGTGAATGAGAAAATTTCAAGAAAATTAATTTTCCCTTTTTTTGAAACATCTGAGTTTGAAAACAAAAAGCTATAAACTCTGTTAAAATTTTGGTCAATTTTGGTCAGTTTTTATGGGATTACTTCTTTGATTTATTGACTAATGCCTTCATCTACAATGTAAAAAGTTATTCTTCACCATCTGTGTGATCTGCTTAGAGATCAAAGATTTTATGTCTTAATGGAATCAACTCTTTTGATTTTGCTTTCCCAAGATCAGATCCTAGATTTAGAAAATAATAAGTGAAACTTCCAGAATATCACTTATACCTTAAGCTATTTTGAAATAACCAAGATGGATCATGAAAAATGTCAATGACTTAATTTATGTTGTAATAGGAGAGATGTTAGAAAGAATTAGGTTTGTTTGGCGTGTTCCATAGTTCTTAACTAGCTTAATATTATTGTAAGAGTTGGATAAGAAGAACGATCAAATAATAAAAACCATTCAATCTTCCTGAATTATTTGAATAGGTAAAATGTTATCAATATAAACATTTCAAAAATTGTATGTTTTATGATCTGGAGATTTATCAGTGCTCTTGTGATCCACAATATGTTTTTAACCCCCAGAGAAAATGTTGATCAAACTCTTGTGGAAGAGTCACTGTCTTACTCTGAGTTTTCTGTTGTAGTTGTTAGGTGAGAACCAGTGTGTTTTGACTCATAGCCACCCTATGTCCAACAAGATACTGCCCAGTCCTCTAGAAGAGCAAAACCAGTGAAACATGTAGAGAAACAGAGAGAGACTTATTTCAAGGAAATAGCTCACACAATTTTGAGAAAATCACTCATTTAACGGTGGGAGCTGGCAAGTTCCAAATCCATGGGTCAGGTAGCAGACTGGAGTCCTCTGCTGTCTCAGAGGGTTGCAGGGACTGTGAATCCCAAATCTGCAAGTCGAGCATCAGGCTGGAGACTTGTGCAGGCTTATGTTCCAAGAACTGGAGGTCACGTGACAAAAAAGTATAGTGTATGGAGAGAGACAGAGAGAGGATGAAGAGGAGGCAGAAAGGGAGAGGGGAGGCAGGGAGAAGGCAAATTTTGCCAGAACATCCATTTATGTATTAGAGGCAGCAACAATTCCAAGGAAACTCCTCTCTCAAAGGACTGAGTAATAATACCATATCACATCATGGAAAGTGATTACATCATGGAAAAGCACCCAGTTCAGTGATCACAATACCACTAAGATTAATAGGCTAGTCAAGCTGATACATAACATTAACCAACACATATGCCCATAGAGAACTTTACATTCTCTATATTCTGCTATTATTAGTTATTACAACCATAGCCTTTTAGTCATTACACCTAGAAATTATTTTTTTCTTTGATTAGGATGCTTGCCTGAAGAGTTTCTAACAAGCTGCAAGCTAGGGTTTGTGTCTTCATTAAGATTCAAGACTTTCCCAAGTCTGTGCAAAGACTTCACAAAGGAGGAGATTTGGGGAAAGGAATGTATCAGGGACTTTCAACTACTAATACATCAAAGAATATATTCTTGGATACAGGCTTCCAAACTTGAACAACTTTCCATTCAGTTTTGTGGGTGAGGAATTCTAGCACATCTTAGTACAATGCCTCTGTTCATGACCATGCTGTCAAGTTGCTGACCTTATGAATCTCAGCTAAAGATTTGGGTTCCAAGCTTTCTTACGTGGTTGACAGAGGGATTCAGTACATCACAAACTGTCAGAATAAGGGCTTTGTTTCTTCACTGGCTGTTGGACAGGAGCTTCCCTCAGTTCCTCCACACATGCACCTCTTCACAGGGATGTTTGTAACATGGTATCCGGCTTTCCTCAGAGTGAGTGAGTCAGAGTGCAAGGGAGGGCTTCCAAGAAGGAAGGTGTATTCTTTTTGTAACCTAGTCTCAGAAGTGAAATCCTATCACTTCCACCACATTTTACTCATTTGAAGCAAGTCAGTAAGTTTGGCCCACCCTCAAAGAGAAGAGATTATACACAAAGGCGTGAGTAACAGAAGGTGGGATCATTGGTGATCGTCTTAAAGTCTACCTACCACAGACCTCAGAAAGCCTTTCTCCATGTGGGTGATACCTATCAGTATTATCTGTATTAAAAACTGATGAGAGAAATTTTTACTTGGCTATTTATTAATAGATTCATTTGAAAGCAGCAATAATAAATGCGTTATATGTTATCTTAAATAATATCTTAGTGTTATTCTGAAAATAATTTTCACCTCATGGGCCCTTGGGAGAGAACAGATAGCCTCAAGTAAAGCATCAGTTTGTTCCAGAACACAAATTAGCATAATGAAAGACAAAATTCAGAAACTTATATCTGTTTGCCTTAGTTTAGGATATCTGCTTTAGAAAACAAAAGCTACAAAATGTTAAAATAACAAAGTTCACGCAATTTTGACAGACTTACTTCACAGCTTACTGATTAATACATTTTTCTACAGTATAATAGTAGAAATTTTATGTCTTTCTAGAATAAGTTTCAGAGCCTCATGTTGACTTTATTAAAAATCTTTATTATTTAAGAAAAAAGTATTCTGCTAAAAGATGGCAGAGTAGACACATGTCTCCTCATTTCCCTCTGAGAACTGAGGACTGGATCGTATTTGTATGGAGCACTGAACATTTGAGGAGCCCTAGGAGCTAGCATATTTGACTAGACACCAGTGTCAGACTAATCTTCCCCTCTCAAAAACGAGCCAGCAGGCATCTGACTTCTACTTGTGCTGTTTCATGGCATTGGAGAACTGCAGCTTCTGCAAACAGCGGGTAACGTACTTTCATTACCAGTTGGAATGCAGAGTCTGCTGCTCCTGACTGCCTGTTTCAGCCAGCATATTGGACAGCTCCTATTTCAATACTTGGACAGCTCCCCACATAGAAGTGAAGTTTACTTTTAGGGCTGAGAGGCCTATGTATTTGCCTAGAGATCTGTCTGTTGAGAGGCCTGGCAGATTGCCCTCCCACCCTTCTCTGACCCACATTGTAGGGTTGGCTGACAGCCCCCAGCTTCTCCATAAGTAAGGTGGCCTCTTTGCCACCCAATAAGCAGAGACTTCCACCCCAGAGAGTCCATCTGGGCAAATCACTAGCATATTAGAAACAGCTGGTAACCAACAAATCTCTTAAATACAATACTATAGAAATCAAACAGTGTCTAGATGGAATACAGGCAGCAGACCATAATTAATCATTAAAATAAGCAGCCTTCAAATGCTCCAGAAAATTTCCAAAATAAGGATTTAAAAAAATTTCCCAGATGAAGAAGCCTTTCTGAATCTATTGAAGGTCGAGTACAAAAGACTTACATATAAAACCCTCCTAGAGATTAAACAAAATGCAGTAGAACAAAATGAAAAATTTAGTAAGCTATTTGAACTGATGGAACACCAACTATCTGAAATACATCAGATCAATAGCAAAATTACAGAGTTAGATAATTCAATCCAAAGCCAAAAGAGTAAGACTGAATAGACAGAAGTTAGATTCAGTGACCTGGAAGACAGAGCAACTGACACCAGCATTTATGAGGTGAAATCAGAGAAAAGAAATAAGAAAAATGAGGAAGCATTAAGAAACATGTGGGACTCCATTAAGAGGAATAATTTACATTTAATTGGAATTCCTGAACAAGGGGGGTGGGGATTAATGACAATGTGGAGAATATTGCTGAAGAGATGCTGAAAGAAGACTTTCCTGATTATGAACAAAGAGAATATAGGTATCCAAGATGTTTATCAAACATCACAAAAGCTAGACCCAAAAAGAAAGATGTCAAAACGTATTATAATCAAGCTTAACAAACTGAAACATAACAGATGCTTCTGAAGGATTTCATCTGACTTCTCTGCAGAAACAATGCTGGTTAGAAAACAGTGGGCAGACACATTCAAAGCCCTGAGGAGAAAAACTTTCATCCAAGAATTATTTATCCTGCAAAATTATCTGTCCACTATAATGGTGAAATTAAGACTTTTGAAGATGAAGAGACGTTTAGAGGCTCTGTAAAAGCTAAACCAAAATTACATGAAATAGTGAAAGAAGTTCTTCATTAAACATATATTTAAGGTGACAATTCAGGACACATTATCCAAAATTCTAATCAATTAGGGAAGTCACAAAACTTAATCAAAGCTACAGTATTAAAATGAGGGAATCTGTGATTATATCATGAAAACTACAATACCATCCCATTAAAAGAGAGATACACTACAGTAGTTATAGTTTTTTCAGATGCAGAGGAAGTTTAAGAGTTATACAGTAGTTAAAATAGGGTTGAATCTTAGTATGTTAAGGGGGGAAATACATTTAGCCAAAAAGCAAATTAACAATGCGTTGTATCAAAATAAGTCTCAACGAACACAAAACCAACACTGAAACAACAATCCATGAAGAAGAATGGCTCAGAACAGAACATTAAAAGCAATGTAAAAAACATCGACATAAAAATAATTATATCAAAATGATGGAACTAAGCACATACCTATCAATAATTACACTGAATGTAAATGGACTGAATGCTCCAGTAAAGAGACACCTAGGGACATCCCGGATCAAAAGACACGACCCATCTATATGTTGGTTACAAGAAACACACCTTAGACTTAAAGGTATGAACAAATAGAAAATTAAAGAATGGAATAATATATACCATGCTAACAATATACAAGGAAGAGCAGGTGTGGCAATCCTAATCTCAGATAAAATAGATATTAATGTAAAATCCACTATTGCAGACAAGGATGGTCCCTATTTATTGCTGAAGAGTTCAATACTCAAGCAGGACTTAACAATATTAAATATTTATGCACCCAATACCAGAGCACCTAAAAAACATTGAACAAATACTGACAACACTGAAAAATGAGATAGATCATTCCACAATAACAGAGACTTCAACACTATCCTTTCAGTTATGGATATACCAGCCAGAAAAAAGGTTCAGTAAAGATGTAGAAGATCTTATTGCAACAATCAATGAACTTGACCTTATTGACATACACAGATCTTTTCATTAATCAACAGATAAGTACACCATCTTCTCCAATGCACATGGAACATTCTCTAGAATAGAGCATGTGTTAGGTCATCAAGCAATTCTCTACAAAATCCAAACCATTGATTTACTGCAAAGTATCTTCTCAGACTACACAGCTGTAAAAGTTGAAATTAATAACAGAAAATTCATAGGTAGAAATTCAAACCTGTGGAAACTGAACAACACTTTGCCCAAAAAGCCTTGGGTTATAGAAGAAATTAAGGACAAAATAAAGAAATTTATGGAATCAAATAAGAATGAAAACACATCCTACCAGAATCTATGGGGATACAGCAAAAGCAGTGCTCAGAGATCAGTTTATCTCTGTAACTACACATATCCAGAAAGAAGAAAGGGTCCAAATTAAAGAATTATTAACCTTACAGCTTGAAGAAGTAGAGAGCGACAGAAGAACCCCACAGCCACCAGAAGAAAACAGACTGTAAGAGTAGATTATAAGAGCAGAACTAAATGAATTAGAGAATAGAAAAACAATTGAAAAAATTAACAAAACCAAAAGCTGGTTATTTGAAAAGATCAACAAAATTCATAAACCATTGGCTAAACTTACAAAAGAAAAACAGCAGAAGATACAAAATAACTCAATTAAGAAATGAGATGGGAGTTGTTACAACAGACCCAGCTGAAATAAAAAATATCATAACAGAATACTACAAAAGGCTGTACTCTAACAGGTTTGAAAACCTAGGGGAAATGGACAAATTTCTAGATTCATATCACTCACCAAGAGTATCACAAGGAAAAGAAGATCAACTTAATAAATCTATCACAAAGGAAAACATTTAAAAAGTCATCAAAAATCTACCAACCAAAAAAGTCCTGGCTTGGAGGGCTTCACTGGAAAATTCTACCTACTTTTAGAGAAGAGTTAACTCTGATACTATTGAGGTTATGTCACACCATAGAAAGAGATGGAATACTCCAAAATTCTTTCTATGAAGCCACCATAACCCTGATGCCAAAGTCAGGGAAAGATCCCACAAAAAAAGAAAATTACAGACCAATATCACTCATGAACCTAGATGCAAAAATCCTCAACAAAATTCTAGCCAATAGAATTCAACAGCATATAAAAAAATAATCCATCATGATCAAGTTGGTTTCATTCCAGGGATGCAAAGCTGGTTCAAAATCAGAAAAACAACTAATGTAATCAACCACATTAATAACACAAAAGATAAGAATCACCTGATTTTGCCAATTGATGCAGAAAAGGTATTTGACAAAGTCCAACACCGATTCATGCTTAAAACTTTCAGAAAAATAGAAATAGAGGGGAAATTCCTCAATGCAATCAGTAACATCTACCAAAGCCAACTGTCTTCATTGTCCTGAACGGTAAAAGACTGAAAGAATTACCATTGAGAATGGGAATTAGACAAGAATACCCACTCTCACCACTTCTATTCAACACTGTGCTAGAAGTTCTAGCCAGAGCAATTAGACAAGACAAAGAAATAAAGGGCATCCATAGTAGCAATGAAGAAGTAAAAACCTCCCTATTTGCAGATGATATGATTGTTTATACAGACAATCCAAAGGAATCCATGAGTAAACTATTGAAACTAATAGAGGAATTTAGCAAAGTAATGGGGTACAAGATAAACATAAGTAAATCAGTAGGATTCCTTTATACAAACAGTAAGATTACTAAAGAAGAAGTCACCAAATCAATTCCACTTACTATAGCCCCCAAGAAGATAAAATACCTAGGAATAACCCTAACTAGAGAAATAAGAGATCTTTACAAAGAGAACAACAAGACCTTACTGTAAGAAACTAAGAGAGACTTACATAAATGGAGTAATCTACCCTGCTTGTGGATAGGAAGACTTAACATTGTGAAAATGTCTATTTTACCCAAAGCAATCTACTTACGTAATGCAATCCCAATACAAATTCCAGCGACACTTTTTAATGAGATAGAGAAACAAATCATCAGCGTTGTTTGGAAAGGGAAGAAATGCCAGATATGCAAAACACCACTGAAGAAGAAGAACACACTGGGAGTTCTCTCATTGCCTGACTTTAGAACCTATTACACTGCCACAGTAGTCAAAACAGCCTAGTATTGGTACAAAAAGAGACATATAGACCAATGGAACAGAGCTGAGACTCCAGAGATGCCACTATCCTCCTATGGACAGTTGATATTCGACAAAGGCCCCAAGATTTTAAACTGGGGTAAGAAAGGTCTCTTTAACAAATGGTGCTGGCAAAATTGGATATCCATCTGCAAAAAATTGAAACAAGACTCATGTCTCACACTTTATACAAAAACCAACTCAAATTGGATAAAAGACCTAAATATAAAATCTAAAACAATAAGGCTCATGCAAGATAAAATAGAATCAACAATAGAAGTTATAATACACAATGTAGGCAGACTTCAAACTCTGACAAAGCATGATCAACGAAAGAGAAAATACATAAATGGGAACTACTAAGAATCAAACACTTTCGCTCATCCAAAGACTTCATCAAAAAACTTAAAAGACCACCTACAGAATGTGAAAAAATATTTGGCAACTATGTGTCAGACCGATGTCTCATCTCCATATTCTATAAGGTATTACAAAATATCAACAAGAAAAGGATAAATAATCCAATTAAAGTGATGGGTGAAAGACATTGACGTTTCTCTAAAGAGGATATCCAGGCAGCCTAAGGACACATACAGAATTGCTCACTACCATTAGCTATTAAAGAAATTCAAATCAAAACTACAATGACATACCATCTCCCCTCAACAAGGTTGGCCGTGATCCAATAAACACAAAACAACAAATGTTGGAGAGGCGGTGGAGAAATTGGAACTCTCCTGCACTGCTGGTGGGATTGCAAACTGGTATAACCTCTTTGGAAAACAATCTAGTACTTGCTTAAAAAGCTGGAAATAGTTACATAGTTTCATCCTGTAATTCCACTGCTCGGAATTTATCCTTCAGAAACAAAGGTTGTCACAGGAACAGACACATGTACACGAATGTTTGTTGCAGCCCAGTCTGCAATAGCAAGAAGTTGGAATCAACCCCGATGCCCACCAACGGAAGCAAACTATGGTACGTATACTCAATGGAACAATATACCGTGGTAAAAAATGATGACAATTTTAGAAAGCATCTCATAACATGGTCTCATTTGGAAGAGATCAGGCTGCGTGAAATCAATCAGTGTCAAAAGGACAAATTTTGTATCTCTGTTATAAGGACTTAACAAGAGAATTACTCATAGATGAAAATGACTGTGTGTTGGCTACATGGGTAGGTGGGGGCTGAGCGTTTATCACAGATGAGATAATTGATAGATGTTAGAAATTTTATTCTTTTACTGTAATGAATAAAAAAGAAAAAATTTCTTCACTAAACTAAGATTCTTTTCGATCATGTTACCTCCTAAGTTTCATTTATTCCTATACGTTTTATTGGCATTTGAATGAAATAGGTCATCAAGAACTTTTTTTCAGTGGCCTATGATTCTATCATCCAGTGTCCAAATCATTCATGCTTTTTTTTTTCTCTCTCTCTCTCTCAAAATTGCATCCTAAATACAGAGGCAAAAATAAAGCAAAATTGTTCGGTCTCTCTTCTTTCTGAAACTATTTTTTCAGTTCTCTGGAAAAACCATGAAAATTTGCTCTTCCACCTTATTAAAAAGAAGTACTCAGACTAGGCAAATGCTAGGGATGCAAGTCTAACAGTGGACACCAGAGGTGAGCAGGAGGGAGAATGGAGGAAATGACTGAGTAGGGAGCAACAAGTTTCTGTTTATAGTGATGCAAAATCAGGCAAGGGATGTTAGTGATGGTTGTCCAACAAGACCAGTGTGACTAGTAGCAGAGTTGTACACATGGAAATGTTGAACCACCAAAGATTATATTTATCTATATTTTTATAATAATAAAAAAGTGGTTTCTTTTTTAAATAAATAAAAAGTACTAGTAAGTAGATGTATTTGATGCACTCCAATTGTCAGAGTTACAAGGGAAGAACTGGCAAGTCAGAAAATACTCACGTGCCCAATGTTCAATCTATACAACTAAAATGTTATTAATGTAAGTATTTCAGGAAATTATATCCTTTCTCTGAAGTCCATGGATATTTGCTAAATGTCTTTGCTGTTGTAATGTAGAAGCCTTTTTCCCTCAGTGATAACACTAATCAAAATACGAATGAATAGTTCTGCGCCATTTTCTTGTATCAGAGTCCTGTAAGTAATTTGGAAACCCTGGTGGTGAAGTAGGTAAGTGCTGCGGCTGCAGACCAAAGAGTCAGCGGTTCAAATCCACTAGATGCTCTTTGGAAACTCTATAGAGCAGTTCTACTTTGTCCTGTAGGGTCTCTATGAGTCAGAATTGATTTGACAGCAATGGGTTGGGTTTGGTTTGGAGGTATGTTGCCTGATGTTAGGTAACAACGTCATCATGTTATCAACAATAAGTTCGTATATTAAAGTTTTTAATTGGTCACAAGCTTATTTCTCTCATTTGAATATAGCCACATCTAATCAGTGGCTCTCCCAGCCCCGGTGGCACAGTAGTTAAATATTATGGCTTGGATCAGGTTCACCTGAGTTTTCAAGGTGATATCCTTACTTTTTAATACTCTGAAAAGGTCTTCTGCAGTAGATTTGCCCAGTGTAACAGCAATCTTAATTTCTTGACTTCTGCTTATATGGGTGTTGATTGTGGATCCAACTAAAATGAAATCCTTGACAACTTCAATCTTTCTTTCATTTATCACAAAGTTGTTCATAAGTCCAGTTGTGAGGATTTTTGTTTTCTTGATGTTGAGGTATAATCCACAATGAAGGCTATGTCTTTGATTTTCATTAGTATGTGTTTCAAATCCACTTCCAGTAGCATAACACAGGTTGTTAATGAGTCTTCCTCCAAATCCAATGCCTCATTCCTCTTCATGTAGTTCTGCTTCTCAGATTATTTGCTTGGCATGCAAGTTGAACATGCATGGTGAAAGGACACAACCATGATGCACACCTGTCCTGACTTTAAACCACGCAGTGTCCTCTTGTTCTGTGCAAACTATTGCCTCTTCATCCATATACAGGTTCCTCATGAACACAAATTCTATGTTCTAGAATTCCCATTCTCTGCAATGTTATCCATAATGTGTTACACTCCACACAACTGAGTGCTTTTGCACAGTCTGTAAATGTAGGTTAACATCTCCCGAGTTGGATCTGACTCAATGGCACTTGGCTTGGCTGGTATTATCTACTTTCAGCCAAGATCCACCTGACATCAGCAGTGATATCCCTGGTTCCACATCCTCTTCTGAATTTGGCTTGAACTTCTGGCATTTTCTTGTCAGTGTACCACTGCAGCTGCTTTTAAATGATCTTCAGCAAAATTTTACCTGTGTATGGTATTACTGATATTGTTCAATAGTTTCCACATTTGGTTGCATCACCTTTCTTGGGAATAGGCATAAATATGGCTCACTTCTAGTTGGTTGGCCAGGTAACTATTGCAAATTTCTTGGCACGAATGAATGAGCTCTTCTGGCACTGCATCTGTTTGTTGAAACTTTGCAATTGATCTGCCATCAATTCCTGGAGCGTTGTTTTTCAGCAATGCCTGCAATACAGCTTCAAGTTCTTCCTTTAGTACCGTCACCTCCTGGTTATATGCTCCCTCTTGAAATGACTGAACATTGATTGACCAATTCTTTTCAGTATAATGGCTCTGTGTATTCCTTCCATATTCTTTTGATGCTTTCTGTGTCATTTAATATTTTCCCTGTAGAATCCTTCACTACTGCAACTTGAGGCTTGAGTTTTTTCTTCAGTTCCTTCAGCTTCAGAAATGTCAAGCACTGTAGGGAGAGTAGAGAGAGCTGCAGATAGGCAGGCGTGTAAAAGGGATTTGGATCATATACTTTCACTTAATTATCAAAAAAATTATTCAAGTAAAAAAAAAAGAAGAAATGCCAAGCAAATTCTTCCCTTTTGGTTTTCTATCTCCATGTCTCTGCACATGTCATTATAATTACTCTATCTTCTCAAGCCACCCTTTGAAATTTTTTATTCAGTTCTTCTACTTCCTCATTTCTTCCTTTTGCTTTAGCTCTTCAACATTCAAGAGCAAGTTTGAGAGTATCTTCTGATACCCAATTTGATCTTTTCTTTCTTTCCTGTCTTTTAAATGACCTCTTGTTTTCTTCACACCTAATGTCTTTGAAATCATATTACAACTTATCTGGTCTTCAATTATTAGTGTTCAATGCATCAGACTTATTCTTGAGATGGTCTCTAAACTCAGGTGAAATATGCTTGATGTCATACCTGGGCTCTATGGACTTATTCTAATTTTCTTCAGCTTCAGTTTGAACTTGTATACGAGCAACTGATGGTCTGTGCCACAGTAGGCCCCTTGTCTTATCCTAACTATGATACTGATGATATTGAAAATTATCCTTTATAAATCACCCATAACCATTAGTCTGTGTCATCTACAGAGGGTTTTAGTTTCCCCTCATGCTTGCTCAAAGTCTCTGATGAAAGCTATAGCACAATGTGTGCCATCAACTAAACATGGTCTCAAAGCCTGACTTTTGCAAAAGGAGTAGACCAGGTCCTACAAACAATTGATGATTAAAAGACTAGTCCCTTAGGTACAGGCTTCTATACTGACATTGTTAGCCAACTTTCAGATCATAGCAGTGGGTTGAGTCAGGATTTCCAAAAGGTTTTACAAACAGATGACTTCACAAAAGCAGACGGTTAACTCAAGATCCAACAAAAAGAGAATTCGTTACATAAGACTGAATAAGTGATGAAGCAGCTTCCATTGTGGTTATTTATTTTGGATATTGTAGATATTGCTTTAATGAACTAATTTTTTGTATACATAGGAAATGCTTCCTCTTTCTTGATAAACCATCTGTAATCCAAAAGAATTCAAACTGAAATAATACATTTTAAAGTGATAACTGATTATCCCTGAACCTGAATCAGACATTCTGAATCCCAAACCTCCTTATTTATCATGGCAATATTGCTGACTGCTCAAGTTTTACGGGAATATGAACGACTGTGCAATCAAGGCCTCAGCTGCACTGTCACATTTGAGAATAAGCTTCATTGAATTAGGTGTGACCAGAAACTTTTAGGGACAAAAATCCACTGCTGTCAAGTCAATCATGACTCACTGTGACCTTACAGGACAGAGTGGTACAGCTCCATCGTAGAGTCTCGGTGGAGCACATGGCTGATTTGAACTGCTGACCTCGGTTAGCAGACACAGCACTTAACCCTTATGTCACCAGGGTTTTTTTTAGGAACAAAGGTTGACTTTATTTAAGGAACTGTTATCTACAAAGACCTCCCGAGAATATGGGCTGGGTTCCTGGCCTATGCAAGTGGTGAAAACCCAAAGGCCAAACCCACTGACATCCAGTGGATTTAGATGAGTGGTAAGGAAGGTGTTAAAAATAAAATTTCCATAAAATTGGACTTTGTGTATTAACTCATAGGCTTCATTTGTAACTCATGAATTAAGAAGCTTCCAGTCCGCAAGTCAGACAAGAACTTGGAGATAGGTATCAAATGCAAGGGTTTTATAGGCACAGACAGACAGAAACAAGAAAGCTATACAGGGCAATTTTTGACTGGTTGAAATCGATTTGTTTCCTTATGAGAGACTAAGGGGAAATTTGGCCAAGCTGAGCAAGCAAGTCCAGTTTCGTTAGCTTAGGTTTTGACTTCTGGGAATTTCAGGAGTTTACAGGAAATAGAATTACTACAGATTAGTGTCAACCCCAGCAGTACAGTGGTTAAGAGATACAGCTGCTAACCAAAAGGTCAGCAGTTGGAATCCACCAGTTGCTCCTTGGAAATGGTATGGAACAGTTCTACTCTGTCCTATAGGGACTCTATGAATCAAATCTTTTTGACAGTAACAGGTTTGGATTTTTCGTTTGGACTTAATTAGATTTCAGTTTGCCCTAGGGTCGCCATGAGTCGGATCCCACTCGACGGCACTTGGCTAGTATAAATGACTCTGTCTTGGGTCTAGTATAGTCAGATTAACAAAGGGCAAGATATTTTGCAAATTCAGGAAAACTCTGGCACAGTGGTTAACTGCTAAGTCTGCTAACCAAAAGGCAAGTAGCTCAACTTCACCAAGTGCTCCTTGGAAACTCTATGGGGCAGTTCTACTCTGTCCTATAGGGTTGCTGTGAGTTAGATGGACTGGATGGCAGTGGGTTTGGGGTTTGGGTTTTGTTTTGGTTTTTTGTTTTTGAGAAGACAGTGATTTACTGAAAGTTCCAGGTACTCTGTGCATATCTGGTAGAGTTTCTCTCCATGCTTTTTCCTCTGCTAAAATCCCCACCTCCACTTCTCCGTCAGAAGGATCTCCCATCAAATCCCAACAACCTTGGTATCTAGGCTCAAGACTCTCTCCTCCAGGAGGACTTCTCTAGCTCCTCCCCTAGGCAGAAAATACCTTCTTCCCATGGTCCCAAAGCTGTGACACATTTTTCTTGTCTTGACATGCCCGGGAGCCCAGCTATAACACAAGGAAGCTAAAAACATAGTGAAAGAACCATTAAGCGATAAATGAATGAATGATGAGATGGCCTGCAGCTAAGACAGAGTACCATTTGAAGCATGATTTCATACAGAGTTTTTAAATCAGGGGTAAGGGTGATCTTGAGAATGCTAGTTGACTCTAGCCCAGCCCCAGGGGGTCTACTACCCAACCCAGACCCCCACTGCTGTCCTTCCCAGAGCAGATATGAAGTCCTAGTGTTAAAACTTGGGAGGCAGCTCCAATCTGGAACCCTCTCTCCATTATTCTCGTGTGAGCCAGCAAGCTGCCTAACCTCTCTTAGCCTTAATTTCTTCTACAGGTTAAGAAAAACAGTATCCTATTCTAGGACCCCTGTCAGGATTTGAGAAGAAACTGTCTGCAGAACACTCAGCTCAGCTACTGGCACCAAGTGAATGGTAGCTAT
This sequence comes from Heterohyrax brucei, assembly GCA_028571685.1. Classification (NCBI taxonomy): domain Eukaryota; kingdom Metazoa; phylum Chordata; class Mammalia; order Hyracoidea; family Procaviidae; genus Heterohyrax; species Heterohyrax brucei. The sequence goes on from CM053140.1 coordinate 165,909,740, forward strand.
TGTACTGTAAGCACCATCATTTCCTCCCTTAAGGATTCCCAGCAAGGATTATATTAGTAAATTAATGGGTTGCCTGACCCAATTGTTCTCCCTTAACACTTTCTTAATCCCTAGTGGCTTGTGTGTACAAACCAGGGCTTTCACCTCTGGAAGTCAGAGCCCCTAGTTAGTAATTCCTCCCTAATAGGGGTGTGTGTGTGTGTGTGTGTGTGTGTTTCTGGGACCCTGTGGAGTTCTGGATTCTCAGGATGAGCTTACTCAGCCTGGGAGTTAGTTCCCGGAGAAAGTCTCTGCATCATCCCATGTATGTTCCATGTTTGTAGATTTTGGCAACTGCTGCTGAGGGCAGAGAAATGAGGCCATGAGGTCTGGTGTCTCTTGGGTGGACCTCAGCCCCAGCCAGGAGTGCTAGAGTATAACTGGCCCACCCACCTAGAGGAAACATAGGGAAGGCTGAGTAGCTGTGCTTCAAACAGACCAGAATTTACTTGGCAGGCTTCCATTAACTCAAGGGGTTCCCTAGGAGAGGAGGGAAGAAGGCATGATGGGAGGTAGAACTCACAGACACGAAGTCCCTACATCATTTTAGATATCCTGTGATTCCCTTGAACAAGTCCTTGTGGAGCTTGAGATCTAGAATCTTGATGCTTTCTGGGGCCCCTACTATATATCTTTTTAAAAGTATGTAAATACCTATTGGAAACCCTGGTAGCATAATGGGTTAAGTGCTACATCTGCTAATCAAAAGGCTGGCAGTTCAAATCCACCAGGCACTCCTTGGAAACTCTCTGGGGCAGTTCTACTCTGGCCTCTAGGGTCACTATGAATTGGACCCAATTCAATGGCAACAAGTGGTGGTGGTGGTGAACTTGACCATACTAGGCCCAAGACAGAGTCACTTAGGCTGAGCCATACATCAGCATACTAAAATCTAGCTAAAGTTCTATATTTGATAAATGATGAGTCAGATCTGACTCGAAGGCACTTGGCTGGCTAACCTTCCTAACAGCCAAAACTCAAGTACTGACTCTCCCAGAAACAGCCAGCTAATTACAACTCATCTGCTCAGCATAACCTAGTTCGAAATTGTCCCTGGATCCCAAATAAGGAAAGAAAATGCCTGCCAGGCAATTCCAAATTTAGCCCAGGCCAGTACAGCTTCCTTACTCCGACGTGTCCATCAGGGCTGGATTACAGCATATGAGTGTCCTAAACACTGATAATCTCTGGTGCTCCTCCTCTGCTTACTTATGCTTTTGAATGGGATATGGGGGGTATATTCACACACACACACACACACATATATGTATACACGTGTATATGATCACTACTAGTCGGAACTAACTTGATGGCACCTAACAACACCAACAATATATACATGTACGTATGCACACACACACACACACACACACAAGGACTACCAATTAAATTCATGAACTCATCCTAGAAAACATGCTACATACCTCACTGCTGAATATCGCTAAGGTCACCTTCGAAGTACTCCCATCGGGAAGCTATGCACCTATCGACGCCAGTGCCTAGTTTACCCCTCAAAGCAATATTGGAACTCTTTTTCTAGGATGGGCATCAAAGCTGTTGCTGCATTACACTTGATGTCCTGAAAGTCATCAAAATGCCTTCATTTCAATATTTCCTTTGTCTTTGTGTAAATAAAAAAGTCGTTGGAGGCCAGATCAGGTGAGTAGGGAGGGCATTCCAATACAACTATTTGTCTGCTGGCTAAAAACTCCCTCACAGACAAATGCACAGTTAAGTTTGAGAACTTGCCACCTTGCCACTAGACACAATGGTCATTCCAGAAAGATTTCCAAAACTGCTTTGAAGGGTAGACTAGGCACTGGTGTCAGTGTATAGCTTCCCAAGGGGAGTACTTTAAAGGTGACTGTAGTGTTAGTCAGCACTGAGATATGTAGCATTTAGAATGATTAAGTTTGTGGACTTAATTGTCAGAACTCGTATTTTTTTGGACATGCTATGAGTCGGAACTGACTTGATTGCAGTGGGTTTGGTTTTTGTTTGGTTTGATTATGTTAGCATATAAATATATACTAGACTGTGTCTGCACATATGCCAATCATTTTAAAGTCATAAATATTATTGTCTGCAAAAGTTAGAACATAACTCTGTATGTAAGTGCTATATAGTTAGAAAGTAATTTGACTGAATTTATTGCACTGGTCAATTTATTTACATTCCCTTGCTTTCGTACGTCATCCAGGACTGGACTTCCCATTGACTGTTTATCAGTACGCGTATAGTAGTGTACACTTATGTTTGTATCATATAAAGGTTCTCCAAATTATGGGGCACTTGGCATAGCTAGAAAACCCTGCTGGCATAGGGGTTAAGTGCTACATCTGCTAACCTAAAGGCTGGCAGTTCGAAATGCTGCCAAACCAAAGCAAATTCATTCCGCCTGTCACTGTAGCCAAACCCAGAGATAGGGAAAGATTCAAGCAGGCTTTACTAAACAGAGAAGCATGTGAATCTGGGGAACAGTGAGAATGGTTTCTCCAGGACTGTTCTGCCTGGGTTACAATTCCAGCAGCTTTTATAGCTAGATTACAAAAGGGTATGTATCTGGAAAATGTCAAACCTTGTCCAAGAAAGAACAGGGAATCAAAAGATTCCATTACATGTTACCAAATAACACAAGTTACCCAAAACATCATTATCTCTGTGAAGTTCTGAAATAATTGGCTTACTACCCTTGAGACAGGAAAAGGAATATAAGTCAGCTGATCCAGTTGGGAGAGGAATAACAAAACAGGAAGTGGAATGTAGTTTAGTAATCCGCCAAGCCACCATGAGTTTAGTAATCTAGGCGAACTTTATTAAGTCCTGTCCATTCATCCACTAATAGAATCTACCAGGTGTTCCCTAGATTCTATGAGGCAGTTCTACTCTGTCTTACAGGGTTGGTATGAGTCAAAATTGACTCAACAGCAATGGTTTGTTTTTTGTTTAAAAATTGTTTGGAGCCTTGGTGGCACAGTAGTTAAGAGCTTGGGTACTAACCAATAGGTCAACAGTTCACATCCACAAGAAACTCTTTGGAAATCCTATGGGGCAGTTCTACTATAGGGTTGCTATGAGTCAGAATTGACTCAACGGCACATAACAACAGCAAGGCAATTTGTTAAAAGATATTTGTCAAGAATGTTTACAAAGCTTGTCCTAGGGAAAAACACTTCGGTCAATATAAGGTTAAACTCATTGTAATCAGGTGGATTTTGACTCATAGCACTCCTAGAGGACAGAGCAGAACTGCCCCCATAGATTTTCCAAGGAGCACCAGGTGGGAACTGCTGAACTTTTGGTTAGTTGCCATAGCACTTAACCACCAGGCCACCAGGGTTTCCAACATGAGGTTAGGAAGTAAACTGATAACAATAAATAAAAATGAAGCCCTGCAGTTGTAATATAATTATAGTTAAGGTGAAGTAAAAGTCAACTGGAAACCCTGGTGATGTAGTGGTTAAATGCTATGGCTGTTACCCCAAAGGCCAGCAGTTTAAATCTACCAGGCACTCCTTGGAAACTCTATGGGACATTTCCACTCTGTCCTATAGGGTTGCTATGAGTCAGAATTGACTCAGTGGCAGTGGGTTTGGCTTTCTTTTTTGGAAAAGCCAATTAACCAGGGCCTAAACTGATTTACTAACTCTCTCAGGCTAAACTTCATTCATTCACAGAGACCTTTGCTCCATTTCTACTGACTTCTCATAAAATCTGTAATTAAGGTAGAAGTATAGCTTGTTTCATTAAGAGGGAAAAACAAAGATGTAGGAAGCTGACTCAGTTGTTTACCAGTGTCAGGAACTGAATTTTGTCCCCCCAGAATGTGTATAGCAATTTGGCTAGGCAATGATTCCAAATGTTGTGTGATAGTTGTCCATGCTGTAAATCCTGCCTCTGTGATGTTAGTGAGGGAAGATGGGAGGCACTAGTGTTGCATTGGGCAGGACTCAATACGTAAGACTGTGTTGTGCCTTGAGGCAATCCCTTGAGACATAAAAGAAAAAATCTAGCAGACAGCTTTGGGGACCTCATACTGCTGAGAACCAGTGCCAGGAGCTGAGTGCATCCTTTTGAAAGGACCTGCAATGCCTGCACCTCACAATCTCCCAGTCCAGGGGAAGACTGACAACAAAGACCGTCTTCCAGAGCCAGCAGAGCAAGCCTTCCTCCGGAGCTGACACCTTGAATTTGAGCTATTAGCCTGCTGGAGTGTGATAGAGTAAAATTTTTCTGTTAAAAGCCATTAACTGATGGTATCTCTGTTATGGCAGTGCTAGATGACTAAGACACCTGGAATGTCAACTAATAGACTCACCGATGTTTAAAAGAATGTCTTGGCCAAACTTATTTCAAGAAGTTGGAGATAAATGTTGCATTAGAGATTGATATAAAGGTTATAGTTTAACAACTCCTTTGTGACTTTTTTCCCTCTCCTTCCTGAAACTCTAGTGCCTGCTAACACTAAGTCTTCATTTGTTCCAGCTGATAAAATCCTCACTGTTCTTCCTGCAATTTGAAACACTGTAGTACCCTGCCTGGATATTTGTATGTCTCTTAGGTTCCCAAAGTTTTCTAACCTTTAATAAAACTATTTTTATTTCTTAAAGAGTAGAAGTCTAGTGTTTTGCTAAACAGCATCATGGCAAAGAATGTCACTGGCCCTCCTGGCAGGAGTTGTTGGATCAGCCAGTCATGGATGTACACAATGGTGCTCTCAAAGTTGGGTCAGAGAGGCATTATCTGTTAATATAATCTGCCCTTGCCTGGTAACTGCTCATGTTGGATCCAGTTGCATACTGGTAGAACGAAGGAAGAGTGAGACTCAACAGCCTAATTCTACCTCTCATTTATTAGATCTAAAATACTTCCAAGGCACTAGCCAAGATAAGCAGTTTCAATTACACAGGAGTTGATCTTAGGAGACAAATGTCAATGAAGGTGATGAAGTGGTAGGGACCTCACAGTTTAGACAACCTGGTACATGGGTACCCTCATGACTACATGAATTTATTTCTAGCTAGCACATTCTCACATACCAGACTGTTTCAGTATTGATTTCATTTACTGACCTGTCGGTTCCTTTACCGTTGCAGCACTGGCTTTTCTTTGTGTCCTCTCTGGCTGGCAAATATGAGGATTTGCTTTGGACAACTGGTGTCCTAGGCATGTGCTTACCTTGCCTATTGAGTAATCCATCCCTGGCATCTGTGCTCACAGTAACCTTTCTACTTTGTACCATGCTTCAAAACTCTTATCTGACTCTCAGATCAGACATCCCCTAATTCACAAATTGAAAAACCTTATGAGTGTGTACACAAATTTAATATTGTGGAAATTTTATTTTCAACATGTCTAAATGGGATAAGAATGGCAATTTACAAATTTTGCATGAATTCTTATAACAAAAAAAGTAGAACAAATGAGTAACCACATTTAGAGATAATATCACAGTCAAATACCAGTCTTATTTGAATGGGAAACCCAAGCTCTCTTATCCCACCTCACTACCCTCTCACCCCCTGATCGCTCCTTGCTGGTCTGGTGTGGTCTCCAGGTAGAGTGATGAGAGCAGAAGAACAAGTGTTGTGTCCAACAGGAGTAGACTGAACATGAAAGGAAGTGAACTGGTGTCCAAGCCCAAGGCTGGTGCTGGATGTGGGGATACAGTTTCCCCTGACCTGGGTGTGAGGGCCAGAGGACCCCAGTTCTTCCTTTAACAGCTCTAACTAATAGCCTTGGAACCAATCCAGTTGAGTCTCCTGGTACTTGCACAATGACTATTGTGAATGGTCATTTCTTTGACCCCGGGAGCACTGCCAAGTCCCCTTGTGATAAGTGCAGATTCCCACGCTCGGCCCTGGGCCTCAAGAGTGCTGCCAGGCCCGCCTGGGCTCACAGGGGTTCTGGCTGGGCCTGAGAATTGAGGAGTGGGAAGGCATTGGGGGAGGGGGATGGAGAGAACATTACAAAGATAATCACAAAGAATCAAGGCTACCATCTCTGGAAGAGCAAAACTGAGGGTGCCTAGTCTTTGAGTTTAAGGGACAGGTTGGGACAGCTGTGTAGGTTTGGCCTAGTTTGGCCAGGCTCAGTGCTGACCTGCTGCCTCAGTCTCTGTATGTATCCTTGGTACAGAGAATGTGGCCAGAACACTTATGCTTGTCATGGAGCCCAGAGAGCAGACTGAGAGCTGCCTTGGGTGGGCTCCAGGGTCCAGGGTCCTGGGCCTGGCCACGGGAGTAGAAATCTTTGGCAAAGCCTCTGAATTCCTGAGTGTGTAGTGAAGACAGGGCAAGGGGAAGGACTCTGCCCAAGGTTCCTGCCTCTCTCACCATGGCTGAGACCAGAGTAACACCCAAAGCTGGTCACTGATTCATTTATCAAATTGTCAGTGAGCACAGCCTGTGGGTATAGATTTGTACCTGGCTTGTCACTCAGAGAGAGGAGGCTGCTCCCAGTTTGAGGGGCACATGGAAGGAGAGCTCAGACTTCACTGCAGGCGTCTCTCCTCCACTCCGGGAAAAGACAAGCAAGCTGTTTTCTCAGTCTTACAACACTTCCATCCTACTTATCAAAACAGCACAGGAAGATGGGACCCGCAGAGATTTGGCTGCTGTGTCTCTGGAGAAGCTGAGGAGTGAGAGACATCTATTTGTTTCCTGAGAATAGCAATACAGAGAATGAATGGGCCAGAGCATAAGGGAGGCCCAGCCAATGCAGTCTCCCAGATTCCTTGTTTTTATTTTAAATCCCAGCAGCAAGCAGAGGACCAGGAAAAGGAACTGAATGCCTGTGATATGCTGTATGAAATTCTTTGTAGCTCAAAAACAATCAATTATCAGCAATTTCATATGGCTTGAACTAACATATGCCAGATACATTATTTCTCCGAATCTGTATAAAACCTGTCATTATTCCTGTTGGTCCACATTAGGCATTAAGGCAGCAACCCAAAGGCCACAGTGGAGTAAGTTTTAGAGCCAGGCACTGGTCCTTCTTGCTCCGAAAGCCCACTGTCGGCACTCTACAACAGGATGAACTTGTAAAAGGCTGAATGTAAAGTACCTTTCATGGTCCCAGCTGCCTACAGTGGATAGGCTCTACTTGCTCCTCCGGATGCCCTTCTGCACTCTGCTGTCTGCCCCAAGCTGAACTTCACATGGGACTGGCCCATGAGAAGCGCCAGTGGAGGAGGCTGAGACACCCGAGGCTCCCGCCAGTCTCTCTCCTCTAGCTACAGCTCCTCTACCAGGTTCCAGTAAGTGCTTCTCCATTTGATCGCTGGGCCCAGGGGTGACAACGGCTTTCTTCTATTCTCTTGTTAGCATCACTGTGATTCATCATTTCTTGATAGTTTTCCTCAGTCCTGTTCATTCCCTTCACTTTTCTGCATGAAACCGCCACCAGTCACCCTGCTGGGTATGCCTTCTCTTTTCCATAGGATTCCCAACAGATGCATTCAACATGCTGCTCCCTTTCCCTAGCTGTGATATTCCTGCCTCCCCCTACCAGGTACCAAGTGTCTTCCTAGGTCTCTTCTTCATCTCCCAATCCCCCCCCCCATTAATCATCATCATCATAATAAATACTTATCATCGACTTGATACAATTTATGATGACCCCATGTACATTAGAGTAGAACTCTGCTCCCTTGGGTTTTCAGTAGCTGATTTTCCAGAGCCAACTGTGAGGAGTTTCTTCTGAGGTACCTCTGAGAAGGCTTGAACCTCCAGCAGGGGTTCCAACAGTCTTTTACAAAGCAGGCACCAGAAGATGGAAGTCCTGGGATGTAAAGCTCCGTGGCTGAAACTTTTGAACAGCAGAGCTTTAAGAAAATCTAACAGCTGGATACAGACAGACTGGAGGGGACATCGTGGAGACTGGGAATGGGCGGTGTATACAGTGGTGCTGAAGCGGTTCACGTGTGAGGCACTGAAGGCCTGGGCTGGTTGCAGGTGGGTGGAAGGAATGGATGGCTCTTAGTTGTGTTAGAGACTTGCAAGACTGTTTGGATATGTAGACAAAGGCAGGAAGTACAAACATTTTGATTGAACCTAGATGTTTGAGAGGACTCTGGTATTGCTGATACCCCAGGAAGGGCAGAAGGAGGTACTGCTTCTGAGAAGAAGACAGGGCTTGTCTAGTTCTGGGAGTACAACCCAGGATCTGTTGTCTGACCCCAAAACTTAAGGGTGGGGGGCACACGTCCACTTTGACAGGGAGGGGTGGTGATCTGAAAAACGAGCTGGACCCTGAGTTCTCTACGCCTCTGCCTCTGACCAGGTCTTGGGAAATTCATACCATTACTTCCCAGAACTGCCTGGTGGAGTGAAGTGTGAGCCAAGATAGCCAAATCAGCAGAAAATTTTACTTGTTTCCTGCCAACAACATTAGTTTCTTCTGGGCAGACCTTACGTGGGGTTAATGAAAGTGCCAGTGTAGACAGTGCAGCCAGCCTGCCGTCTTTGTCTTTTCCTCAGTGTAGGAGGTATTGGAAGAAATCCTGTCTCTTACAATTTCTTTTTACGCTGCAGAATTATTGTGAGGCTGGCGCCATCTAGTGATGCAAGGTCCACCTGCCACCTGGTGGAACCGCTGTCCTCAGCAGCCAGTTGTCTTTTTAATATGTAGAGGTTCTTAAATTTGGGGTATGTGCAAAATCACCTGGGATACTGGTTAAAAATGAAGATGCCTGAGATACAGATACTAAGGTTTTGATTTACTTTGTCTGAGGTAGGAGCTGAGAATTTTCTTTCTAACTAGCACTTCAGGTAGATTGTAAGGCAAAATGCTGGACCACATTTTAGAACCAACCTCATTGTCTTCTAAGAAGTGATCTGTTTTGCATTGATAATCACGTACATTTGCATGGTTTGGAGAATGATGCTACTCACTTTGAAATTTGTATCTTCAGGCCAGATCACATGGGTTTCAGGCTGTTTGTGACTGGTCGCTTGGTAACTCCAGAGACAGACCTCACATATTCACCCTGACCCTCTTTGATCCTTAATCTCCAGACCTCATTCCAACCCCTAGATAACTCTCTATTCTGGATTTTAGTTCATTGAGGCACTACTGTCTTTCTAGTCACCAAACCAGAAAGCTAAAAAGGATCTTTCATTTTGCTCTGCTCTTTAATCCCACTTATCTACTCTGTCAAGATTTTATGCTGATTTTGCCTCATAAATTTATGTCCTCTCCTTTGCATTCCTACTACTACTTGAAATCAAGCCCTTATCTACTCTTTTGTGGACAACTCAGTAGCCTCCTCAGTGATTTTATTGGTTCATTCTTCAACCTTCTTACATGCATCTTAGACACATCCATCAGAGTGATGTATGTGTGGCTTCTCTGTTTAAAACTCCTCAATAGTTTCCCATCTCCTAGCTCACGGATTAGCAAACTCACTCTGTAAAAGGACACACACTAGCCTTTATGAGCCACGTCATTTCTGTCATGACCACCTGATTCTGCCATTTTAGAATTAACAAAGCCAATATTTAAAATAGAAAAACTCACTGAGTGGACGAATGGAGACGTCAGGGGACAGAATCAAACTTGAGGAAAGTATACAGTCTGAAAAACAGAGAAAACAAATTTTATAAAGTGGATAGTCTCAGTCATGGTGACACAACTTAAAACGCCTAACATTTGTGTCACTGGAGTGACAGAATGAGGGAGAGAGACTGAGGGGAAAAAATGAAGAAATAACAGCCAAGAACATACCTACTTTTGTGTGTACTTGCATGCGTGTGCACGCGTGTGTGCACTTTAGGTGAAAGTTTGCAGAACAAATTAATTTCTCATTAAATAATTAATTCACAAATTGTTTTGAAACATTAGTTGTCAACCCCAAGGCATGTCAACACTCTCACCATCTCTATCCTGGTTTCCCTGCTTTCATTTGCCTGGTTTTTGTGGTCCTCCCTGCCTTCTTTGTTTTGGGGCTGCTGTGCCCATACATGACAGCACACAGAAGCATGCTTCTTGCATGTGTTAATGCTTGCTCTATAGAGCTATCTAACCTCATGAACCACTAGAGTGACTTCAGTGCTGAGTTAAAAGGATATCCAGAGGCCATCCTCCTGGGATCTCTCCTGTCTCTGTCAGACCAACAAGTCTGGTCTTTAAAATGCCCCAAATTTGATGAAAGACAAAACACTCAGCAAATCACACACTGGATGAACACAAAGAAAAACCTGCCCAGACACATCATTATCAAGCTGCTGAAAGCCAAAGATGGAAACAAAAAATCTTCAAAACACCTAGAGACAAATAGCATATTATCTGCAGAGGAACAGTAGTTTAAGTGAAGATAAATTTTCATCAAAAACCGTGGAAGCCAGAAAAGAGTAGAACAACATCTTTAAAGTGGTAAAAGAAAAGAATCGTCACCCTAGAATTTCACAGAAAGCAAAACTATCATTTAGGACTGAAAGTGAAATTAAGACATTCTTGGATGAATAAATTCATAAGACTCGCTTTAAAAGAAATGCTGAAGGCTAATGATAACAGAAGGAATTTAAGTAAAGGAAGAGTGAAAATAGAAAATATCTAGATAAACACAACAGACTATTCTTCATCTCTTAGATTCTTTAATAGTACATGACTATGAAAGCAAAAATCATAACACTGTCTATTATGTATGCCATTTAAATATATATGAAATTATAAATGGCAATAAAGAGACATGGTTATTAGGTTCCTACATTTTGTTTGAAATAATAAAATGTCAACTCTAAGTAGACTTAAAGGGATATTTTAAATATATATGTCATGTCTGTGTCTATACACACACATTTCTAGAGCAACTACACAGAAAAAATATAAAGAGATATAACTAGACACAAAAGGTCACATATTATATGTTTCTAGCTATGAGAAATGTCCAGAATAGGCAAATCCATAGAGACAGAAAATATATGAGTGTTTGCCAGGGGCTGAAGGAAGTGGAGAATGGGCAGCAACTGTTGATGGGAGCAGGGTTTGTTTACTTGAAATGATGAAAATATTCTGGAATTAGATAGTGTTGATGGTTGCACAACCTTGTGAATATACTGAAAACCACTATATAGTTAAAAATAAAAAAAATAGCTATAAAAAGATAATATATCACAAACAAGCAGAACGGCAACTAACAAGTGATTTTAGCAAGGTTGCAAAATACAATTCAATATACAACTATTTTATTTCTATATACTAGCAATAAACAATTGGAAATCTCTTTAAAGTTCTAAAATCAGGAAATACATAGGTACAAATTTAGGAAAGTGTAGATTCTGTATGCCAGAATCTCAAAACACCAAAGGAAAAAATCCAAGAAGATCTAAATAAATGGAGAGATATACTCTACTCACAGATAGGAAGACTTAATATTATTAAGATATTAATTCTCCAAAAATTGATCTAAGAAGTAATACAATGCCATAATGATGGATCTTATCATACTTTCTCAGTAATTAGCTGAACACTATTGATTGAAAATCAGTAAGGATACTGAAGAACTGAACCAGGTTAACCTAATAGACATAAGTAGAATTATACATCTATTATACACTCTCTCCTCAAGCATATGTAAAATTCATTTTAAGAAATGATAGCGGGGGAGGAGTCAAGACAGCAGACTAAATGCATGTCTCCCTGAGTCCCTCTGGAAACCAAGACCTGAAATGATAATTAAACGGACTCTTCTGGACACCTAGTGAGCCCTGGGATGCAGCAAAGTGCTGTTAATTTGGACTTCATGTCTTTGAACTCAAAACCTCCTCTCTTTCACTGACCCCACTCTCAGCGAGCCCAGACTTGCACAGGCCAAAGGTAGCTCACTATTTTGATTTTTTTTTTCCTCTGTCTTGGCTGGCAGGCAGAGCCGGGACTTGACTAGCTGCTGTTCTTGGGCGCACTGCTGGTGGGACCAGCAAGCATAATTGTCAGGTTCTGAGAGTCTGGATTTGGACTCTATACACCTCTGCTCCCCTGGCCTATCTTTCTGCCTCCTCCATGTGGTAGCTGTACAGATGCACTTGTGCAGGATGCCATCTTGGTCCACTGGGAAATGGAGAAGCCCAGGCAGAGGCCCTGGCCAGACTTGGTTCCTAGGCTGGGAGGTGGCACCTGCCAGGGGGAGAGAGCTTTTCTAGCAGGGAGGCAGTGTTTTGCACAGTGTCACCTGGGACTGGGGCCCAGCAGTGGAAGCTGTGGACTCTGGACATTTTGGCACTTTTGGCCTCTCTTTCTGCCAGGAGCCTGGTCCCGGTCAGCTGGAAAGACTATGCGGGACACCATCCTGTTTTGCTGGGAGGCGGAGTCATCCATACGGAAGCCTCAGCTGAAACTAATTCCTGGGCTGGGAGGAAGTACCTACCCAGAAGAGACCACTTTTCTAGCAGGAAAGCAGAAATCTACACAGTATAACCTACAACTGGGGCCTGACAGCAGAGGTCAGCAGCCCCATACCCTTTCTGTATTTTGAGCTAGTTTATAACACCTGGAGTTCAATATAGAGTTGCTTACTTTGCTAGCTGTGAAGAGGGACATATACACTTCAAAACCTGACTGACTTTGAAAGTTGTCAAATACTTTTTACTTCTCATTTTAAGATTGCCTAGAGAAACAACTGTGGTCCATCTTCACAGCTTCTCTCCAAGCCTTTATTGACCCACAGGAAGCCCCAAAAGCAATAAACCTTGGAGAAGATGGTAATGTGAAAATCACCCATGGTGTCAGAAGTCCCCCAAAAGAAACTACCTCAGAACTTCCCAGATGAAGAAGCTTTTCTGAACCTATCATAAGGTGAATACAAAAGGATTAGATATAGAGCCCTCCTAGACCTTATACAAAATGCAGCAGAGCAAAATGAAAAATTAAACAAGCTGTTCAATCTGATGGAACATCAATACTCAGAAATCCATCAGATCAAGAACAAAACCAAAGAGATAGAAAATTCAATGCGAAGCCAAGAAAACAGAATGGAACAAATGGAAAAGAGAATTTCTGATCTGGAAGACAGAGCTTCTGACTCCAGCATGTAGGAGGAGAAATCAGAAAAAAGAAACAAGAAAAATGAAGAAGCATTAAGAAGCATGTGGGACTCTATTAAGAAGAACAATCTATGATTAATTGGAGTTCCTGAACAGGGCTAGACACCTGAGACCATAGAGAGTATTGTTGCTGAGCTGCTGACAGAAAACTTCCCAGAAATTATGAAAGAGAATATAGACATCCGAGATACACATCAAACACACATCAATATAGATCTCAATAGAAAGACTCCAAGACCTATTATAATCAAGCTCAACAAAATGAAACATAAGTAGAAACTCTTAAAAGCAGCAAGACTCAAAGCAAAGCTAACATTCAGAGGGAAACCCTGTAGGCTTTCATCGGATTTCTCAGAAGAAACAATGCTGGCACAGAGACAGTGGCATGACCCATTCAAAGCCTTGAAGGAGAAGAACTTCCAACCAAGAATTATATATCCTGCAAAACTCGCTTTCAAATATGAAAATGAAATTAAGACATTTGAAGATAAACAGAAACTCAGAGACTTTGTAAAAACCAAACCAAAGCTACAAGAAATACTGAAAGAATCTCTTGGCTTGGAAGAACAAAACCACTAGCTTTAGATTTTAGAAAGAAACATTATCCAGAATCCTACTCAGTTAGGGAAGGCTCCAGACATAATCAAAGCTATAATAGTGAAAAAAAAAAATCTAGTGATCACATCATGTAAACTACGATATCATCATATTAAAAAGAGGATTGTGCTACAGTCATTATAGTCCTTCCAGATGGGGAGGAAGTTAACAAGACTGGTAGCAATCAAAACTGGGTTTATATATAGTTTAGTAAGCAGCATCATAGGAGCAGCCATAAAGCACAATAAAGAAGCAACATATCATATCAAGAAATGAAATACTGGAGTCTTAACAACCACAAAACCAATGCTGAAAAAGGTGCAAAACCAACTCACAAAGGTTGCAGAGCAGACTAATGAGAACAGAGAAAACATCAAAGAAAAAATAAACATATCACAATGGCAGCACTGAACACATACCTATCAATAATTACATTGAATGTGAATGGACTGAATACTCCAGTAAAGAGACATCGAGTGACATCTTAGATCAAAAACATGATCCGTCTGTATGTTGCCTACAAGAAATTCACCTTAGACTTAAAGATGGAAACAAACTGAAAATTAAAGGATGGAAGAATACATATCAAGCTAACAATGAACAAAGTATAGCAGGAGTGGCAATTCTAATCTCAGATAAAGGCAATTTTAATGTAGAATCCACCACTGTGGACAAGGATGGACACTATTTATTGCTGAAAAGTTCAATACACAGGCAGGACTTAACAATATTAAATATTAGAGCACCTAGATAACGTCAAAGAAACACTGACTACACTCAAAAAGGAACTAGATCACTCCACAATAATAGTAGGAGACTTCAACACTGCATTTTCAATACTGGATAGATCATCTAGAAAAAAGCTCAATAAAGACACAGAAGACCTTATTGCCACAGTTAACCAACTAGACCTCATCAGCGTGTACAGAACTTTCTATCCATCAACAGACAGCTAAACCTTCTTCTCCAGTGCACGTGGAGCATTCTCCAGAATTGACCATGTGTTAGGACATAAAGCAATTCTCAACAAAATCCACGCTATTGAATTAATGCAAAGCATCTTCTCAGATCATAAAGCCATAAATGTCCAAATCAATAGCAGAAAAAACATAGATAGAAAGTGGAACTCATGGAAACTGAACAACACCTTGGTCAAAAAAACCATGGGCTATAGAAGAAATCAAGGATGAAATAAAGAAATCTATGGATTCCAATGAGAATGAAAACACTTCCTACCAGAACCTATGGGACACAGCCAAAGCCGTGCTCAGAGGTCAGTTTATCTCCATAAATGCACACATCTCGAAGGAAGAAAGAAACCAAATCAAAGAACTGACCCTACAGCTTGCACAAGTAGAGAGAACAACAGAGGAACCCCTCAGACACCAGAAAAAAACAGATCATAAAGATCAGAGCAGAACTAAACGAACTAGAGAATAGAAGAACAATTGAAAAAATTGAAAAGACCAAACGCTGGTTTTTTTGAAAAGATCAACAAATTTGACAAACCACTGGCTAAACTTACTAAAGAAAAACAGGAAAGGAAACAAATAATCCAAAAAAGAAATGAGAGGGGAGTTGTCAGCACAGATCCAACAGAAATCAAAACTATCATAGCTGAATACTATGAAAGACTGTATTCTAACAAATTTGAAAACCTAGAGGACATAGAAAATTCCTTGATTCGTATCACCTACCCAAATCATCACAAGGTGAAGCAGAACAACTTAATAAACCGATCACAAAGGAGAGTGAAAAAGTCATCAAAAAACTGCTATTTTAGTCAGCTAGGGCTGCTGTAACAGAAATACCACAGAGTGGATGCCTTAACAAAGGAAGTTTTATTCTTACACAGTCTGGTAGGTCAGGATGTCCGCTCCAAGGGAAGGCTCTCCCCTTTTGTCAGAGGAAAGTCCAGTATTACATCAGTCTTTGTCCAGGGAGCATCTTGGCACAGGAACTTCAGTTCTGAAGGACCTGCTCTTCTCCCGGTGCTGCTTGCTTGATGGTGCGAGGTTCCTAATTCTCAGCCTGTTTCCCTTTCCTTTTATCTCTTCCTGGATGAAAGGATTAAGAGTGGGGCAAGCCATACTGCAGGGAGGTGATCTTATAAAGGGATTTACAGACCCACCCTAATCCTTAACATATAGCATAGGAAATGGAGGACAATCACAAGATACTGGCAATCATGGCCCAGCCATGTGGCCACACCTATTTTGGGGGGGACACAATTCAATCCATGACAACTGCCAACTAAAAAAAGTCTGGGCCCAGGTGGCTTTGCCGCAGAATTCTATCAAACTTTGAGAGAAGTCTTATCTCCAATACCACTAAGACTATTTCACAGTATAGAAAGGGATGGAATACTCCCAGATTCATTCTATGAAGCCAGCATAACCCTGATACCAAAGCCTGGGAAAGACACAACCAAAAAGGATAACTACAGACCAATTTCACTCACGAATCTAGGTGCAAAAATCTTCAACAAAATTCTTGCCAACAGAATACAACAACATATCAAGAAAATAATCCATCATGACCAAGTAGGATATATACCAGGGATGTAAGGCTGGTTCAACATCGGAAAAACAATTAATGTGATCAATCACATAAATATCACAAAAGACAAGAATCACCTGATCTTGTCTATTGATGCAGAGAAGACATTTGATAAAGTCCAAAATCCATTCATGCTAAAAACTCTCAGCAAAATAGGAATACACAGCCAATTCCTCAGTGTAATAAGGGCCACTTATACAAAGCCAACTGCCTATGTCATCCTGAATGGAGAGAGACTAAAACAGTTTCTCTTGAGAACAGGAACTAGACAAGGATGCCCACTCTCACATCTCCTATTCAACATTGTACTAGAAGTTCTAGGCAGAGAAATTAGACAAGACCAAGGAATAAAAGGCATCTGCATCAACAAAGAAAAACTAAAAATCTCCCTATTTGCAGATGATATCATTGTATATGCAGAGAATCCCAAAGAATCCATAAAGAAACTACTAAAGCTGATAGAAGAGTTTGGCAAAGTCCAGGATACAAGATAAACATAAGTAAATCAGTAGGATTCCTTTATACCAACAACCAGATTATTAAGGAGGAAATCACCAAGTCAATACCATTTACTGTAGCCCTTAATAAGATAAAATACTTAGGAATAAACCTAACCAGAGAAATAACAGACCTTTACAAAGAAAGCTACAAACCCTTACTACAAGAAACTGAGAGAGACTTACGTAAGTGGAGAAACCTGCCCTGCTCATGGATAGGAAGACTTAACATTGTGAAAATATCTATTTTACCCAAGGCCACCTATTTACATAATGCAATCCCAATACATAATGAGATGGAGGAACAAATTGCCAACTTTGGAAAGTGAAGAAGTCCCAGATAAGTTAAGCATTACTAAAGAAGAAGAACACACTAGAAGGCCTCTCATTACCCAACCCTAGAACCTACTACACTGCCACAGTAATCAAAACAGCCTGGTACTGGTACAAAAACAGACAGATAGATCAATGGAACAGAATCCAGACATCAGAGATGACACCATCTGCCTATAAATAGCTGATACTCGACAAAGGCCCTAAGACATTAAACTGGGGTAAAAACAGTCTCTTCAACAAATGGTGCTGGCAAAATTGGATATCCATCTGCAATAAATTGAAACAAGATCCATATCTTACACCTTACACAAAAACCAACTCAAACTGTATAAAAGACCTAAATATCAAATCTAAAATGATGAAGCTTATCCAAGAAAAAGTAGGAACAACAATGGAAGGTTTAATATACAATGTAGACAGACTTCAAAATCTGTCAAACAAACCACAGACATCAGAAGCGAAAATAGATAAATGGGAACTAAAACTTTATTAATGGAATTAAAAGGCCACCTACAGAATGGGAAAATATATTTGACAACTCTATATCAGACCAATGCCTGATCTCCATAATCTATAAGGTACTATAAAATATCAATAAGAAAGAGATAAATCAACCAATTAAGTGACGAGCAAAGGAGATGGACAGACACTTCTCTAAAGAGGAGATCTAGACAGCAAAAAAACACATGTAGACATGCTCACGATCATTAGCTATTAAAGAAAATGAAATCAAAACTCAATGAGATACCATCTCACTCCAACAAAGTTGGCCATGATCCAAAAAACACAGGACAACAAATGCTGGAGAGGCTGTGGGGAGATTGGAACTCTCCTACACTGTTGGTGGGATTGCAAAAATGGGGCAGCCTCTTTGAGAAACAATCTGGCACTTTCTTAGAAAGCTGAATCTAGATATACCATTTGACCCAGTAATTCCACTGCTTGGAATATATCCTACAGAATCAAGGCCATTCACACCAAATGATAAACACACACGAATGTTCATCACAGCACAGTCCACAATAGTAAAATGATGGAATCTACCCAGATGCCCAACAACAGAAGAATGGATAGGTAAACTATGGTATATATACTCAGTGGAACACTATGCAATGATAAAGAACAATGATGACAGAAGGAAATATCTGTTAACTTGGTTTCATCTGGAGGGCATTATGCTGAGGGAAAGTAGACAGTGACACAAGGAAAAATATTGTATGAGACCACTACGATGAGAATCTAAAAACAGACTCAGACATAGAGGAAAAGACTCCTTGATGGCTGCAAGGTGGGCAGGGAGGGAGGGTTGGGGAGATGGTTTAGATTAGATAGTTGTTAGAAATTTGGTTGGGTGAAATTGGTGACAGTACATATTAGAAAGAAGATCAGTAATAACTAGACTACAACACAATTTGAGTACTCCTCCCATCCTAACTCAATATTGCAAGGACAGAGTAGTTGGGGTAAGGGGCCAGGGTCCATGCTCTCAGGCAAAATCGAGGCCAACTGGCGCAGCTAGCACTTTGCTAATGAGGAGTCTCTGCACCCCACATTGGTGAGTGGCGGCTGGGGTCTTAAAAGCTGCCAAGCTGCCATCTGAGGGTACAGCAAATAGTCCCAACTCAACAGGAATGGATAATCACTGAACGACATGGGGAAAAGAGAATCCAGAAGACAGAGAGACCCACATGAGTGGGTCCCTACATTGACTCATGACCAGAAGAACCTGATGGTGCCTGGCCATCACCAGCAATAGCCATGATGGAGCTCACAAAGTTGAGTCTCATTGACAACAAGAGAATATATAGGGATGCACCCTGAGATCTCCAATAAAAGACCATAATTGATGGTCTGGGGGCTTCGGGTTCTTTTGAGGGCACAGCCCCTGGCCCTGATGCTGCCCCTGTCCATGAATCATAATGAAGGTCAACTTTTCAGACAGCAGTGGATTGGACTTGGCAATACAGAGTGACCGGATCTTGTGGGGATTTTATGGTTCCACACATCTATAGGATGTCATCCTGCTAACTTCATGCTGGAGGAAGGGGAGTGGGTGGAGGGGAGGGAATAGGAAACTGTGGGGAGGATAGAACATGTATGGAGCAGAGAGAGACGAGGAGTGTGCTGTCACCGGGCAGGAAGAGCAGTGGGAACGGCATATAGGTGAACATGCAAATTTATATGGGAATGTACATTTTCATTCAATCATCATCATCATCATCATAATAAAGAAATGATAGCTTTAAAAATTCATATGTTTGGAAACTTAGAAACATGTTCTTAACTCATGGGTCAAAAAATTAATCATATGGAAATTAAGTACTACATTTTGGGAAACCAACACATGTGCCTTCTCAGTCTCTTAACTGCTTTCTTGGTCAGTGGCCCACTGGCCACATCAACTTGCTTCTATATTTTAGGCTTTAAGGGAACACCTCACTGTGGGATATGGGATTAGAGTCTTAAGTAGTCAGTGAAGGACTTGGTGATTCAACCCAGAAGTGTATGATAACAAGTTTCCCATGAGATGAATCTTGGCCAATGGTAACTGGGAGATGAAAGGAAGCTACGAAGATCAAGTCCTCTTTTTGGTCTTCCACAGGCTACCCTCAGTTGAGGATCCCCCTTGTATTCTTTCAGGAGAAATCCAGCTCAGCAAATGAACATGCCTGCTGAGCAACCATCTGCCTGTCCATGGAGAAATAGTATGTGACATAATAATACATTATTATCTCATTTTATTGCATGTTCCCTTGTCTCATTTCCTTTTCTCTCACCTTTCAAATAGCATGTTAATATCTTAATCTTTGCCTCAGACTCTCATGTTCTAAAAGGAGCCTAGATTAAATGAACCAACCTGAAAGTGAATAATAATGAAAATACAACATATCAAAACTTCTGGAATGAAATCAAGTTATTTAAGAGGAAACTTCAATGCTGCATTATATTAAGAAAAAAAGACTGAAAATTAATGAGTAACATTTGCAATTGCCTCATATGCCTCCAAAAGTTGGACAGTGAAAAAGGAAGACAGAAGAAAACTTCCTTGATATTGTGGTGTTGGCAAAAAAACATTGAATATACCCTGGACAGCCAGAAGAATATACAAATCAGGTTTAGAAGAAATTGTCATGGATTGAAATGTGTCCCCCCAAAATGCATGTAGCCATTTGGCTAGGTCATAATTCCCTATGTTATGTGATATTCCTGTATGTTGTAAATCCTGCTTCTATGATATTAATAAGGGAAGACGGGTAGCAGTTGCGCAGGACTCAGTGTCTAAGATTGTATTGTGCTTTGAGGGAATCTCTTAGAACATAAAGGAGAAGAAAGCAAGCAGAGCACTGGGGACATCATGCTACCAAGAATCAGTGCCAGAAGCAGAGCACATCCTTCAGAAAGGATTCAGGGTCCCTGCACCTCAGAAGCTTCCAGTCCAGGGGAAGACAGACAACACAGACCTTCTTCCAGAGCCAACAGAAACAGAACTCCTCTAGAACTCATGCCTCAAATTTGGACTTTTAGCCTACTGGACTGAGACAAAATAAATTTCTCTTTGTTAAAGCCATCCACTTATGGTATTTCTGTCACAGCAGCACTAGATGACCAATACAGAAATACAACTAGATTGTTCCCTAGAAATGAGGTTGGTGAGGCTTTGGCTGGCTTACTTTGGACACACCATCAGGAAAGACTAACTGCTAGAAGAGGACCCTAAGTTTGCTAAAGTGGAGAGTCAGTAAAAACAAAGAAATTCCCAAGGGAAGGGTTTGATATAATACCCACTGTCATGGAGTGCACTGTTGCCATGAGCACCCAGAAAACATCGGGGTTCATGAGAGAAAAATAAGCAACTAGCAAGGTTTGGGGTCAATAATATGCTTTATTTAATCACACCACACACTCACAATTAAGCAAAGGAGGGGAAGGTGCTAGCACAGGACACAAAGCACTCTTATTTACCTTACTTAAGAACTCTTGTCTGCATTTACATTAGTTGGGAACTCTCATTTGCATTAGTTAGAACCCCCACAGGTTTTATGGGGTCCCAGGGGACTGCAGCAGTCATGTCACAATATTAGTACGTTTACACACTCACTTCCCTAAAAGCAGGCTTCATTCTAAGGAATTTGAGGATTGGCTGTGCTCTCACCGTTTTGATGTCTGGAGAATCCGAAGTAGACTTTTATGATGACAAGATGTCTGGGGGTTAAGGCTGACAAGAACACAGCAGGAGGCTCAGGTACCAACCCAGTCACAGTCACAATCATTCTAACCAGGCCTTCAAGGTGAAGCAGACGAAGGCTGACAGTTCTCAGGATAAGTTTGCAGCACAGCAGACCAGCGGACACAGACTTTTAGAAGGATGCTGCGCACCTCAGATCCAGAGTGCTGGATTTTTAAGACAAGTTGTTCACTTGATTCTGGTTGCTATTGTCCAGTCCAGAGGTTCTTATCTTCTGGTACCTCAAGTTGTTGACTTCTTCCTGGTTGATTATGGTCTTTGTCGTTTCTCTGACCATCTGTGGCCATGTCCATCTGGCAGTTGTCTTTCTCATCTTTGCCATGACCATGTATTTTCTCACCGTCTTACTTAGCTTAAGCATAGCCATTTTGTATTTTAATGGTTTAGCCAATTTTAACTTATGTTGATGACACGACTCCACTTTGCTATATATTCTATTTTCATATGTATATGTAAATACACACACACATACATATGTGTATGTATATGCCAGCACTTATACATATACATATACATATACTCGTTTCAATTATATCCCCTCAAAAATATGAGTATCAACTTGACTCTACCATGAGTCTAGTATGGGGTGGTTTTTCCCATGCTTTGTGAACACTGCCTCTGTGTGATAGTGGGGGAGAATGGGCAGCAACTGTTTTGCTAAAGTGCGACTCAATCCACAAGCTTGGATTATGCTGATGTTGTCTCTTGAGAGACAAAAGGAAAGAGAAGTGAGCAGAGTGTTGGAAACCTCATCCCACTAACAGAGTAGCACTGAGAGCAGATCACGCCCTTTGGACTTGAGGTTCCTGTACCATGATGCTCTCATATTGAATTTGGACTCAGTCTGCCTGTCAGAATGTGACAATTTCTCATGTGAAAGGATTTGTAGCTTACCAAACCATGACAATAAAATTTCTCTTTGTTAAAACCATTTATTTGAGGCATTTTCTGTTAGAGCAGTACCAGATGACTAAGATGGAATTTGGAACTGAGAAAATGGGGTGCTGCTCTAACAGACACCTGAAATGTGGAAGTGGTTTTGAAACTGTGAGTAGATGGAAGACTCAGAAGGAACCTAAGGGAACTGCTCCTATCTCAGAAGGCATAGAGGGTGAGAAACAGCAGTGAACCACCAGCAGCAGAACCAGAAGCTGATCCACAAGCAAAAATGCTGAATGGCTGTTCATAGGAGGCTTCCTGGTGCAGCAGAGTGCCTCTGGGCACTTATTAGTGAAGCTAGGCTTGCTGACCCATGGAGCAAGACAGCTGAGTGCCTGTGTGCTGGTCGCTTCCTGGCAGAGTAAGGTGCTTCTAGGCACTTACATTGGTGGAGTTACAGAGCTTTGAAACACTCACCCCAGCAGGGCAGATGCAGGCTTGAGATCTAGGCCACAAAGCCTAGACAGAGACACCAACAACAATGGACTTAAACATGTCAGTGATCATGAAGCTGACTCAGGACTGGGCATTGTTTTATTCTGTTATTTGTGAGGTCACTCTGAATTACAATACACTTAAAAGAAACTAACAATAACTGTTCTTCAATTAATATGGTTGCTGTTGTTAACTGTCATCTAGTCAATTCCAGCTGGAGAAGGAATAGTAGAATAAATCAAAGGGAGAAAGAAGAAAGAAAGCTGTAACCAAGAGAAAGCTAATAAATATAAGATAGCCAAGCCAAGTGCCATATGGAAACAATATATAGTCACTATTTTAGTCAGCTACTGCTTCTCTAACAAAGACACCACAAGTGGATGGATGGCTTTAAAAAGAAAAATTTTTTTTTTTGTCACAGTCCAGTAGGCTAAAAGTCCAAATTCAGAGTTTCAGTTCAAGGGGAAGACTTTCTCTGCTGTCTCTGGAGGAAGGTCATTGTCAACAATATTCCCGTGGACTGGAAGCTTCTGAGGCACAGGACACCAGTCCTTTCTAAAGGATGAGCTCGGCTTCTCGTGCTTCTTTTTAGTGGTATGAGGTTCCCCAGTCTCTCTGCTAGCTTCTCTCCTTCACGTCTCAAGAGATTGCCTTAATGCACAAAACAATCTTACACGTTGAATCCTGACTCTCCAGCACAACTGCTGCCCATCCACTTTCATTAATAGAGGCAGGCTTTACAATACAGAAGACATCATGCAGTACCAGGAATCTGTGGCTAAATTGCTACAGAATTGTGAGGGAACACAATTCAATCCATGACAGTCACTAACGAAAAGAAGCAGTTGGTATTCAAACAATAAGATAATCACAAACTGCTAGTACTGAAAAAATAAGTATAGCACATTAAAGGCACCGGCAATAAATAAGACTCCAGGAACTGACAGAATACCAATTGAGATGCTTCAACAAAAGCAGTGTTGAAAGTATGCTCTTGTCTATGCTAAGAAGTTTGGAAGACAGCTATCTGGCCAACTGACTTGAAAAGATCCATATTGGCACCCATTCCAAAGAAAAGAAAAGAAAAATGCATAAACTATCAAACAATACAATTAATATACATATTAGCAAAATTTTGCTAAAAATAATTCTTAAAAGCACTGCAGCCTTCTACCAACAGGAAATTGCCAGAAGTTCAAGCCTGATTCAGAAGACAATGTGGATAAAGAGATACATTGCTAAGGTCAGATGGATCTTGACAGAAAGCAGAAAATGCCAGAAAGATGTTTAACTGTGTTGTATCAACTTTGCAAAGCTTTCGACTGGTTGTATCCTAAAAAATTACAGTAACATTATGAAGAATGGAAATTTCAGAACACTTCACAGTGCTTGTGCAGAACCTATTCTTGAGTGAAGAGGCAGTCATACAAACAGAACAAGGGGTACTGTGTGGTTTAGAATTAGAAAAGCTATGCTGTAGGAATGCACTCTTTCACCTCCCTTATTCAATCTGTATGTTGAACAAATAGTCAGAGAAGCTGGACTACATGAAGAAGAACTCTGAATCAGGGTTACAGGAAGACTTACTAACAACCTGCAATGTGCAGATGACACAACCTTGCTTGCTGAAGCTGAAGAGGACTTGAAACACTTATTGATGAAGGTAAAAGACTACAGGCCTCAGTATGGATTGCACCCACACGTAAAGCAAATACAAATTCACACAACTGGACCAATAAGCAACATCACGATAAACAGGGAAAAAAACTGAGGTTGTCAAGGGCTTCATTTTACTTGGATCCACAATCAACGCCCATGGAAGCAGCAGTCAGGAAATCAAAGGATGTCTTTTCCTAGACAAATCAGCTGCAAAAAGACTTCTTTAAAGTGTTAAAAAGCAAACATCCCTTTGATACCTAAGCTGTGCCTGACTCAAGCCATAGACTTTTCCATCACTTCGTATTTATGAGAAAACTGGACAATAAAAAACAAAGATAAAAGAACAGACACATTCAAATTGTGGTACTGGTGAGAAACAACGAATATACCAGGGACTGCTAGAAGAATGAAGAAATCTGTCCTGAGGGAAGTACAGCCAGAATGTTTCTTAGAAGTAAGAATAGCAAGACTTCATCTCACTTAACCCTAGACACTTAATCAGGAAAGATCAGTCTCTGGATAAGGACACAATACTTGGAAAAGCAGAGGATCACTGAACAAAAAGTAGGGGATCACTGAAAAAGAAGACGACTCTCAAAGGGGTGACTGACACAGTGGCCGCAGCAACAGGCTCAAACCCAGAAATGACCGTGAAGTAGTGTTTCATTCTGCTGTGCACAGTGTTCCTATTGCTACTAATTCTCTCCTTAGGATGGAAACCTCTCCTTCTGATACTGAACTCTTGTAGAGGTTCTTCATCTTCTGCCACTATATAGATCTTGTATCTCTCTCTGCAAAATACCAGCTGGAGCTGTCAACTCGATGGCACCTAACAACAACAGATTAGTATACCCCAAAGTTGGCCCTTTGAGAGTACAAATACTTTAGAAAAACCTGTGATAGGAAGATCAAAGGAAAGAAAAAAAAAACCCGACATTATAGCATTGTCAATTATGTATGTCATTTACATATATGAAGGCAAGAATAACCAAAATAATAATAGAGGGACAAAATCATAACAGAATTTTTAAATAAGCTATTATTTATGATAAACTTTATGCCAGTAAACTGTCCTTTAAGACAGGACAATTTCCTGGTTATGACTTCAATACTGACTCAAGTAAAAGTAGGAAACTGCAGTTGAAGTTGAATCCGGATTCCCACAGGATCAAGACAGCCACAAACAGAAGATCTGTACAAGCAACTCCAAAAACTGTACAGAACGATAATAAAATTGCCCTTAATACATACCTACACGGAAAGACAAATGACAGGTAAGTGAGGAACGAACATATGCAGTTAGCAGGCTCAGCTGCAGAGGCCACTCTCACATGGAGAATCCAGCAGGTATTTTGCAGAGAGAGATACAAGATCTGTATAGTGGCAGAAGACAAAGAACCTCAACAAGAGTACAGTATCAGAAGGAGAGGTTTCTATCCTAAGGAGAAAAATACTAGCAATAAGTTTGAGATCAAATGAACAAGACTAAAACAGAGATCTACCAAGGTCTCACTTTAAGAGCAGATAGAAGTAACTTTGGAGGACAATCAGTATCCTCAGAAACAAAATAGTATCACAGGATCAGAAGGCACACCAGAGACACTACACTCATGCACACAGACACACATATACCAAAACAAGCAAAATAAAAGGCAAACTTGTTACTGTTGAGTTGATTCCAACTCATAGATCCTATAGGACAGAGCAGATCGGCCCCACATGGTCTTCAAGGAGTGCCTAGTGGGTTTGGACTGCTGACCTTGTGATTAGCAGTCACAGCTCTTAACCACCAGGGTTCACACACACACACACACACACACACACACAGAGACAGACACACACAGAGACACACACAGAGACACACAGACATACACAGGCACACACACAGAGACACACACACAGAGACACACAGACACAGACACACACACACAGAGACACAGAGACACACACAGAGACACACAGAGAGACACACACAGACACAGACACAGACATACACACAGACACAGACACACACACACACCCACACCCACACCCCACCCTACATATTCATACAAGAAACTGAAATTCATTATACCAAACAGAAGAGGGCACTGTTGAATTAAGAAACCTAATAAACTTGTAGTCCTTTAGCCCCGGTTTCTTTAAAAGCTGAACTTGAGGCCAGAGCTTGCAAGCAGATAATTTAATTCAGGAAGTCATCTCAAGAAAGAGGGTTGAGTAAAATCTAAAATGATAAAGATCATAGAAGGAAAAATGGAAGCAACGCTAGGAGTCCTAATACATGACATAAACAGAAAACAAACCGTAACTAACAATGCACAAACACCAGAAGAGAAACTAGGTAACCTGGAACTCCTAAAAATCAAATACTTATGGGGGCGGAGTCAAGATGGCTGACTAAGCCCACGTCTCCTTCTATCCCTCTGGAAACCAAGCCCAAATTGACAATCAGACAGAGCCTTCTGATCACCTAATCAGCCTCAGGACACGGCACAGAGCTGTTAATTGGGACTTCATACCACTCAGCGAGAAACCTCCTCTCTTTCGCTGACTCCCGCTCCCGGCTAGCCCCGGCTCTCACGGACGGAAGGTAAACGCACCATTTTGAGGTTTTTTTCCCTCGGTCTCGGCTGGCGGGCGGAGCTGGGCCTTGCCTGGCGGCTGGGCTCAGACGCGCTGCTGGGAGGATAGGCAGGCGAAATTCCCATATTCTGAGAGCCAGGCTCAGGACTCTGTTAATCTAGCCATTTTGAGTCTTTCGTTTTGTAGCTGCCTCAGTGGGGTATGCGCGGAGCTCCGCGATCAGGGTGTGGGACACCATGTTGGTACTGAGATTTTAGCGGGACCTCGTTCTTAGCCTGGGAGCAAGCGCCTGCAAACGGGACAGCGCTTCTCCGTCAGAAAAGTAGTGATTTTGCACAGTGCTGCCTACGTTGGGGGCCCTGCAACAGAAGCAGAGTAATCACTACCTCTCGGCACCTTTAGCCCCTCTGTCTGCTGCCTGTGTGGAGGACGCCATCTTGGATACGGTGGCCGCAGCTGGACCTAATTCTTAGCTTGGGAGCCAGAGCCTGCCCACAAGAGAGTGCTTTTCTATCACAAAACCAGTACTCGACGCAGTGTTGGCTAAGGCTAGGCCCTGTCAGTAGAAGCCACCAGGGCAGTAGCATTGCTGTATTCTGAACTAGTCTGTTATCATCTGGGGTTGGATATAGTGGCACTTACTTTGTCAGATGAGAAGAGGGACCTCTACACCTGAAAACCTAACTGATTGTGAACTGGTCAGATACCTTTTGCTTTACATTTGAAGACAGCCTAGAGAAACATTTGCAATCCATCCTCACAGTACCTCTTCCAGCCTCTATATACTCACATGGGACCCAAAAAGGAACAGACAATTGTGGCGTACAAGCAATCACTCATGGCTTCAGAAGGCTCCCAAACAAAGCAACCAAGGAGTTTTCCAGATGAAGAAACTTTTATGAAAGCATCAGGAAGTGAATACAAATTGATTATATACAGAGCCCTTCTAGACCTTATACAAAATGCAGTTTGATCTGGTGGAACACCAGTACTCTGAAATCCAACAGATGAAGAAGAAAATCAAAGACATAGAAACTTCCATGCAAAGCCAAGAAAATAGAATGGAACAAATGGAAAAAAGAATTTCTGACTTGGAAGACAGAGCTACTGAGGCCAGCGTCTATGAGCAGAAATGAGAAAAAAGAAACAAGAAAAATGAAGAAACATTAAGAAGCATGTGGGACTCTATAAAGAGGAACAACCTTCGATTAATTGGAGTCCCTGAACAGGGTGAGACATCCGAGAACACAGAGAGTATTGTTGCTGAGCTGCTGAAAGAAAACTTCCCAGAAATCATGAAGGAAGAGAATATAGACATCTCAGATGCATATCTTATGCCACCCAATATAGATCTCAAAAGAAATACTCCAAGACATATTATAATCAAGCTTAACAAAATGAAACACAAGCAGCAACTCTTAAAGGCAGCAAGACTCAAGGCAAAGCTAACATTCAGAGGGAAACCCTGTAGGCTCTCGTCAGATTTCTCAGCAGAAACCATGCTGGCATGGAGACAGTGGCACGACACATTCAAAGTCTTGAAGGAGAAGAACTTCCAACCAAGAATTATATATCCTGCAAAACTATCTTTCAAATACAAAAATGAAATGAAGACATTCCCAGATAAACAGAAACTCAGAGACTTTGTAAAAACCAAACCCAAACTACAAGAAATACTGAAAGAAGTTCTTGGCTTTGGCTTAGAATAACAAAACCACTAACTTTATATTTCAGAATGACACACTACTCAATACTCTACTCATTCAGGGAAGGCTCCAAAGTAGATCACAGCTTTGATATGGAAAGAAGCAATCCAGTGATCATCATGAAAACTATGGTGTCATCATAATAAAAAGAGGGATGTACTACAGTCGTCATAGTCCTTCCAGATGGAGAGGAAGATGACAAGACTGGTGGTAATTAAAATTGGGTTTATAAATAGTTTATTAAGGGGGTTCATAGGGGCAGCTGTAAAGCACACCAAAGATGCATCATACCATTTCAAGAAATCTAACACACGAGTCTCAACAACTATAAAACCAGCTCTGAAAAAGGTGAAAAATCAACTCACAAAAAGAGTGTCTCAGAACAGACTAATAAGAACAACAGAGAAAACATCAACATAAAAATAAACATATCACAATGGCAGCAGTGAACACATATCTATCAATCATTACATTGAATGTGAATGGACTGACTGCTCCAGTAAAGAGACACCGAGTGTCATCTTGGATCAAAAGACACGACCCATCCATATGTTGTCTACAAGAAACTCACCTGAAACCTAAAGACAGGAACAAACTGAAAATTAAAGGATGGAAGAACATATATCAAGCCAACAATGAACAAAGAAGAGCAGCGGTGGCAATTCTAATCTCAGACAAAATCAATTTTAATGTCAAATCCACCATCGTGGACAAAGATGGACACTATTTATTGCTGAAAGGTTCAGTACACAAGCAAGACTTAGCTATATTAAATATTTATGCACCTAATGTCAGAGCACCTAAATATGTCGAAGAAACACTGACTATGCTCAAAAGAGAGTTAGATGACTCCACAATAATACTGGGAGACTTTAACACTCCACTCTCATCACTAGACAGATCATCTAGAAAAAAGCTCAGTAAAGATATGGAAGACCTCATTGACACAATTAACCAACTAAACCTCATTGATATATACAGAACTTTCCGCCCATCAGCAGACAACTACACCTTCTTCTCCAGTGCACATGGAACATTCTCCACAATTCACCACGTGATAGGCCATAATGCAATGCTCAACAAAATCCATACCACTGAATTACTGCAAAGCATCTTCTCAGATCATAAAGCCATTAAAGTTGAAATCAATAGCAGAAAAAACATAGATAGAAAGTGGAACTCTTGGAAACTGAACATCTTGCTCAAAAAAACATGGGTTATAGAGGAAATCAAGTATGAATTAAAGAAATTCATGGATTCCAATGAGAACAAAAACACGTCCTACCAGAACCTATGGGATACAGCCAAAGCAGTGCTCAGAGGTCTGTTTATCTCAATAAATGCACACATCTGGAAGGAAGAAAGAAACCAAATCAAGGAACTAACTCTACAGCTTGAACAAGTAGAAAGAGAACAACAGAGGAACCCCTCGGGCACCAGAAGAAAGGAGATCATAAAGATTAGAGCAGAGCTAAATGAATTAGAGAACAGAAAAACAATTGAAAAAACTGCAAAGACCAAAAGCTGGTTTTTTGAAAAGATCAACAAAATTGATAAACCACTGCCTAAACTTACAAAGAAAAGCAGGAAAGGAAACAAATAACCCAAATTAGAAATGAGAAGGGAGCTGTCACCACAGATGCAACAGAAATCAAAAATATCATAACAGAATACTAAGACTGTACTCTAACAAATTTGAAAACCTAGGGGAAATGGAGCAATTCCTTGACTCATACCACCTACTCAAATTATCACAACGTGAAGCAGAACAACTTAATAAACCCATCACAAAGGAAGAGATTGAAAAGGTCCTCAAAACACTGCCAACCAAAAATAGTCTGGGCCTAGATGGCTTCACGGCAGAATTCTACCAAGCATTTAGAGAAGAGTTATCCCCAATACTACTGAGACTATTTCACAGTATAGAAAGGGATGGAGTACTCCCAAACTCATTCTATGAAGCCAGCATAACCCTGATACCTAAGCCAGGGAAAGATCCAACAAAGACAGAGAACTACAGACCGATACCACTCGTGAACCTAGATGCAAAAATCTTCAACAAAATTCTTGCCAACAGAATACAACAACATATCAAGAAAATAATCCATCATGACCAAGTGGGATTCATACCAGGGATGCAAGGCTGGTTCAACATCAGGAAAACAATTAATGTGATTAACCACATTAAAGACAAGGATCACCTGATTTTGTCCATTGATGCCAAAAAGACATTTGATAAAGTTCAACACCCATTCATGCTAAAAACTCTTAGCAAAATGGGCATAGATGGCAAGTTCCTCAACACAATAAGGGTCATTTATACAAAGCCAATTGCCCACATCATCCTGAATGCGGAGAGACTGAAAGACTTTCCCTTGAGATCAGGAACTAGACAAGGATGACCACTCTCACCTCTCCTATTCAACATTGTGCTAGAAGTTCTAGCCAGAGCAATTAGACAAGATGAAGAAATAAAGGGCATCTGCATCAGCAAAGAGGAAGTTAAAATCTCCCTGTTTGCAGACGATATGAATGTATATGCAGAGAACCCCAAGGAATCTATAAGTAAGCTACTCAAACTGATAGAAGAGTTCAGCAAAGTCTCAGGATACAAGATAAACATAAGTAAATCAGTAGGATTCCTTTATACCAACAACAAGACTGTTAAGGAGGAAATTATCAAATCAATACCATTTACCATAGCCCCTAAGAAGATAAAGTACCTAGGAATTAATCTAACCAGAGAAACAGACCTTTACAAAGAGAACTACAAGCCCTTACTACAAGAAACTAAGAGAGACTTAGGTAAATGGAAAAACCTACCCTGCTCATGGACAGGAAGACTTAACATTGTGAAAATGTCTATTTTACCCAAAGCAATTTATTTATATAATGCAATCCTAATACAAGTTCCAGCATCATTTTTTAACGAGATGGAGAAACAAATCATCAATTTTGTTTTGAAAGGGAAGAAGCCCCGGATAAGTAAGGTACTACTAAAGAAGAAGAACACACTGGGAGGCCTCTCATTACCCGACCTTAGAACATACTACACTGCCACAGTGGTCAAAACAGCCTGGTACTGGTACAAGAACAGACAAATGGATCAATAGAACAGAATTGAGACCCCAGAGATGACACCATCTGCCTATGATCAGTTGATATTCAACAAAGGCCCTAAGATATTAAACTGGGGTAAAAACAGTCTCTTCAACAAATAGTGCTGGCAAAATTGGTTATCCATCTGCAATAAACTGAATCAGGATCCACATCTTACACCTTATACAAAAGCCAACTCCAACTGGAGAAAAGACCTAAATATCAAACCTAAAACGATAAAGCTCATCCAAGAAAAGGTAGGAACAACAATGAAAGTTTTAATACACAATGAGGAGAGACTCCAAAATCTGTCAAAGAAACCTCAATCAACAGAAGAGAAAATAGATAAATGGGAACTATTAAGAATCAAACACTTTTGCTCATCCAAAGACTTTATTAATAGAATTAAAAGAACACCCACAGAATGGGAAAAAATATTTGGCAACTCTATGCCAGACCAACACCTGATTTCCGTACTCTATAAGATACTACGAAATATCAATAAGAAGAAGATAAACCATCCAATTAAGCGATGGGCAAAGGAGATGGACAGACACTTCACTAAAGAGGAGATCCAGGCAGCCAAAAAGCACATGCGCACATTTTCACGATCTTTAGTTATTAAAGAAATTCAAATCAAGACAACAATGAGATACCATCTCACCCCAACAAGATTGGCCATGATCCAGAAAACACAAAACAACAAATGCTGGAGAGGCTGTGGAGAAAGTGGAACCCTCCTACACTGTTGGTGGGGTTGCAAAATGGTCCAGCCTCTTCGGAAGGCAATCTGGTCCTTCCTTAAAAAAATGGATATTGATATACCATTTGACCCAGTAATTCCACTACTTGGAATATATCCTACAGAATCAAGGCCTTTCACACCAACGGACACATGCACCAGAATGTTTACCGCAGCACAGTCCACGATAGCAAAAAGATGGAATCAACCCAGATGCCCAACAATAGAAGAATGGATAGGTAAACTATGGTACATATACTCAATGGAGCACTGCGCATGCAATGATAAAGAATAACAATGATTCCAGGAAACATCTCCTAACCTGGTTTCAACTGGAAGACATTATGTTGAGTGAAAGTAGTCAGCGACAAAAGCACAAATACTGTATGAGACCTCTACGATAAGATCTCAAAAATAGACTTGTGTATAGAAGAAAAGACTCTTTGACAGCTGCAAGGGAGGGGAGGGAGGGAGGTGGAGCGGGGAGGGTTTAGTTTAGATAGTTACTAGAAATCTAGTTGGGAGAAAGCGGTGATAGCACACATTAGAAACAAGAACAACATTAAGTGGACTTCAGCATAACTTGAGTA
Organism: Heterohyrax brucei; assembly: GCA_028571685.1. Taxonomy (NCBI): domain Eukaryota; kingdom Metazoa; phylum Chordata; class Mammalia; order Hyracoidea; family Procaviidae; genus Heterohyrax; species Heterohyrax brucei. The sequence goes on from CM053140.1 coordinate 165,942,810, forward strand.
CTCCTTCCATCTTAACTCAATACTGCAAGGATAGAGTAGCTCGGGCGGGGGGCAGGGGACCATGCTCTTAGGCGAATTCCAGGCCAATTGGCACAACTAGCGTTTTGCTAAGAGAGCTTTCTGCACCCCACATTGGTGAGTGGCGTCTGGGGTCTTAAAAGCTGCCAAGCTGCCATCCGAGGACACAGCAAATGGTCCCAAGTCAGCAGGAACGGATGCTCACCAAGGACCAAAATCACATGCGGTAAAGACAACTGAGAAGACAGAGAGACCCACCAGAGTGGGTGCCTACATCGACTTGGGATCACAAGAACTGGATGGTGCCCGGTCACCGCCAGTGATAGCCACGATGGAGCTCACAGAGAGGAGCCTCACTGGCAACACAAGAATAAAAAGGGGTGCATCATGAGATCTCCACTAAAAGACCTCAATTGATGGTCCAGCGGTTTTCCGGTTCCACTGAGAGCATGGCCCCCGAACCTGATGCTGCCCTTTCCCATAAATTATAACAAAGGTCCACTCTTTGGACAGGAATGGATTGGACTTGGCAATGCAGAGTGACCATATATTGGAAGCACTTTATGGTTCTATACATCTACAGGCTATCATCTTGCTGACCTCTAGCTGGAGGAAGGGCAGTGGATGGAGAGGAGGGGAAAGGAGGCTGTTGGGAGGATGAGACATGTATAGAGCAGAGAGGAATAGTGTGCTGTCACTGGACAGGGAGAGCAGTAGAAGCTGCATATAGGTGGGCATGTAAATTTATACGTGAATGTACATTTTCGCTCAGTCATGTTAAATAAAAATTAAAAAATAAAAAAAATCAAACACTTATGCTCATCAAAAGACTTCACTGAGACAGTAAAAAGATGAGAAAAAAATTTGGCTGCTATGTGTCTGTTCAGGGTCTAGTCTCTAAGGTCTTTAAGATACTGCAAAACCTCAACAAGAAAAACACAAATACCCAAACCATAAAGTAGGTATAGGATGTGTACAGACACCTCACTAAAGAAGACATTCAGGCAGCTAACAGATACATGAGGAAATGGTCATGGTCATTAGCCATTAGGGAAATACAAATCAAAACTCCAATGAGATATCATCTTACCTAACAAAGCTAGCAGTAATCCAAAAACCACAAAATAATAAATGTTGGAAAGGTTGTGGAGAGACTGGCATACTTATACACCACTGGCAGGAATATAAAATGGTTCAACCACTCTGAAAATCGGTTTAAATTTTCTCAAAAAGCTAGAAATAGAAGTACCATATGGTCTGGCAATCCTACTCCTCGGAACGTGTCCTGGAAAAATAAGAGCTATCAGATACATACATACCTATGTTCATTGCAGCACTGTTCACAATACCTAAAGGATAGAAGCAATCTAGAGGTGCCTATCAACTAATAAATGGATAAACAAATTACGGTACATCACAAAATGGAATACTACACAACAATAGAGAACAACGGTGAACTCATGAAACATTTCATAACATGGATGAGTTTGGAAGGCGTGCTGAGTGAAATTAGTGAATCACAGAAGTACAAGTATATGAGACTACTATGATAAGAGCTCAAGGAAAGGTTTAAACACATAAGAAAACATTCTTTGATGGTTCTGAGGGGAGGGAGGGAGGAACAGGGGAACTAGACAGTAGATAGAAAACATCTTAGGTGGAGGGAAAGGCAGCTTACAATGCAGAAGTCAGCACAACAGAAGTAAACTGATATATATGAAGTTTCTTCAACACAAACAGTTTAAGCAACAATATAGTGGGGATTAAGGTTTGGAGACCATAGTTTCATGGGACATATAGTAACTGGTATAACAAACTTTACTAAGGAAAGGTTCTACATCCCACTTTGGTAAGTGGTGTCTAGGATCTTAAAAGCTTGTAAAAGACCATCTAAGACACAACAGTTGATCCCAACTGACCTGGAACAAAGAAGAATGAAGAATACCGAAGACACTAGGAGAATACTAGTCCAAGAGACGAAAGTGCTACATAAATCGGAGACTCCACCAGCTTGAGACCAGAAGAACTAGTCTGTGCCTGACTACCACCAGTGACTGTCCTGACAAGAAACACAACAGAGAATCGTGATGGAGCAGAAGAAAAGTATGGAGCCCAACACAAAATTAGATAAAAGACAAGACAGTATTCTGACTGAGACTGGAGGGACCCTGGAAACCATGGCCCCTGGACGCTCTGTTAACCCTGAACTAAAACCATTCCAAAAGCCAATTTTTTTTAGACAAAGATTAGGCTGCACTTTAAAACATAAAATAATTCTTTCTAAGAACATGCTTCTTAGTACAAGCAGGTATATGAGACCAAAGAGATGTATCCTGTCCAGAGAGGATGAAAAGACAGAAAAGGACAGGAGGTGGTTAGATGGACACAGGAAACCCAGGACGGAAAGGGAAAGTGTGCTGCCACATTGTGGGGACTACAACTAGTGTCATATAGCAGTATATGTATAAAAGCTGGAATGAGAGATTAACTGGAGCTATCAACTGTCAACTAGAACACAGTAAAAATAAAATAAAAAGAATCAAGTGCTGCGAGAAGTTAAAACAGAAGTAAAGAAAACCAAGATCAAGGTGTATACCACTGAGATATTATGAGCAACTAGGGTTTGCTCTTGCTGGGGACGCTCTGTGGAGTTACGTAGGTGTAACTGTCTTCCCCAGGGATAGAATAAAAAGAATCAAACCAGTTGCTGTAGTTTCCGACTTGTGGTGATCCCGTCAGTTTCTGAGTAGGACTGCATGTAGCCTTTCCAACAGCTGTGACTTTTTGGAAGCAGGTTGCCAGGCCTTTCTTTTGCTGTGCTTCTGGGTGGATCTGAACCACTAGCCTTTCGGTAAGCAGCCAAGTGCTTAACCACTTCCACTGCCCGGGGACTCCTAGGGAGAGAAGACAGTCATATTTAACTGACTTGTTCCATCTCCACTACTTACCGGGAGTCATGGATGTCAGCTGCTGGCATCTCTCTTCAAGAAAGAAATTCCCGCTCAACTGCAAAAAGTGTGCTTAGCTGAAAACCTCTGGCTTCAGTGTCTTCAGGATATGCCATATCTTTTAGAGCCAAGGTCATATACTTCCAGGGCAATAGCCAGTTAATGGGTGAGCATGGTGGGAATCCTAGAGCCTTACCATTTCTACCCAACATGGGACTCCTCTAATGGGCAATCTTTTTTCCAGAACTCCCTGTTGGGTGGGCCAGGGCTGTCACGTCTGGTCATATGAGGCTTTCACCACCCAGTCCTTCCTCCTCCCTTCCTTTCACAGGTGTCAGATCAGCAGTCTTGGCTGAAGATTTTTCCTGCCCAATTCTGCTCCTCCCTTTTATCTTCGGTAGTTGTTACATGGAAATAAACGATTTAGACTTGTCATACATTGAATTATTCCCCCCAAACATGTGTATATCAGTTTGGGTGGTCCATGATTCCCAGTATTTTACAATTGTCAATCAGTTTGCCATTTGATTGGATTTTCTTATGATTTTATCACTACAATTTAATAAGATAAATTAGTGGCATGATATTGATGAGATCTACAAGACTGGATAGTATCTTAAGCCAGTCTTTTTTGATCTATAAAAGAAAGAAGCCAGCAGAGAGACATGGGAACCTCACACTGCCAGGAGTGTTCTGCCAGGGGCAGAGTGTATACTTTGGACCTGAGGTTCTTATGTTGAGATGCTTCCAGACCACGGGAAGACTGATGATGAGAATCTTCCTCCAGAGCCTGTGGAGAGAGAAGAATTTCCCCTGGATCTGTTGCCCTGAGTTTAGACTATGAGAGCCCTACTGAACGATGAGCGAATAACCTTCTCTTTGTTGAAGCCATCTAGTTGTAGTATTTCTGTAATAGCAGCACAAGATGACTAAGACATACTCCTAACTCCATCTCAGCTGTGCTATCTATTGATGAAGGGTTGCCCTGTAGGGTACTAACTCCCTATACTTCCAGATTTTACACATGTCTCAGAATGGTTGAGCGGGTTCACACAGGCAACTGTGGTGTGGTGTCAGAGAAACTCCAGGAGACAGATGAAATGCAGCTGAAGCAAGATGCTGTCCATTTACATCTGTGCTGGGCTGGTTAGAAGCAGCAAATGGCCAGAGTGAAAAGGTGAGCAGGGAAGACACAAAATCAAACACAATAGGGTCTGATACAATCACTCACCCTTTGCACCAGTCAGATGTGTGCCTGACATTAAACCCAAACTCTTACACAGCCTAGAGGTTGTCGCTAGATTTAAAACACAAGATTTAGCGACATAAACTGGTCATCATGTCCCTCTTCCAGCACTCCTTCTAGGTTTTCCTTTTGCTCTGCCAGTTCTTCAGTGTGTCTAGGTTGCTTGCTTGGCATGGTGATTTATCTCAGAGTAGTGAGAGTCCTTGCTGGGCCATGGTTACCGCTGGGCATGAGAACGATACTCCAGGAAACCCACTGGTTTCTAGATGTACTTGCACCACATTGACCATGCAGCACTGATCCTAGCCTCTACCTGATAAACAGAGTCAGTCATCTGGACTGAATCAAGTTGAGTTCCTTTCTTTCTCTGGTGCTCACCTGACACAAACTAAAAACACCCACTGCCATCAAGTAGATCCCAACTGAAATTGCTGCTATAGCATAGAGGCGAACTTTCCTTGGGTGTTTCCAAGGCTATAAATCTTTACAGAAGCAAACTGCCACATGTTTCTCCCATAGGGCAACTGGTGAGTTGAAACTGCCAACCTTGAAGTTAGCAGCTGAGCACTTTCAGCACTGCACCACTGACACTCTTTCCAATGGCACAAAGACACCAAAATGGCCAGGTATTGATTATAGCTTCATTTTCAGTGGAACTCTTGCTGTGCCCACTTGTACAATACACAGAGCCCTTTCTACATCATCTATCCTGAATAAATAGCTACCCAGCGTATCAAAATGTCACTCACTTCTCATTTTTCTAAGAGTAACATTCTTTGGGCTCCTCATATGTGTCTTGGTGGAACACTGATGGTGTAGTGGGGAAGTGCTACAGCTGCTAACCAAAAAGGCGTCAATTCAAATCCACCAAATGTTTCTTGGAAACTCTGTGGGACAATTCGACTCTGCCCTATAGGGTCGCTATGAGTTGGAATGGACTCTATGGCAGTGGATGTGGAGGTTTTTCGCTTCTACCTACAAGGAAGAGGAGGAGAACCCTCGTAGCTTGTCCTTTCCTGGCAGTTTCATTTTAGGAACTCTTTCTTTCCTCACTGACTTCCGCTTCCTCTGTTTAGACTGGAGCTGGGAAGGGATCTCTGTACCAGCTTGTCCAGCAGTTAGTGAGTCCTGGAGGACATGTCCAGTGCTTCTCTTTAGCATGCTGTGGCATCTGTCACTTGTTGTTTTTAGCTTTGAGGCTTCAGAAGAAATTTTGAAACCATCAGAAATGTCCAATTCAAAATGAAAAGATGTTCAACCTCCCCATAGTCATAGCAATGTAAACTAAAGTTCTAATGAAATGTCATTTCTGCCTCATGAGGTTGACAGAAATGAATAAGGACAATAATGCAGGCAGCCCCCAAGTTACAAATGAGATCAATGTATGTGTCTTTAAGTTAAATTTATAGGAAAATCAAAACAAGTGTCCACAGTTCCTATTTAGCCTTTTCAGTGATCAAAGATCTGTACACGAAGCAAGTCAAGGTGATTGTGATGAAGAATTTGTTCTGAGTAAGGAGAGTAAGGGTTGGTTCAGTCCTTTCAAAGTGAGGACAAATTTGTGTAACATTAAAGGAAGAGTACCAGCTGTCCCTAAGTCAGATAATAGTAACCCAGGGACTACTTGTAACTAAGGGTGGGCAGGACCTGTAGCAACTCTGCCGAGGGCTCACAAACATGTGGCTATAATGTATTTTCTTACTTTTTTTTCTCCCTGATATGGGCAAAGGAGGCTTTTGTATCAGAAAACCACTAATTATAGTTATTTAATCTAACATGCAAAATATTAAAGTTTAATTTTGAAAACCCAGTTTATCTTAAGCCTTTCAATTCAGCCTATAAATCTTGTTCTGTTTACAAATCTAGTCATTAAAATGAACTTTAAAAATTTCTACCTGCTCTGATCAATTTTCAGCTAACTTCAGTTCAATAGATTAAATCTTCTTAAACAAACATTCATGCCACTTATTTTTTATCTCATCCAATTTCGTTAGACACTAAAATCTACAGTCACAGCCAGGGTAACTGATTCTTTCAGATAATTGGAGTGCCTATGGAGGCAAACTTAAGCAAAATTCTTCTCAGTAATTATGCTACTTTTGTAAATTAAGAAGTCATATTCATAAATACAACAAAGCAGAGTCTCTTCCCTTTTCAAACATCATAAAAACAGAAAAGGAGACCAAGCATACACAGGGTAGCACAATGATTTCAAACCTTATGACCCCTCCCATGTAAACACAACACATTCCAAAGAATGAATTCTACCTTCTATTTTTTTTTTTTAATCATCTCCGTTCTTATTTGGATACCTCTCAAGCCATGACTCGGATCCAACTCGACGGCACTTGGCTTGGCTTGGCAAGCATCATAAATTACTCCTTCAGCTAAGGGAAACAAAATTACAATCTCAGTAAAGGACCCTATCTAAGATGAGGTCAAAGGTAGCTACTATCTTACCTGAGATGGTTCTGCATTCTCTCTGTTACTCGTTCATCTGTCCAATTGCCTACATATACCTTAATATGGAGTCCTGTGTTAGCATGAGCAAGTGACAGGGCTATACATAGAGTGGTCATACATGCTAACATGCCCTCCTTCATAATCACAGGCTGGTTTACAAACTTTGGATTTGCATATCCTCATGGTTAGAACATAACTTTCCTGCACACCGAAGATAAACCAGGATATACTACTAGCCTACCTTCTAGAATACATCTTCCCATTTAGAGTAATAAAGTTCTGTAACAGGTGTCCTCTATGAAATGTAATTCCTGGTTCAAAAACAAGCCCTTTTGTACTCAGCCAGAAAGTACGAGGTAGTGGTAACACTTTCACCAATGAATCCTCTGGAAACAGCCCTTTCATTTCAAAACTGGTCATGCTTGATGCACACATGCATCCCACACTCAAACACCTCGTAAATTATGTTGGCATATCGTATAGTACAGTCGCAAATTGTCTTCTTCTCCCTCTCCTGCTTATCCCAGAGTCGTGGATGCTCTCCTTTGCCTCTGCTTCTTCCTAGTTCTCCCACTCCTCTGCCTGCTGTTTGGAAACCTGAGAGTCCATCTCGCTTACATAGACCCAGCAGCTAGCCGCCGAGGAGGGCCTGCGTGGGCTCAGTTAGCCATCTGCCTCTCTGCCGTCTTTAGCGCTTCATTAAACTCCAGCTTCCGTGGTTGGTACCCTCCCTCCTAAATCAATGGTTCTTCAAGGTTGGTCCACGGATCACTTGAAGCAGAATCACCTTAGGTGCTTGTTAGAATGAGAAGGGTTCCAAGCTACTTCTCAAATCTGCTGAATCTGTTGGGATGGACATAGGAATCTTCCAGTTTAAAAGGTGATTCTTAGGCACAGCTGAATTCGAGAAACTTGCCCTTTACTGTTCTTGTCTACACCTTCCCTTTGGATAATGAAGTCTGTGACCTATTTCCTTCTGTGAAGTAATCAAAACTAATACTACTGACCCCCTGCCTGTGGGCTCACCTCTTAGATGTGTGACTTTTGCAGTGAGCCTCTCATTGGATGTAATCCTCCACCATTATTATTTAATTCTTCCTTGCCCTACATCCATGTCTTGACTTATATTTAATTTAACATGACTGCACTGGTTTCTGATTTAATGACAATTTGTTCCATAATTCCTCTTTCAACAATGTGATATGTTAATGACACTCTTTAATGCCTTTCCTGTGCAAGTGAAATTAACCACTTCCGTGGTGGTGGGGTCCACCAATCAGAGACTAGAAGGTTTGGGTCTAAGACCTACTTCCTCATGGAAATTGCACAGCCAGAAGCCGGCAGTCAATTGTACAGTTGTGATTGTGGTGCAAACAAGGAGACAGCCCCTTTAGGAAAAGCAGCAAGTTCTCTCAAGATGCTGGAGCTTCAACGTGTGAGCTGCAAAATGAATAGACTACACAACCCCTGAGATTGTCAAGCTCATAGAAAGCGAGCCTGGGAAGCCTACACGGAGCGGCTGTGGTCAGCTCTGTAGCCCATCTACTGACCCCTTTGCCTCTGAAGAGCAGTACTCCGCATGCTTCCATGTGGGCCGTCATCCATCCCCCTCTAATGCTGTGAAAACAAAAATCACTCTAGGCCAACAATAGAAACTGATTAAAGAGTATGTAAAACACAATTTGCAAATCCTCACTCTGCTCCAGGTACTCTGACATCCTTGCTATTCCTCAGCTATAAGCTCAGGATGCTGATACTTGTTTTTCCTTCTTCCATCAACTCTCTCTCCAGATCTCCAGAGCACACTCTCCAGCATCCTTCAGGCCCCTGTTCAAATACCACTTCATGAAAGTGGCTTTCTTGACTATACTACATAAAATTGTAATAATGACTCTTCACTTGGACTCTCTTCCCTTGTTTTATTCTTCTCCAAAGCAAATAGATACATAGATAGACAGGCAGGCAGACAAATAGGTAGATAGAGCTGCCATTGAGTTTACTCCAACTCAAACATATTTCCAATAACAACAAAAAACTCACCCGGCCCTGTGCTATCGTCCTGGTTGCTGGCATGCTCAAGCACATCACTGCTGCCACTGTGCGAATTTATATCACTGAGCATCTTAGAAGTGCAACAGATTGCTTTTGTGTGACATTTCTCATCATGCTCTTATAATTCCCATCTAGGTGACTAGGAGGGACTGTGCACATGGGGTAATTGTAGCCTACCAGAGGGATTCATCAATTTGCCATCAATCTGGACTTGAAATAAACTACCCTAAGAGGCAGGAAGAAGATCTCATCACCATTATAGAACAGCCAGGAGCCAGTATGTACTTTGGATCCAGGATCTCTGTACTGGAAAACTTCTGGAAGCAGGAGACAGAGAAGAGGCCCTGAAGACAGCAAGAAGTAGTCACAGCAGAGACAGTCTGTAAAGCACCTTGTCCCACAGAGCAAGAAAGCTGAGTGCCTGGGTGCCTCTGTGGGCCTACTGGCAGGGGCTGGTCATGAAAGAGCTTTGTAAAACCTGCTGGAGCAGGGCAGAGATCTAAAGTCTGTCCTAAAGGAAGACCATTGCAGTGAATTATTAAGCCCACTGGAGAAGTAAAGAGTGCCATTTGCGGGACAGTTGGCGTCAGAATTGGTAAAGATGGCAGAGGGAGTAGGCAAGTCTGACCTCCACCTTATAGGAATCAGGTTGTTGACTTGATTCTCCTTGCCCCTCGTGAAGTTACAGGAAGTCACATACCACCTGCTTGTCATTTTTACCGTCATCCTCACCGTTGCTTGCCTTCTGCTTCACCAAAGAAGATGCCCCCTCTGGCGACTGATGATATGTCCAAAGCAAGCAAACCTTGTGATCCTTAAGGTTTTCACTGACTGATTTGCTGAAGTAGACCACCAGTCTTTTCTTCCTAGTCTGTCTTCACCTGGAAGCTTTGCTGAAACCTGTCCACATAGGTGATCTGCTAGTGTCTGAAATACCAGTGGCCCAGCTTGCAGCATCACAGCAACACCCAAAGAACCACAGTACAACAAGCTGACAGACAGGAGGTGGCCAAAGTACTTTCTGGCTGACATACTCTGTAGTTGGCTGTTATTTATTTTCTGCCACCTTGTTCTAGAATATGAACTTCATGAAAGTGGGGATTGGTTTTGCTCACTGTTGGATCCCCAGCGTGTAGTGTGGCACCTGACAGTTAATAGCTGATCAATAAATATTTGGTAAGTGAATGTACAAATGAATGATTCTTACAGCAGATACTGTGCAAGGCATTTTATGTACACTATCTCATTTAATCAAAACAGAACTGTATGACAGCATTAAGAGTTGAATTCAAAATTAAATACCAAACACATTGCCATTGAGTTAATTCCAACTCGAGTGACTTTACAGGATACAGTAGAACTGTCCCATAAGGTTTCCAAGGAGCAACTGATGAATTTGAACTGGCGACCTTTTGGTTAGCAGGCAAGTTCTTAACCACTCGGCCACCAGGCCTACTTTGGGTTGAACTTGGAATACTCTCAAAAGGGGCATTGAATTCCAACCCCTGGCACCTGTCCATGCACAGGATGGAATTAGATGACATGAAGTCAAGTGGGAACAGACTGAACCTTAACCCAGTGATCAGTATCCTTATAAAAGAGGGAGAAGAGACACAGACACAGAGGGTATGTAAAGACTATATAAAGACAGAGAGAGATTGGAGTTATGCTGTCATGAGTCACAGAACACCTGGAATGACTAGAAGATGGAAGAGACAAGGAAGAAATCTGTCCCAGAGCCTTTAGAGAGAGCATGATCCTGCCAACCCTTTAATTTCAACCTCCAGAACTGTGAGAAAATGAATTTCTATATATTTTAAGCCATTAAGCTTGTGACTGCCAAGAACTCTGGAAGACAGCTACCTGGCCAACTGACTGGAAGACAGCCATGTTTACGTCCATTCCAAAGAAAGACAATCCAACCAAATGTGAAAATTACCAAACAGTATCCTTAATGTCGCACAGATGTAAAATTTAGCTCAAGACCATTCAAAAGTGACTGCAACAGTATGTAGACAAAGAAGTGCCAGAAATTCAAGCTGGATTTGGAAGAGAGGGTGGAATCAGGGATATCATTCCTGAAGTCAGATGGATCTTGGCTGACAGCAGACAATAGCTGAAAGATGTTTACCTGTGTTTCATTACTTATGCAAAGGCTTTTGACTGTATGGATCATAATAAATTATGACTAACATTGTGGAGAAAGGGAATTCCAGAACACCTAATTGTGCTCTTAAGGAATATGTATATGAAACAAGAGGCAGTCATGTGAACAGAACAAGCGGACATGGAATGGTTTAAAGTCAGGAAAGGTGTGTGTCAGGGTTGCATCCTTTCACTATATCTCTTCAAACTGTATGCTGAGCAAATAATCTGAGAATCTGTATTATACAAAGAAGAACAAGTCATCAGGATTGGAGGATGACTCATTAACAACCTGTGTTACTCAGATGACGTCACCTTACTTGCTAGAAGTGCAGAAGATTTGAGACACTAATGAAGATCAAGGACCACAGCCTTCAGTATAGAAAACAAAAATCTTCACAACTGGACCAGTAGGCCACTTCATCATAAATGGAAAAAGGATTGAGATTGTCTAGGATTTCATTTTATCTCGGTCTATAATCAATGCCCATGGAAGCAGCAGTCAAGAAATCAAAAGACTCACTGCACTGGGAAAATCTGCTGCAAAGTATCTCTTTCACATACTGAAAAGTAAAGATGTCACCTTGAAGACTAAGGTGTCCTGACCCAAGCCATGGTATTTTCGGTCACATCATATGCATGCAAAACCTCGACAATGAACAAAGAAAACAGAAGAAGAATCGATGCCTTTGAATTGCAGTGTTAGAGAAAAATGTTGAATGTACCATGGACCGCCAAAAGAACAAAAGATCTGTTCTTGAAGAAGTACAACCAGAGTGCTCCTTGGAAACAAAGATGGCAAGACTGCATCTTACATACCTTGGACATGTTGTCAGCAAGGATCAGTACCTGGAGAACGACATCATGCTTGGTTGAGTTGAGGGTCAGCAAACAAGAGGAAGACCCTCATCAAAATGGATTGACACAATGGCCACATTAATGGGCTTAAGCATAAAAATTATTGTGGATATGGTGCAAGTCAGGAAAGTATTTTGTTCTGTTGTGCATAGGGCCACTATAAGTCAGAACTGACTCAGCAGCACCTAACAACAACAGCAGTTTACAGTAGTTTGTCATAATGACGCAAAGAGACTAATAGAGATGGGTATTGTTATTCTCATGTTATAGATGAGGAAATGAAGGCTCAAGAGGGCTAACAATAGAAAACAAAAATTCACCGTGATTCACCATGTTTGTAGCTGGTAAGGTTCCCAGGCAGTATTTGACCTCAGTTCTGGGCTATTTGAACTCAATTCGAACAGCCCACACTGTTAATAGAAAATCAGCTTGTCTTAGTGATCTAATGCAGCTATAACAGAAATACCACAAGTGGACAGCTTTAATGAACAGAAATTTGTTTTCTCACAGAAAACTAGACTGAAAGCCCAAATTCAGGGCATCAGCTCCAAAGAAAGTCTCTGTTGGTTCTGGAGGAAGGTTCTTGTCATCAATCTTCCCCTAGACTGGGAGCGTCTGAGAAGTAAGAACCCCGTATCCAAAAGACCCATTTTGCTTCCAGAATTGTTTTCTTGGTGTTATGAGGTCTCTGCTACCTTCCCTTTCCTTTATATCCCAAGAGGTTGCCTCAAGGCATGAGACAATCTTGTAGACCAGGTTCTGCCTCCACTAACACAACCGCTGCCCATCCTCCCCATTAACATTATAGAGGCAGGATTTACAGCACATAGGAACATCACACAATACTGGGAATCACAGTGCAGCCAAATTGCTACATGCATTTGGAGGAGGTCACAATTCAATCTATGACACAACCCAAAGGAAAAAAAAATCATATTAACCTTTGTCTTAGGCCGAGTTCTCTAGAGAAGCAAAACCACTGCAGCACATAAATATATACAGAGAGAAAGGGATTTATATAAAGAAAATGGCTCATGAGGTTATGTTGTTTTTAGGTGCCATCGAGTTGGTTCTGACTCATAGTGACCCCATGCACAACAGAACAAAATACTAAACCCAGTCTTCCACCATGTCCACAATTGTTTTTATGCTTAAGTCCTTCATTGAGGCCACTATGTCAATCCGTTTTTTCAAGAATCTTCCTTTTCTTCACTGACCCTCCACTCTATCAAGCATGATGTCGTTCTCCAGGGACTTATCCTTCCCAACAACATGTCCAAAGTATACAAGATGCAGTCCTGCCATCTCTGCTTCCAAGGAGCGCTCTGGCTGTACTTCTTCCAGAACAGATCTTTTGTTCTTTTGGCTGTCCATACATTCAATATTCTTCTCCAATGTCGCAATTCAAAGGCATTAATCCTTCTGCCTTCCTTGTTCATTGTCCAGTTTTCACGTGTATATGATGTGACTGAAAATATCATGGTTTGAGTCATGTGCACCTTAGTCTTCATGGTCACATCTTTACTTTTCGAAATTAAAGAGGTCCTTTGTAGCAGATTTTCCCAAGGCAATGTGTCTTTTGATTTCTTGACTGCTGCTTCCATGGACATTGATTATAGACCCAAGTAAAATGAAATGCTTGACAACCTTAACCTTTTTGCTCCGTTTATGGTGATATTGCTTACTGGGCCAGCTGTGAGGATTTTTGTTTTCTTGATGTTGAGGTGCAACCCATCCTGAAAGCTGTGGTCTTTCATCTTCATCAGTAAATGTTTCAAATCCCCTTCACTTCCAGCAAGTAAGTTGTGTTATCTGCATATCTCAGGTTGTTAACAAGTCATCCTCCAATGTAAATGGCTCATTCTTCTCCATATAGTCCACCTTCTCGGATTATTTGCTCGGCATACAGATTGAAAAGGTATGGTGAAAGGATATAACCCTGACATACACCCTTCCTGATTTTAAACCATTCGGTGTCCACTTGTTCTGTTGACACAACTGCCTCTTTGTCCATATACAGATTCCTCATGAGCACAATGAAGTGTTCTGGAATTCCCATTCTCTTAAATGTTAGCCACAATTTGTTATGATCAAATGCCTTTGCATAGTCAGCAAAACACAGTTAAACATCTTTCTGGTATTCTCTGCTTTTAGCTAAGTTCCATCTGACTTCAGCAATAATACTCCTAGTTCCATGTCCTCTTCTGAATCCAGCTTGAACTCTGGCATCTCTTTGTCAATATACTGTTGCAATCACTTTTGAATGATCTTGAGCAAAAGTTTACTTACATAGGATATTAATAATATTATTCAGTAATTTCCATATTCGGTTGGATCACCTTTCTTTGGGATGGGCATAAATAAGATCTCTTCCAGTCAGTTGGCCAGGTAGCTGTCCTCCAAATTTCCTGACATAGATGAGTGAGCACTTCCAGTGCTGCATCTGTTTGTTGCAACATCTCAGTTGATATTCCATCAATTCCCGGAGCCTTGTTTTCACGAACACCTTCAACACAGCCTTGACTTCTTCCTTTGACACCATCGGTTTCTGATCACGTGCTACCTCTTCAAACAGCTGAACATTGGCCAGTTCTTTCTAGAATAAATACACAATGTGTTCCTTCCATCTTCTTTTGATGTTCCCAGAGTCATGCCATTTAATACTTTTCCTAAAGAATCCTTCACTACTGCAACTTGAGGCTCGATTTTTTTCTCCAGTTCTTTCAGCTTGAGAAATGTACAGCATGTTCTTCTCTTTAAGTTTTCTAATTCCAGCTCTTTGTATATGTCATTATAATACTTTATTTTGTCTTGTTGAGCTGTCCTTTGAAATCTGTTCTGTTCTTTTACTTCATCATTCCTTCCTTTTGCTTTACCTGTTTGACATTCAAGAGCAAGTTTCAGAGTCTCTTCTGACACCTAGTTTGGTCTTTTCTTTCTTTCCTGTCTTTTTAATGACCTCTTGCTTTCTTCATGGATGATGTCTTTGATGCCATTTCATAGTTGGTTTGGTCTTCAGTCATTAGTGATCAACACATCAAATCTATTCTTGAAAGGGTCTTTAAACTCTGGAGGGGTATATTCAAGTTCATACTTTGACTCTTGTGGACTTGTCCTAATCTTCTTCAGTTTCAATTCGAATTTTCATGTGAGTAGTTGATGATCTGTGCCACAGTCGGCATCTAGTCTTGTTCTGAGCATTGATACAGAACTTTTCCATCATCTTTTTCCACAGATGTAGTCAATTTGATTCCTGTGTATTCTGCCTAGCAAGGTCCATGTGTACAGTCACCATTTGTGTTGATTAAAAAAGTTATTTGCAATGACTCAAAATGAGAAGAAACCACTGCAGATGTCCATTAATAATTGGAACATGGAACATATGAAGTATGAATTTAAGAAAAAAAGGAAATCATGAAAAATGCAATGGAACACATAAACATCAATATCCTAGGCATTAATTAGCTGAAACGGACTGGTATTGAACATTTTGAATCAGACAGTCAGATGGTCTATTATGCCGGGAATGAAAAATTGAAGAGAAACAGTGTTGCATTCATTGTCAGAAAGAACATTGCAAGATCTGCCCTGAAGTACAATATCGTCAGTGATAGGATAATCTCTATATATCTACAAGGAAGGCCAGTTAATATGACTATTATTCAAATTTACACATCATCCACTAAGGCCAATGATGAAGAAACTGAAGACTTTTACCAGCTTCTGCAGTCCAAATTTGATGGAATGTGCAACCAGGATGCATTGCTAATGACTGGTAATTAGAATGCAAGTTAGAAATAAAGAAGGGTCATAGGTTGGAAAATAAAGCCTTGGTGCTAGAATGATGCCAGAGATCACAATAGACTTTTGCAAGACTAATGACTTCATTGCAAATATCTTTTTTAACCAACACAATCAGTGACTGTACATGTGGACTTCACCAGATGGAACACACAGGAATTAAACTGACTGCATCTGTGGAAAAAGACATGAGGTTGTAGAGGCTAGAAAATCTCAAGTCTGTGGATTACGCTGCAGACTTCACCTGACTCATATAGAAGCAACACAGATAACCCTCTGCTGTTGAGTTGATTCCAACTCATAGCAACCGTATAGGATAAAGGAGAACTGCTCCATAGAGTTTCCAAGGAACACCTGATAGATTCAAACTGCTGACTTTTGGTTATTAGCCACAGCACTTAATCACTACATCACCAATGTTTCCCATGTGGCAGCAAGTGCTGGCAAATGTAAGATCCAAAAGTGAGGTAGCAGGCCTCTGGCTGACAGGTTGTGGAGGCTGACAAATTCCAAGATTGGCAGGTAATATGGCAGGTAAACTGCTGGCTCAAGTCCCAAGAACCAGAGGTTAGACAAATAGGAGCCAACAGCAGAATTAAAGGCAAGCAAAAGCCCACGAGACTTGCCAGAAAGTCCACCTATATTGGATGCAGGCCGCTCCCCAAGGAAACTCCCTTTCAACTGATTGGCTGCTCACTATAGAACTCATCATGGAGGCCATGGAAGTGATCACATTAAATCGGATCTCATTATGGAGATTACATTATTTAAAAAGCTGCCAAACTATATCGTAACTGTCAAACCACTGAGGATCATTGATCTGCCAAACTGATACACAACCTTAACTTTATGTCCTTCTTTAAGTAGATTTGTATTTTAAAAGACACAAGATAGAGAATATGCTAAATTCCACAATCCCTCATGGTGGAATTTCATATACTCTGGTACTGAATCTTCCCTGATCCCTTAAGCCCTCTATCCTTTCTGCTCTCTCTGGCTGTAGAATAGGGAAGCCTCAGTATGTCCTTCCTCATACAGCTGGCCCCAAAGAGCATTCCTCTTCATATGGGCAGATTCTGTTGAATGTCAGAGTCATCTAGGATAATGAGAGGAGTGCTGGATAGATCTGTACTCAGAACATATGGAACTCAAGGCTTTTCTCTACCACGAGCTCACAGGGTGGTGGTGTGCACAAGATGTGAAACTCCTTGAAGTCCAGCCTTGCTCAGCTCAATTCACAGGGTGGTGGTGGGGCTCGAAAGCAGACCCCTGATCACATGCTGTGCAAAGTGTTGTCCCAATGCAGGCTACTATTACTACTGTGCTGTGGCAATTCTGTCTCACTTGTACTTTAACTGAAACATTAGTGCTAACAGATGATCTACGTCTGCCCAGCTGCTCTAAATTGCAATAAAATTAGCATTTCAATTTGTATCTGCCTGTTTTCCCCCTTAAGTGCCCTCTGGCAGGGTCTCATACCTTCCTTTGCTGGCCTACTCTCCTCCTGCCTCTCACTCACTGACACACTCAATCTAGCATTTCACACAACACAAGATTGCTCACTTTCCCTCTTTCCTTTCCTCAGTCTCTCACTAAGTGTCTCTGGCCATGTTTCCAGTTTATTTACATGCCTCTGTTTCTCAGTGAAAGGGCGCTGTAGTAAGACAGAGGTCCCCAGGCTGTGGAAAATTCCACTGCTTCAGACAACTTGCTTGGTGTGTCCCATAGCTTTACATTAAAATCCTATTTTGTGTGCTTGGCATGCTTCATAGCTTTACATTAAAATCCTTGTTCCCCTCTCCTTAACTCCACCTCAAACTAGAGGAAATTGGTGGAAACTGGCTCATGTGCCACTCTGACATTCAGGATAACCTTTCAGACCTCATATATAGTAATTTTCCCACTTTCGGGGGGAGATTAAACATCATTTTCTGAACACACAATACATGAAGCTATATGTAAACTTCATTGTGCCAGCATAGTATGACAAAGAATGTTTCTGATATGACTTTGAAAGGACCCCCAAGAGGGGAGACCCCTCCTCAAGTCACAGGTGACGGCGTAACCCCAATCAGTCACGAAGTCTGCAGCTTGATGCAACAGCAAGAGGCTTTTATTCCAGCACGCTGGGGCTCAATCCATACTCTTGTCAGAGTAGAGGGAATGAGCCCCGAACAAGAGAATTACAGAGTATATAAAGGCGGGGTCTTACATTCCTGGGGAAGGTTGGGTTGGGGAAGGTTCCACGTGGGGTAATTTTTTGTGGTTTGTATTAGCTCGGGGCTAGGGCGGATATTTCGGGTGCATTTACTTCCTGGTATTTCTGAAACTAGCCTTTTTGGGTAAGTTCCTTCTTGTTATTCCCGAAACCAGCCTTTTTGGGTAAGTTCCTTGAACTCTGAAGGGAGGTTGGTTCTATATTGTCCTGTTGTTTCCAAAACTAGTTCTTCTGGTTAGGGAAGTGGCCCTTCCTGTTTTCGTTCAACAGTCAGGAATGTATGGGCTGAGTGCTCGGGGGGGGGGGGTAACTAGAGGAAAGTTGTAAAAAGATCTTTTTCCTTACAACAAATTTTTTCATGACAACTTGTATGAACTTCCTTCCTGCAAACCCCTTAAAAGTAAACTTCTTCCATGCCCTTGCTGAACAGGCTTGATGGTAGCAGCCCCCCCTGTTTCCTTGCCTTGCACAGTGAAAAAAGGGTGCGTTTCTACTCGCCAGACTTGGTCTCTTACTGATTGGCTGAGATGAGTTGCGTTGAGCAGAACTTGGAATTTCCAGCCAGCAACAGTGGTGCAGTGGTTACATTCCTAGCTGGTTACCAAAATGTTGGTGTTCTAAATCCACTGGCCAGTCTGTGGGAGAAAAATGTGACAGTCTGCTACTGTAAAGATTACGGCCTTGGAAACCTTAGGGGGCAGTTCTACTCTGTCCTATAGGGTCACTATGGCTTGGAATCAACTCAGTGCCAACAGGGTTGGTTACAGAGTCACACAAATGCAGAGCTTTTTCCTTCCAGCCTCACATTTGAGCAGCAAGAACTATCAAGGAGAAGGGAGGCTTGTAGGGGTTGGGTGGGCATTATGCATGAAGGAACTCTTTGATGAAGGCCGTGACAGGAGGAAAGGAAGGGGTGTGCTTAGGAAATAGCTCATAGGCTAGTGTCTGCCACACGGATGGCAGGAATGGAGGCGGTTGGTTGGTAGTCCTACGGAAAACATAGGTGGTGAGGTCAGTAGAGCCAGAAGGTGGAGGGTAAAGCATTCATCCTTTATCTTGTACGCAGAAAACCTTTAACCTTTATCTTGTATGTGGTGGAGGAGTATGGCAGATACACTCATCATAACAATCTGTAAATAAAGTTGCCATCAAGTCACTTCTAACTTATAGTGATCCCACATGTGTCAGAGTAGGACTGTGCCCCCATCAGGTTTTCAACAACTGATTTTTCAGAGGGTTCCTCTCAGTGGACTGGAACCTCCAGCGTTTGGGTTCACAGCCAAGCATGTTAACTGTTTGCACCAGTCTGGGACTCCACAGTAATCTTACGAGTTCCCCTTTCCCCACCCTAAGTGGTTAAACCCCTGGCCAGTGAGGTTTCCGTAAGCTTCCAATTAAAAAGAAAGAAGAAAAGAAAGCTTCAGATGTTTTCACTTGGTTGATCACTAGATTTTTTTCTCTAATATAGTATGACTATCTCATCCCCAGGCAGTCTCTATTTCCCATGCTCTCTCACCTCCCAGGACCCTCAGGCTTTCTGCTCGTAGCCTCTACCTTCCCCATCCCAGTTAAGACCACACAGATCCAGGACTACGGGAGTCCTAGTTTCATCATCTAGTTTCATCAATCAAGGAGAGGAACTTCTCTGGAGACCTTAGCTTCCTGTTTATAAAATGGGAAACACACTTTTTGTCTTTGAAATAAAAAGAAACTTCGATGATAAGAAAATCGGGCTTCCTCTGAGAATGAAGAAAGCTGGAAAGAATGTTGTTCCCACCCCAACAATGAGCAAAAGCTGGATAAGCTACAAAATCATAACTTTTGTGAAGCCTGAGAGAGAGAGCTGAGATCACAAGGCAAGCCAGAAAACCAGCTTCCAAAAAGGGACAAGTCTCTCAAGGGAGAAATGAGGCACACCACTGTTTGCCCTTTGGTAGAATATGGGAGAAAGTGCTGGCTGCTAGACAAGGGAGCAAGAAAAACTAGACTAAAATGTTAACAAATTCTTAGAGGCCAAGCATGGGCTAGGATGTCAGCTGGGAGTAGGTGAGGGTCATAGCCTTAAGGAGCATTTGCACTCACTTGCTCTTCTTTGTGAGTCTCTGCTGGGTGTGCATAAGAAAAGATCTGGGCAGGGCAGGAGACTGGAGACTGACTGGTACAAGAGGAAAGAAGATTATAGACGGCTGAGGGAAGCAGGTACAAAGCCCTGCTTGCTTCTCTGAACCCTTCTACTCCATGAAGCAAAAATCTTAAGCGCTTAGGGGAGAGGTAGCAAACACTCTAGGTCCACATCTTCTAGAGAAGCGGAAGGAAAACCCATCTGCCTCTGGAGAGGGTAGAAAAGTCTCTTTCAAAAGCAAATGAAAACCCCTTTTTTGTTGAGTTGATTCTGACTCATAGCAACCCTGTAGGAAAGAGCAGAACTGCCCCACAGGTTTCCAAAGTTATAGATCTTTATGGAAGCAGATTGCCATATCTTTCTCCTGCATAGTGGCTAGTGGGTTTGAACAACTGACCTTTGGTTAATAGTTGAGTGTATTAACCACTGTGCCACTAGAGTTCCTTTCATTCAAGACACAGGCAAAGATTCGTTACTATAGAAAGAAGTTGTTGTTGTTAGGTGCCATTGAGTCAGTTCCAATTCATGGTGACCTTATCTACAACTGAATAAGACACCGCAAGACCCTATACCGTGCTCTCATTCTTTGCTTTACTTGAGTTCATTGTTGCAGTCACTGCTTAAGAGTAGAAGCAAAAACTCTGCCCTGAGGGAATAGGAACCTTCTGAGTCAAGAATCTTACACCAGTATCAAGAAAAGGACTGCACGGCTGCAAAGGGGCAGTAAGTTTCCCACCCAAGTCCAATAATAGTTACAAAGCAGTTTGGCTCCCACAGTGAGGAGAGCAGGAAGGAAGGTCAATAAAAGCCTCTCCTTTGGGCTCACGAGTGAACCTGGGTACACAGGTCTCACCTAAGCCCAAGGCTGGAGCAGGACAAGACAGAATACTTCCAGCCCCACCACAAGTCTAGCACTGCATAAAGAGAAATCTACTGTGGGGAAGGAGGGACAAGCACAGGGAGAGATGCCCCTCTGCGGCACAAACTGTGAGGAACAGAGGAAAGTTGAGGGAGAAACAGACACACTGAGAAAAGCACTTGCAATGCAGTCCCAGTCTAATCAGACGGTAGTGGTAGTCTAGTGTTAGGAAAATATGAAGCCCAAACTAGCTCAAATCCTGACTAGTTTGGCTCAACTCAATCCCTACCTCCACCAACCACATTTTATTCACCTTAGTGTCTATTATTCCTTTATGCATGATGTCTGGAATGCAATAAAAAATCATGAGATCAACCCAACAGCAAGAGAAAGCATCCTGTTGCCAAGAAGTAAGACAATAAACATAGCCAGAGATGATCCAGATGTTAGAACTATCCAACAGAAACTTTAATGTAATAAAATGCTAATGACTTTATTCAAAAAGGTGAATACCGTGAATGAACAGATTGGGACTTTCAACAGAGAAATGGGAAATGTAAGAAAGAGTGTCTGCTAGAAATTAAAACTGTTGTTATGGGAGATAAAGAAGTCCTCTGATAGGTCAATGATTAGAGCGGACACCGTTGAGAAAAGAATGAAAGAACTGAAAGATCAATAGAAACTATCCAAGGAGAAAATAAGTTAAAAACATTAACATACTTAAAAATTGTGAGACAATATCAACTGTAATTCAAGTCACAGAAGGAAATAAGGAAGAGGACAGTGTAGAAGAAATATTTGAAGACACGACTGGCAAAAAGTTTTCAAAAATAAGGAGATACAAGAAAAAAACAGGTCTAAGAGTTTCAGAGAAACCCCAAAGGGATGCATACTTTTAAAATACCTAGATACATCAGTGCTCAACATCTAAAAGCTAAAGACAAAGAAGACATCTTGAAGGTAGCCAGAGGAAAAAAAAGAATCACTTACAGAGAAACAAAGGTTAGAAAGACAGTGATATTCTTGTCAGAAGCTATAAAAACCAAAACGGAATAGAAAGATATCTTGAAAGAACTGAAAGGAAACTCCATCGAACCTGAATTTCATAGCCATGAAGACTGTGTTTCTGTAAAACAGAGGTACAATAATGACTTTTTCAGAAAAATAAAAGCAAGATGAATTAATTTCCTTCATACCTGTTTTATAAAAGAATTTCTAAAGTTTAATTTCTTCATGTAAAAGATGTATGATACCAATGGAAATTTGAATACTCTCA
The DNA here is from genome assembly GCA_028571685.1 of Heterohyrax brucei. NCBI lineage: Eukaryota > Metazoa > Chordata > Mammalia > Hyracoidea > Procaviidae > Heterohyrax > Heterohyrax brucei. The sequence goes on from CM053140.1 coordinate 165,964,816, forward strand.
AAGAATAGAAGAGCACAAAGAAAGGTAAACAGTAAGGTATGTATGAAACAAGTCTTCTATGTATTTTTGACTGTATAAGATAATTGGTTGACTAAAGCAAAAAGAAAATAAATAATAAACAGTAACAATATATTGTGTGACTTCTAGAATATATTTAAATAAAATATGTAACCAAGGTAGCACAAAAGGACCAGAGGGAAAGACCAGAGTTATATTGTTAGAAGTTCCTTGCATTCTGGGTGAACTGTTAATAGTATTATTTGTAGATAGATGTGATAAGATAAAGGTGTATATTATCAACCAAGGGCCAAGCACTGTAAAATTGCTTTTTAAAATAATATTTTACTGTTTTGGGTGAAAGTTTATACAGCAAATTGGACTGCAATTTAACAATTCTACTGTGTAGGACCAGAGTTTCATTCTGCTATATACAGGGTTGCTCTCAGTAGGAACCAACTTAACAGCACCTAACAATAAGAACAGTTCATATTGTTCCATGACATTAGTTACATTTTTCACAATGCATCAGCATTCTCACTATTTCCATTCTGGTTGTTCCATTTCCATTAACCTAGCTTCCCTGTCCCGCTCCCTCTTGTCTTCTTATCTTTACTTTATGGTAAACATTGACCATTTGGTCCCATACATTCTTTTTCTTTTCTTTTTTTTAAGTAAAATAGCACAGTACTCGTAGGTAATGTTACTTATTTTATGAGCTAATCTGTTATTTAACGGAAAAGTGAAAGGAGAGTTTTCCATTCTGGGTTTAAATGGTGTAAAACAGTTTCTAAAAGGGTATAATTAATGAATTAATCATGGATATAAAGTAAAATCACAAAGAAATGATTAATACAAGTGAAAGGAGAAACAACAAAGCGAAAAGATCAGCCAGAAAACGATCAGCAATGTGATAGATGTCAAGTGAATCACATCAATAATTATACTACACATAAACGGTCTAGCCAATCACATCAATAATTACATATGAACACTTCTGCTTTCCACCAAGATGGAATAACAGTGACCAGATTTACCCTCCTGCTGGAAACAACCAAAAAATTGGACAAATATTCTAAACAGTGGCTTTTCAAGACACTAGAGATTAGACAACAGATGACAGCAATCCCTGAGAAACAGGGAGCAAATGAGGCAAGACTTCTGCTTATTTAATGTGACCGCAGTGGAAGAGTTTCAGGTGGCTCGAGAAGACTACCTGAGTTGAGGAAGCAGAGTTGAGATTTCAGAGACAGTAGAGTAGTTAGAAGGAGCCCTAGTGATGGAGTGGTTAAACACTCAGTTGCTAATCAAAAGACTGAGAGTTCAAACCTACTAACAGCTCCCTGGGAGAAAGCGGTGGTGGTCTGCCTCTGCAAAGATTTGCAGCCACGGAAGCCCTATGGGACAGTTGTACCCTGTCCTAGAAGGTCACTATGAGTCGGAATCACCTCCATGGCAATGATAGACAGACAGATAGACAGATTTTTTTTTTTTAAGTAGAGTTCAGAGTACTAGTCAGAAGAGAACTGCACAGAAATAGAACCTGTGAGATCTGCAAAGGATCCTGTGAGTATTCTGCAAGGACTGATGCACTTATGATTGTAAATCTGAGAACTGTCTTGAGACTGGGGAAATAACCACCCAGAAGGATCATAGGGAACAATGCCCAGCCCTTGCTGTAAGTAGTGCATTTTCCCACTAGCCAAGCTGGTAAAACTTACAATTCACAGGACTTTGAATGTTCAGAAAGGTCTTCCTCAGCAGTGGGATGTAATAAGTCTTAGAGTAAATGTTGCTCTAGTTCTACCCAACATATCTTATAAGATCTAAAACTATTAAACTGTTTTTAAGTAACCTGACTATACCCCCAGTCAAAACTGAAGAATGTTTACAGGAATACAAAAATATCCAGTAATCAACAATGTAAAAACCACAATTCCTATCATGCAATATAAGATTTGCAGGCATACAAAGATGCAAGAAAACATGACTAATAATGAGAAAATCAACCAGTCATTCAACTAGGACTTAGAATTGACATAGATGCTAAATTTGGCTAACAAGGACATTAGTATTTAAAAAAAATTATTGTGATAAAGTGAAAGTTTACAGTCCAAGTGAATTTGCCATATAAAACCTTGTACACATACATCTACGCAACACTAGCTGCTCTCCCAACCCTGTGACAACACACCCTTCCTTTCCATACTGTGCTTCCCATATTCATTCAACCAACTTCTATCCCCTCATCTCCACCCTTCCTTCTGATTCTGTAGAGTTGCTGGTCCAACAGCCTTAAGTCTTACAGTCCCGTTCATTTTTATCTAATAAGTTGTCTTTGGTGCTGGTTTCACCACTAGGCTAGGAGTGAGTCCAGGGGCCATGTTCTCAGGGGACACTCTAGGATGTCAGACCATCAAGTTCGGTCTTTTAACATAATTCTAGATCTGCACCCTCATTTCTCTCCTGCTATGTCACAGAGTCTATGTTATATTGCCTATCCAGACAGACATCAGAGGTGGCCAGGCACCATCTAGTTTTTCTGGTTTCATGCTGGTATAGTCTCTAGGTCTTTTGGCAGCTTCTGTCTCCTGGGCTCACATTTTCCTCCTGTCTTTAATGTCCTTCGTTCTCCTCTCTTCCAGTTAGATTGGGACAAAGTGGTGCTTCTTAAATGGCAGATTACTAGCTTTCAAGTCAGCAGACACCCATCAATAAATTGGGATGCAGACCATTTTCTTCATCAAAACAAAACTAAACAAAACTTAGTTATGCCAATTGACCTAGATGTCCCCTGAAAGCATGATCGCAGACCCCCACCCCAGCTACTCTTCTTAGCTCTTGGTATGTAGTTCAGCAGTGTCGATCTCCTTTCTACTGTGTGCTGTCACTTCCTTCACTTAACCCAGTTCCTACCTTATATCTAATCTATGAATAGCCACACCCCTGCCCGCACTCCCTGGGAACCAACAGAGACTGCTTTCTTCTGTGCTTAGCTCATTTCTTGAGACTTCATAATAACAGTCTCATACAGTATCTGTCCTTTTGTGACTGACTGATTTCACTCAGCACAATATCTTCCCAATAACTCCATGTTACCAGGTGTTTACCAAGAGCATCACTGTTCTTCATCATTACATAATATTCAACAGTTTGTTTATTCATTCGTTTGTTGATGGACACTCAGGTTGATTCCATCTTTTTACTATTGTGGACAATGTTGTAATGAACGTTAGTAAACAAGTACCTGTTGGTGTAAAAGCCCTTAAAATAGTTTTCATAACTGCCTTTCATGGTTTAATCTTTTTGTAGACACATAAAAGCAATAGAAGAGATGCAAATCAAATTTTTAGAGATAAAAATTACAATATCTAAAGTGAAAAATACACCAGATAGAATTAACAATAGATTAGACATTGCATAAGAAAAGATTAACGAATTTGTGGAGGTCAATTCTTTCCACTCTTTGGTATCTGAAGAAAATCTATATCTCATTTTGTTTTTTAAGGGTAATTTCACTGAGTACGGAATTATATTGCATAGAATTCTAACAGCATTTTTTTCTTACAGTTCTTTAAACATATTGCTACACTGTCTTCATGATTGCATTGCTTTTGATGAGGATTTTGCTATTGTTATTATCTTTGTCCTATTTTTTTTCTCTGGCTACTACTTTTAAGATTTTTCTCTTTGTTATGGTTTTGAGCAATTTGATTTTGATGGATTCTTGACCTTGTTTTCTTCATGTTTCTTGTGCTCGGAACATTTGGGACCTGAGAGCTTTCATTATACTTGGAAAATTTGGAACCATTATTTCTTCATTTATTCTGTCCTCCACCCGGGGAACTCCTAAACCAAACCAAAAACCTGTTACTGTTAACTTGTTTCTGATTCATGAAGACCCTATGTGAGAAAGCAGAACGGCCCCGTAGGGTTTCCAAGGAGTGGTTGGTGGGCTCAAACAGCCAACCTTTTGATTAGCAGCCAGATTCATAGTCACTGGGCCACCAGGGGGCTCCTGAACCCAGAAACCAAACCCAGTGTCATCAAGTAGATTCCAACTCAGAGATCCTATGGGACAGAGTAGAACTGCTCCATAGAGTTTCCAAGGAGCACCTGGCGGCTTTCAACCTCTGACCTTTTGGTTAGCAGACACTGAGACTTAACTGCTATACCACCTGGGAGTCCTGGTACATGTATATTATGCCATTTGAGGGTATTTACATTTATTGACATTTTGTTCACTTTTTTTTTTTAATCCTTATTTCTCTCTGCGTTTCACTTTGGTAGATTCTACTGGCATGTCTTCAAGTTCACTAATCTCTTCTTCTGCAATGTCTAATCTTTTGTTAATCCTGACTGGTGTAGTTCTTATTCTCAGCATTGTAATTTTCATCTCTAGAAGCTTGATTTAGATTTGTTTCTGTAAAGTATCTATTTTACAGTGTTACCAGGAAAATGCTATTAAGTAAACTCATGGATAAAAGACTGTCACATATGAAACAAAACTTCTAACTCAACAGTAACCCTTTAGGACAGAGTAGAACTGCCCCATAAGGTTTCCAAGGAGTGACTGGTGAATTTAAAATGCCAATCTTTTGGTTAGCAGCCAGACTCTTAATTGCTGCACTACCAAAGCTCTGCCTGCCACCAAGAGTGCAATAAATGTTATTTTCTTCTATCTGGCTTTTCAAATAGCTCACAACCAGTCAAGGTTCCGTAGAAACCCTGATACCCAACATAAACCAACTGTGTTGTCCCACTGTGCCCAGACTTGGCCTACCACCACCAAGGCTACCGTTCTGAAGCACCTTAGGAGACCATTCAGGACTCAGAAGAGAGAACAGATCTGCTTGTGGACCTCTATAGCCTGCATCTCCTCTATAGTCAGGAACCTAGTGTTCTCTGGCCAGCAGTGCCAGAGTGGCTCCCCATTGAGAAATGATACCACCTGATGTGAGCCCATGTCATTAGTTTAACACGGTATGTGGGATGTTGTTCAGGTGTTTCTCGTAAATAGTTAATGAATTACTGCTGATGCTTCTGCAGCTTAAAAAAACAACATCAAAGGAGAAACTTCCAGCTCCCAAAAAGCATTGTTAACCTAGTACAGCCCCACCCCTGACTGGCCCTGAGCGTGATCCTTTGTACTTCTAAGCAAATAAAATGGTTTCAGGAAGAATCAAGAAGCCTCAAGGCCGTATGCACTGGTCAGTGCGACTGGTAGGCTCTGGTCCCCTCCGCAGGTATCCCTTTCACTGATAACAAGATTGGAGAAGTTCAGCTTGGCAGCAGATCTGAGATCAACCTGATATTAAGCACTCTCCTAGCCCCCAAGGTTATCACAGCTTCCACACCTGGAAGTGAGCCTGCCCTACTAGGTCTGCAGGGTTGTGTGGCTGCAGACCAGTCACATCGACAGAGGAGTTTGTTAGGTCTCCGGTGGGCGCAGTGACTTTAACCATAGCAGATCTCTCTCCTCTTTACATGCTCCATCCCCTAGGCCAGGCAGAACTACTTAGACAGAAAAGCCTATCTTTTCCACAGCTCTTGAAGTTTCCACTTGAAGATGCGTCTACCATTTGAATATCAGCTATAATAAGGAAAACTCAACTCGTCAAAAATAGAAGTTCTTAAACATGTAGGGAACTTAGGAGATCATGATATCTGCATTCCAGGAAGGGCTTCAGGGTCTATGAATGCATTCAAATTGTTTTGAAAAAATCGGGGGTGTGTATGTGTACACTTTTCCCATGTTTTCCATCCCAATGGCAATCAAATTCTCAAAGAGCCCTTGAGAAGCCACCCAGCCGTATCTCCTTTCTCTAGTCTGTCTCCTCTGGTCCTGGCCTCCCAGTTTTTCTCTGAGGTTCTTGCCTTCTACTTCCTACAGATTACTGAGGTGAGCAGGAAGGACACCTTGACCTACCGTGCCCAACCGTTCAGATTCCCTTTACTGGCATCCATGCAGTTCTAGTCCTTCCACCTGTGCTCTTGACCACGCCTCCTCCTTTTCCTCCCAAATCGTCCCTTCTTTCTTAAATTTTAGGCCTCTCTTTCTTGTTTCTTCTTCCTAATCTATAAACAAACTACAGATTTCTCCTGTCCCCTCCTGAAACAGTCACCTGCCTCACCCCTAAACGTCTCTGTCGTGTCTCCCTGCTTCACAATTCCTACATTTCTCTACCCACCTACATGTTCTTCACGTTCTTCTTCCAGACTATGTCTATCATCATTAGCCTATCTTCTCTCAAGTACTTAGTGCCACCTGCTAAAAACAGCAGTATTGTTTATGGATTAAAGATGTGGAATCTGTGGTCAGCCAGCCTGGGTTCAAAGCCGCACCAGTTAGTATCTGTGTGACCCCAGGCAAATTATTTCACCTTTCTATGTCCCTAGTTTCCTTCTCTGTAAAATATAGAGGCACACCATGGGTTGTGGTGAAGGATAAATCACACCGGTTTTCTCACTCATCTGGTACTGCTCTAACGGTGTGTAAGAAGCATTTATTCTTACACACTCTAGTAGGCTACAAATCCAAATTCAGGGTATCTGCTCCAAGGGAAAGCTTTTCCTCTCTGTTGGCTCTGGAGGAAAGTCCTTATGTTGCATCAGTCTTCATTCAGGGCACATCGTGACACAGGAACCTCAGATCTGAAGGATGCGCCGTTCTCCTGTTGCTGCTTCATGATGGTATGAGGTTTCCCACTCTCTGCTTGCTTCCCTTTCATTTTATCTCTTGTAGGATAAAAGGTAGTACAAGCCAAATTTCATTGAAACTCCCTTTACATTGGGGCAGGGAGGTGACTTTAGGACGGGTGTTGCAATACCAACCTAATCCTTTTTAACAGAATCTGGTCTGTCAACCAGAGGCAGAGATTAGGATTTACAGCTGAGGGAGGGAAATCACAAAATGGACAGCAATCACACAATACTCACAATCATACAATATTGGGCTCTCCAAGCCCGGCCAAATTGCTACACACGTTTTTGGGGGAACTCAATCCAATCCACGACACCTGTAAAACGCTTAACACTGCCTGGCACGTAATACATGCTCAGTAAATGTGAACTGGTATTGCCTTCCCCAGCACCTTCCTACAGGTGCTTTACATTCAGTATGCCTAAAGCTGAGGTTGCCTTTCCTCTTTGACCTTCTTTCTCTGGGTTTCCCATTTGTGGATGGAAGTGGGCTACAAGGGCTGCATTAAATTGGGCCCAGTAACTGCCTTGGGCTCACCATGTCTCTCAGCAGCCTCCTAGCTGGTTCTGTGCCTTCACCTCCCCTTCCCACTAATCCTCTCTCCACACTGCAGTCAGATCTTCTACATCCACAAGTCTATTCAGCTCATTCTTCTCCATAAAACTCATCAGTATCATCCCCCCACCCCCATTACCCATCAAGTAAAGTCCAGACTTGCACACCTGCCATACAAGGCCCTCCAGGCTCTGGCCCCTGACCACCTCTCTCTTCAGGCCCACCCTCACTGCTCTCCCACCCCCAGCCTGGCTTCTTCCTCTGTGCTGTCCGCATGCCAATACCTGGGCAGGCGTCTTAAGGAATCATGCTGCTCCACCAACCTGTGCCTTCTTTTCTTTCCTGAGAACACCATCAACATTTCAGTTCTCTTCCCTCCAGACCTGCCCTTCCACAGAAGCCTCCTGTGTATCCCCAGAGCCCCAACCCCCCCAGCTCATCAGAGTTGCATACTGTCATCAGACACGTCTTCCTGGACATTCTCTGTCACACTTCAGTGCTGCCACACAGAATACTTCCTCCTGCTTTATCGGTCAGATGCTCATTCTTCAAGTTCTGGTCCCAGGGTTATAGTCCAGGTGAAGCCAGCTGCCTCCTCAGGCCAAGTTGGCCCTTGTCTCTATGTGCTACCGGACTCTGTCACAGCACTGTCCTCTTTGATTGCATGGCTTAGTTTATGTGGCAGTCTCATCCAGTAGCAACTGAGCTCCTCCAAGCCTGTGATGTATATCCCCTACTGCATTTCCATCTCCTTTATTTTATTTTCTCCTTAGCACTCATCAGCATCTGACTTACTGGGCATTACTGACGTGTCTGTCTCTCCCCATTAGAACACAAACTCTCTGTGTTCTGTTTTGACAGTTTTGATATATCCCCAGAGCCCAGAACAGTGACTGGGCAGGTGCTCAGTAAATATTTGTTGGATAGATTGTTACATCCTGAGCACTATTACATTACTTAGCTTTATATCCAATAAATATTTAATCTCATCATAAGCATGGGAATGCTTGGACAATGAACAAGGAAGACAGAAGATGAATTCATGCTTTTGAATTGTGGTGCTGGAGAAGAATGTTAAATGTACTTTAGACTGCCAAAGGAACAAACAGATCTGTTTTGGAAGAAGTACAACCAGAGTGCTCCTTGGAAACCAAGACAATGACACTGCATCTAACTTGTTTTGTCAGGAGGGATCAATCCCTGGAGAAGGATATCCCGCTTGGTAGGGGCTTCAGCATAAAGGCATTTGTGGGCGTGGCACAAAACCAGGCAGTGTTTCCTTCTGTTGTGCATAGGGCTGCTATGAGTTGGAGCTGCCTCGACGTCCCCTAAAAACAACAAGCTTTATACCCCTGGTATCTAATGCATTGTCTGGAACAGGCCATCAGTTAAGGATGTTTTAAGCCTACAGTCACCTTTGAATGATTTCAACACATGGAGACCTCATGTGGCCCAGAGTAGTACTATGCTCCATAGAGTTTTAAATGGTTAATTTTTCAGAAGTAGATTGCCAGGGCTTTCTCCCAAGGTACCTTTGCATGGACGGGAACTGCCAATCTTTCAGTTAGCAGCTGAGTGCTGTAAGCCTTTACCCTACCTGAAACTGTCTGGCTTGTCGTAAAACCAAAAGAAAAAAAAAAAAAAAAACCAAATCTATTGCCCTTGAGTCAATTCTAACTCATTGTGATCTTCCTATAAGTCAGACTTGAACTGCCCCAACGGGTTTCCAAGGAGCACCTGGTAGCTTCACACTGTTGATCTTTTGATTAGCAGTTATAGCCCTTAACCCCTGCACTACCAGAATTGTCTCAGGTACTAAATATGTTTTTGAATTCAGTAAGTGAATGAATGAGTGTATACCTTGTTGCTAGCCTGTTCCAAACAATTCAGACGTTAGTGTTTGAATCACGGTTCTCTGTCTTCTGATCTTAGCTGCTCAATTTTGAATCCCCCTGGTGGTACAGTGGTTAAAGTGCTCAGCTGCTAACCAGAAGGCTGGAGTCTGAACCCACCAGCCAGTCTGTCACAGAAAGGCTTGTAAGTCTACTTCTGTAAAGATTTACAGCCTCAGAAACCCTATGGGGCAGCTCTACTCTGCCCTGTGAGGTCACTGAGTCAGAACTGATTCAATAGCAGTGGGTTTGGTTTGGGGTTTTAGGTCTCAGCATGAGCCTTTATCATGAGTATAACTGCTCTACCCACATTCTATCCCAGGCACTGCTCTCTCTATGCCCTTGTCCACATAACGGCAGAAACTCTATGTACCCATCAACTCAACACAGAGTTAGTCACCACTTGTCCTCAGACAGTCACTGGCCTCCGTCTGTCTGTTCCACTCTCCTTGCCCTCAAGGTGAGGACAAGCTGACCCTTCCCCAGGAAACTTTGCCTGACCATCCAGGCCTGTGAGCATTTCTCCTTAGTCTTCAGTGACCCCAATTTAATACCTCATTGCTAGCGTTATTAACCAATAAACATACATATACAGGTTTAAAGCGTATTGACCCTTGAAAAAGTCAAAACTTTTAACATTCCAAACATTTTGGAAAGAAATCTAATATTTATTTCACACTGTTGAATAGAAAAATTAATAACAGATGTCTTACTTTGATTTTAAGCCTTTTCTTATCCACGAAACTAAATATTAACCATAAAAAGCCTGACCCAAACTGCAACAGCTTGCAAGAAACTGCTTTATAGCAATATAAGTTTGTCTCATCCTGCTAGAAAGGGATAGTTGGCAAACCAGTGTCTCCTAATTCAAATCTCAAAAAAGCCTCAGGGCCGCAGGTGGGTGAGAAGTCAAATTATTAGGAGCTAAGCCAGAACTAAGCTGATATCAGTTGATCTCAGTAAAGAGGGAAGACAGAGTTCAATCCATCATGTTAAGATAGCTGATGGTTGATCATCTAGATTTCTCTTTCTTTTCTTTGGGCTATTCATTTTTTCCTGGAATCAAAATGGTCTTCTTGTATACATATAGAATAATTGCTCAGAAGAAACCTGATGTTCAAATTTAGGTTATTTTTTTGACAACAATTGCCCTGTTTTCTTAAATAGAGTGCTGGATGTGCCAGGTGCTCCTTGGAAACTCTATAAGGCAGTTCTATTCTGCCCTATAGGTTCTCTCTGAGTGAAGATCTACTTGATAGCAGTGGGTTTGACTTTTGCTTTTTTTGTGTACAGAAAGTGGAAACCCTGGTGTCATAGTGGTTAAGTGCTATGGCTGCTAACCAAAGGTTGGCAGTTCAAATCTGCTCCTTGGAAACTCAAAGAGAGTATGCCCGCTCTGTCTTCTAGGGTTGCTATGAATCAGAATTGATGCGATGGCAAAGGGTGTGTATATGTATACAGCATATACACCTGATTTTTTACAACTCAGAATCGTCATGATGGACACTATTTTTCTATAACATGGCAGTTTTCAGAGAGGAGGATCAGATAAAAAGACAGGCATGAACTCTAGAAGGAAGCAATCTTCATGGTGAGCCCCTTGTGGATCTCCAGTCTTCCTCTGACTCTCCATTAAGTTGCAGCTATTGATTTATAGTGGATTTAGGAATCAGGTGATGACACAGTTTGAAGGACAGATACATACAGAAAAGGAGGAATTTTAATTCTCCCTGTTGAAAATAAAGGAAGGGATCATCCTTCCTCCCCTGTCCTCTCAGAACTCACTTAGATAATTTGTATTGGGTAACTCTCAGATGCCTGCTCAAGAATCTGGTGGCAACCTTGTGAAATGTAACTGTAGTCCATCTTCCCCTACCTTCTAGTTTGCAGGAAAAAGATCAATAGGACGTCAAATGACCTAGCCCCAAATTGCAAATTACCTCCTGCCATAAAGATACTAGAAAACTAACAATATTATCTTGAAAACATACCTGTAAACGGTTATATCCTGTTAGCTATATAACTGGTAAATTGCCTTTTTGTTTTCACAATCTCTTTAGCAGGTGGCCTGTGCTGTATCATATTCTGGTTGAACACTTACTCCATAATTTAAAAACTTCTGCTTTTATCATTTTTGTGGAAAGATTTTCATGGTTGGAGCCCTGGTGGTTCAGTGGTTAAAAGTTCAGCTGCTAACCAAAAGGTTGGTGGTTTAAATCCGTCAGCTGATCCTTGTCAAACATATGGGCAGTTTTACTCTGTTCTGTAGGGTTGCTGTGAGTCTGAATCAACTCCTTGGCAAGAGGCTTGGTTTTTCCTTTTTCCTGGCTAAGAGTAAGTTGAATTTCTAGTAACTTTTTTGCAACAATGTAAATTAAGAGTAAATAGTATCTAAGGGAAGGCCTGAAAGATTCTTTTAGTTATAAAGTCTATAAACTTGAACAAGAGTTCCTGGGGCTGCTAACTGAAAGGTTGACATCTCAAGGTCAACCCAGAAGTACCTTGGAAGAAAGGCCTGGAGATCTGTTGAAAAATCAGCTAGTGAAAGCTCGACGGAGCTCAGATCTATTCTGATATACATGGGTCACCATGAGGTGAAGTTCACTGGAGGGCCACTGTGGGTTTTTTTGTCTGTTTGGTTTGGTTTGGTTTTGGGGGTCTAGTATTTTAGTAATCTAGAAGAAAAGCCTGGCAATCTAAATGTGAAAACCAGCCAATGAAAAGTCTGCGGATCACAGTGGTCTGATCCATAATGCATCAGGAGAATGGTTGCAGGACAGGGCAGTGCTTGTTTCACTGTGCAGGGGATTGCCATGAATAGAGAAACAACCCAAAGGCAGCTAATAATAAATATGGCATTTTATTGATTAGAGGTTTTTCTCATTTAACTCATATTTGGGGTGTACTCAGAATTCTTGAGGTTGAATATATGACTTCTCAAAAAGTGTACCTTGAGGGCATTTCACATTTTACTATACTATCTTTTGTTGGTAGGTATCTTTTGTAGATATGACTTTTCAATTAGATTGTTCTCTGCTTAGATTACTAACTTCTCAAGAGGTAGAAGTATTTTATAGTTATTTGTCCATTTGCTAGCCATGATTTAAAGCAGGTACTATTTGGAACCCCTGACATGTCTATCCGTTTGTCACACTGTGGGGCTTGTGTGTTGTTGTGATGCTGGAAGCTATGCCACTAGTATTCAAATACCAAATCACCCACAGTAGACAGGCTTTGGCTGAGCTTCCAGACTAAGACAGATTAGGAAGAAGAATCTGGCTGTCTACTTTTGAAAAGAATTATCCAGGAAAAGGCTTAGGTATGGCAGCAGAACATTGTCTAAAATGGTGCCGTAAGATGAGCATCCCCCACCTCTACCCCCGCAAGTGGTAAGGCAACTAGGAAAGAGCTGGCTTCCCAAAGTAGAGTTAATCTTACTGATGTGGATGCAGTTTAGTTTTCAGGACCTTCATTTGCTGATGTGACACAACTCAAAATGAGAAGGAACGGCCGCAAACATCCATTAACGATTAGAACGTGGAATGTGCAAAGTATAAATCCAGGATTAGAAATCATCAAAAATGAAATGGAATACATAAACATGGATATCCTAGGCATTATTAGTGAGCTGAAAGGGACTGGCATCTGACAATCATATGTTTGTCTGTGCCAGGAACGACAACTTTAAGAATGGCAGGCAGGGCATTTATCATCAAAAAGAACATTTCAAGATCTATCCAATGCTGTCAGCAATATCCATCCATCTGCAAGGAAGACCAGTTAATATGACTAATGACTATTATTCAAATTTACACATGAACCACTAAGGCCAAAGATGAAGAAATTGAAGAGTTTTATACCAGCTTCTGCAGTCTGAAATTGATTAAACATGCAATCAAGATGCATTGATAGTTACCGGTAATGGAAAAGCAAAATTTGGAAGCACAGAAGAAGGATCAGTAGTTGGAAGATATGGCCTTGGTGACAGAACCAATGTTGGAGATCTCATGATAGAATTTTGCACGACTAACAACTTCTTCATTGCAAATACCTTTTTCACCAGTATAAATGACAACTATGCACATAGACTCACCAGATGGAATACACAAGAATCAAATAGAATGTTTGTTAGTAAAGAGACAATGGAAAAGCTCCACATCAGCAGTCAGAACAAGACCAGTTGCTGACTGTTGCACAGACCTTCAATTGTTCATACGCAAGTTCAAACTGAAACTGAAGAGAATTAGAACAAGTCCTTGACAGCCACAGTATGACCTTGAATACACCCCACCTAAGTTCAGAAACCATTTCAAGAACAGATTTGACATAATAAATACCAATCATCGAAGACCAGATAAGTTATGGAATGACACTGAGGACATCATACATGAAGAAAGCAAGTGATCATGGAAAAGACACGGATGAAACAAAAGACCAAATAAGATGTCAGGGGAGACTCTGAAAGTTGCTCTTGAATGTCAAATAGCTGCAGCAAAAGGAAGAAATGATGAAGCAATAGAGCTGAACAGAAGGTTTTGAAGGACAGCTCAAGACGACAAAGTATTACAATGACATGTGCAAAGAGCTGCAGATTTGAAGAAAAAAACTCAAGCCTTGAGTTACAAAAGTGAAGTATTCTGCAGAGGAAGTATTAAATGACATAGAGAGCATCAAAAGAAAATGGAAAGGAATACACAGGGTCATTATACCAAAAAGAATTCGTTGATGTGCAACCATTTCAAGAGGTAACGTATGATCAGGAACCGATGGTATTGAAGGAAGAAATTGAAGCTTCCCTGAAGGCACTGGCAAAAAATAAGACTTCAGGAATTAATGAAATGTCAATTCATATGTTTCAACAAAAGTCTGCAGTGCTAGAAGTGCTCACTCACCTGTGCCAAGAAATTTGGAGGACAGCTACCTGGCCAACCAACTGGAAGAGAGTCATATTTATGTCTATTCCCAAGAAAAGTGATCCAACTGAATGAGGAAATTATTGAACAGTATCACTAATATCACACATAAGAAAAAATTTGCCGAAGATCATTAAAAGCAGCTGTAGCAGTATATTGACAGGGGACCACTAGAAATTGAGGCAGGATTCAGAAGAGGATATGGGAACCAGGGATATCACTGCTGATATCAGATGGATCTGGGCTAAAAACATAGAATACCAGAAAGATGTTTACATGTGTTTTATTGATTATGCAAAGACATTCCACTGTGTGGTTCATAACCAATTATGGATAACACTGCAGAAAATGGGAATTTCAAATACTTAACTGTGGTCATGAGGAATTTGTACATGGATCCAGAGGCAGTCATGTGAACAGAACTAGGGGACACTGCATGGTTTAAAGTCGGGAAAGGTGTGCCTCAGGGTTGTATTTTTCACTCTACCTAAACACTGGTGGTATAGTGGTTAAATGCTGCAGTTGCTAATCAAAATTTCAGCAGTTCGAATCTACCAGACCCTCATGGAAGCTCTGTCAGGCAGTCCTACTCTGTCCTATAGGGTCCATATGAGTTGGAATAGACTCGATGGCAGTGAGCTTTACCCTGGTGGCATGGTGTTTAAGTGCTATGGCTGCTAACCAAAGATTCATAGTTTATATCCACCAGGTGCTCCTTGGAAACTCTATGGGGGCAATTCTACTCTGTCTTATAGGGTTGCTTAGAGTTGGAATTGACTTGACAGCAATGAATTTTTGCTTTATTTGGAAAATCCTGTGATAAAAAAAAAAGAAGACATGGTATTTCTGCATTATTGAGGAGATAACATGCAAATAACCAATACTAGGTAAAAAAGTGAGAATGTGGGGGACCATCTAGGTCAACTCACACAACAAGACTCCTGACGAAAATGTTCTACATCCAACTTTGGTGAATTGCATCTGGGGTTTTAAAACCTTGGGAGCAGCCATCTGAGATACATCTGTTGGTCCCATCCCTTCTGGAGAAAAGGATACTGAGGAAAGCCAAGGATACAAGGGAAGCGTTAGTCCAAAAGACTAACGGACCACAAGTATCACAGCCTTCACCAGCCTGAGCCCAGAGGAACTAGATGGTGGCCAACTAACACCAACTACACCGGCAGGGATCAAAATAGAAGGTGCGAATCAGCTGGGCAGAGAGAAAAATGTAGAACAACATTCAAATTCACACCAAAAAGGACCATACTTTCTAGTCTGACAGAGACTGGAAGAACCCTGGAGACAGTGGCCCCGTATATCTTTTAAACAACTCATAAGCTACTCCTGAAGTTCACCCTTCGAAGATTAGACAGGCCTATAAAACAAACAATAACAGACGTGAGGAACATGCTTCTTAGTTCAATCGTGTATATAAGACTGAAAGGGCAGCACCTGCCTTAAAGCAATTCTAAAAAGTCAGTAAGGGACTAGAAAAAAAAGAATGGATGGAAATGGGGAAGTGGGGTGTGGCAGGGAGGACTGTTGACACACTATGAGGATGGCAACCAATGTCACGAAACAACTGGTGTGTAAAATGTTGATTAAGAAACCAATTTCACCTAAAGCATGTACAAGAGCGTGCACACACATACACACACTCAAACAGAGGTATAATTTAGCTAGAAAGCCAAAAGAACAAAGTCAGTGTTACCTACAAAAGTAAGACACATAAACTGTAACTATTATAAAATGCGGGGGGAAATTACAAAATCATGAAGTCAGCTTTCTAATTTACAAGTCCTAAACTTTATGGGGAAAAAAGAATCTATATGGGTCACATCTCAATGATTAAATCTGATCCCCAGCTGCAGAGTCCTTCAGTGAACTTTATTCATATCTTTCTGGTTGTGTCTTAAAGAATATTCACAGTGCTTTGTGATTATCTAGAGAAGAAAAACCTGAACTTGTTATTCTGCATGCCTTTTCCTCCAGGTGCCTGCCTGTGTTTTTGGTTCACAGTTATAGATGAAAAGAGATGAGTGTCATAGAAAGCTCTATGATAACAGATGGTACGTATAGAGATAAGAGAAACCTCTTACTTCCTTTCTCTCTCTCATTTGATGAATATGCTATTTCCCCAAACCATTAATTTTCTAGATATTTTACATAATAAATAATCCTTTTCAATCTTTAAAAAAAAGCGAGCACAAAATGCAGAATGCTATGGGAATTTAAGCGAGGCAAGGAGACCATTTTGGGGTTTGGAGAAGTGGAGAAGGCATGGTTTAAGAAATGGCATTTGTGCTGTGTTTTGGTAGAGAGGAAGAATTTCAGTGGATATGTTTCCAGGGTTTTGGGAAAGTGGGTGAGGATGGACAACTCACTGCTGTTGAATCCATTCTGACTCACAGTGACGCTGTAGGGGTCACTAAGTGGTGAAAGCACTTGACTGCTAACTGAAAGATCAGTGGTTGAAACCCACCAGTCACTCGGAGAATTCTGTCGTGTAGGCAGTTTGGGACCCAGCCATATGGAACTCTCCACATGAATCTCTAACCCTACCCACACAAGACTCCTCACCCAGATTTAACAGACAACCAAGTGTGAACAGTGCAAGCATTCATGAAAATAGTCGCCAATTGTTCAGAGCCTACTAGGTAGCAGCCACTTTCCGTAATTCTCACCACAGTGCTGCAAAGTTGTCATTGTCTCCTCTCCACCTTACAGAGGAGACCCTGGTGGCATGGTGGTTAAGAGTTAGGCTGCTAACCAAAACGTGGGCAGTTCGACTCCACCAGGTACTCCTTGGAAACACCTACTGAGTAGTTCTGCTATGTCTTACAGGGTCACTATGAGTCAGAATCGACTTGAAGACTGTGGATTTTTAAATACAGTCACTATGAGTAAGAATCAACTCCATGGCAATGGCAACAGTCATAGTTACGTTTTCTTTTTTTCTTTTTCTTTTGTGTGGTTTTTTGGACAGCAATAGCAGCTCAGAGAGGGAAGCAGACACAGCTGAATTGGAACTTGAACTCAGGTTACCTGCCTTTGGGGAGATTCAAAGCCAGGGCTGCCAGCTTTCAGAGACCAGGTCTTTTAGCAGTTTCTAGGAGACTAGGGTCTGGAGGCACAGTGTCTAAAGGGGGTCAGTCAGGAGGAGGAGGAAGAGGGTAGGCTGTGAGGGATGGCTGTGGTTGTCAGGTAGAGGGTCCAGGTGTGTGCGATTATTTGTTGGATCATAACCTAGGCTCCCTGTGAATGTGTATATGGGTTGAGAATGAGTGTGTGTGGATACTTGTGAGTCAGTTCTTGGAATGTGCATATTTGAGTGTATGTATGTGGATTAGTTCCTGGGCTATTGGGACTCCAGTGAGGGCAAATGAGTTTGGATTTTGTGCATGTTTGAGAGTATATGTGTGTGCATGCATATGTGTGTTCCTTTGAAGGTACAAGTATGTTGGGATGCTGGGTCTGGGCCATCTGTGGGCCATGTGTTTATGATGCGCTTAGTGTATGTGTGTGCTGTCAGGAGAGGGTCTATTACTGACTCTGTGAATAGTGTGTGTACATGTGTGTAAGTGAGAGTCTGTGATGAGGGCACTCCCGTGAGGTGAGAGTAATTCCCGGGTCAGGTAGGTGTATGCTAGGGTGTACGTGGGACAAGCTGGTTGGGGCTGTATGAGTGTTTGAAGTGTTTGAGGCTGGAGCACCCGTAGGGGCGGGGAGGTAGGGATGTGAGGGGTGCGGGTCAGCTTGTAGGCTACAGGAGAGTGAATGAATGTGTTCGTGTGTGCACAAATACCTCTCTGTTTGGGCACCAAAAGAGCATTAGTTCCTGGGCCATATGTGAGAGTGTATATGAGTGTGACGGTGCCTACACACCTATCTGTGAAAGTAAGTATGGAGTTGAACTTGTGGGTGCAGTGTGCTGGGGTGCTGGGAGAGGGCAATCCTGGGAACCTGTATTTATGATACACGAGTATGCGTGTGCTCGAGTGTGCTTCGAGAAAAGGGTCACTGTAGGACTGTGTCTGAGTGTGTATGTGTGCGTGTGTGTCTGCGTGGATGAGTGGGAGGATCAGTCCCTGGGCCCTGGGTGGATGTGACTTCGAATCTGCGAGCGTCCGGTGAGTGCCGGTGCGGCTGAGAGTTGAGGGGCGTAGGAAGCCGCCCGGGCCCCGCCCTCCGCCGCAGGTGGGCCGGACCCAACGCGCCGCGGGGCTGGCAGCGCTCGCAGCTCTTGGCTCGCGGCCGCGCGAGGCTCTCGGGGCTGGGCTCGAGCTGCGGGGCGGCGCCGGGACAGGAAGCGGAAAGCAGCAGTGCAGCAGCGGCGGCGGCGGCGGCGAGGCTCTCCGCCTCTCCCGGAGCCCAGCGCAGGCCGCAGAGCCGGGCTGCTGTGAGCCGAGACCTAGGGCCGCAGAGCCTGCACGGCCGGCGCAAAGGTGAGTCCCGCGAGAGGCCGGGCAGAGCAGCGCTAGCGGCGGGTGCAGACCTCCCCCGGGGAGACGCCCCCCACCTGGACTCTGCGTGCCCCTGTGCCCTCCTCCCGCATCCTGCAGACTCACATCGGGGGTTCACGGCCCTCCTGCCGCTGGCTGGGAACCCCTTCCCCTGCTGGGAACCCCTTCCCCTCCTGGGAACCGAGCCCCATCTCGCGCTTCCCTGGACCCCGCTCCTCTCCCACCCCAGCATGATGCTCCCCTCCTGGTCCTGGCAGGCGCTTTCTGCCGCACCCTACTTCCTCGGGCTCCAAGGTGCCCCCCTACTCCTGGGACGAACCTTTCTCCTTGACTAAACTTTGGGGTGCGCTCCTCCGGCGTGCGCATTCAGAGGCTCAGCGTGTGTGGCTGGCCGGCCGGCAGGGAGTGGCCGAACGTTCCTGGAGGGGCCTGGGCCGCCTGTATCTGCCACTGAAGGACTGGGGACCAGGCCGCCCCTGTGCTCTCCTGGAGCAGGGCGCGCACCGTTGTCCCTTCCCCGCTGTGGGGCTCGACCCGGGTTAACCGCCAGCTCCCAGGGGCTGCCTTGCCCTTCGCCAGAAACCCAGACAGAGATGACCTGTGTTCGCACCTCGTTTCCCAAATTGAGCTGTCTCTGAAGGCCGAGGGGATGAGTCTGGTTGCGCATCAGAGCGCAACAGGCAGGTAGGAGTTTACTTTCAAAAACACGGTGGTAGAGCAGAAGGCGTCCAGCAAGTCCTCCCCAGATGTCTGTGTTTTAGGAAACTTCTCCACACTGGGCAGCTTTAACCACGGGCGGGACCTCGTTTCCTACAGCAGGCTTTGAACTGCCCCAGGCAATGCGCCCAGGGAAGTGTGAAGCTTTATAAAAATTTAAACGTGTCGGCCGCGGCTGCAGGAGTGGGGCGGAGCCGCGGCCTGGCGGCTCCCGGGGGAACTGGTGAGACTTGGAGCTGGAACGCCCCGTTGCTCAGTTTTCACATCTCCAAACCTATGCATAAAGCCCGTGCGGGAACGTGTTGTGAACTCATTTAAGAGGTCTTTTGTTGTTTGTTATCAGTTGCCGACTAGTCGATTCTGACTCCTGTTAACCCCGTGCGTGTGCAGTGACACTGCTCCATAGGGTTTTCAAGGCTGTGACCTTTCCGAAACTGATCGTTAGAGCGCATTACTGTGATGATTGGGAGGCTGGCACATGCACTTTGTTAAAAAAACAAAAACAAAAACCTGGTCAGGGCTGTGGTTCTAAAGGCTTGCATTTTTAGACACTTACCCCAGAAGCTACTAGGCTGTAAAGAATCGGGCATTTTGGCTGACATGTTTGTAAATTTTACATGGTCACTGAAAAGATATTATAACTTGTGTCACCAATCAGCAATGCTAATTAGTATTCTCTTCCAGTGGGTGGGTTGTTTGATTATAGGACTCCTAAGCTCTTTAGTGAGATGGCAGAAACTGTCTGAATGAGGGAGACGTAATTAGCCATTTTATGTAACCGCTAATTAGAGTTTTTAGAGTTGAATTAAATCAATGTGATATAGTTGGAGCTTTGATTTGTGGGAGGAAACTGTTTTATTCTGTAGTTCAAAGAAATAACACACTTTACCTATCCATGGACATTTAATATCCATAATATGCCTCTCCATAATTAGTGAAAACAGTGTGAAATTTTCACCCTCAGCTGGTGACTGTGTTGGCAGTGTGACTTGGCTATGACTTAATTTGTAAAGAAAATGGGACAAGAAGTTTTGAGAGTGGCATGTTTGTAAGAACTGCTTGCCAGGCATTGCTTTTTTATTGTCTCATTTATTGCAGCAATGGGATAGAAGCCGCAAAGGAGATTTAAAGCTTTCTTACCAAGCAACAATGCCATGTCACCCTTGTCCTGAAGAAGGAAGGCATCCTCTCTGCCCCTTCTTCCTCCCCTAACGCACACAAACACTGTTGACTGCTCTAGATCTCAGGAGCTGTTTGGGCTGAGCCTGTATCCCATTTGTGTTTCAGTCCACTGCCTTCACACTTGGGCTCTGAGCTCTTTAGGAGCCAACAGTGTTTCGGGTTCATTTCTTTTCTCCTTAGACTGCACAGTGCATGAGACACCAAGCCTGTGAGCATGATTTGAAATTGCAAGATACTCTGGAGGTTATATGATTAGGAACAATCTTTTCTGTTGCCTAATTTCCTCCCCCACCATGCAAGGCAATTCTGGTAATTGCTATGTTGCTGTATATGGTCCTCGGGATCTAGGGTTAAACTGAGTTTAAGTTCTGGCTCCCACACCTACACTTACGAGGTGTCTGACCTTGGTTTCCCTACCTGTAACATGGGAATAATACTTTACCTCTGTTAAAGGCTAACGCAGAGCCCTTGGCGGCATAGTGGTGAAGAGCTGGGCTGCTAGCCAAAAGACTGTCAGTTCGAATTCAGCCATTCTTTGGAACCCCTTGGAGAAGTTGGACTGTGTTATACAGCGTTCTTATTAGTCAGAATTGATTGGATGGCGGCAGGTTTAAAAGGTTATTCAAAGAAATGAGTGGTATGTCACATACAAATGACTTAAACTGGTGCCTAAACACCTAGGAGGGAAACCATGCTCATGGCTGCTAACCTCGAGGTAGGCAGTTTGAATCACCAGGTGCCCCTAGGGAATCCTGTGGGGCAGTTCTACCCTGTCCTGTATGGTGGCTGTGAGTCAGAATTGACTAAAAGGCAGTGGGTGTGGTATAACCCATAGGAAGCACTCAATTAACTGTAACTGCCAGATTGTTATTGCACAGTATCTCTCTGAAGTGAAGTAGCTACATAGTTAGGGAGACTAGCTGTGCGTAAGGTGTGATTTGAGTCTGTTCTGTAAGGTGGACTGGATAGGATTTAGCAGACTTGGGGGCTGTGTCATGTTTCTACCAGCTATCTCGCTTGTCTTGAAGTCTGATGAAAAGGTACATACTCACAGTGCTGCTTCTCCATCGGTATCTTTCTTCATCTCACCTACTGGACAGAGCCATCATTGGACCCAGCACCATGGAATTTACAGGGAGGGGTGGTCCTCATGAAACCTGTTTTTTACAGAAGCTTAGAACTGTAGCAGGGAAGAAAGGAATCACTTGGAAACAAATATACATTATAGAACTGAGGAAACATTAACCATTACAGAACTCTTCAGAAATCTATAACCACCTGTTGGAGGTGCTTTGCAGGTAATTGACAACTGGAGCCTGGACAGTTACTGTGGGAAAGTGACTTGAAATCATTGGCAAGATGGCTAAAATGAGGTTGACATTTTATTTCTTTGTGAAAAGTGACCTGGGGTCATTCATGGGTAAGAGCTCCGTTGTAATGAAAGAATCATTGCATTTGGCACAAATGCCGCCAGACCTGCTGATCCCACACCAGTGACTTGGATGAGTGTTTTGTGGTTTACAGACTAAGGTTTAGCAGTGTTTTGGAGACCATGCCTCTCTTCATACCTCTCTTTCAACTCTGTTGCCCTCCAGATACACCCACTAAAACACAGTTTTCTCCCATCTCTGTTGCATTCAGTTCCAAATGAAGAACAGTAAAAAGAGGCCTGCAAAGAACGAAATGGAATCACAGAGTAACTTAGCTGCAGTAAATGGTATTGGGTAAGGGTGGGCTGGAATGTGAACCAGCGGGAGCCAAAAAATGTACTTCAGTTCAGTGAAGATGATATGTATGTTATGTGCCATGCAAAGGTGTTCTTAGTGACTAAAGGAATTTTACTTTGCAGGATAATAATAATGGAATGCTGACTGTGTGACTTTAAGTGATTTCAATGAATTAGCTTGGTAAATATCTGTTATACTCAACATGATAGGTAAAATACAATATTGTTGTTAAATAGGTAAGGAAATTGAGTCACAGAGAGGTTAGGTAATCTGCTGGTATCACAGCTGGTAAGTACCTGAGCCAGGGTTTAAACGATAATACAAAGGCTCGATGGGCTACTTGCGTGAAATCAACCAGTGAAAACCCTGTAGAGCGCAATGGTTTGAACCCATCGGGTCGCCGTGAGTCAGGGGTGGGGGCACTGAAATGAGCTAAAACAAGTCTTAATTCCATAACCTGTGTCCTCTAGGAGTACAGTTAACTTGTAAATAAAGTGATTTAAATTTTCATTTATGTCATTAAAAAATAAGAAAAAGGTTAGCTTCAAGAGGCAACAAACTCTTTAGCATTCTACTCGCATACCGTATACCCATTGCTGTCGAATCAATTCCAGTTTGTTGCAACTCTGTAAGACAGAGTAGAACTTCCTCACAGGGTTTCCAAGGAGCATCTGGTGGATTCAAACTGCAGACCTTTCGGTTAGCAAGTGTAGCTGTTAACCACTATGCCACCAGAGTTTTCTTTAAAATTCTATGTATGATAAAAATCTAATTTTCAAAGTAATGAACATGGTACAGATCATATGTGAAAACATTTGTACCAGAGCTTCCCCTTGGACATATATCTACTGGAAAGGGAGCAGAATGACTTTTTAAATTTCGTGAGTCCCACACTCCTTGCAGGGTAACTTTCTACCCTAAAACCAGGGCTCCCTTAATTACTTAATAGCTCTAGGCAGAGCTGTTGGTATTTGTGTATTTTCCTTTCCTTGAAGGGTAGCTGATGTTTACCACTGTTGTTACTGTAACATATTATTTCCCTCATGTGATTTTTCTCAAGACTGTGTTTTGCTTTCAAATAAAAGACCTAGTTTATGTGAGTGAGCAAGAGTTCAGGGGCAGACTCTATTTGACACCACTGAGATTCACTTTGCTTTTAGTGAAGAGTGGTGAAGGAGGTTCTTTCTGACATTTGTTTGCCTGAGAATTCCCAAATTTAAGATGCTGTCGCTCAGACACTTCCATGGCAACCATGGTGATATAGTGGCAAAGTGCTGTAGCTGCTCACCAAAAGGTCAGCATTTTAGATCCACCAGCTGCTCCTTGGAAACTATGGAGAAATTCTCCTCTGTCCGACAGAGTAGCTGTGAGTTGGAATTGACACAATGGCCATGTGTTTTTTGGTTTGGTCACTCAGACAAAAGTATACTGTGCACCTCACCTGCTCCACAGCAGTCTTGCTCTCCTGCAGTGTGCTTTGATGAGCTCCAGGCTCCTCCCCAAGCAGCATCTGTAGGTCATCAGGGGTGGATGACAGCAGAGGGAGGAGGAGGCAGCTGGTCAGGGCTGGTGGGGCGGGGGAGGGGCTGCTGCAGATTTTTACTTAGTGTATCTGAGACCACTGAAGGAGTCTGCCATGCAAAACATCAGTACAGTTTCACTTGTAGTAGTCCTGACATTCCTGCTGAATCGATCTACTCTCTGTATCTGTTTCCTCACCTATGAAATTAAGGAATTGAAATCGATAATCTCTAACCTTTCTTCCATGGGGAATCTAGGGCCATCCGTGTACAGAGGGCTTCCTTGAAATTCTTCACTCATTGAGCAGACATTTACGGAGTCCCTTTTATGTTCCGGAGCCCCAGTGGAACAGTCGTTAGCTGTTAACCAAAGAGTTAGCAGTTCAAATCCCCTAGCCACTCCTTGGGAACCCTGTGGGGCAGTTTTATTCTGTCCTACAGGGTTGCTATGAGTCAGATTCAACTCAACGGCAACAGGTTTACTTTAGTTTTGTTTTTTAACTGCATGGGGGCAAACAGTTAATAATGTACTAGGTTTACTAACCGAAAGTTTGGAGGTTCAGTTCCACCCAGAGATGTCTTAGAAGAAAACTTAGCCATTAAAAACAGTATGGAGCACAGTTCTACTCCCATAGACAGGGTTGTTGTGAGTTGCAGCTGATGACATAGCAACTGACGGTGGTGGTGGATTGTGTTGTACATCCTAGAGAGACAAGAATAAACACAGTCCCTGCTCTCATGGAGCTTACAGTCTATTGTAGGAGCCAGAATTAAGTCATCGTGCATATAAATGTAGAGTCAGAAACTGTGATATAAAGAAAAAGTGATATGAAAGGCCCCAAATTTAGATCAGAGGATCAGTAGCGAGGCTGAGAGGGATGGGTAGTAGAAAAGAGGTAAAATCGGTGTGTAAAGTGAGCAGCAGGCAGATACTGGAATCTGCCCAGGTGCCAAGGCTGGAAATTGCCTGGTGCTTTAGAGAAACTGGTAGAGGAAGAGGAGGAGGAGGGAGATGGAGAGATGGCAGGGTCTGGCAGACCAAATCAAAGACTGCATATTTATTTGAAGTACAGTGGGACATCATATACCTACCTACCTGTTGTCATCAAGTTGATTTCAACTCATAGTGATACTATAGACAGAAGAGAACTGCCTCATAGGATTTTCAAGGAGCATGTGCTGATTTCGAACTGCTGACATTTTGGTTAGCAGCTAAGATCTTAACCACTGACCCACCAGGGCCCTGGGACATTGTAGAAGGACTGACTTTAAACCAGAGATTTGTGATTTAAAATTATCACTCTGGCCACTGCCCACCTTGGACCAAATGCAGTGCTGGTCACGTCAGGGGTCACTTAGCTCCTAGGGTCTACGTTTATAGCTCTATATGCTTCTTCCTACTGAGGGCAGTGAGGCAGCCTGTCATTTTATTACCCAGGAAACTTGACTCCTTTTCTTTACTTTATTATCTTGCTTGATGAGGAATCCCTTATCTGAGTTCTGTCAATTTCCTGTGTATACAAGGGGGGGGGGCATCTTTTCAGTGTAGCATTGCAGTGATAAGTTTCAGGGTAGGTTTTCTATTACTGGTATTGAAGCTGTCCCCTTGGCTCAAGCTCTCGTTGAAAATGAATTCGACTGGGTTTTATTAGTTTGCCTCTTACTGCTTTACCATTATCCTCATTGAGATCTCAGACAAGAGTTGGTGGCTCTGATAGAGACATGATGTAAATTAGAAGAAGGTGCCTGAGCTCTGTGTAGATTGGATTCAATTAGGAAACCTGGAGGCTTTTGTACTAGTTCAGCCGTGCATTGATGGGAGCCTGGAGGAAGAAGGTGAAATGAAAGAATGACAGGAGGACCCCTGAGGCCCTGCAGACATTAGTGAAGGTTGAGTGTGTGGGAGAGCACTGAAAATGGTACAGGGTTGGATCTCTAGGATTGATGTTATTGTTAGGCGCTGTCAAGTTGACTTATGACTCATAGTGACCCCACGTGACACAGTAGAACTGCCCCATAAGATTTTCTAGGCTGTAATTTGTGAGTCTTGAATGTCAAGCAGCTAAAGCAAAAGGAAGGAATGGTGACACAAAAGACCTAAACAGAAGATTTCAAAGAGCAGCTCGAGAAGACAAAAGAAAGTATTATGACTTGTGCAAAGAGCTGGAAATGGAAAACCAGAGGGAAGAACACGTTCTGCATTTCTCAAGCTGAAAGAGCTGAAGAAAATATTCAAGCTTCAAGTTGCAATAGTGAAGGATTCTACAAGGAAACTATTAAATGACTCAGGGAGCATCAAAAGAAGGTGGAAGGAGTACACAGAGTCATTAACTGGAAAGAATTAGTCGACGTTCAGCCATTTGAAGAGGTAGTATATGATCAGGAACCAATGGTACTGAAAGAAGAAATCGAAGCTGCCTTGAAGACATTGGCAAAAAACAAGGCTCCAGGAACTGATAGAATGTCAACTGAGATATTTCAGGAAACAGATGCAGTGCTGGAAGTGCTCACTTATCTGTGCCAAGAAATTTGGAGGACAGCTACCTGGCCAACTGACTGGAAGAGATCCATATTTATGCCGATTCCAAAGAAAAATAATCCAACCGAATGCAGAAATTACCAAACAATATTGTTGGTACCACATGCAAGATCATTCAAAAGTGACTGCAGCAGTATATGAACAAGGAACTGCCAGAAATTCAAGCTGGCTTCAGAAGAGGACATGGAAACAGAGATATTGTAGCTGTTGTCAGATAGATCTTGGCTGAAAGCAAAGAATACCACAAAGATGTTTACTTATGTTTCATTGACTGTGCAAAAGCATTTGACTGTGTGGATCATATTAAATTATGGCTAACATTGTGGAGAACGGGAATTTCAGAACACGTAATTGTGCTCTTAAGGAATCTGTGTATGGATCAAGAGGCAGTCATGCGAACAGAACAAGGGGACACTGCATGGTTTAAAGTCAGGAAAGGTGTGTGTCAGGGTTGTATCCTTTCACCATAACTTTTTAATCTATATGCTGAGCAAATAATCTGAGAAGCTAGAGTTTATGAAGAAGAAAGAAGCATCAAGATTGGAAGACTACTTATTAGCAACCTGCATTACACAGATGACGCCACCTTACTTGCTGGATGTAAAGAAGATTTGAGACACTGATGAAGATCAAGGACCACAGCCTTCAGTATGGATTGCACCTCAACATCAGGAAAGCAAAAATCCTCACAACTGGACCAGTAAGCAACATCATCATAAATGCAGAAAAGCCCATGGAGACAGCAATCAAGAAATCAAAAGACACGTTGCATTGGGAAAATCTGCTGCAAAAGACCCTTTAAAGGATTGAAAAGCAAAGGTATCACCTTGAAGACTAAAATGCGCCTGACCCAAGCCATGGTTTTCAGTCGCATCATATGCATGTGAAAGCTGGACAGTGAACAAAGAAGACAGAAGAATCAATGCCTTTGAATTGTGGTGTTGGAGAAGTGTATTGAATGTACCATGCACCGCCAAAAGAACAAACAGATCAGTTCTGGAAGAAGTACAACCAGAGTGCTTCTTAAAACAAGGATGGCAAGACCATGTCTTCCATAATTTGGACATGTTGTCAGGAAGGATCAGTCCCTGGAGAAGGACATTATGCTTGGTAGAGTGGAGGGTCAGTATAAAAGAGGAAGACCCCCAACGAGCTGGATTGACACAGTGGCCCCAACAGTGGTATTAAACATAAAAATGATTGTGGACATGACGCAAGACCAGGCAACATTTTGTTCTGTTGTTCATGGGGTTGCTGTGAGTGGAAACTGACTCAATGGCACCTAACAACATAATGCCAACAACAATCTGTGAGTCAGAATTGATGGCAGTTTATTTTTTTTTTTTTGGTAGTCTATATTGGGGAGCCATCATGGTGGAGTGGTTAAGAGCTCAGCTGTTAGCCAAAAGACGGGCAGTTTGAAGCCACTAGCTGTTCCTTGGAAACCCAGTGTTTGCCCTGTAGGGTCACTGTGAGTTGGAAGAAACTCGATGGCAGCAGCTTTTCTTTTTAATCCCTGTACTAGCAGATTGACAGGTCTCTCTGCCACAGAGCTATAGGGTGGCCTTGAACTGTGAACATTTTGGTTAACAGCCAAACACTTATTATTGCACTACCAGGACTTTGTATAAGATGGATTTAAAAAACAAAACAAAACATCCATTGCTATAGAGTCAACTCCAACTCATAGTCACCCTATAGGATAGTAGAACTGCCTAATAGAGTTTCTAACAAGTGGCTTGTGGATTCAAACTGTTGACCTTTTGTTTAGCAGTGTTTATGTTTAGTCACTTCACTACCAGGGCTCTGTAAGATCAATATGGTTGGTGTATTGACCTTCAGGAGGGACATGGAAAGAGGATAGGCCCAGACACTGAGAAGCAGCTGTGGCAGGTAATGATAAACCCAAGTTAAATAACAGGCATCTCAGTAGGGAATACATGGATTTGAAGTATATTCTTTCTATAAATATTTGTTACTTATAGTATCTAGTATGTTCAAAGTATCCAAGTTGTAAGTAAGCCATAGTTCCTATCTCCAAGAAGTTTATAATATAGTAAATCCATACATGGAGAAGAATTGTAGGGTGAGTTTTGAGTCTTAAGAGACAACTTGATGGGGGCAGGACGTAGAAGTGATGGGGAAGTGGTAGGATGAGTGCCATCAGATAGAATGATAAACAGCTGCTGCGATCTCTGTGCCTGTGTACTGTCAGCGTTGTCCTGCCCACTCCCATGAATGTATGGGACCAGGAGCTCTGTTTGTCCTTTTCTCTCCGGTTTCTGAAATTAGCCCTTGGCATTGCTCAGCAATCCAAGGTGTCTTTATTTTTCTAAAATAGCCAGGGGATACTTAAGCTTGTGCGAATGAGGTGGGAGCCCAAGGACCACACTTGGCTGAAGCTAACTAAGAGCAGTCTCCCTCGTGACACAGTCACGCACATCCAGCAATTCAGTTGATTAGTACTGCATTCAGGCTGATTTGAGGCCCCAGTGCCTGTTATATGGGGCCCTGGACCTTGGAGCCTGCTTTTAAGCTTACAGGTTGATGATGCACATGGAAGGACCAGCCCATGTCTGTGACATGCAGCTCCATGCTGAGAACTCTTCCAAGATGTCACCTGTGAACAGGGGTGAATTACCAGTAAGCTAGGTATGCATAGGCTTATTTGGATGTATTTACCCATCTGTGGTGTACAGTGTCACCCAGGTTTCACCACATCGAAGATGTGAAATTGTGCCCTATAGATTAATAAGTAAGCACAAGTAAAGCCTGTGTGTGTCTTGTTGCATTGGGTGATCCATCTCTGCCTGTGCATGTCCTTTTGTGGTTATATTAAAAAGGTTACAATGAGTATACCCCTTTCTGTTGGTCATTGTAGTGATAATCAAACCCACTGGGGCCCTGAATAAGTGGACTGAGGAGGTCTAGGGGAAGGCAGACAGGGGTGGGCCTATGTATTTGTCTCACAGCAGTCTCTGGCCAACCTGGTATGGTTTCAGTAAACTGCTTAGGATGGAGAATTCAAGGTAACAAGCAGAGGGGAAGAAGTGGCAGCGTGTCCTGACCACCTCTTTTAGGGATAAGCCGAACTTGTGGGAGAAAGGCTGGACAAGGATAATTGGTATTAGGTAAAGCCTTTCCCCAGAGGGCATGTGGGAACCCATGCCTCTCCTTTGAGGGACATGCCTGGAGTTGCCTTAGTGGATGGCCATGATTTTCATGAGGACAAGAAGTAACGTCTGCTTGTGTTGGGGAAGGTGGAGATAGTATTAAATAACACTATATTATGGGGAGAGACTTGGATACTCAGGTAGACATCTCACCAAGATCTCACAGGTAGGAAGCAGAAAGCCAGGATCAGCCCAGGTCTGTAGGGACTAGGCTGCCTTGTCTTGAGACTCCACAGCAGTACTCACGGAGGCACAAAAGTAAAGGAGTTGGCTAGAAGTTGGCATGGAAAGGGGAGTCGAGTTATGGGTTGCATTGAGCTGTACATGCAGAAATCGTTGAATGGGTGTGTGATCTGTGTTAAATACTTTTTTAAAAAAAGAGTTAGGAGTTGGAAGGCAGAAAAAGTGTAGGAGTTGTGAAGGGTTAATGATACATCTAGACCAAAACCAAATGCAAACCCACTGCCATCAAGACAGAGTAGAAGGGCTCCCTAGAGTTTCCAAGGAGTGCCTGGCAGATTCAAACTGCTGGCCTTTTTAGCAGATACAGCACTTAACTACTATACTACGGAGATTCCTAGAGGAAGGCAGTCATTTGGGCCAAGAAGCTGGGCTTTGGCATGTGTAGGCCACAGAGTGGTGGGAGAGGGCAAAGCGGGGTAAGCAGCTCTGTTGAAGGCAGTGCTGGAGTTCTTGGCTGCACCTCCCCGTGTGGGTGTCTGCCAGGTATGAAGCAGATTGAGAAAACAGCAGAGCTGGAGCAGAATGGAAGTGAGAACCTAAGGTGCTGAAAACTCATTGGTATCACTGTTGAAGAAGTTGCCAGTGGATGTGGTGGGAGACAGGGTAGAGAGAGAAAAGACGAGCCAGCTCTTGAAGGCTTCTATGAAAGTGGAGGTAGATCCAACAAACATTTTAAAAATATGCCTACTGTGTTTGTTTTCATGTTTATCCCATCAAGTAGGTGGTCTTGTTCCCATTTTACAGGTGAGGAAACCTGAGGCTCCAAAGGGGAACATAAGTTGCTGAAGTACACAGCTGGTTTGTAAGTGGAGGACTGAGAGCCCAGTTCTGCTGGCTGCAAGCCTTGTGATGTGAAGGCCAGCACAGACACTGGCTGTCTGCCCTGCTTTTGGCCAAACATTTCTCTTACTGGGAAGGACAAAAACATCATGATTTGGAGCCAACAAGGGAGGATAGTACTGATAGCCACCATTTTTATTTATCCAGTGACTAAAGCTTTGCAAAGATAATATGTTCTAAAGCTAGTACTGGTTGCTTTCACTGTTGTTTGAACTTTAGATCTTCGTTGCAACCTTGTTATTCACGTTTTACAGATCAAGATTCAGAAAAGTTGAATAATTTAACTGAGATCACATAGCTAACAAGTGAGTAAAGCACAGGACTGAAACATGCTTTTTGGAAACCCATGTGGCATAGTGGTTAAATGCTACGCTGCTAACCAAAAGTTTGGCAGTTCAAATCTGCCAGGTACTCCTTGAAACCTTTATGGGGCCATTCTGTTCTGTCTACAGGGTCGCTATGTGTCAGCATAAACATGACAGCACTAGGTTTGGTTTTAGATTTAAGTGCTATGATACAAACCAAGAGGTTGGCAGTGCAAATCCACTAAGTACTCCTTGGAAACTTTATGGGACAGTTCTGCTTTTCCTATAGGTTCACTATAAGTTGAAATCAACTTTATGGAAGTGGGTTTGGCTTTTTTTTTTTTGTATCTTCTGATCAACACGCTGGTGATTTATCCCCATTTTGCAGATGAACAAACTGAGGCTTAAGTAGGCAAGTAACTTAGCTAAGATTGGACTTCCAGATCTCCCTCACCACTGCTATAGCTTTGGACTCCTGAAGGGCAGAGGAGAAATAAAATGATGAGTCAGGTATCCAGGACTGGGGAAGTTAGTACTGGGTCACAAGACCTGGTGATTGAAGATACTTGGCTTCCAGGCAGAATGAAAGGGGTGGACAAATGCATTCTAACCAGTACTGGAGGGTTTGCAGGCTGTGTTGGTGTGCTTTGCAGGCACAGGCAGCCTCCTGGCCAGATTCCCTCAAGACTTTTTTGCATATCATTGTTGGACTCAGGGAAACTTGGCCCCCTCTGCAGAGCATGGCATTTGCAGCTCCTTTGTTTATTCTTCACACTTCTCTCACTGTGTTTGCAGTTACAGCTTCCAGGTGGGTGGGGTGCAGGGAGAGACTGAACTTGTGAATCTCAGTTTTCTAGAAGTAAAAAGTTTCAGTATTTGGAAGCTCAGGTGAAAGGAATGTATTTGGAAATGTTTTTAATTTATTTTTGTTGCAAACCAGTATCTAATGAAATTGGGGAGAAAAGCTCAGGGTTTGGTTACTAATAAATCACTTGCTCTCCTGTTCTTAGGTTCCATTCTAAGCTTTATCCTTACAAAAGCATTTTAATGTGATTGTAACTATAATAGGGACTCAGGATACATATACGGTCCTGTCACTTGCTTTTGTTTACCACTATATCATAAAAATGTCCCTTCTTTATAATTATAATTTTAATCAGCTGCATAGTATTTCTTTGGATGGATGAACTGTGTTTTTCTTACTCCTCCTGCCACTTACAGCTTTTTGCTGTTACAATATGCCTGGTTGACGCTGAGTCCTTTAAAACTTGCGACCCCACATGTGTCAGCATAGAAGTGTATTCCGTGGGGCTTTCAGTGGTTGGTTTTGGGGAAGTGAGTCACCAGGCCTTTAGTGCTGCTCAGTGGATTCAAACCACAGACCTTTCTTTTCAGTTAGCATCCTAGGGACTTGGTGGTATTAGTAGCTTTCCTTAAAAAAAGAGATGAGTGTTCTAAGATAAATTCTCAGGAGCTGGGATTCCTGGATCAAAGAAGCTAAGCACTTCATTTTTTTTTTATTATGATTGAATGAAAATGTACATTCCCATATAAAGTTGCATGCTCACATATATGCAGCTTCCACTCTCCCTGCATGGTGACAACACACTCTTCCTCTTTGTTTCATACGTGTCCTGTCCTCCCAACAATCTCCTATCTTCTCCTCTCCACCTGTTTCCTTCCTCCAGTATGAGGTCAACAGGATGACATCCTATAGAGGCCTAGAACCATAAAGTGCCCACAAATTATAGTCACTCTGCATCTCCAAGTCCAGTCCATTGCTGTCTGAAAAGTTGACCTTCATCATGATTTATGGACAGGGGCAGCATCAAGGTCAGGGGCCATGCTCCCAGAAGAACACTGAAGCCCCTAGACCAACAATTGTGGTCTTTTAGTGGAGATCTCAGGGTGTACTCCTATTTATTCTTGTGTTGCCAAGTGAGACTCAACTTTGTGAACTCCATCGTGGCTATCACTGGTGGTGGCCAGGCACCGCCTGGTTCTTCTGGTCACAAGTCGATGTAGACACCCACTCACGTGGGTCTCTGTGTCTTCTGGATTCATTTTTCACCATGTGGTTATGGACCATGGTGATCATCCGTTCCTGCTAAGTTGGGACCATTTGCTGTACCCTCAGATGGCAGCTTAGCAGCTTTTAAGACTCCAGACGCCACTCACCAATGTGAGGTTGTGCCAATTGGCCTCGATTTCCCCTGAGAGCAAGGTCTCCGGCCCCCCGCCCCAGCTACTCTGTCCTTGCAATATTGGGTTAAGATGGGAGGAGTACACAAGTTGTGCTGAAGTCCCGTTAATATTGATCTTCTTACTAATGTGTGCGGTCACCAATTTCACCTAACCCAGTTTCTACGGCACTTGGCTGGCAATCTAAACCCTCCCCCCTCGGCCTCCCTCCCTCTTCACCCTTGCAGCCCTCAGAGTCTTTTCTGTTATGCATGAGTCTGCTTTTAAGTTCTTATCGTAGAGGTCTCATGCAGTATTTGTCCTTCTCTCAGCTCTTCATTTTTAAATTGGCTTTTAGAAGCTGTAGGTTGGAATTGACTCAGCAGCACTGGGTTCCCGTGGAGGTACTTCCCCAGATAGTGTTTTCACGAATCAGCAAACAGGCGTTGGGTGGCTGGG
The DNA here is from genome assembly GCA_028571685.1 of Heterohyrax brucei. NCBI lineage: Eukaryota > Metazoa > Chordata > Mammalia > Hyracoidea > Procaviidae > Heterohyrax > Heterohyrax brucei. The sequence goes on from CM053140.1 coordinate 165,998,225, forward strand.
CAGCGTCCAGAGCGGTCTGTGTGGAGGGTCCAGTCCTACAGCCTCAGAGGCTGTGAGGGATGAGGCTGTGGCCAGGAAATGGATGAGTGCAGGGCCTCCCCCCGCAATTTTCCTCCTGCTGTGTTACGATTGGTTTGCTCTGCACCCATCCTGTCCCCCTCCCAGACCCCTGGGGAAGCTGGTTCCTGCACCAGTGGGGTCTTTAAAGTCAGATATTTTTCTCTTGGGATCATCTGTCCATGACAGAGGCCCCAGAGAAGAGCTTGCTGTGTACAGAACACTGCTACCATCGTTTGTACATGTCTGTATTTAGATTGGCTTTGAAGATTGATACATATGTATTTTTTCTCTTCACAGAATTTGTTCCTGCTGAAGAGTGGCACCTCTCCTGATTCCCAGGGTCCTTGCCCTGTGAGGAGTCTAGTGGGTGAAGTTATCTACCTCTGAGGAAAAACAGTACCTGCGCCTTTGCTCTTTTTGCTATGGACACCGAATCCACGTATTCTGGATATTCTTACTATTCAGGTCATTCCAAGAAATCTCACAGACAAGGGTATGTAAATAGGTGATGGTTCTGCTAAGTAGTTGATGGTTCCAGTTTTTGTTGTGGAGGGATTCGCAGATTGGCCACGATTTGCTTGATTGAGGCTTTCTCAGCACACTTTACAGGTGAAAAAAAAAAAGGATCCCAGCCAGCAGGGCTCTTGATGGTTGGAAGTCCATTGGTGTGTCAGAAGCTGAGCTTTAAGAGCTGTTATTGTGCAGTTGGGAGTAACTATACCATCAGTTCAGTTTTATAGCTGCCATTACAGCTGATGACCTTAATTTCTCACAATTGATTTGAAATTAAAGTTTCTCCCTACTGTCAGAAGTTTTCCATTTTCTGAGGACTTCCCCTCGATGACAGCTTTCCTGAGAATGTAAATGAACATTTTAGAAAAGAATGTCATTTTGTTGGTTTTCACCCAAGAGTGCTGACTCAGTGTCCATTAAGTGTGTGTGATGAGGCCGGTACTGTGAACTGATACACTGGACTGGTGGGATTGGCCTGATGCCTTAGTTCTCCCTGATGAGTCCTCCCAGTGATCAGGGCTGGGTTTTAAAAAGGTTGCCCTGGGTGATGAGAATCATCTTAGCTTTGGAACCAGACTCCCTCCTTTGCACTGGTATTCGTAGGCAGTAGCCTAGGCCTGCAGAATGTTTGGTGCCTAGGTCAGTGAATGAATGAATGAAGAGGTGGTATCTTGTAAGTTGCAAATGCAATTGGTAAAATCTCAGTGCTATCACGTACCTAGTCTCTTCTGTGAAATGGGTATAGCAATACTTTCTTCACAGGATTGAGAGGACTGGCATACGTGAGACTGTATACATAAAACATTTAACAGCAAAGTTGATAAACACTGTCTGTGTTAATGCTGTTAATGGCTTTGGCATTTTAACACCACATTCAGAGGCAAAAGCTGATGCTAGCCTGAAAGGAAGGGTTACAGCAACAAGGGACACGTGTAGCTACCAAAAAACCAAACCCACTGTCATCAAGTCGATTCTCTCTCATAGAGACCCTATAGGACAGTGTAGAACTGTTCTGTTGAGTTTCCAAGGAGCACCTCGTGAATTCAAACTGCTGACCTTTTGGTTACTAGTGGCAGGACTTAATCACTACACCACCAGGGTTTCCACCTGTATCCACTGTCAGCAGAAATTCACTTACTGAACCATTCAAGCAGTTGAGTAGGGGAAGGATTGATTTTCTAAAAAAGCAGAAAGATACGTCTATCTAGTAATTTATCTGTGCATCCCTATGGATGTACACACACAGAAAGCACTCTGGAATTGTATTCTTCAAGCTGCTTAGAGTGTTCAGCCACAGGGAAGAGGCTTGGCGGAATACAGTGATGGACAGAGCTTCCACTTGGGACTCTTTCTGTGCTGGTTTAATTTTTGATAACTTTATGTTTTTTAATGAAAAAATAGAATAAATGAGTGTAAAGGAAGAATTTTCAAGGCTTATTTGATGATAAGAGAAAATGTTCCTAAGACCATGTCAAGAAAAACAGGGTTCAAGACTTAGTACATATATATGTATACATAGATATGTTTGTTACAGTGTATAAAGTCTTGAGTGTTGATATTCATGTTATCACTTACATGTCTATGATAAGATGAATATCAGCATGTTGACCATAACTCAATGTGGGGTTGGGGTGGTTTTGCTTTACACTGTCCATATTTTCTGAATTTGTGTATATTGCTCTTAAGACAGTTTGAGAAGAAGATGTAACTGAGTTTTGCTAGAGCCCAGGTGAGCTTTTCTGGTCAGGTAAGGACTCAGGTTTAGGCCATGGTGACAGTGCTGCCGAGGGGAGCCTGAAGTCACAAATCAGAACCAGGATCCTTAGAAAGTTGGAAACTCTCTGGTGATGCAAACTTAGCCCAACAATTTTAGACTAGCTGGTAAGCACCTGAGATTAACGGTAGCTTACCAGAAATAGCTCTTTAGAAATAACACGTCATTGGACCCGACTGGAGAAACCAGTTCCTTTGTCAGTGTGCCAGGGTACTGTGGTGCTTGGGGATGCGTGGAGAAGGATGGCTGAGAGGATTCTGGGAAGGAGCCACCTCTGGCTCCCTTTACCTCTGTTTGCATCCCAGCTATCACGCTTCAGGGCCTGTTGCTGTGCTCTGTGGTGTCCTCAGGCCTCTTGGGGCTTCCAGAAATTGATACTCCAGTGCTGTTGTGGTAACTTTAAGAGACTATAACTTTCAATTAAAATAATATGTGGAACTCTTAGTGCCTTCTTGAAGCCATGTGGAAAGTGCTTGACAAACAATCTGAGCAAAAACTTTGAATCAGTTAGCAAAAGAATGTTATTGAATGCCTACTCAGCAAAGCTCAGAGGATGAGCGTTTGATGCAGAGGTACACTCTGTGGCTCTTTGAAAAACAAGCCATCCACATGTGGTGAATTCTGTGACTGAAGGGTGTGACCCAGGCTATGAAAAAAAAATTTCCATCTAGTCAGTAGCAACCCGACAGGATAGAGTAGAACTGCCTCATAGGGTTTCCAGGAGTGCCTGGTAGATGGAATTGTTGACCCTGTGGATGGAACTGTCAACTTCACCAGCTGTAGCTCTTAACTACTATACCATCAGGGTTTCCCCAGGCTGTGTAGGATATAGTAATTGTCTCCGTTTCCTAGTGCTGCTCCTGCACAGGTACCATAAGAAGTGGCTTCTAAAGAAGAGAAATTTATGTTCTCACAGTTTTGAAGGCTGAAAGTACAAATCAGGGTCTCAGCCCAATAGTTTCCTTCCTTGTCATTAGCCCTGAGCATCCTTGGTTCCTTTTCATTTCTTGACTGATAGATGGTCCTTAACATGGCACTCCCCATCCCTTCTCTGTCTCTGTTTTGGTCTTTTTATAACTAGGAAGTGATTAGGTTTAGGATCCATCCTGCCATGAACACATGAATGTAACAAAAGGGAACTGTGTTTCCAGACAGGGACCCATCCACAGGTCCAAGCACTGGGAATTCAGCACACATCTTCTTTTACAGTAATTGTGGGGTGAAGGATGTAATCTGTAGATTGTACGAAGTCTGGCAGTTAAGTTTGTGAACTCATCCTAGAAAAAGGGCTACATATCTCACTGCTGAGTATCACTGTGGTCAGAATGGTGATATTGGAGCTGTTTTTCTGGAATGACCCTTAGAGCTGTTGTCATATTACCCTTGATGTCCTGAATGTCATCAAAATGTCTTCCTTTCAATATTTCCTTTATCTTCCAATAAAGAAAAAAGTTACTGGAGCTCAGATCAGGTGAGTAGAGATAGTGTTCCAATACAGTTATTGTTTACTGGCTGAAAACTCCCTCACAGACAACTATGCAATGACATTCACAAACTTGCCACCATACCACTGTGCACAATGGCCATTCCAGAAAGAGTTCCAGAATGGCTTTGAAGGATGGTCTAGGCACCAGAGCTGGTTGGTGCATAGCTTCCCAAGGGGAGTACTTTGAAGGTGACCGCAGCTGATAGTCAGCAATGAGATGTTTAGCGCTGAGAACAATTCAGTTCGCAAATGTAAGATTTCATATGTGGATGCACTACTTGGTTGGAGCCCCTGTAAGAATGTTAAGCACTAACCATGTCCATCAGCAGGCTTGTGTGCAGGTCTCTAGAGCCAGCCAAGTGCGTGTTGTAACACCCAGGAGTGAACCTTTGAAAGCTGCTTTAGTGAACGATGTATCAGAAATTTTTAAAGAACATTTTATTATGGACCTGGTGAAAGCTTGCAAAGCAGATCAAGTTCTCTTTTGACAGTTTATACACAAATTGTTGTTCATTGGCATGTGTTACAGTTTTCACAGTGTATGCCGGTATTAAGTTCTCTTCTGATTAGTCTGTCTCTGTTACTCTCATTTCCCTGCCCCCTTGTCTTCTCATCTTTGCTTTAGGGTTGTTGTTGACCTTTTGGTTGTGTCTGGAATTCGAATGAAAGAGTAGGAAGGGGGAGGGTCCTGCTTTTTTAGTAACTTTAGTCATAATCTAACCCAAAACAGTGATTAATTGTACTAAATTTGATATGCCTAACGCCATTGTGATCATCTTTGGAGGACTGGCCAGGTTCCAGGCAGATGACAGGTGATTCTGTTGTAACAAAGAGGTGGGTGACGTGGTTTGGTGATGCCTGCCGTCTCCAGAGTGTGTCCATCTGGCTTGCTGGGAAGACGGTGTAGATTCTAGCAGACATCTTCAAGCCTTTGGGAAAAAGCCCCAGTACCCTGATTTAAACACAGCTGCAAACAGTGCCTCATAGCTACCACATCCTAAGCTCAGAGCAGTTCTAGGAAGGTGGGGGCAGTATCTCCATTTAACAGGTGATGAAACTGAAGCCAGAGAGGCCTCAGCATTTGTTTGCCTAAGGTTACCAGGTCAGCGCCTTCGGTAGGAATCCGACCAGACTTTCGGTTCCTTCGAAAGCTCCTGCTTTTTCTCCTGGGAGCTTTGGGTGGGTGGAGAGGGCAAGGAAGGGTCACTCAGGTGACTCATGTGTTTCACTACATTGTCCAAACTAGGGTTGCCTGTGGTGTAGGGGAACTGGTGCTTTTGTTCACAGTCTGCTTTGGTTTGTCTGGTGCCCAGCCTGCCTGCCCAGTGAGTGCTAGAGGAAGCAGCCCACCACTGCCTATGGGCAGCAGAGAAAGGAGAGAGAGTGCAGAAGGGGAAAGGGAGGAGTAACCGGTATGGCTGGCTTTCTCCAAATAGACAAAACAACAGAAATAGGACTAAATAATCTTCCCAGGAAATGCTAACCTGATGGGGGACAGTGTGGAGGTGACTGGCTTCAGTGAGAGACAGTTTAAAGCCGTCCCCAAGAACTTAGCTGTAGACTCATTTAAATAGAGGCGTTGACACACCCAAGCAGGTACAGGCACATGCCCAGGCCTCCTGCATGCTGTCTCTTGCTTTTTGCCTCTTTGGTGCACACACACACCCACCTTACAGGTAGACTTATCTTTACTCATATGGGCAGATGTTACGTGGAGATGGATACAGAGATAAAAATACAAAGATTCCTGTGCTTAGCACATGCCTGCCAAGCAAAGGCACACAGGTGAGTTGGACCACTTAGCAGGCTTAACCACCCATCCCTTTCAGCAGTTTGATAGCCCTTTATTCCTTGGTCTCTTTCTTCCCATACTTTCAGACACCAGGAACTAATTGTCTTCATTACCGGAGAATGCTCTCCAGAGAGCACTCAGCAGCTTCAGGTTTTACTTTGTGCTGTAGTACCTGGAACTACTGGAGGGAGCTTTTGAGTACGTGTTGCAGCAGAGTGGGCTGTCTTCTGACTCAGAGCTCTGCAAACTGGAAGGCACTGAACAGCAGTGTTTTTATTGGCCTTCACTATTAAGTCCTGGCTTGACTCACAGACCTTCCTGGAGTAGTCATTGAGGACTGGTGATTTTTGTAACAGCCGTATTACAGAGCTTGCTCCCTTGATGACGAGGACCAACACACCAGTCCGCTCATGTGGATGAAAGTTCCCTTACGTTCAGCTCTTACTGGACAGCCGGTGGAAGGCTCTTAGTGCTGGGCATCACTCAGCCATGTTTGCATGCTACCTCAGACCCCTCCTCCAGCCTCATCCCCTTTATCATATTTTTATAAAGCCATGTCACATGGGACTACTCAACATTATGATCAGGGCTCTCATTATTGAACTTCTGCTGTGTACAGGGCATGATGCATTTTACAAACAGGTGGACAGTCACTCCAATGTCCCTTCCCACCTCCTTACCTCACCAGAGTAATTGGGTGGGGAACATTTTTCTGGACCAACTCTGCATCCTAATTGTCATAATCTTTTAGTGCTGCTATAACAGAAAGACCACGGTGGGTGGCTTTCAAAAGACAAATGTCTTTCTTTACAGGAAAGTAGGCCAAAAGTCCAAATACAGGATGTCAGCTCTAGAGGAAGTATTTGTCTGTTGGCTCTGGAGGAAGGTCGTAGTCACCTGTCTTCCCCTGGACTGGGAACTTCTGAGGCATAGGGACCCCTGGTCCAAAGGATGCACTTTGCTTCTGACACTGCTTCTTTCCTGATGACATGAGGTCTGCAACTCCCTGCTTGCTTCCCTTTCCTTTATATCCCGAGAGATTGCCTCAAGACACAATACAGTCTTACGTACTGAGTCCTGCCCCACCAACACAGCTGCCCCCATCTTCCCTCCTTAACATCATAGGGGCATGATTTATATTTGGCTAGGACATGATTCCTGAAATCTCTGGTGCTCCTATAGCACCAGAGATTTCAGGAATCATGTCCTAGCCAAATTGCTACACACATTTCTGGAGGGACTCCATCTATGACAGTGATCATCTGGTTGCTGGTGAAAATGCAGATTCTTGTTCTAGACTAATTCTTTGATATTGGGGCTGGATGCATTAATCTGTGCTTAAATCTGCTTCCCCCCACTTACCACCCCCAGTGGTTTTTGTGCATTCTCAGGTTTGGGAAGCACTGGTTAGAGTTTCAAGCTCTAGAGTGTGAGAAATGTTGGGTTATTAGGTAATAGGTCTTACCTGGTTTACCTCAGTTGTCATGAGACAGTTGTTTTGTGTTTGTCTACTGTTAGCCCTTTAAGAGCTGGTCGTGCCGGTGGAAGTTGGTCAAGAGTTATGGCTGACCTGGGGGGGCTGTGTCCGGCCTTGGCAGGCTCCCCATCAGCTCTTCTGCACTGGCAGTGCTCGAGCTTGAGAAATTGGCACTCTATGAAAGAATTTTTGGTTTCCTGTGGAATTTCTGCTGTCATAGGATTTGACCCTGTGGGACTGGAGAATAGATAAATGGGTTAGTGAGCATGTGACTTGGCTGTTGGCAGAGGGAGTGGTGTTGCTGAGAGTAGTTGGGGGGAGGGGAAATGGCATAAGTTGGAGGGGAACCCCCCTTATCCCGCTGAAGGAGGTGGGGCTGACAAACCAGTTCTTGACGTAATCCAGCACTCATCCTAAAGGCTGACCAAGCAGTGGGAAAAGGCTCCCAAGTCGTTTCTGACAGAGAGAGCCTTTTCATACAGTAGTAGTTAGAGCCACAGCTTTATGCTAAGGTCACAGTCCAATTGTGACTCCTAAAGGTAGCTTCAGAGGCATTATTTCAGAGCTGTCAAGTGTAAGAACGTGAGGAAGAGTGTTAGGAATATTTATGCTATGAAATCTTGCAGCTGCTGTTTAACATAGTATTGTCATTGTTGCCGTCCCATCTATTCCATCTCAGGGTGACCCCATGCATGCGGAATAGAACTGCTATATCCTAGTGGGATAGTGGTTAGAGCTCAGCTCTTCACCAAGAGGCCAGCAGGTAAAATTTACCAACTGCTCCTTAGAAACCTCATTGGGCAATTCTGCTCTGTCTTACAGGGTTGCTATGAGTTGGAATGACCTGAACAGCAATGGGCTTGGTTTGTTGTTGTTGTTTTTTTTTTTTTTAGATAGAAGTTTCAAGGCTGTCACCTTTAACAAGTGATTGCCAGGCCTATCTTTTGAGGTGCCTCTAGATGGCTTCAAACTACCAACCTTTCATCTAATAATTGAGTACTGAACTGTTTTAGAGCTCCCAGGGACTCGCACAGCCCTGTATTGAGCATTACGTACATTCTTGGGGTGGTCAGCATTATTACTGCATTTCGTAGGTAAGGAAACTGATGCTTTCGGACGCTGACGTACTTGTGCAGGGTCACGCATCTAGTGGGGCAGAGCTGAGCTTTGCCTGCAGTCGACCCTCCATATCCGAGAGTTCTGCAGTCAACCATTTACAGACTGAAACATTTGCAGCGGAGAGGAGGTTCCAAAACACAAAACTTGAATTTGCTGCTCGCCAAGCAGTGCGCTGAATCCATGTAAACGATGTGATGAGTAGGCACAACCTGCTGTCGCCTCGTGCCATTCCACGACCGTCAGTCCCTCTCCAGCACTTGTTGTTTGAGCATCATTCACCTCACGTCTGACACGTGCTGTGTCGGTAGGCCTGTCATGTGGTTCCTGTACTGATATGTGCTGACTTTGTTCTTTGTCATTATGTACAGACAATACAGTATAACAACTATTCATACAGTGTTTACGTTGTACTGGATGTTATAAGCAATCTGTACCCATACCTGTTGCCATCAAGTTGATTCCGACTCTAAGTGACCCCTTTGAAATGCTTCGGGGCAGATCTGCTCCGTCCTATACAGAGTATAGGGTGTACTGTATAGGACAGCGTAGATCTGCCCCATAGCGTTTCAAAGAGTACCTAGTGGATTCGAACTGCTAACCTTTTGGTTTGCAGCTGTAGCTCTTAACAACCATGCCAGGGTTTCCCTAAGTAATCTATAGATGGTTTAGTGTGTGGGAGGATGTGCTTTGGTTATGCGCAAATGCTACACCATTTTATGTAAGGGAGTTGTGTACCCTTAGAGTTCGGTATCCACAGGGGATCCTGGAACCAGTCTCCCTGGAGTATCTAGGGGTGATTGTGTTTGTCTCTGAGACTGCATAGAAACTGCTGCTTCTATCCTGCCTACAGGAAACCTTGGTGGTGAGGGCCAGTGGTCGTAGAAAAGATGTCTGATGTACCGGCAGCCTTTGTGGACAGGAGACTGAAGGCCTTTAACTGATTCTTGGGCACCAGAGAGTTCCTTTGGTGGGGGCTCCTGGGTTTGCTTTTAGCAGCTAGGGGCAGGAGTGCCAGTTTCCGTGGATGTTTATTGCCTAGTTTGTGACCTTTAGGCTTGGCCAAGGTGATTGCTTCCTTTTGTAACTTGAGGATTGACCCATAGAAAGGTAGTTTCACAGTCGCCCTGTGAGACCGCTCAGGAAGTTCATCCGAGGTAAAATAGGGCAGTGGCCTGCTTTCCTTAGGAGGCGTGAAGAACACACACTCACACACACACATACATACACACACACCCCTCTCTATCTTTTGTCCTAACTTTATTGTTCCTATGGGTGTTTTGAGTCCAGTTAGAACCCTGTGGGAATGGCTTCTAGTTTTGAATTTGTGGGAACAAAGTAAATAATTCTCTGTACACGTTTAGAATTTCCTTTCTTCTCTTTGTGTCCAAAGGTGTAGGGTGACAATGTGTCCTAGATATTTTGGGGCAGATCAAAAGCTTAAATAGTCTGTGTTCAGTGTTGTCTTAGGAAAAAAGTCGTAGAAAATTAGTTTAGGCAAGTGATAACCAAACCAAATCAGTTGTTTTTACAAAGAACTATGCCTTAGCTATGGAAATTCTAAAATTCACAGTTTTAGACTTTGAGAAAAAAATAGGATCACTGTTAACAGAGGCGGAGTGACAGGCCTTATTTTAGGTCTTGGAATGAAACAGCAGAAAGAAAATAAATACTAAGTCGGGAGTAAGCATCAGCTTACTCTCCTTGCCAGGGAGATGTGGAAGAGTGAGTATTGGCAGTACAGGTGTATGTGTGTACATGTGTATGTCTGTGTGCACACATGCACCTGGACTGACAGAATTTTCATAAATTCAAAATGAAATTTATAACACTTTGTTGAAACTCCCTGCCACTAAGGCAATTCTGAATCATAGCAATCCTACAGGCCAGAGTAGAACTACCCTGTAGGGTTTCCAAGGCTGGAAATCTTCATGGAAGCCAGCTGTCGTATCTGTCTCCCTCAGAGTGGCTGGTAGGTTTGAACTACTGGCCTTTCGTTTAGCAAATGAGTGCTTAACCACGATGCCACCAGGTTAAGTAACATGACAAATGTGTTAACTGATCATTCTTTTTTTTTTCCCTTCCAGGGACAGAAATAGAGACAGACACAAATCACCCCGGAATAAAGATGGCAGAGGTTCAGAAAAATCTGTCACCATACAAGCTCCCACTGGAGAGCCGCTGTTGGCAAATGATTCCACTCGGACAGAGGAAGTTCAGGTAAGGATCAGAGGCCTTCTGGAAGCAGACTGCCACTTGACCAAGGCTCTTTTTGTAAATGTTTTGCTAAGTCTTGTTGCCATAGGTTCTCTTGGGTTTTTATCTTTGTTTTTATAGCATGTTAATTAGTTTATCTATGTCCAGTGGTTTCTCTGGTCTAACGAAAGCCTGTGCTGCCATTGGCTAGCTTGGAGATTCTTCTGAAATGTGATTGGTTGGCTTACTTTGCATGGTGCTGAAAAGCGGCCAGCAAGGTTGACGACAGGGCAGGGAAGGGGAAAGTTACAGGCTAGAGTCTCTGGAGACTCATTCCAAAATGGATCAGTGTAAGAGAGGGAAGAAAATTCCCTCTCCAGAGAACCTGAATCAGTACTGGGAAGAAAATGAAAGAGTCAGAACATGCCAGACTGAGCATCTTTAATAGATAATGTAATAAACCAGGGACTGTACAGTCAGATATCTGGTTTTAAAAAAAAAATCAGTTGCCACTGAGCTGGTTTCGACTTAGGACAACCATCGACCTTTCAGTTAGGAAAACATAAATAAATGAAGAGGCCTGTGGTAAAAAAAGAAGGAAAAGATAACAGCAGGCAACCTTAGGGGTGAATCATAGTCCTGCCACACCTTGGAGTTTCAGGACATGATTTATGGCAAACTGGGGACTTTGCAGTCCCTTAGCTCCAGACACTTAGCACCATTCAGGAATGCAGGCTCAGTGTTACTGGGTCTTACAATTTTTAAGGAAAGCTGGGAAGTTAGGATTTTATGTGAAACTATCCCATTTTTAAGCATTAGCAGTTTATTAATTATTTAAAAAACATTGTGTGAGTTCTTCTCTCAGTCTCAGCTGGCTGGCAGCCCACCAGATTTAAATAAACATCTGAGCTCTTCTCAGAAACATGTTTGCACACCCTCCACAGCTCCTGAAATATGTGCATGTCCTGCCTTGCCTCTGACTAAACAAAGCCATGTACGCATGCACAGCTGTGAGGATATAGGGATAGAGATAAGCAGATGTCTGCACACAGCTGGAGGAGCACACAGTTATGCATTTTTAAGCAGAAATGTGGCCCAAAGTTAGAATTCCTCGGAGCATATACAAGTGCCCCTGAGACCTAAAGCTGCAGTTGTGGTTTGAATGTGGGGTTTGTTCAGTGATGAGCAAAAAGCCTTCAGTTGTGTTGTAGTGCCTGCCTAGGTGCTGGATGGATAGATGGGGCCAATTCTAGGATTGTGTGTTTGAACTACCAGTAAGTGGTTTTGGAAGTTAGTTGGCTCCTAAATGTGGATTTGGATGTGCTGTTGGCATGTTGCCAAGGCATCCTTTTCTTTGCAGCCCCTCTGTAACTTGTAGCTCACTGGAAAACTGCGTTGAAATCTCTTCATGCTCACACTGGGAAGATGTGGTGGGAAAAGCATTGAAATGGGCATTTGGAGGCTGTACTTCTCAGTAACTGTGTGACCTTGGACAGTCACAACCTTTGTCGGTCTCAGTTACTTCCTGAAATAGCGAGAGGATTGAGTTAAAGAGGATTTTAGATTCTTCCTGTTTAAAAGCTTGAGGCTTAAGTGGACATTTTGGACATCCGCATCTTTTAGGCACCCAACCAACCTGTTACCATCAAGTTGAATCTGACTCACAGCAACCCTGTAGGATGGAATAGAACTGCCCCCATAGAGTTACCAAGGCTGTAATTTTTATGGAAGCAGACTACCACATCTTTTTCCACAGAACCGTTAGTGGATTCAAAGTGACAGCCTTTCAGTTGGTGACTGAGTGCTTAACTGCTGTGGTATAAGGGCTCTCCTTTTAGGCACAGGTATGTACATATTCTTAAATAGAATAGAGGACATAATTAGCAGATTTGCATGCAGGGAAAAGGGTGATTGGCTAGATCACAGCAGTGTAGTGATCATAAAAGGTGACCACAAGATAATGATAATGACTTTAACATAGATAATCAATTCAATGCTAGGCCCGGTATAGAACATGGAATCTAGTACTTGAAAGTGTTACAAAATAATTTTATATGGCCTGTGAACTCACCTTATATTAAACCATATTGTACATTTTTGGGAGCCCTGCTGACATAGTGGGTATGAGTTTAGCTGCTAACCCAAAAGATGAGCAGTTTGAATCAGTCAGTCACTCCTTAGAAATCCTATAGGGCAGTTCCATTGCATCCAGTAGGGTTGCTGTGAGTCAGAATCGACTCAATGGCAATAGGTTTTTTTCCTGGTATATCTTTGAGTTTAATGTTAAGCTTGTTCCTCTTCCTCCCCATTTATTTTTCTTTCTCATTTTTAAACTGAAGTAAAGCTACATACAGAGAAATGAGCAGATCAGAAAGGTAGAAGCTGATGACTTTTAAGAAATGTATATGCCCATATAACCCACATCCCTGTCAATCCTGCTTTGATTTCTATGGCTGTAGGTTAGTTTTAAAGAGCCCTGCTGGTGCAGTGGTGAAGGAGCTTGGCTATTAACCAAAAGGTCGATAATTCAAACTCACCAGGCTCTCTGTGAGAGAAAGATGTGGCAATCTACTTCCATAAAGATTTATAGCCCTGAGAGGCTATGGAGAAATTGGAACTCTTCTACACTGCTGGTGGGATTGCAAAATGGTGCAACCTCTTTGGAAAGCCATATGGCATTTCCTTAAAAAGCTGGCATACCATTTGACCCAATAATCCCACTGCTTGACAAATATCCTACAGATGCAAGGGCAGTCACGGGAACAGATACATGCACATGAATGCTTATTGGCAGCACAGTCCACAATAGCAAAAAGATGGAATCAACCCAGATGCCTTAACAACAGATGAATGGATAAATAAACTATGGTATACATACTCAGTGGAACACTGGGCGATGATAAAGAACTATGATGATTTTAGGAAACATAACCTGGTTTCAATTGGAAGACATTGTGTTGAGTGAAATTAGTCAGCAGCACAAGGACAAATATTGTATGAGACCCTTACTATAAGGACTTGGAAACAGACTCATGTACAGAAGAAAAGACTCTTGGACAGCTGCAAGGGAGGGAAGGGAAGAAGGGAGAGGGCTGGTTATAGATTAGATAGTTGATAGAAATTTGGTTGCATGAAATCAGTGACAGCACACATTAGAAAGATTGGTTTAACTGGAGTTCGGCATAACCTGAAAACTCTTCCAATCTTAACCCAATATGGCAAGGACAGAGTAGCAACAGTGGGGGTCCAGGGACCATGTTCTCATGGGACAGAGAGGCCAATTGGCATAACTAGCCTATTGCTAAGGGAGTCTTCTGCACCCCATATTGGTGAATGGCTTCTGGGCTCTTAAATGCTAGCAAGCTGCCATCTGAGATACACCAAATGGTCCGAACTCAGCAGGAAAAGAGGATCACCAGGGACCAAAAACACGTGAGAGAAAGAGAACTCAGAAGACAGGAAAACCCACGTGAATGGGTAACTACATCAACATGTGAACAGAAGAACCAGATGGTGCCTGGCCACCTCCAGTGACAGCTGTGATGGGGCTCACAAAGTTAAATCCCAGTGGCAATATGAGAATAAGAAGGGATGTACCCTGAGAACTCCACTAAAAGACCTCAGTTGATAATCTGAAGGTGTGGCAGTTCCCCTGGGAGCATGGCCCCTAGACTTGATGCTGCCCTTGATCATAAATCATTACTGAGGTCAACTCCTCAGACAGGAATGGATTGGACTTGGTGGTACAGAGTGACCATATCGTGTGTGCACTTTATGGTTCTGTGCATCTGTAGGATGTTGTCTTACTGGCCTCTTACTAGAGGGGAGTGGAGAGGGTGGAGAAGAGGGGACAGAAGATTGTTAGGAGGATATGACTTGTATAGATCAAAAAGGAGGAGCTGCACATAGGTGGGCATGTGAGTTTAAACCAGATTGTACACTTTCACTCAATCACAATAAATAAAAAAGTGAAAAAAGGTTTACAGCCCAGGAAGCCCCATGTAGCCATTCTGCTCTGTCATATAGGGTCATTATGTGTTGAAATCAACTTGATGGCAGTGTTTTTTTCTATTCTTTTCTTTTTAAATTAGTTTTACCTGTTTTAGAATTTAATATTTTTGAAATTATAAATTATATTGTTTTAGACTTTTTTCATCTACCACAATAATTTTGAGATATGTCCATGTTTTAGTAAGAATCAAGTTCATTATTTTTACTAAAGAATATTCCATTGTATGAGTATACTACAAGTTACCCATTATCTGATTCTATTTGGGTTGTGTAATATGTTTGGGGATATTATGAATAAGAACATTCTTGTACAAATTGTTTTGTGAACATATGTTTTCATTTCCTTTGGGTAAGAACCTAGAAGTGGGATTACTGGACTATACCTACAGATATTTAAATTTATATGAAACTGCCAGACCATTTTCCAAAGGAATGAGAGTCCTGGTTGCTTCTGGCCTTTTTGGTCTTATGTGGTTGATTGTTCTAAGGAGCACATTCTGCATGGGTGTTATTATTCACTTTATGGGTCTGTCTGTCATTCAGCTAAAAGGTGATCTCCAGGAGTAGGTTCAGTTCCAGGTCTGAAGGGTGTCTAAGGGCTGTAGTTGTGGGGGTTCCACCAGTCTTTATCGGGCCAGTAGGTCTAGCACTTTTCATGAATTTGGATTTTATTAGATTTGTTTTTTTCTACTCTGCCTAGGACCTTCTCTTGGGATCCTGATCAGAGTGGTTGGTAGTGGTAGTCAGGTACCATCTAGGTCTTCTGGGCTGAGACTCATGGAAGCTGGGATTCATAGGGTCCAGTACTCCTTTGGACTAATTGTTTCTATGAGTCTTTGATTCTCTTCACTCTTCTTTGTTCCAGGTATGAAGAGACCAATAGTTGTCTCTTAGATGGCCACTTACTACAAGTTGATTTTTGAATTCCCTTAGCTTGGTTAGTGAGAAATGCTGTCAGAGTAGATTGGTCTTGACATCTTGTAGAGTAAAGAAAAAAAATTGTAGACTAGTTGCAGGTAAACTATTATTTGTACAGTTGATTCACATTATTCGCAGCAGTTCTGTTCTGTAAAGTTGCTGTGACTACTGAATTAATGAAGACTCCCAGGGGAAATATGGGGTTAGGTTCTAGTCGCAACATTTTCTCAACTAGTCAATACCTTACGTTGTTGTATCTGTTAAATGGCCCCTTATGTAATATATATTATTGATTCATTAATGCTGAACTCCCCTTCACCAACACTGTAACGCAAACAAAGCTTATCTAACACATCCATTTTCTCTGAATGGTGCATCGCAGCCTCTTTGGGCTTAAGATCACGAGATAGCACTTCAGTACTGTCCTTGGAGACTGTTGTAAACAGCAAAGTCATCAACAAAAAGCAAAGCAAAGCAAAACAATAAGGTAGAAAATGTGGCATCTAGTAGACCACTGAATGGATGAAGCAAAAAGGTAGAGTGTCGCCTTGTTTGACCTCAACTGAGACCATGTCCATTGGACAAGTAAAATTGTTCGTGGCTCTGCCTGTGACTGTAAAAGAGCCTGAGTACTGATTTGGAGTTATAGTTTTAGTGAATAGATGAATTAACAGATACAGAATCTGTGAATATTGTGGATTGACTGTGTATCACAGTATGTAATCCTGAGTTCCCTTGTTATGCCATTAGCTCTTCAGAGCTACTGGAGAGTACAGTAAGTCTCCCCAACCTCCAGAAGTCAGAGTCAGTAACCCTTTATTTATAACCCAACTATGAACTGAGAGGAACGCATAGAGTTCTTAGTCCACAGGTGAGTTCTCACGTGGTTATTCTAACAACAGGATTGTTTACTGCGGGGCAGACAGTCCCACGTCCCTCGGAGGTTCTCAGGAGATTTCACCACAGCAGGATCAGAATCAGTGTTACGGTATATAGTAATGCATCGCCAAAACAAACAAAAAGGCTACATTATGTTTTCCGTGTTTGATCAGATAGATATATAACACGTTTTGAAAAAATGTCAGTGGATATTGTTAAAGTTAAAACATTCTTTAAGAGTTTAGCTTCCTTCTGCTAGAAGGCCTCTGCTCATGGGTTGGTTGATGAGATGGGCCCCCCATGGTTTCCTTGTCTCTAAGTACTTGCTTTGGGGTGTTTGTAATTTGTAAATGACCTTTGCAAGTTGCTCTCCATCCTCACTGTTTTCTCCCCATCAGGATGACAACTGGGGAGAGACCACCACAGCCATCACAGGCACCTCAGAGCACAGTATATCACAAGAGGACATTGCCAGGATCAGCAAGGACATGGAGGACAGTGTGGGACTGGATTGCAAACGCTACCTGGGCCTCACCATTGCCGCTTTTCTTGGACTTCTAGTTTTCCTCACCCCTATCGCCTTCATCCTGTTACCCCAGATCCTGTGGAGGGAGGAGTTGGAGCCTTGTGGCACGATTTGTGAGGGACTGTTCATTTCCGTGGCTTTCAAACTCCTCATTCTTCTCATCGGGACCTGGGCGCTCTTCTTCCGCAAGCAGAGAGCTGACGTGCCACGGGTATTTGTGTTCCGTGCCCTTCTGCTGGTCCTTATTTTTCTGTTTGTCATTTCCTATTGGCTTTTCTATGGGGTCCGCATTTTGGACTCTCGGGACCGAAATTACCAGGGCATTGTGCAATATGCCGTGTCCCTTGTGGACGCCCTTCTCTTCATCCACTACCTAGCCATCGTCCTGCTGGAGCTCAGGCAGCTGCAGCCCATGTTCACACTGCAGGTGGTCCGCTCCACTGACGGCGAGTCGCGCTTTTACAGCCTGGGACACCTGAGGTAAGGGGAGACACTGGGGAGACGGAAAATGGCCACTGTTCTATCAGTGTCTTGAAAGAACACAGCTGATCCTTATCACATGGGGCACAATAACTGATGAGGGTGCTGAGACCATGGGTGGACTTTCTCTACTGGTTTCGAGAGGAGCGATTTGGGTGTATGGAGAGGGTGAGTGCAGGGATCAGCTCATGTGCCTAGACTCCCCTGACTTCTGAGTGGGGCAAGGCAGTTACTGACTCTCATTCAGGTTGGAGTTTTGCTCAGTCTGTTCTCAAGAGTTGTTGGCAGCTCACCAAAAGGATAGAGAATGAATTTGTAGTGATGACTGCTGACCTTGCACTTGAAATTGGCCAGTAGATAGTGGGTAAGTTCACCAGCAGTTCCATTCTGCCCAGAATGCAATCCCTGGGATACCCTACTGTCCCAATGTAATTCTTTTTTTTTTTTTTTTCCACAACCAATTGCTCTGCTTTCTCTAATCTTAAAGGTGCCCTGATTTGGCCAATAAATTATATAGTCACCTTAGAGAGCTACTAGTAAAGAATTAAGCATACATTAGAGATTCTAAATATGCAAGGGATGACTATTTTGCAAATATATGTAGGAGAAAATGGTGATAAATTGGGATGCCATACATTAAATGTATGCATAAATCTATTTTTTTGTGGTTAAATATAAGGGTGCTAGTTTAGTTTATCCTTATTCACCTCAAGGTAAGCACTTTATATAGATTGCCATATTTAGTTTTCATAGAAAGTTGTAATGTGGGTGTGAGTAATCCTTATGTTACAGATGAGGAAACTGAGGTTTGAGTGATTTGAGACTTTGTATACAATAATATAGCAAGTCTCATTTAGAATTACCCTGGATTCCATGAAGCCATGGCTAAGTTAAATGCCCCCAGTATATCGTCTCTCTTTGTATTTTACTAGTCTCTTTTATCTTGCTTTCCTCTACAAATGATGAGCTCTGTGAGGGTAGGGGCTGCTGCTGCTTCCTCACTGCATCCTGTGGTACAGTGAATTAGTTAATATGGCTCTTCTACCCGTAGTCTTTGTACCTCCCACCAAGTGACTGGGTGGGGCTAGGCTTGTGGCTTACCAAGGGGATTGCATAGCTTGGTAGTAATGTAAAGAAGAAGCATGGTGCCCTTTAGGGGAGGGGTAGGACCATACAAATAAGATATATGGAACTCTAGTGAGGAAATTGGTCAGTTTTGCCATTCTGCCAGACTTCAAATGAGCCTTCTTAGAAGTGGAAGAAGGGAGGATCTCACCACCAAGAAAGAAAAGCCAGGAGTGGAGTGTATCTTTTGTACCCAGGATCCCTGCTCTGAGAAGCTCCTGGAACCAGGAAACAAAAAGAGATAGAGAGTTGTAATGCTGAAGATGGTGAAAAGTGGTACAGAGAAAGGGCAGCAGCAGAGGCAGTAGAGCGCACAGTGGGCTTCCCTACTTACACAGCAAGAGCTAAGCACCTTTAGGCTAGGGACTTGCTGATGGAGTGGGATGCCTCCAGGCACTTGGTAGTGCTAGATTTGCTGACCCACTGAGCTAGAGCTGAGTGCTCACAGCTGAAGTGTACTGGTGGAGTGGGGTGCCTCTGGATACTTTTTATTGGCAGAGCTAAAAGAGCTTTATAACACCCTAGTAAGGCAGAGGCTAGACTGAGAGGCTGAAGGAGCCAAAGACAGACATAGCTGAGAAGAGGCTGCCCTGATTGAAGAACTGGATTGTGAGCTTTCCTGAACCTGATTTATAACCTGTTATTTCCCTGAATAAACCCTGTAATCCTGAGTATCGTCTGTGGGATCTGTATGGCCCTTGTAATGAATTCTCAAACCCAGCAGAGAGGTAGAATGTGCTGTAGGAGGAATGGCTAGTGTCACAAGTGGTAAAAAAGTGGTCAGAAAACCAAAAACGAAACCAAACCTAGTGCTGTTGAGTCAATCCCGACTCATAGCGACCCTACAGGGCAGAGTAGATCTGCCCCAGAGAGTTTCCAAGGAGTGCCTGGCGGATTTGAACTGCTGACGTTTTGATTAGCATACTTAGCACTTAACCACAATGCCATGAGGATATAAGGTGGAAGAATGGCTGATCTCTACCTCATAGGAAACAGCCTTGGGTTGTTGACTCTTCTTCCCCTAGTGAAGTTAAAGGCATTCAGATGCCCCTGCCACACTGTTTACAAATCACCACTGGTTTGTACAAAGCACGTCAAGTTGGCACTCAGATGGCCACTGGAGGAATGAATAGTCTGGGAGGTCTGATTTCAAAGCCTTTGCCCTTCCTCTAGGGCTCGTCTGCCTCCTTAGGTGGTATATGCCGACTTGTGTAATCCTCTTGGTACATGCTAAGCACTTAGTAAATGGTAGATCTACTGCTGTGATACTGTAACATAGCAGCTGGCAAGGGCACTTAAGTGGGTATCACAGCAATTGGCTTTGTCATGTTTTGGCTGGGACCCAGGAGGTGGAATCAGATAAGACCTCACTGCCAAACCATCTCTGTGCTGGCACACACCAGCTTTCATTCCTTTGACTCTGTTTGCACAACTTGGAGACTGAATGGTTTACTGTTCAAGGGAGCAGCCACCCTAACCAGTCCACAAAGGGAATCGGTATTGGGATTCACATGGTCTCTGCAGCAAAATCTAGTGTTTAGAGTCCTTAAATGCTCACAGAGCTCTGAAGGCCAGTGAGTGTCGCCTGCTAGTCCAGGCAGCCTTCTGACCCCTCATTGCACATTGAAGAATGGCTAGCAGACTTGTGTTAGACTTTCGCTAGTGGAAAGGTGGGGTTATTCCAGTCCACCCAGATGTGACTTAGAAGAAAGTCCTGGTGATCTACAAGGACTACCAGTTAAGTTTGAAACCTCATCCTAGAAAAAGTGCTACGTACCTCATTGCTGAATATAACTACGGTCACCTTCAGAGTACTCTCCTAGGGAAGACATGCACCAACACCAGTGTCTAGACCACCCTTCAAAGCCATTTGGGAACCCTTTTTTGTGGATGGCCATCATAGCTACCGTCATATTACCTTTGATATCATGAATGTCATCCAAATGTCTTCCTTTCAATGTTTGCTTTATCTTCATTCGGGTAAAGAAAAAAGTCACTGGGGGCCAGATCAGGTGAGTAGGGAGGGTGTTCCAATACAGTTACTTGTTTACTGGCTAAAAACTCCCCCACAGAAAGCTTACTGTACAGTGAAGTTTGCCGACTTGCCACCTTGCCACCATGCACAATGGCCATTCCAGAAAGAGTTCCAAAATTGCTTTGACGGGTGGGCTGGGTGCTGGCGTTGGTGCCTCACTTCTCAAGGGGAGTATTTGAAAGGTGACTGTAGTGATATTTAGCACTGGGATATGTAGCACTTAGAAAAATTAAGTCCATAGTCTTATTTGTCAGACTTCGTAATTTGAAAAAATCAGCCCTTGAGAACCCTGTGGAGCACAGTTCTCCTTTGACACACATGAGATTAGGTTGTCTACTCTGACAGCATGAACCCGAGTCAACTTGGAGGCAACAGGTACTGGTACTGTGGGCATCTTGGCTGGGGCTGTTGAAGTGCAAGGATGGCTGCCTTCAAAGCAATTGATTTTCACACCTCTCGGAGCTTACAGTAGTACTTGGTGAGCGAAGACCAGCTTACTGCTGTGGGGTAAACGCTGAGACACTCCTGGGTACAGGGCCACAGAACCCAGCAAGACAGGGTGAACGTCAGGCAGTGGCAGCAGTGAAGTCCAGTGGGAGATAATCTGTGTCAGGGTAGATTTTGCTGAAGGTTAAATTGATGACAGAATTCCAACTCTGGCCACAGTAGGGATGGCTGGTACGTGGACTCTGTCGTGACGCTGGCCAGTCATGAGGGCTGCTGCGCTTTTGAGCATCAGTCTTGCCGTGTGGATCCAGAGTGTGGAAGTGGGAAAGGGAAGAGCACCCTCTGACCTGGGAATCCAGGTGGTAGGACTAACTCCGTGACTCCCTCTCCATGAGTTCCCTTGTTGACGGGATCAGGACTCTGCTCCCCCTGTAAGCGTGGTTGATCTGCCCCCAACATCAAGATGGGGAGCAGGGAGGGGAGATCAAACAGGCCCAGGAAAGGATGCCTGTGGTGTGGCGTTGGCAGGAGCACTGGTGTCTCACCATGTAGCTCTGCCAGAGGAGGCAGTGAGTCGGAGACACAGGCGCCGTCCTGCAGCGGGAGCGATTGTGTTTCAGGACTCAAAGGCTTGTTACCAAGCTGTTGGTCTGTTTGCCACAACTGGTAACTGCCCAGTCTCCACTTTCTGATGCCGAAGCCAGCAACCTCCGATGCAGAGGGACCTGGATGGTGGCAGGTAGCATGTGAGGGGCCCTCAGTACCTTTCTTTCAGCTTCTCTTTGGGGTTCTTTGTTTTTCTCCTCCCTCTATCTTTAATAAGGCCCTCTTTGTCAGTCACGTGGAGACCCTAGTGGGTTGTAGGGTGGCAAGAAGATATCACAAATGGAGCCCCAGGGCAGGGTCGGTGCCTGTGGGACAGCCAGTCTGTGGAAGCGAGGCCCGGTTTGGCATCCTGCCCTCCTGGCATTGCACAGGCTCCATCACCCGTCAGCCCTCGGGCCAAATCTGGTCTAAACCCAGCAGTGGCTGCAAGAGTCACTGAGCCAGAAATATAACTTCTAAGCACCTTTTGTAAAATGTAGAGACAGGCAGGAGGGAAGAGGGAGTAGTGAGAGGCAAAGAGAGAGTCTCTGGGGATCAGAATAGCAGGTCTTCATCAGCCGCAGGCGGCATCACAAGCTGTTACACTCTGCCTTTGTTGACAACCTTCCCTTGAGCAGCAACCCTGTTGCATTTAGGTGCCAGATCTCTGGGGAGTTCCTTTTCTCTGTTTTCAAAGAAAATTGTATTGAATTGACTGAGCTATTTTTGAAAGTTGTCAAAAGAAGGCCTGCTTTGGGTGTTCTTAAAAGAAATGCGCTGCTCGTTAGCTCTCATAATAGGTACTTACCATGGTCCTGCTTGTTGGCAAGAAGTTTGGGCTTATTTGAAAACTTTCAGAAAGGGAGAGGTTATTGTAGAAAGTCAAGATGCCACGAATGGATGCTGCTGCTTCCTAACCTCTGCTCTGCTCTATGCCTTGGGGATCACAAAGAGCTGTTTATATGATTGGTCTCATTTCTTCCTCTTTGCTACTCTAGGAGGGATCAGGGTAGGTGGTATAGTGGTGTCCCCATTTTATACCTGATCTCCAGGTTAAGGGACCTGCTTAAGATCACAGGGCACCAGTGCCATTCTGTTTATCACAGCCCAGTGTCTTGGCACATTTGTTTCATAATTTGCCACACACTCCTCACTTGACACTTTTCTTGGTCCTGTTCTCAAATTGAGTTGTAGACTTTCCTAAGGTTGCACACTAGAGTAGTGATTTACACAAATATTAGAAATCTGATTGTATCTGGTGCTCAGAAATGGAAAGAAAGCTAGAAGAACAGAGAAAAAACACAACAAAACCCATTGTCGTCAAGTCGATTCCAACTCAATAGCAACACTGTAGGACAGAGTAGAAGTGCCCCATAGTTTCCAAGGAGCACCTGGTAGATTCTAATTGCCAACTTTCTGGTTAGCAGATGTAGCTCTTAACCAATAAGCCACCAAGGATTCCTATTAAACACAACAATTACCCTAATTAACAACTTCTCAGGTTTGAAATTTTTGAAAGGAAAGAATGGGAACCATGGAGCAGTGAAGCTCATGTAATTGACTGAATCTGAGATAAATAGCAATAGGAACAATGATAAGCTTCACAACTAAGTTACATAGCCCTTACTGTATACCAGGTGCTTTCTAAGCTCTTAATATTCAGCTCATTCAGCCTTCACAACAACCCATGAGACTCGGTAACCATTTTCACATAAAGAAACTGAGGCATAGAAAAGCTGAGTGAGTTGTCCAAGGCCACACAGTTTGTCAGTGTGGGAGCCAGAACTTAAACCCAGGCTGTCTGATTCCAGAGTGAGTGTAACCATTTCACTTTCCTGACTCTGAATTGGTCACTGCTTGAAGAATACCTGGATAAGCATGGAAGCATATTTTGAGCACTTACTGTGTACAAGGCTGGGTGCTCCCTGTTTTTGGTACATTTTCTTATTTAATCTTATAACTTCAGCAGAGAATGAAGAGGATTGTCAGAGATGGCTGGCTTTGTACACTGCTTTGTGCCATTAGCTCTTTAATGCGGCCAGTCAGCAAATAAAGCCTGGTCCTTATCAGCACAATAGGTGTTACCCTTTGATTGGTGACCTTGGATAGCTGACCTTTTTAAGTGTATATAAGACACATGACTGTTATCTATTGCTTTGTAAAGCTACTTCAAAACTTAAGTGGCTTAAAACAACAACCCTTTTATTATTTCTCATAGTTCTGTAAGCTGGGCTGAGCCCAGCTGGGAAGTCTTTTTGCTGATTTTGCCAGCAGTCACTATATGATCACACTCAACTTGTTGAATCAGTATGCTGAGCTTCTCTCCCCTGCCACATGGCCTCCTCTGGGTTTCCTTACTAGGACAGCTGTCCTTCTTGCGTGGTATCTTAGTTATCTAGTGCTGCTATAACAGAAATACCAGAAGTAGATGCCTTTAATAATCAGATATTGATTCTCTCGCAGTCTAATAGGCTAAGATGTCTGAATTCAGGGTGCCAGCTTCAGGGGAAGGCTTTGTGTCTCTGTCAGTTCTGGAGAAAGGTCCTTATCATCAGTTGTCTCTGCCTGATGTAGGAGTTTCTTAGCACAGGAACCCCAGGTCCAAAGGATGCCCTGTGCTCCCAGCTATGCTTACTTTGTGGTAGGAGATCCCATCTTCTGTCTGCTCCCTTCTCTTATATCTCAAAAGAGATTGAGTCAAGATATAGCCTGTCCTGTAGATAGAAGTTCTGCCTCATTAACATAACTATCTCTAATCCTGCCTCATCAACATCATAGGGACTAGGATTTACAACACATAGGATGGTCATATCAGAAGACAAAATGGTGAAGGACCACACGACACTGGGAATCATGCCCTAACCAAGTTCACATACAAGGTTCATGAACTGAATTGTTCTAAGCGTTACTTACCTCACTGCTGAATACCACTATGATCACCTTCAAAGCACTCCCTGTGGCAAGCTATACTGATGCCAGTGCCTAGTCCACCCTTCAGAGCAATTCTGGAATTCTTTGTGGAATGGCCACTGAGCATGGTATCTAGGTGGCAAGTTGGCAGACTTAACTGTATAGTTGTCTGTGAGGGAGTTTTTAGCCAGTCAACAAATAACTGTATTGGAACACCCTGAGTAAGTAAGGACTTACTCAGCTGATCTGGCACCCAGGGACTTTTTTGTTTACCCAAGCCAAGCCAAGCACCATCAAGTCAGATCCAACCATGAGTCTTTACCCAAAGATAAAGGAAATATTGAAAGGAAGACATTTGGATGACATTCAGAACATCAAGGATAATACGATGATAACTCTGATGACCATTCCAGAAAAAGAGTTCCAAAATTGCTTTGAAGGGTGGACTAGGTGCTAGCATTGGTGGATAGCTTCCTAAGGGGAGTACTTTGAAGGTAACCATAATGATATTGAGCAATGAGGCACGTAGCACTTTTTCCAGGAAGAGTTCACAAATCTAATTGTCAGCCTTCGTATATTGGGGCAGGGTGCACAATTCAGTCTGTAACATATAGCACCTCAGGACTCCTATCTTAGTCATCTAATGTGCTTTAAGAGAACACCACAAGTAGAGGCTTTAAAAAGAGAAATTTTGTTTGTCACAGTCCAGTAGACTAAAAGTCTAAATTCAGGGTGTCAGCTCTTGAGGAAGGCTTTTGCTGCTGGCTCTGGAGGAAAGTCCTTGTTGTCAGTTTTCCCCTGGACTGGAAGCTTCTGGGGCTCAGTTCTTGGTGGTATGAGGTCCCCTGAATCTCTCTGCTAGCTTTTTGTATATCAAGAGACTACCTCAAGGCCCAAAACAGTCTTACACATTGAGTCCTGCTATACCAACACAACTGCCCCTCATCCTCCCTTATAAACATTGTAAGGGCAATGTTTATAACGTAAAGGAACATCACATAATACCAGGAAGCTAAAGAAACATTAGGGGGAATGGATTTAGTCCATGACAGCTCCAAAGGGACCAAAAGCAGAAGTTCAGGGATATAACTACTTCTGCTTCTTTTGGTTAAAATAAGTCATAGGTTCATTCCAGGCTTAAGGAGAGAGGATTATACAAGCGTGGTGGGAGTACTGGGAGGCACAATTCATTGGGGACCTGTGATTTATAGTGGACCCCTGCAACTGAAACCAGAGGCTGAAAAGCAGTGGGGAGGAGGAGAGGACCTAAGAGCAAGGGTCTGAGAGGCATTGTTTCAGATTACCCCCAACCCACATAGAAAACAGGACTTCCATATTCCACAAGTCCCAGGTGGGGATGCTAGGGGTTAGCTCTGAATGATTTCTCTTGTCGTGATAATTGGGTTCCAACCAATGATAAAAGAATTAAGTAGGAGGTCAGGAGGGATAGAGAAGTAACTTGTGTTTGAGCATTCTTCTTTCAGATTGCTGTCCAGATGGAGTTTAGCACCACTTTGTTTTCCTTGATGGCCGATGATGGCCTGCAAAACTGTGAAGCAGTTGAACTCCACCCACTTGACCCTCACCGGCCCCCAGTTGCCCACATTGTTTTCCCCTGACACCTGCCTTATACTGGCAGGCAGCTTCTCCCTTTAAAAACCCCAACCTTGCCTGACAGCTTAGGGCAGGCTTTGAGGACAAAAATGCTGCCTGTCCCCTGTGTGATGTCAGCAGCACAGAAATAAACTTTTGATTATCTCACCACAAAGCTCCTATCTCAGTGATTGGCTTTAATGAGAGGTAGCACAAGCTAGAGGACTTTTCTGCTAATACAACCTCATCAGGTTCTCACTTTCAGAGTCTGTTTATTCTTAGTTTTCATGTAGTTCTAACAGATTTAATTAGTGATTTCTATTCCATGAAATGTCCAAGTGGGAGAAAGAACCGCTCTACGGAGGCGTGTAGGCATCAATGAAAAGTAATAGCTGAGAGTTGTCAGCAAGGAAGGAGATGGAAAAAACACAAAACAGATCTAGTTCTCAGCCCTCTGGAAGACTTGGCTATTCACAATGATCTGTAAGATTTCATTTTGTTACAGCTCCGTTATTCTTAATTCAGCCAACAGGTTTTCACTTTTGGGGTTTGCTAGGCATGCTTCATTCATTGAGACTAAGAATATCTTATGAGCTGGTGGTGACCATGGACATTTTTAATAAGGGTCTGGTAACAGAGCAGAGACCCACCTGTGCATTAGAAGAAATGATTTTTGGAGTGGATATGAAGCACTGCAGGCTTATAATTGGCACACTGTTATATTGGAATAGGGAGCATCACACATACCTGGGAACCTATGAGATCAGAAAGCCCAGCT
The DNA here is from genome assembly GCA_028571685.1 of Heterohyrax brucei. NCBI lineage: Eukaryota > Metazoa > Chordata > Mammalia > Hyracoidea > Procaviidae > Heterohyrax > Heterohyrax brucei. The sequence goes on from CM053140.1 coordinate 166,024,926, forward strand.
TGATTCTAGTGAGACAAAGTCCACATGTCCCCTCCCCAGCTCACCCATGCATTGTCTCAGCTTGAATGGGGGCCTTGCTTCTCTTGCTTATAGATTGGTCTTCTAAGTAAAATATAAAAAATATAAGAATATATAATATAAATATAATATAAAATATAAAAAAATAAAAAAGGGAGAGTCTCCTGAGGAGGCTGAAGTTAACTCCAGTAATTCTTGAGTACTTTGGCTCCCCTTGAAATCTTCTGTCTATGATTCTAGTCAAATAATAACCAAGCTGTCACTTTGGGCTGTGGCCCTCTTTCCTCATATTCATGGCCTACAGCAACGGTCCTGGGAGGGCTCAGAGCCATTGACCTGGATGTCAGGGAGTACTTCTAAATGACCACCAGAAGTTTTGGTTCATGTTATTTATGATCCTGGTTTTATATACAGTCTCATTTTTAGAAATGTGTGTTTTTACTGATGTAATAGCCTCTGAATGAAGATCTTTGCCTCTTACACCTCCTTAAAAAAGCAAAGAATAAAAGCTAGTAAGAACTAAAACGTTAGAGTGTGACAAGACTTTTCCTCAGACTCCACTTTGCTGTGGGAGAGTTTCTAAGGCGGGAACGGAGCTGCCGTTTGTGGTCTGCTCCTGTGGTGCTTATTAAAATTGACTTTAATGAGAGTGTAAGGTGCTGGACACTGGACCCTTGTGTTTATACAGCTGCCTCCTGGCAGTTGCTGCAGCTGGGAAGGCCTCCTTTGCATGTGGTTTGCCCACAAGCCTCTCACTAAGGCAGTGAGGAGCTGCTGCCTCACAGAACACTGGGTGAAAGGGAAGGAACCAGTTACGGTAATTCTAGTTTAAATAGTTTTCCCCGGAAACACACAGACAGCTGAAGGTGCATTATGTCCCTGACTTGTGCCCTTCCTTTTCGTGTAGGATTTACTCTGTGGCAGCACCCAGCAATCTGTTCACTCCCCCAAGAGTTGATGAGTGTGAGGTGATAGGTGGGATTTGAGGTGTTATCCTCACTTGAGAGAGCAAATAGACAGTGTTATGGGTTGAACTGTGTCCCTCTCAAGAATGTGTGTCAACTTGGCTAGGCCATGACTCCCAGTAATGTATGGTTGTCCACGTTTTGACATGGGATGTGATTCTCTTATGCATTGTAAATCCTGCCTCTCTGATGTTAATGAGGTAGGATTAGAGGCTGTTATGTTAATGAGGCAGGACTCAGTCTACGGGTTAGGTTACATCTTCAGTCAGTCTCTTTTGAGATAGGAGAGAAAAGCCAACAGGCAGGAGAGAGACCTGTCCCCAACACCAAAGCAAGCACAGCCCAGAGCAGAGTGCATCCTTTAGACCTGGGATCTCTGCACTGAGAAACTCCTCAGGGGAAGAGTGGTGATGACAAGAGACCATCCCCAGAGCCAGCAGAGAGAGGAAGCCTTCCCCTAGAGCTGATGCCCTGAATTTGGCATTCTATCCTCCTGAACTGCAAGAGAATAAATTTTTGATGGTGAAAGCTATCTAGTCGTCGTTTTTCTGTTACAGCAGCACTGGATAATGAAGACAGAAATTGACTTCTTTCCCTGTTCTGGAAAATAACTGCTCTGCTCTGTGCTGGGCCTGGCTCGGTCTTTCTGAGCAGAGCTCTGATTGGACAGGCTGGGTGACAAAGAAGGTCACCTCTGACTCCAGGGTGCCATTTTTTGCTCCTGTAGGTTTTTCCCACAGCTAGAGATAATGACGCCGTGAGTCGGATCCGACTCGACGGCACTGGGCTGGCCGGCAGGGATAATGACGCCGTGAGTCGGATCCGACTCGACGGCACTGGGCTGGCCGGCAGGGATAATGACGCCGTGAGTCGGATCCGACTCGACGGCACTGGGCTGGCCGGCAGGGATAATGACGCCGTGAGTCGGATCCGACTCGACGGCACTGGGCTGGCCGGCAGGGATAATGAGCGCAGTCCACACTAGGGACGGCCAGTTGGACATTCTGGGCGGGTCTAGAGTGTTCTTAGTCCACATCTAAATATACTTCTTAGGGAACCACATCATCCAAAGTTAAGAGCAGGCAGTTTTCTTTGATACCCATGTCTCTGATATTTATCTTCTTGTGATTCACCACAGTAATTTAAGACTCTGAGCAAGCAGAGTTCCCACCCTAGACCAGGGAGGCACAGCTCAGGTTGGACTGTGTAGGGAGATGGTGGTCCTATGCTGAGGCCTGTGAGCAGGGTTGGGAGTTCCCTGGGCAGACTGTGACAGTGGCCAAACCTGTCTACTGAGCAAAAGCATCTCTCCTGGGCACCCCTGGTGGGAGTAATCAGCCAGTATCCTCATCTGTGGGGAAGGGAGCAAGAGGGACAGCCAGCTGTGACTGTAGCATTGATCTGTTCAGAAGGAAGCTGTCTTGTCAATGTTTTCTGTGATGAAAGACGACACTGCACACAGAGCCCCGCTGGAAGACCACCTTGGTGTACCTGACAGTTATGCACACAGCTGTCAGCTGTTGTTTAGTGCATGAGTCGGATCCGACTCGATGGCACTTGGCTTGGCAAGACCCAAAGAACCGGGTTGTTGCATGTAGCTATTAGCCATTGCAAGGCCTCCAGACTCCTCCCAGTGCTGGTGGAGCAGGCTCCCTGGTCACACACTGTATTATTAGAGAGTACATTTTCCAGGGTTACACTGTAGTTCATTATCAGAAACTTAAAATAGGGGCAGTAAAAGGCATGGGAAAGTCCTCTGGCAGTCCACACTGCACGTTGAGACCCTTCCATGCTTATTAAATCTTGTTGATTCTAACTGCTTTGAATTTTAGAACTGCATGTAGACCAATTACTGTCAAATCAGTTCTGTCTCATATGATGACGTGATGTGTGCCGGACTAAAACTGTGGTTTTCAATGGCTGATTTTTCAGAATTCAATCACCAGGCATTTCTTCTGAGGCACCTCTGGGTGAATTTAAACCTCCAAACTCTTGGTAAGCATCCAAACACATTAACCATTTGTGCCACCAAGGGATTCTGGAATTAGATATACTGGGGCTCAAGTCCCAGCTTGCTCCTTTTCCAGTGGGGATAACTGTTTATCTGCAGACCAGAATTCAAAGGATAGATAGAGACACTTCATAGCTTATGAAACCTGATTAAAAGAACTTGGTTCTAGAAGCTTTCATATACCGTCACGGCTCACTGGTAAATTCATTTTCAGATTTGGGGACTGCCATGTCTGCAGTGAGTAACCCAGGAGAAAGGCTTTCCTGTGGCTTTAGCAGTCAGTCCTAAGAAAGGCCACAAAATCCAGTGTCGCTTCATAGATCTGTCTATGGCTTAACCCAAGGCTGTCAGTAAACACAAGCTCATTGCAGTTTTTGCCTTTCCTTGTTCTCCTCAGCTTCCAAGGTAATCATTGACTGTTATCGGTGTGGGACTTCTGTATGCTAACTTCCTGAAGGCAGCTGTGAGACAAACATTTTAATTAAAAGGTAGAAGGGTCAGGAGGTAAAAAACACTCCCCCGCACCATGTCCTGGTTCTCTGCAGAGGCAGCACTGTTGGGGGGTAATTACACTTTTTTCTCGGGGCTCACGCACATACTGCTGCAAATACCCAGTTTATCTCCGCATCCAGGGAGCATTGCAGCCGCTCCTCCAGGTAGATTGAGCTCTTTAATTGATTCTTCCTGCAGAGAAGTAGCAGTCAGGTAAAACGGAGGTCACGGAGGTCTCTCTCTTAGTTAAGAGTGTTCACAAAAAGTGGAGTCAGCTTTCATTTTGGGTCCTCAAGGATGTGGGTTTGGTCCCCCAAATGCAGCCACCTAAGCAGGCTCACCGGAAACAGTAGGGACTGAATGACCTTGGTGACCAAGCAGCGTTTAGTCTTGGTGCCCCGACTGCCTGCTTTACTGCCGGCTCGCTCTCTTGGACCCACACTTTGCTGGCCAGGTTCCCACCTTCCTCCTCCCAGTGCTTACGTGGTGTCTCCTCTTTCTCACCTTTGCCGTTTGTCTAGAGCCTCCATCACCATCTACGTTAGCCAAGCTTTCCTCTTTTTCTGTTCTGCAAACACATGTACCGGTTTTCTGGAGCGCAGTAACAAAATACCACAACGTGGATGGTTTAAAACAACATAAATTTAGTCTCTCACAGTTCTAGGGGCTAAAAGCTTTAACCCAGGGTGTTGTCAGGGCCAGGCTTCCTCCAAAGGCTCTACTGCCGATCCTTCCGCGCCGCTTCCCGGCTTCTGGTGGCTCCCAGCAATTCTTTTTTTTTTTTTTTTTTTTATTTAACATAACTGAGTGAAAATGTACATTCACGTATAAATTTACATGCCCACCTATATGCAGCTTCTACTGCTCTCCCTGTCCGGTGACTGCACACTATTCCTCTCTGCTCCATACATGTCTCATCCTCCCAACAACCTCCTTTCCCCTCCTCTCCGTCCACTCCCCTTCCTCCAGCCAGAGGTCAGCAGGATGATATCCTATAGATGTATAGAACCATAAAGTGCTTCCAATATATGGTCACTCTGCCTTGCCAAGTCCAATCCATTCCTGTCCAAAGAGTGGACCTTTGTTATAATTTATGGGAAAAGGGAGCATCAGGGCTGGGGGCCATGCTCTCAGAGGAACCCCAAAACTGCTGGACCATCAATTGAGGTCTTTTAGTGGAGATCTCATGATGCACCCCTTTTTATTCTTGTGTTGCCAGTGAGACTCCTCTCTGTGAGCTCCATCGTGGCTATCACTGGTGGTGGCCGGGCACCATCCGGTTCTTCCGGTCCCAAGTCGCTGTAGGCATCCACTCTTGTGGGTCTCTCTCTGTCTTCTCGGTTGTCTGTTACCGCATGTCACTTTGGTCCTCGGTGAGCATCCGTTCCTGCTAAGTTGGGATCATTTGCTGTGTCCTCGGATGGCAGCTTGGCAGCTTTTAAGACCCCAGACGCCACTCACCAGTGTGGGGTGCAGAGAGCTCTCTTAGCAAAACGCTAGTTGTGCCAACTGGCCTGGAATTCACCTAAGAGCATGGTCGCCCGCCCCCCGCCCCAGCTACTCTATCCTTGCCGTATTGAGTCAAGATGGAAGGAGTACTCAAGTTATGCTGAAGTCCACTTAATGTTGTTCTTGTTTCTAATGTGTGCTATCACCGCTTTCTCCCAACTAGATTTCTAGTAACTATCTAAACTAAACCCTCCCCCCTCACACTCCCTCCCTCCCCTCCCTTGCAGCTGTCAAAGAGTCTTTTCTTCTATATACAAGTCTGTTTTTGAGATCTTATCGTAGAGGTCTCATACAGTATTTGTCCCTTTGTCGCTGATACTCTCACTCAACATAATGTCTTCCAGTTGAAACCAGGTTAGGAGATGTTTCCTGGAATCATCATTATTCTTTATCATTGCGTAGTGCTCCATTGAGTATATGTACCATAGTTTACCTATCCATTCCTCTATTGTTGGGCATCTGGGTTGATTCCATCTTTTTGCTATCATGGACTGTGCTGCGGTAAACATTCTGGTGCATGTGTCCGTTGGTGTGAAAGGCCTTGAATCTGTAGGATATATTCCAAGTAGTGGAATTACTGGGTCAAATGGTATATCGATATCCATTTTTTTAAGGAAGCACCAGCTTGCCTTCCAAAGAGGCTGGACCATTTTGCAACCCCACCAACAGTGTAGGAGGGTTCCACTTTCTCCACAGCCTCTCCAGCATTTGTTGTTTTGTGTTTTCTGGATCATGGCCAACCTTGTTGGGGTGAGATGGTATCTCATTGTTGTCTTGATTTGAATTTCTTTAATAACTAAAGATCGTGAACATGTCTGCATGTGTTTTTTGGCTGCCTGGATCTCCTCTTTAGCCAGCAATTCTTGATTTATGGCTATAGTGTGCCTCCAATCTCTGTCTCTGTTTCCCTTAGTAACACCATCAGCTTCTTGTGGTCCTAAATATCCTGTTGTGCATATTGTCTTTTCATATGTACACAGAATTCTCTTGCTATCCGAAAGTAGAATGTACCTAGGAACCATTTCGTGAGCTGAAGTGGTGTAAAGCAAAGAACCAGAAAAACAAACCAAGCTTGTTGCCTCCTAGAAAAAAATTGAGTGTTCCCAGACCCCCCAAATGGCATACCAAATAACACATAAAACCTACAGTAGCACTAAGACATACTAAAAGCAAGAATGATGTGGTGAACACACAGTCATATAAAGTAGAAGTCATGTGGGTACAGTGTAGTTTCACTGGAATAGCTGACCGCTTATCTGTCACTTTGACATGCAGTGGTGGCTTGTATGTTATTATGATGCTGGAGACTGTGCTACTGGTATTTCCAACACAAGCAGGGTCACTCACTGTTGACAGATTTCAGCAGAGCTTCCAGGCTAAGAAAAACTAAAAGAAGAACCTGAGGGTCTATGTCTAAAAATATTGATCAGTGAACACTTTGTCAGTAGCAATGGAACATTGAAACAGTGCTGAAAGATGACCTCCTTGGGTTGGAGGTCACTCTGAATATGATTAGGGAAGAGCGATCTCCTCAAAGTGGAGTTGACCTTAATAATGTGCACGGACTCAAGCTTTTCGGACCTTCATTTGCTGATGTGGCACAACTCAAAGGGGGAAAGGAAACAACTGGAAACATTCACTAGTAGTCAGAATCTGGAATGTACAAAGTATGAATCTAGGAAAACGAGGAGCTGTCAAAAATGAAATGGAACACATATAAAGATCAATTTCTTAGGCATTAGTGAGCTGAAATGGACTGGTATTGGTCATTATGTATTGTACAGTCATATGGTCTGCTATACTGGGAATAAATAATAAATTGAAGAGAAATGGCATTCCATTCATCATCAAAAAGAACACTTCAAGCTCTGTCCTCAAGTACAAGTCATAGGATAATATCCATACGCCTGCAAGAAATACCAGTTAATTTGATTATTACTGAGATTTACACGTCAACCACTAATAACACAGATGAAAAAATTGAAGATATTTAGCAGTTTCTGCAGTCTGATCAAGCATGCAAGATGCATTGATAGTGATTTGTGATACAAAAGATGGTAGCGATTACCTGATAGAATTTTGCAAGACCAATGACTTATTCGTTGCAAATCTTTTTTTTCAACAACGTAAGTGGTGGCCGTACATGTAGGCTTTGCCACAGGGAATGCACAGGAATCAGATCAGCTACATCTGTGGAAACAGATGATGGGGACTCACAATAGCATCAGTCAGAACAAGGCTAGGGGCTGACTGTGGCTCCGACTAGCCATTGCTCCTATACAAGTTCAAGTTGAAGCTGAAGACCATGAGCAAAAGTCCATGAGAGCCAAAGTATGACGTGGAGTATATTTTGCCTGAATTTAGAGACCATTTCACCAATACATTTGACAGATTGAACACTAATGACTGAAGACCAAGACATCATACATGAAGAAAGAAAGGTGTCATTAAAAAGACAGGAAAGAAAGAAAAAAACAAAACAGATGTCAAAAGGGCCTCTGATACTTGCTCCTGAATGGAGAGACATTATAGTGAATGGAAGAAATGGTGACGTAAAAATGCTGAACCGAAGGTTTTGAATGGCAGGTCGAGAAGACAGAGTAAAGGATGGTATTAAATGTTTAAAGACTTGGAGTTAGAAAGCCAAAAGGGATGAACCACATTCCGTATTTCTCAAACTGAAAGTGCGAAAGAAAAAAAATTCAAGCCTGGAGTTGTAGTTTTGCTTTGTAAAGTAGAGGATCAGTGAAAATGACAAAGACCCTCAGTGAGATGGGGTGACACTGTGGCTGCAGCAGGGGGCTGAAACGTGGCAATGACAGTGAGGATGGCACAGGGCAGGGCAGTGTTTGTTTCTTTTGTGAATGAGGCCACTGTGAGGCTAAGTTGACTCAACAGCACCTAACAACAACAGTGCCGTTTCTGTGACCAGAATTGGGAAGACACTAAGTATACTGGAAGACTGGGAGGTGGTGGTGGTGTGATATGGCCCTGGTCACCTAGCTGGCAGTGGCATTTGGGGCTGGATTTAAGGGCTGGGGGTCAAATCTCACAGAAGAGTGGGATTTCTTATTAACTGGATGCAGGGGTTGGCACAGGGGTTAAGAGCTCAGCTGCCAACCAGAAGGTTGGCAGTTGGAATCCACTAGCTGCTCCTTGGAAACCCTGTGGGTAGTTCTGCCTTGTGCTGCAGGGTCACTTTGAGTCAAATTGACTCAACTTCAATGAGAATTTTTTTTTGTTTAGGGGGGAGAAGTCCTACAGTTAGAGAAATGCACATGGGATGAGTTGAGAATGGGGTCTCATGATGCATGGTGCATTTATATACCACCAGGCATTTGTTCATGGGTACAGTTCAAAGCTATGGTGGGTTGATGCTAAGTTTTGTTTCCAGGGAAGGAACTTGACAGTGCCACTGGCACTGCCCAGGGTGCAGACTGCCTCTTTAATGGCTTGCTGCGTGACAAGTTCTGAATGCTGTATCTCATTTTCACCTTTTTGTTTTTTTGATGGAAGTGAAATCCACTTTGGATTTCTTTTGGTTAGTGAAAACATGTCCTGATGTAGATCTTTCATGAAAAAGGAAGTGGGGTAAAGGGAACTTTTGAAAAGCAAAGGATACCTATATTTGAGATTCCTGTATCTGTGTTTTTAAATGTGGATCTTAAGAGAATTTGTGTTCTAGCTATGCCTATCTCTGTGTACTGTCCTCTCAAAATTTTAGGGGTCTGTGAAAGGATATTTCCCTAGACAGTGCTACAAGAAGGTAGCTTATATACCTGTTGCCAGTGCGTTGATTCTGACTCATGGCAAGCCCTTGTGTGACAGAGTGAAACTGCCCATAGGATTTTTCTGGGCTGTAATCTTTATGAAAACATATTACCAGGCCTTTCTTCCATAAGACCTCAGGGTGAATGAGTTTGAACCTCTAACCTTTATACTAGTAGTTGAGCACAAACCGTTTTTACCACCTGAGAACCTGATTGGATATTGGAAAGTGATATTGAGCTCAGAGGTTCTCCATTGTGGCAGTGCCCTTTTTCAGAGTTTTCAGTGGGCCATGGTCACAGCTCATACCTTGAGCTCTGTCTGCCTGTAATTAGGTGCATCTGGACTGTTTAGTTAGGTTACTGCCTCTTGTCTCTGACTGTGACTGTGTAAGAGGTGGTCGAGTCTCTGGCTATTGCCAGCAGTTAACATATTCAGCTACTGCCTGAAAGGCTGGGATTTCAAGCCTGCTCAGAGGTACCTTGCAAGAAAGCCTTGGTAATCTACTTCCAAAAACTCAACTGATTGAAAACCGTATGGAGCAGAGTTCTATCCTGACACACGTGAGGTTTCCAGGAGTTGTAGTCAGCTTGATGACAAGTGAAAAAGAATTGGCAAGTTTCTCACCAACTTGTATTTTCTTGCCTTTCTCCTTCCCTGGAAATCCTCTGGTCTAGAGATTGAGTCCAGCTAAAGTGTTTACTTTTGTTCATCTCTGAAGCTCCTTTTTGCCTCTGAAATCCTATGCTTTTATAAAATGTGTACTTAGGACTAGCAGGCCATGAATGAGGATGTTAAATCAGCATATACTATGTTCCTGTGGGGAAATCAAAGGCGGAGTGTCTTGCACATGAGGAACTTGCACAGGCGAGCTTGTTAAAGAGGACAGGCCAGCAGACCCGATGGCCTCGGAAGGCGTCACAAGTCAGGTGTGGTGGCTGCCAAGCTGTGAGTGTAGGGCCCCATCAGTGGAACTGGAGAGTTGGAAAAAGCTTCCTAAAAGAAGGGTTTGGCCTTACATCATGCCATATTTGGAGGGTAGAAGAAGAGAAACAGAAAGAATACTGAACTGTAACACGGACTGAGGGAAAGGGGCTCCCTGCATTCTCTTTTTGTGGGATGGTGAACCAGGCCAGTGTTCCAGTGTTCAGCACTGTCCGGTGCACGATGAATTCTTTGAAGTAGTCAATAATAGACTCAAAAAATAAAATGAACAGCAATAACAAAAACAGTTGGTACTGAGTCCGTTCTGACTCATGGCAACCCCATGTATGCAGATTAGAACTGCTTCAAACGATTTTCCTGTCAGCAGCCTTTTGCAAACAAATTGCCACGCTTTTCTTTCTAGGCTCCTCTGGGTGGGTTCAATTTACCAGCCTTTATTTAGCAGTCTTGTGTTAACTGTGTTACCACCCAGGGCCTCCATGAATAATATATTAGTAGTATATTATTTTCATCCTAAAGCTGCTTGTCTAACCAATGTAAATAATAAACAGAGCATGAATCAGGAACCAGCAGAGAAATAAAAGACCTTAAACTTTGGATTGATGTAGACACCAGACTCCTGTACTAAAAGCTAATAAATAGCAATTACAGCAGAATTCCTTTCTTGGGCCACTCAGTAAGCCCATTTCCCTGTTTATACCCAAGTGGAAAGTATACAGAAACCCTGGTGGTATAGTGGGTTAAGTGCTACATCTGCTACGCTAAAGGTCGGCAATTCAGACCCACCAGGGACTCCTTGGAAACTTTGAGGCAGTTCTGCTCTGACCTCTAGGGTCACTATGAGTCAAAGCTGACTTGACAGCAATAGATTTGTGTTTTTTTTGTTTGTTTTGGAATGTGTTTTAGTCAGCTAGTGCTACCCTAGCAGAAATACCCCAGAGTGGCTTTAGCAAAGAAAAGTTTATTCTTACCCAGTCCAGTAGGTTACAAGTCCAAATTCAAGGTGTCCACTCTAGGGGAAGGCTTTCCCTCTGTTAGCTGAAGAAGAAAGTCTTTGTGTTCTATCAGCCTTTGTTCAGGGAGCATCTTGGTGCAGGAACCTCAGGTCTAAAGGGCATACTCTACTCCTGGTGCTGCCTTCTTGATGGTGTGCCTGCTTCCCTTTCCTTTCATGTCTTGTAAGATGAAAGGATAAAGGATGCTGCAAGCCATACTTTAAGAAAACTCCCTTTACAATGGAGCAAGGAGGTGATCTTATGAAGGGACTTAGACAGTCCTATCTTAATCCTCTAACATACAGCCTACGAAAAATCACAGAATGGAGGACAGTCAAAATATTGGGAATCGTGGCCCAGCCACATGGCTACTCACATTTTAGGAGGTACACAGTTCAGTCCATCACAGAAAGTATATGAGAACATAAGGTTGTCAGAGGCAGGTCAGTTGGCATTGTGTAGGAGTGACTTCGATAGCCAATTGTAAGGGAGGAATTTGGGAAAAATATAAAAATCTGACTTGACTATCCAGACTGCATTGCAGCTTGGGGATAGGTAACCTTCTGCCTCTTAACTGAATCCAGTATCTTTATTCTGTTCTAGTCATCAAACCATGATCTCCTTGGAAACTCTGTGGGCAATTCTACTCTGTCTATAGGGTCTCTGTGAGTCAGAATCAACTTGATGGCACTGGGTAGTCATCAAACCAAAACCAAACCCACTGTCATCGGGTTGATTCTGACTCATAGTGACCATATAGGACAGAGTAGAACTGCTCCATAGAGTTTCGAAGAAGCACCTGGTAGATTCAAACTGTCAACCTCCTGGTTAGCAGACACAGCACTTAACCACTATGCCACCAGGGTTTCCATTCTAGTCATAGAACATCACAGTTATTGAAAAGTATAATATTCATCCTGTGTCATCAGTACGTGTTAAATCATATGAAGGCAAAGGCATACAAGATTTTAATCCAAAATATGACAACCACCTCTTTTTTTATGTCAGTACTTCAATTATGTTATGTGTTGCTGGATTTTTACTTACGTGAAAGGTCTGATTACCTGATACTGCTAAGTATGTTGAGTGTTAAACAGGTCATTTTCTCTGGGCAAGGGTGTGAATAACTGTTAGTGGCCTTTATAAACTTCACTAGAGAGCTCTTCAGCTCTGGTGTTAGCTTGTCTGCCTGGAGGCTGGCCAGGACCATTATGGATTCTGAGCCGTTCCATTCTTCCATTGAACTGAAGGGTGCTGGGGAAGAGAAGGACACCTGAACTTTTTCCTTTCCTGGGTTTTTCTGAGTTGAGTTACTCAGGCTTTGAGGGGTCTGTGAGACTCGTGCAGGTGATACCCATAGCTTTGGTCTGTTGTTCCCAGTCCAGTCTCTGAATGCTTGCTGGCTCTCTGGTCTGAGCTGAGCAGCCAAGCTGTGAGGAGGGCTGTAGACTTAGAGACTTGGGCTTATGGTGCTTGCCCAATTTGGGGATACTCTGCCTGGGGAGGCTGGCCAGGTGTGGGGCATACCCTGGGAAGGGGAAACCCTACTGGGGCTGGGTGTGTGCACCTCCAGGCAGCAGGGGGCACCCTCTCAGGTTGCAAGCTGCAGAGGTTGAAGTGAGACTCCAGTCCAGCTGTTCTGCCTCCACCTCCCAGATCTCTACTGAGGTAGAGTAGTTGCCTGAGATCCTCCTTGTGGCCTCGCTGAAAAGAAGGGCAAAATCCATCAACCCAAGGTGATTTTGCTTTGAAGACAGACCTGAGAATAACCTCTGAAAATTGACTTTTTATTTTTTGCTTTTGATCAGGGAAACAATTTTCTGCAGGAGTCCAGGCCTTTGGAGATATTGGCTGGATGTTTCGATGTCAGTGTATGAGTGTGGGATGAATTTTTTTTAATGTTTTTTTTTTTGGTGAAAATATATACAGCAAATCATAACTTATTCAGCAGTTTCTGTGTGTACAGTTCAGTGACATTGGTTACATTTTTCATGTCCCATCGCCATTCTTGTTTTATTATTTTGTCACCATTGACTTAGTCATTGCTTGTGAACTTTTCATCTGTGGTTTAGAGAGGGCATTGTTAATTCGATCTGATGTATAAAATTCTTTAGATAGAGCACATGTTCAAGGTGAACAATCTTTCCTATTTCTATTAGACTGCTGTTCGGTTTGAAGAGAACTTCAGGAGATAGTTTGAGTTCAAGGTTTAAATTTTCCCACAGGGCAGCAGACTTAAGGGTTCCTCTAGTCTCAGTAGGTTCTGTAAGTCTGGATTGTATAAGAAAAGGATAAAATAGTTGGAACCCCAATGTGTCTGCATGCAGCTTGCAGAGGTTGAGGTACGGAGAACCTACTAGTCTCAACAAAAGCCAAAAGGACCGGTAAGAGCAACATGATGGAGTATATGAAGGGAGTGGTCTCAGTGTGCAAAAGAGTATGTTTGTGATGTGTTATCAGTGTGTTCCTGGATACTGAACACAGGTTCTTGTCCTGCCTTACTAGTCGATCAAAATGAAGCAAATGCCATACAGCCTGTGGCAAGAAAAACAAAAAGTAGAAATTCATGTTCTGGGAAAACAAGAAGCAGTGGTAAACTTAGTGGCCCAAAGATCATGAGTTCTCAGCCCCATAGGAGCAGGGATGTTTTATATCCTCCAGTCCTCAGGCGATAGGAATTGACACCTGAAATCCCAGACTCTGAGCCCTCCCATGCCTGTCCTTAGAGATCAGGGTGCTAAGTCGTGCTGGAAAGGAAGGGACTTCTCACTCCTTAAATGGGTCCGGATGCAGCAGTGTATTGGAAAACAGCCTTCCCCTCCAGTGAAGCTTAGGTTAGACTGTAGTTCTTTGGATTCTGTGCATGCTCCAAGGTCCCAGTCTGCACATGCACAGGGTTTTCATACCAAATTTGAACTGTTCAAACCACACTTGGGGCCTGGCATGGTGGGACCAAACCCCAAATAGAAACCATGGCTTGGTAGACTATGATTGGCAGAGCGGTACTGTGGTGGAGCAAGGAGAAACTTTAGCAGTGGTTTTCTTATCAGGTAGGGGTGGTGAGGAATCTCTGGGTGAATAGGGGATGACATCTCACTTGTCCTACTTCAGAGTATGCCACAGAAAGAGAGGCAAGGGGACAACTGGAGCTGCACTGACCGAGCTAGCAGAGAGGATATCTGTGCAAACAGCTGTTAAATTGCCTTTTCCTGGAAGCTACTCATGGACCACACCATGTCATCAGTGCCTTCCTGTGCAGTTAGGAGCCCGTCTCTCTGCTTACCTAGCATGATGGCGTGTGGTTATGTAACTTATGTTCTGAGTTGTGACTAGCTAAGGAGAAAGTCCTTCTAATCTCTGTATCTGTAGTGCTTGGCAGACGGGTAGAAGCTTAACTATGAGAAGGATGAGTGAGCAGTTGAGTAAGTGAACGAGTCAAAGCCAAAACCAAACCCACTGCTGTCGAGTGGATTCTGACTCACAGTGACTCTATAGGAGAGAGCAGAACTGGCCCATACAGTTTCCAAGGAGTGCTTGGTGGATTCAAACTGCCAGCTGTTTTCGCTTAGCAGCTGATGGCACAGTTCTTAACCACTATGCCATCACGGTTTCCAGTGAATGACCTAGGACTTTGAAAATCTGGATTTGCCATTAGTAATCTTACACTTCCACTCTGCAGGATTGGCTTTGCCAGATTTCTCCTGACACTGTTAACCAGGCTCACATGAGTGTCCATTACTGAGTTGCCACTGAACTAAGCATCATCTGCTTGCAGGTCGTTGATGGAGGCACTGTTGGGTGTATACTTGAGAAGACGTTTTTCTTAAGGAGGGCAGTGTACTGACCTCTAGATGATTTTTAGACTCCAAGGTGAACTTTGTGGGCAGAGCCCAAAAGGAATGTCAGGTTGCTAGTGTATCCAGCAGAAAACTTAGATGCTCTACTGTTTTGGGTGTCAGACCCTGTTAGAGCTGTAGACAGCAGATGGGTCACCTAGGGATCAAAGACAGCCCCGTGTAGGTTCTCAGGCTAATATAAACCAGCTTTACAAATAATCTTTGTAAGCTCGCTTACATAGCCAGGAACTAGGAGGGAAGAAACCTGAAATTTAAAATAAGTGTATGGTACCTAGCACAATGGTGTTACCATTCTGCTCAGACAGCAGAGGTGGCACTATTGACACTTTTAGTCAGAGGCTGCATGCTGCAGTGGACAAAGCACCAGTGAGAGGTGTCTAAATCCAGACTGGAGTTCTGGCTGTGCTGTCCATTAGATGTGTGCTGTCATGCAGGTCATAGATTTCTGAGCCTGAGTTTCTTGCCTGTAAAGTGGGAGTGATGCTAATATCTCCCTCAAATGATTGTGATGACCAGGAGGGATGATATATGTACCCACCTTTATTGTCATTGCAGGTTGCTTTTTTTGGTGGCTAGAGTTGCATGTCTAAGGCTAAGCATGGCTGCTTTGTTCATTTCTGAGGTGACCTCTCTCCCTGTGTCTACTATCCTACCTGTTCCTGAACTCTTTCCCACTGTCCCAGAGCTGCTGGAGGGCGTATGGGCTCCTCCTGCCTTCTCAGCAATCCTGTTCAGACCCCGGCTGTGTCACCCCAGCCTGGGGAGTTTCCCAAGACTCAACTTCAAAGCAGGCTTGCCCTGAAAGCAGCCAGCCACAAACCTGAGCAGTGGGCAGAGGACTGAGGACAGAGATTGGAATGCTCATCTGAAGAGGGTGGGGTCATGGAGGAGCCACGTGGTGTTCTCAGTCTGGAGTGTCTTGGCTCCAGGCTCTTCTCTCACTTGCTCCCTGCTCTGTTCTCCAGACAAGCAGCTCCGTGGTCATCTCTTCCCTGTCTCTGGCTCCCCAGAAGTGGGATATGGGGAAAGATCTCCTGTTGATTGTTCTGTGTCAGAGTTGAGCAGTGTCTGCATCCAGAACAGAGCCACCCAAGGCTGATGGGCACAGAGAGCATCAGTGTACAAGCTGAAGTGGAGTTTACAAATAGGACCACTCATTTGAGCCTTTGGAATTGTCCTGGATTGAATTATGTCCCCCTAAAATACGTGTTGTAAATCTTAACCTCTCTGCCTGTAGTTGTAATCCCACTTTAGACGGGTTGTCTTATGCTGCTGATGAGACCGGATTAGTGTAGGGTATATCTTGAGTCAGTCTCTTTTTGAGATATCAAAGAGATTAAACAAACAAGTAGCACAGAAATGGGGGAAGAGAGATGCCAAACCACATGAAGATCACCCAGGAGCAGAAACTCAGAGACAAGAACCTTTCTCGAGAGCCAGCAGAGGGAAGGCCTTCCCCAGAATTTTGACTTCTGGCCTCCTAAACTGTGAGAAAATAAAATTTCTGTTTTATAAAACTACCCATTTGTGATACTCATTACTTAGTAGCTGTCTTTGATATCTAATACTGCTGTAACAGAAATACCACAAGTATAAAGCTTTAACAACCAAAAATTTATTCCTGTAGAGTCTAGGAGGCTAAACCCACTGCTGCTGAGTCAATTCAAACTTGTAGCAACCCTATGGGACAGAGTACAACTGCCCCATAGAGTTTCCAAGGAGTGCCCGGTAGGTTTGAACTGCCAACCTTTTAGTTAGCAGCCATAGCACTTAACTACTACACTACCAGAGTTTCTGGCTAGAAGCCTGAATTCAGCATGCCATCCCCAGTGGAAGGGCTTTCTGTCTCTGTCATCTCTGGAGGAAGGTCCTTGTCGTCATTTTCCCCTTTAGGACATTCTCAGCATAGGAACCTCGGGTCCAAAGAAACACTGCTCCTGACACTACTTTCTTGGTAGTGTGAGGTTCCCAAGTCTCTCTGCTCACTTCTCTCTTTTATACCCAAAAGAGATTAATTTGAGATACTAGGTAATCTTGTAGATTGAGTCCCATCCAGAGTCCTGCTGCTAATCCTATCTCATTACCGTCATAGATATAGGATTTATAAAACCAAAATACCAAACCCACTGGCTTCTGAAAAGCGGGAGCTCTGGCTGGCCTGGGGGAGATAGGTGGGAAGAAGAGGAGTCAGGGTTGACTAATAATGTCTGCGTAAGGTCACTGGGTGGCACAATGGTGTATTCTTGGCTGCTAACCAAAAGGTTGGCAAAACCTCCTCAGTTGCCTTGCTGAAGAAGGGCCTGCTGATGTGCTTGGGGCTAACCACTGCCCACTGCCGTCACGTCAGTTCTGACTCATAGCAGCCCTGTAAGACAGAGTAGAACTGCCACATTGAGTTTCCAAGGAGTGCCTGGTAGATTCAAGTGACTGACCTTTTGATTAGCAGCTGTGGCACTTAACCTCTGTGCCACCAGGGTTCCATAATGGGTTACAGCTGAGAAAACCCTGTGGCGCACTTCTTGGTAACACGTGGAAGTGCTATGACTTGGAAGTGATTCTGCATCAGCAGGTTTGGTTTTTTCCACCCTGCTTATTTTAAGTGGGCCCCACCTCTGGTTGTAATTGTTCTGACCAATGTAAAACCCAGAATTCCTTACACATAGAGACAATGAGGTGTCGGGGAGAAAATGGGACTGAGACCTAAGAAACTTGTATCTACAGTTTGATATTTCGCTTGTTACCTTTATGGCCATCATTAGGTCTCACTGCCTTCTTTTGTAAACTGGGGGAAAAATAGGGAAGTCCTTGTAATCTATACTAATGTAAGCAACATTGTAATTTCTTCTTCTTGCAGCTATAGGGTAGATGAGATGTGGCTGATGCCGTGTCCTGGGAAAGAGTCAGAAGCCACTTGTCTACAGGACTTGGTTTCCTTTTAAATTCTCGTCCTGAAGACAGATGTGATGAGAGCCAGCAGCCTTCTCTGAGAGATTATCCTTGGTGTTTTATGACTTTACCTGCTGCCAAAAAAAGGGGGGATTTTTTTCCCCCATTTTGGACCTTCTTCTTCTATGGCAAAGCTTTGCATTAATTTTGCCCTGTTTTTTCTCAGTATCCAGCGGGCAGCACTGGTGGTTCTGGAAAATTACTACAAAGATTTCAGCATCTATAACCCCAACCTCCTCACAGCCTCCAAATTCCGAGCAGCCAAGCACATGGCCGGGCTGAAGGTCTACAATGTAGATGGTAGGTGCCTTGAAACAGCTCTGAGGGAGGAGTCAGGGCCACATTTCCGCTAATCACTCAGCTTCAACGCTGTAGTCTGTTTGGTTCTGCCCCTTCTCAGTGCTTGACTTCATGGTACATTCTCATTTCAGAACAATTTCTATTTTGTTGCAGCCAGGCAGATTTTCAAAGGCATGTTGATTTACAGTCTGCATATGTGGGAGACTCCTTCATTTGGGGAGTTTATGATTGCAAACAATAGTGGTGTGTGTCTCTTGCCTCCTGCTGGGAACATCTTTTTGAAAGCCATTAGAAAAGGGCTCCTTTTCAAACTGAAATAAACTGCCCAAAGATTCAGAAAGCTGTCCACATTCTTTAAGGCTGGAAGTTTCAGTTATTCAGGCATCTGGTGAGATACTTACAAGCATTTCTCAGTCCTGGCTGGGAGCTGGAATTCTGTGGGTGGCAGAAGGCCGGAGGCCAGGCAAGGAAGTCAGAGCTGCATTTCAGGGTATCAGATGGTTCAGTACAAGAAACAGGACCTGGTGTCATTTCTTCTTGGACACCTAAGGTCAGAGCAAGAGCTTTGCAAACCCTAGATGAGGATCATGTTGTCAGCAAGGCAAGTGATTTATAGAGTGTCGGTTTTTGGAGGCAAGAGCCTCACCTTTGTGGTTTTGGATCTCTGAGGTGTGTGCCCCTCGTAAATCCTAAAGGATTGGTAGATTTCACCAGCCACCTGAAACCTTAGTGAAAATTGCCACTATCAAAACAAAGTCACTAAGTAGGCAAAACCTAAGAACATGTGACATGGACTTTGTCCTTCTGAAAAGTTTAGATAATGAGTATTGAGGGAATGGGGTCAGGGCTTATGAGAGTTGATTACTAAATGGGCCCTTTGGCACGTTCTCACGTCCTGGGGCTTTCTGTTTATATTGTGGTGGCTGCAACATTCTATCATAGGCTGTTGTCCTGTGTGTGATTGGTGTCTCCATGCCCCTTGACTTTCTTTTTCTCTGTTTGTCTTTGTTCTTTCCACCCCCTCTCATTCTTGTTTATTGTCTTGTCACTAAAATGTGATGTTCCAGCTGCCCTTATAGCCACACTGAAACTTTCTGTGACAAATGATAAGTAGCATCTTCAGCTTAACTCTGTGTTGTTTTTGGCCAAGGTTTTAATTCTCGAGCATTCTCCATCCCCTTCTGAGTCTTGTTTCTGTTTCCACAGATCACGCTGGGGCTTAGGAAGATTTTCTTCCAGCCCTGCCTTGGGTGTAGTAAATGAGGAGCCAGGCCATGAGTCTCCTTCCTGTCACATGGGGGATTCATGGAGGTGGGTGAACAGTATTGACAGACTCGGTACTAGTTGGCATTCAAGTGGTTTTTCCTCCACTGTCCTCTCCAAAGGCCCCAGTAACAACGCCACTGGTCAGTCTCGGGCCATGATCGCTGCGGCAGCTCGGCGCAGGGACTCAAGCCACAACGAGTTGTATTACGAAGAAGCAGAACATGAACGTCGGGTCAAAAAGCGGAGAGCGAGGTATGTCCCACTGCCTTCTTGCCTCCTGGATACCAACACCCTCTTGGATTATCCCCTTTGCTTTATTTAAACATCTGAGTGAACTATCAGCTGACAAACATGACCTGTTGGGAGTCTTTGGACTGTGTCTTGCTCTAGTGATTCTGAAACTTCAACATGTGTAACCACAGCTGGGAGGGCTTCTTAAAATGCAGATCGTAGGTCTCAGGTCCTACCTCCAAGATTAGTGCTCACTACATCAGGAGTGGAGCCCTGGTGATGCATTGGTAAGATCTCAGGCTGCTAACCAAAAGGTCAGCTGTTCATATCCAGCAGCTGCTCCTTCGAGCGCTTATGGGGCAGTTCTGCTCTGTCCTGGAAGGTTGCTGTGAGTCAGAAGTGGCTTAATGGCATACAACAACAGCATCTGGAGTTGGGCCAAAGGTGTGGTTTTAACAAGTCCCCAGGTGATGCTGAAGCTGCTGGTCCCTGGCCTGTACTGCCAGGCCTTGCTAATTTTCAGGATCTGAGTGTATTAGTTGAAGTGGACAGTAGTGGCTTTTGTCGCATGTGTTGTGCCTTTCTTCTTCTCCTTGTTCCCAGGGCCTCATGGGTGGGTAAGGGACTGGCTAAATCAAGGAGGTTACAGCTCTGGTCCTTTTTAAAAAATCTTCAGCTCTGGTTCTTTATAATGCTGCTTCTGCACCACTGGAAGTGACCTGGTGGTGCAGTGGTTAAAGCCCTTGGCTGCTAACACAGAGGTTGGCATTTTGAACCCACCAGGCACTCCGCAGGAGAAAGATGTGATGGTCTGCTTCTGTAAAGATTTACAGCTTTGGAAAGTCTATGTGGCAGTTCTGTGCCATGTGGGGTTGCTGTGAGACAGAATCAACTTGGTGGCAGTGAGTTTTTTGTGATCTGCATTGTCGACCACCTCTCGATGGGTGCAGAGCCTTTGTTAGCAGAGTTTGAGGGCACCGAGAGCTCTTTATATCTCATCATTTTACTGTAGAGATGAGTTAGATGCCATCGAGTCGGTTCTGACTCATAGCGACCCTACGAACAACAGAACGAAACACTGCTCAGTCTTTTGCCGTGTCCGCAGTTGTTTTTATACTTAAACCCATTGTTGTGGCCACTGTGTCAATCCATCTCATCAAGGGTTTTCCTCTTTTTCACTGACCCTCCACTCTACCAAGCATGATGTCCTTCTCCAGGGACTGATCCTTCCTGACAACATGTCCAAAGTATGTAAGATACAGTCTTGACATCTTTGCTTCCAAGGAGCACTCTGGTTATACTCTTCCAGAACAGATATGTTTGTTCTTTTGGCATTCTTTGGTACGTTCAACATTCTTCTCCAACTGTAGAGATGAGAGAAAGAGTTAAAGTGAGGTACTCAGGTTCATCAGTGGCAGAAATGAGACTTGATCACCACACCTGGGGCTCATTTCTTGTTAGCCTGTAGCTCCCATATCATATTATTTTTACTGTGACTGCGGTGTTAGTTACCTAGTATTGCCATAACAAAAACACAAGTAACTGGCATTAAAGAACAGGGGCCCATTGTCTCACTGGTTTAGATGCTAGGAGTCCTAATTCGCATGTTGGCAAGGCTGTGCTGTCTGTCATTCTGCTGGCTCAAGGGAAAGATCTCTATGTCTTTCAGATTCTGTAGCCCTGGACAGTTCTTGGCATTTGTAGACATATAAGGGGATCCTTAAGTCATCTTACCCTGTATGTGTGTACCGTTTTATAAGACCCACTCAAAAGTGATTAGGTTTAGAACCTACCCTGCTCTGATAGAGCTTCATCAACCCAACAAAAGGATTCTGTTTCCACGTAGCATTCCACTCATAGGTACAGGGATTAGGATTTCAGCATATCTTTTAGAGGACAGAATTCAGTTCATAACACTTCCTTTCTCCCTTCCCTTCCTTGCAACCCTCTGGAGTGACAACCAAGGACATGAGCACCATGGCTGGGCCTTGGGGGAGCTGCTGGGGGACTGGAGGCGGCAAGTTGATCAGGAATCGTTCTAAGTCTGATGACTTGCTTCTCAAGACCTGCAGAGGGTGCCACACTGATTACTGGGTTGCCCTTCCCCTTGCCAGGCTGGTGGTGGCAGTGGAAGAGGCCTTCATCCACATTCAGCGTCTCCAGGCCGAGGAGCAGCAGAAAGCCCCGGGGGAGGTGATGGACCCCAGGGAGGCGGCCCAGGCCATCTTCCCCTCCATGGCCAGGGCTCTGCAGAAGTACCTGCGTACCACTCGGCAGCAGCACTACCACAGCATGGAGAGCATTCTGCAGCACCTGGCCTTCTGCATCACCAACAGCATGACCCCGAAGGTGAGCATCGCTGGACTGGCTCTGCTGACCTCAGCCGGGTTTGTTACAGAGCTTGAAAAAATCACAGTTTTGATTATTTCCAAGAATGATAAAATTTAGTAAGACTAAACCAAGCCCATTCCTGTCAAATCTCTTCATAGCTGTCCAAGAGGATAGAGAACAACTGCTCACAGAGCTTCCCAAGAGTGCCAGGCGGATTCAAACTGCCAACTTTTGGTTAGCAGCTATAACACTTAACCACTGGATCACCAAGGTTTCTGATAAAATCTAAGGCTTCTCTAAAACACCAGCTAATAAGACTTCATAATTCTCATTTATTTTAATATTATCTTGATACCTATTATCTAGATTCAAGCAGAGCCCTGGTTGCGTGGTGGTTAAGAGCTCTGCTGCTAACCAAAACATCAGCAGTTCAAATCCACCAGCTGCTCCTTGGAAATCGTATAGGCAGTTCTGCTCTGTGCTACAGGTTGCCATAAATTGGAATTCACTTAATAGTAATGGGTAAGATTAAAGCAAAGGAAAGAGTTTCGCTTAGAGACAGTAGGAGTAAATGGTTCAGGCACTTTGGGCTGTGGAGCCAGATTGACTTGTTCCAGTCTGACTCTACCACCAACTAGCTGTGTGCACTTGAACAAACAGCTTAATGGCTCTGTGCCTTGGTTATCTAATCTGTTAAATGGGGGTAATACTTAATGCCTACTTCACTGAGTTTTTGTAGGGCCTAAAAGTTAACTTATGTGATGTGTTCTTAACATATTCTGATGTTAGTTAGGACTCAAGAAGTGGCTATTAATATTGGAAGTAGAAGTTATACTGTCATATCACCCCAACAAAGCAAGCTTAATCCAAAAAACACAAAATAATAAATGTTGGAGAGATTGTGGAGAAACTGGAACACTTACACACTACTGGTGGGAATATAAGATGGAACAATCACTTTGGAAATTGACTTGGGTCTTAAAAAGCCAGGAGTAGAAATACCATATACAACATTCTTTGATGATTCTAAGTGTGAGGAGAGGAGTAAACGTATTCACCAACTAGATAGTAGCTTAGAATTAGGTGAAGAGAACAACAACACGCAATACAGGGGAAGTCAGCACAGCTGGAGTAAAGCGATCCCACTTCTTAGACTATATCTCAGAGAAATAAAGAGTTGTCACACAAACAGATAATATACACACCCATGTTCCTTGCAGTGCTGTTCACAATAGCAGAAAGATGAGAACAGCCTATATGCCCATCAGTGGACAGAAATTGTGGTATATTCATGTGAATGAATACTATGCATTGATAAAAAGCAATGATAAATCTGCACAACATCTTATAACAGATAAATCTGGAAGGCATTACGTTAAGTGAAGTAAGTCAGTTGCAAAGGGATAAATGTTGTATGATGAGATTGCTATTATGAAAACTCAAGAAAAGGTATAAACACAGAAGAAAGCATTCTTTGATGATTATAAGTGTGGGAGAGAGGAGTAAACGTATTCACCAACTAGATAGTAGCTAAGAATTAGGTGAAGAGAACAACAACACGCAGTACAGGGAAGTCAGCACAGCTGGAGTAAAGCAAAAGCAATGGAGTTTTCTGAACACAACTAAGTAATTGGAGGGACAGAGAAGCAGGGGCAAGGATCTGGGGACTATAGTTTCAGGGGACATCTAGGTCAATTGGCATTACAAAGTTTATTAAGAAGATGTTCTGCATTCCACTTTGGTGGGAGGCATCTAGGGACTCAAAAGCTAGTGAGTGGCCATCTAAGGTACATCGTTTGGTCCCAGCCCACCGAAAGCCAAGAAGAGTGAAGAATACCAAAGAAATAAAGAAAGTGTTCTAAGGACAGAAAGGACCGCATAAACCAGACACTCCATCAGCTGGAGATCAGAAGAACTAGATGCTGCCCAGCTACCATCAGTGTCCATCCTGGCAGTGAACACAGTAAAGAGTCCTTGACAGAGCAGGAGAAAGTGTGGAGCAAAACTCAAATTCTGTTTGAAAGCCCAGACTTAA
Source organism: Heterohyrax brucei (assembly GCA_028571685.1). Classification (NCBI taxonomy): domain Eukaryota; kingdom Metazoa; phylum Chordata; class Mammalia; order Hyracoidea; family Procaviidae; genus Heterohyrax; species Heterohyrax brucei. The sequence continues at coordinate 166,048,595 of CM053140.1, forward strand.
TTATCTGGCTAAGACTGAAGGGACTTCAGAAGATGTGAACCCCGGATATTCTGTTAGCCCAAAGCTGAAACCATTCTCAAGCTAATTCTTCAAATACAGGTTAATTAGACCAAACTGTAAGATAGAAAATGATACTTGTGAAAAGTTGTGCTTTTTAGCTCACATTGATGTGTAAGAGAGCAGCTCCTGTCTGGAGGCAAGATGAGAAGGCAGCAGGGGACAGGAAGTGGTTAAGTGGCCACAGGAACTAACAGGTTGGAAAGCAGGAGTATGCTCTCACATCATAGGGAGAGCAACTAAGGTCACATAACAATGTGTGTATAAATTTTTATATGAGAAACTAACTTGAATTGTAAGCTTTTACTTAAAGCACAGTTAAAAAAAAAAAAAAACAGCTGTCTCTTTGTTAGCTATTTTGAATGTGGTGAAATTAGGTTTTACCAAATGGTCATTTGGGTTATGATGCTAGCCAGGCAAGCCAAGTGCCATCGAGTTGGTGGGGTATTATAATAACTAGCCATATTGCTAATATAGAAGGGTATGGTCAAGGAGGCAAAATAGAGAATGGGTTTAGCAAATAACCTTTCTTCGTACAGAGGTGGGCTTACATCTTAACTCCATTACTTAGCTGGTTTATGAGTTTGAACAAGTTGCTCCACACTTTTTTCCTTATCTGTAAAGTGAGAATATTGATGGCACTCACCTGACGGGGTCATTGTGTGAGAACCATGTTAAATATGGCAACATGGCACATAAATCACTTGGTGGCCACTAAATGGACTTGACATATAGTAAATGTGTAACCATTTGTAGGTGGCACTGTGTTCATAGGTAGTTTGCCGGCCACCTGGAGGGAAGGGGAGTATACTTGTGCACTGTTTGTTGCATTGTCAGTCAGTAACAACCACTTAGGAATATTTAGGAAGAAACCATAAAGATTTCCATATTCTTTGATTCAGCAGAATCTCACCCTTAGGGCTCATCCTAAGAAAATTATTCAGCACTCAAGCCAAGCCAAGTGCCGTCGAGTCGGATCCGACTCCAGACAATATACATGAAAATGTTTTTTCTTTTTCTTTTTTCTTTCAAAATAATTGGTAATAACTCAAAACTGGAAATAACAGAGCAGTGGCTTAAAAATTTTATGGTAAGTCACCTGTTGAAATGTGACAAAATATATATTTGTTAGAATATTAAGTTGAAAGGCAGCAGAATGCAGATAGTCTGGATAGTCTGATTGCCAGTAAGCAAAATAAGTATGAATGTGCAAAAAGATGGTATGTCCCGTGTAGAACGATTTATGAGACTATTAACATCCTTGACCAACTGGGTGTTATCCTTCTTTTTAGCCATTGTCCATTTGGTAGGAGGAAAATAGACATTTTTAAATTCTAATTTATATTTCTTTACTTAAGAATGTAGGGGAACATACATTTTTTTTATTTCCATGAATATTTTACTTACCTATAAAACAAAAAACCCATTGCCATCTAGTTGATTCTGACTCACGGTGATCTATAGATCAAGGGTAGAGCTGCTCTCTAGAGTTTCTGAGGAGCTCCTGGCAGATTTGAACTCCCAGTCTTTTGGTTAGCAGCTGTAGCTCTTAACCACCATGTCACAAGCGTTTTCCTTTTCATCTGTAGATAATGTTATTTATTTTTCTATTTTGAGTGTTTCTTACTGATTCATGAAAGTTATTTTTATATTATACATGTTTGTGTTACAGTTGGAGCTCTACTTTCTGCCTAAGCATCTGTCCCACACATTAGATATAATACAAGTGGAAGTAGCAGTGAGATGTGCATAGAAGAGGGTACCACTTAAAAACTGTCCTTGACCTGGGTCTTAGACAGGATTGATGTATCTCAGTATTTTTCTGTCTGTTAGTGATTCATTCTTTCTGTCTCACCCCACTCTAAATCCATGTATTATTGATTTAATATACATGCTGCTGAGCACCTACTCTGTGCAAGGAAGGGATGTTGGGAATTGAAATTAAAAACAAAAACAAAAGCATGGTTTCTGCGCTCCCTGAGAATAAGGACTAATGTCAAGGACAGACAGGCAAATCAGGAGGAAAGATTCACAAACAGAAATGTCCCACTAAAGTAAAGCCCAGAGATCATAGAAGGTTAGTAGCGTGAGCTCTTAACCACTATGTCACCATGTAACAGTGGAGTTCATACCCTTGGAGTCAGCTGGTGGATCAGTGAAGGCTTTTGGGCCAACATTGGTCCCAGCCATCCTACCTTCCCATTCTTCTGTGGCTACCACCACATTCATCCTGCAGTTTGGAAAATGGCAAAGGAAAAGGTGGAAACTTACAAAGTCTTCTGTCCCCAGTAGTGGCTCCACTGTGAGGGTGTGGTGAGATCTGAGTATGATAAGCTGGGCTGTGGCACAGAATCTTCTTTTGTTTCAAATTCATTGAGGCAGGATTCTTGGAACTAGGTGCTTTTTCCTTAACCATCTTTCTCCTCTGCTTTCAGGCCTTCCTAGAACGTTACCTCAGTGCGGGTCCCACCCTGCAGTATGACAAGGATCGGTGGCTCTCTACACAGTGGAGACTTGTCAGTGATGAGGCAGTGACTAACGGGCTAAAGGATGGAGTCATTTTCGTCCTTAAGTGCCTGGACTTCAGCCTCGTTGTCAATGTGAAGAAAATCCCCTTCATTGTACTCTCAGAAGAGTTTGTAGACCCCAAGTCTCACAAATTCGTGCTTCGCTTACAGTCTGAGACATCAGTTTAAAAAGTTCTATATTTGTGGCTTTATTAAAAAAAAAGAATATATATAGATATATATATATATGTGTGTATACCGGAGGGGTGTCTTGTTTTGGATTCTTCATTGCTGGCTGAAACTGGCAGGCGATAGACCAGTATCCTTAGACCATCTGCACTTTATCTGGAAGGAAGTAGGTGACGTCTGCCCTGGAAAAATTGACATCTGACTCTTGTCAATGGGACTTCTCAAGAAGCCATTCCCTGGAGTTTCTCTGCAGCTGTAAACCAAATCAGAGCTGGTGCATTCTTGGGAACCTTGCCTTACAACTAGTCCCTGTCTTTCCTACGTGGCCATGTCCTCCCGTTGCTTCTTTTGGACCACCCATAGACGCCTAGGGCACATGTCTTTACCCTTTCAGGAACCAAGACACTACATGTCCACATGTCTGCATGCACATGTCCAGTTCCACAGCACCCTTACGGAGCCACGGGCCGTTCAGAAGATGCCTGCCTTTATCTTCATTCTTTGTTGCCTTAGGTTCTTCAGAGAAATATCACAACAAAAATGTGCACTATCGGTTTACTTTTTTCCCAAAGAAATAACCTATCTGTTGTATTTCTTACCCCATTTCCCTACGGACTTAAAGCAACTAGCCCCTTTGTCTGTGACTGTCTGCACAACTGTGCTCCATCCCACCGTCTCTAACACACACTCCACACAGCTCCACCTGGCTGGAAACGCTGACCAGGAAAGGTCAGTCTTTCAGGGCCTATGGGGACCTGGCTCTCTGTGCCCTCAGGCCCTTTGCACAGGTCAGTCCAGCATACGAGAAGTGTGGAGAGCCCGCCAGGGAGTACAGCGAGAGCAAACCAGCAGGAGCCACAGCCCTCCCAGTTCCCCTCCCCGGTGCCCACATCAACCAAGGGGAGACTAACACTGTGACCTTGGGATTGCCTGGTACAGCTTGGTGCTATCTGATTTTCCAGGGAGATAGTTCTGACAAAGTTTCCTATGGAGCCACCCTGCTGCGAGAGACCAAACATTGCCTACCACCATGGCAACTGCTGGTGTCCAGTCCCTGTGTTTTCTGACCACTGTATTTGTGAAACCTATAACCTCTGCTGGCTACTACCAGTAAAGGGGCTGGCTCAGCCCCTTTAAATTACTATGAGTTGCTGATAGAGTAGAGAGAAGGAAAATGTACAGGCTGTAGAATTCAGAGAAGCAGGAGTAGGGCGCTAGAGTATCCGTCCAGAATGATTATGTACATGATCTGTTTCTGAAATGCACCTGGTTTCAGTATGCTGTTCTCTGGCCCTGGGGGACAGATTCTTTTCTGAAGCCAGGGCCATCACAGAATCATACAGTCACCTTGCAGGGGGGCCTGTCTTTGCCTCCAGTCTTCACAGCGAACCTTGAGAAAATATGCACTCTTGGCTTTGCCAGGTATTTAGGGAACTCAGTTACCTGGCTTTCATGAAAGAGGGCATTGTCAAAATATTCTGTATGTGTGTATACTTTCACTGTTTGCATTTTGGATGTGGTACAGTATTTTCCATATCATTTTTAAAATCAGAATTGGCTTTGGGTATTTGTAATATGCCTATACCTGAAAAAGCAAACACCGTTCTTGAATCCACAGCCTACAGCTCACAAAGACGTGTTGGGAAAGAAGGAAGAGGAAGTGAGTGGCCTTGGCAGAGAGCCAAGATGTCCTTTAACTACATGTTTCCATTGATGAAAAATACATGTCATCCAACTGTGGTGCTCTTGTTCGTCTTGGTTTTTGCCCATAGATCCCTTCCAAATTGAAGTTCCTTATGATGATGTCTTTCTCAGGAAATATGTTTTAGAAGAGAAGGTGAATGATGGTGGAAGATGGTGAATGTGTCTTTATGGGCTGCATAAACAGGGTCATGCCTGGTGGCTGCTGCGCTGTGGACACAGTGCAGTTGAAAGTGCCATAAATGTATCTGTGTTGTAATTGTTTTGTGTCGTTGAGTTGGTTCCAGCTCATAGTGACCCCAAGTGACAGACTAGTTACCTCCCCCTGTCGAGTTTTCTTGGCTGTCGTGTCGTCTGTTCAGGAGCAGAGCACCAGGTCTCCCTTCGCAGAGCCACAGGGAGGGTTTGAACCACGAACCATCTGGTTAGCAGCTAAGTGCCTCTAGGGCACTACCAGTAAACTACATATAGTTAATTAAGCTCAGGCATCACAAAGATCTTGAAGAGGTCGCAGAACCAGGCAGTGTTAAATGATCTGTTACAACTAAGAGCACCCTAAGTTGCAGTGGACTTGACAGCAGCGGACAGCAGCAACGTAGTTGTTCACACTGTTAGTATTTTTAAATACTGTACTTCAGACTCTTATCTTAAATTACCAGCCTAGAAGGAGTGGGTTTGGAATCATGTGCTCTCTCCTGGGGCGTGTGTATTTCCAGCATGGTGGAGAAAGGTTAAATTAAGGAATTTATTTTCTCTCTGCCTGTCTTCCATCCTTTGCATGGACGAATGTCAGACTTTCTAAAATTATTGTTCTGGTTTTAAATTGAATATTGATTTTTTTTTTTTAACACGGATTTTATATTCAGTCCTTTTTGAAAGAATAACAAAATAAAATGCAGGATCTTTGTAAAGCCTTTGCACTTTCAGCCTCTTAATAGCTCAAGTTACTGGTGTGGTGGGAACAAGGTACTTGGCATTTAGGAATTTCAGATTCCAGAAAACCACATCACATAATTGAACACAATGCTTTTTTATTTCAGTTCTTGGGACCAATAGGTAGTTCTTTTCTTTTAAAAGGGGATAAATTGCCTTGAGGCTAGGAGAGTATATGTTCACTTTAGAGGACACAGAATTTCATTTTCCTGAAATGTTTATAGGTTTTTCTGTAACATTCAGCCTAAATTATTAAAATCTGAACATGCTGTGTTGAAGAATAGGTGAGCATAATGAAGAGGGGATTCCTACGGTTCATACCTTCCCTGGCAGTGTTTTAACCAATAGATACCTTTTGGTTCTTGAGTTTGTCCCTTTGTGAAGGTGTGAGCTTTCAATAATCCTTGAACCGAAGGTGGAAAAAAAGGTCTATGATCCTAGAGCTGGAAGGAATTTTAAGATTATTTAGGAGTATGCAAATTTGTATGAGAATGTACATTTTCACTCAGTCATAATAAAAAAAAAAGAGAAAAAAATTAGTTCATCCACCCTTTGCACTATCAGTGAAGTCAGAATGTGACACACTTTTGCTCAGTTTGCGAAGTAAGTCCCAGGAGGAAAACTGAACAGCTGGTTTCTTGTGATTACTTGACTAGCATTTTTTTAATTTTTTGGCTGTTATCTCCCTCTCTGGAAACCCTAGTGGTGTAGTGGGTTAAGTGCTATGTCTGCTAACCAAAAGGTCAGCAGTTGAAATCTGCCAGGTGCTCCTTGGAAACTGTGGAGCAGTTCTACTCTGACCTTTAGGGTCACATGAGTCGGACTCAGCCGCAGTGGGTTTTGTCCCCCTGTCTGCCTCTCTGCCCTCCCTTTCTCAGTCTATGTACAACACAAATTCTATCCAGCAAGTAGTGTGACAGCTCACTGGAAATCCTTGTCAATGAGGAGACTGTGGCTGTGCTGTGGTGTTGCATGGGAATGGGGTGCTCTCCTTGCACCTCTACATTGCTATGTCTCATCTTCCCTCTTGAGTGCTGCGCGTATTTAGATAACGGTTGTACCTCTGGGAAACCCTGGCGGCGTAATGTTTACGAGCTACCGCTGCTAACCGAAAGGCTGGCAGTCTGAATCCACCAGGTGCTCCTTGGAAACCCTGTGGAGCAGTAGCACTCCATCCAGCAGGGTCACTGAATCTCAATCAACTCAGACAGCTACGAGTTTGGTTTTGGGTTTTGAGTACCTCTGTAGGATGCCATGAACCTATTGGCTGACTCAAAGTGATTTTCATGTTTCTCCTAAGCAGCCCCCATCCGTAGACCCACAAATCCTGCTGTTTAAGGTTCCTATCCTGCTGTGTAAGGCTGCCTAAGGAGGGAAGGAGAAACTCTGGTGGTGTAGTGGTGAAATGCCATGGCTGTTAACCAAGAGGTTAACCGTTGAAACCCATCGGGCGCTCCTTGGAAACTGCATGGGGCAGTTCTACTCTAGCCTATAGGGTTGCTATGAGTTGGAACCAACTCAACAGTGCCTAACAACAGCAAAAGAGGAATGAGTACTTGTTTCTGCGTGTGTGAACAGTTCTGAGTGTATATTACCAAATGGATAGCATATTTGTGTGTGTGACATCCTAACAAACTAGTTATCTGTAGGAACTGGTGTATATGTCAGCAGGTCTTTGTATACGTGTTTATGTAGGTGAGTGTGAGAGTGTGTAGTTGTCCTTGTGTGTATGCCCTATATGTTGGAGACTTCTCAGTAATGCCTGTCTTTTGAGAGTTTACTGTAAAGCCAGAGCCAGTTACTTCTCCCTCCTCTCCTCCTTTGGTTCCACTGGCTTCTTCTCAGGAGTCGATGGCTTTAGCACAGGAATACCTTCTGGTGAGCCTGCCGGCTGCAAACAAAATCCATTTACACTCTTTCTTGCCCTAAGAGCCTACCCCCACACAGCAAGTAACAGAAAGACAAAGCTGTGTGCTAATTACTGCTCAAACTTTTCTTTCTTACTATATAAAGTCTCACAATATAACTTAAAAATTTGTAAAAAAAAGAAAAAGCAATGCTTGGTTATTCAAAACATGGAAATGTTAGCCTATTTATTTAAAAGTCCTGCAGTTATAAAGTGATAGAAGTACTTCTGGGCAGAGTTTGGGCTTTATGGGTCTTCTTATAAAAAATAAATTACTGTGAATGCTATGTAACCTTGTAGTCATATTCCGTTCTAAATATAAAATACCCTTAAGCCCGTAGCACAGCTGCTGAACGGTGTTCAGTGCAATAGTAATTGAAATCAGACTGTCCACCGAAGTTCATTGTGTTGAGCGTTTATAACCAGATGTAAGCTAAAAAAAAGGTCACATTTTTGACAACTTAGTATATTCTGGTCAAAGAAGGAAGGGATGGTTGCTCACATTTATCAGGTATTGTATACTAGGTACTGTTCTGGGCAGCCATTTATTATCCTACCAAGCCTTTAAGATAGGGATAAACCCTAGGTAATCAAAAAGAAACAGAAAGAAGGACTTTTCCATTACCACATGGCTAGTAAATGCAATTACACATCTAGGTGTTTGATTCTAAATTCTTGCTGACAGTACCTAGAGGTATGAACTAAAAGATGTACGTGAGTTGGCATTGTTTTGAATAGGATGGAGGGACCGAGGGACACTCACCACTGAACCAGATCCTGGGGTGGGGGTTTGATGAAGGCGAGTCACTTCTGGTCTTACACTGTGGGTTTATGTGAAAGCTGTAGCCTTACTTTGTTGTGCTGGCTGATTTCCTAGGAGATTGGCTTTGAAAGAATTCAGAATCCCCAGCTCACAGGCAAACAGTCCTGCTGGGATTGCACCTGATGTAGAACACAAGTGCCATTGTTCCCTGCCACTCCCCTTTGGTTTTGCCTCTCCTATTCTGGGTACAGAAGCCCCGGTGGCCAGTGATTAAGTGCTACAGCTGCTAACCAAAAGATTAGCAGTTCAAATCCTCCAGGCACTCCTCAGAAACTCCAGGAGGAGGTTCTGTATGTAGGATCACTGTGAGTTGAAATCCACTCAATGGCACTGGGTTTGGTTTTGGGGGTTATCCTAGACACAGGAAACCTTGGTGACATAGTGGTTAAGATTTATGGCTGCTAACCAAAAGGTGGGCCCTTCAAATCCACCAGGCACTCCTTGGAAACCCTGCAGGGCAGTTCCACCCTGTCCTATAGGGTCCTACTGTGAGTCAGAATTGACTCAACAGCTATGGGTTTGGTTTTGGTTTATCCAGGAGACAGTGCAGACCAGGACTACCCACCTGGAGCCTTGGACACAGAGAGGTATCCAGCGGCTTTCCCTGGCTGTGCCTATACTGGGGAAGCTCTTTCTTGGTGATGTGATAAAATCACACATGGCTCTTCACCGGTGCAGTGGGAGAGGGTCTGTCTAAAGGCCCAGCTGCAGGGACGTTTGGATCCAGAGCCCTCATCTTTGAGCTTGACATTCCCTGCATGCGATTCACATTTCTCTGCTGTTTCCTACACTTGGAGCTGTGATAGAGACATAAAATAGGACTCTAAAAGTGTGGTGTTTTGCTGTATTCCTGTGTCTTTCAAGTTTTGATCCATGTGTATAAACTCATTTTTCTCTCCCATTGTATGCTTTTATTGGAGGACAGGAAGGGAAGATGGCATTCACATCCCTGTATTGCCACTCTAGGAATTAAGACAGACTTCTAAATGGTGGGTAAGAAATGTAAAACTACTGAATAAAACTAGATTTTAGGACACGGGACATCCCTTTGAGTGGGCCTTGCCCCATTTCTACTTGTCATGTGCTGTCTAGTCCATTCAGGCTCATAGTGACCCCGTAGGATAGAGCAGAACTGCCCCATAGGGTTTACAAGGCTGAAATCTGTACAGGAATAGATCTCCAGGTCCTTCTTCCCAGGAGCCTCTTGGTGGGTTGGTACCTCCAACCTTTGCATTAATAGCTGAGTGTTTACCCATTGCACCACCAGGATGCCTTTAGTTCTACTCTTGTTTCATCTGTAAAATAAATCTCATCAATGGATTGTTTTAGAATCTCTTCAACACAACAGATTATGAAAGTCTGAACCAGCACATTAAGGGTTAACTTCCAGTGAGGTGCGAAGAGTACCAGTTGGAAGGTCTCTCTCAGCCTAGGAACAGGAGTGTTTTGTCCTGTGTCTTAGTAAACTAAAACACTTCAGTCCTAAGCCTTGAGGGCAATTGTGAGAAGCCACCTGATTTTTATCTTAAAAGAGTGTCTTTGGCACTGAAATCATACTTGGATAACAAATATTTGAATATGCAATTACCTGATTTTGTGGGCATATCAAAGCTTCAACTCTGAGGACCAGAGACTTACTCAGGGAATTACTAATGGGACCTGGGGCATCTGATCTGCAGGTGCCAAGTTTAGTTCAACTCTTCATGATAAGGAATTTAGAATAGTCACACATGCCATTCCAGGGACCGGGTGGAAAGAGGTCGCCATTGCTTTTCATTTGCCAGCACCCCTCAAATACAGAAGTAGTGAACTAGTAGTGTTGGTCATAGTTTTTGTTTGTTTGTTTGTTTGTTTTAAGGAACAGAAGAAAATTCAAACTTGGATGACTTCTTAATTCTATAATGGATTTTCTGTAGGGTTCCATGAGATGACCAACTCATGTGGGAATCCTGTATTATGATGTGATAAACCAGAGTTGATTTGCAAGCAGTTGCTTAAAGTGAAAGACCATTATCCTGGTGCTGTACCAGCGAGGGTAAGGGCCCAGAGTGGGTGGATACTGGCTCACTGTGGTGGCCAACTCAGCTTGCCTTGAGGTTGGACCACTTCTTCAAAAAAGGTGATAGGGAGTGAGCCAGAAGCGCCTGGGCCAGGTCTTACGTGAGGGAAGCGTATCTGTCAATGGCTTTTGTGTTGGGAATACTTGATAGTTTTGAATTTAGCATCCAGCATCAACATAGAAAAGTTAATGAAGTCATTTGTCTGATGGATTCACAACTGTTGGTGCAAATATGGGACCAGGGACTTTTGTATTCTCTCCAATTTGTTAATCCTATGCTTGGTAACCAAGAGGTCTCTGTTCATGGTCACTCTCTGTGTATGGCAAAGCCCAAGTGTGATATCCTATGTAAACTGGGTGGTGGGCTCCATGGAGACATTTGAAACATGTAAATGAATGAATTACAACCAGCAGCCATCTGCACATGTATGTTCATTTACCGTCATAGGATTTATGCTATGACCCTCTTTATTGTAACAACACTAGTGGTGTTAACCTCTGTGATGGATATACAGCTAATCTGCATCCAAGCTGTTTTGTTTTCTTTTTGGTTTTCCATTATAGCTCTCCTCCATCCCAATTAACTGTAAGACATTTCACACTTCACATTTTTTATACTGTAAAATTTGGAAAATAAATTGAAGTCCCAAATCATATATTGTGTCTTCTCTGCATGTATGTGATTGTTTCAGTCTAGAAGTTATTTGCTTTTTAGGGGACATTTTCACTCTCACATGATTTTGAAATCCTCTTCAAGGTAACCTGTCAAGTGTCTATGAAAACCAAGATAGTTATTATGATAGCAGAATGGGAAAGTATGATTGCCATTGTAACAAAAAATACAACTTGGCTGTCAATCATTTTGTGATCAAGAAGCATGTTTTAAATGAAGACTAAAAATTAAATTCTTGGGATGAAAACTTGGAAATGAAGCAGGCTTTCTGAGTAAATTAGCAAGCAAAAGATCCTCTGAATTAAGCAGGATGGGAGAAACATTTTAGATACCTGGATGTGGAAGGATACCGGATCGTTTTTGTGGATGGTTTGATAATTGGATTAAATTACTTCAGATATTTAGATATTTTTTATGCATCCATTTGAGTTAGTTCTATTTAAATAGAACTGTGCTCCACAGGGAAACCCTGGTCACATAGAAGTTAAGTGCTGTGATTGCTAACCGAAAGATCAGCAGTTTGAATCCACGAGGTGCACCTTGGAACCTTTAGGGACGGTTCTCCTCTGCCCCACTGGGTTGTTATGGGTCAGAATCAACTAGATGGCAACAGGTTTGATTTTGGTTATGCTCCATAGAGTTTTCAGTGGCTGATTTTTGGTATGTAGACTGCCAGGCCTTTCTTCTGAGGTGCTTGTGGGTGAACTCAAACCTCCAGTCCTTCAGTCAACAGGAAACATTTAACATCACCCGGAAATTACTTACCTGTGATAGGTTATAGAAATTTGGAAGAATTTTGAATACCTCAGGTGATAAACTATCAGATTATGGAAGTGGAGCAAGGGATATTGGCATGGCTACTGCTCACCAGAGCCAGAGGTGGGGCTCCCCAATTGTAGGGTGAGCATGGGTGATGTCCTAACTTCAAGAGAGAACTGGCAGTTTCCTATGGGTGTCAGTGTGTCACTGAAGCATCATCTCATTATACAGGGTGATGTTTGCATGGAGAACCCAAAACCGTATCTGACTTTTGGGTATGTCCTCTGTGTTTACTCTGGATATGTTCTTGTGGTTCAAGCAGTAAAGAGAATTACGAGAAACTCACTTGAGTCTGTCTCTGGACTTTCTGAGGAGGAAAAAAATATCCGTTACTTTGGTTTATGTATAAAGATGGAGCTACATTTACATCCCTTAAAAGTGTTTGTGTGACCCTGGGAGAAATTACCTGATCCTTCTGTATCTCACTCAGTTTCCTCATTTGTAAAGTGGAAATAGTAACAAGACACAGCTCCCAAGACCATTGTGAGGGTTAAATGGGATAATTATATAAAGCATTTAGCTCGGTGCTCCAGGTTATAAAAGGTGTTTCATAAATACCGGCTTAAAATTTTCTAGACCAGTAACTAAACAGCATTAGTACTTACACACAGTAACAGCTTAATATCCTGCCCCTCTCATATAGAAGCACTAGTGTGGTTTAGACTTAATGAATATTACTGAGGCCCCTGAGAATGAGGAAATGTTCTTACTTTCATGATGGATCACGCTCCTTGGCTATTTGTAAGATTAGCTTCAAGATTGCTTTGAAAATGTATTTCCCCAAGATCTTATTTACAGTGCAGCTGGTCCTAGGCTGGCTGGCAACTCAGCCCAGCTTGGGAAGCATCTGTCTTGTTTGGTGAGGAGGAAGAAATGAATAAGGAGGCCCTGAGTCAGATCCGACTCGATGGCACTTGGCTGGCTGGTGATACAGTGATTAAGTGCTACACCTGCTAACCAAAGGGCCAGCAGTTCAAATCTGCCAGGCACTCCTTGGAAGCTCTATGGAACAGTCCTACTCTGTTCTGTAGGATTGCTCTGAATCAGATTCTACTCAGTGGTGGTGGGTTTGGCTTAGTGGATAAGCTCTGATGGGAAACCTAGTGATGTAGTAGTTAAGTGCTGTGGCTGCTAGGTAAAAGGTTGGCAGTTCAAATCCTCCAGACACTCCTTGGAAACTCTGTGGGGCAGTTCTACTCTGTTTATAGGGTCACTATGAGTTGGAATTGACTCAATGGCAGTGGATTTGGTTTGGTTTTGGGTAAGGTGAGATACTCAGCAGTGCAAGGGAATCATAGATATTCTGTTAATCACATTTCCACCTGTCTACATCCATCCATACTCAGTAAATAAGTATCTAGTTTGTGCTGGGCCAAGTACTAGGGACTAGAGATAAAATCATTATATGTCTTGCCTTCAAGGAGCCTACAGCTTAGTGAAAGGACAAGCATACAAATGTAAGGTACAATTCAAATGATAAATGCCACAATTCAGGACACGCACAGAGTGCCATGGGAGCACAGGTGAAAGAGGTATTTTCAGATAATGTAGGTGACTGGATAGATAATATCATCCGAATTGGAACTCCATGAAGAGGAAAAGATAATGAGTTTGAGTTTTGTTATACTGAATTTGAATTAAGGCAATTGAATGACTGAGTCTAAAACCAAGGAGAAATGTCAAGATACCCAGATTTGAAGGTCATTAGCACATAGCTAGTAGCTGATGAGTATGGATGAGACAGCCTTGGACATGAGTACAGAGTTGAAAGAGAAATGGAAACAGAAATGTCAAGATTACCTGAGACAGTTGAATGATTGGGTCTAAAACCAAGGTGAGATGTGAAATTACAGACCCAGCTTTGGAGGTAACTGATGAGCATGGATGATATTGCCTTGGAAATGTGTGTAGAACTGAAAGAAAGACTGAAACCTGAACATTTCAAGCACAGGGAAAGGAAGAGATGTCAGAAGAAGGGATAAAAAAGACTAATCAGGGAGGTAGGACAGGAGCCAGAATCTCTCTGAATGAGCAGGATCAGAAGAATTGAGAGAAGAGTTTCAAGAGTCTTAATGTTTTGAAAACAGGAGTTTAATGGTGGAGTTAGTCAGCTGCTATTCCATAAAAGGATTGTCCTATTTCCAAACAATTTGCACAGTGCCTTACACATGTGTTAAAAGAATGAGAGAATAAACTAAAATTTTATAATACACACTTGACACTAAAAGCTACAGAGCACAATATAGCTAGTATGACAGTTCAGAAGGCACATTGGGAATTTGTTTTCAGTGCCACAGGGCATTACCATGAACTCCAGTTATTGCAGTACTGGTCACCAGTGAGACTGTTTATAAATGGAAAATGAGTCAACCTCTGGATAAACCAACTTTTACCTGAAACAGACTGGGCCACTGGCAGGGACAGAAGAGGAAACCAGATCCCGTCTCAAGCTAGGAACCCAACTGACCAAGTCAAAGACACAAACTCATCAGCAAAATTAAAAGCCTTTAATCCTTCCAGATCCTACTCCCATATGTGTATATGTGAAACTTGTCATCCAGAGAGAAATTCAGAAGAGCAAATCAACTCCTCACTCCAGTACCCTAATCTGCTAGAAATGATGGTGTGACACCAGTGCACAGGTGTTTCAAAGTCCTTCAATGGCCACCCAAAGACCTGGCTCTGAGCTCATAATGATCTGGCCCACATCATAAATAATAAATTTAATAAACCTAAGAAACACTGATTTACAAACTTGTTTCCAAGGTTGGGCCTTCTTCAAGAAGGATCTTCTTGGCTTGGGGTGGGGTTTTAACTGATGTTCTAGGTACAGGTGTTAAATGGATTCTATTTCTTCCCTTGCTTCTGATCTTACTAACTTGTGAGTTAGTAAGACATCAGTTCTGTCACTGTCATAGTCAGAAATAAATGAACTTGATGAAAGGTTGCCGGGAGACTCTTCTCAGACTGCCAGACTATGGGGCTGCTGTGACTCTTGATGGTCTGGCCAAGAACAAGAGCTATCTTGTGGTAGTCAAGACAGCCAACACAGGAGTAATTCTGGCCCCTGCTGAGTGGGATTGCTGGATTGAGCAAGGCATTGCTTGTTGAACTGTACTGCTCCTGATGACAAGGGAGTGGGACAGGAGATGTTGGAGGAAGAAAAGGAGCTGGCTGAGCATGGGGCATGGCTTGCTTCCACCCTTTGCTATCTCAGTGACAATGGGTGGATGTGATTCTGTTTTCATCAGAATCGTTTGAAGTTGGGGTTATTCATCATCATCACTGTCATCATCCTCTTCATCAGAATTATTGTCATCATCATCATCATCATCGTCATCATCATCGTCATCTTCATTGTCGTCATCTTCAGTGTTTATCTTTCCAGAAAGCACATCCTCAATCCAGTCTTCCAGCTCCTCAGCGGTGGGCAGGTCATCATCATCCGGAATGTCCATCCAGACACTGTCGGCCTGCAGTGGGGGACAGAATGAAAGAGCCAGCGAGTGTGTGCGTGAGGGACGAGTCAGACCCATGGGCTACGAGTAGCTGTGCTGAGAGAGTCCTGAGGTCATTTACATTTATTAGGAATAGGCGCACTTTTGTTAAATGGAAATGTCAAGTTGAAAAATGGTGTGTGTACTATCCTGTTTTGTATAATACAAAAAGAAATATGTATTCCATTTTACATATGTGAAAATTCCGGTAAGATACCCATGGAACTACTGCAATTATTCCCTTAGCAAATGGGACTATGGATAGGGTTAGGGCAGTGGGAAATACTTTCCCTTTTTGTGTTATATCCTATGGTTCTGTTTTAAATGTTTTATCTCAAGCAAATTTTGTTGTTCGTCTTCTTAATAACTAAATGAATGGAGAATTCTCCAGATAATCAAGCATCTGCCTACCAAGAATGCAAAAGGACAATGCTAAATGGTCTCTGCTCACAAGCAATTCCATCATAACTTATTATGGCTCTAACGGACTCTCTGTGACAATCACTTTCTGTCCATTGTGTGCCTGGTAGTGTCTGTCATACTCTGCTTTGTCATCATGGACCCGCACCAAATGTGGGGATGGAGGACTACAGCTCCTCACACTCTGTCAGCCTATCTCACTAGCCTTTCCCACCCTCAGTTCAATGGTGTTTGGATGGTGGGGAAAATGCACCTAGCCTGACTCACACCATTTTCTTTCTTCTTTTCTATAGGCCTGCTCTCCTGCCTGGTGTTCAGGCTGTGGGGTGTTTGTCTGTGTGGACTTCTGAGCCACAGCTGACCCAGTACCCACTATGTAATAGCAGCTCCAAGAGTGTTTCCCTGGGTAGAATAGTCAGCAAGCTAGGTTCGGCTGGCCACATAAGTATGGAATGATGCCATGGAAGAGAGTCACAGAACCAGGTGGGGACAGATACAGAGACCACGCATGGGCTACACTGGCAATCTGCCTGAGGTCAGGCAGGCCAAGGCTTCTGCTGGGGTCATAAGGGGCTGACCTCTTCGTGATCTCACAGTCTAGGCTACACAGCAGAAAACAGGGCAGGCTGAGCATGCCCATACTTTTCTCGTGGATACTCACATCTGTCACATTCACCACCCCAATCTGTGGCCTGAACAGGTCAATCTTGAAAGTCTTTTCCCAGTAGGCAACGAGCTGCAGTGATAAAGAATAAAGTTAGATAGCAGGCAGAGAGAATTTCTTGTTGAAGTCACTTTCCATGGCTGGACCTCCCCACTTCAAACAACCTCTCTCCCCTGCCCCCGCCATCCCAGTACAGTAACTAGGCCAGCATTGGTCAAAGGTTTGCAAAAGGCATTTAGGAAACTGAAGACTTGGATCCAGACCTCAAACACTTCAAACAACAACAACAACAGAAAAAGATGTCAGAAACAGAACTGTGAAAACATGTAACATGAAAGCTCCTACAACTGCAAAATAAGGAAGGCTGTTACAGAGGTGGTCCAAAGTTGTCTCTCATGCAATTTTGTTCCATAAGCTGGCATGTGAGTAAGTAAGACCATTTGTTCGTTCAAACAGGTTTGGGTTCCATGTGGGTAGGTTTCTGAATGTGGCAGGACTAAAGGAGCAAGGGGCCAGGGGCTAAGAAAATGTCAGTGTTCAGCAGTAGAAAATCTCCCAAGAGGAACATCCAGATCAATTGGCACAACTAAGATTTTCTTTTTAAGAAAATGGTCTGCATCCCAACTCTGTGTGCGGCATCTGGGGTGTTAAAAGCTAGCAAGCTGCCACCTACGGAGCATCAGTTGGTCCCAATACAACTGGAACAGAGGAGAATGAAGGACATCAAAACCAAACCAAACCAAACAGTGCCATAGAGTCAATTCCAAGTCATAGTGACCCTGTAGGACAGAGTGGAACTGCCCCATAGAGTTTCCAAGGAGCACTTGGCTGAGTCAAACTGCCAGTCTCTTAGTTAGCAGATGTAGCACTTAACCCACTACGCCACCAGGGTTTCCAAAGGACATCAAAGACACGAGGAAAATGTTAGCCCACGAAACAGAACGGGCCAAATGATCCAGAGTCTACACCAGCATGAGACTAGAAGAACTAGATGGTGTCTGGCCACCACCAATGTCTGCCTTGAGAGGCAATACACTGTAGACTCCCTGACATAGGAGACATAAAACAGGGGTGCAGATTCTAGAGGTCTGTTAAAAGACCAGACTTGATGGCCTGATACCCTGGAGGGTCCCCCAAGAGCATGGTCCCTGATCTCGCTCCTACCCCAGAGCTGAAACCAGCACCAAAGACAACTCTTTAGACAAAAATTGGACTGGACTGCAAGTCATGAGGCTATTGGAGCAGCTGCACTATAGTAATGAGATGGGAGGTGCAAAGCAGAGAGAACAGGGGTAGGTTGAATGCATATGGGCAGTATAGAGTACAAAGGAAGAATGAGCTGTCACAGGGTTGGGGTAGCAGATGGAGTTACATAGGGTTCTCTATATGGGGTTTAATATAGCAAATTGACTTCATTTGTAAACTTTCACTTAACTACAATAAAATTATTAAAAGAAAAGAAAGAAAATTTTCAAAGAACACATATGGCCTGATGGGGACTGGTGTTATTCAGGAATTTATAAATCAAAATAATCTGAAGATTTCTCTCTCTCTCTCTCTCCTCTCTGTATCTTTTTTTTTTTTTTAAGATTGAATGAAAATGTACATTCCCACATAAATCTGCATGCTCACCTATAGGCAGCTCCCACTGCTCTCCCTGCCTGGTGACAGCACTCTCTTCCTCCCTGCTCCATACATACCCTATCCTCCCAAAAGTCTCCTATCCCCTCCTCTCCACTTACTCCCCTCCCTCCAGTAAGAGGTCAGCAGGATGATATCCTACAGATGCATAGAATCATAAAGTGCCCCCAAAATAGGGTCACCCTGCGTCACCACATCCAATCCATTGCTGTCCAAAGAGTTGACTTTCACTATGATTTATGGACAGGGGCAGCATCAGGGCCAGTAGCCATGCTCCCAGGGGAACCCCAAAGCCCCTGGACCATCAATTTCAGTCCTTTAGTGGATATTTCAGGGTGCACCCTTATTTATTCTTATGTTGCCAATGAGACTCAATTTTATGAGCTCCATCGCAGCTATCACTGGTGGTGGCCAGGCACCATCTGGTTCTTCTGGTCACAAGTCAAAGTAGACACCGACTCAAGTGAGTCTCTCTGTCTTCTGCGTTCTCTTTCCCTCATGTAGTTATGGATCTCAGAGATCATCCACTCCTGTTGAGTTGGGACCATTTGTTGTACCCTCAGATGGTAGCTTAGCAGCTTTTAATACCCCAGACACCACTCACTGATGTGGGGTGCAGAGAGACCTCATTAGCAAAAAGCTAATTGTACCAATTGGCCTCGATTTCACCTGAGACCACGGTCTGCAGCCCCCTGTCCCAGCTACTGTCCCTGCAATACTGGATTAAGGTGGGAGGAGTACTCAAGTTGTGTTGAAGTTCAGTTATTATTGATCTTTCTTCTAATGTGTGCTGTCACCTATTTCACCCAACCAAATTTCTATTAACTGTCTAATCTAAATCCTCCCCCTCCACCCTCCTTTCCCACCCCTGCAGCCATCAAAGAGTCTTTTCTTCTATGCATGAGTCTGATTTTAAGTTCTTATCATAGGGGTTTCATACAATATATGTCCTTTTGTTTCTGACTGCTTTCACTCAACATAATGTCCTCCAGTTGAAACCAGGTTATGAGGTGTTTCCTGAAATCATCGTTGTTCTTTATCATTGCATAGTGTTCCGTTGAATATATATACCATAGTTTACCTATCCATTCCTCTGTTATTGGGCATCTGGGTTGACTCCATCTTTTTGCTATTGTGGACTGTGCTGGGATGAACATTTGTGTGCATGTATCAGTTGGTGTGAATGGCCTTGATTCTGTAGGCTGTATTCCCAGCAGTGGAATTACTGGGTCAACTGGTATAACTATATCCTGAAGATTTTTCTCTTGCAAAACTAAGGCATATATGTAAAGCAGGAAAACTCTAGACCATCTACAAGCTTGTCTAACAAAACAGTTGAGATATATCAGAAACACAACCAAGCATAATTGTACTGTATGTGGTCTTTACAGCCATGATTTTTTTTATTATTACTCAGAGTTACAACTTTGTTCTCAAGTGTTATGGAAGTCTCTGCCTTTGCTTCACCATCCTTTACAGCGGATTGGGTATCAGGACCCCTGAGATCACTTACTAGGTGCTGTTGAATCGATTCCAACTCATGGTGACCACATGTATGTCAGAATAGAACAGTGCTCCATAGAGTTTTCAAAGCCTGATTTTTTGGAAGCAGATCACCAAGTCTTTCTTCTGAGGCACCTCTGAATGGACTTGAGTCATCAATCTTTTGGTTAGCAGCTGAGCACATTGACCATTTGCATATCCCAGAGGCCCAAAGCAAATGAGCACTGTTGTTGTTAGGTGGCACTGAATTGGTTTCAACTCAGAGCATCCCTTCATACAACAGAATGAAACATTGTCTGGTCCTTTGCCATCCTCACAATCACAAGTATCCTTGAGCTCATTGTTGCAATTGCTGTGTCAAACCATCTCATTGAGAGTCTTGTCTTTTTCATTGGCACCCTATTTTACCAAGCATGATGTCTATCTCCGAGGACTGGTCCCTCATCATAACATGCCTGAAGTATGTGAGATGAAGTTTTGCCATCCTCACTTCCAAGTGGCTTTCTGCCAGTAACTTCTTCCAAGACAGATTTGCTCATTCTTCTGGAAATCCACGGTATATTCGATAATTCTTTGATAACACCATAATTCAAAGGCTCCAATTCTTCTTTGGTTTTCCTTACTCATTGTTCAGCTTTCACATACATATGAGGCAATCAAAAACACCGTGGCTCGGGTTACACACTCCTTAGTCCTCAAAGTGACATCTTTGCTTTTTAACACTTTGAACAAGTCTTTTGCAGCAGATTTGCACAATGCAGAAACCCTGATGTCATAGTGGTTATGTGCTATATCTGCTAACCAAAGGTCGGCAGTTCAAATCTACCAGGCATTCCTTGGAAACTCTATGGGTCAGTTCTACTTTGACCTGTAGGGTTGCTATGAATTGGAATTGACAGCAGTGGGTTTGATTTTTTTGTTTTGTTTTGTTTTACAAAATGCAATACGTTGTTTGATATGCTGCTTGTTGCTTCCATGGGCATTGATCATGGATCTAAGCAAAGTGAAATCTTTGACAACTTTGGTTATTTTCTCAATTTATCATGACATTGATTAAAGGTTCATTTGTGAGGATTTTTATCTTCTTGATGTTGAGGCGTAATCCGCACTGAAGGCTGTGGTCTTTTATCTTCATCAGTTAGTGCTTCAAGTTGTCTTCACTTTTAGTAAGCGAGATTGTATCATCTGCGTAACGCAGACCATTAATGAGTCTTCCTCCAACCCCGATGCTGCATTCTTCTTGGCATAGTCTAGCTTCCCAGATTATTTGCTCAGTGCCTTGGTTATCCAATGCTGCTATAACAGAAGCAACACAAGTGGATGGCTTTAACAAGCCAGATTTATTCTCTCGCAGTCTACTGGCTAGAAGTCCAAATTTAGGGTGCCAACTCTAGGCTTTTTCTCTCTGTCAATCCTGCAGGAAGGTCCTTGTCATCCATTTTCCCCTGGTTGAAGAGCTTCTCAGTGCAGAGACTCAGAGCCAAAGGATAAGCTCTGCACCTGGCACTGCTCTCTTCGTGGTGGGAGAGTCCCTTCCTGTCTGCTTACTACTCTGTTTTATATCTCAAAAGAGATTGACTCAAGATACAACCTAGTTCTGTAGCTTGGGTCCTGCCTCATTAATATAACAGCCTCTAATCCTGCCTCAGTAACATCGTAGAGGTTAGGCTTTAAAACACATGGGATAAATACATCCGATCACATGATGGAGGACAATCAAACAATACTGGGAATCATGGCCTAGTCAAGTTGACCCACATTGTATAGGGACACAGTTCAATCCATAACACTCAGCATACAGATTGAATAAGTGTGAGTAAAGGATACAATCCTGACACGCACATCTCCTGATTTTAAACCATGTAGTGTCCCCTTGTTCTGTTTGAATGATTGTCTCTTGGTCTATGTGTGGGTTCTACATGAGCACAATTAAGCATTCTGAAATTTCCATTCTCCAGCTTCATTCTGCATGGACTTAATCTCCTCAGTTTTATTTAATCACAGTATGACAAGTCATGATTAATGCAACTAATGATCATTACTGACAAAAGATAAAGGTATCATTTATAGTCTAATGATAACTGTCTTAGGCTGAGTTGTCTAGAGAAGCAAAACCAGTTAAGCATGTATGTCTAATTATACATATGAGAGAGATTTGTCTCAAAGAATTGGCTGCTGTGGCTGTAGAAGCTGGTAAGCCCAAGTTCATGGGTCAGGATCAGGCTAGAGGTTTCTTCTGACTCATATAGCTGCAGGGGCTGACAAACCTACAATCAGCAGGTCAGGTGGCAGACTTCTATCTTATAGCCTGTAGAGGCTGCTGACTCTAAGACTGACAGGTAAGACAGAAGGCTGCTGGCTCACAGGTTGCAGAGGCTGATGAATCCCAAGATTAGCAAGCAATACACCAGACTTTTGGCTCAAGTTCCAAGAACCAGAGGTCAGATGATGATAAGCTGGATGCAGGGTCCAGAGCAAGCAAGTGAGCTTTGCCAAAGAGTTAATATTTATACAAGATGCAGGCCACACTCTTGAAGAAACTCCCTTATAACTGATTGACTCATTGGATCATATCATGGAGAATGACTGCATCATTACCCAACTGCCAAACCACTGAGAACTAATGGCCTAGCCAAGTTGACACACGACTTGAGTCATCACAATAATTAAACTCGTGCTGATTACCAGCTGTTTACCTTTACCTAAAGCAGTCAGTCAGTCAAGTTTTCATATCAGACAGATCAAGGTTGTACTATTACATCTACCACTTACTAGCTTTATTTTCTCCCACTGTTGGGGTTTGCTTCATCTGTAAAACGAGGGTTCCAAGAGTACCTACTTCATAGGTTGTTTGTGAGGATTAAACAAGACAATGCAAGTAAAGTGCTTGCTCTAGTTCCACACATAAACTATACACAACAAAGCATATTCTTTCTGTTTTTTATTATTACCATAGGGTTTGTGTTTTGTACAAAACTCTGTTAATTTTAAAACAAAGCATAATCAAGGTTTTCCGGCTGTTGTGGTTGACACAAGCAAAAGCTTGGACTTTAAGGTTCTTGTGTGATCAGCATGTGCTGGATACTGTGCTAGGTCCAGGTAATAATATGATGAGCAAGACAGAGATAGTGTCTGCCCTCAGAGAGCTTCCTCCTTTCCATGAAGTTCTTGTAACTCTATGCAAAATATTCTTCTTTGGTTTTGATTACTTAGTAGCTCATATTGCCTCAGAATTATAGCCTCCACCCAGAAAAGGAGGGGACAGTGATGGTTCAGTGACAGAATTCTCTTCTTCTAAGCAAGAGTCCCAGGTTCAATTCCTGGTCAATACATCGCATGTGCAGCCAACGCCCATCCACCAATGGATGCAGAACAGGTTTAAGTGGAGCTTCCCAACTAAGATAGACTAGGAAGAAGTCCTAGTGATCCACTTCTGAAAATCAGCTAGTGAAAGTCCAGGGATCGCAACAGTCCAATCTGCAACTGATCACGGGGATGGTGTTGCACTGAGTCATATTTTATTCTTCTGTGCAAGAGGCCGCCTTGATGCGGGGCCAACTTGAAGGCAGCTAACAACCCAGAAAATAAAGGAGGTTATAGGTAGGAGTTGTGGTGGATGGAGGAGTAGCCACAGAGCTGTTGGGGGAAGAAAGTCACCCAGCTCACTTGACTGGGCCCCTTAGAGAGTCCTTACCTTCTGGTTCCTAGTGAGTGTGAATAGTGACCAGGCTGTCAACTCAAAGGCCAAGATCTCAACCTACAGCGGGTGACAGAGACTCTGGGTTTCTGGCAGCGTGCATACCTATTTCACTCCCTCCTCTTGCTTCTAGGTCTTATGTGACACTCAAACATCGGTCTGTGAAAACAGCCAAGGACAGGCCCTGGTCTGAGCCACTCACCAGAGGAAAGTCATCCGGGTCAATCCACACAATGCTCAGGTCAGGATTGTCGGTGTTGTCCCGGGCAACCTGTTTCAGGATCTCCAGGAACTCATAGCCATCTGCAAGAGGGTTCCAGAAGTCTGAGTTACCTTTGCACCCACACAGTTCTAACATGGAGAGCAGACAGTAAGTACAATTGTCCCTTGGGGGCTTCTTAGACATGCATGCCCTCAATTAAAGGATAATTTTATAAAACAAGTCAGACAAGAGCCCCAGCCACAAAATAGCTTATGCCAAGAAAACAGTAAACTTTTCAGTAAGAAGATTAAAAGTTCCCAGAAACTGGTTCTAACCTGAACGCATGTGAGCGCTGACCAGTCTTAGATCAGGAAACTTAACCCCAAAGCAGAGAAGACCTGCCTGTTCTTCATTGCTTCTGTGTCATCTCTTGAGACAGATAATTTGCTATTCCGTGGTCTACAGACCAATGGTTATGTAAACAATGTAGTAAACTAGACCTTAACTTTCTGTGACGTGGAATTCTAAAAGCTTTAAGTTAAATGAGTCTCTGATTTAGTTGTTTTCATAGTAAGCTCTCTCTTCCTTGGCAAGTGTTGTTGGAGATGGCTTTGAGACAGTAACTAGGGTTTCTACCCTCTCCCACGAGTTCCTTCTATACTCTAAATTAAAATCAAACTTGTTGTCATTGAGTCAATTCTGATTCATAGCAACTCTACAGTATCAAGGCTATAATCTTTACAAATGTAGACTGCCCTATCATTCATCATTGAGCAGCTGGTAGGTTTGGACTGCCGACCTTACAGTTAGCAGCCAGTGCTTAGCAATTGTGTCACGAGGGCCCCTATTTAGTCAGCAACATCCATTGCTTTGGGGGGAGGGATGATTCATAGAGAAACAGAGATAATCCTTGCAAGCTTCAAGAATACAGACCTTTTACTTTCAAACGCCTAAATCTTGAATAACTGGGAACATAAAATTTATGCCATAAAGGAAAACTTTTGAAGAATGTTTAGTAAGAGGAAGCACAGTGTAAACCTTCAGCACTGCCCATCTCTCAACTAGAAATAGAGAAAAGAGATTAGATTCTGGAAAGCTGCTCAGAATAAGCTCTGAGCCTGTGTATGTGTGTGTATGCACATGTGTGTGTGCATGCACACACCAGTGCACGAAATCAAACCATTGTGCATATGCCCACATACAGAAATTCCATAGTTTTAGGGAATTCCAGAGTACAAGGGATCCATCATTTGTTTCAGAATGAAACTTAGGAGAACAGAAAGGTCCCAGACCATCTTAGAGCACACCTCAGTGTAGGAATACTATGGCAAAAAAATCTGCCAGAAGATTTTAGTTGCAAGTCCAAAAGAACCTCACAGTTGCTCTTTACCCCTGAACACAGCATATAGTAGGCTATAGCTGCCCCACCATGTTGTCTGGTTCCAAGAAACATAGAAGAAGCTGGGCGGGAGAGGGCAGATCTGTAGAAACTCTGCAGTTAGGATGGAAAACACCAGGACACCTCCTCAGGACCAGGGCTAGAGGTTGGAGAGAATGACAGACTTCTTTGCAAATACCAGTGTGGATAGATGATGGCGACTCCTACCACTCCTCCTACCCCTACCTGTGTCTGCTAACTGAAGAGACTGGGTCCTAGGAGTGGAAGAGTATCAACTATCAGATTCCACCATCCCGTCGTATACAACTCAAGATAGAAATTAAGATTAGGTTCTAGATAATAAAGAAAGTAACATCTCTTGTATGGCTGAAATTTCTGGTGTGGCCTGAAATTTATACGTTCTATTAAGTAATTTAAGGCTCATCGCAGAGGACAAAATAGTTGGTGCTTAACTACTAACCTCAGGATTGGTGACTCACGCCCACTCAAACGTACCATACATGAAAGGCCTAGTGATCTGCTTCCATAAGATTACAGCCAAGAAAACTCTATGAAACAGTTCTGCTCTGTAACATAAGGGGTTGGCAGAAGCCTGAATTGACTCAATTGCCATTTTTTATAACATAAGCAATTTAATTACTACTCAAGAATGCAGTATAACAATTGCTCTTTCTCTGCAAACTTTCTTTTGTTTACATTTTAATCAAAGATTCTATAAAATAATCCTGATCAAAAGGGAGAAAATGTGGAACAGAATTTACAATCCTCATGAACTCTAGATTTTCTGGAGCCACAGAGAATGAATCAACCACTAAATTATTGCCCTGAGATAATTTTTAAACATTAAACTAAGAACATTCCCTGAAGTCAAAACAGTTGCTTAACTTAACCAGTAAAAACATTCTGACTTCAGCATTACACTCTTTTAAGAGCTATCTGAATGGGATCAAATCAACAACAGCAACTCAGAAGATTAGATAGGAACCTTAGGAGTCACTCTATGAAACTAGCCCATAGAGTTCCCAAGGAGTGCCTGGTGGATTTGAACTGCTGACCGTTTGGTTAGCAGACATAGAGTTGCTATGAGTCATAATCAACTTGACAGCAATGGGGTTAATGAGAGAGGAACAGCTCAGAAAAGGACAGTGAGGGTGGCTGCACAACTTGAATGTAATCACTGTCACTCAGTTGAACGTGCAGAAACCATTGAATCTCTCTGTGTGTTTGGCTATGTATATTGTGAAAAACAACAAAATAAATTTAGAAGGAAGGAAAAGAAAAAAAAGGACTCATGTGACAAACAGAATGGAATAAGAATGTTGACTCATTGTGAAAATTTCTTTAGTAGCCCTAAACAATTTGTGTAAGAAATTGATAAATGGGCACTTAATTTGCTACATGAGCTTTTATGAAAAACACAATCAAGTATTATTTTAAGAAAGTTTTCTTGTTTAGCTGGGGTCCCAGAAAACTTCAGCCCCTCTCCATGGCTTCTGCTTGACAACTTTCTTCACTTTCCTGATGTGATAGCCAAAACTTTTGGTATACTAGCCTTGTTTGGTCTCTTGGTCAAGATATGTCTCAGCACTGCCTCATCTCTAATGTATCCCAGACAAAATGAGTACTAATTTCAGCAGCTCATTTTAGAGCTAACAAAGTTACCACTTTATTTGTTGCTTCTTCTTACAACAGATTCTGAGTGCCACTGCCCTCCCCTACCCCCAAATCAGGTGTTATAATCTGGAAAGCAGAGCGACCTCTAGGGAAGAAAAGGGACCTTCATAGCTTGTGGGTCCTTCCTGTCGAGATGGTTGGTAATTTTTCAATCTATACTCTGAGTTGTATTGCAAGTTAGATTGTATGACAGATGCCTGAAGTTGAGAGAGATCTATGCCTTGGAGACTTCATTGAGACCCTATAGGACAGAGTAGAACTGGCCCATAGGCTTTCCAAAGAGTGCCTGGTGGATTTGAACTGCTGACCATTTGATTAGCAGCCGTAGGGTCACTACGAGTTGGAATGGACTTGACAGCAATGGGTTTCTGGTTTTTTGTTTGGTGCCCTGGAGGTCATTAATCTCACACTACAGGTGGAGACCACTCCTGCTGCCGGTAGGTGTGGCAGAGAGGCCCAAGCCCCTCCAGGGTGTCACCTTTTGCTATTCTGTGGATACATGGTTCCTCTTCTGGGCATGTTGCTGAGCTAAACCCAACAAAAACCAAGCCCATTGTATCTGGAGGCAGACATGGCACCCCCTTGAGAACCAGCACATTTGTACATCATAAAAGTCCATAGGGAGCTTTCCTCCAAAACATGTATAGTTACAGCTTTCAGCAGATAAAAAAAGGGATGGTGATGAATGAGAGAGACAATGTCACCAGTAGCCTGGAGGACAAAAATAAATATAGACATGATCTTGACAAATCAGAAATTCATGAAGACAATGCGGTTCAACAGCACAGATACAAATTGAAGCAGAAAGTTGACTTTAGGTGGGAAAGACTAATTCACTTAGAGAGAAGGCAGAAGGCACACTTGTACGAGAGCAAGACCAACTATCAGAACCACAAGCCGAATATGGGGCAGCATTGTAGTTCTTTGATGGGACCAAAAAGAAAAATGACAAAAAAAAAAAAAAAAAAAAACCTAACCGCACAATGTTGGGATTTACACAAAGAGATGTTACATCTGTACAACAACTTTTTCTATCTAGGAGCAGATGCAAAGAAAGAATGAAGGAATAAAAGACAAGTTCTCCAAGGAGCAAAAGGAGTCCTTGGGTGACGCAGACAGTTAAGCACTTGACTACTATCTGAAAGGTCAAAGGTTCAAGTCCACCTAGAAGTACCTTGGAAGAAAAACCTCTGGATAAGCTCATTTGTACTCTGTACACCTGCGGTCACCACGAGTCAGCACTAACTCAACGGCAACTGGTTGCTGTTATTATTTTACTGTAAGAAAAAATGGAATGATTGGAGTTTTTAGAAACATAAGTCAAAAGTACAGCTGATGGCCTACTTTCAAGAATATGAAAGGTTTTTGTGAGGAGATTATCCTTTGTGTCTACCAAGGGACAAGGAAATCTTCAAAAACATTCATAATTTTTTTTTATTATGATTGAATGAAAATGTACATTCCCATATAAATTTGCCTGCTCATCTGTATGCAGTTCCCAAGGCTCCCCCTGCCCCGTGACAGCACACCCCTCCTCTCTGCTCCATACATGTCCTATCCTCCCAAAAGTCTCCTATCCCCTCCTATCCACCCACTCCGTTTCCTCCAGCAAGAGGTCAGCAGGATGACATCTTATGGATGCATAGAACCATAAAACTCCCACAAGCTATGGTCACTCTGCATCGCCAAGTCCAATTCATTGCTGTTGGAAAAGTTGACCTTCATTATGATTTATGGACAGGGGCAGCATCAAGGCCAGTGGCCATGCTCCCAGGGGAACTCTGAAGCACCTAGACCATCAATTGCAGTCTTTTATTGAAGATCTGAGGGTACACTCCTATTTATTCTCTTGTTGC
Source organism: Heterohyrax brucei (assembly GCA_028571685.1). Classification (NCBI taxonomy): domain Eukaryota; kingdom Metazoa; phylum Chordata; class Mammalia; order Hyracoidea; family Procaviidae; genus Heterohyrax; species Heterohyrax brucei. The sequence continues at coordinate 166,076,815 of CM053140.1, forward strand.
CAGGGAGAATCCATTTTGTGAGCTCCATCGTGGCTATCACTGGTGGTGGCCGGGCGCTATCTGGTTCTTCTGGTCACGGGTTCATTTGTTGTACTCTCAGATGGCAGCTTTTAAGACTCCAGACGCCACTCAGCAATGAGGGGTGCAAAGAGTCCTCATTAGCAAAGTGCTAGCTGTGTCAATTGGCCTCGATTTCCCCTGAGAGCATGGTCCCTGGCCCCTCGCCACAGCTACTCTGTCCTCGCAATATTGGGTTAAGATGGTAGGAGTACTCAAATTGTGTTGAAGTCCAGTTATCATTGATCTTCTTTCTAATGGGTTCTGTCACCTATTTCACCCAACCAAATTTCTATTAATCATCTTTTTTTAGTTGGTAGTTTTTTGGTGTCTTCTTCAGTCTTTTCCTTTGTGATGGGTTTATTAAGTTGTTCTCCTTCACCTTGTGATAATTTGGGTAGGTGATATGTATCAAGGAATTTGTCCATTTCCTCTAGGTTTTCAAATTTGTTAGAATACAGTCTTTCATAGTATTCAGCTATGGTATTTTTGATTTCTTTTGGATCTGTGCTGACAACTCCCCTCTCATTTCTCATTTGGGTTATTTGTTTCCTTTCCTGTTTTTCTTTAGTAAATTTAGCCAATGGTTTGTCAATTTTGTTGATCTTTTCAAAAAACCAGCTTTTAGTCTTTTCAATTTTTTCAATTGTTCTTCTATTGTTTAATTCGTTTAGTTCTGCTCTAATCTTTATGATGTTTTCTTCTGGTGCCTGAGGGGTTCCTCTGTTGTTCCCTCTCTACTTGTTCTCTTTCTACTGTACGGTCAGATCTTTGATTTGGTTTCTTTCTTCCTTCCAGATGTGTGCATTTATGGACATAAACTGACCTCTGAGCACTGCTTGGGCTGTATCCCATAGGTTCTGGTAGGAACTATTTTCATTCTCACTGGAATCCATAAATTTCTTTACTTTATCCTGCATTTCTTCTATACCCCGTGATTTTTTGAGCAAGGTGTTGTCCAGTTTCCATGAGTTCCACTTTCTATGTTTTTTCTGCTACTGATTTTGACTTTTATGGCTTTGTGATTTGAGAAGATGCTTTGCACTAATTCAATGGCATGGAATTTGTTGAGAACGGCTTTATGTTCTAACACATGGTCTATTCTGGAGAATGTTCCATGTGCACTGGAGAAGAAGGTGTAGTTGTCTGCTGATGGATACAAAGTTCTGTACACGTTGATGAGGTCTAGTTGGTTAATTGTGGCAATAAGGTCTTCTGTGTCTTTATTGAGCTTTTTTCTACATGATCTGTCCAATATTGACAGTGGGGTGTTGAAGTCTCCTACTACTATTGTAGAGTGATCTATCTCCTTCTTGAGTGTAGTCAGTGTTTCTTTGACATATTTATGTGCTCTAATATTAGGTGCATGAATATTTAATATTGTTAAGTCCTGCTTGTGTATTGAACCTTTCAGCAATAAATACTGACCATCCTTGTCCATGATGGTGGATTTTACATTAAAATTGATTTTATCTGAGATTAGAATTGCCACACCTTTTCTTCTTTGTTCATTGATAGCTCGATATATATTCTTCCATCCTTTAATTTTCAGTTTCTTCATATCTTTAAGTCTAAGGTGAGTTTCTTGTAAGCAACAAATAGATGGATCATGTCTTTTGATTGAAGATGTCTCTTTACTGGAGCATTCAATCCATTCACATTCATTGTAATTATTGATAGGTATGTGTTCAGTGCTGCCATTGTGATATGTTTATTGTTGTGTTAATGTTTTCTCTGTTGTTCTTATTAATCTGCTCTGTGACCTTCCTCTTTGTGAGTTGATTTTTTACTTTTTTCAGGGTTGGTTTTGTGGTTGTAGAAACTCCAGTATTACATTTCTTGATATGATATGTTGCTTGTTTATTGTGCTTTACGGCTGCCCCTATGATCCCGCTTACTAAAGTATATGTAAACCCAGTTTTGATTGCTACCAGTCTTGTCAACTTCCTCTCCATCTGGAAGGACTGTAATGACTATCGTACATCCCTCTTTTTAATATGATGATAGCATGGTTTACATGATATGATCACTAGATCATTTCTTTCACTATTATAGCTTTGATTGTATTTGGAGCCTTTCCTAAGTAGGATTCTGGATAATGTGTCCTTCTAAAATATAAAGTTAGTGGTTTTGTTCTTCCAAGCCAATAAATTCTTTCAGTATTTCTTGAAGCTTTGGTTTGGTTTTTACAAAGACTCTGAGTTTCTGTTTATCTGCAAATGTCTTAATTTCATTTTCATATTTGAAAGATAGTTTTGCAGGATATATAACTCTTGGTTGGAAGTTCCTCTCCTTCAAGGCTTTGAATGTGTCATGCCACTATCTCCATGCCAGCATGGTTTCTGCTGAGAAATCTGACGAAAGCCTACAGGGTTTCCCTCTGAATGTCAGCTTTGCTTTGAGTCCTGTTGCCTTTAAGAGTTTCTGCTTATGTTTCATTTGTTGAGCTTGATTATTATATGTCTTGGAGTCTTTCTATTGATATCTATATTGAGTGGTGTTTGAGATGTATCTTGGATATCTATATTCTCTTCTTTCATAATTTCTGGGAAGTTTTCTGTCAGCAGCTCATCCACAATATACTCTGTGTTCTCAGGTGTCTTACCCTGTTCAGGACCTCCAATTAATTGTAGATTGTTCTTCTTAATAGAGTCCCACATGCTTCTTAATGCTTCTTCATTTTTCTTATTTCTTTTTTGTGATTTCTCCTCATAGATGCTGGAGTCAGTAGCTCTGTCTTCCAAATCAGAAATTCTGTTTTCCATTTGTTCCATTCTGTTTTCTTGGCTTTGAATTGAAGTTTCTATATCTTTGATTTTGTTCTTGATCTGTTGGATTTCTGAGTACTGATGTTCCATCAGATCGAACAACTTGCTTAATTTTTCATTTTGCTCTGCTGCATTTTGTATAACGTCTAGGAGGGCTTTCTATATAATCCTTTTGTATTAACCTGCTGACAGGTTCAGAAAAGCTTCTTCATCTGGGAAGTTCTGAGGTGGAGGTGGTTTCTTTTGGAGGCCTTATGATGCTATGGGTGATTTCCAGGTTACCATCTTCTCCAACTTTTGTTGCTTTTGGGGCTTCCTGTGGGTCAATAGAGGCTGGGAGAGATGCTGTGAAGATAGAACACAGTTGTTTCTCTAGGCTGTCTTAAAATGAGAAGTAAAAAGTATTTGACAACTTCCAAAGTCAGTTAGGTTTTCAGATGTATACGTCCCTCTTCCCAGCTGTCAAAATGAGCACCCCAATATTGAACCCCAGATGTTATAAACTAGCTCAAAGTACAGAAAGGGTACTGGCCTGCTGGTCTCTGCTGTCAGGCCCTATCTGTAGGTGATACTGCATAGAATTCTGCTTTTCTGCTGGAAAAGCTGTCTCTTCTGGGTAGACACTGTCTCCCAGCCCAAGAATTAGGTCCAGCTTCTGTATGGATGACTCTGCCTCCTAGCAAAACAAGTGGCATCCCAGGCAAGTTTGGCAGCTGGCTGGGACCAGGCTCCTGGCAGAAAGAGAGGCCAAGAGTGCCAAAATGCCCAGAGTCCACAGCCTCTGCTGCTGGGCCCCAGTCCCAGGTGACACTGTGCAGAACACTGCCTCCTTGCTTGAAAAGCACTCTCCCCCTGGCAGGTGCCACCTCCCAGCCTAGGAACCCAGCCTTTGCCTGGGCTTCTCCTTTGTCCTGATAAGCCAGAGGAACCAAGGTGTACAGAGTCCAAAGCCAGGCTCTCAGAACCTGACAATTATGCTTGCCGGTCCCACCAGCAGTGTGTCCGAGACCAGCAGCTAGTCAAGTTCCAGCTCTGCCCACCAGCCAAGACAGAAAAAAAAAAATCAGAATGGTGAGTTATCATCGCTGTGTGTAAGCCTCTGCTCACCAAGAGCGGGGTCAGTGAAAGAGAGGAGGTTTTGCATTCAGTGGTATGAAGTCCAAATTAATAGTCCTGTACTGCATCCCAGGGCCCACTAGATGTCCAGAAGGCTCTGTTTAATTATCATTTCAGGTCTTGGTTTCCAGAGGGATTTAGGGAGACATGCGATTGGTTGGTCATCTTGAGTCCACCTCATAGAATAATTTGATAAACAAGGTGGGCATGACAGCCAAAGAACTTTCTCCGGATCTTGGGGAAGGTTTTTGACTCTTAGAGTGATAGATTCTGTAATAGGCAACCGTCTGCTTCCCCAGGTAGTTTCAAGAACAGAGTAGGGCCCCATTCTTTAGAGAGGCATTACAGCAATGACTGTTAAGCATACAACTCTGGGGCCACATGGCCATGATCCAGCTCCTGGTTCTGACACTCATGGTGTGACTTAGGTCATCTTGTTTTCTAGTCTATAAAACACGGATGACAACCATAATAGTACCTACCTCACTGGGTTGTTGTATTAAATGATTTAGTGACTGAACACATGTGAGACCTGTTGAGCTGCCTTAACTCACCTCTCCCAGATGAATGAGACTCCCTTCAAACAGGTCTACCTGCAAGGCTGGGGACTGGGAAAGGAGAACATATGGGATTTGAATCAGGAATATCCAAGTCAGAAGTGAACAGTGCCTGGCATACAGTAAGTGTACATAGTAAGGGTTAGATACGATTGACCCTAAATGATCTGACATTCTTAAGTGTGAATACAGGGTGCTGTGTGAAACTTTCTAAAGCTAGTCATGCACCTGTTTGTTCATCTCATATAAAACCAGTGCAGTGATCTAGGCCCAAGAGGTGGGTTAGACACTGAAGTCCTAGATCCATGGAATAGAGAAGATGTAAGCCAAAACCAAAGCCAAACTCATTGCTGTCAAGTCAATCCTGACTGTGGGACAGAGTAGAACTGCCCATCAAGTTTCCAAGGAGCACTTGGATTCAAACTGCTAGTCTTATGGTTAGCATCTGTAGCATTTAACCATATACCACCAGGGTTTCCAAAGAAGATCTAGTCACAGAACATCACAAGATAGTCCATCATTGGGTGGGTCTTCCTTGCTGCTGTCCATGGTTCATAGCTGAAGGCTTCAGGGGTGGTTTGTCAGCTGGTGTGACTATGAAAACTTTGCTTCTACATGTAGATTAGCTAGTCAAGATTAGACCAACGTTTAATTCCTTTGTTTTTAAGTCATTGTGCTGACTTGGATATTCCTGATTCAAGCTCCATAGGTTCTCCTTTCTCCAGTCCCCAGCCTTGAAGGTAGACCTGTTTAAATGGAATCTCATTCATCTGGAAAAACTGAGTTAAGGCAGCAAAACAGGTTTCATGTGCACTCAGTTACAAAATTGAAAGTTGCAAGTTCATTTCCTCCTAGAGAGGGCCCTGCTCCTGTTGAAAACAGGATGGCCCTGCTTGAAAAGGGAACCACTCACTGTAGAGACTCCCTTTCTGATCAGGAAGGACATGTGCAGGGAATTGTATTTCACTGTGGTAATTCAATGTTAAATACAGGACTAGTCCACAGTTGAAATTACACAAATGAATGAGTAAGTTTGAAACAAATAAAGTGTTTTCTTTATCTGTGATATATTGTGATTTGGAGACCTTTTAAGATAGTGACCACATGTCTTCCAGAAGAAATACTCCATAACTCAAAAAGTAGGTAGAGAGAAAGGGAGAATATTATTCAAAGACCTGTAGGCTGGATGTTACTTAGTCTTAACAACTAGAGGGCTATTCCCTGCAATCACTAGTCAGAGAAACATCCAAACATCTCACATATTCACAGGGGAGACTAGCTTTTCACTCCAGGACACGTGCCTGCCTTTGCCCTTGAGTATTCCCGGGACTGAGAATCTTTGACACCCCCTAAAGACCCATTATTGTTGTTGTGAGTTGCTGTTGAGTCAACTCTGACTCACGGCAACCCCTTGTACAACAGAGGGAAACATTGCGCAGGCCTGTGCCATCTTCACAATGATTGGTATGCTCCAGTACACTGTTGGGGCCACTTTGAATATCAGTATCTTCAAACCTAGGGAGCTAATCTTCAGTAACATATCGGGTAATATTCTGGTGAGATCCATTGTGTTGTCATTGGAAACAGATCACCAGATCTTCCTTGCTTGTCTTAATATAGAAACTGCTGAAACCTGTCCAACTCATGGCTGACCCCGCTGGTGGCAGAGCTTCCAACATTGTAAGCTACCACTCAAAGCCCCAACCAAAGCCATTGCCACCAAGTTGAATTCTGACTCATAACAACCTTATAGGACACAGTAGACATGCCTTATACAGTTTCTGAGGTTATAAATCTTTAAGGAAGCAGATGGCCATATCTTTCTCCCTTGGAGTGGCTGGTGGGTCTGAACTACTGACTTTATGGTTAGCGGGTAAGTGCTTAAGCACTGCATCACCAGGACTCCTATAAAAGCTACCATTGTATGACAAACTTACAGATGGCTGGTGGCAAGACCCATTAAAGAGTTAATAACCTTGCCAGCCAAGAATCTTTTTCTTGTATTCTGTCAGTTCTTCTTCTCTGCAAAAAGTTTGTTTTCCGAATTTATGCCTTTATGGACACAGGACATTCTCCTTCATGAGCATCTTTTATTTTATAAGTATTTCTTTAGCACTTATTGGATGTCACTGTTGGTGGTAGTTAAGTGCTACAGCCGCTAACCAAAGTGTTGACAGTTCAAATCTACCAGGTGCTCCTTGAAAACTCTATGAGACAGTTCTATTCTGTTCTATAGGGTGGCTATGAGTTACAATTGACTCAACGGCAGTGGGTTTTTTTTTTTTTGCATTGGATGTCAAGTTCTTTGGCTTTTAATCTTCCTATCTAGTATTGCTGGAGGTAAGAAAGATTGCATTATCTCCTTTTTAAAGGGAATGAGATTGACCACTTTGGTGAGTGGCATCTGGGGTTTTAAAAGCTAGCAAGTAGCTATCTAAGAAGCATCAACTGGTCCTGAACCACCTGGAGCAGAAGGGAGTAAAGGACATCAAAGATACAAGGAAAATACGAGCCCAAGAGACAGAAAGGGCCACACAATCCAGATATTACATCAGCATGAGACCAGAAGAACTAGATGGTGCCTGGGCCTCCACCAATGACTGCCCTGATGGGAAACACAATGAAGAGTCCCTGATGTAGGAGGAAAAAAATGGGGTGCAGAGGTCAGAGTCTATTAAGTGGACCAGACTTTGTGGTCTGACAGACAGGACACGGACCCCTGACTCTCTGTTAGTCCAGAACTGAACCATTCCTGAAGCTAACAACACTTCAGACAAAGATCACTCCAGATTGTAAGACATAAAATGATAATGGTGAAGAATATGCTTCTTGGCTTAAGTAGATATGTGACATTAACTGGGCAGCTCCTGTCTGGAGGTGAGATGAGAGGGTGGAGGGGGAAAGGAGCTGGTTGAATGCACACAGGAAATACAGGGTGGAAAGGAGGAGTGTGTTGTCATACAGTGGGGAGAGCAGCTAGAGTTACATAGCAGTGTGTGTGTGTGCAAGTTTTTGTCTGACAAACTGACTTGGACTGTAAACTTGCATTTAAAAGACAGTAAAATATTTTAAATAAATAAAGGCACGGGAATGAGACCCATAAAGAGTGTCTTCACTAGCATCATATGGTGGCAAATGGTAGAATCAGCATGACAACTCAGGTCCTTCTGCTTGCACATCTAGGGCCATTCCCACCATCAGCTCACTCCCCCTGTCCCCCCCAACGTTACTTCCGTCTTATTTCTTCAAGTGTGAATGTGGGATTCCCCAAGCCCATTGTGAAAGTTTCACCCTCAGGGAAGCTAGAGTTGAGACACCAAGGAACAGGGGGAACAGCCCAGTGCTGGGTGGGCTTGGCCACTGGCTTTCCTGTGGAGCATTTGCGATGGAACCCCTTCCTTGACTCTAACCACCTGGCTAGGCCCTCTCCTCCCACAGCCAGAGAGGGATGGTTGGTTAACTCAGTGAACTAACCTAAATAAAGAAAACGGACCCAGAGCTTTGAGAATTGAGAGGCCTTCCCTGCCCCACAAGCAATGACTATTACCAGGGCTGAGGGGTGTACAATCAGCCAAAAGTTTTCCCACAGCAAGAGAGAGGCTTCTGAGAGTTGTATATCTGTGGGAGGGTAAACTGGTGATTATGCTGTCCTTGTTCCCACCAGTGCCTGCCTGGGAACAAGAGTGCACCAAGCCCTGGGGGACCAAGTTCCAGGCTACTCCCAGGCATTGCAGGGGCCACGAGTTTGCTTGGTGGAGACCAGTGGTGGCCCAGGAGCAAAGAGGCCCACAGAGGGCTATCCACCCTGCCATCACCATCCTGAGGCCCAATCCTCAGGGTGCTGGGTGTGCTTGTTCTATAAATGTACCGGAGGGAGCTCTCCCTCACTCCACCTTACATGGTATGATGAGACTCAGTGTCTCTTACTCTAGAAACAGTGGCCTGGGCTTCGGGGAACCAAGCTGTTAGAGCCTGGTCCTGCTGTCGCTTGTACAGTCAGGCTTGGCGGTGGGGGGCATCATTCAATATGGGGGTTGTATGTGGCAAGAACACCAGGTCTGGAGTTTGAGGACCTTGTACAGGCTGCTTAACCTAATGGACACTTCCTTTTTCTCTTCTGAAAATGGAAAGAATAACTGTCATTAACTTCTCAGACTCACCAACCATAATGTGATACTATTATTAGTAGTAGTAGTATTGGGAAGCCCTGATTGCACAGTGGTTATACACTTGGCTAACCAAAGCTCAGTGGTTCAAACCCACCAGTTACTCATTGGGAGAAAGATATGGCAGTCTACTCCTATCAAGATTACAGACTTGGAGACACTATGGGACAGTTCTATTCTGTCCTATAGAGTTGCTATGAGTTGGAATCAACTTGAGTGGCAATATTTTTTGTTTATTATTAAAGACAACGAAGCATGTGCAGAAGAGTCTGTAAAAATTTCCTCTGTCTCTTTTCCCTCCTCTACCCCTAACAACAACAACAATAAACCTACTGCTGGTAAGTCTGACTCATAGCAACCCTATAGGACAGCATAAGACTGCTCCATAGGATTTTAGGGAGCAGCTGGTAGATTTGAACTGCCAACTTTCATATTAATAGCCAAGCTCTTAACCACTGCACCATCAGGACTCCACCTCAGCCCCTAGAAAAGCCAAACCAAACCATCAACCAATGAATAAAAAACAGAACAGCTGACTCACAGTGACCCTACAGGAACTAGTACAACAGCCCCATAGGTTTCTAAGGAGCATCTGGTGGATTTGAACAGCTGACCTTTTGGTAAGTGGCCATACTCTTAACTGCTGTGCTACCAGGGCTTCCCTGTATCCATACCAGCCTTTTATCCATTTTAATGCTTTTCACGACTTATTCATTGGTGGGAATAACTTTCATTTTTTCAATCATGTAGGCATGTTTTGAGTGTCCACAGATTATCAGCCCAGGGTCAGGTGCTGGATGGGAAACAAATACATACAGGGCAGGTGACTGCCCTCAGGATTCCTCTTGGAAAGGTTGGGTTGGTCCCCCGGCCCGAGCCCACCTGTTAGCTGTGGGGTTCTCAGAAAGCAGCATCCTGACACCTGACTCCGGGCCCCTGGAGGAGCCTCATGGAAGCTAAGGCCAGCAGCTCTCCCTGACACTGCAGAGTATCCCAGAAGCCACTTGTAAGAGTGCGATAGCTTTTTAAGACAAGGAGACATTATGCGGGCTCTGTGTCTTGTAATGGCACTTGAGACATCTGAAAACTCTACTATCCCTTACCACAATCCTCCTTCTGTGCTCTGTTTTCATCTTGTCCTAGGATCCCAGGATTGACGAAAAGGCAAACTAGATGGTTTTATGATGGAGAGGAATGCGAGGGAGGGCTTAGAGAGCCTGGGCTTAGAGCTGGGCTGCTAGGGTTTGATCCTAGTTCTACCACTCATTACTCACGAGACCTTGGGAAGTCATTTAACTTCTCTGTGCCTTTGTTTTTTCAGCTGTAAAACGGGGATTGATGATAATAGCAGCACCTACCATATAGGATGGTTGTGAAGATTAAAAGCACTGATACTGAAGTGTTGGGAACAGCACTGAGCTCCTTAAGCGTACCAAGTGTTCACTTGGATAAGCCAAACTTAAATACGAAAGCTCAAATAGTGTTCCTTTTTGAAACAAATGAAACAAAGCAACACCTTTGCTGTGTTCTGACTGCCAGACAGAGCAGAATGGGCAACAGAGTTTCCAAGGAGTGGTTCGTGGATTTGAGGTGATAACTTTTATGATTAGCAGCTGAGTTTTTAACCATTGCACCACCAGGAATCATATACAAGACAACTGGTCTCTGAAACATTAATAAGCACCTGAGGCAGCTGAAGCTGGGGCAGAACAGAGCTTGGAGCTGTTCATCCCAGGGCCTATCACTAATTCTGTCCCATGCGCACAGTCTGCAACCTGGGCACGCTTCTCCAGCTTGTTAGTGCTAATGTTCCCGGTGCCCTTGGAGGATAGCTATCCAGTGCGCGCTCATGTAGAAATACGCTTTGCAAACCTTTCATCAAGCCTCATAAAGAAGATGTCAGCTTGCTGCAGGCCCATCTGGAAGTGGCAGGGAAGAGTCATTCATTTTCAAACCTGTCAGCTGAGCAGTTCCTCCAGCAGATATCCTGGGTGCAGGAGCCCAGCGAACACAGTGGCACTACCAGGTAGCAGCAGGAGCAGAGAGTGGCAGACGTGGCCTCACCAGCCAAGCCTACCTGACAGGCAGCTGGGACAAGAGCTCACAGCAGAAGACACCAGACAAGTGTGGATTCAGGGTCACGGCAGGCCTCTCCAGAGCAGACCATGCCCCTTTCCAGCTGTCTGCAACCCGTATTTACCAGCTCTTAGCAGTGCATTAGAAACCTTGGTGTCATGGTGGTTGAGTGGTACAGCTGCTAACCAAAGGTCAGAAGTTCAAATCCACTATGCACTCCTTGGAAACTCTATAGGGCAGTTCTACTCTGTCCTATAGGGACTCTATGAGTTAAAATCAACTTGATGGCAATCTGTGTTGCCTGTGAATTTCAGGACCACTAAGGACCTAAGTCACTAAGACAGACTTAGATTCCAAGTCTGGGAACACCACTGGGCAATGGGAAGAAGTTTGACTTCTCTCGTTAATTGTGCTCTCAGGCTGCCAGACGGCTCCACCCTCCTCTGCTTCCCTCTAGGTTCCTTCTGCCTTTCCTGCTCCTCCCTGCCCTTCTTCTGCATCAGAACCACAAGCTCAGAGCCTGCAGCTGCCTAGGCCATCAGGGAGGTCAGGTGATAGGATGGAGAGTGTTCCGAGTGAGCAGCCAGGAAATCCAAGTTTGTGTTTCTGCTGTGCCTTTAACAGACAAAGTGATGACTAGTGCACCATTGGACTTCTCTGGGTTTTAGTTTTCTGGTATTATTGGAGAGGGAGGGGTGGTATCATGGATTGAATTGTGTCCCCCAGGAAATAGGTGCAGCAGTTTGGCTGAGCCATGATTCCAGGTACTGTGTGTTGTTCCTATATGTTGTAAATCCCGCTTATGTGATGTTAATGAGGGAACAAGGGTGGCAGGTTGTGTTGGTGAGGCTAGTCTCCACGTGTAAGATTGTATTGTGCCTGGAGGCAATCTCTGGGGACAGAAAGGCAAGGGAAGCAGAGTGGGGGAACCTCATCCCATCAGGAAAGAAGTGATACTGGTAGCAGAGCTTGTCCTTTGGACCCTGGAGTCGCTGCACCTCAAAAGCTCCCGATCCAGGAGAAGATTGACAAGGACCTGCCTCCAAAACCAACAGGCAAAGACTTTCTCTGGAGCTGATGCCCTGGATTTGGACTGTTAGCCTACTTTTCTGTGAGAAAATAAATTTCTGTTTATTAAAGTCATCCACTTAGTGGCATTTCTTTTACAGCAGCACTAACTGACTAAGACAGATGTTAAAGGGCAGCAGAGAGGAGCACAGACAGATCACTGGGATGCAGCCAAGGGTAGTGACTCTAAGCAGTGCATACCTACACAGCAGAGCCTTCTGATGAGGGCCCGGGATGGGAAGCCAGACAGCCTTCAACTTAATTCCAGCTTCACCGCTTCCAAGCAAGTTCATCTTTCTGAGTTTCAGCTTCCTCAGTTGTAAAGTAAAAATAAAACCAGGACGTACTTCATGAGGTTGTGACGTCACTTAAGGAGGTGATAAGTGGTGACTGTATTCATCTTCACCAAAACCAAACCCACTGCTTTTGAGTTGATTCCAACTCACAGCGACCCTATAGGACAGAATAGAACTGCCACCATAGAAATTCCAAGAAGCGCCTGGTGGATCTGAAATGCCAACCTCTTGATTAGCAGCTATAGCTCTTAACCACTGCTCCACCAGTGTTTCCAATCTTCCTCTTAGTTATGATGAATTTAGAAGTCAAGAGTCTGCTTGAACATGAGTCTTCGTTTAGGTGCAGTGAGTGATTTGGGTACTTATTTAACCTCTAAGTCTCACTTTTTCTTAGCCGACACTGGGATAATGAACTGTCATTTGCTGCTGAGTATTTGGAAACCCAGGTGGCTTAGTGGTGAAGTGTTACATCTGCTGACCAAGAGGTTGGCAGTTCAAATCCACCTGGCACTCCTTGGGAACTCTATGGGGCAGTTCTACTGTGTCTTATAGGGTTGCTATTAGTCAGAATTGACTTGAGGGCAATGGATTCAGTTGACCCACACTCAGTGCTGACCCTATGTACAACAGACTGAAACACAGCGTAGTCCTGCACCACCTCTGGGATTAGGTATGGGATGGACTCTCCGAATTTTTACGGGTTGGTTTTCAGAAGTAGACAGCGAGGCCTTTCTTGCTAGTCTATCTTAGTCCAGAAGCTCCACTGTAACCTGGTCAGCATCACAGCAACATAGAAGCCTTCCCTGAGATGGGTGGTGGCTGCTCAGGTGGTGCTGTGGCTGGGAATTGAATCAGGTCTCCTGTACGGAAGGTGAGGATTGTCCTCCTGAAACACCAGTGCCCCCTGGGATAGTAATAATCATGCATTTATCAGAGTGGCTTTAGAGACTAAATAATACAATCTCCATAAAGCAATACAAAATACAGTTCCTCAGCAACTGTCCTCTCTCTAAGGGGAGCTGTATGAGTTTCCTGGATGTCGGTGGGTAGGACAATGGCTGGGGCAATAGGCAGTTTGTAATGAGTCAGCAAGAGCAAAGATATGGGAAGAACTGCTGCCTGTGCAGGAATGCAGGAATCCAATTCCTCCTCCCACAGTCAGCCAGCAGCGCACTCCGCCCCAGGTTAACCAACAGTGACCTGGCTGGTAAATGGCTAACTACAGAGTCAGGGACTTCCACAGAAAAGCCTTTCCCTTTTCCAACTCTGTGCAGACAAGACCCTGCCTCACTGAAAGAAAGATGCTTCAAGCTCCTCCCTCCTCCCTCCCCCATCTCAGAATCTCTCTCACGGCTTCTGTGTGACAAGCCCTAGCTTGGGCTCCTGGGAAAAGGTACAACTTTGGGCCCAGGGATATTTGTGCAGGGCGGAGGTGGAGGCAGTTTTAGGAGCACAACTCATTACAGCAGCAATCTCGGTCAAACAGGTTCCTGCAGCTTCAGGGAGGCCTCTTTGTTCTATTGTTCCAGAAAGCCAGACAGACCTCCCCACAACCCAGCATGGGGGCAGCAGGGGCGGAGAGGAAGTTCCCTGGAGTCTAGCCAGCAGGAGGCTGTGATGGCAATTTCATATCTGTTCACATAACACCAGGGACCCATTCTGTTTGATTACAGCTTGTAAGCCTTAGGCAACCAGCTTCCTTTGCTGTATTCTTCCCTAGTCTAGGGCAGAGAGGTGGCTGGAGTAGATGGGAAGAAGTTGGAACTGTACTAACATGTTTTGGACAAAGGCCAAAACAAACAAACAAAAAAGGCCATTGGTATCAAGTTGATTCTGACTCATAGCAACCCTGTAAGACATAGGTAGAACTGCTCCATAGATTTTCCAAGGAGCACCTGGTGGATCTGAACTGGCAAACTTTTGGTTAGTAGTCATAGCACTTAACCACTAAACTACCAGGGTTCCCCAGACAAAGACTGGACATCCTTAAAAGATCTCTCCAACTCTGCAAGCCTATGATGAAAAATCTGGAATAGCAGTGAATATTTGAAAAGGCAAGTGAAAATAAAGCAAAACCTAGAAAAAATGGTCTCAGATAATTGGAAGCACATGTCTGGTCTCATACACTGGAGTATTATTCAACTACTAAAAGGGCTGAATTACTGACACATGCTATGACATGGAGGAACCTTGAAAACATGTTAAGTAGAAGAAGCCAGGTACCAGGGTTCATTTATATGAAATATCCAGAATATGGAAATACTTAGACACAGAAAGTAGATTAATGGTTGTTAGGTGCAGCCCAAACGTGGTGAGACTGCTAATAGTATGGTGATTCTTTCTGGGGTGATAAAAATATTCTGGAATTAGATAGTGATGATGCCTGTCCAACTTTATGAATATACCAAAAGCCACTGAATTGTATAATTCAAAGAGGTGACTTTTATGATATCAAATTATATCACAATAAAAAAACCATACGAGCAAAAAATGGGGATTTGAGTCTGCACAGAACTATCAAAACCTCCACTGCCGCTGAGTTGAGTCTGACTCACAGCAACTCTACAAAACAGTCTAATGGCACCATAGAGTTTCCAGGGGATGTCAAGTAGAGTCAAACTGCTCAGCTTTCGGGTTAGCAGACATGGCCCTTAACCACTACACCACCAAGGTTTCCATAAGGAACTATGGAGGCTGTGTAATGCATTACCAAATAAAATAAAACAAAAAGGCTGGTCTGATAATGAAGAGTGTGGCTTAGTCTTGAGTCTATCAATCATCCAACATCTAATGATCTGGCCATCTGATTACCCAACCAATTCTTTCTTATGTACCTGCTTTGTGCTACGTGTCAGAGCCAGGCACATACCAGTGAACAGGACATTTTATCCATATTGTTGGTCTTCCACTAACTCACTGTGTCCTCTGGGCACTTTGTTGACTTCTCTGAGCCTCAGTTTCCTCACCTGTCCAGTGGAGGTCATCTTTAGATTCCTCCCTCCTAGTCTGAGTACAGGAGAGGATATCTCTGCTGTACTTCGAGCAGTGGTTCCCAAAACTGATGGTGGGCCAGACTTTGTCCCAGAGCTCAGTAAAAGTACAGGCTCCCAGGATTTGCTCCTGAAGATTCTAATTTAGTCAGCCTGTGGTGGCTTTGGTGCTTGTAGCTTTTGGAAACTGTCAAGTTTTGGAATTAATTCCCCAGGCACCTCACATGTCAGCGCCTGGCTGCTGACCCATCCTCAGTGAAGTGCCATGCCTTCTCTGGCTCATTCTGGATTGCCCCAGGTCTCCTCCCCCATACTTTAGTGTCTCTGCTCACACTTCCCCATGGGGACAATACCCATCAGCTGCAAAATGAGCCAACATTTTCCACTTACAAAATTAGTTCTTTCTGTGCTTCACTCACCACTGGTGTTAAAACAGTGAAAGGAGGAAAAAAAAAAGTTATCCAACTTCCAAAAGCAAAACTAAGTAACTCATCCATTTACAGAGTCATTCTGTGCTTTAAAAATAAGCTGCCTTTTTTTTTTTTTTTTTTGCTTTCTTATTTTGATAGATATTTTTCTAATCTGTTTCCCAAGTGCTGTTTGACACATCAAAGGCTTCTTTTGGGGTGCTGTAAAGCTGGCCCTGACTCATGATGACCGTATGTGTGTAAATCACAGCTAGGCAGCACAGCATTTTCAATGGCCGATTTTTAGAAGCAGATTGCCAGGCCTTTCTTTGGAGGTGCCATTGAGTGAACTCAAGCCACCACTCTGTTAGTAGCCTATTGCTTCATCATTTTTGCCACCTAAGGACCCCAGATCAAAGAGCAGACTTGTTATTTTAAGATAAGGACTGTGGTTTATTCGACAAGACTGTATATTTGGCAAATCAACTTTTAATGTGAAAAGTTGACACACACATGTACACACATATTCTGTAAAGCTAGGATGCTTTTAACACCCTTTCCAGGGAGCAGTGCTTCTTTCTCATTTTGTCAGTTAAGCTGAATATTTTGAGGTTCTGACATTTCCCTTGTGGCACATTGGTTGAAGTGCTCAGCAGCTTGCCAAAAAGTTAGCGGTTCAAACCCACCAGCAGTTCCAAGGGAGGAAAATGTGGCAATTTGCTTCTGTAATGATTTTCTGCCTTGGAAACCCTGTGGGGGCAGTTCCACTCTGTCCCATAGAGTCATTGGGAGTTGGCGTTGACTAGACAGAGATGGATTTGGTTTTTTATTTTTCCCTTATTAGCTGTTGTGCACAATTGAAAGCTGACAAGATACCTAACAGGAGACCACCAGGGGGTGCCCAATATCTTGCGGTTGCATTGTGAATGGCAAGGGAAGAAGAGAATGGTTAGAGGACGAGAAAGATGAGAAATTGGTTCTTGCTGAAGGTGTAAAAGAATGGACTGGGGAGCTCCTACCTGGATCGCTCTTCTCTGCAAAGGCCACAATGTGGATACCATTCAAATCATCTTCCTGTGGAAGAAAAGAATCAGAGGTCATATTCCCTGGGTAGAGGGCTTTGGAGACACATGGACAGAGATGGTGGAATGGAAATAGAAATGGGAAGAGGCATGGAAGGGGCAGAAGGCACAGAGGCGCAGAGAAATACAGCCAGTGTGGGTACACGCTTAGGAAGGCATTCTGATGCTCATGACTGGGGGCTGGGGGAAACAGAAGTATGCATGGAGCATGGAGCTTTGGTAAGGGATCTGGATAAAGGGATTTGCAAGACAAGAACAACACAAGACATTAGCACTAAATGGATCTCACTCCCCTGCTCTGAAGGGTCCAGGAAAGCAGCAGTAAAAGGCAAAATGAAGAGAAATGTTGAGTCTGGCTTCTCAGTGCTCTTAAGGGCAGTAAGCAGTCTGAACAGAGCTCACTGACTGTAACTGTCCATTTCTGTGGCAAGAATTCATCAAATACAATCAAATGGAAACCCTAGTGTCATTTTGTTTAAGTGCTATGTCTGCTGACCAAAAGAGTGGCAGTTCAAATCCACCAAGCTCTTCTTGGAAACTCTATGGGCAAGTTCTACTCTGACCCACAGGGCTGCTATCAGTTGGAATGAACTTGTCAGCAATGGCTTTGGCTTTTGACTTTACATATAGTCAGGCACGCACTAGCTTATGGAAACTTCTGAATGATGCTGGCAGATGCTGAAACTATCCCCAAACAGGCAGCAGATGGGAATCTTTGAGCTAAGTTAGCATGTAAAGTCTGTTTTGTTCATGTAAGAGCCATATACAAGTACAGGGCTTCTCTGTTAAGACTCCATCAATACCTCTTAGTGAATACACAGAACCTATGCGGGCACCATGGGACATTAATTGTTCAGTGGTAACATTCTTGCCTTCCATGCAGGAGACCAGAGTTTCATCTCCGGCCAACACACAGCTGCCACCCTTCTGTCATTACAGGCTTGGGAGTTGCTGCCATGAAGAAAAGATTTCAGTAGAGCTTTCATACTAAGATAGACTAGGAAGAAAGGCCTGGCGATCTACTTCCAAAAAAATCAGCCAGTGAAAATCCTATAGATCACAACTGTCTGATTTTCAGTCTGTTGTGGGGATGGCACAGGACTGGTCAGCGTTTCATTCCTTTCCGTCTGGAGTCTACCGTAAGTTAGGGGTTTATTCTATAGCAACTAACACTCACAATATGTTATAACTATGGGACACCTCTGATTGTAACCTCCAGGTTGTTTTCTTGGTGACCTCTCTGCCTCTGGACCCAAAGCTGGCCAAAGCAGTGTTGGCCTTGAAAGCATTTTTGTGAATGTGAGCGCTCTTGGAAATGTCCAAAATTTGGGCCTGGAGAAGGTTAAGGGTGTATGACAGGGGAAAGTGGGTACAGCTGTGGGTGCTGGGGGAGGGGAGAGAGAAGTAAAGAAGCCAGGGAGAGTATTTAAAAGCCATGGGCAAAGCATGGGGCATTTCGTGTTCCTACATCCTGGGTAGAGAGAACCATATGCTTGGTGTCTCTTTAGCATTGATTATTCCCAGAGAAGGGTGCAGGAAAGCTTGGAGGGGGGCTCTGTCGTAAGGAATGCAATCCTCGGGAGACTAAGAGAGGAAGGTGTGTAAGAAAGTGACACTTGGGACCAAGCCGAGTGAAGACTGATTATGACTGACGCGGCGAGAGGCATTCAGTGGGCACCCTGCATGTCATATCAGAATCATCCTATGGAAAAAACTCCAGGCATCTCAACCCTCCTATGATCCGTGTTTCCATTTCAATTGATTTTAATGCTGGTGCAATCCTATCTAAATGCTAATTTTTTTCCCCTTTGAGTTTGGAAAGGACAAAACCTCCAAAAATTCAAAGAGAGATTAAATGGAAAATATTACTATTGAAAACAACAGAGTGGGCACTGTCTTTGTTAGATTCTCTGGGAAATTGAATTTTATATGTGCGTGTGTGCGTGTGCACACACACACCAGTTTATTACACAATCAGACAGCAAACAGGAGGGGAGTCTGAGGTTTCACCATTTTACATTTGCTATTATCGCCAGACAGAATCTCCTGATCAGTTCTCATTAAGCTGCCTGATGTCTGTCTCCTGCCATCAGGGGAAAGTGAGCAACGCTAAATCAGTGAAGCTGGCTTCATTTCAGAGCGCCCTTCCAGAATGCGTTTGGAAATTACTTTCAGAATACAGAATCCATATTTGCTCTCTGTGAGGCTGTCCCTCCCCAGTCCTGAGACCCCAGGACGGAGACAGCGAAGGAAAGAGGCTCCCTTCTGTCTATGTGTGGAAGAGTCAACACGCCAGCCTTTATCGGGCACCTGGTAAGAAACAGGCACTAGCTAGATGCCAGGAATTTGCCTGTGATAAACTGAATAAGAAAGAGCCCACGGGCAAGGCAGTGAGTCAAGGTTACTCAGTGAGAATGTACTGCGCAGGGCAGGGAAGGGCAGAGCCGGCAGGGAAGGGCAGAGCCGGCAGCTCAGGGGACTGGGCATAGCCCAGCAGGAACTCACTGAACCCCACAATCTTTGCTGCCCAGACAGCCACTGGGGCTTGACGACACATGGCCTCAGAAATTACTTTTTGAAGTTGCATGATTCTTGCCATCTCAACTAAATGGTGAGCTCTCTGAGGGAGGGGATTATGCCTTAAAATTACAACAGTGATTATAATTACCATTCATGCAATAAGTACTTTGTAAGTACATGATCTCTAAGTCTCAAATGGAAGTCTTCTATCTAATGCAGAAAGAATTAAAGAGAGTTGAAGGGACAGAGCTAAAAGGGACGTAGAGGTAACTGAGAGTCAAGCCAGGTCTATCTAGGTTCTGTCCCATGTTCTCTCTTTCTCAGCAACAGCAGCTCGTAGGCCCTATGCACAGCTGTCATTCAGCGGGGTTTGCAGATGTTACACACTCAGGTTGGTAGCTCTAAGTCAAAAGTGGCTGAGAAGGGGCCTGTATGTAAAGTGATCAAGCCTCAAGCGCCCCCAAAAACCAGTGATTGGGGAGGGACTTTGGTGAGCATCGTTCTGATTCGCCAGCACTTTGTCCAACCCTCAGTTATAGCCCTGAGTACACCAGACTGGCAATGTATGTTTTCAAACTGATTCACTCAACTCTCAACTCCTAAGAGCGGCACAACAGCGTTCCTTTTCATAACCTCAGTGCTCAGCACAATGTAATAGGGTCTTAGTAACACTTATGGACTTAAAACATCATACGACAATAAAAATCTCACATATTCACTGAGGAACATCAGGAATCTTAGAAATATCAAGAAGAAACTAAACATCTCAATTACCCACATATAACCACCATTTAACATTTTACTCTATTGGCTTCTAGTTACTGTTGAATGTTTGCTACTCAATGGAGAGCCATAAGGAAAAGAAACGTGATCAGGACTAATCAGCTCCCTGTGAAGAATGGTGTGACCCGGAGGCTCATCTGGGTGCCTCTGGCTAGCTCTATGAAGTGCTTCACTGTTAGAGCTGAGGGAGGGTTCTTTTAGAGGAAATGCTAACTCCCATCCTCTGCAGGCTGTGTCCAGGACCCTGGCTGATGGCTTGCTGGGATGGAGAGTGGTTTGGAGAGAACCCCAATAGGAATGTAAAGGTCAGCACTGGGTCTAAATTGCCTGTCCCACCTTTACATTCTCCGAATATTCTAGGAAAGAGAAGTTAAAAGCTTTTCATGCAGTAAATATAACTAGGCACTGCTTTCTCTAGTTGTAATAAATAATTTATTTTCTATGGTTTGTTGCTTTAGAAAACTGTACAACCAAGCAGGAAAAGGGTAAATAGTTCTTTTAGCCCTAGCTTTCTTTTCTATCTTATTTAAATATTTTGCAGTGTCTGGGAAGTAGATGTTGAAGATAGAGATTTGCAAATGCATTGCCTGATGACTTTCCTGAGGTCTGTACTGGGACTTGCTGTGGCCTCATGGCCTGGCCTACGGAGATTCGGCCCTTAAAAGTGCCCTCCTCAGTGGGCCAGACAGTGGGGAGGTGGTTGGAGACGGTATTCCAGGTTCCTTCTATAGGTTGATTCCTGTTTCTTCTTTTTAAGAGTGTGAAGATGACCCAGAGGCGCTGTGCTGCCTTCCCTCCTATGTTGGAGATTTGGATGAGAGAGCTCACCAAGCCTGGTTAGGGCTTCTGGGGAGTCACACAGTTGTTCCAGAATGACGTGTCGGGAAAGGGGGACCCGTTCTAGTTCTCTTTTCTCTACCTGGTTAAATTCAATACAAGGCCCTTCCTTAATTACGAAAAAAGAAAAAGAATACATAATAATGGGAAAAATATGATCCCTTACTGCTATTTTGTATTACAGCAACAGGCTGTTACTTAATCATTAACTGAAAGGCAAGCAGATGAGTTCCAATGTGGCCAGACATCTGTTCTTGTGCAGCTGGCAGTTCTCCCTCCGAGATGCTGAGAAGGAGCATTAATGGAGTTAAAAGTGGGGTGCTGAGGGTGTCCCGGGGGAGGGGAGGGATGCTGGATAAAGGCTTGGCAGCTATTGAGTCTGTTGTGTCAGTGAGGAATGGGTGAATGACTCATCAGTTTTGTGTTATCTCTCTTCCAGCTACCCAGAGGATTGAGAGTTGTCTCTTAGGGAGGACCAGCCAAACAAAATGAGAACCAAGGAGAAAGGCAGAGCAGAGCAGAACAGCAACCATCACTCTCAATTTACAATCACTGTCAATTTAAAATGTTACGCAAGTGTCATGAAAGACCAAGAAAGAACAAGAACTAGTTCCGGATCAAAGGAGATTAAAGAAACAAATAACGTGCAACTGGATATAGGGTGAGGAAAAAAAGTTTTTCTCTTGCTTTAAAGGACATTAGTGGAACAGCTAGCAAATGTGAATAAGATCTGTAGATTAAGTAATAGAATTACGCCAGTGTTAATTTCTTGATTTCAACACTAGTGCTCTAATGTGGTGGTTAAGTGTTATGGCTATTAACCAAAAGGTCAACAGTTGAAATCTACCAGGCGCTCCTTGGAAACTCTACAGGGCAGTGCTACTCTGTCGTATAGGGTCACTAGACGTGGAATTAACTCAATGGCAAAAGGGTTGTTTTTTTTCTAGCAGGTTACTGTAGTTATTTGAGAGAAAGTCCTTTCTAGGAAACACTCTCAACTATTTGAGTGGAAAGGAGAACTATACGAGGTCTAATAACTAAGTCTTATGAACACAATTGTTCTAAGAGTTACACACCTCGTTGCTGAATATCACTATGATCACTTTTGAAATATTCCCCTTGGGAAGCTATGCACTGGTGCCAGTGCCTAGTCTATACTTTAGAGCAATTTGGGGATTCTTTTTCCGGAATTGCTATCAGAGCTGTTGTCACATAACCCTTGATATCCTGAATGTCATCAAAATGTCTTGCTTTCAATATTTCTTTTATCTTCATTTGGGTAAAGAAAAAAATCATTGGGAGTCAGATCAGGCGAATAGGTAGGGTGTTCCAACACAGTTATTTGTTTACTGGCTAAAAACTCCCTCACAGACAACTATACATACAATTAAGTTTGCAAAAGTGCCACCTTTGCCCCGTGTGCAATGGCCATTACAGAAACAGTTCCAAAACTGCTTTGAAGGGTGGGCTAGGCACTGGTTTCAGTGCATAGCTTCCCAAAGGGAGTACTTTGAAGGTGACCAAAGTGATATTCATCAGTGAGACATATAGCACTTAGAGCAATTAAATTCACAGACTTAATTGTTGGACTTTATATGCAGAGAGACAGAGAGTATGATAAAGCAAAGGTGGTACAATGGCAACATTTGGGACATCTGGGTGAAGTTATAATGGAATTCTTTGTACTAAATCTGAAATTATTACAAAGTAAAAAAAAGAACACTTTTTAAAGCACTATTATAATAATACACAATTATTACTTAAAACTAAGAAAAAGATGTTTTAAAGGTTAATTTTTGAATAGTCTAAATGTTAAGGAAATACATTTCTATTGTGCTGAATTGTTCTTAAATAGTCCACTCCTTTAGACTGGATTATTTGCACTTCGGTGCTTTGTCAAGTGTTTGTTCTGCCTTCAGACTAAGTTATATGCCAGTAAAGCACTAAGTATTAAGTTACTCCATAGCATTCCTCACTTCAGACTCTGAATTAATAAACAAATAAATGCTTTTCTATTGATCCCTTTCCCTCCTTCATCCAGATGGTGCCTTGTGTGGACATGGACCAATCTAGGCAGGCATACAATGAAGAACATGAGATTTGGTCCTAGCTGAATTTAAGTTCCAATAAGAAATGCTTTGTAGGTATGCACCCTTGAATAATTAACTGAATCCTTATGATACTCAGTTTACCCATCTGTAAGATGGGACTAAAGTAATCTTGATCTAGGTCACTTGCTAGAGAGTTTCAAAGGCTTAAGTAGAAGGACCTATGAAATACTTTGAAAAAGGCTTCACAGACTTTGATTTTTATTGATTACGGGATCTTGTATAAAGCTTGTGGGGTGGGGGTGGGGCAGTGAGGGATGTAGTTATCTCTAAGGCCCTTATTCTATTAGTAATTGAGCTAACTGACCTATGGTTCTGTAACACAGACATAGAGGACGAGTCATACAGTTGCTTTTCTGTATCTTGAGTTGATATTTTTAAAAACAGCTACCATTCATTGAGCATCTTCCACATCTTAGACTCTTTACAAAAGCATACATTTCAGATGGGGAAACCAGAGCTCAGAAAGACCATGCAACTTGATATGGGACACAAAGCTAACAAAGTGGCAGATTTCAGACTTGAACCAAAGTCACCAAAGTCATCTTGAGTCTCTGGTGGTCAACAAACAGAAGCCAGTGGTCACTTTAGGAAATAAACTCAGAGATAGAGCAATTTTGCTTACAAACAGTACCAAAGAGACTTAAGCTGGCTGCATAAATGAGTGTGGTGGTGGCCCTGTTTCAATTACACGCCACCCCGAAATCTACTCCAGCAGAATAGACTTCATTTGAATTTAAGGACTTAGTCAAAAGGGCACCCTTCTTGGGGAATATATCCATCTCCACAAAGCAGGAAATGTTTGCCACCTTCTTACCCATGTTTCAAACATATCTTCTGGGCGCAGGCGCCGTAGTGTAGGCCTGGGAGAGAAAAAAAGTTCCTTTAGCAGGTGTCATATGGCAGACACTGAAGCTCAGTGCAGTGATATGGAAAATGAGACTCTGGTTTATTTGCAGGAATATAATTTGCTCTGGAACCTACTTCTTCCTCCAGGAGACGGAGCCAGTTTATTCTCTTTATCACAGAGACCTGGGCTTACAACTATTCCAGCCTATGAGTTTCCTTTCTTTCAGCATTTGCAGAAATGTTTTTGATCCAAGGATTGTAAATTCTATTGCAAATAATGGCCTGAAGGGCATAGGATTAGCTCATCCCCAGGACAAGAGCCGTTTCTCTCCTCACAGACAAGTACCGCCCCTCCAGCGTCCAGAGTAGGCACAGAGAAGAGGGCCCAAGTGGGAAAACAGGAAACCTTGGTGATCCCAAGCCAGAATTATAGGAATTTACCATGAAGTCATTCATCAGAAGCCCTTTAGTGATATTTAAGGAAGTAATAGGACCTATATTTTGCCCCTAGCTTCATTTTGTTCTGAATGTTGGTTAACGATGCTGAACATCCGGAAGACTACAACCTACAATTCAAAGCATTGATACTTGTTCCCCCAAGTACTACCCCCTCACAGCGGCTGGGATGTGCTGGTGATGGGATCGTGTGTTCCCAGCTGAATGGACTTAAGTGTGCATGTGCATAGGAGGGTGGATGGGTGAGGCAGCGATTGTTCTACGGTGATCTGTGTTCCAGTACTGTCCCTCAAGAATAAGGATGGGCTGACTACAGCTCAGGGGCCAGATCTGGCCATTTTCCTCTGTTTTGGTAAATAAAGTTTCACTGGGAGACAATACACCCATTTGTTTGCATACAGCTTATGGCTGCCTCCATTCTACAGCGGTAGAGCTCAGTAGTTTGTGACAGGAACCTTCTGGCCCACACAGCATGAAATACTAACTAGTCCTTTACAGAAAAATATTTGCTGATTATGATGTTTATACCACTCTCAACCAAAAAACCAAACCCACTGCTGTCAAGTTAGTGGTGACTCGTGGTTACTCTATATGACAAGGCAGACCTGCCCCACAGAGTTTCCAAGGAACACTTGGTGGATCTGAATTGCCAACCTTTCGGTTAGCAGCTGAACTTTTAACCACTGCATCACCACCAAGGTTTCTTGCACCTCTCTAAGTAGTATTAAATATTCCTTCCCCACCCAGAAATTCTATGTGTAGAATGTTTATTCTTTGGTAAGTAACTTCACTTCTCTTTTCCTTCATCTGTAAAACTAAGATGATAATGATTACCAACATAAAGTGGAATGTTAGATAAAATACCTTCCATAAAGGTATGATGTGTGGCATATAGGAGACCATCACTGAATGGTGGTCATTATTATCACAGGATTTCCTCTATATCTGGCTCTGGCTTTGAGTGGATTTGCTGACTAGGGTGAAGTGTTCTAACCATGACTGCAAATATAAGCCCATATTGAGAAAATGGTAGTAACATTGATGGTCTATTGATCAATGGATGGGAAAGCCGTACTGCTGAGTTCAGTTTCACTGGGATACAACTTCTGTGCTACTATTGCTGTTGGTGGGTCTGAAATGTTAGGACTGAGAGGCTCTCCTTTCCTCCCAAGACCCTGGACCACCCTAGCCCCTGCACACCATCTCAGGCACCTTTGATGTTCCTTCACAAAATCCACGAGTTCCTCTTCCGTGTAAGGTTTGTTGGGGATGACAACGGGCTCATCCATAAATGGCTCGTAGAAATCAACTTCATTTACCTTCAAAGATAGTTTCTTTGCAACCTATAATAATTGAAATAAAGCAATAGTTTCCTTGAATGGCAGTAGAGTAGCAAAGAGTTATCCTTTTAGACGAATGTGTATGCTTTCTGATAAGGCTGTGAGGACGCGTGTATCATTTTAACTTAAATGTTAAGATGACACAAACTGATCACCTAAGGCCTGGGCTGGATTCATCTTTTGTGACCAAAGAAGGACAGAAGGGAGAAAAAGACTGACTTAGTCATCTAGTGCTGCTAAACAGAAATATCACCAGTGGATGGCTTTAACAAAGAGAAGTTTTTTTCTCTCATAATCCAGTAGGCAAGAAGTCTAAATTCAGGGCACTGGCTCTGAAGAAGTCTATCTTTCTTTGTCAGCTCTGGAGGAAGGTGCCTGTGGTGCATTAATATTTCCTTCATCTGGGAGCATCTCAGCACAGGAACTTTAGGTCCCAAAGTAGCAGTCTGCTCCCAGTATGGTTTTCTCGGTGGTGTGAGGTCCTCAACTCTCTGCTCCATTCCCTTTCCTTTTACCTCAGAAAAGGTGGCAGGCACAGAACACACCCCAGGGAAAGTCCATTTACTTTGGATCAGGCAGGTGATCTTAGGAAAGGTGTTGCAGTCCCACCCTAATCCTCTTTAACACAATCCAATCTTGCCCCATTAATCACAGGCAGATTATGATTTACAACATGTACAAAAATTATAATCATGAAACAGAGGATAATAACACAATGCTGGGAATCATGGCTTAGCCAAATAGCTACACACATTTTTGGGCAGACATAATTCAATCTATGCCAAAGGCCAATCTGGCAAACAAGAGGCAAGCAGGGACAGGGAGCAGTTGAAATGGAAACTGGGGCACTTAATTATATCATTACCATTTTTTGATTGTATTTGGCAGGGCTGAAAACCAAAAAACCAAACCCACTGTCACTAAGTTGATTCTGATTCATACCAACCCTATAGAAGGAAGCAAATGTCAACAGAGCATCCTCAGTGTCCTGGGATATGTGGATTTGAGCCAGTTATGATAGAACCAAACCCAAATCCACTACTGTCAAGTTGTTTCGGATTCATATAGCAACTCTGTAGGACAGAGTCAAACTGCTCCAGAGAATTTCCAAGGAGTGCCTTGTAGATTCAAACCCTGACCTTTATGGTTAGCAGCTGTAGTACTTAACCACTGTGCTACCAGGGTTTCCTTTGGTAGCATAACCCACTGCTGTTGAGTCGAGTCCTCAAAATCAGAGGCTAAACCGTTAATCTATCCTCAGTCAGCTCATAAACCTCAGTGGTTATTTTGTTTGATGCTCTGGTCCTAAGTTATATACTTCAGGGCTGAGTTTGCTTGGTGGTTTGTCAGGTGCTAGGAACTGCCCAGTTTGCAGCCAGACAACTCTAGTGACTAGTCGTGAGATGAGCAACAGCCCCAGTTTGCCCAGAACTGAAGGGTTTCTTGGGACACAAGATTTTCAATGCTAAACCCAGGCAAGGCCCAGGCAAACCAGGATGAGTTGGTCACCCTACCCCAGATCAAAGACTAGGGGAAAAAACTATAGCTGGAAGACATTCCTCTCTTGAATAAAATGGACATGCAATCTGCTGTCAGGCCAGAGCTCTAGCTGTTTGCCTGCAGGGCAGCTGAACTCAAGACCTCTCTTTATGAAATGATGTGAGAGGCCTGGAATGTGCAAAGCTCTATAGAAAAGCAAATGCCTTTCTTTTCTAGTTCAAAACTGTGGTCCAAGAAAGCACAGGCCTGAACAGTGGCTCACTTGAAACTGAAGAGGGATTGCCTAAGCACTGACGCTGTCTGGTGGTAACCAAGGAGGCCGTAGCCCAGGGCAGCCGTGACTAACTCGGACGGGCGCAGCCGGGTGTTACACAAGCACTTACACAAGGTGGTCCATCCTGAGGAAATCAGTGTTTATGTGAGTTTGTTATCAACTGTTGTTAATTCCAAGTCACTATTCTACAAAAAAAGGAGCCCTGGTGGTGCAGTGGTTAGGCTCTGGGCTGCTAACCTAAAGACCGGGGGTTCAAACCCACCAGCCACTCTGTGCAAGAACAGTGTAGCAGTCTGCTTCCATAAAGATTTACAGCCTTGGAAAGCTTATGGGACAATTCTATTCTGTCCCTGTAAATACAAATCAACCCTATGGTAATAAGGTGTTTTTTTTTTTTCTTCTTTTTTTTTAATCTTCCGAAAGATACTTCTTAAGGTACTTTAAGAGAAAGAAACTCCAGTATCCCAACTCACAGCTACAGAGGCCAAGTTAAGAGCTATAGTCAGGCAAAAGAGATTTTACCTCACATTATGTTTTAAGAGGTAGGGAAGAATAAGTTTTTTTCCCTTACATTTTTTTCTGTTTCTACAGGTGCAGGAAATAAAGGTGGTGAAGTAGGGAGCAGGGAGGTGGGAAACAACAAATCTATCACCAGAGTCTGAGTTTGCACACAGTTCTTTGCAAAATGGGCCTATTACAGAATGGACTTCAAAACCCATACTGGGTATTCTGGTGCTTTGAGTTCACTTCCTAGATCCTATAGGAACTTGGAATCTTGTCTGAAGAGGGGGCAAGAGTGACTGAATGACCAAAACTGGTCATAATAACAAGACGTAGAGTGGTTACTAGACGCCAGGCACTGTTGCAAAGTGTTTTATGTTTAGACATGTATGGAGCAGAGGAGAAGAATGTGCCGTCACCGGGCAGGGAGACCAGTGGGAGCTGCGTATAGGTGGGCATACAATTTATACAGAAATGTACATTTTCATTCAATCATAAT
Organism: Heterohyrax brucei; assembly: GCA_028571685.1. NCBI lineage: Eukaryota > Metazoa > Chordata > Mammalia > Hyracoidea > Procaviidae > Heterohyrax > Heterohyrax brucei. The sequence continues at coordinate 166,105,065 of CM053140.1, forward strand.
AACGAAAAAAAAGTGTCTTATGTTTATTGCTTTATTTAGTCCTCACTTTTACTACATGGAAACCATGGTGACATAGTGGCTAAGTGCTATGTCTCGCTAACCAAAAGGTCAGCAGTTCAAATCCACCAGGTAGGTGCTCCTTGGAAAATTTATGGGGAAGTTCTACTCTGTCCTGTAGTATTACTGTGAATCAGAATCAACTCCACAGCAGTGGCTTTGGTTTTGGGTTTATAACATGGAAAACCTGGTGGCATGATGGTTAAGTGCTATGGCTGCTAACCAAAAGGTCAGTAGGTTGAATCTGCCAGGTGCTCTCAGAAACTCTATGGGGCAGTTTTACTCTGCCCTCTAGGTCACTATGAGTTGGAATCAACTTGATGGCATTGGTTTGGCTTTTGATTTTTATTACAAAGGATTCCTGCTGGTGCAGTGGCTAAAATCTGGCCTGTTAACCGAAATATTAGCGATTCAAATCCAGTAGCTGCTCCTTAGAAACACTAGGAGGCAGTTCTAGTCTGTCCTGTAGGGTTGCTGTGAGTTGGAAATGACTTCAAGGCAATGGGTTTGGTTTTTGGTTTCAGTTTATTACATAAGCAAGAATTGCCATTATGCTTACTTTACAAATGACAAACCTGAAACAAAACTTGGGTAATTTGTGATCTGCCTCGAGGCGGTACAGCCAGAATTCAGACTCAGACAGTGGAGTGTTTTAAACTAACAGTTTGTCTGAATTCTAGTTTTTCTATTATTTGAGAATTACCTTCTCTTTGACACTATAAGGGAACCCCAGTGGCATAGTGGTTAAGTGCTACATCTGCTAACCAAAAGGTTGGCTGTTCAAATCCACCAGGCACACCTTGGAGACTCTACAGAGTGGTTCTGCTCAGTCCTATAGGGTCACTGTCAGTCAGAATCACCTCAATAACAGTGATTTTTTTTTTCTCAGTTTGACACTGTAAAGAAAGGAATAGATATCCCAATAAGTATTACCTTGGCATGCACTATGTTTTAGTGAGATATGCCCTTGTCTCTTGAAATGTGCTCTTATTGATTCGTCTCCCATCACAGTTGGCTGTAATTGAGGCTTCCTAAAGGTAAGAATGGGCTCAGCTGATCCACATGTCAAGGTAAGCAATGTGGCTCGGGGAGGCAGAGTGTGGGGAGTAGGGGATAGTCTTTCGTTCCTGAACACTAGCTTCTGGGTCCATGCTGTTAAATCCACCAACGTGAAGTTGGCTTGTCCTTGAGTTTCAGTCTTGGGAACCCCGCAGTAAGTTTCCAGATACTCTTCACAACACCCCTTCATCAGCACTTTGAGTGCTCTCTTCTTGTATCTCAAAGGATCTCTTTCTCTCGTTCTTTTAATTGTGTCCTTTCTCTCACTCTCTTAATTGTGCCTTAAATGATAGGCAACTGAAGTTAAAGGCTAAATGAGATTTGACTGACTGAGGCATTTGTTTATTCATTTATTCAATAATTATTTTCTGGGGCCCACTCTATCCAAGACCTTTTTCCAGAAGGAGACCTGGCTCTTTAGCATTATATTACAATTATGCAGGAAGGGATTCAACAATGAAAGCTAAATTACCAGTTGCCATAGAGATGATTCCAACTCATGGCCATCATGTGTGTTTCAGAGTGAAACTACTCTCCATAGCATGACCTTTTGGAAGCAGATGGCCGAATCACTCCACGGGTGTGTGTGTGTGTAAGAGAGAGAGAGACAGAGAGAGATAGAGTTCCTGGGTAGTACAAATGGTTAAGTGCTACTAACTGAAAGGTTGGTGGTTCAGATCTACCCAGAGATGTTTTGGAAGACCTGCCTCTGAAGGATCAGCCACTGAAAACCCTGTGAAGCACAGTTCTGCTCTGAAACACATGCGGTTGCCATGAGTTGGAATTCCCTCTATAGCAACTGGTTTCTTGGTTTGGGTGTGTATTTGTGTATTTGTATTTGTTTGTGTGTGTTTCATTAGTTGGGATTGATTTGGGTAAAGCCGAGAACATTACAAAGGCCGTCATCTGATATTTGCACATGTATGTGCTTTCTTGCAAATGAAGTCAGCTCAGAATGCATTTAGGGCTTCTTGATATATGTCTCCTCCATCAACTTTCTTTAGATAGCCCTTTGGTGCCGCTGTAGTTCAACGAATTGTTTCGCTTCTCACTATGATTCAGACAGCAAGTAACAGGTCAGTCAGTAAGAGGTTACATGACCTAATTAACCCACTGCCAGTCAAGTTGATTCCAATTATAGCAGCCCTACGGCCAGAGTAGAACTGCCCCATAGATTTTCCAAGGAGCACTTGGTGGATTTGAACTGCTGAGCTTTTGGTTGGCAGCCATAGCATTTAGCCAGTATGACAGTGGGGTTTCCTGGCCTGACTAGAGTGGACAAAAATCCAGCTGTAAGCTGTAACAAAGAGGATGCCATCTTTGGCCTTCTGACCTTCTCACTCCAATTGCTTCCTCACAGAGGTTGGGCCATTGTGTGGATTGATTTCAGGTTAGGATCAGCAGATTGCTGTTGGTTCCAAACCCTATGTGCCCAGAAAAATAACCTAGGGAGTTTTGTGAAAATGCAGACTCCTGGGCCATGTCACAACCCTAAAAACTCTAATTTCTAAGGATAGGATCCAGGGGTCTATGGTTTTAAAAACTTGCACACACACATCAACAACCCTGACATCTTGCCTTCTTTACATGTTTCTAATTCACTTTTATTGATCTGTTTACTTGTTCACTCTAACTTCTACAAGAACAAGAATCTGTTCTGCTCCTTGTTGTGTCCTGCATCTGAAAGAGTGCCCGGCCCATAAAAGGCACTCAGCAGATATTTGCAGAGTGAATGAATCAATAAACAAAGATAACACCAGTGAAATGTCCTTTCAAGTTGGAGAAAACAGCTCTCATCACCCCACCTTAACGAATGTATTTAGTAGCTTTACACTCTTTGCTGTCTTGAAGATCTGGCTTTGCAACCTGAAGCTATTCTCGAGTCATCTGTCTTCTTTCTCTTTCACCTCATCAAATCCTTTCACCAGCTCCATTTCTGCCACTTAGTTTTTTCTGTCTGCCCAACAGTAACTAGTGTTTCCTTGGCCCTCACCTGACCAGGTTTTAAACCCCTACCAAGCACTTCCCCTCTGTCAGATCTTTCTGGAATTCCCTAGGGAGTGTCTCACAAATGACCTTTGACCTTTCAACCAGCACAGGGAAGCCATTGCTTTTCCCCTCCCTTCTTCTCTAGCACCTCTTGCTGGACACCATGAGGCTGCTCAGAGGGCAGCCATGCCTTCTGGATCCCATGTCTCCCATTGAGCACTGCTGATTACTCCCAATGGGTGCAAGTTCTTAAGTCCCAAATGACCCTGGAGTTCCTTCAGTGTAACAGTCCTTCTGTCTGTGTTCCAAACAGAGTTAGACAGAATACATCTTTATTCTTTCTAAATGTGAATTCCCACAAGCCTACATGAACAGTGGTGGTATTTATGACTCAGTGTCTTACAGAGTTTTAAGTCAAGCAACTTTTTGAAGTTTGCATTATAGCCCGACTTCATCTTTTTCTTGGAGTCCCGGTGGCACAGAGGTTAAGATCTTGGTTGCTGACAAAAAATTGGGCAGTCCAAATCCACAAGCTGCTTCTTGGAAACTCTAGGGAGCGGTTCTACTCTGTCTTGTAGGGTGGCTGTGGGTCAGAATCAACTCAACAGTAATGTGGTTTTTGTTTGTTTGTTTCAGACATGCAGCCATATGGTTGGGTTGGGAGGAATATTTATGAACACAGACACTGGGCCATCCTTTAAAGAACTAAAGCTCTACTGACTGACTAAACCTGTGTGCCTGACTCTCTTCCCTTTCCCCAAGAGCCATCTTAGACACTCCTGACCAGGGGCAGATTGCCCAATAAGTAATGTACACGTATATGTGGTTACTTATTAATCTGTAATACACAGCTTGACCTGTTCATCATCACATTAATGATGAGGTGAAATCCATGGGAAATTGTGTCCTACAGATTAGTAAGTAAACACAATTAAGACCATGTGTAGCTCGCCTGCTCTTAGTTGGTGTACACCTTGCTTACTGGCTACTCTGCCCCTGCTCCTGACCCATCGTGACTAAATCTCAGTGCGTTCAGCTTAGTCTCCTCGCCTTCCCTACTGATACCTTATCCCAACCTCCCTCCTCCTGGCCCTAGAAGACTGCCTTTTTCTTCTTTTTTAAAAAATTAAGTTAAATACATTTGCCATCCGGTAGATTCTGACTCACGGAAACGTCACGTATGTCAGGATAAACATGTGCTTGTTAGTTTCTTTTTTTGAACATTTACTGCCATTAGATAAAAGTTTACAGAGCAAATTAATTTCCCAGTCAACAATTTGTACATAGCTTGTTTTGTGACATTGGTTGCAAACCCCTGACCATGTCGGCACCCTCTCCCTTCCTCCCTGGTTTCCGCAAGTCAGTTTGCTCGGCTTTCCTGCCCACCTTCCTTCCGAACTTCCTACCGCCCTGTAAGTCTGGTATGGTTGGTTGTTCCGGGACGTACGTTCCTCACTGGTGTTACTGTTCATTTTACAGGCCTGTCTACTGTAGGACTATAACGTGACCTCTGGGAGTGATTTCAATTCTAAGTCAGAACGGTGGCTAAGGGCCATAGTCTTGGGGTTTCCACCAGTATCTCTTAGACCAGGGAGTCTGGTCTTATTTGTGAGTTTGAATTTTGTTCTACATGTCTCCCCTATTCTGTCCTTGACACTCTATTACGCTTCTGGTCTGGCAGTCATTTTGGTCTTTGGTTTTCTTCGCTCTTCTCTGTTCCAGAGGGGAAGAGACCAATTGTTATATCTCAGATGGCTGCTCCAGACTTTTAAGATCCTAGCCACCACTCACCAAGGCAGGATGTAGAACATCATCTAAATGGATTATGATATGCCAAAGATGGCCTTATTAACAATGCTAATAACCAGTGAACCACATAATAACTAGATGCTTACTATGTGCCAAACACCAGATGAGCATTTTCTATATACTATATTCTTTTTCTGGAGCATGGTAGCACAGAGTTAGGTCAGCTCTTTGATTAAATCAAGCTTAGTTACTTACTAGACAGATGCATGAATGAAATCATTTAACCTCTCAATGACTCAGCTTCATTCTCTTAGAATAAGAATACTGATCTGCTTCTTATAGGGGTGTTGATAATTTTCAGTGAGAAAGCCTATACAGTGCTCTTAGCACAGAGCCTGGTACATAATGCGTACATAATAAATGATAGTTGTTATTCTTTTGACACTCTTGCTGAAGGTCACTCCCAACTCTAACACAACTAATTAGAGTAAATTTTTTCTAGCATTATTTGCATTATAGATCTCCCCTCTGGGTTATAGGCTGAGGTCAGGGGCTGTATCCATTGAAGAGCTTCAATGAATATATGAATTAAACATCAACTCTTTTCATCATGTCTCTTCCTGGTTCCAGCACCTAGAGGCTCCCTCTGATTTTGCAGGTAAGTCCTGGACTTTTCTTAGTATAAAGGTCCTCAGGTACTGTCTGTCACTGTCTTACTCCTTAGTAGGCCACCGTCTAATTAACCGTTACTTGATTGTGATCAAAGGCTTAGTTTATGGTAGATTTCTTTGTTCTAGTAAATCTAGTGTTTTCATTTGGGATGTGTGTGTCTCTTGAATCTCTACAGCAGATATAGAGCCTTCTACTTAATGGTGTGGTGCAGGGTCAAGGGCACAGATTTTGGGCCCAGATTGTCCTAAGTTAGGATGTCAGTTTTACCATTAAATCTCCAGAGACTTTGGAAGCTGCCTAACTTCTCTAAGTCTGTTTTCTCATTTGAAAAGTAGGGATAATGATTCCCTTTCCAAGTTGTTTAAAGGATTAGAAATAATATAGATGCAATATGCAGATCTGTGCTAAATGTATATACTCAATGAACAGTGGTCATTTTAGCTGGAGCCAGAGTAGAATATTCTACCCACAGTAGCCTCATATAAATTAAGCATTGATTCAAGGTCCTTCTATCTCTGCTATTCTTTAGTTTACAAAAACATTTGGTGTACCCAGAACATAACGAACAACTGAATTACAGGAGAGTATATCAATGATATCTTCAGACATAGGCAACTTTCTGGAGGACCCAATGCTTCAGGTGTTCAATGCTTTTCCCCACCCCATCACCCATCCTAACCCCAAAGTGAAAGTACCCAGGAGGGCAGAGGATGCTTCTCAAAGAACAAAGCAGTGACTCAATGGCTGGGCACGGTCTAGGCTCACATACTTCTCATTCACTGTAATGAGAAGATAAAGGCTGGGGCAATACTTCTCATTGGGCATTTTAAGAAATATCTTTAGATTCTCTGAATTAACCATCTTTGTACTCATCTCTCATTCAATCATGATTTGTTGCCGTATCTCTAATGCTTTGGATCAAATGGCAAAGGAAGAGATGATTAAAAGAAAAGGAAAATTGAAAGGTTTTGCAAAATGTATTCCTTCGTACTTGAAAATCTGTTCAAATTGGACTATTACAGGTACTTACTCCTTTGTCGAAGGTGGCAAAAAACTTAATGTAAGGCTGGAAGTGTTCAGCTGCCTCTTCAAAAGCCTTGTAATCTATCAGGGAATAGATGAAAGGAGAAACATTTTTTGAAGATGCACAATGAAGGAATTTTTCTTTTTAAGTGATGCAGAGAGAATAGCAAGCCAATTAATCCTGAGCAATGTAGATAATTATTTAGTACAACTTAAACCCAGAGTTGCTCCACCCTGCAAGGAGTTTGAATCAACTGTCATTTAGTAACTCAAGAGAAGATCTCTTTATTACACTTTTATGAAGTTTATAGATGGAAAGGAGAACATGACAAAAATGGAGAGAAGACAAAGGAGAGAAAAAGAAATGAAAAGCATCACACCAAAAGAAAAAGTCTTTTGACTCAAGCTCACTGCTAGCTGTGACTGTGTCCTGTAGAGACAATGTAGTTTGCTGCACAAGGAAGCCCATGTAAGAAGAAGGAAATACTAGTAGTGTACCTGGTTAAGTGCTGAGGCTGGTAAGCCAAAGATCAGCAGTTTGAATCCACCAGACAGTCCTTTGAAACTCTGTGGAGCAGTTCTACTCTGTCCTATAGGGTTGCTATGAGTTGGAATTTTCTCAACAGCAGTGGGTTTGGGGTATGTAAGATGACTTGGCTTGATAAGATGAAAATCTACTTAGTTGAAAATGACATCCTGTAAATATTTTATATATCTTAACATCAGTATACCTTTTGGTGAATTCTAGCTTTTCTTTTCCTCTTTTTAAGATTTTTTAAAAAAATTATAATCCCTTGAGAGAATGATTCAAAATTAAGCAAGCCTAAACTTGATTTTATTCTCAAACTTGGGTCCCAATTGGCAAAGGTAAGTGCAAGACCACACGAGCATGACAATACTATGCACTGGTGAAGAGATCCCTACTCAAACCTTAGATGTGAAGGTAATGGCAGTGGGGAGGATGGTAAGCAGAGGTGTGAGGATTAATTCTTCTGAATAAATTATGTAACACCCAGAGTCAATCATCCTATGACTCACCTGTAACAAGATTTTTTTTTCCATTTCATATAATTCCATCTCTCTTAATCATAATTGGGGCAGGCTTTTACTGGCACCTTAGGAAAGTGCAGGATTTTCTAATACACCATCAAAAAACACAGCAAGGATAATGGTGGCTTGGGGGATATCAAAATGAGTAAGAAAAGGACACTCATCTAAAGTGGTTCACAGCCCACAGGAGGTTATGGACCCTTAAACACTCAACACTGCTATGTGATAACCACAACCAAACCCACTGCCACTGAATCAATTCCAACTCGTAACAATCCTATAGACAGTGTAGAACTGCTCCATAGAGTTTTCAAGGAATGCATGGTGGATTGGAACTGCTGTCTTTCTAGTTAGCAGCCATAGCACTTAACCACTACACCACCAGGGTTTACTGCTATGTGATAGTTCCTGTAATAGAGGCAAGTGCAACAAGCACAGATGAGAGTAGGGCTGAAAAATTTATGAGAATGTTTACACATATTGGTACACACTCACACCAACTCCTCCTGATGAAAAGAATTGGATAATAAGGAAAGAGATCGTATAGCCTGCTAGCTAGCGCAGAAGATTGGGTGGAAGAGGATAAGATGGGTGCTTGGTTGGAGAACGAATACAGAGAAGGTGGGGAGAGCAGAGAAAATAGACTGGCTAAAGCAAGACCTAAGCCATTCATGTCTAAAGCATCAGTGGGCTCCATCAAAATCCCCTCTTCCTCTCTTCCCTGACTCCCATGTCCCTAAGGAATCTCTCCCCAGGACCACAAACTCCTACCATGTTGGAAACAATAATCTGCTCTACATCTCTTGGGGAACCAGCCTACCTCCCTTTTAAGATGAAGAAGGGTAGAGCAAGGCAGTTTCTTAGGTTGGTGCTTCGTAATGTGATTGTAATTTAGTTTCACTCAAAAATGAGCGAAATTAATATTTATATTTTGTTACTTTTGCATAACTTTAATGTTATGCAAATGTTTTATGTTAAAAAAAATAAAATGAAATTTAACATTTAAATGTTCCTCTACGCTTGTTTTTTAATTTCCCCATCTTAAAATGCAGCTAATACACATTACTTAAAAAGTCAGTTTCTGGAGTCAGAAATACCATTTCCGTAAGTATTTTCATTGAAATCAATTTTATTTTTAAAGTTATTTTATTCTTCCACAGTAATAGACTTGCTGGAAAGTCATCACAGTTACAAGTAAAATAGTCCAAAACGTCTGTGAATTAGGCACTCATTGTGAGTATTCATCACAAACATTATTTCAGATTAGGATTGCTGTGTCTTTCTTTCCCTCAGCCTAAGTGTCTTATTTGTGTGGAAGCATCAAAATAAGAAATTGTGCCATGATATAACCTGTGCTGTCTCCTTAACTCAGTAGTTAAGAGATACAAAAGTATTAAAGCCTGTTGTTGTTGCCATTGAGCCAGCTGTGGCTCATGGCAACCTTAAGTGTGTAGAACAGAACTACTCCATAGAGTTTTCAAGGCTGTGAGTTTCAAAAGCAGATCATCAAGACTGCCTTTCACAGTGCCTCTGGGTGGGTTTGAACCACATACCCTTCAGCTAGTAGTTGAGCACTTAACCATTTGTGCTACCCAGAGACTCCTCTATTAAAGTTTAACAAAAAGCCAAACCTGTTGCTCTCAAGTTGATTTCAACTCATAGCGACCCTGTAGGACAGAGTGGAACTGTCCCATAGAGTTCCCAAGGAGTGCCTTGTGGATTCAAACTGCCAGTCTTTTGTTAGCAGTTGTAGTACTTAACTACTATGCCACCAGAGTTTCCATATTAAAGCTTATACAAGTGCAAAGAGAAATAGAAAATAAAGAAGAAAAAAAATATTTTCAAAATGAATTTAATTAGAAAAGAACCAGATTAGACATAAGAAGCTGATTATAACATAGAGTATACAGAATCACTAACCCGCAAAGATGCCTCCCACAACTGTGGAGTCACTTATATGAGGTCCGGCAATTAAGTCCATGAATTTATTTATTCTAAGTGCTACATACCTCATTGCTGAATATCACTGCAGTCACCTTTAAAGTACTCCCCCTGGGGAAGCTATGCACCGACACCAGCACCTAGTCCACCCTTCAAAGCAATTTTAGAACTTTCTGAAATGGCTATTGTGTACGGTGGTAAGGTGGCAAGTTCGTAAGCTTAATTGTCCAGTCATCTGTGAAGGAATTTTTACCCAGTAAACAGATAATTGTATTGGAACACTCTCCCTACTTACCTGATTTTGTCCCCAGTGACTTTTTTCTTCACCCAAATAGAAAAGAAATATTGAAAGAAAGACACTTTGATGACATTCAGGACATCAAGGATGGTATGATGACAGCTCTGACAGCCATTCCAGAAAAATAATTCCAAAACTGCTTTGAAGGGTGGACGAGGAGCTGGTGTCACTGCATAGTTTGCCAAGGAGAGTACTTTGAAGGTGACTATAGTGATATTCAGCAACGAGGTGTGTAACAGTTTTTCTAGGATGAGTACGCAAACGTAGTTCACAGCCCTCATACACACTTGCAAAGAAATTGTGAACATAATATTTGGAATAAATGAAGCAAAGAAAATAGAGAGGGTGCTCCTTTGAATGACTTTGAATGACACTGTTAAACAATGTTTCCATGATATGTTACATATCACAGAGATGACCACATCTAAACTATCAGAGACTGGTGATTCTACTGACATCAGCAATGGGTATGGTTGACAGCATTAGTGACAGCATTGAAGAGAAATGCACGGAAACAAGAATCAGACCAAGTTGTTGGGGATAAAATATTCCAAGAAGTAGATGAGCATGTAGAAACAGATTATGGAAACACTGCTCACATTTGTGTGTTGACAGTGCAGAGGCAATGACAAGACGATGGAAAGAATTGACATCGAGCTTGTTCTGAGAATTCTCAGATGCAAGTAATATTTATTCACAGAAAAGCTCTGGTTTATCAGAGTTTCCCTGTGGATCTAAATTTCACATAAAAGGTTGTTATGAAAAAGTTGGTTTGATTTGTCTAACCCTTTCTAGCCCTCTCTTTAGCTTTACATGAAGAAAATGATCCAGAACATTAGTCTCTGCTGCTTTATACTAGAGTGAGTAAAGTGTCCAATGCTGAGTTTATTAAGGGCTTACGAGACTATCTCTTAAATAAAAAATCGTGAATTATTCCTACTATGAAAAATTCTTTGAAAGACTGTTCCCCAAATTGGTGAGTAGCATCTGGGGTCTTAAAGCTACCAACCTGCCAGCTGAGGTACACCAAACGGTCTCAATTCAGCAGGAACGGATGATCTCCAAAGACCAAAACGACATGGGGCAAAGAGAACCCAGAAGACAGAGAGACCCATGTGAGTGGGTAACTACATCAACATGTGACCGGAAGAACCGGATGGTGCCCAGCCACCACCAGTGATAGCTGTGATGGGGCTCACAAAGTTCAGCTTCACCGGCAACACGAAAATAAAAAGGGATGCACCCTGAGATCTCCACTAAAAGACCATGAATGATGGTCCAGAGGCCTCTGGGTTCCCCTGGGAGCATGGCCCCTGGCCCTGATGCTACCCCTGTCCATAAATCATAACAGAGGTCTACTCTTCAGACAGAAATGGATTGGACTTGGTGACACAGAGTGACCGTATCATGTGTGCACTTTATGGTTCTGTGCATCTATAGGATGTCATCCAGCTAATCTCTTACTGGATGAGGGGGACAGTGCAGAGAGGAGGGGATAGGAGATTGTCAGGAGGATATAACTCAGACAGAACAGAGAAGAGGGATGGAATGTGCAGTCACCAGACAGGGAGAGCAGTGGGACCGCTTATTGGCGGGTATGCCAATTTATATGGGATTGTATATTTTCACTCAATCATCATCATAAATAAATAAATAAATTCTTTGAAAGATAGTTACTGGCTTCAAAAACTGTTGAACCTTGCTGAGTGCTGAATGAACTTAACTGAACATTACAGGGATCATGTGAAATATGCAATGTACTGACTGGTTTATGAATTTACAGTAAAAATTCAACCTTAGAAAAGGAGGTTATAAGGACTCACTAGTAATTTTGTTTTTTAAATATTAAGAATTATTTTTAAGATCAGTACAGCAATTTCAAAAGAAATGATAACCGTAAGATTTTCATAGTCTAATATTTTGGGAAGCCAGTCACTAGGTCCTTCTTTCTAGTCTGTCTAGTATGGAAGTTTCAGTGAAACTTGTCAACCATAAATGGTCCTGCTGGTGTTTGAAATACTTGTGGTATATCTTCCAGCATCACAGCATCATACAAGTCACCAGAGTATAACAAATCAACAGAAAAGGAGTGGCCAATTTGAATTAAACAATATCATCAATTATGCCAAGAATGACAAAGGGAAGACAAATGGTATTGCATTCATTGCCACAAACAGCATTTCAAGATCTATCTTTAAGTACAGTGTTGACAAGTAATATTATAATCCATATGCTGAAAGGGAAAACCAGTTAATATGACTATTACTGAAATTAACATACCAACGATTAGGGCCATAGATGGAGGAACTGAAGATTTTTACCAATATTTACAGTCTGATTAAATGTGCGATCTAGAAACTTTGATAATTACTGGTCATTGGAATGGAAACTCTGGTGGCATGGTGGTTAAGAGCTACAACTGCTAACCAAGAGGTCAGTAGTTCAAATCTATCATGTGCTGTTTGAGAACTCTATGGGGCAGTTCTACTCTGTCTTGTGGGGTCAGTATGAGTCAGAATTGACTCAGTGGTAATGGGTACAATATGGCTACAGTGATTAGAACATGAAATTTGAGAACAAAGAAGGATTAGTTGAGGGAAATCATGTTAAACACTCTTGACATAAGTGAAGCCATCTTGGATGTTGAACTGTTACTTCAACTCTGTGTAACCTCCTGTGACGTTTGTGTACTGTAACCTAGAGGCGATCTGGGAATACTTCCAGGCCCTTGGCCCGAACATGTGAAACAATGTATGACCGAAAATGTAAACAACTGACTTAGTTACTGTGTGTTTCATTTCCTTATACTCTAAGTTACCAAAAGAGTATAAATACTCTAATAAACCTTGGCTCTGGGCTGTCAGCTGGGGAAAGCCGTTAGCCCCCTGATCCCAAGCTGTTTCATGTCTATCTTTTCTTAAGTCTCGGCGCTGTCTCTCCTCCACCCATGTTCCTCAGAGTGACCTCTGATCTCTGACAATTAGTAGTTTGAAAACATGGCCTTGGCAACTGAAATGATGTTGGAAATTGCACGATTAAGTTTTACAAGAACAGTGCCTTATTTGTCGATATCTTTTCTCAACAACATAAACTGTGATTGTACCTGTGGACCTTGCCAAATGAAATACACAACAATCAGGTTGGCTATTCCTGCTGAAAGAAACAGTGGGGAAGCTCAATATCATTAGTTAGAACAAGGCCTACTATGGAACAAATCAATTGCTCCTATGAATGTTCAAGTTGAAGATGAAGAAAATCAAAACAAGCCCGTGACAGTCAAAGTACAATCTTGAGTATATCTCATCAGAATTTAGAGGCCATCTCAGGAACAGATTTGATGCACTGAACACTAATCACTGAAGACCAGACAAGCTCTGGGATGACATCAAGGACATCATAAGTGAAGAAAAGAAAAGGCCCTGAAGAAGACAGAAAAGACGAAAACAAATTCAGAAGAAGATTCTGAAATTTTTCTATAGAACACAGAGTAGCTAAAGTGAATGGCAGAACTGATAAAGTAAAAGAGTTGAACTGAAGATTTCAAAGTGTTGGTCAAGAGGACAAACTAAAGGATTGCAATGAAATGTTCAAAGGCGTGGAGATAGAAAACCAAAAGGAGAGAGTATGTTCAGTGTTTTCAGACTAAAAGAACTGAAGAAAAATTCAAGATTCAAAAAATTCAAGACTGAAGTATTCTATGGATGAAAAATTGAAAGATGTAGGAAGCATCAAAGAAGAAAGAATACACAGAGTCACTGTACCAAAAATGATTGATGTTCAGACATTTCAGGATACAGCATACAATCAAACACTAATAGTCCTTAAGGAGGAAGCCTAAACTACATTGAAGGCATTGGCCAAAAAGCAAGGCTTCGGATGTTGCCAAACTACCAATTAAGATTTTTCAGCTAACAGATACAAAGTTGACAGCGCTCATTTGTCTATGTCAAAAAATTTGGAAGACAGCTACCCAACTGACTAGAAGAGATCCACATACATACTCATTCCAAAGAAAGGTGATCCAATAGAACGTGGAAATTATCAAACAATCTCATTAATATCACATGCAAGTAAAATTATGTTGAAATTAATTCAAAAGCAGTTGCAGCATTGCAATCAAGGCAGATCCAGAAAGGACATGGAATGAAGAGTATCACTGCTGATGTCAGATGGATCCCAGTTAAAAGCAGAGAATATTAGAAATACTCTTACCTGTGTTTTATTGACTATGCAAAGGCATTCGACTGTGTGGATCATAACAAATTATGCATAACATTGCAAACAATGGAAATTCCAGAATACATAATTGTGCTCATGTGGAGCCTGTATATAGACACAGAGGCAGTCACTCGAACAGAACAAGGGGATGCTAAACATGGTTTAAAGCCAGGAAAGCTGGGTAAGTGTTGGATTCTTTCCCCATTCTCATTCTATCTGTAGCTGGACTATCTGAAGAAGAATGTGACATCAAAATTGGAGGAAAACTTTTTAATAACATGCAGATGATACAACCTGCTTGCCAAAGGTGAAGTGGATTTGAAGCACTTACTGATGAAGATCTAAGACTACATCCTTCATTGTGGACTACACTCGAATACAAAAAATAAGAATTCTCACAACCAAATTAATAAGCAGTATCATGCTAAGTGGAGAGATGATCGAGGTGGTCAAGATTTTTATTTTACTTGGATCCACAATCAACATGCATGGAAATATCAGTCACGAAGTCAAGCGACATATTGCATTGGGCCAGTCTGTTGCAAAAGCCCTCTTTAAAATGTTATAAAGCAAAGATGTCTCTTTGAGGACTAAGGTACACCAGACTGAAGCCATGATATCTTCAGTCGCCACACAGGCATGTGAAAGCTGGACAAGGAATAAAGAATACTGAAGAATTAATGCACTTGAATTACGGTGTTGGTGAAGAATATCGAACTGAATATACCATGGACTTCCAGAACCTGACTGACTGCCATCAAGTAAGTTCTGACTTATGGTGACTAATAGGACAGAGCAGAACATAGGACTTCCAAGGAGTAGCTGGTGGCTTCAAACTGCTAAACTTTGGGTTAGCAACCAAACCCTTAACCACTGCACCACCAGGGCTCTGCACTGACAGAAGAAGGATCAAATCTGTCTTGGAAGAAGTACAGCCAGAGTGACTCTTAGAAGCAAAGATGATGAGACTCTGTCTCCTGTATTTTGGACATGTTATCAAGAGGGACCAGTTCCTAGTGGAGGATATGAAAGTAGAGCATCATTGGAAAAAATCTCTGGTTCGACCCGTTGCCTGCAACAAGGAGTTAAAGCATAAGAACAACGAAGAGGATGGTGCAGGACTCAGCTTACTTTGTTCTGTTGTACGTAGGGTCTCTATGAGTCAGAGCTGACTTACTGGCCCCTAACAACAACTAAGCATTATCTGTAGATTCCTCAGGAAGAGAAATCTTGATTATTTTGAAACACGCAGTATGAGAAAGTTCAACTGTATTGAAATCCATTTAAATTAGTCACAAAAGTGTTGACATTACACTTGTCAGTGAAAGGAAAAGAAGAAGCTGTTAGATAGAACTCTCACATTCTTGAAAGACAATTTATAGATTGAATTACCTGAGTTTTGTTTGAGAGCAAGAAAAAAACATTTGTTAATTAAGGGCAAAGCATAGAATATTGTCCTGCCCTTTGCCACTGTCCACATGTGCAAGCAAAGCTTCTTGTCCATGATGTATCAGGAATTTGAAAAGATCACCATCTGAAACTTGGATCAACAATTGCATGTTTCTATTTTCAAACATGGAAGCCCTCCTACTGAAGCAATCTTACAACATTCTTAAGTAGTTACCCTCCTGTTTTTTCTCCCCCTGCTCTCCTGGCTACTGCTCAGCATCTCCATACCCTTCTGCAGATTGTGGTGCTGCAATGAGATGTTCCTGCGCCCACCCAAAACCTCACGACAAAGCCTTCAAAAGGAACAAGCCTGCAGGTGTGGCTGGGGCATGGCACACAGCCTCTGGGGTCAGCTGTTGGCTTGGCCAGTAATTTTTTTGACACTGTGCAGCAGCTGTGGAGCCCATCCTTACCTCAATTTTCCTCTAGTGCTTTCCAAGTGACAGAAAAGCTCTCCAGCTGGTGACCATGGAAGCTGCCAGTGTCAGGGAGAGGTCCCACTGTTCACCTCGTTTTAAGGGAAAATCTGACTAGGAGGTCAGCCAGTGGGAAAAGTTGAGGGAATAATTTTCTGTCTCTGCAGAGAGCTCAATACTGTACTCTACCCCCCTCAAGATCAAAGAACATAGGTCAACCCTGAAGTTCTTTAAGCGCCTGCGTGTTTTACATAATTTTGGCAAGCTTGTTTCATTATTCAGGGTCAAGGTGATGCTGATGATACCTCATCTCTTTACAGATATTCTAACACCCCTTGTTTGGAATCTAGCCATCAGACTCACACGCCTGGATTGACATTCAACTTACATTCTGAGTCCTCACTCTTGAAATAGCCAATGAGTTTGATACGATCCTCGATGCGTTCAAAGGCTTGGACTTCCAATTTGCTATTGATGATCTCTACTGGATCTTCAATTAGCTGAAATGCCACAGACACACATATTGAAATAAGACAGCTCTTCTTCTCCCAGCAGGGAAATCAGGGACATATGCAGAATGCTTCCAAAAGACATCACAGTGATCTTTGCAGTTGTCACCTCAGCATCCATCCCACCTTCCCCCAGTGAGGAGCATCAGCGGTGCCCTTTGAGGAACTGGGCTTAGCTCAAGAGCGGGGCTGACTGCTCTGTGAGCAGTTCTATTTCTCTTGCCAGTGATTGGTTTGAGAGTGGGCACGTGATCTGATGTTGACCAATGACACTTCAGGATAGATTTGCTGAAGGTTTTTGGAAAATTGCTTACTCTTGAGAGCTATGGGAAGTCACTATATATAAATAAACAAGGGAGTATGATACACCTGCTGCTGATCTTGGAACTAGCTGGAGGACAAAGCCAATCTACTGTCTCAAATTTACAGCAAAAAGTGGAAGCGGACTCCTGATCAAGTCTAAAATCTGACCTCACTGTGGTCTTCTACTTATGTAGGTTAATCACATTGCTTATTGTCTGAGGCAGTTAGTGTCTGGTTTCCTTTACTTGCATCTAAAAGCCTCTTCCAAGCTGACAGAACTGGGATAGCACCATGTTGTCCCAGAGCTGTTCTGTTTATTAGGACTTGGAGTATGGATCAATGCAATAGCAAAGCAGGATCTGTGGGCACTTCTGCCAAAAAGTTGGCTTTCAACTCACTTCTGATCTTCTCCCTGGGTTTGGAGACTCTGGAGAAAAGCAATAGCCCACTTGGTACCAGCTGGTCCATAGGAATGATCAGTATGGATATTCAACAGAAGGTTCTGTATCTGTGCCAGCATCTGTGTTCACATTTAGCTTCACAGCTGCTATTAAAAGCCTCAGTTTATCTATAAAGTATTTTTATTGTGTTTGTGTCTCTGTTTGAGCATATGGATACAAGGATGTATATAACTCCACATCTGAAAGTGAGTGAGATACTGGCGGGTTCTTTAGTCCTGCCTTTTCTTTATTCTGCTCTGAGGGCAACTCAGAGTCACTTGGCCCATTGCTACGCCTCTCTCTATTCTATCTTCAGACTTCTTTCACACATGCTCTTTAGCAGTGCTGAAATAAAGCCAAAGGAATTTCAGCAGATGATGTGGTATAACTGGTAAGACAATTAGCATGTTACCACCACACAGTCCTGATTTGTGACCCTCTGGTCACTAATAAAATAGCTTCCAAGGTGATTTCAAGACCAGCTTCCTAGTAGATATCTGCTAACCAAAAGGTCAGCAGTTCCAGGTGCTCCTTGGAAACTTTACAGGGCAGTTCTCCTCCGACCTATAAGGTCACTATGAGTCAGAATTGACTCGATGGCAGTGGGTTTGGCTTTTTTTTTTTTAGCTTCTCTTAGCCAAAGTAAATAGCACTGTGATGTAGGAACTCCTCTGATTTGTGTGTGTGTGTGTGTATGTGTGTGCGCACGTGTGTGTGTGTGTGTGTGTGTGCATGCGTGAAGACTAAGAAGTCAGTCTTAGGTCAGGCTGTCCCATTTCTCTGTTCTTACTTTGAGGTTTTACCTTCCCGCTATGCTTGAACCCAAGTCTTTGTGCATATGCACTTACGTCCAAGAGAAATTCCACCAAGACATCAGCTGCAAATTCTCCATCAAACTCAATTGTGCGATCACCCTTAAGAATATACAGGCTTCCTTCTTCATCAAAACCTGGAAGAAACAAACAGATCCCAGGACAAGTTTAACCTGATATAGGAGGAGCTCTCATGTTGTCTGAGATTTAGTTCTGTGTCTTCCACAATAGTGGGGTCAAGATCAGTGGAACAAGCATTGACCTAAGGATCAGTTTCTGGAAACAGCACCCCTGAGGAGCTCCCAGATTGGCAAGGGAATTTTAAATAGTCAAGAACCAATATGAATTTGGACTTAAAAGAAAAACCTCTTCTCCATACCACCACTGCTTTGCTATTTCAAGAAAACTGGTGACCCCGCGTCACTTACCTTATTAAGAAAATTAATGATGCCACCACTCACCTGACTCCTAAACCTGACAATCAAGCCCCTCCTTGTTCTAGTGCCCACCTTATCTCCTGCATCCTCCCTTGGGAAGACCTGCTATCCTTTGAAAAATGCTCTCTAAATCCCTGTGGCACTCCCTTTGCCTCTTGTACACATGCTGATACGAAAGGGCAAGAAAATGAAATGTGACAGAACAGGCTTCTCTATATTTACGTTCTCTCTGGTCCCAGGCTAGACCTGGAGAGACCGCCACCCTCTACATCCTGCATTGTGATCACCAACTTCAGCTAGGACTCATTTTCTTAATAAGATGACTGTAAAAATCACTGGAGTTTTGCCTTTATTGATAGTCCCTAGCTCCATTTGCAGGTATCCACTGTAACAGAAAGGGACCAGGGGTGGTCCAGCGGTGTTATTCTCACCTTCCACGTAGGAGACCCAGGTTGGATTCCTGACCAATATACCACAACACAGCCACTACCTTTCTGTCCGTAGAGGCTTGGCTGTTGCTATGATGCGAATAGCTTTCATCTGGGCCTCCAGACTAAGATGGACTAAGAAGAAAGTTCTGGTGATTTAGTTCTGAAAAACATCTGTCAAGGAAAACCCTATGGATCTGATCCCATTGTGCATGAGCTTGCCACGAGTTACGGATGATATCATGGTAGCTAACAGCAAAAACTGTAACAGAAAGCTCTCTGAGAGTAGTAAGACCGCAGTCTTCTTGACACCCTAGTTCCTTACACAGTGCCTGGGCATACCAGGGACCCCATAAATTCTTGTGGGCAAAATGAACTCTTTGTATTCCTGTTACAGCTGAATCCTGTACCTCTTGTTTTCCCGTTGGCTACTTTCCATTGCCCTTGGTGGAAGGCTGTGCACTTACTTAACAAATGCTTATTGGAAAAGGGCATATCCCCCCAGGAGTGCTAAATCGCTGCAGTTGGCGTTTACTGCAACTCCTGGCATCATAAATCCTTAGATTAATTGTTCTCCAACTCTCTGTTAGCGGAAGAGTGCTTTCTCCAAATGAACTCCTCTGCAGAACCTCCAGGGAAAGGGAGGCTTCCTGCTAGGTCCCAAGGCAACTCTGAGGATCCCCTGATTGACTGGGATCTTTGATTATAAATCAGAAGGAGCTCCATGCCAGCTAAGCTTGAAGTCAGCAATAGCTGATCTCAATAGATACATCAGACAGTACCCACTGTTAGACTTTTTTTTTCCCCCTGAGTGAGGCCAGTCAGGTGGCTGTTGCTCTGGCTCAGGCAGAAACTGATGGCAAAACTAAGGCAAAAGGAGAAGAGATAAATATTAAAATAACAGGTTCACAAAAGCAGCTACTGTCCAGCAGACTCCAAGGATCAAATAGCAGAAAGACACTAATCCAGTTCCTGCAGGCTGAGCCTGGAGAAGGGTTTATTAAGATGTACCAGGCCACATCATGTCTTAGCTGGGGGACGATTCACTGGTCCATTCATACGAGTGCTTGCCCCAGCTTGTCCCCCTCGGACTCTTGCATCACCCCGACACCACTATTTCC
Source organism: Heterohyrax brucei (assembly GCA_028571685.1). Lineage (NCBI taxonomy): Eukaryota > Metazoa > Chordata > Mammalia > Hyracoidea > Procaviidae > Heterohyrax > Heterohyrax brucei. The sequence goes on from CM053140.1 coordinate 166,125,036, forward strand.
CTCTAACTGAAGGTACTGGAAGTTCTCACAAATTTAATTTCTCATTAGAACCATGAGAAGAGAGAAGACTGCAGAATCAATAGGCTGCCAGGAGAGGACGAAAACAATTCGTTAAGTTGCTTTTGACCCTAGGGGAAGAGTTTAACATACTTTGCTTCCTTGGTCAAGGGAAAGAATATTTCTTAATTTTTCTCCAGGGGAGCAGATACTCCAGACATTCATGTTAGTAGTTCATTATCAGTTTATGGTCATGAGTTCTTCCTCATGTGTAATCTAAATCCCGACTCCTGAAATTTAAATCTCTTTGAAAAAAATCTGGACTTCTTGAAGCTAAAATAGAAAACAATTGTGTGTCATTCTCAAGGGTAACATACTGTCATGGACCTGAAAGTATTTATTGAATCATCATTGATCTTACTTTTTTCCCTATGCTTTACTAGTCCAAATCCAATTAACCTTTCTTCAAAGGTCTTGTAAAACGTCCTGCTATTGTTTTAATAGCCTTTCCTCACTGGTCATGAAGAAAAAGGCAAAGGGCCATTACCCATGAGACGGTGTTTGAAAACCAGAGGAGTTACTCGTGTTCTCTGTCCTTGGGATTATAAGAACATTAAAGTGTCCTAGCACTCAAATATGACCTATTGACACAAGAGATTACAGCTTCCACTGTGTAGGCACTTACCTATCCCTCTTTTAAATCTTCCCTGTTATCCTTGGTGATAAAGCCCAGCTGGATTTTAGCCTTAAATTTAGAAGCCACTTGGGACCCCAGAGTCACTACCATTAAAGCTATTTTTTTGTTGCTAGCTTTAGCCAAGAGGCAAGGAGATAATAGGTGATGGAAGAAGAGGTCCAGTGTCTCTCAGAGAGCTCACCATAGTGGAGAAATAGAAAACCTAGCCTTTGAGCTTGTTGTAATTGCTGAAAATAAAGGCTTACTTCTATTTTCTCTAGGAAGGAACTGTTTACTGTACAGAAACAAAAATTTATTAGATGATTAATGTGAGACTACTTATCTAACCAAAACTACTTGATTAAAAGAATTAAATCCGTTGCCGTCAAGTCAATTCTCGCTCATAGGGACCCTATAGGACACAGTAGAACTGTCCCATAGAGCTTCCAAGGAGTACCTGGAAGATTTGAACTGCCTACCTTAGGGTTAGCAGACATAGGACTTAACTCCTACACCACCAGAATTTCCATAAAACTAATTGATGTGCCATCATTTTTTATTTACTTTAAAAATAGACCAGCTGTTATCTGAGAATAAATGCAACTATGCTTTTGTTTTGCAAGAGACATTTTTTTTTCCCCACTATATCCCAAAGGTCACACTTACCTAATTTCTTGGCAAGCTTGGCTTCCTTCTTGGAATCTACCATCACAAAGCCTATATCTTTATGCTCTAGGACCTGGGCCACAAGCTGAAGGAAAAGACAAATAGGAGATTAAGAAGGTGGAAGGGATAAGGATAGTAGAAAATATCACAGAATAATATTTTGATGTATTGGCAGGAGGATTGTCCTCCATACTTCCCATTACTCTGGCCAACTCAAGCAGCAGCTAAGGAATTCTTGGCTTATTATCTCAGCAGCTTGCTGAGAACCAAGGAGATCAAATCTGAGCATCAGGCCCAAGATAAAAGAGCTGAAAGAATATATTCAGTGTCACACCCACTGTTGCCCTTGGTACAGGTAAAATTTGAATTTTAGAGAAGTGCAAATCAGGAACCAAAGGTAGCTGGGAAGAGGCTCTGAGCCTTGCTTCTGCTGCCAGATCAACCTGAGATAAGGTGGGGACACAAGAGGACCACAGATGACCGGAGGGATCTTAGAATAAAGGAGGCCCATGTCCCCCATATCCTAGCATAGTCTTCAAGTCCCCACACCCAGAGTTCGTGATATAGAAATGCCCACTTTGTGTACCCAGCCATTAGGCCTGAGATGGTCTCTCCAGGTTTCCCACGGCTCATAGAGAGGAAGGAGCAGTGGAGGGTCTCCTGTGTAGCCAACAGTGACATACAACAGGAAGTACTGATGAGGAGGGAAGAGAGCACAGAGAAACTTCAGACCCAAAGATGAGGAGGATGCAGCAGTATTCTCAGAGGGCAGGTAGCTGAAAATGACTCTGGGCTGACACAAGTGTTGATGGTGACACCAAGCACAAGACTGGCACTGCGTTCAACTCCCAGAATCTTAGATAAGAGGAGGAAAGGAGACCCTCAGTTGCCTGAGATCTCATCCCTGCAGTCTGGCTGAATGGAGGCTTGAAATGGGAAACAGAATGGAGAAGCTACAATACCAATCTTACCTTTTTACAAATTAAACTTCTGAAAAGACAGTTGTGGATTAACATGCAGTTGTAAAATATAATGCAGACAGTACACTTTCCTTGTTTTCTTCAATGGTAGCATGTTACGCAACTACAGTATGCTATCACAATGGGATGTTGACATTAAGACAGCCACGACAGCGCCTTTCCAGGACCGTGAAGTTCCCTCCTGCTGCCTTTACTCAGCCCCTTCCACTTATCCCAGTTCCCATCCCCTCCTTAAACCCTGGCAACCACTAATCTGTTCTCCATTTCCATAATTTTTTCATTTCAAGCATGTTATATAAATGGAATCATACAGTACGTAATCTTTTAGGATTGACTTTTTGAAAATTAGTATAGTTCTCTCTCTGGAGATCCATCTATCTTGTTACGTGTCTCAGTAGGTCATTCCTTTTTATCACTGAGTAGAACCTCGTGATATGAGGTACCACCACTTGTTTCATCTTCAGCTGCTGACACTTGGGCTGTTTCTATTTGGGAGCTATTATGAATAAAGCTGTTACAAACACTCATATACAGGTTTGTGTGTGAGTGTTAATCTCTTTGAATTAAATGCCCAAGTGTGCAATTGCTGGGTCACATAGCAGCTGCATGTTCAGTGTTTAAAGAAAGTAACAGTTTTCCAGAGTAGTTGTACCATTTCACATCCTCATCAACAACATACGAGTGAACTAGTTTGTATCCTTGTCAGCATGTGATGTTGTCACTATTTTTTATTTTAGCCATTCTGACAAGTGTGTAGTGGTATCGCATTGTGATTTTGGTTTCTATTTCTCTAATGGCTAATGACATAGAACATATTTTTTCCTGTGCTTATTTGCTATGGTTTGGGTTTCGGGTATAAAGTCTGTAAACTCTGCCTAGCTTCAGATCTCAAAATTTTCTTATGTTTTTCCCTAAAAGTTTTACATTTTACATTCAAACTCGCAGTTGATTTTGAGTTACATTTTGTTTAAGATATGAGACTTAGACTGAGATTTATTTTATTTTATTTTGCCAATAGCCATCCAATTGCCTCAGTTACATTGGTTGAAAAGTTTATCTTTCCTCCACTGAATTGCTTTTGCACCTTTGTCAAAAATCAGTCAGTATATTTGTTTGCATTTATTTCTGGTTTTTCTAGTCTGTTCCATTGATTTCTGTGCCTACCCTGCCACCGATACCATGGTAGTCTTGATTACAGTTGCTATATAATAAGTCTTGAAGTTGAATAGACTGGCTTCTACCACTTCATTTTTTTTTAATTACATTAGCTATTCTAGAGTTTTTTCCCTTCCCTGAAAATTTCAGAATACTCTTGACTAAAACTTAGTTGTTACTGAGACAATTTCAACTCATAGCAACTCTGTAGGACAGATTACAGCTTCCCCATCGGGTTTCTAAGGCACTGCTGGTAGGATCCAATGGTTGACCTTTCAGTTAGTAGCTGAACACTTAACCATGGTGCCACCAGTCTTGTCTAGAACTAGAAAAATTCTTACTGAGGCTTTGCTAGGAATTGCATTAAATCTGTGCATTAATTTAGGGAGAATTGAAATCTCTTTTATGTTGAGTCTCCCAATCCACAAACATGTTATGTCTTTCCATTTATTTAGATATTACTTCATTCCCTTCATCAGCATGGTGTAGTTTTCAGCATACAAGTCCTGTAATGTTTTGTTACAGCTATGTCTATTTAATTTTTTCAGAAATTTTAAATGGCATATTTTAAATTTGGATGTCCATATGTTTGTTGCTAGCATATAGAAGCATAAGTGAGTTTCAGATATTTGTATTGTATTATGCTACCTTCCTTGCAGAACTCACTAATTCTGTAAGTTTTTTAAATCATTTTCTTTTTAATTTTTATTTGTTTTGTTGTTGTGTTGAGGCTATACACAAAACATATACCAATTCAACACTTTCTACATGTACACTTCAGTGACATTGTAACAATTCTCACCTTCCTTTTCTGAGTTGTTCCTCTGTCATTTACATAAACTCTCCACCGCTTGAGGTTTCTATCTAGTCTTTAGAGTTCCTGTTGGCAATTGAGCCTGTATAGGTGGCTCTTACAAGAGTATAATGCTCAAGGCCGGCTTTGTTACTAGTTAAGCTAAACAGTTTTTCAGTTTTAACACGACTTCAGTGGGTGTTTTGGGTTTAAGATTTAAAGGTTATCTCAGGGCGATAGTTTCAAGAGTTTATCCAGCCTTCACGGGCTCCAAGAAGTCTGGAGTCCATGAGGATGTGAAATTCTATTTTGTGTTTCACCCCTTTTGATCAGGATTCTCCTTGGTACCTTTGATTAAAATGTTCAGTAACAATCACTTGGCACCATCCAGTTCTTCTGGTCTCATGGCAAAAGAGGCCATGGTTCATGGAGACAATTAGTCATGTTTTCCATGTTGTCCTCCTGTTTTTGACTCTTCCTTCTTCCTCTGGTACCCCAGGTGAATAGAAACCAGTTGTTGTGACAGAAGTTTTTTTTTTTTTGTAAATTCCTTCCAATTTTCTATGTAGATAACCATGTCGTCTGCTAATAGATGCTAGAATCTCCAGCATTTTGCTAATAAGAGTATGAGAAAGGACATCCTTGCCTTATTCTCAGTCTCAGGGGTAAAGCATTCAATCTTTCACCATTAAGTATAATGTCATTTGTAGGTTTTTTTGTAGCTGCTCCTTATCAAGGTGAGACCCAAACTCCCTGCCATGGAGTTGATTCTGACTCGTAGAGATCTTATAGCCCAAGTAGAACTGCCACAAAGAGTTTCCAAGGAGCACCAGATAGATTTGAACTGCTGACCTTTTGGTTAGCAGCCATAGCACTGAACCATTGCACCGCCATGGTTTCCATCAGGGTGAGAAATTTCCTCTCTATTCCTTTCTATCTGCAGAGTATTTTATTTTATTTTCTGGAAGACTGCAGAATTAGTGTTAATTCTTTTTAAAAATATTTGTTAGAATTCCCCAGTGAAACCATGTGGGCCCAGATCTTTCCTTTTTGAGCATTATAAAATTAGGAGTTCATTTTCCCTGGGAAAATAAAATTATCTAGTTCACATTGGATTAGTTGAAGCAATTTGTGCTTTTCTAGGGCTTCTTCCTTCAGAACCAATTTATCTGAATTCAATTATTCCTCCCCCCGCACCCCCCCATAGATTTTACAAAGGAAATACGGCACAAATATTACACAATGCTGATTACAGCCTGGGCAGGAATTCTTAACACATTAATATTTCTATAGTATATTTACACTAAGCAGGATAAATAAAAACTGTAAACATCCTCGCATCAATTTGGGTTATGTTTTGCTACCAAATGAGTTTCCATGACACTCACAAAAGAGCTTTTGGTTTGGTATTTTGGATTTTGGAATTGTGCTTAAGGGATTGTGAACTTGCAGTCAGTGGCAGAAGCTGGATTAAAGTCTAGGTCTATTTTGGCTCTACAAAATGTGCTAAAACCCCTGCTACTTTCTCTTTTATGGCTGCTGCTTTCATTTTCTTCCTCACTCCCACATTTTCCCGGCATCTGTGACTACTCACCTTAGATTTTTTCTCTTGTTGTTAATGTCTCCGAGGTCTTCCTTTGCCTGTTTATTCTTCCCTCTCTAACCTTCTCACCTGCCCCTCATTCTCTTTCTCCTTCCTAGCAACCCCTTCCTTCAAAGCTAGGCATATTGGGAGAAGCAGAGAGAGCCACTCTGTGTAGTGTCTCTGGTGACTGGGGGGATGGGTTACAAATGACACCCTCCCCCCCTACAGTATTTCTTTTTGTTAGATTTTGGCTGAGATTAGGGAAGGTTTAGGATGAAAGGCATTCTCGTTAGTGTTTATGTTATGACTCATCTTGAGCCTTGCCCCAATGCCTGCACATGCCAGCCTTTCTGCGAACTCACTTGGTTTTAGAGTATTTTGCAAAATATGTTAGACAAAGTCATTTCTGAATGTGTTTTCTGGATTTCAGTGTATGAATGAATTTTCTAAATTTTAGTGTAGGTCACTCTGTCCTATTCAGTGTTGTCAAAATCTTCCCTTAAATGTTTCTTCATCTACCAGTCAAAGCCAGTGATGCAGGGACCTGAGGGCTTGGTTATTGCCTCAGTTATCTAGTACTGCTACGAAAGTAATACCCCAAGTGGATGGCTTTCAGGAACAAAAACCTGTTCTCTCACAGTCTATGAGGCTAGAAGTTTGAATTCAGGGTGCCAGATCAGGGGGAGGCTTTCTCTCTGTGTTCTCTCTGGGGGAAGATCCTTGTCATTAACTTTCCCTTGGGTCTAGGCATTTCTTAGCACAGAGACCCAGATTCCATGCGTGTTCTATTCTCCTAGGTCTTCTTTCCCAGTATTGTGAGGTCTCGGTCCTCTCTGCTCATTTTTCTCTTTAATATCTCTCAAGAGACTGAATCAAGATACAACCGAATCCTATGGATTATGTCATGCTTGTTCACTTAACTGCCTGTAATTCTGCTTCATTAACATTGTAGAGGATAGGATTTACAACACATGGGCTAATTAGATCAGATCACAAAATGGAAGATAACCCACAATATTGAGAATAATGGCCTAGCCAAGTTGACACACATTTTAGGGGAAAACAATTCAATCACTAAGGGTGACATTTGTAAGTTTCCATAGACTAGAGAAGGCACCTCTAATAGTGATTCTTAAACTTTCTGTGTGCATAAGAATTGCTTGGGACACTGGGTAAAATGAAGTTTCCTGGGCTTTGGCTACAGAGAGTGGAGCAGAAGTTGGGAGGGGCTCAGGCATCTGTGTTTTTACAAACCACACAACCACACCCATGATTCTGACACAGCAGATCTCATATCACACTCTGGAAAGCATTGCTATAAATGGTTGTCAATTCATCCAAAAGTAATCTGCCCTGGTGTTCTTCCAACTGTGACCCATGGGGCCAGGTCTGGCTCTTTTGTCCCGTCTACTTCTTTTTTTTTTAATTTTTATTTAACATAACTGAGTGAAAATGTACATTCACATATAAATTTACATGCCCCCTATATGCAGCTTCCACTGCTCTCCCTGTCCAGTGACAGCACACTATTCCTCTCTGCTCCATAGATGTCTCATCCTCCCAACAGTCTCCTTTCCCCTCCTGTCTGTCCACTCCCCTTCCTCCAGCCAGAGGTCAGCAAGATGATATCCTATAGATGTATAGAACCATAAAGTGCTTCCAATATATGGTCACTCTGCCTTGCCAAGTCCAATCCATTCCTGTCCAAAGAGTGGACCTTTGTTATAATTTATGGGAAAGGGCAGCATCAGGGCCGGGGGCCATGCTCTCAGAGGAACCCCAAAACCACTGTACCATCAATTGAGGTCTTTTAGTGGTGATCTCATGATGCACCCCTTTTTATTCTTGTGTTGCCAGTGAGTCTCCTCTCTGTGAGCTCCATCGTGGCTATCACTGGTGGTGGCCGGGCACTATCTGGTTCTTCCGGTCCCAAGTTGATGTAGGCACCCACTCTTGTGGGTCTCTCCATCTTCTCGGTTGTCTTTACCGCATGTCATTTTGGTCCTCGGTGATCACCCGTTCCTGTTGAGTTGGGACCATTTGCTGTGTCCTTGGATGGCAGCTTGGCAGCTTTTAAGACCCCAGACGCCACTCACCAATGTGGGGTGCAGAGAGCTCTCTTAGCAAAATTATAGTTGTGCCAATTGGCCTGGAATTCGCCTAAGAGCATGGTACCCCGCCCCCTGCCCCAGCTACTCTATCCTTGCAGTGTTGAGTTAAGATGGAAGGAGCACTCAAGTTATGCTGAAGTCCACTTAATGTTGTTCTTGTTTCTAATGTGTGCTGTCACCTCTTTCTCCCAACTAGATTTCTAGTAACTATCTAAACTAAACCCTGCCCCCCTCACACTCCCTCCCTCCCCTCCCTTGCAGCTGTCAAAGAGTCTTTTCTTCTATACACAAGTCTGTTTTTGAGATCTTATCGTAGAGGTCTCATATAGTATTTTCCTTTTGTCGCTGACTACTTTCACTCAACATAATGTCTTCCAGTTGAAACCAGGTTAGGAGATGTTTCCTGGAATCATCGTTTTTCTTTATCATTGCGTAGTGCTCCATTGAGTATATCTACCACAGTTTACCTATCCATTCTTCTATTGTTGGGCATCTGGGTTGATTCCACCTTTGTGCTATCGTGGACTGCGGTAAACATTCTGGTGCATGTGTCCGTTGGTGTGAAAGGCTTTGAATCTGTAGGATATATTCCAAGTAGTGGAATTACTGGGTCAAATGGTATATCGATATTCATTTGTTTAAGGAAGCACCAGATTGCCTTTCAAAGAGGCTGGACCATTTTGCAACCCCACCAACAGTGTAGGAGGGTTCCACTTTCTCCACAGCCTCTCCAGCATTTGTTGTTTTGTGTTTTGTGGATCATGGCCAATCTTGTTGGGGTGAGATGGTATCTCATTGTTGTCTTGATTTGAATTTCTTTAATAACTAAAGATCATGAACATGTCCGCATGTGTTTTCTGGCTGCCTGGATCTCCTCTTTAGTGAAGTGTCTATCCATCTCCTTTGCCCATCGCTTAATTGGATGGTTTATCTTCTTCTTCTTGATATTTTGTAGTATCTTATAGATTATGGAAATCAGGTGTCGGTCTGACATAGAGTTGCCAAATATTTTTTCCCATTCTGTGGGTGTTCCTTTAATTCTATTAATAAAGTCTTTGGATGAGCAAAAGTGTTTGATTCTTAATAGTTCCCATTTATCTATTTTCTCTTCTGTTGATTGATGTTTCTTTGACAGACTTTGGAGTCTGTCTTCATTGTGTTGTCCCATCTACTTTTTATGTAGGTGACAAAAAATTACTAACAGTGAAAATTCAAGAAATGAAAGAGCAAATAAAAAAATTCAATCTGAGAATGTAACTCTCATCTTTCTTCAGCATACACAGACATGTTTTGATCTTTTTTTCAGGTAGATGCAAATTGTACGCCTCTCCTAGTCGTGTGAAGCATGGCCTTGCTAGTTAGCTTTATTGATATTCATGTGACTTTTGAAGAGATGAAGCTCTGGTGGTGCAGTGGTTAAGAGCTCGGCTACAAACCAAAGGGTAAGCAGTTGGAATCCTCCAGTTGCTCCTTAGAAACCCCATAGAAGGTGGGTCTACTCTGTCCTATAGGGTTGCTAAGGATCAGAATCAATTGCAATGGATTTTTTTTTCTTCCTTCCTTCATCCTTTTCTCTCTTCCTCTTTTTCTTTCTTTCTTTTGTGAAGATATATGAGTAGAAAGTACTACCTCAAATGAACTAAATTATGTTTTCCTCTTCAACTAAATCACTGTCCTCTCCCACAAATGGATAGAAGAGCCAGCATCACAGATGGGCCGGGAACTCGAACTAGCTGTAAGCTGCTCCATTTCCTCCTTGGCACCCTTCCTGCTCAGCAGCACCCTGTCACTCTTGGGTCCCACCTTCACTGGGCCCAAACCCTGCCCACTTGAGCCCTGTCATCACTTTCCGAAGTCCTAGCAAGCACCCCAATGGGCCTCTGCCTAGAGTGGCTGGGGCTACTAGTGACCAGCAGGAGCCCAGTGAGACTGTGTGGGAGGAGAAGAGCTGTTCTGGAAGGCCTTTGGGGCTGATTCCTGGCATTATCCAGCCCCCATAGAGCTAGGGAGCCCTGCTGGGCCAGTGAGGCACACATGGCATTTTCTGCCTCAAATACTTGGTTAGGCCTTGCTTCTGCCTTTGCTCCATCTCTAACACCTTAGCTCAAAGATCACCTTCTCCCATCTTTTTCAAACCAAACTGCAAAGCCCATCGTCAGTCCCATGTTTTACTCCAGCCCTGGAGTAAATCCTGATGGATTTCTCCTTTTGGTTAATTCCAATACTCTTTCAAAAAGTCAAGCATTCTGGCACTTATTTTGGTGCAACAAAAAAGTAAGAAATTGGAGTCCACCCAGAGATGTCTTAGAAGAAAGACTTTGTCATCTGCTTCCAAAAACTCAGCCACTGAAAATGCCATGGAGCTAACACATGTGAGGTTGCCAGGAGCTGGAATCAACTGGAGAGCCACTGGTATGAGAGATACAAGCCTCCTCTGTCCCGTGAATCCTTCCTCCCTTAAGACAAGAATCCCACTTTTTGTATCTTTTGTATCTTGCCCAGTTTATTGGAGACACCTAACATTCTTGCAGATGCATAGAAGGACTGGCTCAAGTGCTTCTGAAATTCCAGGAGTTTGTGAACCAGTGGGCAAGGTGGCAACTGTACTAATAACCACAGTGACTGAAAGTTGTAGATATGAGTAGAAAAGGTAGAGTCATATCAGTCTCGTAAATTCCCAGAAAACTCAGGTACTCTTTTCAATTCAGGTTATAATTTTCTCCTGTTGAATTTTAGTCTTTCCCCTGCTGGTTTTTTTCTTTGGTTCCTTCCCAGAAGGCTATGCCTGTCATCAGTCTCTCCTAGGGAATAGGAGTTATCCCTTACTAACTGGTTGTGTGGCATCCCCTGAGCACTGACACAATGTTTGTTCTTTCCAGAAACTGTCAGACTTGTTTTCATCATTGCCAATTCCACTGAGTGCAAAAAGAACTTAAAAAATGTTTCAGGTCAATAATATGCATAATTCAACAGTAAAGAAACAGATATTTATAGCATATTGCTACTCTTTCTTCTCATATTGCATTGTGCATATCTTTACTGTACTTTTACTGGTGTGTTGCTTCGGTAATGATGGGGTCAAGTATACCCCATCATCAAAGGAATAAACGAGCCAATGTTAGTATACCCAGCAGTTAAGAGCACAGGTCTTAGAATCAGAGGCTTAGACTCCTGACTGTATCACAGACTTGTCCTGTATCTCAGCTTTAAAATGTGGGCAATACCAATACCTACTTCATAGGGCTGTTTGGAGTTTAAATTACATAAAACATGCAAAGTACATAGCATAGTTCTTGGCTTGTAGTAAGTGCTTGATAAATATTAGATTTTTCTCACAGTATTTTGAGAAGCAGATAAGGTTCCGGAACTTACATCAATTTGAAAATACCAAAGCCTAGCATATCAAAATGAAAACAGAGCAATAATTACTAACAGAGGTCCTACTATGTTTAAGATATTGTGTTAAACAAAAATGCACAAAATGTGTCTCAGCTGCAAGGACCCTGTGACATAGGGAACCAGGGCACGCACACCTGAGGAAGCTAATGAAAACTTTTAATAAGACAAAGAGGTTCTTGTATGTGTGCAAGGAGTAGGGTGGAAAAGAAGTACTGTGGAAGAGAGGGGGTGTTCCATGGGCAGGAAGGTTAGATCATGCAGAGTCCAGTGGCCTTGCTAAGTATTGATTTTATCTCCATTGTACTCAGGATGAAATCTCAAATGCTTCACATGGCCTTTAAGGCCTTGCGTGCTTTGGCCCAGCTACCTCTCCAGGCTCATTTGGTACCCTCACCCCTCACTTAATATACTCTTCCGGTTCCTGAAAGTATCCAAGCCCTTTCTTCCTTAGGTCTTTGCACAGGATCACCTGTTCACCTGCCAGGTTGTTCACCTCACAGATGCGATGGAAGACCTGCAGTTAGGTCTAATATTATGGGCTACCTTGACATCCGTTAAAATCAGGATGGTTTCAAATAGCTTAATAGCAAGGCTCCCTATGCAATGTATTTCCTTTGATAAAGTCTCCTAGGCCAAACAATCCTCCTTGTCATGGGGGGCCAGGCAAGTGCCTGCTCATCTTGGAATACTGGGCCTTTTAGTTCCTTGCCAGTCCACAGAATTATTCAAATAAACCAACTGCGTGCTTTGACACAAACCGAGGGTCACCTCACCCTCTCGTCACTACAAACCTTGGCTACCACAGACCCTGATTGTGCACTCCGTTCCCATGTGAAACTGCCATGTGACTCTGTGTAGCATGCCCTTACCTTTCCCTTACCTGACTGTGAGTACACGTGACTAATAAATTGCTGTCAGCTTCATCTCTCTAGTGTCAAATGTTGTGTATCTGACCATCCCTATGACCCTCAGATGAGAACCACTCCCTCTCCGGAAGGTAAAGCAAAGGTGATCAAAACAGGCTGCTCTACCAAGAAGGAGGCAAAAGTCAAGAAGGAGGCAAAAGTCAGCCATACTCTGCTCCCAAGACTGAGACCTGGAACAGGCTGCAGCCACCTGAAGGGTACACGTGCTCTAATTCACACAATGGCACCCAAACATGGCCCTGCTTCCACTTACACACTCTGTCCTCTATCTAGATGACCCTTTCTGCTATTCTTCACCAGCTTCAGTATATCTTTGAAGTCTTCACACCAATGTCACTTCCTCAGAAGACATTCCTCTGACTCCCAGTCTAAAATGGGTCCCTTCTTGCATTTGTTTGCAGCACTGTATGCTTTTCCCTCACAACCCTGTCACAATCTGTAACTGCATACTAACTTATGTGATCGTTTATCTACCAACTATTTCTTTGATAAGTCTATGCGCTCTGTGAGGACAGGGTTCTTGTCTGTGTTTCTCATCATACTATATTTAGCACCTAGTATGTGGGCAGAATACATATTTAAAAAAAATAGATGAGCGAAAGGTGAGACTGAATAGAAGAGAGGTGTGCAGCTAGATCTTAAAAGAGGAGCATGCGGCTAGCCAAAGGGGAACAGGAAGGTGAACCCAGGGAGGAGAGATGGCCTATGCAAAGATTTGCAAGTACAAATGTACAGACTGGGCATAGGAGAATGGGCTGGTATGTTTGAGCTGTGGGCTTATTTTAGGAAGCTGAAAGCTGTAGTGTACTTAAGGCATATTGCAGAAAGAGTGTGAAGGACTCAATACTGGGACTAGAAGTTCTGATTCAGCAGATTTTTGAGAAAAAGAACAATATAAGTTGAGCTCAGGGGTGGTTAATCTAATGGCATGTATTAGACAGAGAGAAAGGAGAGAAGGAAAGAAGGAAGATTGGATTGGGAGCTGATGCCACGGTCCTGGTAGGAGATGACTGAATCTAAGTCATTGGTACTGAGCCCAGAAGAAGGAACTTTCACAGGTGATGTTACAGGAAGGACTCTGTCAGACCCATTAACTCTCTTGGCTTTGAAGATAGAACAGGGGGAGACCACAAGGACAAGAGGAGGCAAAATGATCTGAGGGTCTCCAACCACAGAGCAGAGGGAAGAGCAGAATAGTGGCATCAGGTAGGCCTGTCAGAACTTGGGACAGGTTTTCAGATTGGATTTACATGTCATTAGTTCCCAGTTACGGCAGTCTAGCCAAAAGCTGCAAGTGCTGCTTCTCTAAAGCCCAGGGAGAGGTCCTCAACGGAGCTGTGGAGGGGAGAGGCGAAGGGCTGATAGGGTGACACCTTCAGGGAGGACAGAGTGCAGAGAAAAGTGCAAGGGGGGGGACTGCTTATCCAGTGGATGGCAAGAGCAAGAAGGAGGGCCTGCCTGAAGCCATTCCCAGAGATTTTTCTGCCAACATAGACACTAAACATTAACACCTGAGAGGAATGTATTCCTTAGGACAATCTGTTATACAAGATCAAAAGAACAACACTTGCTCCAAAGCAAAGATGAGAATGCAGGCCAAAGCCACTGCTGTCAAGTCTGTTACAACTGGTAGCTACCCTATAGGTTGTAGTAGAACTGTCTCATAGAGTTTCCAAGGAACGGCTGGCAGATTTGAACTGCCAGCCTTTTGGTAAGCAGATGTAGCACCTAACCACTATGCCACGAAGGTTTCCAAGAAGGCAGGAAAGTGTAGAAAATCCAGATGAAAGGAAATGGACAGCCAAAGACAGAAACAGGGAGAGTGCTGACACTTGGAGGGGGAATGCAGCCACCATCACCGAACACTTTACGTGCCAATTACTGAATGAAAAACAAATTTGCCCTGTTAGCTTCAGGAAACCCTGGTGGTGTAGTGGGTTAAGTGCTACCATTGCTAACCACAAGGTCGGCAGTTCAAATCCACCAGACACTCCTTGAATACTCTGGGGGTTAGTTCTACTCTGGCCTCTAGGGTCGTCGTGAGTCGGATCCGACTCGACGGTGCTTGGCTGGCTTGGCTGGTGGCTGTTAACTTTCACCTCCAGCACAATATATATATATATAAACACATTTGTTTTTAAAATATATCTTTTTATAAGCAGCCAGTGATGGTTGGAGCTGAGTGAACATGCGGTTACATTGCACTATGGTTTTCACTTTTTGTATGTTTGAGGTTTTGTGTAATAAAAGTTTTGTTGTTGTTATTGTTTTTGTTTTTACACTGTCATGGACACACATGCATACATGCACACACAAAGAGGAGCTTGTTCAGGAGGTACAGAAGTAGCAGGAGGAGAAGCAGGAAGATGAAGAGGCTCACTGTTGTGACTCCAAAGTCACAGGAGAAGAGAGTTTCAAGAGGGAGAGGGGGTCACATCCAATGTTCCAGAGAGCCAAGGAGGGTGGGAACACCAGGAGTGCTCTCATTTCTGGACCGGCAAGTCACGGGTGACCTTTCAGACAAGAGCTAGAGAGGAAGCCAAAGTGCTGGAAGTTGGATCATTGAGTGGGTGACAAGGACATGTTAGAGCAGGTGCAGATCACTCGGGCAAGACATTTGCCCAGGAAAGGAGGGGGTCATCTCATAGACAGCGAGAGGGGCACGTTGTCTGTGCTGTGTGGCTGTGCCTTGGCAGACAGGACAATGAATCACAGAAGCCAAACCAGTTGCCATCTAGTTGATTCTAACTCATGGTGACCTCATGGGTGTGAGAATAGAACTGGGCTCCACAGGGTTTCTTTCTTTTTTCTTTTTATTGTACTTTGGATGAAAGTTTATATCTCAAGGTAATTTCTCATTCAAAACTGCGTGTACACATTGTTTTGTGACATCGGTTGCCATCTTCCCCGGGTTCACCATGTCCACTCATCTCATTTCTCTTTCCTGCCTTCTAGTCTTGCTTTTGGACAGGAGTTGCCCATTTGGTCTCATACATTTGATCAAACTACAAAGTGCGTTCTTCACATGTATTATTTTTTTGTCTTATATGCCCATCTAATCTTTGTCTGAGAAGACGGCTGTCAAAATGGTTTCAGTTCTGGGTGAGAAGAGTTTCTAGGGGCCAGTCCCAGGGCTTCAGTGGCGGATTTTTCCGAAATAGATAACCAGACCTTTCTCTTCTGGGGCATCTCAAGGTGGATTTGAACCTCTAACCTTTTGGTTAGCAGCTAAATGTGTTGAATGTTGCACTATCCAGGGCCTCCTTGGGGCTCTACATGTCTGTGTTTGTCTTCCAGGTCTGTACTTTTTGTCAGGAATTTATCAGCCCTTATTCATGGAAGTATAGGAAGAAAGGTATGTTTGTTCCTGAGAGCCACCTTTAGAGAGGAGAAAGACTAGATTCCTTCCTAGTCAGGAGGAAGGTGAAGGAGGAGGTGGGCACTGAACGCAAAAGGAATGGTTGCTTACCGAAGTGCAGTAAGAAACCCTCACAGCAGACACGCTCAAGGGCAGAAGGAGGAAGGAGCACTATACAGTGTCCACTGCAGGGAAAAGAATACGGAAAAACAAAAACTGAGCGCTGGGGAGCCTCTCACAAAGGAAAATGTCACAGATCTTTGCTCCAAGTGAGTGTATCTCAGGCCAGTTACTAAAAAGACTCTGGCTGCAGTCCTGCTCCTTTTATGTAAGCCAAGACAGGGCTGTTTCTTTGCCCACTCTCCCTAATACCATCTGGCAACACGCCACACAATTCAACAACTGTATGCCCTCCCCTGAAATCAGAGAGCTGATGTTTATCTCTGGTAATCTCCCATCACTTTCCACTGCCCTCAAGTCAGGCTTGGGCTATGTATAGCTGGGGGTGTGGGTGGTGGTCCGAGATGTGTCCATGGAGGAGGCTGAGGGGATCGGACCACGTTTATGATACTAAACAGAATAGATAGCAGTATTGTAGACCAGTAACACTCTTGGCTGCTAACCCAAAGCTAGCAGTTCAGATCCACCCACAGGTGCCTCAGAAGAAAGGCCTGGTGATCTGCTGATGAAAAATCCGTTGAAAATCCTGTGGAGTACAGTTCTACCCTTATACACATGGGGTCACCATGAGTTTGGATTGACTTGAAGTCAGTTGATTCTGGAGGCTGGATTGGTTGGTCTCTGAAAGAGCTGCGTGGGAGAGGAAGTTTGTTGATTGTTTTTATTGGAGCTTTTGTGGAGGACGATTTGACTTTGTATTGGTTAATGCTGAGAAAGAGACCCAACAACCAATGCTCTTTTCACTCCACCAGGCTAAGAGGAAGTGTAACAACAAGAACAACAAAGCCAGCATTTATTTGTTTTCTACATAACTGGTATTGCCCCAACTACCTTACCCAGATTATCCTATTGAAATCTCACAAAAACCTTGTTAGATGGCAGTTCACAAATAAGGAAATGGAGGCACAGAGAGATAACCACCTTATTCAGGGTCACACAGATCTTTAATCAAAAGGCTGGGGTCCAGTTAGGTACCCTGGCTATAAGCTGTCGTCTATTACATTCTACCCCCAGCACCTGGACCTTAGAGGGACGGCTCCACACCTTGGCCCTGATGCCTACCAGCTGTGATCATCTAAGCAGGCCACAGTTTCTTCAGTCTCACTTTTCTAACCTAACAAGCAAGGTCTAATTTTTTCAGGAGTGACGTTTATGAGGAAGACTGTCGATGAGATGAGTTGCACACAGTAGCTACAACAAAGGGCTCAGACACAGCAACGATGGCGGGGACTGCAGAAGACTGGGCTGTGTTTTGTTCTGTTGTACCTGGCATTGTTAAGAGTCAGAACCAACTTGACAGTGCCTAACAACAACGAAAACAATAATTATTTGAGTTCTGCTAATGGTAAGTTTCACAGCAGGGCTTCGAGCCAGTTCAGCCTGGTTAGAAATGATAGTTCTCAGCAGGAATCTGGTTTGTAGGCCTGGTTCACAGTGTGGGTCCACCCACAAGTGTCTTAGAAAAAAGTCCTGGCCATCTGCTACTGGGGGATCAGCTATCGACAACCCCTGTGGAGTACAGTTCTGCTCTGACACGTGTAAGGTAGCCACCAGTCAGAATCAACTCCATGGTGACTGGTTTTGTTTTGTTTTGTTTTGAATATTTACGCAAGTGCTTAGTGAATGTTTTCCATAAATCCTCTAAGAGGCAAACTTCGTTACTCTGAGCTGAAGTTGTCAAACCTAATCACGTACCAACATTCCCGGAAAAGAGAGAATTTGTAAAAACCAGAGTTTCTGATTCAGAATTTCTGACAAGAACGCAGATAGTATTGATGCTGGTGCTGCTGGTCCCAGGACTACAGGTCGATAACCACTGACCTACAGCCACAATCTTTTATTATTGCGTGGCATTTTGAGATGTCTAAATTCACTTCATGAGGGAGTTTGCTTCTTGAGGTCATTTTTTTTTTTAATGTTAAAGATAGCATTGCAATTGACTATCTTAAAAGTAGATTTGACTGACAAAGGACTTGGGTATATCCTTTCCTAAGTTTTCTCACAGAGGCCTGTGCCCGAGAACCTGTGAAAATGCAGCCTGCCAGTCCAAGCCCTGATATATATCTCCTGGTAACCCTCACAGGCAGGATGCTCGGGGCAAAGCCAAAGCCTTCTGTGAAGAAAGAGTCCTACGTAATATTTACTGTCTACCTGAAGCCAGAGACAGATTACTCCTTTTGTAACTAATCCTTCCATAAGCTGGTGCTCTTCACTTAAAAAAAAGTCACAAAAACAGAGAGAAGACTTTAGCTCATGTTGTTGGTGTTGTTAGGTGCCACTGAGTCCATTTTGACTCAGCTACCCATGCGACAGACTAGGACCATCCCATATGGTTTTCTACCAAAAAAAAAGAAAAAAAAAATCCAAACTTACTGCTGTCAAGCCAATTCTGACTCATAGGGACCCAACAGGACAGAGTCACACCGCCCCATAGAGTTTCTAAGGAGGGCCTGGTGAATTTGAAACGCTGACCTTTTGGTTAACAGCCATACCACTTAACCACTACGCCACCAGGGTTTCCAGGGTTTTCTGGGCTGTGTGTAATCTTGTTGGGAGGAAATGGCCAGGCCTTTCTCCGAGAGCTGCTGAATGTCTTTGAGCCGCAAACCTTTCTGTCGGCAGCTCAGCAGACGAGTGCTTAAACACTGTACCACCGTGGCTCCTTTGAGCTCATGAGGTCTCCTAAGTGTATGACAATGAGTGGAAGAAGAGACCTTTAACTTTTCTCTCCCACACTGCACACTGAAAATCAGAAAAGGCAACTGGTCCTGTTTGGCTGAACTTTGTGAGATGTCTGACTAGTGTTTATCGAAATTAGTTTAGCAAGGCCCCAGATAAGTTAAGTGCTATTGAAGAAAATGAAGAATACTTTGTCTCAAACTAGCTTGAGGAGGCCTCAAGTAACTGACCTCAGAAACTGCTATACAGCTATGGTAGTCAAAATTGCCTGGTACTGGGACAATGACCAATGGAACAGGATGGAGAATCACATGTAAACCCCCCTGTGGTCCCCCAACCTCTGACAAAGGCCCAAGTTGATTAAAGGGTGAAGAGACAGACTTTTTAAGAAACAGTGCTGGCAAAACTGGATATTCATCCGGAGAAAAAAAAGAGAGAGAGAGAAAGACAGGATGTATACCTCATAGCAGACACAAAAACTAATTTAAAACGAATCAAAGACCTAAACATAAAACCAAAAGCTATATAGATCACAGAAGAAAAAAATAAGATAAACACTAGAAGCCCTAAGACACAGCATAAAGAGAATACAAATGGAAATGACAGTACACAAATACCAGAAGATAAGCTGGAAAACCGGGATCTTCTAAAAACCTGAAGACTTACAACCATCAAAAAACTTGACCAAAAGAATAAAAAGAGAATCTATGGACCAGGGAAAACATTTTGACTAAGACAAATCTGACAAAGGTCTAATCTCTAAAATCTATAGGAACATCTAACACTTCAACAACAAAAAGACAAATAATTCAATTAAAAAACAGGCAAAGGACATGAACAAACACTTCACCAAAAAAGATATTCAGGCAGCTAAAAGACACAGGAGGAAACGCTGGTGATCATTAGCCGTTAGAGAAATGCAAATCGAAACCACAGTGAGATGCTGTCTCACCCAGACATTATTAGCACTAATCAGAAAACAAAAAATAACAAATGCTGGAGAGGCTGTGGGGAGATTGGAATTCTTATGCCCTGTTGGTGGGAATACAACATGTTACAACCATTTTGGAAAATGATATGGTGCTTCCTTAAAATGCTAGAAATAGAAACACCGTATGATCCAACAATCCCACTCCTAGGGCTGTATTCTAGAGAAATAAGAGCCATCACAGGAATAGACATAGCCCACCAATATTCATTGCAGCATTATTTACAATAGCAGAAAGATAGAAATAACCTAAGTATCTGTCAGTAGATGAATGAACAGACTATGGTGCCTACACACCGAGGAGTACTACACAGTGACAAACAACAATGAAGAATCTGCAAAACTTCTCACGACATGCATGAATCTGGAGGGCATGATACAGAGCAAAATAAGTCAATTATGAAAGGACAAATGTTGCAGGAGATGAGTGCTATAAAAACTCATGAAAAGGTTTACACACTATAAAAAACATTTTGATGGTTATGAGAGGAAGGAAAAAAGCCAAACAGGTAACAGGTAAGTAGTAAGTCTGGTGAAGGGTAAGACAAGTACACAACACTAGGGAAGCCAACACAACCTGACCAAGGCAAGTTCTTGGAAGCTTCACAGACATAGCCATACTGTCTGAAGGACCAAATTACTGGGCTGACTGCTGGGGATCACAGTCTTGTGGGACATCTCTAGCTTAATTGGCGTAACACAGTATGTAACGAAAATGTTCTACCTCCTGCTTTGGTGACTAACATCTGAGGTCTTAAAAGCTTGTGAGTGCCCATCCAAGACACTCCACTGGTCTCAGTCCATGTGGAGCAAGGGAGAACGAAGAAAGCCAAAGACACAAGGGAAAGACTAATCCGAAGGACTAATGGACCCCAGCTACCACCGCTTCCACCACACTGAGTCCGGCACAACTGGATGGCGTACAACTACCACCACTGATGGCTCTGACAAGGATCACAACAGAGGGTCCTGGCCAGAGCTGGAGAAAAACGTACAACAATATTCTAACTCACAAAGAAAGACCAGACCTACTGGTCTGACAGAGACAGGAGAAAGTCTGAGAATATAACCTCTCTCCTTCCCCAACACCCTTTTAATTCAGCGCTAAAGTCACTCCCGAGGTTGACCCTTCAGCCAAAGTTTAGACAAGTCCATAAAATAAACAATGGGTACACCAGCCCAGGGGCAAGAACAAGAGGGCAGGAGGGGACAAGGGAGCTGGTCATGCAGAACCCAAGGATGAGAAGGGGAGAGTGTTGACAGGCTGTGAGGTTGGAAACCAATGTCACCAACCAATATGCATGTTAATTGTTTAATGATAAACTAATTGCTCTGTAAAGCTTCATCTAAAGCACACACAAAAAACTAGTTATCAAAATAAAATCAACTGATAACAAGAAATATCACACGTAACTAACTTGAATGGAGATCTGAAGTAGCCTGAAGGAGTGGAGTGGCCTGCCTGAGCTTAGACACTGGGGACAGTGCTAGGACTCAACCCTAGGCGGGCCTGATGGTACCTCCTGAGCTCCTTACAGTGCTACAGACTGTGGGCTAA
The DNA here is from genome assembly GCA_028571685.1 of Heterohyrax brucei. Lineage (NCBI taxonomy): Eukaryota > Metazoa > Chordata > Mammalia > Hyracoidea > Procaviidae > Heterohyrax > Heterohyrax brucei. Next base: position 166,146,087 of record CM053140.1, read on the forward strand.
TGAGTGTGTAATTGTAGCCACTTTTTTCTTTCTGTCCTGGGTATGCTCTCATTTCCTTCACAAACCAATCAGGTGTGTGTGGTCAGGATGCGAGTCCCTGGGTGTACAAATGGTTAGTGTGTTCGGCTACCAGCCAAAACACTGGAGCTTCAAATCCACCCAGAAGTAACTTGGAACAAAATCTCAAGGATCTGCTTCGGAAAAATCAGCTGTTGAAAATCCTATGGGGTACAGTTCTGCTCAGACACACACGAGACTCCCATGAGTTGGAATCAACTCCATGTCAACTGATTGTGGTATGGTCAGGCTAACAAAAGATTCGAGGGAACCAGGGTAGCTGTGTGTGGCGGTGCAAGGTAGAGGCAGGTGGGCGTGTGAGGGAGTACCTGTTGGCCTCTCTTGTTTGTCTCTTTGCCCAGGATGCAGCAGATGGTGAGGAGAGGCCTGTCTGGCATGGGCCACCCAAGCAGAAGGCAGGAGCCCCTGGATCAGGCACTTGGGCACTCAGAAGCGGCTCTGGCCCACTTAGTCCATCACACTGCAAGATGGCGTGCTGGCCATTTTCCTTCATGGCCATCCAAACAAAAACAGCTGATCTGGATAATTCTGGCCTACCACATCCAAATTGTAGAAGAGGGAAGGCTCAGAGCCTCGTTGAACAGGCTTAGTACTTTGGGGGATGGGGACTGGCTTTCTCAGTGGAACAAGTCATTTTAGATGCATGCTAAAGCTAATTTGATAATGATACCCAGGGACTCTGCACCACTGAGTAAGGTTCGAACTGCAAGAGAGCAGGGATGCTGCTTTTAAATAGAAACACCATGATTCTGAGACCAATTTTATTTCATACTTTTAATCTGACTGCTTAATATCATGATAGTCTTTGTAACAGTTCTATAATGGTGATGTTCATGGGATTTTATGTTCCCGCTGAAATATTTATAGCTTTGGGAGAGGGTTGATGGCTTAGGGTTGCAATGACTAGATATCCTATTTGAGCTACAGTATTACTGAAGATTTTGGGGGACATCTAGTTAGAGAAGAAAGTTCAAACAGTCCAAAAACCTCTGAATCAACATGTATTTTCCATTCGTAAAGTCTCTATTTACCTATTTATTCTACAAGAGGAAGGGAGAACTTAACTACAATCAATTCAGTCCATACTCTTACAATATGTCCTTTCACCAAGCTCAGGCTTAGTATCCAATAGTATGCAGTAAACTCATCAAATAGCTCATTGGCACATTGGCTCCAGTAAGAACTAGAGAGTGAATATGGGTACACAGAAAGCCCTGCTGGTACAGTAGTTAAGCACTCAGCAGCTAGCCAGAAGGTTGGTGGTTCAAATCCAGCAACCATTCTGTGGGAGAAAAATACAACGATCTGCTATTGTAAGGATTGCAGCCTTGGAAACCCTACGGTGCATTTCTACTCTGTCCTACAGAGTTGTTACGAGCTGGAATGGATTAAATGGCAACAGGTATGGGTATTTAAAAGAAATGTTATCAACAGCCTTGACAGGGAGCACAGTCTAGAGTCCCTGACATAGCATGAGAAAAAAGTGGGTACAGACCCAGAACTCAATTGAAAGAGCAGACTTGGTGGTCCAACAACCTTGAGGGTCCCCTAAGAACACAACCCCTAGACGTGGCATGAATCTGGGGTAGAAACCAGTACTGAAACCAACATTTCAGGCAAAGAATGGACTGGACTGGGGACACAGAGTAATGCAGGCAGTATACGAACTTTGTGGTTTAATATATGTATGAGGCTGTCCTACTGGTTTCTTTTTAGAGGGGAGAGGAGAGGGGAGAGAAGAAGGGACAAGTGTTGGTTAAGCAGAAACTGGAAGGAAAGAGTGGAAAAGAATGATGTGCTGTCACAGGGTGAGGAGAGAAGATAGGGTTGCTGAGAGGCAGGTGCTCAGGGTTTTATACAGCAAATTGACTTGGATTGTAAACTTTCATTTGATCACAATAAAAAAAAAATTTTATGTCACTGAGTCAATTCTGACTCATACTGACCCTATGGGACAGAGAGGAACTGCCTTACAGAGTTTCCAAAGAGCACCTGGTGGATTTGGATCTGGCTAGCTTTGGTCAGCAGCCATCACTCTTAACCACTATGCCAGCAAAGCTTTCCCTGCTGTGGATATACATGATTAAACTGTACTTCTCCTTAGAGCCCCAATGTCAATGTACTATTTGATGAGTTTGCTACAATTTAAGAGTGAGTACTTGTGTGGATATACAGGAGCTCTGGTGGTGAAACGGTTACACATTTGGTGTTGATGTTGGTGTTGGTTGTTCAAATCTACATACTAGCCAGAGAAATCCAAATCAAAAACTACATGGAAATATCATCTCACCCCAACAGGTTGGCCATAATCCAAAAAATGCAAAACAGCAAATGCTGGAAAGGCTGTGGAGAGGTCAGAACTCTCCTGCATTGCTGGTGGGATTGCAAAATGGTACAACCCCTTTGGAAAACAATTTGGCATTTCCTTGAAAAGCTGGAAATAGACATACCATTTGACCCAGTAATCCCACTGCTTGGAATTTATCCTTCAGAAGCAAAAGCTATCACATGAGCAGACACATGCACAAGAATGTTTATTGCAGCACAGTCCACAATAGTAAAAAGATGGAATCATCCTAGATGCCCATCAGCAGATGAATGGATAAACAAACTATGGCACATATACTCAATGGAACACTGTGTCATGATAAAAACAATGACAATTTTAGAAAACATCTCATAACATGGTTCCAATTGGAAGATACTATGCTGAGTGCAATCAATTAGTAGTGGCAAAAGGACAAATATTGTATGAGACTCCTGCTTTAAAGTCTTAAAAATAGACTTATCTACAGAAGAAAAATCTCTTTGATGGCTACAAGGGTGGGGGGGATGAGGGTTTACCATAGATTTGATAGTTGATAGATGTTAGAAACCCTGGTGGTGTACTGGGTTAAGTGCTGTGTCTGCTAACCAAAAGGTCAGCAGTTCAAATCCTCCAGGCTCTCCTTGGAAACTCTATGGAGCAGTCCTACTTTGACCTCTAGGGTCACTATGAGTCAGACCCTACTCAGTGGCAGTGGGTTTGGTTTCGGTAGATGTTAGAAGTTTTATTCATTCACTGTAAAAAGTAAAATAAAATAAAATAAAATAAAAATAAAAAAAGACAGATCTGTCAATCTGCTCTCATAAAAATTACAGCTTAGAAAACCTCATGGGACAGTTGTATTCTGTCACGTGGGGTTGCTGTGAGTTGCAAATCAACCTGATGGCACCTAACAACAATATGGGTATACAAAGGAGTTCTGGCAGCTCAATGGTTACACATGGCTGCAAACCAGTATATCAGTCACTCCACAGAAGGGAAGATCTGGTGATCTGCTCCCATAAACATTATGGCCTAAGAAATGCTGTGGGACAGCTCTACTTGGTCATATAGGGTCACTATGAGTTGGACCCAACAGAACACAACAACAGCATCGTGGATTTACAGGGGTGGATAACGCAGTGAAAGCACTCAGATGCTCACTGAAAGGTTGGCAGTCTGAGTCTTCCCAACAGTTCTTTGGAAGAAAAGACTGGCAATCTACTTCCAAAAATTCAGTCACTGAAAATCCTACCATGCACACCTGTGCTCTGACCCACGTGGAATCACCATGAGACATAATTGACTCATGGGTATGGTATAGGTATATTCCTTCTGAAAGAGTACTGGCTGTATGCAAGCATTAGGTCTCAAAGCCAAACCAAAATAAGCCTGACCTCATTTGATTTTTCAGAAGGAAGCAGGTGCAAGTTTGGAGAGTGCCATCTTTGGGCAGTGAACAGTTGGAAAAAATACCTGGAATCCTGTGTGTGTTGCTATTCTCTGCTCAGTGTGCCCACATCATCCCATCTGCAGATTTGCTTAGGTCCAAAAACCCCATTTTGGCTTCCCCTCTTGGGGTTTAGAAAGACAACCTCTGGGATATTTGCCAGAGCTAAAAAGATTTGGAATGTGGGTCAGCCTTATAGAGACCAGAGGTTTCTGTCCAGGCAATGTAGATGTGTCAGTCTGAGAGACCCATGGTAAAAAACAAAAGTAAACAAACCAAAAATCACTTTATCCACAGTTCAGGATATTCAGGAGCTCTGGTGGTGCAGTGGTTCAGCACTTGTATGCTAACTGAAAGGTCAGTGGTTTAAACCCCCAGCAGCTTTGTAGGAGAAAGACCTAGCTATCTGCTTCTGTGAAGATTAGAGGCTAGCAAACCCTATGAGACAATTCTACTCTGTAGCATGGGGTCACTGTGAGTCAGAAGAGACTTGACAGCACTCAACAGCAAAAACAAGAACCAACAGTGACTAACAGCTCCCTGAATCTGAAATTCAAGGTATTTATTACTCCACCAATATTAAAAGTAATAATAGTGTTAAGCCAGCCAATCCAAGTATCGTATTATTAATTAATTAATTAAAAGAGCTCTTTCTTCGATTACCAAACAAACCAAACTCATCGTTGTAGAGTTGTTTCCAACTCTTAGTGACCCTATGGGGCACTGGCTTTGGCATTTCTTTAATTAGCCTGTATTTATAATATCTTGCCTTTTCCTTCTCTCTCCCTTATCCTTGCAGTCCCCTGTCCATCTAGCAAACATCTAGCAAATATTAACAGGTGCTAATTGTGAGCACATCGACGCAGTCTGGTCATTTCAGTTCAACATACATCCCAGCAGTGCAGTGAAACTTTGATCAAATGTGAGAGAAAATCCAGAATACAAACTAGACACTTGTCCCTTGGTAAGCTGGCACTGTTTGCACATGTGAAGGGATCTGTTCCAGGTCTTTGATGTAGTGGAAAGAACGTAGTATGTAGAACCAAATAGATGTGAGCTCCAATGTTGCCTCGTGCTTGGCCATTTTATTGCTTTATGATTTCAGGAAGTTTCCTTTTACCTTCTGGGTCAGTTTCCTTGAAATGTGAAAATAAATTACAGGAATTAAATAACATAATACACGTAAAGTGCCTATGTTGAACATGTTTTATCATGAATTCTTGGTTAAGTTCTATTTCTTTTCTCTTCCTTTCCTTTCTTTTCATTCAACATTCAACAAATACTGTTTGTCGGGGATTGAATCATGTCCCCCCAAAATGTGTGTCAGCTTGGCTAGAGCATGATTCCCAGTGTTACGTGATTATCTACTATGTTGTGTCTGCTGTGATTTTCCTAAGTATTGTAAATCTGCTCTCTGTAATGTTAATGAGGTGGAATTAGTGGCAGTTATGTTAATGAGGGAGGACTCAATTCACAAGATTATGTTGTATTTTAAACTAATCTGTTTTAAGATATAAAAGAGAGAAGCAAGCAGAGAAGAGAGGGATTTCATGTTACCAAGAAGCAAGCTCTGGGAGCAGACTGTGTCCTTTGGATCTGAAGTTTCTGCTTGGAGAAGCTTCTTGAACAGGGAAAGTTTGATGAGTAGGACCTTCCCCCAGATCCAACAGAAAGAGAAAGTCTTCCCCTAGAACTGGCACACTGAATTTGGACTTCTAACCTCCTAAACTGTGAGAGAACAAATTTCTTTTGTTAAAGCCATCCACTGGTGGTACTCCTGTTACAGCAGCACTAGAAGACTAAGACACTGTTGACTGTCCACTATGAGTCAGGCACTGAAAAAGATGCAATGAATAAAACAGCACCTTCGCTTTTGTGAATTGTGCATTCTGCAGAGGTGTAGGGTGGCTATGAGTTGGACTCAGAGGCGATGGGTTTAGTTGTTTTGGTGTTAGACAGATGTCAAACAATATGCAGTATGACAGTTAAGTGCTGTGGAGAAAAAGAAAGCAGTGTAGGTGGATAAAAGAAGTGCTTGGAGATGATGATTTATATAGATGGTTGTACAGATAATTTCCTTGAAAAGGCGACATTTAGGCCTACACCTAAAGGAAGCAAGGTCCTATTATACCTAAAAGAACACCTTCAGTGTCAGGAAACATGAGATCTGAATCTTTGTAAGAAGGCAGTGATTGAATATTTGGTGAATAAATGAAATACTGATTATTTATGTTCAGATGTTTATAAGACTTAGTTTCATGTTATAATAGGCTCACCAACTTGCTTAAAGAAACTTTCCCATAGCTTTCCTTTAAACACAATAACATCTTAGTCTCCCGTGTTCATATTCCCCATAAAGTCTCAGATTTCCCACCTCTTTTGTAGAAGGAAGTAATGTGACATGCAACCATTCCTCTCTTTCGGAAGGTACATCCCAGACTCTGACCTAGAAGTGGAAGCCCTGGGTAGTGCAGAAGGCAAATGTGTTGGCTATTTGCTGAAAAATTAGCAGCTGGAGTCCACCCAGGGCCACCTTGGAAGAAAGATCTGGTGACCTACTTTGGAAAAATCAGCCACTGACAACCCCATGGAGCTCAGCTATAGTCTGCACACATGTGTTGCCATGAGACAGAATGGACCTTACAGCAACTGGTGCTATGGACCTAATGGCATATAGAAAGGCATCTTCTGATTTGGCCTTAGGGAGGCGGGCCACTCAGCTGGAAATCTCCCCTCGTTGCCCCTAGGCTGGTGTATCACCTTAGCCTGACTTTGTTTTACGGTTTACCTTTTGAGCAGAGGGTAAACCTCAGTACTGTCTTCATCACTGAGCTAAAAGGTTGTCTGAAGGCCCTATTATTGGAGTTTCTCCAGTCTTTGTCAGGCCAGTAATTCTAGTCTTTTTCGTGAATTAGAATTTTGTTCTACATTTTATCCCATTCTGTCCAAAACCCTCTACTGTAATCCCTGTCAGAGCAATCAGCAGTGGCAGCTGGGCACTGTCTAGTTGGACTGGACTCAATCTGGTGGAGACCATGGTAGTTGCAGTCTGTTAGTCCTTCGGACTAAGCTATCCCTTGTATCTTAGTTTTTTTCATTCTTCTGTGATCCTGAGTATCTTACATGGTCGCTTGCAGTATTTTAACATCTCAGGCACTAGAATATAGAATATTTTCTTTATTAACTATGTTATGCTAAACGAGCTAGGTTTTACCCAAGGCCATGGTCCCCACAGACTTCAGCCCAGCAATTTGGTCCCTCAGGGAGTTTGAATGTATCTGTGGAGCTTCCATGACCTTGTCACCAGCACTTTCTTGTACAACACTGCTTGGTGGGTTTGAATTGCTAACCTTTTAATTGGAGCCAAGTACAAACTATTTGTACCACCTAGAGACCTAGAAACATTCTGGGAGCTCTTACAAATTGTAGGTCCTGACAAGAAAGCAAGAGGAACAAAGAAAACATCAGCACAGGCGGAGGGGGGGGGCAAAACAATTTGATAACAATAAACTCACACCTATCAGTAATCATACTGAATATAAACGGCCTATGCATCTTTAAAGAGACAGAGAGTAGCAGAACAGATTTTAAAAAAAAAAGACTCAGCAGTGTGTTGTCTACAAGACACATACCTTAGACACAAGACATAAATATATTTAAAAAAATCAAGCCAAGCCAAGTGCCGAAGGATTTGAAGAAAATATCTAGCAAGCAATAACCAAAAAAAGAGCAGGAGCGGCAGTATCAGTCTCAAATGAAATGAGTCTTAAGGCAAATCAAAAAATCAAAACCCACCACCACTGAGTCGATTCTGAGCCACAATGACTCTATAGACAGAGTTAGAAACACCCCATGGAGTTTCCAAGGGGTACCTGGTAGATCTGAAGTGCCTACCTTTTTTTTTTTTTGGTTAGCAGCTATGGCACTTAACCACTACCCCACCAGGGCTGAATGATCAGAAAAGACAAGGAATTTCATTATATAATGACTAAAGGGACACTACGTCAAGAAGATATAATTCTACTAAACATCGACATACCCAATGACAGGGCTCCTAAACATGTAAAACAAACTAATACAACCGAAGAGAGAAATAGATATTTCCACAATAATAGCAGGAACTGTCAACACTTCACTCTTGGTAAAGTACAGAACATCTAGAAAGAAACTCAACAAGGATACAGAAACTCTGAAGGCCACAAACAACCAACTTACCTAGCGGACGTACATAGAACACGCCACTCAACAGTAGCAAAACATATATTCTTTTTCAAAGCATGTAAAACATTCTCACAATACATTTTTTAACATTCTGTTGATTTTTTTCATTAATTACATTTTTATCAAACATTAAAAAATGGGTATGAAATATTTTTCACAAATAGTGTTCTGCATTTCATCAGATCTTTAATCTTATAATTCTTTTTTCTTTATTGTGATTAAGTGAAAGTGCACAATCCAAATAAATTCCACAGGCCTGCATATCTGCAACTACATCTACTCACCTCACTCTGTGACAGCCATTCCTCTTTTTCACTGTTCTAGTATCCTCTTAACAAACACCTGCTTCCACCTCTCCACCCTCTCTTCTTCCATCTAGAAAGAAACCAGTAGGACAGCCTCCTATAACACTTGAACTGCCCCTAATTTTTCTTCAATGATCTTTCTTGTTTCAGGTTTCAAATTTAGACCTTTGATCCATGTCAAATTAGTTTTTGTGTATGGTGTGAGATATGGGTCCTATTTCTTTTTATTACTATTATGATGATTAAGTGAAAGTATACAACCCAAGTCGATTTTGCATTCCCACCTCTCTGCAACTGTGCTTGCTCTCCTCATCCTGCGACACCACACTCCTCCTTTTCACTCTTCTAGTATCCACTTAATGAACACCTATCCCCTCCTCTCCATCCTTTCCTCACCCGTCTAGAAAAAAACCAGTAGGACAGCCTTTATATGTGCATAAAACCATTAAGTACACACACCATATGCTCACCCTGTGCCCTCAAGTCAACCCATTTTTGTCTAAAGTGTTGACCTGAGTACTGCTTTCAGGTCTAGGCCAGCAGCAAGTCTAGGGCCGTGTTCCCAGGGGACCCTTCAGGCTGTTGGTCCATCAATTCAGGTCTTATAGTAGAGTTCTTGATCTGTACATCTCTTTTTCTCATGGTAAGTCAGGGACTTAACACTGCATTGTCTGTCAGGGGTGTCAGATGAGACCGGGTACCTCCTGGTTCTTCTAGTCTCATGCTGATGTAGTCTTCCAATCCTATGGTTCCTCTGTCTCCTGGGCTCATTTTTTCTTGTGTGTTTGATGTTCTTGGTTGTCACCTGTTCCAGGTGAGGTGGGACCAATTGATGTTCCTCAGACGGCAGCCTGATGATTTTAAGACCCAGATGCTACTCACTGATACGGGATGCAGAAGGCTCTCTTAGCAAAAGACTAGTTGGGCCAATTAGTCTCAATGCCCCCAAGAACATGGTCCCCAGACCCCTGTCCCTGATACTCTGTCCTTTGAAATGTTGGGTTGAATTTAGAAAACCTTTTGGCTTATGATATAGTCCAGTTATGCTGACCTGGCTTCTGCTGTGTACTGCCACTCTCTTCACCTAACCAAATTCCCATCAACTACCTAATCTGTGAACAACCCTCTCCCTCCCTCCCCACCTTTGTAACCATCAAAGAGTCTTTTCTTCTGTATATAAGTCTTTTGATCCATTTTGAATTAGTTTTTGTATAAGGTGTGAGTTACGAGTCTTGCTTCAGTTTTTGCAGATGGATATCCAATTTTTCCAATGCCATTTGTTAGATGGTTTTTATCTCAGTTTACAACTTTTGGGGCTTTGTCAAATACCAACTGTTTATAGAAGATCGTGATATTTCTGGATTTTCTATTCTGTCCCATTAGCCTATGTATTTGTTTTTGTACCAGTACCAGGCTGTTTTGACTATGACGGCAGTGTAATAGTTTCTAAGGTCAGGTAGTGTGAGGCCTCATGCTGTGTTTTTCTTTTTCAGTGGTGTTTTACTTATCTGGGGTTTCTTCCCTGTCCAGACAAAGTTGGTGATTTGTTTCTCCATCTTGTTAAAAAATGACATTAGATTTTGTTTGGGATTGTGTTGTACATGTAGATCACTTTGCATAGAATAGACACTTTATAATGTTAAGTCTTCCTATCCACGAGCAATGTAGGTTTCTCCACTTGTGTAAGTCTCTTTTGGTTTCTTGCATTAGAGCCTTGTAATTTTTTCTGTATAGGTCTCGTACCTCTCTGGTTAGATTTATTTCTAGGTATTTTATCTCCTTGGGGGATATTACAGATGGTATTGATTTGGTGATTTCCTCTTTGACTGTTGCATTTTTTTATAGACAGAAACAGAGTTTTGCCAGCACCATTTGTTAAAAGGAAGTTTCCTTTTCCCATTTAATAGACTTTGGTACTTTATCAATTGCCAGCTGACAGTAGTCAGACAGGATTTACACCTAGGTTCTCGATTCTGTTCCAGTGCTTTGTGTACCAGTGCTGTTGTACCAGTACCAGCCTGTTGTGACTGCTTTGGTATATTGTAGGTTCTGCGATCACGTAGTGTGAGACTATTTCACTTTTTCTCTTCAATAATGCTGTACTTATCTGGGGCCTCTTTCTTTCCAATGCGAAGTTCGTGATTCATTTTTCCACCTTATTAAAGAACACTGTTGACATTGGATAGTTGTTGTATTATATCTGTAGATCACTTTGGGTAGGAATGACATTTTTACAATATTGAATCTTCCTATTCAGGAGTATCTACATCTTTCCATTTATGTAGCTCTCTTTTAATTTCTTGTAATAGTGTTTTGTAGTTTTTTTTCACAGGTCTTTTACATCCCTGGTTAGATTTATTCCTAAGCAGTTTGTCTTCTAAAGGGCTATAATAAATGGTATTGTTTTCTTGATTTCCTTTTCTAAGTTCTCTTTGTCGCTGTGTGGAAATTCAACTGATTTTTGTAGGTTGATCTTGTATCTTGCTCCTTTAATGAATTAGTCAATTAATGTCAGCATTTCCCCCTCCCCATGTGTTTCTCCCTCCCTCATGGGTTATCTATGTATAGGATGATAGTATCTGCAAATAGGCATAGTTTTGACTTCTTCCTTTCCAATTTGAATGTTCTTTATTTCTCTTCTTGCCTGATTGCTCTAGCTAGGACTTCCAGCACCATGTTAAATAGGAGTAGTGATAAACAGGATTCTTGTCTTGTTCTCATTCTCAGGGGGAATGTCTTAAGCCTTTTTCCATTAAGCATGATGTAGGCTATTGGTTTTATATAGACGCCCTGTATTATGATGAGCAATTTTCCTTCTGTTTCTGTTTAATTGAAATTTTGTGTCAGGAATGGGTATTGGACTCTATCAAATGTTTTTTATGTGTCAGTTGAGATGATCATGAGATTGTTTTGTTGTTGTTGTTGTTCTATTTATGTGATAGATTACACCAACTCGTTTTCTAACATTGAACCATCCTTGCTTACATGGTATGAATCTTGCTTGGTTATAGTGCATTTGTTTTATATGATGCTGAATTATATTGCCTAAATTTCTTTGAGAATTTTTACATCTATTTTCATGAGAGATGTTATTGCTAAGTGCTGACTTGTAGCAATCCCACATCAAACAGAATGAAACATTGCCTAGTCCAGTACCCTTCTCACAATACTTGTTATGCTTGAATTCGTTGTTACAGCCACTGTGTCACCCCATCTTGTTGATGGTCTTCCTCTTTTTCACTGTTCCTCTATTTTACCAAGCATGATATCCTTCTCCAGGGATTAGTCCTTTCTGATAACATATTTGAAGGATGCAAGACTAGTCTGGCCATCTTTGTTCTGTAGATGGCCTCTAAAATCATATGGGACATAAAACCAACCAAACCCACTGCCATCAAGTCAATTCTGACACATAGACAGGAGTAGAACTGCCCCATGGAGTTTCCAAGGAGCCTCTGATGGATTTGAACTGCCAAACTTCTGGTCAGCAGCCATAGCACTTAACCAGTACACCACCAGGGTTCCCATATGGGATATACTCAAGGTTATATTTTGGCTCTAGTAGACTTGCTCTAATGTTCTTCAGCTACAACTCGGCCATTCATAGGAGCTGCTAATTGTTTGTTCCACAGTCAGCCCCTCACTTTGTCCTGACTGACTACATTGAGCTTCCCCACCACTTCTTTTTACACAGGTAGTAGATTTATTTATTCTGGCAAGGTCCATGTGTACAGTAGCCATTTATGTTGTTGGAAAGAGGTATTCATAATGAATAAGCCATTGGTCTTGCAAAATTCTATCACGAGATCCTTGATCACCAAGACTGTGTTTCCTAACTACCAATCCTTTCGTTTCCAACTTTCACACGCCAATCACTGGAAATTATCAATGCATCTTTATTGCATGGTTGATCAGTTTCAGACTGTAGAAGTTCATATAAGTTGTCTACATCCTCATTTTTAGCATTAGTGGTTGGTGCATAAATTTGAGTAATAGTTGTATTAACTGGTCTTCCTTGTAGGCCTATGGATATTGTCCTATCAGTGGCAGAATTATAGTTTAGGATAGATCTTGGAATCTTCTTTATTTATTTCTACTTTTATGGTGTTGTGATCAGAAAGAATGCTTTGCATTATTTCAGTGCTTTAGATTTTACTGGGGGTTGCTTTTTCTAGGGTCACTGTCATGGGTTGAATTGTGTCCCCCCAAAAATGTCTGTGTTGATTTGATTTGGCTGTGAGTCCCAATATGGCGCCCTTCCCCCCATACATCGTGAATCCTGCCTCTGTGAGACTGACGATGGAGAATAGGCAACAGTTGTGTTAGTGAGGCAGGTCTCAAGCCACAAGCTTGTGGAATATAAGGGAGAGAAGTGAGCAGAAGATGTTGGGAACCTCGTACCACTGAAAGAGAAGCACCAAGAGCAGAGCACGTCCTTTGAACTCGAGGTTCCTGTGTGGAGATGCTCTCACTGGATTTGGACTCACCCTACTAGACTGTGATGATTTTTCATATTGAATGGACTTGTAACTTATGAATGGATTTGTGGCTTACTGGATTGTGACAATAAAAGCTTCTCCTCGTGAAACCTTCCACTCGTGATATTTTCCTGTTAGTGCAGTACCAGGTGACTAAGACAGTTGTTATGGGTCAGACCAAACTCAAAGGCAGTAGGTGGGTCTTGTGGCATGAAATGTATTGTGCGATGAGAAAAAGAGGTGTGCAGTTCAAGAACTCTACTAAAAAACTACACCTGATGGTCCAACAGCCTGAAGGGTCCCCTGGGAACACGGCCCCTAGACTTGCTGCTGGCCCAGACCTAAGGTCTGAGGTCAACATTTTAGACAAAGAATGGACTGGACTTGGGGGCACAAGGTGAGCATGTGACAGAAAAGGAAAGGGTGCAGAGGAGGGGATAGGTATTCGTTAAGTGGATACTAGAAGTAAAGAGTCAAAAGGAGGAATGAGGTGTCACGGGGGAGGAGAGCAGGTACAGTTGCACAGAGGTGGGAATGCAAAATTGACTTGGATTGTATACTTTCACTTAGTCATAATAATAACAATAAAAAAATAGGACCATACCTCATACCATACACCAAAACTAATTCAAAATGAATCAAAGACCTAAATTTGAAACCTAAAACAAGAAAAACCAATGAGGAAAAGTTAGAGGCAATCTGAGTGTCCTAATACACAGTAAAGAGAATACAAACCATAACCAATAGTACACAAACACCAGAAGATAAACTAGACAACTGGGATCTTCTAAAAATTACAGTTGTGCTCATCAAGGCTTCACCAAAAGAATAAACAATGAACAAAAGGAGTGGGAAAAGGTTTTTGGCTATGACACATCTGACAAATGTCTAATCTCTAAAATCTATAGAATGCTTCAATACTTCTACAACAATAAAAATAAAACAATCAAAAAGATGGGCAAAGGACAGGAGCAGACACTTAACCACAGAAAATATTCAAACACATAAGAAAATGCTTGCCATCATTAGCCGTTAAAACTCATTAAACCAATTGTCCTCAAGTCACTTCTGACTCAGCACTGCCCCGTAGGGTTTCTAAGGAATGCCTTCTGGATTCTAACTGCTGACCTTTCAGTTAGCAGCCATAGCTGTTAATCAGTATAACACCAGGGTTTCCCATTAGCCATTTTGTTGTTGTTACGTGCTGTCAAGTCGGTTCTGACTCATAGTGACCCTAGGAACAATAGAATGAAACACTGCCAAATCTTGTACCATGCCCACAATCGTTTTTATACTTAAGCCCATTGTTGCAGCCACTGAGTCAATCCATCTCGTTGAGAGTTTTCCTCTTTTTCGTTGAGGGTCTTCCTCTTTTTGGCTGACCCTCCACTCAACCATCCACCATTAGAGAAATACAAATCAAAACTATAATGAGATACAATCTATCTTAGTTATCTAGTGCTGCTCTTAACAGAAATACCACAGTGAGTGGCTTTAACAAAGAATAATTTTTTCTCTCACAGTCTAGGAGGCTAGAAGTCCCAGTTCAGGGCACCAGCTCCAAGGGAATTCTTTTTCTATTGATTCTGGGGGAAGGTCCTTGTCATCCATCCTCCCATGTTCTAGGAGCTTCTGGGCACAGGGTTGCCTATTTGAAAACATACAGTCTGTTCCTGGGGTTCTTTCTTGGTGGCATGAGGTCTCTCTCTTCTCTGCTTAGTTCTGTCTTTTATATCTTAAAAGACAATGAAGATAAAATCCCAGTCCTATAGATTGTGCTGTCTCGTTAACATAATTGCCTCTAATTCTACCTCATTAACTTCACAGAGTTCAGAATTCACAACATATAGTATAATCACATAAAATTACAAAATAGAAGACAACTGCATGATACTGAGAATCATGGCCTAGCGAGGTTGACATCCATTGCCACTAATCAAAAAATTAGAAAACAAAGAAATATTGGAGATGTTATGGGGAGATTAATACTCTTAATTACATTTCTGGTGGGAAAATGAAATGGTGCAACCACTGGGGAAAATGATATGGCATATTTTTAAAAAGCTAGAAGGAAATCCCATACAATCCAGTAATCCCACCCCTAAGAATATATCTTAGAGAAATAAGAGCCATCACCTGAATAAACATATGCACATGCTTGTTCATGGCAGCATTATTCATAATAGCAAAAGGATGGAAATAACCTAAGTGCCCTTCAACAGATGAATAAATAAACTAAAGATGGTACACACCACATCATGGAATACTATATAATGATAAAGAGCAATCACAAATTTACAAAACATCTTGCAGCATGGATGAATCTGGAAAACATTATGTTGACTGAAATAAGTCAATCACAAAAAAGACACATATTGTAAGAGATGACTTTATAAAAACTCGAGAGGGTTTATACACAGAAAAAAGTACATTTGATAGTTATGAATGAGGTGAGAGGAAATCACTAACTATGTTGTAGACAAAGGTTAACTTTGGTGAACAGAAAGACAATGCACAATATAGGGAAATCAGACAGAGATCCATTCCTGTGTCTTTAAGTCAGATTTGTAGTTAAGTTGGAATAGGTGCACACCATTCTTAATTAGCCTTACTTAGTACCAAGAAAGCTCAGAGCCTTATCAAGGACTTAAAAGCTAAACATGCAACAAGTGAAGGTGATTGTGATGAATTTATAGAGCATCGGGGTTGGTTCACTCATTTCAAAGTGAGGACAAATGTAGGTAATGTTAAGACAGAGTCATAGAAGACAGAGTCATAAACCAAGACGGAGTCATAGAAGTCACCTAGACACATCAAAACACCTTGAGGGACTGAGTTGCTGGGTCTGAGGGCTAAGGTTTCTGGTCTCTTGGAATATCTAGGTCAACTGGCTTAACACAGTTCATCAAGAAAGTATTCCACACCCTATTTCAGTTAGTGGCATGTGGGGCCTTAAAAGCTTTTGAACAGACATCTAAGAGACACTTATTGTTCTTATCCCATCCAGCACAAAAGAGAATGAAGAAAATCAAAGACATAAGGAAAATACTGCTTGAAAGGACTAATGGACCACATGAAACACAGCGCCCACCATCCTGAGCCTAGAAGAATTAGATGTACCTGGTACTACCACTGACCACTTTGATAGGGATCCTGGGCAGAGCAGGAGAAAAATGCAGAACAAAATTCAAACTCACACACACACAAACACACACAAGACCAGAATTACTGGTCAGAGACTGGAGGAACCACCAAAACTGGCCCCTGGAAGTTCTGCTAACTCAGAACTGAAGCCACACTTTTAGCCTACCTTTCAGCCAAAGATTAGACAGGCCTATGAAAAACAAACAGTAACACATGTCAGGAATGGGCCTCTTAGTTCAATCAAGTATAAGAGAATAAAAGGACAACACCTGCCCAACAGCAAAGATGAAAAGGCAGAAAGTGACAGCACCACTGGACTAATGGACCTGAGGAACTGGGCCAAAAAAAGAAAAGAGGGGGTGTTGACACAATACAGTGGTTGCAACTAATGTCACAAAAACAACTTGTGTACAAATTTTTGAATGAGAAAAGAAAGAAAGCAACACTTATGGTGTACAGTTCTATTCTGACACTCTCAGTTTCTCCATAAATTAAAGGTGACTTCATGGCTGCTTGTTTTTGTTTTTGTTTTTGTTTCAGTCCCTTCATGTCACTCTTTTTCTCTTAAGGGTTTCTTGGCTATTCTTGATTTGGGACTTCCTCATCGAGTCATTGAGCCCCAGGGGTACAAGTTGTTAACATATTCAGCTACCAATGGAAAGGTAGGCAGTTTGAAATCACTAGTGGCCCAGCAGAACAAAAATGTCACAGTCTGCTTCAGTAACAGTTTAGAGTATTGGAAACCCTGTGGAGCAGTTCTACTCTGTCCTATAAGGTCCCTGTGAGCAGGAAGCGACCTGAAGTCTATGGGTTTTAGGACTGAGCTGTATTTCAGTTACTTGAATAGGTAGGTGTTATATATACATGGATTTTTTAAGTGCACCTCCTGTC
Organism: Heterohyrax brucei; assembly: GCA_028571685.1. NCBI lineage: Eukaryota > Metazoa > Chordata > Mammalia > Hyracoidea > Procaviidae > Heterohyrax > Heterohyrax brucei. The sequence goes on from CM053140.1 coordinate 166,162,959, forward strand.
CATCAGTTTGTCATACTGTGGTGGCTTACCTGTTGCTAAGAGGCGAAGCTGTGCCACTCGTATTACCAATATAGGCAGTTCCTGGGTTATAAATATCTGGCTTACATACAACTTGTCCTTTAACATTACGTAAGTTTGCCCTCACCTTGAAATGACTGAACCAACCCCTGCTCACTATGGATTCATCACGGTCACCTTCACTTGTTGCATTTTTAGCTTTTAAGTCCTTGATAAGGCTCCGAGCTTTCTTTGTATTAAGTACAGCTAAATAAGAATGGTGTGCATCTGTTTCAACTTACCTACAAATCTGACTTAAGACACAGGAAGAGATCTCGCTCATAACCCGGGAACTGCCTGTAACAGCAGGGTCGGCCAGATGGACAGGTGTCAGCAGAGAATTCCAGCTTAAGGCAAACAAAAAAGCAAGGCCCGGGGTGACCTACTGTCAAAACCAGGCAATGAAAACTCCACGACTCTCACAGAATATTGTTCAAAATAGGGCTGGAAGACGAGTTCCCTGGGTTGGAAGTCACTCAAAATACACAGTGGCCACAACAAAGGAAGTCAGTCACACAAAATATACAGGGGCCACAACAACTTTATGAAGGTGGCACAGGACTGGGCAGTGCTGCATTCTCTTACGCCTGCGGTCGCCATGAGTCAGAACCCACTTAATGGAAACTAACAACAACTATTTCCTAACTGACGGAACCAGAATGAAAATACCTGATTCTTGTACTGTGCCTTAGTTCTCATTCACTTCCTTTCTTTTAATTGTCTTCATTCACTGAGGTAATTGATTCTATATGTGAGTCAAAGGAGATGAATCTCTGCGACTTCCTTAGATCAAATATAGGATGAGTAGCAGAGAAGCACCTCAAATCCAGGTGCTCTGACTCCTGGCGCTGCGGCTGCATCTGCGGCCAGATGTGTGAGGATTGCGATCTTGAAGCAAACACAAGAGCCGTGTTGACAACACTGAGTATGTTGCAGGGCCTGAAGAGGCTACAATCACTCCCAGACAAAGATTAATTTCCAGTGATACACAGACCAGTTCAGAGACTAAGACTGTAACACAGAAGGGTGCACGATCCTTTAGGGGCCTTGGCAGATGACAGTAGTGGCCATAAGACATTCACCAAGCAGAGGCAGAATCCAGAGACTTACATTGTGAAGGGTTCTGATTCTTGCTTCCGTCATAGGTGATGAAATCAGCACCCCTCCCCGTATGTGTAATGGATAATCCATGCTAGGATCATCACCTGAATGTTATTGGAAAATAACCTGCCTAGTGGCACTGGAAAATTGGCTGTAACAACAAGCCTTCCTGTTGACGGACAGGCTGTTTTCCAAAAATTTGTAGGAGGTGATCCCGTCATTTAACATCTAAGGGGGACCGGGAGAAAGTCCCTGGGCAGGTCATGTGTGAATGGCAGCAATGTTCCCACATGTTGTATGTGGTGAGCTAAAGTGAGATCTCCTTAAGCAAGAATCGCAGAAGGCAAGCTTGGAGGAGCTGCCGAGCAGCAGCCACAGACCTTGAGCCCTGACTGATGCCTATTGAAAAGCAACAGCAGCTGTGGGTCAGCCTGGTGTGCAGCTCTCAGGAATGATCGGGCTATTTTTGTGCCAGGGACCCAGATTGCTTGCCAGTGCAAGGAACCTAGCTTACCCTAAACAAATCAACCAATTTTTACCATTCACGGTGTGGAAGACATCATTCATTCAGCATCCATCCACCCATCCATTCACTCATCTATTTATGCTAAGATTTCTGGGCATCTGCTTATTGGTATGAATATTTGATGAATGAATTAAGGGATTCACAATACTTATTTTCATGTTATAAAACACTTACCAGTGTCCTCCTTAGAAGCAGGGATGATGAGACTTTATCTCATGCACTTTGACATGTTATCAGGAAGGATCAGTCCCTGGAGAAGGATGTCATGCTTGGCTAAGTGAAGGGTCATTGAGGAAGAAGAAGACCTTCAATGAGATGGATTGATACAGCAGTGGCTGCAACTGTGGGCTCCAACATAGCAACAGTTGTGGGGATGGCCTACAACTGGGCAGCGTTTCTTCTGATGCATATAGGGTTATTATCCACTTGACAGTTCCTAACAACAACAGCAACATGCTCTGAGAATAATCTCCTGTAGCTTCCCTTAATCCAGTGCCCAGATATTCTAAAACTGAGCTCTGATGTCCACGGATGTCTTCTTTTCTCTTTCTTCCTTGAAATGGTTTAAGCTGCTATGAAATTGCATTTAGGTGGGTGTGAAGCGATGCTTTTTCTTTCCAGTCTTTCAGGTTAGAATGCTTGTTCCCCAGAGATGGAGTGCAGAGAGGAGAAGAAGGTGTTTGGGTTTATTAGGTATTTGGGAGAAAGGTGATGCTATTTCTAGACACCTCAGGATCTGGTAACGTGGATGCCATTTAACTTAAGCACAGCTGGCCCCAATGCTTTTTGACATCAAGGTACCTTCCTGCTACATCCTTGTATCACTATCAGCACTTCATTTCTTCAGTTGTATTTTGACCTATAAGCAATTACTTAATCCTTGTCCAATGTGAACTTGATTCATTTGTTTTGGTTTCTTCTTTCTACTTCTTATTACTAAGTTTACATGTCTCTGGGTGTCATGAACAGTTAAGCACTCCAGATTAGCCAAAAGATTGGTGGTTTGAATCTACCCAGAGGTGCCTCTGAAGAAGGACTTCTCAGAAATCATGACCATTGAAAATCCAGTGGAGCACAGTTGTATTCTGAAGCACACAGGGTCACCATGAGTTGGAACTGACCTGTTGGCAATTGGCTTTTTTTTTATTACTAACTTGCTTTAAATTTAGATTGGCTTCTGGAGGCTTGGAAACCCTGGTAGTGTAGTAGTTAAGAGCTAAGGCTGCAGTTAACCGGAAGGTTGGCAGTTCAAATCCACCAGGCTCTCCTTGGAAGCCCTATGGGGCAGTTCTACTCCTATAGGGTTGCTATGAGTTGGAATGGACTGGACTGCAACAGGTTTAGCTTGACTTTGGTTTTCAAGCTTCCTGTCCTCCGCTGAACATCTACCACATGCCCCCATGGGAAGTAAGAGTAAGCTGAAAAGAGCCTGAAGAAAACTGGGAACACTTCTCAGAGAGAGTAAGACTAAACCGTGACTGAAAACGTGAAGGAGACATAATTTAACGAATAGTGTTGATAAGTTTGTTGACTGTCTCAGACACAGGTCAGCAAAGCCTCAGAGACGAGAGGGAGAGTTGACCTCAGGGGACCACCAAGAAGCTGTGAAGACAGACAAGTCACTCCTCTCTGGGGCCCTCCTGGACATGGAAAAGCAACTTGGCATCCATATCCTCAGTCGCTGAGCTTACAGAAAGTGGTCTGGTTTCCTCAGTCTGTAAAAAGATGGGATTGGGCTGGGTGGTATCGAACATCCTGACTAAAACAGAGGATGTGGACTGCAAAGCAGCCTCCATTTGCTGAGTACCTACTGTGTGCCAGACTCCACATTCTCACTATACCACCTCATTTAATCTTAACAATGACAGTATTGTCTTCGCTTAACACCAAAAGAAACTAGATCCAGAGAGGTTTCCTACTTGGGAACTGAACCCAGGTCTGTCTAGGAATGCCCACATTGGAGCAGACCACCTCTCAAGCATTTCAACCGAAGAGAAGATTAGTGATGGAGGTCTTTCTCTGGAATTATTCACAGAACATGATAGGACCAGTGGCTTGCCCCATGGGTTCAAGGCAAAGGAGGAAGCAAGAAACAAAGGAGTTGAAAGGAATTGAATTCAGTGCCAGAGCCTCCTCTTGTGTCCCTGAACCCTCTAGTGTTAACAGGACTTGGCCACTAGGTGTGACTCAGTTTGTTGTATTAGCTGAAGTTGAAGGAGACAACACACAAACTGTAACTCCAGCAGACAAATAGAGAAAAGGCATGGAAAATAATTTGTGGAAAAAAATGAGTGACAAATAATTTTAAGAGAAAAAGAAATCCAATCTAGCTAGTAATCAAGGGAATAGTTATTAAGACAACAATGCAAATATAAATAGACAAAAATTATGAAAATTGTATCAGTATCTAAAAATAGGCAACTTATTTGGAAATTGTGTGTGGTTATAAAGTGGAATACTAGGTTGACATTAAAGTAATTTTTGGCAAAGAACAGAAAGCAGACAAGACACAGGAACAGTCACAATAAAATGAAATTCAAAAAATCAGGAAACAAAACTGTATAACTGTCATAACTGTAACTGAAAATGTATGTTTAGGCATAGGAAGACATACTGGAAAGAAATCCATCAGAATATTAGCCATGTTCATTTCTCAGTGGTTATTTTTATTGCCTTCTTTATTCTTTCCCATATATTCTAGCACTTCTAAATTAAGATGCACTATTTTGTGGACAAATACCCAACCAGGAATTAGGACTGCCAGTTGAGTGTCTTAGGAAAGTCAGGCCACCACAGGGCCGCATCAATGAAATGAAAAGTCAGAACAAACTAGATGATTCACAAGGCACTTCTGAGGGCCAACATTTTATTCATGCATTTAACCAACAGTCACACAGCATCTATGTAGAGCTACATATTATGCACTGACCCTAGGGCCCTCTGGAGCTAGTCCTAGACCAAACTGGAAGGCCAAGTTTGAGTACGGTGTACCTCAGAGTTCCTTTTCTGTTTCAGTTTTTAATGATCTTTCTTCTCCTGTCTCCCTTATCAAACCCTGTTCTCGAGCCAGAACTAAAAATGACTGGCAACATTGTAAAGCTCTGTTTCTCCCAGACAACTTGTCTGCATGGGGATCAAAATCTTACACTATATGAATGAAGTCCCCATGGAAAAATTTGAAAATACCTAGTTAGGGAAAAAGTATTTGAGAGATATCAAGACTTTGGAAACCTGGATTGTGTGGTGGTTAAGTGCTACGGCTGCCAACCAAAAGGTCAACAGTTCAAATCCACCAGGTGCTCCTTGAAAATTCTACAGGGCAGTTCTACTCTGTCCTGTAGAGTCACTGTGAGTCAGAATTGACTCAGTGGCAATGGGTTTGGGGTTTTCGGTGTCAGGGCTTTGGAAACCTTGAGTGGTACAAACAGTTAATGCTTCAGCTGCTAACTGAAATGCTGGAGGTCTGAGTCCAACCAGAGGTGCCACCAAAGAATAGGTGACCTATTTCCGAGAAATCAGCCGCTGAAAGCCATAAGGAGCACAGTTCTACTCAGATACATAATGGAGTTGCCACAAGTCAGAGTTGATCTGATGGCCACTGGTTTATCAGAACTTCACTCCTGAGATTCCCTCCCTTCCCCTTGCTTATTCAGCTGGTAAATTCATACTCATTTTCATAGACTGGTTCTATCCTGCCACACCTTCCATATCACTGCCAGGGTTTTCTCCTTATCTGTCATCTGCACTCCCGGAGAACCTTATAAACAGCTCTGCTTTGCAGTGACCTATGGCCTGTAGCTTTGTGTTTGTATACCTTTTGCCATATTAAGCTGTGAGCCGCTTAAGCATCTCATTTTCCCAGCATCCACAGCATTTACCCAAGGCCCACCGCAGAGTCAGTGCCTCACAGGTGTGTCAGTAACCTGTCACTGAATTTCAAAGGTCCCTAGCAGACAGTAAGGAGCCCTGGTGACACAGTGGCTAAGTGCTTGAATGCTCACTGAAAGATCACTGGTTCAAACCCACCAACCACTTCTTTGGAGATAGACACAGCAGTCTGTTTCCATAAAGATTACAGCCTTGGAAACCCTGAGGGACAGGTGGACCCTCCACTACAGGGTCACTGAGAGTCAACAACAACTCAATGGAAACAAGTTTTGATTGGCTTTTGCAGGCGGTGAACTCCTTTTCCTGATGATGGAGCTGTTTCTGGGCCCTTTCACTGCCGTCACTAGAGCAGAAAAGATGTATATGACTGATTATGATTGCCTTTGCATTTTTATCAGAACAGGATAGCCCTCAACTTTTAATCCCTAAACCAGTGTTTTTTTCAGACAGGGTAGCAGCTCACCTTTGGAGAGTGAAATCAATTTTATGGCTTGGGAACTTTTCTTTTTTTGAGTTGTATTTTTGATGAAGATTCACAGAACAAACTAGCCTCCCATCGAACAGCTAGTACACATATTGCCTGGGGATAGTAGTTAACAATCCCACAACCTGTCAACACTCTCCCGTCTCCACCTTGGGTTCCCTGCCACCGGTTCTCCTGTCCCCTCCTGCTTTCTAGTTCCTGCCTCTGGTCTGCTGTGCCCTCTAATCCTGTTTTGTTTCATAGGCCTGTCCAGCACGGGCACAAATATTTTCTTAAGTGAAATAGAATGGAACAGAACAAGATAAAACAGAAGAGAAAATAATAATAACAAACCCAGTGCTCTTAAAAGTAGTATTGTTCCAAGTACTTTGTTTACGTTGTGTGTATATACATGCATTTGCATGTGCTTGTGTGCACTGAGTCACAGTGAGTTATGATCAAAATAAAAGAAAATGTTAAAGCCACCTTCCTAAACTACCAGGAGGGATGGGAATCCTGCCTTTCTCTGTGGCTATTTGTCCCACGGCTGAGACTATAATGTTACTTGAAGGTACACTTCCAGGAACTGCGTCTTCTCCCTTTGCCCTTGTATCAACCAACACGGCCCCTGGAACTGGGAGAATATTTTCCTTAGTGTAGGTTTGGGGCGCGGAGTAGTAAGAGGGCAAAAATACTTATTTTGACCTTGAAGAAAATGTTGAGGTTTACACTCACCCTCTCTTTCTGCTGACGGGATTCTTGGAGCCAATTTTGTCCTGGAGTCTGACAAACAGAGCTTGCACCTGTATCTCAACAAATGCTCCCCAACCCTCAGCGCTCACTAAGGGTCCCTGTCTCCTCTGGAGTTTGTCCGTCTGCATGAGCAGTGCTTGCGGGGCTATGTGCTTCAGCCCAAGGGCTCAGTAGCTCTATTCCACCGTGACTCCTGCAACATTTCTAGACAGGTTATCCAGCTCCCTGCACGTTGGCTCATTTGATTCCAGGAGTTGTGCAGTGTACGGACTGAGACTGCCTTCACCAGCCCTAGTTATGAGACCTTGAGCAACTTAGCCTCTTTGTGCCTCAGTGTCTCCATCTGTGAAAGGGGATAGTAATAGTACCTACTTCATAAAATATGTTGTTATTAGTTGCTGTCCAGTTGATTCTCACTCATGGCGACTCTATGTGTACTCTCCATAGGGTTTCCAAAGTTGTGACCTTTTGGAAGCAGATTGTCAGCCTTTTTTCCAAGGTCTCTGGATGGGTTCAACCCACCAACCTTTTGGCTAGCCATTGAAAGCTTAACCATTTTAGTCACCTGTGAGCATATGTGCGTATACACATACATAAACCAAACCTAAGACCAATGTGCATCAAGCTGATTCTGATTCATAGGGCCCCTATAGGACAAAGTTTCCAAGGAGCACCTGGTAGATTTGAACTGCTGACCTTTTGGTTAGCAGCCATAGCTTTTATGCAGTAAGGCACCAGAGTTTCCACACACATGCACATAAGCATACATGCAATCCTAGTGACACAGTGTTAAGAGCTCTGGCTTCTAACCAAAAGGTCAGCAGTCCAAACTCACCATCTGCTCCTTAGGAAGCCTATGGAGCAGTTTTACTGTATCTTACAAGGTCTCTGTGAGTTGGAATCCACTTGATAGCAGTAGGTGTGTATTTAAAAAAAAAAAAAACCAACCAACCAGTGCTGTTGAGCCATGTATTTTTTTAGTATTAGACAAATGTAGAAATGGGGCTCATTGCAAGCTGGCCACCCAGAGGGACTGTTTTTAAGTTTTAGGCTAACTGAGGAGTGAGGAACAACAGAAGGAATCTTTATGGCTTCAGTTAACTTTTTACTAAAAATCTCTCTCTCTAACTGAGTACTGCAGTTTGAGGTAGGTATGGTAAATAAAGTAACTGACGATTTCACAGCCTCAGCAGCTGTGCTACGTGTTCTATTGTTTTTCCCTCTTGGGGTTTTCCCATTTGTGTAGTGCGAAGACCTAATAGGTGTCCCTGCCCTCTCTTCCACTATAAGCCATTGGAGGGAAGTGCACTTTTATACTTGGTCCCCAGGATAGAGCATTGGGTAGGGAGCAGATGGGGAATATAACCAGAGTGGTGGTATTTTTTAAATGTTAAATGTTATGTCAATCAGAGCTCCCTTTCAGTAGTCCAAATCCACCAGGCACTCCTTGGAAACTGTGAGGCTGTTCTACTCTGTCCTATAGGGTCTCTGTGAATCAGAATTGACTCAGTAGCAATGGGCTTTGGGTTTTTTTAGTCAGAACCAAAACCCTGGTAGTGTCATGGTTAAGAGTTACATCTGCTAACCCAAATGCCGACAGTTTGAATTCACCAGGTGCTTCTTAGAAATGCTATGGGGCAGTTCTACTTTGCCCTGTAGTCACTATGAGTTGGAATCAACTTGGCTGCAACAGATTTGGTTTTCTGCTTTTAGTTAAAACATAATCATATACAAATCCTGTAAACATAGATGTTTGTGTGATGATCAGGAGACGTTCAGGATTGTGAAGTGCTTTTTAAATCAGCAAAGATATTTTTATGTGCTCAGCATAGTTAGTAAAACCGTGTTGTTAAACAGTCAAAAAAATTTTTTCTTGATGTAAATTTACGTGAGTTTTACATGGTAATTATGACTAAGTATTTGATTAGCCTGAATTCTCTGGCTGTGCTGGCCAAAAAATAGCTGTGATTTTCAAATAATCCCTTTCTCAGGTTTGTGCTGATCTAGGCTGGATATAGGGACTGCTGAGAAGTTCTTGGTCCTCACAGTACTCATAAAGTGTAAACCATCTTAAGCTATCTAGGAGGAGCTGTGAGAATCTTTCCCGAGGCATTCACACAGAATTAGACCGTGGGCCCCAGTGCCGTGTTACAAACAGGCCGTGCAATGCAGATAAAGAGCTGACTTCAGCATCTGCCCTAACCCTATACCAAAAACTTCCTGAGAAAAAAAAGTTCTGTTAATGAAGGTGAGGTAAAGATCTTCACACATTTATACTGCGTGATGCTGACTAAAACTAGGGAAGAAAACAGTGGCACCCTGCACCTGATTCTTGGGGAGATGAAAGGTCAAATGACTCTTGTTTCTCCAAGACCATGGGGAATTTGAAAGAGTGAGGACAGGAGGATTAGCACACCGAATAAAATCTACAAATGATCCCTGAGTTTTATTCCAGCCAACAGTGTTAGCAATAGTTTTAGCATCCCGAAACACAGGCAACTGGAAGAATAATCAAACCAACCAGTTGCCATTGAGTCAATTCTGACTCACAGAGACTTTATAGGAAAGATTGGAACTGCCCCATTGGGTTTCCACGGAGCCACTGGTAGATTCAAACTACCAACCTTTCAGTTAGCAGCTGAGTTTTTAACTAGTGCACCACCAGAGCTCCTGGGATGATCACTCTTGGAAAATCAAGAGGCTATAATGTGAAAGACTTTAAATGAGATCCATGCATTGTACAAAATCCAGTTATCTCCATTTTAAGAGCACGGACCCTTCCTGTATTGCTTGTATGTCTCAGCTTTGCAACAAGATCTTCAGATTTACGTGAGACTAAAATGCAGAGAGACTTTGGTACATATTCACCCTGCGCACCATGTTCCAAGCCCTGGCCAAAGACGCAACTAGCCCTCATGCTCAGTTAGACAACTCAGTAAGCATGCCCCCTGCTTACCTCAAGGACCATTTCTTTCATTTGGAACTGTTTCTGCACCACCTTATCTGAAGACACAGGCTCGTGGTAGTAGAGGCAGAGCAAGTCATATTTCTTCAAAATCTGCTTGAAGTTCTTCTCAGTGAGGCTTACAACCCGGTCCTTCCCATCATACGTGGGGAAGTTCAGACCCTCTTCAGCCTTACAGGAAGATAACAGGTAGACCCCCACAAGAAACAGGTGAGTTCTCTTCATTTGGGAAAAGTTTTGCTTCCCAGGACAGAGGAGTGTAAGAGGCCTTGCTGAGCTGTGGGGGGGGGGGGGGGGGGGACAGAGAGCAGCCGATTTTGTCTTTCTTCTTTGTCCTTCGAGACTCTTCACCTACGCAGGTCCAGCTCCCTCTGTAATCACGGGCTCAGGACCAGAGGCTCACACACACATGCGTGTGCCGAATGACAGCCAGGCGGGGAAGGCTGGGAGGCCAAGCCCTAGATAACTTACATAGTTCTGCCCAGCCTCTGTCTCATTAGGAGTTCCATTTTTAGGAGGCAGTTGTTTCAGGCTAAAAATAAAGCATGCAATGAATAAAAAAGATAGATATGACCCTGTTGAGGGATTCGCTGATACAGTCTGTCAGCATGGTGGGGAGGGAGGAGCGGGGAGGGAGGTCGACAACCTGTGAGCACGGGGACTGAGGAGGCCAGAAAGATCGGAGGCTAGAAATCCACTTGTGAAGGGGGAAGAGAAAAAGAGATAAGCTAAGGGAGCGTGGCAACAGTAAACAAAGGGAGAGGTTAGAACACACAGAAATGCCTCTCCTACATCACTGAACTGTTGCTACTCTCAGGAAGTAATGCTGCCTGTGCCCTCTACCTACTCCCTGCTGACATAAGAACAGAGCTCAGCCCCAAGTTGGACTTCACACTCACTGGGCACCTGCCATCCTTGCCTCCCACCCTCTCCTCTTAGAAATCCAGTCCCGACTGTGGGCTTCATCACCGCATGGGGCTCTCCCAGTCACGGGGCAAGGGCACACCTCTCCCAGCCAGCCCTGCACGCCCAGGACTCCAGCCTACCCCAGCCACCCCAGCCACTGCTGAGCTTGGCTGTGCCCATTCCCACTTTGAAAAACAAGTTCTGTTGTCCTTCTCAGAAACCCTCTTCCGTTTTTTCTATTATCCCTGTCTATCTCTCTCTGTCGCCACCCTCCTTACCTTCATTTCTCTCTCCCTCCCACCCTTTCACCTTCACCTTCCTCTCTTCTTCCCTTCCTTCCTTCTTTCTTATTGTACTTTAAGTGAAAGTTTACGATTCAAATCACTTTCTTCTCATACAGAAACTTACACCCACACTGTTGTGTAACCCGAGAGGCTCTTCTCACCCTGTGATAATATACTCCTCTTCTCCACTCTGTATTCCCCATGTCCGTTCAACCATCTCCTGTCCCGCTTCATCCTCTCTTCTCACCTCCAGGCAGGAGCTGGCCAGTTAGAATCATGTATGTACTTGAGTCAAGAAGCACACTGTTCACCAGTATCACTTTATGTCTCATAAACCAAAACCAAACCCACTGCCATCAAGTCAATTCCTACTCATTGCAACCTTATAGCACAGAGTAGAATTCCATAGAGTTTCCAAGAAGTGCTGGGTGGATTCAAACCACTGACTTTTTGGTTAGCGGATGCAGCATTTAGCCACTAAGCCACCAGGGTTTCCTTATGCCTTATAGCCCAGTCTAATCTGTCTGGAGTTGGCTTTGGGAACGGCTCAGTGCTGGGCTAACAGAGTCCAGGAGCACCGTTTCCCAGGGACCCTTCCATCTCAGCAAAACCATCAAGTCAGGTCATTTTACTAGTATTTGAACTCTGTACTCCACTTTCTCTCACTTTGCAGAAACTCTCTGTTGTGTTTCCTGTCAAGGCCGTCATTGATGGTAGCCGGGCAACACCTAGTTCTTCTGGCCTCAGGCTGATGGAGTTTCTGGATTGTGTGGCCCTTTCTGTCTTGGGCTCAAGTTTTCCTTATGTCTTTGTTGTCCCTCATTTTCTTTTTGTTCCAGGTGGTTGGCACCAAATGCTGCTACTTAGATGGCCATTTGCTAGCATTTAAGATTCCAGATGCCACTCACCAAAGTAAGATGCAAAATATTTTCTTAATAAATTTTGTTATGCCAGCTGATCTAGATGTCCCCAGAGACCATAGCCTCCAGTCATATTCCTTTTTTTACATTAATCCCTAATGTGATCATTTTGAAGGGACACTGGTGACATAGTGGTTAAGTACTCAAATGCTAATCAAAACATCCGTGGTTTGAACCTATCAGCTGCTCTGTGGAAGAATGATGAAGCAGTCTGCTTACAGAAAGCTTTACAGCATTGGAAACCCTACAGGGCAGCTCTACTCTGTCTTACATGGTTGCTTTCAGGTGGAATCCACTCAACCGCAACAGATTTGGGTTTTTAGTGGTCATTTTTGCCCCTTTCCTCATCATTAGAGCCAGGCTGGTATAGAACTGTAAACTCTAGTTCCGTAGTGGTAAGCGCTACATCTGCTAACCAAAAGGTCAGTAGTTCAAACCTACCAGGCACCCCTTATAAACACTGTGGGCAGTTCTACTCTGTCCTATAGGGTAGTTATGAGTTAGAATCGACTTGACATCAGTGGGTTTGGTTTGGGCTTGATGTAGACTCAAAGCCAGATAGACCAGACTTCAAATCCTTTCTCTGTCTTTTAATAGTGGAATGAACATTAGAGGGTTAACCATCCTCTCTAATTCTAGATTCCTTCCCATGAAAAATGTGAATTAATTTCAAGTATACTGTAAGGTTTGGGAAATAGGGATGGAAAGTATGACACAAAGAAGTGCTGAAAAACAGTAAACCAAAACCAGTTGCCATGCAGTCAGTTCTGACTTGTGGTGACCCCACATGTGATGGAGTAGCACTGCGCTACAGAGGGTTTCTAATGGATGATTTTTTTTAGAAGTAGATTGCCAGGCTTCTCTTCTGAGGCACCTCAGGTTAGACTCAACCTCCAAGCTTTCATGTAGCTGACAAGAGTGTTAACCATTTGTACCACCAAAAAACTCCTCAGAAACAGTAATAAATAAATAGATAAATGAAACTCACTGTCATCAAAGTCAAGTTCAGAACATAACAACCCATTGGGCTTCCAAGGCTATAAAACTCTACAGAAGCCGACTGGCACATCTTTCTCTCACGGAGCTGCTGGTGGTTTCTAACCGCCCACCTTTTGATTTGCGGTAGATCACTTTAACCACTGCACCACCATTTCAGTGGTGACACATTGATTATTATAATAATTAGGTGACATCCATTTTCTGTGAGTCATCTATTGTTATGAGTCAGAATCAACTTAATGGCACCCAACAATTACAATGACTCTCTTTAAAGACACTGTGGTCATGGAAATGTTTAAGCACTCAGGCACCAATGGAAAGTTTGAATATTTGAGACACCCAGATGCACCTTGGAAGAAAGGCTTGGTCATCTCCAAAAAAATCAGTCATTGAAAATTTTGTGGAGCACAGTTTTGTTTTGACACTCACGGGGCTGCAATGAGTTGGAATAAATTCCTCTGCAAGTGGTTTTAATTTTATTTTTATGGCTCTCTCATGATTTGGGATCAACTCATTGGCACTGGTCTTGGGTTATTTCCCCTCCCCCTTATAATTCTGGCCAGTTTTTCATCTTCCTTCAGTTGGAACATAGGTTTTGGAGACAGAGAATGCTCTGTCTGTCACAACTTGTGCAGGGGAGGGAAGAGACACTCAGAGGTGACGTGAATGAAGTAAAGAGGCTCTATTGCAACAGAAGGCCTGACGCTGAGACTCAGGCTGATGAGGAGTTGTTAGGACTGGAAGCTCTCAAGTCTCAGGAGCCTGCGATCGTGGAGGACTCACCGCTGGAACCCTTAATGGCATTCAGTTCTTCCCAGTGGCATAGTCTCTATGTTGTCAAAAGATGTAACTAACAGTTCTGAGGTGCAATTGGCTTTCCAAGTCATTGAGATCTCTGCTTTCTTTAGGACATTTGGAGGGAGAGGGAGAAGATTCTGAGTGAAACAGTGTGGATGTCTTTTCTTACCCAGTTCAGCTTCCCAAAACTGTTCCCAATTGTCTCAAGCTCATTGAATTGCCTTGATTTAGAATTTACTCCAGTTTTCTTAATATATAAATTTCTTTCTTTTCTTCTTTTTTTTACTGTTGGTGACAAACTGGGAGTTATTTAAAGACAAAGTCTTTGTACTTCCCCACTAATGCACAACTGAGGAAAATTACCAGGGCAAAGGGATAATTTTTAAAGTTTTAGTTTAATCTTCAAGCCTGGCCCACAACCAAAAGGGACTAATAGAAAGAAGCCCCCACCACAGAAAGTTCCTGTGTTACCATCCTAGACTCTGTCTGGGGCTGTGTGGCCCAGCCCAGAGGACAGAATGTCCCGACATATGCTGCAGTCACCTGGTTTCCGTCCTTGTCCACAGGCAGACATGAGGACCCAAATGTGTGTCCTAGTCTACTACTAAGGCTAAGGTTGTCATGGTCTACGTTTTATATACCAGATTTTTTTTTTTTTTTTTTTTTTTGTCTTACCACTCAGAAACTTTTATTTATCTACAGTAAAACCTGTGAACGCCAGAACCTGTGCAAGTCGGAAACCTGTGGGTGAAAGAAACCTCAGATGCGTTCCACTAAGGGAGAGTGACAGAAAAATGGTAAGACCACACCCCATCCAAGACAGGGAACTTGCAAGACCTGGAGAAACAAGGCAGTCCCATGGACTTTCGGCTCGCACAGGTTTGCTGTAGTTAGTCTTGGCGTCTTGTGAGTTGGCTGTGTCCCCTCGGTTTCTGATGCCGCTGCAGCCAGTACGGCAGCTCCTTCTAATTTACGTGATCCTGTTGAAGCGTACATTCCTTTACATTCTGCTATTAGAGTTTTTTAGTTTCCTTGTTTTCTAATTGGAGGAAAGATAAAACAAAATAAACAAGCCAATGCAATTGTTAACTTTGTTACAGTATATGAGGCTTGGCTTGGCTACATGAGGCAGTTCCTTGTTCTGCTAACAATTACCAGTCCTTTGCTTTGTGAGTAGGCACAACCCAGAATCTCTCAATCTCATCTGAAAAAAATGTAATTGCCATCAAGTTGATTCCCATTCTCGGCACACCTGTATGTGTCATCGTGGAGCTCTGCTTCACAGGGTCTTCAGTGACTGATTTTCTAAAAGCAGGTCACCAGGCTTTTCTTCCAAGGTACCTGTAGGTAGACCCAAACCTTCAATTTTCCGTTAGTGACTAAGCAAATGCACCATTCATATCTCCAAGGGACTCCTACTCTCACTTAGCCCTTTTCTTTTATCTACTTTTGACAGGTAGCAGAATTATTTTATATATATCATTTCATTTTTTTCTTCAGAAATATTCATTTTGTAGCCAGGATTTGAAGCTATAGTCTCTTATTTGTTTACTAATTAAATCTGTTTTTATCAAGCATCTTCTCTTTGGGAACCCTGGTAGCATAGTGGGTAAGTGCTATGGCTGCTAAGCCAAAGGTTGGTAGTTCAAATCCACTAGGTATTCCTTGGGAACTCTCTGGGGGCAGTTCTACTTTGTCTTACAGAGTCACTATGAGTCAGAATTGACTTGATGGCAGTGGGTTTGGTTTGGTTTTGATATGTACCGGATCTTCTGGGTATGGGCATTTGATGCTAAACTTGAACTCACTGAGCTTTCATCTCTAAGGGGAGACAACAGAGAACAAATAAAGTGTATATAGGCGTGATGTGTGTGACAGAGAGACATACAGGGTCAAGCAGAGAGCCCACTCTGAAGAGCAACTAAACAGGGCAAGGGGATGAGTGACAGTGTATGGAGTGGCTCTATGGATGGGGTGGCCCAGGAATGCATCCCTGAGGAGGAGCCTTTGGAGCAGAGACCCAGAAGAGGTGTGGCAGTGAGGCAGAGAGAAAGCTGCACCTGAGTTGAGCCCCAGGAAGAAGAGCTGAGCACCTCTACTCTTAAGGCCTCAGAGGATCTCACCAGCTTTCCCAGGGAGACAAGGCCTGAGGAGGCTTTAGGTCGCCTTTTGCCTGCTCAGATGTTAAGATTTGTTTTCTCTCTCAGACTTTGTTATTTTTGAATAAAACAAGTGTTCCTACTCTCATTCTAAGCTTTGTGAGATCTTTCTGAAAGATTCTGAGGTAACTAACTGCGAGAGAATGACAACCAGGAAGCCAGGAGAGCTGGGCTCTGGGCTGGTTTTGACATTGGCTTCCTATGTGGCCCTAGTTATGTCTCCTTACCTCCTGGGCCCTCACTCCTAATTGATAAAAAAAGGGGTGTTGACTCACTGATCTTTTCAGGCCCCTTCTGTTTCTAATTTTTTTTAATATACTGCTGACACAGAGGAGTCTCTTTTACCAGGACAGGCCTTGGTGCAGAGCTCAAGCCTGAAGAAGTTCGGTGAATGCTGCCTGTCGGGGAGGATTTGAAGGGTGTGCTCTGGACAAGTTGAAGCTTGCCTCTTCTCAGAGCTAAATAGCTCCTCCTGGGACTTGACTGTCTCCAAAGAGGTCCCTTCTTGGCTAAAACGCTCCACCCAGTGGACAAAGCAGAATATAGCATCTGTCTTTGTTTGGTCCCCTTCCTTCCTGTGCCAGTACAGCCTTCCGGCCTTGGAGAACAAGCAGCAGCCACTTGCTGTCAGTTCTGCCTTATGGTGACTCTACGTATGTTGAGTAGAACCACACTCCACAGTGGTTTTCATGGTCGTGACCTTTCAGAAGTATGTTACCAAGTCTTTCTTCTGAAGTACCTCTGGGTGAGTTTGAACAGCCAATCTTTCAGTCAACAGCCAAGCACTTGATGGTTTGTGTCACCTGGAGGACTTCTGCCTGGTAGGAGAACCCTCAAAATGCTTGTATTTAGAGCCTTGCGATCCGTGGTCTCAAGCTTCCTCTGGTTAGTTCAACGCAGACCTGTTAGCAACATTATGATTCTCCCGTCCTCTTAATTCTGATCATCAGGTGGCCCCAGAAGCCATCTCCATGACCCACCAGGTGACTCCTAAACAGAACCAATTGGAAAAGGTTCATTGCTAGGTGGAGAAAGGGCCGCAGAGCTCACCAGTAACAACTCTAGGTTTCAACAAATGCCACTTCCCCCTGGAGGCCCATCCTGATGCTCAGTGTAAACCAGAGATGGATATTTACCTCCCTTACACATGGTATTTCTCCTTGGAAACATTTCTCATACTTAAAGCTTTTTTTTCCTTTCCCAGCTAGACTGAGCCTTACTAGGTCAGGGGCTGCTCCACAGCATTCTTCACGACCATCCTTGTTCCTAGCTCATAGTAAACAAAACTAAACCAAACCCATTGCCATCAAGTTGATTCTGACTTGTAGTGAACCCTATAGGACATAGCAGAACTGCCCATAGGGTTTCCTAGAAGTAGCTGGTGGGTTTGAACTGCCAACCTTTTGGTTAACAGTCAAGCTTTTAACTCCTATGTCACTAGGGCTCCAACATTTAAGTGATTGTTAAATAAAAAGAATATTTATTTCATAAGTATTCAACGAGAACTGTCATGGGAAACCCTGGTGGCATGATGGTTAAGTGCTACAGATGCTAACCCAAAGGTGGGTGGTTTGAATCCACCAGGAGATCCTTGGAAACTCTCAGCAGCAGTTCTACTCTGTCTGCTACGAGTTAGAATCTATTCAATGGCTGCAGGTTTTCAGGAGTTTACTGTGGCCCGGAGCCCTGATGGGGCAGTGGTTAAGTGATATCATAGCTAACCAAAAGGCTGGCAGTTTGAATCCACCAGCCGTTCCTTGGAAGCTCTATAGGGCAGTTCTACTCTGTACTTTAGGGTCACTATAAGTCGAATCGACTCTATGGCAGTGGGTTTGGTTTTTTTGGTTTTACACAGCTTCTACTTTATCCCAGACTTTATTTCAAGTACTTAAAAAAATTTAATGCATTTATTCTTAGTCACAGCTCTACAAGGTTGGTAATTTAATTATCCCAAGTTAACAGATGGTTAAACTTGACAAAGGTCACATGGCTAGCAAAGGCAGAGCTAGGACTTGAACTCAGCAGATTGGTTTCAGATAGATCACGCTCCCAGGTGGCTCATGAAGTCACTTGGAAAAGCCAGGAACTGCTTCCGAATAATAATGGCTGCTTGTAACATGAGACTGCCCAGGACAGGCCCTGCTTTGGGGCCCTTCACTGAATGACCTGCTACCATATATAGGAGACTGCATAATGCTTCCTGTAAGTATAGGGGGAGAAAACGAAGGAACTCAGGATTTTGATGCTTACTGTGTGCTAGTCATTGGACTCATTACATTTTTATACATCATCTCATTTAAACCCCATCAAGCTATGTATTATTGCTTCCGTTTCAGAGACAGGGAAACTGGGGTTCAGCATGATCAAGTAACCTGCCCTAAGACACATAGATAGTGAATAATAAAGAACCCAAATCTGAATGCCTTGTCATGTTTCCAGGCTGCTCTGTTTGAGGGACAAGAATCTTTTTTTGAGGAAAAACAAAAATGGAAAAATTTAGATGAACAAGATTTACAGGCCAAGGAAATAAAGAGAAACCAGGTGTTTTGACAAGACAGAACTAAGGGAACAATTAAAAAAGAAAGAAAGTGAGAAATTCAGTTCAGAAGAAAATTTTAATAAGAGCAGAGAAGTGGAAGGTTAGCGTTTATTTGCCCTGAAATTGGTGGGAGAACATAGGCTTCTTAGGGAAAGCAGTAAAAGAACAGGAAAGAGCCTGGATATAGAGGCCATATCAAAGTGTCCAAATAGAGGGTGTGGGTGGCAGAACAAGGGCTCTGCAAGATACTTAGCGGCTATTTTAGCCACCTTATACTGCTCTAACAGCCAACAAGTGGATGGCTTTAGCAAAGAAAAGCTTATTCTTACACAGTCTAGCAGGCTAAAAGTCTAAAGTCAAGTTCCCCACTCCAGGGGAAGGCTTTCCGTCTTCTTCAGCTCTGGAGCCAAGTTGCTGCGTTGCACCAGTCTTTGGTCAGGAAGCATCTTGGCACAGGAACCTCAGGTCTGAAGGATATGCTGCACTCCCAGTGCTGCTTTCAAGGTGATATAAATTGCCACCCTCTGCTTGCTTCTTTTTCCTTTTATCTCTTGTAGGATGAAAGGATAAGAGGTGGTACAAGCCATATTCCAGGGAGACTCCCTTAGCAAGGGTGTTACAGTCTCACCCTAATCCTCTTTTAACATAATGACTCTACTAGCCACAGAGATAGATTAGGATTTATAGTCTAGAAAAATGCAAAATGGAGGATAATCATGAAATATTGGTAATGTTGGCTCAGCCAAATGGCTAAATGTTTTTTAGGGGAAAGAAGTCAATCCATGAGAGAGGCTAATCCCTGGAACCTGTGACTGTGTTGCCTTCCATGGCAAAGGAGACTTGGCAAATGTGATTAAGTTAAGCATCTTGGGATGTGAAGCTTATCCTGGATTGTCCCAGTGGGCCCACTGTAATCACAAAGGTCCTTAGTAGAAGGCAGCAGTCAGAGTGAGAGAAGGATATTTGATGAGAGAAGCACAGGTTGGCGTGATACGGAGTCACAGGTAGAAGAATGCAGGCAGGCTCTGGAAGCTGGAAACGGCAAGGCAATGAATCCTCCTCTGAATGCTTTCAGAGGGAACATAGCATTGAGGACTCATTTTAGACTTCTGACATCTATAACTGTGAAATAATAAATTCGTATAGCTTTAGGACATTAAATTTGTAGCAATACCTTACAGCAGTAACAATACACTAATACAGAGAGAAACCAATGAAAATCAACTCTTAGAACAAAGAAAACATACTTATCCTATGACCTTAACTGTTTTGTCTGTACATGTAGTCCGCATCTTTATCTAGTCTCATGACCTGTAACAAAAAGATAGGAGAGAACAGTTCAGTATCCCGTGGATCAGGTCTTTGTGTTTATGGTTTCTCTTGATCTCTGTGTAGTCCCTATATGGTACATAGGGTGAACATACTCAGCTGCTAACTGAAAGGCTGATGGTCTGAGTTTATCCAGAAGTACCTCAGAAGAAAGACTGGAAGATCTACTTTCAAAGACTTAGTCACTGAAAATACTATGGAACACAGTTCTGCTCTGGAGTCACAATCAACCAGAGTCAAATCAATGTATTTTTTTTTTTTTTTAATCCCTACTCCATGAGGAGACTGGAACATTTGTTTCTCGGGAAAGTCAAAAATAAGAGAGATGAACTGGATTACCAGTCATCTACCTTTTTGATGCCTCTTCTTAAATAATACACAATCTTTCAACACGTCTCAGTATAAGTTTAAAAAGTCACCCTTAAATAATGCATTTAAAAGAAATGATTTTCAAACATTCTAGATTGATATATTTTGTAGACTATTATAAAGTCCATTTTAATATCATTCCTACTAATAATCATTATGTATATAATAAACATAAAGTTTAACTTCTCAATTGATACATGATTTAGTCTGTCTCATTGAAATAATTATGCAAGAAAAGGGTTGATTTGTCAACAATTTTTTAAAATAGATAATGGTTTGGGAGACAAATGTACATAAAAGAAGATTGGAATTTTTGAACTAAGTTTTTTAACTGACGTATAATTGACATGTAAGAAGTTTGTTCTTGACTCATGACCAAAAATTGGAAATCCTGGTGTTGTAATGGTTAAGTACCATATCTGCTAACCAAAAGGTTGGCAGTTCAACTGTTTGCTCTCGTTGCAAACTTTATGGGGCAATTCTACTCTGTCCTGCAGTCACTACAAGTCAGAATCAACCTACAGCAGTGGGTCTGTTTTTAATTAGTCTCCAGAAGGTTGTTGGTTAGAACCCACTCAGTGACACTGCAGAAGAAAAGAACTGGTGATCTGCTTCCAGAAAAATGACAGCCAAGAAAACCCTACGAGGCCGTTCTACTCTGTGATCTGTGTGGTCTCCATGAGTCAGAATCAGTTCAACACAACAAAAGAAGACCACACATATTTAAAATGTAAAATTTGGTCAGTTTTGACAGGTTTATGCACCTATGAAACCATTACTACAATGAAGATAGCAAATATATCCATCCCTACAAAAATTTTCTTCTGTCTCTTTATAATTCCTTCCTCTTGCCTTCCTACCATGCTCCCTACTCTCTACCACCAGCCCCTAGGAAACCACTGATCTACTTTCCATCATTATAGGCTAGTTTGCATTCTCTAGAATTTTACGTAAATAGAATCACACATTATGCAGTTGCTCTCTCTCTTTTTGTTCTGGCTTCTTTCACTTAGCATAATTATTCTGAGATTTATTAAGATTGTTGAGTACATTAATAGTTCATTTTTTACTGCTAACTAGAATTGCATTGTAGAAATACACATAATTTGTTTACTCATTCCCTGCCGGTGGATATTTACATTATTTCCACTTACAGGCTTTCAAATAAAACTGTCCTTGGCTGTTAACAGAAAGATCCACAGTTCAAACTCACCCTAGCATTCTACTCCCATAAAGATTACAGCCCATAAAACCTTATGGAAAAGTTCTACTCTGTCACTGGGGTCACTGTGAGTTGAAATTGACTTGACAGCACACAGCAATAGCAAACGTTAAATTTATGTGTCTTACCCATGCAAAGACAAATAACCCAGTCATTAAATGGGCAAAGGACTTGAATAGACATTTCACCAAAGAGGACACTCAAATGGCCATCAAACACATGAAAAAATTCTCAACATAGTTAGCCATCAGGAAGATGCAAATCAAAATCGCAATGAGGTACCGTTTCACTCTCACTAGTATCACTAAGATAAAAAAGAAGATCTCAAAAACAGACTCATGTATAAAAGAAAAGACTCTTTGACAGCTGCAAAGGAGGGGAGGGAAAGAGGGCAAGGGGGCAGTTTAGACTAGATAGTTGGTAGAAATTTGGATGGGTAAAATTGGTGACAGCACACATTAGAAATAAGAACAGTATTAAGTGGACTTCAACATAACTTGAATACTCTTTCCATCTTAACCCAATACTGCAAGGACAGAGTAGCTGGAGCAGGGAGCAGGGAACCGCGCTCTTAGGTGAAATCAAGGCCAACTGGCACAACTAGTGCTTTGCTAAGAGGGCTCTCTGCACCCAACATTGGTGAGTGGCGTCTGGGGTCTTAAAAGCTGCCAAGCTGCCATCCAAGGGCACAGCAAATGATCCCAATTCAGCAGGAATTGATGCTCACCGAGGACCAAAATGACATGGGGTAAAGACAACCCAGAAGACAGAGAGACTCACATGAGATGGTGCCTACATAGACTTGGGACCAGAAGAACCGGGTGGTGCCCAGCCACCACCAGTGATAGCTGTGATGGAGCTCACTAAGTTGAGTCTCACTGGCAACACAAGAATAAAAAGCGGTGCACCCTGAGATCTCCACTAAAAGACCACAATTGATGGTCTAGCAGCTTTGGGGATCCCCTGGGAGCATGGCTTCTGGTCCTGATGCTTCCCTTGTCCATAAATCATAATGAAGGTCCACTCTTTGGACATGAATGGATTGGACTTGGCGATGCAGAGCGACCATATATTGGATGCACTTTATGGTTCTATGAATCTATAGGATATCCTGCTGACCTCTGGCTGGAGTAAGGGGTATGGGTGGAGAGGAGGGGAAAGGAGACTGTTGGGAGGCTGAGAGACGTATGGAGCAGAGAGGAATAGTGTGCTGTCACCAGGCAGGGAGGGCAGTGGAAGCTGCATATAGGTGGACGTGTAAACTTATATGGGAATGTACATTTTCACTCCGTCATAATAAAAAAAAAGAAAACAACAAATGTTGGCAAGGATGTTAGGTAACTGTAACCCTTATCCATTGCTGGTGAGATACAAAATGGTACAAACTGTGGAAAACAGTGTGGCTGTTCCCCAAAACCCAACAAATAAAATTACTATATGACCCAGCAATTCCACTCACAGGTATAGACCCAAAAGACTGGAGACTGAATGGGTTCTTGAAACTATTGCTCCAAGCTTATCTCTAAACTTTAATCCAAAAATATCCCCCTGGAAGCCTTAAAATAAAACAATAGTTTAGCTTAGCTAGTAAAAAATATTTGCCTTGAGTATTATGCTTTTTTAAGAACTATTTAAATGGGATCAAAGTGACAACAGCAACTTGAAAGGTTAGATAGGAACATTAGGGAGCAATGAGTTTCTATTAATGAGAGAGGAACATTTCAAAAAATGAGGACGAGAATGTTTTATAACTTGAAGAATGTCATCAGTGTGACTGAATTATACATGTAGAGATGGTTGAAATTGTATGTGTTTTGTGGTGTGTATTCTGAACAACAACAAAATATGTTTTAATTAATTTATGCACCTGTATCAATTTTGTCTTAGCTGGTAGACTGTTTTGCCCTGTGGAGTTCCAGACAGATTGCATTGACTGGGTGTCTTAGCTGACAGGAGGAGTAAAAACAGAGTGAACAGCTACCACTTGTCTGTCAGTGGAGGCTTGCTTGTTGCTGTGATGCTAGAAGCTATGCCACTGGAATTTAGGTCACCCATGTTAGACAGGTTTCAGCTGAGCTTCCCGACTAAGACAGACTACGAGGACGGACCCAGCAGTCTACTTCTGAAAAGAATTAGCCAGGGAAAACCTTCTGAATAGCAGCAGAACATTGTCAGATATGCTCACTGCCATCGAGTCTATTCCAACTCACATCAACCCTATACGACAGAGTAGAACTGCTCCATAGAATTTCCAAGGAGCACCTGGAGGATTCAAACTGCCAACTTTTTGGTTAGCAGAGGTAGTATTTAACCACTACACCACCAGGGTTTCCCATTGTCCAATATCATGCCAGAAAACAAGCCCTTCCACTCCGAAAACAAGTGCCCCCCCGTTGGAAGGCACTCAGAACACAACTGGGGAAGAGCTGCCTCCTCAAGTACAGGCAACCTTAATGTTGTGGATGGAGTAAAGCCTTCAGGATCTGCATTTGCTGATGTGGCATGACTCAAAGTGAGAATAAACACCTGCAAACATCCATTAATAATCAGAACATGGAACATACAAAGTATGAACCTAGGAAAATTGTAGATCATCAAAAATGAAATGGAACATATAAACATCGATGTCCTAGGCATTAGTGAGCTGAAATGGACTGGTAGGAGGCATTTTGAATCTGACAAGTATGTGGTCTACTATGGTGGGAACGAAAACTTGAAGAGAAATGGTGTGGCATTCATCATCAAAAAGAAAATTTCAAGATCTATTTTGTAGTACAATGCTGTCAGTGATAGAATAATATCCATATGCCTACGAGGAAGACCAGTTAATACAACTATTATTCAAATTCACACACCAACCACTAAAGCCAAAGATGAAGAATTTGAAGATTTTTTCAAGCTTTTGCAGTCTGAAATTGACTGAACACACAACCAGGATACATTGATAATTACTGATTGATAATTACTGGTGACTGGAATGCAAAAGTTGGAAACAAAGAAGAAGGACTGGTAGTTGGAAAATACGGGCCTAGTGATAGAAATAATACTGGAGATGACATGATAACATTTTGCCAGACTAATGACTTCTTCGTTGCAAATACCTTTCCTAAGCAACACAAACAGCAACTGTACACATGGACCTTACCAGATGGAATACACAGGAACCAAATCAACTACAGCTGTGGAAAAAGACAATGGAAAAGTTCCAGACCAGAAGTCAGAAAAAGACCAGGTGCTGACTGCAGCACAAATCATCAACTGCTCATATGCAAATTCAAATTGAAACTGAAGAAAACTAGAACAAGTCCATAAGAGCCAAAGTATGAGCTTGAGTATATCCCTCCTGAGTTTAAAGACCATCTCAAGAACAGAGTTGATGTGTTGACCACTGATGACCAAAGCTCAGACAAATTACGGGTTGACATCAAAGACATCATCCATGAAGAGAGCAAGAGGTCATTAAAAAGTCAGGAAAGAAAGAAAAGACCATGTTGGATGTCAGAAGAGACTCAGAAACTTGCTCTCTAATGTTGAGCAGCTAAAGAAAATGGAAGGAATGGCAAAGTAAAAGACCTAAACAGAAGATTTCAAAGGACAGCTCAAGAAAATAAAATAAAGTATTATAACAACATGCACAAAGAGCTGGAAATGGAAAATCAGAAGGAAAGAACATGTTCTCAAGCTGAAAGAACTGAAGAAAAAATTCAAGCATTGAGTTACAATTTTGAAGGACTCTACAGGGAAAATATTAAATGACTCAGGGAGAATCAAAAGAAGAGGGAAGGAATACACAGAGTCATTACACCAGAAAGAATTGCTTGATGTTCCGCCATTTGAGGAGGTAGCATGTGGTTAGAAACTGCTGGTACCAAAGGAAGAAGTCGAAGCTGCATTGAAAGTGCTGGCAAAAAACAAGGCTCCAGGAATTGATGGAATATCAATTGAAATATTTCAACAAACAGACGCAGTACTGAAAAGTGCTAACTTGTCTATGCCAAGAAATTTGGAGGACAGCTGTCTGGCCAACTGACTAGAAAAGATCCATATTTATGCCCATTCCAAAGAAAAGTGATCCAATTACTGAACAATATCATTAATATTACATGCAAGCAAAATTTTGTTCAAGATCAATCAAAAATGACTGCAACATTATATTGACAAGTAACTACCAGGAATTCAAGCTAGATTCAGAGGAGAACGTGGAACCAGGAATATCATTGCTGATGTCAGATGGATCTTGGCTGAAAGCAGAGAATACCACAAAGATCTTTACCTGTGTCTCACTGACTTTGCAAAAGCATCTGACTGTGTAGTAATAATAAATTATGTCTAACACTGCAGAGAACGGGAATTCCAGAACACTTAATTGTGCTCTTAAGAAATCTGTATATGAATCAAGAGGCAGTCATACAAACAGAAAAAAGAAAACAGTGTGTGGTTTAAAGTCAGAAAGTATAGGTCATGGTTGTATCCTTTCACCTTACCTTTTCAATCTGTATGCCAAGCAAAGAATCCAAGAGGATTTCATTTTACTTGGGTCCACAATCAACACCCATGTACGCAGCAGTTAAGAAATCAAAAGATGCATTGCACTGGGAAAATCTGCTGCAAAGAATATCTTTAAAGTATTCAAAAATAAAGATGTCACCTCAAAGACTAAAGTGTGCCTGACCCAAGCCACGGTATTTTCAATTTCATCATGTGCATATGAAAGCTGGACAATGAACAAAGAAGAGACAAGAATTGATGCCTTTGAATCGTGATGCTGGAGAATGCTGAGTGCACCATAGACTGTCAGAAGAACAAACAGATCTGTTCTAGAAGTACAACCAGAGTGCTCCTTGGAAGCCAAGATGGCAAGACAGCATCTTACATACTTTAGACATGTTGTCAGGAGAGATCAGCCCCTGTAGAAGGACAACAAGCTTGGTAGAGTGGAGGGTCAATGAAAAAGAGGAAGGTCTTCTACAAGATTCATTGACATAGTAGCCATAACAATAGGCATAAGCATAAAAACAATTGTAGACGTGGCATAAGACCAGGTAGTGTTTTGGTCTGTTGTTCACAGGGTAGCTATGAGTCGGAACTGACTGGACAGCACGTAACAGCAACAACAATCCATTTTGAGTCTGTTTTTGAATGTGGTGTATGTGTGGATCAAAGTCTTTTTGTTTTTATTTTTGCATATGGCTGTCCAAATGTTCCTGCCTCATTTCTTAAAAAACACTGTTCTTTCTCTACTGAACTTTTGTAAAAAAAAAAAAAAAATCAGTTATCCATTATGCATGTAGGTAGATTCTAGGTTCTCTATTTTCTTTCTTTGATCTATTTATCTTCCTTTTTTTATCAGTATCATACTGTATGGGTTACTGTAGCTTTAAAATTCTGGCAATCCAAGAATGTTGGTTTTCTAATTTTAGCCTGTCAATTTCTACCAAAAAAAAGAGCTGCTTATTAGGATCCTGTTGAGTTTACAGATCAATTTGAAGAGAATTTACAACTTTACAGTACTGAGTCTTCTGTGGCATGAACAAGCCATCTCTCTCCATATATTTAGGATTTTAATTTCTTTCAGTGTTTTATAATTTTCAGTATACAGGTCTCATACATCTTCTGTTGAGTTTATCTGTAAATATTGTAGGTTTATGGTGCTATCAGGATGACAACATTTTAAATTTTCTCCTTCTGTTTCTTTGTTGCCAGATTGTAGAAATAAAATTGATTTTTATGTATTGATTTCTTATCTTATAATTTGCTAAACTCACTACTTCTAGATGCTTTATTGTAGATTCCACCAGATTTTCTACCTAGACAATCATGTCATTTGCAAATTAAGATGTTTTATTTTTTCCCTTAAAATTTAGATGACTTTTATTTTTTCTCTTGACTATTGCACTGACTAGAACATCCAGTGTAACACTGAGTGGACATGTTGAGAGTGGATGTCCTTGCCTTGTCCATGATCTTAGCAGAAAAGAATTAAATCTTTCACTACTAAGTGTGACAGTAGCTGCACGTTTTTGTAAATGCCCCTTCTCAGGTTGAGAAAGTTCACTTCTTCTAGTTTCCTGAGAATTTTTATCAGAAATGGGTGCTGAATTTTGTCAAATGCTTTTTCTACATATATTGAGATGACCTTATGGTTTTTCTTTTTTACTTTGTGAAGCTGGCAGATCACCAGATTCATTGATCGAGTATTGAAAGCTAAACCAACTATGTAACTTCATTTGTTCATTATGTGGAAACCCTGGTGGCATAGTGGTGGAAAGCTATGGCTGCTAACCAAAAGGTCAGCAGTTTGCATCCACCAAGTACTCCTTGAAAAACCTTATGGGGCAGTTCTACTCCATCTTTTATGGTCACTGTGAGTCAGAATTGACTTGATGACAAGTGGTTTGGGTTATAACATGTCACTCTTTTGATATCTTTTTGGATGTGATTTGCTAAAATTTTGTTTAAAAGTTTTACATCCATGTTCATGAAGGCTAATGTTTTGCAGTGCTTTGAGTCAATTCACATTGACATCTGATACCATTTTCTAGCCACCTGAAGGCCTTCCTTTAGCGTCTGCTGTAGTGCGTCTGCTGATGACAATTTTTATTGTGGTGGTTTGTTGCCATGGAGTTTATTCTGTTGTACGCAAGCTCATGGAAACATGTATATCGGAATGAACTTTTGTCCCTCCTACGTCATCTTTATGACTGTTAGTATGCTTGTGTCCTTGTTGCGGCTACAGTCTCAATCCATGTCATTAAGTACTTCCCTCATTTTCAGTGTCCTCCCACTTTACCAAACATGATGTCCTTTTCTCACGACTGGTCTTTCCTGATGTTGTGTTCAGAATAATTAAGTTGAAGTCTCACCACCCTCAATTTTAAGGAGCATTCTGGTGACATTCCTTCTAAAACTAATTTCTTTATTCTTCTGGAACTCCGTGGTGTAGTCAATATTCTTTGCCAACACCAGAATTCAAATGCGTCAGTTCTTCTTCTGTCTTCGTTTTTCACTGTCCAACTTTCAGAGGCATACAAAGTGCCTGAAAAGACCACAGATCAGGTTAGATTCGCTTTAGTCATCAAAGTTACATCTTTGCTTTTCAAGATTTTTCAAAGGGTCTTTTGCAGCAGATTTGCCCAGTGATACACATTTTTTGACCTCTTGTCTGAGGCTTCCAGTGGTGCTGATTGTTGATCCAAGTGGAATGAAATCATTGACAACTTCAATTTTTTTCTCCTTCCATCATGATGTTGTTTATTGGTCCAGCTGTGAGGATTTTTGTTTTCTTCACATTCAGATATAATCCATACTGACAGCTGTAGCCTTTGGTTTTTATCAGTATGTAATCCAATGATTCTTTTAGCTTATCTTTATTTGAAAGATCTTTGTTTGGTTTTTGAAAGATTTATTTTGGGGGGTAAAAGTTTTAGGCTGGCAGCTTCCTTCTTTCTTTTTCTTTTTAATTGTGGTTTAGTGAAAGTATACAATCCAAGTTAAATTTGCATGACCACCTTATCTGCAGCTCCATCTGCTCTCCTTGCATGGTGACAGCACACTCTTCCTTTCTGTTCTGTACATGTCATATTCTCTTAACAATCTCCCGCCCCCTCCTCTCTACCCTCTCCTCTCCCTTCTGGTAAGAGCCTGTAGGGCAGCATCCTGTAGATGCATAGAACCATAAAGCGGACACAGCATATGGTCACTTTGTGTCCCCGAATCCAATCCATTCCTGTCAGAAGAGTTGACTTCAGTAATGATTTATGATCAGGGGCAACAGCAAGTCTAGGGCCCATGCTCCCAGGGGAACTCCCAGGCCTTTGGACCATCAGTTGCAGTCTTTTAGTGGAGTTCTTGAGGTGGACTCCTCTTTTTCTCATGCTGCCACTGGAGCACAACATTGTGTGCCCCACCAGGTCTGTCATTGGTGGTGGCAGAGCACCATCTGGCTATTCTGATCACATGTTGATACAGTCACCCATACACATAAGTCCTTCTGTTTCTGGGCTCTTTTTCCCTCAAGTCTTTGTTGTCCCTGGTGATTATCTGATCCAGCTGAGGTGTGACAACTGGGTGTACCTTAGATGGCAACTTGCTAGCATTTAAGAACCCAGATGCCACTCACCAACGTGGAGTGCAGAAGACTCTCTTAGCAATAGGCTAGTTATGACAGTTGGCCTCAATGCCCCCTGAGAGCATAGTCCCCAGACTCCCACGCCTGCTACTCTATCATTGTAATACTAGGTTAAGATTAGAAGAGTTTTCAGTTTATGTTGCAGTCCAGTTAAATTGATCTTCTTTCTAATGTGTGTTGTCACCCAACTAAATTTCTATCAACTATCTAATCTATGACCAGCCCTCTCCCTCCCTCTCTCCCCTCCCTTGAAGCTTTCAGAGAGTCTTTTCTTCTGTATGAATCTGTTTTTAAGTCCTTATAGTGGGGATCTCATACAATATTTGTTGTCACACTGATGACAGATTTCACTCAACAGAATGTCTTCCAGTTGAAACCAGATTAAGAGATGCTTCCTAAAATCATCATTGTTCTTTATCAGTGCATAGTGTTCCACTGAGTATATGTACCATAGTTTGTTTATCCATTCATCTGTTGTTGTGTATCTGGGTTGATTCCATCTTTTCGCTATTGTGGACTGTGCTGCAATAAGCATTCACATGTACGCATCTGTTCATGTGACTTCCCTTGATTCTGCAGGATATGTTCCAAGCAGTGGGATTACTGGGTCAAAAGTATACCTATTTCCAGCTTTTTAAGGAAGCTTTCCAAAAAGGTTGTACCAATTTGCAATCCCACCAGCAGTGTAGGAGGGTTCCAATTTCTCCATGGCCTCTCCAGCATTTGTTGTTTTGTATCTTTTGGATCATGGCCAACCTTGTTGGAGTGAGATGGTATCTCATGGTAGTTTTGATTTGGATTTCTTTAATAACTTATGATTGTGACCATTTCCTCATGTGTCTTTTGGCTGCCTGGATGTCCTCTTTAGTGACACGTGTCTGTCCATCTCCTTTGCCTGCACTTAATTGGGTTGTTTATCTTTTTCTTGATGATATTTTGCAATACCTTGTAGATTATAGAGAT
Organism: Heterohyrax brucei; assembly: GCA_028571685.1. Classification (NCBI taxonomy): domain Eukaryota; kingdom Metazoa; phylum Chordata; class Mammalia; order Hyracoidea; family Procaviidae; genus Heterohyrax; species Heterohyrax brucei. The sequence goes on from CM053140.1 coordinate 166,193,328, forward strand.
CAGACGTCAGTCTGACCTATAGTTGACAAATATTTTTTCCCATTCTGTAGGTGGTGTTTTGATTTTTTTGATAAATCCTTTGGATGAGCAAAAGTGTTTGCTTCTTAGTAGTTCTCATTTCTCTTCTGTTGATGATTTGTTTGTCAGATTTTGAAGTTTAAGTTGTCTATTAAAACTTACATTATTGACCTACTTTTTCTTGCATGATCTTTATCGTTTTAGTTTTGATATTTAGGTCTTTCATCAATTTGAGTTGGTTTGGGTATAAGATGTCAGATATGGGCCTTGTTTCAGGTTTTTGCAGATGGATACCCAATTTTGCCAGCACCATTTGTTAAAGAAACTGTTTTTACCCCAGTTTAAAACCTCAGGACCTTTGTCAAGTATCAACTGTTCATAGGAGGATGGTGGCTTCTCTGGGGTCTCAACTCTGCTCCATTGGTCTGTATGTCTCTTTTTATACCAATACCAGGCTGTTTCGACTACTGTGGCAGTGTAATAGATTCTAAAGTCAGGTAGTGAGAGGCCTCCTGGTGTGTTCTTCTTCAGTAGTGTTTTCCTTATCCGGGGTTTCTTCCCTTTCCAAACAAAGTTGGTGATTTGTTTCTCTATCTCATTAAAAAATCCCACAGAGATTTGTATTGGGATTTCATTGTGTGTGTAGACTACTTTGGGTAAAACAGACATATTGACAATGTTAAGTCTTCCTATCCATGAGCAGGATAGTTTTCTCCATTTATGTAAACCTCTTAGCTCCTAGCAGTAAGGTCTTATAGCTCTCTTTGTATAGATCTCTTATTTCTCTAGCTAGATTTATTCCTAGGTATTTTATCTTCTTGAGGGCTATAGTAATGGTATTGATTAAGTGATTTCTTTGTTGGTGTAAAAGAATGCTACTGATTTTCTTCTGTTTGTTTTATATCCTGATACTTTGCTGTATTCTTCTATTAGTTCGAGTAGTTTACTTATAGATTCTTTAGGATTCTCTGCATAAACAATCATATCATCTGCAAATAGGGAGATTTTTACTTCTTATTAGACAATGCAGATGCCCTTAATTTCTGTGTGTTGTCTGATTGCTCTGTCCAGAACTCCTAGCACAATGCTGAATAGAAGCGGTGAGAGCTGGCATCCTTGTCTAGTTCCCATTCTCAAGGGGAATTCTTTCAGTCTCTCTCCATTCAGGATGATGCAGGCAGTTGGCTTCATGTAGATACCCATTACCGTGTTGAAGAATTTGCCTTCTATTTCTATTTTGCTGAAAGTTTTTAGCATGAATGTGTGTTGGACTTTGTCAAATGTCTTTTCTGGATCAATTGACTAAATCAAGTGATTCTTGACTTCTGTTTTATTTATGTGGTTGATCATGTTACTTGTTTTTTCTGTTGTTGAACCAGTCTTGCATCCCTGGTATGAATTCAGCTTGGTCATGATGAATTATTTTCTTGATATGTTGTTGAATTCTGTTGCCAAGGATTTTGTGGAAGTTTTTGCATCTTGGTTCATGAGTGATGTTGGTCTGTAGTCTTCCTTTTTTGTGGGATCTTTCCTGGCTTTGGTATCAGGGTAATGCTGGCTTCATAGAATGAGTTTGGGAGTATTGTATCCCTTTCTATTCTGTGACGTAGCCTCAGTAATATTAGAGTTAACTCTTCTCTAAGAGCTTGGTAGATTTCTGCGGTGAAACCATCCGGGCCAGGGCATTTTATGGTTGGTAGTTTTTTGATGACTTTTTCAGTCTCTTCCTTTGTGACGGATTTATTAAGTTGTTCTACTTGCTGTGATAACTGGTAGGTGATATGAATCTGTGAATTTGTCTGTTTCCTCTAGGTTTTCAAATTTGTTAGAGTACAGTCTTTTGTAGTATTCTGTTATGATACTTTTGATTTCTGTTGGATCTTTTGTGACATCTCCCATCTTCATTCTTATTCAGGTTATCTGTTTCCTCTCCTGTTTTTCTTTAGTAAGTTTAGCCAATGGTTTGTCTATTGTTGATCTTTTCAAAAAAAAAAGCTTAGGGTTTTAATTTTTTCAATTGTTCTTCTATTCTCTAATTCATTTAGTTCTGCTCTAATATTTATGATCCGTTTCCATCTGGTGACTGAGGGGTTCCTCTGTTGCTCTCTTTCTACTGGTTCAAGCTGTAGGGTTAATTATTTGGTTTGGGTGTTTTCTTCCTTCCAGATATGTGCATTTATAGAGATAAATTGACCTTTGAGCACCGCTTTAGCTATATCCCATAGGATCTGGTAGGATATATTTTCATTCTCATTTAAATCTATAAGTTTCTTTATTTCATATTTGATTTCTTTTATGACTGTTATGGATTGAATTGCGTACCTCCCAAAATATGTGTAGCCATGTTCCTGGGCCATGATTCCCAATATTTTATGATTGTCCTCCATTTTGTGATTTTCCTATGCTGTGTGTTAAAGGATTCGGCTGGCACTGTACATCTCTTCATAAGATCATCTCCCTGATCCACTGTAAAGATAGTTTCCCTGAAGTATGGCTTGTGTCACCCTTTATCCTTTCATCCTGCAAGAGATAAAAGGAAGGGAAAGAATGAAGAGCATTGGGAACCTCATACCACCAGGAAGCAGCACCAAGAGCAGAGCACATCCTTTGGACCCGAGGTTCCTGTGCCAAGATGCTCTCACTGGATTTGGACTCAGCCTACTGGACTGTGATAAATTCCTTCATTGAATAGACTTGTAGCTAATGAATGGATTTGTAGCTTATCGGAATGTGTCAATAAAATTTCTCTTCATAAAGCTTTCCACTCATGATATTTTTTGTTGGAGTAGTACTGGGTGACTAAAACAATAACCCATGGCTTTTTGAGCAAAGTGTTGTTCAGTTTCCATTAGTTCCAATTTCTGCTACTGATTTTGACTTTATGGCTTTATGATCTGAGAAGATACTTTGCAATAATTCAGTTGTTTAGAGTTTGTTGACATTTGCTGAGTTTGTTGACACCATGCTAACACGTGTTCTACTCTGTAAAATGTTCCATGTACATTGGTAAAGAAGGTGTAGTTATCTGATGATTGATAAAAAATTCCATATAAGTCAATGAGGTCTGGTTGGTTAATTGTCACAATAAGATTTTTGTCTTTACTGAGCTTTTTCTAGAAGATCTGTCCATTACTGGAAGTGGAATATTGAAGTTTCTGACTATTACTGTGGAGTGATCTATCTTATTTTTCAATGCAGTCAGTGTTTATTCAATGTATTTAGATGCTCTGATATTGGGTGTATAAATAATGTTGTTAACTCTTGCTTGCGTACTGAAGCTTTCAACAATAAATAGTGGCCATCCTTGTCCATGATGGTAGATTTTACATTAAAATCTATTTTATCTGAGATTAGTATTGCCACACCTGCTCTTCTTCATACATTGTTAGCTTGGTGTATATTATTCCATCATTTAATTTCAGTTTGTTCATATCTTAATGTCTAAGATGTGTTTCTTCTAAGCAATATATAGGTGGATCGTGTCTTTTGATCCAAGCTGTCACTCACTGTCTCTTTACTGGAACACTCAGATTCTTTACATTCAGTGTAATTGTTGATAGCTATGTGTTTAGTGCTGTTATTTTTAAGTGTTTATTTTTGTGTTGGTGCTTTCTCTGTTGCTCTTGATATTCTATTGGGGGTCATCCTTCTTTAAGGGGTGATTTTTCGTTTTTTCACTGTTGGTTTTGTGTTAGTTGAGACCCCTGTATTACATTTCTTGTTTAGATGTGTTGCATTGTTATTGTACTTTGCACAATAACATTAACGTTCTGAGCTTAAATCCAATTTTAACTTCTACATATCTTATTAACTTCATCTCCATCTGAAAGGACCATAACTACTGTAATATATTCCTCTTTTTAATGTGATGGTATCTTAATTTTCATGATATGATCGCTGGTTCCCTTGTTTTAATGCTGTAGGTATGATTGAATTTTGTGCCTTTGCTAACTGAATAGGTTTCTGTATGTTGTGTCCTCCATTACCTCCTTAAATATACATTTAATGGTTTTGTCTTTCTAAGCAAAGAGCTTTTTTCAGTATTTCTTATAATTTTCATTTGTTTTTTACAAAGTCTCTAAGCCTCTGTGCATCTGAGAATGTCTTAATCTCATCTTCGTATTTGGAACACAGTTCTGGAAGATATATAATTCTTGGCTGAAAGTTTTTCTCCTTCAGAGCTTTGAATGTGTCCTCTCACTACCTCCATACCAACATCATTTCTGCCAAGAAGTCGGATGAAAGCCTATAGGGCTTCCCTCCGAGTGTTGGCTTTGATTTGAGTCTCGATGTCTTTAAGAGTTTTTGCTTATGTTTCATTTTGTTAAGCTTGATTATAATATGTCTTGGTGTCTTTCTTCTGAGGTCTATTTTTTGTAGTACTTGATACACATCTTGGATATCTGTATTCTCTTTCATAATTTCAGAAAAGTTTTCTGTCAAAAACTCAACAACAATACTCTTTGTATTTTCAGCTATCCCTCCATGTTCACAAACTACAATTAATTGTAAATTATTCCTCTTGATAGAGTCTCACATATTTCTTAATGCTTCTTAATTTCTCTTATTTCTTTTCTCTGATTTCTCCTCACAAATGCTGAGGTCAGTAACTGTCATCAAGGTTACTAAGTCTAATTTTCAACTCATCAATTCTGCTCTTTTGGCTTTGAATTGAATTGTCTAATTCTGAAATTTTGTTGTGGACCTGTTGGATTTAAGAGCATTGATGCTCCATCAGTTCATATAGCTTGCTTAATTTTTCATTTTGTTCTGCTGCATTTTGTTTAATCTCTAGGAGGGCTCTATATATAATTCTTTTGTACTCTACCTTCAGTAGTTTCAGAAAGCCTTCTTCTTCTGGGAAGTTTTTTGATCCTTTATTTTGGGAGTTTTCTGGAACGATGGTGCATTGTTTTTTTTAAATATCTGGTGATGGTTCATTGTTTATGGGACATCTAGAGGCTGCTTAGTTCCTCTGGGGTTGTCTCAACAGGAGCTGACACATAATTCTGAGAAGGGAGTTAGTCACCAGCCACGTCTTTGTACTCTAGTGAGTGGCCCTAGTGGACTCTCTGGGGTGGCAGGCTCCTCCTCCAGGCTGGCAAAGACATCGCCCTATTTATGAAGTCACTGGGCTTCAACTGACCCTACAATGTAGGTTAGTAAAGGCTGGAAGAGATGCAGTCAGGCTGCACAGCTCTTATTTCTGCTGGCAGTCTTATTTTTAAAAGCTAAAAGCTACCTGACCACTTCCAAAATCCATCAGGCCATCAGGTGTTGCAGGCCCATCCTTCTGGGGGACAACAGAGACACCTCTTTTGTGGTTCCCAGATGCTATGATGAAGATCAAAGCAGAGAGGGGCCACTGCACTGCTGCTGTCCACTCCAGGCACCACCTGCAAGGCAATACTGCACTGAACACAGCCCTTTTGCTGGAAAAGCACTTCCCAGGCTAGCTTTGCCCCCAACCTGGGAACCAGCCCCTGCTGAGGCCTCTGGTTGGGAAACTCCACCTCCCAACCAAACAAGATAGCCTCCTGGTCAAGCTACCCCTCGCTCATGGGAAACAGCTGAATCTATGGCAGAGCTCTGAAAAGGGAGAGTAGACGGGCTGTGGTGCCCCCATTCCACCACTGGGCTCTCAAAATGTAGTTATTCCACACACTATCTCTCTGTTGCAGCTCATGCTGTCCACTTGAGCACTTCAGCTCAGCATAGCTGCTGGCTCATGCACATTCCCCACCTACTGGCAACAAAAAGAAAAAAAAGCTAAAAACAACAATGCCTTCTGATCCATATGAGCTGGTCTCTCAGCAAGAGTGGGACTCAGTGGAAAGAGGAAGTTTCCCACTTAGTAGCATGTAGTCCAAACTGACAGCCCTGTGCCATGTTCTAGGGTTCACTGGGTATCCAGAAAGCTCTATTCAGTTATCAATCTAGGCCTTAATTTTCAGAGGGAATTAAGAAGACATGTGTCTAGTCAGTCATCTTAACTTTGCCCTCCTCTTCTTTCTTTTAATACTTTCAAAAAGTTGCTCAAACTTCATCTTGATTTCAGAGCTTCCTATAGTGAATGGTGGCATCCTTATTTTTGTTCCCTGAGCCCCCTTCATCCCTGGCTATTTACAAGATTTTTTTTATCAATAGTTTTGAGCAATTTCATTATATCATTTCTTTTTTAAAAACACAGCCACTGAGTTAATTCTGACTCACAGTGGCCCTATAGACAGAGTAGAACTGCCCCATAGAGTTTCAAAGACTCCTTGGAGGACTTGAACTGCCAATCTTTTCATTAGCAGCTGCAGCACTTAACCACTATGCAACAATTTTATGTCTCTATCCACATTTAGGGGCTCCAGTTACACATACGTCAAGCCGCTAGAAGCTGTGGCACAGCTCACTGATGCTTTTTACAAAAATTCTTTTTTCTTTTCTCTGTTTCATTTTGGATAATACCTATTGCTGTGACTTCAAGTTCACTAATGTTTTCTTCGTTGACATATAATCTTTTGGCAATCTCAGAGTATTTTTTATCCCAGACTTTATGGTATTCATCTCTGAGAGTCTGATTTCTTTTTTTATGTTTTCCATGTCTCAATTTAATGTTTTAAGCATATGGAAAATAGTTATAATAACTGTTTTAATGTTCTTGTTTGCTAATTCTAACATCTGTTTCAATTCTGGGTTGATTTCAGTTATTAGTATTCTCATTATAGGTCATATTTTCCTGCTTTGAGTGGCTGATAGTATTTGATTGGATGACAGACCTTATGAATTTTACTTTATTGGGTGCTGGGTTTTAAAAAATGTTTATTCATCTTCTTGAGCTTTGTTCTGAGATGCAGTTATTTGGCAACAGTTTTATGCCATCAGGTCTTAATTTTAATATTTTTTTCAGCAGTGCCAGAGCATCAAGTAGCCTATATCTCATTATTCTCCACTTTTGAGGCAAAGGAGCCCCGCTGGTCCAGTGGTTAAGTGCTCAGCTGCTAACCAAAAGATCAGCAGCATAAGTCCATCAGCAACTCCTTGGAAACCCTATAGAGCTGTTCTACTGCATCCTATAGGGTCATTCTGAGTCAGAATTGACTCAGTGGCAACAGGTATTGAAGCAAGACTCTTGTAAGTATCCTACCCAATGTGCCATGAACTATGAAGTTTTTCAATATGACTGGTGTAAACAGGCACCATTACTGGGTTCTGTGTGATCCCTGAATACTGTTCTCTTTAGTCAAATCATTTTGGATTTTGCTTGTTCCCATCCTTGTGTTGTTTCCTTATTTACATGCACTATGCAATCAGCTCTCTGCAGGTCTTCAAGGTTGTCCCTCTAAGTGGTTCTCTTCTCTGGTACTCTCGGCTGAACATTTCAGCCTCCTTGGTTTCTCCAAACTCTCTGTTCCATCTCCCCAACACTGGTACCCCACTGGGTTCTGCTTGGTTACCCCACCCTCTATTCTGCTCTCTAGAAACTCCAGACAGTAAGCTGGGGTAATTTTAGGATTCATCTCATCTGTTTCCCACCTTTCAGGGATAAGTCTGTTTCATCACCCACTTTGCAGTGTCTTAAAAACTGTATTTCCATGAGTCTTTCTGGTTTTTTTTATTGTTTAAGTTTCAAGATTCAGTCAGTCCCCATCACCCTATCTTGGCTGGAAGCTCGAGTTTTAGAAAAAATTATTAATGAGTTCAGTAAGGTCACAAGATACAATGACATCATGCAAAAAGCACATTGATTTATATAACAGAACTGACTCAAGGGTACATAACAACAATGAAAACTTCAAAATGGATATTAAAATACTACTTACAATAAGCCAAAAAAGATTTTAAAACCCCCCAAAACAAACTTATTGCCATCAAGCTCCTCATAACTCATAACAACCCTACAGAACAGAGTAGAACTGCCCCACAGCATTTCCAGGGAGTGACTAGTAGATTTGAAATGCCAACTAATCTTTTGTTTAGCAGCCAAACTCTTAACTTTTGTGCCACCAGCACTCCCCTTATACAATAGCATAAAAACATGAAATATCAAGGATAAATTAAATTTAACAAAGATGTACAAAATCTTTACACTGAAAACTGTAAAATATTGTCAAGAGGAATTACAGAACACCTAAATAAAGAGATATATCAGACTTGTAGACTGGAATACTCAATATTGTTAAGATCTCAGTTGAGTTATAGATTCAGTGCAACCCTAATTGGCTTGGCAATGAAAATATCACTCATCTTTTTTGTAGAAGCTGACAAGATGGTTAAAATTTACATGAAAATATAAACAATCATGAATAGCCAGAACAATTTTGAAGAAGAAAGTTGGAGAACTTATCTTACTGATTTCAAAACTTAAACCATAAAGCTACATTGATGAAGATAGTGTTAAATTGGCTTAAATCTAGACATATAGATACATGTAAGGGGGCATTTAGATCCATATACAATTGAAAAGTAGACATACAAATTATCAGTATGATCAGTTGGCTTTCAATGATGCTATCAAGTTAATTCAACAGGGAAAGGATGTTTAAATCTCTATTTCCAGTTGTCTTTAAGTCCGTTTCCTTCTTGAAGTTTGGATGCATAAGCCAATAAATTCTCTCTCCCTCTCTCTGGATGAAGCTTTGGTTTTTATGAGTGGAGGCTGGCCTCCTCCACTAGTCTCTCTCAGCAACAGAACGAGTACACGTCTGACTTTCTAATATTTCACTTTCTAAAATTAGAGCACCTGTGGACTTCACCTTCCTTGTGAGGACAGGAGGGCATTCCTATAACCTAAGGTGTAGCATCCTGCTGGTATAATGAAAGTAATTGCAAATACTTAACAAAGCCTTGTCTTGACAGCAGGAATCCCTGTATTGCACAATCGGTGCTAAACTACAATCCTGAAGGTTGACAGCTTGAACTTACCCAGAGATGCCTCAGAAGAAAGGCCAGGCAATCTGCTTCCAAGACTTGATGGCAGGTTTTTGTTGTTGTTGTTGTTGTTGTTTGTTTGTTTTTAATTTATCTTGATGGCAAGTCAACTGGAAGTATCCTGCTATATAGGATGGATGGCACATTGCATTTATATATGCTGTAATCTGACATGTCAGGCACACTGCAGTGAAGCCGTGTTCTTACTAAAACAATCCCTGAAGCCATCCCAAGAGTGAGCAGAGAAGAATGCTAAAGGAGAATCTACCCGAGGGTGAGGAACAGCTGAACAAGAATTATTTGAAATTTTTCCCTTGGGTTTCCATCACTCACTGAGATTCTCACCCCAGGATACGGCAGTCTCTACTTAAAACTCAGGCTCCAGGGTGGACAAAATTGTTTTCCTTTGGTTCTCCATAGCACAGCTGAGACTGCCTGACATTTTCAAAAAGAATTTAACTAAATACTAAGGGAGAACAAAAAGGAAATAATAGCAGACAGTACAAATAGTGAGTTTCTGATCCTAAGATAACCACATACCAGCCTTAAGAATAGTGTGATAACTTGGGTTATTGTTCAGTGGTACTCATTCCCCTCCTATTCCACAGTGACTAGAATATATGTCCCAGTCCCATTGGTGCTCAGCATGACCATGAGATTTTGGCCACTGGAATGTTAAGTGGACAAGAAGAGAATGGATGCCTTAAATGTGCTTGCATGGTTTGTCTCAGCTGAAGTACCCGGTGATCCACCAGAGAACACTGTCAAATCAGCCTGGGCTCACAGGTGAGGCACATGGGACAGATTTGCAGCCTGTTTGCAGCCAGGAGTCCAACCTAGCTGATCTGCAGCCTAAAGCAGAGCCTTCCGGGAAGGCTACCCTAGATCAGCTCACCTGCAGAAAACTGCAGACCCAGGAGACTGAGCGTGCAGTTAGTTGTGGCCCCCTCTGAGCTGGGCTGACTTACTTCTCAGAGCCGCTGAGGCGATAGCTACTGCAGGTGATCCAACATTACTAGCCCTGTCTAAAGGCCATTGCATGGAACAAGTCCTGTCCAGCTTTAAGCTGCTAACCAAGAGCACCATCAAGACATCTTGGCCCTTTTCCTATGGATCAGAGAGATGAGAGACATAAGACCTGCCTCCAGTCTCCTGATGACAGGAAAGTTTGCAATTCATACTTAGGAAAAGACCGGCTCCTCACTCACCCCCTGCAGTGGAAAGCAATATACTGTAGACTTACGGATACCCTGGTGATGTAGTGGTTAAGTTCTCCAGCTGCTAACCAACAGGTTCATCAATTCACATCTACCAGGTGCTCAATGGAAATTCTATGGGGCAGTTCTACTCTGTCCTATAGGGTCCTCTGAGTTGGAATTCACTCCAAGCTGCAGCTTTTTTTTTTTTTAATAGACATGTAGTATCCCACCCATCTGCCAGCCTGTCATACTGTGGTGGCTTGCATGTTACTGTGACGCCAGAAGCTGTGCCGCTGGTATTTCAAATACTAGCAGGGTCACCCATGGGGGACAGGTTTCAGAGGAGCTTCCAGACTAAATAAGACTAAGAAAAAAATGACTGGTGACCCACAGCTGAAAATTAGCCAATGAAAACCCTATGAATCACAACAGAGTATTGCCCAACATAGTGCTGGATGACGAACCTCCTATATCAGAAGGCACTGAAAATAACTCAAATTACTCAATGGTTACAACAATGAACTTGAGCTCAGAACTGAGCAAAATTTTGCTCTGTTGTACATGAGGTCACCGTGAATTGGAGATGGCTTAATGGCAATCAAGAACAACAGGCCTATAGCACATAATGTCTGACCCAGACAGTAAGAGATGCAGTGCATACGACTAGGGAGACTCTGGTAGTGTAGTGGTTAACCGCTACAGCTGCTAACCGAAGAGTCAGCTGTTCAAATCCACCAGGCAGCTCTGGGAAACTCTAGGCAGTTTTACTCCGTCCTACAGGGTCACTACAAGTTAGAATCAACATGACAGTAATTGGTTTGGTTTATTTTATTTTATTTTTTTGAATGGCATAAGCCTTTCTCTGCATCTGCTACTCCAGCAACTTGTAGCCCACCCTTCCCTTCTTCACATATGTAGCTCCACTTGAAGCTTTAGCTATCCGTTCAGTTCCCACTTCCTCATGGCAGCCTTCCTTGATCAGATCAAGTCCCCACCAGGCACTCATAATCCTGTGCTGTTTCACTCTTATCATGGGTTCAGTTTTACCCTGTACATGCCCTGCTGTCATAGATTGAAGTATGCACCCCCCAAAAATGTATGTAGTCATTTGGCTGGGCCAGAATTCCCTGCATTCTGTGACTACCCTCCATTTGGTGATTTTCTGATGTTATAAATCCTAATCTTTGCCTGTGGTTGATAGATAGATATTTATGTTAAAAGAGGATTAGGGTGGGACTGCCACACCCTTGCTAAGGGAGTTTCCCTGGAGTGTGGGTTGCACCACTCTTTGTCCTTTCATCCTAAGGGAGGTATAAAGAGAAGGAAGAAAACAGAGAATTGGGAACCTCACACCATCAAGAAAGCAGCACCAGGAGAAGAGTGCAGCCTTCAGACCTGAGGTTCCTGCGCCAAGATGCAACATGAACAAAGACTGCTGCAACACAAGGACTTTCCTCCAGAGCTGACAAGGGAGAAAGCCTTCCCCTGGAGCAGACATCCTGAATATGGACATGTAGCCTGCTGGACTGTATAAGAATAAACTTTTCTTTGCTAAAACCATCCAATCTGTGTTATTTCTGTTAGAGCAGCACTAGCTGACTAAAGCACAATGTGGTACCAAGGGAGTGCTGCTCTAGCAAACATCTAAAATGTGAAAGTGGTTTTAAAACTGAGTAGATAGAAGACTCCAAAGGAATGGAGAACTGTTAATGCTGAAGACAGTGCAGAGGGTGAGAAACAGCAGAGGACCAGCAGTGGCAGACAGGCGGCAGCAGAACCAGAGCAGCACAAGACAATACTGGAGTCGACCCAAAGAGTGAGAAAGCCGAGTGTCTGTGTACAGCAGCTATGTGTCAGAGTGAGTGCCTCAAGGCACTTGAATTGGTAGAGCTACAGAGCTTTGGAACAATTGCCCCAGCAGGGCAGATGGGGGCCTGAAGTTTGGGCCATCAGGCCATAGGGAGCAGAAACTAAAGAGACAAAGAACGTGAGAAGCTGAGCTGCCTTAGTCTCAAAAGGTATGGCCGTGACCTCACAGGCTTGAAAGAGTGGAGCGAGAGCTTTCCGTGCTTGTAAGCATAGAATTGCCACTCAGTTGGGCTTAGAGTGCACCTAATGCCAAGGGGCAGAGTTGCTGTCCAAGTGGGCCTTGAAGGCGGAGTTGCAGCACAGGACTGGGGGTCTCCACTGAGAATCCAGAGAATGTGGCCAATACCTCGATTCTGAAGGGCAAAGCTAATGTGTAAATTGTCTTAAAGAACAGAGGACTCTGTTCAAAGCTTCGAGGCTAATGTGTTTTGCTGACTTGTTTGTTATCTGTTTTGCCTTCCTTCTCCATTCCTAATGGAAATGTCTAACCTGTTCCTGTTTTGCCGTTGCACTTTGAAAGCAGATAGCTTGTATTCTAGGTTTCGCAGATGTAGAAGAGTTTTTTATTTTGGACTTGGAGCTAATTTAAGACTTCTATCATATGAGATAGACATGTTTTTGCTGTGATGGAATGATTATGTTACATGTTTCCAAGATGTGGTTTTGGGAGTTGAAAGGTTGGAGTGCCATCGATTGAACTGTGTCCCCCCAAAGATATGTCTAGTAATTTGGCTGGGCCAGGATTCCGTGTATCCTGTGATTGCCCTCCATTTCATGATTTTCTGACGCTATAAATCCTAATCTCTACCTGTGGCTAATAGGTAGGATGTTAGTGGGACCGCCACACCTTTGTTAAGAGAGGTTCCCTGGAATGTGGCTTGTACCACCCTTTATGATTTCATCCTAAGGGAGATAAAAAGAAAAAGGAAGGAAGCAGAGAATTGGGAACTTCATACCATCAAGAAAGCAGCACCAGGACAAGAGCTCATCCTTCAGACCTGTGGTTCCTGTGCCATTATGCTGCCTGAACAAAGACTGATGCAATGCAAGAACTTTCCTCCAGAGCCAGCAAGAGGGAAAGCTTCCCCTGAAGTGGACATTCTGAACTTGGACATGTAGCCGACTGGACTGTGTAAGAATTATCTTTACTTTGTTAAAGCTGTCCACTTTGGGATATTTCTGGTACAGCAGCACTAGCTGACTAAAACACCTACTATCTATAAAATTCAGGTGACAAAGGCAAGCTTCTGGTTGTCTGTTTGCTCGTGGTTGCACACGCCGTGCCCAACACAGTGCTGAGAAATCACTTCTGATCTGTGGTGCCCTCACCTGCATCAGGGTAGAACTGTGCTCCACAGAGTTTGCAATGACTGATTTTTCAGAAGCAGATCACCAGGGCTTTCTTTCAAGGTATTTCTGGGTGAATTCGAACCTCCAACTTCTTGGTTAGCAGCCAAGTGTGTTAACTGTTTACACCACTCAGGAGTTCTCTATGGTGCATAGATCCTCTAATAAATATCAGCTGAACAGACCAGACTCTGGTCTCCCTCCAAACTGCAAACCTGCCCCTTTTCTAGGCAATCCTTTGGTTTCCCTGATTTTCTTCCCTTTCTCTGGCACTTTTTATCCCACAAATCATGACATTGTATGGTTCTGACAATAATTGCAAGGTCCCTTCCAGATACCTAAGATCACAAAGTCAAGCACAGAGAGGCATCCTCTTTATAAAAAGGTCCTACCACTTACATCTTGGATGAGTGGGCACATTCCCTTCAATCAACAAAGGAGGAAACTGAGGCATGATGCCTGATCCCAGCCAGGTAGTGCCAAGTGTTAGAGCTGTTGGCAGGTGATTAGTTTCTCCCCTTTCATGATCACTGTAGGTATCAATTATTTTGCTCCTCAAATGATGACTTTGGCACCAAATACCTTTGGTCTGCCTCACCCATTCCTGGTAAAGCTGCCCTGGCTTTAGAAAGTCTGTGGTGAATAAGGACAAATTGGGAGCCATCCACTGGCCAGGTGTTTGGTAGCAGCTGCCACTTTTCTTCCTTTTGTTTTTCCACCATCACTGGTTTTAACCCTCATCTAGAAGGCCACTCTATCTGGGGTGGGGAGATAATTTAGTCTCCTGTCTATTTGGCAGCTCCCTGATCACCAGCTGAGCCTGATTACACAGTCTGTGTGCCTGTCCCAGGACAGACACTGCTGCTGCCACGCCGGAAAACGACAACAGCCCCAACTGTGAAATTGCGTTTGGATTCTCGCTTCTAACACCTTTCTGTGGCTAACCCAGACCCAGCTCTGCCAGGCTGGGGGCTTGCTGGGTCATGGTTAATTTCAAAGCCACTTGTGCTCACTTTTTCCTTCCAGCAGGGGATCCTCATGGATAGACAAGGCTCTCTTCTCTCATCAGACTTCAGACCTGCCCCTACCTAAGCAATCCTTGGGTTCTCTGGGGTTTCTTTCCTTTCTCTAGCAAGGAAAATTCTCATTTATGAATTCTACAAGGTCAACTAAAACACTTAAGCAAGCATTTATTGAGGTACTTCTGTGCCGGAATATGAGACCTAGGTTAAGTAAGACACAATTCTGAACCCAGGAACTCTCATATGAGAGATAGAGACAGATCAGGAATTAACATAGGGGGGGACAAAGGAAAAGAGACCTGTGCTATCAGAGAAGGAGTGGAGGGGAGTGGTTCTGAGCGATTACACAGAATGGGTATGTTGGTCACGGCTGCTGTAACAAAGAACCATACAACCTGAGTGACTTAAAGCAATAGAAATGTGTTGCCTCCCAGTCTTGGAAACTAGGAGTTGAAATTCAGGGCATCAGCAGGAACATACTGTCTCTTCCTGTCTTCTGGTGGTTGCCAGAGTCCTTAGTGTTCCTTGGCTTACAGATGCATTGCTCCAGCCTCTGCCTCTGTCTTCATGTGAGGTTCTTTTCTGTGTGTCTCTGTCTCTTCTCTTCTAAGGATACCAGTGAGATGGGATTAAGGCTCATCCTTATCTAGTATGTCCTTAACTTGACTACATCTGCAAAACCCCTATTTCCAAGTAAGGTCACAGTCAACTCAGGGTTAGGACTTTAACATATTTTTATTTGTTGGGTAGGGGACACAATTCAACCCATAACACGACACCATCTTGGGTAGGCCCCTATGAGAATAACTGTGATTTTTCCCAATTAGAAAGTGATAGAAGGACAAAGAGAACAGCGTGAGTAACATACATCCAAATGAAAACCAAATCCACTGCCAGTGAGTCAATTCAGACTCATAGCAATCCTATAGGTCAGGAGTTAGAGTTTCTAAGGAGCACCTGGTGCATCTGAAGTGCTTGGTTAGCAGCTGTAGTGCTTAACCACTGTGCTACCAGGGTTTCCAAGTAACATGCAGATGCATGAAAATCCACGGTAGGTGCGGTGGAGGCACAGTGTGAGCAATGGCATCTGTGGTGGGCTGGACAATGGTGAGTAGTCTGATGGGTCCAGAAGAGGTGCCATGAAAGGGCCCTGGGAAGGAGAAGGGTAAACCACGAGACTGGAAAGTCAGGTAGCAATTAGAGAGTAAAGGCATTTCACAACAAGCTACTGAGATAAATAGGCAGCGTTCCAGACTTTAGCACCTATTCTGAACGTGGGACAGGTTGTTATGGATTGCATTTTGCCCCCCTAAAAGTTACTTTGAAGTCTTAATGCCTGGTACTTGTGAAGGTGACCTTCAAAGGCCTCAAAAAGGTCTTTGAAGATATTATCAGTTAACATGAGGTGACACCAGAGCACAAGGGTCCCTAATTTCCCCTGAATGGTGTCCCTACAAAAGAGAAGAGACCCAGGAGGAAAACAGCCATTTGAACACCTGGAAATGCCTGGATATACCAGAAGCTGTAAGAGATAAGGAAAGACTGTCACCTTAACGGAACAGAGAGAATGACCCTGCCAGTACCCCGAACTCAGACTTCCAGCCTCCAGAACTGTAGGACAATAATTTCTGTCCTCATAAGCCACTCATGTGTGGCACCTGGTTGTAGCAGCCTTAGGGAACCAACACATGCCATTGAGTTTCTTTGGGAAAATGGCACTTTTGTATAACAGACACAAATGTCTTACCTGGCAACATCCATTTCTGGAAAATAAAGCATACAATATCATAAATATACCAAGGATGGTTATACAGTGATTTTATAAAGTATACAGTTACAAAGATTCTAAAGTATTTTACAAAGGATATTTTATAAAGTGGTATCAGAGGCAGGGTATCAATAATTGTAAAATGAAAAGCAGTGGCTGGCTTCCGTTGAGTACTCACTGTGTGGGGGGGGGCAGACACTACGTAGACACTTGGCATTTCAAAGCTGATCACAACAATTCCTGGGCCTATAGGCTATTTGGGAGCTGGACTAAAATCCTCAGTTAAGGAATTTTGATGTCTTAAGAATGACGGGAAGCCCCAGAGGATTCTGAACAACGGGGAGATCTAGTCAGTTGATGATGACCTGCCTCTGTTGAGCAATATAGATGGCAGAAGAAATACATACAGAAATCTCAGGGGCAGGGCTTCAAACAATGTAAAATGGACAAGGGGCCCTTGGGAAACTTCAGTCCTGGGATGACAGGCTGGTGGGCGGCGGTTCTCCCTGAAGAATAGTGTTGTGCTCAGTGTGCATTGAAAATGCCTAGCTAAGTAGAGCGACAGACTCTCAGAACCGCGCTGCTGTGTGCTTCAAGAAATGTCCTTCCCTAAACTCTCACGGCAGGACCCTGGTTGCACACCGGCCTTCAGTCATTTGTGAGCTTTAAACAATCATCAGCAGTAACACCTGCGATGATGAAGTCAGCGGCTCTAACTTAATGTCCCTTTTCATTTTATAACTAAATTCTGCAGTCGAAGGACAATCGCATAACGTTAGATGGAAAAGGCCTTTGTCTCACCAATGCAAACACTCAAAACGGTGTGCCTGCCCCCAACAAGCAGAGGTAAAACCCACCTGTGTTCCTGGCCACTGGGAGGGCACTTCTGGGGCTTTTGCAGAGTGAGAGTCCTTTCACCCACCACATCTGACTTCTTTCCCTCGGAGTCCCTGCTTGATGGCTTTCCAGCCTGTGTCTTCTTTGTTCTTTTCTGACCACCTACCCAAGTGCACCTCTGAATTTCGTTTCTGCTCTTCCTGGGGCCTGCAAATCCTCTGTAATGAGTCGCCATCTGCAGATTTCATTTTTATGTGGCTCCCCTCCCCCTTCAGATTGGTAATAAAAATATTAAATAGGACTAAACCCAGTGTGACCCTGGTACACCCTGCCAGACAATCCCCCTGAGGACTGACTGTCTTTTATCAGTGGCCTTCTTTTCTTCCAGTTGTTTGGCCAATTTAGTCTCATCTCCCGCTTCTTTGCAGCTGAGTCGAACTGAACTGATTTTGAAAGTAAAAACCTTGAGAGATAGCCCAAGCTCTTCCTGTTAAAGTCTAGATCAAAATCTATGAAATCTAAATTCTTTTTCTATATAGCAGGAAACAATTTTGGTAGAAACTAAATAACAGAGCAAGTTCCCCTACTCCTCACAAGAAGCCATTAAATTTCAGCATATTTTGATGGAATCTGGATAGCTGGCTAAATACTTTATTTTCAATAAGTTCTTTTGAATCTTGTGTTCATGCTAATAAAGAATAAATATTTCACTCAGTTTCTCATTTCGATCACAAACAAGTTTGGTGCATTTTGTGCCTCAGTTTCTCCATGTGTAAATAAAATCCATGTGTACAGTAAGCTGGCCAATTTCTATTTACCACAAACTCCAAAGAAATATTTGCTA
Organism: Heterohyrax brucei; assembly: GCA_028571685.1. Lineage (NCBI taxonomy): Eukaryota > Metazoa > Chordata > Mammalia > Hyracoidea > Procaviidae > Heterohyrax > Heterohyrax brucei. The sequence goes on from CM053140.1 coordinate 166,211,151, forward strand.
GAGATACAGAAATTATTTATCACTCAGAAATGCTTTTGTCTCTTGACATATAATTTCTCCCTGTTTGGGGATCCCTCCAAGAGATATGCTAGGGAGATCTATTTCCTTTTTAGTCCACATATTCTACATTTCTAGAAGTCCTGGAAGACAAAGAATGACGCCTCAGTCCTCTGGAGTGGACTATCACTGTGAGTCAGAATCTAGGGCAGCGGGTTGGGTTTTGGTTTACTACGGAATATAACTATGGCCGCTCTTCACCTTTCTGAGGCTCAGGGATCATGGAGTCAAAAGCTCATCTGGCAGCATCTGGACATGAGAAGACATGCTTCCCAGCTCTGTTTATCTTTGCCTCAGTACCCTCATCAGAGCAAGGAGGGATGGATGGATATTTAAAGGCACATATGATGTAGGACATAGGCCAAACCAGTTTTCATCCGGCATCCAGAATGAAAGACACCACTTCCAGAATTTACTCACCAGGAGTATAACATGCTCATCTAGTTCTGAACATTTTTTTCCTTTTTTCTCACAATATTCACGAAGTCTTACATTTTTAGACAGTACCCTAAAGAAAGAACCTTCAGTACTTGGACCCATTTTAGAAATTTTTGTAACATTTTTCTTGGTCAGGAATGCTTTCACACAGAGTGATATCATCCAAGTGGGGAAGTTCAACCATAATTTTTACATCACAACTGAACAAAAGAGCATGAAATAATAGGAACCCCACCTTTCTCTATTACAGAGAGAAGACATGATAAAAGTGAAAAGGATTGCATAATAGAATATACTATCTTTTGTTACAGATATATTACACTGTATCATGTACAGTGAGATATCACTATACATGGCAAAGGAATTTCTGAAAATATTCCATAGATTGGCACATAGGTAATAGAATGATTATTCAATACATGTAAGATTTGTTTGTGTTGTATTACATAGGCACATATTTTCATATGTCTATTTATAATACTATATATAAATGTAATTTCAAAGTGAGACTTATAGAGTCCCATTGGCTAGTGGTCTCGCTGATATGGTCATGTAGGACCTCAGCCAACCTTCCTTTGTATCTCAGTACATCAGATCTCAATGGCCATGATGTGGGAGCTGTCCCTTGTCAGAGTCCCCAAAGCCCAGGTTTGTGTTTGTGTATGGGGAGAGTTAATGAGAACAGAATGGCTTTCTTTCCCTTGCTTCCCCAATCCCATCTGTTCAAACAAAAGGCTGAAAGGGAAAGAGAACCGAGACCCTGCTGGTCAAGGGGGGAGGAATAATAACACATATCCTTGGGCAACATTTCAGCACATGCAACCCTTTTATACTGTGCTAAAGCTTTTATTCAGACAAAAGGAAGTCAGGCCAATATAGACTCCATTTAAAAGAAATAATCATTATTATTTTTTAATGCATTAGGCCCAAAGGTTAGGTGCCCCTCTCCCCCCATGATTGCGTTTGTAATTCTAGATTTAAAAAAATGGAGAATATGGAAGAGAAAAAAAAGCAATTCGGTTATAGTGAAATCTGCTGAGTAACCTACCTATGCAGTGTGAATTACAGAAAGACTAGTTTTTCCCTTTGCATGAAGTTCAAGGTTCTAGTAACTAACATGATAACAAAAGGACTAAAGGAAGACACTTCCCTCTCTTTCTAAGAACAGTCCACGAATATGTTGTAATTTCTAGTAGTAGACAAGAAAACCCATTGCCCTCTTCCCCTCGGGTCAACGCCTGTCCATAAAAGCATGGCAAGCAACTGTCTGGAAGGTCAAGACAACTTCCCCCACAGCAATTCATTGAGGTTGACTGGAGAGAGATGGCTCCCGGATCCTAAAGGGACTCCCTCAAGGGATTATTTATAAGGTTGCAGATGCTCTGACATATACTGTTACTCATCAAGGCAGGAGAAAAATTTTCTGAGTAATATTCTGCTAAATTCAGGCTGAACATCTACCATAGACGGGAAACTGAATTTTCCATCAAATTATTAATTTTTCTTTGTTCCACATCACAATACTTATATTTTAATGTCAGTTGTCTCAACAACTGTGTTGTCATCACATGGATACAGCCTTACTGTTCTTTTGAAAGTACCTAAAATGAACTCGACCCACTCATCTTGAGTTAATTCTGATGTTATCACTTTTGTGGAAAGGAAAATAAAAAAGGGATGAAGAGGTTCACACACTGAGATTGTAAAGGAGTTACTATGTTTGGGTCACTGTATTTGTGAGGAAGGAAGGAGACCACATCTTCCAAACATTTTCCAAAGGATTAAAAAACAGAAAGGAAAGAGAAAATAAGAAAGCAAATTTGAGTTTTAAGAAAAGTCATCACAGGTGTTCTAAAAATTGTGAAAGCCCAAGGACACTTGATATTTAAATGTTTCTACCTTTCCCTTACAGAGTCACTGGAGATACCAAGAGCCTGACATCCTTTCCCTAGAAAAGTGCAACCAAAAAAAAAAAAAAAAAAAAACACACACAAAGAAATCGAAACCAAACTTGTTGCTGATATGTCAATTCCAACTCACAATGACTCTATGACACAGTGACCATTAACCCTGCTCCACAAGGTTTCTAAGGCTGTGAACTCTACAGAAGTGCACTCTCACATCTTGCTTGCCCGTGTTACCAAACCTAGTGGATATTTGTCTGATGCACTCAGACTTGCCAAGTACCTGGACACCAGTCTTTGAGACAGAGAAAGTAAACTTTTTGCAATGTACAGACCAAGAAGCTGGGAGGAAGTTCCTCAGATCTGGCTTCCTGAGCTTGGGAAAAGCAGGGCTTATATTTGGACAGCAAAACGGCATTGACACAAGCATACTAGGGAGGGAAAATTATAGAACCTGGTCAGGAAACAGGAGGTAATGTGGTTCTTGTCAAATCTCTTGCTTTGGAATAGAGTCCAGGTGATGGTTTTCCTTTTGATTCGTTCCTCTTGTTGCTGCGTTCTCTACTGAGGTCATTTAATAGTCACAGCTGGTCCTTCTGTGCACGCCGGGTGGGCCAGATCTGGCTTAGGCTAGTTGAAGGACTAATGGAAATTTAGTGGCATTCATTGGGTCAGGTTGCAGTCAAAGCCACTCATGTGTTCAAACCATCCATCTTTCAGTTAACAGCCAAGCGCTTAACCACTGCACCACCAGGGCTCCTTGAAGGCTCATCAACTACCCAGAGAAGGGCCAGGCTGCAAATCTAAGGTAGTACAGACCCCGAAAAAGGGAGAAATATCTTGAAAGGAGCTTTGAAGTTTAATAAGATAGAAGTTTAGCAGGCCTTGATCATCTTGGTAGCAATCTTTCATATAAATGTTGATTTTCATCATGCAGTCAAAACTAAATTATATATGCAAATGGAAGGAAAGCAGGGAGCCAACAGTCCCAAGCAATGATGGATCAAAGCAGTGTTTATATTGGGCTTTCACCTGCGTTGTATTATTCTTTTTTGCAACAGATTTTCTCTCCTCATCATTTATTTTTGCTTGGGCTAATTTCAAAATGAGTTTGTATTCCCCAGGTACACTGGTCAGTGTCGGCCCAGAATGGAAAACATGCCCCTGTAAATCCACAGAGAATGTAATCCACAACATTAATAACTGGTGAGCTGAATGCATTTGCCTACTCCATTTCCCTCCTCTGTCCCTAAAGGGAAACAAGAACATAAATATACCTACTTTACAAAATAGATGAGTTCTTAAAGGGTTGGCTGCAAAAAGAAAATATTTTTGACTAGAAGAATTATATTTTTTCATGAATATCCCTTTCAAAACTGAAGCTATGTTACCGGATGAAAAATCTTGCTGTTGTTTGTAACAAGAATCACACTTAAAAGATAACAAGGCTTTTGAGACTATACATTTCAAAGAAAGGTGACAAAGGCTAACTGTCAGATGGTCTTCATTAAGCTATCTACACTGAGTCACAAAATAAATATGCCATGGATGGACTTGTAAGATATGACAAGGACTCCCCCATCCACACCGCTAACCCTACAGTTCTAGGTAACTGTAAGAATGTTTTTGGTTCATTGTTGCCATCATTGTGTGTAACATTGTTACACGGGGTAAAGAGACTCCTGGACTCCTTCTCTCTGCTGTCACTGACAAGGTGTACATACATTTGAATGGAGGCAGTAGCAGAGCAGTGTTGAAATTCTCCCGGCCTGTGCACCTCAAAGGGAACCGTCACCTGCCTACCGGTGGAGTCTCTCATGTTGCTCTAAAGTTGATCAGGTTTCAGTTAGGCTTCCAGACAAAAAAAAAAAAAAAAAAGGCCTGGCATTCTGTTCAGGACAATTGGCCATGGAAAACCTGTGGATCCCAAAGGTCTACTCCACAATCCATCATGACAATGATGTTGGACTAGGCAGCATTTCATTCTGTGTTGCCATGAGTTGAAGGCTGACTCGGCAGCAGGTAACAACAACGTAAGGATAACCAGCCTCGGTTATCTAGTGTTGCTGTAACAAAAAATACCACCAGTGGATGGATGTAACAAACCAAAGTTTATTTTCTCACAGTGTATGAAGTTAGACATTCTAATTCAGTGCACCAGCTCCTAGGGAAGACTTTCTATCTGTGTTGGATCTGGAGGGATGTCCTTGTCATCAGTCTTCCCCCATCTCTGTGGAGGGACCCCAGGCCCAGAGGACAAGCTCTACTCCCTGTGCTTCTTTCTTCTGATAAACGAGGTCCCCTTCTGCTTGCTGTTCTATCCTTTATCTCTTGTAAGATGAAAGGTGATGCAGGTCACATCCCAGGGAAACAACCCTTACAATCAGAGCTCTGACCGGGGTAAGGGTGTTACATCCCACCCTGATACTGTTTACTATAACACAATCTTTCCTCATTAACATCATAGAGGTTACAACACATAGGATAATCACATCACATTACAGAATGGTAGACAACCCTACAATACTGAGAATCATGACTGAGCCAAATAAATACACATTTTGGGGGGAACAGAATTCAATCGATAATATTCTATCCCTTGCCCCCCCAATTTATGTCCTTGCCGTATGTAAAACATATTTACCCCAAAAGTCTTGAATCAACTCCAAGCCTATAATCTCATCTACGAACTCTAGAATACAAGTCATCTACTTTTAAAGTACAATGATGGAATAGGCACAGGGTAGATATTTCCATTACAAATGGGAGAAAATAAAAGGGAAGAAGGAAAGAACAATCTCCAAACAAGTCAACAGAACATACTATATTAGCTCTCAAGGTCTGAAAATAATCCTCTGTTCTCTGAGACCATGTAGGCAACTGTCCTTCCCTTCAGACTCTAGGTATTGGACACACTCTTCAGATTCTAGGTAGAAAGCCATCTGTCCTGTGCTTCAATTCTGTGTTTCAGGTCCACCGAAATGACAACTCTGCTTCTTTACATTTGGGTGGCCATATTCTCCTTGTCCATCTAAGCGGTAATTCCACCCCCTTGGCCCTGGAAGGCCCCATTCTTCTGCCCCTCATCTTATGGCAGAAGATCTGGCCCCAACCCAAAGGTACTCTTGAAAGGCAGCCTTGCACTCTGGAACTGAGTTGGTGAAGATCTAACTCTTTGAATCCTAGAAGTTTGTGGACCCACCCTTTGAATTTCCAGAGACCATGGCTCCACCCTTGGAGACCCCAGAGGTCACCGCTCTACCCTTTGAGACAGAACCAGCCCTCTTTCCTGTGTTTGTTGTCTCTTTAGCTTCTGTTTCCCGGGTCCTTGTCCCTTGGGCCAGCTGGTGTCTGCCTTGTTCAGGCAAGTGTTCCAAACCTATTTAGCTTCACTGATAAGTTCCTGGAAGCATCTGATGTCTCCAGGAAGCCTCCTGCACAAAAGCAGTCAGCTCTTTCCATCCGTGGATTGGCTGCAGCACTGTCTCATGCTGGCCTCCTGATACTACCGCTGCTGTTTCTCTGCTGTTACCTTGTCTGCATTTTTGTCTGCTACAGCTCTCCTCACTTCTTGAGTCTTTACTGTAATTGCTTTTGATGTGCATAATTCCACCAGCAGTCTCTTCAAGGCAATCTTGGCTTTTACTATTACCAAATCCAAACACACTGCCATTGAGTTGGGTCCAACCAATAGTGACCCTGGAGATCAGAATAGAACTGTCCATAGAGTTTCCAAGAAGCACCTGGAAGATATGAACTGTTGACCTTTTAGTTAGCAGACATAGCACTTAACGCACTGTGCCACCAGGGTTTCCAGGCTTTTAGTATCAGGTACTTGAAAATTCTTCCGATCTCTACCCATTCATAGTTTCAAACCACTTCTACTCTCTCAGTACCAAATTTTGTCTCAGTTATCTAGTGCTGCTACAACAGAAATGCCACAGTGAATGGCTTTAACAAACAGAAATTTACTCTCTCACAGTTAGAAGTCTCAAAATCCAAGAGCATGGCATCAACACCAGGGTGAGACTTCCTTCCTCTTTGGGCCATGGGAGTAGTTCCTTGTCATTAATCTTCTCTTGGTCTAGTAGTTTCTTAGCACAAGGACCCCAAGTGTAAAGGACAAGCTCTGTTCCTGGTTTACTTCTTGGTAGGGTGAGATACTAAGTTACAATGAACTACACATAGCACTATCAGTATACCTGGAACAGTCTGTCTTCCTGGGAGGAAGTTACAAGAAAATACATGCAGGGAATACAGAAAAAAAATGCTGAGTTATGTTAACAGGATCCAAGCATCTGAGCAGAATAACATGATGGAAGAGATAAAATCATCCATATGGCAAGAACTGTTAATTTAGAACTTGATACTGCCAAAGTGGAACATCTCACAGATCTCAAATGAGGCAAACTGACCAATCAAGACTTTGAAAGGAAAGAAATGCTAAAGAAGAAAGAAATAATGAGAAAGGAAAGATATGTCCAAAAAAATTTACAGTGAAAAGGTCAACTGGAGCTTTCTCAACAATAAAGTAGGAGTTTCAGTTGCTCAAAAACATGGACCCAAACTGTGATCACTTTGCTAAAGTTGACAGGTAGATTCAGGAAGCAGTGAGATGCTACCAAGAAATATATGAAGAAAAAGAGAAAAGGACTCCACAGACAGCTGTCACTAATTTTCTAACTAGAAATGCCATCTCCATTCCCAGGTTTAATGCAGATGATCTAGAACCTTCTATACTCGAATTATTACTGCAACTGACAAAACACCAACATTGCCCAACTTCACTTCATCATTTGAGTAAATATTTTATGATTTGGGTATATTTTTAAGTAAGTATGCATTATGGATTGAATTGTGTTCCCCCCAAAAATATGTGTTGTGAATCCTAGCCTGTATGCCTGTAGTTATAATCCCATTTTGGAATGGGTTGTCTTTGTTGCGTTAATGAGACAAGATTAATACAGGCTGTATCTTGAGTCAGTCTCTTTTGAGATATAAAAGAGATTAAGCAAGCAAGCTAGCAGGCAGAGATGGAGGAAGACTGATGTCATACCGCAGGTAATCAGTAAACAGAAGTTGAAGAGGCAAGGGTATTCCCCTATAGCTACCAGACAGAGAAAGCCTTCCTCTAGAGCCAGTGCCGTGAATTCAGGCATTGAGCCTCCTAAACTGTGAGAAAATAAATTTTAGCTTGTTAAAGCTATCCACTTGTGGTGTTTCTCTTTAGCAGCACTAGGTAACTAAGACAGTATACGAGTATTAAATATCTGGTAATAAGTATGAAAACACTACATATGAACTTACCAGTGTGTTTTAATACATACATATGTCATTGTTGAATATCACTATGGTCACCTTCAAAGTACTTCCCTGTAGGAAGCTATGCAGCAGTTTTGGAACTCTTTTTCTGGACTGTTCATTAGAGCTGTCATCACATTACCCTTGGTATCTTGAATGTCATCAAAATGTCTTTCTTTCAATATTCTCCTTATCTTTGGGTAAAGACAAAAGTCTCCAGGGGCCAGATCAGTTGAGTAGAGAGAGTGTTCCAATACAGTTACTTGTTTACTGACTGAAAACTCCCTCACAGACAGCTAGACAGTTAAGTTCGTGAACTTGCCACTGTGCCACCATGTGCAATGGCCATTCCAGAAAGAGTTCCAAAATTGTTTTGAAGGTTGTACTAGGCACTGGCATCAGTGCAAGCTTCTCAAGGGTAGTACTTTGAAGATGACCATAATGATATTCAGCAATGAGATATGTAGCACTTTTTCTAGGATGAGTTTGCAAACTTAATTGGCAGGCCTCGTGTCTCCACTCTACATGGTGTCAACTGGGCTGGAAGGCTGAGACCTAGGATTATCTGAAGACCAGTTTACTCACATACAAGGAAGTTGATGCCATCAGCTCCTGTCCAGCATCTTTTCTTGAAAATTGTACTTTAGATAAATGTTTACAGAACATATAGTTTCTCATTAACCTGTTAACACACATGTTGTTTCATGACATTAGTTAAGAACACCACAACACGTCAACACTTTCCCTTGTTACCAGCTCTCCTGTTCCCTACTGCCTTCTAGTCCTTGCCTTTCAGCTGCTGTGCCTCTTTAGTCTTGTTTCATTTTGTGGGCCTGTCCAGTCTTTGGATAAAGGATGAGCCTCGGCAGTGACTTCATTACTGAGATAATGAAGGGGCCCTACTCTGAGCGTTTCTCAAGTCTCTCTCAAGACAGGAAGTCTGGTCTTTCTTTTTTGGATAGAATTTTGCTCTACATTTTTCTCCAGCTCCCTCTGGGACCCTCTGTTGCTATCACTGTCAGATGTCAGAGAAGTCAGCAGTGACACCCGGGCACCATCTTGTTGTACTGACTCAACCTCATGGAATCTGCTGTAGACATAGTCCATTAATTAGTCCTTTGAGTAATTACTCCCTTCTGTCTTTGGTTTTCTTCATTCTTCATTGCTCCCAAAGGGGTGAGACCAGTGGATTAACCCTAGATGAGGGCCATCTATTCTTATGATGGCTCAGGGCACTTACGCCAGAGAAAAAAAGGCTTTTATGACCTACTCCTGGAAGTCATGTAGCACTCCTTCCACTGCATTCTATTGGCCAATGTAGTTCCAAAGTTCTGCTGAGGTTCAAGGGAAGAGTTCACAGACTTCATCTCCCAAAGGAAGAATGTCAATGTCAGATGGCAAGAATAGTATGTGGGATATAGGTGTGTGTTGATACAGCCATCTTTGGGAAATACAGTCTCTCATGGTTATTCTTTGCATGGTTAGATCTATGTTTTAGATTAAATATGATATATAAATACATGCACATATTTTTTACCTAAACAAGTACATATGAGGGCTTCCATATTCCAACCTGATATGTAAATAAAATGTATGTTGATGACATGGTTAAGATGTTTCATAATTAGGATATGTGAGGAAAAATATTCAGAAGGCTATAAATTAAGAAACTGAAGTAAAATAGAACACACTGTGTGTGCTGCCCTGTATTTATACACCCACAAAAGAGACACTAGATACATTTTAGCCTCTTTGTCCTTCTCCATTGACTTTTAGAATAGCAGATAGGTATTTTGTAAAATTGTTACAGTAGAACCCTGACCTTAATTAATCTCTCTTTTCCTTATACATTATGGCTTTGGTTGCACATTTCTCACCTTTTGCTTTGCATTCAAGTTATTCACACAGATGTGTTTCTCCTCACTTTTGTGAGCTTATGAAGGACAAGAACCAAGTTTTACTCACCTTGGAACCCTCAGCACCTAGTAGGATGTTTTATACATGGAGGGTGTCCCCCTCATCCCAAAATATTGACTATTTTAGGACTTTTCTTCCAGGGTGGAAGGTGGTAGTGGGATAGGTGACTGACTTAGGCAGAGACCAACAGCTCTCCCTAGTGTGGTCTCCCTGGTTGACCTTCCAAACTAACTCTGGCTCCCAGAGTAGTGAGGAGGGGGAGGAAGATGACTGGACTCTTAGTCCAAAAGACAGTATATACTGCACCCCTTCAGCACAAGTGCCAAGGTCTCTGATCCTGTGGTTTATGGTCAAGTGGAAATAGCTGAAGACATATGTCACTGACTAGATGCAGTCCTTGGCCAGTTAACTTTGACTTCCTCATCTGTAAAGGGGTACAGTTGTATTAGCAAACTTTCAAATGCCCTGCAGCCCAAAAAAATCTGTGATTCTCAAAATCCCTGAGATGTGACTCTATATGGGTGCTCAGAGTGATAAAACAAGACTGATGATCTTGATTCATGTTCTGGATACAGCAATCTGGCAGATTTTTGGTTTAAAGAAAACAATTGAATACATAAATTCTTCGTCTTCTAGTCTCAATGCCTAACACAGCGCCTGGCACAAAATAAGTGCTCAGAATGTTTACTGAGTAATATTTGCATGCTGCTGCCGCTGTCGGAAGTTACCCTTGAGTAGACTCCTGCCTGTGCCACTTTGCTGTATAACAGAGTAAAACGGTGCCCAGTTTTCCACTGTCTTCATGACCCCGGCGTGTTTGAGTTCACTGCTGTAGTTGTTGTGTCAGTCTCTCTCCCTGAAGGCTTCCTTCATCTTTAACAACTCTCTGCTTTCCAAGCAATATTTTTTTTTCTAGTGAAAAATAAAAGTGTTTGCATAAGTAATAAAAAATCCCACTAATGAGCACTTATCCTGGAAACCATGATATCATAGTGATTAACTGCTGTGGCTGTTAACCAAAAGGTCAGCAGTTCGAATCCAGCAGGCACTCCTTAGAAACTCTATGGGGTGGGGTCTGTGCTGTCTTACAGAGTTGCTGAGTCAGAATCAACTCGAGGGCAGCAGTTCTTGTTTTTTTATTCCATGCCAGGTACTGTTCTGAGGGTTTCACATGTATTACACCGTTTAATCTTCACAATGAAACTAGGGCAGATTACCGATTAGGAAGCGTGGCAGGGAAACTAACCATTTTATATGCACAAGACTGAGGTACAGGAAAACGTGTTGCCTTTGAGTTGATTGCGATGTCTGGCAACTCCATGTTTTACAGAGTACAACTGCTCCTCCGAGTTTTCTTAGCTGTGATCTTTTTGAAGCAGAGTAGCAGGTCTTTCTCTAGGTGGGTTTGAACTGTCAGCTTGCAAGTTAGCAGTTGGTGCAAACCATTTGTGCCACGCAGAATGGTTAAGAAATTACAATGTTACACAGCTGGTCAGTGGTAAACCTGAGCTTGAAACCCAAGCAATTTGGCTTCAGAGCCCGTAAACATACCTCTGCTTACACAGTCCTGCTGCCCAACCTGGTCTACTTGACCTTGACATGGCTGGAGAAAAAAATGAATGTGTCAGACTTGAAGATGGTGGACCACATGGTAAATATTCAGAAATGTGGAAAACACTTCTTTTGAGACACCCCACAAAAGAGGTCGTGATGTGGCTGCCAGTTCTCCGGTAACTGAAGTGATGCCACGTGCCTCATCTCAGTTCAGATATTAAGTGTGAAATTCCTCAGACCCTATTAATCAAAGCAATCACCAGGATCAATATTCATTAAACAGCCACATGCCTGAACAAAAGTTAATCACAAAGACGACATCGATGCTGCTCCCAAGTTGGCTTTGCACAAAAGGAAAGATAACACTAATGGAGACAAACCTTCCTTCTGTCTTGGAGAAAAGAGGGTAGAGCCAGTCCCATTTATCTGAATGGACTGAAAGCACTCCACAGCTGTCACCTATATACCCTCCTCCTATCTCTTCATATGTAAAATGTTTTCTATTTGGAGAACAGAGCAAGACTAGATTAATGGCAAGGCTGGTGACCCCTATCTGTAAAGGGCTGTGGCCTCTCATAAAAATACTTAATAGAGTTCTTTCCCTTCAATTGCATGCCACAGTCTGTGGGAGCACATCCATCTCTATGGATGCTCCAGGCACTATCTTCCCTTTGTAATGTGGTCTGCCTGAGCGTGGAATCAGCTGATGAGGACAGGGGTCCCAAGGCAGAACACCATCTGGTCAAGGTCATGGGTGGCAGATTACCAATTAGGAAGCATGGCAGGGAAGATGTTATGTGGCTGGGGGCCAGGAATAGATGGTGGATCAGACATCACTAAGGGAAATGGTGTAGGTGTTGCAATAGGTTCATATGCAAAAGTTTGCTCTCTGAAGATCCTGCATGAAGTCACTGGGAACATGTAGAGGTGGATAACAAAGCAGCAGTAGTTCTCAAACTTTAATCTGCCTAAGAATCACCTGGGGATCTTGTTAAAATACGAGTTTTAATTCAGTAGATCTGGGTGGGGCCTGAGATTTGGCACATATAATAACCCAGAAGGCACTAACGCTGCTGGGCCACAGACCACACTTTGGGTAGCAATGTCTCTTAGTATGTCCTGCCACGTTCTCTGCTTCCCCTCTAAAAAGTCTCCCCTGAAACAATCTAGACGGCAGCAACCTGGCTTCTGTAGACATACTTTCTACCTCAACTCCTTAGATTAAATGAGGTCTGTCTTAGAAGTTAATGATAAATAAAGAAAACTTGGTCTACATTTGTTTTTCTTTATCTATTTTCACTTGTGTTTTAATTGCACAAGTAATACATGAGTACAACTGGAATATTTTAGTCAGCACAAACATAACATCATTTTATCTGTAAAGTTTTCCTTACGTATGTCTAACATAAGGATTCTTTAAAATAAAAAATAATAACCATGATTAATATTCTCAAAAAAGTTAATAATTTTGCAATGTCATCTAATTCCTAGAACATGTTCAGTTTCAGATAATTATCCTCAAAATGTCTTTGTATAGTTGGTTTTTCTTAATCAAGATTTAAACCAGGTCTATACACTTGTATTTAGTTTGCTGGCCTATTAAGTCTCTTACTCTCTAACAGCACCTCTTCCTTTTTCACCTTTTGGTTCACTTTCTTCAATTTATTTGTTGAAAAAACTAGGTTATTTGCTCTGTAGAATTTGTCTGATTGTGTTCTTATGGTGTCACTTAACATGTTCCTTTATCTCATGTATTTCCTGCAAATTGGTAGTTAGATCTAGAGATCTACTCAGACTGAGGATATATCTATGTATAGACTATGTATATATTATATATGTGTACATGTAGGTGTATATATGGATGTATATAAAATACATATAAATTATGAAACCCTGGTTGCATAGTGATTAAGTGCTGTGGCTGCTAATCAAAATGTTGGAAGTTCAAATCCACCCAGCACCCCTTGGAAATTCTATAAGGCAGTCCTACTCTTTAATCTAGGGTCACTGTCAATGGGAATCAACTTAACAGTGGCAGCTTATAGCAATAATACTGCTGGTGATGCTCTGTGCTTGTACCCTGTCGCATTGGGAGGAATGTAGTAACTGCTTGTTTTGCTTTTAAAATCTGTTGCCGCCCATAGCAACTAATAGCAATGCAATAGGACAGAGTAGAATTGCCCCTCACAGCTTCTAAGACTGTAATCTTTACAGAGGGGGACTGCCACTTCTTTCTCCAACAGAGCAGCTGCTTAAGTTTGAATCACTGGCTTTTGGTTAGCAGCTGAGCACTTAATCACAGCACTGCCAGACTCCTCTGATTTGCTTTCTTTTTTTAAAAAAAAAGTTGCTATCAAGTCCATTCCAAATTGCAGTGACCCTGGCTGGCTGTAGGATCGACTAGAACTGTCCACAGAATTTCCAGGGAGCAGCTGGTAGATCCAGCTGCTGACCTTTTGGTTTGCAACCATAGCCAGCAGTTTCCATTTTGCATTTAGTGATTTTAACATTTATCAGAGAAATCAGGTGAGGTTAACTTAAATCATCCCTCACAAACTCTTCCATCAACCAACCTTCTCTTTACTTTTTCAACAGTCACTGGAAACCGTTGTTTACACTCTTGACATTGTCCTTGAAGTGCTCTGTGTTTCCTTACTACAATACCTGACCAATTTTCTCTGCTTCACTGCGAATTCCCTCAAGTCAGAATCACGTTTTTCTGTCTTTGGCACCTAACGCAGTACCTGACTAGAGCTGGTACTCAATAAACAGTTAATGAACAAGTGAATTCCTCCGTTAGCATCTTCTGAGATCAGTGGATGCCTGCTGCAGATCAGTTCTTAAGTGACATTTTTTTAGGGGTGTCAGGGACTTCAAGAACTTTAAATTCATCATCCACACTCCTTCTAGTAATTCTGCCCCCTACTGAGCTCAGTCTGTGCTTCATAAACAAGAATTTTCAACTATGACTGGCTTCCCCAAGCCCTTGGTGTCAAAAAGATGACAAGGAGAGGAAAGAAAGAATTTTATAAAACCCTTCCCAGTGTTTAGATCCAGGATACAAACCACAGAGTTACACACAGGACCACAAACAGACTCACTGAAGGGTGCAGACCAGTGCCTACCTTGAGAGTGAAGCAGGTAGATACTTAGGGCAATAATCTGGCTTATGGCTTGTTTGCTCACTTGAACCCTGATAATGGGTTTTCAGAGTGGAGAGGGGGTCACCAATATTCACATTGCACCTTTTTTTCCTCTTCCAGGAAGTCTTTGAATTTAATTAGTAGTCCTTGGAAAGGATCTCATCGAACAGCTCTTCCAAACTGGTAGAAAAATCTTAGGCCTTCTTCAGTACATTTGTGACAGTGAATGAGGAGGGTGGTGCAGATAGAATATTCCAGCTGAGGAGAGATTTTAGCTTTGGGAGATTGAAGGGTTAATAACAACATGTCCAGCAGGGGGAGCCCCTACCAATGAAGATGCCTGAGGTATTTTGGAATGAAAATAAAATAGATGTATTTCCTAGGATCCTGAACCACAGAAATCCGCAAGATTAAAAGGAAACAGCTAACACTCTCGGTTCCGTATGTTGACAGTCGTATTCTCTTGCCTATTATTTCTTTTGTCAGTGTTAGTCTACACACTAATGCTGAAATCTAAACAGGCAGTCACTGATTTCAAACCAGTTCCATTCCTACATCTGTCTTTAAGTTGCATTTATAAGTAAGTGGAGCAGTTGGGTATGATTTGTACCTAACGTTAGTCAGTCAAATGTTTGTCTAAATATATAGTACATAGTGTTCCTTTCAATGCATAAAAAACATTAAAAAAAAAATTCAGATACTCTAAGACATAGTTTTACACTATAATGCAGTAATGGTCAAGTTTTGTCACATGGTGCAAAGTAGTGTCCATTTGTTATTATGAACCAATGTCTGTAACTTGAATTTTTAATATAACTGGCTTTATGAGAGTTGCTTTGTAATGGCAGGTTGTACCTAAGTCGAATGTTTGTAACCTAGGGACTATGTCTACCTGAAAACAGTGGTTCTCAGCTGGAAGTGATTTTACCCTCTAGGAGACATTTGTCAATATCTGGAGACACTTTTGGTTGTCATGACTAGGTAGCCGAAGAGGAAACACTGCTGGCATCTAATAGGAAGAAGCCAGGGATGCTGTTAAATGTCCTGCTATAATCCCCAAGGTTTTACCAGCCTAATTTCTTTCAGAAGTAAACTACCAGGTCCTCCTTCCTAGTCTGCCTTAGTCTGGAAGCTCTGCTGAAACTTGTCTACCATGGGTGAGCCTGCTGGTACCTATACACCAGTGACATATCTTCCAGCAACAGAGCAACAAGCAAGCCTCCACTGACAGACGAGTGGGGGCTACTCACTCACGCCAAGAAATCTGGAGGACAGTTACTTGGCCAACTGACTGGAAGAGATCCATATTTATACCCATCCCAAAGAAAGGTGATCCAACCAAATACAGAAATTACCAAAAAATATCATTAATATCACATGCAAGTAAAACTTTGCTGAAGATCATTCAAAAGCAACAGCAACAGTATATTGACAAGAAACTGCCAGACATTCAAGCTGAATTCAGAAGAGGATATGGAACCAGGGATGTCATTGCTAAAGTCAGATGGATCTTCACTGAAAGCAGAGAATACCAGAAAGATGTTTACCTGTGTTTCATTGATTATGCGAAGGCATTCAACTGTGTGGATCGTAATATATTATGGCTAACGTTGTGGAGAATGGGAGTTTCAGGACACCTAATTGTGCTCTTAAAGAATCTGTATATGGCTGAAGAGGCAGTCTGCAAACAGAACAAGGGGACACTGCGTGGTTTAAAGTCAGGACAGGTGTGCATCAGGATTGTATCTTTTCACCATACTTTTGCAATCTGCATGCAGAGCAAATAATCTAATAAGATGGATTCTACAAAGAAAAACAAGGCATTGGGATTAGAAGATGACTCATGAACAATCTGCGTTACACAGACAATACCACCATACTTGCTTGCTGGAAATGAAGAAGATTTGAAACACTTACTGATGAAGATCAAGGACCTCAGTCTTCAGTATGGATTGCACTCAACATCAAGAAAACAAAAATCCTCACAACTGGACCAGGAAGCAACATTGTCATGAATGGAGAAAGGATTGAGGTTGTCAAGGATTCCATTTTACCTGGGTCCACAATCAACATTCATGGAAGCAGCAGTCAAGAAATCAAAAGACACATTGCACTGGGAAAATCTGCTGCAAAGGATCTCTTTAAAACATTGAAGACTAAAGATGTCACTTGAAGACCAAAAAGCCCCTGACGCAAGCCGTGATATTTTCACTCACATCATACACATGCAAAAGCTGGACAATGAACAAAGAAGACAGAAGAAGGATTGATGCCTTTGAATTGTGGTGTTGGCAAGGAATGTTGAATGTACCACGGACTGCCAAAAGAACAAACAGATCTGTTCTGGAAGAAGTGCAACCAGGGTGCTCCTTGGAAGCAAAGATGGCAAGACTGTGTCTTACACACTTTGGACATGTTGTCAAGAAGGTTTGGTCCCTGAAGAACGACATCATGCTTGGTAGAGTGGAGGCACAACAAAAAAGAGGAAGGCCATCAATGAGCTGGATTGACACAGTGGCCACAACGATGGCCTTAAGCATAAAAATGGTTGTGGACATGGCGCAGGACCAGGCAGTTGTTTCGTTCTGTTGTTTATAGGATCACTATGAGTTGGAACCGACTCAATGGCAACTAACAACGTAACAACAGCATAATCCACAGGATGGCTTCCAACAACAAAGCATTGTCTGGTCTAAAATACCTTAAAATAGTCATCTTCTTATGTGTCAATTATAGTCTCATTCATTTGTACAGACCCTCAAACTCTCAGGCTTCTTTAAGTCTTATATCTTCTGCAGAACTTCTTAAATGCTATTCTCCAGTTTCTTGGGTTCTTCTGTTTTATCCTTCAAAAACCAGATGTCCCAAATTCCTTCTGTAAATTCTCCCTTGTGTATCTCTAACATACGAACTATTTTTAAAAACAAACAAGAAAAAAAAATTCATTTCTTTCCTGCTGGACAAGTCTTCACTTCATTCCTACCCAAATACCCCTGTCTTAGGCATTTAGTGCTGCTATGAGGTCTGACAGTGAAATTTACAAACTTGCCATCATGAACTTACAGTGGCAGCACTCTACAAACAACTTGGTGAGGTTTCATCACCTTTGTATCAGTGTCTCACAGCTGAGTGACATTCATCATTGTTGTTCCATGTTTCTGTGTGCCGTTGCAAGAATGCTGGAACTTGAATTGGAACAATGAACAAACATTAAATTTTGTGTTAAACTTGGCAGGAGCAGAAGTGAAATCAGGGACTTGTTGGTCCACATTTATGAGGATAATGCCATGAAGAAAACGGCAGTGTACAAATGGATTCGACATTTTTCTGAGGGGAGAGAAAGTTTCATTGATGAAGAGATGTTAAGGCGACCAATAACGAGCAGAACTGATGAAAACATTGCCAAAACTCATCGAATTGTCTGTCAAAATCATTGGCTGACTGAGAAGCATAGCAGACCAAGCAAACATTGATGGAGAAACAGTTAGGAAAATCCTAACTAAAAATCTTGGCACCAGAAAGGTGTTACAAAAATGATCCCAAAGAAGCTCATCAATGAACAAAAGCAAAGGAGAGTTGAAGTTTGCCAAGACCTTTTGGAGAGGCAAGACAATGTTTTGGTCTGTGTTATCACTGGTGACAAAACATGGGTGTACCAATACGATCTTGAAACAAAAAGGCAAAGCACACAGTGGAAGTCAGCCAATTCTCCATGACCAAAAACTTTCCATCAGTCCAACTCAAGAATAAAAACAGTGTTGCTAACCTTTTTTGATATCAGAGGGATTGTTCATTTTGAATTTGTACCAACTGGCCAAACAGTTAACCCAGTTTGCTACTTGAAGTGCTGAAAAAAGACGGCTTGAGAAAGTTAGATGAAAATGACCTGAACTTTTCACTAACAACTCAGGGCTTTTGCATCATAACAATGTACCAGCTCACAAGGCACTGTCCGTGAGGGGACTTTTAGCCAGTAAACAAGTAACTCTAGTGGAACACACTCCCTACTCACCTGAACTGGCCCCCAATGACATTTTTCTTTACCTGAAGATAACAGAATTACTGAAAAGAAGATATTTTGATGACATTCAGGACATCGGTAGTAATACAACAACAGCTGATTGCCATTCCAAGAAAGAGTTCCAAAATTGCTTTAAAGAGTGGACTAGGCACTGGCATCAGTGTATAGCTTCCCAAGGGGAGTACTTCAAGGTGACCTGGTGATATTCAGCAACGAGGTATGTAGCACTTTACCTAGGATGAGTTGCAAGTTTCATTGTCAGACCTTGTATACTACAAGTGGATGGCTTTAAAATGAGAAATTTTATTCTGTCAATCCAGTAAACTCCACGTCCAAACTCACAGCCTCAGCTCCAGGGGAAAGCTTTCTCTGTCAGCTCTGAAAGAAGATCCTTGTCAACCTTCCCCTGGATTGAAAGTTTCCGAGGTATAGGTACCCAAGGTCCTTTCCCAAAGGACCCTCTCTGCTCCGAGCACTGCCTCTTGGTGGTATGAGTTCCCCCAAATCTTTTTGCTAGCTTCTTTCTTTTACTTCTCAAGAGATTGCCTCAAGGCACAATACAATCTCATACATTGAGCCCCACCCCACCAACCCAACTGCTGCACATCCTCCCTCATTAATACCATAGAGGCAGGATTTACAACATGTACAAGATCGCTAAGAGTTGGAATTGACTCACTGGCAATGATTTTTTGTTATTTAGGAATACCACACAGCCAAAATTGCTACACACACTTTTTGGGAGAGACACAATTTAGTACTTGACAACCCCATTGGACTTTACGTGTCTTTAACTTCTGCTTTTCATACTTTGTATTGATTTAGGAAATAGGGAACAAAAATACACAGATCAACTAACAAATGAAAACACTTATTGGCAAAAATACTTATTTTCTAGGATATGCCCCACATTTTGTATTTCAGAGTACAGTCTGCTCCAAAAGTTTCAGTGGAAACAGACATCTTAGGCTCTTGGGGGAATCAGCCAGAGCACTTTAGGGACCACTTGCATTGAAAATTCAGAAGTTTGTATTTGATAGAAGGACTAAGAGGTTTTAGCCTTTGCTGAATTTGAAAACAGACCCCTGTGTTATCCCTGTCATCACTGAGTTCCCTGAAATATCTCACATGATGTGGTAGAAAATGAAAGGTGTAGAACTGTTGAGTTACTGAAACTCTCCAGTACAAGCTCTTTCTCTGTAAAACAAAGGAGTGTCTCCAGGACCTCTTCCGGCTTCAGACTTAGGGTCAGTGTCCACGCATAATAACAAGTGGCTACATTGACCATCTTTCTGGGATAGGTTAAAAGAGTGGCAGCTAAACAGCCAGGACGGGCTAGGCTGTCCATAGCAAGATGTTTCCCTAGAGCTGCTTTATCCCTTCTTCTCTTTCTCTAGTCATATTGTGACCTCATTAAATCATCATCATTACCATCACTATCATCAGCCAAGTGTTAAAATGTTACTTCCTAATCCCCAATCTTCAAAATAATTTTTGAAGGATCAGAGAATTCAAATCATTTCTTTGAGGTTAGACAGAAGAATGATTAGACAGAAGAATGAATGAGGAGATGTCTAGGTATTTGAGGAAGGGAGCTGGGATGGGGTTAAAATGGAAAGGGGAGAATTTCTGAAACAGCACAATCTAGTCTCAGGTTCTGAGTGCTCAAGAAGACAGACCAGCTGTTACAAGCTGAGTCACCTCACTGTCTGACGAGGCCCGTAGCAGTAAATACTACATGGCAGGTTCCCTACTGTCATGGATTGACTTGTGTCTACCCAAAATAAGTGTAGCAATTTGGCTAGCCCATGATTTCTGGTATTGTGTGATATTCCTATAGGCTGGGTGCGCTGCAGTTGTGTTGGTAGGGCAGGACTCAAACTATAAGATTGAGTGTACCTTGAGGCAGTCTTTTGCAATACAAAGGAAATGGAAGCAAGCAGAGAGCTGGGGACTTCATACCACCAAGAAGCAGTGCCGAGTTTGGAAAGGACCTGGGGTCCCAGTACATCACAAACTCCCAGTCCAGGGGAAGAATGATGGCAAGGACTTTTCTCCAGAGCTAGCGGAGAGAGCCTTCCCCTGGTGCTGATGCCCTGAATTCAGGTAATTCCAGGGGAAGTCCTATTGGACTGTGACAAAATAAAATTTCTCTCTTTAAAGCCATCCACTTGTGGTTTCTCCCTGAAAGCAATACTAGATGACAAAGATGCCTACTTTTCATATTTTTTCTCTGTCACCTCTTAAAACTACATACCTGTTACTCTCAAGTTGATTCTGACTCATAGAGACCCTACAGACAGAACTGCCCCATAGGGTTTTGAAGCAGCTGGTGGTAGATTTGAACTGCTGACTTTTTTGGTTAACCGCAGAACTCTTAACCACTGCACCAAATGTCCAGTTTTCTCAGTCTGGGAATATAAATAGCATTATATTACAATCAATCACCCAAAGTCTCTATTTCTGTTCTTCCCTTGTACCCATAGGTGCCACCTCTTCAAAATCCTACCCTCCCCAGCATGAATGGTCTACAAAGAAGCACTTGACGTGTGCTCACAAACCAGTCTGTTCCCTACCATCACTAAATGTTCCTGTCACCTTTTTCCTCTTGTACCTCTTCTTCATTGATGTCTGATAATCATAAAGCTGGAAGGAAGGACAATAATACTACTTTAGATGATGTGTCCTCCTCCCCTTGGAAGTAAATATTGACTCCAGGACACTTCTATTTAGCACCATTTCTCCAAGTGCCAGTGCTGGTCCTCAACGCTTTGTAGAGTCACACAAGACTTTCAGGAAGATAATCCCAGCTTCTGGTACAATTAATTGACTAAGAAAAAATATACACAGAGAGATAGACAGAGACAGAGATTCACAAAATAAACAAGCAACAGTAGAGCTTAAACATCTCTATAAAAGAGAAACATTTTTACAAAATAAGCCATTTGCAAAGAGGCAACTCTGCTTAAAACACAGAAACTTCTATACATTTATTTTCATTTTTCTCCTTCCTGTTACAGAATGTTAAGCAGTTCGTAATCCAAGTATGGCCTCTGCTTTTTATCTGCGTGTATAAATGCCTGTTTCACGGTTTTCCCAGATTAAAAGAACAATGTGTTAATATATTAACTTTCTACCTCTTGTAAAACAGAAATGACCTATAACTTTGAAATCACA
This sequence comes from Heterohyrax brucei, assembly GCA_028571685.1. Taxonomy (NCBI): domain Eukaryota; kingdom Metazoa; phylum Chordata; class Mammalia; order Hyracoidea; family Procaviidae; genus Heterohyrax; species Heterohyrax brucei. Next base: position 166,232,663 of record CM053140.1, read on the forward strand.
GACTTACAATCTACATACTTTTCTGTTTTAGGCTCAGCTGTATAGAGAAACAAAGCAAGTAAAGCATATAAATACATATAGAGAGAAATTTATATCAAGGAAATGGCTTGTGAGGTCTGACAATGAAGTCCACAAATTTAATTGTCCTAAATGCTACACACCTCATTGGTAAATATCACTACAGTCACCTTCAAAGTACTCTCCTTGGGAAGCTATGCACTGATGCCAGTGCCTAGTGCCTGCTTCATAGCAATTTTGGAACTCTTTCTGGAATGGCCATTGCACATAGTAGCAAGGTGGCAAGTTCATGAACTTGTCAAGTTGTCTGTGAGGCAGTTTTTAGCCAGTAGACAAACAACTGTGTTGGAACACCCTCCCTACTCACCTGATCTGGTCCCCAATGATTTTTTTCTTTACCCAGAGGTAAAGGAAATATTGAAAGGAAGACATTTTGATGCATTCAGGACAGCTAGAGTAGTACAACAATAGCTCTGATGGCCATTCCAGAAAACGAGTTCCAAGATTGCTTTGAAGGGTATACTAGGTGCTGTCATTGGTGCACAGCTTCCCAAGGTGAGTACTTCGAAGGTGACTGTAGTGATATTCAGCAATGAGGTAAGTAGCACTTCTAGGATGAGTTCATGAGCTTTATTGGCAGACTTCATATCTTTTTAGGACTTAGAACATCCCAAGTCCATGGGTCAGGATAGAAGGCTCTCCTTCTTCATGTAGCTGAAGTGGCAGGTGAATCCAAGATCAGCAGGTCAGAGAGCAGGGCTCTCACTCACGAATTGCAAAGACCAACAAATCCCAAGATGGTCAGGCAGGACAATAGGTAAGCTAACTCCCAAGAACTTGAGGTCAGACAAACAGGGGCCAGTTGCAGAATGCAGACCAAACCAAAGCCTGCAAACATTGCCAGAATGTACACTTACATCAAATGTAGGCCAAACTCCTAAGAAAACTCCCTTTCAACTGACTGGCTACTAGTATGATATGATCACATCATATCAAATCTCATTGTGAAAGTGATCACATCATACAATTGCCATGCTACATCATAACTGCCAAACCACTGAGAATTATCATCCAGCCAAGATGACACACATCCCTAACAATCACACCTTCCCATGAAGATCTCCAAATTATTAGGGACAAGTTTCAGGCAGCGCTTAGGTTCCAGTTTCTTTGAAGAGTGGGACTTTGGGGAAAGGCATCTGTGACAGGAGGTGACAAACCAAGAGTGAAAGTACAGTGTTAGACCTGGTTCTGAGGAGAATTTGGAGAGCAGTTACAAATACGTACAAGGGTATTTCCTTAAAAATCAGTAGTTAAACTGAAAATGTCATAGAAGACTCCAAGTACCTTGGCTTGAAATTGAGAATGAAGATAGGTTTGGACTACACGGTGAGCAGAAACAGCTGTCAGCCAGAGTCTTTTTCTGGATAACTGTGAAAGGGAGGTGAACACTACTCATTAAGTAGATCTCAGGTTCAGCAAACAAGTCCACACTATCTAATAACAACTTCAGCTTTTCTTACCAAAGAGGGTGATACCAGAGCCAGATTTATACATAAAAAGTTCATACTTATGTAAACTAAAACCTCAGGTTTTCTGGCTGCATATTATACCCATTGATGAGAAGTTTAATTTCTCTATCGTACCACAGTATGTGTTTCAAATAATCTACAAATTTACAACACAATGACATACTGTGTCCCTAGAATATACTGTGGATTCTGACATCTGTTGCTCATGGTTAATTCTGTTTCACAGTCTCTGGAAATTGCCTACACTTGTGGGCCCAATAGCAATACAAATATCTGGCAAAAGATACAGACTAAAAGGGTGAAGGAAGAGTAATTATACTTTATGAAAAAACTGAAAATTAAAAAATAAAATGCTCTGTTAGATGTTAGAAGAAAGAAATCAGGGGGGCAGAGTCAAGATGGCAGACTAGACACACATCTCCTTAATTCTGTCTGAAAACTAAGGCCTGGATTGATAATTAAATGGAGCTTAATGGATACCCAGTGAGTCCTAGGACATGGCATAGGGTTGTCAGTTTTGACTACATGCCATTGAATGGGAAACTGCTTGTCTTTTGCCAAACCTGCTGTGGTTGAACCAGCCCACTACTGTAGACTGAAGGTAGCAGGCATTTTTAACTTCTTTTTCTTTTTGTTGGCCAGCATGTTGGGGACAGACTTAAACAGCAGCTAAGCAGTCCCACAGTGCTAAAATGATCAGCAAGTGAAATAGCTACTTTTTGAGACCATGGCTCTGGACTGAGAGCACCACAACCCCTCCACCCTCTCTTTCGGACCTCTGCCATAGATTCTGCTGTTTCACCAGGGTCGGATGGCTTGATGGGGGTGCCATCTTGTTTGACTGGGAGGTGAAAATACCTAACCAGAGGCCTCAGCAGGGGCTAATTCCCAGGAAGGGAGGCAGTCCCAGCCCAGGGAGCGTTTTTCCAGCAGAAAAGCTGTGTTTAGCACAGTGTGGCCTTATGGGTTGGATATGGAAGGGGATGACAGCAGGCCAGTAGCCTGTCCTACTTTGAACTATATCACAGCATCTGGGGACAGCTGATGAGGTGCCTCTATTGGCAGCTGGGAGGAAGGGCTTACCACAACTGACAGCCTGATTGATTTTGGAAGCAGTGAAATAGCTTTTACCTTTTAAAATAAGACTGCCTGGAGAAATAACTGCAGTGCAGCCCCGTGGCATCTCTTCCAGCCTTTATTGAGCCACATCATAGGGTCGGCTGACAGCCCCCAGTGACTTCATAAATAGGGCCATGTCTTTGTCAGCCAGGGGGTGAAGCCTGCTACCCCAGAGATTCCACTGGGCCCAGTCACTGGCATACACAGAGGTGGCTGGTGATGAACTTCCTTCACAGAACTGTACCTCAGCTCCTGTTAACACAACATCAGAGAAACTAAATAGCCTGTAGATGTGCTGTAAGCAACAAACCCTGGCCAAACACTTAAAAATAATCCACCCATGGCTCCAGAAAACTCCCAAAATAAAGAACCAAAGAACTTCCCAGATGTAGAAGCCTTCCTGAATCTCTGAGAGGTCAAGTACAAAAGAATTACATATAGAGCTGTCCTAGACATTATACAAAATGCAGCAGAGCAAAAAGAAAAAATAAGCAAGAGTTTCGAACTGATGGAACACCAGAATTCTGAAATCCTACAGATCAATAACAAGATTACAGAATTAGACAATTTGATTGAAGAAAGAAATCAAAGAAAGTTCCCAGAGGCTACTTGGGGAACATTATTAAGGCCTTGGACTCTTTGGATAGAGAAAATATCCTCACCCTTTGTCAACCACCATACTGGTACCAAGGCACTTTTTCCATGCAGGTACATACCATGCTTCACTTCTGTTGTATGCACAGGGCCTGACTCTCAAGTTGACCATATACGCACATAGGTGGGTACATAGGTACTTGGTGAAACACCAGATTCTGACGACTTGCTTTTCTAGTTGTCCCATCTGCTGTCACTCCCTGGATGGGATGTGTATCAGTGGTCCTCAAGTTCACCCTTACGCTCATTGATTCACTAGAAGGATGCACAAGACTCAGAAAAGCTGTTATGCTCATGAGTATGGTTTACCACAAGAAAAAAAAAATGCTGCAGATTAAGATCAGCAAAGTGTAAAAAGGTGCATGAATGATAGCCAAGAGAAGCCATGTGCAAGTTTCCAGGTGTCTCTTCCCAGTGGAATATACTCAGTGGATATATTCAGTTCTCCAAGCAACAACATATGATTACACATGCAAAGTGCTGCCAAAGGAAACCTCACCTGAGGCATATGCACATCCGTGTTCACTGAAGCAGTGTTCACAAGAACGAAAAGATAGAAAGAACCTAAGTGCCTATCAGTGGATGAGTGGATAAACAAATTGTGGCTCGTACATACAGTAGAATACTATGCAACTATAGAGAATAATGAGGAGTCTGTAAAACACCATATAACATGGTTAAATCTGAAGGACACTATGCTGAGTAAAGTAAGTCAATTACAAAAGGGCAAATAGTATGTGGTTCTACTTTCATAAAAAGTCAAGAATATATACAGACAGAAAGTAATACTCTTTGATGGTCACCAGGGATGGGAGACAGAGGGAGAGATGATCACTCTGTAGACAGTACCTGCTGCTGTCAAGTGGATTCTGACTCATAGCAACCCTATAGGACAGAGTAGAACTGCTCCACAGAGTTTCCAAGACATTCCTGGAAGATTTGAACTGCCGACCCTTTGGTTAGCTGATGTAGCACAGTAGACAGTGGTTAGTTCCGGTGATGTGAGAGGCGGAACACAATATGGGGGTAGACAGCACAACTTGACCAAGGGAAATGACACTGAGATACACACAGAATAAAGGACATTTATGGTAAATGTTATAACATACACAAATTTGCAACAATGATAACAACCAAAAAATAAGTGTGTGGGTACATGGGTAGATATGCATGTTATATGTGGATAGGAAGGTATGTATGAGTACATTCTCATTCACATATAGGAATATCTGTAGGCATAAGCATATACATGTTTAGATGTGCTGCATGTATATTCATACAGATAATAAAACACACAGAGGACACAATTATGGAGATTTCTTAGATCCAAACACCTCACAGAATTATTTAACTGGGTTGAGGAACTTGAGACCATAGTCTTGTGGGACAATTCAATAAATTTGAATAACACAGTTCATGAAGATAACATTCTACATCCTAATTTGGTTAGTAGTGTCGGGGGTTTTAAAAGTGTGGCAGTGGCAATCTAAGATACAACTACTGGTCTCTTCCCTTCTGGAGCAAAAGAGAGTAAAGGAATCCAAAGACTCAAAGAAGAATCTAGTCGGCAAGACTAATAACTCACACAAACCACAGCCTGATGTAATCTAAGACCAGAAAACCTCTAAACTGTTAGATTCTGCATCTCGGGACTGTAACTCCAGTTCTCACTGCAACTGCCAGAGGACTCTACAGAATTTAGGCTCACAGTTCCATACCCTAAACAACTGAAATCACATCCTGTCCTACTGTCTTGCCCCTTTGTCCTCTGCTTCATCCTCATACTGTGCAGTGTTTAGTACACCTGAATCATAATAAGAAGCAACAAATTTTTCATCTTGTCAGATCTAATGATAATAACACCACTTCTCTGTTTATGAGCTTTCACTAATAACTCACTCCACTGTCTCCAGAGCCAAGCCAAGCCAAGTGCCACCATCGACTGTCTCCAGAACAAAGTTCAAATTCCTGAGCACAATATCCAAGGCCTTCAGTCACCTTCCCTAAATTTTTCCAGCTTTGTCTTTGTCTTACACCATTCCTATTACTTGAAATGCATTTTCTTAATTTTGCCTTTGAAGTCTGCCTGTTCAGAACAATGCTAATACAATTTCCACGAAGCATTTCATGGAAACTAGTCACAATATCTGTTGGGGTCCCATAGGGTTTAATTTATATTTCCATCCTACCTCTGTTGCCCTGTTTATAGAGTTAGCTCTGTGTGTGACTTCTTACCTCTCTCTAATTAGAGAGTAAACCCACAGTGCAAACAAATGGTGGCTGAATTGTTGAAGACAGGAGATGTCAGTGAAGAATCATCAATAGCAAGGATGTGGGTGGAGCAGACCACGCTCACAATAAAGAGATGCAAGAAAGGCAGTTGGAGGGGGATTAGAGAAAACGTGTGAGGGCAATATGCCAAAGGGAGCTTGTTAGTGCCACAGCAATCAAGCTGGGCTTCTAGGGGCCTGGGAAATCCAGCAGAGTTACTGGTGCTGGGAAGATGTCTGCTCTTCTGAGAGGATGTGGACTTTAAGCCTAGACTGATCTAAGAAATACTAGTGGTGTAGTGGTTAAGTGCTATGGCTGCTAACCAAAATGTTGGCACTTCAAATCCACCAGGTGCTCCTTGGAAACTCTATACAGAAGTTCTACTCTGTCCTATAGGGTCACTATGAGTAAGAATTAACCCAATAGCAGTAGGTTTGTTTGTTTGGTTGGTTTTTTGATCTAAGATTAACTGACTCCACAGCTTAATGGAGAAGTATAGAGCATGTTGCCTTTAAGACACAAGAAAATAGAGGTCATTTATAGCTGTGCTTCCCTCCTCCTCTCACCACTAGTTAGCAGAGCTGAGCACAGGCTCCACATCTATGTATTGTCCCAAGTCAAGGAGGAGGGGCTAGGGAGGGAGGAGATCCCTAACTACATACCTGTAAACCCAATGCATAAGACAACGGGATTCCTCCAGCAGGCTTCTCGGAGGTGGAGGAAGTCCCATTCTTTGGGGTTGTGAAGAACAAGTAAGCCTTGGGGCAAGACAAACATGTGCCTTAACTCCATTTTCTGCCACAATTCCTTCTAAAACAAATTTCTCAGCTTTTCTGTCATCCCTGCTAGTCTTTTTTTTTTCTTTCTCCCTTGTTCATTCTTTATCTCCTCTTCTCCCTTCTCCTTTCTCCTTCCTCCCATATCCGGGTTTTACCTTGTCCTTAATAATTGTTTCAAAACCCAGTGTAACAACTTCCTTACTTCAGGCTAATGTTTACACACGTAATTCCTTCCCTAGAGGCATGTGGAGTCAGGAGTCGGGAATGAACACTCTGAGACTTGAGTGCTCTTAGCCCACTGTGGCTACTATGCTCGACCACTACAGTTGAGGTAGAAGTGCAAAAATTCACTATTTGGTTAGTTTGGCTTTGAACAGCCTCCAAAGGAAATTAGCACTCCATTTATTTAATTTATCTTTTGTAGATAACTCTCCTAGCAAGCAAACACCTAAGATGCTACTCAATGACCAGAGATGAGAGCCTGTAATTCAGACTTGAATGAGGGCAGTTGTCATTGCACATCTCTTCTCTATTGAGGCACAAGTGTTGCCTTTCAGCCCTCATCAGCTTTCTTCACTGTTATTTCATTATCACCGAAGACTCTGTGGATTACACATCACTTTACCTTGCAGGCTCACCACAGGGAAAGAATGTGCTGGTCAACCAATTTGAGAGTCATTCATAATGATATTTCTCACACTAAGTTAAAAACTTGGAATGTGGCTTAGAAAGGAAAAGGGAGAGATAATATAAGATTGGAAAAGACTGCACTATATACTCTGTTTTTTGAACCCACTCTCAGCTCACCACCCATGTATTTTTATCTAAATGACATCCTAAAGGGTAAAGAATAAAAAGCTTACAAGTGGAAATAGGGAAAAGCTTTCCTTGAGCTATTATGGAATCTAGGCATCCAGGATCACTTTGAGTCATAATTGACTCGATAGCAATGGGTAGGATCAGTAGTGTGATTGAGCCTGGGGCCCTGTCTAAGCACTGATTGAGGGAGATACCACCTTTGAATTTATCATTTACTTCCCCAAATCACTGCCTGTTATTATAGAAAGAATTCAGTAAACTAGTGACAGTAATTTATCTTTCCTTAATATGCCTGGATAATCTAACTCCTAGAACTTAATAAAAAGAAAAAGAAGTCCCTCTTGGGATACAGAAATAAGATGAACCCCTGGTTCTGGCACATTTTCCCTAGGTTTGAAGATTACTGTGCATGATTTGATGTGTAACTCCCCATCTTTCATGGTGGGGGAAATTTGGGTCCATGAAAAGAAAACAACAAAAAGACGCTGCAGCCCAAGTTTGAGAACAGGGCTTAAACATTTATCTGTGTCCTGCTTTCCACAACTGTCCATTAAACAACCAGATTTTCTTGCTCTAGCTGCCTCTAGGCTTTTGTATCAGGAGTGGGAAGCTTATCTCCAACTGGCTTACTATTTCCTACTATCCAGGCTGAAGACATGCCTGATTGATAATGATTAATTTACTTTCTCCTAATAAGAGAGATAAGCTAGAAAATAAACCATTCTTCTTGCTGGATTTGGTTCATCAATATAGAGTTGGATTGGATTGAATTGTGCTGCCCAAAAAATGTGTATTTCAGTTTGGCTGGGCCGTGATTTCCTAGTATTGTGTGATTTGCCTTTCTGTTGCAAATTCTACTCCTATGATGCTAATAAGGAAGAGTGGGCAGCATTTGCGTTAGTGCAGCCAGACTTAATCTACAAGCTTAGTTTGTGTTTTGAGACATAAGAGAGATAAGAGATGGTGGATGGCGGTACTCATACCACCCAGAAAGCAGTGCTGAGAACAGAGCTGGTACTTTGGACCTGGGATCCCTACATGGAGAAGCTCCTACTCTGGGAGTGCGGATCTGAATTTGGACTTTTAGCCTATATTGCTGTGGGTAAACATATTTCTCTTTATTAAAATTATCCACTTACGGTATTTCTGTTATAGCAGCACTATAAAACTAAGAGGAAACCCTGGTGGTATAGTGGGTTAAGTGGTACATAAGTTTGGCAGTTCAAATCTCCAAGACTCTCCTTGGAAACTCTATGTGGGCAGTTCTACTATGACCTAAAGGATCACTGTGAATCAGAACTAACTTGAGAGCAGTGCGTATATGACTAAGATGAAAGCTATATTTGTACTTACAAAAAAAAAAACCCCACTGCTGTCAAGTTGAGCTTGACTCACAGTGACCTTAGAGGTTGGGGTAGAACTGCTCCATAGAGTTTCCAAGCAGTGCCTGGAGGATTTGCTGCACCACCAGAGTTTCTTTTGTACTTATAGCGTATTAAAATTGTTTAATCCTTTTTTTCCCCCAAAATATATGGTCTATCTGGGACCTTGTCTAATGTGAGTACTTGGTTATGGTAGCTGGGTACCATCTAGTTCTTCTGGGATCTCACTAGTGGAGGCTGTGTTTCATGTGGTCTACTATTCCTTTGGTTAATATTTTCCTTGTTCTTTGGTATTCATTCTCCTTTGACCCAAAAGGATGGGACCAATAGAAGTATCTTAGATGGCCCCCACAGAGCTTTTAAGACCCCAGATGCTACTCATCTAAACAGGGTATAGAACATTTTCTTTATGAACTGTGTCATACCGATTGACCTAGATGTCCCCTAAGACCATGGGTATTGGCCCTCAGCCCCAATAACTTGGTCACAGAACACATTTTGATGTGTCTAAGGAACTTCTGTGACTTTGCCTTCTTCAAATTGTGCTGACTCTCTCTGTATTGCATGTTCTCTTCCCCCTTTCATCAAAGTTAACACTTGTCTACCATCTACTTTGTAATTTTCCCTCCTTAGCCCTCTCCTGCTTCATGATCATCAGACTTTTTTTTTCCATGTGTATACATTTTCTTGGGTTTTTCTTGATAGTAGTCTCATACAATATTTGTCCTTTTGTAATTGACTTGAGTCACCTAGTGTAATGCCCTCCCGATTCATCCATGTTATGAGATGTTTCACAGATTCACCATTGTTCTTTACTACTGGGTAGTATTTCATAGCATGTTGATGGCATTTAGGCTGTTTCAATCATTTTGTTATTGTAAATAATGGTGGAATGATCATGGGGTACAGATGTTGATTTGTGTGACAGTTCTTAATTCTCTAGGATATATTCCTAGGAGTGGAATTGATGGATCTGCATTTATCTTAATCAACAGTTGATAATGATGAACTAAAATGTACTGCGCACTCACTATATGTCAGGTATAGTTCTAAGTACTTTATATGTATTACTATACACAACTCTGTGGATATATACAATTATTTCCTCTAGCTTATAGATAAACAAACTGAAGAAGAAACTGAATCATTATGTTATGTAAAAAGACTCTTTCTATTCAATTAGTGATACATCCTTTTGCCTATTGGAAATTTTATTGTATTACTTCTTTATACTTCTATCCTTTCATTCATTTTATTTTCTCTTTATAGAATTTAAATTTTAGATTTTCTGAATTGGTAGTATAAAATAATTTTTAAAGACGAGCAATCTCTTCATTGCAAACACATTATTTTAAAAACAGAAGGAGAGGTTATACATGTGGAATTCACCAGACAGAATATATGGGAATCAAATCTACTACCTCTATGGAAAGAGCCAATGGGAAAATTCAGTGTCATCAGTTAGAACAAGGCCAGAGGCTGACCATGGAACAGACTACGAATTATTAACATGTAAGTTCAAGCTGAAACTAAAGAAAATTAAAACGAGTGCATGAGAGTCAAAGTACAACCTTCAGTATATCTCACCTGAATTTAGAGATCATCCCAAGAACATATTTGATATATTAAGCACTAGTCAATGAAGCCCAGATGAGTTACTGAAGGACGTCATACACAAAGAAAGTAAAAGGTCATTAAAAAAACAGGAAAGAGAAGACCAAAAGGAATGTCAGAAAACATTCTGAAACTAATTTTTAGATGTAGAGTAGCTAATCTAAATAGAAGAAATAATAAAGTAAAAGAGCAAAAGAGAGGATTTCAAAATGCCTTCTAGAAGAAGGTCATTACTGCCAATCTTCCCATGAACTAGGGACATCTGAGGTACAGGGACCCCAATTCCAAATGACATGCCGTGCTTCTTTCCAGATGATATGAGGTCACTGACACACTGCTTGCTTGTTTGCTTGCTTGCCTTGCTTTTATATTGCAAGAGACTATCTCAAGGGACAATATACTCTTATAGACTGAGTCCTGCATTACCAACACGACACACTGCCCATTCTCCCTTACTAGCATCTTAGAGGCAGGATTTATAACATATAGGAACATCACATAATACTGGAAATTATGGCCTAGGCAAATTGCTGCACTCATTTTCTGGGGCACACAATTCAATCTACAACGCTCACCTATGCCCGTAAATTGGAAAGACAGCCTACCAGGCCAACTAACTGGAAGAAAACCACGTATGTGTCCATTTCAAAGGAAAGATGATCCAACAGAATGCAGAAATGATTGAATAGTATCATTAATATCACATGCAAATAAAATTTTGAAGGCCATTCAAAAACAATTGCAGTAGAATACTGTCAGGGAACTGCCAGGATATCCTGGACTCAGAATATCCTCTTCCCAGCAAATGATATCTTTGATACTGTCAGATAGATCTTGACTGAAAGCACAGAACACCAAAAAGATGTTTATCTGTGTTTTATTGACTATGCACAAGAATTCAACTGTATGGATCTTAATAAATTATGGCTAACATTGAAAAAAATGGGAATTCCAGAACACTTAATTGGGCTCATGTGGAACCTGTACATAGACCAAGAAGAAGTCAGTCAAATAGAACAAGGACACTGCAGGGTTTAAATCAGGAAAGGTGTTTGTTAGGGTTGTATTCTTTTACCATACTTATTCAATCTATATGTTAAGCAAATAATCTGAGAAGCTGGACCACATGAAGAAGAACATGACATCAGGATTGGTGGAAGACTCATAGAAACCCACCATAAGCAGGTGGCACAGTCTTCCTTAAAAGCAAAGAGTATTAAAGACCACAGCCTTCAGTACAGATTATACCTCAATATAAAGAAAACAAAAATCCTCAAAACTGGACCAACAAACAACATTGTGATAAATGGAGAAAAGACTGAGATTGTCAAGAGTTTCATTTTATTTGAATCCACAATCAACATCCACGGAAGCAGCAGTCAAGAAATCAAACAACATATTGCACTGGGAAAATTTGCTGCAAAAGATCTCTTTTAAAGTGTTTAGAAAGAGGCACAGCTAAGATCGCAGAGTAGCCACATACATCCTGTGATCCCTCTAATGACAAAGAACCAGAACAATAGCTGAATGGATTATATAGGACATTCTAGGAGCCCTGAATATCAGAAAGAAAGTTGAAAGATCAGACTGGGCAACAGGGAGCGGGGAGCAGGTCCAGAAGCAACTAGTTCACCCAGAATTAATTCTGTACCTTGCAGAGGTACCCTCACCACCAGCAGTGGTGTTGGTGGCAGTAGTGCCATGAACAGGCAGCAGGGCAGCAAGAAGAGCACATCTGTCTCAGCAGGGAAGCTGTATAGCTTTGGATAGTCACACCTACAGAATCACAGTGTTCTTCCATTTCAGCAACACTAAACTAAATGCTTGAAAACTTGTGCAGATTTAAATCTTTTTCTCAACCTTTCCCCAGTGCTCCCCTCTCCTGTCAGCTTTATACAGGCTCCAAATTCTGACACACTACCTAAGCCAGAAATGAGACACTTTATGCATGACCTGAGATATTCTCTTGGACTTGGAAAGGTAAACAAAAGGGAGAGGGGAAGGTTTTCCAGCTCTCCTGCCCCAAGAACTCGCTGGGACCTTTCTCTAACCACCCAGTGATAGTGCACTAGAATGTCTAAGTCTTCAATAATCAAAGCAGCTCACATGACCAGCCTATTTAGACACTTAAAAACTAAACTAAATATGTACAAGGTTTGACAATTAAGTTCACAACCTTAATTGTTCTGAGTGCTACATACGTCATTGCTGAATATCACTATGGTCACCTTTGAAGTACTCTCTTTGGGAAGCTATGCACTGATGCCGGCACCTAATCTATCCTTCAAAGCAATTTTGGAACTCTGTGCGGCAAGCTGACAAGTTCATGAACTTAATGTACACTTGTCTGTGAAGGAATTTTTAGCTGGTAAACAAATAACTGTATTGGAACACCCTCCCTACTCACATGATATAACCCCCAGTGGCTTTTTGTTTACTCAAAGATAAAGAAAGTATTGAAAGGAAGACATTTTGATGACATTCAATACATCAAGGGTAATACAACAACAGCTGTGATGGCCATTCCAAAACAAGTGTTCCAAATTGCTTTGAAGGGTGGACTAGGTGATAGCATCAATGCACAGCTTCCCAAGAGGAGTACTTCAAAGGTGACTGTAGTGATATTCAGCAAGGAGATATGTAGCATTTTTTTCTAAGATGAGTTTGCAAACTTAATTGGCAGCCCTCATATGTTACAACACAATGAGAAAACATAAACAAATTACAACTTTCTGATGGCTCAGAGACAAGAGTCAATTTCAAATCATTTTAAAAAACAGACCACAATGGCTCTAGAAAATTCCCAAAACAAACAAACAAATAATTCCAAATGGAGATTTCCTGAAATTATTGGAGGTAGAACACAAAAGAGTAACGTTTAGAGATCTTCTAGACATTATGAAGGAGATTAGGAAAGAGCAGCACAGCACAGTGAAAAGTTGAACAGGCTACTAGAAACACTTGAGCAACAACAACCTGAAATTCAGAAGATTAATGATAAAATTACAGGATTAAACAATTCAGTAGAAAGTCAAAGGAGCAGAATTCATGCAATGAAACAGAATTAGTGAGACTGAAGACAAAGCAACTGATACCAGCATATTTGAGAAAAAAAATCAAATAAAAAAATTTTTAAAAATGAAAAATCATTGAGAATTATTTGGAATTCTATCAAGAGGAATAATTTATGAGTAGTAGTGGCACCAGAACAGGGAGGAATACCAGAAAACACAGAGAGAATATCTGAAGATATGTTGACAGAAAACTTCTCCAATATCATGAAAGATGTGAAGATATCTATCCAAGATGCTCACTGAACTCCAGACAATGTAGATCCCAAAAGAAAGACATCAAGATATTTTATAACCAAACTTACCAAAACTAAACATCAGGAGATGTTTTAAAAGGCAGCTAGATTTAAACAGACAAAAAAATGACCTACAAAAGAGACTCAGTAAGACTAAGCTTGGATTAGTCAGCAGAAACCATGAAGGCAAGAAAGCAGTGGCTGATATAATACAAAGCCTTGAAGGAGAAAAAACTGTCAGCCAAGAATTAAGTGTCTTGCAAAAGTGCCTCTTAAATATGATGGTAAAACATTCCCAGATGAAGAGAAGCTTAGAGTATTTGCAAAAACCAAACTGAAATTTTGAAACAGAAACAGTGCAGGAAATTCTTTGATTAGAAATCAATAACATCAGATATATACTCAAGCATACAATGCAGGACAGAGCATCAGATTCCAACATAGAGAAGGAAAACACAAAAATAAATCAAAGTTAAAACACTAAAAATGGAGAAACAGAGATCTCAGTGTGAAAATGATACTGTATCAAAAAGAGGCAAAAATGTATTTATAGATATCTGTTATATAGAAAGGAAGTCAAGACAATGCAAAGGAATTAAAGACTGGTTTAAGCTTAGAACTTTAAGGGTAAGTATTAAGGTAACTGCAAAGAAAACAAACAATCCTACATATCAAAATAATAAACAAAATCAATAACTCTCAACAAACATAAAACTAGCAACAATGAGAAAGATGAAAACCCATAAAGAAAAATGACTCAGCACAGAAAATTAAGTAGGGAAAAAACTGCCAACAACACAAAAAAAAGGATACCAAAATGACAGCACTAAATTCATATTTATCAATACTAACATTGAATGTAAATAGGTTAAATATACCAAAAAATACAAAGAGAGCAGACTGGATTAAAAAAAAAAACGCAATCCATCTATATGGTGCCTACAAGAGACACACTTTAGATATAAAGATACAAACAAACTGAAATTCAAAGGATAGAAAAGTATATACTAGTATAGATTCTTTAGGATTCTCTGTGTATACAATCATATCATTTGCAAATAGGGAAATTTTTACTTCTTTGCTAATGAGGATGCCCTTTATTTCTTTGTCGTGTCTAGTTGCTCTGGCTAGAACTTCTAGCACAGCATTGAACAGAAGTGGTGAGAGTGGGCATCGTCGTCCATTTCCTATTCTCAAGGAGAATTCTTTCAGTATCTCTCCATTCAGGATGATGTAGGTGGTTGGCTTTGCATAGATGTCCTTTATTGTACTGAGGAATTTGCCTTCTATTCCTATTTTGCTAAGAGTTTTTAGCATGAATGGGAGTTACCTAGTGCCATCGAGTCGGATCTGACTCATGTTTTGGACTTTGTCAAATGCCTTTTCTGCATCAATTGACCAAATTAGGTGATTTTTGTCTTTTGTGTTATTTTATGTGGTTGAACTCATTAATTGTTTTTCTGATGTTGAACCAGCCTTGCATCGCTGGTATGAATCCAACTTGGTCATGATGAATTATTTTCTGGATATGTTGTTGAATTCTATTGGAAAGGATTTTGTTGAAGAATTTTGCATTTAGGTTCACAAGTGATACTGGTCCATAGTTTTCCTTTTTTGTGGGATCTTTCCCTAACATTGGTATCAGGGTTATGCTGGCTTCATAGAACGAACGTAGGAGTGTTCCATCCCTTTCTATGTTGTGAAATAGTCTCAGTAGTGCTGGAATTAACTCTTCTCTAAAAGTTTGGTAGAGTTTCTAGTGAAGCCATCTGGGCCAGGGGTTTTTTGGTTGGTAGTTTTTTTGAAAATTTTTTTCAATCTCTTCTTTTGTGATGGGTTTATGAAGTTATTGCTCTTCTTGTGATCATTTTGATAGGTGATATGAATCTAGAAATTTGTCCATTTCCTCCAGGTTTTCAAATCTGTTAGAGCACAGTCTTTCATAGTATTCTGTTATGATACTATTGATTCTGTTGGATCTGTTGTAACATTTCCCATCTCATTTCTTATTCAGGTTATTTATTTCCTCTCCTGATTTTCTTTTGTAAGTTTAGCCAGTGGTTTATCAATTTTGTTGATCTTCTCCAAAAATCAGCTTTTGGTTTTGTTAATTTTTCAATTGTTCTTCTATTCTGTAATTCATTTAGTTCTTCTCTAATCTTTATGATCTGTTTTCTTCTAGTGCCTGAGGGGTTCCTCTGTTGCTCTCTTTCTTCTTGTTCAAGCTGTAGGGCTACTTCTTCGGTTTGGGTCCTTTCTTCCTTCTGAATGTGTGCATTTATGGAGGTAAATTGACCTCTGAGCACTGCTTTGGCTTTATCCCATAGGTTCTGGCAGGATATGTTTTCATCCTCATTTGATTCCAGAAATGTCTTTATTTTGTCCTTGATTTCTTCTATAACCTATGGGTTTTTGAGCAAGGTATTGTTCAGTTTCCGTGAGTTCCAATTTCTACCTGTGATTTTTCTGCTGTTGATTTCAGCTTTTATGGCTTTATGGTCAGAGAAGATGCTTTACAATAATTTGATCCTTGGATTTTTTTTGAGAATTGTTTTATGTCCTAACACATGGTTTATTTTGGAAAATGTTCTATGTGCATTGGAGAAGAAGGTGTACTTATCTGTTAATGGGTAGAAAGTCCTATATATGTTGATGAGTTCTAGTTGGTTAATTGTCACAATAAGATCTTCTGTATCTTTGCTGAGCTTTCGTCTAGATGATCTGTCTATTACTCAAAGTGGAATGTTGAAGCCTCCAACTATTATTGTGGAGTAATCTATCTTATTTTTCAATGTAGTCAGTGTTTGATGTATTCAGGTGCTCTGGTATTTGGGGCATAAATATTTAATATTGTTATGTCCTGCATATGTATTGAACATTTTAGCAATAAATAGTGACCATCCTTGTCCGTGATGGTGGAATTTACATTAAAATCTATTTTATCTGAGATTAGTATTGCTACTCCTGTTCTTCTTTGTATGTTGTTGGCCTGGTATATATTTTCCTATCCCTTCATCTTCAGTTTGTTCATGTCTTTAAGTCTAAGGTGTGTTTTCTGTAAGCAACGTATAGATGGGTCATGTATTTTGATCCAGAATGTCACTCTCTGTCTTTTTATTGGAGTTTTCAGTCTGTTTACATTCAGTGTAATTATTGACAGGTTTGTGTTTAGTGCTGTCATTTTGATGCACTTATTTTTGTGTTGTTGACATTTTCTATGTTGTTCTTAATATTCTCTTCTGGGTCATTCTTCTTTATGGGTTTACTTTTCATCTTTTTCAGTGTTGGTTTAGTGTTTGTTGACGCTCCTGTATTATGTTTCTTATTTTGATATGTTGCATTGTTATTCTGCTTTATGGCTACCCCTCCATTCTCCCTTACTATTCTAAGTTTAAACCAGAGTTTAACATCTTCATATCTTTTTAATTTCCTCTCCATCTGAAAGGGTTGTGACTATTGTAATATATCCCTTTTTTTAGAGTGATGATGTCATAGCTTTTGTGTTATGGGATCACTGGTTCCCTTCTTTTAGTATTATGGCTTTGATTGGGCTTTGTGACTTCCCTAACAGAGTAGGCTTCTGGATGCTGAGTATACACTTAAAATTTTTGTTTTTCTAAACAAAGAGCTTCTTTTAGTATTTCTTATAGTTTTGGTTAGGTTTTTACAAAGTCTTTGAGCTTCTGTTTATTTTTAAATGTCTTAATTTTATCCTCATATTTGAAAGACACTTTTGCAGGATATATAATTCTTGTCTGGAAGTTTTAATCCTTCAAGGTTTTGAATGTGTCATCCCACTGCCTTCTTGCCAACATTGTTTCTGCTTAGAAGTCAGAAGAAAGCCTATAGGGCCTCCCTCTGAATGTTAGCTTTGCTTTAAGCTTCACTGTCTTTAACACTCTCTGTTTATGTTTCATTTTATTAAGCGTGATCATTATATGTCTTGTTGTCTTTGTTTTGGGATCTAGTTTTTGTGGTGCTGAATGCACACTGTGAATATATACTCTTCTTTCATAATTTCAAAGAAGTTTCCTGTCAGCAACTCTATAATACTCTCTATATTTTCATCTATCCCTGTGTGTTCAGAAACTCTATTTGTAGACTATTTCTCTTAATAGAGTCCCTGTTCCTTAATGCTTTTTCATTTTTCTTATTTGTTTTCTCTGATTTCTCTTCATAAATGTTTGTGTCAGTTTCTCTGCTTTCAAGCTCACTAACTCTGGCTTTCATCTCCTCTATTCTGCTCTTTTGGCTTTGGATTGAATTGTCTAATTCTGTAATTTTGTCATTGATTTGTTAGATTTCAGATCATTGATGTTCTGTCTGTTCAAACAGCTTACTTAATGTTTCATTTTGTTCCATTTCATTTTGTTTAAATTCTAGGAGGGCTCTGTACATAATTCTTTTGTACTCAACCTCTGGTATTTTCAGAAAGGCTTCTTCATCTGGAAAGTTTTTTGATTCTTTGTTATGGGAATTTTCTGGAACCATGGTAGCCTGCTTCTTTAAATGGTTAGCTATTGATTGTTGTCTTTACACCATTTAGAAGCTGTTCAGTTTCTCCAGTGTTACCTATACAGGAGCTGAGGAGTAGTTCTAAGAAGAGAATTGGTCACAAACCACCTCTATGTAGTCTAGTGACTGGCACCAGGTAAATTCTCTGGGGTGGCAGGCTCTGCCTCCTGGCTGGCAAAGATGACACCCTACTTATGGGGTCACTGGGGGGCCATCAGCCAACACTATAATGTGGATCAGTGAAGGGTTGAGGAGATGCTTCCAGGCCACTCAGTAGTCAGTTCTCCAGGAGCTCTTATTTGAAAAAAGTACTTTACTGCTAAACAAGAAGCTGTCCAACAGCTGCCAAAATCAGTCAAGGCCTCAGGTGTGGCAGGCCCCACCTCTGGCTGACAACAAAAGGATCTCATAGGCCATCCCCAGATGCTATGATGTGGTTCAAAGCTGGGAGGAGCTATGGCCTTGCTGCCATCCTCTGTCGGGCCCTACCCATAACTCTGGGTACCACAGTCCTGAACACAACTTTTCTGCTGGAGATGCACTTTCCAGACAGGATCTGCTTCTCAGTGTGAATATTAGCCCCAGATGAGACCTCTGGATTTGTGACTGTGCCTCCCAGATGACCAACATGGAGTCCCACCTATGTTGCCCTTCCTGCCGTGAAACAGCAGAATCTATGATGCAGCTCAGAAAACAGAGGGTGGAGGCACAGTGGTGCCCTGAGTCAGCAGCCAGACTCTGAGTATGTTTCTATCCCAAGTACAGTCTCTCTGCAGTGCTACACGCTGTTTACTTAAGCTGGCTCATGCCCAGTCCTCACCTCCCAGATAACAAAGAAGGTGTCAGTACCTGTAGTCCTCCCAAACAGCGAGTCAGCAGAACCAGGACTCAGCATGCTGCTGCCTCATTTTTGAGAGAGGTAGTTACCCCATTACTGGCACCTAGTCCAATCTGACAACCGTATGCTGGATCCTTGGGCTCCTGGGATGTCCATGCTGCTTCATTCACTTATCATTTCAGGCCTTAGTTCTCAAAGAGAATGGAGGAGATGAGTGTCTAGTCCATCATATTGGCCCCACCCATCTCAAATGCATTTTTTAATGAGATAGAGAGACCAATCACCAAATTTATGTGGAAAAGGAAGATGCTGCAGATAAGCAAAACATTACTAAAGAAGAAAAACAAAGTGGGAGGCCTCACAGTACCTCACTTCAGAACCTATTATACTGTCACAGTAGTCATAATATTCTGGTACTGGTGCAAAAATAGATGCATAGACCAATGGAACAGAATAGAGACTCCAGATATAGCATCATCCAGCTGTGAACAGCTGATATTTAACAAAAGTTTGAAGTTTGGCAACTGGGGAAAAAAAAACAGTCTCTTCAACAAATGGTGCTGGTAAAACTATTCATCTGCAAAAAAATGTAATGAGACCCATATCTCACACCATTCACAAAAACTAACTCAAAATGGATCAAAGGTCTAAATATAAAATTTAGAACCAAAAAGATCATGGAAGAAAAAACAGAGATAATGCTGGGAGCCCTAACACATGGCAAAAACAGACTTCAAAATATTACTAACAATGCACAAATACCAGAAGGGAAAATTTTAACTTGGAACTCCTAAAAACCAAACAATAATGCTCATCCAAAGACTTCATTAAGGCAGTAAAAAAGACTTTACCTATAGATTTGGAAAAAAATTTGACAAACATGAATCCGATTGGCATCTAATCGCCAAAGGTGCTACAAAACCTCAACATGAGAAAGACAAATAACCCAACAAAAAATGGGCAAAGTATATGAACAGACAATTCACTGAAGAAGACATCCAGGCAGCTAAACGATAACTGAGGAAATGCAATCATTAGCAATTAGAGAAATGCAAATCTGAACTATAATATGATATGATCTACCTCAGATAGCATTAATCCAAAAACAACAAAATAACAAATGTTGGAGAGGTTGTGGAGAGACTAGAACTCTTCTACACTGCTGGTAGGAATGTAAAGTGGTATGACCCCTTTGGAAATGAATGTAGCATTTCCTTAAAAAATTAGAAATAAAAATATCATATGATCCAGCAACCCCACTGCTTGGAATATATCATAGAGAAATAATGGCTGTCGCAAAAACAGATGCATGCATACCAACATTTATTGCAGAACTGTCCACAATAGCAAAAAGATGGAGTCAGCCTAGGTGTCCATCAACAGATGAATGGATAAACTGTGGTATATTCACACAGTAGAGTTCTATGCGATGAAGAACAAAGATTATCTTAGGAAACATCTGATAAAATGGAGTCATCTAGAAGACATTATGCTGAGTGAAATTAGTCATAAAAGGACAAGTATTGTATGAGACCACTATTATAAGCACTCAAGAAAAGGTTTAAGCACAGAAGAAAATAATCTTGGTGGTTACAAGGAAGGAGAGGGGGGTGAGGGGTATTCATAGATTGTGTGTAGTAGATAGGAATTGGGTTAGGTTAATGAAATGACATCAAGCAGTAGAAGGGAGGTTAACACCGATGGACTATTCCAAGAGCAAAGACGTTTCCTAAATACAGTCTAACATTCCAAAGGACAGAGTAGCAGGGGCAGGGATCTGGGAACCATGTTTGTTTGTTTTAAGAAAATATTCTGCATCCTATTTTGGTGAATGGTGTCTGGGATGTTAAAAGACAGCAAGCTGCCACTTAAGGAGTGCCAGTTGCTCCTAATGCACCTGTAGCAGAGGAGAATGTAGGACATCAAAGACAGGAGGAAAACATGAGCCCAGGAGACAGAAGGAGCATATGATTTGGAGAATACATCAGCATGACACAAGAAGTAGCTAGTGTCCGGCCACCATCAATGACTGTCTAGACAGGGACACAATGTAGAGCCCCTGATGTAGCAAGAGAAGAATGGGGGTGCAGAACTAAAACTTGATTAAAAGACTGCACTTGATGGTCTGTCAGACTGGAGAGTCCCCTGAGGACATGGTCCCCGGACCCTGTTAGCCTAGAGCTGAGACCAGTACCGGGACCAACTCTTCACACATAGATTGGACTGGACTATAAGACACAGAGTGAAGCTGGCAAAGAGTGTGCTTCTTGGCTTAAAAGTATACATGAGTCTGCTGGAGCAGCTCCTGTCCAGAGCTGAGATGGGAGAGTGGAGAGAAGGGGACAGGAGTTGTTATTCCATATATCAACATTTCATTCATAGTTATTGCTAACTAGTACTCCATTGTATGAATGAACTATAATTTATCTATTTATCAGCAAATGGGCACTTTCGTCCTTTCTGTTTTAGGTCTATTATAGATCAAGCTGCTATAAACATTGGTGTACCCGTGTTTGTGTGCTCATGTGTTCATTACTTTTGAGTAAATGTCTAGGCGTGTGATTGTTGGATCTTAAGGCAAATGCATAGAGGGTAAGGTAAGTCAGGGATAGAATTCTCACCTTCCATGTGAGAGACCCAGCTTCAGTTCCTGACTGATGCACCCCAAGAACAGACATCAGCTGTCTGTCAGTGGATGCATGTGTGATGCTGTGACGCTCAGGAGGTTTTAGCAGAGCTTACAGACTATACCAGACAAAGGTGAAAGACCTACTTCTGAAAAATTAGCCCGTAAAAACCCAGTGGCTGTGTCTTAGGCACCTAGTGCTGCTCTAACAGAACACTACAAGTGGACAATTTTAAAAACAGAAATTTTATTCTGTCGCAGTCCCATAGACCAAAAGTCCAAATTCAGGGTGTCTGCTCCAGGAGAAATTTGTTGGCTCTGAAGAAATGTCCTTGTTGTCAGCCTTCCCCTGGAATAAGAGTTTCTAAGGCACAGGGGCCCTCCTGAGTCTTTTCCAAAGGAGATGCTGTGCTCCCTGCACTGCTTCTTGGTAGTATGAGATCCCTAATCCTCTGCTTGCTTCCCTTTCCTTTATATCACAAGAGATTGCCTCAAGGCACAGCACAGTCTCACACATTGAGTTCTGCCCCACCAACACATCCTTCCTCATCAACATCATAGAGGCAAGGCTTACAGCATATAAGAACATTACATAACACTAGGAATCAGGAACTGGTCAAATTGCTACACACATATTTTTTGGGGGGACACAATTCAATCCATGACAGGATCACAGCGGTCAGATCTCCTTATGCACGGGGTCTCAACAAGTCAGGGCCGACTCAGTGGCAGCTAACAGCAATAACATACTGAGTATATGCTTAGCTCTGCAACAGACTGTCAAATTGTTTTCTAAAGTGCCTAAGCCTTGTGCTTTCAAGAGCTCTAGTTGCTAGTATCCCTGACAGCACTTGGTAGTACCATGTATTTTGTCTTGTTTTGTGTTTAAGTATTCTGATAGTGATATGATGATATCTCATTTCAGTGTTAATTTGCGCTTTCTTAGTAACTGATGATATTGAGTGTCTTTGCATCCACTTATTTGCCATCATATCAATTTTTTAATGAAGTGGCTGTTTAAATCTTTTGCCTGTTTTTTAAATTAAGTTACTTATAAGATTCTAAAATTGTTAACCTTTGTGGAGGTAAAACAATCCCATAATCTATTTTCTGATCAGAATTCTCCTTTGAAGGCCAGGGTTAACTTCTGACTCTGTGTAAATGGCCAGGTCTTGTCTAAGGCCAAGGGCAGATATCCTGGTGGAGGGTACACAGGCAGGAAGTAAGCAGGAGACTGGTGGGGCTAAAGGAGGTGGGGGACTTTGCCAGCCAGCCAAGTGCCATCGAGTCCGTTTTCGAGACGCCAAAATGAAGAGGCATTTGTACTCTAGGTGTAGGGTGCTTCCTAGCACAATCTATTAATTTCTTCTACCTCCTGTAACAAATCACCACAAACTGTTTTCAAGCAACAGAAATTCATTCTTTTATAGTTCTAGAGGCCAGAGTCCAAAACCAAGGTGTCAGGGGGGCCACAGTCTCTAGGCTACAGGGGAAAATTTGTTCCTTGCTCCTTCTAGATTCTGGTGGCTCCAGGTGACCCTTAGTTTGGGCCAATACACCACCCCCTCACCCCCTCACCCCCTTTCCTCCTCTTCTCTCTTGACTATGTGTCTGTCCCCAAACCACCTCTGCCATTCTCTTATTAGGATACATGTGATTGCCTCGACAGCCCACCTGGGTAATCTAGACTAAGTCCCTCCTCTCAAGATCCTTAACTGAATCTCATCTTTTGCCATATAAAGCAATATCCATGGGTCCCAAGGATGGGGGCATCACATATCTTTTGGTGGGAGGGCACCATTTGGCCCACTGCATCTGTTTTCCTGAGGGTAAAAGTCACTGCTTGCAGCCTGGTAGACCTCATGCAGCAGGGAGAAGGAGGGGGAGAGGTGGACTGGCTCAGCTGTTTCTAGTGCAGTTCTTTAATTAATTACCCTGATGACAGTCTCAGAGGCCATACCAGCCTTTTGTTTTTGAATCCCAGACTAAACTTCTATAGGTTTCCTTGGGAAGCAGACTCTTATTACCTCTGCTGTTTAAAGGTGCACTTTGCCCACCAGCCAGCTCTCATTTCCTAGCTTTATGTCAGGATTTCTAAGCACTTTATAAGTAGGATTTAATTCTTTCAATTTTCTGCCCTGAAGATGCCTAGTCTTCACAGTGAACAGAAAGTCAAAAGGATTCATTTGAAGAATAGTAACCAACAACTAACTCTTATTGAGGATGTAGTATGGTCAGGTACCATTCTAACACTCTGTATGTGTTATTAGTTTTTTCAATATCCCTTTCAAGATGGTACTATTATCATACCCATTTTATAGGTGGTAAAACCAAAGTACAGAGAAGTTAAGTAACTTACCCAAAGTCACATAGCTGGCAAGTAGTAGGGGCACTGAGATTTGAAACCAGGCATTTTGACCCTAGGTCTCTTGCTCTAAGACAGGGATTGGCAAACTTTGCGGAAAGGATCAGATAGAAAATCTTTTCAGTGTTGTGGGCCATACGGTTTCTGTTGCAATTATTCTACTCTTGTAGCTGAAGAGCAACTGTAGACAATATGTAAATGAATGGCTGTGGCTGTGTCTAATAAAACTTAGAAATTTCTTATAATTTACAGGTGTTGTGAAATATTGGCACCTCCCAATTTAAACCACTATACTGTACTGCTTCCCATTTGTACTACTGACACTCCCACTGGTTTGTCCCAAACACTGAAGAATTAAGTACACCTGTTGCCATGGAGTCAATTCTGACTCAGAGTGAGTGTTATGGATTGAATTGTGTACCCCTCAAAAGGTGGGTCAGATTGGCTAGGTCATGACTCCCAGTATTGTGTGATTGCCTGTCATTTTGTCATCTGATATGATTTTCCTACATGTCATATATCCCACCTGTATAATGTTAATGAGGCAGAACTCAATCTACTAGATTAGTTTGTGTTTTAAGTCAATCTCTTTAAATAAAAGAGAAGAGAGCAGACAGATAGGGGGACCTTATACCACAAAGAAAGCAGTGCCAGAAGCACAGCAGGTCCTTTGGACCTGGGGTTCTTGCATGGAGGAGCTCCTAGTCCAGTGCTCCCCTGGAGCCGACACCCTAAATTTGGACTTCTAGCCTATTAGATTATGAGAAAATAAACTTCTTTTTGCTGAAGCCATCCACTTGTGGTATTTCTGTTACAGCAGTGTTAGATGACTAAGACAGTAACCCCCAAAAGACAGAGTAGAATTTGCCCTGTAGGGTTTCCAGGAAGAGGCTGGTAGAGTTGGACTGCTGACTTTTTGGTTAGCAGCTTAGCTACTTTCCAGGAAATATTTATCTTCTTATCTAATACTGTATATTCTTTTTATAATCACTCATACTGAATAAGATGTGTAATTGAGAATAGGCATTCAGTAAATACTGCTGAACTGAATTCAGATAACTGAATTGAATCAGTATATGGACAATACATTGCTTTCCTGATCCTCTTCCTAGCTATTTCCTGTTAAATTACTGAGCACATTCTCTGCTATTGTTCTTCGTGTGTCATAGTTACCAACCTCCACAATGATGGATTTAATGGTTTCACAACATTTCTCTTTCTCCCTGTCAGATTTCCATGTTAAGCTCTCAATAGCTTGGAAAATCTACTGAAAGGTTCTTACAATTCATGATCCAGATATTTACCGAGGGCCTGTAATGTATCAGACTCAAATGGTTTGTGCTTGGTTAGCAGTCAAGAAGTTGGTGGTTCATATCTACCCAGAGAACTGTGGAAGGCTCCTCTCTCTTCAACTTCTATTCCCAGGTTCCTCAGTGATCACGTAGTATGCATGAATCTTTCCTTTCATTTGCAATTTCTTGCTTGCTTGCTTAATCTGCTCTTCCATATATCAAGAGTTTGACTTAAGACACATCCTATGCTACTGCTGTCTCATTAACATAACAAAAAATTCACTCCCATATGGGATTATAACCATAGGTATAAAATATCAAAACCCAAATCCATTGCCACTGAGTTGATTCCAGCACACGGTGACCTTGTTATAGGACAGTGTAGAACTGGGTTCCTAAGAAGCACCTGGTGGATTCAAACTGCTGACCTTTTGGTTAGTAGTCAAATGCTTAACCACTGAGCCATCAAGGGACATAGGAATTAGTATTAATAACACATGTTTTTGGAGGATGCAATTCAGTCCATAACTCCTACCACAAATTGCCTGTGAACCGTTCTCAGTTTAGAACCTGGGGGGGGCTAGCTTCCTGTCTTGTAGGAAAAACAAAACTTCACACTGGTGTCAGCCAGGTTCTTTCCTCCCACTGTAGACTGTGTGTATCCAAGGCTGAGCATGCCATTACCTGGAGTCATATAACCCCAACCAGTATTAACGGCCAAGATATCTGTATTAGTGTTTGTATTCCTGGGGTGGGGATGGGAAACCGAGAGTACCCTGAAAATCCACAAGTTGTTGCGTGCTGTTGGGTTTGGGTAAGAAGGGCAGAAAGAGAAGTGGCGGAGGGAGGACTGTTGGCAAAGAAGGGTTTCCAATCACTGGCTTGTCACATACCCCATCCTCAGATAATTTCCTCTTTTCATCATCGTAATTAGTTGGTGAATGCTTTGCATATTGATTGTGCCTGTCCTCTGAGAAGCTGAAGCATTCCGTTCTTTCTGCAGACCCCACTGCATTTTGATTCCAGAAGCCACCTCACAGTGTTACCGTCTCACTGAAGGGCAAACCTCCAAGAGTTACAGACTGTCCGACACAACAGTAAGTAAACCTGATAAAAATTCCCTTGTTCTTTGTACTAAGAAATCATTTTAGCATCACACTCAGTCCATCTGGACATCATTAATATTGTCAGCCACTCCCTTCAATAGCCTTTAATGTCTAAATAATTACTCCCTGTGGCCATAATCTGACATGATGTCACTCCCCTCCTGATTTGCATTTCATAGATAACAGACAGCTTGGGAATTACAGAAGGCTTTGTGAGCCGTTCTAAAAGCCAAATACTCCCACCACCACCTCAGTCCCATCCTGTCACCTCCTCTAAATCTGTCCCCAAACCGTACAACCTTCCCCCCTCATTCACCCCTTCCTTCTGTCACACCTTTGCTGGCTCTGTCTACATCTAGCTCCACATCCTGGCTGATATCTGGATACAAAGGTGACCAATCTAGACATTTCAGCCCTCTGCTCCACGTGGATGTCCTTCACTGGAAATTTTGCTCTTCTTTTCAGTATATTGATAACTGCTCCCTCCCACTATCACCACCAACATATCAATCACTTTTCCACTTTCTAGTCTCACCTCCTTATAGACTCACAGCCACGCTCCCTTAATGCTTCTCTAGGTTTCTTCCTGGGCTTCTCTCGCTGGTCATTCTCCTGCCCCATCTTCCCTATCACCTGGACACAAAAAAGCAAAAACGTTTTCAATAGAGCCAGGTAAGAGTGTGGTCAGTGGATAGGCTATTAGGAAATAGGAATTCTTTTAGAAAATGTATTAAGTGCTTGGTGGTGTTAAGTACTATGGCTGCTAACCAAAAGGTTGACAGCTCAAATCTCCCAGGCACTCCTTGGAAGCTGTATGGGGGAGTCCTGTGATCCTGTCAAGTAACTGTAGATCTGAATTGACTTGATGGCATTGGATTTAGTCGACTGTTATGTTTTCCTCCCTTCACTTTTTTTCCTGCCCTTTAAATTCCTGATTCTGGATTTTTTTCCCCACCCATCGCCATTCAATTTCCCTTCTTCCTGTCGTCCAAACCAAATTTTTGCTACTCTCTTCTCAATTATTTTCTTTTTCCATGTACAGGTTGGGTTTTTGTCTCCACAATCCCAAAACATCTGGAAATATTGTAAAAACATGCTGCCAAATACCCAGATGTTTTGAAACATCTGGGTGTTTTGGCATCCAGCAGCAACAACAGCTGGATAATGGAATTAATTTTTCACTTTTCAGTTATCACTTGACATTGGATGGACAAAGTCTCACCAGCCACAGTATAAACATGGTCCATTATCTGCTAGCAATTTGCTTTCCCTCTCACACAGGGAATTATCTCTGTCAATCATTTTATTGTTCAAGGAAAGGGGAAGAAATTTGTCTCTTCTTGGACCACAGTATGTCATCACTCTATGCCTCAGTTCTTTCCTTATTGAAAGAGCTAGTAGGAACTGACAATTTCTTTAACCTTTCCCATCCCAGAGGAAGAGAGAAAGAATAAAGGCATGTGAAACACTATTTTCTCAATACAGGTCTGGAGGATTTGACAAGAACTTGTTTCTTATTAGAACCACTCGCCCTCTGCTTTAAGACACTTCCCCTCCCCATTTCCTTGTATCTCCTTTGTACTGCTCAATTTGCAAGAGAAAGCAAAATGATGACAGCTATTCCCATCCACTGTTTTTCACCAACGGTCCATATTCTCTCTTCTTGTTTTTCTCAGGTACCTTAGAATAACTTCGTTCTACTCCACTGGGGCCTTCAGGAGAACATTCCCTGTGGGCGCCCCGGAAAGGAAAGTGTTCATCTTTATCTCCGGTGATATCTGGCAGCCTCAAAGTAACTTCCAAATGTTAATGAAGCTGCATGACATCACCGCTGTATTATCGGCGTTAACCGCTCTCCTGAAGGACAAACTGTGGCCGAGGCGCTCTGGCTGAGTCGACCCAGGGCTAAAATCACGATGTTGCCTTCTGTGTCTACTCACGCAAATTAGTGGGGCTTAATTAAAATTTCTGCTCAGGGGTGGAAGTGTGTGTGTGTTTGTGTGTGTGTGCGCGCGCGGTGTGCCTCAGTCCGCAAGCTGTTATTTTCGACTAAAAGCTTAAAGGTGATAGATCGCGTTGGATGTTTCTGTTTTCAGCAGACTTGGTGGAATAAAGATACAGCCCCCAAGTCAGGACAGTCAGAAAATATATACGTCAATTTAGTGAAAAATAATTCCAGCCTGACGTGCTCCCTGGCGCCACGCAGACGCTGCCTAAGTGGCTGTGGATCACTGCTGGGTCGTTAGAAGGGCCCTGAGGGGTCGCTGGCTCACGCCACTTCTCCCCCTGCTGGTTCAGCCGACTCCTGATTCACTGTGGCACGAGCCGAATGTCGTTGTCTGATGCTGACAGTCATCTTCAGGCATACGGGGAGAATAAGGAGTTGTTATTCGTGCGCCCCAACTCCTCCGGGTGTCCGCAGGATGCTGGGCTTTCCTTTCTCCTCCTTGGTGGCCTCTCCCCTCCCCCTCTTTCCTTCACTCCTGTCCCCCCTCTCCCTCCACCTTTTCCCAGAGGAGGTGACAGACGGGCCTGTAATTTGGTTCCATTCGCTCGACTGGAGCAACACCTGCCCCCCTCCCCTGGGACGCAGGGTCTCATCCCAAACCATACAAGAAGCCAAAGACAAATCCGGGCCCCACATGCAAATAGGCGGCTGGGAGAGAAACACAGACAGGGCTTCCAGCAAACGAGCCTGCTTGCAGGCACTCACTCAGATTGTCCACAAACCAAGAAAACAAATTAGCTCTTGAAGTTCAAACTACTAAACATCACCCAGAACTTTAGATTTCCGATGTTTAAATAATAATAATAATAACAACTAGCTATTATTAACAACAACAAAAACCCTCTGCCGCGCAGTCGATTCTGACTCATAGCGATCTTATAGGACAGAGTAGGATCGTCCTGAACGAGTTTCCAAGGAGCGCCTGTCGGATTTGAACTGCTGACCTTTTGGATAGCAGCTGTAGCACTTAATTGTCACACGGCCAGAGTTTCCCAGTTGTTAGTATAATAAGTAATATTTCCTCGCACTTGAACCATATCACAATAAAGTGTCTGACACTAGGCTGTATTGCTAGCAGAGTCCAGAAACAGACTCAGGGGTAAAGACAAGGTGATGTGAGCTATGCATGGGGTGTGGGGGGGCGGAGATGAGGGTCTGGGGGTGGGGGATGTTAGGCCTGCATGGTTTCTGTAATGCCGGTGACAAAATAGATGTGTGTGGTTCCTGGGTGGGTTCCTTTTCTTTGTGTGAGGCCTTGGGTACCTACCCAGCTTCTCTGTTAAGAATAACACCAATTTCTCTTTCTACTTTCTTAGAACTGAACAAGGCACACTGAATACTAACCCCTTCTGAACCATTCTCGAAGTCAAAGAGTTATCAAGATTACCTTGTGAGTGGGACTCCTCCTAGATCCTCTGGAGGCCTGATACAAAGCAATAGGAGTGCTGCTGTCAGCAGGGGACATTTAAAATCAGGCTGAGAACACGCCCTGTAATTTGTCACCTGTTTTACGCCTTGGTGATGCTGAGGTCCCGCCTTTTGACAGGACAGGAAAAGTCCAAGGAGCTAGGCGGTGTCTCCTCCAGGGTCTCGGTTCATTAAAAGCGAAAATCTGCCATAACTTCCAGTTGCTGTAGCATTCCCCTCCCTATCCCCAACTTTTTTACAGTGTGTAAGCTTTTGAACTGATTTGCCCTTCTTCGTTTCCTGGCTCAGCCACTTAGATGTAGCTGAGTCTTGGTGCCTTCCCCTGTAAATTGGGAATAATAACAGCAATGAGTTCTGAAGATTTAAATGAGTTAATACACGGAAAGGGCCTGGCACAGAGTACGTGCTTTTTTACATCGGTGCAGTTGTCCTTGCAGACCAGGTTATTAGTCCCCAGGCTATACCCAAGGTAGACAGGGTAGGATCTTGAAATGGAAAAAACTCAGAATTGGTAGCTAAGCTTTGTGTATGCTCTGTCACTGGCAGGGTGTGTGGCTGTGGGGGAGTCACTTAACCACAGAGAGTATCAGTCACATGCCCCAATATTCAGTGCCTGGAGGACTCCCCAAAACCAAAAGCCAAACCAGTAGCCAGCAAGCGATTCTGACTCCGTAGAATTAACGAAGCTGTGACTTTTGCAAAAGCAGCTCTCTAGGCTTTGCTTCTCAGGCACCTCTGGTTAGTATAGTAGTTGAACACTTGTTGAACACTTACTCCCTTGCTCCATCCAGACCCTCCCAGGGACCACAGAAATAGCACATGCAGCAGGGCTTTGGGATCTGACAGGACCAAAGCAACGGACACTTGTTATCACTGTAAATAATTATCCAGGGATCCATTGGTTGCTGCTGTCAGGCGGGGCTGGCAAGGTCTCACTCCTACATCCCCAGAGAACTTCCTGTCCAGTTCCTGACCCTGCTTCCTGACTGACAGTTCAGACAATCTGCCAGAAGTTTTTGAGTCTTTACAATCTGTCTAAATTTGGCCTTGGCAGTGTCTGCACTCTGAAGTGTTCTGGTGGTTCACTCAAGGTTGTCCTCTGCCCTTGGCTGTTGCTAGCCAGCTGCCTACTGCCAAGCTACCCCAGCACACCCCTCAGGGCAGCTTTGGACAGTGGAATGGACTCCGGTGAGATGGCCAGTTCTCAGGCACACCTATCCGAGACAGAGGTCGGGGCCAAGCATGAGTGAGAGAAGGTTCAAGTTAAGAAGCATGCAGGGTGAATTTTTAAAATAGAGGAAGTGTTGCCAGAGAGAGGATCCAACTGACTAGAGGGTAATCAGGAAAATCAAAAGCGATCAGGAAAGCCAGGGTAGACCAGCTGTGAAGCTTACCTAAAACAAAAAAAAGTAGGTGCTCACTGATGATATTAGGGAAATACTGGCAATTTGTTTCACTGTCGTACTGTACTAAGCTGCCCCCAAACTCACGGTGACCCCACGCACAGTGAAACAAATGCTACCCAGGCCTAAACCATCCCAGGATTGGTTGTGATCCATAAAGTTTTCATCGCCTGGTTTTTGGAAGAAGATCACCAGGCTTTTCTTCCTAACCCGTCTCAGTCTGAAAGCTCTGCTGTAACCCATTCAACATCATAGCAACAGGCGCAGCTCCACTGGCCGAGGATGGCTGCCTATGAGGTGCCTTGACCAGGAATTAAACCCAGGTCTCCAGCTTGGAAGGAGAATTCTGTCCTTGAATCTCCAATGTCCCTCTTGTGGTGGTGTACCATTGAATTGATTCCATACTGACCCTGTAGGACAGAGAGAATGGTACCGCAGGGTTTTCTTGGCTGTAATCGTTACAGAAGCAGAACACCAGGTCTTTCTCCTGCAGAGTTGTTGGGTGGGTTTAAGCCACCAACATATTCAGTGAGCAGCCCAGTTTAATTACTTGGGAAATACGGGTTAGTTGCAATATCCCTAATGGTAGTTTAGTTGTGCTAAAAAAAAAAGTTCAGACTATTTCTGGGATACTTACTGATGGTTTTTAATGAACGAAATGTTTGGGATTTGCTTCAAGCATTTTAATGAGATAGTGGGGAAGAGCAGATAAGAGTATAAATAAAATGTACTTACTGACAGTGGGTGCTGGGTATATCACAATCCATGTTACTCTTCTCCTGACTTTTGTAGATGTTTGAAAAATTTCCGTAAGGGCAGTGTTTTGTTTTGCTGTTTTGGTTGTGAACATGTGTGTGTTTAGATGTAGCTGATCAGAAAACTCATGCAGATTGATTTTTACTCACCAGGCTCCACAAGGCAGCCTCCTGAACAGAGACACCTCCCCGTCATCACAGCCATCTGCCTTCCAGCACATCTTACTTCCTTTTGCTCATGGGAAAATCTTCAGCCCATATTATTTCTGATTAATGTATGGGGTACTCCTCCACAGAGACATCTCTAGAGGATATTTCCCCTTCAGAGACAAGGTTGACTCCTCTGTTCCATTTCCTTTTCTTCAGTCAACATGACCCTCTCATCCTCCGGCCTACTGGCCCCAATATCCTTTATCTTTCACTTATTCCATCCTAGGAAACCCTGGTGGCACCATGGTTAAGAGCTACAGCTGCTAACCAAAAAGTTGGCAGTTCAAATCCACTTACCAGCCACTCTTTGGAAGCTCTGTGGGGGAATTCTAGTTCGACCTATAGTGTTGCTATGAGTTGGAATTGACAGCAATGGATTTTTGATGGTCCATGCTGACCCCAGAACCTCCCCTTCTTCTATTCTGCCAATTGCACCACCTTTCTCCTAATTCAAGAAGCTCCTGAAATCTTCTTGTCATGGATTGAATTGTGCTTCCCCGCAAAATGTGTCTAGCAATTTTGTTAGGCCACAGATGATTGTGTGATGTCCCGCCCCCCATGCTGTAAACCCTCCCTCTGTGATGTTCATGAGGATGGGCAGCAACTGTGTTAGTAGTTAGTAGGAATCACTGTGTAAGACCGTACTGTGCCTTGAGGCAATCTCTTGAGTTACAAAGAAGAGAAGCTAGTAGAGGGATGTAGGGAGCTTCAGAGCACCAAGAAGCCATGCTGGGAACAGAGCACTTCCTTTGGAAAGGATTCGGGTTC
The DNA here is from genome assembly GCA_028571685.1 of Heterohyrax brucei. Lineage (NCBI taxonomy): Eukaryota > Metazoa > Chordata > Mammalia > Hyracoidea > Procaviidae > Heterohyrax > Heterohyrax brucei. Next base: position 166,265,472 of record CM053140.1, read on the forward strand.
TCTGTGCCTCGGAAGCTCCCAGTCCAGGGGAAGACTGACGACAAGAACCTTCCTCGACAGTCAGCAGAGAAAGCCTTCCTCTGGAGCTAATACTCTGAATTAGGACTTTTAGCCTACTGGACTGCGACAAAGCAGAATTTATCTTTGTAAAGCCATCCACTGGTGGTGTTTCTGTTATAGCAGCACTAGATGACTACTAAAACACTCCTCTTTTCTGGATATCTTTCTGGGGTGATAAGCAGGATGAGAAACTTCTTTCTTGACCTGGAAATAATTAGTCAGATTGAACAAATTATTCCAACAGTGTCTCTCAACAATATCTCACTGCAAGAATATTCTGTTCAATCTCATATTTTACAAAGTTATCCTAACCTAAGTGCTAATGCCATGTGTGCTATTAACACTCACCAGGACCATTCTAAGTGCTTTATGTGAATTAACTCAACTTTCCTAACCATGCTGCTGAGTAGTTACTACTATTACCTCCATTTTACAGATTAAAAATCAGAGGTGTGGTGCTAAGCATCGTGTTCAAGATCACTGTTAAGTTAGTAGGAGAGTTGGAATTTGAGGACCAGTGTGAGTTTTCAGAGTCCATGGTCCTGACCCTTGTGCTGTACTGCCTTTCACAGTATTTAGTGCTTTGGGGTAAACCAAGGTGAGAAATGACAAGTCATAGCCCAGACCTCCAATGTACAATGGGACTCACAGATATATACATAAATTTAGCTCTGGTGGCACAGGGGTTAAGCGCTCTGCTGCTAACCAAGAGGTTGAATGGTTCAAATACACCAACCACTTTGCAGGAAAAAGAAATGGCAGTTCGCTTCCAGGGGAACCCTCTGGGGCAGTTCTCCTCTACCCTGTTGGACCACTACAAGTCAGAGTGCATTCTCCAGCAACAGGTCTGTTTGACTTACATAAATTTAAGTGTACCAGTCTATACCAATCATTTGTTCCATGGTTTACTATTTGGTTTCCTAGGCCTGCTATGATGCGAAGTGCAACAAACTGGGTATCTAGAAACAACAGAAATTCATTTCTCACAATTCTAAAGGCTAGAAGTCTAAAATGGAACTGTTGGCAGGCTTGTGCCCCTCCACAGCCTCCAGTGAAGACTCTGCCCTTGACTCTTCCAGCTTCTGGTAGCCTCAGGTGTTCCTTAGCTTCTAGAAGTACAACTCCAATCTCTGTCTGTCTTCACATAGCTGTCATCTTTCTATGTCCATCTGTGTCTCTTCATATAAGGAGCCCAGCCATTTAGATTAGGGCTCACCCTAATGACCTCATCTTAACTTGATTATGTCTGCGAAGACCCCTTTTCCAAGTAAGATCACGTTTACAGGTAAGGGGGTTAGGACTTCAACATATCTTTTTGGGAAACCCAGTTAAACCTGTAACACTTACCTACAGTATTTTCTGTCTTAAAGCACAGAGGCTATCTCTGCCAAGCTTTTAGAACTTGTGAGGTATCATATACTGAGGGATATGGACAGTGGAGACTACAAATCGTTAACTCATTTGTGAATTAAAACTGTTTAGAGCTTCTCCTGTGCAACTTCCTACATGTGTTATAAACACAAAAGCAACAATAGCTGTTGAGCACTTATTATGTTCTTCCTTTTCTGATAAGTACTCTACAGCATCCCACAAAGTCCTGTAACAAGCATATGACATAAGTACTGTATTGTCTCCATCCTACGCATTTGAAAATGGAGGATTAAGAAGAAATATTCAGGCATTCAATGTCACATTAGACTAGTTGGAGCCTCAGTCTGAATCTGGCTTCAGTAGGTTCTGACTCATAGCAACTGTGTAGATCAGAGTAGAGATGCACAATAGAGTTTCCAATCCTGCTGGATTTGAACTGCCGATGTTTTGGTTGGCAGACATAGCACTTAATCACTATGTCACCAGGGAGTGTTAGAGAGACTTATAAATTCCGGCAGAATGAGTTATGTACATAGAGTGACATGGAGCAAAGTTAGGACTCAGAATAGAGCAGCTCACTCTTCTGAAAGAAACTGAGGAAGACTTGGCGAAAGAGTTACTCTTGAGTTGGATGAAATGGAATATGCAGAATCTATTTTCTGGGCAAAATGGAGTGTTGGAGGGCTGCACCATAGGCAGAGAGGAAACACGTCCAAAGACCTGCGTTATTTTGCCAGGGAAATCAGGAAGTCTGAATTTGGCAGGAACATTTAACCTCAGGGAGAATGGCTGAAGATAATGCCGCAGAGTGTCTAGGACAAAACGGTAGAACAGTTCTATACTTAGATAAAGACCAGAATTATATATATGTATTTTTATGCCTGACCTAAGCTATGATATCTTCCATCACTTTGTATGTGGCAAAAAATGGGGCAATGAATAAGGAAGACCAAGGAAGAATAGATACATCTGAATTATGGGGTTGGCAAAGAATAATGAGTATACTGTAAAGCAACAGAAGAACGAACAAATCTATCTTGGAAGAAGTACAGCCAGAATGCTCCTTAGGAGTAAGGATGGTGAGACTTTGTCTCGCATACTTTGGACACGTTTTCAGAAGGGATCAGTCCCTACAGAAGGACATCATGCTTGGTAATTCAGCGGGTCAGTGAAAAACCAGAAGACTCTCAATGAGGTGGACTGACACAGTGGCTGAAATTGATGGACTCAAGTACAGTAATGACTGTGACTGGGGCACAGGACCCAGTAGTGTTTTGTTGTGTTGTACGCGGGATCGCTGTGAGTCAGAACCAACTTGACAACATCTAACAACATATGGCACAGTGGTTAAGTGATATGGCTGCTAACCAAAAGGTCGGCAGTTTAAATCCACCAGGCACTCCTTGGAAACTCTATGGGGCAATTCTACCCTGTCCTATAGGGTTGCTATAAGTCAGAATTGATTCAACAGCACTGAGTTTGGTTTGGTGTTTCTGGAAGGAGCCAAAATGAGTATTTAGTCATGCTCATTTTGGAAAGATGGCTCCAAAGGGTGCTGCGAGGATGTGCCAGGATGTGCTGAGGAGTGGGGGGTCAGGGAGAGTAAGGAGTCAGATGCATTAATACTGTGTTGAGTCATAATGACATGGACAGTGCCCACTTAGTCCCAGTCTTTCCTTCAGGTGGGGCTGGTCTAGGGCTGTCACTAGCCTGCAGTGTCAGTGTCTTCCTAGAAAGTACAAGAGGCTCCCTTTCCTCCAGGCAGTTCAACCCGTGCTAGGACACACTCTTCAATAGCAAGCAGAGTACAAGCTCAGTTGTAGCTTCCTCTCATTTCCCTGGGTGGGCAGCCTTGGGCACTAAACGTCCTGTATAACTGTGGAGTAAAGGCCGTGTTCAAAGGCTCCCACTAAGCTCCTCAGCACATGGATGGAGAGATAGGTGAAGGCGCTGAGGGCAGAGCTTGTGCATAGCATAGCTGTACCTGTTTTGAAGCAAAAACTGGAGACTCTGATGGATAAAGGCAGGCACTTTAATAAACAAATAGGAGCTCATAACTCTGGGTGAGTAATTTATCTCAGCCTCAACATCCTTATCTGTTAAATGGAGACAATAAAAGTACCTAACTCAACGGGCTGTTTTGAGAATTAAATGAGATAATGCATGCAAAACATTTGACTCAGTAAGCATAAACACTAAATGTGTAATAATATGTATTAGTAATATTTGTACTACTCTCTATAGTAATAATAATAATAATGAGCCCTTCTAAGCCTAAAAGAAATGTAGTGACTATACAGGCATTTAAGCTGGGCATTTCCTTGCTCATCTCTGAAAAAACAACAGAGAGGCAGGGACGATGAAAACTGAACAGATCACAGTATTAGAGAGGTAGGTTCCGCCTGATCACCTCATCGTGGTAGTCTGGCATGTCATGTGTTCACCAGAACAAGGCCTCTAGAGGAAGCGCCAAGAACAAGAGTCATATGGGAAGCAAGCATTCTCTCCCTGAATATACCAGGACGATGCAGGACCAGGCAGTATTTCATTCTATTGCACACAGGGTTGCTAGGGATCGGAACCGACTCAGTGGCACCGAACAACAAGCTGTTCTTCTGCACTCACATGGGCTATGCAGCTGGGAAGTGATGTTGCCCTTTGACCCTGTCTACTCTTTGTCCAACTCCAAGGCCAAGGGCCTGTTGTCTAGGAAAATGAACTGGTAAGTCCATCCTAGATGTGAATGAGAGGAGTGTGCTTATTTGCATTAATGATGTGGTTGATCAGCTGGAAGTTGTGCTCATAAGCCAGGAGAGGGAGATTCTTGAAAGGCTGAATAAATTGAAATTTGACTCCATTTTCTTGGCACAGGGGCAGTGGTGATTCTTCTGTCACGTAACAGAGAAGTGACGGGAGGACTGGGAGTCTTCTCTCTCCATGGCATAAAAATGAGAAGACCCACAAACACTCAATGCCATAGACAGCATGTCTTTGCATGTCACAGAATTCCTAGCCTTTGCTAGAACATTGCTCAGATACAAGGCAAAGGAAGACACCACTCTTTTTCACGTCCTGGAAAGCACTTTTCTAATACACACCACCATATAAGAATGGAGTCCTACTTGCTAGGTATCTGTGAACCTGATAGCAAGACTCCTGGGTGAAAAGTGAAAAATGCTCAATCCCACAGATACTTTATATGCATAAAACCAAGCATTCACAAAATTTCATAAGTGACACAGATTCAGTATGCTAGTATCCTAGTTCAGTACACATATATTATATATATAGCACATATAAGCTAGTAATGTCTCCTACTTATATACAGATAAAATATTTCTCATTTATAAACTAGCTATGGGCTTTTGTAGGTGACATTCTTCATATCTTAAGGTTAATCCAGGGCTTACTTTTGTTTTCCTATTTGCAGGTGTCATGCTCTGAATCTGTGTACTGATTAAATGTTTGAGTCTTTTTCATTATACTTTAGGTGAAAGTTTACAGTTCTTGTTAATTTCTCATTCAAAAATTTATACACATACTGTTTTGTGACATTGGTTGCAAACCCCATGACATGACAGCACACTCCCCTTTTCCACTTTGGTTACCTGTGTCCATTTGACCAGGTTCTGTGCCTTCTTGCCGTCTCATCCTGCTTTTGGACAAGAGAGGCCATTTGGTCTTGTGTATCTGACTGAACTAAGAAGCATGTTCCCCATGTGTATTATTTTTTGTTTTATAGCCCTGTCTGGTCTTTTTTTGAACAGTGAATTTTGGACATGGTGTCAGTTCTTGGTTAACAGAGCACCCAGAGGAAGAGTTTCAGTCTTATACTAGTAACATACAGTTCGTTTTTAATATGTGCCAAGAGGTCAAAGTATCTGGGATCATCTTCTCATTGCCACTGAGTAGCTAGTGACTACTGCAAGATGGTGAAACTCCCTGGGCCTCAGTTTCCCAACTCTAAATTAATGAGTTTAGTTTCTCAGGTTCCTTTTAATGCCAAAGAATCTATGATTCAGGTACTGTTCTTATATAAATGCTGTCTTTTCTTTAACAACAGTAGCATGCTCTATGTCACCATCATATATGGGGCATCTACAGAATGATCTTTGTCCAAGTTCAGAAAGAGCATCTAACATTCTAACACATAATGTGTTATTACGTGGTTACTATGTTTATGGAATGGTTCCCTTACTTTTTTCTTTTAGACAAGTTTCTTTCTAAAGAATTGAGTCCATTAAGACATTTCATGCTTAGTCAGTATGGTTATTGTTTTTAGACAACATGGTTAAAACAAAGAAGATGATTTTATTTGATACCTTTATTTATATGCAAAACAGTGCACCATTCATGAGATATGAAAAACTGTCAGATAGAAACCAGATTATATCTATTTTCACTACAAAATATTGCATCATATAAAGCAATAGAGACACAAAAAAACCCTGAAAAGGACTAAATCTTTGGATAGCAGATGCTGTTTTTCTCCCCCCTTATCTCTAAAATTCACTCCTTGTTTTAAGAGTTTCACAGCTGAGAACATGAAACATTTTCAGGTTATAGATATTTCTTTTTGGTTGTCACAGAAGAAAGTAGTTCTGAATTCAGTTTTTTTTTTTTCTCTTTTCTTTTCTTTCTTTTTAGGAAAATAACTTAATTTCCTAAAATCATCCCATGCACAAACATCACACACACTCACACACACACACAAAGAAGCTACTCTCCTTATTAAACAGTTTGTACTTTTCAAACGTAACTACAGATAAGAATAGTAACACTCACTTTTTTAAAAAACTATAATAGTGAAGTGCTAGTGTTGCTGATCTCACAACAAAAGGACCTTTCAAGGACAAACATCTTAATATATAAAATATGTTTAGAAACAGGGAGAAGTGGGAAATTTGTTATACAAGTGCAATATAATCAGAGCAAAAGGAAAGATCACAGTATAATCTCAACAAACACTTAGAAAGTTAGACAGAATTATTCCACAGGAAGAAGTGTAAACACTTGACTATAAATAAATTGGCACGGAGTATCCAAAGTAAAATTATCACCACTCTGAAAAATAAATGTCTTGAAAAAAATACTCTACTTCTTCTAACATAAATAAAAATAGGTTGTCTTTTTCTAACTGCACCTATGGGTCCACATGTTTAAGGTCACAAATAGATGTTTTTTTGGATATATAAAGGGGCACTTTGCCTGAAAGAGCAATCAGATATTAAATTTTCCATTTAAATATGGATATTCCTGTCTACATTAGTGTCATATCATGGAGTTAAAATCTCACCAAGTTCAAATTTTCGTACACTGTCTCTTTGTTCTCAGTATATCTTTTTGACCTTACCAAACAGGGTTTGTCTGTCCTAGTTGGATTCTAATATTTGTCTTTTCACAACGAAATGGAAAATTTCCTGTTTAACTTTTCTGTGCCTTAATTATCTATAATGGGAGAGATTCACATCACCACCATCCCAATCTCAGTGTTTGGTGATTTGTCAATTAGATATTCTGAGCTTCTGCTCTCCTTCCTTCATAACATGACGATTTGAGGGAGGTTAACCTAGGTGCACGCAAAGTCTCCAGCGAGCTAAAGCAACAACCTTGGAAGCGATACTAACACACCGAAGGGAGGCCCAGAGGTGTCTCATCTCAGGTGCTTCCAGAAGGTTCACTGGGCCCGGAAAATGCCCCCTGCAAGCCCCAAGGTTCCCTAGACATCCATCCCCTCCACCCGCGGTCCCAAACCTTCCCTCCTCGCCCTGCTGACCAGAGAGAGCATTTGGCGAGCTTCTTTCCCCGTCCAAGTCCGTAACAGCAGCCTCCCCGCCGAGCTGCCGCCGCCTCCTCCGTCGTCCCCGCGGCGCCCGCCCCTGTCGGTCGCGTTCGCGCTTCGCAGACGCCGGCCCGACGGCCTCCCGCGGCGCCCCCGGCCCTACACGTCCAGGACGTGGTTGAGATAGGAGATGTAGCAGATGGCCAGGCGCAGGATCTCGATCTTGGAGAGCTTCTTGTCCGGGGGCAGCGTGGGCAGTAGTTTGCGGAGCTCCGCGAAGGCCAGGTTGAAGGCTTCCACGCGGATGCGCTCGCGGGTGGCGTGCGCCGAGCGGTACTTGGCCGTGGCGCGCCGGCGGCGGCGCTTCTCCTCGCGGCTCAGCTGCTGCGGGTGCGGGTAGAGCGCGGCCCGGCTGCCGCCCTTGCCGTCGCCCTCGGCCTCCTCCACCGGCTCCAGGTCTGACACGTTGCCCAACACCTTTGCGTCCGCGCCGCCCAGCGACTCCGGATCCGAGGGCGCCGAGCTGGGGTGGTCCGAGTCGGCGGCTTGGTCCGGGCTCAGCATCATTTTGGAGGCTGAGGGGGAGTCAGAAGATCAATCAATAAAAGCAAGCAGCCTTTCCTTTAGAGAGCGGACGAGGGCCTAGCACGCCCGCCCTGCCTGGGGTTTCGAGAAGGGACTTTGTCGGTGCCGTGTCCGCACGTCCCCGGTGTACCTCCCCGGTCCGCCTCCCGCACCGAGCTGCTGTGCCCGGCCAACAGTCCGCACCCCAGGGAGGGCACCCGCAGGGCAGGCCGGAAGGCTGCCCCAGCCCCGCGCCTCCCCACGGCGCCGGCGCCCAGGCCGCATCCTGGGCTCAGCAGCTCGGCCTACGGGAGACGGAGACAGGCCTGGGAGCCGGGGCCCGGGGACGGCCTTAGGGACGAGACTGGGTTTTCGTGTCTCCTCTGCTTAAATACCAAAGTTAAGATTCTGCCCTCCTATTTTCTTCCCCTTTCCTGACAGACGAATGAGTCCTAACGACAAATGCGTCTGGGTGTTAATGGGGCGGGGAGACGAGGCGTGCGTGCCCTACCCACCCCAAGGGTCCCCGGCAAAACAGCGGAAGAGCCGCGGCCCCGACAGCCTCAGGCGCGTCTGCGGCGGCTTGGGTGCTTGGAGGTGGCGGGACTGGAGGGGGCACGCTGGGCCCCTGTCCTGGGGTGAGGGGTCGAGAGGAACCCCAGGACCGAAAGCAAGCGGCCGGGAGCGGGAAGACGTCCTCGTCCCCGCAGCGCTTCTCCGTAGAAACAGAGACGACTCAACAAACGTGGAGGCTACTTTCCACTGCACATTCACTCGTGTGCCCTTGCAGGCTCCCGGAGCACCATCTGGCACGCAGAAATCCACACACATCGGGGACCTAGAGACGCGGCGGCTCGGCAGAAAACAATGCGCCCGGCAGGCGGCCGACCACCTCGCGGGAAAAAGCCGGCGGCCCGCGGGAGGGCGGGGAAGGGCCCGGGGCGGGAGGCGCCCGGCCCCGCGCGTGTTGCTCCGGCCGGAGCTGCGTCTCCTCGGGCCAAGTTCGGGCGTTCCTGGGGCCCAAGCTCAGGAGCCAAGAGCTGCCCCGGGCGGCCTGGTCAAGGCTCAGCGAATCTCCCTAGCTTTCCTGTAACGATCCCCTACTGGAAAGGCCACCTCTTCGGGATCCTCCCGAGCGCGGGGAGGATGGAGCCCGACTGCGCGCTTTCCTGGAGGGACCGGTTCAGTAGCCATCGGAAGAATTTGGGCTTCCAAAAAGGGGCTGGCAGGAGGGGAAAGACACCTCGGGTGCTGCGCGCCCCGACCTTGGGCACCGGGAGGGAGGAGAGCGCTGCAGTGCCCGGGCCCCCGTTTGTGCCTCCGGAGCGACGCTTGTCGCGGGAGAAATCCGCCTTGGCGACGTGTAGGAGGGTTTGCAGCTAGAGAAACAAAAGCAAGAGTGTGTGTCATCGGTTTCGAACGCTTCACTTGCTTTTGAGGGACTCTGGCTCCAAAGTAGCTTTGATTTCCTTGCAAGGAGAACGGGTCCTTTGAGGCAAAATAAAAACAAATGCTCCAAGTGAACTGTATGCGATTCCCTATGGGCTTTTTGCTGATACGTTTATAAGTAGAAAACTTATACCTACACAGTCTGCTTGAAAGGGCATAAACAAACACTCGAGTAGTGGAAAATCACAATAAGCCTCCATATAGTTGTAGTTCGTATCAAAAGTTCCTGAGTCGCCCCCCAAAAGCATGTTAAATTCTCCACGTATCTTCGTAAAATACTCCAACGTAGCAAACTGTATATTCGTTTTATTTAGCAATTAGCTGAAATGCATCTATAAATGCAGTATGAACCATCTAACTTAGTTTCAGGCTGTAAAAGAAATGTATTAATACATATATTTAAAGGAGCCTTACCTTGTAAAAGCCTTGTCGATAGCCTTTTCTCCAATCTTTTAGAATTAAAATTCCAGAGAATATAAGGAGGGAAATCCCGGGAAATATTAAAAGCAGCAAATATTTACTACATTCAACAATGAAAAAGCAGCTGTCATTTCTCTGGTGTCCACAGCGAGGGATGATAATATCTCAGGATGTGGATGATATGAATGATTCACTTAGTTGATGAATCAAAAACGCCTTTTCCCTTTAACTGTTTTTGAGCATTTCGAGAAATTCGTTGTTGGTTTTTTTGGGGGGGGGTGGGTGTTTAAACCCTGTGTTGACAAGTCTCGTGTCTCTTTCCTCTTCTAGGTCTCTATAAATAACAAAAGAGATGCAGAGATAAACACCGTCACATCAAAGAGCTGATTCCTTCACTTTCTAACAGCGCAAGAATCAATAAGAAAGATGGTTAGGGTTAAGATTCCTCTCCGGTCGGACTGCTTTCCTTCGCTTAGTATTATGGCTGAGAGAAACCTGGAAGTGCAGGGCAGAGATGCGCTCTTGCTCAGAAGTGATTTTTTTTTTTTTTTTTTAAAGATAAGGCTTTGTTCAGCTGATATCTCCCCAGTTCCCAGGAACACAACACTATAACTCAAGGCTAAGGTTGCCTCTTCCTTATCCCTCAATTACTTGTGTGTTTTGTAAACGACACCTATTTTCCGTTTCAAAGTCTTTCATGCCTTGGTTACATTCCCCGCCCTCACCCCCTCCTTTCTTTACCTTGTAGCAAAATATATAGTCAGTGGCTTGGAGATGCTTGGAGAAAGGTTGGTGAAAAGTGAACGTCGCCTGGAGTAACAGTGACAGGGAAGTGGAGAAAGATGGGAGAGGGTGGGAGAGCCAGAGCAAAGAGGCAGAGACGCGTGTGTGGCTTCGTGGCGCTCCTGGTACTAACTGCTTCAGTCTAGAGATGGTGGAAGAGATAAAGGCTTGAGAAGGGGGATGGAATTTTTTTTTTTGCCTAAATTGATATTTAATGGGAAATCCTATTGGACAGAAACCTGGACATGAGTCACTTAATTGGACTTGACATCTGTCACAGTGTGGGAGTTTTCACAGCCCAAATATTTTAGCAGATCAGATTCCCACTGAATCTGTGCCATAAAATATAACAGTTGAAAGCAGTCCATGATGGAAACCTTAGCTTTTAAAGAGCCTCTAGCCATAATCAGACTATTTCTCCTCTTTTTCAGATTATTGATGCAGTATTTAAGTGCAAATAAACACCATATTGACTGCGGAAAAATTTCCCCGGCATATGACAAAATCAGCATCTTTCCTTACGGTTTAGGAAAATATTTGTGTCCAAACATGGAAATATACACTATACAAGGCACTACAATGAAAATATTCAGATATACAACAGCTAACATTTATTAGTGATCATTCAGACATTTCAAAATACACTTCAACGAGGTTTGATTAAGCATATTAATACATTTGAGAGGTATTCCACCACTGGATGAATTTACCAATAGATAAATAGATAATAGAATCTTTTCAGTAGATTAAGTCATTGGTGGAACTGGGAACAGAATCAAGGTTTCATAATTTCAGAAACCACTATGTGAGACCATTTTATTTTTCTGAGTATGTTTGTTTTCCTCTTCATGCACTCATTCATTCAAGTTAAAATATGGCATATTACATGTGTTGATTACTGTGCTTCGTTTTTGCCTCTTAACGTGAATATATTCAGCTGTGCAGCAGTGCACTAGGATGTAAACATATTCAAATCATCAGCATATTCCAGCCTTTGCCTTAAAATAGCCTGGTGGTCCCAAATTTATATGCCTTATAACAAAAAGGAAAATCAGGTTCAGTTATCTTTGTCATTTTATAGAAACACTATTAGTCACCATAATTACCTATTAATTGCAGCTGTTTTAGCTTTTTTGATTGTATAAATGTAAAAAATACAAGAGAATTACAGCCTTACTCCTTATCTTCCTAATCTCTGGAGAAACATTTGTGGAGAGAGTAGTCCTCAGTTTCCCTCCGTTATCAGTTTTGCCCTAAAAAGAGATCTTGTTGGGGAATTGAGCAGCCTAGTCCTGTAAGTGACCCCCTGGGCTCTCGGGGGCTGGCACAGCTACTGTTTGCCTTCCTACATGTTTTTTGTCATCTGGTAGATTTCTGGACCAGAATGGAGTGGGAGTGGGGAGAGTAGGAGTGCCTCCAGTGAATGAGGAGCACCAACACTTTTCATTCTTGCTTCTACCAGCACCAGCCCAGAAGTATATTCTAAATGTCCCTAGGATGCTTCAGTGGAGGCAGAAACCAGTCACATACAGGTGGTAAATAGAAACAAGAGAATGGATCAAATCCCCAAGATAGTAAAGAAGAAAGGAAAAGGAGACAGTCAACACTAAGCATTCACACACATCAGAAGTATGTACATAAATGCACACCCACGGATACCTCCCTGTCCCTCTTTATCCCCTTTTATTCACACAGGCTAGCTGGCGCTATTAGATGGCTGTGTACTCAGACTGACAGACTGAAAAATCTGGCGGGATCTAATCACCATAACCCAGGAGACAGATGCTAGAGTGGAAAGAAACTGGTATCTCTGGTTACCCTGGTGTTGTCTGGCTGTGTGTGTGTGCACACGTGCATGTGTGCACACACACATTTACTATCAGGGCAGCTTAAATTCATCTTTGGTGTGTGTGGATCTAGGGAACATCCTATTTGTTTTCAGGCTTACAGTACACTTGCAACTTGAGCATACATAAATTAACACCTGAGGAAGCACTGGTAGACAGGTGCACACTCAGATCCACACACGGTTATGCCTAGAAACATAGTCGTTGTTACAAACGTGGACTCACACACACGCCATATTCCTCCAGGAGGGCCCCACCCCCCGCCTTTTCTAAGACCTCTCTGGCACAGATGGTCCCTCCTTCTGTGCTCCATAAGCACTCTTTTCATATCTCCCTTGGAGACTACATACTGTGTACCATGATTCTGAGTTTACCCGTCTCTTCCGCTGGACTGATGCTTTCAGGGAAGACGTGTAGCTTGTATTCCAACCATCCTACAGATGGATGTCTGTGTTTGACATGTTGTAAGCACTCAGTACATTTATGTGAGTGACTGTGTACAAGGTGCCCAGTATATTTGTAACATAGAAATGTTTCCTCAAAAAGATCCCAAGGCTTCAGCCCTACCAGTTTTCTCTCCTGTAAAACGAGGATGATATCCTATTCACTTCACAGGTTTGTTGTGAGATGCAGTGTATATGGAAGTATGTTATAAAATACTAAACATGATATAAATTAAGATATTATGGAGTACAGGAGTAATATTAAATAATATTAAACACAGTTGGGAGACAGCATACCAAAAAAAACACCTTGTTGCTGTCAGGTGGATTCTGATTCACAGCAGGGTTGAAAAGATCTCTATCGTATCTTAGTTGTGTGAACTTAAATGAACTGCTTAGCATTTCTGGATCTCAGTTTTCTGATCTGTAAAATGGGAATAACAAAGAGTATGCTATACCATCACACATGTTTTTTTTAAGGATGAGCAAGATAAAATATGTAAAGTGCTTAAACGAATGCCGAGAAGGTACGCTTACTAAGTGTTGGCTATTAACATTGTTAACAATGTTATTGTTATTATTCAATATAAATACATATTAAAAGCTAGATCTGTATTTACATAGAACTATAAATACCTAGATATACTCACCCAGATCATGTGTGTGTATATGTGTGCTTTTATGTGAGCACTATGCATATGTGAGACATAGGTTTAGGAATTTTACATGTTAATTTATTTACTATTCACGACAAACTTAAGAGGTTATTTTCCCAGTTTTGCACACAATGAAACTCAGACCTGGAGAAGTTGATAACCAACACAATCTCATAACATAGAGACTAAATTATAGTGCCAAGAGTTGGATTTAAATTCAGAAACTTCACCCTCAATCACCAGGCATTATGGCATCTGTGGTCATTGTACACTTAAACAAATATACTCAGGAGAAAGAATCTTTCACCAAATGAAATGTGTATACTGAAAGAGAAATGTATACACAAACATAGTTAAGTTGTGACTCTTGCATTCAGAGGTGGTCAGTGAGTCACCTCAGTTTTAAATACTAGTGTGTTTAGCATTGTGCTAGACACTGTTGGACTACAAGCACATTAGGATTATTTGTTATTTCCACTAGGCAGCTGTTTCTTTCCAATCAATATTCTTGAATTCTTCATCCCATTGGTAAAAATGTTTAGCATACATATTCAGTACATGTTACAAACAAAAAATCAAAACTGCTTCTGTCGTATTGATTCCAACTCATAGTGACCCTATAGGACAGAATAGAATAGTTCCTCTGGGTTTCCAAAGAGTGGCTGATGGATTGAAACCGCTGACCCTTTTGGTTAGCAGCCACAGCATGCCATACCTCTTAACCACTGCAGCACCAGGTCTCTAACACATGTATATTTATTATTAATAAAGCTTATACATTATCAGAGCACTATAAAGCATTCAAAAATACATTTTAAAAATGTGAGAAATATAAACTTAGTCATATTTATGAAATGATTTTCTCACTGGTAAAAATATTAGCAGCACAAGATACTAACATTATATTTATATACATATATATATATTTAGAGCGGTAAGGCTCATTTGTCAAAATCACTGTCTAATGCTTTGTGATAAAGTGACTTAGTGGTCTCATATGAAGCTCGATTTGTTAGATAACTAGTTTTTATAGCTGATGGGGCAGAAAAAGATGTGCTACAAAATTTCTAAGGTTCAAATAGAAGTTTATCACTGATTCTAACAACTCAATTATTATTCTTATTATGTTATCTATTAAGTATGCCAAAGGTTTACTGACACTTGACTAATAAATTTTCTTTTGCTGTGAATTATTTATTCCTGTAAAGTAATCAGTGAAATAGTGTTTTTAACAGACATGTTCAAAACCTTCTGCAACTGATCCTTTGCCAGATTTCAAAAGTTTTGAAATTCCTTTCCAATGGTTTTAAACATCCAAATTCAAGAAATTCTTTTTTTTTATTATTATTATGATTGAGTGAAAATGTACATTCCGTATAAATTTACATGCCCACCTATATGCAGCTTCCACTGGTCTCCCTGTCCAGTGACAGCACACTATTCCTCTCTGCTCCATACAGGTCTCATCCTCGCAACAGCCTCCTTTCCCCTCCTCTCCACCCACTCTCCTTCCTCCAGCCAGAGGTCAGCAGGATGATATCGTATAGATGTATAGAACCATAAAGTGCATCCAATATATGGTCACTCTACATTGCCAAATCCAATCCATTCCTGTCCAAAGAGTGGACCTTCATTATAATTTATGGGTAAGGACAGCATCAGGGCCGGGGGCCATGCTCTCAGAGGAACCCCAAAACCGCTGGGCCATCAATTGAGGTCTTTTAGTGGAGATCTCAGGATGCACCCCTTTTTATTCTTGTGATGCCAGTGAGACTCCTCTCTGTGAGCTCCATCGTGGATATCACTGGTTGTGGCCAGGCACAATCCAGTTCTTCTGGTCCCAAGTCGATGTAGGCACCCACTCTTGCGGGTCTCTGTCTTCTAGGTTCTTTACCGCATGTCATTTTGGTCCTCGGTGAGCATCCATTCCTGCTGAGTTGGGACCATTTGCTGTGTCCTCGGATGGCAGCTTGGCAGCTTTTAAGACCTCAGACGCCACTCACCAATGTGGGGTGCAGAGAGCTCTCTTAGCAAAACGCTAGTTGTGCCAATTGGCCTCGATTTTGCCTAACAGCATGGTCCCCCGCCCCCTGCCCCAGCTACTCTATCCTTGCAATATTGGGTTAAGATGGAAAGAGTACCAAGTTATGCTGAAGTCCACTTAATGTTATTCTTGTTTCTAATGTGTGCTATCACTGCTTTCTCCCAACCAGATTTCTAGCAACTATCTAAATTAAATCCTCCCCCATCACCCTCCCTCCCTCCCCTCCCTTGCAGCTGTCAAAGAGTCTTTTCTTCTATACATAAGTCTGTTTTTGAGATCTTATCGTAGAGGTCTCATACAATATTTGTCCTTTTGTCGCTGACTACTTTTACTCAACATAATGTCTTCCAGTTGAAACCAGGTTAGGAGATGTTTCCTGGAATCATCGTTATTCTTTATCATTGCGTAGTGCTCCATTGAGTATATGTACCATAGTTTACCTATCCATTCTTCTGTTGTTGGGCATCTGGGTTGATCCCATCTTTTTGCTATCGTGGTCTGTGCTGCGATAAACATTCTGGTGCATGTGTCCGTTGGTGTGAAAGGCCTTGATTCTGTAGGATATATTCCAAGTAGTGGAATTACTGGGTCAAATGGTATATTGATATCCATTTTTTTAAGGAAGCACCAGATTGCTTTCCAAAGAGGCTGGACCATTTTGCAACCCCACCAACAGTGTAGAAGGGTTCTGCTTTCTCCACAGCCTCTCCAGCATTTGTTGTTTCATGTTTTCTGGATCATTGCCAATCTTGTTGGGGTGAGATGGTATCTCATTGTCATCTTGATTTGAATTTCTTTAATAATTAAAGATCGTGAACATGTCTGAATGTGTTTTTTTGTTGCCTGGATCTCCTCTTTAGTGACATGTCTGTCCATCTCGTTTGCCCATCACTTAATTGGATGGTTTATCTTCTTCTTATTGATATTTTGTAGTATCTTATAGATATGGAGATCAGGCGTCCATCTGACATAGAGTTGTGAAATATTTTTTCCCATTCTGTGGGTGTTCTTTTAATTTTATTAATATAGTCTTTGGATGAGCAAAAGTGTTTGATTCTTAATAGTTCCCATTTATCTATTTTCTCTTCTGTTGATTGAGGTTTCTTTGACAGATTTTGGAGTCTGTCCTCATTGTGTATTAAAACTTCCATTGTTGTTCTTACCTTTTCTTGGATGAGCTTTATCGTTTTAGGTTTGATATTTAGGTCTTTTCTCCAGTTGGAGTTGGCTTTTGTATAAGGTGTAAGATATGGATCTTGATTCAGTTTATTGCAGATGGATGTCCAATTTTGCCAGCACCATTTTTTGAAGAGACTATTTTTACTCCAGTTTAATGTCTTAGGGCCTTTGTCGAATATCAACTGTTCATAGGCAGATGGTGTCATCTCTAGCGTCTCAATTCTGTTCCATTGATCGATCTGCCTGTTCTTGTACCAGTACCAGGCTGTTTTGACCACTGTGCCAGTGTAGTATGTTCTAAGGTCGGGTAATGAGAGGCCTCCCAGTGTGTTCTTCTTCTTTAGTAGTACCTTACTTATCCAGGGCTTCTTCCCTTTCCAAACAAAATTGGTGACTTGTTTCTCCATTTCATTAATAAATGATGCTGGAACTTGTATTGGGATTGCATTATATAAATAGACTGCTTTGAGTAAAATAGACATTTTCACAATGTTAAGTCTTCCTATCCATGAGCAGGGTAGGTTTTTCCATTTATCTAAGTCTCTCTTAGTTTCTTATAGTAAGGGCTTGTAGTTCTCTTTGTAAAGGTCTGTTATTTCTCTGGTTAGATTAATTCTTAGGTACTTTATCTTCTTAGGGGCTATCGTAAATGGTATTGATTTGATAATTTCTTCTTTAACAGTCTCATTGCTGGTATAAAGGAATCCTACTGATTTACTTATGTTTATCTTGTATCCTGAGACTTTGCTCAACTCTTCTATCAGTTTGAGTAGTTTACTTATACATTCCTTGGGGTTCTCTGCATATACAATTATATCATCTTCAAACAGGGATATTTTAACTTCCTCTTTGCAGATGCAGATGCCCTTTATTTCCTGGTCTTGTCTAATTGCTCTGGCTAGAACTTCTAGCACAATGTTGAATAGGAGAGCTGAGAGTGGGCATCCTTGTTTCTATTTCCTGATCTCAGGGGAAATTCTTTCAGTCTTTCTTCATTCAGGATGATGTGAGCAATTGGCTTTGTATAAATGGCCCTTATTGTGGTGAGGAATTTGCCGTCTATGCCCATTTTGCTAAGAGTTTTTAGCATGAATGGGTGTTGGACTTTATCAAATGCCTTTTCTGCATCAATGGACAAAATCAGGTGATCTTTGTCTTTTGTGTTATTTATGTGGTTAATCACATTGATTGTTTTTCCGATGTTGAACCAGCCTTGCATCTCTGGTACGAATCCCACGTGGTCATGACGGATTATTTTCTTGATATGTTGTTGTGTTCTATTAGCAAGAATTTTGTTGAAGATTTTTGCATCTAGATTCATGAGTGATATCGGTCTGTAGTTCTCTTTCTTTGTTGGGTCTTTCCCTGGCTTTGGTATCAGGGTTATGATGGCTTCATAGAATGAGTTTGGGAGTACTCCATCCCTTTCTATACTGTGAAATAGTCTCAGTAGTATTGGAGATAACTCTTCTCTAAATGCTTGGTAGAATTCTGCAGTGAAGCCATCTGGGCCCAGACTTTTTTTGATTGGCAGTGTTTTGATGACATTTTCAGTCTCTTCCTTTGTGATGGGTTTATTAAGTTGTTCTGCTTCACATTGTGATAATTTGGGTAGGTGGTATGAGTCAAGGAATTTGTCCATTTCCCCTAGATTTTCAAATTTGTTACAGTACAGTCTTTCATAGTATTCTGTTATGATATATATTTTTAATTTTTATTTGACATGACTGAGTGAAAATGTGCATTCTCGTATAAATTTAAATGCCCACCTATATGCAGCTTCCACTGCTCTCCCCGTCCGGCGACTGCACACCATTCCTCTCTGCTCCATACATGTCTTGTTATGATATTTTTATTTCTGTTGAATCTGTGGTGACAACTCCCTTCTCATTTCTAATTTGGGTTATTTGTTTCCTTTCCTGCTTTTCTTTAGTAAGTTTAGCCACTGGTTTGTCAATTTTATTGATCTTTTCAAAAAACCAGCTTTTGGTCCTTTCAATTTTTTCAATTGTTTTTCTATTCTCTAATTCATTTAGCTCTGCTCTAATCTTTATGATCTCGTTTCTTCTGGTGCCCAAGGGGTTCCTCTGTTGTTCTCTTTTTACTTTTTCAAGCTGTAGGGTTAGTTCCTTGATTTGGTTTCTTTCTTCCTTCCAGATGTGTGCATTTATGGAGATAAACAGACCTCTGAGCACTGCTTTGGCTGTATCCCATAGATTCTGGTAGGAAGTGTTTTCGTTCTCATTGGAATCCATGAATTTCTTTATTTCATCCTTGATTTCCTCTATAAGCCACATTTTTTTGAGCAAGATGTTGTTCAGTTTCCAAGAGTTCCACTTTCTATCTATGTTTTTTCTGCTATTGATTTCAACTTTAATGGCTTTATGATATGAGAAGATGCTTTGCAGTAATTCAATGGTATGGATTTTGTTGAGCATTGCATTATGGCCTATCACATGGTCAATTCTGGAGAATGTTCCATGTGCACTGGAGAAGAAGGTGTAGTTGTCTGCTGATGGGTGGAAAGTTCTGTATATATCAATGAGGTTTAGTTGGTTAATTGGGTCAATGAGGTCTTCTGTATCTTTACTGAGCTTTTTTCTAGATGATCTGTCTAGTAATGAGAGTGGAGTGTTAAAGTCTCCCACTATTATTGTGGAGTCATCTAACTCTCTTTTGAGCGTGGTCAGTGTTTCTTCGACGTATTTAGGTGCTCTGATATTAGGTGCATAAATATTTAATATAGTTAAGTCTTGCTTGTGTACTGAACCTTTCAGCAATAAATAGTGTCCATCTTTGTCCACGATGGTGGATTTGACATTAAAATTGATTTTGTCTGAGATTAGAATTGCCACCCCTGCTCTTCTTTGTTCATTGTTAGCTTGATATATATTCTTCCATCCTTTAATTTTCAGTTTGTTCCTATCTTTAGGTCTCAAGTGAGTTTCTTGTAGACAACATATGGATGGGTCATGTTTTTTGATCCAAGATGACACTTGGTGTCTCTTTGCTGCAGCATTCAGTCCATTCACATTCAATGTAATTATTGATAGGTATGTGTTCCCTGCTGCCATTGTGATATGTTTATTTTTATGTTGATGTTTTCTGTGTTGTTCTTATTAGTCTGTTCTGGGACATTTTTTTTTTTGTGAGTTGATTTTTCACCTTTTTCAGAGCTGATTTTTTAGTTTTTGAGATTCATGTGTCAGATTTCTTGAAATGGTATGATACATCTTTGTTGTGCTTTACAGCTGCCCCTATGGTCCCCCTTAATAAACTATATATAAACCCAATTTTAATTACTACCAGTCTTGTCATCTTCCACTTGACTCCGCCCCCCACCACTTGTTATCAAAATAAAAAAGACAACACATTTGGAATGGTTGTCTTAAATTGAAGAAATCTTATAAGTACTTTCCTACTTGTTATCCAGTATATTACTTTGTGGAAGAGTAGTTTTTTGTAGTCTCACTCTTTTTCATTTATAGCAAAAAACTAGTATATTTTAAATGGCTCGTATTTCTAAAATTCACTACGTAGGTGATGTCTTATACGACTCTGCTTTAATTTCCCTGTGTCAAATTCTTGCATAGAATTATTTAGCGAATGAATTTTGTTTGGAGTGGTATCTCTGACTCCTTATATTTGTTTGAGTTAAAGCATCCATTTCCTCAGTAATTATGCCTCCGCAATTTTTTCCATAAAACATTCATTTTATTAAGGATCATTTCAGTTGTGATCTATCTTCTCTCATATGTCTTTCCTTTAATGGCCTCCTAGAAAAAGAATTTCTTCACATATTTCATTACTAAAGCAGATTCCCTGAAGTACCATGAGCTGGAACATGTTAGAAATGGCTGTTCTTTCATCCAACTCAATAGCAAACCATTAACACTGCTTAAACTAGTCTAATACTTGTTTCCTCGTTTCTTCACAATATTTCCCAGGTGTCGAACAACAGAATTTGCCAATACAGAAATACGTTTTGGTTTGCCATTTTATTGGTTTCTGTGTACCTACAGCTTTTTTCTTTTCTTTTTGGTCATACCTGGAAGAACGTATTTCTGCGATAGTTTGACTTTTGATATCAAATAAGAAACCTCAAAAGAGGCTTCTACATAGTTATCTTTACTTCTAGTGAAATATTTTAAAGTACTGGATTGGATGCAGCACAATTTAACCATCAATGAAAAAACTAAGAAATTTCTTCTTATGTATTGGTTATCTAATTTTTTAAATCAGTTTATTGAAGTTTAGGGGTGGTGCAGACAGTGGAGCACTCTGCTACTAAACAAAAGACTTGGTGTGCAAGTCCACTCAGAGGTGCCTCAGAAGAAAGGCCTGGTGATTTACATCTGAAAAATCAGTCACTGAAAACCCTATGGAGCACAGTTTTACTCTGACACACATGGAGTTATTGTGAGTCAGAACTGACTTGATAGCAATTGGTTTGGTTTTGTTTATTAAGGTGTAACTTACTTACAGCACAATTCACCCTCTAGAGGTGGTCAGTTCTAAGTTTGATAAATGTATGTACTTACATAAGCAACACAATAAAAATAAAGAACATTACTGTGACCCTAAAAATTTGTTTGGTGTCTCTTTGTAATCAGTCCTTTCAGTCACACCTAACTTCATAAAACTGCTGAACTGATTTCTGTTCCTGTAGTTTTGCATCTTCCAGAATGCCATCAGAGTAGAATCACACAGTATGTAGACTCTTCTGCTTAGCACAAAACTTTTGAGATTAATCCACATTGTTGTATTTATAAGTAGTTCATTCTCTTTTATTGCTGAATGATATTTCGTTGTCTGGAGGTACCACAGTTTGTTTATCCATTCACCAATTAATTAATTCACCAAGCCAAGCAACCATTTGATTTGTTTCCAGCTTTTAGATGTTAAGAATACAGCTCTATAACTGTGTACCTACAGGTATTTATGAGTGTACACACACATACACAGAGAAACAAAACCCACCACCATCGAGTCAATTCTGACTCATAGTGACCCTATAGGCCAGAGTAGAACTGCCCCATGGAGTTTCTAAGGGGCACCTGGTATCATCGAACTGCCAACTTATTGGTTAGCACATGTAAACACTTAACTACTATGCCACCAAGGTTTCCATGGGTTATATAGTGAGTGTATATTTAACTTTATAAGACACTGCCGAACTGTTTCACAAAGCAGCTGTACCATTTTGCATTCTCACCAACAGTGTTTGAGTCAGTCCACTTTGTTAGCATTTGTTACTATCAGCATTCACAAATCATTATTATTTTAGCTATTCTGTTAGCTATTAGAAAACCCTATTGGTGCAGTAATTAAGAGCTATGGATGCTAACCAAAAGGTCAGTAGTTTGGATCTACCAGGTGCTCCTTGGAAACCCTATGAGGCAGTTCTTCGCTGTCCTATAGGATCACTATGATTTGTAATTGACTTGATGGCCAACAGATTTTTGTTTTTGTTTTTTAAATTGTGATTAAGTGAAAGTATACAATCCAAACTAATTTTGCATGTCTGCCTATCTGCAGCTCTTTCTGCTGTCCTTGCCTAGTGAAATCACACTCCTCCTTTTCATTCTATATTTGTCATATCCTCTTAACAGGCTCCTGTCCCCTCCTCTCCACCCTCTTCTCTACTGTCTAGAAAGAGACCAGTAGGACAGCAAGTCTGATTTTTTATTTGGTATCTAGTGTATCTTGTTTTTATTTTGTTTCATGTTTATTGCCACCCACATTTTTTTAGCTTTATAGAGGTATATTTTACATACTGTAAACTGCACTTATTTAAAGTATGTAATTTAATGACTTTTGGCATATGTATACAACCCTGAAACCATTCCCATAATCAAGATACCATCATACTCTTTGTAATTCATCTCTCCCCTCTACATGCCATCTCCTTCTCATCCCACAGGAAACTATTGCTCTACTTTGTCACTAGAGATTATTTTGTGTTTTAAAATTTTTATATAAATGGAAACTAACAATATGTTCTCCTTTTTGGTCTGCCTTCTTTCATTCAGAGTAATTATTTTGAAATTCCTTCATGTTTTTGTGTGTATCAATAGTTTGTTCCTGTTCCTTGCTGAGTAGTACTTACTGTTCTATTTCCAGAGCTCTTCATTTTATTGTGTAGATCCAAGTTTCTATCTGGTGACATATTTTTACCTGAAGAGCTTCTTTTAATATACATTGCAGAACAGGTTGACCAGCACTGAATTCTTTCACTTTTTCTGACAATATTTTTATTTTGCTTTTATTTTTGAAAGATTTCTCTGGTTACAGGATTCTAAGTTGACAGTTTCATTTTGCTCTTCTTTCAGTACCTTAAGCATGTTGGCCTATTTCTTTATTGGCTTGCATGATTTCTGATGAAAAGTATGTTCTAATTTTGTTTTATTGTGCTTTAGGGGAGAGTTTACAGAACAAATTAATTTCTCATTAAACAATTAATATACAGATTATTTTGTGATATTGGTTGATAGCCCCATGATGTGTCAACACTCTCACTTTCTCTACCCTGGATTCCCTGTTTCTGTTATTCCAGCTTTCCTGTCCCTTCCCGCCTTCTCATCATTGCTTTTGGGCTGGCGTGTCCATTTAGTCTTGTATACATGATTGAGCTATGGAACATATTCTTCCCATGTATTGTTGTTCCCCCTGTAAACCTGTCTAACCATTGGCTAAAGAGCGAGCTTTGGGAGTGACTTCAGCACTAAGTTAAAATGGTGTCTGGAATAGATGAGTGGTAACTTTGGTGAAGAGAAAAATCATACACAATAATGGGGAAGCCAGCACAACTTGACCAAGGCAAGGTCGTGGAAGGTTCCTAGGCACATCTGGACTCCCAGAGCTGGAGGTTGGACAACAGGGTCTCAGGGGACACCTAGCTCAGTTGGCATTACAAAGTTTATAAAGAAAATGTTCTACATACTACTTTAGTGAGTAGCATCTGGGATCTTAAAAGCTTGCAGGCCGTCTTCTAAGGTATCCCATGGGTGTCACCCCATGTGGAGAAAGGGAGCATGAAGAAAGCCAAAGACAGGAGGGAAATACAAGTTTAAAGGACTAATGGACCACCACTACCACAGCCTCCACCATACTGAGTCCAGTACAACTAGATAGTACCTGGCTACCACCGCTGACAGATCTGACAGACATCACAGTAGAGGGTCCCAGACAAAGCTGGAGAAAAAATGTAGAAGAAAATTCTAACTAAAAAAAAAAAAGGCCAGACTTTCTGGTCTGACAGAGACTACAGAAACAGTGAGAGTATAGTCCTCTGACATCTTTTGAACTTAGTACTGAAGTCACTCTAGAGGTTCACTCTTTATTCAAAGATTAGGCAGGACCATAAAGCATGACAAGACTAAATGGGCACAGCAGCCCAGGGCTAAGGCAGGAAGGCAGAAGGGGCAGGAAAGCTGGTAACCAGGAACACAAGGTTAAGAACGGGAGAGTGTGGACACGACGTGGAGATGGCACAGAATGGTGTGTGTATTAATTGTTTAATAAGAAACTAATTTACTCTGTACACCTTGATCTAAAGTATAGTTTTAAAATAAGGGTATCTGGGGGCTATACTTTTCAGGTTTCTGCAGTCTCTGTCAGGCAAACAGTTCTGTTCGTTTTGGGGTGAATTTGAATTTTGTTCTGCATTCCTCTCCCACTCTGCCTGGGACCCTCTGTCATAATCCCTGAGAGCAGTTGGTGGTGGTAGCTGGGTACCATCTGCTTGTGCTGGATGCATTTTGGTGGAGGCTGTAGCAGTTGTGATCCGTTAGTCTCCTGGATTACTCTTTCCTTTGTTTCTCTGGTTTTCTTCATTCTCTTTTCTCCATCCAAGATGAGATCAGTGGATGGCCACTTGAAGGCTTTTAAGACTCCAGATGCTACTCACCAGTCAGATGTGGAACATTTTCTTTATAAATTACTTATGCCAATTGCGTGGCATGGATGTTCCTCCAGACCATGGCTTCCAGCCCTCACCCCAGTAACTCAGTCCCTTAGGGAGTTTGGATGTGTCTGTTAAGCTTCTGTGACATTGTCTTGGTCAAGTTGTACTGATTTCCCCAGTGCTGTGTACTGTCTTACCTTTCACCAAAATTCCTAGTTGTCTACTATTTATTTAGTGGTTTTCCTTCCCACCTCTCCCTTCCCTCATACCATCAAAGATTGTTTCTTTCCCTGCATAGGACTTTTCTTCAGTTTTTAAGTAGTTTCATACAATATTGTCCTTTTGTGATTGACTTATTTCACTGAGCATCAAGCCCTCCACATTCATACATGTCGTGAGGTGTTTCACAGATTTGTCTTTTTTTCTTTTAATTTTTTTTTATCATTGCATAGTGTTCCATTGTGTGTACATACTGTAGTTTGTTTATCCATTCATCTGATGGTAGGCATTTAGGTTGTTTCCCTCTTTTTGTATTGTGAATAATGCTGCAGTGAACATGGGTGTGTATGTGTCTGTTTGTGTGGCACTTCTTACTTCCTTGGAGTGAGATTATCAGATCATACAGCATTTTTTTAAATTGTGATTAAGTAAAAATACACAACCTAAATTGGTTTTGTGTACCCACCTGTCTGCATCTCCCTCTGCTTTCCCCACCCAGTGGGCAGCACACTCCTCCTTTTCACTCTATATGTCTAGTATCCTCCTAACAAGCGTCGGTCCCCGCTTCATCCTCTTCTCTCCCATCTAGAAAAAGGCTAGTACGACAGCCTCCTGTAAATGCATAGAACCACGAAGTACACACACCATATGGTCATAGTGGGTCCCCAAGTACAGTCTATTCTTACCTAAAGAGTTGACTTACTACTGGCTTCCAGTCAAGGACAACAGCAGGTCTAGGTGCCTTGTTCCCAGGGAACTCTCCAGGGTGTCGGACCATCAGTTCAGGTCTTTTAGTGGAGTTCTTGGAAAAACACGTCTTTTTCTCATGTTGCCTCAGGGACTCTACGTTGTGTTGCCTGTCATGGCTGTCTTTGGTGGTGACTGGGCACCATCTGGTTCTTCTGGTCTCATGTCGATACAGTCTCTCAGTCATACAGGTCCTTCTGTCTCCTGAGCTGTTTTCTCCTCACATCTTTGTTGCTGTTTGCGATCATGTCTTCCGGATGAGTTGGGACCATTTGGTGTACCTTGGATGGCAGCTTGCTAGCTGTTAAGACCCCAGACAGCACTCACCAATATGAGGTGCAGGAGACTCTCCTAACAATAGGCTTGTTATGCCAACTGGCCTTGATGTCCCCTGAATACTTGGTCCCCTAACCCCCATCCATGCTACTTTATACTCTAAAATATTAGGTTGAGTTTAGAAAATCTTTAAGTTTATGTTGAAGTCCAGCTAAGTTGATCTACTCTCTAAGGATCATACAGTATTTCTATTCTGAGCTTCTCCAGGAAGCACCATATAGTTTTCCAAAATGATTGTATGATTCTTACATTTCTACCAACAGTGTGTGAGTTTCAAGCTTCCTGTACTCTCTTCAATATTTGTTATTTTCTTTTTCTCCTTTAGTTCTTACCAGTAATGTTGGAATGAGATACTATCTCACTGTAATTTTTATTTGCATTTCTTTAATGGCTAGTGACGGCAATCATTTCCTCACTTGTCTGTTAGCCTCCTGAATGTCTTCTTTGGTGAAGTGTCTGTTCTTTTCCTTCGCTCAATTTTAATTGATTTATTTGTCTTTTTGTTGCACAGGTGTTGGGTTTTCCTATAGCTTTTAGAGATTAGATATTTGTTGGATATTCATAGCAAAATTTTTTTCCCCAGTCTGTAGGTTCTCTTTTTACTCTTTTTGTGAAGTGTTTTTATGAGCATAAATGTTTAATTTTTAGAAGATCATAGCTACCTAGTATATCTTATGGAGTTTGTGTGTTGTTAGCTATGGTTTGTATACTATTTATGCTGTATATTAGGGTCTCTAGCATTGAGCCTACCTTTTCTTCCATGACTTTTATAGTTTTTCATTTCATGGTTAGGTCTTTGACCTACTTGATTAGTTTTTGTATATGGTGTGAGGTATGAGTCCTGTTTCATTCTTTTACAGATGGCCATCCCTTTCTGCCTGCAATGTTTGCTAAGAAGACTATCTTTCCCTGATTTAATGGCTCTGGGCCTTTGTAAAAGATGACTGCGGGTAGATGAATTTACATCTTGGTTCTCCTTCCTGTTCTGTCATGGATTGAATTGAGTGCCCCCCCGCCAGATATGTGCAGCCACATGGCTAGGCCATGATTGCCAGTATCTTGTGATTGTCCTCCCTTTTGTGGTTTTCCTAATCCTGTTAAAGGATTAGCATGGGACTGTAAATCCCTTCATAGGATCTCCCCCCTGCTCGACTGTAAAGGGAGTTTCCCGGGAGTATGGCTTGCCCCACCCTTAATCCTTTCATCCTGCAAGAGACAAAAGGAAAGGGAAGCAGGCTGAGAATTGGGAACCTCACACTATCAAGAAAGCAGCACCAGGAGAAGAGCACATCCTTCAGACCTGAGATTCCTGCACCCAGATGCTCCCTGGACAACGACTGATACAATACCAGACTTTCCTCTAGAGCCAACTAGGGAGAAAGCCTTCCCCTGGAGCTGACATCCCGAATTTGGACTTGTAGCCTACTGGACAGTGTAAGAATAAATATTCCTTCATTAAAGCCATCCACTCCGTGGTATTTCTGTTAGAGTGGCGCTAGCTGACTAAAACATGTTCCATTGGTCAGTGTGTCTGGCATTGTATCAAAACCAAAACCCACTGCCATCAAGTCAATTCCAACTCATAGTGACCCTATGTACTGGACTATTTTGGCTACTTTAGCTGTATAGCAGGTCCTGAGGTTAGGTAGTATGAGGCCTCTTACTTTGTTCCTCTTCTTCAGTGATCCTTAACTTATCTCAACTTTCTTTTCTTTCCTTATAAAGTTAATGATTAGATTTTCCATCTCATTAAAGAATGACGTTGGCATTTGTATTGGGGTTGTATTGCATTTGTAGATTGCTTTGGTTAGAATTGACATTTCTACAGTGTTTAATTTTCCTATCCACGAGCATTGTATGTTTTTCCTTTCATATAGATATCTTGGTTTCTTGCAGTAGCATTGTGTAGTTTTCTTTGCATAGATCTTTTACATCCTTGGTTAAATTTGTTCCTAAATATTTTATTTCCTATTATAAGTGGCACTGTGTTCCTGATTTCCTTTCCTTTTTTTTTTTTTTAATTGGTGTATAGGAATCTGGCTGGCATAGGAATCCAACTTATTTTTACGTGTTTACTTTGTATCCAGATACCCTAGTGACATAGTGGTTAAGTACTGCATCTTCTGACCAAAAGACTGGCGGTTCAAACCTACCAAGCTCTCCTTGAAAACTGTATGGAGCAGTTCTACTCTGTCTTATAGGGTAGCTGTGAGTTGGAATCAACTTGGCAGCCCTGTGTTTGGTTTGGTTTGCTTCCCTTGTATCCTGCTACTCTGCTACATCTGTTAGTTCCAGGAGATTTCTTGTGGAGTCTATAGGTTCCTCTATGTATAGCATCAGATCATCTGGAATAGGGATAGTTTTACTTCTTGCTTAACAATTTGAATGCCCTCTATTTCTCTTTTCTTGGCTTGTTGCTGTAGCTAGGACTCCTAGCACAATGTTAAATAGGAGTGGTGATAAACAGTATCCTTGCCTTGTTCCATTCTCAGGGAGAATGTTGTTAGTCTCACTCCATTGACAATGCTGTTACTTGTTGGATTTGTGTGGATGACCTTCATTATGTTGAGAAATTTCTCTTCTATTCATATTTCATTGAGAGTTTTTATTAGGAGTGGATATTGGACTTTATCAAATACTTTTTGGTATCAGTTGAGAAGATCATGTGATTTTTTTAATTTATGTGGTGGATTATGTTGATTGACTTTCTAACGGTGAGTCATCCTTACATAGCTAATATGAATACCACTTGGTTGTGGTGTATGATTTTTTTGATGTGCCATTTAATTCTATTGGCGAGAACTTCCCTGAGAATTTTTGCAGCTATATTCATGACACATATTGGCCTGTAATTTTTTGTGGCTGTGTTGCCTGGCTTCAAAGAATAAATTCCTGTTTGATTTCTATATTCTGAAATAGTTTGTGTAGAAATGATGTGACATGTTCTCTGAATGTTTGGTATAATTCTTCAGTGAAGCCATTTGGGCCAAGACATTTATTTTTGGTTTGAAGTTTTTGGTATTTTTTTAATTATTATTACCTTTTCAGTCTCTTCTCTCTTTATACATGTGCTCAGATTTTCTACCTCAGTTTGTGTTAGCTTAGCTAGGCAGTGGGTTTCTAGAAATTTATCCATTTCCTATAGGTTTTCAAATTCAATAGAGTACATTTTTTTTTCATAGTTCTCTGTTGTTATGGATTGAATTTTGTCCCCCAAAATCTGTATCAACTTGAGTAGTGCATGATTCCCACTATTGTGTGATTGTTTACCATTCTGTCATCTGGTGTGATTTTCCTATGTGCTGTAAATCCTACCTGTCATGTTAATGAGTCAGGACTAGAGGTAGTTATGTAAATGAAGCAAGATTCAATATTCAAGATGAGATTGTGTCTCATATCAATCTCTCTTGAAATATAAAAGAGAGAAATGAGCAGAAAAACAGAGAACTTCATAGCACCAATAAACAAGAGCCAGGAGAATAGCATGCCTTTGGACCCAGGGTTCCAGTGCTGCAAAGCAACTACACCAACAGAAGACTGATTACAAGGACCTTTGCCCTAGAGCCAACAAAGAGAGACAGTTTTCCTCTGGAGTTGTCATTCTGAATTCAGACCTCCAGCCTATCTGACTGTGAGAAAATACATTTATATTTGTTAAAGCCACCCTTGTGGTATTTCTGTTACAGCAGTACTGGCTGGCTACTCTATGATATCTTTTATTTCAGTTGCATCTTTTATAATGTCTCTCATTTCATTTATTATTTGAGTAATTGCTCCCTCTCCTATTTTTCATTCTTCAGTTTGGCCAATAGCATGTCAATTTTGTTGATCCTTTCAAAGAACGAAATTGTGGTTTTGTTGATTCTTTTTATTGCTTTGCTATTTTCTATTTCATTTATTTCTGCACTGTGCTTTACTAGTTCCTTTCTTCTGATGGTTGTAGACTTCTTTTGCTTTTCTTTCTTTTTTTTTTCCAGTGGTAAGGCTAACATTTAATTTTTGTCTCTTATTTTTTGAAATGTGCATCTATTTCTATAAATTGACTTCTGAGCCCTTACTTCACTGTGTTTCAAAGGTTTTGGTATGGTGTATTTTCATTTTCATTGAATTCTAGAAAATTGTTTATTCCATCTTTGATTCCTTCTATTATCCAGTGTTTTTTAAGCAAAATATTATTCATTTTTCCAAGTATTTTATTTTTTTCCTTGTTCTTCTTGTTTTTAATTTCTGCTTTAGTGGCATTGTGATTAGAGAAGATGCTTTGCAAGTATTTTATTTTTTTTCCTTGTTCTTGTTTTTAATTTCTGCTTTAGTGGCATTGTGATTAGAGAAGATGCTTTGCGTTATCTCAACATATTGGATTTTGTTGAGCCTTGCTTTGTGGCCTGAGATATGTTCTATTTTGGAGAACATTTGATGTGCATTGGAAAAGAATGTATACTTTGCTGTTGCTGGTTAGAGTGTTCTATGTATGTCTATGAGGTCATGGTGGTTGACTGTGTCCTCTAGTTCTGTATCTTTGCAACGTTTCTTTCTAAATGTTCTGTCCTTTACTGAGCATGGTGAGTTGAAGACCCTACTATTACCGTGGAACTATTGATTTTTCTTTTCAGTGTTTTAAGAGTTTGTTTTGTGTATTTTGAGCCCTGTTGTTGGGGCATATTTATTAAGGTTATGTCACCACGGCAAATTGTCCCTGTAATCATTATGTAAAACCCTTCCTTGTCTTTTACAGTGAATTTTGTTTTGAAGTCTATTTTGTTTGAGATTAGTATTGCCACTTCTGTTCTTTTTTGGTTACTCTGTGCTTGATATTTTTTTCCATCCTTTAATTTTTAATATGTTTATATCATTGTGTCTAAGGTATATCTCTTGTAGGCAGCATATTGATAGGTTATTTTAAAAAATCTGCTCTGTCACTCTGACTCTTTGCAGCTGCACTTAAACCATTTATGTCGAATATGGTTATCAATAGGTGTGAATTTATTGCTGTCTTTGTGCAGTGCTTTTTTGTGTGTATATGTGCTGCTGAGGTTTACTTTGTTTCTCTTACTGTCTTGTGTTGAGTTCCTTTTGTATGTGGAATTCATTTTTATTTCTTTCATTATTCTAGACTTTGTGTTTACTAAGATTTTATGTTTTTCTTTATTTTGATGATTAGGTTTATTATCTTTCTTTGTGACTACTTTGAAATTTTCCCTTATCTTACTAAGTTTGAACCAGTCTTTTATTACTTATTATCACCTTAACTTCTCTGCATTTGAAAGTTCTATACCTACACTGTATATTTCCCCATTATTATTCTGTCATTGCTGTCATTTACAGATTGACATCTCTAGTTACCTGCTTTAAGTCTTTTAGGTTTGTTTGAGAGTTCGTTACCTAAGTGGATATCTGGCTGATATTGACATTTGTCCTAGATTCAGGTCGTCTGATGTTATTAGTTCCAATCAAAGACTCCCTGTAATAATTACTGTAAATTTGATTTGGTTTCCACAAGTTCCCTTAATTTCTACCTATCTAGAAATGTCATAATTTCTTAACCATATTTAAGAGAGAGCTTTGAAGGATGCATGATTTGTGGTTAGTGATTATTTTTCTTTCAAGGTTGTATATGTCATCTCATTGCCTTCTTTCCTGCATGCTTTCTCCCAGGTAAACAGAGCTTTATCTTACTGTTTGCGCTTTTTATCTGAATTTTCATTTTTCTCAAGTTGCTCTTTGGATTTTTAATTTTTTTTTCATTTTGATCAGTGTGATTATGATATGTCCTGGTGACTTTCTTTTGAGGTCTATCCTACATGGGGTATGTTGAGCTTCTTTGATAGTCAGCTTTTCCTCTTTCATAATCTTTGAGTAGTTTTCTATCAGCAAAATTTCAGTGATCCTCTCTATTTTCCACTTTCTACCCCTGTTCTGGAACCCTGATTGCATGCAGATTTTTGCTCTTGAGTGTATTCTAAGTAGTTCTTAGGTTTTCTGCATTCTTCTGCTTTCTTCTTCATTCCTCTGACAGTTCTTCAAAGTGGCACTCATGTATTTGGCTTCAGTTTCACTGATTCTGTCTCCCATTGTTTCAAATTTTCTTCTAAAACTTTTTATTGTGTTGTTCACTTAGGAAATTTTGTTTATCTTTTGGAATTCTATCAGTTTCCTCTTCTCAATGGTTCCACATCTAACACTTTATCCTTTCATTAAATGTTCACAGTTCCAGGATTGACACTTGTATTTGTTTTATTTAATTTTTGGGGTCTCTTTTGCAGTGGGATGTCTTAGTGCATCTGATTAATCTGCCATCTTGGCTCCACCTCCAGTATGTTGTAATTTGTATTATCGTTCTGTATAATGTGTTCCCCATCCCCTAGCTGCTTTCACATTTTTATTTGGGTTTTCAGCAGGTTTACTAAGACATATCTAGGTGTTGTGGAAATCCTGGGGGCATAATGGTTAAATGTTACAGCTGCTAACCAAAAGGTTGGCAGTTCAAACCCAGCAGGTACTCCTTGGAAACTCTATGGGGCAGTTGTCCTCTGTCCCAGGGTCACTATGAATTGGAATTGACTCAACAGTAATTGGTTATCTAGGTGTGTATAAGTTGTTTTCTTTGGTTGATTCATTTTGGTGTGTATCATATTTGTGGTTATCTCAGCTGTGATATGCTGTCATTCTATATTTTGAAACATTCCCAGTCATTATTTCTTACAATATCTCTTCTCCATTCTCTTTTTCTTATCTTTAGGAAAGTCCAATTATATGTGTATTAAAATGTTTGATATTGCCCTGTATCTCTTGGGTGTTCTGTTTTGTTTTATACTGTTTTGTCTTTTTGTGTCTTGTTTTCCAGTCTTCAGATTTTATTTTGACCAGTCTTTAAGCTTACTGTTCCTTTCTCCAGCTGGATCCAGGCTACTGATGTGCATGTTGAAGACATTTTTCATTTCTGATATTAGGTGGGTGTCATGGGTTGAATTGAGTCCCCCAAAAATGTGTATATCAGTTTGGCTAGACCACAATTCCCAGTATTTTGTAATATTTCTTATATGTTGTAAATCCTACCTCTATGATGTTTATGAGAGAGGATGAGTGATGGTTGCATCAGTGAGGCAGGTCTCAGTCTAAGAGATTGGATTGTGTCTTGAGGCAATCTCTTGAAATATAAAAAAATATAAAAGAGACAAACAAGCAGAGAGACTGGGGAACCTCATACCACCAAGAAAGAAGCATGAGGAGTGTTCTTTGGGTTTTGGGTCCCTGCACTTTAGAAGCTCCTTGACTGGGGAAGACTGAAGACATCCTTTCCTCTGAAGTCAACAAAGAAAGCTTTCTCTTGGAGCTTGCACCCTGAACTTGGACTTTAAGTTCACTTTACTGTGAGGAAATAAACTTCTCTTTGTTAAAGTCATCCACTAGTGGTATTTTTGTTATAGCAGCACTAGATAACTAAGACAACCAGGATTTTTTATTTCTAGCATCTCTTCTGAAATTTCCTATCTGTTTATACATGTTATCTATCATTCCTAGTATGTTCTTTACATATGAATCACTGTTATTTTAAAGGCCCTCTGTTAGTTCCAGCATCTAAGTATTCCTTTTTACTTCTGTTGATTACTTTGTCTCTTGACAATGGTGTGTGTGTGTATCTGTGTGTCAGTGTGTGACATAACTTTTTAATGAATGCCAGACATTTGATAAAGATCAGTAGAGACTAAGGTAAATATTATTTATGCCTGGAAGTAAGCATTACACTTCTGTTTGGCCATTATTATGGATGGTTGAGTCAATCTACTCAGGAATTAAGCTGGATTTATATCATTGTTGCTGTAGTTAGTACACCACAGGCTTCAAAGTCTTCTAACAGTGGGCTGACTTGCCCTTGTGCTTAGGATGTGAGCTAATGTACCAGAGATTTTTCTCAGAATTATTGCTCTATGATTAGCTTTCAGCTTTTCTGCATGCATATGTCACAGAGAAGATCTCTTACCATGGGCTTGTCCCCTTCCCAGCTACAGATTGTTGTGGCCTCTTACTTCACAGCAGCCTTGCCCTTGAGGTAAAAGGGTCTCTGTGCTGTTCTGCTGCACCCTCAGGGAGAGCCTATGTGCTTGGGGCTCGGGTGTGAGTCCTTCTCTAGATTTCTGCTCATCCTTCTAGAAGAAAAATTCTACTCTGTGTTTCTGGTTGCTCTTGGTCAGGAGTTTTCTTTTCATCCCTCAGTGGTAGGAAACCTCAGTCTGATATTAATTTAGAATCTTAGACCAAAAATAGTTTTGTGCTTTTCCCCTGGAGACAGCCTTGTAACCTTTTCCCCTCTCCATAATACACTTTTTCCTGTGCCTTGGGAAATGAATGGTCTTCACTGCCCATTCCCCAGCAGCTTAAACTCTTTACCTCCCATGAGACAAGTCAGGGGAAGTGTGGGCTGTTTTGTGCATGACCACACACAACTTCCAGTTATCTCCTGTACCCCTCCCTCCTCTGCTCTTATCTTTTTCATGAGCACTCGGTAGAGGTCTGATGATAAGACCTTGTGAGTGAGCTTAAACTCCCCTTGGCTGGACCCCTTAGTAATTTGGACTGATACACTAGCTTACACTTAACCTTTGACATTACCTTAAAACTATAGATGATTTCTGCTTCTTCATCTTTGATTGCTCAGTGGTTAAGTGTTCAGCGATGAAAAGGTTAGTAGTTTGAATCCACCATCTACTTCTTGGAAACCCTATGGGGAAGTTCTACCCTGTTATATAGGGTTGCTATGGTTCTCAGTCAACTCAATGGCAAAGGATTTTTTTATTTTATTTTATTTTCATTTTCTTGTATCAGCACATGTTACTCCTTGTCCTGTGCTTTGCCATAGATGAAAGAGTTTGTGTCTCCTGTCTGTTCTTGAAAGGGTTTGCCCTTCTTTGGAATTCAGGTTATTTGGTTGTTTTTTGACCTTAGCTCACTGATATGTTTAGTAAAAGTTAAGATTTTGATTTTTACCTGGATTTTTCTCATTGTTAGGTGCTATGTTGTTTTCAGCTTTCTAAATCTAAAGATGAAGTGAAACTTTACACTTAATTGTTAAATATCTTGGTGATTATGAAGCATTGCATTACTGTTAGGTATACCTCAAGGTAAAAGATACACTTAAGATGAATTTCATTGTTAAATAATATTCTTGATCATCTTAAATTTTTGATCAAGTTCTTTTTGAATCTGTTTAGATTAATGCTGCTTTTTCATTGAAATGTGGCTGATGAAGGGTTCATATGAGGAGTGCAAAGAGTGTTAGCTGCTGCTTTCTTGCTCTTTGCTTGTGCTTGAATTATTAATATTACCTTTAATTGATGGCATCTTTAAATGAATTACTTATAGTGCCTAGTTCTTTGTGATGATTAGTTTTCTTAAAGCTACATAATACAATTAAAAACTCTTTAAACCAAGCACACTCAAGCTGCAGTGTCACAGTACATTGAAAGTGATCCAGTAACAGAATTCTTACTCTGAGATTGAGAACTCAAATTCTTCCTTGACGATTGTCTATGCTGTACCTGACATAGACACCAATGAGGGAACTAGGGTCAATCCACATACTTAAAACAAGACAACAACAACAATGAAAAAAAAACCATAACCAGCAAGTAAATTCCAAATCATGATGACCCTGTATGTTACAGAGTGGAACTGCTCCACAGGGTTTTTTTTTTTCTATAAACTTTATAGTCCCCAGGTATCTGTTATGGCCTTCATGTTGCTCTGATACTGGATATTATTCCACTGATATTCAAACACCAGGGTCACTCATGGTGGACAGCATTCAACTGAGCTTCCAGGCTAAGACAAACTAAGAAGAAGGATCTGGTGGTCTACTACTGAAAAACATCAGCCAGTGAAAACCTCAGGAATAATAGCAGAACAGAACACTGTCTGACATAGTGCTAGAAGATGAGTCCCTCAGGTTGGAAGACACTCAAAAATACCACTGGAGAAAAGCTGTCTGATTAAAGTACAGTTGACATGAATGACATGTACAGAGTTAAGCTTTGAGACCTTCATTTGCTGATGTGGTATGACTCAAAATAAGAAGAAACAGCTGCAAACATCCCTTAATAATACGAACATGGAATATACGAAGTACAAATATATGAAAATTGGAAATCATCAAAAATGAAATGGAACATATAAATATCAATATACTAGGGATGAGTGAACTGTAATGGACTGGTATTGGCCATTTTGAGTCCAACAATTATATGGTCTACTATGCTGGTAATGAAAAATTGAAAAGGAACCACATTGCATTCATTGTCAAAAAGAATATTTCAGTATTAATCATTATACATTTCAAGTACAGTGCTGTCAATGATAGGATGATGTCCATACATCTACAAGGAAGACCCATTAATACAACTATTATTCATATTTACCTAGCAATCACTAAGGCCAAAGATGAATATATTGAAGGCTTTTACCAACTTCTGTGGTCTGAAATTGATCAAACATACCATCAGAAAGCATTGATAGTTACTGATAATTGAAAAACAAAAGTTAGAAACAAAGAAGGATCAGTAGATGAAAAGTAAGGCCTTGGTGCTAGAAATGACAGTGGATATCATATGACATAATATTGCAATACCAACAACTTCCTCATTGCAAATGCATTTTTTTTCAACAACATAAACAGCAACTGGACCATGGATCTCACTAGATAAAATACACAAAAATCAAATCCACTACATCTATGAAAAGAGACAACAGAAAAGCTCAATATCAGTCAGAACAAGGTCAGGGGATGACTACGGAAAAAAACATGAATTGCTCATTATGCAAGTTTAAGTTGAAGATAAGAAAATTAAAACAAGTCTGTGAGAGCCAGAGTAGGACATTGAGTATATCCCATCTGAATTTAGAGAACATCTCAAAAATATATTTTATTCATTGAGCACTAATGATCACAGACTGGATGAGTTGTGAAATAATATTGAAGACTTCATACATGAAGAAAAAAGTGATCATTAAAAAGGTGTGAAAGAAAGAAAAGATAAAATGGATGTGAGAAGAGACTCTGAAGTTTGTTCTTGAATATTGTGTAGCTAAAGTGAAAGGAATAAATGATAAAGTAGAAGAGCTGAACAGAGGTATCAAAAGGCCCTTGAGAATACAAAGTAAAGTATTATCATGACGTGCAAAAACCTGGAGATAGGAAATCAGAGGAGAAGAACATGCTTGGCATTTCTCAAGGTGAAAGAAGTGAAGAAAAAAATTCAAGCCTCAACAGTGAAGGATTCTGTGGTAAAACATTGAATGACACTGGAAACATCAAAACAAGGTGGAAGGAATACACGTGGTACTGTACAAAAAAAAATTGGTCAACTGAGAACTCCACTAAATGACCACAATTGGTGGTCCGAAGGCCTGGGTGTTCTTCTGGAAGCATGGGTCTTAGACCTCATGCTGCCCCTTTTCATAAATCATTACTGAGGTCAACTCCTTGGAATGGAATGGCTTGCACTCGGTGACACAGAGTGACTATATGATGTGTGCACTTTATGGTTCTACACATCTATAGGATGTTGTCCTACTGGCTTTCTACTAGAGGGGAGTGGAGAGGGTGGAGAAGAGGAGACAGGAGATTGTTAAGAGGATATGACATGTGTAGAACAGAAATGAGGAGTGTGTGTTCACTGGGCAAGGATAGTAGTAGCAGCTGCATATAGGCAGTCATGCAAATTTAAACTGGATTGTACACTTTAACTCAATCACAATTAAAAAAAAATTATAAAAATTAGTCAACATTCAACCATCCCAGGGTATACCATATGATCAGGAACAGACAGTACTGAGCCAGCCAAGGAAGAAATTTAAGCTGCACTTAAGAAATTGGTGAAAAAAAGGCTCCAAGAGTTGACAGAACACCAGCTGAGATGATTCAACAGATGCAATGCTGCAAGTGCTCACTTCTCTATGTCAAAAAATTTGGAAGACAGCAACCTTGCTTACAAACCGGAAAAAATCCATGTTGATGTTATTCCAAAGAAAGGTGATCCAACTGAATGCAGAAATTATCTAACAACATCATTAATTTCATGTGCAAGTAAAATTTTGCTGAAGATCATTCAAAAGTGATTGCAGCAGTACATTCACAGGGAATTGCCAGGAATTCAAGCCTGGTTCAGAAGAGAATATTCAGTGAGGGATATCATTGCTGATGTCTTGGCTGAAAGCAGAGAATGCAAGAAAGATGTTTAGCTCTGTTTTATTGACTGTGCAGTGGCATTCTACTGTGTGGATCATAGTAAATTACGGATAATATTGTAAAGAATGGGAATCCCAGACATCCCTTTATTGTGCTCATGAGGAACCTGTACATGGATCAAGAGGTGATCATTTGAACAGAACAAGGGTACATCACATGGGTTAAATTCAGGAAAGGCATGTGTCAGGGTTGTATCCTTTTACCATACTTATTCATCTGTATGTTGAACAAATAATCTGAGAACGTAGTGTATGTGAAATACTCTACATCAGGATTGGAGGAAGCCTCATGAACAACCTGCAATATGTAGACAACACCAAATTGCTAGCAGAAAGTGAATAGGACTTGAAACACTTGCTGATGAAAATCAAAGATCACAGCCTATAGTATGGGTTACACCTCAACAAAATGAAAACAAAAAAGGCGGTATCATGATAGATGGAGAGAAGATTGAGATTGTCATGGATTTCATTGTGCTTGGATCCACAAATACACCCATGGAAGCAGCAGTCAAGAAATCAAACAACCCATTGCATTGACCAAATCTTCTGCAGGAGATGTCATTAAGTGTTTTTTAAAGGAAAGGTCATCTTGAAGACCAAGGTGAACCAAACCATGGTGTTTTCAATCAGTTTGCATGCGTGTGAAAACAGGACAACCAGTCAAGACGATTGAAGGAAAAGTGATGCCTTTGAACTATGGTGTTGGTAAAGACAATTAAATATATCACAAATGCTAAAAGTCTGTCTTAGAAGAAGTACAGCTGGAAGCAAAGATGATGAGACTTTGTCTCACATACTTCAGAGATGTTGTCAGAAGGGATCAGTTCCTGGGGAAACAAAACAACACACTTGGTAAAGTAGAGGTCAGTGAGAAGGAGGAAAACCCTTGATGAGACGGATTGACCTAATGCCAGCAACAATGGGCTCAAGCATAATGGTGATTGCGAGGATAGCACAGGACTGGGCAGTGTTTCATTCCATTTTGCATACGGTCAATATGAGTTGGAACTCACTCAGTGGCACCTAAAAATAACAGCAACAATTTTTGCAGAAGGAGATTGCCAGACCTTTCTTCTGTGGCAGTACTGAGGGAGGAGATTTTACCACCTACCTTTAGGTTCACAGTTGAGTGCAAACTGTTTTGGTCACCCAAAAACCTTTATACAACATTATTAAAACTTAATGTCTCTCTTTACATAAAAAGTAAATAGAAATCCTAATACTCTCTCCCAAGATCATTATAGATATTGTGCATCTCTTGGCTTTCAAATAGTCCAGTTAGGAGACTGTAAGTTCCTTGAATGTACTACATTCTACTGCAGTGTTCTGTTTCTTCAGTTTAATCTGAAGCCAGGTTAGTCTGTTTCTTCGGGTTAATCTTAATTACTGTTTGTTAACCTCAGTGTCTGATTTGGGCTTGACACTTAGATACTTACATGTTGACTAAGTCAACACATGGTCCCAGACTTCAGAAAATTTCCTCTTTCACCAAATAGATGGAGTCAATTATGATAGGCACGTGAAAAAATAGAAAACTATTGAGATAATACAAGATGACTACATTGTACCATACTGATTACAGCATTTGCTTTTCAAGAAAGGGAGTTAAACAAGAACTGGAGGTGCCTTAGATAAAGGTATACAGAAAAGGCCCACTTGAGGGACATTGCAATGAACAATTTGTTGCTGCAGAGTCAATTCCAACTCATAGTGACCTGTAGGACTGTATAGAACTGAATTACCTGTAAAGTTTCCAAGGAGTGGCTGGTAGATTTGAACTGCTGATATTTTGGTTAGCAGCCATAGCTCGCAACCACTGCACCATTAGGGCTTTGACACTGCATGAGGCAGAGAAAAAAGTGGGATTCTCCTTCAAAGAGAATAATGCACGTAAAGTGGAGGGTGTGCAGGGTCTGGGTTGAGCACATGATCACAAAGGGTAGGAGCAGTGGTCTCCCTTCAGTAGGACCATAGCAGCAAGGTAAGAGTTGAGGGGAGAATTGAGGAACTAGTTCAGACAGAGGCACACTCGCTCACCCTATTATTTCTGATTTCCATTCCCTTCTAAGGAGCCTTGGTGGCACATCTGGGTGGTTCTGACCCACCCAGCCACTCCTGCAGATCTGCTTCTATAAAGACTGTAACCTGAAAACCCAGTGGGGGCAGTTCTACTCTGACACGTGATTGCTATGAATCAAAAATTGACTTGATGGGATTCAACAACAACACCTACTAATTGGTTCAGCAGACGCTGTAGAAACATAGAAGTCAAAATAGGGTGTTTGTCATGGACTCTTCTCCACCCCCCACCCCCACTGTGTGTTTGTCCCTAGTAGTCTTATTTACCTTCAAAATGATTAATGATTAAAAAGACATAAAACTCTCAATAAAATAGATATAGAAGGGAAATTCCTCAACATAAAAAAGAGCATGTATAGAAAACCAACAGTTG
Source organism: Heterohyrax brucei (assembly GCA_028571685.1). Taxonomy (NCBI): domain Eukaryota; kingdom Metazoa; phylum Chordata; class Mammalia; order Hyracoidea; family Procaviidae; genus Heterohyrax; species Heterohyrax brucei. The sequence goes on from CM053140.1 coordinate 166,305,973, forward strand.
ACAATATTCTCAACAGAGACGGGCTGAAAACATTCCCCTTGAGAACAGGAACAAAACAGCTTGATACCAGAACAACAGACACACTGACCAATAGAATAGAATTGAGAATCCAGATATAAATCCATCCACCTATGGTACTTAATCTTCTACAAAGGCCTGAAGCCCATGAAATGGGAGAAAAGACAGCCCATTTAACAAATAGTGTTGGCAAAATGGACACTCATCTGCAAAAAATAAAGAGAGAGAGAGAGAGAGAGAGAGAAAGAAACAGAACCCATACATCATAAAAAGTAATTTAAAATGACTCAAAGACCTAAACAAGAAATAAAAAATCTATAAAGATCATAGAAACAAAAATAGAATCAATGTTAAAGGCCTTAACACATGACATTAACAGATAGTAATCCATAACTAACAACCCACAAACTCCAGAAGATAAGATAGATAACTGGAATCTCCTAAATGTTAACACTTAGGCTCATCAAAAGACTCCACCAAAAGAGTAAAAAGAGAACTTACAGACTGGGAAAAAAATTTGAGGGTATGACAAACCCAACAAAGATCGAATCTCTGAATTCTACAAGAAAATCCTGTACTTCTACAAAACATCAAAAATAAAATAATAATCCAATGAAAACAATGGGAAAAAGACATGAAGAGACACTTCACCAAAGAAGACATTCGAGAGGGTAATAGACACATAAAGAAATGCTTGCCATCACTAGCCATTAGAGAAATACAAGTCAAACCACCCCCAAATATGCCATCTGGCCCTAGCATTATCGGTGCATGTGAGTGTGCGGCTCATGCACGCACACATACATAGAGAGAGAGAGAGAGAGAAAATAACAAAGGTTGGAAAGCCTGTAGTGAGATTGAATTTCTTATGCACTGCTGGTGGGAATAAAAAAATGGTACAACTATTTTGGAAAAGGATATGGTGCTTCCTTAAACAGCTCAAAATAGAAATACCATATGATCCAGCAATTTCACTTCTAGGAATTCCTAGAGAAATATGAGTTGTCACACAAATAGACGTATTTACATTCACATTCATTGCAACATTATTCACAACAGCTGAAAGATGGAAACAAACCAAATGCCCATCAACAGAAGAATGGATAAACAAAGGGTGGTACATACATAGAATAGAATATTATGTGGTAATATAGAACAGTGATGAATCTTCAAAACATCTTACGGTATAGATGAATCTGGAGGGCATGATGCTGACTGAAATAAACCAATTACAAAAGAAAAATAATATATGAGACCACTACTATTAAAACCATGAAAAGATTTACACACGAAAAGAAACAGTCTCTCATGGTTATGCGGAAGGGGAGGCTTAGGAATGGGAAACACTAAATAGACAATAGATAAGCAGTAACTTTGGTAAAGAGTAAGACAGTGTACAGTATTATGGAAGTCAGCACGATTTGACCAAGGCAAGGTTGTGTAACCTCCATAAACACATCCAGACTTCCTGAGGGACTGAGTTGTTGCCTGAGGGCTATGGGGACCATGGTCTAGGGGAACATCTAGCTCAACTGGTATACTGCAGTTTATAAAGAATATGTTCTACCTTAAAAAAAATGGGTATAGATATACCATTTGACACAGTAATTCCACTACTTGGAATATATCCTACAGAATCAAGGCCATTCACACCAATGGACACACACACAAGAATGTTTACCACAGCACAGTCCACGATAGCACCCAGATGCCCAACAACAGAGGAATGGATAGGTAAACTATAGTACATACACTCAATGGAGCACTATGCAATGATAAAGAACAATGATGATTCCAGGAAACATCTCATAACCTGGTTTCAACTGGAAGACATTATGTTGAGTAAAAGTACTCAGCGACACAAGGACAAATATTGTATGAGACCCCTATGATAAGAACTCAAAAACAGACTTATGTATACAAGAAGAGACTCTTTGATGGCTGCAAGGGGCGGGGAGGAGAGAGGGTGAGGGGGGATGGTTTAGACTAGATAGCTAGTAGAAATTTGGTTGGATGAAATCGGTGACAACACACATTAGAAACAAGAACAATATTAAGTGGACTTCAACATAACTTGAATACTCCTTCCATCTTAACCCAATAATGCAGGGACAGAGTAGCTGGGGCGGGGGGCAGGGGACCATGCTCTTAGGCGACATCGAGGCCAATTGACACAACCAGTGTTTTGCTAAAAGGGCTCTCAGCACCCCACATTGGTGAGTGGCGTCTGTGGTATTAAAAGCTGCCAAGCTGCCATCCAAGGGCACAGCAAATGGTCCCAACTCAGCAGGAGTGGATGGTCGCCGAGGACCCAAACGCCAACCCAGAAGACAGAGAGACCCACATGAATGGGTGCCTACATCGACTTGGGACTGGACGAACCGAATGGTGCCCAGCCTCCATCAGTGATAGCTGTGATGGGGCTCACAAAGTACAGTCTCACTGGCAACACAAGAATAAAATGGGGTGCACCCTGAGATCTCCACTAAAAGACAGCATTTGATGGCCCAGCAGCTTCAGGGTTCCCCTGAGAGCATGGCCCCTGGCCCTGATGCTGCCCTTGCCCGTGGATCATAACGAAGGTCCACTCTTTGGACAGCAATGAATTGGGGATGCAGAGTGACCGTATACTGGGTTCACTTTATGGTTCTGTCTATCTGTAGGATATCATGCTGCTGACCTCTGACTAGAGGAAGGGGTGTGAGTGGAGAGGAGGGGAAAGGAGACTGCTGGGAGGATGAGACATGTATGGAGCAGAGAGGAACAGTGTGCTGTCACTGGGCAGGGAGAGCAGTGGAAGCTGCATATAGGTTGGCATGCAAATTTACATGGGAATGTACATTTTCACTCAGTTATAATAAAATAAATAAAAGAAAATGTTGTATATTCTGCTTTGGTGACTAACATCTGGGGTCTTAAAACCTTGTGAATGACCATCTAAGACACTCCACTGATGTCAACCTGTCTGGAGCAAGGGAGAATGAAGAAAACCAAAGACACAAGGGAAAGACTAATGGAACACAAGTACCACAGCCTCCAGCAGATGGAGTCCAGCACGACTAGATGGTACCTGGCTCCCACCACTGATTGCTCTGGCAGGCAGGCAGTCACCGCAGACTGTCTTGGACAAAACCAGAGAAAAATGCAGAACAAAATTCTAACAAACAAGGACCAGACTTACTGGCCTGACAGTGACTGAACAACCCTGAGAATACGGTCCCCAGACACCTTTTTAGCTCAGAATGAAGTGATTCTTCTGAAGCTGACACTTCAGCCAAAGATTAGACAGGGCCATAAAACAAAATGAGGCTAAATGGGCACACCAGCCCAGAGGCAAGGATGAGAAGGCAGGAGGGGACAAGAAGGCTGGTGATGGGGAACTTAGGGTTCAGAAGGGGCAAGTGTTGGCATGCCGTGAGGTGGGCAACTAATATCACAAAGCAATATGTGCATTAATTGTTTAATGAGAAGTTTGATTTGTAAGCCCTCATTTAAAGTATAATGAAAAAAATTATTTTAAAAAGATATTAGTATTATACAGGGTATCAAGGTTAAAGATGAATAAGATGTGATTACTGCCCTTAATGAAATCAATCTTTTGAGAGAGACAGACGTCACATAAAGGGAATATTTAAATACCACACACTAAGTGCCAAGACAGAATTTGTACAATGCACTATGGGAGATGAGAGGAGGGACAACTAATCCAATTCTGGAAGGAAGGGGAGGAGGGGATGAATAGAAATGGCATTCAGCAGAGATGGCTTCTTAGAGAAAAGAACAGCAAAGCTCGGTTTTAAAGAATGAGTAGGAGCCATTTAGGTAATGAGAGAATCCAGGAGCTATTTTAAGATGGATAAAAAGCTGGAGTGAAAAGTGTAAGGGAAGAAATAGCTGAAACTGAGTAGAACATAAAATGAAGCCCTTAAACAATGTGTTAACAAGCTTAGAAGTATATTAAACAGGGACATGATCTGAATTATATTACCTTTATGTTGGCAGTCCAAAAGCAACACTGGAGGAAAGAAGACCTATTAATAAGCCGCTGTAATGATGTAACAGAAAGATAATATGGGCTTGAATTAGGGAAGAGAAAATTGATACAAAGACTATACATATTCATGATGATAACAGGAATTGATTGATTGCCTGTGAAACTGCAATTGGACCTAAAATCTCTGCCTTGAGACATGTTGAAGCTAATCAAAAGAAGAAAAGATTTAGAGGTAAATGATAAGTCTAGTTTTTTGAATATGATGAGTTTGAGGCTCCTCTTGGCCTGCAGTGGAAGACAGACCCCTAGTTCCATGGGTCTATCTCCTGCCTGTAGAAGTCCAGAAATGTGACAACCTGCCTCCATTTTATCCTACTCTGTCCCCTTCAGTCCAAACTGGCAGTGTTGCTGTAATGCTGGAGTAGATACATAAATCAAATGCTTAATCTATTTAGCAAATGGTTGCCCATGGTGCTCTCTTCAGAGTACTCGTTCTTATTGTTTGTATTATGGATAGGCTGAGAGTTTTCTGAAACTTCAAGTTCTTATTTCCTTTTGCTTAATAGTTCCCACCTTACTTTATCTCTTTCACATTTTATTATAAAGCAACAAAGCGAAATCAGGCTGCATCTTCCATACTTTACTTTGAAATCTCCTCAGTTGAACATTCAAGTTCATCACTTATAATTTCTACTTTCCATAAAAAACATTAGAACATAGTTTCACCACATTTGCTGCAATTTATAGCGAGAGTCCCCTTTCTTCTAGTTTCTTAAAACATGTTTCCTCATTTCTTCATTTCCTTTTAAGGCCCCACCAGAAGACTCTTTGATGTTCATACTTCTACCAAGTTTATTCAAAACAATCTAGGCTTTTCGTGTCATGTGACTCAAAATTCTTTCAGCCTTTACCCATTATCTGATTCCAAAGCTACTTGCACCTTTTAGGTATCTGTCACAGCAGTATCTACTTCTCAATACCAAAATCTGTATCAGTCAAGGTTCTCTAGAGAAACAGAAGGAATAGGAAATACGTATATATATATATATGTAACAAGGATACTGGTAATCTTCAAAAAACCACTTGGTTTCAAATCACTTCCAGCTCATGGCCACCTATGTGTGACAGAGGAGAAATGAGCTCCAAAAACTTTTCAGTGGCTGTTTTTTGGAAAGTAGATGGAAGTCATGGATTGAATTATGTCCCCCCAAAATATCTGTCAACTTGGCTAGGTTGTGATTCTCAGTATTGTATGATTATTTGCCATTTTGTCATCGGATGTGATTTCACTGTGTTACAAATCCTATCATCCTGATAAAATGAAATGCGTTGGTGGCAAGTATATCGGTAAGCTCTACAAGATTAGTGTCCTAAGCCAATCTCTTTTAAGAGATACGAAGAGAGCAGTGAGCAGAGAGACATGGGTACCTCGTACCCAAGAAAGCAGTGCCAGAAGCAGAGTGCATCCTTTGGACCTGAGTTTCCTGTGCTGAGATGCTTCCAGACCAAGGGAAGAGTGATGACAAAGATCTTCCTTCAGAGCTGAAAAAGAGAGAAAGCCTTTCCCTGGAATTGGCACCCTGAATTTGGACTTCTAGCTTACTGGACTGTGAGAGAATGAACTTCTCTTTGTTAACATCGTGCACTTGTGGTGTTTATTTTAAAGCAGCACTAAATAACTAAGAAACCAGGCCTATTTTCTGAGGCCCCTTTGGGTGGACCTGAACCCTCAACCTTTGGGCAGCAGCCGAGTGCACTAACCATTTACACCACTAGGGACTCCACTGATAATCTTTAAAACCACCCACTACCATCAAGTCAAGTTCGATTCATAGCGACCCTAGAGGTCAGAGTAGAACTGACACCCACACAGTTTCCAAGGATCAGCCAGTGAGTTTGAACTGCTGACCTTTTGGTTAGCAGACACAGCACTTAGCTGGCTACACCACCAGGATTTCCAACTGATAATCTTGGCTACAGTAATTTCAATGGTAGATTCTCCCAGGTTCAGGCGAAGAGGACGAGGTTCTTGACGGACTGTGAGAAACTAAAGGAACCAAGGAGCTGATGGTCAGTTAGCAGGAGAGTGGGAACAAGTGCGGCGAGAGAACAGAGTCACTCCAGTGGTGACTCTCAGTTCCGTGGGAGAGGTGATCAGAAAACTGCTAATGTTAAGAAAGTCTAGAAAGAGTGAGGTTGGGAGATGGCCTGGCAGTCCATGTGGAAACTGATAGCAATAGTGAGTTGTGTTTGTTTCCTATTTGTGCTACAACAAATTGCCACAAACTTACCACAATACAGATTTACTCTTTTACAGTTTTAGAGGTCAGAAATCCTAAAATCAAGGTGCCAGCTCAAATATAGCAAGGACTCTAAGAATGGCATAGGACTCGGCAGAGCTTCATTCTGTTGAACACAGGGCCGTCGTAAGTCAAAACAGACTCAATGGCACCGAACAACAACAAATGTAATCTGAAGGTACCTGCCACAGAGCACGAGTTTCTGAGGACACAGTGAGAAGATCTGAAGAGGGAAGGGTCCAGCGAGAGGTCAAGTCAAAGGAAAGGAAGCACAGAGTAGTCTGAGTTGTGAGCAGGAATGCTGGAACAGGAACAAGGGTTCTGGTTGGGGCAGAGAACAAGGATGTCTAGATTGGGGATATGGTGCTTAGCTGGACAAAGAGCTGCTTTTGTGAAGAGGCCATCAGAGGCCCCCGAGGTGAGGCCAGAGGGAGTGCAGCCTGCAGGCTGTGGAAGCTCTGAACTCCCAGGAGCCCAGGCTTCAACTGCAGCCCTAGAGGTCTTCACTGGCCAGGCAGGCGGGAAGAGGTCTGATGGTACCCACCTCCCAATCCTTCTCAGCAGTCACACTGCTGCACTGATTTTCCCTTTTACCTGTTTTTCCAGATCCCTGGTATCTTATTTTCCCATAGCTTGTCCCACTTCCCCCTCCCCTTGAGAACACGAGCCTCTGTAATGTGGCACTACCAGGGGGGAAAAAAGACTCCCTAGCAAAACCCAGTTTCCAGAAGGCAAAAACTTAGTTCTTTGAGAGTCAAATTTATATCTAAATTTTTTAAAACTAAATTGACCAACTTGTAAAATATTACCAATTTTGATAAACTTTCTGATGAGAGTTGCTTGACTAAAGGGCCATGTGAAATATCACTTAAGGTTTTCTTAATGACAGGGAGCCTTGTGTCTGTTTTGAAAGGAGGCAGCATATAAATAAGTGAATGATGGTGACTAGGGTCATCCTTATGAACATCAGTTACACATCATGTGATATTGATGCTCAAAGGACTACTGATAGACGGCACTGGCCTATGTACTGCATTACAAAATAGTTTCTAACAGCCCCACTCTAAAAGTCTTCTGGTCGGCTTTGTTGTTATCACGTTTCTATCTGTCCCTTTTCCTCTCTTTATTACTTCTCTATGTGTCTGGTCGGAACTGCTTCTTCTAATCAGTTGCTTCAGTCTTCACATCATTGTTTGGGTGAAATCATGAAGGCAATTCTTCCTCCCTAAAGAGATCAGTCATATGGACTTTGTGACTGCTATTTGCTGCTCAGAAACCTTGGTGCCTTCTTCCAGAATTAGGGTTGTGTATTTAATAAGTAAATACAATGTGCCTATTGTCTGATTGACGTTATTGATTACAAAAAGATATTGATTGACTGCTCACGACACGCCAGGTTCTGAGCTAGAAACTGGAACAAACAAGAAAACAGGAAGTTCTCTGTCACCATGAAGCTTATAGTTAGAGACCAAGACAGACATTGAAAAAAAAAAAAAGGACACAAACTACAAGTTGAGGAAAAAAAAAAATGAAGGGAGCAAATAGAACAGTGAACTAGAGAATTATTAGTGTCTTCCTTTTATGGGTAACCCTGGTGGTGTAGTGGGTTAAGTGCTACCACTGTTAAGCACAAGGTCTGCAGTTCAAATCCACCAGGCACTCCTTGAATACTCTAGAGGGCAGTTCTACCCTGGCCTCTAGGGTTGCCATGAGTTGGATCCGACTTGATGGCACTTGGCTTGGCTGTTTCTGATAAGTTCTGAAGGATGAGAAGAGCCTTCCAGGCAAAGTGGGAACAGCTGTGATCCCAGCGAGAGTACTGCATGTACAAAGCCTCCAAGCAGGGAAAGATCTTGGTACTTAGAAACTGAAAGAAAATTAGTGTGGGTAGAGTGTAGAAAGCATGTGAGGGAAGAGAGGCCCTGGAGGTGGCTAATGAGGGTCCCATGTAATTGATATCAGTGCTGTGGAACACAGCTTGTATTACCAAAGCTTTGGGCTTTCTTCTGAGCTTGGTTAGAAGTCATCAAAGGAGTCAAAGTGTAAAAGTGATCTGATCCAGTTTCTTTTACACAGTCCTCTCAGCTACTGTATGGTGAATAGCTACAAATGGAGATAGTGAAAGTGATGAGATAGGTTAAAGAAAAAATTTCTCTGTACTCCTTTCACAGCATCTCCATAATCCAGGAATTTACTATTGATGCAGTACTTGTGGTATGATAGAAAGCTCTTGGTTGCTAACTGCAAGGCTGGCAATTCAAAACCATCCAGGAATTCTGCAGGAGAAAGTCTCAGCAACTTGCTCCTGTAATGGTTACAACCTAGAAAACCCTACGGGGAAGTTCTCCTCTGTCACGTGGGGTCTTTATGAATTGAAATTGACTTGATGGCACCTAATAAAAACAACACCTTAGTATTAACTAAGCTGTATTCTTTATTCATATATTGCCAGTGCTCTTCCCATCTTCCCCCACTGCCATCCCCCATAAACGCTCTGATCTAGGATTACACATTGCACTTAGTCGTTACGTCATCTAAAACCCAAAAAACCAAATCCGTTGCCATCAAGCTAATTCCAACTCATAGTGAACTTACTGTACAGAGTAGAACTACCCTGTAGAGTTTCCAAGGAGCAGCTGGTAGATTTGAACTGTCAACTTTTTGGTTCGCAGGCTAGCAATAAACCACTGTACCACAAGGGTCCCTTATGTCACCTAAATCTCTCCAATGTAGGACAGTTTTTCACTCTTTGTTTTTCATGATCTGGATGCTTTGGAAGAATCTGGTTAATTATTTTGTATACTGACTCTTAACCTGGATTTGTCTATTGTTTCTCAGTGATTTAATTCAGGCTATGCATTTGGGGCAAGAATGTCACCAAATAGGCTCTTCTTAGTGCTTCATATTAGGAGAACCATGAGGACTATTTCTCATATTACTTGTGATATTAACTTAGTCACTTGGCTGAAGTGGTGTCTGCTAGATTTCTTCACTGTACGGTAACTTATTCCTTTCAGAAACATCTCTAAGTACTGTGTAAGGAGACACTCTGAGACTATGTCAATTTCCTGTTTCCACTAGGACTTTTTTTGCTCTAATCTTAGTGTGTAGTGATGATTCTTGCTTGCCACAATACTGTGGTGTTTGCCTAGTGCTGATTTTCTATTTTGTGATTTCTTATTGCTGTCATTAGGTGCCATCAAATTGGTTCTGACCCACAGAAACCCAATGTACAACAGAATGAAAAATTGCCTGGTCCCGAGACCCTTGTTGTAGTCACTGTTTCAGTTTGTTCTGTTGAGGGTCTTGAGGGTCTTCCTCTTTTTCACTGATCCTCTTCTTTACCAAGCACAATGTCCTTCTCCGGAGGCTGATCTCTCCGATTACATGTCTGAAGTAAGTGAGATGTAGTCTCGCCATTTTTCTTTCTAAGAAGCATCCTGGTCATACTCTTTCAAGACAGATTTGTGTGTTCTTCTGGAAGTCCATGGTATTTCAGTGTTCTTCACCAGCATCACAGCTCAAAGACATCAGTTCTTCAGGTCACATGTGCTTTAGTATTCAAGGTGACATCTGAGGTCTTTTGCAACAAATTTGTCCAATGCAATGATTCTTTACATTTCATTAATTGGAATTCTACTCTAAGAAAGAGTTTCTCCTCTTTATTGATTATTTCATTAATTCATGCAGTTACATGTTCATCTCAGTATAGACTCATGGGTATTTATTTTATTTTATGGATTTTAATCCACTGTATCACTGATTTGGGAACAGTTTCAAATTGTCTCCTACGTTCTTTTGCCATGTCCTTATCATTTATTGAGCATTTTCTTTACTTTCTTCAGCCACAAGATTTTTCAGGCCCATTCCTTACTTTTCCTGCCCTAGCATTTCAGTCACTCATTTGTTAAAGAATTATTGGTTCTTTTTTTGAGAATGAGCTAAAGCATTCTAAAGAAACCAATATTTGGGCTCTAAGTGTGCTTATTACCACTGGAATTTCATTATTTATTTACCCTTTTGGTGGACAGGCCCAGGAAATGCAGGTACGTACACACACATGCACTCACACCCATCCGTATCTATTTCAACACTCACTTACATAGATTTAGAAATCATGAGTTAAATCAGATACCTCCTGTTCTAATCCAAGATCACAGGGTTCATTCCAATCTTCTCGCTCTCCTTATCTGCAGCTCCTTGACCCAACAAGACTCACATTATGAGTAGACTTACTTACCTACTAAACCCTGGAGTGTACATAAATAGTTTGAAAATTGTTAAACCATACCCTCTTTAAAAAATAATAATAATTTACTAACTAGACTATAATGTTTGTGTAGGGTTTCTTTTTAAATTTTTTTGTCTTTAACTTACAGTGTCTGTGATGGTCAGTTTTTTTGTGTCAACTTGGCTAGGCTATAAAAACCAAATAAACAAACCTACTGCCATCGAGTCCATTTAGGCTCATGATGACTCCACATGTTATTATAGAGTAGAACTGTTCCATAAGATTTTGTTGTCTGTAATCGTTATGGAAGCAGTTTGCCAGGACTTTCTTCTACAGAGCTCGTGGGTGCATTCGAACTATCAAACTTTGTGTTAGCAATCAATTCAAAGTACTTACACCACCCACAGACCACTGGTTAGGCTAGCAACTCATTGTCATCCAGGTGATTCTGATTCATAAGGAGTAGAACTGTCTTATAGGTCCTAAGGCTGTAATCTTTGTTGAAGGAGATTGCCGTATCTTTTTCCCCATAGAGCAGGTGGTGATCTGGAACCATCAGTCTTTTGATTAGGAGCCCTGGTGGTGTAATGGTTAAGTGCTTGACTGCTAACCAAAAGGTCAGTTGTGTGAACCTACCAGACACTTTGTAGAGGAAAATGTGGTAATTTGCTCTGTAAAAATTAGAGCCTAGGAAACTTCATAGTGAGAATTCTGCTGTGTCATATTAGGGTCACTCTGTGTCAAAATCAACCTAATAGCAACAGGCTAGGGTGTAACCCCCAGTGTTTCAAATGATCCAAACAATGAGTGTTGTTTTAATCCATATGATTAAAGTCCATGATTTTTATTCTTCAGTCCAAGATTAAAATCTTTTCACTTTAGACAAGGGAGATTAACCTAGATAATCTGGGTGGGTCTGATTCAGTTAGCTGAAAGACCTTAAGAATAGAGGTGAGGTTCCCTAAAGAAGAAGAAATTCTACTTGTTGACAACAACTTTAGACAGTGCTGAGAATTCCAGCCTTCCTTTCCTGACAGCCTGCTCTGTGGATTTCAAATTCACCTAGCCAGCCCCCCACAAACATGTAAACTAATTCCTTGCAATAAATTTCTTAATATGTATTTCCTATTGGTTCTCTCTCTCTGGTTGAACTCTGACTGATACACTAGCCAATCATTCTAAAAAACAGAAATCTCTGAAGGAGGGATAAATGGTTTTGTTACCAGAAAAAAATGTTTGCCACCTAAAAAAAAACAAAACCCTATGTCTGTGTCTGTATTCCACAAAACAGTTTAGAAACAATTTTCTACTCTGCTTATAATTTTTCCAAGGCAAGGATTTTCTAATGAGTTTTAAACCCAGCTTTTGTAAATATGAAAATGCAACACCTTCTGATTAGTTTGCAAAACTGAGGAACTTACAGCAAAGGAAAATTGAACCCCATTATCCAACATTCAAAGAAAACCAACAGAGAGAAGCAATGATACAGTCTTTTGTTTAGATCTACCTATCTTGTGAGGTATCATTCTCATGCATGGCAGAACAGATCAAGCTTAGAACCAGAAATTTAAATTACTAAGTCACAAAGTATTAAGCTAAGGTTTAAAAAAGACTAAACTGAGCATTTCTCTCTGTACAGGTCATTTGTTAATACTTATTTTGGTGAAACCAGGATAGAGTTTTTGTATTAAATAAAATTAATATTAGTTTGAGGGAACCAGTAAGATTTTTTAAATAAGCTTTTATTTTCATATAACTTTCAGTTAATAGAAAGTTGAAAACATAATACAAATATCCTCCCATGTCACCTTAACCAGATTCACAAATTGTTTATATTTTGCCCTACATGATTGGTCATTCTCTTTCCTTCTGTCTTAGTTATATAGTGCTGTCAAAACAGAAATATTGCAAGTAGATGGCTCTAACAAACTGAAATTTATTGTCTCACAAGACTTAGATAAGTGGAGAAATCTACCTTGCTCATGGATACGAAGACTTAACATTGTGAAAATGTGTATTTTACCCAAAGAAACCTACTTATATAATGCAATTCCAGTACAAGTCCCAGCATCATTTTTTAATGAGGTGGAGAAACAAATCACCAATTTTGTTTGGAAAGGGAAGAAACCACAGATAGGTAAAGTACTACTAAAGAAGAAGAACACAATGGGAGGACTCTCAACTTCAGAACCTATTACACTGCCACAGTGGTCAAAACAGCCTGCTACTGGTAGAAGAATAGATAGATCGATCAATGGAACAGAATTGAGACCCCAGAGATGACATCATCTGCCTATGAACAATTGATATTTGACAAAGGCCCTAAGACATTAAACTGGGGTAAAAACAATCTCTTCAACAAAGGGTGCTGGCAAAATTGGATAGCCATCTCCAATAAATTCAAACAAGATCCGTATCTTACACCTCATACAGAAAACAACTCAAATTGGATAAAAGACCTAAATATCAAATCTAAAATGATAAAGCTCATCCAAGAAAAAGTAGGAACAACAACGGAAGTTTTAATACACAACATAGACAGACTTCAAAATCTGTCCAACAAACCACAATCAACAGAAGAGAAAATAGATAAATGGGAACTATTAAGAATCAAACACTTTTGCTCGTAGAGTTAAAAGGCCACCTACAGAATGGGAAAAAAAATAGTTCGCAACTCTATGTCAGACTGATGCCTGATCTCCATAATCTATAAGGTACTACAAAATATCAATAAGAAGAAGATAAATCATCCAAGTAAGCGATGGGCAAAGTAGATGGACAGACATTTCTCTAAAGAGGAGATCCAGGCAGCCAAAAACACATGTGGATGTGTTCACAATCTTTAGTTATTAAAGAAATTCAAATCAAAACTACAATGAGATACCATCTCACCCCAACAAGGTTGGCCATGATCCAAAAAACACAAAACAACAAATGCTAGAGAGGCTGTGGCGAAATTGGAACTCTCCTACACTGTTGGTGGGGTTGCAAAATGGTCCAGCCTCTTCGGAAAGCAATCTGGCGCTTCCTTAAAAAGATGGATATAGATATACCATTTGACCCAGTAATTCCACTACTGGGAATATATCCTACAGAATCAAGCCCATTCACACCAATGGATATGTGCACAAGAATGTTTATTGCAGCACAGTCCATGATAGTGAAAAGATGGAACCAACTCAGATGCCCAACAACAGAGGAATGGATAGGTAGACTATCGTATATATCCTCAATGGAGCACTATGGAATGATAAAGAGCAATGATGATTCCAGGAAACACCTCATAACCTGGATTCAACTGGAAGATATTACATTGAGTGAAAGTAGTCAGCAACAAAAGGACAAATATTGTATGAGACCCATATGATAAGAACTGAAAAACAGACTTATACATAGAAGAAGACTCTTTGATGGCTACAAGGGAAGGAAAGGAGGGAGGGGAGGGGGGAAGGGTTTAGATTAGATAGTTGTTAGAAATTTGGTTGAGTGAAATCAATGACAGCACACATTAGAAACAAGAACAATATTAAGTGGACTTCAACATAACTTGAGTACTCCTTCCATCTTAACCCAATAATGCAAGGACAGAGTAGCTGGGTCAGGGGGCAGGGGACCATGCTGTTAGGTGACATTGAGGCCAATTGGCACAAGTAGCATTTTGCTAAGAGGGCTCTCTGCACCCCACATTGGTGAGTGGCATCTGGGGTCTTAAAAGCCACCAAGCTGCCATCTGAGGACACAGCAAATTGTTCCAACTCAGCAGGAGTAGATGCCCACTGAGGATCAAAATGACAACCCAGAAGACAGAAAGACCCACATGAGTGGGTGTCTACATCGACTTGGGACCAGAAGAACCAGATGGTGCCCAGCCTCCACAGTGACAGATGCGATGGGGCTCACAAAGTAGAGTATCACTGGCAACACAAGAATAAAATGGGATGCACCCTTAGATCACCACTAAAAGAACCAGATGGTGCCCAGCCTCCACAGTGACAGCCGCAATGGGGCTCACAAAGTAGAGTCTCACTGGCAACACAAGAATAAAATGGGATGCTCCCTGAGATCTCCACTAAAAGACAGCAGTTGATGGTCCAGCAGCTTCAGGATTCCCCTGGGAGCATGGCCCCTGGCCCTGATGCTACCCTTGGAGAAGACAGGAATGGTGTGCTGTCGCATATAGGCGCGCATGCAAATTTATATGGGAATGTAGATTTTCACTCAGTCAGAATAAAAAAAAAAATTCTCTCATAATCTAGGAAGCTAGAAGTCCAAATTCAGGGTGCCAGCTCCAAGAGGAAACTATCTTTCTCTTTCGTCTCTGGGGGAAAGTCCTTGTCATATATCTTCTTTGGTCTAGGAGATTCTCTGCACTGGAGCCCTAGGTCCAATGGTTGCACTCTGCTGTTGGCACTGCTTCCTTGGTGGCATGAGTTTCCCTGACTCTCTGCTCAGTTCTCTCTTTTATATCTCAAAAATATTGGCTCAAAACACAACCTAATCTTAGAGATCGAATCCTGCCTCATTAATATAACTGATTGTAGTCTGTCCTCAGTAACAACATAGAGGTAGGATTTACCACACACAGGAAATCAGATCAGATGACAACATGGTGGACAATCACACAGTACTGGGAATCATGGCCAAGCCAGAGTGACACACATTTTTGGAACACACAATTGGATCCATAACACCCTTTCTCCATCTCTTCTCTCTTCTCTCTGTGTATATTAGTATATATTCATTTGAGAATGAATAACAGATTGTGCTCATTTATTCCCTAATACTTTATGTACATATTCCAAGAAGAAGGATATAGCCATAGTAACTAGTTGCTGTTTAGGTGATTCTGATCAGAGCCACTCCATGTGTGTTACTGTAGAACTATGCTTCACAGGGTTTTCAATGGCTGATTTTGGGGGACCGTATGTCACCAGCCCTTTCTTCCAAGGCACTTCTGGACAGTCTTAAACTAGTAAACTGTGGGTTAGTAGACCAGCATGCTGATCATTTTGCACCATCCAGAGACTGCCATAACCACAACAGAGTTATCAAAATCTAGAAATAGTGTTGATATGGACCAACAGAATTAAAGATATTGAATGAAATTGGTCAGATAATAAATGTAAAATGGACAAAGTCAAAGTTTAAGAATAAATGGATTCACTTAATCACAATAAAATAAATAAATAATAAATCAGTGGAGGAGTTGAAATTGGAAAAAAAAGGATAAATTGAATGTCTTTGTCTCAGTTATCTGTAATATGAAAACTAGTACCTGCATTACATACCTTGCAATAGAGCTATATACGTTTAACAACAACAAAAAAGTTGAAAGCACTTTGAGAAACAGAAAATGTCACATAAGTTGAAGAGTATTAGCCATTTTCTACCAACTTTATTGTGTGTGTGTGTGTGTGTGTATCGCTATTCTTCAATCCAGTTATTTTATGCACTGTTTTGGAGTAATAGGCTATCTTAATTTTTTCTTAAGGCTACTAGTTAAACTTACTGCTAGATTGAAAAAGTCTTAACATAGGCATAATATCTATAATTGTGATGAAGTACCCAGCAGCAGAATAGTGTGTGTGGCACAAGAAGCAAAGAGATGCATGAAGCATTGCCATTATGAGTCTGTGTGGACAGAGAGCTGTGTTGCTGCCTCACCGTGCTTACCGACTGGACTTGATTCGCTGCTGATGTAATTTACTGCTGGTTACTAATACCTTGCAGATTGTCAAGGTTTAGACGAGAGGAGGAGGAAAATGGCCCTGTCTGCTTAATAGTACCTTTAACCTTACCAAGAACCCCTAAGAGACAGGAACCAAAAGGCAGGTGCAAAAATTCACAGGAGGAATCAGAAAAGGTTGTTTTTCACCTCAACTGTCAAATGGTAAGATCATCAAAGTATGAAGACTTGAGAAAGTCTTTTCTGCTGTTTTTAGCAGAAAGGGCAAAGATTCCCTGACGGGGTGGAAGAAATAACCCAGACTGTAGTCAGGCTGGGGATGAGGATGAAGAAGGCAGAGGGGTGTCCCAGGAAGGGCATGACTCGGTCAAAAAAACAACACAAACTGTTCAGCTTTGAAGCTGTCTCTCCTCCAACCCCCCCCCAAACCTTTCTATTCTTGATAAATATGGATCTTTTGAGGAAAAAACACCATTGTGTGTCCTTAGGAATGACTAAGAAAATACCTAGGCACTGAAAAGTTTGAGAAACCTTGTTGTGGACATCAGGGCTAAAAGTAACTAAAACTAATGGAGGAGTCTATACAGATCTCACACGGGAAATCTTATCTTGTTTTTACTTCCTTATGAGAATCATGCAAAACCTGTTTGCATTGTGGTTAAGTACTATGACTGCTAACAAGAAGGTTGGCAATTCGAATCTGCCAGATGCTCCCTGGAACTCTTGAAAACCCTACTCTGTCTGTAGGGTCACTATGAGTTAGAATCAACTTGACAGCAGTGGGTTTGGTTTAGTCTTAGTGAGGATTATAATCTGGAAAGAGACAGAAGGCTGAGGGATATGAAGAGCTGAATATATAGATTGTATCCCCAAACAGGATTTGATTAGCTGGTAATGTTGTATTGCTGTTGTCAGATGCTGTCCAATTGGTTCTGAATCACAGTGACCCTATAGGACAGAGTAGAACTGCCCCTTTGGGTTTCCAAGGAGTGGTTGATGGATATGAACTGCTACCTTTTGGGTTAGCAGCCAAGCTCTTAACCACTACTCCATCAGGGCTAGTGAGAGTAGAATGGTAATCTCCTGGATGGAAGAAAAAAAGGTATCTCACAAAAACTAGGTGAGTATGTTTTAGAAAGAAGCTCTGTGATCTCAGTAAGAGGACTTTAAAATGCAGTTGAAGAAAGAGCAGGGAAGTGAGCTGAGATAAAACTGTAGAGCTTTTATGTTACAGTCTCCCCTTTCCCCAATAGATCCACTCTCTGCCCTTCTCTTCCCTTCCTGTGCTTGGAGAGCTGACAGCTTCACGGGCCTTTCTTAACTCTGATTGGGCTTCTACCAAAGGGAGCCATCTCTTTGGGTCCATGTAACCACAGTTGCCTCTTGCCACAGCAGACCTAGGAGTGGTGACAGCTTTATGTGGTTGCCTAGCTAGGGTACTGCATTAATCCTCCTCAGTTTCCCCAAATCATGCCCTCATCTTTGTAGAGGTCCTTTATTAGCTACTGCTCAAAATGTTCCCCTCTGTTTAAATGTCCCCCTCCTTTCTGACTCTGACAGACTCAGGTATATACGTGGGGAACGATAAGCGCAAAACAGGAAAAGGAACTGTGTGGGAGGCAGCGACAGATGATTTTCTCTAGAAAAAGTAGAAGAAAACCGATGCAGAAGTTGTGGCAGTTGTGGCAGGAGCAGTGATAACCGTGGTGACCAAAGACTAAAATGACAGTAAATACATCTGGATGATAAAGTGAAGTTGAACTTTTAATTGAAATTGCTAAACACAGCCCAAGGCACTAAGGCTTCTGATTGCAGGACACCAGTTCAAAAAAAAAAAAAAAAAAACCTGATATATTATTGAGGTTTAGAACAGCACTGTGTATCGGGAACATTTAAAAACCTGTAAAAACCAAACCTGCAGCTGTCAAGTCAGTTCCAACCCATAGTGACATCTGTGCTAACATCCATTCATCTGAGAATGGACTCATAGCTAGCAGAGAGCAAATGAGCGAGGAAAAAGGAGACATGAAAGCATGGGGTTATCTACAGCAGTGCTTCTCAACAAGCAATAATTTCATCCTATCCCTCAGGAAATATCTGACAATGTCTGGAGACGTCTTATATTATCATGACTGAGGTGGATGGGTGCTCCTGGTATCTGCTGGGTTGAGGTTCCAAATGCCATTAAACAACCTGAAATGCATAGTGCAATGCCCTAGAACAAAGAATTATCCACTCCGAAATGTTAATAGCACCAAGGTTGAGAAAGCCTGGTCTTTGGAGGCCTGGCCAAACGAAAGCTGTGGATCGTGTGTAATGTGTAATGACTAAGTATGCAGAATCTAGAATTAGATAGCTTTGTACTTGAATCTCATCTCTACTTCTTATTAGCTAGTGATCTTAAGTGAGTATCCTATACTCTGTAAGGTTCAATAGCTTATCTGTAAAATGATAATAATACAGGCCTAATACTATGCTGTTTTTGGTAGGTGCTGTTGAGTCAGTTCCAACTCCTAGAGACCCTATGTATGATGGAAAAAAACACTGCCAGATCCTTCATCCTCCTCACAATCACTGCTATTTTTGAGCCCACTGTTGCAGCCACTATGTCAGTTTATTTCATCTAAAGTGTTCCTCTTTACCGACCTTCTATTTTTACCAAGCATGATGTCCTTCTCCAGGAACTGGTACTTCTTGAAAACGTGTCTAAAGTACGTGCAACAAAGTCTTAACTGTCCCTGCCTCTAAGGAGCATTCTGAGTATACTTCTTCCATGACAGATTTGTTTGTTCTTCTGACAGTCCATGGTATATTCAATATTTCAGAAAAATCCACGTTGCCATCAAGACTATTCTGACTCGTAGGCACCCTAGAGGAGAGAAGAGAACTAACTTACAGGATTTCCTAGGAGTGGCTGGTGAGTTTGAACTGCTAACTTCTTGGTTAGTGTTAACCACTGTACCAGCAGGGCCCTAATATTATAGATGAGATCACTTTGCTGTCAAGTCATTTCCAACTCACAGCTACCCTATAGAAAAGAGTAGACCTGCCGCATAGAGTTTACAAGGAGCACCTGATGGATTCAGACTGCTGACGGTTTGCTTAACCACCTGGGCTCTTAACCACTGCACCGCAGCTTTTAACCACTGCATTCCACATTATAGACAGATCTATATTATTAGGTAATAATAAGATGCATCTTCTAAAGCTGTTATGAGAACTAAAACAGGAAATAATTTAAGTACAGTGCTTGGCACTAGCTCAAGATCTCCACAGATGCTACCTCCTATTATGCTAATTGTCATCTTCCCAATTTAGATTATAGCTCTGTTAAAACAGTTTATGAGGCAAGATGGAAGTTTCAGCAGGGCTGACAGAGTTCTTGATTATGTAGTTAGTGGGTTCATTTACTTTGAGAAAATTCATTGAACTCTATACTTATGATGTAGTGTGTTTTTGAACATACATCGTACTTCCATAAAAAGCTTACTTAAAATGTTTAATGAAAATTTCATCCCACCTTCCTCCATAAAACACAACACCTAACAAGTTGTTGACTTTCCTTTTTAGTGATTCAGCTTCTCAAAAGGCAAAAGAGGCAGTGAAGGCAATGGTGATTTTCTGCTCTCCAAAAATGAGCAACTGGAAGGTAAGAAATGGAAGGGATCATCATATGATACTGTAAGAAGAAAATATTTGTCAAAGTCCTTCTGCATATCCTTGATTTTATAAAAGCAGAACTCCTCAAGTTTGGTACAAACAAGAAGCCTGTTTTCCCATAGTCTAAGTTTAAGAAAGAAAGACAAACAAACTTGTCCTGGAAGAAGTACAACCAGAATGCTTCTTAGAAGTAAGGGTGGTGAGACTTTGTCTAAAAAAGAATGGTGGACACTAAACAGGCATTTTCTTGGTCATAAATTGTCATAATCAGGAAGAATTGTGAGTGACACCTAATGAAACAGGTTTGGCATGTCAACAGGAAGCTCCTTGGTGGGCTCAGGGCTTTAAAGACCTGCACGGGGTGAAAGGAGAACACCTAGTCTGGAAGACACGGAGAATGACATCAAGGATATGATATGCCAGGGACATTAAAGCACAGGTGATACAAGTTTATGAAGCAAGCTAAAGACAACTGGAAAGACACTTTAGGTCTGCTCAGAGCTAGAAAAACAAGAAAGCATATGGCTACAACTCAATTTTAATTGTCATAACAACACAAAGGCAGACATTTCACACTTTCCTTGAAGTTTCTCTATTGAAGAAAGTGACCTTCAAATGATCATGAATAGGTAGTATGCTATTGGCTAGGAAAGGACTGGAGCCTAACGAGCTGAATAAATACTATGAGGTTTCTTGTCTGCTTTAAATTGGCTGTATAAAAGATGTGCAGTTGTGACTACAAAGCCCTTGCAGGTAAATTTGGAGACAGATAGCTTGTTGGAACACTTAAGAAGGACAGAAGGTGTGCTTAAAAAAAAATCATTATTATTATCGTACTTTAAATGGACATTTACAGAACAAACTAGTTTTTCATTGTGCAGTGCACATACTGTTCCATGACATTGGTTAACAACACCACAACAGGTCAACACTCTCCCTTCCTGACCTTGGGTTCCCTATTACCAACTTTCCTGTGCCCTTCTGCCTTCTTGTCCTTGCCCTGGGCTAGCGTCCCTCTTAAATCTTGTTCTGTTTTATGGGCCTGTCTAATCTTTGGCTGAAGTGTGCACTTCAAGAGTGACTTCATTACTGAGTTGAAAAAGTGTCCAGGGGCCATACTCTAGGGGTTTCTCCAGTCTCTATCAGGTTAACAATTCTAGTTTTTCCTTTTTGAATTAGATTTTTGTTCTATATTTTTTTCCAGCTGTGTCCAGGACCCTCTCTTTTGATGTTTGTCAGTGATGATAGCCAGGCATCATCTAGTTGTATTCGATTTTGTCTGCTGGAGATCATTGTAGATGTGGTCCATAGGGATTAAGATAAGTCCACTAATCTTTCCCTTACATCTTTAGTTTTCTTCATTCTTCCTTGTTCCCAAAGGAGTAGACCAGTGTGGTATACTAGATGGCCACTCACCCACTTTTAAGATGCCAGACACTATTCACCAAAGCAGAATGTAGCACATTTTCCTTATGAAGTATTGTTAAGCTGGCTGAGCTAGATGTTCCCTGAGACCATCGTCCCCACAATCCTCAGCCCAGCAGTTTGATGTCTCAGAGTTTCAATGTGTCTGTGGAGCTCTCATGACTCGACCTTGCGCAAGTTGTGCTGGCTTCCCCAATATTGTCTACTGTCTCACCCCTCATCAAAGGTACCACGTATTTATTGTCTACTTAGTGTTTTTGCGTCCCCACCCATCCCCTTCCTCATAACCATCAACGATTGTTTCTTTTTATATGTAAACCTCTTTGAGAGTTTTTAAAGTAGTGATCTTATACAATATTGGTCTTTTTTGTGGTTGACTTTGTCACTGATTTACTCAGCATAAAAGGGGAACACATTTTAGAATACAGCACCCACTGGGCTTGATTTTGATCCCTGGAAAAATTCTGGGCTTTTCACATAAACAGTTACTGCATACTTGATAGAGTAAACTCACTGTGATTGAGTCAATTCTGACTCTTAGTGACCCTAAAGGACAGAACAGAGCCATCCCATAAGGTTTCTAAGGAGTGCCTGCTGAATTTGAACTGCTAAGCTTATGGTCAGCAACTGGTTGTAACCGACTCAAAAGTGATGAGTTTGGTGTTTTATATTTAGTTTGTTTTTTGGTAGGGTAAAAGAGTGGGAAGCCCAGGACTCACTGTTGTTTTCCAGGGAAAGGTATTATACTGATAACTGTCAACATTATTAGTTGTGTATCAGGTATACTTCAAGCCTACTCATTCAAGCTTCACAAGAGTCTAATGAGGCAGGTACTAACATTATCTCTATTTTTGAGATAAAACAGAAGGGTTAGTTAACTTGTCAGATGTCACACACCTAATTTGTGATAGGGCTGCTGCTCAACAAGGCAGGCTGGTGCCAGAGTTTCTGCTCTGCCTCTTTTCTCTGTGAGGCTTTTCACAAAGCAATCAGTAATGAGTTTCAATGTATTATTCAGGACAAAAAGGGAAAAGATGGACTACATTGTACTCCATTTAGGCAGAGCAACACTTAGTTAGCAGTTGTAGCCAGAGCTTTGAACCAACTCTTTCTGAATTGTACCCTTGTTGAGAATTTTCATTTCCACCACAGGTGTGGAACCTAATGGTTTAGTGATTAAAAAGCTACAGTTGCTAACCAAAAAGTCAGTGGTTTGAATCCACCAGGTGCTCCCTGGTAACTCTATGGGGGCATTTCTACTCTGTCCTATAGGGTTGCTATGAGTCAAAATTGGCTCAACAGCAACAGGATGGACCCCAGAGATATTGAATCAGAATCTACAATTTAACAGAAAATCCTCTGGTGATTCTGAGGTAGAATATATTTTGAGAACCACGGCTCTACTAGTGATTCTCAGAGTTAGTCCCTAACTAGCAGCTTTAGCACTGCTAAGGAACTTGTTAGAAATGAGGATTCTCAGCAGGGTTTTGAACTGGAACTAGTTAGAAGCCCTGGGTATAGCAAACAAAGCTTGACTGAAGTGTTCCTGCCATCTGGAAGTCCCTAGGGACAATGCTTTAGGTTGCACCACTAAACTTTGATGATATTCAAGTACTTTTGACCTATAAAAATGGCAGTATCTTACGGCTCAGGCTAATACTTGCGACTGTCTTGATTAATACTTTTTCAAATATCTACATAGATATGAATACTGCTCGTGGAACGTTTTTCAGATGACACAAAGCTGGACTGAAAACTAATGAAGTCGATGACAGCATTTTGTTTCAGAAGGATCTTTTTAGTTTGGAGAGTAGCGGGCTGAAATCAAAGAGGTGGATTTTAATAGAAATGAATGTGAAACTCTGGATTTTGTTTCAAACATTTGAATTTACACAAATATAGGACGAAGGAGGAATCTCTGAGTGGTGTAAATGGTTAATGAGCTCACCTGCTCATTAGCCAAAACACTGACTAAAAGATTGGAGGTTCAAGTCTACCAAGAGGTGTCATTAAAGAAAATCCTTGTTGATCTGTTTCTGAAAGAGTAACCACTGAAAGCCCAATGTGACACAGTTCTACACTGACGGACATGGGTCACCATGAGTTGGATTACACTCAACAGCTGGTTGACAGGATGAGGGAACTGAATTTACTGAAGTTCCTGAGCATTTTAGATCTCCACTAGCTTACCTGAGTCTTCAAACACTGAGGCAACTGCAGAAGTCAGCACAACTGTGACCTGTATGGCGTAAGTTAACATCAGCATTACATTCTGTCTGTAGAGGGCTGCTGTACAGGAGTAGGGACATTCTGACACGTGGAGGATGGTCAAAGAAGAGTGTCCTGGATACAAAACTAGGGTACACAGAGAAGTGGAGAGAACTCAGAACTTCTAGCTTGAGGAGGCTTAGGGAAACCTGTTAACAGCCTTCAGATATTTAAAGGGCTACCATTTCTGTAGTCACACACGTGGACTGAGTAGCTGCCATGGGAAGGGAAGTATGCTCTTCGCTGTGAAATAAATGAAAATAAAGCTTCCTGACATCAAGAAGTTTATTAATAGAGATGGATTTTCTGATACACAAACAACAAACGCAGGGGGTAAATAAATAGTTGCTGTACAGGAGATGCAAGCAAACCATAATAATTGTACTTTTTACAAATATATGTTTTAGACATCTAAAAAAACTAGGCAATGCAGAGAAATAATTGATTTTAAAGAGGTGTTAAAACACTTGATGCAGGGAACGGAGTTCTTTAAATTATAAGGAAACTATTTCTGAGCAACAACAACAATGGAATGCAGTCTCGCAGCAGTGCAAAGGGTTAACTTGCTAATGCTAGCTAAAGAGTTGATTTACGTGTACCCAGAGGTGCCCAGAAGAAAGGCCTGGTGATCTGCTTCTGGAAAACCAGCAACTGAAAACCCCGTGGGGCACAGTTCACTCTGAGGTACATGAATCATCTTGAGTTAGAACTGACTAAACAGCAACTGGTTTGGTAACTGGTTAACAGTGGGATTGATGGCTTGATGAGAGAGCAGCCTCCCTTCAGGGCATGCTGAGATTTCAAACAGAAGCAACGAAGCGTTCATGTTGTGATGCCCCTGCCACAGGTGGATGAATTGACCTAATAGATAACCACCAAGACCCTTCCCAAATTGTAAGAGTCTCCAACTCTCTGAAAATTAACCAATCACACCTAGAATATAAATGTCAATGAAAATATCATCAAATTCTCCCATGTATAAATTGCACATGCTAACCAGCCTAGTGCCTAGCGCACTGTTGGTGGTCAGGTGGTACCTGGTAATGGAAAAAGTGGAATCCACTTTTAAGAAACCTCGAACTTCCCGAACAGTTAAGCCAGAATTTTAGAGCTGGGAACATCTTTGAACTAGGTGGCAGCAGTACCTATTTTACAGATGAGGAGACTGGAGTGGAGGGGGGCTCACCTCCTTGCTCACCCTTATACTGAGGCTTCCTGTCAGAAGTGCAGCCAAATGCCTGGTCTCTCTGATCCAGGGCATTTTCCACTGTAACACTCTGTTGCCATGTTCAACTTGGCAAAACAAAAGCAAACTAAGAAAACAATCTTTGTACAACAAGATGTGTTTGACAGTGATTTTCCGCAGTGTCATTATTGGTGGTTTTACTTACCATCTACATTTCAGCCTCGGTATGTGTACATCCAGGCATATGTACAGATTTCAACAAGCTCTGCCTTTTACTTAAGCAAAGGAAGGAGCCATGCCTACCATGTGCTACAAGTGCTGAGTTATTCTGGAAAACCACCGTCACCCACTCACGTTAGAAAGCCACTTCCTTCACCTGCCGCAGGGCCTGCTGCCACCACCTAAGATTCATTCCTTGGGTGTCCCCACTCTCAGGCTCCCAGAGAATCCTGGAAGGAGTTCTGCATTGACATCTCCAAAAGTTAAACTGAATGCTGGGCCATCAGTTTGCTCTTCTTTGTCATAGCAAAGTACACCAACAAACCAAACTGCTGCTGATCAATTCTGACTCATAGTGACCCTGTAGGACAGAGTAGAACTGCCCCATAGAGTTTCCAAGGAGTGTTTGGTGGATTCGAGCTGTTGGACCTTTTGGTTAGCAGTCATAGCACTCAATCACTATGCCACCAGGTTTCCAAACAACACCAGGAGCTCATAATAGGAGCGTGTGTAGGTCTTGAATTTCAGGGGGTAAAATACAGGGCTACCAAAGCATATTTAACTCATCTTACTATTTCTCCCCTGCAGGTAATTCATAATTATTTTTATTCATGTTCCCAAAAGCAATTATCAATAAACTGTTAAATGATCATTTGGGTTTTAGCTGTGTTGCATGTGTTAGAGTTTTCTCCAGCAATATGTTTCCCTAGTATTCCCCAGTAATTCTAAAAGTAAGTGCACATTCCCTGGCTCTGCAGACTGTGGAAAGAGGCAATCTGAGTGCTGGTGAGAAACAGAGAGCATTATACACTGGAAAATGCAAAACCTCTATGAGAAGTGAATCTACTTCTTATGGCAAAGTTCTAGCACTGAACTTCAAAATAAATCATACGGTGATAATTTATAATGAGGATTTTACTAGTCCATTGCCCGCTTATTTTAGCATGTCTGCTCACATTTTCAGGATCCATGTTCCCAGGGGACCCTCTAGGTTGCCAGATCATCAATTCTGGTATTTCAGTGGAGTTCTTGATCTGCACACATCTTTTTCTTGTGTTACATCAGGGACTTCACATTGTGTTCCCTATCAAAGCTGTCTTTGGTGGTGGCCAAGCACCATCTGGTTCTTCTGGTCTCACGTTGATGCAGTCTCCTGGATTCATTTTTCCTCTGGTCTTTGATGTTCTCAGTCATCATGTATTCCAGGTGGATTGGGACCAACTGATGCTCCTTAGATGGAAGCTTGCTGGCTTTTAAGACTCCAGATGACACTCACCAATATAGGTTGCCAAAGATTCTCTCAGCAAAAGACTAGTTATGCCAGTTGACCTTGATGTCTCCAGAAAACAAGGTCTCCAGACCACTGTCCCTGCAACTTTGTCCTTTGAAATGTTGGGTTGAATTTAGAAAACCTTTTAGTTCATGGTATAGTCTATTTACGCTCACCTGCCTTCTACTGAGTGCTGCCATACCCTTCACCTAATCGAACTGCTGTCGACTATCTGTGACTAACCCTCTCCCTCCCTCCCCACCTTTGTAGCTGTCAAAGAGCCTTTTCTTCTCTGCATAAGTACTTTTAAAGTCCTTTTGATAGTGGTCTCATACAATACATGTCCTTTTGCAGCTGCCTGATTTCACCCAGCATGTCTTCTAGTTGATACCACATTTCGAGATGCTTCCTAAAATCATCATTGTTCTTTATCATTGCATAGTGTTTCATTGTGTATATATCATAGTTTGTTTATCCCTTCATCTGTTGATGGACACCTAAGTTGATTCCATCTTTTTGCTATTGTGGACTGTGCTGCAATAAACATTTGTGTGCATATACTTGTTTGTATGACAGCCCTTATTTCTGTAAGATATATTCCAAGCAGTGAGATTGCTGGATCACATAGTATTTCTATTTCTAGCTTTTTAAGAAAATGCTGAATTGCTTTACAAAGAGGCTGCATTCCTACCAGCGGTGCAGGAGAGCAGTTCCAAACTCTTCACAGCTTCTCCAGCATTTGTTGTTTTATAATTTTTGGATTATGACCATCCTTGTTGCTATGAGATGGTATCTCATTGTAGTTTTGATTTGGATTTCTCTAACAGCTAATGATAATGAGCATTTCCTCAAGTGTCTATTGGCTGCTTAAATGTCTTCTTTGGTGAAGTGTCTGCCCATGTCCTTTGCCCACTGTTTAACTTGGTTGTTTGTCTTGTTGATATTTTTCAGTACCTTGTAAATTACGGAAATTAGATGTCAATGCAATACATAGTTGCCAAATATTTTTTCCCAGTCTGCAGATAGTCTTTTTTAACTCTCTTGATAAAGTCTTTGGATGAGCATAACTGTTTCATTTCCAGTAGTTCCCATTTACCTATTTTCTGTTGTTCATGCATTGCTGGTCAGAGTTTGTAGTCTGTCTAAGCCATGGATTAGAACTTCCATGGCAGTCCCTATTTTTTCTTCCATAATCTTTATAATTTTAGGGTTGATATTTAGGTCTTTGATCCATTTTGGTTTAGGTTTTGTGTACAGTGTGAGATATGTATGGGTCTTGTTTCAATTTTTTGCGTATTGATGTCCAATTATGCCAACATCATTTGTTAAAGTGGCAATTTTTACCCCAGTTTAAAACCTTTGGGCCTTTGTCCAATATCAACTGTTTATAGGAGGATGGTGATATTTCTAGATTCTCTATTCTGTTCCACTGGTTTATGAGTCTATTTTTGTACTGGTAGCAGACTATTTTGACTACTGCGGCAGTGTGATAGATTGTAAGGTTAGGTAGTAAGAGGCCTCCCGCTGTGTTCCTCTTCTTCAGCAGTGTCTTGCTTATCCAGGGTTTCCTCCCTTTCCAAAGTCAGTGATTTGCTTCTCCATCTCATTAAAAAATGACATCAGAATTTGTATTGGGATTGTATTGTATATGTAGATCACTTTGGGTAGAATAGACATTTTCACAATGTTAATTCTTCCTATCCATGAACAAGGTAGGTTTTTCCACTATGTTTCTTGCAGTAGGGTCTTATAATTTTCTCTGTATTGATCTCTTACATCTCTGGTTAGATTTATTCCTAGGTATTTTATCTTTGGGGGCTGTCATAAATGATATTGATTTGGTGATTTCCTCTTCGATAATCTCTTTGTTGGTGTAAAGTAATCCTACTGATTTATCTATATTTGTCTTATACCTTAATACTGTGCTAATCTCTTCTATTAGTTCCAGTAATTCACTTACGGGTTCTTTAAGGATTTCTGTGTATACAATCTTATCATCTATAAATAGGGGTACTTTTGCTTCTTTATTAATGCAGATGCCCTTTATTTCTATGTCTTGTCTGATTGCTCTGGCCAGTACCTCTAGCACAGTGTTGAGTAAAAGTGGTGACAGGGGGCATCCTTGTCTAGTTCCCATTCTTAGGGGGAATTCTTTCAGTCTCTCTCCATTCAGGATGACATTGGTGGTTGGTTTTGTGTAGATGCCCCTCATTGCACTGAGGAATTTCACGTCTATTCTTATTTTGCTGAGAGTTTTTAACACGAATGGGTGTGGGACTTTGTCAAATACCTTTTCTTCATCAGCTGATAGCATCAAGCGATTCTTATACTTTTTATTATTTATGTGATTGATCACATTAATTGTTTTTCTGATGTTGAACAAAACTTGCATCCATGGTATGAATCCTGCTTAGTCATGGTGAATTATTTTTTTGATATGTCACCATGAGTCGGCTCCGACTCAACGGCACTTGACTTGGCTGTTGAATTCTACTGATTAGGATTTTGTTGAAGATTTTTTGTATCCAGTTCGTGAGTGATATTGGTCTGTAATTTTCTTTTTTGTGGGGTCTTCACCCAGCTTTGGTATCAGGGTTATGCTGCCTTCATAGAATGAATTTTGGAATGTGCCATCTTTTTCTATGTTGTGGAATAACTTCAGTAGTGTTAGAATTAACTTCTCTCTAAAAGTCTGGTAGAATTCTTAGTGAAGCTCTCTGGACTCTTTCTAAATATCTGGTTTTATTCACAATGTTTTCACGTTTGAGGCTAAAGAAATCTGTGGATTTTAGATCCTTGGAAATTTCATGTAATTGAAGTTCGTTAAGGAGGTCCTTGTCCTACATATTGGTGGGATGCCACCAAGAATAGCAAGTAAGAAACTGCAAAATGTCAGTGAAGGGATCACAAGGTGCTTCTATAATTATAAAGCCAATGGACAAATGTTCTTAGAATTTAATGGGAAAATTCCTTGGCTTCCTTTTGAAGGCTTAGCTTTTTTTATATCCTCCTCTGTATTTTAAACCTCATAACTGAAATTTAAGCACATTTTTCATTTATAGCTTGTCAGCTGAGGGAAAATTTCAGAATGGGTCACAGCAATGGGGAGATTATCAGTTACATCTGATAAATGGCTATGTATATGTCCTGAGCCAGCTCCGGGGTATTCTCAGGGTATGATTTCAAAGCAGAGTTAACATCACCATACAAAATATGATAGCAGGTTTTATACTGCTGATCTGAAATGAAATTGTTTCCTTCTATAATGACCAAGTGAGGCCTAGAAAGCAGAATGATTGAGCTTCAGCAGTACCTGTCACCTCTCATCATGGACTCTTCAAGTAGAGAGCAGACCGATGGGCAGCGGTGACAGGACCTTCCTGATTTCTCTTGTGACACCCAGGACCCACTAAGAGAAGAGCATCTTTCTACCTCCACATTACAGGAACCACTTCTTTGTTTCCTAGGCACATTTCCTGAAGTGATGGGTATAAATCACAAGCACTTCTGCCCCCGTTGACTCCCATCATCATTTCAGACACGATTTTTCCTTACTTCTATTGATCTTCAATCGGCAAGGACTCTGAACCTCTCTCACACTGCAAGCCCTCAGCTCGGTGCTGAATGATTTATGAAAGAAATCTAAATGCCCCAGAGGTGGTCCACACTTTAAGGAACTGCTGTATTAAATATTTTAAGTGGATTCTTTTTTGAAATGAAAATCATCCAGCAATATTCATCTCTTTGGCCTGATGAGACCTGGCTTGCCCTAATTGTGGGAGGAAGGGGGTTGTTTGCGTGATATTTCAGAGGTACACCTGTACTTTCCAAGTAAATTTTTCTAGTAATTGAGTTGGTATCCCTCTCAATGAGTGTAAAACTTTTTCTGTTTATAGCCTGGAGTTATTCAGCTTTTAAGGTTGTAAATATCACTAGAAACCTCTGTGGCATAGTGGTTAGGTGCTATGGCTGCTAACCAAAAAGTTAGCAGTTCAAATTCATCAGATGCTCTTTGGGAACCCTGTGGGGCTATTCTACTCATCGTATAGGATTGCTAAGAGTTGGAATTGACTTGACAGCAATGGGTTTGGTTTCTTGGTTTTAAACACTATTGCTTCAAGGAGTTCCACTCTAGAGTCTGATCCTATTCCAGAGACACCAATGTCTACCAGGGTATTACATTTGATAATGAGGTTATTTCTCCTTTTATATCTCTTGTCTTATTCTCTTACATATGGTAATTGCTACCCATTTTCTCCCTTTTGGTGCTTTTAGACGTAAAGAGCCTTTATCAGTTTTACTTAACGCATTCAAATATAAATCTTCCTCTCCACCCTGCTTTCACCCCCAAATGAAAGGGCAGCTGGAATGTACACAGGGAGAGAAGGCAACCACAGAACTATTTAAACTCCTTATCTATTGCTTGGTGGTGCATGGACCCCACCTGCTGCCCGTCATCTGCTCTGTGTTTTCAGGTTACTTCTCTGTACCAACCATGGTGGAGAAAATCATTTAGAATATTTTCTAATAAAATGAGTTATCCCTGAGTCTTCACTTTCCTTATATTCTCATTATCATCCCAAATAATCAAAAGTAATTGAATCACCTTTATATCGTTAAAGATTATCGTATACATTAGGATCTAGTCATTTTAAAATTTTAAAAAGATTTACATAGAGTAAAATTCACTTTTTTGGTGTATGGATCTGTACCTTTTTATACTTGTATAAATTCTTGTTGCCAGCATTATAGTAAGGACACAGAAAAATGCCCTGAGAGACCTTCCTGCTGCATCTACTTATTCAGACTCTTTCTTCACCCTGAGGAGCAGTTAAACAGTAAGCAAGGAACATTTGGACCTGTGTTTTCTTACTAATCTGTGCTGCACAATTTCACATGGGTTTCATCCCTCTTCTGATGTGGTTAAAAACAGGTGAACTTGCGCACTACAAATTAGTGTGTATGTACAAGTAAGCCTGTGCCAAAACCCACTACAATCAAGTCGGTGCTAACTCATAACAAACCTGTAAGACAGACTAGAACTGTCCCATAGAGTTTCCAAGGAGCACCTAGTGGATTTGGACTGCCGATGTTTTGGTTAGCAGGTGTAGCACTTAACCACATGCCACTGGGGCTTCCTAGCCTGCACATACCTTGCTTATTGGATGACCCATCCCTGCCTACCCCTAAGGCCTGGAAACTACTCATCCGTTCTTATACTTCTGCCTTTTCAAAAATGTCGTATAAATGGAATCACAAAGCATGTAACTTTTGAGACTGAGATCTTTAACTTAGCGTAATGCATTTGAGATCCACCTATGCTATTGCCCATAAGTTCATTCATTTTTATTGCTGAGTAGTATCATAATGACACGTGCAAAGACTTGGAGATAGAAAACCAAGAGGGAAGAACACGCTTAGCATTTCTCAAGCTGAAAGAATTGAAGAAAAAGAATTCAAGACTCAAGTTGTAATTTTGGAGAATTCTACGGGGAAAATCTTAAATGATACAGAAAGCATCTAAAGAAGATGAAAGGGGTACACAGTCTCTACACCAAAAAGAATTGGCAAATGATCCACCGTAGCATTTGATCAAGAATTAATGGTACTGAAGGAAGAAGCCCAAGCCACAATGAAGGCACTGGTGAAAAACAAGTTTCCAGGAACTGAAGGAATACCTACCTAGCTGTTCCCACAAATGGATGCAACATTGAAAGTGCTCATGTCTGTGCCAAGAAATTGGAAGACAACTACCTGGTAAACTGACTGGAAGAGATCCATATTTATGCTTATTTCCAGGAAAGGTGATTCCACTGAATGTGGAAATTATCCAACAATATCATTAATATTACATGCAAGTAAAATTTTGCTGCAGATCATTCAAAAGCAGTAGCAGCCGTATATTGACAGAGAACTACCAGAAATTCAAGCCAGATTCACAAGAGGACATGAGACTGGGACTGTCTTTGCTGGTGTCAGCTGGATCAGCAAAGGAGAGAATGCCAGAAAGATGTTTATCTGTGTTTTATTGACTATGCAAAGACATTTGACTGTATGGTTCATAATAAATTATGGATAGCATTGTGGAGAAAGTAAGTTCCAGAACATTTATGGTGCTCACAAGGAACCTGTATGTAGATCAAGAGGCAGTTATTCAAATAGAACAGGGATACTGTGTAAAGTCAAGAAGGGTGTGCATCAGGGTTATATCCTTTCACCATACTTATTCAGTCTGTATGCTGAGCAAATAATTTGAGAAGCTGGACTATAATACGAAGAAGAGCAGGGCCTCAGGACTGGAGGAAGACTCATTAACAACTGCATTATGCAGATGACACAGTCTTGCTTGCTAAAAATGATAAGGGCTTGAAGCACTTAATGATGAAGATCAAAGACCACAGACTTCAGATTATATCTGAATATACAGAAAACAAAAATCCTCAGAACTGGACCAATAAGCAACATCATTTCAAGGATTTTATTTTGCTTGGATCTGCAAGCAACACTGGTGAAATCAGCTGTGAAGAAATCGAACAACCTGTTGCACTGGGCAAATGTGCTGCAAAAGACCTCTTTAAAGTGTTAAAAAGCAAAGATGCCACCTTGAAGATTAAGGTGTCCTGACCCAAATTATGGTGTCTTCAATTACCTCATATGCATGTAAAGGATGGATGCTGAATAAGGAAGAATTGAGTCCTTTGAACCACGGTATTGGTGAAAAATATTGCAAATATCATGGACTGCTACAAAAATGGACAAATCTGTCTTGAAGGAGGTACAAAAAGAACGCTTTTCAGAAGCAGTGATGGTGAGGTTACATCTCATATACTTTCAACATGTTATCAGGAAGGACCAGTCCCTGGAGGACATCACACTTGATAAGGTGGAGAGTCAGCAAAAATGAGGAAGGTTCTCAATGAGATGAATTGACACAGTGGCTGTAACAATGGGCTCAAGTTAATGATTGCAAGGATGGCACGGGACAGGGCAGTGTCTCATTCTGTTGTACATATGGTCACTATAAGTCGGACGTGATTGACAGCACCTGACAACAGCAACAGTATGCCACTGCGTGGTTGAACCACAGTTTATCCACACTGAAGCACATTTTGATTATTTCCAGTTTTTTAATGATTATGAATAATGCGGCTAGAAACATTTGTACACAGATTTTTGAGTGAATAGAATTTTCATTTTTCTATAATAAGTTCCCACAGGTAGGTTTTCTGGGTCATGTAGTAAATATATGTTAACCTTTATTAAAAGAAAGTCCCAAAGCACTTTTTAGAGTAGCTGTACCATTTTGCGTTCTGACCAGCAAAGTATAAGAGTTCCTGTTTGTTTGCATCCTCACTACCACTTAGAATAACCATTTTATTTACATTTCCCTAGTAAGTTATATTTAAACATCTTTTTATGTGCTTATTTGCCACATAGATATCTTCTTTCGTGAAGTTTTTGTTCAAATCTTTTGTTCATTTTTAAGTGGGTTGTTTGTTTCTTACAGTTAAATTTTGAGTTTTGTGTACCAAGTCACAGACAATTAAGTTCACTGACTCATCCTAGAAAAAGTGCTACATACCTCATTGCTGAATATCACTACAGTCATCTCTGAAGTACTCCCTTTGGGAAACTATACACTGACACCAGCACCTAGTCCACCCTTTAAAGCAATTTTGGAACTCTTTTTCTGGAATGGCCATCAGAGCTGTTGTTGTATTACCTTCAATATCCTGAATGTCATCCAAATATCTTCATTTCAATATTTCCTTTATCTTCAAGCAAAGAAAAAGGTCATTAGGGGCCAGATCAGGTGAGTAGGGAGGGTGCTCCCATACAGTTATTTGTTTACTGGCTAAAAACTCCCTTACAGACAACTATATAGTTAGGTTTACAAACTTGCCACCATGCTACAGTGTGCAATAGCCATTCCAAAAAGAGTTCCAAAATTTCTTTGAAGGGTGGACTAGGTGCTGGCATCAGGGGGTAGCTTCCCAAGGGAAGTACTTCAAAGGTGACCGTAGTGATATTCAGCAATGACGTATGTAGCACCTAGAACAATTAAGTTCATAGACTTAGTGGTCAGACCAGGTATATTCTGGATACAAACCCTTTCTCTTATATATGATGGCGCATATGTTCTCCCTGACTAAGGACTGTCTTTTTATTGTCCTTTGCAGGGTTAAAAAAATTTAGATTTTGATAAAGTTGAATTTACCAATTTTTTTTAATGGGTTATCTTATTTTCTTTATCTAAGAACTCTGCATAACCCAAAGTCACCAAGTGCTTTTCATGTGTTTTATTCTATGAGTTTTACAATTTAACATTTTGTATTCAGGTCTATGACACATTTTGAGTTAATTTTTATCTAGGATATAGGATATAGTTCAAGGGTGTCTCTAGTCTCTTTGATGAATTTTTAATTTCTGTTATTGTATATGAGAAAACCCTGGTGGCATAGGCTATGTCTGTTAACCGAAATGTCAGCAGTTCAAATCTACCAGCCACTCTTTGGAAACTGTATGCAACAGTTTTACTCTGACCTATAGGGTCATTATGAGTCAGACTCAACTTGACAGCACTGGGTTTGGTTTTTTGGTTTTATTATTTGACAGCAGTCAGTTTGGTTGTTTGGTTTTATTATTGTATATCTAAATTAGTCCTAGCATTTCCATTTTGGTTTTATTTATATCTTTTTATTTCTAAGGTGGGAATTTCTATATTTCTTTTCAAGAATGTTTATCTGGGAGATAAAGCCAAACATAACATCTTAGGTAGACACATCATGCCATGTCTCTGCAGCAGAGACCCCAAAATCTAAGTAAAGCAGACACAAATGTCAATCTTGTAACCCTAAGCATCAAATGAAGAACTAGATCAAACTCTGAATGGAACAAGAAACTGAAGGATAATAGTGGATGAAGAGAGATATGGAGTGGAGGGACCCTACCAACTAACATGGCACAGTATCACCATCTTGGACCATAGCCATCAATGACCCTGCACAGGGAGTACAGGAAGGCAACTTCACAGAGCTTCCAACAGGAAACAGAAAACCAGGTAACCAGAAGATGATGCTTTCCCATTGTTACTCTCTTATCTAGTATGCCGCCTCCTCCCTTTCCCAATGGGCCATGCTGTACTGCTTTGGTGAGAGAGCTATTGGCCTGCCTCCAGCTCAGGTCCCACCCATACCCACTCAACCCCAACTGTCCCACATGTGCCTTACCGCTGGTTCCTACTGTGCCATTCCCCCCCACCCATTTTCTTCTTTTTCTTTTTCCTTTCCACCTAGTCCCATAAACCACCTCCACCCCTTCTTGTTGGGCCATGCCATACTGCGTTTTTGCAAGGGACACTTGCCAACTGCCAGCCTGGGTACGCCTATGCCTAATCACCTGCTCCTGCCTTAATATTTTTCCCTTTATTCCTTTCTTTCTGCCTCCTGCCTAGCCCTGTACCTTCTTCATGCTGGGCCATGTTGCACCACCTTGACTACAGAGCCACGAACTCACTGCCATACCCTGGGTCTGTCCCATCCCACTCCTCACCAGCTCTGGCTACACCATCCTTTTCTCTTTTTCCAGTCTTCCTTTTCTTTCTCCCTCGCTCTAGCTATATACCCCACCTCCACCCCTTCCCACCAGGCCACTGTGTGCCACCTTGGTTAGAGAACCATTGCCCACAGCCACCCCATGTCCTGCTATATGACCCACATGCTCCTGATAAGCCATTTTTTTTCCTCTCTTTTTTTAATTTCTCCCTTCCAGCTACCCATGTACACCACCTCTACCCCTTCCTGCCAGGCTACACTGCACTACCATGGCTAGAAAGCCACTAGCCCACCACTTTCTACTTCCCACCTAGCTGCATATACCATCACCTCTCCCTTTTCCAGCTAGCCTCCCTGTTCTGCTCCACCTCCCTCACTGGCTGCCTCTTTTTATTTCTGTTTTCTATTCTTTCACCTCCACTTAGCCGCATATACCACTCCCACATTCCTTCTGGCCCTTGCCTTGCTGGTGTGGCTAGAGCATCTCTGGCTCAGGCTCACCATCATATGGGGCACACATTGCCCCTCTTTGCCTGTCACTTGACCAGCTGCTGAGTGTAAAGAAGCAAATCTGTACCACTCTCCCATCTAAAACCCTCACCTAACTGAAGAGGGTCTATGATTCTCCCTGATCACTGAATGAACATTAGGAGACAAGCAGCTTCCACCCAGTCTGCCCTCAGCCACCTCTCCAAACTAGTTGTCTTAGTTATCTAGTGCTGCTATATTGAAATACAGAAGTCTGAATTTGAGGTGCCAAATCCATTGTCAGCTTTTTTTTTTTTGTCATCAGTCTCAGTTCAGGACCTCAGGATTCAAAGGATGTACTATTCTCCTGCCTCTTGTTTCTTCATGGTATGAGGTCCCCATGTCTGTGTGTTCACTCCTTTCTTTAATATCACAAGAGATTGACTTTAGACACAACCTAATCTTGTAAAGTGAATCTTGCCTCATTAACATAACTGCTGCTAACCCCAACTCATTAATGTCACAGAAGTAGGATTTACAACACAGGAAAATCAAATCAGATTACAAAATATTAGACAATCACACAATACTAGTAATTGTGGAGTAGTCAAGCTGATACTGATTGGGGGCCCACAAAATTCGATGCATAATACCAGGGTACAGCAAAATAGGCACACCCTACTTACTGTTGCTCTCCCTACCAAGACAAGACGGTGACAGCTATCACACTCACAGACAAGCAAGCAGCAAAGCACACTCGGCCTGCTTGCCCTGATGTATCAAAACAAAATAGAGAAGCAGGAAGAGAAAAACAAGCATGCAATAAAAAATAAAGAAAATAATACCTTAATGTCTTAGAGACAGAAGACCATATCAAAACACATTTAAAAAGCAGAAAAACATGGCTCCAGCAAATAACCAAGACAAAGAATCAGATGACCTTCTGGCATGAAAAAAGACACTGGAACTACTTGATACGAAGTTTAAATGATGAATGTTTAGTGCTCTCCAAAAGAGAAAGAAAAAGATAAGGGAAAATACAGACAAAATCAAAGATAAGATAGGCAAAATCAAGGAAAACACAGACAAGGTAATAGAAGAACCAGGAAAATAATAAAAGAACAAAACACCAAAATAAGCAAATAATTAGAAATCATACAAAAAAGGCAACTGGAAATCCAAAAATAAACAACAAAACTTTAGAAATGAATGACTCAGCAAAAGGATTTAGGAGCAAATTTAAAACCATGGAAGACAGAATGAGTGAGACTGAAGACACATCCGTGAACTCTACTTTGTTTGAAGAAAAGAAAAGAAAAGAAAAAGAAAAAAAAAACCTAAGAATTGTGTGGGACACACTCAAGAGCAAAAATTAACATATTATCACACATCAAGAAAAGGGGGAGAAAATAGAAAACAGAAAAGATTGTTGAAGACTTGCTGGTAGAAAACTTTCCAGTTTTCACAAAACATGAAAACTGACCATCCAACAAACTCTGTGTAGGATAGACCCAAAAGGAAAGGCACCAAGACATTTATTTCATCATTGCGCTTGCCAAAACCGAAGACAAAGAAAGAATCTTAAGAGCAGGTTGAGAAAAACCAAAATTAATTTAGAAGGGTTATGCAGGCAAGAAGGCAAAGGAATAACATAAAACCTTGAGAGGGAGACAAAAAAAACTATCAAAAAGGAGTAATATACCCCACAAAATTCTTTCCTAAATATGATGGTAAAATTAGGACATTTCTAGATAAACAGAAATTTGTAAGAGCCTAATCAAACATGAAGTAAATATTAAACAAGCTTTTCAGTGAGACAACAAAAAGCATCAGACAACAAACTTGAGTCTAGGACACAAGACAGCAGCAGGCAGATACCAACCTAGTTAAAGAAAACTCAATAATAAAACAAACTCAAAAAATTTACAACAGGGAAACAGAGTCAGTCTGCAAACTACAACAATATCAAAATAGTAAAAGAAGGAATAAACAGTATAGATACAGAACTTTCAAATGGAGAGGAAGTCAAGGCATATCACACATTAAAAGACTGGTTTAAACTTAGAAAGACAAGGGGAAATTTCAAAGTAATCACAAAGCTAATAAACCTACTCATCAGAATAAAAAAGGAAAACAAATCTTAGTAAACATAAAATCTATAACAAAAGAAAAAAAATTCACAAACGAAAGGAATTCATCAAAGGAAAGCAAGAGAAACAAAGAAAATGTCAGCACTACACACATACACATACACACACAAAAGCACAACAACAAGACAGCAATAAACTCATACCTGTGGATAATCACGTTGAGTATAAATTACTTAAATGCAGCTGTAAAGAGACAGAGTGGCAGAATGATAAGATATGCCATCAGTTAGACACTCAGAGTACTCATGAGATACTCACTTTAGACACAAAGACATAAGTATATTAAAAATCAGAGACAGAAAGGAAAAAAATCAAACAGTAACCAAAAAAGAACAGGAGTAGCAATATTAAATCTCAGATAAAATAGGCTTTAAGGAAAAATCAACCATTAAAGACAGGGAAGGATGTTATATAATAATTAAATGGGCAATTTGACAAACAGACAAAATTAATTATCTGTTTACTCAAAGACAGGGGTCCAAAACAAACTCCAATAGCACTGAAAATAGAAATAGACAGTTCCACAATAATAGTAGGAGACTTCAGCATACCACTCTCAGTAAAGGACAGAACATTTGGAAAGAAACTTGAAAAGATACAAAAGATTTGAAGGCCAAAATCAATCATCTTGACCTCATAGACATATGAGGGTAAGTCAGAAAGTGTTGATACAAAATCATAGAACCCATTATTAAGCAAAAATATCAAAATGTGAAGCTATCTTTTCTCAGCATATCTTCCATCTAGGTCTATACATTTTTAAAGGCTTCTGTTTCCATCTGTCTTGCCCTTCCCTAGAGAATTTGGTGCTCTTTGATTTATATTAAGTCAAAATGGCAGTTTTGGCATCCTCAAGGGACTCTTTTTTAAGTGTTCTTTGAGTTCTAGAACCAAAAGGAAGTCTGAAGGCACAAGACGAGGGCTGTAGAGTAGATGAGGTAAGGCTTTCCAGTGAAATTCTTACAGGATAGCTCTTCTTACCCTTGAAGAATGAGCAGGTGTATTGATGTGGGGAAAAAAAAGAAATTCAGCTCAGGTTTCCTGGACTTTTTCCTATCAATGCAGTTTTAAATTTTCTTAAAATATCTTCATAATGAGCCTCCATGATCAACCTGTGTTCTTTGAGAAAATGTATCAAGATTGCCCCTTTAGAATCAAAAACACAATCACTATAACCTTCTGAACAGTATTCCCTCTCCTGGCTCATCTTTGAGGTCTTCCTTAAAATGCTTAGCCCATTTTAAAACTGTTGTTTTATGTGGAGCAGCATTCCTACAAAGATACTGTAAAGCTTCAGTGATCTGGAAAGATGTCCATGTGAGTTCTGTTAAAAATTTGATATTAGCCCTGATTTTGAAATAATTTTTTTCCATGGCTCAAAAAAATCCCTTTTTAAAGATATCCTAATGAGACTAATGCAAGTGTATTACCAATAAAACTTGTCTGCAGCCACCCATTTACTACACTGACATATTTAAACATGTTTTCTTTGGAATAAACCTGTACATGTGTGAACTAGAACCCTGGTTGCAATTTTTTGATTTACCTTAGTACATAGAACACTTTACCCAGCAGTAGCAAAATATACCTTCTTTTCCAATGCACATGTAACATTCTCCAGAACAGATTACATTTTAGACCACAAAACAGACCTGAATAAACCCCAAACATTGAAATAATACAAAGCATTCTCTCTGATCACAATATTGTACAAGTAGAAATTAGTAGCAGGAAGATCAAGAAAAAAAAAAAGAATACATGGAAACTAAATAACACTTTGCTTAAAAACAACTGGTAATAGACAAAATCAAAAGAGGAATTTTAAAATTCCAAGAATTAAATGTGAGTGAAAACATATTGTACCCAAACCTTTGAAATACAGCAAAGCTACTGCTTGGAGGTCAACTTATAGCAGTAAATGTGCATATCAAAAAAAAAAAAAAAGGCCAAAACAAATATGTTAACACTACAAAGCAAACAAATAGAGAACAGCAAAAGAAGCCCACAACCACCAAAAGAGGTAATAAATATTAAAGCAGAAATAAATGAAATTGAGGAAAACCAATAGTAAAAATTAACAAGACCAAAAGTTGCTTCCGTGACAATATCAACGAAGTCAACAAAACTTTAGATGAATTGACAAAAGAAAAGCAGAAGTAAATAGCCCAAATAAGAAATGAGGTGGTGGCCATTGCAATGGACCCGAGTGAAATAAATAAAAGGATCATAACAGAGTACTAAGAAAAATTGTACTGCAACAAATTTGACAACTTAGAAGAAACTGATAAATTTCTAGAAACACACTACATAGCTAAACTAACACAAGATGAGACAGAAAACCTGAACAGAACTATAACAAAAGATGAGCTGGAAGAGGTAATAATAATAATAAAACAGAAATTCCCAACAACAACAACAAATATCCCTGGCTCACATGGCTCTGCTAGAGATTCAATCAGACATTCAGAGAGCTCATACCAGCATTACTCAAACTATTTAACAGCAGAAAAATGAGGAATACACCAAATTCATTCTATGAAGCCATCACAAACTTGATACTAAAATCAGGCAAAGACACCACAAAAAAAGAAAATTGCACATTAATATCCCTCACGAATATAGATGCAAAAATTGTCAGCAAATTCTGGCCAATAGAAGTCAATATCATTTAAAAACAATAATACACCATGACCAGGTGGGATTCATACTAGTTACACAACACAATTCATCATGTAAATAAAAGCATCATACAATTATCACAACTGATGCAGAAAAAGCATCTGGCAAGGTGAAACAACCATTCTTGTTAAACATTTTTCAATGAAATAGAAGGGAAATTCTCAGCATAATAAAAAGGGCACCCATTTGAAAACTCTAGTGATGTAGTGCTATGGCTGCTAACGTAAATGTCAGCAGTTTGAGTTCACCAGGTGCCTCTTGGAAACTCTATTGTACATTTCTACTCTGTCTTATGGGGTTGCCATGAGTTGAAATCGACTTGATGGCAGTGGATTTGGTTTGTTTGGGTTTATAAAACCAACAGCATATATCATTCTCAAGAGAGAGACTGAAAGTGTTCTACCCCTCGAGGATGGAAACAAGACAAGGAGTGCCACTCCCACGTAACACTGTTCTAGAAGGCCTAGCTAAAGAAATAAGGCAAGTAAAAAAAAAAAGACATCCAAATCAGAAAGGAAGGAGTAACAAAAAGAACTTTGACAAGGAGATCAGGAAAACAATACATGGTATTGTATGAGATAGAATACTTAGTATTCTATCTATCTAACCAGGGGCATAAAAGACTCACCCAAAGAAAACCAGAAAATGCTATTGCAAGAAACCGAAGGAGACCTACATAAATGGAGAAACATACGATGCTCATGGATAAAACCAAACCAAACCCACTGCCACTGAGTCAATTCCAACACATAGTGACTCTATATATCAGAGTAGAACTGCCCCCATAGAGTTTACAAGAAGCACCTAGCAGATTTGAACTGCCGAGCTTTCAGTTAGCAAATATAGCCCTTAACCACCATGCACCAGAGCTACTACTATGCCACCATGTTTTCCGCTCATGAATAGGAAGACTCAAATTTGTGAAAATGTTAATTCTGCTCAAAGAGATCTACAGATATAAAGAAATTTCAATTCAAATACCAACCACCTTCTCTAAAAAGGTGATAAAATGAATCACCAACTTTATATGAAAAGGAAAGGGGATAATCAAAGCATTATAGAACAAAGTAGGAGTTCTAATACTACCTGACCTCAGAACTTACTCAACAGTCACAGTAGTCACTGCCTAGTGCTGACAGAGCAACATATACATGGATCAATGGAATAGAATGAGGACCCAAATGTAAATCCACCCATTTATGGTCTGCTGATCTCTTCTAAGGGACTAAAGACCATTAAGTGGGGGA
Organism: Heterohyrax brucei; assembly: GCA_028571685.1. NCBI lineage: Eukaryota > Metazoa > Chordata > Mammalia > Hyracoidea > Procaviidae > Heterohyrax > Heterohyrax brucei. The sequence goes on from CM053140.1 coordinate 166,348,328, forward strand.
AAAGTCAGTCTTTTAAACAAATAGTGCTGGAAAAATGAAATGACTATCTGCAAAAGAAAAAGAAAAAGTGAAGCAAGACACTTTCCTCACGCCATATGTAAAAACTAACTAAAGACGGATAAAAAATCTAAATATAAAACCTAAAGCAGTAAACATCATGGAAGAAAAAATAGGGACAAAACTAATGATCCCAGTAGATGGCACGAATAGAATACAAATATTAAATAACAATGTACAAACACCAGAAGATAAACTAGAAAACTGGCAGCTCCTAAAAATTAAGCACTTAAGCTCATCGAATGACTTCACCAAAAAAGTAAAAACATAGCCCATGAACTGGTTAAAAAAACAAAAAACAGTTTTGGCTATGACATACCCAGCAAGGGCCTAATCTCTAAAATCTATAGAATACTTCAGCACCTTGACAACAACAGCAACAACAAAAGACAAATAACCCAATTAAAAGGTGGACAAAGGATAAGAACAGACATTTCACCAAAGAAGACACTCGGGGTGCTACAGACACATGAGAAAATACTCAGAGAGGAAATGCTCTCTAATGATTGGCCATTAGAGAAATGCAAATCAAAACTACAGTGAGTTACTGTCTCATCCCAACATTACTGGCACCAATTAAAAAAAGAAAAGAACAAATATTAGAGAGGTTGCAGAGAAACTGAAACTCTTACACATTGTTAGTGGGATGGTAAAATGGTACAACCACTATGGAAAACAATTTAAAGCCTCCTTAAAAAACTAGAAATAGAAATGTCTTATGATCCAGCAATATAAGTCCTAGTAATATATCTTGGAGAAAAATAAGAAACATTACAAAAATATGCACATGTATACCCATATTCATGTCAGCATTATTCACAACAGCAAAAAGATGGAAACAACGTAAGTATACCACAACAGAGGAATGTGTAAACAAATAATAGTAGATAATGTACAGTGGAATACCATGCAGTGATAAAGAGCAAGGATGAATATGAGAAATATCTCACACCATGGAAGAATCTGGAAGGCATTATGCCGAGTGAAATAAGTGTAAAACAGGACAAATGCTGTATGAGACCACTATTGTAAAAAAAACCAATAAAAGATTTACATAAAAAACAGTCTTTGATAGTTATGAAGAAGTTGCTTAATTTTTCATTTGGCTCTGCTGCATTTTGTGTAAGGTCTAGGAGGGCTCTGTATATAATCCTTTTGTATTTACATTTCGATAGTTTCAGAAAAGGTTCTTTGGGAAGTTTTGCGGATCTTTCTTTTGGGGGCCTTCTGAGCCATGGGTGATTCCTTGGTTACATTTTTCTCCAGAGTTTGTTGCTTTTGGGGTATCATGTGAGTCAATAGAGGCTGAGAGAGACGCTATGAGGAGGGACTGCAGTTGTTTCTCTAAGCCGTCTTAAAATGAAAGGTAAAAAGTATCTGACAACTTCCAAAGTCAGTCAGGTTTTCAGGTGTATCAGTCCCTCTTCACAGCTGGCAATGTAAGCACCACTATATCAATGCTCACATGTTATAAACTAGCTTAAAATACAGAAAGTCTACTGCCCTGCTAGCCTCTGCTGTCAGGCCCCAGCTCTAGGCAACACTGTGTAGAATTCTGCTTTTCTGCCAGAATAGGGCACTCTTCCAGGCAGGGGCTGCCTCCCAGCCCAGGAAATAGGTCCAGTTGAGGCCTCTGTAAGGGTAGATCTGCCTCCCAGTGGAACAAGATGGTGTCCCACCCAAGTTCGCTGCCTGCCTGGATACCAACTATTCTACAGTGGAGGTGGAAAGAGAGGCCAAAGATGCCAAGATGCACGGAGTCCACAGCCTCTGTTGCCAGGCTTGAGCTGTAGGTGACACTGTGTAAAATATTGCTTTTCTACCAGAAAAGCACTCTTCTCTGGGCAGGCACTGCTTCCCAGCCTAGGAACTAAGTCCAGCTGGGGCCTCCATATGGGAGTCTCTGCCTCCCAAAAAGATGGCGTCCTGCACAAGCTTGCTGCCTGTCTCAGTACCAGCTACTGTATGACAGAGGCAGAAAGAGAGGCCAAAGGTGCCAAGATGCACAGAGTCCAAAGCCAGGCTCTCAAAATATGGTAATTTCACCTGCCGATCCCACCAGCAGTGCATCTGAGATTAGTTGCTAGTCAAGTACCAGCACCACCCACCAGATAAGACAGAGAAAAAAGAGTTAAATTGAGAGTTACCTTCTGTCTGTGCAAGCCAGCGTGTGCCAAGAGTAGAGTCAGCAAAAAAGAGGAGGTTTTGCGCTCGGTAGTATGAAGTCCAAATTAACAGTACTGTGCCACCTCCTAGGGCTTACTAGGTGTCCAGAAGGCTCCACTTAACTATCAATTCAGGTCTTGGTTTGCAGAGGGATTTAGGGAGACATGTGTTTAGTCTACCATCTTGACTCCAACCCCCCATAAAATTTCTTAGTGGAAAACTAATTTGTGTTGTAAACTTTCACCTAAATCACAATAAAACCTTACAAAGAAATGTTTTTATTTCTGGGAGTGAATGATTACGACGTTGTTGTTGTTAGAAGCCGCCAAGTCGGTTTCTACCCATAGCAATCCTATGTGAAAAAGAATGAAACAATGCCTGGTCCTGTGCCATCCTCACAATCATTTTATGCTTAAGCCTATTGTTGCAGCGACTGTGTTAGTTCATCTCATTGAGGATCTTCCTCTTTTTCCCCAACCATCTGCTTTCCCAAGTATGTTGTCCTTTTCTGGAGACTAATCCCTCCTGATAATGTATCCAAAGTATGTGAGATGAAATCTCACTATCCTTGCTTCTAAGGAGCACTGTGGTTGTACTTCTTCCAACACAAATTTATTCTTTGACAGCCTACAGCATATTCAAAATTCTTCTCGAACACCACAGTTCAAAGGTGTCAATTCTTTCGTCTTCCTTATTCATGGTCCAGCTTTCACATGCACAGGAGGCAACTGAAAATATGATAGCTTGGGTCATGCACAACTTAGTCTTCAAAATGACATCTTTTCTTTCCTTTTTTATTTTTATTGTAAGTTAAGAACAATTTTACAGTTTATATCATGTTGGCCATATGTGGTGGTCAGGATTATGTCAACTTGGCTACTCCATATTTGGCTGCTGTATTAAGTGTCAGGGCAGTGTCTGTGGTGACTTCCTGCCCCTCAGCTCCCATCTCTGAACCTTCCAGTACTACTGCTGGCCTGCTCATGTAGCCAGGAACTCCTGCTGTCTTCTTCCAGCGTCTGGTTCCTGGACTTGAACTAGCAGCTGTTGGATTCATCAATCCTTACAGTCGGTGCTTGAGAGTCCTACTTCCTGACCTGCCGATCCTGGGTTTGCCGTCCTCTGCTGCTCCGCCTTTCTGCCAGCTTGGGACCTACACAACCGGTGATCTAGAACCCTGGTCTCTGACCTGCTGACTTTGGGGTCATCAGCTTCCGTGGCCACGTGAGGCTTGTGCCAGGAATTGGGACATTCAGCTTCTGTGACTGCATGAGCTGTTTCCTATATCTATATCTATCTATATATATACTATAAATCTTTCCTTGTACCTACACGTGTTACTGGTTTTGCTTTCCTAGAAAACCCAGCCTAAGACATCATATAACACCCAGAACTTTCACCTCTATTTTATTATTGCTGCCCACCTTACATCCGACACCTATGTGACAGCACGCTTCCCCTTTTGTTCAGAACTTCCTGTGACCTTTTAATAAAGGTCTGGCCCTCCTCACCCAATCAACTCGGCTTCATCAAGGTGTCCTGGAGACAACCCAATGAACATTTTTAAGGGTTTGTTTGCCTCCAGTATCACTCTGTGTTTTGTATGGTCCAGATCAGTCTTTGTCTGGGAAGCTGGCCATGGTGCTAGATGCAGTTCGGGGATGGAGAGTCCGGGTGCCACGCTCAAAGGGGGCCCTCCATCTATCAAGTGTGATCTATTGGTAGAGTTCTACCTCTACCTTCTACTCCATCACCTGCTATGTCTGGAGCTCCATTCCACATACCTCATCCAGGCTGTCATTGGTGGTGGCTGGGCACCATCTAGTTCTTCTCATCCCATGCTGAAGTAGGCTATGGCTCATGTGGCCCCTTCCATCTGATGGGCTTATATTTTTTTCTTGTCCTTGATATCCTCCATTTGCTCCAGGTCCAGGTGGACTGGGACAATTTAGTGCTATTTAGATGGCAGCTTGCTAGCTTTTAAAACCCCAGTTGCCACTCACTCAGGTGGTATGTGGAGCGGTATGTGGAGCTTGGAGTGGTATCTTGAGAGAGGGAAAGAGAAAAACCTTGGGTTTCCCAATTAGTCTGGATGTCCCCTGAGAGCATGCCCCCCCCCCCGATCCCAGACCCCATTTCTCTGTTCTTCCAAAGAGATGGTCCACATTAAGGGGACAAATTGGTTTTGAAGTTGAGTAGTTGTGGATACTGCGCTCCTAGTGCATGTTGTCACATCCTATACTCATCCCTAATCCTAACCACTATCTAATTTGTAAAAAATCCCTCTCCCTCCCTGCTCCTCCATAACTGTCAAATATTGATTTCTAGGATGCTTAAATTCTTAGTTGCATCCTTATGATAATGGTCTCATAAAAGATTTGTCCTTTTGTGTCTGGCTAATTTCACTCAGCATAATTTCCTCTAGATGGTCCCATGTTGACAGGTATTTCTCTAAGCCTTCGATGTTTCTTTTCATTTCATAGTATTCCATCATACAAATATACCACAGATGTTTAATCATCCGTCTGTTGATGGGCATCTAGGTTGTTTCCAATTTTTTGCTATTGTGGAGACAGCTGAAATGTATATTGGCTTGCAGCAACCTGAATGGTATTCATTATTTCTTTAGAATATATTCCAGGGAGTGGAATTGTGTGGTATTTCTATATCTAGTTTTTTAAGAAAGCACCAAATTAATGCCTATAGTGTCTGAATCGTTTTACAGCCCCACCAACAGTGTAGAAGAGTTCCAGTCCCTCCATATCGTCTCCAGCATTTATTATTCTGTTTTTTTTTTTTTTTTTTTTTTGATTATTGCCATCTTTGTTGGTGTGAGATGGTATCTCATTGCGGTTTTGATTTGGATTCCTCTGATGGCTAGTGATCGTGAACATTTCCTCATGTATTTGTTGGCAACCTGCATGTCTTTTTTGGTGAAGTGCTTGTTCATGTCATTTGTCCACTTTTTAATAGGGTTGTTTGTCTTTTTCTTTTTGAGATTTCACAGTGTCTTACAGATTAGAAAGATTAAACAGTGGTCAGAAGTGTGGTGGGCAAATATTGATTCCCATCCCATAGGTACTCTTTTTACTCTTTTGATGAAGACTTTGAATGAACATAAATGTTTAATTTTTAAGAGTTCTCTATCTATTTTTGTTTCTGATGATTGAAGATTGTTGATCGTTTTTGGTTGGCTCTTGGTGCCATGGATTAGTGTTTCCATCATCTTCCCAATTTTTTGTTTCAAGGATTTTATTGTTTTAGCTTTTACATTTGCATCTTTTACCCATTTTGAATTAGTTTTTATGCATGATGTGAGATAAGGATCTTGTTTCAGTTTTTTGAAAGTGGATATCCAATTACATCAACACCATTTGCTGAAGAAACTGTCTTTACCCCAATTCACTGTCTTTGGGCCTTTGTCAAATACCAGCTCTTCATAAGTGGGTGAAGTTATATTTGGATTTTCTATTCTGTTCCATTGCTCTATGTATCTGTTTTTGTGCCAGTATCAGGCTGTCTTGTCTACTGTGGCAGTGTAGTAGGTTTTAAGGTCAGGAGGGGTGAGGCCTCCCACTTTGTTCCTGTTCTTCAGTAATAATTTACTTATCCATGGCTTCTTTGCTTTCCATATGAAGTTTCTCCATCTCATTAAAAAAAGGCATTGGAAGCTGAATTGCGATTGCATTGTACATATAGATTGCTTTGGATAGTATAGATATTTTCACAGTGTTAAGTCTTCCTATCCAGGAACAAGATAGATTTCTCCACTTGCGTAAGTCATTTTTTGTTTCTTGGAGTAGGGAATTGTAGTTTTCTTTGTATAGGTCTTTTACATCTCTGGTTAGATATCCCCAGATATTTTATCATCTTGGGGGCTATAGTAAATGGTAATGATCTAGTGATTTCCTCTTTGGTTGTCTCTTGGAATCTCACTGATTTATGGTCACCATGAGTCAGATCCGACTCGAGGGCACTTGACTGGCTGGTTTATCTTGTATCCTGATACTTTACTGAATTCTTCTATTAGATCCAGTAGTTTTTTGGTGGATTCCTTAGGGTTTTCTGTGTATAAGATCATATCATCCACAAATAGCAATATTTTGACTTAGTCTTTGCCAGTTCAGAGGCCCCTTATTTCTTTATCATGTCTAATTGCTCTGGCTAGGATCTTCAGAAAAATGCTGCATAGAAGTGGTAACAATAGGCATCCTTGGTTAGTATCTGTTCTTAAGGGGGTGTTTTCAACTTCTCTCCATTAAGTATGATGTTAGCTTGTTGGCTTAGTGTGGATGGTCCTTATTATGGTGAAAGACTTTCCTTTTATTCCTATTTTGTCTGAGAGTTTTTAACACAAATGGGTATTGGACTTTATCAAATATCTTCTCTGTGTCTATTGATAGAATCAGGTGATTCCTGTCTTTTATTTTGCTTATGTGGTTGATTACATAAATTATTTTCCTTATGTTAAACCATCCCTGCATCTCTGGTATGAATCCTACTTGGTCATGATGAACTATCTTTTTGATGTGTTGTTGAATTCTGGTAGGTAAAATTTTGTTAAGGATTTTTGCATCTAAGTTCATGAGAGGTACTGGTCTGTAATTCTCCCTTTTAGTGAATTATTTACCTCATTTTGGCACCAGGGTTATACTAGCTTCATGAAGTGAATTTGGGAGTATTCTATCCTTTCCTATATTCTGGAATACCTTTAGAAGTAGTGGTGTTAACTCTTCTTTGAACGTTTGATAGAATTCTGCAGTGAAATCATCCAGGCCAGGGCTTTTCTTGAATGGAAGTTTTCTAATTACCTCTTCAATTTCTTCTTTTGTAATGGGTTTGTTTAGTTGTTCTATCTCTGATTTTACTGGTTTACATAGCTGACATTTTTCCAGAAAATCGTCCATTTTCTCTAGGTTTTCAAATTTATTAGAGTATAATTTTTTGTAGTATTCTTGTATGATTCTTTTAGTTTTAGCAGGGTCTTTTGCGATACCACCCATCTCATTTTTAATTTGGATTATTTCTTCTTCTGATTTTCTTCTGTCAGTTTGACCAATGGCTTATCCGTTTTGTTGATCTTTTCAAAAAACCAGTTTTTGGACTTGTCTACTCTTTCAATCATTTTTTTCTGTTTTCTAATTCATTTATTTCTGTTTCAATTTTAATAATTTGCTTTCCTCTGGAGCCTGATGGGTTCTTTTTTTTGAGATCTTTCCAGTTGTTCAAGTTAATGAGTTATACTTTGATATGCACCATTTCTTCTTTCTGGATGTGTACATTTGTTGAAATGAATTGACCTCTGAGCACTGCTTTTGCTGTGTTCCATTGATTTTGGTAAAATGTGTCTTCTTTCTCATTTGATGCTATAAAATTCTTCATTGCATCCTTCATTTCTTCTATTATTCAGAAGTTATTCAGAAAATGTTATTCAGTCTCCATGTTTTTTATATAATTTCCACCTTTTTTCTGTTATTGATTTCTAGTTTTATGGCTTTGTGGTAAGGGAAGAAGGTTTATATTATTTCAGTATTTTGTATTTTGTTGAGTATTGCTCTGTGACCTAATATGTGGTCAATTCTGGAGAAAGTTCCATGAATATTGAAAAGAAAGATTACTTGGCTTCAGTTGGGTGAAGCGTTCTGAAAATGTCTGTAGAGTCAAGTTGGTTGATTGTGGCATTTAGATTCTTCCATGTGTTCACTCAGGTTTTTTCAGGATATTCTGTCCTTTACTGAGAGTGGTGTGTTGAAGTCTCCTACTATTATTGTGGAGCTGTCTATTTCTATTTTCAGTCTAAATAGTATTTGTTTTATATACTTTGAGTCTTGTAATTGAATGTGTAGATATTTAGTATGGTTATGGTTATGCCCTCCTGTTGAACTGAGCCTTTGACCATTAGGTAGTGACCCTCTTTATCTAGTATGGTGGATTTAATGTTAGTCTATTTTGTCACAGATTAGTATTGCGACTCCTGCTCTTTTTAGAATGTTATTAGCCTGATATATTTTTTCCAACCTTTGGAGTTGTAGTTTGTTTGTGACTTGGAGTCTAAAGTGTATTTCCTCTAAGCAGCATATAGATGAGTCATGTTTTTTTTTTTAATCCAATCTGCAACAGTCCTTCTCTTAATTGGTGCATTTAGTTCATGTACATTCAGTGTGATTATTGATATATACGATGTTAGCATTGTCATTTTGATGCCTTTTGGGAGGTGTTGTGGACAGTTCCCTGTTGCATTCCATTTCTGTGCTGAGTCTTTTTCTTTACATATTTTCTTTTAGTGGCTTTTAGTGTTTATTTTCTTGAAATTGTGATTTTGTATGTTGCTTTTTGATGTATAGAATTACAGGCTACTTTTGCAGTTATTCCCTTAGTCCCTTTTATTAATCTAAAAGCGGTCCAAACCAGTGTCTGTGTATCTCCTTGTCTTCCTCCACATCTGGAAGGTCTATGTGTACCTTTCTTTGATCCTCTTTTTTGTATACTATGGTTGTCTATTATATTCTGGGATCTCTGAATTTCTATTTTTTGTGATTTGGTTTTGGTTATTATTTTGGGATTTCCTTTACTGATGTTATCTAGATGCTCTGTCAAGTGCCATATGTTTAAGTATATATCTAATGCTATTGATTTTCTAATCTAAGAACTTCCTTTAATATTTCTTGTAATTTTGGTTTGGTTCTTACAAATTCTCTAAATTTCTGTTTATGTGAGAAATTCTTAATTTCACCTTCATATTTGTGAGACAATTTTGCAGGATATACTATTCTCAATTGACAGATTTTTTTCCTTCAGGGCTTTATATATGCTAGCCCACTGTCTTCTGGTCAGCATCATTTCAGCTCAGTAGTCTGAGCTTAATCTTAATAATTTTCTTTTTGGTTATTTTTTGCTTATTTCTGGTTGCCCTCAGCAGTCTCTTCTTGTTTCTGGTTTCATTGAGCTTGATTATGATACACCTTGGTGTGTTTCTTTTGGAATCTATCTTGAATGGGATTTGATGAGCATTCTGAATGGAGATCTTCTTATCTTTCATGATATCAGGGAAGTTTTCTGTCACCAGGTCTTCAACTCTTTGCTCTATATTTTCATCTATCCCACCTTGTGCTGGTACTCCAGTCATATAAATATTATTTCTCTTAATAGAATTCCACATCGCCTTTAGGGACTCTTCACTCTTATTGAGTCTTTTATCTGATTTTTCTTCATGTATGCTAATGTTGTTACTTTGTCTTCACGCTCACTAATTCTGCCTTCTGTGTGATCAGTCCTGCTCCTCTGACTTTCTATTGAGTTATCAAACTCAGAGATTTCATTGTTAATCTGTAGAATTTTAGATTGTTGCTGCTCTGGCATTTCTTGCAGCTAATTTAATTTTTCAGCGTGCTCTGCTGCATTTTGCCTGATCTCTCTTCTGATATCTTGTACAGCTCTGTACATCAGTCTTTTGTGGTCTGTCTCTGATAGTTGTAGGAACTCTTCTTTGGCTGGGAAATCCATTGATGCTTTTTTGAGGAGTTTTCAGAAGCCATGGTAGTCTGCTTCTTCAGGTGCTTAGAGAATGATTGTTGTCTCTGAGCCATCTGGAATTCATTGCAGTGAAAGAGACTTAATAGTTCATTTGGCCTGACTGGCATCCCTCTGTTGGGGCTGGGCTGTAGATTCTCTGTGCAGTCTGATTATTTTCTGTTGCTTGCTTTTACTGTCTTGCACTGGTCTGCTTCTGCTGCTGGCACAGCTCCTGGGTGGAGGAGTCATGCCTGCTTCTAGCAGCACCACCACTGCTTCCTTCCTCCAGGCTGGGGGGGATGTGTTACTTGTGGATTGCACTTTTGCAGCCACCCCAAGACGAGAAGGACTCAAGTGCTGCTGCTGCGGCTGCCTCAGGTTTTGGCAGATCCCTCATGGAGCCTCAGCATTGGACTCAGGTGTAGGGAGAAGTAGTGGTCACTCACTCGTGTCCTCTTCCCCAAGTTGTGGCTCCAGTGGCTACCTATCCACTGGGGTGATCATTCCCCTTCCCTGGGGTCACCGGAGCCCAAGCCTCCTGGGCACACATGGCTCCAGTGGCTGCCCAGTTGCTGAGGTGTTTGCCTGACTCCTCTATGTTTGACTGAGCTCAGGCTACCTAGGCACACTGATTCCAATGGCTGCCTATATTCTGAGACAATCACTCCCTTTCCCACAGGTCACCTGAGCCCAGTTCTTCATGGCACACATGGCACCAGTGGCTGTCTAGCCACTGCATCAATCTCTCCCCTCCTCCCTGTTCACTTGAGCCCAAGCCTTCCCATTGCACATAGCACTACTGGCTGCCTAGCTTCTGGAGATCACTGCCACCCCACAAGGCCGCCTGAGCCCAGATCTCCCTGGTCCACATGCAGCTCCAATGGCTGCCCAGCTGCTGGGGCGATCACTCCTGACCTGCCAAACTGTCTGAGCCCCAGCCTCACTGGCCCACACATCTCCAATTCTCTCAGGGTGGGTGTGTTCTCAGCCCCCCAGCCCCATGCCATGTGAGCCTACAGCTTCCCAGCTCACTGGTTTCAAGGCCAATCCCAGGTCAGCCAGCAGCAGGGCCATTCACTCTGCTCTCCCCAGGTCCTATGATCTCCTGCTCTGTAGCCTTGGGGCACCTGAACCTGGGCCTCCCATGTCCAAGCAGGACTAAGGTCTGCTGTGAGGAGTGAGTTTGCGTTCTCCTTCCTGCTCTGCCCTCTCCTGCCCTATTGCCCTGGGACACTGACTGCCCTGGCCCCCTGGCCCTGGACTCCCCGCCCTGTCTCCCTATTCTTCCAGCCAAAGCCTCCTGTCCCCTTGACACTCTGAGTCAGTGCCTGGTTGCCTGGCTTGTGGGTCTGTTGAGGCACTGACCAACAGCTGGCCTCGTCCTAGAGTGTTCTAACCTGTGGGGGGTCTTTAGGTCTGGGCTGTGGGCTGCGGCTGCAATGCTTAGGCTGGAGCAGGTCTCTTTAGTCAAATTCAAGGTGCTTCAGCTCTTGTTTTGCAACTCCTCTTGGTTGCTAAGATTTAGCTGGAGGAAGTTTTGTCCCTAGCTCAGTTGCCTTCAGTATGTACAGAATCTCCTCCCAGGTAGCACTGTTTTGTTCAAGGTGATTCAAGGGTCCTGAGGTCTTCCTTTTGCACTTAGGGTTCTCTAAGCACAGTTTAGTACTTCTAGATTGCTATATTTTGTGGAATTCATTAATTTTAAGGTTCTTAGTTGTTCAAGGGTTTAGCAGGGACATGTTGTTACTCTGCCATCTTGGCTGTGCCCCACTTTCTTTGCTTTTTGACTCCATAAAGAGGTCTCTTGAACAGAGTTGCCCAATGAAATATGTCATTTGATTTCTTGACTGCTATTTCTATGGTGATTGTGGATCCAAGTAAGATGAAATCTTTGACAACTTCAGTCCCTTCTCTGTTTATCATGATGTTGCTTTTTGGTCCAGTTGTGAGTTTTGTTTTCTTTCTGTTTGGGTATAATCTACACAGAAAGCTGTGGTCTTTGATCTTCATCAGTAAGATCTTCAAGTCCTCTTCACTTTCAGCAAACAAGGTTGTGCCACCTGTATAACATGCAAACTATTAATTAGTCTCCCTCCAATCCTGATGCCCTGTTTGTATTCATATAGATCAGTTTCTCAGATTATTTGCTTAGCATACAGACTGAAGAAGTACGGTGAAAGGATACAACTCTGACACACACCTTTCTTGACTTTAAACCAAGCAGTGTTCTCTGATTCTGTTCCAATGACTGTCTCTTGATCTATGCCGAGTTCCTCATGAACACAATTAAGTGTCCTAGAATTCCCATTCTTCATAATGTTACGCATAATGTTTATGATCCACACAGTTGAATGTCTCCGCAAAGTCAGTAAAATACAGGTAAACATGATTCTGGTATTCTCAGCTTTCCAGCAAGATCCATCTGACATCAACAGTGATATCCCTGGTTCTGAGCACTCTTCTGAATCCATCTTGAATTTCTGACAGTTGCCTGTTAGTATACTGCTGCAGCTGCTTCTGAATGCTCTTCAGCAAAATTTTACTTGTGTATGATAATAATGGTATCATTGGATAATTTCCACATTCAGTGAGATCACCTTTTGTGGAAATAGTCATAAATATAATTCTTTTCAGGTCAGTTGCCCAAGTAGTTGTCTTCCAAATTTCTTGGCATAGATGAGTGAGTACTTCAAGAGCTGCATTGATTTGTTGCAACTTCTCAGTTGGTGTTCCATCAGTTCCTGGAGCCTTGTTTTTCACCAATGCCTTAAGTGAAGCTTGGACCTGCTCCTTCAGTACCATTGGTTCCTGATCACAGGGTATTTCTTGAAATGGATTACCTTTTTGGTATAGTGACTCTGTTTAGTCCCTCCATTTTTTTTTTTTTTTTTAATGTGTCTGAGTCATGTAATAGTTACCCCCATAGAAACCTTCAATATTGCAACTCAGGGCTTGGATTGTTTCTGCAGGTCTTTCAACTTGAGAAATATAGAATGCATTCTTCCCTTTTGGTTTTTTACCTCCAGCTCTCTGCACATGTCGTTATAATACTTTGTCTTTTCAAACTGCCTTTTGAAATCTTTTGTTCTACTCTTTTACTTTATCGTTTCATCCTTTCGCTTTAGTTACTTGTCATTCAAGAGCAAGTTTCAGAGTCTCTTCTGACATCCTATTTAGTCGTTTCTTTCTTTTCTGTGTTTTTAATGACCTCTTACTTTCTTCACGTATGATGTCTTTGATGTCATTCCACAGCTTGTCACTAGTGTTCAATGCATCATATCTCTTCTTGAGATGGTCTCTAAATCAAGAGAGATAACTGAAGGTTGTAGTTTGGTTCTTGCAGATTTGTTTAATTTTCTTCAGTTTCAACTTGATCTTTTGTATAAGCAATTGATGGTTTTTCCACAGTAGGCCTCTGGGTTTGTTCTGACTGATGATATTGAACTTTTCTATCACTTCTTCCCACAAATGTTGCTGATTTTACACCTGTGTATTCCATCTGGTGAGGTTTACATGTATAGTTACCATTTATGTCGGTGAAAAAGGTATTTACAATGAAGAAGTCACTGGTCTTCTGAAATTCTGTCACAGAATCTCTGGCATCATTTTTATCACCAAGGCCATATTTTCCAACTACTGATCCTTTTTCCCTTCTGTCTTTTGCATGCCAGTCACCAGCTACTATCAGTGCATCCTGATTATATGTGCAATCAATGTCAAACTGCAGAAGTTGGCAACAAATCTTTAATTGTTTCATCTTTGGCTTTAGTGTTTGGTGGTTAAATTTGAATAATAGTTGTATTAACTTATTTCCTTGTAGCATTGTGGGAATCCTGGTGGAATACTGGTTAAGAGTTCAGCTGCAAACCAAAAGGCAGTTCAAATCTACTAGGTGCTCCTTGGAAACCCTATGGGTCAGTTCTACTCTTTCATATAGGGTTGCTATGAGTCAGAACTGATTGGCTTAGTTTTTGGGAGTTTGGACAATGTTGTACTTCAGGATATATCTTGAAATGTTCTTTGTGATGACGAATACAACACCAATCCTCTTCAAATTGTCATTCCTGGCTAGTAGATCATACGATTGTCTGCTTCAAAATGGCCAATACCAGCCCATTTCAGCTTACTAATGTCTAGTATATCAATGTGTATGCATTACATTTCATTTATGATAACTTCCAGTTTTCCTATATTTATACTTTGTACATTGCATGGTCTAATTATTAATGGATGTTGGCAGCTACTTCTTCTCATTTTAACTTGTGCCACATCAGAAAATGAAGGTCCTGAAAGTTCAACTCCATCGACGTCATTAAGGTCAACTCTACTTTCAGGAGGCAGTTCTTCCCCACTTGTCTTTTGAGTGTCTTCTACTCTGAGGGGTTCATCTTCTGGCGCTATGTCAAACAGTGTTCTGCTGCTATTAGTAAGGTTTTCATTGGCTAAATCTTTTCAGAAGCAGACTAAGACTAGGAAGAAGGATCTGGCAGTCTGCTTCTGAAAAGATTTAGCCAATGAAAACCTTACTAACTCATCCAAGAAAAAGTGTTACATACCTCATTGCTGAATATCATTAGGGTCACCTTCGAAGTACTCCTCTTGGGAAGCTATACATTGACTCCAGTGCGTAGTCCACCCTTCAAAGCAATTTTGCAATGCTTTCTGGAATGGCCATCAGAGCTGTAGTTGTATTACCCTTGATATCCTGAATGTCATCAAAATTTCTTCCTTGCATTCCCTGGGGAGCATGGCCCCTAGCCTTGATGCTGTCCCTGTCCATAAATCCTTACTGAGATCAACTCCTTGGACAGGAATAGGTTGGACTCGGCGACATAGAGTGACCACAACATGTGTGCACTTCATGATTCTATGCATCTACAGGATGTCGTCCTACTGGCCTCTTACTAGAGGGGAGGAAGAGGGTGGAGGAAACGGTACAGGATATTGTTAAGAGGATATAACACGTATGAAACAGAAAGAAGGAGTGTGTTGTCACCAAGCAAGGAGAGCAGTAAGAACTGAAGATAGGCGCACACACAAATTTAAACTGGATTGTACACTTTCACTCAGTCACAATAAATAAGTAAAAAATTTTTAAAAATTCTTCCTTGCAATATTTCCTTTATCCTCGAGTAACAAAAAGGCATTAGGAGCCAGATCAGATGAGTCTGGAAGGTGTTCTAATAGTTATTCGTTTACTGGTTAAAAACTCTCTCACAGACAACTATACAGTTAAGTTCACAAATCTGCCACCTTGCCACCGTGCACAATGATCATTCCAGAAAGAGTTCCAAAATTGTTTTGGAGGGTGGACTAGGTGCTGGTGTCAATGCATAGCTTCCCAAGAGGAATACTTCTAAAGTGACTCTAATGATATTCAGTGATGAGGTACGTAGCACTTAGAACAATTAAGTTCGCAGACTTAATTGTTGGACCTCATAATCTGGAAGCTCAGCTGAAAGCTGTCTGCCACAGGTGACACTGCTGGTATTTGAATACTAGCTGCCAACATTGTAGCAACATGCAAGCCCCCATAGTATGACGGATCGATAGACACATAGGGGGTAATTATAAAAAACTTCAAAAACCAAACCCATTCCAACCCCAGAGGATAGAAGTGAAATGCCCCACAGGGTTTCCAACGTTGTAAATATTTACTGAAGCAGTCTGCCACAAAGCAGCTAGTAGGCTCAATCTGCCAAGCTTTAGATCAGGCACTGAGTGCTTTATCCTCTGTGGCACCAAGAAACGTAATTATAATAGCTACTTTCTTTTTTTTTCTTTTCTCTCTTTTTTTACTATGACTGAGTGAAAATGTACATTCCCATATAAATTTACATGCCCACCTAAGTGCAGCTAGCACTGCTCTCCATACCCTGTGACAGCACACTCTTCCTCTCTGCTACATACATGTCTCATCCTCCCAACAGTCTCCCTTCCCGTCGTCTCCACCCACTCCCCTTCCTCCAGCCAGAGGTCAGCAGGATGATATCCTTTAGATGCATAGAAACATAAAGTACATCCAATATATGGTGACTCTGCATCGACAAGTCCAATCCATTCGTGTCTGAAGAGTGGAACTTCATTATGATTTATGGGCAAGGGTAGCATCAGGGCCAGGGGTCATGCTCCCAGGGGAACCCCGAAGCTGCTGGACCATCAGTTGCAGTCTTTCAGTGGGGATCTCAGGGTGCACCCCTTTTTATTCTTGTGTTGCCAGTGAGACTCAACTTAGTGAGCTCCGTCATGGCTATCACTGGTGGTGGCCAGGCACCATCCAGTTCTTCTGGTCCCAAGTCTATGTAGGCACCCACTCATGTGAGTCTCTCTATCTTCTGGGTTGTCTTTACCCCATGTCATTTTGGTCCTCGGTGTTCATCCGTCCCTGCTGAGTTGGGATCATTTGTTGTGCCCTCGGATGGCAGCTTGGCAGCTTTTAAGACCCAATCTCATTGTTGGTATAAAGGAATCCTACTGATTTACTTATATTTATCTTGTGTCCTGAGACTTTGCTGAACTCTTCTATCAGTTTGAATAGTTTACATGCAGATTCTTTGGGATTCTCTGCATATACAATCATATCATCTGCAAACAGGGAGATTTTGACTTCTTCTTTGGCAATGCAGCTGCCCTTTATTTCTTGGTCTTGTCTAATTGCTCTGGCTAGAGCTTCTAGTACAACGTTGAATAGGAGAGGTGAGGGTGGGCATCCTTGTCTAGTTCGTGTTCTCAAGGGAAAGTCTTTCAGTCTCTGCATTCAGGATGATGTAGGCAGTTGGCTTTGTATAAATGGCGTTATTGGGTTGAGGAGTTTTCTGTCTATGCCTATTTTACTAAGAGTTCTTAGCATGAATGGGTGTTGGACTTTATCAAATGCCTTTTCTGCATCAATGGACAAAATCAGGTGATTCTTGTCTTTTGTAGTATTTACGTGGTTGATCACATTAATCGTTTTTCTGATGTTGAACCAGCCTTGCATCCCTGGTATGAATCCAACTTGGTCATGATGGATTATTTTTTGGATATGTGGCTGTATTCTATTGGCAAGAATTTTGTGGAAGATTTTTGCATCTAGATTCATGAGTGACATCGGTCTGTAGTTCTTTTTCGTTGGGTCCTTCACTGGCTTTGGTATCAAAGCTTCATAGAATGAGTTTGGGAGTACTCCATCCTTTTCTATGCTGTGAAATAGTTTCAGTAGTATTGGAGGCAACTTTTCTTTAAAAGCTTGGTAGAATTCTGCAGTGAAGCCATCTGGGCCCGGGCTTTTTTTTGGTTGACAGCGATTTGATGACATTTTCAATCTCTTCCTTTGTGATGGGTTTATTAAGTTGTTCTGCTTCACGTTGTGATAATTTGGGTAGGTGGTATGAATCAAGGAACTTGTCCATTTCCTCTAGGCTTTCAAATTTGTTAGAATACAGTCTTTCATAGTATTCTGTTATGATATTTTTGATTTCTGTTGGATCGGTGATGACAACTTACCTCTCTTTTCTAATTTGGGTTATTTGTTTCTTTTCCTGTTTCTCTTTAGTAAGTTTAGCCAGTGGTTTGTCAATTTTGTTGATCTTTTCAGAAAACCAGCTTTTGGTCTTTTCAGTTTTTTCAATTGTTTTTCTATTTTCTAATTCATTTAGCTCTGCTCTAATCTTTATGGTCTGGTTTCTTCTGGTGCCTGAGGGGTTCCTCTGTTGTTCTGTCTCTACTTGTTCAAGCTGTAGGGTCAGTTCTTGGATTTGGTTTCTTTTTTCCTTCCAGATGTGTGCATTGATGGAGATAAACAGACCTCTGAGCACTGCTTTGGCTGTATCTCACAGGTTATGGTAAGACGTGTTTTCATTCTCATTAGAATCCATGAATTTCTTTATTTCATCCTTGATTTCTTTTATAACCCATGTTTTTTTGAGCAAGACGTTGTTCAGTTTCCCAGAGTTCCACTCTCTGTCTTTGTTTTTTTCTGCTATTGATTTGGACTTTTATGGCTTTATGATCTGAGAAGATGCTTTGCATTAATTCGATGATATGGATTTTGTTGAGCATTGCATTATGTACTAACACATGGTCAATTCTGGAGAATGTTCCATGTGCACTGGAGAAGAAGTTGTAATTGTCCACTGATGGGTAGAAAGTTCTGTATGTGTCGATGAGGTTTAATTGGTTAATCCTGTCAATGAGATCTTCTGTATCTTTACTGAGCTTTTTTCTAGATGATCTGTCCAGTATTGAGAGTGGAGTGTTGAAGTTTCCCACTATTACGGTGGAGTAATTTAACTCTTTTTTGAGTGTAGTCAGTGTTTCTTAAGTGTATTTAGGTGCTCTGATATTAGGTGCATAAATAGTTAATATAGTTAAGTCTTGCTTGTGTACTGAACCTTTCAGTAATAGTGTTCATCTTTGTTCACGATGGTGGATTTTACGTTAAAATCGATTTTGTCTGAGATTAGAATTGTCATATCTGCTCTTCTTTGTTCATCGTTAGCTTGATATATATTTTTCCATCCTTTAATTTTCAGTTTGTTCCTGTCTTTAGGTCTCAAGTGAGTTACTTGTAGACAACATATGGCTGGATCATGTCTTTTGATCCAAGATGTCACTTGATGTCTCTTTACTGGAGCATTCAGTCCATTTACATTCAATGTAATTATTGATAGGTATATATTCACTGCTGCCATTTTGATATGTTTATTTTTGTGTTGATGTTTTCTCTGTTGTTCTTATTAGTTTGTTCTGGGACATTCTTTTTGGTGAGTTGATTTTTCACCTTTTTCAGAGCTGTTTTTGTAGTTTTTGGGACTCCTGTGTTACATTTCTTGAAATGGTATGATACATCTTTGTTGTGCTTTACAGCTGCCCCTATAATAAACCTTAATAAACTATATATAAACCCAATTTTAATTACTACCAGTCTTGTCATCTTCCTCTCCATCTGGAAGGACTATAATGACTGTAGCACGCCCCTCTTTTTAGTATGATGGCCCCATAGTTTTCATGATAATCACTGGATTGTTTCTTTCAGTAAAGCTGTGATTGACTTTGGAGCCTTCCCTAACTGAGTAGAGTTCTGAATAATGTGTCGCTCTGAAAGATAAAGTTAGTGGTTTTGTTCTTCTAAGCCAAAGCCAAGAATTTCTTTCAGTATTTCTTGTAGTTTTCGTTTGGTTTTCACAAAGTCTCTGTGTTTCTGCTTATCTGGGAATGTCTTCATTTCATTTTCAGATTTGAAAGGTAGTTTTTCAGGATATATAATTCTTGGTTGGAACTTCTACTCCTTCAAGGTTTTGAATGTGTCATGCCACTGTCTCCGTGCCAGCATAGTTTCTGCTGAGAAATCTAATGAAAGCTTACAGGATTTCCCTCTGAATGTTAGCTTTGCCTTGAGTCTTGCTGCCTTTAAGAGTTGCTGCTTAAGCTTCATTTTGTTAAACTTGATTATAATATGTCTTCGAGTCTTTCTTTTGAAATCTATATTGGGTGGCGTACGATATGCATCTGAGATGTCTATATTCTATTCATTCATGATTTCTGGGAAGTTTTCTGTCAGCAGCTCAGCAATGATATTCTCTGTGTTCTCAGGTGTCTCATCCTGTTCAGGGAGTCCAATTAATCGAAGGTTGTTCGTCTTAATAGAGTTCCACATGCTTCTTATGCTTCTTCATTTTTCGTGTTTCTTTTTTCTAATTTCTGCTCATAGACACTAGCGTCAGTAGCTCTGTCTTTTAAGTCAGAAAATCTTTTTTCCATTTGTTCCATTCTGTTTTCTTGGCTTTGAATGGAAGTTTCTATGTCTTTGATTGTGTTCTTGATCTGTTGGAGTTCAGAGTACTGTTGTTCCATCAGATCAAACAGCTTGCTTTATTTTTCCTTTTGTTCTGCTGCATTTTGTGTAAGATCTGGAAGGGCTCTGTATATAATCATTTTGTATTCACCTTCTGATGATTTCAGAAAAGTTTCTTCATCTGGAAAACTCCTTGGTTGTTTTGTTTGGGAGCCTTCTGAAGCCATGGGTGATTTCTTGTATGCCACAAGTGTCTGTTGCTTTTTGGGTCCCATGTGAGTAAGTAGAGACTGGGACAGATACTGTGAGAATGGACTGCAGATGTTTCTCTAGCCAAGCCAAGCCAAGTGCCATCGAGTCGGATCCGACTCTTACAATTTAAAGCAAAAGATATCTGACCACTTCCCAAGTCAGTCAGGTTTTCAGGTGTAGAGGTCCCTCTTCCCAACTGGCAAAGTTAGCACCTCTATATCCAACCCAAGATGATACAAACTCATTCAGAATACAGCAGTGCTATTGCTCTGTTCACCTCTGCTGACAGGGCCCAGCCTTAGAAGATACTGTGCAAACTATTGCTTTTCTGTCGGAGACGTGCTGTCCTGTTTGCAGGCACTGGCTC
This sequence comes from Heterohyrax brucei, assembly GCA_028571685.1. NCBI lineage: Eukaryota > Metazoa > Chordata > Mammalia > Hyracoidea > Procaviidae > Heterohyrax > Heterohyrax brucei. Next base: position 166,368,457 of record CM053140.1, read on the forward strand.
CCAGGCTAAGAATTTGGTCCTGCTAAAAAATCTCTGTATCCAATATGGTGTCCAGCACACTGGCAGTGAGGTTCTGTATGAACCACACTGTGGCAGTGATAAAAGGACAGGCCCAAAGTGGCTAGACTAACAGAGCCCTAAGCCTGGCTCTTGAAATATGGGAATTTCGCCTGCCTATCCCACCAGCAGTACATCTGAGTCTAGCCGCTAGGCAAGACCCAGCTCCACCCACTGGCCAAGACAGAGAATAAAAAAAGTCACATGAGAGCCAGGGCTAGCCAGGAGCGGGAGTCAGCAAAAGAGGGGAGATTTTTCATTCAGTGGTATGAAGTCCAAATTAACAGCCCTGTGCCGTGTCCTGGGGGCTCACTAGGTGACCAGAAGGCTCTGATTATCAGTTCAGATCTTGGTTTCCAGAGGGATATAAGGAGACGTGTGCTTAGTCTGCCATCTTGACTCCACCTCCCATAATGGCAACTTTCAAGTGTTTGTCTAGTAATTCCAGCAGTTGAGTCAACTCAATGTTGGGTTCTGTTGATTGCCTTTTCCTTTGAGAGTTGTTTATGTTTTCCTGGTTCTTTGTATACCAAAAATGTTCAGATTTCATCTTGGACACGGGGGTATTGTAAAACTGCGGTTACGTGTTATTGTTTGGTGCCATCAACTCAGTGCCAGCTGATAGTGATCCTATGTATGACAGAACAAAACACTGCCTTGTCCTGTCCCATCCTCATAATCATTGCTATGCTTGAGCCCTTTATTGTAGACACCATGTCAATTCATCTCTTTGAGAGTCTTCCCCTTCTTCACTGATCCTCTAATATATTAAGCGCAATGGCCTCCTCCAGGGACAAGTCCCCCCTGATAACATGCCCAAAAGTATTGTTTGTTGCTGTTTTTCAAACCAAGCATTCAATCTAGTTAGTTTCAGACTGTACAACCTGGTCTTTCTGTGGATTGTGATTTCAATGTCAATTTATTTTTCACACTATTGGCAGTGCTTCTGTGGTCTATCCTGCCTACACTACAGTCAGCTGCCAATCTAAAACTTGGGTAATGGCCTTGCATAGGACAGTGTTCAAAGCCTTTACCAGGCTGATTCCAGTCAGTTTCACATATGCTTAGCTTGGAGGTAAGCCCAGAAATTCCATTCAGTTTTAAAGGATCCCTGTCCCTAGTTCATTCCTTTTCATGATCCTCCATGCTCTCTCTGCACTTTCTGGTTCTCCTCTTCTGGGTATTCTATCTAGAAAGCTGGAGGTTTAACACAATCATAACATCTGCCGCACTGGTGAAGTGGAGAAGAAGCTCTGTGCCTTTGTCAGCAATTGCCTAGTTTTTGAGAGGGGGACTCCACAGACCTATGCCCCTCATTGACCACTTTGGTTATCAGGGAAGGGTATCAGTTCTTTGCTGGCATTTGCCTGGAGTGAGGTGAATAAAGTAAAAAACACATTTCATTTCCAAAATCTCTGGCTAGAGACGGTAGGCTTTACCAAAAGTTTCACATTCCAGGTGTCTCTAGCACCCCAGGTCAAGACACACAGGACACAAAAAAGAAAAACAAAGCAAAAACTTTAGAAATTTTACCACCGTGTTGTCTCTTTAGCCCCAGTGATCCTTACTTATTCTACCTGCTTTCATTCACATTTCAGAGCCTTCTGATAGTTGAATTATGTCTTTTCATCCAGGATTTGTAATTGCACTTATTCAGAGAGATAAGGTTAACTGTGTCCAGAACTGAAAGTCCATATAAATTCTTGTGAATGAGAGAGCTAAAGGAAAATGCTCGATACTTAATTATGGGAACTATTTTCAATTCCCAAACTTGTATAGATCTGGAAATTTTAGGCTGTCACCATGAGACGGATCCAACTCGAAGGCACTTGGCTGGCTTGGCTCTTGTTTCTTAAAGAATAAGATTTTTATTTTCTAATTTAGTCTCCAGATATATTAATTTTAAAATATTAGCATTTCATTACTAGAGTTATCACCACTGTCATTACTTGGCTTGTATAAAGCTAGAATAAAGAGTAAAAAACATTGACATTCTAGTTTTGTCTCAGCTACTCACTGGCTACATGACTTCTGAAAAGTTCTTTAATACCTCAGAGCTCCATCTGAAAACAAGTGACTAAGACTAGTTGTTGTTGTTAGGTGCCATCAAGGTGAATCTCATTCACAGAGACCCTGTGAACAACAGAATAAAATATTGTCTGGTCTAGCACCAGCCTCACAATAGCTGTTATACATAAACCCATTGTTACAGCAACTGTGTCAGTCCATCCCCCTGAAGGCCTTCCTCTTCTTTGCTGACCCTCTACTTTACCAAGAGTGATGTCAGTCCCTAGGGATTGGTACCTCCTGATTATCTGTCCAAAGTGCACGAGTCAAAGTCTCCCCATCCCTGTTTCTAAAGAACACCCTGGCTGTATTTCCTCCTAGACAGATCTGTTCATCTGTCTGCTAGTCCACAGTACATGCAATATTCTTCACCAAGAGCATAATGCAAAGGCGTCAATTTTTCTCCCATTTTCCATATTCATTGTTCAGCTTTCACGTGCATATGAAGTGACCGAAAATGCAGTGGCCTGAGTTAGGCACACTTTAGTCCTTAACGTGACATTATGCTTTTTAACACTGTAAAGGCATCTTTTGCAGCAAATTTGCCCAGTGCAGTATATCATCTGATTTCTTGACTATTCCTTCCATATATGCTATTATGAATTCAGGTAAAATGAAAGCCTTGACAACTTCATTTTTTTCTCGTTTTTCATTATGTTGCCTATTAGTTCAGTTGTGAGATTCTTTGTTTCCTTTGAGGTGTAATCTGCACTAAGGACTGTAGTCTTCATTCTTTGTCGGTGAGTGTTCTAAGTCCCCTTTGCTTTCAGCAAGCAAGGCTGTGCATCTGCATGTCTCAGGTTGCTAACGGGTCTTCTTCCAGTCCTCATGCCTATTCTTCTTCGCACAGTCCAGCTGCTCAGATTATTTGCTCAGCATACATATTGAATAAATATGGTAAAAGTGTATGACTCTGATGCACACCCCTCCTGATTTTAAATCATGTGGTATCTTCTTTTTCTGTGTGAATGGCTGCATTTGATTTATGTACAGGTTCCTCACAAGTGCAATTAAGCATTCTGAAATTCCCATTCTTTTCAATATTCTCCATGATTTGTTGTGATCAACGTAATCAAATGCCTTTGCGTATCACAAAAACTTAAGAGATGACCTAGTTGATAAAACAGAGGTAAGCAACTTTCCGGTATTCTCTGCTTTCAGCCAAGATCCATTTGATATCAGCAGTAATATCCCTTGTCCCATGTCTGCTTCTGAATCCAACTTGCACTTATGGCAGTTCACTGTTAATATACTGCTGCAACCACTTTTGAATGATCTCCACAAAATTTTACTTGTGTGTGATATTAATGATATTGCTCTATAATCTCCCTATTCTGCTGGATCACCTTTAATATAGTTTGGGTGTTTTATTTTTTCCCAAGGGGGCTAGACACTATTCAGCTGTTTTATTGTGAAAGGGATGTTTGTTTAGAAGAACTCTTTTAGAAACATTGATTTCAGCTGTTCTTCTTTCCCCTATGTAGATATAGAAGTTGGGCAGCTGGGAACTCTCTCCTGAAAAGTTGTCACTGAAGCTTATTCCTTTCCTTTCATTTAAGCCTGCTGTCTTAAAGGACCCCCTTCCTAAGCTTCCCACACTACGAGGACACACTGTTTTTTGTTAAACATTTGCTGTTGCTCTTCAGATAAAGACCAGTCTTCTTAACATGGCCTGCTGCCCTGCTTTGCCTTGCGCTACTCTCACCTTCTATTTCCACTCCACTCAAACATTTTTTTGTTTTGTTTTTTCACTTTTTCAACCTCATCACTGACTTCTTTTGCCTCAGGCTCTTCGTCTCTGTGTTTCTCTCTGCCTAAGAATAACACTTCTTCCTTCCCCAGACTTGATTTATTTAATGCTTGTGTGTTTAGTTACTCTACAGGTACCAGCCCCACTGTTTCTCCAGTTAATCTCCCAGCCACTTCAGCCTTCTTTCCCATTTTTTTTACAACTGTCCATGAGTCGGATCCGACTCGATGGCACTTGGCTTGGCTAGTTAATCCTAACTTAGCATCTTGTTCTCTAAGAACTTTGGCTAACACAACAGTCATACTCTTGTTACCCATTTCTGTCAAGTAGATTCCAACTGTTATGAACCAAACTGTGTCCCCCCACAATGTGTATCAGCTTTCCTGGCTGTGATTTTATCATCTGATGTGATTTTTCTGTGTTGTAAGTTCTACCTCTGTGCTGTTAATAGGAAACCCTGGTGGCTTAATGGTGAAGAGCCACACCTGCTAACCAATGGGCTGGCAGATCGAATCCACCAGGCGTTCCTTGGAAACTCTATGTGGCAGTTCTATGTTGTCTCATAGGGTTGCTATAGGTTGAAATTGACTTGACAGCAATGAGTTTGGATGGGTAATGATGTTAATAACGTGGAATTAGTGGCAGTTATGTTAACAAGGTGGGATTCAATCAATAAGATTAGATCATGACAATTCCGTCTCCGTTGAGATATAAAAGAGAGAAGCAAGCAGAGAGACAGGGGAACTCGTATCATCAAGAAAACAGCACTGGAAGCAGACTGGCTCCTTTAGACCCAGATCCCTGAAAGGAGAAGCTCCTAGACAAAGGGAAGATTGAGGACAAGGATGTTCCCCCTTGCCAACAGGGAGAGAGAGATTTCCTCTAGAGCTGGCACCTTGAACTTGGACTTCTAGCTTCCTAAACTGTGAGACAATAAATTTCTCTTAGTTATAGAAGCACTAGATGTCATCTTCGAAGGCTAAAGTATGCCTGACCCAAGCCATGGTATTCTCAGTCGCATCATGTGCATGCAAAAGCTGGACAGTGAATGAAGAAGACAGAAGAATTGATGCCTTTGAATTGTAGTGTTGGAGAAGAACGTAGCATGTACCCTGGACTGCCAAAAGAACAAACAGATCTATTCTGGAAGAAGTAAAACCAGAGTGCTCGTTGTGAGCAAAGATGGCAAGACTGCATCTTACATACTTTGGACATGTTGTCAGGAAGGATCAGTCCCTGGAGAAGGACATCATGCTTGGTAGAGTGGAGGTCAGTGAAAACGAGATGGATTGACACAGAGGCTGCAACAATGGGCTTAAGCATAAAAACGATTGTGGACGTGGCACAAGACTGGGCAGCATTTTGTTCTGTTGTTATGAGTCAGAACTGACTGAACAGGATCTAACAACAACAACATAGACAAAATAACTAAGACACCAACTTATAGTGACCCTATAGGACAGAGTAAAAATTCCATGTAGAGTTTCCAAGGCTACAATCTTTATGGAAGCCAACTGGCACATCTTTCTTCTGCAGAGTGGCGAGTGGATTCAAACCAAAGACCTATTGGTTAACAGCTGAGTGCTTAACCACTGCACCACCAGGGTTCCTTCATGCTGTTGCAGATAACTACAATTCATTGTTTTGCCTGCTGTATAATATTCAAATACATGAAAATATCAGTGTATTTATCCATTCTCTTGTTAGTTGAATTTTGGGTGGTTTCCAGATCATACTCCTATAAAGAGCACTGCTGTAAGGATCCTATACGTGCCTAGTATTTCTTAGTTATAGATCTAGAAGCACAAATTCTGGATTATGGAGTTGGTGAGTGTCTAACATTTACGATAATGTTGAACTACTTTGAATTTGTACAAATTGACACTCCTACCAGCAAAGTTTAGAAGATCCCATGAGTCCACATCCTCTACAATATTCAGTGTAGCTGGATCCTTAACACTTGCTAATCAAAAGTCTGTAAAATATCTCATTGTGGTCTTGATTTGCATTTCTTTCAGATGGAATGTCTCCTCATGTTTGTTGACAATATTATTTCTTTTTCTGTAAAATGCCTTTTTATGTGTTTTTTCTTTTTTTCTTTTGAGATACTTGTTCTCTTCTGACTGATTTGAAAGAGCTCTTTACGTTTCTTATTGTAGTCTGTCATCACTTACACGTACTGAAAATGTGTTTTCGCCATCAAATCTGTAACTTGCCTTTCACTTTTATTAAATTTTCTGTTGATGTACAGAAGTTCTCAATTTTAATAAAACGCAATGTTTAAATTTTTAACTGTATGGTAGACATTTTTGTTGTTTATCTTTTTTCCCTACCCCCAGATCAGTCACCTGTATTTTTCAGAAGCAGAAATTTTGTTTTTGTTACATAAGTCCTTGAGTTATCCAAAACTGTGTTTGCATGTATTTTGAACTTAACTCATTTTACTCCTTCTCTCCCTCAATGGGGAGACACACACACACACACACATATATATATATATATTATGGTCCATTTATTAAATTGTCCATTTTTCCTTGCTCATCTTCTATACCACCACCTCTCCTAAATATCAGACTTTCATTGATTCAAGGGCCTGTTTCTAGGATTTCTGTTCTTTCCCATTGGTCAGTTTGTTTGTACATCAGTAAAACACTATCTGGATACAGCTTAATAGAGGTCTTGATATCTGGTAGCACACATATCTCTTCCATATTCTTTTTCTTTGAAATATCTTAGCTAATCTTGATCTCTTTATTCTTCTGTATAACTTTCCTAATCAACTTTTCAACTTCCATTAAACCTATTGGAATTTTTGAAACATCGATGAATGTACAGGTCAATTTTATGTGAACTGACATCTTTTCATCACTGAGACTTCTAATCCATGACCATGGTATACTTCTCCATTTCTGTAAAAATATTGAAACCAGACCCGTTGTCGTTGAGTTGATTACAACTCCTAGCAACCCTATAGGTCTTCCTTATTGCCTCTTCAAAAAGTTTTATCATTTTTTTTCACAGAAATATTACACATTTTTTTCAGTCTATCATTAGGTACTTCATTGTGTGTGTGAGAGAGAGATTATAAATGGTATTTTCTTTTCAATTGTATTTTCTAGTTCTTAATCACTGTTGTGGGAACCCTGGTGGCATAGTGGTTAACTGTTACATCTGCTAACCAAAAAGTTGGCAGTTCAGACCTGCCAGGTGCTCCTTGGAAACTCTATGAAGAGGTTCTACTCTGTCACATAGGGTCGCTATGAGTTGGAATCAACCTAATAGCAATGGATTTCGTTTGGGTTTTTAATCACTATTATATAGGAATGTCATTGACATTTATATTAGAAAAAATTCTGGTGGAAATAGGTTCATAATAACATTTTTTTCCATATTTTTAACCAACATTTACTGAGCTTGTACTATATACTGTCCGTATTTACATACATCTTTCTCCTTTGTTCTTAACACAGCTCTAAAAATTTGAAAATAGCTCTAGTTAACAGATTAGAAAAATAAAGTGTCGAGAGATTAAGACACTTATTTAAAGTCACACAGCTAGACAATCAAGGAACTAAGACTGAGTCCCAAGTCAGTTATGCTGACTCTAACGCATCTGCTCACAAGTGTTACACCAATCATTGCAGTTACCTTAGTTTTTAGGAGGAAACAACAGCAATAAGAAAACAAACAGAACCAGAAAAATCTGGTTGATGATATTCAGTTCTTTGCATATTCCGCTCCCCTAAGACTCTCATACGCAAATAGCATCTTCACGGTATTTAAATTGTCTTTCTACAAAAGAGGCAGAATACTGGTTTTCTAGGACTAGGGTTGCCAGTGCCTGTTTACTAATAACTCTTACACGCTTCACTGGCAATAACCTATACGTGCTGTCATCTATCACTGTTGTAATCAAGATCTCATGATTTAGGAGGGGTGTCTGCTCACCACAAGGTTGGCAGTTCAAATCCGCTAGGCAGTCCTTGGAAATTCTATAGGGCAGTTCGAGGCTGACCTATAGGATTACTGTGAGTCAGAATTGACTCAATGACAGTGGGTTTGTTTGATTTTTAATCAGAGTGTATGACTTCCAGAATCTGATTTCTTCTCAGAGAAAAAGAGAGCATTGTTCTGCTTTGTTTATTTTTATGTGGCTTTACTGATCATATGTTAAACATGGCACACACTATTCAGCCAGGTTAGTGATAAGCAACGAAATGCTTTCATTTGTGAATAAGAGATGCCATGTACTTCAAAACCACATAGCCACAGAAACTACCTTATTTAAATCCTTATGTAATAACATGTCAGCATATAGTAGACACATATTCATCCCTTAGATTTGCATAGCGCTGTGTTCCTAGACAAATTAATTTCACCATGAGTATTTGGCTAATTTTATCTTTTTCAGTGTTGGCAAGTAAACTGGGTAGGTATCACTCTGTCCATTTTGCAAATAAAGAAGATGAAACTCAGAAAAAGTGACTCATCCAAGACTATACTACAGTAGAGAAATAAGAGCTAGAATTAGACACATGGGGACTGATTTTTCCAAATGATACTCTCTTCACCCCTCCACATGTCCTGCCTTTAGGTTCTACCTGCAGAAGCCCCCAGGAAGAGGCACTTTCTCATCACCAAGGCTCAGATTTTCTATTGTAATGAAGGGGTTCAGTTCCTACTGAAGTGGAATATCACTGAGGAGGTGAAAGCTCCACTTGGCAGTCTTGATAGACACTGGCTTTAAGCCTTTTTTGTGCAGTTTAAATTCACATACCTACTTCATTCACAAGCATGGCTTGAACCTAGAGATTCTCAAGTGACAGAGGCAGAATTCAGGCTGTCTCGTCTCTAAGTGTAGGGCTGTTTTCACCACATGCTGAAAGATGAGAGTTGTGAAGGAATGTCCTTAGGATCCTTGGTTCTTGGAAAATGCACTCCTTGGATGGCATAAGTTGTTCACACTCAATTACTAATTTAAAAGTGAGCAATTCAGACCCATCCAACGCTCCTTTGCTAAACATTACAGCGAAGGAAACTATGGAACATTTCTGCTCTATAATACATAGGGCTGCCATGAGTTGGAATTTACCCTTTAACAAGAAGTTTGATTGGTTTTCGGCTTTGGGGGTATATTCTTGAAGAATACTTGTCCCTGAGTGGTCCTAAGTACCTATGGATATGTGCATGGAGGGCTCTACTTTTCTCCATCATCAGATTTTTCCACCCCACAGTGGGAAACAGTCTTTTCTTCTGCATAAACCCGTGGCAAAACTAACATGATCTGGCTGGATGGCAAACCAAAGGGCAATGTAGAACCAGATGGGCAAGAATCCTAAACTAGGGAATCTAACTTTCTCTTGAGGCAGAATCTATTCTCAGTAAATGCATCTATTTTCTTCTAGTATTTTTCCATGTGTGGATGTGTGGGCTTTGTTTTATCGTACATGAAATAATGGATTGTACAATCACGTACCATTTTTTCAACTAATTTATTTTGGGAATCTTTGAAGTCTTCAAATGTTTTTCAAAACTGTGACCTTTAAAGATTGCAAAATATTCCATCATTTTGATGTACAGCAATTTATTTGATCAACTGCGTGTTGTTGGTCACTTGGATAGTATTCCTTGTATTGCTAATTTGAATGTACTAGTCATCATTTCTGTCCATAGATACGTTTCTATGGATTGTTTTAGCATAGATTGTTTTAGCATAGATTCCCACATATGGAATCCTTATACCATACAATAGTATTTTAAAGTTTTCTTGCTTCTTAATTTTATTGTGCCTTGGGTGAAAGTTTACAGCGTATATTAATTTATCATGCAAAAATTTATACACAAATTGTTTTGACATTGGTTGCAGTCCTCACATTCTTCCTCTTTTCCTTTCCAGCCTGGGTTCTCTGTGACTATTTATCCAGCTTTCCTTTCCTTTGTCCTTCTGTCTTTAGTTTGGAGCAGGTGTTGTCTGTTTAATCTCATATAATTGACTGGACTAAAATGCATGTTCTTCACTGGTGGTATTTGTTTTATAGGCTCTGTAATCTTTGACTGAAACATGGACTTCTGAAGTAGCTTTGGCTTTGAGTAGCAGGGGGTCTCAAGGACATAGTGTAGGGGAATTCCTCCATCTCTGTCAGATCAGGAAGTCTGGTCATTTTTGTGAATTTGAGTTTTGTTCTACATTTTTCTCCCACCCTATCCCAGACTGTCGATTATGATACCTGGTCACAGTGATTTCCGATGTTATCCAGGCACCATCTAGTTCTTCTGGGCTTAGGCTGATGGAAACTGTGGTCCATTAGTCCTTTGGACTATTCTTTGTGTGTCTAATTTCCTTCACTCTCCTTTCCTGTCGATGGGATGGAACCAAAACATTTATCTTACCTTTTAAGACCCCAGATGCTAATCATCAAAAGTAGGATGTAGAACATTTTCTTTATGAACGGTGTTACGCCAATTGTACCCTGATATTGGAGTCCCCATCCCGTAACCCCAGTATCTTGGTCCCTCGGGGTGTTTGAATGTATCTTGGAAGCTTCTATGGCTTCCTTGGTCAAGTCATGCTGACTTCCCCTATATTGTGTGTTATGTTTCCTTTCACCAAAGCTTATACTTGTCTGCCATCTAGTTAATGACTTCCCGTTCATCACCCATCCCCTTTCTTAGAACCATCACATGTTTTTTTCTCTGTATAAAACTATTCTTAGGTTTTTATAATAGTGGTCTCACAACATTCGTGCTTTTATGATTGACTTATTTCACTCAGCATAATACCGTCTAGATTCATCCATGCTGTGAACTGTTTCTCAAATCTATCATTGTTCATTATCACTGTGTAGTACTCCAGCATGTGCGTGTTCTCATATTTTGCTATCGTCAATAAAGCTGCAGCAATCATCGGCACACAGTATGGCATGCGTGTGATCACTTTTTTTCTTTAGTATACATTCCTGAGAGTGGGATTGCCAGACTGTATGGAATTTCTATTTTTATTTCTAACTTTTTAAAGAAGCTCCATACTGTTTTCCATAGTGGTTATACTGTTTTACAGTGCATGAGAGTTCCGATCAGCCCACAACCTCTCCCATGTGTATTCTTTTTTTTATTAATACAAGTAATGTTGGGGTGAGATAGTACTGCATTATAATTTTGATAGGCAGTATACAATCTGCCTACCTGCAGATCTTTCTGCTCTCCTTGCCCAGTGACAGCACACCCTTCCTTTGCAGTCTATGCTTGTCATATCCTCCCAACAATCTCCTGTCCCTCCTCTCCACCTTCTTCTCTCCTATCTAGAAAGAGACCAATAAGACAGCATCCTATAAATGCATAAAACCATACAGTACACATACCATATGGTCATACTGTGTCCCCAAGTCCTGTCCATTTCTGTCTGAAGAGTTGACCTCAGTAGTGCTTTCCAGGCAGGGACAACAGCAGGTCTAGGGGCCATGCTCTCAGGGAATTCCCCAGGCCATCGGACCATTGCTTGTGGTATTTTAGTAGAGTTCTTGAGCTGCGCTCCTCTTTTCTCATGTTGCCACTGGGACTCAACGTTGTGTGTCCTATCACGGCTGTCTTTGGTGGTGGCCAGGCACCATCTGGTTCTTCTGGTCACATGTGGATACAGTCTCCCATTCACATGGGTCCTCCTGTCTGCTGAGCTCTTTTTTCCTCAGGTCTTTGTTGTTCTCAGTCATCATCTATTCTGGATGAGTCGGGACCACTTGGTGTATCTCAGATGGTAGCTTGCTAGTTTTTAAGGCTCCAGATGCCACTCACCAATATGGGGTGCAAAGACTCTCTTAGCAATAGGCTTGTTATGCCAATTGGCCTTGATGTCCCTCAAGAGCATGGTCCCCACCACTGATACTCTATCCTTGCAGTATTGGATTGAGATTAGAAGAGTTTTCAGTCTATGGTGAAGTCTACTTAAACTGATCTACTTTCTATTGTATGCTGTCACTGCTTTCACCTAAAAAACTTCTATCAGTTATCTAATCTATGATCAACCCTTTCCCTCCTTTCCCACCCTTGAAGCCATCAAAGAGTCTTTCATTCTGTACCTAAGTCTATTTTTAAATCCTCATAGTAGGGGTCTCATACAGTATTTGTCTTTTTGCCTCTGACTGATTTCACTCAACATAATGTCTTCCAATTGAAACCATGTTATGAGATGCTTCCTAAAATCATCGTTGTTTTTTATCATTGCATAGTTTTCCATTAAGTATGTGTACCTTAGTTTGTTTATGCATTTATCTGTTGATGGACATCCAAGTTGATTCCATCTTTTTGCTATTGTGGAATGTGCTGGAATAAAATATTCGTGTGCATGTATCTGTTTGTGTGACAGTCTTTGTTTCTGTAGGCTATACGCTGAGCAGTGGGATTACTGGATCAAATGGTATATCTATTGGAAATTGCATTTCTTCATATGTCTGTTTGTCCCCCACGTGTTTTCTTTGATGAAGTTCCTATGCTTTGTCCATTTTTCTAATTACACTATCTGTCTTTTTGTTGTTGAAGTATTGGAATATTCTGTAGATTTTATAGATTAGATCTTTGTAGAATATGCCATAGCCAAAAATGTTTTCCTGGTCTGTACATTCTCTTTTTACTCATTTGGTAGTCTCTTGATGAGCACAAATGTTCAAATTTTAGGAGCTCCCCATTATCTAGTTTATCTTCTGATGTTTGTGCATTACTAAAATTATGCTTTGTATTCTCTTTATGCCATTATCAGGGCCTTTATCATCTATTAAGAGCTCAGTTGCTAACCAAAGGATCAGCAGTAGGAATCCAACTGCTCCTTGGAAACCCTATGGGACAGTTTTACTCTGTCCTTTAAGGTCAATATGAGTAGGAACTGACTTGACAGCAACAAATTTTGGAGACTTTTTTTGGGTTAGCCTTGTCCCTATATTTTCTTCCATGATTATGTTTTTGGAATTCACATTTAGGTCTTCGATCCATCTTAACTTAGTTTTTGTATATGGTGTGAAGTATGAGTCCTGTTTCGTTTATTCTTACAGACAGAATCATTTATTGAAAAGAGTGTCTTTTTCCTGTTAAACAGGCTTTGATCCTTTGTCAAAGATCAGCTGATCATATGTGAATGGATTTACATCTGGGTTCTTGATTCATTTCCATTGGTACATATATACGTCATTGTACCAGGCTCTTTCAACTACCGTAGTTGTAGGTTCTAAAGTCAGGTAGTGTTAGGGCTTCTACGTTGTTCTTTATTTTCAATAATGCTTTGCTTCTGCAAGGCCTCTTTCCTTTCCACATAAAATTAGTGATTCATTTTTCCATCTTATTAAAAATGCTATTGGTATTTGGATTAGGATTGTATTGTATCTGTAAATCACTACAGATAGAATTGACAATTTCATAAGGTTCATGCTTCCTATCCATGATCATTGTGTGTTTTTCCATTTATGTAGGTCTCTTTTGGTTCCTTGAGGTAGTGTTTTGTAGATTTCTTGGTATAGATCTTTTATGTCCCTGGTTAGATGCATTCTAAATATTTTATATTTTTAGGGGTTATCATAAAGTATTGTTTTTCTGACTTCCTTTTCAAAGTTCTCTTTGTTGGCATATAGGAATTCAACTGATTTTTGTATGCTTATCTCATATCCCACTACTCTGGTGAATATTTCTATTAATTTCTGTGGTTTTCTTGTGGAATCTTTGGGGTTCTGTATGTTTAGGATCATGTCATCTGCAAATAGTAACAGTTTATTTCTTCTTTTCCAATTTGGATGCCCTTTATTTCTTTTCTTACCTTGTTCATCTAGCTAAGACTTCAGCACAATGTTAAACAGGAGTGATCCTAAAAGGCATCCTTGTCTTATTCCCATTCTCAGGAGGAATGCTTTCAGGCTTTGTACATTGAGAATGATGTTGGCTATTATTTTCGTATAGCTGCTTTTTATTATGTTAAGGAATTTCCCTTCTATTGTGAGTTTTTGTCGGGAATAGATGTTGATTTTTAAGATTTTTGATACTATATTGTGTAGTTACTTTACAGAAAGATTGTACCAATTCATACTTCCACCACAATGAATAAAAATGCTTGAGCTGCGACACTTTGAGTGTTGTCATTTTTTTAAACTCCATTACTTAGAGTGAAGTTCACATTTTTTCAAGTTTGTCAGTCATTTATATTGCTCTTTACCATATTCTTTAATTTGATCTTAGCAATTTTCTTTATTTCTTTGCTTATTAAGGATATAAAATCTTTTTCTGAAATGTTTAATGCAAATACTTTCTGCTGGCCTGCTTTAGAGCTTTTAGATATTGTAATGACTTTTTTGATGTACTCAAATTTTGTACTTACATTAGGAAACTTATTACTCTGTCTTTCTCTCTCTATATATTTTTTCCCAAATCTCTCTGTTGGTTATTTGTTCCAAAAATCCTTATACACCCAGAGCTCTCATAAATATTTTACTAATTTTTTTTTTTTTGCACTTCTTTTTCTTAATTGTGTTTTAGGTGAAAGTTACAGAGCAAAATTAGTTTCTCATTCAACAGTTAATGTGCAATTTGTTTTGTGACACTGGTTGCAATTCCCTCAATGTGTCAACACTTTCTTCTTTTCTGTCCTTGGTCGTCCTTGGTCCCCCATTTCCATTTGTCCCATTTTTCTGTCCTTTCCTACCTTTTCCTCTTTGCTTTTGGGCTAGTGTTGTCTGTTTGTTCTCATTTATACAATTAAGCTAAGAGACATATTGTCCATGTGTTTTATTGTTTGTTTTACAGAACTGTGTAATGTTTAACTGAAGGGTGAACTTCAGGAATGACTTCAGTTCTGAATTAAAAGAGTATCTGCGAGCCATAGTTTCAGAGTTCCTCCAGTCTCTGGCAGGCTAATAAGTCTTATCTGTTTTTGCGAATTGGAATTTTGTTCTACATTTTTCTGTTGCTCTGTCCTGTATATTCTATTGTGATCTCTACCAGAGTGGTCAGGCATCATCTGGTTCTTCTGAGTTCTGGCTGGTGGAGGCTGTGGTGGTTGTGGTGTTTGTGGTCTGCTGATCTATTGAACTAACATTTCCCATGTGTCTTTGGTTTTCTTTTCTTTCCTTTTTACATTTTAATTAATTTATTTTTCTTGTGATCTAGGTGAAAATTTATAGCTCACGCTTATGTCTCTTTCAAAAGTTTATATGGATATTGTTTCATAGCATTAGTTGCAGCCCCTCTCCACTTTATTCTTCTTTGCTTCAGATGGGATCGAACCAGCTGATACATATTTTTAAGTTTTCACATCATTTTTTTCTTTTATCCATCTGTATTTATTTCATTATGTGATATCAGAGACTATACATATTTCATTTGTTTGCAAATAGTTGTATTTTTCAACAGGTTTGGATAGACTGAATCTTGATATTAAATTGAACCAAAGGGTAGTGGGAAAGCAATGAGAGAATTTAATGCTGAAGTGACTCACAAACAATCCTGGGGTGTTCAGAACCCTGAAGGATTGTTAACTGAGCACTGAGAAAGTTGTCAGGAAAAACAAGTACCTCCCTTCCCCACAGCCAAAGGTTCTTCCTTTGCCATGATGAGTTGTCATATTGTCAAAAAGTCAAAAATCAGATCATATCTAGAGTTATTCGGGGTGTGAAGGCCTCATGAAACTACTGGAAGAGGAGAGACTATAGGAGCAAATTGACAAGGAATTCCAGAAGTACAATTCTCATGTAACTAGATCTAGGTTATAAAACTTATCAACAACCAAGACTTAGCTATATGTTCCTTCCATATTCTCCCATAATACTCCTTTTCAGTCTCTAGCGTTATACTTACAGCATCATCGCATGTATTTTGTGTGGTTTCTTTTTTTCTCCCTTCTCCTAGCCTCCTGGCTTCTTCTTCCTTTATTTTATTTTTGGTACATATGCATTTCTAAAGGTATAATAATAACTCTGAGAAAAGACTGTAAGTGTATCACTCTATGAGTTTTGGTGAATGCAAAAACTCGTAACTAACACCTCCAACAAGACATAAAACATTGGCATCATATGAGAAAATCCCTTTGTGCACTTTTTCTAGTCGTCATTCCAGCATCCTGAGCCAACCACCGTTCTGATTTCTTTCCCCACAGACGAGTTGTGCCTTTTCTTGGACTTCATATTAATTGAATTCTTAAATAAGTATCCCCTTTGTGTTTGGCTTATTTCAGTCTCATACATGGTGTTTCTGAGATTCGTCCATGTTCTTTCAAATAACAATAATATATTCCTTTTTGTTGCTTAGGATATTCTAGCACCATTTGTTGAAAAGCCTTGGCACCTTTTTCAAAAAACGTTTGCTTTAATCAATTGTCTACGTTTATTCCATTGTTCTATTTACCTTATGCCAATATAATGCTAAGAAAATAACAAATTAACACTTAAATGTATATGGAAATGTAAAAGATCTTTTAAAAAATATTACAAAACCTTAACACAAGGTTTAAAATCAAGTCATGTATGTCCTTTAACTATTTTCTTTTATATCAGCTTGTCAGTTTCTAAAAAAATAAAATCTACTGGGAATTCGTATTGAATCGTTTTTAATTGATGTATCATTTTTTGAGAGTCAACATCTTTACAACCAAGTCCACCAACTTACAAGCAGAATGTGTCTCTCTCCCTGTATTTAGATATTTTTAAATTCTCTCAACAGTATTTTGAAGTTTTAAGTATAAAGGCTGTATACATTTAAAAACTTACTTGTGTTTTATGGTATTGATTCTACTGTATGTAGTATTACTTTTTAATTTATTTTTCTAGTTGCCTGTTGATAATGTGTAGAAATATAATTAGGTTTTTTAATATTTATTTTATATCCCTAAAACTTGCTAAATTCACTTATTAGCATTAATAGGATTTAGAGGACTACATTCCTTTGAATTTTCTGCATGCAAAATCATGTCACTGAAACCGTGGTTTTATTTCTTCTTTTCCAGTCTTTTATTTCTTTCTTCTGCCTAACTGCAAGACCTCCAGTGTAATGTGGAATATAAGATGTGAGAGCAGACATCCTCGTTTCAAACTTAAAGGGAAAATATTATATGTTTTATCATTAATTATGATCCTAAATGTAGGTTTTTCGTTGACAACTTTTATCAGATTCTATTCTATTTCTAGTTTGCTTAGAGATTTTTTCATGAAACAGCCTTGAATTTTTGTTAAATTCTTTGCCTGGATCTACTGAGATATTCACATGATTTTTCTTCCATCGTGGATTGAATTGTCCCCCCCAGCCCAAAATATGTGTAGTCATTTGGCTGGGCCAGGATTCCTCATATTCTGTGATTGCTGTAAATCTTAGTCTCTGCCTGTGGCTAATAGATAGAATGATTATATCAAAAGAGAATTATGGGGGGACTGCCACACCTTTATTAAGGGAGTTTCCCTGGAGTGTGGCTTCTATCACCTTTTATCCTTTCATCTTATAGGCGATAAAGAGAGGGAAGCAAGCAGAGAATTGGGAACCTCACAGCATCAAGAAAGTAACACGGGGAGTAGAATGGGTCCTTCAGCAACAGAGAAAACAGCAACACAAAAATAAACATATCACAATGGCAGCACTGAACACATATCTATCAATAATTACACTGAATGTGAATGGATTGAACGCTCCAGTAAAGAGACATCGAGTGACATCTTGGATCAAAAGACATGATCCACCCATATGTTAGCTACAAGAAACTCACCTTAAGACTTAAAGATATGAACAAACTGAAAATTAAAGGATGGAAGAATATATATCAAGCTAATAATGAACAAAGAAAAGCAGGTGTGGCAATTCTAATCTCAGATAAAATCGATTTTACTGTAAAACCCACCATCGTGGACAAGAATGGGTCCTTCAGACCTGAAGTCCCTGTGCCAGCATGCTCCCAACCAAAGACTGAGTAGCACAAGGGCCTTCTTCTAGAGCCAACAGAGGGAAAGCCTTCCACTGGAGTGGATAACCTGAATTCAGACTTGTAGCCTACCGTACCTACCAGACTGTGTAAGAATAAACTTTAGTTTGTTAAAGTCATCCGTCTTGTGGTATTTCTTTGAGAGCAGTGCTAGCTGATGAAAACATCTCCCTCATTCTGTTAATTGAATGAATTACATTGCATGATTATTTCCATATTTTAACCAACCTTGCATTTGTGTGTATGTGTGTAAATAAACCTACTTCTTTCTTTACATAGTAATGAATTCAATTTTATGAATGTTTTGTTAAACATTTCTATATCTCTGTTCGCAAGGTATATTGGTCTATAATTTTCTCTTCTAATGTTGTTGTCACGTTTTGGTGTTATGATTATGTCAGCTTCCTAGAAAAGGCTGACAAATGGCTGTTCCTCTTCTGTTTCTGTAAGCGATTATGTAAGATTGATATTACAATGAAACTTCAGAGAGCCAAACTTGCTAGGACTGCCTTGTTTTTCCAGGTCTCACAATTTTTCCATTTTTGGCACAGTCTAGTCTTACTACTTTTCTATCTCCTGTTTTAGTAGCAAATATTTGCTTTTTCCTTGTCTGACAGACTTCCACCTTATGCACGTTCTAGATTTTGCAGGTTTTACTGTATTTCCTCTTTACATGTTTGGTAGAATTCACCATGGATGCTATCTGGGCCAGAAGTTTTCTTTGTGAGATAATTTAATTCTGAATTCAGTATCTTCAGTAGACCTTCAGGTGATTTATTTATTTGGATATCCATTCTGAAAAGCTTATTTTTCAAAGGTTTTGTCCAATTCACTTACACTTTCAAATCTATTGGCATAAAGTTGTTTATAATATCTCCTATTGTCTTTTTAATGTCTATAGGATTGTGAGATACCCTTTCTTTTATTCTTCATATTGGTAATTTGTGTTTTCTCTTTACACTTGTTCAGTCTAACGAGGATCTTACTCATTTTCTTGGTGTTTTCAAAAATCGTTTTTGGCTGATTTTCTCTACTGCTTGTCTGTGCTCTGTGTCATTGATTTCTGTTTATCTGAGGTTTACTTTCTCCTTCTGTTTTTTAGCTTCTTAACATGGAATCTTAGGTCATTGATTTTAGGTGTTTATTTTGTAACATAAACTCTGAATTTTACTCTTAGTTTCACCTTAAGTATATCTCCCAGATTTTGATATCATGCATTTTATTGTTGTTCAGTTCAAAATATTGTCTCATTTCCTCCAAGGTTTTTTTTTTCTTTACAAGTATATTGGTTAATTTGAGACATTGTTATGTTTTCTAAATACCTTTTTATTATCGGTTAATAATTCAATTCCTCTGTGGTCAGATAATACATTCTGTATGATTTTAATTCTTTGAAATGTACTGAAAGTTGATGTATAGCCAAGGATATGATCTGTCTAGTTGAGGGTTTCACGTGCACTGTAAAGAATCTATATTCTCCTGCAGCTGGGTAAAATGTTTTATGTCAATTCAGCTGTTAGTATTCTTCAAACCTTCTATGTCCTTACTGATTTTATGTCAAGTTTTTACCAATTATTGAGAGAAGAGTGCTTAAATCTTCAACTGTAATGGTTTTCTTTTTTGTCGCAATTAAGTGAAAATATGCAATCCAAATCAATTTTGCATATCTGCCTATCTATGGCTCCTTCTGCTCTCCTTGCCCCAAGGCAACACATTCTTCCTTCTAATTTCGTACTTCTTGTTGTATCCTCTTAACAAGCTCCTGTCCCCTCCTCTCCAGCCTCTTCTCTCCCATCTAGAAACAGACCAGTAGGACAGCATCCTATAAATGCATAGAGCCACAGAGTACACACACCATGTGGTCACATTGTGTCCTCGAGTCTAGTCCATTTCTGTTCAAAGAGTTGGCTTCAGTATATTTCCTAGACAAGGGTAGCAGCTGGTCTACGGGCCATGCTCCCAGGGGGTCACCCCAGACTGTCAGATCATCAGTTGTGGTCTTTTAGTAGAGTTCATGAGCTGCACTGCTTTTTTCTCATGTTGCCACAGGGACTCAACATTGTGTGCCCCATCATGGATGTCTTTGGTGGTGGCCGGGCACCATCTGGTTCTTCTATAATAGTTGATTGTCCAATTCTTCTTTCATTTCTATCTTTGTCTGCTCTGTTATTAGATACATATGTACTTAAGATATGTACTGCAGCTTCTTGATGAATTGACACTTTTATCATTGTGAGTATTCTCTTTCTGTTTGGCAACACTCCTTGTTTTGAAGTCTACTTGTTGATACTAATACAGACACATTCCTTTCTTATTTGTGTTTGCAGGGTATGTATTCTGCTATCCTTTTAGTTTAACCCTGTGTCTTTATATAAAGTGTGTCTCTTGTAAATTTCGTATAGTTAGATCTTGGGTTTGTATATATTCTGTCAGTCTCTGGCTTTAATTGAACCATGTATTCAGTTTACATTTAGTGTAAGTATTTACTTTGTTAGATTAGAATTTACCATTTTGCTATTTGTTTCCTATTTGCCCCTCTGTTCTTCTTTCTTTCATCTTCTTTTTAATCAAGTATTTTTGAGTATTCAATTTTATTTCCTTAATGTCTTTTAACTATATATCTTGTTATGATATTTTAAAGGTTTTTCTAGATACAGCAACATGTATCATTAATTGTCATAATCAATGTTGAATTAATGTCATGCTATTAATGAAAATTTATTAATTGATGATAAAAATGGAAAAAGGAGAGATATAACTAAAACATGACTTGCCCTCAAGTAGTAAAAAATCTTACAAAATACAAGTCCATTGCCTTTGAAATTTTTGCTATTGATATCCTACATTTTACTTATACATATGCTATAAACACCGTAATAAAATGTTTTTTTCTTTTAAGTAGTCAAATGTCTTTCAAGGAAATTAGGAATTTAACAACTAGATGGGGAGAGCAGTAGAAGCTGCATATAGGTGGGCATGTAAATTTATACGGGAATGTACATTTTTACTCAGTCATATTGAATTAAAAGAAAGAATATAGAATCCCATATACCATGTTATACTTTTTCTAATGTTTCTTAGTCTTTTCTATAGTTTTGAGTTCCCAGTTGGTGTAATTTTTCTTGAAGGACTTCTTTTAACATTTATTAATGCAGATACGTGGGCAACAAAATCTGCTGAATTTTATAAGAAAATGTCTTTGCTTAACTTTTTAAAGAAACTTCCATTACTAGCTATAGAATTTTAATAGACAACCTTTTTCTAGCATATTAAAAAACCATTAGGTTGTGTTCCGGTTTTTATTGTTTCATAAGTAGTCAACTGTACTTGTTTATACAATGTGTCATTTTTTTCTCCAGTTGCTGTTCTCTTTCTGATTTGTTTCCAGCAGCTTGACCCTGACAGATTTAACTATGGTTTTCTGTGCATTTATTCTACTTTGAATGTGCTGATCTACTTGTGGAAAACTTGTTTGTGTGGTAGTTTAGTACTTCATCTGCTAACCAAAAGTTAGGCAGTTCAAATCCACCAAGTGCTCCTTGGAAACTCTATGGGGCAGTTCTACTCTGTCTGTAGGCTCACTATGAGTCAGAATCATCTCAACAGCAGTGGATTTGGTTTTTGCTTCAGTATACTTATATTTGTGGATTCATATTTGTGTCAAATATGTAAAATTTTTTACCATAACTTTAAAAAAAAAGATTCCCCATTTTCTATCTTCCTTCCTTTTAGAAATTCAGTTATACATACTTCAGACTGATATTATTCTACTAATAGCTTCACCCTGACTCTGTTGTATGTATTTTTTTCAGCTTTTTTCCTCTCCATGTTCAACTTTAGACCATTTCTAGTGACTGATTTCTGTCTTTAGTCATCTTTTCACTAAAGATGGTGATACTGCATCTTACATACTTTGGACATGTCGTTAGGAAGGATCAGTCCCTGGAGAAGATCATCATGCTTGGCACAGTGGAGCGTCAGCAAAAAGGAGGAAGACACTCGATGAGGTGGATTGACACAGTGGCCACAATGATGAGCTTAAGAATAAAAATGATTGTGGACACGACACAAGAGCAGGCAGTGTTTTGTTCTGCTGTGCACAGGGTCACGTGAGTCAGAACCGACTTGATAGCACCTAACAACAACAGAGTAGGGAAGAGTTCTTATTCTGATTAGAACACAAAGACTGCAGAGGACTTCCATTCTTGTGATAATACCAAGAAAAATATGAATGACATAAAAGTCATACAAACCTGTTTTTAATTTCATATGCTGTATTTTTTAGTTCTATAATTTTAAGTTGGTTCTGATAGTTTGAATTTCTCTACTGAGATTGACTATCTGTTTATTCTTTCCATCTTTTGTTATCAATTCTTGAGTGTATTTTTAATAGCTGTTATAAAGTGTCTGCTAGTCCCAATATCTAGATCATCAGAGGATTTGGCTTTTGATGTCTTCCCTTGATTGCATGCTCTGTTTTCTTGCTTCTTTACATGCCCTGTAATTTTTCATTGTATACCAGACACTGTATGTAGAAGAACAGTTGATACTGAAGTTTACTAACCTTTTGCTTTCCCAGATAATGAGTGTTGTGACAGCTAAATTCAGAAGATAATCTTTCAGATTCCACCAAGTTCTAATTGGCCTGACACTAAGTTCAGTTTTCAGAACACTGAGCTGATCTCTGGTTAGCTCATCCCCTATCTTCTGGTATTCATGTTGCTATGGCAGCCGAGGGGTCTGTTCATTGATCCTTTAAGTGTTTGAGACTGTACCTGGGAAGAGTTTGGGCTGTAGAATCAATCACTTTTGATTCAGAAAGTCCAAATATCAGAGTTCTTACTGTGTTAAGTTCCACCTTTTTCTTAGCAAAATTCAGGAGGGGTGGTGGTGAGAATTATTGTGACAAGCAATTTATTGTTTAATTTGAATGGACTAGAAACTCTAAACCATTTAGCCTGAGCTTCCCATCCCTAATTGTTCAGTGGACCTCTTTTCCACCTAGAAAAGTCAGTATCTCACAACATTTCTCCTTTACTGCTCACACTAAGGTTTAGTACTTGCCTCCAGAAACTGCCCTACTGCCACTTGCTCCTTAAGTGTGAAAGATTACCTTTTCTAGAATTTGCTTAAGGTGTCTACCACTCTTAAATGGCCAAATAGGTTTGTATGACTTCTATGTCATTCATATTCTTCTTGGTGTTATCACAGGAATGAAAGTCCTCTGCAGTCTTCATGTTCTGATCAGAATAAGAACTCTTCCCCACTCTCTTGTTGTTAGGTGCTGTCAAGTTGGTTCTGACTCATAGGGACCCTGTGCACAGCAGAACAAAACACTGTCTGATCTTGTGCCATGCCCACAATCATTTCTATGCTTAAGCCCATCATTGCGGCCACTGTGTCAATCCACCTCGTCGAGCATCTTCCTCTTTTTTGCTGACGCTCCACTGTGCCAAGTATGATGACCTTCTCCAGGGATTGATCTTTCCTAACAACGTGTCCAAAGTATGTAAGATGCAGTATCACCATCTTTGCTTACAAGGAGCACACTGGTTGTACTTCTTTGAGAATGCATCTGTTTGTTCTTCTGGCAATCTATGGTACATTCAATATTCTTCTCTATCACCATGAATCAAACAAAGGCATCAATTCTTCTTTTGTCTTTCTTCGTTGTCCAGCTTTTGCATGTATGTGATGTGACTGAAAATACCTTGGCTTGGGTCAGGTGCGCCTTCATATTTAAGGTGACATTGTTACTTTTCGGCACTTTAAAGAGATCCTTTGCAGCAGATTTTCTCAACGCAGTGCATCTTTTGATTTCTTGACTGCTGCTTTCATTGGTGTTGGTTGTAGACTCAAGTAAAATGACAACCTCAATCGTTTCTCCATTCATGACAATGTTGCTTACCAGTCCATTTGTGAGGATTTTTGTTTTCTTGATGTTGAGATGCAATCCATACTGAAGGCTGTGGTCTTGATCTTTATCAGTAAGTGTTTCAAATCTTCTTCAGTTCCAGCAAGTAAGTTTTTTTCTTAACCTCCCCACTCTAGCCTCTTGAAAAAAGCAATTGTATCACATTGGTTTCTGCTTAGAGCAGTACTTGCTTCAGAAGACAAACTTAACAATAAATATATGAATTTATTAGTGCTGAGGATTATGGCAAAGGAGAGGCCTAAAACATGAATTCGCCCTCTAAGTAATTCACTGTATAACGTGTAGGACAATATACGAACACATGACTATATACATATTTTAAGGTGCAACAGTTAAGCACTCAGCTGCTAACCACAACGAGGGTATTTTGAACCCATCTAGAAGCTTGATAGGAAGAAGATTTACTGATCTGCTCCCATAAAAACTGCTGTTGCTGTTGCTGTTGTTGTTGCTATTGTTAGATGCCATCAAGCTGATTATGACTCAGTGACCCCACTGGCAGAGTAGAAACAGGCACCAGGACTTTTAAGAGAAAGCCAAAAGGGATTTTGGAGTTATGTTCAACACCTCAGAACAAATAATAAATATGAACATTGCTTGAGATCAGTATTTTTATTGGCATAATATTGACAGATCCTTTCAGCATTTATATTCTTTCTGTATTCCCTGTAAAGAAGAGGAACTTTCAAGTTGGAACAGGTAAGGTTTACACAGATAATGGTAGCAGAAAATGAAGCCCAAAGTAAGAGAGAAGATTCAAAAGAAGTACTCAGGGTCTGGGTAAAAGCCAAATGAGTTCTACTCTAGCAGATGCATTGCCAGCTTTGGCTTTGAGGAAGTGTCCTAGAAGTCCAGGAATGGGAAGCCTTTGATGTTACAAATAGAACACAGGTAATTTGGATGATATTTTGTCTGGTGAACTAGATATTTCTCCCAGGTAAAAGGTGAAAAGTCAATGCATTTTTTTTTTTTTTTTTTTTTTAGACTTACTACACTTCTTTCTGACAGAGTTGCTAGACTGTTTTATCTGGGTATTGTGTGAATGAAACACATTTGTGTTGCAGTAATATGTTTAACAGATTAAGTTTTTAGCCTTGAAGACAAGATGTGCTATGGGCAAGGGCTGATGATAGCCAGGTATCTTCGTTATTTAGTGCTGCTCTAACAGAAATACTAGCAGAAGATGGCTTTGACAAAGAGAAATCTATCCTCTCACAATCCAGGAAGCTAGAAATTCAAATTTAGAGTGCCAGTTCCAGAAGAAGGCTTTCTCTTTCTGTCAGTGCTGGAGGAAGGTCCTCATCATCAATCTTTTCCCTGGACTAGGAACTTCTCAGTGCAGGGACAGCAGGTCCAAAGGACATACTGCCCTTCTTGTTTTTCATTCTTGGTGGCTTGAGGTCCTCTTTCTGGCTGCTGAATTCTCTCTTTCGTATCTCAGAAGACATTGACTCAGGATACAACCTAACCTTGATTCACGATACAATCCTAGTCCTGCCTCATTAACATAACTTCCTCTAATCCTGCCTCATCAACATTAGAGAAGTTAGAATTTACAGCACATAAAATAATCACATCAGATAACAACATGGGAGACAAATATACAATACAGGGAATCTTGCTTGGCTCCAAGTTGACACACATCTTCGCGGGGACACAATTCAATCCATGGTACCAGGTAAAGTAGGTGAGTAACTGATTGAATACAGTGTACTAATTGATATATTGACGTCAACCTAGAGAAAGGATCTCTATTTTCACACAACAGGTTTCTGGCCTCCCTCCTACCTTGTTAAGCATTTTTATTAATGACTTGGATGAAGACATTGATGGCCTGGTGGTAAAATTTGTAGGTGACACAAAGCTGGAAGGGATAGCTAATACACTGGATGGCAGAACTGTGATGCAGAAAAGATATGACAGACTGAAACAGTGGACCAGATCTAACAAGATTATGTTTAATGGAGATAAATGTAAAGTCCTACATTTGCTAAAAAGTAAACAAGCAAATAGGATGGAATAAGCAGCAGATGGGAGAGATGTGGTTTGAGTGTAGCCTAGGTAAAAGGGATAGAGACGTTTTAGTTGTAAACTCAAAATGAATCACTAGTGTACTGTGAGCTGAGACTATAATGGAAGCATGGAGCTGAATATAAAAAAGATGACAGGCCTTTTATTCCTCCAGAATGAGAGCTCACATTTACAAAATGCTCACTATATGGCAAACATTTTTACATAGAGTCACACATTTATTCTCATTGCTGGCCACAGAGGTGCTAGTGTGACCCCACTTTACAGACAAGGAAATTAAAGCTCAGGGAGATGAAGTAGTTAGTCCAAAGTCACACAACTGGAGCCCAGCAATGGACTTGGGTGTTCTGAATCCACACAGTGTGCCAAGCTATTCTTCCGGTCTGCCTTTTGGGCTTTTTGTCTCATACTTAGAGAGTTGGGCTAGATTTTGGTGTATTCATATTTTAAAATGAACATTTATAAACTAAAGGGGCTGAGGGCTTCAAATCATATCACATATGAAATGAGAAAAGACTGTGGGTGGGCCATGGGTGAGAGATAAGGGGTAGAAAGTAGGCTATCAAGATCCCTGTCCTTGTGTGTATAACAGGGTTAGATTGTTCCTCCCAGGGGTTCTGGAAAAGAGAACCACTGAAAAAAGTGGAGAAGTTTCAAAGAAACACATAGGCTTTGAATAAGTGTAAATTTTCTAATAACTAGAGCACTCTGATAATGAACTCGTGTCGCCTGAGGAAGTGAGGACAGCTTTTGTGATGGTTAAGATTGTGTATCAATTTGGCTGAGCCATGATTCTCAGTGGTTTGGCAGTTATGGAATGATATAGTCATCCTTCATAACATGATCTGACATGATCAATCAGTTTTAAGGGAAGTTTCCCCAGGGATGTTGCCTGCAGCCAATATGTATATGGATGTTCTGACAAAGCTCACTTGCTTGCTCCGCGTTCTGCATCTGGATCATCATCATCTGACCTTCAGTTCTTGGGTCTTGCATCATCAGCCTGCTGTCTTATGTGACGTCTCTGGGCTTCATCAACCTCTACATCCTATGAAGCAGCAGCCTGCCATCTTGCCTGTTGACAGCAGATTCATCAGCCTGCCAGCCCATAAGCCAGTGGCCTGGTATCTGACCTGGCAATCTTGGCTTCATCGTCCCCTGCAGCTACGTGAGTCAAAGAAAACTTCCAGTCTGATGTCTTACCCACAGACTTGGGATTTGCCAGCTTCTACAACTGCATGAGCCATTTCCTTGATATAAATGTCTCTGTGATTCTCTCTATGCACGCATACACTCACACACACACACACGAGGTCTGCCTATTATGTTTGTGAACTCATCCTAGAAAAAGTGCTACATACTTGACTGCTGAACATCACTACAGTCACCTTCCAAGTACTTCCGTTGGGAAGCTATGTTCTGATGCCAGTGCCTAGTCAACCCTTCAAAGCAATTTTCGAAACCTTTTTCTGAAATAGCCATCAGAGCTGTTGTCGTATTGCCCTTGATGTTCTAAATGTCACCAAAATGTCTTCCTTTCAGTATCTTCTTTATTTTGGGGTAAAGAAAAAAGTCTTTGGGGGCCATATCAGATGAATAGGTAAGGTTTTCCAATAAAGTTGTTGGTTTATTGGCAAAAAACTCCCTCATAGGCAACTAGGCAATTAAGTTCACAAACTTGCCACCTTGCCAGCGTGCACAATGGCCATTCCAGAAACTGTTCCAAAATTGCTTTGAAAGGAGGGCTAGTGCTAGCATCGAAGCACAGCTTCCCAAGGGGACTTCTTTGAAGGTGACCATAGTGATATTCAGCAATATGGTATGTAGCACTTAGAACAATTAAGTTTGCAGACTTGTCAAACTTTGTGTGTGTGTGTGTGTGTGTGTGTGTGTGTGTATAAGCGTCATCATTTTTATTCTTTAGAGGACCCAGTCTAAAACATCTGATACTACCAGTGTTTCTAGAGAAGCAAATCTTAAGGATGAGATTTCCAAATTGATTCTCAAGGCTGACTAGTCTTAAAGTGGACGATTTCTCTGCCCCCCCCCCATTGTAAAGGGGGTGCTGCTAATCCCTGAAGTGAGGCAGCAATATTAGGAAACAAAATATCACCACAAAGAAATCAAGTATTGGTGAGAAGTGAAGCTATGGGTGATTGCAGGTGTGATACTTTTTTGCAATTTTTCGCAATGAGAAGTATAGAGAAGCTGGTCGACTGGTCCATCCTACTTTTACTAGACAAAGTGGTGAAAGAAAAAAGATAAACTCAGGACTTCAGAGTCACAGTTCAAGCACCCTATTCAAGACCTCAAATTTGCAACTTGTGTCCTGAAAGACAGCTTTATTTATTTACTTTTAATATATCTTACAGTACAGAGTTAATATTGCCAAAAACCAAACCCAGAGTCTCATCATAAGAGAAGCTGAATCACAACACAGACTGAATTTCAATAGTGTCTGAAATGAAAATAGAAAAGTGGGATGGACCAGTCAACCAGCTTCTCTATACTTCTCATTGTGAAAAATTGCAGAAAAGTACCACACCTGCAATCACCCATAGCTTATACTTCTCAAACAACTGATTGATCATACCAGATCATGTCATGAAGGATGACTACATCATTACATAACTGTCAAACTATACAGTTATATAACTACCAACCTGTACAGTTATATAACTGCCAAACTACTGAGAATCATGGCTCAGCCAAGTTGACACACAATCTTAACCATCACAGAAGCTGTCCTCACTCCCTCAGGTGACACCAGTTCATTATCAGAGTGCTCTAGTTATTAGAAAATTCATGCTTATTCAAACTGCTATATGTTTCTTTGAATCTTCTCCATATTTTCAGGGACACTGCCTGAGGGAGATACCTTGCAAAATATTGCTGAATGTTCCCAGAATGCATTCCCACCACCTGCTTTTGCTTCCACACCTATAACTATACTTAAGTCCCAGTAATTCTCAAAGGTACAGTACAAAATGGGACCCTGGAAGAGGTGTATGCTGCATTCCAAAAGAACTGATTGAATTTCCTGATATTTACAAGCAGAAACTTGTGAGATATATATATAGGAATGGCTATTAAGTGAGTGGGATACTGATGCAAGGAACATAAACTTGACTCAGTCTGAAGTCATTGTATGAACCCACTAAGCACAGACACTTCATTCAGTGTTTAAGCTCAACAGATTAGGAAAGGATCTAAAAGTTTATTTGGTATGTTCATTGTAGCATGTATTACATAGTGGCCTACATTAAATCAAATTGGAGTACCAGAGCTGTTTTGGTATTACAGAAGAAGACAGCTCAAGGCTTAGGAGGGTAACTCGTATGTTAGAATGGATTTTATCAGATTAGACCCACAGATGCACAGACCCACACATTTTGTTACCACAGTGAAGAACAAATTTGTGAAGGAATCCACAGCATCCTTGAAGACAGTTCTGATTGCTAGTTCATGTAAGTCAGATTTGACAGTGGGAACTGCCCAAAATGGATTAAGACATGTAACTACAAGAAGCTGATTAGACCCGGTGGTAGGGACCAAGTGGCAGCACTAGTGGACAAAGATGAAGTGGGGATGGTTACCATAATGAAGAGTAGAGTCAAACAGTAATCTGAATACTCTGACTGTTGTAGACTTATGGCATTGTCTACTTAGACATGGTGTTTCTAGGAGAGAAATGATTGAAAAATCTACAAAATATTTACTTGATCTGTACAAGTAGAAAAATTCTAGGTCAAGAGAATGGCAGTCTAACTCAAACTGCCAAAATAGTCTGGCTGCCTCAATCAGTTCCCAGATTTGAGCCAGTTTACAAACCCACAACCCACTGAATGAAAGGGATGCTGAGCTCCCGTGAGAAAGGACCCCACTATGTTTCCCAAAACGTATGCTGTTAACCTTTCCCCAGCCTTTCCAAAAGGATCTTTGGCTTTTTGTGAGTGACTGTTCATTAGGGAAGAGGAAATAAACTTTTGGGGAATGACTGGATCCTGGCCCTGAATGAACACTAATTCCAGGAGACTCAAAATATCACTGTGACTTAACAGTCAGAGTAGTGCATATAAAGTTCATGTTATTAATGGAGTCTTAGCTCAGGTTCGTCTGACAATGGGCCACTGGGTTCCAAAATCTATCCTGTAGTTCTCCAATTCCAGACTGTGTAGTTGGAATAGATATACTCAGCAACTGGTAGAATCCCCAAACTGAATTCCTGACAAACAAAGGGCTATTATAGTAGTAAAAGTCAACTGGAAGCTATTAGAACTGCCCCTACCTAGCACAATAGTAAGTCAAAAGCATTATCACATTTCTAAAGGGACTGCAGAGATTGGTGCCACCAACAAGGACTTGAAGGATTTGGGGGGTGGCGATTCCCACCATAACCTTGTTCAACTCACCTGTTTGACCTGTGAAAAATACAGATGGATCTTGGAGAATGATAGTGGACTATTGTAAACTCACTAGGTCAACCAGGTGCTAACTCCAATTGTAACTGCTATTCTAGATGTGGTTTCATTGCTGGAGCAAATTATTACATTTTCCAGTACCTAGTACATAGCTGTTAATCCAGCCAATGCCTTTTTCTTGATTCCTGTTTTGAAGTACCACCAGAAACAGTTTGTTTTCAGCTAGTAAGACCAGTAATACACCTTCACTGCTCTACCTTAGGGGCATATCAATTCTCTAGCCCTATGCTGTAATTTAATCTGCAGACATCATGATTGCCTCTCCCTGCCATAACACGTCACACTGATCCATTACATTGATGATGTTCCACTGATGGGACCTAGTAAGGAAGAAATGTCAATGATTTTGGATTTACTAGTGAAATGTTTGCATCACAGAAGGTAAGAAATTAATCCCACCATAATTCAGGTACTTCCACCTAAGTGAAATTTCCAGGGGTCCAATGGCATGGGACATGTTGAACTGTTTCTTCTAAAGTGAAGGACAGATTGGTTATATCTGGCATCTCCTATAACTAAAAAGGAGGCACAGGCTTAATGGGCCTCTTTGCATGTCAGAGGCAATATAATCCCCATTTGAGTGTGCTACTCTGGCATATTTATAAAGTGATTTAAAAAGCTGCTAGTTTTGAGTGGGCTTAAAAGAAGAGAGGGCTCTACAAAAGGTTCAGGCTGCTGTGCAAGCCACTTTGCCACTTTAGTCATACGATCCTGCCAATTCGGTAGTGTTTCAGGTGCTGGTAATAGAGATACTGTTTGGAGTCTTTGGCAGGCCCATATTGGTGAACCACGGTGCAACGATGCATAGCCTTAGGACATGGGAATAATGTCCTACCATCCTCTGCAAATAACTACTTTCCTTCTGAGAAGCAGCTATGGCTTCTTACTGGGCCTTAGTAGAGACTAAACACTTAACTGTGGATCACCAAGTCATCATGCAGCTAGTGTCTTCTATCATGAACTGGATGTTGTCAGACTCACAGAGTCATAAAGTCAAATGTACACAGCAGCACTCCATTATTAATAGAAGTGAAGATATTTGTGTCTCACGTGAATGCTCACCAAAGGGTGATCATGGCAGAGAAAGATTTTAACAGTCAAACTGATAGGATGACACTTTCTGTGGACACCATTTATTCTCTTTCCTTAGCTACTCCTATCATAAGCCAATGGACTCACAAAGTGACCATTGCAGCAGTGAAGGAGGGTATGCACAGACCCAGTAACACGGACTTCTGCTCACCAAAGCTGACTTGACTACAGCCATTGTTGAGTGCCTAATCTACCAACAGCAGAGAACAGCACTGAGTCCTCAGTATGACACTATTCCTCAATGTGATCATCTAAAACCCATTGGTGCATTGATTATGTTGGACTGTTTCTATCATGGAAAGTACAGCATTTCTTGCTGGTATAGATACTTACTCTAGATATGGATTTGCCTACCTTGCACTGAATGCCTCTACCAAAACTACTATCAGTGAACTCACAGAATGCCTCTCCCACCATCAGGGTATTCCACACATTACCTCAGATCAAGGGACTGACTTCACACTAAATAAAGTAATGGGCCCACGCTCATGGAATTCACTGATCCTACCATGTTCTCCACCATTCTGAAGCAGCTGGCTTGATTAAACTATGGAATGGCCTTCTAAAGACACAATTATGGCACCAGCTAGGTGGCAATACTTTGCAGGGTTGGGACAATGCTCTCCAGGAAGCTGTATATACTGTAAACTAGCATCTAATGTATGGTATTGTTTCTCCTATATGCAGGCTTCATGGTTCCAGGACTGAATGACTGGAGATGGGAGTGGCATCACTCACTACTACCTCCAGTTACCTTTTCACGAAGTTTTTGCTTCCTGTATCTGTGACTCTATGGAGCTACTATGTTTTTGACTGTACATGTGTTAGTTGTATCATATTAGGTGCAAGTATGACTTTGTAATTGTCTTTATTTAGAGACTGTATGTCATTTAAGGAGATGTGTACATATGTCAAGTTGACAAGAGGTGGACTGTGATAGCTAAGATTGTGTGTCAACTTGGGTGAACCATGATTCTCAGTGGTTTGGTAGTTTTGTAATGATGTAGTCAGACAGTTATATAATGATGTAATTTGGTAGTTGTGTAATGATGTAGTTATCTTCCATGACATGCTCTTATATGATTAGCCAGTATGTATACAGACATTCTGGCAAATTTTGTTTGCTTTCTTTGGATTCTACTCATCATCATCTGGCCTTCAGTTCTTGGGACTTAAGCCAGTGACCTGATGTTTCACCTGATGATCCTGGGATTTGTCTGCCTGTGCAGCCCATGAGTAGCCTACCATCTTGCTTGCTGATCTTAGATTTGTCAGCCTCTGCAGCCAGGTTGGAAACATCAGTGGATCTCTTCGTTAAGAGCTACAGCTTCTAACCAAAAGGATAGCAGTTCGAATCTATCAGGCTCTCCTTGAGAACCATATGAAGTAGTTCTGCTCTGTCCTAAAGGACCACTGTGGAATCAAAGTTGACTCTATGGCAGTAGAGTTGGGCTTGGGCATGGTTTGGGCAGACTTGGGGCTTTACAGCTTTTACAACCACATGAGCCATTTCCTTGAGATAAATCTCTCTCCGTCTTTCTCTCTCTCTATATATGTTTATAAATATATATGTTTATATCTATAAACATATATACATACATGTTTTATATATATACAGTTTATATATGTATACACACATGTATGTGAGTTTCACTGGTTTTGCTTCTTTACAGAACCCAGCCTGGGACAGCCTCAGACACAGGTAAATGGATCATGTGTCAGGAACACTGGACTGGTGACTTGGGAGTTCTCATCCCACTGAGAGATTCTATGCTTCTAAACAGGTTGTAACCTGTAGATTGTACAGTCTGGACATTTATAGGCAAAGGGGAAATTGCGGGGGCTTTCAAGTGATGCATTTCAACAATGAACTTTAACAACCTGCTCCCTTCCAGGAAATTTTGTTTGCTTGTTTATTTCTATTTTTAAATTTTTATTTCTCAGGGATTTTTGCTATATCTGCTGCCCTCTACCTGTACAGTAAATGCTCTAGATGACTGCCTCAGATTCACTGTAGAAGGATTGCAGGAACACATAAGCAAACTAAGAAACACATGTAATGCTCTCTACTTTGTTTTGTATTTCTGGCCTCTCACTTGCTGGTAACTTATCGGATTCCACTGTCTGAAAAGGTTAGAATCTTAAATGTCTTTAACGGCCTTTCCCTATCGCCCGTATCCCAAAGCTGGCCTTGCTAAATTGTTTCTTCTGTTCTGCTGTGGGTAACTTTGGTTGGTACAGATAATCGAATGCTTGGCTGCTAATGGAAGGCTGGCAGTTCAAGTCCACCCAAAATCATCACCCTGAAGGAAAGTCCTGGTGATCTTTCAAAAACTGGGCCACTGAAAACCCTATGGGGCACGGTTCCACTCTGACACACCTAGGGTCTCCAGGAGTTGAGATCAGCGTGACAGCAACTGATTTTGTTTTCATTCTGTTGTGGATTGTTAATAGACAAAACTATTATATTCATAGTAAGAATTACAAGTAGAAGATGCGTAAACAGGTGCAGAGCAACCAGCTGAAGACGTATTCAATAAGTAAATGACTTTATATAACCCATAAAGCTTGGGTGTTGGCACATCCATTTTAGTTCCTTAGAGACCTTAGAAACCTCCCCCCTTTCATAATCCTAGAGTATTTTTTTTCCTTTGTTTTGGATAATTAAGATTTGTAGATTCATGGCTCCACAAATAAGATGTTTTGAAAATTCTAGCTTCCCCTATTAAAGGAGAAAACAATGACCCTGCAGTGAGGCTGATGTTCTGTTATGCACCTAGCCAGCTAATCCATCAGAACAGCTCCTGTCACTTACCCAGCAGTGGGCAAAGCAGCCGCTGCCCAGTATAATGAGACGATGTCAGGCACTGTAGGTAAATATGCTCCACCTGCCCGCCCTGGCTTGGGGCGGGCTACATTTTGCAAAGGAGCCCGCACTGTCTTAATCATGCCTGCCAGGGAAGAAATTCTGTTTTATTTCCCTCAGACTTATTTTTCCTGTATCATTTAAACATGTTAAATCACTGTTAGTACACGCAGTGGGCATTGTGTTAGCATAAGATCTAATCAGAGCGAGCCTGCTGGTCTCCAAAGACTTGATTCTTTTTTGTCTCTTCCCTCTGTTTTCTTGTTAGACTGAAGAGCCTTTTTTGACATCCTCATTTGTTCTGCTGTGTAATAGCATGGGATCTTTCGGAGCTCTCGACATCTGCTCCACTCTAGAGAGCTGCAAAACCGAGCAAGCAAAGCAATAATAATTATGCCCAAATGGACTGAAAAGGATGTAAGAGATCAGAAGCAAGACAGGAAAAAACACACCAAGCGCAATGGTGGTCCAACATGTGTGTGTGAGCGGGCATGCGCACATGTGTGCTCAGTGAGGCTATACACATAGGTATGCATTGTAGACATGAATCATGTTTTTGAGAGCACCGGATTAGGAATCAACTAGACTCAGTGTTCTCCAAATTCCCCAGTCCTTACTCTTTCTCCTAGAAGGCCATGCTCAACATGGGTGCTGCTTTCTACATGTGCAATGGTGGCTTATTGGACACTGGAGAAAGAGACATTTTTCTTTCTGCCCCCTGCCCTTATATGCAGCTGGTAAGGAAGGTTGCAAATGTGTCTATTTCCCTTGGCATTACTCTCTGGGGGATAAATTAGATTCATTGGGAAGATGCTGTAAGTCTTGTTAATTGCCAGGATACTAGCCATTGAATAACACGTCTACTGGCCTTATGCTAAGATTAAAAATAGAAGCTGATATCTTTGAATGGTTACTGTTTGCCAAGCACTATAAACCTTTCACATGTGTTATCTACCATTCCTCCTTAAACAACCCTAAAGGTAGCAACTACTGTTATCTCCGTTTGCAGATGAAAAAATTAGGACAAAGAGTGGTACCACCGATAACAAAAGATGGCTTCTGGAATTCACTCCCGGACTCTGTGAATCTAGCGCCTGCATCCTTAGCCATTGGACCATATTCCCAGAGGCCCTGCTTATCCATTAAGAAAGCTTGGTTTGTCAAGGCCGCAGTTATCAGAACAAAAGAATGGATCATGTCAGTCATTTGTGAGTCTTTGATAAAAAAGCCAGGCTGCTCAGTGATGCACTCTATCAGTTCCAAGAAACAACTGGTCAGTCAACCAAGAGCACTGAAATAAACCTCAACAAGACAGGCCAATTTTCATCACTGGTTTAACTGATGAATTTGTAGAATCCAGAAGTCCTACAATGGCTGTGTGTCTTGAGATCAGGCAGGGGCCAAGCATGGGTTGTGCCCCTCCCTAAGTCTCAGGGCCCTGCTTGATCCTGCAAGCCAATGTATCAAGGATAGACTGGTCCTCAGCAAAGGTAAGGAGTAGATGGGGCTTGTCAACAGAGTTTATGACCTTCTTTACCTTGTCTGCCTGCTTTCCCAGTTAGTCACCACCCTGCCCCCTCCCCATCTTAAACTGTAATGTTCTCTTATAACCTTTTACTACTGCAGAACTTTCTTCTTAAAAGGCTCAAACCCAAAACCAGACCAACCGCACTGCTGTGGAGTCAATTCTGACTCATGGTGAGAGTATAGGACAGAGCAGAACTGTTCCATAGTTTCCAGAAAGCACCTGGCAGATTTGAACCACCAACTTTTTGGTTGGCAGACAGAGCACTTAACCACTGTGCACCAGGGTTTCCTTAGAAGACTCAGGTGACCTCATTTGTACTGAAGCGCAAATGACGGCTAACTGCTTGTTGTATGTATTCCTCTTAGATAGCTCCATTTTAACCGGGAAGGGCACCTTAATTAGGCCAAAGGAATGCAGCTCCAAGTGCGATATTTAAGCTTTCAGTGTAATTTGTGTAGTTTTAGGCTTCCGCAAATAATCTAGAGGAGAGGGGGTAGAGAAAGAGCCTCAGTGGCATTTTTATCATCATCAGCCTCCACAGAAAGAGGAAAGAGCGTTTTTGCGTCTATTTACATGGCTGGATTGTGGGACAGGGAGTATGCGGAAGAGAGAGATAAGAGACAGAATTTTGCACGGGGGGTTCGGCTCTAGACTTGAAAGCTATCAGATTTTGTACTTTGTAAGGTTAACACGGTAAAGTGTAAAATTCAACCTTGGGAAGTTTTAGTGAGGAAAGGAGATTTAAGAAGACTGACCTAAACACTGAAATGCCCGGGCAGGGGGAAAAAAAATTGCGCATTACCCTTGGGAGGCAGAAGGGGGGGGGGGGAAGAAAATCATGTGAGAGACAATGTCTGCAGGCAGCTGCGCCGCTGAAAGTCGCCCAGCAGGAAGAGCGGGCAGCCAGCGAGACGGAAACTGCCAGGGCAGTAAAGCATCCAGGAGAGGCAGCAGTGGCGCGGGCGGAGGGCAAAACGGGAGCTCACTGAGACCACCAAGTATCACCGCTCCTCCCAGCGAGACTCGAGTGTCAGCATACATACTGTCAGGCCCAACTCTGTCCAGAATTAACGTTCAAACCAAACCCTCATGCTTCAAAGACCCAACAGTAGTCGTGATTACACGTAGTTATAGATGGTGGGGCATACAATCACAAAAGGTTGACAGGTGAAATGGATCAACACTTAGCTTATAGGATGCCAACAGTCTTTTGGTCCTTTGACTTTTTAAACAGGTGTCTTAGTTACCTAATGCTGCTGAACAGAAATATTTCAAGCAGATGACTTTAACGAAAGTAAATTTATTCTTTCACATTTTAGAAGGCTAGTAGTTGAAATTCAGAGCACCAGCTCTAGGGAAAATCTTTGTCTGATTGTCAGCTCTGGATGAAGGTCTTGGTCTCCTTTCAGCACCTGTGGGCCAGAAGTTCCTTGGAGATTTGCGGGTGTCTTTGCATCAATCTCCCACTGGTCTAGGATCCTGGGTCTAAAGGATGTGCTGTGCCCCCAGCTCTTCTATCATGGTAATAGTCAGATCCCTCTCCTCTCTGGTCACTTGTATCTTTTATATCTCAAAAGAGATTGATTAAAGATACAGTCTAACCCTGAAGATTGGGTCTTACCTTATTAACATAACTGCCTCTAGTTCTGCCTCATTAACGTCATAGAGGTTAGGATTGGCAACAAGCAGGATAATTATATCAGATCACAAAATAGAGGACAGTTACAAATACCAGGAACCATGATCTAGCCACGTTGCCAGACATTTGAGGAGGGAGCAGTTGAGTCCATAACAATGAAATAAAGTCTTTTCACCCCATAGAAAGTTATAAGTCATATGAGAACACCAGTGACAGGGTGTTTGAATTCCCTGGGTGGTGCAAATGGTCAGTGCATTAGGCTGGTAACTGAAAGGTTGATGATTTGAGTCTGTCTAAAGGCAGTTTAGACTGAAGAAGAACTAACACCTTTAATTGTGGTATTGGTGAAGAATGTTGAATATACCGTGGACTACAAAGAGAACAAACAGATCTGTGTTAGAAAAAGTACAACCATAAGGCTCCTTAGAATCAAGGATGGCAATACTGTGAGTATGCCTCACATATTTTGAACACATTGTCAGTATGGATCGGTCCCTGGAGAGGGACATTATGCCTGATAAGTAGTGGGTAAGCAAAATAGAGGAAGACCCTCAGTGAGATGAATTTAAACAGTGGCTACAACAAGGGGCTCAAATGTAGCAACAACTGTGAGGATGGTGCAGGACTGGGCAGTGTTTTGTTCTGTTATTCACAGGGTCACTGGGAGTCAGGAAGGACTTGACAGCACCTAACAACAGAGGCACTTCAGAATGAAAACTTGGATATAATCTGGTATACAGAGGTTGTGTCTTAGACTGGGTTCTCTAGGGAACATGTACAATATGTATAGAGAAAGATTCATATAAAGGAAACAGCTCATGCAATTGTAGAAGCTGAAATGTCCCAAGTCCTGGATCAGAGTACAAGCCACATGCAGCCATGGAATCTGGTGAAGCCAAGGTCAGCAGGTAAGTGATTAGGGTTCCCATTCACAGGCTCTGAAGATCAGTGAATACCAAGACGGTGGGAGAGACTACAAGGTTTCTGGTGATTCATGGAGCTGCAGGGGTTTGGGAACAAAGGATTGGCAGTTCAAGGAACAGAGCTCTTACCTGCAGACTGTGAGGTTAGATGAATCCAGCTGCTGCTAGTTCAAGTCCTAGAAATCAGACATAAAAAGAGAAGAGAGCAGGAGCTGCTGGCAACATGAGCAGATGGAAGTAGGCAGAGGAAAGCAAGGAAATGAAGACTGAGGATGAGCAGTGAGCCATCACAGGCCCAATCCCTGCCACAGTATACAGCTGCCAAAACATTTGTCCGGCCAAGTTGATACACAGTCTTAACCATTACAGATTGCCATGGAATCGACTAGATGGCTACCAGTTTTTACAAAATTGTATATTGCCTTCCTGAGTCCCTCATGTTCAGTCATTTGAATCTTGGTTGATCTTCCCAGATGAGTTAGAATGATGTATCCGGAGATCCTGGTAGGAAGGAGTTCTCTGAGATCCCTGAGCGGTGAGTGGACACAAGGCTCAGGTAGCCCTTACAGGGAGGTTTGCACATGTGGGTGGAAAGCTGGCCTCTGGTAGCATCCCTCACAGTCACAGGCCACTGCTCCATCCTGATCAGTAGAGCTGTATCTTGCGGTTCTGTGGCAACTGCTGCTCTTGATTTAATTAATTGTTTGTTGGCATAATTTTCTTCAGGAAGGACTGTTAACATAATAGTTAAAAGTATCCTTGGTAATAACAGCAAATACAAACCGAGTTGATCACTTTGTCAGTTTCTGCAAACAGCACTCCAATGTGGTAACCTTTACCATGGAGGTGCCCTATTTAAGTTAACAACGAGCAAAGTAACATAGACTCAGTCCATGAGCAAGGTGAAGGCGAAGAGCCAAAATAATTTGTATAATGATATTTTCAAATTTCAAAAACAATGACCCCAAATCAGGAACATGCCAGAGGCGTGTGTGTTACTTTTCCCTACTCCTTCCTCTGCTTTGTGACAATTATAAACGGCTGGGCGGATAGCACCCTTCCTCCCATCTCTAGAGGGCACTTTGTAAAAAGTGTAAAATTTAGAACACTAATTTTCATATCACCCCTGAAAAAGATGTAAAGGTGGATTGTTTACATAAAGTAAAGAATTTCCAGATGCCTTACTCCAATCCTATCTGTCACAGAAAAAGAGGAAAATTGCAAATCTGCTGGAAACTTCAGAGGCTACATGAGGTTTGACTCATGAAAGATTATGCTTCTGAAGGCAGAAAGTAGGCAATCAGAGAATATGCCCCAGCCTCTAAATAAATCCTCTGTTGTCCAGAACAATACAAGATGAGGGTTAACCAAGCAGCCACTGACCCCACCTTGTAGACCTTAGGGTGGAGTGAGGGAAGGCTCTCACTGAATCGCATTATGCAATAAAATCTCTCCAGCCCTTCCATGCGCTGCTTGGCTGCTAAAGCAGTGTTACATCTCCAGACTATTTTCAATAACTAAAATTTAACTGTTAAAAAAAATTTATTTTCGTCATGTATGTACTGCATTCAGTCTTGTTCTGTTGGGTAGAAAATACTGAATGCAGTTTTTAACTTCTTGTATGTGGTCATCAATTTGTTTCCCAAAGCAGATCCTGTTCAGCATGGCTCCTCATCAATAAATACACACCTAGGTGAGAAGGGAGAAAGAGTGTTTACTTGCAGTGTTCAGGCAAGAAGTAAAGAGATGTATACTTCCAATCAGGGTCCCCCATCAAAGGGAGGCGAAACTTTTATACCATCCCTTACAAGAAAGTACATACAAACATTATGGGTGACATAGTTTATCACGACACACAGGGACAATAACACAAACTGCATTTTTTCTTTGGTGTGTTGGCTAGCAAACTGGGTTTGAGGGGCCTGAGCCATAGCCAGCACTTTGAGGACAAGGAACAGGAGAGGGCAAGTTCTAAGTAGCTCCCAATTGAGCTACATCCACTGCCATCACCTAAGCTTTTGTTTGTTTATGGACAGGAGAAGCATGTGAGCAGATTGACAAGAATGACATTGGTCTTATCACCTGAGAAATCGAGATACGGCATTTGGAAATGAAGAAAATATCATCGGAATTTTTAGGATGACTGCCGAAGTAGAAGGACGGTATCATCTTTTACCTACGTAGCATCCATTCTCATTTCCTCTTTCAAGTCAGACCCTGACTTTATCTGGCATTTCCACTGCCCCAGAAAGCCCACAAAGCCCAGGGAAAGCTGACCCAAACCCTCCTACTCCACCCCACACAGTTGGCTCCAGGGAGGGCCTGATTGGACCAGTGGGAATCTCAGTCCTTTGCTGATGGTTGCTTCAGAAATGGTCATGGGACAGTTTGGGCCAATGAGGCAAATGGAGAGAATTTATGGGAGCTTCTGGAAAAACTTTTCTTATTTTTCCCACATGGCCATAGGAAGTCTTTCTGGACATGCTATTCTTGGAGTGAGGCCATCAGCTACAGCTATCTTGCTATTAGGCTAAGGGGGAAGCTATGACTGCGAAGAGGACAGAGCTGACGGAAGTGCAGAGGTATGGAGTTGGAGCCACTTGACTCCATCAACCTTGAAGCCAGGCCTACCTTGAGATTTCGGTGTTGTAAGCTGTAAATTATTTTATTTTCTAAGCCAGTTTGAGTTTTCTGTAACTTCCACATAAAGGAAACATAACTAATACTAGTTATTGAACTAAGAACTTATAAATAGTACAAGTAACAAAGACGAAAACATTTGGCTGTATAAAAAAGGAATGCAATGTTGCCTAATGTGTAAAAAGAAGGGAAACTGCACTGTAACATAACAGATGATTTCCTATACACAGGAAATTATTACACTGTAGAATGATTTAGCACTAAACCTGAGGTACTGTTATCACTCAGGATAGTCTGAACATGACCAGGTAAAATGTTCTGAAGTGTTAGAAACAGGTATCAGCCATGGCCTTGCTCAACCTCAGCGTAGACTTTTCAAAGAGAATAAAGTCAGTGCAACCTAGTTTGCAGTTTAAAATGGTCCTCGAGAGACCAGAAACTTTTCTAGGACACTCCAACAATAATCATACAGTTTCCATGGAGGGTTGTGGGCAAATGTGTGAAAGCCAAGACCAGGTTCCTGCAAAAATAAAAATGGAATGCTTCAAAGAATTGGGAAAGTGTTTGTTCTTCATTTAGAATACTTTATCTAACCCCCTAATGTTTGAGGTTGTCTTAACTGGGGATAAAGAGAGTCCTTTAACTGCAAGAGATAAAATACATCAAATGTAAATTTCTGTGAAAACATTGCTGTGGTACTAAAAATTTGGTCCCTTTAAAATGAATGCTAGTTTACTTTCTGTCTCACTCTCTAGTTGTTGATCGACTCTGACTCATGATGACCCCGTGTTTGTCAGAGTAGAACTGTGCTCCGTAAGATTCTCAGTGGCTGAGTTTTGGGAAGCAGATCAGCAAGCCTTTCTTTGCAGGCGTCTGTGGGTAGACTGGAGCTGCCTACTATTTAGATAGCAG
Source organism: Heterohyrax brucei (assembly GCA_028571685.1). Classification (NCBI taxonomy): domain Eukaryota; kingdom Metazoa; phylum Chordata; class Mammalia; order Hyracoidea; family Procaviidae; genus Heterohyrax; species Heterohyrax brucei. The sequence continues at coordinate 166,410,308 of CM053140.1, forward strand.
CCAAGCACAACAACCGTTTCTACTACCCAGAGACTTCTGTGTCTCACTAGTTCTAGAGCGAGGTTTGTGAGGCCAGGGGTGTCATTTCCTTGTTCACTGCTTTATCCTTAATAACTGATACCGTACCAAACCCATATTACATATAATTGAACATTTGTGAATAAGTGAATGACTAAGTAGTAGATACTGGTCCTTACCAAAAGCAAACTTCTAGAAGAGAGGAGAAGGAAAGCTTTAGAGGGCACTATGGTCAAATCAACTTGACAGCAGTGAGTTTGGCTTTTCAGTGGGATGTTGGTGAAGTGGTTAAGGACTCAGCTGCTAACGGAAAGGTCAGTGGCATGAACCCATCAGCCACTCCACGGCAGTAAGATGTGGCATCCTGCTTCTGTAAAGATTTATAACTTTGGAAATCCATTGGGGGCAGTTCCACCCACACCTCTACAGTAGCTGTGAGTTGGGATTGACTCAATGACAAGGGAATTTTTTTTTTTACTGTTACCATAGAGTCTCTGGGTGATGCAAATGATTAAATACTTCACTATTAACTGAAAGCCTGAGAGTTCGAACTCACCCAGAGGTACCTGGCAATCTGCTTGATAACAACTAGCGACAAAGGCTATGGCTGAGAGAGAAAGAAGTGGACCATGAAGAAGTTAAAAGGGAGGTAAACAGACGAAAGATGGGAAAACCACAAACAGTGTATGAACCACGTGTGCCTTCACTTTCCACAGGCTCGTCCTGGTCCTGTTCTGTCAGTGTCAGTCCCCAACCTCTCCCAAATCTCCAGTGGTGGGTTTAGCATGAAGCTAATGAAGCTTAAGCTTTGGGTCTCCACACTTTATTAGCTCTAGCAATGCATTTAATTTGCAAAGTTTGCCAAAGTCAGATATTTCAGTCAGAACAGGTTAAACCTGCTGTCTCCTTCCTACTTCATCTTAACCTCCTATCAAGTGGCACGAGTGGCGGCAGGCATTTTGAGGTTCCAGCCATGGTACGTAGAATTGAAGCTCCACTAGTTTGGGTTTCATGGCATGTATTGATGTGATTCCCGGTCACCTGTATGTATAAATGACTTTGAGCCATTCTATTGTAGGAATGGCTTTCAGGAATACCCACTGTGGAAACTCACCTGGTGTCATAGCACAAATTTGAAGATGTAAAGGTAATATCACAATATGAATGTGTTACAAGGCTCCTGGTAGGGAAGAAGCAGGATCTGAAATATGTGAAGCTAGAAGCTAGTCTGTGAAAAATTCTTTCCAATCAACTGTAAGTAGTGGATTCAGTTTCCACTGACATCTATTTAAAATGAAGTTCTCTCCTTTTGAGAATATATGTGAAAATGTAGTGTAATACTATTATGCTCTTGCATCACACAATACATTTTTTTTTTTACATATTCATATATAGAAACCTCATGGGGCAGTTACACTCTGTTCTATAGGATCACTGTGAGTTGAATTGACTCCATGACATTGAGGGTTTTTTTTTAACATGAAATCAATAGAAATTATTTTGACATCTAGAAGTAGATTATAATAAAAAAGTAGCTCTTTCACAAAGTAGTATATCATTGAGAAGCAGAAATAAATTGCTAGTAGAAATAACATGGATTATTTAATGATCCAATTAATGACAAAAATAATCTAACGCACAACACACCACTTTGATGAGAACATTGACAATAAATTATTTAATAGTGCACATCATCAATTCGAAGTGTATTTTAGATTAATTACTAACAGCAACAACACCACCACCAAAGACAATTTGCAAGTACTCGGAAATCTTACAACTCAGATGCGACAAAAACTTCATAGCTTCTCATAATTGACTGTAATTACTATCAGTTCGTGTGATGGTACCAATGATGATTTGTGAAACTCACAGAAATTTTTCTAAAACTGTTAATAAAAAACAAATTTTGACTGACCATTGCTACTCTCTCAGTAGAAGAGATGATTCAAGAGTACGTAGCCAAAAAAGGAGGGAGAGAGAGAGCAATAGATGGATGCCAGGCAGTAAAGGTCAGCCCCTAAAGAAGGGCATCATGCTTGGCAGAGCAGAGGGTCAGCAAAAAAGAGGAAGACCCTCTATAAGATGGAGCATCACAGTGGCCGCAACAATGGGCTTAAGCATAAAAACAGTTGTGGACATGGCACAAGACTGAGTCATGTTTTGTTGTTTCATTCATAGGGTTGCTATGAGTCAGAACTGACTCGACAGCACCTAACAATAGGCAGTTAAGTAACAAAACTATTGTGTTGCTTTCTGTATTTCACAATTTCACTGCCATCTAGTCGATTCCAACTCATAGTGACCTATAGGGCAGAGTAGAACTGCCCCATTGAGTTTCCAAGTAATGCCTGGTGAATTTGGACTGCTAATCTTTTAGTTAGCAGTTGTAGCTGTTAACTTCTAAGCCACCAAGGGTTCTGTGTTTTACAGTGTTGTGGCGTAAGTGGAACTCCTGGTGACACGGCAGTTAAGTGCTACATCTGCTAACCAATAGAGTGGCTGTTCAAATCCGCCAGGTGCTCCTTAGAAAATCTGTGGAGCAGTTCTTCCCTGACCTATAGGATCACTGTGAATTGGAATTGACTCGACAGCTGTGGGTTTGGCTGGTTTGAGTAGCATAAGTAACTTTTATGTTATTAATTATTAATTCTTTTTATCATTCTAAATAAGCACCCACTCTTGGGCTTTATTTTGTATTGTAACTTGGATTGCTTTTCTTTTAAAAAGCTTCTAAAACTGTGTAAGCTTCAGATCCTAAAGGCAGTGATTTATTGAGAGAAGAGATCCTACATGGACCCTTGCTTCTATCTCATTCTACCCTCAGATCAACTGAACTGGCACTCAGCTTTTAACTCTCTCTCTCTCTCTCTCACACACACACACACACACAGACAGCTTCTAAAATGGGTGAAATGAGGTAAAACAGATTTTTTCATATTATCCATCTTTCCTCATTAGGACGGGGACCCTGATACTCGTTTGAATTTTGATGGCAGAGTGGTGATGCATGGAAAATGAAATGGAAAAGCAAAAACAAAACAAATCTCTTGCCATGGAGTCCAGTGCCTGCCAAACCGAAGTGTTACAAAGTAGGACCGAGCTCCTTGGGGAGTTTTGGCTGTAATCTTTATGGAAGCAGACCACCAGGCCTTTCTTCTGTGGTGCCATTGGTAGGTCTGAACTGTCAACTTTTGGTTAATAGCCAAGTACAAACTACTTACACCTCTCAAGGACCTTGACAATGGAAGGGAGTGCGAAAAATTGAGTTCTGGAATTCAGAAGCAGTCTTAAGGTTCATAAAGTAAAAACAAATAAGGATCGCAGCCAAACAGAATACCTGCAAACCAAACCCATTGCAATTGAGTAGATTCCAACTCATAGTGACCCTATAGGACAAACTATAACTGCCCCCATAGAGTATCCAAGGAGCACCTGGTAGGTTTTATGCTCACCTTTTGTGTAGCGGTTGTAGCACTTAACTACCATGCCACCAAGGTTTCCTCACAGGGAATGGCAGGTAGAAAATAGAGAAAATTTACTTTGGACTTGAAGAGTCTTGAGTTTTAAACCTACTCCTGCTGTGTAACCACCTGTGTGAATGAGAGCCACGTGAAACTTAATTTCTGTATTTATAAAACTAGGCAGAGTATTATGTGAACACCTCTTAAACTTTGGTGAAAATGCTGTTACAGGAATTAAATAATGCTATAAAAATTGAATATGGCTATTCTAAAGCAGCTCAGGAACAGTTCTGTAAATGTTGGATTTTTTTTCTGAAATAAATAGGGCAGGATGTCAACTTCTACAAGAATGTAAATGTAAATTTGTTCCAGTTGTAAATGCCAATGCACTTTTCTTACAATGCCACTGAATCTGTGCAGAGCATGTTTCACCATTCTGCCTTATTCTAAAGCTGGTACTGAATAGGGCAGTGACTGCTATGGGCCATGTATGAAAGAAGAAATGAGGATGTCTGGGAATAGTAGTGGCCTGGCGGGTGCAATGGTTACATGCTTGGCTGCTAACCAAAAAGTTGACAATGAGAACTCACCATCAAGAGAGTCAGACAGCGTTCTGTTGTGGTTTTCAGACATAGATCACCAGGCTTTCTTCCTACTCTGTCTGAGTCTCGAAGTTCTGCAGAAACCTGTCTATCATAGTTGACCCTGCTGCTATTTGAATTACTGGTAGTATAGCTTAACATGCAGGCCACCACAGTATAGCATGCAAGCCACTCGTGCAGCCCGACAGCCACCACAGTACAACGAATTGACAGATGGGTATCCACCGACACCTAGTCTATGACCTCAGATTCATCTCCTAGTTTACATTTTCTTTAAGTGTACCAATGTCTTATAAAAGATACATACAAGAATAGTCACAGCGACAGTACTCTGAAGAGCTCTTTTGTCCATCGACAGTACACCTGTGTTATACCTGATGCCATACAGTCCATTACGACTCACAGCAGCCCTCTAAGACAGAGCAAGACTGCCCCTTAGGGTTTTCAAGGAGTGCTTGTTAGATGTAAACTATCAACCTTTTTGCTTAGCAGCCGTAGGTCTTAACCACTAGACTGCCAGGGTTTCCATCACCCTGGCTAGGACTCTTGGATCACCTGTGCTAACTTAATTGCTCTTATCTTTCCTTTTCGCTGTGTCTGCTGACCTTGTTATCACTTTTCCCTTTAAGGGGTAACTGGAACACTGTTGAGGACGTCGGTGGTTCAGTGGTAGAACTCTCACCTCCGTGAGAGAGACTAGATTCCATTCCTGCCCAGTGCCCCTTGTACACATCTACCACTCGTCTGTCAGCAGAGGCTTCCCTATGGTTCTGACCCGGAACAGGTTTCAGTGCAGCTTCCAGACTACGAAGAACTAGGAAGAAACACCAAGACAGCTACTTCCAAAGATGAGTCAATGAAAACTCTATGCAGCCCAACAGTCGTGTCCGCTACCAGCCACATGTAGGGCACAGTACATTTCATTTTTTTGTGCTGGAGGTCACCAAGGGTTCAGCTGGAGGCAGCCAACAACAAAAGAACACTGCTGGAGCGGGGTGACAGACCTCTCAGGCACTGACTCTTATGTGTCTGAAAGGCCGTGGGAAGACTGACCAGGCAGGCTCATCCTGAAAACCAAATCTCAGAGTTCTTTAGCAGATGCATCATATTTCAACTGCCACCCAGAGCCACACCACAGCCCTGTCAACACCCCTCAGGAAAGCCCTGATGCCCTAGTTCCATGGTATTCTGTATAACCGTCAAAGACTTATGAATGGCAAAAAGCCAGTGCCATCGAATGAATTCTGACTTATAGTGACCGTTCCCCATAGAGTTTCCAAGGAGCGCCTGGGGAATTTGAACAGCAGCAGTTCTTAAGCACTACCCCGCCAGGGTTCCCACTGGAGACCTATGCCTGGGAAGTAGAAAGCTCAGAAATAGCTGATTTGCTTCCCAGGTTGTTTTGTTTTTCACCTCTAACTTGCTATGAGGGACCACTGCACAGTCCAGTTTTAGTTTGATATACTTCATTACGTCTCTTCTTTCCGTCACTCCAGCTTTCCTTATCTACGGAGTCTGTTTACATTCATTCCTGAAATGTTCATTTGCAGGGCTGCTCTGTGCTCTCTTCTCACTGCCCAGTCCACCCCCACCTCTGCTCCTTCCTTTCCTTTTCTCTCCCTTCCTTTCTGTCTCTCTTGAGACAGGTCTAGTGGCCTGGTTGCCATCTGCTGCCTTTTTTTTTTTTTTATGAGGTTTAGATCAGATGGCATCTAATCGATCGTCATGGTCTCCATGGTTACCAGGGTGACAGAGTACTTGGGAGAGACACATTCACTAGCCTGGGGCTGTCGACCATTTCTGAGAGGGGAAAAGAAAATAAAACCTGTTCCATCATATTTACACATTTACATCTTTCTCCAATGCAGCAAGACACGGACTGTTTATGTTTTACCTAGTTATCTAGAGGTTTGAAGCCAGGGAAGACAGAGTGACTTTTTTCTTTTTTTTTTTTTTAAAGAAAAGCATAAGGACACATGTAAAGATCTTTTTTTTTTTTTTTTTTGACCTCAGGGTCTTTCTCTTTTCCTATTCCCCACCCCCTACATCCTCACCTTTTTTCTCCATTCCCATTTTTAATGTTTAGACATTAATTTAGTAGTTCTAATGGGTTGTTACCATTCTCATAAATCACAGAAGGGTTCTAAAACTGATAGTTGACAACCATTTGCTTCAGTGAAAGACACAGTCTTAGAAATGTCTGACCCCTTAGCCTTTGATTAGGATCAATGAGAGCATCAGTTGTGGCCTGTTCTTTGGCCAGGATTATCTGTCCTACGGGAAGGGCGTGTTTCCTGGGAAAAGTGGCCACATATGATGAAATGTAAACAAAACACCCTTCCTCCTGCAAAAAGATGCTGAGGCCCAGTTGTGGTCTGCAATGTGTTAATGCGTCCAGGCCAGCCAATCGGCAGAGGTGAGCCCAGGCCTTATTATAATATGATATGATGGTATTGACAGCCCACGTCTGGTGAAAGAGACACGTGAAAGATCTTAGTAATAAGGATGTATGATGAATGGAACAAAGGCTAGGTTTTTGGAGACACTCAGAGAAAATAATCATCATATATTCAAATACGTTAAAACTGTAGACTGAACACTGTCTTTGAGTTATTCACGCACCTTTAATCTTAAGCACAGATGACCTAGAGCTAGAAGCCTGATTTATACTTTATCTTCTGGTAATATTTTATGCTTCATAACACTCACTAGAAATTCTACTCTTTTGTCCTTTGTCAGAGAAAACTGAACTGAAAATCTGCATATATTCAAATTCTAAGTAATTTTGCTTTCATTCAAAGCAAACTAGAAACTCAAAGCAATTGGCAGGGTTTCCCTCTTTCCTTCCTCTGTCACTGCTTCCTCCTCAGCCCCCTTGCGTCTAACTGCCATATAGTATCTTAGTAAGATTCAGACATATTCATCTGCAGTGCCTTTGGCTGTTGAGCAAATATCACACTGATATTTGAAATAGAAATGATGCCATCAATTGGAGGAGAGACTTTACTATAAAGGGAAAATAATTTATCATGAACATGAAGCCCCTTCTTCATTTTCACTTCTGCTTCTTTACCCATGCCTGCATCTCCATCCCTGGCCACAATTTCACCCATCCTAGCTCTTAATTGATGAGTTCCTTAGATGGCCAGGGGAACTGCTTTTATTTTGAGGTCTGAATCAAGACTCTCCTTCTCAGAAAAGCTTTCTCCAAACTTCCCATTGCACAGACGTCTGAACTCCTCATGTTCTTACAGTCTGATGCTCCTCCGTCAGCCCACTGCTATATATACCCTTTGTTATATATTTATTATGAGCCCAGGTAGTACAGTGGTTATGCATCGAGCTGCTAACCAAAAAGCTGTTGGTTCAAACTCACATGGCGGCATTGTGGAAGAAGAAATCTGGGTGACGGGGCAATCTGCTCACTTAAACATTACAGCTTGGGGACCCCTGAGGGGCAGTCCTGTAAAGTCTCTGTGAATTGGAATATATTGGAGGGCATACAACAACAATATATGTTTGTTATGTGTATCTCTTGCCTCTCTTAAACTGCAAGCTCCAGAGGGAAGAACAAGACTGTATACCCTGCTTCCGGGCTTTTCCCTTGCTTTGCGCCACACTTAGATGTTTGATGAACGTAGCAGCAGCCTGTTCTGCCTACAACACAACAGCTGGCTTCCCTCTGTAAGGCCAGGAGCCAAGTTTGATTCTGAAACTTCTTCAACAGCAGTGACTTTACTTTGTGCCGGCCGGGAAGCTTCCTTCAGTGCTCTTGTGCACACCCCTGCTTCTTGGAGAAGGTGAGTTCCACTTTGGAATGAAATGAGTTGTTTGCTCCCTTCAGGACAACTGTCACAGCGTGGTGCCAGCTCACTCTTACCTTTCAGTAAATTGAGTTTGTCAGCCCTCAGCCACACAACTGAGTGAAATGTTGTGTGATGTGGGCTGTCTCGTGGGAGAGAGAAACTGGCATCCCCCCGGCATCCTAACGGGATCCAGAAACAAAGAAGCGTGAATGAAGTGTTAATTGCACTCATAAAGACATTAACAAAGGAATTAAAATGGCAGAAGCTTCCGTCCCCCACTCAAGATTCCCAGAAAAGCCTCTTATCCCAAAGAAAATTCTAACAATAAAATCATCAAAAGTGTATTCCTTGTCCACTATAGAGATAATTCACAATAAATACTAACTTTTCCAAGAACAAACCATTTGGGGTCCATTACGTGGAGTCTATTAACCAGCAGGCAGTTGAACGCATCCCACCTCCAGTTCTTTCTTGCTCTTTACTGCCTAAGTATGGTTTCAGCTTCCCAAGAGTCAAGAGGCATTTTCAGTGCGGCTTCGTTAACCACAAGGATATCTGTTAACAGGTTTAGACCTAATCAGTCCTACAGTTCTTATGAGAACACAATGCTCATTATCTGGGAGCATTTTTGCTTTTTGCAGTAAAATTATAAGACAGGAGGTTCATTTCATGGTCCCTCTTGAGTACTCCCCAGATAATGTGCAATGTGGGCAACCTGGGGCTGCCTCCGCATGCCCTTTGGCTGGGCCTCCAGCTGCTGACAGCAGAGCTAAGCTGGCAAAAGGTCAGGAGGCTGCATTTGACTGAAGACGGGTCACGTAGATGAATACTGCATCCGCTTAATGAAGTCAAGGCCGCAGGATGAGGGCCCTTTACTGTTCTTCTCATTTCGCTCCATTTCTCCTTCTTAGACAGCACCACTTGTCCCAGTAAATCATGGTGGATATTAGGTGCAACTGGTGACTGAAGGATTAGATAAAATGAATCTCATCCAGAAAACAGTGACCGGAAATCTCTGTGCCTATAAAAGAATTGGATCTAAAAATGTGTTCACATACTTTGTGTAATCCTCACTGTAATTCTGTGACTAATAGAGAGCAAATATTCCTATTCTCACTCTACTGATAGGAAAACTAAAAGAAATTAAGTGCCAGGGTTACCACGTTACCAATGAGCCAATTCTGAGTCGTAGAGACACCTGTGTGGTGCAGTAGAACTGTCCTCCATAGGGTTTTTAATGGCTGATGTTTAGGAAATTCTTCTGGGTGGATTTGAACCAAAAAGCTTTCAGTTAGTAAGTAGCCAAGCACGTTAACCATTTGTACCACCCAGGAGGAAACCCTACTTGTGTAGCGGTTAAGAGCTATCTATGGCTGCCGACGAAAAGGCTGGTATTTCAGATCTACCAGGTACACCTTGGAAACTTTATGGGGCAGTTCTACTTTGCCCTATAGGGTGACTATGAGTCAGAATCAACTTGATGGCAGTGGTTTGGGTATTTCTTTTCCCCCTCCTTTGTAACCAACCACCCAGGGACTCATCAAAGTCCTAGTATTTGAATTTGGGTCTTTTTAATCCATCTGACTGCTCTTTTCTATCATAGAAGTCTAACATTCCCAGGATCATTTCATTCCAACAAGAATCCTGTGAAGTGACGGAGGCTTATACAAAAAAGTGGGTTGATCTGCCAGCAGCCTCATTAATGCCATCAGAAGAAAAGGTGCACTCAAGCGCACCCCTACAATTGAGCTGAACTCTCTGGCTACTTGAAAAACAATATTTTTCAGTCTAGTCTAAATCAGCCATATTCAGGGATGTGATACCAACCCAGTAGTGGCAGATTCCCAAGTGACAAAATTCCAGTCCCTCATATGTGTCAGGGCTGGTTAATATGGATCAGTAGATGGAAGAGAACTCAGATGTTACCATTCAGCATCAGGAGTCCTGATTTGTTCAGATGTCAGCATCTGACTGACTGAGTTGTTAGTTGCTTTTAATTCTATTACGAAGGGAAAATTTTGTCCCAGATACAGTCTGTACTAGAGTACAGGACATCATAAAACCTAAAATAGGTTTTTAGATTAAATGCTGGTTTATATTATTTGTGCTTAATATCATATATGTGACTATACACTCAAGAGAACACATTATCCATGTTTGATTTCATAACTTTCAAACAACAGAAAATTTAGTATCAGTGTAGACACAGCAGCGAGTTGTTTAAGAGATTGATCCAAACAGAATTTTTAATTTTTAGAATATTTTATTGTGCTTTAATTAGTTATTTAAAAATTATTAATACTGTTATTTGCATTTACTTATATAATTTCATCTGGGTTTATACTTTTATGTTGTTCCTAAGATGAAAGACAAATATGTTGCAATCTTTTTAAGAAATATTTTATTGTGCTTTAAGTGAAGGTTTACAGCTCAAATAAATTGCCATATAAAACCCACACACCCACTACTATGCATCTCTAGCTGTTCTCCGCCTTCCGCCCTCCACCCCATGACAGCACACTCCTGCTTTCTACCCTGTACTTCCTGTATCCGTATGAGCAAATCCTGCTCCCTGCCACACTCTCGTCTCATGTCGGGACAAGGGCTGCTCAGACAGCCTCATGCATGGATTTAAGCCAAGAAGTACATGCTTTGCAAACATCACTTTGTGTCTTATAGACCAGTAGAACCTTTGTCTGAAGAGTTGGCTTTGATACTGGTTTCAGCTCTGGGCTTCCAGAGAGTCTGTGGGGAGTCCCTCCAGTCCGCTGGACCATCAAGTCTGGTCTTTAATAGAGTTTTAGTTCTGCACACCCATTTTTCTCCCACTACACTAGGAACTTTACACTGTATTCCCTGTCAGGTCAGCTGTTGATGCTGGCCAGACACCATCTAGTTCTTCTGGTCTCAGGCTGATAGAGTTTCTCAGTCACATGGCACCTTCTGTCTGCAGGCTCATGTTTTCCTCATATCTTTGATGTCCTTCATTCTCCTCTTCTTCACGTGGGTTGGGACCAGTTGATCCTACTTAGATAGCAGCTTGCTAGCATACCAAAATGGTATGCCGAGTATTTTCCCAAAAAGTCTTAGTTATGTCAATTAACCTAGAAGCCTCTGAAACTGTAGTCCCCAGGTCCCTGTCCCTGATACTCTGTGTTTCAAAATGTTGGGTTGTATTTAGAAAACATTTTTGCTTTTGGTGTATGCCAGTTGTGCTAACCCCCTTTTACTGTGTGCTGTCACTACCTTCACCTAAACGAATTCCTATCTCCTATCTAATCTGTGGAAACCCTGGTGGCCTAGTGGGTTAAGTGCTATGTTTGCTAACCAAAGGATCAGCAGTTCAAATCCACCAGGCTCTCCTTGAAAACTCTATGGGAAGTTCTACCGTGACCTCTACGGTTATTCTGAGTCAGACCCAACTTGACAGCACTGGGTTTGGTTTTTGATTTATCTAATCCATGGATATTGTAACCGTCACAGATTATTTCCTTCTGTGCTTAAACCTTTTCTTAAGTCCTTACAATAGTGGTTTCATACAATATTTTTCCCTTTGCAACTGACTAATGTCACTTAGCATAATGTCTTCCAGATGACTCCATGTTATGTTTCCTAAAATCATTGTTATGATCATTGTGTAGTATTCCATCGTGTGAATGCACCACAGTTTATCCATTCATCTGTTGATGGGTACCTAGGTTGATTCCATATTTTTGCTGTTGTGGACAGTGTTGCAATATATGTGCATATATCTGTTTGTATGACAGCCCTTATTTCTCTATGATATATTTCTGGATCACACGGTATATCTATTTCTAGCTTGTTAAGAAAGTGCCAAATCAGTTTCCAAAGTGGTTGTACCGTTTCACATTCCCACCTGTGTAGAGAGTTCCAATCTCTGTATAACTCTGCAACATTTATTATTTTGTGTTTTTTTTAGACTAATGTCAGACTTACTGGGGGGAAATGGTATCTTATTGTAGTTTGGATTTGGATTTCTCCAACAGCTAATGATCGTGAGTTTTTCCTCATGTGTCTGTTAGTGTCCTGGATAGCTTCTTTGTGAAGGGCCTATTCATATCTTTTGCCCATTTTTTTTGTTATGATTAAGTGAAAGTATACAATCTAATCAATTTTGCATGCCCTGTCTACAACTCTATCTGCTCCCCTCACCTTGTGACAGCACACCCCTTCTTTTCACTCTTGTAACATCCTTTTAACAAATACCTATCCCCTCCTCTCCACCCTCTTCTCTCCCTTCTAGAAAGAAACCAGTAGGACAGCCTTCTATAGATGTATAAAACCACAAAGTACACATACCACAGGCTCATTCTGTGTTCCCAAGTCCAGTTCATTCTTAGTATGAAGTGTTGACCTCAGTACTAGTTTTAGGTTTAGACTAGCAGCAAGTCTTGGGGCCATTTTCCCAGGGGACCTTTCAGGTTGTCAGTTCATCAGCTCTGGTCTTTTAGTAGAGTTCTTGATCTGCACACCTCTTTATCTCATGCTATGTCAGGGATTCTACATGCTCCCTATCAAGGCTACTTTTGGTGGTGACCAGGCATCATCTAGTTCTTCTGGTCTCGTGCTGATGTAATCTTCCTATCACATGGGTCTTTCTGTCTCCTGGGCTCATTTTACCTTGTGTCTTTGATGTTCTCTGTTGTCATCTGTTCCAGGTGAATTGGGACCAATTGATTTTCCTCAGATGGCAGCTTGCTCCTTTTTTTAATTGCTCCATTTTGTAATTGAGTTACTTGTCCTTTTCTCGTTGAGGTTTTGCCATACCTTGTAGATTATGGAGATTGCACTCTGATCAGATTCATGCTAGCCGAAAATTCTTTCCCAGTCTGTAGGTAGTCGTTTTACTCTTGGTGAAGTCTTTGAAAAAGCGTAAGTGTTCAGTTCTTAGGAGTTCTCAATTATCTATTTTCTCTTCTCTGGTATTTGTGCATAACTGATAATATTTTGTAATCTATTCATGCCATGTGTTATTGGGGCTCCCAGGGTTGCCACTATTTTTTCTTCCATGATCTTTTTTGTTTTAGATTTCATATTTAAGTCTTTGATCCATTTTGATTTAGTTTTGTATATGCCAATACCAGGTATTAAAAAGACTGTCTTTTCCCTAGTTTATGGACTTCAAACCTTTTTCAAATATCAGCTTCTCATAGGTGGATGATGTTATATCTGGATTCTCAATTCTGATTCATTAATCTATGTATCTATTTTTGTACCAGCACCAGGCTGTTTTGACTACTGTGGTGGTGCAATAGGTTCTAAAGGTGGGTAATGTGAGGCTCCCCACTTTGTTCTTCTTCACTAATGTTTTACTTATCCAGGGCTTCTTCCCTTTCCATATGAAGTTGTTGATTTGTTTCTCCATCTCATTAGAAAATAGCAGCAGAATTTTGACTGGGGTGAATTGTATCTATAGATAGGTTTGGGTAGAATATCCATTTTCACAATAGTAAGTCATCTTATCTTATGACCAAGTTAGGTTTCTCCACTTACGTAGGGCTTTTTGGTTTCTTACAGTAGAGTCTTTCAATTTTCTTTGTATAGGCCGTTTACATCTCTAGTTAGAGTTATTCCTAGGCATTTTACTTTCTTGGGGGCTGTTGTAAATGGTATTGGTTTGTTGATTTCCTATTTGTTGGTTTCAAGGAATCCAACTGATTTTTTTTTATTTTTGATTTAACATGACTGAGTGAAAATGTACATTCTCATATAAATTTACATGCCCACCTATGTGCAGCTTCCACTGCTCTCCCTGTCCAGTGACAGCACACTATTCCTTTCTGCTCCATACATGTCTCATCCTTGCGACAGCCTCCTTTCCTTTCCTTTCCACCCACTCTCCTTCCTCCAGCCAGAGGTCAGCAGGATGATATCCTATAGATGTATAGAACCATAAAGTGCAACCAATATATGGTCACTCTGCATTGCCAAGTCCAATCCATTCCTGTCCAAAGAGTGGACCTTCGTTATAATTTATGGGTAAGGGCAGCATCAGCGCCAGGGGCCATGCTCTCAGTGAAACCCCGAAACTGCTGGACCATCAATTGAGGTCTTTTAGTGGAGATCTCATGATGCACACCTTTTTGTTTTTGTGTTGCCAGTGAGACTCCTCTCTGTGAGCTCCATCGTGGCTATCACTGGTGGTGGCCGGGCACCATCCGGTTCTTTCGGTTCCAAGTCGATAAAGGCACCCACTGTTGCAGGTCTCTCTGTCTTCTAGGTTGTCTTTACCACATGTCATTTTGGTCCTCAGTGAGCATGCGTTCCTGCTGAGTTGGGACCATTTGCTGTGTCCTCGGATGGCAGCTTGGCAGCTTTTAAGACCCCAGATGCCACTCACCAATGTGGGGTGCAGAGAGCTCTCTTAGCAAAATGCTAGTTGTGCCAATTGGCCTCGATTTCCCCTAAGGGTATGGTCCCCTGCCCCCTGCCCCAGCTACTCTATCCTTGCAATATTGGGTTAAGATGGAAGGAGTACTCAAGTTATGCTGAAGTCCACTTAATGTTGTTCTTGTTTCTAATGTGTGCTATCACCACTTTCTCCCAACCAGATTTCTAGCAACTATCTAATCTAAACCCTACCCCCCTCGCCCTCCCTCCCTCCCCTGCCTTGCAGCTGTCAAAGAGTCTTTTCTTCTATACACAAGTCTGTTTTTGAGATCTTATTGTAGAGGTCTCATACAGTATTTGTCCCTTTGTCGCTGACTACTTTCACTCAACATAATGTCTTCCAGTTGAAACCAGGTTAGGAGATGTTTCATGGCCAACTGATTTTTGTACATTTGTCGTGTGTTTTGATAATCTGCAGAACTCTTCTTTTAGTTCCAGTAGTTTTTTTGTGGATTCTTTATGGATTCCCGGGTTGCATAGTTGTTAAATGCTACAGCTGCTAACCAAAATTTCTGTGGTTCAAATCCACCAGGTATTCCTTGGAAACTCTTAGGGCAGTTCTACTCTGTTCTATATAGTCACTATGAGTCAGAATTGACTCAATAGCAATTTTTTTTTTGTTGTTGATGTTGTTTGTTTTTGGCTTATGGTTTTCTTGGCATAGCAACATGTCATCTGCAAATCAAGGCACTTTTTTACTTCTTCTTTACCAGTTTTGGATGACTTTTACTTCTTCATGTTCCCTGACTGCTCTGTCTAGAACCTCCAGTACAATGTTGAATAAGAGTGGTGACAATGGGCATCCTTGGTTGGTTCCTCTTCTTAAGGGGGGAGATTTCAGACCCTCTCTACTTTGGAAGATGTTAGCTGTTGGCTTTGCAGAGACATCCCTTATTCTGTTGAGAAATTTCCCTTCTATTCCTATTTTGCAGAGAGGTTTTAACATGAATGGGTTTTAGACTTTCTCAAATGCTTTTCTTCATCAATTGATAAAATCAAGTGGTTCTTTTGCTTTATTTATGTGGTTGATTAGGGCTGGGCTACATTAATTATCTAATGTTCAGCTATCCCTGCATCCATAGTATAAATCCCACTAGGTCATGGTGAGTTATTTTTTTGACATGTATTGAATTCTACTGGCTACTATTTTGTTGGGGAGTTTCACATCTAATTTCATGAGAGACAGTGGTCTCTAATTCTCATTTTTGTGCTATCTTTACCCAAATTTGATATAAGGGTTATGCTGGCTTCATAGAATGAATTTGGGAGTATTCCATCTTTTTCTATAATCTTGAATATCTTTAGTAACGGTGGTGTTAACTTTTCTGTAAAAGTTTGACAGAATTCTACGGTGAAGCTGTCGGGGCCAGGGCTTCTTTTAGTTGGGAGCTTTTTGGGTTTTTTTAATACTTTTTTTTTTCAGTTGTGATTGAGTGAACGTATACAATCCAATTTAAATTTGCGTGCCCACCTATCAGCAGCATCTTCAGCTCTGTGTGCCCAGTGACAGCACACTCTTCCTTTCTGTTCTATACATGTCATATCCTCTTAACACTCTCCTGTTCCTTCCTCTCCTCTCTCTCCTGTCCCTTCTAGTAAGAGGCCAGTAGTACAGCATGTGGTAGATGCATAGGGCCGTAAAATGGACACACTACACGGTCATTTTGTGTCCCTGAGTGCAATCCATTCCTGTCCAAAGAGCAGACCTTAGTAATGATTTATGGTCACAGGCAGCAGTGGGTCTAGAGTCATACTCCCAGGGTAACTCCTGGACCTTCAGACCATCAATTGTGGTCTTTTAGTGGAGTTCTTGAGATGTATCCCTCTTCTTCTTGTGTTGCCACTGGGACACGGCATTGTATGCCCCATCATGGCTGTCGTTGGTGGTGCTGGGCACCATCTGGATCTTCTGGTTACATGTTGATACAATCACCCATACCCATAGGTCCTTCTGTCTTCTGGGCTCTTTTCCCCTCCTGTATTTGTTGTCCTTGGTGGTTATCTGATCCAGCTGAGTTGGGACCATTTGGTGTACTCAGACGGCAGCTTGCTAGAATTTAAGACCCCAGACGCCAGTCACCAATATGGGGTGCAAAAGACTCTTAATAATAGGCCTCAATGTCCCTTGAGAGCATGGTCCCTGGACCCCTGCCCCTGTTACTCTAATCTTGTAATATTGGGTTAAAATTGGAAAAGTATTCAGTTTATGTCGAAGTCCAGTGAAGTTGATATTCTTTCAAATGTGTGCTGTCACTGCTTTCACCCAATCAAATTTCTATCAATTATCTAATCTATAATCAGCCCTATCCCTTCCTCCTTCCCTTCCCTTGTAGCCATGCAAGAGTCTTTTCTTCTGTACATGAATCTGTTTTTATGTCCTTGTAGTAGGAGTATCATCCAATATTTGTCCTTGTGCCACTGACTCATTTCACTCAACATGTCTTCCAGTTGAAACCAGGTTATGAGATGCTTCTTAAAATCATCATTGTTCTTTATCATTGCATAGTGTTCCACTAAGTATATGTATCATAATTTGTTTATCCATTCATCTGTTGATCCGACTCGACGGCACTTGGCTTGGCTGGTTGTTAGGCATCTGGGTTTATTCCATCTTTTTGATGTTGTAAACTGTGCTGCAATAAACATTTAGCACACTGTTTATTTATCTATTTTATTTATCTATATTCTCTCATTGCAGAATAATGTAGGCAGTTGTCAGTAGTTTTTAAATTACCTTTTCAATCTCTTTTTTTTGTGATAGGTTTATTTAGTTGTTTTCCTTCTGTTTCTGCTGGTTTGGGTAGGTGATGTATATCTAGAAACTTGTTCATTTCCTCTAGGTTTTTGAATTTATTGTCTATATGTTTATGTATCTATTTATGTGACTGCCCTTGCTTCTTTAAGATATATTCCAAGCACTGGGATTACCGGTACAAATGACATACCTATTTCCAGCTTTTTAAGGAAGTGCCAGATTGCTTGCCAAAGAGGTTTTACCATTTTGCAATCCCACCAGCAGTGTAGGACAGTTCCAATTTCTCCACAGCCTCTCCAGCATTTCTTGTTTTGTGTTTTTTGGATCATGGCCAACCTTGTTGGGGTGAAATGGTATCTCATTGTAGTTTTGATTTGGATTTCTTTAATAGTTAATGATAGTGAGCATTTCCACATGTGCGTTTTCACTGCCTGGATGTCCTCTTTAGTGAAGTGTCTATCCATCTCCTTTGCCCATAGCTTAATTGGGTAATTTACCTTTTTCTTGCTGATATTTTGCAGTACCTTGTAGATTATGGAGATCAGATGTTGATCTGACATAGAGTCGCCAAACATTTTTTTCCATTCCGTGGGTGGTCTTTTAGTTCTTTTGATAAAGTCTTAAAATGAGCAAAAGTGTTTGATTCTTAGTAGTTTCCCTTCATCTATTTTCTGTTGATCAAACTTTGTCAGATTTGGAAGTCTGTCTAAGTTGGGTATTAAAACTCCCATTATTGACCTTATTTTTTCTTGTACAATCTTTATCATTTTAGGTTTAATACTCTGGTCTTTAGTCTAATTTGAGTTGGTTTTTGTGTAAGGTGTGAGATATGAGTCTTGTTTCAATGTTTTGCAGATGGATATCCAATTTCGTCAACACCATTTGTTAAAGAGACTATTTTTACCCCAGTGTAGAATCTTAGGGCCTTTGTCAAATATCAGTAGGAGGATGGTTCCTTCTCTAGGGTCTCAACTCTGTTCCATTGGTCTGTGTGTCTCTTTTTGTATCAGTACCAGGTTGTTTTGAGTACTGTGGCAGTGTAATAGGTTCTAAAGTCGTGTAGTGAGAGGCCTCCCACGGTGTTCTTCTTCAGCAGTGCTTTGCTTATCCAGGGTTTCTTCCCTTTCCAAACAAAGTTGGTGATTTTTTTTCTCCGTTTCATTAAAAAATGTCACTGGAATTTGTACTGTGATTGCATTATATATGTGGATTGCTTTGGGTAAAATACACATTTTCACAATGTTAACTCTTCCTATCTGTGAGCAAGGTAGGTTTTTCCATTTATGGAAAAGTTTCTAGCTGTAAGGTCTTGTAGTTCTCTTTGTATAGGTATCTTATTTCTCTTGTTAG
This sequence comes from Heterohyrax brucei, assembly GCA_028571685.1. Lineage (NCBI taxonomy): Eukaryota > Metazoa > Chordata > Mammalia > Hyracoidea > Procaviidae > Heterohyrax > Heterohyrax brucei. Next base: position 166,428,714 of record CM053140.1, read on the forward strand.
ATTTATTCTTAGGTATTTTATCTTCTTGGGGGCTACAGAAAATGGTATTGATTTGGTGATTTCCTCTTTAATGATCTCTTTATTGGTATAAAGGAATACTACTGATTCACGTACGTTTATTTTATATCCTGATACTTTGCTGAACTCTTCTATTAGTTTGAGTCATTTACTTATGTATTCTTTAGGATTCTCTGCCTATATAATAATATCATCTGTAAATAGGGAGATTTTTAGTTCTTCTTTACCGATGCAGATGCTCTTTATTTTTTCATGTTGTCTGATTGCTCTGGTTAGAACTTCTAGTACAATGTTGAATAAAAGCGGTGAGAGTGGGTATCCTTGTCTAGTTCCCATTCTCAAGGGGAGTTTTTTCAGTCTCTCTCATTGCAGGATAATGTAGGCAGTTGTCAGGAGTTTTTAAATTACCTTTTCAAGATCTTTTTTTGTGATAGGTTTATTTAGTTGTTTTCCTTCTGTTTCTGCGAGTTTGGGTAAGTGATGTATATCTAGAAACTTGTTCATTTCCTCTAGGTTTTTGAATTTATTAAGAAGACAAACTTTTTTATGTTTTATTGTGATTCTTTTAATTTTGGTTGGGTCTGTTACGATATTGTCTGTCACATTTCTTGTTTGAGTTATTTGCCTCCTCCCCAGTTTTTCTTTTGTCAGTTTGGCCAATGTTTATCAATTTTGATCTTTTCAAAAAACTAGCTTTTGGTCTTGTTAACGCTCAATCATTTTCCTATCCTAAAAGTCATTTAGTTTTCTCTAATTTTTATTATTTGCTTTCCTCTGGTGCGCAGGCCTTGCCATTACTGGTCTCTTTTCACTTGTTCAAGTTGTGGAGTTAGTCTTTTATGTGAATCCTTTCTTCTTTTTGGCTGTGTACATTTTGCTTTTGCTGTGTCCCATAGTTCTGGTAGGATTTGTGTTCATTCTCATTTGATTCTGGGCATTTCTTTATTCTATCCTTAATTTCTTCTATAACCCAGTCATTTCCATGTGTTTGATTTTTTTCCCCTTCTTTTTTCTGTTATTGATTTCTACTTTTATGGCTTTATGGTCTGAAAAGATGTTTTGTAATATTGCAATACTTTGAATTTTGTGAAGAATTGCTTTATAGCCTAGTATGTGGTCAATTCTGAAGAATATTCCCTGTGCACTGGAAAAGAAAGTATATTTGACTGCTGTTAGGTAGAGTGTTTTGTATATGTCTATGAGATCAAGTCAGTTGACTGTGGTATTTAGATCTTTGTGTCTTTGCTGAGCTTTTTTCTAGGTGTTCTGTCCTCCACTGCAACAGATGTGTTGAAGTCTTCTACTATTACTGTGGAGCTATTTCTCTCTTCAATACATTTAGTGTTTGTTTTATTTATTTTGGAGCCCTGTTGCTGGGTGTGTAGATATTTAATATGGTTATGTCCTCCCAGAGCATTGATCCTTTATTCATTATGTAATGTCTTCCCTTATGCTATGTAGTGGATTTTATTTTAAAGTCTATTTTATCAGAGATTAATATTGTCATTCTCACTCTTTTTTGAATGTTGTTAGCTTGATATATGTTATTTTCCATCCTTTGAGTATTAGTTTGTCAGTGTCTTCAAGTCTAAGTTGTGTTTCCTGTAGGGAACACATATAGATGGGTCATGGGCTTTTTGGCTGTTGTTTGTTAGTTTAATCAAATCTGCCACTCTCTATCTCTTTAATGGTGCATTTAGTCCATTTACATTCAGCATGATTATTCATAGATATGAGTCTTGTGCTGTCATTTTGATATCTTTTTGTGTGTATTATAGACAATTCCTCTGTTCCATTTGATTTCCTGTGCTGAGTCTTTTTTCTTTGTATGTTTTCTTTGCATCTTTTTCGATGTTGGTGGTTTTGTATTTGCTGAGACTTCACATTTTTCTTGTTTTTTATTGTGATGTGCAGGATTGATAATTTCCTTTGTGGTTACCTAAGTATTTACCCTATTTTTCTAAATTTAAACTAGTCATTAATTTCTTTCTATAGCCTTGACTTCCTCTCCATATCAAAGATCAATGACTATATTTTATTTTGCATCCCTCTTTTTTGTTATAACGTTCACAAAGTGACATCTCTGTTTGCCTATGTTCAGTGTTTTGCCTATGACTTATTTTTGTGACTACCCTATGTGGATTGATACCCAGTGGTTCTGTTCTATGTTTTGATCTTGTGTTGTTACCTGCTGTTATTGATTTTCTGACAAAAGGACTCTCTTTAGTGTCTCTTGTAATCTTGGTTTGGTTTTCACAAATAAACTAAATTTCTGTTTATCTAGAAGTGTTCTAACTTTGCCATCATATCTAAGAGACAATTTTGGTGGGTACATGATTCTTGGCTGGTGATTATTTGCCTTCAAGGCTTTCTGTGTGTAATCTCATTTCCATCTTGCCTACATAGCTTCTACTGAGTAGTCTGAGATTATTGATTCTTCTTTGTAGGTTATTTCAGTTTATCCTTAGCCACTTTTAAATGTGTCTGTTTATACTTAGTTTTGGCAAGTGTGATTGTAATATGTCTTGGTGTGTTTCTTTTGGCATCTACCTTGTGTGTTTAATGAGCATTTTCAATGGGTACTTTCTCATCTTTCATGATATCAGCAAAGTTTTCTATCAGAAAATCCTTAGTAATTCTCTCTGTATTTTCAATTATTTCCACTGTTCTGGTACCTCAATCACTTGCAGATTATTTATTTTCATAGAGGCCCACACAATTCTTAGTGTTTCTTGATTTTTTTTAATTTTTTCATCTGATTTTTCCTCAGATATGTCAAGTACTTTATCTTCAGTCTCACTAATTTTACCTTCCATCGCCTCCATTCTGCACCTTTGACTTTTTGTTGAGTTGTCTAATTCTGTAATTTTATTATTAGTTTTCTGAATTTCTAATTCTTGCTGCTCACCTCTTTCTTGCAGCTGTGCAATTTGTCATAATGCTCTGCTGCATTTTTCCTCATCTGCATCCTAACATCTTAAGAGTTATAAGTATTAATCTTTCATGTTCTAGCTCCGAAATTCCAGGAAGTTCTCTTCCTGTGGAAAATTTGATTCTTGTTATGGGAGCTGTCTGAAACATTGTGGTCTGTCCCTTTAACTGCTTTGATATGGACTGTTGTTTTCAAGCCATCAGTAAACTGTATTTATATATTTTATGTTTACCTACTATGTTCTAGCTTCTTGTTTTGAAGTGTCCAGTTTACTTCTCTTATATGGATTTAGCTCAGACATCCAGGTAGTCAGTCACCAAATGTGTGGTGCAGGCTCTTGCCTACCGCCCTAGGTGGGCAGGGGTGATTGGTATAGGCACAGATATCTGACTGCGGGTGCTAAGAAAGGCATGGGTGGGTTGGCTAAAAGTCATCCTTGAGTGTCTGTGAGGATGGCATATACCCTTCTGTTTGAATCTAGGTGAAGGAACAGTTTCTTCCCTGATTTTCTGGCTTAGGGGAATCAGCGGAATTTTTTCCTTTGTTTCCTGAGTTTGTTAAGTAATTCTCTCTCTGAGTCTTGCAGAACAGCTCAGGGTGAGCTTAAGAAGTCCTACTTCCAGCTCACTTAATGTTGTCAGACTTTAGCACTGGGCACAATGCAGAGAAGGGAGAGAAAAGTGCTGGAAGCAGGGAGACAGGGCCATGTCATTGAAAAGGTTCAGATTCACATGCCTGGTTACATGCAAAGACTTAACATTTGATGATCTGGTGCTGGCTGTCACTGGTTTGGAAGGCTTGAGTGGATTTTCCAGACAATTACTCATGCTGAGGAGTGTGCCCACCAACTTCCGTGCTTGGCCCACCATGCAGTGCTGCAGCTGTTTCCTAGCAGGTCAGGTATGTGGAGTCCTCTGTATTTCTGGCGCTACACTCCCTTCCCCATTGCTCAGTCTAATTTCTCAACTTCCCCTTGGATGTTCAGGGCTGCTAGGATGCCGTATGTACTGGATTCATTTGTTCCTTTGGGCCTTTGTTGTTAGAGAGGTCACAGGAAACATTCGTCTGCTCTGCCATCTTGGCCCCACCTCAATACATTTTGCCATCCTACCTGTCTAAGGCTAGGTATAGGATGTAAAGATGTATAAAAACCCATTGCCATTGAGTAGATTCTGACTCATAGCAACCCTATAAGACAGAGTATAACTGCCAGGTAGAGTTTCCATAGAGGGCCTGGTAGATTCAAACTGCTGACCTTTCAGTTAGCAGCCATAGCTCTTAACTACTAAGCCACTGAAAGAACTCCCAACAGGGGAGACCCCTCCTCAAGTCACAGGTGACGGCATAACCCCAATCAGTCGCGAAGTCTGCAGCTTGATGCAACAGCAAGAGGTTTTTATTCCAGCGCGCTGGGGCTCAATCCATACTCTTGTCAGAGTAGAGGGAATGGGCCCCGAACAAGAAAAGTACAGAGTATATAAAGGCAGGGTCTTACATTCTTGGGGGAGGTGGGGTTGGGGAAGGTTCCGCGTGGGGTTGGTTTGTATTAGCTCAGGGCTAAGGCGGATATTTCGGGTGCATTTACTTCCTGGTATTTCTGAAACTAGCCTTTTGGGGTAAGTTCCTTCTTGTTATTCCCGAAACCAGCCTTTTTGGGTAAGTTCCTAGAACTCTGAAGGGGGATTGGTTCTATATTGTCCTATTGTTTCTAAAACTAGTTCTTGTGGTTAGGGAAGTGGCCCTTCTCGTTTTCGTTCAACAGTCAGGAATGTATGGGCTGAGTGCTCCGGGGGGTAACTAGAGGAAAGTTGTAAAAAGATCTTTTTCCTTACAACAAATTTTTCCCTAACACCACCAGGTTGTCCAAAGACATACAATAACAGGAAAATAAATAAATAAATAAGCTAAGAGGGTAATTTGTCAATTTACTAAATCAGTTTACTTATTCAGTATAGACAATTGAGGTTAAATTCTTACTTTTTCATGAAGAGCAGGAGAGCTGAATATTTTCTCCATGAACTTCTTGGGTAGTTACCGAAATATACCACTTCCCATTGTCTAAAATCACTGATTGAAGACTTGGGGAAGCCTAAGATTGTGGTTATCCACTTGATGCTCAAAACACCTAGGTAATCATGTAGTAAAGGAGTATTGATGGTTCAGTGGTAGAATTCTCACCTTCCATGTAGGAGACTTGGGTTCTGTTCCTGACCAGTGACCTGATTCATGCCAAGCCATTACTTGCCTGTCAGTGGAAGTTTGCATGTTACTGTAACACTCAACAGGTTTCAGTGGAACTTCCACACTAAGGTGGATGCTAGGAAAAAAGGCCTAGTGATCTACTGAAAAATAAGTCAATGAAAACCCTATGGTTCACAACATTCTGATCTGCAATCATTCACGGAGATGGCATGGGACCAGGCAGCTTTCCATTCTGTTGAATCACTCTGAGTCAAAAGCAGACTCTGTAACAGCTAACCACCACAACAAATCATCTGGTTAAATAGCTATTCTTTTTAGGTTATTTTCCATCCATCTTCATTTGGGTAGTCAGAGACAGCCTGAGATGCAACCCATAATACTGGGAACAAAAAGTTTTAAACTTTTGTTCATTTGATTTATGTCATGCTCCTAGGTCAAAACTATGTGTTTGTCACTACTTAGCACTACTTAGTTATCATTTATTCATTCTTGTTCATGGGAATCCAAACAGGCATTATTTTCTATTTGGGTCTTGGTTGTTTAGATCAGTCCTGCCCATTTGGTAGCTACTAATCTTATGGAGCTAAGTTAAACTTAATTAAAATGAAATAAAATTCAAATCTCAGTTGCACATTTGAAATAGTCAGTCACCATAAATGGTTAGTGGTAGCTATATTGGACAGAGCAAATTTATAGATTTCTGCCACTACAGAAAGTTCCATTGGACAACACTTTTCTAGAGCAAAGATCAGAACTTGCACATGCTGGAGAAGTACATACTACAACCAATCATACAATTATATATAAAACTCCTGATTCTCAAGTATCCCTAGGAGTACAGCTGTTAAGCGCTTGGTTAGTAGTTTAAAGATACCTAGTGACTCCGCAGGAGAAAGATCTGGCAATCTACTTCCATAAAAATTAAAACCCATTGTCATCCAGCAGATTCTGACACATACAGACCCTACAAGACACGGTAGAACTGCCCCAAAATGTTTTAAAGGCTATATTCTTCACCAAAGCAGACTGCCACATCATTCTCTTGCAGAGCAGCTGGTGAGTTCAAACCACTGACCTTTTGATTGGCAGCCAAGTGCTTTCACCATAGTGCTAACCAGGGCTCCCTTGTCTGTAAAGTACACAGCCTAGGAAACCCTGTTCTACTCTGTCACATGGGGTTGCTATGTATCAGAATACACTCAAGACAACTAACAATGCTACAGTTTCAATGACAGTGACTTGTGGGATGAGACTACTGTAGCCGGACATCAAAAAGGGGGTGGCTTGCAGCCCTTCTCAGAGTGTGAAATGTCTGTGTGTGGTCATGAGAGAGAATGAGCTAAGTCTCTGGAGAAACGGCAGGTGCGGATAAGCCATTTCCATTTTCCACTCCTGCAACTCCCGGGACCTGGAGCCCAGACCTGCTGCCAAGGCGCACTTGTATGGAAGCCCAAACCCAAGTGTGTTTTGGATTAATTTTCTGGCGGTTATTTCTTTGCAAAATGTACCGTGTGCCTTTGATTAAAGACTTTCTTTTTGCCATGAATTTCAATGAATTTCTGAACTTAGTAGTGTTTTCTACCAGCCATGACATCTAGAATAGGCACTTATGACAAGAAATAATTCTTCAGACTGCAAAGCTTGTAACCAACCAACCAAACCAGAGCCCCATAGTGGGCATCTTTAAGAGAATGCCATTGGCTCACCATTATTGGTAGGCAGCAAGTAAGCCCATTTAAGACTGATGAAAGGTCACTAAGATTCTTCAGTGTTTGCTCATTAGCCACTTTAACCTGGTGAAAACAGGAGAGCAATAAACCACTGAACATATCCTTTTCTCTGCTGTATCTCCCTAGCATGTGATGGGAGGAAAAACTTTTTTTAAAGGCAACAGTGTGCTTGAATTGGTAAGGCAGAAGTTGAAAGAAGATGCGCATCTAGTCCATTTTGTCTCTTTGGCAAAATTTCCTTTCTGATGTTATTCCCACAAGTAGGAAACCCAAAAGGGGTAGTGTTGTACTATGGCTGAACAGCACACAATAATGGGACTAATTGGCATTAAAAGTGATTAACATAATTGAGCCCAAGCCCATATGTTTTTTCACAAAATGAATGAAAACCAACCCTAGAACTAAAATGACCATGGGAAAACCTTGTAATCCATCCTGATACTTCAAATAACCCCTGATAAATCAGTGTCCAACACAGCCTATAACACTTCCAAGAAAGAGAACCAGAAGGGTGTATTAAAGACTGTAAAAGGAAGTTAAAAAAGTGTTCGCAACCTCTTTTGGGTTTTAACAACACTTGTCTCCAACTTAAGTAAACTAGTTTTGTAATGTGACTTTGTAGATCATGTATCTTTAAATTACCATGGCTCTATATCAAGAAATTTAAGAACAATGATATGAATAGGTATGCATACCTATGTTCATTGTAGCATCATTTACAATAACAAAAAGATGGAAACGACCTAAGTGTCCTTCAGTGGATGAATAGACAAACCAATTGTGATATACACACACTATGGATTACTACACACCTATAATAAATAATGGGTAAAATGTAGTGTGGCTGAATCTAGAAGACATTATACTGAGGAAAATGAATCTAGAAGACATTATACGGAGTAAAATAAATCAATCACAAAAGGGCAAATATTGTATGCCAAGCCAAGTGCCATCGAGTCAGTCACACTATTATAAAAAATCAAGGATAGATACACATGTAGAAAGTGACCTTCTTTGATGGTTACCTGGGATGGGAGGGGGAAGGAGGGGAATCAAATTCTAGACAGTCAACACTTGTTGTCTTTGGTGATGGGCAAGGCAATACCAAATTTGGATGAAGACTACAGAGCTGTAAATGAAGACATTGAGAAGTGCACAAGAAAAAGGGACAACTTCACTAAATGCTATAACATATACAATTTTGCAACAACAGTTAAAACAACAAAAAAATATATGTGTGGTTACATAGGCATATGAATAGATACATGTGCATGGAAAGCCTATGTGAGTGTATGCGTGTGCACGTGCAGGTGTATCTTTAGGCATATGTATATGTATGTTTGAGTGTGTTACATGTATATCCACATATATATATAACACATACATAATAAAGTCACAGAGACTTCCTAGATATATCCAAACAATTCATGGGATTGGTGTACTGGGTTGAAAGGTTTAGAGGCATAGTCTGGTGGAATAGCTAGTCTACTGCATAAAATAGTTCATAAAGTTAATATTGTGCACTCCAGTGCAGATGCCAGTAGCATCCGAGGTCTTAAAAGCCTATGAGTAGCCATCTAAGACATAACTGTTAGTCATTACTCACTGTTATCAAAAGAGAATGAAGGCAACAAAAGACTGAAAGAAGAAACTAGTTACTACAGTCTCTTCTAATCTGAGACCAGAAGAACTAGACGGTGCCTGGCTACCACTATCGACCATTCTCACCAGGGATACACTAGAAGTTTCCAGATAAAATACAAGAAAAATATTTTCATTTGTTTTGTGAAAAACCATATGGGTTTGGGCTCAAATTCCCTCGCCCCCCAAAAGATATATATATATAGCCAACCTACTGGACCTATAGACTAGAGGAACCCCTTAGACTACCACCCTAAAATACACTTTGAATTTGGGACTAAAGCTACTCTTAGCAGTTACCTTTTCGACAAAGAATAGACTGACTTATAAAATAAACTATAACACCTGTCAGTGTTGTGCTCCCTTAAACAACCAAGTGGATGAGACTAAACTCTCAACATTTACCTGAAAGCAATGATGAGGCAACAAGGAAGCAAAGGAAATAGAACAAACAGAATGGAAGTACTGAGAACCCTGACACATTGCAAAAATCATAACCAGCTTCATGCAATGATTTGTATAAAAATTGTTAAATGAGAACCTAATTTGCTGTGCAAAATTTCACCTAAAGTATAATAAAATGTTTAAAAAAATAAATAATAAATGTGATAGGAAAAAATTCACCATGGCTCATATATCTCTCTTGTTCCAGTTGTTTCCTGGTGTCTCTCTCATTGAAATGGTTTCAATTAGAGCCTGGAAACGATTTTTACAGAACTCTTGCACAGTGCTTGCCAACATACGGATTGGTTTTAAACACTGCTATTTCTCATCCAAAAAATGAATCTCCCCTTCCCACTCTTGAGTTAGAAGAGATTATTCTCAGGCAGGCGGTTAGCTGATCTTTAATGTCAAAGAAACTTAATTTGCAAACTCGTTAGAAACTCTTTAGTAAAAGCTTCCTAGTAAAACGGATGATCAATATTGGTAAGCTCCTCATTTACATATTAATTAGTCTCCATTCTCAACTAATTAAAACTGCACTGCCTGTTTGAGGACTTTCTTCTAGACTGCTGGCCTTGTTTCTACTTACAAGCCTGTATTTCAGCTAAAATAAGGCTTCATGATTTTATCTAGCTTTTCTTAAGGTATTAATTTTTTTTTATTTTTGACACTAGGAAAACTCAAGATTGTAGAATAATCTTTCTTCCCCCCAAACCAAAATGCTCATATATTTAATACTGAATCAGTCTCCTAACGTGCAATCACAAAAACTGAAGAAGAAACCAGAATTTTCCCGACACCGGTTCCATTGTACAGATCATGGTGAAATACATTTATTAGCTCAGCTAAGGTGTGCAAAGAGTTAAGTGTTTGACTACTAACCAAAAGAATAGGGGTTTGAATGCACCTAGAGATGCTGCAGAAGGTCTGCTTCCAAAAGATCACAGCCCTTGAGAACCCTATAAAGAGCAATTCTAGTCTGAAACACATGGGGTCTTCACGAGTCAGAAATGACTCCAGAGCAAGTGGTTCAGTCCAACAGTTTGTTTGATTTTTTTCTTATTGTGATTAAGTGGAAGTGTACAACCCCAACTAATTTTGCATGTCTGCCTATCTGCAGCTCCTTCTGCTCTCCTTGCCCTGTGACAGCACACTCCTCCTTATCATTCTGTGCTTGTTATCTCCCCTTAACAACTTCCCATCCCCTCCTCTCCACTCTCTTCTCTCCCATCTAGAAAGGGACCAGTAGGACAGCCTTCTAGACGTCCATAGAACCATAAAGTACACACACCATTTGGTCACATTGTGTCCCTAATTCCAATCCATTTTTGTCCAAAGAATTGACCACAGTCGTGTTTTCTGGACAGGGGCAACAACAGATCTAGGGTCCCTGTTCCCAGGGTATCCTCAAGGCCATTGGACCATCCGTTGTGGTCTTTTAGTAGAGTTCTTAAGCTGCACCCCTCTTTTTGTTGTGTTGCCACAGGGACTCAACACCATGTACCCCATCATGGCTGTCTTTGGTAGTGGCCAGGCACCATCTGGTTCTTCTGGTCACATGTTGATACAGTCTCCCATTCACATGGGTCTTCTGTCCCCCTGGACTCCTTTTTTCTTGTATCTTTGGTGTTCTTGGTCATCATCTGTTCCAGATGAGTTGGGATAATTTGTTATACCTTAGATGGCACCTTGTTAGCTTTAAGACACCAGATGCCACTCAACAATATTGGGTGCCGAAGACTTGAACAACTGGCTAGTTACGCCAGTTGACCTCGATGCCCCCAAGAACAGGGTCCCCAGACTTCCTCCTCACCTCCCTGCTACTCTGTCCTTGCAATATTGGACTGAGATTAGAAGAGCTTTCAGTTTATGATGAACTCCAATTAAGTTGATCTACTTTCTGCTGTGTGCTGTCACTGCTGTCACCTAGCCAAATTTCTATCAACTACTTAATCTGTGGCCAACCTTCTCCCTCCCTCCCCACCCTCATAGCTGTCAAAGAGTCTTTTCTTCTGTACGTAAGTCTATTTTTCAGTCCTTATGGTGGAGGTCTCATACAATATTTGTCCTTTTGTCATTGACTAATTTCACTCAACAGAATGTCTTCCAATTGAAACCAGGTTACGAGATGCTTCCTAAAATCGTTATTGTTCTTATCATTGCATAGTGTTCCATTGGGTGTATGTACTGCAGTTTGTTTATCCGTTCATCTGTTGATGGACATCTAGGTTGATTCCATCTTTTTGCTATTGTGGACAGTGCTACAATAAACACTCGTGTGCATGTATCTGTTTGTGTGACAACCTTAATTTCTGCAGGATATATTACAAGCAGTAGGATTACTGCATCAGATGGTATATCTATTTCCAGCTTTTTAAGGAAGTACCAGGTTGCTTTCCAAAGAGGTTGTACCATTTTGCAGTCCCACCAGCAGTGTAGGACAATTCTGATCTCTCCACAGCCTTTCCAGCATTTGTTGTTTTGTTTTTTGTATCATGGCCAATGTTGCTGGAGTGAGATGGTATCTCGTTGTAGCTAATGATGATGAACATTTCCTCATGTGTCTTTTGGATGTTTGGATGTCCTCTTTGGTGAAGTGTCTGTCGATCTCCTTTGCCCATCACATAATCAGGTTATTTACAATTTATCTGTTGATATTTTGCAGTCCGTTGTAAATTATGGAGATCAGATGTCAGTCCAACATGTAGTTGCCAGATATTTTTTCCTATTTCAAAGGTGGTCTTTTAACTCTTTTGATAAAGTCTTTGGATGAGCAAAAGTTTTTGATTCTTAGTAGTTCCCATTTATCTGTCTTCCGTTGTTTGTGCTTTCTCAGATTTTGAAGTCTTTCTAAGTTGTTTATTAGAACTTCCTTTGTTGAGCCTATATTTTCTTGGATGATCTTTATTGTTTTAGGTTCGATATTTGGGTCTTTGATCCATTTTGAGTTAGTTTTTGTGTAAGGTGTGAGACATGGGCCCTTTCAGTTTTTTGCAGATGGATATCCAATTTTGCCAACAGTGCATTTGTTAAGGAGACTGCTTTTACCCCAGTTTACAATCTTAGGGCCTTTGTCAAACATCAGCTGTTCACATGAGGATGGTATCATCTCTGGGGTCTCGACTCTTGTTCTGTTCATCTTCATATCTCTTTTTGTACTAGTACCAGGCTGTTTTGAATACTGTGGCAATGTAATAGTTTCTAAGATTGTGTAGTGTGAGGCCTCCCACAGTGTTCCTCTTCTTCATAGTGCTTTATTTATCCGGGGTTTCTTACCTTTCTGAACAAAGTTGGTGATTTGTTTCTCCATCTCATTAAAAAATGGCACTGGAATGTGTACTGGGATTGCATTGTATATGTGGATCACTTTGGGTAAAATAAACATTTTTACAATGTTAAGTCTTCCTAAGGTTTCTCTGCTTATGTAAGTCTCTTTTGGTTTCTTGCAGTGGGTCTTGTAGTTCTCTCTGTATAGATCTCTTGTTTCTCTAGTTAGATTTATTCCTAGGTATTTTATCTTCTTGGGGGCTATAGTAAATGGTATTGATTTGGTGATTTTTAATTTGATGATCTCTTTGTAAGTATAAAGGAATCCTACTGATTTACCTATGTCTATCTCATATCATGACATTTTGCTGAACTCTTCTGTTAGTTCCGTTAGCTTACTTATGGATTCTTTCAGGTTCTCTACATATACAATCATATCATCTGCACATAGGGAGATTTTTACTTCTTTGCTGACACAGATTCACTTTATTTCTTTGTCTTGTCTAATTACTCTGGCTAGACCCTCTAGTACAATGTTGAATAGAACCTAATGAGAATGGGCATCCTTGCCTAGTTCACATTGTCTAGTTTTGTTCTCTCTCCCTTCAGGATGATGTAGACAGTTGGCTTGGCATAGGTGCCCCTTATTGCATTCAGGAATTTCCCCTCTATTCCTATTTTGCTGAAAGATTTTAGAATGAAGCGGTGTTTGACTTGGTCAAATGCCTTTTCTGCATCAGTTGACAAAATCAGGTGATTCTTATCCTTTGTGCTATTTATATGGTTTGATAAAATTAATTATTTTTCTGATGTTGAACCAGCCCTCCACCTCAGGGTAGGTTATTCCATGTCCCAGCTGACCAAGATGGTATCCTGCCCAAGCTGCCCTTCCCACCATGAAACAGTAGAATCTATGGTGCCGCTGAAAAATGAGAGAGTGTAGGGGCAGTGGTGCTCTCAGTCAGTAGCCAGGCTTCCAAAATGTGGGAATCTCAAGCACAGTCCCTCTGCTGTGCTATATGCTGTTTACCTAAGCACTGCTGTTTGGCATATTATCCCAGTCTTGTCTCCTGGATAACAAAAAAGACATTAGTTTCTATAGTACTCCCAAATGGTGAGTCTACAGAAAAAAGACTCAGTGTGCTGCTGCCCAATGTTAGACAGAGGTAGTTTCCCTGTTACTGGTGCCCAGTTCAATCTCACAACCCTATGCCAGATCCTAGGGCTTCCTGGATGTCTACGTTGCTCCACTGCCCAGGCCTTATATCTCAGAGGGAATCAAGGAGACTTGTGTCTATTCAGCCATCTTAACCTTGCCCCCAGATTTTTGTTTTCTTGATGTTGAGGTGCAGTCTATATTGAAGGTGGTGGTCCTTGATCTTCATCAGTTAGTGTTTCACATCTTCTTCACTTCCAGCAAGTAGGGTGGTGTCGTCTGCATGAAGCAAGTTGTTAATGAGTCATCCTCCAATCCTGATGCCTCATTCTTCTTCATATAATCCAGTTTCTTGGATTATCTGCTGAGCACACAAATTAAAAGGGTATAGTGAAAGGATATAACCCTAATGCACATCTTTCCTGACTTTAAACCACACAGTTTCTTTCCCCTTGTTCTGTTTGCACAACTGTCTCTTGATCCATATACAGATTCTTTAAGAGCACAGTTAGGTGTTCTGGAACACAATGGCTAACACAATGTTAGCCATAATTTATTATGATCCACACAGATGAATGCATTTGCATAGTCAACGAAACACAAGTAAACATCTTTCTGCTATTCTCTGCTTTCAGCCAAGATCCATCTAACATCAGAAATGATATCCCTGGTTCCACATCCTCTTCTGGATCCAGCCTGAATTTCTGGCAGCTCCTTGTCAATATACTGTTGCAGTCACTTTTGAATGATCTTGAGAAAATTTTACTTGATTGTGATATTAATGGTATTTTTCAGTAATTTCTACATTCAATTGGATCACGTTTCTTTGGAATGGGCATAAATAAAGACCTCTTCCAGTCAGTTGGTCAGGTAGTAGCTTTCCAAGTCCCCTGATAAGTGAGCACTTCCAGCACCGCATCTGTTCACTGAAATACCTCAACTTACATTCCATCAATTCCTGGAACCTTGTTTTTCATCAATGCCTTGAGTGCAGCTTTGACTTCTTCCTTCAGTACTGTTGGTTCCTGATCATATGCTATCTCTTCAAATGGCTGAACATCGAGCAATTCTTTCTGGTATAATGACTCTGTGTATTCCTTCCAACTCCTTGAGTTGTTTATTAGTTTCCCTGTAGAATCCTTCACCATTGCAACTTGAGGCCTCAAAATTACATTAGTTCCTGTAAGTGAGTGAATCGACCAAATTGCTGGAGTTCTGTCTTATCCACAAACATGGAAAATAAATGTTTGAATGTCTGTGTGAGGTAGTTTGCTGACATTCCTTCCTCAAGGTGAGTAGATACCACTGCTAGTTTCTTCCATAGCACCCAGATCTCCAGTACTATAATTACATACCTCTATTGAATGCTTCTCCACAGCAGAGACTGTCTTTTTCATTATCACATCCTCCAGTGCTTACCACCGTGTCTGTGATATTTGTTGTTGTTAGTAACCATGGAGTCAGCTCCAGCTCATGCACAACAAATAAAACATCACCTGCTCCATGTTACCCTCATTATTTCTGGTATGTTTGAATACATTGCAATAACTGTTGTGTATTGCCTTCCAACCTAGGGGCCTCGTCTTCTGGCACTGTCTTGAACAATATTCTGTTGTGATTTTTAAGATTTTCATTAGCTAATTTTTGGAAGTAGATTGGTAGGCCTTTCTTGCTAGTTCATTTTAGTCTGCAAGCTTCACTGAAAACTGTCCACCACTAGTGACCCTGCTGGTATTTGAATTACCAAAGACATAACTTCCAGCATTGCAGCAATATGCAAACTGCTACAGTATGACAAATCAGCCAATGAGTAAAGAGCATGTAGTATATAACCTACTGCTGTCAAATTGATCCCAACACATTATGACCTTATAGGACAGAGTAGAACTGCCCCATTGGGTTTCCAAATCTATAATCTTTACAGAAGCAGATTACTTCATCTTTTCCCTACACAGTGACTGATGAGTTCAAACTGCTGATCTTTCAGTTAGCAGCTGAATTGCTGCACCACTGTGATTCCTCCTGTAATATACCAAAACCATTGCTTTGGAGTTGATTCTGACACATAGTGGCCAGACAGAACAGAGAAGAACTGCTCCATAGGGCATCCAAAGAGCAGCTGTGAATTTGACGTGCTTTGATTAGTATCCAAGCTTTTAACCACTGCACCACCAGGGCTCCTTTAGGGATGTGAAAACAAAACCCAGTGCTGTCAAGTTGATTTTGACTCATAGCAAACCCATAGGACAGAGTAGAACTGTCACATGGTATTTCAAACAAGGACCTGACAGATTCAAATTGCTGACCTTTTGATCAGGAGCCATAGCACTTAACCACTATACCACTAAGGCTTCCTTCTGTGATATAACCAAACAAACTCATTGCCGTTAAGTTACTCTAACTCATAGCAAACCAACAGGACAGAGTAGGACTGCTTCATAGAGTTTCCAAGGAGCACCTTTTGCTTAGCAGATATAGCACTCAACCACTATACCACCAGGGTTTTCTCTGTGATATAGTAGTTGTTAATTAAACATTTGCTGAATAAACAAGTGAATACATGGATATAACAATAAATAAAACATGATTTAATTATTTATTACTGTGTAATAGCTCTGGTGGCATGGTGGTTAAGTGCTAAGGCTGCTAACCACAAGGTCGTCAGTTCAAATCCACCAGGCACTCTTTGGAAACTCTATGAGGCAGTTCTACTCTGTCTTTAGGGATCACTATGTGTGAGAATCACCTTGATGGCACTGAGTTTGGGTTTTTTTTAACAGCCCCCAAAACTTGGGAGACAAATAGTAATAATTTATTATTGCTCATGATTCTTTGAGTGGGCTAGGCAGTTCTGCTGCCTCTCCTGGGCTCATTCATGGTGCTGCATTCAGTTAGAGGATATCCACTAGACTCGGCTCAATTGGGACAGCTGGCAATCTGGGTCTCTATTTCTCTGTACGGCTTTCACTCTCAAGTTGACTGACTTCGGCTTCCTCACAGTGTTCCAATGTGAAAACACTTATCAAACTTGCATCACCTTTGCCAACGTCATACTGACCAAAGCAAATCACACGGCCAAACCCAGAATCCCTTGGGAGAGGACTACATAAGGGCATGAATACTTTGGAGGCCCTTGTTGTTGCTGTGTGTCATTGAGTCGATCGCAACTCATAGAAACTCTATAGGACAGAGTAGAACTGTCCATTAGACTTTATAAGAAGAGATCACCAGATCTTTTCTTCCACGGAGACCTTTCAGCTGGCAGCCAAACACTTAACCATGTTGCTACCAGGGATCCCTTAGGAGGCTTGTAGTGTGATAGCCAACCACAGTATTTCCTTACCTTTAAGGAGCTCTTGCTCACAGCAATGAGTATGCAACTATGTACGATGAATACTATACCAGATTTACCAACTGTTAAGGACGTGAGCATATATAGCATTAGAGTCAGATCTTAATATGAATCTTAATATGAATCACCATGAGTCAGATCCGACTCGACGGCACTTGGCTTTTTGGCTCACTTGTGTTACCTAGTATGTAACCTTGGCTAAGTTATTTAATCTCTTGAATTATTGGTGTTACAAAAATAAAGTTGGGTATAGTATCTATCTGTAGTTAATATGATAATTTGGCCTGCTCAATATTTATTACAATCTCCTTCTAATACAACTTCCTGTTGTGCAGAGGATTGAAAAGCTAAAAACTCTCTCAGATTCCCTTGTAACCAAGCTCATTGGTGGGACTTAGCTTCAGCCAATAAAACATGCATTGTGAGAAGTCATTTGAAACTGAATCAAGGAGGAAAATCAGCAATGGCCTGAAGGATGTCAACTTTTGTTGACATAAATCTAGCAACTGTAGCATAGCTCTAAGGCCGGCTGTCTTAGTGGTGGCGTCACCTTCAGATGCATAGCTTTGATGGCATGACCTCAGAATCTGAAGTAGGCACAGCTTCGCTGGTTTCCTGGCTCCTGGATTACTGTAGAGGGAACAGTTCCCTTGGTGGTCTAGCTCCGTCATGGAGTTTGGGGAACCATTCCCAAAGACCTTGTCTAAAGCCTGTTCATTCACTCTTTTTAATACTTCAGTAAAAACCAAATTCTTCTTCTACTTAACTTAGCCAGAGTAGTTTCTGCTTTCTGTACTGAACCCTGATGAAAAGATTCCTTTCCAAGATGATTGTAGGGCTTCCATAAGGCATCTTACATAAAGGTGGCTGGCATTTAGTGCTTGTTGTTGCTGTTAGGAGCCTTGGAGTTGGCCCTCAACTCACGGTGACCCATGCACAATAGATCAGACTGTTGGGATCTCTGAGGTTTTCATTGGCTGGGATCACCAGGCCTTTTTTCCTAATTCATCTTAGTCTAGAAGCTCTACTGCAACCTGTTTGGAATCACAGCAGTATGCAAGTCTCCGCTGATGGATGAGTGATAGCTGTGCTTCAAGTACATTGGCCAGGAATCAGATCTGGGTCTCCTGTGTGGAAAGTGAGGATTTGACCACTGAACCAATGCTGCCCTCAGGAAGTTCTTGGTATTAATTTTTCATCTCTTATAGTTTGGGTATTATAGCTGAATATTATGTAGATGACTTATAGGTGACTATCATATGAAATGTCCAGATGTTTTGAAAGATCCTGTGAGGTTGCTATGAGTCAGAAGTGACTCAAGGCAATAGGTATGGTTTGCTTTTTGGTTTTTGTTTTAGTTTGGTTTGGTTTGATTTTTTTTGACTCTATTAACTGGCTTGCTCTCTTTCTCTTACCAGTTCTCAGCTGGCTTGTACACACAATCTCAAAAACCTAGAGCTACATCAATATACCAACAATAGAAATAAATAGAGACAAAGAAAAAAAATAACACCTTTATTCACTTTTTTAATCAAGACTTAAAGACCTTATGTTAAGTGCCTGATCCCAGTACTGAGCAAATCATTTTACTTCCCTGGGCCTCAGTTTCCTTATTTATAAGATGAAAGAGTTATGCTACATCATTTCTAAGATTTTTTTTCCTGCTTCAAAATTTATTTTCTTTGTACAATTAAACAAATATGTCCAATGTCGATCTATACATAGTTCTAGCTTGTCTCATGATTCTAAATTTCTCTGATGGTTTGGAATTGTATGAGGAGAGCTGAGTTTGACTTTCTCAACTCAGCTAGGATAGTCTCTGCCTCTTACAAAGCATGTTTTAGTTCCATTATCAGTAACACCTTCCCGACCCAAATGGATTATGGATCCAACACTTTTAACACCCACCCTTTACATTTAAGAAAGCACTATCAGTATCATCACTAACCTTTATAAAATCTCTATCAAGTATTGCCCATTTCACATCCAGAATATCCCTATGTACAATTTTGATACGATGAAAGTAAGGCTAAGGGAAGTTAACTTGTTTGAGGTCAAAGAACTAGTAAGTGGTAGAGCTATATCTTAAAAAAGAAACCCAAATCCTGTGCCATTGAGTCAATTCTGACTCATACCAACCCTATAAGACAGAGTAGAATTGCTCCATAGAGTTTCCAAGGAGTGTCTGGCATATTTGTACTGTCAATGTTTTGGTTAAGCAGACATAGCATTTAACCACTAAGCCACTAGGGTTTCCAGAGCTAGATCTCACCTAGGTTTATTTTAACTGGAAATCCCTTTCTTAACTACTACATGAGACTGCTTTATAATGATCATGATAATTAACAATAATAATAAATGTTAGAAATAGTAGTTTTGAATAGCATTATGTAGCCAAACTTTTTGAGTATTTACTATATACCAGTGTGCTCTTTTGTTCATATTCTGAATTAATTCTCATAATTCATCACCTAAATCCTATTATAGCTCCTATTTGTTAGACAAGGAAATTGAGGTTTATTAGCCTGAAGTGTCTGATTCAAGTTCTTTTACTTGTTATTGGGGGAGCTGTGCTGTGAATCTAGGCAGTATGAAACCTGAGCCCTCTTCCAAAGCTAAGCCCATTGTCCTTGAGTTGATTCTGACTCATAGTGGACCATAGATACAGCAACCCTGTAGGCCAGAGGGTAACTGCCCCGTGGCTTTCCTAAGGCGCAGTTGGTGGAGTCAAACTGCCAATCTTTCAGTTAGCAGGCAAGCTCTTAACTACTGTGCCACCAGGGCTCCTGAGCACTCTTAGTCCTAGTTTATTGCCTCTTGTCTCCTGATAGTGATGGTACTGAGGGAAAAACCAGACTTTGCTTTAGTTTAGGGAAAAAGTGAGTATTTTACATACTTAAGAACGAAATCATTAACAAAGTACTTGTGGCACTGATTATGCCTGTGAGTGTGCTATGGCACCATGACCAAGTACCCAGTGTAGAGACTTGTGAGCACAAACAGAAAGAGTAGATGGAACAGACGTGTGGGTATGAGAAAACTGAGAGTGTAAGTATAGACAGCACACTCAAATTGGTGTTTGAGGATCATAAATCCCCCTCCCCGAACAAAACCACTGCTGCTGAATTGATTCCATCTCCTAGCAACCTATAGGACACAGTAGAACTGCACCATAGAGTTTCTAAGGAGCACCTGGTGGATTTGAACTGCTGACCTTTTGGTTAGCAGATATAACACTTAACTACTACACTACCAGCATTCTTGAGGGTCATAGTGATCTCTTTTATCTTCTTCCCAGAGCTATAGTTTCTCACTTTGTTTCCCTTTAAGGCTGACACTGATGACAGAGAACCACTTAATATCTCTCCTTAAAGCATGATTTTTAGTGGTATGTTGACATGTGTTTAAAACTTACATTTTGGGAGAAAAGTATGTTCATTTCAAAATCTGAATCAACCTTATAAATGAACAAGGTGCCATGAGTCAGATCCGACTTGACGGCACTTGGCTTGGCTGACCTGCTAAAATTAATGAGGAAAAAATTGTAAACCCAAGCAATTAATTATTAAATGCCCAACAGCCAAATATAGTACCTGTAGGCAGAGGCTCTTGCCTTTGAGGAAGTAAAAACTAATTGCAAAAGCAGAGCCGCTGAGAAGTCACCCTGGGAAGCATGGGGTGCACATAGCATTCGTCATTTTCCTGTGCCAAGCCACATTAAAAGGAAAGGTAGAGATCTAAAAGAAAAAAATATTGGAAACCCCTTGGGAAATACGTTCAATAGCTAAGCATGAAAAAAGAAAAATAAAATAAAATAAAACCACCTGGTGATAATGAGAGCCAGTGGAGAAAGCAGAAGTTTCCCCTGGATTAAAGAAGCTCTGTGAGTTCTAAGCTAGCAAATTCCTAAATTAGCAAAGGTCTGGTGAGTAGCAGGCACTCAAAACTACGAAATAACTAGCTAGTGAATTAATGAATGGATGGCTTTTTTCCCCTAAGTCTCAGAAAAGAGGAAATTTAGTATCTGTAGATAGACAGAACCTATACCCAAGGTCTAGAAGCAAACCAGAAAAATCAAACCTATTGCTGTTCAAGTCAATCCTGACTCATAGTGACCCCATAGGATAGAGTAGAACTGCCCTGTAGGGTTTCCAGGGAGCACCTCATGGATTCAAACTGCTGATCGGTTGGTTAGTAGCCATAGCATTTAACTATGACACTATTAGGATTCCCCTTAAAGCACCAGTTGCAGCCAGATTGACTCCAACTTATGATGATCTGATGTGTGTCAGAGTAGAAATGGTGCTTCATAGAGTTTTCAGTGGCTGGCTTTTTTGAAAGTAGACCACCAGGCCTTTCTTCCAAAGTATCTGAGTGGTTCCAAGCTATAGCAGCCAAGCATTTTTTTGCATTTTTTGTTTGCACCATAGAAGGACTCCAGCCCAGTCTTTATATATCTTTAAATTCTACTAAACCAGGATACACGTATAATCATACAGTGTATGTAGATTACAGTGGTACGTAGATTACGGAGCCCTGCTGGTGCAGGGGATAAAAGCCCAGACTACCACAGTCAAATATACAAGCCATTCCTTGAAAACCCTATGGGGTAGTTATAGTAAGTCCTATAACATTACTGTCAATTAGAATCAACTCAATGCAGCAGTTTTGATTTTGGTTTCACATCAATTATAAAAGAAGCACAGGTGGTGCACTGGTTATCCACCTGGTTGCTAACTAAAAGCTGATAGTTCAAACCTACCAGCCACTCCACAGGAGAAAATATGGCAGTCTGTTTATGTAAAGATTACAGCCCTGAAACCCCATAGGGCAATTCTGCTCTGTCATGTAAGGTAGCTATGAGTTGGAATCCAATAAATAAAGTTTTACTGGAACACAGCCATGATGATTTGTCTATGTATTGTCTATGGCTGCTTTCACACTGCAAGGTCAAAGCTGAGCATGATCTGTGAAGTGAAAATATTCACTAACTGGCCCTTTACAAAAAAGTTGACTAACCCTTGCCCCATGTAACTTAGTGGATTATTATCCTTTATCAGATAGATGGACTTTTATGTAAGTGGGTTTCGTCAAGCAACTGTCCAGTTGAAAAAGCGTAAGAGATGACCTTCTCTTAGCCCTAAAGTTGGGCATACCCAGCAGCTCCATGTATAAGATAGAAGTGGCATAAAACTATAGACTGACTGAACAACAGAGATGAGCAGATGCTTCTCCACTGTCTGATCTTCCACAGTCCTCCTTTATAGACTAGACTGTGGGGGACACCAAGCAAGCCTTGTTTGGAGATGGCTCTGCATGATACGGTGACACCTCTGGAAGTGTTCAGCTATAGCGTTACAGCCCTGCTTAGTGTCCCTGAAGGACAGTAGGCAAAGAAAACCAACACAGAGGCAAGAACTTCAAGAGAAACATGAGGACTCATACAGAAAGGTGGCCTGATGTCAGGATTTACTCAGCTTCACAGGCAGTAGGCAGTGGTTTGGTTGGATGGTCAGGAACCACATAGGAGTGAGATGGAAGGATTGATAGAAAGAAGGTTTGGAGAAGAAGTAGATGGCAGATCCTTCAAAATGGTCCAGGAATGTGGGACTATCTGCATTTCTACAGATGTTTACCAAAAAGCCTCCTTTGAAGAGAAAGATTTTAATAACCAGGGGGACAAATTGTGTGCTCTGTGGTTGCTAGTTGCCCTCCTTCCTGAGATGTTCCAGGGCGTATTCAATAAGCTTATGAGCAACCATCATCAGTCATGACGGAGTGACAGAAGTATGCATAGCTTCAGCATTATGAACTTACTTCTGTCTGTGGGGAAGAGGGACTATTGGCCTAGCTAGTTCCACTTTTGGATACCCAACTTGCTGTCAGTATTAGCAAGCCTGGTGGTCTTAATACAGTACCATATCCCTGGGGTTCCAGCAAGCTCTCAGTAACATTGGATTCCTGCCTTCAAGTGAGAAGGCAAAAATTTTTGTCCCCCTGGAATAGACCTATGTTCTGGGTTTAGAATTCTTCTCCCTGCCCACTATCCTTTTTCCCCCTCATCAGCCATAGAAGTAATAGATACATAGCACACTACCATGGTATCCCACATAGCATTAGTTCTGACCAAGGAAGTCACCATTCTCTGAAAGAGGTGATAGGATTCATGGGACTTACTCCTCAGCACCCAGATGTGGAAGGCCTTATAATAGTAGTAATGACTAATGCCCTTTTAGAATAGTGATGACAACTAATGTTTACATGCCAACCACTATTCTAAGCATCCATATGTGTCAACTTGTTTAACCCTTACAGCAGCCTTTTTCTTGGGCTGGGTTCTTCAAAGAAGCAAAATCAGTAAATCGTGTACTTGTATATATGGAGAGACATCAAGGAAATGGCTCACACAGTTGTAGAACCTGGAATGTCCAAATTGGTGTGGCAGGATACAGCCTCCTCCTGAGTCACATAGCTGCTGTGAATTTTTAAGAATGGCAGATCAGAGAACAGGGATTTGCTCAGAGACTATAAGATCAATGAATCTCAATAGTGGAAGCCAAGACCACAGGTAAGCTGCTAGCTCAAGTCTCAAAATTTGGAGGTGAGATGAACAGGAGCCAGCAGCAGTATTCACCATAAGCAAAAAGTCCCCAGGCCTTTACAGAATGTCCACTTCTATTCGATGCAGGTCCCAAGCTAAGGAAATCCCTTTCAACTGGTTGGATGCTCACAGCTGATCTCATCACAGGGGTGACCACAGATTAAATCTCAACAGGAAAGTGATCGCAGTATTATATGACTGCCAAAACACTCAGAATCTTGCTCCAGTCAAGTTGACACACAGTTTTAAACATCACAACCTTTTTAAGGTAGCTGTCATAATTGTACCAATTTTGAAGTGGACAGTGAAGAAAGAATTGTGTAATAAACTGACTTTGGTCACTCGGTGAGTAAGAGGAGGGCTGGAACTTGAATCCAGACCATTTGGGTCCGGAGCTCCTGCTTGTAACCCTGGCTACATACCACCTAGAATAGAGAGGTGAAATGGTCCATTGATTGGTCAATTACTGGAGCTTATTATGAGAAGCAAAACCAGTCTATGTTACCATACAGTCCTAGAGGGTAAAGTGTATGCTCTGAACCCATGATCAATATATGATACCATTTCTGTAGCAAGAAAATATCATCGGGGACTCAAGAGGGTAGAAACTGGTCTCTGTTATACCTACTGGTCCACTTATGCAGTGTTGCTTCTCTTCCCCATAACTTAGAGCTCCACTAATAGAGATGCTTTAGAATCCAAAGGAGGCATATTCTGGGGGGGATAAGTCAATGGTCCCTCCAAATTGGAAGTGGAGACTCCCACCTGGCCATTTTTGGCTCCTGGTGCCAATGGTGAGTGGTCAAAAAGGAGAGCTCTGGTATAGGTTGGAGTGCTTGGGCCAACTTGGCCAAGCTTGGGCCAATACATCACATCAGTAAGGATATATTACAGATTGAACAGTGCCCCCCCAAAATGTATGTCAACCTGCCTGGGCTGTGATTCCAGTATTGTGTGGTTGTCCAATATTTTATAATATAATGTGATTATTCCTATAGTACTAAGTATTCACTGTAGTACTAATGAGGCAAGATTAGAAGAAGTTATGTTGAGGAGGCAGGACTCTGTCTAAAGAATCAGACTGTATTTTGAGTACATCTCTTTTGAGATACAAAAGAGAAGCAAGCAGAGAGAAGAGACTTCATACCTCCAAGAAAGAAGCTCCAAGAGCAAAGTACATCATTTGGAACTAGGGTCCCTGCACTAAGAAGCCCCTAGGCCAGGGCAAGATTGCTGACAAGGACCTTCCCCCTCCCCCAACTACTACCCTCCCCAGAGCCAACAAAGAGAGGAAGCCTTCCCCTGGCAATGGAACCTTGAATCTGGCCTTCTAGCCTCCTAGACTCTGAAAGAATAACTTTATGTTTGTTCAAGCCATCCACTTGTGGTGTTTCTATTATAGCAGTACTAGGTAGCTAAGATAGAATTTAGTACCAGGAGAAGACAGTGCTCCTCTAGCAGGTACCTACAATATGGAAGTGGTTTTGAAACTGAGTTATAGGTAGAGGCTGGAATAGTTTTAAAATGCTTAGTAGAAAAACTGATTGCCTTGATTATCAATTATCAGTTCTAACTTGGTTGCATGTTTAATCAATTTCAGACTGGAAAAGCTGGTAAAAATTTTCAACTTCCTCATCTTTGTCCTTAGTGGTTGATAAGCAAATTTGAATAACAGTCCTATTAACTGGTCTTCCTTGTATACATATGGATATTATCTTATCACTGACAACACTGTTCTTCAGGACACATCTTGAAATGCTATTTTTGATAATGAACGCAACATCATTGCTCTTGAAGTTGTCATTTCCAGCACTGTAGACCATACACAACTGTCTGATTCAAAATGGCCAATACCAGTCCATGAAGTTTATGAATTCCATTTCATTTTTGATGACTTCCAATTTTCCTAAATTCACACTTTGTACCTTCCATGTTCTGATTTTTAATCGATGTTTACAGCTGTTTCTTCTTATTTTGAGTTGTTCAATATTAGCAAATGAAAGTCCTGAAAGCTTGACTCCATCCAAGTCATTAAAGTCCTCACAGCTTTGAGGAGGCAACTCTTCCCCAGCCTTTTGAATACCGTACAAACGTGTGTGTGTGTGTGTGTGTGTGTGTGTGTGTGTGTCATTTTTTGGCACTGTATCAGACAATCTACTGCCATTCATGTAGTTTTCACTGGCTAACTCTTTTTGGAAGTAAACTGCTGAGTCCTTCTTCCTAGCCTGGCTTAGTCTGGAAGCACAGCTGAAACCTGTCTGCCAAGGATGCCCCTGCTGGTGTCTGAATATCAGTGGCATAGCTTCTGCCATCGCAGCAACACACATGCCCCCAAAGTACAACAGACTTACAGACATGTGGAAGTCAAGGAAATCCAGTCAATCTTGAGTACATCTCACCTGAGTTTAGAAGCCATCTCATGAATAGATTTGATGCATTGAACAGTAATGACCAAAGGCCAGACAAGTTGTGGAAGGACATCAAGGACATCATACATGAAGAAAGAAAGGAGTCATTAAAAAGACCAAATAGGAAAAGAGACCAAATGGATGTCAGAAGAAATTCCAAAACTTGCTCTGGAATGTTGAACAGCCAAAGAAAAAGGAACACTGATGAAGTAAAATAACTGAAGGTTCCAAAGGGTGGCTCAAGAGGATGAAGTAAAGAGTTATAATGACATGTACAAAGAGCTGGAGATAAAAAACCAAGAGGGAAGAATATGCTTGGCATTCCTCAAGCTGAAAGAACTGAAGAAAACTCTGAGGCCTCAAGTTGCTATAGTGAAGGATTCTATGGGGAAAATATTAAACAATGCAGGAAGCATCAAAAGAATATGGCACGAATACACAGTCACTATACCAAAAAGAATTCACTGACATTCAACCATTCTGAGAGGTAGCGTATGATCAGGAACAAGTGGTAGTGAAGGGAGAAATCCAAGCTGCATCGAAGGCACTGAAGGCTCCAGGAACTGATGCAATGTCAGCTGAGATACTTGTGCTTAATCGTCTATGGCAAGAAATTTCGAAGACAGTTACCTGGTGAACTGACTGGAAAAGATTCATACTTACACCTATACCCAAGAAAAGTGATCCAACCAAATGTGGGGATTATCAAACAATATCACTAGTATCACATACAAGTAAAATTTTGCTGAAAATCATTCAAAAGAAGCTGCAGCAGTATACGGACAGGAACTGCCAGAAATTCAGACCAGAATCAGAAGAGGATATAGAACCAGAGATATCATTGCTGGTGTCAGACAGATCCTGGCTGAAACTAGAAAATACCAGAAGGATGTTTACTTGTGTTTTATTGACTTCGCTAAGGCATTTGACTGTGTGGATCATAGCAAATTGTTGGAGCCAGATAGTTCTCCAACCAACATGGGCAGAGGAGGGAGTCACTCCGAGGTTAAAGAAAAGACAGACAGACAAAAGTGGAATCAGGGGGCTAACAGTCACCGTGCAGAGAGCCCAGAATCAAGTTTTATTTAAGTATTTATACCATCCAGCAAGAACAATTAGTATCCTAGAAACCAAGGAGTTGGGAACATACAGTCTCCCAGCTAGTTGCTAAGGCGGGAGCAGTTTTCTGCTACCCACTGTGGTGTCGCGTTTTTCCGCATTCCTAAATGCCAGGTCCACGGTTTTCCGTGTTCCTGCATGGCCTACCTCATTAACTGGATGTGTTCCCATATCACTCCTTTGTTATTGGACACAATGGTAAAGTCAAGGTAATTGATTATCATGGTTTTTGTACAAAAGGTTACACAAAGTTGAGGTAACGGTCTAGCAGCCAAGATGGCTGCAGTCATATCAGGAGAGTTAACATATTTTCCCACAGCAAATTAGGGATAACATTAGAAAGAATGGGAATTCCAGAACTACTCATTGTGCTTGTGAGGAACCTGTACATAAATCAAGAGGCTGTTGTTCAGACAGAATGAGAAGACACTTCATGATTTAAAGTCAGTCAAGGCATGTAGCGTTGTTGTGTCCTCTCACCATACCTATTCAGTCTCTATGCTGATGAAATAACCCAAGAAGCTGGACTATGTGAAGAAGAATAGGCATCAGGATTGGAGGAAGACCCTTTAACAACCTGTATTATGCAGATAGCACAAACTTGTTTCCTGAAAATGAAGAGAATTTGAAACACTTACTGATGAAGATCAAAGACCACAACCTTCAGCCTGTATTTCAGCCCAGCATAAAGAAAACAAAAATCCTCACAACTGAACTAACAAACAACCTCATGATAAATGGAGAAAAGATTGAAATTGTCAAGGATTTCCTTTTACTTGAATCCATAATCAACACCCATGGAAGCAGCAGTCAAGAAATCAAAAGATTCATTGCACTGGGCAAATCGTCTGCAAAACACATCTTTAAGTTGTTGAAAAGCAAAGATATCACTCTGATGACTAAGGAGTGCCTGAGCCAAGCCATGGTATTTTCAATCACAGCATAACATGTGACAGACAGTGAATAACAAAGAAAGAAGAAGAATTGATGCCTTTGAATCACAGTACTTGCAAAAATATTGAATATACCATGGACTATGAAAAATAACAAATAGGTTATAGAAGAAATACAACCAAAATGCTCTTTAGAAGCAAGGATGGGAAGACTACATCTTACATACTTGGGACATATTGTCAGGAGGGATCAGTCCCTGGAGAAGGACATCATGATTGGTAGAGGGCCAGACAGAAAGAGGAAGACCCTTAACAAGAAGTGTTGACACAGTGGCTGCAAAGGTGGGCTCAGGCATACCAAGAGCTGTGGCCACAGTGCAGGACTGCTGCGTTTCATTGAAGGACTACAGTGTTTCATTCTGTGGTGTGCAGGGCATCCATGAGTCAGAAATGACTCAATGGCACGTAACAACAACAATAGACTGCCTTGAAGAGACTTTTGGTGGAATTATGAGCATCAAAGATAGTTCTAGTGAGAGTTTAGAAGGAAATGAGAAGAGCTGTAACACCAGAGATTATAGTAAGAAGCAACAGCAGGAAACTGCAGCAGCAGAACCAGGAGACCAAGGCAAGACAGCATGACAGCTTACCCATGGGGTACATATTGGTGTAACTAGGCTTGCCAACTCATGGAGCTAGAGAACTGAATGTTTTCTGGCTGAGTTTTACTGGCAGAATAGTGTGCCTCCAGGCGCTTATTAACAGAACTAATGAGTTTTGGAGTACTTGCTGAGGAGGGAAGATACGGGGCCAGCCCAAGAGGTCCAAGGGTACAAGGAACCAGAAGGCAGAAGCTAAAGAGACAAGAAGCACAAGAAGCAGAGCTATCTTGGTCTCAAAGGGTAAGGCCACAACCCCTGGGTCTCAAAAAGTAGAATCAAGACTTGCTGGACCTCAAACGGTCAGCTAACAGCCTCTGAGGTTTCAAAGTTAAGTCTTTACCACCTTGGTCTGGAGTAGGAGAGTGCCTTTCACAAGTGCTAACAGGATGGGGCGAGATCCTCTGCCCAAAGCTGAGAGGCTAACGCTGCCATGCCCAAGGAGCAGAACAGGGCCTATGCAGACCTAGGGTAAAGTTACCACTAAGACAGACAAGAGAATGGGGCCACCCAGATTCAAGGGAGCAGAGTTGCCATTCCAATGGTCCTCAAAGGTGGAGCTAAAGCCATGGACCAAGGGGCCTTTATCAACAATCCAGAGAGTGTGACCAACACCCAGAGTCTGGAGGCCAGCCAACTGCATAAGTGGTTTCAGAGAAGAGAGAATTAATTTCTAGCCTTGAGAGCCAGTGTAATCTATCTGTTGACTTGCTTGGTGTCCATTATTCCTTCTTACGCTCCAAATTCTCCCATTTGTAATGGAAGTATCTACCTTGTGCCTGTTACACAATTACACAGTAGAAGCAGATAACTTTTATTCTAGATTTCACAGATGAAGAGGAATTTTGTCCCAGGGTGGAATTTGGACTTGATTTAAGACTTTTACTATGATATGATGCAGTAGATGTGTTTCACATGTGGTAAAGACATTAATTTTTGGGTGGCCACAGGACGGAATGTTATGGATTAAATTGTCTCACCCAAAATATATGTCAACTTGGCCACACTGTGATTCTCAGTGCTGTGTAGCTGTCCACTATTTAGTGCTATGATTTGATTATCCTGTGTGTTGTAAATCCTATCCTCTGAGATGGAAACCTTTGTGGGAATAGTAAAGAGCCACAGCTGTTGATCAAAAGGTTGGTGGTTCAAATCTATGAAGCAAACCTTGGAAACTGTATGGGCCGGTTGTATTCTTCCATGTGGGGTTGCTATGCATTGGAATCAACTCTACTACAACAAGTGTGAAGTTAAGGAGGCAAGATTAGTGGCAGTTATGTTAATGAGGCAGGACTTAATTTAAAGGATTAAGTTGTGTTTTAAATTAATCCCTTTGAGATACAGAAGAGAGAAGCGATCAGATAGAAGGGACCTCAAACCACCAAGAAAGAAGCACTAGGGGGCCCTGTATTGTGTCAGCATTCTCCTCATATCTACCCATATTACTTCAGTATCACTAAGACGCAGTACCCTCCTGAGAGTTATTGTTCCTTTAAGAATTACTGTTGATAACTTGATCTTACATAGTTAACTCTTTAAAAAGGACACAGCACTAGTGCAAGCACTCTTCAGTAATTGAACTTAACATTTGTCTAGTTTAAAGATGACTTCAGGAGATATTTCAGTTCACAGTTTGAAGATTTTCTTAGAGCAGTAGATTTGGGGTTCTTCCAGTCTCTAAAAGTCCAGTAAGTCTGGATTCTACAGTGGCAACTTTCTTGTCAGACAGTCCCATTGGTGTGATTTGGGTTGTAGCTCTCACTTCCTCCTTTAGTCCTTGGTCATCTCCTGATCCTAAGTCTCCAGCTTTACCAAGCAGTCAGTGAGCTACTGGGTATCTCAGCAGTATATTGTTTTTCTACTTAAATCAGTCAGAATTGCTTTCTGTTATTTGTAGTTAAGAAGTTGAACTGGTAACATGGCTGTTTAATTGTTTCATTGAAAATGAAGTATTTCTCTGTATTCTTTCTCCCTCCTCTTTTTTTGGTGATTTCAAAAGATATGCAGAAAGTAAAAAACATCTTTACTAGAACATAGATCACTCTTGGCGAGTCTTCACAAACCCACTGCCATCAAGTTGATTCTGACTCACAGCGACACTATAGGACAGAGTAGAAGTGCCCCATAAAATTTCCAAGGCGTGCCTGAAATGAGACGTGTGTATGCCAAAGCCAAGTGCCATCGAGTCAGATTCGACTCATGGCAACCCTAGGGGCCAGAGTGGAACTGACCCCCAGAGTACAGAATATACAGTAAAGTGGGGTGTTGTTATCAACATGTTAAAATTGGCTCAACTATTAAAATGCAAAATGGCTGTGCCTGAGTCAGGCAAAACAGTGAGAAAATGCAGTCATGGTGAAGAAGTGAAAGTGAGAAAAGCAACTGCCAGAAGAACATGGCACTCACAGAGACGCTGAAGAAAATAACCAACCAAAAAGAAATCAACAACTGAAGGTACCAGAAGATAAGACTTATGGACTGACCAATAGCAACCAGCATAAACAAACAGCTTGTAGTAAAAACCCAGCACTCTGGATTTGGAGTATCCAGTTGCCTCCAGGGTCTGTGCACATAGTTTGTTGCTGTGCGTCCTCCTCAAAGGCATGAGGTGTGCAGTCCCCTCCTGGAGCCCGTGCCCATGTGTCTACTGGGGGGGCACAGTCTCCCTCAGGGAGTCCATGGCCACCTGTCTGCTGCTGTGCCTCACCCTTGAAGGCCTGGGGCATGCAATCTCCTCAGAGGGTCTGTACCTGCTGCAGTCTGCGGCTGTGACCTCATTTGCCTCATCCTTAAAAGCCTGGTGGCTCAGCGTCCCCCTCAGAGTCTGTACGCACTGGTCTGCTTCTGTAACCTGATCCTAAAACTTCATCCTCAAAGTCCTGGGGTGTGCAATCCTCTCCTGGGGTCTGTGCCCGCCAGTCTGCTGCTGTGTTGTGACCTGATCCTGAGACAGACCTTGACCGCCTCTCCCTCAAAGACCTGGTTCTAGTGGCTGTGACTGTTTCCTGTTGGTGCCTAAGCCTCCTGTGATGTTCCTGCCAGTGGATCTACCCCTTGAGATGCCTTGTCATTATAAAGTTCAACTTTGAATTGTCCAGACATCTGAATGATGAGAGCCCAGCCAATCTCCAGATTTCTTAGAGTGAAACTGATTTTAGGGAAGTATAAGTGATGATGTTAAGATTAACAGTGCAGTCCCTGTGGGACTGGTGGAACCTATCTGAGTCTTAACTAATGCAAATGAGAGTTCTTAACTAATGTAAACATAGATAAGAGTTCTTAAGTAAGGTAACAAAGAGAGCTTTTGTGTCCTCCCCTTTCCTCCTGCTTAATTGTAAATGTGTGATTTCATTAAATAAAGCTTATTACGGACCCCAACTCTTGTAATTACATATTTTCCTGTTGTGACCCTGATACTTTCTGGGTGCTCATAACATTGTCCGTCAGATTGGAACAGAGGACCTTTTGATAAGCAGTCGTAGCACTTAACCATTACACCACCAGGGTTTCTAGTCTTCATGTGTTGTTGTTAAGTGCTGTCGAGATGGTTCTGATTCACAGCAACCCTATGCACAACAGAACAAAACACTGCCCTGTCCTGTGCCATACCATTCCTCTCTGTAAAAGTCTGGTCACACAAGTCCTGTAAGATGCCCTAGGAAGAAGATTATAGGTGCTCACAGATATCATCTACTGCAGACTTGATAAACCCTGGTGGCACAGTGGTTAAGTGCTAGAACTGCTAGCCAAAAGATTGGCAGTTTGAATCCACCATGTACTCTTCAGAAACTCCTTGGGCAGTTCTTCTCCATCCTATAGCCTCTGTGAGTCGGAATAGACTCGACAGCAGTCAGTTTTGACGTGTACCAGGTACTACCGTAAATACTTTACATGTGAATTCAATTCTTACAATAGCCAAGTGAAACAGCTATTACTGTATTACCTGTGTTTTACAGCTGTCGCAAAGATAGGATACTAATAGCGCCAACGGCATATGACCCCTCTCTGCCTGACCGCAAAGACCTGCCGTCTCACCACTGTTGTTTTCCGTTGCTGCGGAGTGGCTACACTGTGCACGACAAAGAAAACACTGCCTCATCCTTCTGTTTCTTGGTAGGTTTGAGTCCATTGTTTAAGTTATTATTTTAATCCATTTCGTTGAGGGTTTCTCATATACCTGATCATTACTTCCATTTACTCATGGTATCAGAAGTTAAATCAATAGACTGTAGCCTACAAAGTATCCTTCTCACTATCCAGCCAAACTTTAGTTTGATATCAAAATCATCTATTTTACGTACAAAAGTAATAGATCATCATTATACTACTAGTCAGCCAAAATTGAATTGAGTAAGAAAAACATCTCTCTTGGAATCCACCCAAAGAATTTTGTTCTGGAAGGACCATAAAGGTACTTGTCACTTTTTAATATAGAGTAAAAGTAGTGCCCCAAACCCCAAGGCTACCTTTAAAGTACAGCTTCAGGCAATGTACTCATTTTAACTGATCTTTATCTTCCTTGACTTGTTTATGGAGCTTGTCCATCCACACCCTCTTCAAAGAAAACTTCTCACCAGCAGCCCCTGCTGCTGAAGCTGACCTGTTCTATATTAATTGTCACAGCTGAAAACAGACGGACAACATACCCCAAAGCTACTGATTTATAGACAAGCTCATGGCCTGTGCAGCCTGTCTTGAAAAAATGAACCATTCAGATAACTCTTACAGGAACTGCTGTTGTTGTGTGCCTTTGAGTCAGTTCTGGCTTATAGGGACCCTGCAGGATGGAGCAGTAGTGCCCATATGGTTTCCGAGGAGCAGCTGGTAAATTCGAACTGCTGAATTTCTGTTAGCAGCTAAACTCTTAACCACTGTCCCACTAGGAATTGGGAAACTGAGAGATTGAGTGGGATAGCAGTACAGCCGAAGGTAAAGGAATATCAGACAACTCAAAAACTACACAAACGTTAACGTTATGAAGAGGCAAAGTATATGCTCTATAAGATAGAGAATGGGGAAGCTGATGGGTGGAGAGAAGAAATGAGCAGATGAGCAGAGAGAAACCAAACCAAACCCGCTGCCCTAGAGTCGA
Organism: Heterohyrax brucei; assembly: GCA_028571685.1. Lineage (NCBI taxonomy): Eukaryota > Metazoa > Chordata > Mammalia > Hyracoidea > Procaviidae > Heterohyrax > Heterohyrax brucei. The sequence continues at coordinate 166,462,228 of CM053140.1, forward strand.
TCCAGTTCATAGCAGAACTGCCCCATCGAGTTTCCAAGGACAAAGTAGGTCTGCCCCATTGAGTTTCCAAGGAGCACCTGGTAGATTTGAACTATTGACTTTTAGGTTAGCAGACACAGGACTTAGCCTTATATTACCCAGGTTTCCAGAGAGGAGCAAGAATACTCTAAAAGAGAAAGGAAACTGGATGACAGAAGGGAAGCAGAGATGCTAAGAGAAAGATCCAGCCCTAGAACTAGCTGGATTTTCTGAATTTCCCAGAAACTTTGGGTGGATCTCTGTTCCTTGCAACCACACCATCCTATTTGAAACTCTTTCTCAGCAACCTTCAGAAAGGGAATGTGTGAACTAATCCAGCTTTCCTCTTTTGTGTTTTCCCTCATTCTTCTTCCTGCGTCCTAATCCATCCTCAGGTTGCAAACAAAAGTGAAGTAGAGTGCAAAAAGTGTGGATAACCCACAAGCATAAAAACCAGACTCTGAAAGGTGGAACCTGTTTGTATTGTGCTCAGTCCTGGGCATTTGTAACCCCCCTGCTCCCCTCTGTGGATAAAGGCAGAACTGAGAGTGTTTTTCATTCCATAAATTTTAAAAACAGAAGCAAAATGCAATTCTTTCATCTCTTCGGATTTCTGGACGAACTGAGCACACCAGCGCACTTCCTTACAGACATTTTTTTTTTTTTTTTTTTGTCTGATTCAACAACCTACTTAAGGCTAAGGTGTTCTAAACACACACACCTGGATCCTACCGCTAAAATGCCAGGCAGGTGGTTTGAGTGGAAAAAGCCAGAGCAGGCAGTCATTGTGCTGTGAGTTATTGAAAAGACTAACATATTCCTCCTCCACAAGAATCTGCTTCAGACCAAAACAGCCTCCACTGAGAAACATGCAGGGTTCCCTCCCTTTCTGAACCCTCAGTAATGAACCTCGGAAACAGCTGAGGCATTTCCAGGCACTGAGGGTAGGTTCTCTGTGGCTTGTTGGGCTTTCAAAACTCCTTTTGCTTGCATGGAAGGCTGTCCTGAGTGCCTCACTGTTTTTATCTGCTCTCATATGCTATTGGAAACCTGATAGTGTATTGGTTAGGTGCTATGGCTGCTAACCAAAAGTTAGCAGTTTGAGTTCACATGGCACTCCTTGGAAGATCCATGGGGCAGTTCTACTTTATCCTATAGGATTACTATGGGTCAGAATTGATAGCAGGGTTTGTTATTGGGTTTTTTTGTTTGTTTTTTTAATGGTATTGGGAATCCCTAGATGGTGCAGTTAAGCAGCAGACCTGCTAATCAAAAGACTAGCAGTAATAACTCCCCCAGAGGCGCCTTGTAAGAAAGGTCACAGACATTAAGAGGTCTGCCAGTTAAGTTCACAAACTCATCCTAGAAAAAGTGCTGCATACCTCATTGATGAATATCAATACGGTCACCTTCGAAGCACTCCCCTTGGGAAGCTGTGCAATAACACCAGCACCGAGTTCACCCTTCAAAGCAATTTTGGTACTCTTTTTCTGGAATAGCCAACAGAGCTATCACCGTATTACCCTTGATGTCCTGAGTGTCATCAAAATGTCTTCCTTTCAATATTTCTTTTATCTTTGAGTAAAGAAAAAAGTCATTGGGGGCCAGATCACGGGAGTAGGTAGGGTGTTCCAATACAGTTATTTGTTTACTGGCTAAAAACTCCATCACAGATGGTGCTGTGTGAGCAGGCGCATTGTTGTGAAGCAAGAGCCATGAGTTGCTGGCTAAAAGTCCAGGTTGTTTTTGTCTAATTTTTTCATGCAGTCTTTTTAGCACTTCTAAATAATAAACTTGGTTAACTTTTTGTCCAGTTGGTACAAATTCGCAATGAACAATCCCTCTGATATTAGGAAAGATTAGCAGTATTGTTTTGACTCTTGATTTGGATTGACAGAACTTTTTGGTGGTGAAGAATTGGCTAACTGCCATTGTACAATTTGACGTTTTGTTTCAGGGTTGTATGGGTACACCCATGTTTCATCACCAGTGATAACATGGCCCACAGCATCATCTTGCCTCTCCAAAAGGTTTTGGCAAACTTTGACTCTCCTCTGCTTTTGTTCATTGGTGAGCTTCTTCGGGACTATTTTTGTACACACCTTTCTCAAGCCAAGATTTTCAGTTAAGATTTTGCTGTTTCTCTATTGATGTTTACTTGGTCTGCTATGCTTCTCACAGTTAGCCAAAGATTTTGACACAAAATTCAATGAATTTTTGCAATTTTTTGTCAGTTCTGCTTGTTATTGGCCACCTTGACCCATCTTCATCAGTGATGCTTTCTCTCCCCGCATAAAAATGTTTAAACCATTGTACACTGTTGTTTTCATCATGACATTTGACATTATCCCCATAAACTTGAACTAACATGCCCCTGATTTCACTTCCACTTTTTCCTAGTTTAAAAAGAAATTTAATGTTTGTTCATTGCTCTAATTCAAGCTCTGACGTTCTCACAATGGCATGCAAAAACTCACGACATTAATGAATGCCACTCAGCAAGATGCCACCACACATAGCCATGAACACAGCTGTAAGACACTGACATACCAAAGTTATGAAACCTTACTGAGTTGTTTATACAGTACTGCCAACGTAAGCACATAGGTGGCAAGTTAATGAACTTAGTTGTCAGACCTTGTGAAACCTATATGGAGTGCTGTTCTAGTCTGAAAACACAGGATCTCCATGGAGTGGAATAGACTAGAAGGCAGCTAACTACAACAGACAGAATAAAGCACTATTCCAAACCAAACCAAAACAGTTACCACTAAGTCAACAGTTAGGAATAGTGCTTTATTCTCTGTCGTTGTAGTTAAGCGCCTTCTAGTTGGTTCTGATTGATAGCAACCATATGTGCACTAAAATAGTGCTCAGTCCTACACCATTTGCATGATCATTGTTATGCTTGAATACATTGTTGCAGCCACTGTGTCAGTTCATCTCATTGAGGGTCTTCTTTCCCTGACAATCTATTTTACCAAGTATGGTGTCCTTCTCCAGATACTGATCCCTCCAGATAACACGTTCAAAGTAGGTGAGACAAAGTCTGTTCATCCCCGTTTCCAAGGAGCTTTCTGGCGTTCCTTCTTCCAAGATGTATTTGTTTGTTCTTTTAACAATCCGTAAGTTTATTCAATGTTCTTCAGCAACACAATAATTCAAAGGCATTAGTTGTTTTTCAGTCTTTCTGATTCATTGCCCATCTTTTATATAACATGAGAAATTGAAAACACTGTAGCTTGCATCAGGTATACCTTAGGGCTTAAACTGACATCTTTATATTCTTAACCCTTTAAAGAGGTCTTATGTTCAGATTTGCTGAATTACAATGTGTCATTTGATATCTTGACTGCTGCTTCCATGCATGTCGATTGTAGATCCAAGAAAAAATGAAATCTTTGATCATTTCAACAGTTTCTCCATTTGTTGTGATGTGGCTTATTCATCTGGTTATCAGGAATACTGTTTTCTTTGTTTTGAGGTATAATCCATACTAAAGGCCTAGTCTTTATCAGTAAGCACTTTAGTTTCTCTTTAAGCAAGCAAAGTTGAGTCATCTGCATTATCACAGGTTGTTAATGAGTCTTCTCCAATTGTACTGCCCTGGTTTTGTTCATGTAGTCCAGTTCTTCAGACAATTTGCTCAGCATACAGATTGAATAAGTATGGTGAAAGGGTACAACCACGAAGTACACCTTTCCTGATTTTAATCCACATGTACAGGTTCCTCATAAGCACAGTTAAGCATTGTGGACTTCCCACTCTCTGAAATGTTATCTGTAACTTGTTATGATCAACACAGTAGAATACCTTTGCATAGTCAAGAAAACACAGGTAAACATCTTCCTGGTATTCTTTCAGCCAAGACCCATGTGACACTGGTAATGATATACCTTTTCCGCATCTTCTTCTGAATTCCATTTGAATTTCAGACAGTTCTCTGTCAATATACTGCTATAGCTGCTTTTGAAAACTCTTCAGCAAAATTTTACTTGCATGTGATATTGGATCCCTGCACATTTGATTGGTTCTCTGTCTTTGAATTAGGCATAAATAAGGGTCTCTCTCTTCTAGTCAGTTGGCCAGGTAACTGTCTTCCAAATTTCTTTTGCATAGAGAGGTGAGTATCTGCAGTCCTGTATCCATTAGTTGAAACGTCTCAGTTGGTATTCCATCAGTTCCTGAAGCAGTAAAAAACATTTGTTGACAAAAAGAACATTTCAGTGTCATCAGTGACAGGATACAGGATAACCTCTTAGTTATCTAGTGTTGCTATCACAGAAATACCACAGTGGATGGCTTTAACAAAGAGAAAGGCATTCTCTCACAGTCTAGGAGACTAGAAATCCAAAATCAAGTTATCAGTTCCAAAAAAACGCTTTCAGTCTCTCTGTTGGCCCTGAAAGAAGATTGTTGTCATTGATCTTTCCCTGGTCAAGGAACTTCTCAGTGCAGGAACTCAAGTCTAAAGGATACACTTTCTCCCGGCACTGCTTTTTTGCTGGCATGACTTCCCTGTCTCTCTGTTTCCTTCTATCCTTTATATCTCAAAAATAGATTGATTAAAACTGTAGCTTAATCTTGTAGATTGAGTCTACATAACTGCTGCTAATCCCATCTCATTAACATTGTAAAGATAGAATTTACAACACCCAGTAAAATCACATCAGATGACAAAATAGTGGTCAGTCACACAACGCTGGAAATCGTGACCTAGCTAAACTGACATATATTTGGGGGGATACAATTCAGTCTATGACAGACAACATCCATAAGCCTATGAGGAAAAACCAGAAACCCTGGTGGTGTAGTTGGTTAACTGTCATATCTGCTAACCAAAAGGCCAGCAGTTCAAATCCACCAGGCACTCCTTGGAAACTCTATGGGGCAGTTGTACTCTGTTCTACAGGGTGACTATGAGTTGGATCCAACTTGACAGCTGTGGTTTTTTTTGTTTGTTTGTTTGTTTGTTTTATGAGTACAACCAGTTAGTATGGTGCTCAATGACTACCCAAAAATGTTTGAAGCTCAGTTTGAAAGTGGTGTGCCCTAAGTTCATACACAGAGACCTTCAGCATTTCACTCAGGACCCCATGACTTCTTCCTTAGGCACAGGTCTATCAAGTTGGGCTGTCTGATGTCTGGGCCGTAATCAACTAGGAAGGTGGGCAGTTCAAGAAAGTTGTAAGGGGAAAGATATGCTGATGAATGACAAAGGAGAAAACAGATACACAGAAGGAGAAGAAAGAAAATTTTATAAAAAGCAGTTAAAACAATTCCAAAGTTTAGTAGTCTTGGGCACTACTGCAGGAAGAATTAGTCCTAGAGACATAAGTATGTGAAGGCCTCATGACACCACGGGCCAGTGCAAAGACTGACATTCCTCTGGTTTAAAGCCGGCTAGGCACGATATATAAAAGACCTTCGTTAGGGCTGAGTATCTATGTTGAAATGAGGAAGGGCCCGGTAAAAATTGGAGGTATTGAAGAAAGCCCCAGGAAACAACTTAATAGCAGAAAATACCATAGAATAATCTTACCTTTGTCTTACAAAACACTGTCACAAGACAAGCCTGGGGGCAACCTTGCAAGTGACAGCCTGCAAGTGACCCCTAGACCTTGACCACATTTTACAACTAATAGGAGTTAACCAATCAATGTAAAGGTCAGTTCACCCTCCCTACTTTGCAATCTCATGACTTAAATACTGGGCGCTGAGGAAACTCCCCATCGCCCCCTGCTCTGTGTAGCTTGGGGTGCGTCCCTGGTGCACCAGTATTTTTCCTATTGGGCATATTTTTTAATAAAATTTAACCTTTAAAGTAACAGTGTCGCATCTTGAAAATCGCGGACCCTAACATCTACAATTCGGAGAATAGGGACTTGGGAAGCTTTAGAGACCTGAGAGTGAATCTCAAAACAATAGGAAAAAGAGAGGCTGTGTGAGGTCCCAGTGCCTCACTGCTGGGCCTTCAACAGTTGAAGGACCTGGAAAAATACCCTTTCGCTAACCATAAACGGCCCATTGCCATCGAGTCAATTCCAACTCACAGTGACCTATAGGACAGAGTACAATTGCCCCTTAGGGTTTCCAAGGAGCACCATGTAGTTTCAAACTGCCCCTCTTTCGGTTAGCAGCTGAGCTCTTAATCACTTGTCATCCAGTCTGCTCACTGTAGTATGTTAAAAAATAAAAATAAAAATAAACCCAAAAACATTGTCAATAGAGTTGATCCAACTTACATTGGCCATATAGGACACAGTAGAACTGCCTCATAGGGTTTCCGAGGAACGGCTAGTGGATTTAAACTGATGACCTTTCAGTTAGCAGTCAAGATCTTAACCACTGCACGACCAGGGCTCCTCCACTGACTATAGGAGGAAAGAATTATTTGCAGTCTTTTAAGGTGTCTTTTACTAGTAAGAGGGGACAAGTTAAGATTGCTTCCCCTTAAAGACAAGAAGGAAAGCTTGGTGGTATAGTGGTTAAGTTCTACAGCTGCTAACCAAAAGATCATCAGTTCAAATCCACCAGCACTTCTTAGAAACTCTATGGAGCAATTCTACTCTGTCTATAAGGTCTCTATGAGTCAAAATCGATTCATCATCAGTGGATTTTGTTTTTGAGTTTAAAGAGAAGAAGGAAGTCTGTCATGAAAAGGATTGCCTGGAAAGTGGAAGTGGTTAACCACAGGGCAGGTACCTGGCAGAGAAAGCACAGTGCAGGAGAGAGGTAGCACATTCTCACAGATGGCTCAGTGCTTGGGTGCTGGAACCAGACACTCAGATTCAAGCCCAGCCCTGCTTCTTACTGTTGTGTGACCTCTGGTTTAATCTGACTTAATCTCTCTTGTGTAAAACAAGAAGTAATGAGAGTACCTACCTCTAGAACTGTTGTGAAGATAACTTCCATAATACATGCAAGGCCTTTACAAGACCATCTAGCACACTGGAAAAAATCAACAAATGTTAACTATTGTCAAATGTGTCCCTCACATACCTTTACTTTCCTTATCTCACAGTAATGAAGACTTGAGTAACCCTCTACTCTATACACCACAAACTATACCAAGAGGAATACCTTCACTCACTGTGATGGTTAAGGTTGTCTGTCAACTTGGCTGGGTTGTGAGTCTCAGTGGTTTGGGAGTCATCTGATGTTGTGATCATTTCCATTATGAAATTTGATATAATGTGATTTTGTCTCCATGATGAGATCTGCTGTAAGTAGTCAACCAGTTGGAGGGGAGTTTCCTTGGGAGGCGAGGGTAGCCTACATTCAATATAAGTGGACTTTCTGGTAAGGTTCTCAGGTTGCTTGCTCTAAATCCTGCAACTGGTTTCTGTTCATCTGACTTCTTGTTCTTGGGACTTGAGCTGGCAGTTTATCTGCCATCTTGCCCACTGATTTTGATATCTGTTGATCTTTGCAGCCTGTGAGCAAGACCCCTGTTCTCTGACCTGCCAGACTTGGGTTTGCCAGCTCCTCAAGCTATGTGAATCAGGAGAAGCCTCTATTCTGACCAAGGACTTAAGATTCTAGCTTCTACAACTACATGAGCCATATTCTTGATATAAATCTTTCTCTCTATGTACATTTATATCTATTGCTGGTTTTGTTTCTCTAGAGAACCCAGACTAAGACACCTAGTATTTATTTAGTACCTACTATATACTGACTAATATTTCTTTTTGGTCTTGTCCAAGAGTTTCCCAGGGACACACACCGAGGAGTGACATTGCTTATCTAATTTCACCAAATGTTGTCCATTTGTTCATAAGTTTACACTTGTTCCAGCAGCACGTGGGCTCTAGTGTCCCCACATCTTTGTCAATACTTCATATTGTCAGTTTTTAATTTTTGTCAGCCTGATGGGTGTAACATGATATTCTGTTTTAATCTGCATTTTTCTTGACAGCAAGATGTAGCATCTCTCTATACACTTGTTAGCTATTCTAACAAGGTGATCACTGTACATGGATTTTGCCCATTTTTCAATTGGATTTCCTATCTTTTGTTGATTTACATTTGTTCTATGTAGACTTCAGATGTGTTGCACTTGCTAGTGTTCAATAATGGAAATGTCATCTCTCAGTTTATCACCTTCTTCCTTTTGTTTGAGAGTTTCCAGCTGGTACAGTTAACATGTTAGGCTGCTAACTGAAAGGTTGGTTGTTCAAGTTCACTCACAGCCACCTCACAGAAAAGTCTGGCAATCTACTTATGCAAAATCGGCCATGGAAAATGCTATGGACTGTGGTTCTATTCTGATACACATGGGGTTGCCATGAGTTAGAACAGACTTGGAAACAACTGGGACCTTTGTTTAGATTTTCTTTACTGAATACAAATTCTGTGGTGCCGTGGGGACACCAAACTCAGCTCAACTCCTGACTAACTTGGCCCAATACTCCACAACAATGGCCTGTCAGAACAAAAAGCACGCCTATTTCTAGACAGAAGTGCTACTTATCTTGGCCTCTGCTGTTGTCCTAAGTACAGTGTCCTGCACTCAGTGAAAAATAGGAAACAAAGTTGAAGGAGAAAATAACCTTAAGACATAAAGCAATCAAAGAGGCTGATTCAGAGACGACCCAAATGTTTGAACTATCAGAAAGGGACTTTGAATAATAGTGATTAACAGGACTGCCTATGATTAAAGAATCTAGTGGAAAAGGACAAGAAGTCTGGGGCATCTCAGTAGTGACTATAGAGTCATTTTTTTATGATTCTTGTCAGGGAGTGAATTCTGGACACTTCCGCCCCAAAATGTGTGTACCCTTTTGGCCAGGCGGTGATTCTTGGTGTTGAGTGATGTTTCAACATGTTGTAAACCCTGCCTCTAGCTTGCTAATGAGGAAGGATGGGTGGTGGCTGTGTTGATGAGGCAGGACTCAATGTATAAACTGTCATGTGCCTTGATGCAATCTCTTGGAATGTAAAAGAAAGCTAGCAGAGAAAGTTGGGGGGCTCACAGTATCAGGGAAGAAGCAGTACTTGGAGCAGAGCATGTCCTTTGAGGGAGACCATGGGTCCTTGTGCCTCAGAAGCTGCCAGTCCAGGGAAGATTGATGATTTCCTCCAGAGCAAACAGAGAAAGTGTTTCCCTGGAATAACACCCTGAATTTTGACTTGTAGATTACTGGGCGGTGACAGAGTAAACTTTCTCTTTTTAAAGTCATCTACTTGTGGATCACCATGAGTCGGATTGGATCACCATGAGTAGGATCCAACTCAATGGCACTTGGCTTGGTTACTTGTGATATTTCTGTTATAGCTGCACTTGATGATTAAGACAACCCCTTTAGTAGAAAGTCAGACATTCTAGTTTTATCCTGGCGTTTTGCTTATTTATAGCTTTTCTCTCTTGATTTTTGTTTGTTTTAATAACTTTTGAGTTCAACTTCTTTTTTAATTCTGTGGCATCCATGTGGCTGAGATTGAGGGAATGAGTAACATTTGCTATTTGTCGGGAACAGAAAACCTCCTCCCATGGTTCTGCTGTGATGGTCCTGCTCCCATGGTTCACACAATGAAGGAACATGGCCTTCAGTGGAAATATCAAGAAATTACCACAACGCTCAATTAAACTGAGGCTATCCAGTTTCATGAAAATGATTAATGTGGTTTTCGTTCAAGAAGAATACTTCCTTCTCAGATAGTCTATCACCTATTGCCAAAATTTATAATAATATTTTCAGGCAGTCAGGTTAGGAAACAAAAGAAAAAAGAAAGTTCATCATCCAGTGTTTATACTATTTGCCCCACAATTAATTACACTATTTTTTCTTTCATCAGAGTCAAACATTATTTATTATGTCAACAGTCATATACCCTGACATTCTCAGGTTCAGATTAGGCTTTTTTAAAAATATATACTGGGCTTTGGTTCTTCCATAATTTTCACATAGTTTGTATTTCCCTCCATTCTTTCACTTCTGGTTTTGATATCATGCATTAGTTCTCTTATATTGTAACCACAAGATAGAAATTATTTGGGGTTAAAGAAGAGACGGGGGAAGGCAGTGGAGGATTTTTCCCCTTTGGTCAGTTCTGTTGCATCGTGTTTCATTACTGGGTATGTGGAGGTGCTACCCTGAGACAGTCTTCTCAGAGCTGTTTATCCATCAGCCACCAACAGGACCAATAGCTTCCAAGCTTTTCAAGGGCTTCAAAAAGTGTTTCAAATCTGAAAAAACAAATAGCCCCTCAAGTAGTATCAGAAAATCGTGTGTCTGGTATGGTATGAGGTAGGGTCCCAAAGTTTCTAGGTGGTGCAAATGGTTGGTACTTGGCTGATAATCTACATGCTGACATTTCTAACCTACCCAGTGGTACTGTGAAAATAGTACTGTGAAAGAAAAATCCTGGCAGCCTGATTTTGTTAAGACTGCAGCCAAGCACACCTCATGGAGCTGTTCTACTCTGTAACTCATGGGGTTGCCATGAATTGGAATCAACTCTACGGCAACTAACACAAACCAAGGGTAGAAGCCAAAGGAAAGATGTTTAAACCCAAAGCAGTTTACATCAAATCACCCTATAGGACAAAGTAGAATTGCCATCATAGGATTTCCAAGGCTCTCATATTCACAGAAGCAGACTGCCACATCCTTGTCCTGTGGACTAGCTAGTGAGTTGGAAGCACTCATCATTAGCAGCCGAGAGCTTAACCACTCTACCACCAGGGCTCCTGGGAAAGTCCTTAGAACCTACAAAAGTCTCAAACCAGGCTTAAATTTACTTAGGAGTTTCATTTTGTTCTTAGTCCACAGCTTGAGTGAATTGGGAACTTTGGCTGATTGACAAATGACAGATAATTAGACTATTGAATGCTGAAAGCTGTAGTGGAGATCATCTATCTAGATTTTCAAATTGTGTCTCAGAAACAAAAAGGAAGGTGGAGAGAGTAGGGGTTGCTCCCTTTTATGCCCCCATTCCTACAAACTCTCTGCCTCAATTACTACCAGTAGCTCCACTTGCTTTATGTACTAGGAATCTCTGTAAAGATTTGCTGGACTGATGAGTACGCTGCTTAGGGTAATACTGGATCAATGAATGTAAGAAAATCATTGATTTATTATGACTTCATCATTTTACCAACACGTGCCACAAGGCTCAGAAAGTTTAAATGAGTTACCCAAGGACTTCCAACCATCCAAAAAAGTCAGATTTCCCCCATTCTAGTTCAGGACCAGTTCCCTGGTAGAGTCCGAAGAATCCTAAGTATAAAAAACATGAGTCTGTTCCAGAAGGTATACTATGGCTGTCGTGGGAGGCACGTGGGTTTTGCATGGCTACAAGGAGCAGCTGTGGTGTTATTCCTTCACCCTTCTCCTTAGGCTGTCTTTCAGGCCCAAAACACACTCAGGGACTTGGAGAAATATTTTTTGAAGTGTTCAGAAACATCTGTGAAGATAACCAGAGGAATAAAAATCATTTTATCTTGTTTTTAGTACATGAGTTATCCTCCTATTGGTATCACTTAAAAGAAAGTGTTATCCAACAAAGAAAAACATAATTAACAATCATAAAATGTTAACAAACAAGATCTCATGAGCAAAATATATAAGAAAGCCAGAACATATTTAAAAGAGTAACAGAATACATTTACAAGGGCAGAAGAATGACTTTTGATTCAGTAAAGTTTTGCTAGTAACCTAAAAAGACTGTAACTACGTTATCCAATATGGTAGCCAGTAGCACAGATGGCAACCAAGCAATTGAAATGTGGCTAACCTGAATTGGCACCTGCTGGAGACGTGAAGGATCCCTGTTGTCACCATGGTTAAGAGCTCATCTGCTAACCAGAAGGTCGACAGTTTGAATCCACCAGCTACTTCCTAGCAATCCTATGGAGAAGTTCAACTCTGTCCTATAGGGCTGTTGTGAATTAAAACTGACTTGATGGCAAGGCATTTTTTGTTTGTTTGTTTTAGAGGTATGAAAAACACCAAGATTTCAAGATTTAGTATATTTTTTAAAAAGTTGAACATATTTTATTGATATATGTTGGAGTCAGAATATTTCATTGTTGTTGTTACGTGCCATCAAGTCTGTTCCAACTTATAGTGACCCCATTTCAACAGAACAAAACACAGTTTTCTCCTGTGCTATCCTCATAATCACTGTCATGCTTGAAACCATTGTTGCAGCCGCTGTGTCAATACATCTTTTTGGGGGTCTTCCTCTGTTTTGCTGACCCACTAGCAAGCATGGATATCCTTCTCCAGGAACTGATCCCTCCTGACAACATATCCAAAGTATGTGAGACACAGTCTCACCATTCTTGCTTCTGAGGAGCATTCTGGTTGTACTTCTTACAAGACAGACTTGTTTGTTCCTCTGGCAGCCCGTAGTATATTCAATGTTCTTCTCTGATACTGCACTTCAAAGGCATCAGTTCGTTTTTGGTCCTCTTTATATTCTTTGTCTGGAAATCCTGGTGGCTTGGTAGGTTAAGTTTATTGGCTAAAATCTCCCTCACAGACAACTGTACAATTAAGTTTGTTAACTTGTCACCATGCTACTGTGCATGTCTATTAACAAAAAGGTCGGCAGTTCAAAATTTGCCAGCCACTCCTTGGAAACTGTGGGGCAGTTCTACTGCAACCTCTAGGGTTGCTGTGAGTCAGACTTGACTCACAGCAGTGGGCTTGGGGTTTATTCATTGTCCAGCTTTCACATGTATAGGAGGCAATGGAAAACAGCCTAGCTCATATCAGGTACACTTTAGTCTTCTAGGTGACATCTTTGCTTTTCAACACTTTAAGAGGTCTTTTACAGAAAATTTGCTCAGTGCAATGTGCCTTTTGATTTCTTGACTGCTGCCTCCATAAGTGTTGATTGTGGATATAAGTAAAATGAAACTCTTGACAACCTCAATCGTTTTCCCATTTATGAGTGATATTGCTTATTGGTCCAGCTGTGAAGATTTTTGTTTTCTTTGTGTTGAGACACATTCCATACTGAAGGCTGCACTCTTTGATCTTCATCAGTAACTGCTTCAAGTTCTCATCACTTGCAACAAGCAAAGTTGTGTTATTTGCATAATATGGATTGTTAATTGGTCTTCCTCCAGTACTGATGCCCACTCTTCTTAATATAATCCAGCTTCTTGGATTATTTGCTCAACCTATAGACTGAATAGGCATAGTGAAAAGATACAACCCTGACATGTACCTTTCCAAACTTCAAACCATGCAGGCTCTACATTTTATTTTTGAATGTCTGCCCCTTGATCTATGTACAGGTTCCTCATGAGTACAATAATTAGCATTCCAGAATTCCCACACAGTCAAATGCTTTAGCATAGTCAATAAAACACAGATAAACATCTTTCTGGTTTTCTCTACTTTCAGCCAAGATCCATACAACATCAGCAATGATATTCCTGGTTCTACACCTTCTTCTAAATCCAGTTTGAATTTTTGGCAGTTCCCTGTTGATACATATACTGCTGCAGCTACTTTTGAATGATTTTCAGTAAAATTTTACTTGGGTGTGATATTAATGATATTGTTCAGTAATTTCTGCTTTGTCTGGGATCAGCATTCTTGATAATAGGCATAAAAATAGATCTCTTCCAGTTGGTTGGCTAGGTAGCTGTCTTCTAAAATTGCTTGGCATAAATCACTGAGCACTTCCAGCACTGTATCCATTTGGTGAAACAATCACAATTGGTATTCCACCAGTTCTTGGAGACTTATTTTTCACCAATGCCTTGGTGCAGCTTAGACTTCTTCCTTCTATGATATTTTAGAGATATAAAATTAATTTTACTTGGTTTCTTTTAATGTGACTACTAGGAAATTTTAAATAACATACAAGGTCCAACAATTAAGTCCACAAACTTAATTGTTCTAAGTACTACATACCTCATTGCTGAATATCACTACAGTCACCTTTGAAGCACTCCCCTTGGGAAGCTATGCACTGAGGCCAGTGCCTGGTCCACCCTCAGAACAATTTTGGAACTCTATGGAATGGCCACTGTGCACAGTAGCATGGTGACAAGTTAACAAACTTAATTGTACAGTTGTCTGTGAGGGAGATTTTAGCCAATAAACAAGTAACTGTATTGGAACACACTCACCTGATCTGGTCTCCAATGCCTTTTTTCTTTGACCAGAGATAAAGGAAATAATGAAAGGAAGACATTTTGATGACATTCAGGACATCAAAGGTAATACAATGATAGCTCTGATGGCCATTCCAGAAAGCGTTCCAAGATTGCTTTGAAGGGTGGCTTAGGCACTGGTGTCAGTGCATAGCTTGCCAAGGGGAGTACTTCAAAGGTGGCTGTAGTAACATTCAGCAACGAGGTTTGTAGCACTTTTTCTGGGATGAGTTCATGAACTTAATTGTCAGGTTTTGTACACGGCTCACACTGTTTTTCTTCTGGGCAGGTAGTACTGGTCCATTGGCAACTGAGCTGAGAAGACTGGTTGTTTCTTTCCAGAAATAGCTTCCTGCTTGCAGGGCCACAAACTCATCTTTCCTTCAAAAAGTAGCTCCGGGCCCTGGCTTTTTAGATTCTTAACTCCAGCCAGGATCTTATAAATTATGTTCCTTCAATGAGTAGTCATTAAAATTTTTTCCTGAAGAGTAACTTGACTTCACTGCTGAGGATTTGTACTTGAGCAAGATCTCAGGGCTGTTACGTAACAACCTAAAGGTCAAAGTCCATTTACATTGATTTTTCAGGCTTGAGTTCTATCCTTGAGTCAAAGCCAAACATAAAACTACCTGCAGTGAATTTCTCCTTCCTCTGGGTAAAAGAGACTAGATTATATAAGATCAGAAATGAAATAAAACATATTTTGCTCAGCACTTTGCTCAATAGAAATCTCTGGAAGTTTTATTTTCTGACATCTCTAAAACAGATCTTTAATCAAATAAAAGTTTTTTTTAAGTTTGGTTTCACTGCAAAAACCTTTTAAAGAGATGCCTGTTGTAAAACATAAAGCTAAAGTTGCTTTACCAGCTTACAGTAAATTTTCCCTCTCTTGTATAAACAGAGAACTTGGGGTACAGGAGAAAAGAGAGTTACTATATTTAGAGGTGAAGTTTGATTGCACTAAAAATTGCTACAGCCCTGAGGAGAATAAACAGTTATAAAGAACTTAGTAGAGTTCTATAAAAAGCAAAAACAAATACAACATCCATTTGTTTAAAGAAGTAGTATGATAGAAATTTATGGCAATTCTGGTGTCTTAGTAAATAAGAGCTACAGCTGCTAACCAAAGTATCAGCAGTTCAAAATCACCAGGTGCCTCATGGAAATCCCATATGGCAGTTCTAATCTGTCCTGTAGGTTCATTATGGGTAGGAATTGACTTGATGACAGTGGTTCTTTTATTTTTTTATGGTGGAAATTTTAATTTGAAATGAACTCACAGTCAGCTAAATATTAGTCCCCAACAGAGCTGAACTGCTTCATGGGGTTTCCAAGCAGTGTCTGATAGATTCAAACTGCTGACCTTTTGGTGACCAGCTAAACTCTTAACCACTATACCACCAGAGTTTCCAAAGATACACTGGTCCTAATCCCTAGAATGTGGCACTTGACAGATGGAATTAAATTAAGAATCATAACAACTATGGTGAGATTATCCAGTATTGTCAGGGTAGGCCCTAAAGGTAATCACAGTGTCTGTATAAGAGGGAGGCAGAGGAAGATTGGACTATGAAGGAGAAGGTGATACAACCACAGAAGCAGGGAATGAAGTGATGTGGCCATGAGCCAAGGAATACTGGCAGTGAACAGAGACTAGGAGAGACCAAGGAACAGATTCTCCCCGGAGCCTTCAGAAGGAATTGGCCCTGCTAATGCCTTGATCTGAGCCTCAAAAAACACATCTGGGACTTCTGCCCTCCAGAACTGGAAGAGAGTAAGTTTCTGTTTGTTTCTAAGTTTATGGCAATTTGTTATGGTAGCAATAGAAAAGTAATGCAGGACCCCAGTGACTTACCTAGCAAATTAATTTACCCATTGGTGTTGAGTCAATTTCAACTCACAGTATCCTGATGAGGTTTGACAGTTAAGTCTGAGAACTTAATTGTTCTGAGTGCTGCATATCTCATTGCTGAATATCACTACAGACACCTTTGAAGTACTAGCATCGGGAAGCTATGCACCAACGCCAGCACCTAGTCTACCCTTCAAAGCAATTTTGGAACTCTTTTGGGAACAGCCATTTCACACAGGGGCAAGGTGGCAGGTATGCAAACTTAATTGTGTAGTTCTCTGTGAAGGAGTTTTTAGCCAGTAAACAAGTAACTGTACTGCAACACCCTCCCTACTCATGTGATCTGGCCCCGGTGACTTTTCTCTTCACTTGAAGATAAAGGAAATATTCAAAGGAAGACATTTTGATGACATTCAGGACATCAAGGGTAGAATGATGATAGCCCTGAGGGCCATTCCAGTAAAAGAGTTCCAAAATTGGTGGTGGTAAATAGTTTCCCAAGGAGAGTACTTCAAAGGTAACTGTAGTGATATTCATCAGTGAGGTATGTGGCACTTTTTCTAGTATGAGTTCCAAAACTTAATTGGCAGCCCTAGTATGAGGGAAAATTAACTTAGAGGTTGCATATTTTTACAGGCTTAAGCAGGGAAGTGGAGAATGAATAGAAGTTGGCCAGTTGGTGTGTGTATGGTGGGAGACTGAAGAGGCAGATGGAGATTTATGGGCTTGTCAATACTGCGGGAGCTGACAAAGGTCCATCACATCCTATGACGGTACACAAAAGGAAAATAAAGAAAAGAAGACTGGAGTGTAACTGGCTGCACAGTGCTGAACCTGGGAGGCCCAGATAAATGAGTTTGTTCACCACTCTAAGACCAAAGAAAAGCTATTAATTGGTTATAAGCAGAGGAGTGATAGGATCAAGTGTGCATTGCCAAAAGTTCACTTGTGTAGAGAATGCATCGGGGGTAAACCAGAGTTTGGTAAGCATTTAGAAGACGGTTGTTGGTATTAGCCACTTCTACAAGAGTTTCAAGTAACTTATTTGGATTAGCCTGCTATTCAATCCCAGCATGTACCTTATTTGCATAGTCCCACCCAATCATTTAATAAGACTGCGTTAAGTGCTACATCTGCTAACAGAAAGGTCAGCAGTTCAAATCTGCCATGTGCTCCTTGGAAACTCTATGGAGCAGTACTACCCTGACCTTTACGGTTGGCTGTGGGGTTTTTGTTGTTGTTGTTAATACAACTGTGCAGAAAACCTGGTGGCATAGTGGGTTAAGTGTTTCTGTTAACCAAAAGTTCAGCAGTTCAAATCCTCCAGGCACTCCTTGAAAATTCTATGGAGCAGTTCTACTCCGACCTACAGGGTAGCTATGAGTTGGACCCAACTTCACAGCAGTGGGTTTGGTCTGTTTTTTTTTTTTTTTTTTAAAGTCTATGCACTGCTGGAGCACTGTATTAATTCATTGTACTTCCACACTTTTGTAGAAGGCAACAATAATGGTTATTCCAAATCCACTCCAACAAAGCTTCAGAACAAACTTCCATAGGATCAAGTAATTTGACTACTGACTACCTGCTAGAATAAAGTCTAAAAATCTCTTTAGGACAACAAAATTCAACAAATGGTGAATTTAAACAAATTCACCATTTCCAACATTCAACAAAAAATCACTATATGTGAGAAGAAGCTAGAAAACGGGTTTATAACTAAGAGTCAATAGACATGAGAAATCCCCCCGCAAAACCCAAACCAACTGCTGTCGAGTTGATTCTGGCTTATAGTGACCCTAAAGGACAGAGTAGAACTGCCCCATAGGGTTTCCAAGAAGCATCTGGTGGATTTGAACTGCCAGCCTCTTGGTTAGCAGCCATAACACTTAACCGCTATGCCACCAGGGTTTTCATAAAAATCTTAGAGATGATGGAATTAGCAGGTTAGCTGACAAAGACTTCATAACAGTTATTATAAATATATCCAAGTACTTAGAAGAAAATATGAATATGACGGGAAGTGGATGTCATAAAAAGAAAATATAAGCAAGCATATGAAAGTTCTTTTTCTGTAAACTCCACACAAAGTGTCACAATCAGTCTTGTGATCTCTTTCCTGTAAGAGAAGTTTTGTTCTATATAATTTGATACTTTTGTCTCTTTATGTGCAAGTATTTTTATATTGCTTTGGGGAATACACAAAGAATCCTAAATAAAGTTTAAAGTGAATTTGACGGGTGCTGGGAAGAGGGAAGTTGGGTGTGATTGTGATAGACAGATGTCTGGAGTGAATCTGCCTTGTTCATGGAAAATATATGACTTCTTGGACTCTGACCCCCAGAAGTTGGTAGAGGTTGAAGAGATGTACCAGTTTTTGTATTCTCCAGAACACGCCTATCTCTCAGGTCCATTCATATTCTCCAGAACACGCCTATCTCTCAGGTCCAACTGCCCAATTAGACCATCTGATCCAAGGTCTAACAGCCTTGAGCCTGTCTTGTAACTGCTGAGTACACTTTTTTATTTTTTCCCTCCTTTTAAGCACTCCTTGGTTAAATTATTTAACTACCCTTAAGAGTAAAGATAAATATCAATGAAAATGAAAACATTAATGTCTAAGAGCTCATTAGAAATATTTGTGAGAGCCTGTATCAAGCGGCTGTGTTGGGCCTAGGTCAAATTAAACAATTTAGAATTAGAGAGTTAAATCTCACTTAGCTCTGTATTCTTACCAAGGAGGTATGGGTCTCCCCCAAAGATTTTTATTCCTTAAACATTGACCTCAAAGCAGAATTTTCAAATATGAAATCTTTCACAGTATCAGCTTTTCCATGTTTGCTTGAATGGTGGAGAACTCATGGAGTCCATATTACTTTAGACCATAGATCACTTGGGTTCTTAAAAAACTGTTGGTGGTGGTGGTAGTTGCCAATGAGTCGATAACAACTCATGGCAACTCTGTGTGTGCAGAGTAGAACTGGTCTGTGGGATTTTCAAGGACTTTTAGAAGCAGAATGTCAGACCTGTCGTCCAAGGCACCTTTGAATGCATTGGAACAATCAGTCTTTCAGCTAATAGTCCAGAGTGTTATTACCACTCAGGGACTCCACAAAATACTGTTACCAAGCTCAAAGTTTTTTAAATTCTAGATTATTGGGCATATTTTTATTTAGAATCTTTAATCAAACTCATTTACCTCCCTGCATCGGCCCAAGCTAGTAAGAGAATTAGAGATCTTTTTTTTTAGTGTTTCTCGGGATGAAGGAGAATAGAAACATGGGTCTCAGCTGAGTGTACCAAGCTGTCGTGCTCATCACACTCAGTGCCAACTGGTCACCTGTTGGCAGTGACAGCAGAGGACACTGGGACCAAATCCATCCTGGCCTTCTACATCCAGCTTCAACTAGACTGTCTCCATCTGAATATCTACTCCCTGTGCAAGCCACTTCATTAAATAGAAAACTTCCCTGCTTAAGTGACATCTAGTTAGCAGCTTGCATTTTGATATTCATCTAATTAAAAATGAAATTACCTTTGAGTCAGTGTCTTTGCCTTATAGGCTGTATTAGCAGACAATCATCTTTCAGCAAAGCTTGCTTTTGTCTCACAAATATACACAGCTGAAAAGAGTAATAATAAACGTAAATACAAATGACTCACTTCAAATACCTTTATTAATTAACACTAGTATTAAATCACTTTACACCACAGACAGTCCTTTCCTAAAATCTCATCATCCTTTGTTTTTCTTCACCTACCTAAGTTCTTCATTTTACCTGCAATGCACATGAAATAATGGGAGGAAGAGGGAGAGGGAAAAGAAAGCTGGTGACCAGGACACTGTACTTGGCAAGTATGCCAAATGAGACATCATTAGGGACACAGTCATTGAATAGACCATGCTGAGAGTACATCACTAACAACCCTGACAGAAGATCATCATCTTCTATAACCATTTGAGATTAAAAAGTACCTCCAAGGAAATTGTTTATGGCTTTGTCTGCAAAAAGTGCTACAAACAGTAAACCAAAGAGACAAAACAGTCTGTAGTGGATTGCTAGAGCACTTAAAGACGTGTAAATTGCAATTAGCCATATGCTAGATTTTTCACAACCCAGTGAGAAATAGGCCTGATGATGTGGGA
Source organism: Heterohyrax brucei (assembly GCA_028571685.1). Lineage (NCBI taxonomy): Eukaryota > Metazoa > Chordata > Mammalia > Hyracoidea > Procaviidae > Heterohyrax > Heterohyrax brucei. The sequence goes on from CM053140.1 coordinate 166,482,364, forward strand.
TCTCTGTGCCCCACCCCCCTTTTTCAGGTCAAAAGCAGAAAGGCTATTGAGTAAGGAACAGCCTGCAAAAGAAAGCTACAGCACTGTCCATTCTCTGCTTTCAAATACAACAGATGAGGACTCTTTCTGCTCTTGTTTGTGACTGCAGTTACGTTGCTAAGTTATCATACATGCCCAACTGGAGTTTTTGACACAGGAGACCTCATCCAGCTAAAGCTCTACCTCTGCAGTCACTGTGGATCTGGGGACACATTTCATCTATTTACAAAGGAATCACAGTGCAAATGCATTACAAAGATAATGTTGTTCCATACTAATATTTCCAGATAAGAAAAAATGGTCCAGAGATACAGCCTATGCCTGACAGTGGCTTTGGGTAGTAAAAAGAACACAAACCTTTTTTTTTTAATTGTTGTAGAATAAATATACAAAACATATCCCGATGCAGCAATTTTTGCATATATAATTCAGTGACATTGAATATGTTCACCACATTGTACAATCATCACTACTATCCTTTTCCAAATTATGCCATCAACAGTGACAGGAACTCAGTGCCTCCTGAACAATGAACCCCCTTAGCCCCATGCCCCCCCCGACCCAAGGTAACTACTAATAAGCTTTGGTCTCTACATTGTTGTGTGCCATTGAATCAACTCCAACTCATATTGAAACTATAGGGAGGAGTAGAATGGCCCCATAGGCTGTTAATATTTATAGAAACAGATTGCCACCTGTTTTTACACCACAAGGAGCAGCTGTTAAGTTCAAACCACAACCTTTTGGTTATCAGCTGACCACCAATCACCACGATGCCAGGGCTCCTATTGTGAACAGTGCTGTGATGAACATTGCGGTGCAAGAGCGCAAACTTTTGACAACCTGGTTGCTATTACTATTCGGTTGACTAATGTGTGCTTTGTTTTTGTCTCTTAACCATCTTGAGCATATTACTTAACCTCTGGCCAAACCCACCACCGTTAAGTCAATTCCCAACTTACAGTGACACTACAGGACGCAGTAGGACTGCTCCAGAGTTTCCAAGGAGCATCTGGTGAATTTGAACTGCGACTGTTGAGTAGCAGACACAACACTTAACCACTATGTCACCAGGGTTTCCTAACCTCTTATAGTCGCACTTCATTATTTTTAAAGTTTGGACTCAGTGACATCAAAAAACATGGTATCCAAATGTGTGTATGCACACATCCATTCCTGTATCCTCATTTTTCTGAGAAAGTTCCAACTTTCGTTAGATCTGTAAAGGGTCCTGTGACTAAAGTAAGATGGAGAATCTCAGCCCTGAGGATTAATTGCAGCAGTGGAAAATGAAACAGAATATTCAAAACCTTGTGCTGGAGCAGATAATTTACAGGAGGATTTGGTTTGCTCTCTTTGGCTGAAAATACAACACTCTTCTCATGCAAATGTAGTCTGAGAAAGAAGACGAGTTTCTCTTGTTTAAAATGCAATGTGATCTTTTGGCTCAAACAGTTGTATGCCAGTAAATTGGGGATTAATTTGATTCTGTCAATCATGCAAAGCCTGTTTATGGATTTGTGCATTAATGTAACTTACTACTAAATGCCTTTTACTGAGAGAGATAAAAGACTTGGCTACATTATTCCTAAGACAGATGAACAGAGGAACAAGAACTTTGGACTGAAAAATACTATCTTATGTTGTAATTGGCTTGGTTCACACAGTTATGTTTTGATTTTAGGTTGATTTTATGATTGTTAATAGAGAAAGAAGGTAATTTCCATTGTCAGCCACGCCATCTTCCTCGTTGCTCTCACTTTACCCACCGCATATAGGACCATGACCAAGAAACAAAAGTCTTCACTGAAATGCAAGCACTTGGAAGGAGGAAATTTGGTTTAACATTGTATTTTCAACACTTTGAACAGTTCCTGGTACGGAGTAGGTGATTGACAAGCATTTGTATGGCTTTCATATATTTATGATTTTTAGAATGGTGTAGGATTACTGATCCCTACTTTGTTGTTGCTGTTAGGTGCCATCAAATCAATTCCGGCTCCTACAAGTTCTGACAGTTAAGTTCATGAACTCATCCTAGAGAAGGCACTACATACCTTATAGCTGAGTATCACTATGGCCACCTTTGAAGTACTCCCTTGAGAAGCTATGCACCAACACCAGTGCCTAGTAAACCCTTCAAAGCAGTTTTGAAACTCTTTTTCTTCAATGGCCATCATAGCTGTCATCATATTACCCTTGATTTCTTGAATGTTACCAGAATGTCTCCCTTTCTGTGTTTCTTTTATCTTTGGGTAAAGAAAAAGTCATTGAGGACCAGATCAGGTGAGTAGGGAGGGTGTTCCAATACAATTATTTGTTTACTGGCTAAAAACTCCCTCACAGGCAACACTATACAATTAAGTTTGCGAACTTGCCACCATGCCACCATATACAGTGGCCATTCGAGAAACAGTTCCAAAATTGCTTTGAAAAGTGGACTAGGTTCTGGCATCAGTGTATAGCTTTCCAAGAGGACTATTTTGAAGGTGACCACAGTGATATTCAGCAATGAGGTATGTAGCACTTCGAACAATTAAGCTCATGGACTTAACTGTCAGACGTCATCGCTACTCCATGTGATAGAGTAGAACTGACTCATAGTATTTTCTACCCTGGTGGTCCAGTGGTTAAGAGCTAAGTTTGCTCACCAATTTCAAATCTACCAGGTTGAAATCTACCAGCTGCTTCTTGGAAACCCTAAGGGACAGTTCTGCTCTGTCCTATCAGGTCACTATGAGTCAGAATGGACTCAACGGCAGTGTTTTTTGTTTGTTTGTTTGTTTTTTAGTTAATCTTTAGGTGACCAAGTCCTTCTCCCATTTTGGCTTTCTATTTTCTGAAAATAATATTTGGATTGAGAATCTTGATATACAAGTTATAATTGTCCTTAGGCAATAGTCCACCAACTAACATGATTCAGGAAGTTCCAAGAGCATCCAGATTCTAACCCTGGCAAACTTGAAGGCATTTATTCCTGCACAGGGGAAACTTTCATCCATCCTGATGCAATCATAGCCTCAGTTTGTCAACCCTGAGAGTATTGCTGACTCATTATTTCAGCCCTGTACTTCCTAGTTGAGTAACTCTCCCATGTCAGAAATAGTGCCAGCAGCAACAACATATTTTCATTAAAGATGGGCATTCAGGAATCAGTTCATTGAATTAAATGAATGTTTTACCATTTAAGCTCAGCGACCCTTGGGACAACACGTAAAAGTGGACTCTTAGCAAGCCAAACACTCCATGACACAAATTCAAACAAAATTACAGCTAGTCTCCCTCATATTGATTTCTATCTCAGCCTCCTGGTTTTTAATCCAACGTTACTCAGAGAGGAGCCCTGGTGGTCCAGTGGTTAGGAGCTCAGCTGCTGGCCAAGAGGTCAATGGTCTGAATTTACCAGAAGCTCCTTGGAAGCCCAATGAGGCAATTCTACTCTGTTCTATAGGGTTGCTGTGAGTCAAAATCAACCCAACAGTAATGGGTTTGGTTTTGAGTTTCTAATCAGACTTCTTTGTTTTACTTCTAAATTTGAGACATGACAATGGGAAATTTCTCTGTATTAAATTTGTTTTGTTGTTGGTAGATGCCGCTGAGTTGATTCTGACTATAGCGGCCCAATGCGCAACAGAATGAAACCTTGCCGTGTCCTGTGCCCTGCCCACAATCATTTTAATGTTTCAGCCCATTGTTGCAGCCACTGAGTCAGTCCATCTTGTTGAGGATCATCCCCTTTTTCACTTACTCTTCACTCTACCAACAATGATGCCATTCTCCAGGGACTAATCCTTCCTGACAGTATGCCCAAATTATGTAAAATACAGCCTCGCCATCTTTGCTGCCAAGGAGCACTCTGGTTCTTGGACAGAGTGCTCCTAGCACACACTTCTTCCAGAACAAATCCGTCTGTTCTTTTGGCAGTCTGTGCTACATTCAGTATTCTTCTCCAACACCACGGTTCAAAGGAATCAATTCTCCTCTGTCTTCCTGATTTCATTGTCCAGCTTTTGTTTGCGTATGATACAATTGAAAATATCACGACTTGGGTCAGGTGCACCTTAATCAAGGTGACATCTTTATTTTTCAACACTTTAAAGAATCCTTTGTGGCAAATTTTCCCAGTGCAAAGTGTCTTTTGATTTCTTGACCACTGCTGCGTTGATTGTCGACCCAAACAAAATGAAATCCTTGACAACCTCAATCTTTTCTCTGTTTATGACTATGTTGCTTATTGATCCATTTGGGAGGATTTTTGTTTTCTTGATTTTGAGGTGCAACTCATATTGAAGGCTGTGGTCTTTAATCTTCATCAGTTAAGTGTTTCAGATCATCTGCACTTCCAGCAAGCAGTGCTGTGTCATTTGCACAATGCAGGTTGTTAGTGAGTCTTCCTCCAATCCTGATGACTCATTCTTATTCATATAGTCCAGCTTCTTGGGTTAAATTTAGATATCACTTAATATCTCTTTTTCAAGCACTTAATAGGAGTCCCTGAGTTGATCAAATGGTTGAAAACTCGATTAATAACCGAAAGGTTGGTGTTGTGAACCCATTAAGAGAAGCCTTAGAAGACAGGCCTTATGATCCACTTCTGAAAGGTCACAGCACTGAAAACCCTATGGAGTAGAGTTACACTGTACGTGTGGATTGCTATGAGTTGGAATTCACTCAGTGGCAAGGGACAACAACAACATCTACTTTATGATGTGTTTTGAATGATACTTGTGGGACAGTAGATGATGGAGACATGCCGATCTCACTGCTAATTCCATCTTCTTTTCCCTTCTTTGTTCGGCTCCTTCTCAGTCACCTACCCTTAAAACCTCCCAGTGACCTCATTTATTCTCACCATGTTTGTTGTGCTTACTTACATGAATTTAAGGCTGGTGTAGATATCTGCTCCTTGGCTGTCTTTATTAAAGTATCTTTCTGTGACACAATAATGATCAAGTGTTAACCTCAGCATGATACTTTATGCACAGGAAAAAATATTCTCCAAATTTTAAAATAAAGTAGTAATTTTGGGTACATTAAGTCTGGTATACAATACTGAATTTCACAGATTTGAACCACAAAGTCTGTAATCTCACACACTAAATTTTACTGGCTACCTGGGACACCAAACTACTAAAAAGCAAAATGCATGACCCAGTAGTTAGGTACATCAATTTGGCAAAGAAAAAAAATGATGATAATGATGGAGTGTATTCACTCCAAGGATTTGCATAGTTTATGATAAAAAGTTAACCTTTTTCACAAAAAGGGTGCATATAGATGGTATTTCTATAGATAGGCAACCTAATACCATCTTAGTTTTTGGTTATTAAAAGAAAAAAACCCAGATATTAAAAGAAAGATACATGTACTATAAAATTTGGTAGAAAAAGTCTTAGGAGGACAAAAAGCAAAAAAAAAAAAAAAAAAAAAAAAAAAAGGTCACACAGGGGAAAGTGATGCTCTTGGAATGGACCACTTTGCTTAGAGCCACAAATGCAATACTTTGAACCTCGGGAGAGCTTTAATTAGTCCAGCTCTACCTTTAGAGCATGCTCAGAAGCTCTCTGGTGCTGACTAAATTAGGGCAAGGAAATCCAGCAGGGACTTGTGTGGGTAAACGGGGAAAAGCACAATGACCATTTAAAAAAGCAATGCTTGTAGATGCTACAATTTCTGTCATTAGCCAATCTACTTGTTACCACTGCAAACCTCCTGAATCTTCTGTGTTCTCTATCTCATCAGTTAATAGCAGCTCCGTTTCTCAGTCATTGAAGCAGAAACATGGAAGTCATCCTGGATTTCTCCCTCTTTCACATTCACAAAATCCAATCACTATCAAATTTGCAGATTTTATCTATTAAAATGGTTTTTAAATTTGACTTCACGTCCTTATATTATCACTGTCTTTGTTCAAAGCTTCAGGCTCTTATTTGCTCCTGTCTGAACTGTTAGAATAGTTTCTCACCTGGTTATAGACATCTTCCACAGCTGCCCAGTGATTTTTTACTTTTATTTTTAATTTTATTGTGCTTTAAGTGAATGTTTACAATTCAAATCAGTGTCTCATACAAAAACTGAAACCCACGTTGTTACATAACCAAGGTTCTGTCCCCCCGCTGTGACAGCACACACCTCCTCTCCACCCTCCGCTTCTCCTGTCCAGCCAACCAGCTCCTGTCTCCCTCTGCCTTCTTATCTTGCCTCTGGGTAGCCTCATGTACCTCTTTAAGTCAAGAAGCACACTTTTCACCAATACTCCATCTTACAGTCCAGTCCAACCTTTATCCGAAGAGTTGGCTGCAGGAATGGTTACAGTTCTTGGACTCACAGTGAGTCCGGGAGCCATGTTTCCCTGGGACCTTCCAGTCCATCAGTCATCAAGCCTGGTCTTTTTAGGGTTGGTGCTCTGTGCCTCACATTTCTCCTGAGTTCCCTATAAGGGCAGTCACTGGTGGTAGCTGGGCACAACCTAATTCTTCCAGAATCACGCCAGTGTAGTCACTGGTTTATGTGACACTTTCCATCTCTTGGGGTCATATTTTCCTTATGTCTTTAGTATTCTTTATTCTGCTTTGCTCCAAGTAGGTTGAGACCAATTGATACTTCTTAGATGGCTGCTTGCTAGATTTTAAGATTCTATAAACAGCTCACCAAAGCGGGATGCAGAACATTTTTTAATAAAACTGTTGTGCCAATTGACCTAGATATCCCCTGAAACCTTGGTCCCCAGGCCCCTGCCCCTGTTACTTTGTCCCTTGAAGTATTTGGTTGTATTTAGGAAACAGCTTTGAGATTAGTCTAGTTGTGCTGACTTCTCTGGTATTGTATGTTCTTCTGAAGAGAAGAACATAATCCTTTCTACTTTCTAAAATAATCCTTTCCACTCTAAAAAGTAAGTCTCTCCCTCCCCACCCTTGTAACCATCAGTGACTTTCTTCTGTGTTTAAACATTTCTTGAGTCTATATAATAGTAGTCTCATACAATAGTTACTCTTTCACAATTAATTTCACTTAGCGTGATGCCTTGCAGATTCCTCCACATTATGTTTCACAAATTCATCAATGTTCTTTATCATTGCATAGTAATCCATTGTATGACTGTACCATAAATCGTTTATCTGCTCATCTGTTGATGGGCACCTAGGGTTAATTCCATTTGTTGCTGTCGTGGATACCACTACAATGAATATTGGTATGTATATATCTATATCTATATCTATGTCTATATCTATATCTGTGACAGCTCCTATTTCTCTAGGGTATATTCCAGGAAGTAGGATTGTTGGATTGTGTGGTGCTTCTATTTCAAGCTTTTTAAGAAACTGCCAAATTGATTTCGAAAGTTTTTGTGCACTTATTATTTTTTTGTTTTGGGGATTAATGCCAGTCTTATTTGGGTAACATGGTATCTCATTGTAGTTTTCATTTGCATTTCTTTAATGGCTAATGATCATGATCATTTCCTCATGTATCTGTTAGTTGCCTAAATGTCTTCTTTGGTAAAGGGTCTGTTCAGAACCTTTGCCCATTTTTTAATTGGGTTACTTGTCTTTTTCTTGTTGAGGTTTTGCAGCATCTTGTAGATTTTAGAGATTAGATGCTGATCAGATTTGTTGTATCAAAACATTTTTTCTGTGTCTATAGGTTTTCTTTTTAGTCTTTTGGTGAAGTCTTTGGATGAGCATAAGTGTTTGCTTTTTAGCAGTTCTGATGTACCTATTTTTGCATCTGGTGTTTGTAAATTGTTTTTTATGATTTATATTCTGTTTATGCCATGTAATAGTGCTTCATAATCTTAAATGGTTTAGATTTTATAATTAGTTCTTTGATCCATTTTGAGTTAGTTTTTGTGCATGGTGTGAAATACGGGTCTTGCTTCATTTTTTGCAGATGAATATACGGTTATGCCAACACCAGTTTTTAAAGAGATGGTCTATTCCCCAGTTAAAGCACTCTGGGCCTTTGTCAAACACCAGCTGCTAATATTTGGATGATTTTATCTCTAGACTCTCAATTTTGTTCCAGTGATTTATTTTTCTGTTGTTGTACCAGTGCCAGGCTGTTTTGATGACTGTGGCAGTATAGTATGTGTGAGGCCTACAATTTTGTTCCTCTTTCCAGTTATGCTTTATTTATTTGGGGCCTCTTATTTTTCCATATAAAGTTGGTGATCTGTTTCTCTACCTCATTAAATAATGCAACTGGAATTTGTATTGGGATCGCATCATAGCTATAGATCCCTTTGGATAGAATAGATATTTTCACAATTTGAGTCTTCCTGTCCATGAGCAAGGTATGTCTCTCCAGTTACATAGGTCTCTTTTTGTTTCTTGCAGTAGTGTCTTGTAATTTTCATTGATTCGAAGGTACTTGGTCAAGTCTTTTATGTCTGTAGTTAGATTTATTCCTAAGTATTTGAGCTTCTTGGGGACTACTGTAAATGGTATTGATTCCGTGATTTCCTCTTTGTTGGTATAAAGGAATCCACCTGATTTTTGTGTGTTTATCTTGCATCTTGATAATTTGGTGAACTCTTCTATTAGTTCCAATAGTTTTTCTGTGGAGTCTTGAGAGTTTTCTTTGTGTAAGATCATATCATCTGCAAACAGAGATACTTTTACTTTTTCCTTACAATTTAGAGGCCCTTTATTTCTTTTTCTAGACTGACAGCTTGAGCTAGAATCTCGAGTGGCACCCTATCACCTGTAGGAAAAAGTTCAAGCTCCATAGCATTGCACATCTGCCCTCTGTAAACCCATCAAACTCCCATTCTGATACTCCCCAAGTTGTACTTTCTGTTCTCACAACAAGCAACTGTTTTAATACAAGGTCAAAGCCAAGTGCCATCGAGTCAGATCCGACTCATCAAGGTCAGTTAACACTAAATATATGAAGTTTTTTAGTCCACATAAAATATATAAAATCTTAGGGCATAGGAGGAAATTATCTGATTTTTGTTTAATATTTAATTTATTAATTGAGCTAAGTATCATAAGAAAATTAATTTATAAGCATACTTTCTAACTTTCACATATTATAATGTCTTGCACACCATAATGTCAAAGCAAAAACTTCAAAGTTATAAGGACTTGAACTGCAGAGCTTTTAGTTAGTGGCCAGTCTCTTAACCACTGGACCAGCCAGTTACCTAGAATGGGAGAAGAGTAGTATAAAAATAGCTCTTAGAATCCAACAGATGTCCAGAAATGAAAAAAAAAAAGGTAAACAAAATGAGATAGAAATTAATTCTACATCTGTTACTTAACAAATATAAGTGGGTTTTGTTTACCTATTAAAAGACAGAGACTATCAGATTGAATGGAAAAACCAGCCTCCTTCTATAACATGCCTAAATCAGAACCAAGGCAAAAGAACAAAAATACAAAGATGACATGAGAATAAAACAATTACCAAAAAAAATACTAACAACAGTAGCAATAACAAGTTGATGTAGCAATATTAATATTAAACAAAACAAAAATTAAGATAAACCAATAGTAAGTTAAAAGGAGACAGCTATCTCATAATAAAAAGGTATGCCTACAGAAAAAAAAGAACTTGATAAAAACTCAAAAACAATAATCATTTTGGGAGCTTTTGACATGTTTATTAAAAAATGATATATCAAGCAGAGAACAGTGCAGTAATAATGTGGACAGCATGAATTAAATTAACAAGCTTGACCTAATACATATACAAGGAACTTAGTAACCAATAAATGGAGAATATATATTATTTTCAATACTTCATTTTTAATGATCATGCACTAAGTCATGAAAAAACTCAAATAATTTCCAAAACTTACTGTCAGTTAGACTGTTCCCTATACCCAGTCATTTAAATTAGTAGTTAAAATACAAAGATGGTTAATTAAATAGCAACAACCTTTAACTGGGAACTAATAAAAAAAAGTACCAAAAGATATCTCAATGGTTAGAGAGAAATTACAACATCATGAAATAGTTAAAAGCTAATGAAAGCACTACATGACAAAAATTGTGGAATAGAGCAAAGCAGAAAGGCTGCTCAGCTATTCAGATAGACACCTCTAGCCTTAATTATTTTTCTAACACCCACTTGTCGGTTTGTCATACTGTGGTGACCTTTGTGATGATGCTGGAAGTTATGCTATCGATATTTGCAATACCAGCAGGGTCACCTTGATGGGCAATTTTAGTGGAGTTCCCAGACAAAGGAAAACTAAGAATAAAGGCCTGGTGATCTACTTCCAAAAATTAACCTATGAAAACCTTACAGATCACGTAGAACACTGTCTGACTCACTTTCTTTAACACATCAAGAGGCATCAACAGCAGGGGAGAGCACTGTGTTTGGTGAAGTAGAGGCCCAGCGAGGGCAAGAGACCCCTCTGGTGAGACAGGCTGGCAAAGCAGTCGCACAGTTGTCTTGAACATGCCAGCGATTATGCAGGTGACAGAGAATCAGACAGTGTTTCCCTCTGTTGTACTTACGGTTGCCGTGAATCGGAGTCAATTTAATGTCAGCTATCTGTCTGTCTAATTATCATTTTTAAAAAAGGAAATTTGTAAATAAATAAGCTAAACTTTCAAGGTACATGGGTAGGTAAAAAATTACAAAATATTGACAACAAGTACAAAAAAGCAGACTCCATATAATCCATGAAATCGGAAACAAAGAAATATAGAAAAAACATACACAACAAAACCTGATTCTTAAACAAAAAACAATAAAATAGACAGCTCTCTAGCAAGCCTGATAAGAATGCAATGATAAAAATGAACAATATTGTTATGGGTGGACTTGTGCCAGGCAGAAAGATACGATGAATTCCTAACCCTGGTATATGTAAATGTGACCTTATTTGGTCATAAGGTAAGATCTTTGCAGTTGTAATCAAGTTAAAATGAGGTCATTACGGTGAGCCCTAGTCAAATCTTACTGGTGTCCACATAAGAAGAGACACATGGGGAGAACACCATGTGACATGTGAGGCAGAGGTTCGAATAACCCATCTATCTACAAGCCAAGGTATGCCAAGTATTGCCAGCAACTTCAGATGCTTACAGAAAGCCATGGAACAGATTTTCCCCTAGAGCCTGAACTTGACCCTGATGTTTACCATGATTTTAGACTTTTAGCCTACAGCACAAGGAGACAATACATTGCTGTTAATTTAAGGTACCTAGTCTGTGGTGGTTTGTTACAGCAGCCCTAAAAATACAAATATTAAGAATAAAAAATGGGATAGAAATACAGCTAGAGCATGATTTTTAAAAACCCTGAGAGAATAATGCCAAGCCCAAACTGAAAAGCTAGAAAAAATGGAAATATTTCTAGGGGGAAAAAGAACAGTGATTCAAGAAGGTGCAGAAAGCACCCCCATCCCCCAAAACTAAAATACTGTAATAAAGAGGCTCCACCTGTAATACAAGCTATGACCAGGAGATTGCCATCAAATGCTCCCCACTCATTTTGAGAGGCTAGTATTATGTTGCTGAAAACTCTTATGGTAAAGTGGTTAAGAGTATTACTGCTAACCGAAAGGTTGGCAGTTCAGATCCACCAGGTGCTCCCTGGAAACTCTAAGGGGCAGTTCTACTCTGTCCTATAGGGTCCCTATGAGTCAGCGTTGACTCAATGGCACTGGGTTTGGTTTTTTATTTTATCATCCTAATAAAAGATGGAAAATTCCTAAATAAAACACTGTTAATAGCTATTGCATCAGCTCTGACTCAGAGACTCCCATGTGTACAGAGCAGTCCTGTTCCATAGGGTTTTGAAGGCTTTGAACTTTGAGAAGCAGATCACCAGGCCTGTTGCCTGAGACACCTCTGGGTGGATCTGAACTGCCAGTTTTTCGGCTAGTAGTAGAGCACTTAACCATTCGCACCATCCGAGGCTTTAGATAATATATGTAATACATGAGATACAAGAGGTTGCCATCGTTACAGGGAACAGCCTCAGCTGTTCCAACCTACAAATAGGATTCTCATTCTCTACTGAGTAAGGGTAACCAGGAGAGAATTTACAGCCTTCCACACTAGCGAAGATTAAGAAACAGCTTGCTAAGCATGGACTAGGAAGTCCTAACCAATGCACTCACCCTCATCTCCCCCAAAGGCTTTTGGGGGGCTTATAAAGGATTTTAGGCAGAAAGGAGCTCATGTTTCATCCATTACAAAGCAGGAGAAAGGTGAGGCTGGGGCAATGAGGTAATGAGACCCACAAGCCGACTTAAAGATGACTTCTGCAATGGGGGCTTCTGGGACTGGCAGCAGGACTTATTACAGGGTATTTTACCTGCACAGTTTCTTGCCCCCCTGGTTGGATTCCCTGGGCCTGGATGCTGCTTTCTGTTGCCCATTTAGGAAGGACATACAGCAGTCACCTTTATCTTGTCTGCACATGCCTCTGAACTTGGTTTAACCTGGTTTTTCTGAAAAACAACTTTAGGTATAATTTAAACAACTTGAAACCTGGTGGGGGTGACAATATAACAAGTCTGTTATCACTCCAGAATAGTCAAGGTGTGGTTAGGATGGCCCTTCACATTCCTGTCTTGAGTGGGAATCCATTCCATGGCGATGATCTTTCTTTTTAAGGGTTACCCTGTTTGTGTGCCGTCTCTTCCAACTCACAGCAACCCCATGTATCACAGAGTAGATATGCTCCGCAGGGCTTTCTTGGTTGTAATCTTTATGGCAGCAGATTGCTAGGCCTTTCTTACCAGGTGGGTCTGAATTGCTATCCTTTAGTTTTACAGTAGTTTTCGCCATTCAGAGACCTATGCACTACAACAGACATAATTAATGGTGAATTTTTAGAAGCATAATAAGGACGATGAAAAGACAAAGGTACCGATTGTCACTCCTTCTATTCAGTACTGTACTGAAGGTCATGGCCTGCACAAGGGAATACTGTGCAGCTGTTAAAACAAAACCTACTTCAGAAGGTGCAGAAATAAATGAGACTAAGACAGGTGACTAGCATACTTTGGTACTGCCACATCTTTATCTTTTCTTTCTGGCAAGCTGCCATTTATCCTTCAAATTCCTTGGCACCTATCACCTCCTGTCCCACGGAATTAATTGCTTCCTCCTGGTATTTCCTTCACATGTCATACTACATCTACAACCATGTCTCTTACTGTTTCGTAATAATTCACCCGATCTGTGAACTTCACACATCTCTGACCCAGAACAGGACTGGGGGAAAAAAAAAATCGAAAAGAACTATCTCTGTAGGGTCTAGATGCCCCCACCTCCCCCACTCCGGGCCAAAAACTGATTCTTACAAAAAGGACAAACAATGTTGAGAAGCCAACAGGTCACCCAACAGTGTTTGCACTCCACATAATGCAGAAGTCTTAGATTACATGCGGAAATTGTGCCTGTATTTCTCAAAAGGAAAGGGTACCTCACGCCCAAGGCCTCTTCCTCTTTTCTCTCACTTTACGCACCGCAGCCCAGACCAGCTCCCCCTCCATCCTCACCATTCTTTACTAATCGGGAAACACGCAGGCCGGGTACCAGGCAGCCGCCCCGCCACGAAAGCATATCGCGGCCCTGCTCCGCCCCGCCCCTACCGTGAGCGACCAGCTCCGCCCCGGCTCCGCCCCGGCCCTGCCCCGGCCCCGCCCCGGCCCCGCCCACCCCTCACAGACACGCAGCCCCGCCCGCCGCCCGCTGCGCTCCTGCCATCGCCCGGGCGGCTCCGAGCGGTCCGCGGCGCCCGGGGCAGGGAGGGCCAAGCCGGAGTGGGCGGCGGCCGCGGGCCGGGGCCGAGTTCCCGCCCCCTGTGGGGACCCAGGACCATCGAGCGGGGTCCGCCATGGAGATGGAGGAAGCATTCAAGGTGGTGGGGGAGATGGGCATCTACCAGATGTACTTGTGCTTCCTGCTGGCGGTGCTGTTGCAGGTGAGTCCCCCCCGCCTCCCCGCTTCCCTTCCCATGGCAGCTCATCCTTTCCCAGAGCGCCAGGACCCGGATGCCGAGGCTCTGCAAACGGCGAGGTGTGGCGAGCCTTCCCGGCGCGAACCCCGCACGGGCACAGCGAGGCGCCTAGCTGTCGTCTGGGCAGAGGAGGGTCAAGGTCGTCAGCGGACTGGCCAGGTTTTCAGCCGGCCCGAGCCGCCCATCCTTACCCCCTGGTGCTGTTATGCCGGGCCCAGCACTCCCTCTCCCCCGCCCTCGGTAGAGGAAGGAGTGTAATCAAGAAGGGTGCTTCAGCTGATGAGCTGGTTATTTAGGGGTGCAGAATTGCATTGTTACTTGTAATACGCTGTGTGCATGTAAGAGAATTGTTAACCTAACCAATGGTACTGTCAACCTTGGAATCTAGGACACAGCGTCAGCCCTGCTATCCCCAAGACAAAAAGTGGATCTGGGTCAGCCTCATTCAGGTCTGGATATTTACCCTCTTCCTGGGTATGGTGGCATTTCTGAATCCTGTAGCTTCCAGTGCAGTTATTTCTCATTGGTTTAAGTTCTGCTGGGTCATCATACCTTAAGGCAAGTCTCAGTGTGAGGTTTTTACAAAACCTGATAGTGACATCTGTAATGTGTGCTTATAAAATGGAATCCCTTCTTCCTTCTATACAATTCTCTGAACCTATTTGCACATCCCAATCTAAAAATGTGGGTCTCATTGCATGTGCTGAAGTTCTCTTTGCAGTGCATCTCCTCTAAGTTACATGGTCCACCCACTTGACATCATTTACTATTCCCAGTATTTTAAAGGCGTTTTATTACAAACCCTTTTTTTAGCACCTATTATGAGCCAACTACTCATTCTTGCATTCAACACATATTTAATGAATGATTACTGTATACTGGGCCCTGAGATGCAAGGTTAGACACATCAAAATTCCTGCCCTCATGAAGCTTGCATTCTAGTGGTGGCTGAGGCAGACAGTGAAATAAGTAGTTAGATTTAACATGAGATGATAGTTATTCTGAAGAATGTACAAGGTAGTCATGGATACAACCATCAGTCCTCCAATTACTTAAACTTGCATAGTCAGTGCTGCAACAGGAAGATGTTGATGGTGCTGGGGTTAACATAGTGATGCTCTTTCCATTCAGATGTTTGAAATTTCAGTTTATTTCATTACCAAGCAGAAGAATTGGTCAAATAGATGGACAGAGACATGGAATCAGTTCCTTCTCTAGAGCAACAAGTTCTCAGCTCACAACATGCAGTATTCTGAGGTTCTTTTAAGTGCATTGCTTTAGTTTTCAGTGTGTTTTCCCTATGGAGAAAGTCTTCGTGTTAAATCACAAAAGATTATTTAACCATGCAATAGACACAGTACGGATAAAATGGAATTTTAACTCTGATGCCTAATCTTCATTTATAACACTGCTTGGGAAAATTCTCCTTCTAACCCCAAATTCCAGGAACAAAGCCACAGTTTTTGAGCAGTGCCACTTCTTCTCTTCTTTCCACCTCTTGCATTATGATCTTCTCACCTGCCTAGCCAGGTGAGTGTCTTGTGTGAAGCATGATATTCAGTGGCTCATATTCTGGGTTCAGGACCTGTTAATATTCCCCCACTTTCTGTCATTTATGGTTTGTCCCAATTGGTTAGCATTCGGTTTCAAAGAGTCTTAAGCCTTGCCCTTTCCTCTGACCATTCTCCAATCCTTGACCGACACATGCCCAGTATTTGCTATAGAAGGGCCAGGACTGGGAGTGTTGGAATGACTGTTTACCTTGGAGGTGTACGCTGGGGAGGTACCCTGTTGCTGTGCCTGTGTGAATGGAGACAACACCCCAATGCATGCAGAAGTGAATCCTTCACAGGTAACTGCCCTGTTGATATACATGATCCAAGTGCTTCTAAGCTGCCCCAAACTAGCCTGAATAGGAGAGCAGGGTCCCTCAAAGAACTCTACCAAGTCTGTTGCTGGAAAGTGTTTGGGCTAGGAGAGCTAAGGTGGGAGAGGGGGCACTGCTAAGGAGTTCCATTCATTGCACAGTTGTACTGAAGATGCTTTTGTCATGCTTGTGAGTGGGGGAAGCAGCCCCCCAACAGAGGGAGAAGTAAGAAACCCTTTGCAAGGACTAATAGGCTTAACTGGGAGGAGCTGAATGTTTGCTCTTAAAACCAAAGCACTTGTCTTCCATTGCCCAAGGAGTATACTGACCAAACTACGTACAGGCACTGCCAGAGAGACAGAGCCTCTGCTCCATCTGCCATTTGAGAATGACCAAACTTAGCTAACAGGCATGAAACTAAAGAGACAGAGATGGAAACTTTAGAGATCCTTTTGCATTTTCCTCCTTTTGTGACTATTATCCTTTATTTTCCTTTATTTCAAATACATCCTGTTCAAACTAATAAAAGTATATTTCAAAGCCAGTGCTAAAGGTCTTTAACTGTTTTATTCAACTATTGATACTTTCAGGTAGATCATTCCAAGTTACTCACTGTCCAATTTCCTGTGACCAGGGGACTTACACTGGGGCACTCAATGCAAACACAGTCTTTGGAATCTGCCACAGCAGCCAGCTTTCACATACATAACTGGATAGGTGCACATTTTTGTGGATATTTCTTCCCTCTCCCACAGGCATTTGCCATAAAATACAATCACCTTGATAATAGTGGAAAATGATTTAAAGTGCACAAGCAAGAAGCCAAAGAAAAAACCTTGTCTATTAAATTATGGTATTAAAGCAATTGTCTTAAAAACAAGCAGTGCTACCACAGACAAAAAACAGTTACTGTCAAGACTCACAAGCGACCCCATGTGTGCCAAGGTAGAATTGTGCTGCACAGGGTTTTTAGTGGCTGACGTTTTAGGAGTGGATTTCTAGGCCTTTCTTCTGTGATACCTCTGGGTGTACTAGGTTCAATGATCTTTTTGATTAGCAGCAGACCACTTAACCATTTGTGCCACCTAAAGACCCAAACAAGCAATAAAATTTATAATTTAGAAGAACTCATACCATAAAATAATATGCCCTCCCTAGGACAGGAGTTCTTTGTGGTGTTTAAATATGAACAGTTCTGTTCACCTTTGTAGTGTTTCTGCTTTCCAGTGGTGACTCAAAGTTTGTGGCATTATCACTGTTTTGTGTTGATAGGTGTGATTGTCTTATCAGGCTGGAAGAGGAAGATTCAAATACAGTTCTGTTTTGTTAGGCATCATATGAAAATGGACCCTACCTCTTTGTTCGAAGCCCAGAGGCTCCATCTCCTTCATTGTCCCCAAGATCATGAATTGTAGGTTAGAGTATAATTTCCACATCATTTTAAAAATCCATTAATCAACAGAGTCATGTAACGTGTTATGAGCATTAGTTTCACCAATAAAATTGTGATGCCTCTGTGAACCTCAGTTTGAGTACAGCAGTCTGATGTTCTGGGGAGACACTATTTTTATGTGAACTCTCAATAACCCCAACATTACTGTACAGATCATGGAGCTACCAGTGTGTTTTTATCATCCTTGCAGTATCTTTTCATGGTGTTTTAGAAAATGGAGTGATTGAACAGGTATTTTGCAGAAGAGGAATCTATAATAGTCAACACATGAAAATACGTTTGACTTCAGTGGTCTTCTGGGACAGCCATATTAAAATGACCATAAAATACCATTTCACACTTGTTAGATTAGTGAACTTAAAAAGATCTAACAGTACAAGTGTGATGAAAATGAGGCGAAAAAGGAACCACCTCATTTAGAGAAAAATTTGACAGCATCTGGTAAAATTAAAACCCAGCTCTGAACTCCTATGTATTTGCCTGTAGTGTCTCTCACACCTGTACATCAGAAAATACATAGAGAAAGTTTATTGTAGCATTGTTCATAATGACAAAACTATAAATCACCTAACAATACATTTGGTTTATGAATGTATAGGAAAATGTAGTGGAAGTATAGCACATTGGCTGCTCCTTGGGAAGGGTGAGAAGAAACAGGTATGGGGAGAGGTACAGAGGAGATTGTATTTGTAATGTTGTATTTTAAAAATGTGAAACAACTATGATGTAATGCCACCATTTGTTGTTGTTCATTCTTGCAGTGGGCCTATGCTAATCTCTGTATTGTTCCCGTTTTAGTTTATGTGCTGCTTAAGCAAGCACTCGTTTATTAATTGTGATGGTAGATGTTTTAGTCAGCTAGGGCTGCTCTAACAGAAATACCACAGAGTGGATGGCTTTAACAAAGGAAGGTTTATTCTTATACGGTCTGGTAGGCTGCAAGTCCATATTCAGGGTGTCCGCTCCAGGGGAAGGCTTTCCCCCTTGTTGGCTCTGGGGGAAAGTCTAGTATTGCATCAGTCTTTGTCCAGGGAGCATCTTGGCACAGGAACCTCAGGTCTGAAGGACAGGCTGTTCTCCTGGTGCTGCTTTCTTGATGGTACGAGGTTCCCAATTCTTAGCCTGCTTCCCTTTCCTTTTATCTCTTGCAGGATGAAAGGATTAAGAGTGGGGCAAGCCATACTCCAGAGAAACTTCCTTTACAGTGGAGCAGGGAGGGGATCCCATGAAGAGATTTACAGTCCCACCCTAATCCTTTAACGTACAGCATAGGAAAACCACAAAACGGAGGACAGTCACAATATACTGGGAATCGTGGTCCAGCCACATGGCTACACATATTTTTGGGGGAGACACAATTCAATCCATGACAGTGGGCTTGTGCAGTTTGTTTTCTTTTGTTGTTCTGTGTTATTTTTTTTAATTTAAGTAATAAAACAAGAAAAGAAAAGCTTTGCAAATCTAGAAGAGAATGCCACAGTCTACTGTGTGAAAATAATGGTTCACTTTTTTTAAATTGATGTTCCTTTCATCAATTATGCCTATGAATTGTTGTCATTTAATACTTAGAAGGGTGGGCTGAAGTGTGTTCAGACCACTTTATACAACTTTGTGTAGAATTGTAAGCTATCACAGCCTACCTCCCCTAGCTGCTTGTGTTTGTCATCCCTCGCCCTCCTTAATAGGGAAATGATCTTTTGACGAGGTCTCTATCACTGAAGTGATAGCTGGCTTTCCTATTCTCTCTATCATAAGCAAAATTTGAAGTTCATTTTACCACCTCACAGTTAGTATAGACCTTACTGTATTACAGTCAGTAATAGCAACCTTCATGCACCAGGGGATTCTCACCACTACCAGGGGTTGAACAGTGCCGAGAGCCTTTGGCATTAGGAAGAGCTGCTCCACCACATCTCTAAAACACGACCATCTCTGATGGTTTGAGCAAGCTTTCAGACTGTCCTACCCTCAGATTAGTTCTCTCTTCTCACTGTGGCCTTGAACTTGGGTTGCTGCGAGGTTTCTGATGATCTGGAAAGAACTACTGCCTGGTTCTTCCACCAGTTTAGGTGAGTGGGGTACCACAGGTGGAAGAGACGGACACCATACTGCTCCCAGGATGCCCTTTAGAAAAGCTGATCTTGTCCTTAGATACTGCCAGCTGGCATAAAGCAGATGAAGAAGTAGATCTATCAGAGACTTAATTTCCATCCAGGGAAGTTGTGGAATTACAGAGGTCTCTGGAAACCATGGTGGTGTAGTGGTTAAGTGCTACAGCTGCTAACCCAAAGGTCAGCAATTAAGGTCGACCAGCTGCTCCTCAGAAACTCTATAGGACAATTCTACTCTGCCCTATGGTGTTGCTATGAGTTGGAATCAACTCAGTGGTAGCAAGTTTGGTTATTTTGGCTTCTGGAAGGTGCCAGGAGCTACTTTGAGCCTGGAACATCTCAAGAATTGGAATATGCTTTAGAAAGCAGCTAGTCTTATGCCTGTGTAACACACTTATCCCCAGCAGCATGCCTGAGAAAGGGCCACCCACTGCTGCTGGACATGTACAGTGACAGAGAATAGTTAGCTTCCAGGACAACACTCAAGAAGTTAGTAAAGATAAAACATCAGTAAAGATAGGAAGTCAGGCCGTGTGGATATGGCAGGAAGAACACTGCACTTGAATGCTGTGCTCCTCTCCTGTAATATGGGTAAGCCACCTTATGCAAATGACCCCTTTGCCCTTACCCTGCTGTTTGAAAATGACTGGCTGGCTGGGATCATGAAAGCTGTCATCAATGTCTTTTGCAAGTTGATTTCTTAAAGTTGCTCAGCACCCAGCAATTAGTCGGCATTATGTGAGTGTTGACCGCAAAGTTTTCAGAATGTGGGCAGTGCTCATCACAGTGGTTACAGGGTGCCATAGAAGGAAGAGGCCGTCAAATCCAAAAATGCACACACACAGGAATTTCGGATTTTTATTCAATAAAATTCTTAAGCAGAAACTAATATCTACCTTCATAGGGTGCTTATAGATCAAGAACCCCATTGTTGTCGAGTCAGTTACTACTCATCATGACCCGGTGGTCAACAAATAGTACATGATGATTGTAGAAAAATACAGAATATGGAAGAAAAACAAATGAGTGTCTGCCATTCAGAAATAAAACGTGTTCACATTTGGTGTGTAACGGTTCAGACTTTTCATTATGCAAATATGTACATTGATTGTGTGCCAATGTCTGTTAAAACCTGACTTTGTCACTTAAATTGTGTCACTAAAATATTGTGACTGCCTTGCTGTGCTCTTAAATGAATAACTACATATTTCTAATGCATATACTATGTGTTGCATCGTATAACTAGATCATAATTTGCTCATTCAGTTCTCTTTTGTTGGAAATACAGGTTGTTTCTTGATTCTTTCCTATCTGAAAGCCTGTTATTGGGACATTCTTTTGCTCTGGCCTTTGCTTCTCCTTGGTTGATTGATATTCTTTTCAGTTTCAAACTTGTACTCCATTCCTCATTTTCGCCAGGTGCTCATAGTGTCAACACTGTGGATAAAACAGAGGTTACCAGGTATAAAATTCCTTAACATCCTTTTGTGTTATTTCAAAATTTATTGTCACCTATCACTGTAGTTCCTCACTGTGTCCAGAAGGAGGACATCACACTACCCTCTTAGAATATCCTGTCACCTTTTTTCTCTGTTCCATATTGCTGCATCAGTTATTTCTAATCTTTCTACATTCTCTGGCACCCCAAGAATGGCTTGCATGGTAGACTCAAGTCATACATGGAAATAGTATTAAATAGTGTTAAATCATAAAGTGAAAGGGTATTCCCTTTTCAATTCATTCTTAACCCTCTGTTTATCTAAGGAGAAATCTCATTTGGTGCCAAGACTTCTCAGAACTTTTCTGCAGATGTTTCTGTTTTAACATAGGGAATGAGCTAGAATTCAAGAAGGCTTGGACTTAGGCAGAAACTATTTTCATTGTATTTGTTATTCATTTTCTTTCAAAACTTATTTAAATTATGAACATTAAATTGTGAAATAACTCAAACAGAAAAGTACAGAGAATTGTATTACATATATCCTTCTTCTATATTCTGTCACAAACAATGCTCCTATTTTGCTGTATTTGTTTAAGGTTTTATCAGAGTTCACCTAGAGAAGAGACAGAAAAGTAGGATGGAGCTATGTGCATCTATGTATGTATGTATGTTTGTGTACATATGTATATATGTACACACAAATCATATGTGCTTTATGCATGATTATGTATATAGCTTGATGAATGATTTATTATGGAGATTTGACCATACATACTGTAGAGCTGGTTCAGCAATCTCAGTCTGATGTTGGATCTTCAAGTCTTCAAGCTGCACGTCATCAGAATTGACCAGAATCTGTTCACTGCTCACTGCTTTGATGAAGTGGGAGTCCCTCATCGTGAAACTGAACATACACACGCCTAACCAAGAAGTCAGAAATGCTGAAGGAGAGCCTTGGGAAAGGCAGAGCAGTTCCAGGCCCAGATGCTGGGCCACACCAGTGAGATGAGCCAGTAAATAAATGGCACAAGAATGTGAGGTGCTGAAACACCTCCCCCAACTTTCCATGCATAAGAAGTGTAACAGGTTGCTCCTTGACTTTTGCCCCCTAAGTCTTGCACACTTTAAAGACATACATTGTAACAAACAATGTTTGTGAAAACATACATTGTAACAATGTTTGTAAAAACATACAATGTAACAATGTAAAACAAGCATTGTAACACTGTGTTTATTTTTATAGTTCCATCTGATGAGTGATAATCTGATTAATATGAAGTTTTACTTCTCCTTAATTTCAGTAAGTGAAAATCTGCATTGATTTACCAGAAGACTTAATTAAATAGGAGACAAAAAATGGATTTGTAAAACTCTTGAAAGGACTGTGTGTTCTTCACTTGCCAGATCCTGATTGGGCTGTTTCTTTTTGCCTAAAAATTCCTTCCTGTGATTTTTGTTTTAATGAAAACTGCTCAGGGAAACCTGCTCAGGGGTCACTTTCTCTAGAACTTTTTCCCGATGTATAGGTGGAATTCGTTTCTGCTTTCTTTGCGCTTCCATAAACTTTATTTCCACTCTGACTAATGCATTATCAGTCACAGTCTGCCTTGAGTTTATAGCTTTCAGTATATTTGTTGTCCTCATGCGGATATCAGGGCCTTGAAGAAAATGACTGTTTCTTTTCCATCTCTATTATTTTAAAAATTAAAATGAGCTAAAAGCACAGAAGGAAGGGTGGTTAGATGTTGGCATTTTCATTTTATGAGAGAGAGGGAAAAACAGAAACAAATATAGGATAGTCATTTGTCGAAAGTCTTAATTAGTGGTTGGAACAAAGACTAAGTCCCAGAAATACTTGAAATTAATTGAAGATTATTTTTGCAAAACAACTATGCAAGTCATTAACAGAGAACATGATAGGCTCTTATGTATACAGTGATATGGTGAGTTCCTTGGAGGGTGTCTTAGTCTGGGTTCTCTAGAGAAGCAAAACTGGTGAAGCATATATGTACATATGTGTGTGTATATATTGTGTATATATATATATATACTTATATATATGTACATAAACACATATGTGGGGGGAGAGATTAATTTATCTCAAGGAAATGACTCATAGAGTTGTAGAGGCAGGCAAATCCCAAGTCTGTGTGTCAGATATCAGATTGAAAGACTCTCCCAACTCACTTGACTGCAGGGGCTGACAAACCCAACATTGTCAGGTCAGATGACAGGCCACTGTTACATAGGCAATGGACACCAATGAATCACACCATCAGCAGATAAACTGCTAGTTCAAATTCCAAGAACTGGAAGTCAGACGATGATGAACCTGGTAACAGAATTTAGAGTGAGAATCTTGCTGGAACATCCATTTCTAAACTGGAGGTAGGCCACACCCCCAAGGAATTTCCCTTTCAACTGATTGGCTGCTCGTAGTAGACCTCATGGTCGTGCTGATTATGTCATAACTTCCAAACCACTGAGAATCATGGCCCAGTCAAGTTGACACACACCACCACACAGGGATATAGAAACATAAGATAAGGTTTCTTCCCTATAGAAGATAACATGTTATAAAATTAGAATATAATTATATCTACACAGTTAAATAATGCTATAAAGCAGTATTGCACCAGTAAATAATACAGCCAATGAATATGTTGAAAGTTCCAGAAACAGAGAAAGAGAAAGTGTGGTTTAGAACTTTTGGTTGAGCCAAGCCAAGTGCCATGTTGAAGGCTTCCAAAAAAGGGCTGGACTTAAACTGAACTTTGGAGCTCAAGTTTAAGGAAAAATGAGGACATCATTTTAGGTGAAAAAGCATAAAATTGGAAAAAGTGTAAAAGGGATTAGCATGTATTCTTGCTATTAAGTGTGACCTGGACTAGCCGCATTGACTTTAGCTGGGAGCTTCCTAGAAGTGCAGGATCTCAGGCTGTCTCTAGTCTTACTGAATGAGACTGCACATTACAGTTTGGGAAACACTGCTATATATACTATTTTTCAAGGTGCTTTATAATTTGCCATTCCTATATAATTTTTCTGACTGTTGTATCAGCTCTGTAAACATGCACTGCTGGTATCTAGTCTTTCTAGGGAGAACATGAAATTCAGAGATTTCCATTAGCATAAGGTTAACTAGAGCTGAGGTCCAAAATCAGATGTACAGATTCCATATGCTTTTCAGACCATGTAAATTGCCTTCTTAACAAATGAATCAGTCATGCTTGGGGAAATGAATAGGGTAGTCAGAAAGTTTGCACTGAAAATTACTAATAAGGCTGTATGGTGGGGGAGCTGGAATGCTAGGAAATTTACAATTTACCCATTAATGTGCTTTAATCAGAAGAGTTTTATGGGCAGCATCTCACGGAGACTGGTCTAGTGGTGTGTGGATGGACTGGAGTAGGGAAGAAACTGGATGTAGAGACCTCACTCAGGGTGGGTGAGGGCCCCAAATTTTAAACACAAAAGTAGATAGTATCAGTACGTCATCCAGCAGATATCTATTAGATACTGGCTTTGTTTCTGGGCTTAGGTGTGTAGTCCATGTGTTCACAATTATGATCTTGCACAGGTAGAACTTCAGACTGAGTGAGATAACTGAGCACTAATGCATAAATGACTAGTAGTAATGACAATAACAGAATCATCTTTGCTCTCTGAAAAAAGCTCTGGTCCCAAAGTCAGGTGACTTGTACTTTCAGAAGTAATGTTTGCTGTTAATGTTACATGTAACTTTGAACAATACATTTAATCGCCCTGTCTCATTTTTTCCTATTTACAAAGTAAGCATTATGCTTGCCATGATTTCATCACCCAAAGTGTTGTGATGAGATAATCTATGGAAGACTTTCTTGGCTTCCTGAGAGGGATTATAAAGGCTCATAATGGTGTTAGTGCAAAATTAGTTTTAAAACCTTCACTTTTGGAAATTTTGTATTTTAATTCCCTAGAGTATCTTAGTCATTTTTGTAATTGTGATTACCTTGAAAGCGGGGAAATATCCAACTGTCTGAGGCACTGGTTCTCCTTCCCCAGGGATAGAGCTAGAGAAGATAATGGTTTATTTCGGATGTTGTTAGTCCTCCTCCAGAGGGGAATGGATGATGGTTTCTTATTGTGGCTTTAAGGCCCATCTACTGATGGGTGCAATTTCATTAGACAGAAATACTTGGGTGAATATGCGCATGGTAGTTAGAGAATAATAGAAGAATGAGAGGATATTTGTACCCCTGTGGAAAAGGGGCAGGATGTGAGTTATGGGCAGTGGTCACAAAGATGGTAGAGGAAAACCACCCCAGTATTTCCTGTGTATGTGGTGACTCTGTGACTTCATATGAGCATGTTGTTACTGAGTACTATCAAGTCCATTCCAACTCAGGGTAGAGCTACCCCATGGTGTTTCCTGGCTCTAACTTTTAGAAGCAGATCTCCAGGTCTGTCTCCTACAGAGCTGCTGGGTAAATTCAAACCACCAACCTTTTGTTTAGCAGCTGAGTGTTAGCCATTTCTTGTGACGTGTGACCTGTATAACTGGCTGTGGTGAAAAGAGGACTGAATACTGATGCTTAGGCATGACCTCTCATCTCCAGTCTCATGGTGGGTGAGGTCACACTCCACGGAGTATTGTGAACACCCCTTTCAGCAGTTGTCGTGAGTGGCATAACCACTTGCCTGCTTTGCCTCCCGTACTGGTCAGTAATGCTGGTCATGACCGTACGTGTCAGAGAAGTCCAAAAGGCTATGCTATTTCCTTGAGGTTGACATTGCATAAAAGAGCCAGCTGTGGATTTCTCGCCCCACTGGTGACGTGAAACTGTGACCTTGTAGGTTCAGCTGAGAACCTTGGATGTGTGTGTGTGCATGGAATAGGTGAGGGAGCATACAGAGGGGTGACTGAGAGCAGAGACATCTGGCTAGTGGTACTGTTCAGCTAGGTTGTATTGTTCCCTGTGTTATGAATACAATTATACATCAGTAATTGCCACTTGTTTTTGAACTGCATTCTCCAGAGAACAGCTTTTCCTGAGAATGGTGGCTTCTACAACGAAATATGCCTCAGGTTAGAAGACCCTTTGGAGCCTTACCTAGGCTCCATTGCTTATTCTAGAATAAGCTAGACAAAAATACAATGTGTTAATATGTATGCAGTTGGCACTTAGAACACTGCCTAGACTGTAATTGACATTGTTACAAGTGTTTAATAATTTTTTCACTTTGCTCATTTATTTGTTGATGGTATGGTGTCGTATGTTAAAAAAATCCAAAAAAAAAACCCATTGCCATTGAGTCAATTCTGACCCAGAAACCCTGTAAGACAAAGTAGAACTGCCCCATAGAGTTTCCAGGGAGTGCCTGGTGGATTTGATTAGCAGCCATAACTCTTAACCACTACATCGCCAAGATTTCCATCACGTATCAGGGCCCGGAGTTAGTGGTTTGGGAGCCCAACGGTGAATCAGATACAGATCCTTCCCTCAAGGATCCTATTTTTCTAATAGGAAAAAGAAGCAAGTACATACCTGTAATGCAGTGAAGAGAGTGATAAGTGCTCTCAGAAAGTTCTAAGTGGAGCAAGCAGAAGCAGGAGAAAACTTTCCGATAAGTTGGAAAAGAAAGCAGGATGGTAGGGAAGGCTTCATGAAGGAGGTGAAGTCTGAGCTGCATATTGGAAGATGGGAAACACTGAGACATTCACGGGTGAAGAAAGTGCCTTCCTTGTGAGGTAAATGGTGTAAACAGTGGAGCAAAGAGCGTCTTTAGAGAGAAAACTTGACTGATTGGTTTGGCCTGGATGGAAGGCTCTACATTCACTGGAACCTGTAATCTGAGCTATCTCCTTCCGAGTTCCTCTGCCCCATTCGCATCAGTTACATTTCAGCAGGTTGTAGTCTGAGGAGCAGTCGCTGAAATGGGTAGAATTGGCTTTGTAATTATAGTGGTGTTGTTCAGGACCACTGAGTTGGTTTTCGTTCATGGAGACCCTCTGTTCCGCAGAAGGAAACACTGCCTGGGCCTGCACCATCCTCTTAACTGTTGTTACGCTTGGTCCTGTCGTTGCTGCCACTGTGTCAATCCATCTCATAGAGGGTGTTCCTCGTTTTCCTTGATCCTCTACGAAGCATGCTTGTCCTTCTTCAAGGACTGATCCCTTCTGATAATATGTCCAGAGTGCGTCAGAAGTCTCACCATTCTTGTTTCAGAAGCATTCTGGCTTTTTTCCAGAACAGATTTGTTCATTCTTCTTGCACAGTATTCTTTGCCAGCACTATAATTCAAATGCATCGTTTCTTCTTTGGTCTTCTTAGTCGTTGACCAGCTTTCGCATCCATACGAGATGATTAAAAATACAATGGCTTAGTTCAGGCACACGCTGGTCATTTAGGTGACATTTTTGCTTTTTTCAACACTTTAAATAGTTCTTTTGCAGCAGGAGACACCCTGGTTGTGTAGTGGTTAAGAGCTCTGGGTACTAACCGAAAGGTCAGGAGGTCGATTCTACCAGGAACTCCTAAGAAACCTTATAGGCAGTTGTACTCTGTCCGGTAGGATCAGTAAGAGTAGGAGTCAACTCTATGGCAGTGGTTTTGTTTCAGCAGCAGATTTGTCCAATGCAGTACAGTGTTTGATTTCTTGACTGCTGCTTCAGGGGGCGTTGATTAGTGATCCAAGTAAAATGAAATCCTTGACAACTTCTGTCTTTTCTCTGTTTATCATGATGTTGCTTATTGGTCCATTTGTGAGGATTTCTGTTTCCATTAAGTTGAAGTATAATCCGTAGTAAAGGCTGTCGTCTTTGAGCTTCGTCAGTAAGTCCTTCAAGTCCTGTTCACTTTCAGCAAGCAAGGTTGTGTGATCTGTACATCGTAGGTTGTTACTGAGTCTTCCTGCGTTTGTGATACTGTGTTCTTCGTGTTGTCCAGTGTCTTAGACTATTTGCTCAGCATACAACCCTGATGCACCTTTTCTGATTTTAAGCCATGCAGTATCCTCCTGTTCTTTTCAAACAACTGCTTTTTGGTCTGTGTATAGGTTCCACATGAGCATAATTGAATGTTCTGGAATTCCCATTCTCCACAATACTATCCATAATTTTTTATGATCTACATAGTCGAATGTATTTGCATAGTCAGTAAAACATTGGTAAACATCTCTCTGGTATTCTGTGCTTCCAGTCAAGATCTATTTGGCATCAGTAATGATATCCTTGGTGCCATTTCTTCTTTTAAATCCAACTTAAATTTTTGTCACTTCTCTGTTGATATACTGCTGCAACCATTTTTGAATGATCTTCAGCAGAATTTTTCTTACATGTCATATTAATGATATTGTTCAGTAACATCTGCATTCCATTAGATCACCTTTCTTTGGACTAGGTGTGTATGTGGAGCTCTTCCAGTCAGCTGGTCAGGTAGCTGTCTGCCAAATTCCTTGGCATAGACGACAGACTACTTCCAGCATTGCATATCTGTTTGTTGAAAGATCTCAGTTGATATTCTGTTGGTTCCTAGAGCCGTGTTTTTTGCCACTGCCTTCAGTGCAGCTTGGACTTCTTCATTCAGTACCATGAGTTCCTGATCATATGGTACCTCTTGAAGTAGTTGAATGTTGACCAGTTCTTTTTAGTATAATGACTCTGTATTCCATCATCTTCTTTTGATGTTTCCTACATTGTTTAATCTTTCTCCCCATAAAATCCTTCATTATTGCAACTTGAGGCTTAAATGTTTCTTCAGTTCTTTGTACTTGAGAAACGCAGAGCATATTCTTCCCTTTTGATTTTCTGTCTCTAGGTCTTTGCACGTGTCATTGATTCCTGTGGATTACATCTGGCAAGGTCCATGTATATAGTTGCCATTTATGTTGGTGAAAAAAGGTATTTGCAATGAAGTCCCAGGGCCAACTTCTATCACGTGATCTCCAGCATCGTTAGTGTCACCAGGGCCACATTTTTCAGCTACCTAGCTATCCTTCTTTCTTTCCAACTTTTGTTTATTTATAAATATTTTATTGTGCTTTTTTTTATTAAAAAAAAGTTTACAATCCAAGTCAGTTTACCATATAAAAACCATACACGCATCTCTGTACAGCTCTAACTGCTCTTACCCTGTGACAGCACACGCCTCCTTTGTACCCTGTGCTTCCCGTACCCGTTCAGCCAACTCCAGTCCCTCTGCAGCCCGTCATCTTGCCTCTGGACAAGAGCTACTCAGACAGCCTTATGTGTATATTTAAGCCAAGAACCACAGTCTTCGCCAGCATCACTCCATCTTGCAGTCTAATCCATGTTTCCAACTTTTGCATTCCAATCACCGGTAACTATCGGTGTATCCTGACTGCATGTACCATGATTGCATTCTATCAATTTCAGACTGCAGAAGCTGGTAAAAATCTTTAGTTGCTTCATCTGTGGCCCTAGAGGTTGGTGCATAAATTTGAATAATACTTGTATTAACTGGTCTTCCTTGTAGGTGTATGGATATTATCCTATCACTGACCACATTGCACTTCTTCAGGTTGTCATTCCCAGCATAGCAGACCGTATATGATTGTCCAGTTCAAAATGACCAAAGCAGTCCATTTCAGCTAACTAATACCTAGGATATTGATGTTTATATGTTCCATTTCATTTTTGAGTAGTTACAGTTTTCATAGATTCATGCCTTGTATGTTCTGTGTTCTGAATATTAATGGATGAATGCAGCCATATCTTCTCATTTTTGAGTCATGCCACATTAGCAGATGAAGGTCCTAAAACCTTGACTCCATGTGTGTAATTAAGGTGACCTCTTCTTTGAGGAGGCAGCTCTTCCCTAGTCATCTTTTGAGTGGCTTCCAACCTGGGGGCTCATTTTCCAGCATGGTATCTAATACTGTTTTACTGCTATTCAGGAGGTTTCTACTGGGTAATTCTTTTTAGAAGTAGATTGCCAGGTCCTTCTTCCTAGCCTACCTGAGTTTGGAAGCTCAGCTGAAACCTGTCTGCATGGGTGACCCTGCAGGAATCTGAGTACTGGTGACGTAGGTTCCAGCATCACGGTGACATGGGCCCCCACAGTACAACAAACTGACAGATGTGTGGGGAATACTTAGCTGCTTTAATAAAATGGCCTATTTTTATATACATGTGAGTGAATAATTATGCTGTTTTCTGAGATACCTAACCATGCCCCAGAGAGTTGTTGGTTAAATCATTTATCCAAGGCTGAGTTGCTTCTGACCCCCTGGTGACTGCTTCTCTGAATTGAAGGTATAGTGTTGAGGAAGAAACACCCAAACCTGAGTCTCTGAAAGCAAAGGCAACAATGTGATCCCCAGTATTGCATCATCTACATGTAAAGTCCTTGGTGTCAGACAGATCTCAAGTGTAGAAGAATATCTGTTGAAAAAGTCTAAGGAGCTTTGCAAGTGGAATTGCTGATGGCCCTGGTGGCGTAGTAGTTAAGTGCCAAGAGGTTGGCAGTTCAGATGCACCAGGTGCTCCTTGGAAACTCTCTGGGGCAGTTCTGCTCTGTCCTGTAGGGTTGGCATCAACTCGGTGGCACTGGGTTTTTTTTTGCCCCCCTTTGTTTTGGTGTTAGCTGTAGATCATGGAACTTCCTTTTAAGGTTTTTCTGCTTTGTTGGAATGTTCTAATTTCTAAAGTTCATCAAAACAGGAGAGTAAGAAAATGATCATTCCAGGTTTGCAAGCCAACCAAGTGAAGTTTTCATACACAGATAGTGAATGACAGCAGTGCTTGGCTTTGTGGTTTGCCCTTGCAGCTCTACGTGGCCACGGAGGCGATCCTCATTGCACTGATTGGGGCCACGCCGTCATACCACTGGGACCTAGCAGAGCTCCTGCTGAACCAGAGCCATGGCAACCAGTCAACCGGTGAAGACCGAGCCTTTGGGAATTGGCTCTTGACAGCTAATGGCAGCGAGATCCACAAGCATGTGCATTTCAGCAGCAGCTTCACCTCCATCGCCTCAGAGGTAACTGACATCAGGGGTGATGAAAAATGAAGTGATAAGCAGGTCATTCTGATCACTAAAGGATGTTGTCCCTTGTTTAGGTTGAACCACTGTTTTATCTTACTGATTTCAATTTCAGCCACATCTTCAAGGAACAGTCTAGTACGTTTGAGAATTGACAGTTTTAGTACATCAGAAGAAAATATCCTATGAAAGCACATTCTTTTCCCTTTTTACTATAAGTAGGAGAAGGGAAACCATGAAACTTAATCAGACTAGTTCCATGAAGTAAGACGTAAGCATCGGGAGTTACATTTGGACCATGTTGTCATGTGCCATTGAAGTGTTTCTGACTTACAGAGACCCCATGTGATAGAGTAGAACTATCTAATGGCATTTCCTAGACTGAAGTCTGTACCAAAGCCAATCACCGTATCTTCTCTCCTGCAGAGCTGCTGGCGAGTTTGAACCACTGACCTTTAGGTTAGCAGCTGAGTGCATATCAGTTGTGTCGCCAACATGGTATCCTTTCAAAAGTGGTAGAACTTTCATCTCTATTAGATACATGAAAATTAAAGAGAGAGAAATACAGTAACACATTTATAACATCCAGAGTTCACATCTATATCTAATCCTAGGTCTGGACTGCAAAGGGAACATTGACTCTAGAGTATAAAATACAAACACCAGCCGGTATGGTCAGGAAGCCTTACATTCAAGAATGCTTTGCTGGCCAAGGAGAAGGTTCTGGTAAGGGCAGTATCTCATGAAACAACCAGAGGTCAGCAAAGCGAGGACGGACACTTGGGTGAAGAGAAACCATGGGTATGATGGTCAGGGCTTATACTCAGCTGGAAACCCCTGTACGGGTTGTTAAAATGTTGAAATACTTCTGTGTCCTTTCACGCCACGCTACCCATATGTCACCTGCCACCTTGGCCCTGCTCCTGGACTCTGCGACCCAGCAAATACAGGGCCAATGCCTAGTGTAGCAGGAGACTCTAGGACTCTGTTTCTGTTCTTAATTCTGATTGCTGTGCTAGTTGACTTCCGCCAAATCCCTCTGTCTGCTTCGCAGCAGGGATACGAATGTGCCTGCCACGTGTTCTGTTTGCATCTCCAGCTGTGGCCTGGGGAGCATCCTCCTTCATGTATGTGCATGCATGTGCATGTGCATACACACTGTGGCACCAGCCACCCTTCCCCCTAGTTGAGTATTTTGATTATTGTCTTTCCAGTAGGGAATGCTGAAAATGGAAGAGACACGCTGACGGTGGTATTTGGTTGGCCTTTCCGTAGGAGTTTCCTGTTTGAAGATGCAGTGACTAGGTTGTCTTTTCAAGCCATTGCCAAGATGGCATTTCTAGGACAACAGCCTAGTTGTATACACCTTACTTAAAGACTTCCAGTGCTTCTCCTCTGCACACAGACGCAGTAGAAGTCGTAGGTATGCCGTTCAAGGCCCTTTACACTTCACAGCTGGTCCCAGGTGTGCTTTTCCAGCCCCATTCTGCACTTTCCCCTTCTGCAAACACATACCAGTGTTTGTTGTTTTCCAGACATGCTCTGAGCTCTTGGCCTGAACCTGTTGCCCTCACCACTCCCCCAGACTCTACCAGGTGAGATCTACCTACTCTGTCAGGCTCACCCTGAAATGTCAACTTCCCTATGAACTAGTCCCCAACCCACTCTTCAGAAGAAAGACACTTCTGCTTCTGTTCTAGTAGCATGGTTTTTTTCATTTTTTTTTTATGTTGTTTGTGGCTCGACTTTATTTTTCAAAAGATATTTGTCCTTGGCTGGGTGAGACATAACATTAACCATCACATCCTTTGAAGTTAAAAACTGCGTTGTGATCATCTTTATGTCGTCAAGGCCTA
Organism: Heterohyrax brucei; assembly: GCA_028571685.1. Lineage (NCBI taxonomy): Eukaryota > Metazoa > Chordata > Mammalia > Hyracoidea > Procaviidae > Heterohyrax > Heterohyrax brucei. The sequence continues at coordinate 166,515,052 of CM053140.1, forward strand.
GTAACAACAACAGCAACAATAACTACCACTGCTACCACCAGGTAGTCGTGGCGGCACCGTGGGTAAAGGGCTTGGCTGCTAGCTGAAAGGTTGGTGGTTTGAACCCACCAGCAGCTCTTCTGGAGAAAGACATGACATTCTGCTTCCGTAAAGATCACAGCCATGGAAACCCTATGGGAGGCAGTTCTACCTATTCTGTCCTGTAGGGTTGCTCTGAGTCTGAAGCAACTCAACAGCAGTGGGTATTACCACCACCACCACGGCTACTAAACTACTAAAATAACAAGTATTATTGTTGAATGCAGTGTGTCATTGTGATCTTTTACTGGCTCTATCTCATCTAATCCTTAAAATAACTATGAGGTACAGTATTTCTGCCATTTTACACGTAAAGAGATTGAGACTTCGTGAGGTCAGAGTCTGCTAATAAGGGCCGAGGTGGAATTTGAACCCAAATGTATCTTTACTCAGAAGCCTGTGCTTTTTCTTAACTGTTGCACTTGTGAAGGACTGATCCAGTCCTAACTGCATATCTCTTAGGTTCTTGGTGACAGTGGCCAAAGAATTATTTTTTTAGTTTGAAAATAATTTCAAACTGACAAAAACTTAAGAAGTAGTGTTAGGATTACCCTTATAGCCTTTATTTCCATATATTGCTAATATTTTGCCTCATCGGCATTATCATTTGCATATACTCAGTTTTTTTCCTAAGCCATTTGAAGGTTTCCTGTATCAGTGTTCCTTTATGTCCAAATACTTTGATGTGTATTTCCTAAAAATTAAGACATCCTCTTATATAGTATGTTACCAATGTGAAGAAATTTAACATTGATACCATAGTTTAATCTACGGTCCACACTGAATTTTATCACTTTACCTAGTCATCTTTTTGATAGTGTTATTTTCTCCCTTCTTGGGTTAAATTCAGTCTATTGTCAATTATCATTGAGTCAGCTCCAACTCATAGCAAGTTTATGTATATAAAAAAAAAGTTACTCATTTCTGTGCCATCTTTGCGATGAGGGGTTTATCCAGCCTCATTGGCTCCAGAAAGTCTGGATTCCATGAGAATTGTAATTCCCACATTCCCTTCCCCTTTTGATTAGGACTCATCTATAGACTCTTCGAGACTTTTTATTTTAGTGTGCAGTACTAGCAGTATAGTGGTTAAGAGCTTGGCTGCTAGCCAAAAGATCAGCTGTTCAAATCCACCAGCCACTCCTTGGAAACTCTATGGGGCAGCTCTCCTCTGTCTTGTAAGGTTGCTATGAGTCAGAATCAACTTGACAGCATGAGGTTTGTTTTGTTTTGGTTTTCACAGCTGTGTTGTAATATCTACTGGAAATGCTTGTGTTATAGTGGTTAAGTGCAATGTTTGCTAACCAAAAGGTCTGCAGTTTGAATCTACCAGGTGCTCCTTCAAAACTCTGTGGAGCAGTTCTTCTCTGTCCTGTAGGGTTGCCGAGAGTCAGAATCGACTCAACAGCACTGTTTTCTGTTTTTTTATTTTATTTTATTTTTTTAAATTTATAATATATCTTGTGTGGCTTTAATTTGCATTTCCTGTTGATGCCCTGTGCCATAGTGGTTAAGGGCTTGACTGCTTCGTATCCACCAGCTGTTGCTAAGAAACCCTCTGGAGCAGTTCTGCTCTGTCCTGTAGGGTCTCTAGGAATCAAAATCACCAACTTCATGGCACTTAACAGCAACATGATATTAGCCAATTAGATTGACTGTTTTTTCATGTGCTCCTTGCCACCTCAGTATCATCTTCTCATGTCTTTTGCTGATCTTTGAATTGGATTCTTATTTTTTGTTGTTGCTGTGTTTTCAGAGTTGAATATTAGTGCACTGTCTGAAATGTGATTTGCGGATACTTCCTCCATTCCGTATCTTGTCTTCTCATCCACTTAACAGAATCTTTCACAAAAGAAAAGGTTTTAGTTTTAGTGAAGTCTAGCCTATCATTTTTTTTTCTTTTTCTTTTTGTACTTTTAAAGATTATGCTTTTGGTATGACGTCTAAGAACTCTTTGCCTAACCCTTCACCCCAAAGATTTTTTCCTCTTTTTTTCCTAAATGATAGTGTTTCATTTTACATTTAAGACTGGGATCCAATTTTGAGTTGATACTTAACTTTTTTTTCCTATGGCGCCAGCACATTTATTGAAGAGGTTAGCTGTCCTGCACTGAATGGCTTTAGAACCTTTGTCCAGAATCGATTGGCTGTATCTGTGTGGGTCTATTTCTGGATTCTGTGTTGTGATCATGGATCTAGTGTCTGTCCTTCTACCAACACCATACAGCCTTGATTACTATAGTTAGCAGTCGACCGATTCTTTCCACTCTACTCTTCTTTCCAAAATTGTTTTGGCTATTTTGGTTCCTTTGCTTTTCTGTTATAAATCTTAGAATAATTTTGTTTGGGGATTTTGATAGAAGGTGTGGTAGACCTGTGTATTGATTTGTACACCGTTGACATCTTTGCTGGGTTGAATCCTTTAACACTTTTGTATTATTTAGATCGTTTTTGTTTTCTTACATTTGTGTTTTGTAGCTTTTACTATACAAATTCTGTGCATATTTTGTTTGATTTACATTTACATTTTTCATGTTTTTGAGGAATTATAAATGGCATTTTATTTTTAATCTGCCTATGTAGTGTTCATTGTCAGTATGTAGAAATAGAAGTACTTTTGTTTGTTTTTCTTATAGCCTGTGACTTTACTGAACTCATTAATTCTGGTTTTGCCTTTTTTTTTTTGAAGATTTTTTTGTTGTTGTTTTTATTTTTCTAGGCAATTATGGAAAAAATAGGACTCCCCAGCTACCATCAGGCAGGTGGAGTCTTCCAGAATTTCTGATTGGGTCAGGACTAAGGAGTGATTTTTAACCTAGTGTATCACCCCGTTATGGAAACCCTGGTGCCATAGTGGCTAAGTGCTACATCTGCTAACCAAAAGGTTGATAATTCAAATCCTCGAAGTGCTCCTTGGAAACTCTGTGGGGCAGTTCTACTTTGCTATGAGTTGGAATCAACTTCACAGCAATGGGTTTGGCTGAGTGGGTTTTTGTTACCCCTGTGGGTAAAGAATACAGACCATACTGGATTGCCTCACAAGTTCATGCAAGGGTGCAGAGTGTCTCTAAAATATACTGAACTAATCTGTGTATTTTCAGTACCTTTAATTTCACCAGCAGTAGTCCGTTTCTGATACTTAATCACTGCTGGTAATTAAGCCACGATTTTAATTAAGGTAAAGCAACACACCCAATGTTGATGGACAGACATGTTGATTAAAGAAGTCTGTATAATAGTTTCTACCAGCCAGTGGCTTTTTCAAGTGAAGGCTAGCTGACCACCACTAGACAGTAAAATTGTGAATCAAGTGGTTGCAGTACCTTGATGAAAACTTGACCTGAGTAACATTTATTTAGAGTAAATTACACATCCTAGAAACACATATTTCTGCACAGTAGACACTCATCAGATTTTAATGGAATTGAATTAATATAAGCTGTGATTATAACTCTTTATGTATTACCATAGGTACACACATTATTAACAGATGTTCCTTGAGCAGTTACCACTTACCTAATGCTAGAGACTAAAACCAAACCAAACCTACTTCCATCAAGTGAGTGCTGACCCACAGTGATCTTGTAGGACAGAGTAGAACTAACCTGTAGGCTTTCTAAGGCCGTAATCTTTATGGAATCAGACTGCTTTATCTTTCTCCCTCAGAGCAGTTGGTGTGTTCAAACAGTTGACCTTTCCATTAGCAGCCATGTGCTTAACCACTGCACCACCAGAGCTTGATGCTGGAGAAGACCGTGATAAAAGGCAAGAGAGAGCTGTGAGGCCCTGTGCTCTAGGGCTTCAGGGAATGTGGTGCCCTAGTCACCATGTGATCTTCTCTGCTCTTGTATTAGGGTTCACACAAAGTAATGCTTACCTAAAGCTGAAGATGAAAGAAAAAACAACTGGCCGAAGGACCAGAGAGATGCTGCTTGGAATAAAGGGTTGCTAGATGCAGGAGAAATAGAACTAAACAACTTCCCTGTGAAATGCATGAGATCTTTACATCAGCTCTTAGAAGAAGAGGATAAAGAGCTAAGATAGTCGTCATCATACCTGCAGACTATAACTGCACGTTCCTTATGTTACTGGTGGTACCTTATCCCTCTCAACTGTGTCTGAGAGTCAGTATTTTGCTCTTTGTCTGCCCCCCACCCCAGTATTTTACTGTGTTTCAGGCAAGAGTTTACATAGCAAATTAAGTTCCCATTTAACAATTTCTGCACAGGTGACTCAGTGACATTGGTTACATTTTTCACAGGGTGTCTTCATTTGCATTCATTTTGTTCTGGTTGTTCCATGTCCATGGAATCGCTAGTTTCCCAGTCCCCTAATCTTCTCCTCTTTGCTTTAATTTTTGGCCATTTGGTCTCCTATACTTGATTTTTTTTTTTATAAAGAAGCTCATTACTCGTGGGTGATATCCTTTATTTTATGATCCAATCTGTTATTGAACTAACAGGTAACCTCATAGGATAATTTCTGTTTAAGATTTGAAATGTATCTCAGGGTGACAGTCTTGGGGAGTCCTGTAGTCTCAGCTAGTTCAGTAAATCTTGACTTTTTATATCTGTCTGTTTTTGTCAGTCTATGTGTCTGTCCCATTCTAATAGTGACAACTCTGTGTTCCTCACCTGTCTGCTCGGAGCTCCAGTGGCCACCCCGCCTCAGAGGCTGCGGTGTCAGTCACGTTCCTTTAAATGTATCTGGGTAGACTGGAGAAGTGGTTCCTTGGAGATTATAGGGCAGTTCTATTCTGTCCTATAGGATCACCATGAGTTGGAATTGACTGGATGGCAGTGATTTTTTTTTTTAGGTTTAAAAAGGGGCTGGAAACCCTGATGACATAATGGTTAAGAGCTATAGCTACTGACAAAAGGTTGGCAGTTCAAATCCACCAGGCCCTACTTGGAAGCCCTGTGTACAGAGCAGTTCTATTCTGTCCTATAGGGTTTCTGTAAGTCGGAATCAATCCAGTGGCAATGGGCTTATTTAAAAAATAAAAATAGGGGCTGGCTCTGCATCACATTTTTAGTTCAGAGTTCCTTATTTTTCCCAAAGTCCTCATTTTATGTCAAGATGCAAATAAAGTGTCCATCTCCTGAGCCCCGATCTTCCCATTTAGAGCTAGTGAGTTGTATGAGTTCACATAGTCTACTTCCGTTTAGGCATTGGAGGTCTACTGAGTGACAGTCCAAGTCCTGCAGTGACTTGGAACGGGTTGCAAGAGTGGCTTCCAAGTTTCCTGCTGCTGCTGCTACCAAAATGATGAGTGTCAACAGTGGAAACACAGCCGAGGGAAGAGTAATGAGAGTAGTGGTCAAGCAGCGGCCAGGACCAGCAGCTCCACACACGATGGTGACATCGGCCACTCTTCAGCCAGGTCTTAAAGGAGCAGCTGGGCTCCGCGCTGTGGACTAAGTCTGTGTAAGGAGCAGCTGGGCTCCGTGCTGTGGACTAAGTCTGTGTTACAGCAGAATGCAGCCCCAAACCAAACCTTCCATCTAATGTCTTAGCATTAATTCAGTTTTGATTACCTCTCTAGTTTCTCAGTTGCTCCTCAGAATCTCGAAAGTGGAAGTGAAACCTTATCTTGTCAATAGGCAGGCAAATACCCTTAGTATACAACAATCTGTGAAAAATAGGTAATTTTTTGATTTGCAGTGACTTTTACTGACATTAGTTGCTGTAAAATCAAAATTAGAAATTGTGTATGAAGTCCTATTGACCTGTCATGTGAAAGTCTGGGAACTAAATATCATGTTAGAGTGTAGAACTCTAGAGTTTCAGGGGTTTGTGTTCAAAAAGACATTTAAAAAATAAATCCCACCCTGCACCTTACTGCAGTCAACTGAGGCCTTAAATACATTTTTTTTAATGGAGGATTTGGGGAAAGGAAAATAAAAGGTTGTGTATATGGGATTAATTTAATATTTAATACAAAAGGAAAAAAGAAACCTTTTAATCTTGACTGTTCTGCAGTGAACTAATAGCCACTGGGGTGAATTTATATAGCAAATTGCTGTCTGCTGTATTCAAATTATTCCCTGAGCTCTGACTCATTCAGAAAGGTCCAAATATCACGGAGACACACAATTATCATGCTTAATTAATGTTTGCAACCAAAAAGAGAGAGGTTGGGATCTTTAATATCGCTGTGGATATTGAAGAACTGAAATTGACTGATTATTATCTTGAGATTAATGTATATTTCCCCAAGCCATAGCCTAGGGTCAAAAGACAGAGTATTAAAACTATTTGAAAAATTCACTGCAATAATTGCTTTAGGGGCTAATTTTTTTTTAATGTCTTGCTTCCTTATGCCTGTACTACTGATTGTTACAGCTTGCACACTTCACCCATTAAGTGGTAATTCACAGTGACAACTACATTGAAATGAACCAAGTTAGTTAATCACCGTGAAACTGTTCCTGAAATACCCTGTCCAAGTACTCCCCAGTCACCGGAGGCCTCTGATTACCTTGCTTTTTCCTAGAATGAGATTTTCTGCAGAAAGCTGCAAATGTGTCTGTGGGACTACTGGGGAGGGGGTTGGGACTGAAGTTTGACTGACATTGTACCTGGAACCACTCAGAATTTTGCACAGTAGAATAGTCAGCAGCTCACTGCTTGTGTAGCACCCCCAAGAACATGCTTCTGGTGGGGGACTGGGGAAACTGCTGTTCATCCCGGCCCTGCAGCCTCATAACACTGACAAGCTGGAGTTGGGGCGGGGAGATGGCCATTGTCCTGTGACTTGGTGTCCATCAAAGCAGAATCTTGAGGAGCAGGAGTTCTGATGTGGTGACCAGTGGGCACTGCCCAGCCTCCATCTGGACAGCCAAGAGAGGCTGTCATTGTCTTCTTTTTCTGTGCAGTCTATCTGCTGTGGCTAGCCATATAGACTGGACTCCTGAACCAGTCCACCTTTTAGAAGAGACCCAACAGCCAAATAGGGAGCTTAGATGCTACTGTCCAACCTGCCAGCATTCCTGCCTGGCTTGTGGGCCCATTGATGTACTCTGTATCATGCGTGGTGGATTCCTTCTGCCCTGTAATTGTATGTGCCTCTCATGGTCAGGATATTTATGGACTAATTACAAAGCTTTTGGTGTTGATGCCACTTTTGTTACTAAGGCTTCAGGAAATAATGTTCAGTGGTACAGAAAACTGCCAGGATTCTGGAAAATTGCCATTGGTTTCTTTCTTTTTAGTCTTCTTTCTTAATGTATGAGCTCCATATAAAACCATAGTACTCTGCATGTCAGATTGGCTATAGGAAGAATGAAAATCCTTTAAATCCCAAATCAGGTAGGGGGCAAGAGACCTTGCTCTTAGGCGAAATTGAGGCCAATTGGCACAACTAGCGTTTTGCTGAGAGGGCTCTCTGCACCCCATATTGGTGAGTGGCATCTGGGGTCTTAAAAGCTGCCAAGCGGCCGTCCGAGGGCACAGCAAATGGTCCCAACTCAGCAGGAACGGATGCTCACTGAGGACCAAAATGATATGGGGTAAAGACAACCCAGAAGATAGAGAGACCACATGAGTGGGTGCCTACATCAACTTGAGACCGGAAGAACTGGATGGTGCCCAGCCACCACCAGTGATAGCCGCGATGGAGCTCACTAAGTTGTGTCTCACTGGCAACACAAGAATAAAAAGGGGTGCACCCTGAGATCTCCACTAAAAGACCTCAATTGGTGGTCCAGTGGCTTTGGGGTTCCCCTGGGAGCATGGCCCCTGGCCCTGATGCTGCCCTTGCCAATAAATCATAATGAGGGTCAACTCTTCGGACAGGAATGGATTGGACTTGGCAATACAGAGTGACCATATATTGGATGCACTTTATGGTCCTATGCATCTATAGGATGTCATCCTGCTGACCTCTGGCTGGAGGAAGGGGAGCGGGGTGGAGAGGGGGCGAAAGGAGACTGTTGGGAGGATGAGACATGTATGGAGCGGAGAGGAATGGTGTGCTGTCACTGGGTAGGGAGAGCAGTGGAAGCTGCATATAGGTGGGCATGTAAATTTGTATGGGAATGTACATTTTCATTCAGTCATAATAAAAAATAATAATAAAAAGATAAACTGGTCACATACATACACACACACACACAAAAAAAAATCCCAAGTCTGCCTTAGACTCCCTTTCTTGAGAATGTTGTTCTGTGGCTCCTAGGAAAAGACTATCATTTAGACAGTACTTTCCGTGCCCATAAACACAGCACTTGATGTTTGAAGTAGTGATGTTGGATGATATGTATGAAGATGTGCATAAAACATTAGCATTCACTCTTGTAGAAATAATTCAGCAGATATTTAATTAGTGCAGGCAGACACTGTAAGGTGAGCTGGGCATACAAACTTGTGATACAAAGATACCCTTTGGAAGGTCGCTGCACAGCAAGAGAGAGACAGGTGAACACCTAATTCACTATTCATCCTGTTAGGGGCAAGAATAGGGAGAGAAAACAGGAAAGAATGGTCTGCTGTGTTTGCGTGAATCAGGGAAGACTTCATGTGGCAGATGACGACTAAGGGGCATTAATGAAGGATGAATAGGAGTTCACCAGGGAACAATGTGGAGCCAGGGCTACAGGGGCACAGTGAGTACAAACAGCAGTCAGTTCCTGAAAGGTGTTAGGCTTAGTGGTGAAGTAGTCTTGTTTGTTTTCCTTTGGGTAATCACAGCCTCCTGTGGTCTGCTGTAGGACAGGAATCCTACCTTACTTAAGTGTAGGTGATGCAAAGCCAGCTACCCAATGTTACCCAAAATAAGGGACGCAAAGGACAAAGTCTGTGAAGGGCAAAGCGTTCTTCGGGGAGGAAAATGACTCATTGCCCCTGCAAGCCTATTGTGAGTGATTTTTTACTTACCATGTTCTGCCACCCCTGTGTTTCTTGAATTAGTGCATGAAATATCACCATAACTTAGGAGAAAACGAGACGAATGGGCAGTTCGGTCACTGGGGAAATATGCGTTGCACTAGTGATATTACTGGTTGCTACTGAGTCGATTCCAACTCACAGTGACCCGGTAAGACAGAGTAGAACTGTCCTATGGGGTTTCCAAGGGGCTGCTGGTTGATTTGAACTGCTGACCTTTTGGTTAGCAGCTGAGCTCTTAACGATTGCACCACTAGAATTTCCTTCATGACACTGACATCTGAAGTTCCTCGGAGTTGAGGCTGGATATGTATCTGAGTTCTTGGAGTTAGTTTTAGAGAGTTCCTTTGTTCTGTTTATTCTTCCTAATGAGTACTGGCAATAGTCACAACAAACTGAAGCATCTTTTATAACCTGTGTGCTGGTACAACGTGAGGCAGCGTAGTGCCATTCAGCAGAGGAAGGGACAGAGAAACCTGGGGTGTGGTGGAGTGCACCGTGATGTCTAAGAGCAAGTACACAACTTGTAACAATTCAGTGTAAAATGCATAGCTAATTTAATAGATGTTTGTCTTTAAAACACACGCTGTGGAATGAGGTATATCTCAAGGCAAAGGTTACTGGCTAAATATGGAAAACAAACAGAAATACTTTGAAAGTTGAGTTTAAAATACCTTGTCCTCTTGTCCCTTGTCCTTGCCCTCTCTCTGTTGTTTCCCAAGGCCACGTAGCCTTAACCTCAAGGTCACACTTCACATTCCTTGCCTTGTTTTCCCCTCTCTTCTACCATCCCCTGGTTCCGATCTCCTGCTTAAGTTACAAAGACTTGTTTTTCATATTTCTTCTAATATTCAGCTGATTTTTTCTCGTAGATTTCTAAATGGAACTCATGCTGAGAGTTAAAGAGTAGCAGTTCTTTAGTCAGTATATTGTACTTTCTGTGCTTGTAGCTTAATACACAGAGATGCAATGTTAAATCATTATTTTGCTCCAGAGTTTATGAGACTTAATTAATTTCAGCAAGCAGTGGTCAAAGAATGAGATTTTGAATCAGAAGGCTTGGTGTCAAATCCAAGCACACTGCTTACTGTAGTGTGTTTGGGAAAGTATCTGAACTTCAGTAACATGATCTGTAAAATGGGAATAATGATAGCAGGTACCTATTCCAAACGGTGGTCCCTGGGATGAGAGGAGACTATTATGTGAAAATTGATTGACATTTCGGTAATTTTTATCACTTGGATGTTGGTTTTGTTTTGAGGGTTTCGTAAGCATATAGTCCATTTTAAGCAAGAAGGTTTTGGGGTTTTTTCCTTCCCCCAGACTATCACGTGTCTGCAGCTTCATAAACATGATTCATTTGTGACATTTCCGTAAGGCTTAAGTTTTGACTATTTCAAAGTAGATACTAAAGACATTTTTATTTCCTTGAAAATTTGTCTTCAAGCTTCACTCAATCTGTGGTTGATTGCTCAGTGCCAGTGGCTTAAAATATTACCTACTCACGAGTAACTCAGCCCACACTTCACCTGTGAACCGGGGTCTTCCCATGCTCACACTTTCTGCACTGCGGATAGAGGAGCTTTTTTAGCATACACCATTACTTGTCTTTTAGTGGGATGTGCCATTTACTTTGCCTCCAAGCAGTATGAATTCAAATATTGCATAAAACCCTCAAATATGTCATAAATAGTCAGTGGTAACTCTATCTCAACTCTCTTTCCTGCTGTTTGCCTGCATTTTTTCCTCTTTAAGAGCTGGAAAGCTCTGTGTGCCAACTGGCTCTGGGCTGACACTGGGATTTGGCATATATGTGTTCCTTTCATCTTTAATGTTAGAGGAACCTGCTATTGGTGGCTTCCCTCAGTGGCATCTGAGTCTTTCTTTCTTTGGTCTGCTTTCTTTAGACGAGTAAATATTATACCAGGATTCTTAATGCTAGGCCCCACAAACTCATTTTGAAAGCAATATAAATGCCCAGCTCATAAACTCAACCTGGTGATTGCAATGAAGCAACCTGAGACTGAGAATGTTTTGGCTTAGGTTCTTCCTTTCTGTTAATTTGTAGGGAAAGAAAAATTGATTTCATACTGTTGTCATTTGTAAGTGATTTTTCAGTTTCAAACAAATTGCTATAAAAAGATATTCATTCTCTATCTTCAGAATTTAGCTTGTCATCTAAAAAAATGATTGGAGATTGATTAATAATCTCTAGCCAATTAAACGCTTGAGTAGCTTATAATTTTTTTCCCATTGCTGTTAACTCAGTTCTGATTCATAGCAATCTTATAGGATGGAGTACAACTAATCTGTAGTGTATAGAAGGCAGTAGTCTTTACAGAGCTAGATTGCCACATCTTTCTCACATGGAAGGGATGGTGGATGTAAACGGTCGATCTTTTGATTAGCAGCCTAGCTTCACTGTACCACCAGGGCTCCTTATTTTTTTCTTTAAACCTCATAAAAATACATCTTGAGTATGTCCTGTTCATTGCATTTAGGTTTATTGTAGTTTTATTTCTGATGTTCTAGTGATATAGTGGTTGGGTGTTACCCTGGTACTAACTATAGATGAAAGGGGGAGAAAAAGTAAGCTAGCATTTGAGTCTAATCTGGTGGGTGATCTCTTTCTGAAACTTTACCAATATGTTTCTGAAATACCACAGAGATCATTGTTGTATATTTTGAGAAAATACAACTCTTTAGATCACGTAATAGATATGTATTAAATATTTAAAGCATATTCAAAAAGTTTTTAAAATTGAAAATAAAACAAAACAATACTAAAATCTCTCATACTGGCAGAGGAGTGTGTGGAAAGCTGATTGTGAACACACTGTCCTAAGTCCTTGAGTTGGCATTTCCGAATTGGCCAGCCTCATTTCACCTAGACGTGGCAGAAAGATATCTTGGGTTCTAGTTTCACATTGTTTTGACTGCTTTGTTAAAATCCAGCAGTACTTTTCCATTTTTTAAAACCAGTTCTTGAGCATATTTCAGGAAAAATAGAAAGATGCATTAGCTCAGTGCTGACATAAAGAAAAATGACTAGAAATTATTTTGTCACTTGAAACTGTGGCTTGGAGATCAGAATTTGATGTTTGCTACTCAGACATCCCTTGGGCTGCTCTGTCCTAACACTACCACTGGTATTAATAGATACATGGTTGTGGAAGGACAGTATTACAGCCTTTTGAAGGATTTGACAAGTTCTGTAAATGTGGTTAACAGAATAGTTGATTATGTAGTAACCAGATGTCTTAGACTCAGTTCTCTAAAGAAACAGAACTAATGAAGTGTTTAGAGAGAGAAAGAGAGAGATTTATATCAAGGACATGGCTTATGCAGTTTTAGAGGCTGGAACATCTCAAGGTCATGGGTCAGAATAGAGGTTTCTCTTGATTCACATAGCCAGTGTGAACCTAAGATGGACAAGTCAGAGAACAGGACTGTTGCTCACAGGCTGTAAAGATCAACAAATCTCAAGAGCAGCAGACAAGAGACTACAGGTAAGCTACTAGCTTTAGACCCCAGAACTGAAGTCAGACTGTGAGAGCCAACTGCAGGATCCAGAGTGAGCAAAAGCCCCTAAGCCTTACGAGAATGTCCACTTACATTCAGATGCAGGCTATGCACACCCAGAAACTCCCTTTCAACTAATTAGCTATTCGCAGCAGCATCATGGAGTTGATTGTGTTATCTCAGATATCTTCATGGAATTGATTACATCATGACTGCCAAGCCACTGGGAATCATGGTCCAACTAGGATGACTCATAACAATAACTGGCACACCAGAATTAGCCCTTTTTAAATAATTTAGCACTAGACTTTAAACCAAAACATCTTGGCCATATAAACAAACTGACATAAATTGAGGTGCAGGATAAATCAAGGCCAGAGTTGTAGACCATGTTTTGAAGTATGAAAACACCACAACAAACACTAAGAACATGAAAGCAAGTATTAGAAGTTCAGCATATTAAAAACAAGTACAGATAGCCTTGTTCGTTGGCCATTGTTGATAAAGGATATCTCTATGGCAAATAAATTCCTATCTTTTCTGGAAAAAACATGATCTCTGTAATTTTTTTGTATATGGAAAAAGTGTCACCATAAGCATTCCTCCTGGCTATAAAATTCTACTGCAGAACTATCCATGTATTCAAAATAAATTTTTTTTTCCAGAACAAAAATTGGTCCTTTGAGTACCAGAACATTTAATCTCTTTCATGTGAGACTTTAAAATAACTCTTTCCTGTGTAGGACTGTTTAGCATGATTTACTCTGTTTTTATAACTCAGACCATACTTTATGATAGAGTTTGGTAATTGGAGGTCTTGGAGAGGTTGATTAAGGTTTAGAGGAGGGAATACAAGAAGAAGTAAGGTAGAAGACTAGTGGTGGTCTGAGAGTGAGTAGGATCCTCTTAATTGATATTTTAGAGGTGATATATTTATCCAGGATTTCATTTTACTTGGATCCACAGTCAACACTCATGAAAGCAACAGTTAGGAAGTCAACAGATACATTACATCAGGCAGATCAGCTGCAAAAGACCTCTTTAAAGTGTTGAGAAGCAAAGAGGACCAAGGTGCATCTGACCCAAGCCATAGTGTTTTCACTCATCTCATCTGCCTGTGAAAGCCAGATGGTGAGTAAGAAAGACAAAAGAAGAGTTGACACCTTTGAATTGTGTTGGCAAAGGATACTGGCTGTACCACCGACTGCCCAAAGAATGAACAGGTCTGCATTTGAAGAAATACAACCAGAGTGCTCCTGAGAAACTAGAATGGAAGACTAACTCTCACGTACTTTGAGCATGTTATCAAGAGGGATCAATCCTTGGAGAAGAGCATCATGCTTAGTAAAGTTGAGGGTCAGTGAAAAAGAACGCCCTCAACAAGGTGGATTGACACAGTGGCTCAAACAGTGCACTCAAGCGTAGCAGCAATTGTGACGGTGACACAGGACCTGGCAGTGTTTCCTTCTGTTGCACATAGGGTTGCTCTGAGTTGGAATCAACTTGGTGGCACCTAACAAAGCAGCATTTATTGAAGATGACAAGGTCTAGGACAGAGGCTCTCAACCTGGATGTGTATGATAATCACTGGAGCACTTAACAGTATACCAATACCTAGGCCCTACCCTGGTATTCTCAGGGCCATTGGAGTCTTCCAGCTTTTAGCCTTGCCATCTGTCATTTGTGACCCTCTTCCTTATGGTTGAAACTGGAACTCCAGCACTTTCATTGACATTCTGAGCAGTGCGTAGTGGAAAGGAAGAAGGGACAAAGAGAAAAGCAGCTTTCTCTTTTGGTAAGTTCCTGAAAGCTGCCACAGTTTACAGCTGCTTCTGTTTATATCCCATTGCCCAGGACTTGGCTGTAATGGAGATCAGGATATTTAGTCTTCATTTTGCATAGCGATATGCCCAGCTAAAAATCCTTCATTATTGTGGAAGAAGGGGAGAAATGATATTTTAAAACAAGCTAGCTTCTCTACCACAGAAGGATTCTTTTTTTAAAAAAAACCAAACCCACTGCCACTGAGTCTATTCTGATTCGTAGCGACGCTATAGGTAGGGTAGAACTGCCCCATAGTATTTCCAAGGAGCACCTGGGGTATTGGAACCGCCCACCTTTTGGTTAGATGTAGCACCTAACCTCTATGCTGCCAGAGTTCCCAGTGGGTTACATAGTCTGAGAATAATGTGTTATATAGTCTGATAATAGGATCTTTGGAGGGAGCTGGTGGTTTTGAAGTTTGAAAGTGCTAATGGGGAGCAAGGGAATTGTCTCTTCCATCCTAGCCTCTCAGTTCCATGGATATAAAAGAGGAAGCCATCCCCCAGTTGAAAACAATGCAGTTCCCCTAGTGATTTCTTTAGGGGACAACCATAAATATCAGGGCAAGAATGGGAAATACAAAGCAGTTAAAGACTACATATATAGAATATTTTCCTGATGGTGACATTTTTTTCGCTAATCATCTGCTTTACTCCTTCCTTTTTCTCGATAATCAGCGTGGATCCCGTTATTACAGTAGTCAATCTCTTCTAATATACTCAATTCCCTGGTACCTCTCTCCCTCCATAGTACTCCTAGAAAACCTTCAGTGGTCCCCAGCTTCCATGTGAATTTGATAACTACAAATCTCAGTGAGTTTTCAGCACGGTTTGGCAGTCCTGCAACCTTTCTGTGCAGAATGTGCCATGCCCTGTGCCTGAGAGGACTGGGCTTGAAACACGTAATTCCTCCTCTGCTCCTGCTCTCTGGAGCTGGTGACCTCACTCCATGTTTCTGTGAAACAGGAGGAAGGAGAGGCAGTTAGACAGGAATTCTTTCTCTGCCTGTCTCTGAACCCATAGTCTGTGTGCCTTCCTTTTACAGTGGCAGGCTCCCTGCTTCTGTGAAAGGCTGTCTTCTCTGCTTTGTGCGCTCACAAGCCCATCCTTTCTTGCATTTTCAAGGACTTTTCTCCTGCAACGGTATCATCTGTCCACTGGATCATTCTCATCAGTACGCACACTTGCTGTAATATATCCCATCTGTTTATTTTTTTATTCTTTTATTGTGCTTTGGGTGAAAGTTTACAGCTCAAGTTAGTTTCTCATACAAAAATCCACCAGATGCTCCTTGGATACTTCATGGGGTAGTTCTGCACTGTCCTATAGGGTTGCTATGTGTTGTTATCCCTATAATATGACTGCCTGTTCCTCCTTCCCACTCTGTGTTTCCCACATCCATTTAACTAGCTTCTATTCTTTTCTCCCTTTGCATCTTGTGTCCAGACAGGAGCTTCCCATTTAGTCTCATGTATCTACTTGAAAAGGACACTTTTCTTGAGTATCTGTTGATGACTTATAGTGCAGTTTAATCTTTGTCTGAAGAGTTAGCTTTGGGAATGGTTTTAGTTATGGGTTAACAGAGAGTCCAGGGGCCATGTCTTCTGGGTTACTGCATTCTCAGTCAGACCATTAAGTCTGCTCTTTTTATGTGAATTTGAGTTCTGCACTCCACTTTTTGCTTTCTCTGTCAGGAACTCTATGTTGCATTTCCTGTCGGGGTGTCATTTGCGGTAACCAGACACCGTTTAGTTCTTCTAGTGCTCAGGCTGATGGAGTCTCTGGTTTGTGTGGCCTCTTTTGTCTTCTGGGCTAATATTTTCCTTGTGTCTTTAAGTTCATCATTCTTCTTTGTTCCAGGTGGCTTGGAACCAACTGATGTATCTTAGATGGCTGTTCACTAGCTTTGAAGACCCCAGACACCATTTATCAAAGTGGATATTCCATCTTTTAAAAACAATATAAATAATCCTTGACCCCACGTGCCTGTTCACTTTCTCCCCCACTTCTTAGCTCTGCTTTACAGCAAAACTTGAAACTATTTCTACATGTCTTCTGTCTTCACTTCCTTAATTTCTTTCAACTCTTCAATCTTCTCCAACTTGGCATCCATTCTTATTCTACTAAAAATGATATTTTTAAATGTCCATTTTGTTCCCAAATGTATCTCTTATAATTCTGTCATCTTCTTAACTGACTTCTAAAGTAGCATTCAGCACACTTGACTACTGCTTTCTACCTAAATCAAATTTTCTCTTGTAGCTTCCTGATACCACACTCCCCTACTCTTCTGCCAGTTTTATTGCTGTCTGACTCTTTCTCGTGAATTTTCAGTAATAATCCTCTTCTTCTAATTGAATGTGGAAGTGCCCTTGGCCCCAGTCCTGAGTCTTCCTTCCTATCTATAATTTCATAAACTCTCAAGATCTCTTCCCTGAGCTCAGGACTTGTTATCCAAATGCCTACTTGGTGTGAGATGTGAAACTACCTTGCAGAAAGCTATTGGACCTTTGTTCTTTCCAGCTGGACCAACATTTGAGGCTAATGAGTAGGGACCAACCAGACCAAGAGGGACCACCTGGGTGTTCAGTGCTAACCAAGCCGCAAGGGGCATGATGTAATCTGTCAGTGGTGAGGCTGATAAGAGCCCTGAGTATGCAGTCTCAGAGGAGCTTTCTGGTTGGTGACCAGGCACAGGAGAGAGTAGCATGTCCCTCTTTGGGACATGGGAGCTCTGCACTATAACCCCTCCCTGACCTCACCCTATGTATTTCTTTGTATTCTTTTACTAATGTATATTAAATTCTCTTTGTGAGCCTAAGGAGTAGTAGGGGCTGGCTGGTCTCAAGTGGAGGGGCTCATATGGACTCCTGAGCTTCTGACTGGTACCTAAGGAATTAGAGAACAACTTCAGTTTTTGTACTGACTAGTCTAACGTGGGAAACCTGGTTGCACAGTGGTTAGCTGCTATGGTTGCCAACCAAAAGGTTGGTGGTTTGAATCCACCAGGTGTTCCTTGGAAACTCTACAGGGCAGTTCCAGGTGGCTAGGATCAGAGCAAGGGACTTCATATGGGCACCTGGAGTCTGAATTGAACAGGAAAGAGACGCTGAGATTTCCACAGGACACAGTTCACGAGTGCAGTGTGATTTGTTATCTACCACAGCTAGTTGTCAGGCATGGTGATCTAAGTCTCCCTAGAATGATAGATATACTTAGCGTCTCCTCTTGGGTGTTTTGTAGGCATCTCAAATTCTGCCTGCCTCAAACAGAACTCATTGTGTCTCGCTACGTGTCTGACTTTCTTGGCAACCTTCTTCACCTCGGTAAATGTCACCACCATCCACTAAGTTGCTGATATTTAAAACGCTGGTGAAGCTCTTGGCCTTCCTTTTCCTGTTCCCACCAGCACATCCAGTCAAAACCAGCAGGCCATTCAGCCCTGCCCCCAAAGTACTTTCCAAGTCCACGTAGTTCTCTCCATCACTGCTGCTTCCACCCTAACCGAAGCCGTCGTTATCTCCCTCCTGCACTATTGCAGTGAGCTCTCTGCTCCCATCTTTTCTTGTCCTAAAACGGTCTCTAGGAGTGGCAGAGTAATCTTTAAAAATATAAATCCAGTAATTCATTGTCTTACCTTTGCACTAGAATATAATCCCAGCTCATTAGCCGTGGCCCTGGCACATGATCTGATACCCGCCCACCTCTCGGACTTTATTTCATACCATCCCTGCCGGAGACACAGTGTGCATCTTCACCTTGGGCCCTTTGTACTTATTCTCCTGTTCTGAACAGCTTTTCTTCCTTGGTTACTCTCCTTACCCAGAATGCTAGTGTCACCTCCCAGAGTAGCCTTCATTAAAATCGTTCCCTCCCATTTCTCCTTATGTTTACATGTCTGCCTTATTCCACCGGAACTAATAACTCAAGAGAGCAGGGACTGTGTCCTCCTTGTTTGTGTCTGTATTCCTGGTGCTTGCAATAGTTAACAGCCTCTGGTAGAAACTGAACAAATATTTGTTGACTACCTCAATAAACAAATGTTTGGAACACAGTTTTTTGCAGTATCATTTCCATTACACATATTATCTCTCGCCATAATTATGACTGCCACCAAGAGCAGTGACTTTCTGGCTGCTCTTCTGAGAGCAGTAACTCTGGTTTATATTTCTAACCTGTGCAAGACTAGGAAAAAAAAAACTCCACTGCTGTTGAGTTGTATCTGACTCATAGTGACTCTAGAGGTCAGAGCAGAACTGCCCCATAAAGTTTCCAAGGAGGGCCTGGCGGATTTGAACTGCTGACCTTTGGGTTAGCAGATATAGCACTGAATCCACTACAGCACCAAGGTTTTCTGAGGGACTAGGAAAACTAGTTAATTACCCTTGTTAAGAATTGCATGTGGAGAGGAAGAGTGTGCTGTCACCGGGCAGGAAGATCAATGGGAGCTACATGTAGGCGGGCATGCAAGTTTATATGGGAATGTACATTTTCATTCAGTCGTAATAATAATGAAAAAAAGAGTTGGATGTGAGGAATGGGAGGATTCAGAAGTAAAACACAACCCTAGCAGGGGGCATGGTGCTTGCTACCCCCTGATCCGAGTCTCTCTTGCACAGAGATATCCAGCGGCTGTCTTGCTCAGGTCTTTATCAATCAAGTCTTGCATAAAATACAATGGAAAGAGAGAAGTTGGGTGAGCTCTGGTGGTCAAAGTATGGGAGAAGGAGTGGTCTAAAAGGTGGAGATGGGACCACTGAGAAGAGTAGCTTCTTGCAAGTTCCTGATGAACAGTGGCTCTTGATAAACCTGCCTTTGCTGAGTCTGAGGAAAGGTCCTGGGAATGGGGGAGACGAGTGTTCTCTTGGTCTGTGACATTGTCTCTGTAGTGTAGATTGACTTTCATCCTCTTAAGCAAAAATCACCTTAACACATTTCTAGGCAGAGTTTTAGGTAATAGTGTTTTAAGCAGAGGATTATTGCTTTCCTTTTAAGTTAACAAATTGCCTTAAAGCAGAAGGTAAAAGCACTGATGGATTTTAAACACATTAATTTATTGGAGAAAAACAAAATAATACATTTGTTCATTGCCTCATGTGTCAGGGAAATGGAAATGAAGGGGCTACGACCACTCCTCTTAAGAAACACAAGGGTTTAGGATAAAGGATATAGTCAGCACATGTGTAAACAGTTAGCTATTATATATTATATACAAGCTGGGTTTTCTAAGACTGTTAAAAGGTAAGTATAGAGTACTAAAGGAGTGCATTGTGGTAACAGTGATTTCTAGTGTTTCTGAAAACAAAATCTCATTGATGTTGCCCAGGTTGATGCTATACCAAACTTCGGTCACTAGTGAGTTGTGAGTGAAGAAGTTCCTCTGTATAAGTTTTTGTTGTATGTTTGATTTTTTAACAGCTGTGTCAATACATCTATCTTTCCTGTGAGTTGACTGTCTCCTATTTTTTCTTCCTGTAGTGGTTTCTAATTGCCAACAGATCTTACAAAGTCAGTGCAGCAAGCTCATTTTTCTTCAGTGGTGTGTTTGTGGGAGTTATCTGTTTTGGTCAGCTTTCAGATCGCTTCGGAAGGAAAAAAGTCTATCTTACAGGTAATCAGCTGTAGTGCTCGTCAACTAAGAGGACTTCATTAAGTTTCTCAGATAACCATGGGATTACCATGGCTGCAACTGACTTGACGGCAGCTGGCACAGTGATTGAGATCTCAGTTGCTAACCAAAAGACCAGCAGTTCAAATCCACTAGCTGCTCCTTGGACCCTGTATGGGACAGTCCTGCTCTGTTCTCTAGGGTTGCCATGAGTCAGAATCGACCTGACCGTGATGGATTTGGTTTTATTTGTTTATTATAGCATTTGCTTAAGCCTTTTAGGGAAATGCCTGTTAGAAACAGAACTGATTTTTATCCCGTTGACAAAAGGCCAAACTGCAGCAGAGTTCATTCTGGCCAAGCCTATGTTAGTGGTCAGCAAACCTGGTCAAATCCAGATACTTGCGTTATATACTTTTCATAAATGATGGTACTTTCTGCAACCTCCCAATTCTAATTTATGCCTTGTTTCTCAAGGAGAAAAGTCAAAGATGGAGACAGTCTACTAGATCCTTTTGTTCATATTTCTCTGTGTGGACTCGTTGCAAACAAGCACTCACAGAGCTCAGCATAGTTTTTTTTGACAAGCTGAATATAAGCTGGGTTTTTTCTAGTTTCAGCATTACGAATAACTGCAAATGGTGATGGGCAGCAATCAGCTTATAACAAAGAAAATCTCATTTTTTCTTTATCATTTCTAATAGAAACTTAAAGAAAACTAGCTCAGAAAAATTAAATTTGCAAAGGTTCGTCTTTACAAATGAGTGAATATTCTGTATTGCTTTCATCAAATGCTATTTTGCCTCTGGATAATGACTACTGTTCTTCTCTTGCTAGGTTTTGCTCTTGACATCTTATTTGCTATTGCAAATGGATTTTCCCCCTCATACGAATTCTTTGCAATCACTCGCTTCCTGGTGGGCATAATGAATGGAGGGATGTCGCTGGTGGCCTTTGTCTTGCTAAACGAATGTGTGGGCACCGCCTACTGGGCACTGGCAGGTACTGCATAAATCCTTGCAGATCTAGAGACGGTACGCAGCTCCAGAAAACCTTGCAGGGAGCCATTTTAACCCTAGAGTCTGAAAATGCAATTGGATTCAAATGGCTCTACCCACCAGTTTGACTGGTTTTCCTGAGTGTTTTTTATATGACTATAAATGAGTCATTTTGTTTGTTCTCCTATTCAGAGTCTCCCCTGGTGTCTGCCTCAGAGATGGTGGGCTTACCACCCACCTTAGGGATTGCTTACAGGTAATTGTGGAGAGCGACTTCCTCAGGAGGGCACTGACTGCCTTTCACCTTAAATTAAAAAAGAGTACTGAGATGGGAAATAATGATAAATTGCTTTTTTGGAGCCTTCTTTTTATATTTTATTAAATTCTAGTTTCATAGTCCTTTCTGGGTTTTTTTTTTTTTTTTACAGTTTTCCTGAAGTCAGGAGATAGTATTATTGTAGCGTTTCTTCACTGATTCTTATTTTCCCACATTGAACTCATATTTTGTCTTGTGTTTAACCATCCCATTATCTTCTGAAGAATGACATATGTAGTTCGTTTATTTTACTACATAGAGTTGTTTTTGAAAAAAAATTGAGAAACGATAGGGCCAATGATGAGCCAAGTGAGGGGCTAGTTTGTTCCCAGTGGGGAGTGTTACAGAGAGTGTGACGTGGTCACATATACAGATTCTGGTAGGCAAGTGGAGAACAAACTGTAGAGGAGTGATAGTGGAAATACAGGAATTGTTTTGGAGGCAGTTGTGGTTGGCCACGTGAAACCTGATGGTGGCTCAGACAAGGTAGGAGTTAGCTGGGAGAGAGGAAAGAGGGTATGCCAGGGCTGGACTTGGCTGCATCCATGACTTAGGATTAGCAATTACAAGAAGCCCTGTTCTTGGAGACCAGGTCTATTTGATGCATAGTAATGCATCCATAATAGCTATTGATTATCTTAAATTTGCAGGGAAATCACACTGCATTCCCTTACTTATTGAACCACATGTTCTGATTTAGAGTTCTAAAGAGAGTCCCTGCAGCTGTTGCTTCAACTCTCACTTTGGCTGCCCCGTTCCCTCACTGAAGCCAACAGTGTGCAGGTCCTTGTTTTCTGTTAGACAGTGATCATCTATGGGCAGGAGTCCAAGAAAGCACTGGGTGTACTGGATTGCTTATTGTAGGCAGTTTTCCTAAGAAGATGAGCACGGTCCTGTTGCTGCAGGAGACCCACAACAATGGCTCTTTCTTAGAGGATAAACGTGACAGAGAAGTGGTACGGAGCACTGCCTGTGTAGTCAGTCACCCCTAGGCCCTAGTCCCAACCCTGCCACCAGCATGCCTCAGAGACCTTCACTTCTCTCTGCAGTGGAAGGCTGGTAATGGCACCTGCTTTATGGGACAATGTGAAATACTTAAGGCTCAGTCAACAGTCCCTGTGAGCAGTACAGATGAGTAAAGTGTGTGGCTGCTTACCAAAAGGTTGGAGATTCTAGGCCACCCAGAGATGCCTTTGTAGAAAGGCCTGGAGACCCACTTTCAAAAAAAGCAGCACTTGTAAAGCTGATGGCGCTCGTTTTTCTCTGACACACGTGGGGTCACCGTGAGCAAGAATCAACTCACAGGACCTGGCTTCATTATCACTGCTGGTGGCAATTAAAGCAGCAGTTACGGAAAGAATCTCAGAGATATATAATTTGCAGATATGTTGGACAAACCATTGGAGTTTAGTACTCATCTAAGTTTTTATTTCAGAAAACACAGGTTTTTCTTTTACAATCACAAGGTTGATTTTTTTTTTACATCAGTGTGCTGATAGAAAGCCATGTTTCATGGAATTTGTATTCAGTTTGGGAAAGGCAGACAAGAAACAAGTATGTATAAAAATGTTACGTGTCTGGTGGTGATAAATTAGGTAGGGAATGGTGTTAGGAACAACTACAAAGTGAACTGTGATTTTAGGGACAGCCTCTGTGATACAGATAAAGTCCATGTATTATATAACCCCATAACCTAATGACCGTATTCCCCCATATGGCACAAAAAAAAAACCTTGCAAGCCTCAGCTTGGTTTAGGCAGATGTTTGTACAATGTCCAGCATAGAAAGCATTTGAGTAGACCCTTGAAATTCATCACAGCCAGATGTGATTTCTATTTTTCAACTGTTGGTCCTCTGTTTTTACTGATTTGCTTACCTGTCTTCTAGTTTTATCATCTGACATGTGATATTTGTGTAGATTTTCCTTTTCCCCTCTCTCCCATATGCTTGCCACTGTAGAACTGACACCTCACAAGGAGGGAATTGGCTCTGTGACGTGGGTTGGAAATGGTGCTACAGATGGTACTTTCCCCAGTAACGAGTCTCTCCTTTCCCTGAATTAGGATCCATTGGTGGCCTCTTCTTTGCAGTTGGCATCGCCCAGTATGCCTTGTTAGGATACTTCATCCGCTCCTGGAGGACACTCGCAGTTCTGGTTAACCTGCAGGGAACAGTGGTCTTCCTCTTGTCTTTGTAAGTAGTTTTTCCTTTCAGAGTTTTCGTGTGCTAAGTGGAAGGAATGTCTTAAGAGGATGTGGGTCAATGAGCAGCATTATTCCCTTTCAGGAGCTTGCCTGAACTGACTTTGCTGAAGCACTAAACTCCGCAAGTTCTCCAATGCTTGGCAGCTCCTGGGAAGAGGAGATGCTTAATTAATTCAGATGCAGGTATCCCTCGTTTAAAGTAACCTCTCACTAGACTGCATTTTAACCTTCAGATGATTTATGTAGGGGACCGATTTCTTTTTTAACCCGAAGTCTCAAGCTTGAAGATCTATAGGCTACATCAGGTCACGTGCTAGGCATGGCATTATAGAACAGTATATTCATATTCATCTGTAGTAGCAATTATTCATCCTGATGACCAGGATCATTTCTGAGACTCTGAAGGTGGACGTGGGAAGATTCTCAGGTATGGGGAAGTCCTAGGAGTGCATGGATTCAGAGTGATAGCAGGGTGAGTCCCTGGTAAGGGCAGCGATCCACAGAGGGCTCGCTTGAGCTGTCTCACCTTGGGCTTATAAAACACCCAGCGTTACAGCGTGAGCCACCACTGTAGGGCCATCTCACCACAAGTTTTTAGGGTGACTCACAAAGAGCCTTTATCCCCTGAGGCATCAGACCTCTTATTTTAATCATTAAAATCTTTGGGATAGAGAAAATGTTCAGCTAGTGGCATCAACTTTTTTTCTGTGCTATCTAGTGAGGGATACCTGTAGCCGTGCTTTGATTCAGATAGCTTTTTTTTTTTGATTGTGACTAAGTGAAAATTTACCATCCAGGTCAGTTTTCCATATAAAACCCCAAGTCCACCCACCTCTTTGCAACTCTATCTGCTGTCCTTACCCTGTGAGAGCACACTCTTCTTTTTCACTCTTTTGGATAGCTTTTAAATTTATTAACTCATTTATTCAGATTCTACTGATTTGAGATTTGGTGGTGGGCTGAAATGAGGTTTGTTTCCATACTGTCTTTGAAAGCAAAGGTATTGTTAGATACAAAAGGGAATACAGGATAAATAGTTAGCTTGTATAAAAAATATTTATTAAATGCCTATAGTTACATGAATTGGAGTAAGGTAATTGTATTAGAAAGGAAAACTGACAATATTTTGTTAGCTTGTATATTGTAAATATTTGGAAATAATAAATGGATACCTAGTATAGTGCCTTAAGTTAATGAGCATTCTTGTAAATACCTGTTGAATAAACAGATTTTCTTTTTAAGCATTTAGTATGTCTCATACTTCACAGTTCTATGTGAATCTCCTCTCTCCTTTAGTAGTAATTGATTCTAATGGATGACCACTGCCATTCTGCTTGTCTTTTTCTTAATGTGTAGTCTAAGTTTGTTACTGATCCAATAAAAAACAAACCTTGCTGTCATCGAGTCTATTCCAGCTCATAGTGAGTGATCCTATGAAAAGAGAGTGCACAGAGAGTACAGCTGTACCATAGAGTTTCCACAGAACAGCTGGTGGATTCAGACTGCTGACCTTCTGGTTAGCAGCTGAGCACTTGACCACTGTACCACCAGAGTGCCTGCTACTGCTTAGTGCTAGAAAATGCACCCCGTGAGAAACAGAAAATGGAAAAGCATCATGTAAATGTTAAATATGTCACCGTTCCATACTTTCATATATGTATGGCTCCCCACAGTCAGCCTCAATTTATCTTGCCTCATTTTTGGTGGCTCCATCTTCTCGGGGAACTCTTCTGCTTGTTTTTCCCAGTGAGCCACTTACACGTTCCTGCTTCTGGGCCACGTCCTCATGCTGTGTCTGCTCTTCCCTCACCTTTCTCCCCATTTCCTCTTGTTTAACTAATACTCAGCCTTCTCAGTTGGCTCAGTGCTGTCCACTCCCTAAAGCCTTTCCTGATCGTACTCCCCAGTCTGAAGTCATTCTCTTTCTTTCCTGAAATTCCCTAGCACTTAACCTGGACCCTTTAAGGGGAGCTCCTGTCTCAGCCTCAACCTAGAACCACCTCTTGTCCTAACTCAAGAACTCTCTCACTGAAGGAACTGCTTTCTCTTCCTTATCCTTTCCCCGGCTCCAAGTGCCAGAGCTTTTGACAGTAGCTGCTTCGTACCAGTGTTGGACCCAAAACATTTTGGAATACCTTTCAAATCAGCCCATCAATAACACAACAAAATATCACATTATTTTAGAGTCAACTCTTCTTATAGTATTATTTTTCCTACCAGGAACATTCTTGTGTAGCTTTAAAATTTCTCATTTTCCTTGTACTTGATTTCAGTACTTGTGTGGTTGACAGTGATTTACCACTAGTAAAATTCTTTGGAGACCGTTTTCAAGCAGCGGCATCTTTGTTAAATGAGTGTGGTAGTTTCTGGAGGTCACCCCAGTTAGGTAGAGGGTAGCATGTCTTTGAAAGTTGCAAAGGCTTGCTTATTTCTTTAAAGATATGTCTAAGTCTTTGGTTTGCATAAATTACACATCACAGAACTTGTAACCCATATCGGTCCATTGGCAGATGGGTGAGCCTTTGCATCAGTAAGCTTATTGGCCTTGTAAAGATGAGGAGAAATATGACTCTTGAAGTTTGCATAATCAAAGCAAACACTTTCCCAAGTGGGTATAGTTTTATAAATTCATCAGAGTCACATTTCCAAAGCCTGGAAATACCACCTTTAAAAAATTAAATTTTAAAGATGATTTCTGTCATTTATAAACAGTTCTGAAAACACCAACCCCTCACCAAAAAACCGTTGCCTTAGAGTCGATTCTGACCTATAACCACCCTGTAAGACAGAGTAGAACTGCCCCATAGGGTTTCCAAGGAGTAGCTGGTAGACTTGAACTGCTGACATTTTGGTTAGCAACCTTAGCTCTTAACCACCGTGCCACCAGTGATTAAGAAGAGGAAATGTTAACCAAAGATACCAACTGTTGAAATTCTGGCATGTTTTCGTCTTGGCTGTCTTCTGCTGCTCCTGAATCTTGTCACTTTGAATTTTTATGATGACATGCTTCCCCAAACGTCTCTTTCACTTATTTATGTATCCGAAGTGTATCTTTAGGTTCACCACCCATAGTCTTCTTTTAATTTTTCTTTTTTTTTTTTTTTTCAGATTTGTATTTAGACTTAATCAGATAGATTTACATAGTACCTCATGTAGCCCACGGAAACCCTGGTGGTGTAGTGGTTGTGAGCCAAAAGGTCAGCATTTGCGATCCACCAGACGCTCCTTGGAAACTCTGTGGAGCAGTTCTACTCTGTCTTGTAGGATCACTATCAGTCTGAATTGACTCCACAGCAATGTCCCCCGCCCCCAATCATTTAACCCACAGCAGTTGAGCTTGTCAATCTAATTGATGATTGGGCAGCCCTAACTTCCAACAGGAAGTCATTACTTGGTTATTCCCTTCAGTGGCAGTAATAGGAATCAGAGGCTGGTCAGGAGTAAAAGAGGGATTTTTCAGGATCGTAGATACTTTCTTTGTCAATCAAATGTGCACCAGTATTCTTCCCTTACTAGCAAAACTCCTGGGAAAAAGGAAGCCCTTTTGTTTCCACCATCTCCCCACTCGGCTGTCATAGTGCTTTGTACGAATGTGGATGCTCAGTAAGTTGTTATTGCTGGACTGGCTGGCTGTTAAGTTTTCAAATTCCGTAGAGTTTATTGCCATTTCAGTATGCATACCTAAAGACACAGTGAATCAGAAAGGCGTGTTAAATAGCCAATATTATTTATCCAGGTTTTCATTTCAGAGCCCTGGTGGTACAGCGATTAAGTGGTGGGTTGCTAACAGAAAGGTCAGTGATTTCAACCCACCAGCAGCTCTTTGGGAGAAAGAGGTAGCCAGCTGCTTCTGTAAAGATTTACAGCTTTGGAAACCATATAGGGACAGTTCTACTATGTCCTACAAGGTCACTATGAGCTGAAATCAACTTAACCTCAGTGGGTTTGGTTTGTAGAGAAGTTTTATTTTATGCAAATGAAGTTATAATAGTCAGAAGATACTTGATGTGTTTAGTAAACAGTGCTTGTATGTTCCAAGTATAGTTTCTCTTTGGAAAGTCTTCTAAAAATATATGCAGAACTATAGAGGTGAAAAGCTACATAACATCTATGTCTTGACCCTTTGAAGATATCAATGGCAATACAAATGCTTGATGCTTTGTAGTTATGTTAGAAAATGATTTTTATAATTAGAAGTTAACCAGAAGATACCTGTCTTCATTATCTACTGCTGCTATAACAGAAATACGAGATCTGACAATTAAGTCCGCGAACTTAATTGTTCTAAGTGCTACGTAACTTATTGCTCAATATCACTAAAGTCACTTTTGAAATACTCCCCTTAGGAAGCTATACACCTAGTCCACCCTTCAAAGCAATTTTGGAACTCTATGAAATGGCCCTCTCACATGGTGGCACAGCGGCAAATTCACAAACTTAACTGTATAGTTGTCCGTTACGGGGTTTTTAGCCAGTAAACAAATCACTGTATTAGAACACCCTCCCTACTCACCTGATTTGGCTGTGAATGCCTTTTTTTTCTTTATCCAAAGATACCCAAAGATAAAGGAAATATTGAAAGGCAGACATTTTGGTGACATT
Source organism: Heterohyrax brucei (assembly GCA_028571685.1). Taxonomy (NCBI): domain Eukaryota; kingdom Metazoa; phylum Chordata; class Mammalia; order Hyracoidea; family Procaviidae; genus Heterohyrax; species Heterohyrax brucei. Next base: position 166,543,089 of record CM053140.1, read on the forward strand.
TAGGTGATCAAGGATAATTCAACAATAGCTCTAACGGCTATTCTGGAAAGAGTTCCAAAACTGCCTTGCAGAGTAGACCGGGTGTTGGCATCAGTGCGTAGCTTACCAAGGGGAATGCTTTGAAGGTGACTGTGGTGATATTCGCTAGTGAGGTATGGAGTGCTTTTTCTAGGATGAGTTCACAAATTGTCAGAGCTTGTGACTACAATACAACAGAAATTTATTTCCTTACGGTTGGGAGGCTAGAAGTGTGAATTCAGGGTGCTGAGTCTAAGGGAAAGCTTTCTTCTTCTGTCCACTCTTGGGAAAGCTCCTTGTTCCTCTGGGATCCCTGTGGGGCTTGGCCTCTGCCTGCCTCTCTGCATAATCTCCTCTTTTCTGTTTCAAAAAAGATTGACGTAAGACATACTCTATGCTATTACTCTAATTTTTATAACAAAATCCATTCCCAAAGGAAATTATGATCACCAGTGTAACAACTACAACAACAACAAAACTTGCTGTTGGGCTGATTTCAACTTATAGTGACCCTATAAGACAAAGTAGAACTGCCCCATAGCGTTTTCAAGGAGCAGCTTGTGCATTCAAAGTGCCAGCCTTTTAGTCAGCAGCCAAGCTCTTCACCACTGGGCTACCAGGGCTCCTGCGCTGTTAGAGGGGCTAGGGTTTACAACACATATTACTGGGGGCCATGGTTCAATCCCTTCAAGAATAGGTTTTATTCTTTGAGGTCTTTGGGGATCAAGAAATATCTTCAGGGCATGTTAAAGCTAGTGTGTCAAGATTATCTGAGTACTTTGATGCTCCTAATAAACACTGACAAGTAGTGATTCATTGGTGGAATTCTTGCCTTCCGTGTTGGGGACTTGGGTTCAGTTTCTAGCCAGATCACCTCAGGAACAGCCACCACTTCCCTGTCAGGAGAGCTTAGGTGTTGCTGTGATGCCGAACAGGTTTATGCAGAGCGTCCGCACTACAGCAGAGTAGGCTTAAAGGCCTGATGATCTACTTGGGAAAATTAGCCATGAAAACCCAATAGGCCACAGCAGTCCAGTGCTATTGTTGGTGACATCATTGTGAGTCGGGGGCCAACTTGACAGCAGCTGACAACCCAGTAACAAACACTCTGAAGTAACCATGATGTGATAAACGCTGTTTAATTTTATGTGTAATTTTGATATAATCCCTGTTGTGTGTTGATGAGGCAATTCCAATTCATAGCAACTCTATAGGACAGAGTACAACTACCTCATAGGGTTTCAAAGCTGTAAATCTTTACAGAAGCAGACTGCCACATCTGCCAAGGAGCAGCTGGTGAGGTTGAACGGCTGACCTTTTGACTAGTGGCTGAGTGCTTTAACTACTATACCACCCTGCCTCCTGAAAAAATCACTACTGCATTCCCTCTGCTGGCTTTTTAATTAGCAGCCAAACTCTTAACCACTGGGCTACCAGGGCCCTCTGCTGGTATAGGTGTGAGGCTGGCTATTATTAGGGGGGCACAGTTCAATCTATAACAATATGTTTTATTCTTTAAGGGCTTTGGGAATCAGAAAATATCCTGGGTTAAAGTCATTTGAGTACTTTGGTGCTCAAAAGTAGTAGTTCGGTAGTGGGATTCATTTTTGTGATGAAATAATAAAGATCTGTATTTTCTCTGTGATACTTTTTTGGAACTTAAAAAAAAAAACTAGTGGATCTAGGATGTGATTCTGTCAGCCCTTAGGTGGGGTTTAGAGCTGTGTCTCTAACCTTCACCTCCTTAGTATTATAGACTTAGTACCTTGCCATTCACATACTAAATTTTGAAAAATTGATGCTTCAAAAAAAAAAAAAAAAAAAAAAAACAAAACATACTGTTTACCTTTTTTTGGTCACCACTGTTGAAAACATATTCTTGGTGTTTTTATATGTAAAGTAGGCTGCTATTGAACGTTGGAGCACTGTTGCAGGCATAGCCCTCTGTCTCACACATGTCATTGAGAAAGTCAAGCTTGCAACCCAGCTGGGATCCAGTTGTGGTAAGGGCAGCCTTGTACCCAGTAGGTGTTTTGTTTCCTTGCTATGCACGTATACTGATATGAATATACAGCCTTTACTGACGTCTCTTTCAGATTCATTCCTGAATCACCTCGTTGGTTATACTCCCAGGGTCGACTGAGTGAGGCCGAAGAGGCTCTCTACCTCATTGCCAGGAGGAACCGCAAGCTCAAGTGCACCTTCTCCTTAACTCACCCGACCGACAGGAGCTACAAGGAGACTGGAAGTTTCCTGGACCTGTTCCGTTATCGCATCCTCTTGGGGCACACTCTGATCATGATGTTTATCTGGTAATTATACATAGGGGCATTTTAGTGATCTTCAGCAATTAGAGTTACTGCAGGTATCGGTAAGCTGTTCCTTCTTCAGTGTTAGGGGAAAAGTTACATCTTTTGAGATCGAGAGGCAGTTTTCCTGGAAACAGAAGCCCTTTCCCTTAGTACCTAGTGTTGAGCGTGCCTCAAGGCAGAGATGACAGTCCCTGTTGGACAAGTTTCCTGAAGTCAGTAGTAGACATCAGAATCACATAGTTGTATGTAAGATATTTTCTACATATATTTAAGCAAAAAAAAAAGGAAGAAGAGGAGGCAAAGAAAAAGAAGCATACAAGAAGCAGAGTTTTTATATAGAACAATAAAGACACTTAACTTTGGTTTGGCAGTAAACAGCCTGATAGTATGTTCCAGTGGCAGTGCTCTGTGCTGCATTTTATGTGGCATTCCAGCTCACTGGTTTGCCAGGGTAGACCAGCTGTATAAGGAGGATTCTGGGAATTAAAAGTGATGGACTCAAAGGCACATACACACATCAAGTGAAACAACCAATAAGTACTTTCAGAACCTGATTTTCTAGTTGTTTAACTTATTCCAGCCTGTACTTCACAATATCCTCAGCATTAATATAACTTGCATCAAATGATTCACGTTGTTTATGCTTAATGAATGAAGTTGCAAACGGGGAAATGGATGGGCAATATATGTAATTTGTGGTATGCGCATCTGTTTCAATATCGTACCTTCTGCTAAAGTGCAGTCAGTTGTGGTTTGGTCCAGTATTGGGCATGCACATCATAGCTCCTGACCCAAAGTACTGTTGTGCTGTGTTTTATATAATTTGCCATGAAGGCTGGTGGAAACCTACATCTTCATGTGAGAATAAAGGAAAGTGATTTTACATGAAAGTGATGTTATGTATAAACTAAAGATTGAATATCAGAAGTTGCAGAGATGATTTCCTGTATCATGATTCTCTTTTCTTGCCTGTACTGGCTGCCACCTATGTAGTCAAGGAGCCATGTCACCCAACTCCTGCTTTCCTCACAGAACCAACATGGGACTGGGAATATCACAGATGCATAATAAATGTTAAACAAAGAATACAAGCTTGGAAACATGGAGATTAACAGAGCCTATGAGGTGATGTAGTGGTTAAGTGCAGCATCTGCTAACCAAATGCTCAGCAGTTTGAATCCACCAGGAGCTCCTTCAAAGTTCGATGGACCATTTCTACTCTGATCTGTAGGGTCACTATGAGTTGGAATTGAGTCAACAGCAGTGGGTTTTGGATTTGGGTACAAATGTCCTGGTAGACAATAGTTAAGTGCTCAGCTAACTGCAAGATCAATGGTTGAACCCCACCAGTGGCTCCACAGGAGACAGTTGTGGTAGTCTACTTCTGTAAAGATTTTCAATGTTGGAACCGTATGGGTTCTGCTCTATCATACACAGTCGCTAAGAGAACAAATCAACTTGGCCGTGGATTTGGTTTTTTTGGTTTCTGAAGGTCAAGTGTGATAACATGGGGTAACCAAAACAAAACCATGCCCACCGTGAAGCTGAAGGAGCGCACCTGCTCCGTAGAATTTCCAAGGAGTGCTTGGTAGATTTCAACTGCCAGCCTTTTGGTTAGCAGCCAAGCTATTAACCATTGTACCACCAGGGCTCTGATAACACAACCTAAGAGTTAATATTTTGAGGTTCCATGTATTCAAAATCAAATATTTACAAAGCATATTCAGATACTTAACCCATTGTTATCAAGCTGATTTTGATTAATAGCAACCCTACAGGACAGAGAGAGTTTGAGTTTGGTGTATAGAACAAAGTAGAACTGCCCCATTGATAGGGTTTCTAAGAAGCACCTGGTAGATTCAAACTGCCCACCTTGTGTTTAGCCGTTGAGCTCCTAATGACTATGCCCCAGGGTTTCAGGTACTTAAAATCAAACTCTGCTGTCCAGTTGATTCTGACTTTTAGTGACCCTGAGAACTTCAGGTGCTTAGGGCTCCGTAGAGCTCTGTCTGTACACATAGTGGAGACAGTCACTCAGGCCGTCTGCTTTGAGGAAGACCTACTTGTTGAAGATTATTTACTCTTTTCTTGTTGGTTTTTTTGTTTGTTTGTTTTTGTTTTTTTTCCTAGGCATAATAACTCAGATTCTAACATTCAGGGGATTAAGTCAAACAAAAACTGGATTTAGAACCAGGGAGATAACGCTTGTTTATTTTAGACCTCACCCAGCCAACAGAGCTCTTCACAAATAAACTTCCTCCCTCTGGGCTCAGAATGATAACAGGGACAATGTCCTTCCTCGTAGTGCTGTTCCTTTTGAAGATGCCATAAAACTCTGCAATCTTTTCTATGGATCTGTCGCTGAAGAAAGGCTTAACCGTATTCCTCAGTGCTTGACATCTGTTTCTGTGGTTATTTTCCCCAATAGTGCGGCCTTAAATAGTTCTTTTGTGCCCTAACTGTATTGTTAAATATTATGCAAGCATCTTAAGTTTTGTTTGGGTCACATAAAGACGATTGAAATGCTTTTAATAGCTGTGATTATGGGTCCCACTGACTAACTGCCACCAAGGAGACTTTGGGAATAGAGGCCCAGAATGAGACTCCCTTCACTCCCTTTCTCTGCCTCATGCTCCCTCACCAGCTGGTAACTCAGTTCTGGTATTGTCCTGAGCTGACTTGGTGCATTCTTGCCCTGACTTAAGACTATCACAACTTGGTTTAAGTAGTTATATGTATTTTCATGGCTAGAATGACTTCCTTGCAAATCTGTTTTAAATACAAAGTTATTGTTGTTAGGTGTCATTGATTTTGACTTATAGCGAGCCCATGTGACACAGCAGAACTGCCCCCGTAGAGTCTTCTAGGCTTTAATCTTTATGGGAGCAGACTGCCAGGTCCTCTTCCCTTGGGCCCACTGGACCCACTGAATGGGTTTGAACTGCCAGCCTTTTGATTAGTGACTGACCACTTAACCATTATACTGCCAGAGCTTCTTAAATGCAGTAGACTTGTTCTAATGTATACAGCACATTAGAAGAAGCATTAGCTTAAAAGGATCTCTGCTGTGAATAGCAAGGATTTATAAACTATTTTAGAAAATTGTATAGACTTAAATTTGTTTAGTCTGCTGCTGACAGACAAGGTGCCTGGGGGCAGCTCAGTGTCACCTTGCATCCTTGCACAGGATGTCCTGGCTGCAGCCCTCCTCATTATCCTTAGAGGAGTGATGATGATTTCACCCCAGTAAGAAGTAATGGGTAGTGTGCTGTCTCTGGAGCATTTTCTAGAGAAGGATGAATCACTAACCAGTCCAGCTGCTGGAGTGTCGTCTTCGTCCTCCTCGTGCTCCTCTCCTGTCGTTACCCTAACTGCCCAGTTGCTGTTGAGTCAGCGCTGACAGACAGAGAGCCCCTGTGTGTCAGCAGAAAAGTGTGTGTACTTCATAGGGTTTTTAGTGGCTAACTTTTTGAAAGTAGATCGCCAGGGCATGTCTTCCAGGGCATGTCTGGATGGACTCAAACCTCTCATCGTTTAGGCATTTGGGCCCCTTTACCATTTTTTTTGTCAGAGATAGAAATAAAGATTTCCCCTTCTGGTTAGATCATAGCCACAGTTCACTGGACTTTTTCAAAGGAAGAAACTACAAGGAAGCAACTGAGAACCTTGCCTTTATACATAGCTTGTCAAATTGAATTTACGAAAGTATGGAAACGGGTGAACTTGTAAAGTCTAGGTGTTTGGTCTGCTTGTATGGGAATTTATGAATTACACAGTTGGAAACCCTGGTGGTGCAGTGGTTTAGTGCCACGGCTGCTAACCAAAAGGTTGACAGTTTGAATCTACTAGGTGCTTCTTGGAAACCCTGCGGGGCAGTTCTGCTCTGTCCTGTAGAGTGAGTTGGAATTGACTTGATGGCAGCAAGTTTTTTTCTTTTTTTAATTCACATATTAGTAAAGCCTAGCTTCAGGGTTTCATTTCTAATAATGCTGTTAAGGCACAGAAGCTCCTATTGCTGTCTTCTCTGTGACAAAGCCCCAACTTGGAGCTGCAGGTTGGTGCTTTGAGGAACTTAGCTCCTTAGTTTCTGGGATCCAGGAGAGAGATTCAGTGCCTGCCATCTGCAGTGCTGGAGCCACTGCTTGTCCCAAAGCCAGCCGCCCCAAAGCAGCTCCCTGAGTGTTTTCTTAGAGAATGTGTAGCATGAACACGTTAGAGGCTTTTCAAAAGAGTCCTCCCCGTTTGTCTCCTGCAGGTCTCTGTGCCTTGTAGACGTTACTCTTGAGGGATGCTGCTTTGGTGTGAACCTATGGGATCCTGCCTCTGCCATAAGCTGGCTCTTTTTTTTCTAGACTATTCTGGATACCTGCAGCACATGCACGTGCTTGGTGGGGTTGGGAATGTGGCCAGTCCCTACTGGATTGTCAGTGGGTTGGAATGCCAGCCATTTCTGGCCTGCAGGTGACCCGCTGATGACCCCGGCCCTTCTTAGTACACCTCTCTACACTACCCTCTGTTGGCCAGAAGTGGGAGCTTTGTTCTGGAATCATTTTGACACTATAATCACAACTGCCTGAGGCAAGTGCTCCATAAATTGTTCAGTTAAATAAAGTAAGGAGAGGGTCGTTGTCTTCTATTAAATGCAGAAAGGCGTAACTAAAGCACATCTGTGGGGTGACTGCTCTTTCAGGGGCTGTACTGCTTGTAGACATCGCCCAAAGCTTTCCAAGGCCTCCTTTTATTCATTCATTCACTCGTTCCCCAGTGTTACGAGTTTTGACTAGGATAGAAGGATGAGGGGGAGAGTCAAGCTTCATGGCTTAAGGTAGGTCACATTATAGTAAAACAGTATGTGTGTCTTCTCTGGCAAATTCTTGTGTGTTTTTTCAGTTGTCTTTCTTGTTCTCTGACTTCCCCACTGCAGGTTTGTGTGCAGCTTGGTATATTATGGCTTGACTTTGAGTGCAGGAGATCTAGGAGGAAATATTTATGCCAACCTGGCCCTGTCAGGCCTCGTAGAGATTCCATCTTACCCTATTTGCATCTATTTAATTAACCAGAAATGGTAAGTAAAGATGACGATAAACTGTACCAGATGGAATTCTGTCTCTCTCTCTCTCTCTCTCTCTCTCTCTTTCTTTCTCTCTCTCTGACTCACTCACATAACTAAAGATTATCCCCTGTGTCCACGTGGGTTATCTGCTAGTTACTCCATGGCGATTAGAGTTCCTTTAAGGCCAACTGCAGTTAGTAATTAATTTTTAATTCTGTATTTCTTGTGTTTCATGTTGATTAGTTTATATGTGTATCTTTAACCTGGTATTAACAGACATTACCATTTAAGCACTTTTGAGTAAGGTAACCCATTGCCACTGAGATGATTCTGACTGATAGCAACCCTACAGGACAGACTAGAACCACTGAGTTTCCAAGCAGTGCCTGGTGGATTCAAACCGCCAACCCTTTGATTGGCAGCCTTAGTGCTTAACCACTATAGCACCAGGGTTTCCTGCTGTAGGGTATGTGAGTGTAATTTGTCAGTTGCAATAAATAGGATTAGTAGTTCTATGTAGCTGGAAATCCATCAACCTAGTTAGTGTTACTTAGAGGTTCTTACAGGAAGACAAAAGACTAAGGAATTAGAAAGGCTTTTTTTACCTCCCAAGATCCACTTTGTCAAGCAAGAGAACATGTGCTGCTTTCGCTACTCATTCTCAGTGGGCCTGGTTTTAAAATACTTTAACAAAATTTCCTCACTGCTCTGAGATAGCTTTGTAGGGCAACCAAAAATCCTGTCCTATGTGAGCTAGTGATGGATTGTGCCGTTTCTCATTCTCCAGAAGTCGTTTTAACCCCAAACAAGCTGCACTTAGCATTGCACCTAGTGCTGTTGTGGCTCTTAACCACTGTGCCACCAGAGCTCATGGATCTTTAGGTTAGAGTGTTTTGAAAGGCCAGTTTCAGTTCTGTTAAATTCAAGGCTTGTGTACCATGGAGAATTCCCAGTTGCCTCCACTAAACTCTGTGTTAGTGACAGCAGCTTATTCTCATTATGTCCCAAGAGCTGGCATGGATATCATGTTAAGAAATCTTTTCTCAGCATTCCATTTGTGCCAGACGTTCCTCCTATGCACTGCTATGGCATCTCGTGCATGCTTCCGACACAGTCTCTTCAGATGTGACAAGGACTCTTTGAACGTGGGTATTATCGAACGAGGGTTCTTCTCCTGCCTTATTAACTGATCAAAATTAGGTGGAAACTGTACCACTGATTGCAGCATTGTGGAGCCTAGTAACCAGAGAACTAGAGATCTGGATCTCCCACCCAAAGCAGAGAGCTTTTATGCCTTCCAGGTCCCAGTGGGTAAGGATTAGCAACCGAAATTCAAAACTCCAAGCCCTCCCATGCTGTATTTGGAGATCTGGGTAATGAGTCACTGAAAAGGAAGGGAATTCTAACTCCTTAAATGCATTTGGGTGTAGCTGTGTAGTGGAGAACACTTTTGCCTCTGGGGAAGTGCAGATCTGAGGTCAGGTCAGGACACAATTCTTTGGATTCTGCACAGCCTCCAAGGTTCCAATTTGTGCATGCACTGGGTTTTGGTGCCAAGTTCAAACCTTGCTTGGGGTTGCAGTATGGCAGGACCAAGCCACAAGTAGAAACTGAGGCTTGGCAGGCTGCCAGCAGCAAGTGGGGGAACTTCAGCAGTAGATGGTAAGCTTCAGTGGCAGTTTCATGGGTATGTTATAAATCTTTGCATCACTAGGTCCTGCCTAGCATGGTGCCTGATATGTGAAAGACATTCGATTGTGATTGTCCATTTAAGCCAGATGATGTGGAAAAGGAGACTCAGGACTCAAAGACCTTCACTGTCTCCTGGCAGTTACCTCTTGTTATAGATTGAATTGTGTTCTCCCCAAATTTGTATGTCATCTAGTTGAGGCCAGTTCTCAAAATGGCCTGATTGTCTGTCATTTGTGATTTTCCTATGTGTTGTAAATCCTACCTCTATGATATTAATGAGGTAGAATTGGTGGCAGTTATGCTAATGAGGCAGGACTCCATCTACAAGATTAGATTGTATTTTAAATCAGTCTCTTGAAATGTAAAAGAGAGACGTAAGCAAAGAGAGGGAAGCTTCATACCATGAAGAAACAAGAGCTAGGGAAATAGCATGTCCTTTGGACCCAGGGTCCCTGCACTGAGAAGCTTCCTCAACCAGGGTAGGATTGATAGCAAGGCTCTTCCTATGGAGCTGACAGAGAAAGAAAGCCTGCCCTTGGAGCTGTCACTCTGAATTTAGACAATAAGACAGGCAAGTTCTCCTAAGTTTGAACTTGTAGCCTCTTAGAGTGTGAGAGAATGAACTGTTTGTTGAAGCCATCCACTTGTGGTATTTCTGTTATAATAGCACTGGATAACTAAGGTATGACCAGCACCAGGATTAAAACTTGAAAGAGTAAGAAGAGAATGCTGACTTTGGAATCGGGGAGCACTGGATTCATATCTGGGCTTAACTACATACTAACTGTATGAGTTTGACTGCCTAATCTTTACACAAACAACCCATGCAGCCACTGCCTCCCTCCCTGCACAGAGCACCTCACAAGGGCCGCCTTGCCAGTCCTCTTCCACGTGCTTCTGTCAGAAAAAATGAACCCACTTAGAAAATACCTGGGGTAGGAAGAGCACGGCCAGCAAAGAGCTGCAGAAGTTATTTGCGTAAATGTACAGGTAAGACTCAAAGTACTCATCTATAAACTAGAGATTTTACAGTCTATCTGAAGGAATTTTTATAAAAATTAAAATACTGAAGTTTCTAACAGACCCTCCAGAAAGGGCAGTGTCCTAGTCATCTGGTACTGCTCTAACAGAAAATACCGTGAGTGGAAGGCTTTCTGAAGAGAAATTTTATTGTCACAGTCTGGTAAGCCATAAATCCATTTACAAATTATAAGCCCTTTCAGTGAAAGACTTTATCATAGTCCTGTAGGCTGAGTCCAAATCCAATGAGAGCACCTCAGCACAGGAAACTCGGGTCCAAAGGACATGCTCTGCTCTCAGTGCTGCTGTCTTGGTGGTGTGAGGTTCCCAAATTCTTCTGCTCACTTCTCTCCCTTCTATGCCTCAAGCTTGTAGTTTGAGTCCTGCCTCACCAGCACAACTGCAGCCCATTCTCCATCATCAATATCACGGAGGCAGAATTCACAGCACGTGGGAGGAATAGCACCAAATTGGGACTCCTAGCTGAGTCAAATCGATATACACATTTTTGGGTAGACACAGTTCAATCCATGAAGGGCAACTTATGAAATGTTAATATCTTTCTTCCAGGCTAAATCACTTACTTGAGAATTAACTTCTCTCAGTAAAGTGTACAATAAATTCCACTTAGTTCTGACCTAGTAACAAGAAGGGTTTTTTTGCTTGTGCTTGTAAGAGAGAGAGGCTTGTTTTAATAGTGTTTGAAACTTAACTGTGTAAGCTTCCGGCAACTAGAAAATGCAATGAACTGAAAGAATCCGTTCTTTATGCCTCAGTTTGGTTTTCTGTAAAATGAAGACTCTTAACAGTATCTGCCTTACAGGTTTGTTAATAGACTTAAATGGGCTAATGGATAGAAAGCATTTAAAACTGTGCCTGAAACGTCGTAAACACTCAAGAAATAGGCGGTATTATTTGATGTTCTTGCCCTCACACATCATTTAATCCTGCTGTCAAGACAGTTTTCCTTTGTCTTCTGATGTTTATTTTATGTCCTTGTCAATCTCATGGTCAGTCCCATTTGCCAGCCGCTCTTTAAAAAAGATAAACATAAATAACGAAACTAAGAACATCCTCAAAAGAGATTTAGATGGAAGAAGCAGATGAGTTTATATGATTCCTAATTAGAAATGTGTCATGTCTTTTGATTCCTTAGGTTTGGTCGGAAGCGAACATTAGCAGCCTTTCTGTGCCTAGGAGGACTGGCCTGTCTTATTGTAATGTTCCTTCCAGAAAAGAAAGGTACACCTTTCACATTTCTACAAGGGTTTTGAACAGCAGTTTTATTACAATGAATCTCAATATAGTAGTGAGATTACCATATGCCATGCTTCATTTCTGTGATTGCATATTATTTAGCAATTGTGTGGCATATAATGGACCAGATTCTTTCCCCTGCCTGGACTATTCTCTGGGTGAATAATGTGCGTAGAGGTGCACTGCTAATTCTTTCAGGCTATTAAGCTACCATCTGGGGTGGCAGGGATGCAGTGTGGTGAGGGTAGAGTTGTTTATTTGATGATGATGTGCATTGGCTAGCCCTGCAGAGAAAGAAACTCTTTCCAGGTCTGCAGATTGCACTCCTCACCCTAGCTAATGGCAGGATCGGAGATCACTCGTTCTATATGGCACTCTTGGCACCCTTCAGTATTCAGTACCCCAAAACCACCCCAATGACAACAGCAACAAGAATACTTACTGTTGCTGATGATCGACATTCTCACAGTCTTATATAAAGTATGAATAAAACATCTTAGGAAGCCTTGGTGTTTTTGTATGCTTATAGGGTTGCTATGCAAATGCAGCTTCAGCAAAGGTCCCTTTGGCACCCTTGTCTAAGCTGAGCACTACTCTTCTGTAGAAATTCCATAGAGACGGCCAGTTCTTAGCCTTCTTTCTGCACCAACACACCTGAGACTGGTCAGGGACTTACAGAGCTGAGTGCCCTGTTCTTGTCTGGGGCAAGACAGTAACAGGCTTCAAATCATTGTAGCCTTATGTTCTTCAGCATTTCTACTTCATTAAGCCAGTTAGGAACTCAGTTACTTCCTGTGCTTAACAGTGCATTGGTCTGCCTACTACTTTATAAAGAAAAACTTTTCGGTGTTACTGTGAATACACCTGTAGCCTATCATACCTCCACAAAAATAAAAAAAAATAAACCTCAATGCCTTTGAGTTGATTCTGACTCATAGTCTCATAGTGAACCTGTAGGACGAAGTGGAACTGTGCCCCATAGGGCTTCTAGGGAGAGGCTAGTAGATTCAAACTGCTATCCTTTTGGTTAGCAGCCATAGCTCTTAACCGCTGTGCCACCAGGGTCACCTAAGCCAGGCCAATTCATGTCTTTCCTTCCTTAAATATTTATTTGTATATAACAGCTGCTCATCTCTAAGACTGCACATGGCCCTTTCCTGAAATTGTTTCTTACTGTAAAGAGCAAAGCAAAAACCCAAAGTGAGTGCAGATTTGTGGTCTCTTGTCTAGCCACAGTCATCACGTCTCTCCTCCCCTCCAGTCTATTATGAGAGAACAGCTTGAGCCCTTTTCTGTAGATGCACCTTCTGGGTGGGCACTGGGTGAGAAACAAGTATAACTGAGGACTTTGTATACACCACGAATGTGCCTCAGACAGTGGTTAAGAGCTGCACTGCTAACCACAAGGACAGCAGTTCAAATCCACTAACCACTCCTTCAAAACTCTATGGGGCAACCAATTCCATACTTGCAGAGCCCTGGTGGTACAGTGGGTTAAGACCTCGGCTGCTAACTGTGAGGTCGGCAGTTTGAATTCACCAGTTGCTCCTTGGAAACTCTGTGAATGAGTTCTACTCCATTCTATAAGGTTGCTATGAGTTGATATCGACTTGATGGCAGTGAGTTTTGTTGGTTGGGTTCTATACTTGGAAAAAGTCATGTAGTCGGTCTTGCATCTTCTTTTCATTGAACTTAAAAATATTTGTAATTTAAAATGTTTAACTCTTTGAATTTTACTCTTTAAAATATTTTGATGGCTGTCTTAAATCTCTCAAAAATTTTTTTGCAGAGTTCTGTGCTCTAAACTGCACATTGTCAAGTTCTGCTAAATGCATGTTAAAAATAATATCTAAAAGTTTGAAAAATTCTACCAGCATCTTGCATTCATTTGGAGACCACTCATTTTCACACTGTCTTTTGTACTCATTTGCCCTCACTTTTCCCACCAAACATGGGCTCATTCTCTCCTTTCTGCCAGTGCCTGTACCCTTCTGATCACCTACTTTTTATAGCATCTGTATATGATTGTAGTTGTCTGCATCTGTCACGATGACAGTGGGCCTCTAGGAAAGAGAGCTAGTAAGAGCTGGAAGATGGGTTGCTTGCTGTTCCTCAGCCTGGTAGTGATTAGGCAGAGGTGCCTCGCCCAGTACTTGTTTGCATGCTCTCTCTCCTCCAAGTCAGTGTTCTCCTCTGGAGAGAATGTTACCAGGTGGCTATTCCAGGTAGTCCCCAACTTCATGGCCTATTCACACAATGACTAGTCACACTTAGGATTGTCCATCTTGCTTCTTTTGCACAGCTTATCATCAGTAATATGCACTAATGTGATGTTACAGTGCATAATTTGAACAGTAGTTTAATGATAACGGAGATGTTACCATTTTCATGCCAGCCCTAAGAGGCAAAGATCAGTTTTATAAAGATATTGATAATAAAAGGCAATAAGAATGAAAACTAAAAAGAAAAAAAAATGAGTTATTCACCCTATGTCAGAACTGATTCATGACAAGAGTTGTGAGAACAGAACCCTGTCTTAAGTCGAGGACTGCCAGTGCTTTATTCCACAAAGCAGTCATCGTAGTATGATCTGATGATTCTTGCTGAAAAACCAAAACCCAAACCCACTGCCGTGGAGTCAATTCTGATTCATAGCGACCCTGTAGGACAGAGTGAACTGTCCCACAGAGTTTACAGGGAGCACCTGGTGAATTTGAACTGCTCACCTTTTTGGTTAGCTGCCAGAGTGCTCAACCACTGTGCCACAGGGGTTTCCTTGCTTGGAGGGTCATAATTAAGCTTATGATGCTGGTGACCATCCATTAACTGTTGACTATGTAGCAGATGCCCTTCATAGGCAAAAGGTACTAGGTAACACCCCCGTTTTAAGGTAACATCCCCGTTTTAAGTTTACACAGCAAGCAAGCAGCACACCTGGAATTCAGGTTTCAGGTCTCTCTTCCTCAAAAGTCAGTGCTCTTTTGCCAATGCCATTTTTTCCTTCTAGAGTTTTAGAATCAAAGTTTTGCTGTTTCTCAGTGCCATCCAGTTGACCGCAGCTCACAGAGACCCCATAGGGCAGAGGTGAACTGTGCTTGATAGGGTGTTCTTGGCTGTAATCTTAACAGAAGGGTATCACCGATCTTTCTCCCACAGAGCCCCTGGGTCAGTTCAAACTGCTAACCTTTTTGTTAGCAGGTGAGTGCTTAACCACTTGTGCCACCTGGGCTCCTTAGAACCATAGTATGCATTGCAGATGATGAAGCCGCAGTCTTAGAGGAGTCATACTGCCTGATGAGGCTCAGTTTTTCACTCTTCTTTGGGCAGGCGGGATGGGAATTGGCCAGGTCCAGAGTCTGGATTGTCTGATTGCCTCTGGGCTCTTATTGACAAGAGTTATGATCCTGCCAGAATCTGAATACTAGGAAGTCAGGACACATGACCACATAAAGAAGTTTCACAGTTGAAGGAAGTATCCATGTGGAACTTTTATACCTCATTTCTTTTCTCAAATTTGGTTTGCCCATTTGTTATCTATTTGCCTTCTCTGCTGTATACTGGATACCATTCATAAATAAGACCCAGTTCCTGGCCTTGAAGAGCTACCATCTAGTGAGAAAAGTGAATGATTCAAAGATAAAGTACTATTACAGATTGACTTGTGTCCACCTCAAAAAATGTGTGTCAACTTGGCTAGTTCAGGATTCTCTGTATTGTGTGATTGTGACCATTTTGTCATCTGATGTGATTTTTCTTACGTGTTCTACATGCCACCTCTGATGTTAATGAGGTAGGGTTAGCAGCAGTTGTGTTAAGGAGGCAGGACTCAATCTACAACATTAGGTTGAATCTTCAACCAGTCTCCCTTGAGATATAAAAGAGAGATGCGAGTAGAAAGACAGGGGGACCTCATACTACCAAGTGACAAGAGTCAGGGGTGTAGTGCATCTTTTGAAGTGAAGGTCCCTGGACTGAGAAGCCCATCAACCAGGAAAGATTGATGACCAGGACCTTCCCCAAGAGCCAATGGAGAGAGAAAGCCTTCCTGTGGAGCTAGCCTTCTACGCAGTGAGAAAATCCATTTCTGTTTGTCAAAGCTGTCCACTTTTGGTATTTCTGTTATAGCAGCACTAAATGATTAAGACAGATACCATATGAGGACCTACAACAAAATGCTATGGACACACTTTCATTTATGGCTGTGATAGTCATAGGGACCAGCTGCCCTCTTGCTTTAAACAGCTTTAAAACCCAACAAAGTATAAGCAGTGTTGTTTTCAGACATTGGATATCCATCTGTGCAGAACAGTGACCCTGAGAGACAAGAAACAAAGTGATCTCTGAAGAGACCTCGCTCAAGGTTTTCAGGCCATAGTATAGGAAGCTGGAGCCTGGCAAAGTCAGTGTCCATGCTGAATTGAGAAGACAGAGTTGGAAGCCTGCTGAGGTCTAGATGACTAGAAATCACTGGGTAAAATGCTGGAAGTCAGTAAGCTGCACCCAGGAAGAACTCCAGAAATCTGCAGAAGGGAATTCTAAGTCTTTGGCTATTTTCTGATCTGTGCATGCGTATGAGGAAATTACTACAGCTAGGAAAAAGACCACCAGAAAGGAGCAAGCAGAACAACTCTTGGAACACAGGAACACAAATACTTAATATTCCTGTTGGCCAGATTATAGGATTGGGGTAGTAAACTTCTTGGTTACCTTAGGTATAGAGTAAGAGCTGTGCTGAATTTATACCCTCAAAAAAAAAAAAAAATTACTGGGGAAAAGAAAAAGCAAATTTAGAAGCTCAAATAATTCCAAGTAATTTACCTGCATTCCATGGAAAAGACCAAGGATATTTAAAGGAATATAGTAAATTCCAGAATGCAACAATGTAACATCCACAATGTGTAGCAGACACTCAAAAATTACAAACAGGAAAATATCAGGCACAACCAGGAAAAACATCAATAGAAATGAAACCAGAAATGGCATAGAGGACAGAATTAGGAGATAAGACTGTTAAAACACCCATAATAAATAGATTTTATATGATCTAGAAAGTAGAGGAAAGCAGGATCATAATAAGTAGAGAAATAGAAGATAAATAAAAGATGCAAATGTGACATCTATAAAGGAGATATTCAGTATATGGGGAGAAAATATGAGATTAACAGGAGATTAGATACTGTAGAAGGAAAGATACGTGAATTTGAAGACATACCAAAAGAAATTACCAAAATTAAACATAGAGAGAAAAAAGATTGAAAAAGAATTAACAGAGCATCAGTGAATTGTGGGACAATATCAAGTGGCTGACATGAGTATTTGGAGTATCAGAGGTATAGGTAAAGAAAACACGTTTGCAGAAATAATAGCCAGATATTTTCCAAATTTAATGAAAACTATAAACAAATAATGAGAAAGGGGTCAGTTCATCTAGAGAATGTAAGTCTTAAATGTATATGCATCTGATAGAGAACATCAAATCACACGAGACAAAAATGAGTGGGACTAAAGGGAGAAATATGCAAATCCAGACTCGACAGCACTTGGCATGCAAATCCAAAATTATAGTTGAATATTTCAGTACATGTTTTTTAATGATAGAAAAAGCAAACAAATAATAACTGAGGATATGGAGACTTGAACAACTAGATGGCATAGTGGACATTTGTAGAACACTCTACCCAACAATGGCAGGATATACATTGTTTTTGAAGTACACACAGAACATATACCCACATAGATGATACTATGATCCATAATTTTCGGTAAACTTGAGAGGATTTAACTCTATAAAATATGTTATTTGACCGAAACAGGTTTAAGCTAGAAATCAATAATGTGTATTTGGAAAATGCTCAAGTATGTGACTATTAAACAGCTTCCTTCTAAAAAACAATGGGCCAAAGAAGTCACAAAGGAAATTGGAAAATATTAATTGAATGATAATTAAAATATATCAGAGTTGTAAGGTGCAGCTAAAGTACTTAGAGAGAAATTTATATCATTAAAACTAACATTAGAAAAAAAGACTTTAAATTCATGATCTCACCTTCCACCTTAAGGAAATAGAAAAATGAGTGCAGATAAAAATACAAAGCACAGAGAATGAAGGAAATAATAAACATAAGCTCAAAAGTCAATGAGATGAAAACAGTGTAGAGAATATTAGTAAAACTAATGTCTGGTTATTTTAAATCAATAAAATCAATAGGCCTCTACCTGACCTAATCAAGAAAAAAAAAATAAAAAAGACATAAATTACTAATATCAGAAATGCAGAGGGCATATGCTAGAGAACCTATAGACATTAATAAAAACAAATTATAAGCATTTTTATGCCAATAAGCTTGACAAGTTAGAAGAAATGGAGAAATTCCTTGAAAGATATAAATGCCCAAAGCTTACTCAAAGAAGGGGTAACCTGAATAATAGTATGTAAAGAGATTTAATTTGTAGTTACAAAGATTTCCACAGGGAATTCCTGGTCTAGATGGAGTCACTGGTAAACTCTCCTAGATACTTAAGGAAGAAATAATAGCAACTCCACACAAACTGTCAGAAACTAAAAGGGAATACTCTGCAACTTAGTTTGTGCACTCACAAAATTGCCCCAGAAAACTAGTTCCAGAGATGATACCTTCAATAGCTGTATCATTGGAATAGACTTATAACCTCTTAAATTCATTATTTTGAAAGATACAGCTAGCATGGGTCTTTCTTATGGCGGTTGATTTTAGATAATTTAATTTTTCCTTTTAAATCACTCTTTACTAAACAGTCATTTTGGACACTCATTGATAATAGCCAGTAATATCTGATTTCATTTGTAATTAAAGAGCCAAGATTAGGAATCCTATGGCTGCCAAACCTTCCTGAACATTAGTTTAGGTGGACCAGCAAGTCAAGCAGTTCCACAGGCAGGAATCCCAAAAAGCCTAAGAAATAGTTTTCCAATAAGCAGCTGCCTAAAATTGACGTAGGCAGGTGAAGACTTAGTTGGCAGGAATATAGGAGAGACATTTCAAGCATCAAATAAGATGTTAGACTGATGTGAACACTTCTGTGAGTGTGTGGCTGAAGGCAGGTGCCCCAGATGTGCCACAGCTGGATGTGTCCTAAGCCACATGTGAGACCTCTCCCAGCACTGAATCTCACGGAAGTTGAGACCATCATCCTTCTGTGAAGCACCGTTTGAATCTCAGGATGGCAGTTCCCTAACATGTCATTAAAGATTTTGTAGACTTCCTCCACATGTCAGCTGTTCTGAAGGATGCCATCCTGGGTTGAAAGCAGTACCAGAGACCATTTGCAATCAAGCACATGTGCACATTTCTGTTTGCTTCAATGCCACTCAATACAATTTCCTGGCTCACTCAGTGTTCTGGAAAATAACTGATGAATTTAATTTGCCAGCATTTTTTGGTTTAAATGAACAAGTTGTTAAATCTCAAAAGTCTAGATGCGTGTCTCAGGATAAATTCAGGAAGGCGTGATTCTCTCTCCCCTTCCCCACCTCCCTTACCCCACCCCAGGAAGTGCTTCAGTGGCTTAAAAATACCATTAGGATTTAAAGGAGCTGGCATCTTCCAAACAGCCTGGCAGAAGAGGAGAGAGCAGCCCCAGGTGGTGAAGTTCAGCAATGCCTCAGCCACTATGTTCAGGACACTGTC
Organism: Heterohyrax brucei; assembly: GCA_028571685.1. Taxonomy (NCBI): domain Eukaryota; kingdom Metazoa; phylum Chordata; class Mammalia; order Hyracoidea; family Procaviidae; genus Heterohyrax; species Heterohyrax brucei. The sequence continues at coordinate 166,562,108 of CM053140.1, forward strand.
TTTAAAATAGATGAAGATTTATTTCACAGTAGAGCAGGGGAGGTGGCAACTGTTTTTTGGAATGAGGCATATCATGTGCCTCCCTTGTTAGAGGTTGAGAGAGCCTGAACACAGATTTTTTTTTCCCTCAGTGAATTCCAATTATACTCCATCCAAATAGTTAGTAAACACTGGTGTGCTATGGACAACTGCCCCATTGGGTTTCCAAGGAGCAGGTGGTGAGTTCAAACTGCTGACCTTTTGGTGAGCAGCCAAACTTGTAACCAGTGTGCCACTAGGGCTCCACCTTAGGCCGAGGGAATACAAAATATACTTGGGGCAGGTGAGATGGAAAAGTAACCAACCACGAAGGAGTATCTGAAGCAGGCTAGCTGAATGGGTTGGAAAACAAGGTCAAAGGAAGGAACAGATACTGCACTCAAGTTATTCCAGGCAAGAGTGATTTATATGTGAGGTAGAGTCCCAAGAAGAGGACAAGAGTGTTCTTCTATTTGGCAGAAATGCCAAAAAGAATGAGAGGCAATTATATTTGATTGTTAAGACGTCACTGTTAACCTTCAAGAGCAGGCCTTTCTGTAGAAGTTGGTATTGGAAGCTGGTTTTCCAGTTAGAGGGCAGATGCATTCAAGGAAGTGGAGTGGCAGTGTTCAGTAGTCTAAGGGGAAACTACAACAGAGTTATTGGCAACTTTCCCCCTTGGGAGGACAAGGTTATGGTATATTGAAGGGAAAGGCAAATACATTACTGAAAGGGAGAGGTTAAACATGTTTTGAAAGACAGTAACTATGGGGTCCAGGAAAGGAGGATTTTAGTAAAGGAAAGAAGCACAGAATAATGAGTATTTTTGATAAGAAAATGAACTGACTTATTTTTGCACTTTATGCAGAACTGTAACAGTGAGAAACTCATATATTACTAACACCTTGCCGACTTGACAGCACTTGGCTGGCTGCTGGCCTAGTAGTTAACGTGCAAGGCTGCTGATCAGAAGGTCAGCAGTTCAAATCTGCTCCAAGGCATTCCTTGGAAGCTCTATGGGACAATTTTCTTCTGTCTGTAGGGTCTTTGTGTCAAAGTCAACCCAATGGCAGTGGAGTTTTTTGGTTTTTTTTTACTGTTAGTAATGTGAGAAGGTGGAGAAGAAAAATTGAAGCTACTTCCATGCTTTAATTCTTCTGTTGGTCGTTTAAATGAATCATTCCTTATGTAGATATCCCTGAGTGGTACAGATTGTTAAGTGAAAGGTCAGTAGCTCAAACCTACCCAGAAGCACATCAAAAGACAGGTGTGGCACTCTGTTTCTGAAAGGTCACAGCTTTGAAAACCCTGTAGAGCAGTTCTACTCTCCTTGCGTGGAGTCGCCATGAGTCAGGATTGACTCAGTGGCTCCTAACAACATTCCTCAACTAAGGTCTCTAGTGGTTCATATGGTTTGAGCTCAACTATATGGTTAAGAGTTTGGCTCCTAGCCTAAGATCGGCAGTTGAAATCCACCAGCTGCTCCTTGGAAACCCTATGGGGCAGTTTTATTGTGCATTATCTACTTGCTTTGAGTTGGAATCTACTCATCAGAATGGATTTTTTTCTTTTAACTAACTTAAAGGCTGGTGATTCTACTCAGTGGTTCCATGGAAGAAAGCCCTGGCAGTTTGCTTCCAAAAACCGATTGTGTTTTATAACCCATAGGGTCAGCATGAGTTCAAAAGGGTTTGGTTTGGTTTTATTGTTCCTTATCTTCTAAACAGTACACCAGGATCAAGGGTAAGAGTTTTCTAGACCTCCTTTTGCCTTTTAACAGCAATCAGGTTTATTCCTCTCAGGGGCCACCAGTTTACAACGATTGTTAAACAACATTGAGAAGAATGGAATGTCAGTATCAGCCATGGTAGATTAAAGCTAGGATATCATTAAACTTAGTTGGTACACTTGAGAAGTTTTCAGGATAATTTCATTCTGGCGTGAACGCAAGCTTAATCCCATGTGAGATTTCGTGGGCATAACTGAAACAATGAGGAAATACTTGTGTGTTTGACTGTCTGGAATTACTAGACCTTCTGAGTATGTGTTCTCATGTACTACCTCTTTGTTGTTTGAGATCAGCGTTAGTAACTTCCGCCCATTCAACACGAAATGTGCCTTCTGAACGAATTTTTCTGCACAGAGGACCTCACAGGTGTACCTTTGCGCTCCTCAGGCACAGGTGTGTTTGCAGTGGTGAACAGCCGTTCCTTGTCCTTGCTGGGGAAGCTGACCATCAGTGCCGCCTTTAACATTGTTTATATCTACACCTCGGAGCTTTACCCTACGGTTATCAGGTACGCGCCACACAAAGCCATGCTGTGCACTGTGCTGTACATGTCCATCACGAGATGGTAGAATCCCGCTTTCATCTGGAGCCTGGTTACAGTACGGTCCGCAGCAACTAGGCAAGCAGTTGTAAGCACAGCAGCTGTCTGCGTAGCCTACTCGGCTGAGGAAAACGTACCTTTGTCAGAATGGCCTTGTGTAAAGTATACTGTTCCTTAAGTAAATCCCATCACCTGCTTTCGTTTCTCTGAATTTCATTTATTTCACCACCTGTCCTTTGTGAGGGGCAATGCAGAAATGTTAAAAAGATAATTCCATGAATATTTGACATAAATATCAGATGCTGAAGGTGGTTTTTAATGAGTAGGGCATGCTTATATCAGAAAGAACGTATTATGTGCTAAATTTTCCTACTTAGAAAAAAATCTGAAAACAAACCAAATCTGAAGGATGAGGGTGTAGCTAGCTTTGCAGAACCACTTCTGTGAGCCAGATGCCTATTCCTGCTCCCAGCCTTTTCTGCCTTTTTAAGAATTGTTGTGAATAAATCCTGTGTTGCCCTTGTCCACACAAGAAGGCTAATGGTTCTTTCTGCCTGCTAATTTAAAATCATTTTTTTGCCAATAAGAAATCAGGTTGTGCTGGGCTAGTCATTTCCTACTTGTTCCCACAATGTACTTTCTCTTGGTTACTAGTTATTAAATGAGAATCACTGTTGTGATCAGACTCGGGTGGTTTTATCCAAGCTGGGACATAGGACGAGCATGACGGATAATTAGGCTGGGATAACAGGGTTATTCTGCCTCTGATGGGTACAGTTCTTCTCTGCGCTCTCCTGCCTTTTTCAGGCACACACACCTAGGGACAGTAATGGTCTTGGTTTCCTGAGAATACGTGCTCCTTCGGCTCCTTTTTGTATCCCTGACCTTGTAATAGTTGATAAGTTGAGTTTAATCAACTGGACAGACTTCTTAGATCATAAAGCCCTGGCTGTCTATGGCTATATTAACTGATAAGAGCCCTAAAAGACAAAAAGCTGTAAAAATGCCTGGCAGAAGATATTAAGATGTTTAGATCAGCAGCTTCCTGTCCAGTAGGGTAGCTACCATAGGGTCAGCATGAGTTCAAAAGGGTTTGCTTTGGTTTTATTGTTCCTTATCTTCTAAACAGTACACCAGGATCAAGGGTAAGAGTTTTCTAGACCTCCTATTTAAATTAAAATTGGGTTTCTTAGTGTCACAGCCACATATCAAGTGCTCAGTTGCCACATGTCTGTAGTGGCTACCATATCGGGCAGTGCCATTAGAAAACATTTCTATTGTCACAGAAAGTTCTATTAGACAGCACTACTCTATAGGATGTGTACTTCTACAGTGAGATTTATGCCACTCTTTGGATTTTTTAACTGCTCCTACAACTGATTTTTTTCCCTTACTATTTTCTCTTGCCTTCCAGGAATGTTGGGCTTGGAACTTGCTCTATGTTCTCCCGAGTTGGTGGAATTATTGCTCCCTTCATCCCCTCACTGGTTGGTTTGTACCTCTTAGTTTTTCTTGATTCTCTGCTTTGAAATGCTTATGTTTTGAGTAGAAAGAGGTAATGAACAGATGTCGTTTAATATCATGGTACTGATGAGAACCTTGTGCCTTTTAGACTAAGAAGCCGATGGCAGATGGCCTCTTACCAAGGATGTTTTTACTTGATGGGTCTGATTTGTAGTTCAAATCTGTAGACATTGGAGGGTCTGCTAATGGCAGCTTCCTCCTTCCGGTCTCCATTCACAGGTTAATCAGGTGGCAAATACATATTGATCTTCTGCTGTGTGCTAGTCTCTGGGCTTAGCCCTTTTAAATGTATTATCCCCTGTAAATCTCACAACAACTGTATGAGGTAGGCATTGTTGTTACTGTATATCAAAGATAATAAATGGAGCAGAAAAAGAGTAAATATTTTCCCCAAAGGCACACCACTTGGAAATGGATAATTAGAAGAGAAATATATTCAGCAGTATGACTATTCTTATTTTTTGACATTTTTTAAAATATCATAGTTAAAAGGGAGGGGTATGGACCTAAAAACCTTCCAGTCTTAAAATTCTCAGATACCTGTGGGACAGCTCATCTGGTTCTTAGGCATGTCTTTCCATTGTCTGATCTGTGACTGCTTCTCAGCCAAGACACAAGGCAAGGGTGAGCTAGACCCTCTTCCCCCAGTCTGTGTCCTCTCGGTGTGGGTCATACGAACCTGCTGTGTAAACAGCTCTAATTCGCCCCACTGCATAGCACGGCAGTGCCAAAGAGGCCACTCTATCCTTTTTGTGTTTGGGGCTGCAGCACACTTCTTGTTTCTGAGTGTATCCCTCCATGATTCAGGCTCAGTTTAAGACTCCCCCTCATGTAGGAGTCATCTTCAGCTCTGTATCTCATTCGGCAAAATGTGTCCGGCACTAGGGGTTTATTGCTAAGATACTGCAGTGTGGGTGACAATCCCAGAACATCGTAACACTCAGCATGGTCGTATGGAGGGAGGCCTGGTGACACAGCGGTTAGGCACTTAGCTGCTAACTCAGAGGTCAGCAGGTAGAACTCAGCAGCCACTTCTCAGCTGAGAAATGTCACAGTCATCTTCTAAAAAGGTTACAGCCTTGGAAACCCCGTGGAGCAGTTCTGCTCTGTCCTGTAGGGTCCCTGTGAGTTGGAATTGACTTGATAGCCATGGTTGGCTTGGTTTGGGTTTTTTGGCATCTTGTGGACATCTGCTAACTTTAAAGGAGTAAAAGTTTTGTGTTCACCTTGATCCAGCAACGCATGCCTAGCAGTGAAGGTGTGTTTACATGTAGGTGACTAGAGATGAGAGCCTCTGCTCTCCCCCTTTTCCATCTCCCTCTCCCCTTCTGTTTTAGTCAGTAGGGCTGCTTTAACAGGAATACCACAGAGTGGATGGCTTTAACAAAGGAAAGTTTATTCTTAGACAGTCCAGTAAGCTCCAAGTCCACAATCAGAATGTCCGCTCCAGGGGAAGGCTTTCCCACTTGTCGGCTCTGGAGGAAAGTCCAGTATTGCATCATCTTTGTCCAGGGAGCGTCTTGGTGCAGCAACCTGAGGTCTGAAGGAAGTGCTCTTCTCCTGGTGCTGCTTGCTTGATGGTGTGAGGTTTCCGGTTCTCCGCTTGCTTCTCTTTCCTTTTATCTCTTGCAGGATGAAAGGATTAAGGGTGGGGCAAGACACACTCCAGGGAAACTCCCTTCACAGAAAGAGTAGGGAGGTGATCTTGTAAAGGGATTTACAGTCCCACCTTAATCCTTTAACATACATCATAGGAAAATCACCAAATGGAAGACAATCATAGAATACAGGGAATCATGGCCCAGCCACATGGCTACACATATTTTTGGGGGGACCCAATTCAGTCCATGATGCCTTCTTTCCCTTTGCTTCTCCGCTCTCTCTCTTCCTCTGTCTGCCTTCACCTGCTCTCCACTGCTCACCTCTATCTTCCCTTCAGTTCTGAAAAATCAGGGACAATGTATCTGAAATGAAATCCTAAACTAGCAGTGATCCCACCCACAGAATTACATGGTCCTACCTGTATGGACACTGCAGGCCCACATCAGGGCATAAGGCAGAGCTGCTTCAGTGCTGGAAAGCCTGGTAGCACAGTGGTTAGGAGCTATGGCTACTGGCCAAAAGGTCATCAGTTAAAATCCACTAGGTGCCCCTTAGAAACCCTGCGGGGCAGTTCTACACTGTCTCTAACATTGCTATGAGTTGGAATCGACTCAATGGCAGTCGATTGGCTTTTGTTTGTTTGTTTCAGTATTGGACTCAAAAATGTTCATCAGTTCCCAGAAATGCCCCAAAGCAGCATCCTACAAGGAGTGTTCTCTGTGTCATTATCATTGAACCTGTTTGTATTTAAAGAAAATATTCCTTCAGTTATCTTTTTGAATCTTTGATGCAGTCACTTATAGTATGGTTCTATACTATGTTGATTTCAAGCAGTTTATAAGCCAATTTCTGTACATATTGTTTAGTGACACGAGTCGCACTTTTCACACAACATTCCCTTTACTTGCCATCCGGTTGTCCCAGTTCCAGTCCTCTAGTTTCCCTGCCTGTGCTCAGAGTTTGTACCTTTAACATCTGTGTCTCTGAGCTGTAGTGTTGAGTGAATCAATGAAGGTATGTAGGATTAGGATTACTTGGCTCATTCTAGATTGAGAATTTAAAAGTTTGTCACAAGTGAGTACTTTGGGAGTGCTACCTCTGTGAAGAGCGTATTCAGGTCATTGTATTATAAGCTATGATGTGGACTCAAAGCTGAACTCCAGGCTTCCTAGAATCTCAGACTCTGTATGCCTACTCTGCTTGGATATGGCCCATGTCCTCTTCTCACACAGCACACACCCTGTACATAAAACAGTCTGTTGCTTCCAATCCACATAGCATTGCTGTTTTTCATTTATTCACTCCTGTGTCTCTGTGCCCAGTGAGCCATTGGGTTAGACTTCCCAGGGTAGATCTCTGTGAGGAAAGAAAATTGGTCTATAGTAGATTCTAGTGGAAAGATGACCTAAGCCAAAAGACCCACTGTTGTCAAGTTGACTCCAACTTCTAGGGCCCTATGGGACCAAGTAGAACTGCCCCATAGGGCTTCCGAGGCTGTGAATCTTTGAAAGTAGACTATTACATCTTTCTCCCGAGGACCCATGGGTGGGTTCTCAGTGCTGACCTTTCCATTAGCAGCTGAGAACCTCACCACTGTGCCACCAGGGCGCCTTGTGGGAAGACTGAGTGGATAGTAAACAATGGTAGTTCTTCAGTCAGGAGGCCGCTGATGTCATCTGCTGAGGCAACCAACACTGACTTTTTGTTTGCCTTCCTTCTGCTGTTCCCACAGAAGTATGTGCAGTGGTCTTTACCCTTCGTTGTCTTCGGAGCCACCGGCCTAGCCTCGGGCCTCCTGAGTTTGTTATTGCCTGAAACCCTTAACAGCCCGTTGTTGGAGACTTTCTCTGACCTTCAAGTGTATTCCTACCGGAGGCTGGGAGAAGAGGCCCTGTCGTTGCAGACCTTAGATCCTTCACAGGTATGATGCTTTTTTTTCCCCCTTAACCATTCAAATCTAGCACTTGAATGAGTTTCAGTGTTTGGAAATAAGGTTAAACAGAACTGAGTAAAATCACTGGAAAACAAAGGTAGAATCTAATAGCAGCTGACTTCCAGAAAAATAAAGATAATAGATGTGATTTACTAACATTATTGGAAACCCTAGTGGTCTAGTGGTTAAGTGCTACAGCTGCTAACCTAAAGGTCGGCAGTTCAAACCCACCAGGTGCTCCTTGGAAATTCTGTGAAACAGTTCTACTCTGTCCTCTGGGGTCACTATGAGTCAATATCTACTTGATAGCACTGGGTTTGGTGGGTTTTTTGTTTGTTTGTTTTTGGATTAACATTATTAGAACGCTTCTTTGGAGAATAGATATCATAGAAATATATTTGTCCATTGAAGAGGTAGATGGTAATTTTCATCTTAGGAATGTCGTGACATCATTTTACCATCCTTTTCTCTTTTCCTGTTTTAGTCTGTGGACAGAGAGAGCACTCTAGGGAGCGAGAGTGAGGAAGAGGAGGAGTTTTTCGATGCTAATGAAGAGACTCAGATGCTTAAGTGAAGATCCTCAGATTTCTTGTCAGAAACATTGGATCATCCTTTGTACCCTGGCTAAGGCAGGTTCTCCCTGGACACCGGAGACACTTGTAGACAGACAGGTTTGAACTGACACAGGTGGTACCCAGTGTGGCGTGATTTTTTCAGGCACAAGACAAGTTGGAGAAGTGATTTCATGAAAGAGAACGTCACTGCATTGAGGGAAGATAGTTACTTTGTCCAAAATTCAGGGTTAGCTGGAAATAATGACCTTTGGCCCAGCAACAAAAGCCAATCCACATACATTCCAGGGCTGTAGGCAGAAGCGTTTCTAGAAGTCTGATCGTGCTGCTTTTCCTTCATTGTGACTCAGAGGCAGATATGTAAACATTTTTGCCCTTCCAATGTGTTAAGTCATTCTTAAGATTGAATCTTGATACCATTTTTGATGCCTTCCTCTACCAGGTGTACCAGGAATCTTGAGAGACAGATTGCTAGTAAGATTTCCATTCTATGTCAGAGGGAGAGCAGTGAGAGATGTTTGTGTGGTCCACGGCCCTCCAGCTTTTCCTTAACTGATGACGGTTGACTTTTCTGCTTGCTTCCCAGCCTGCTAGTTGGCGTGTGTCCTTGTGCCTTCAGTCCTACAGATGATTGACATGTAAGCCAAATGTACCAAAGCGATTTTCTTCAGATGCTGAGCTCTGCTGGCTCCTGTCGGCGCTCAGATGGTGTCATCTCTTTAGTTCCCTCTTGTACGGACCTCGAAAAATTTCCATCTGAGATTCCACCACCAGCAGTACCCTCAAAATCATGCCCAGTAAATGATAAAGCTTTGTAAAGATGCAAGGCAGTTACAAAGTGGCATGTTGATCACTTGGATCTAAAACAATAAAAAAGTATGGTTTTTATTAAGGATGAAAACTGTCTTTCATGAATTTTAGGGTTGTTTTACTTTCAGTGTTGTGTAATTAGAGACTTAGATAACATATACGAACTCTAACTCTTCTTGCCTTCAATCAGCCTCTGCCTTTAGTCAGAATAAAAGGAACAGTGATTTCATAGGAGATGGAGGTTTTTCATTGAGTACTACCAACTTCCATGTAATCATAATTGTATATAATTTCCTACAACTGTGTGCTTGAAATGTCATTTTCCCCAGGAACAAGCTATCTAGGGTAGCATCGCTTTAGCCACTTTCCCAATTAGTAAAATATCTGTTTTCAGAATTGGCATTTCTATTCATATCTTAGAAGAAAAAATTCATTAGTGGCAAAGAGAAGCCTTTACTGTGACTGCTTCTGGAAACCTGGAAGGCATCACCCCCAAGTGACTCAAAGTATACTCCTGTTCTCTTCCATACTAACTTTTTGGTTTGCACTGTAGCAGTTGGTATCTTTGTATCTGTTAAAGTATTTTTATGTCTTTTGATGACTGTCTGTATGCTCTTGTTGGTGTATTGGTTTGAGGTTCTTCATAAGCAGGAGCTATTGATTGCTCCCTACTATTCCCAGCACACGGCCCTAGACACAGTAAACCTACTGTCACTAAGTCACTGGTACAGTAGAACCCTGCTCCAGAGGTTTCCATAGCTGTGATGTTTTGGAAACAGATCACCAGCCTTTCTGCTGAAGTACCTCTGGGTGCATTAGAGCTGTCAGCCTTTTGGTTGGTAGGTGCATTAGAACTGCCAGCCTTTTGGTTGGTAGGTGCATTAGAACTGCCAGCCTTTTGGTTGGTAGTTGAGTGTTTGGCCACTGTGCTACCCAGGGACTCCTAGACACAGCAACCAAACCCAAACAAAACCTACTGCCATCAAGTTGATTCCATCTCATAGTGACCCTGTAGCAAGGAGCTAATAAATATTACCATTTCTAGCCTTTAGGGAGGTTGTGGAATCTCCCCCCAATACTAGTCTGGCAAACTCCCACCCCAGGTAAATCTGACCTAAGACCCCCAAATGGCAAAGTCCTTCTTGACTTTCCCTGGAAAACAGAGACCCATCACCCACCATTAAGAGCAGAAGAGAAGGTAAACTTAGAAGGACTCCGAGAAGCTCCTTTTCAGTGATTGGGTGTTAAAAATAAAACTATATATAAATTGTTGATTGGAACATTGTTTCAGTATAAAAGCAATACATCATATTATAGAAAATTTAGAAAATAGAAGAAAAATCATCGTCCATATTCCCAACACCCAGAGACAACCAATGTTACAAGTGTGTTCCTTTTGAAGATCACTTGGGAATCCATCTGTCTGTCAGCACCAGGCTTCCCTCTGCCTCTGGCTATATGTGTGAGGGTCCTGTCAGTTCTGTTTCTGAGTCTCCTCCTTTCCCAGCTATGGGATGGATAAAGGGAGGGTGGGATGCACAGTTTGTGCACACGTTGTTTAATAAGCCTGGGCTGTCAGCTGCTTATGTCAGAAGTGGCACTAAATTTTATTTCCTTTTAGGTGGGCCTTCAGCAGACTTAGGAGCTCTGGTGGTGCAGGGGTTAAGTGCTCAGCTGCTGACTTGAAGGTTAGCTTTTTGAACCCATCCGCTGCTCGCTCTGTAGCAGAAAGAAGTGGTTGTCTGCTTCAGAAAGATTACAGCCTTGGAAAACCTATTGGTTCAGTTCTTCTCTGCCCTGTAAGGTTGCTGTGAGTCTGGATTGGCTTGATGGCAGTGGGTTAGGTTTGGATTTTAGCAAACTTTAATTCTTACTGTTCTTTCTACTATATTTATAAAAGCAGGCTTTTTTCCTCTTTGTAGTAATTGTTGAAGAACACCGATTGTAGAGAATGCATGTATGTATATATTAGGATTGATTATTCAAAACATTTTGTTTGTGCAGATAATGTGTGTAAAGTTTCCTTTTTAATTTTTTTATTGTGTGCCAAACTGTGTTTCTTTTCTTCTAAAAAGCAGCAGAAAAAATGTAAGCCATGTAAGAAATTGCAAGGTTTTCTGGGTCAAAGGTGTCATTAACAATGTGTCCAGAACCCAGAGCCATACCAGTACACTGAAAGAAGCTGTACTGTAGTTTCCTGATTTTATGACTTAAAACCACTGCCCATCAGAAATCTAATATTTTTCATTTGCTTTCAAGCACTGTAGACATTCTTTAGGATTAAAATACAAGGAAAATAAAACAAAAAGCAAATGAAGATTGTGGAAGCACTGTTTAAGTGTGTGTATGTAATCTGGAGAGGTGTTTTTACAGAAGTCAAATTGATGAAGTTGATTTAGATTCTTAACAAATACGTGTTAAGAGTTAAAATGTGGTTTGCCATAAAAACTCCTCCATTACAAACTTTTATTTAGTTATTCTTTCTTAAATTGGAAAGGCATTTATAAAGGGTTAGATTTTTTTCTTAACTAAATAAAATATGGTTATTTTTGGCATCCTGTGAACTTAATTAAACAAGAACCGAAACCAAAGCCACTGCCACTGAGTTGATTCTGAATCAGAGTGACCCTGTAGGGCAGAGTAGAACTGCCCCATAGAGTTTCCAAGGAGTGCCTGGCCGGTTTGAACTACTGACCTTTTGGTTAGACAAAGCACTTAACCACTACACCACCTGGGTTTCTGATATAGGATCATAAAACATAGGTCATTTGTTCCTACAGAATACATATGTCAGCACATATGGCAGCATGTCTGGCAAATTCAGCAATAGAGAACCTTCTAGAAATTAGTTGGTCACGTGTGCAACAGGTACTGTATCAGAGTTGGGGGATCGTGGGCACAAATGATAATTATAAAAATATTTTTTAGAAAAAGAAAAATGTAAAGGTGATGCATTATTGAAAAATCTGCCATTAAAAGAAAAAGACCTTACGATTATCTGAGTGGATGCATAAAGATTATTGGACAAAATTCAATACCCTCTCAGAAATTAAAACTGTTAGCAGATTAGGAATAAAAGGAAGCTTCCTTAACAAAGTAAAAGCTATTGTGGTACATATGGTGTATTGGCACACTGTATCTGTTCACCTTTCAGTACCTCAGCCTTCAAACATTCTTAATCATTACTAGGATAAGAAACCTTTTTTTTTTTAATTTCAACTTAGAGTTTGATTTATTTTTTATTTTTTTATTGTGATTAAGTGGAAGTTTACAATCCAAGTCAATTTTGCGTACCTACTTCTCTGCAACCCTGTCTGCTCTCTTCATTCTGTGACAGCACACTTCTTTTGCAGTCTTTGAGAATCCACTCAGCTAACACTTGTCCCCTTCTTTTCACCCTCTCCTCTTCCCTCTCAAAAGAAACCAGGGGGACAGACGTGTGTGTGTGTGTGTGTGTGTGTGTGTGTGTGTGTGTGTGTACACACCGCATGCATCATTCTGTGTCCCTGAGTCCAGTCCATTCTTTGTCTGAAGTGTTGGCTTCGGTACTAGTTTCGGTTCTGGGCTAGCAGCAGGTCTAGGGGCCGTGTTCTTAAGGGGACCCTCCAGGCTGTCAGACCATCAGTTCTAGTCTTTTAATAGAGTTCTTGATCTGCACACTACTTTTTCACATGTGGTGTCAGGGACTCTACATTTTGTTCCCTGTCAGAGCTATCTTTGGTGGTGGCTGGGCACCATCGGTTCTTCTGTTCTCATGCTGATGCAGCCTTCTATTCATATGTGTCTTTCCATCTCCTGGGCTCATTTTTCCTCGTGGGTTTGATGTTCTTGGTTGTCATCTGTTCTAGGTGGGTTGGGACCAGTTGATGTTCCTCAGATGGCACCTTGCTGGCTTGTAAGATCCCAGATGCCGCTGACCAGTATGGGGTGCAGAAGACTCTTAGCAAAAAACTAGTTATGCCAGTTGACCTCAATGTTCCCTGAGAACGTGGTCCCCAGACCTCTGTCCCTGTTACTCTGTCTTTTGAAATGTTGAGTTGAATATAGAAAACCTTTTAGCTTATGGCATAGTCCAGTTATGCTGACCTAGCCTCTACTGCATGCTAATCACACTCTTCACCTAACCAAATTCCTGTCTACTATCTAATCTGTGAATATCCCTCTCCCTCTCTCCCAACCTTGTAGCTGTCAAAGGGTTATTTTCTTCTGTGCATAAGTCCTTTTTAAAGTCCTTATAATAGTGGTCAGTAAGGAACATTTTTAGTGTGTTTTTATTCTCTCTTTTGTTCCCTCTCTTCCTGCCCTCCCTCCTTTTCCCATCTACATATATATAACTTTCATGAAACAGCCCTTTCTCTTCTTGCTAGGCACTGTTTGTGACCCACTAATTTTCGCAACCATCTTTTTAGTTTACATAAGTAACAAGGTGCTGTGTTCATTTCCAAAGGGACCCTGGTAGTGCAGTGGTTAAGCACTCAGCTAGTAACTGAAAGGTTGACAGTTCAACCCTACCAGGTCCTCTACAGGAGAAAGCTGAGGCAGTCTGCCTTCATAGAGATTATAGCCTTGGAAACCCCATGGGGCACTTCTGTTCTGTCCCATAGGGTCACTGAGATGAAATTGGCTCAGTGGCAATGGGTTTAATTCCCAGTTGCTATTGTAACTACCACAAACTTGGTGGCTTTGGGAAACAGAGTTCTGGAGGTCAGATTCCAAAGTGAGTCTAAAGGAGCTAAAACAAAAGTGTCAGCAGGGCTGGTTCTTTCTGGTGGCTTCAGTGGAAAAATTCATTCCTTGCCTCTTGTAGCTTCTGAAGGTTGCAGCATTCCTTGGTTCCCGGCCACATCACTCCATACTTTGCTTCTGTTGTCACATACATGCCTCATGCAGATATGTTAAAGTGTGTGCCCTTGAAAGAACCTCAGTGGGCTGGGTCTGATGGATGCATTAGAGTATATTATAAATTGAAACAGATAACTTAGTCCATACTTGGAAAAGCCAGACCATAGGTAATGGCCCTAAATCTACATTTATCATTGATACTGTTGGCTGAGCCCGCAGTCTCTCATTGAGACATATGGTCATTTGTTGTTTGAAAGAATAAAGTACTTACAAAAGAATCTGTACTTAACAAGTCTTTGTGGCTGAGTCTTATTTGTTGCTGTATCTTAGCAATAACAATTAATGACTTTTTCTCCATGTTCCTTCAATTGTCTTATCAAAATAAATGAAAGATTCTGACAATCTTTCATTTATTGTCAGAATCTTTCATTTATTTCCTATAAGTGCTACTTTCAACCTCTCTGTTGTTTTCTCTTTAAGCATTCTGTACTTTTCTAGTATAGTACTTGTTTAATTTAATAATAATGATGTCTCCACTATTAGATCATGGATCTGTGAAACAAGGTCCATGTCTTTCTTGGTTGTGAATATATTCTGGACTATAACACTGCACCCCATGTGTTGTAACTTCCGCCACAATTCCTTAGGAACTCTGCACTGAGCTATATCTTATTCTTTTTAGTAGCCTTAAGAATAGGCTACTTTGGTTTTGGTTACAGTAGGCATTCACTGAATTTATAAATGAATAAAGTCCAGATACCAGGCAGCAAAGGTTGGTTTATCTGGTCTATTTGTAGTAATATGTTTAAGAGGGGTGATCCTCTCCAAAATCAGTTTGAGGGGATGTCAGTGGATTATTTAGCTTTAGAAAGCTACTTCTAGGTAACTAAATAGGCCATAATTCCATCTTAACCTTCTCATTGCCTAATCTTGCTGTTTTGTGTGAGGTTAGTGTTAGGATTAGAATGTATTCAAGAGAAGTGGTTCCCATGAGTCGGATCCGACTCAACGGCACTTGGCACCTAGAGAATGGAAGTAAGCAAAGAAGGATTATTAAGTCATCTTACCCAGGGACGTATAGACTCAGTGTGAAAGTTTCATTCAACCCACTGAATTATAAAATACATTAATTTGATGACCTTTTTTTATATTAAGATCTCCCTGCCCCCACAGAGAGGCAGTCTACCCAATGAAAATATTTGTATGAAGAATTTTTGGTACAGCATTAATGTTGTAACATTGACGTCTCTTTGAGATTTACCTGTGGAAACTTATAAAACCACCAGTAAAACTGTCAGTTTGACGAGGGATCAGCACATAAAGGGGGGAGGAGGGATCATTCTTAATAGAATATTAAATCAGTTTTAGATATTTCTATCTGCCCAGGAACTTGGAGGGTGGCTCTTCTATGTTGATTGCTTTGTCAAAGGAACAAATATCTGAAAAAGTGAGAATAAAGGAAAAGTTGCAAAGTTCAACTAATTGTAATTATGTTCTTCATCCTGTCACATTCCAGAAGAAGCCATTTAATTGGACAGTAGGTTCCAAAAGAAGCCTTGGTTGTGCCGTGGTTAAGTGTTTGGCTGCTAACCAAAAGGGAAGCAGTTTGGATCCATCAGCCACTCTGGAAACCTTATGGAGCAGTTCTCTACCCTGTAGGGTCACCATGAGTCAGAATCAGCTTGATGGCAACACACTGATGTAGGTTTAGATTTCAAAACATCTTCAAGACTAGAAAATGTCCTAAGGTGCAGTTGGGCTATAGAGTTCCATAGTTACTGAGTCACCAATACCATAGCAAACACGTAACATAGAAGACTTTACAGTAAAGAAATTTATGATCTTAGTCCATCAGGAAAGGAACAAGGCTTAATAAGGATTTCACTGGTAAAGAAGATAAGCATGACTAAAAGGCTGAAGGCCTAGGGCAGCACCAGAGAATTCTGGAGAAAAGAAAACCAAGTGTCGTAGTTTCCTGGTGCTGCTGTAACAAGTAGGTGACTTTAAAGAACAAGAATTTCTTCACTGACAGTTCTGGAGGCTGAAAGTCCAAATCAGAGTGTCAGCCATGTAGATTCCTTCTTTGGGCTTCTCCTAGATTCTGGTGTCTGTTGGCAATCATTGATGTTCTTTTGTATGTAGTTCCTCACAGGTTGTCGTCTCTCATGTGTGCGTCTGTGTCTGTGTCTGTGTCTGTTCTGCTCTTTTTATAACTCCGCAGTGATTAGGTTGGGGGTCCACCCTGTACTGGTCTGGCCTCATTAACATATCAAAGGAAAAAATCCATTTCCAAACAGGATCCCATCAACAGTTACACAATTGTTGCCTTTGAGTCCATTCTGACTCATAGCCACCCTATAGACAAGAGTAGAACTGCCCCACAAGAGTTCTAAGGAGCAACTCGTAGATTTGAGCTGCCAACCTGTTGGTTAGCACCTGAGCTCTTAACTGCTGTGCCACCAGGGCTCCACCTCCAGGTACAAGGACCAGGAATTCAACACACACACATACACACACACCTTGATAAGAATTCCACTGATAAAGGGGGGTAAGCATGATTGTAATGATTGAAGGTTGTGTGTATTTGGGGAGCACAATTCATAAATTGAGAGAACAAAGTGTTATGTTGGTCATGTGGAACAATATATTAGATTGAATTCAGCAGAGAAACTGAATCATTAGTTAGCTTAGTGATATCTAAATGAGAAATGGAATGACCGTATAGGCTTGGTCTTTCAGTTTCCTTTCCAGTCTTTCAAACCACCCCAAATAGCTTCAGGTTTATAATTTCAGAAATACACATAAAAGATTTCTTCACCTAGTTTCTAGTACTAAAGAGATGATTTCACTATAGATGGAAATCACATCTATTTGTTCATGAAATATTCAAGAGACGTGTTTCAGTTCTATTTAGGTGCTTTATTAAGAGCCAATGTACTAAGAATTGTTCTATGAATTTTATTTGCCTTGGAGTCCCCCTGTACAGTGGTTAAGAGCTTGGCTACTAAACCAGAGGTCGACAGTTGGAATCTACAATCTGCTCCTTGGAAGCCCTACAGGGCAGTCCTACTGTGTGCTGTGAGGTCACTGTGAATCAGAATTAATTTGACAGCAAGGAGTTGGCATTCTAATCTCGGAAGAAAATGATGAAATTTATATTAATTGGTTTCACTTTATGGAAGAGAAAACAGGCTCAGATCAATTGCCCAAATCATATAATCCTTGGCAAAGCCTACCCTCAAGCCCAAGCCACTGGACTTCAAGGTCACTTCCGAAATGACTATCCTATACTGCCCTGGTTCTTGAGTGGTTCTTGAAATTTGTTGTCATGGTCTGAGTCACTTCTGACTCATGGTGACTCTATGCACAAGAGAAAAAAAGGCTGCTTGGCCCTGTGCCATCCCTACGATTAATGTGAATCAGACTGTTGTAATCTGTAGAGTTTTCATTGGCTGATATTTGGAAATCAGGTCTGTCTTTTTAGTTTGTCTTAATTTAGAAGCTTCAATGAAACCAGTCAGCCTCCACTGACAGACTGTAGGTGCACAATGAGGTGCATTGGCTGGGAATTGAACCCCTGGTCCCTCCTGCATTCAAGGTGAGAATTTTACTACTGAATTACCAATGCCCTCTTGAATTCTGTTACTAGGTGCTGTCCAGTTGGTTCCAACTCTCAGTGACCCTATGCATAGCACAACAAAACACTGCCTGGTTCTGCACCGTGTCCACTTGTTTTTATGCTTAAGCCATTGTTTCCTTTCACCCGGTTGAGAATCTTCCTCTTTGTTGTTGCCCGCCCAGTCTACCAAGCATACTGTCCTGCTCTGGGGGTTGAGCTCTCCTGACAACATGATCTAAGTATGTATGTAAGACATAGTCTCTCCATCCTGGCTTCAAAGGAGCACTCTGATTGTGTATCTTCCAGAATAGATCTGTTTGTTCTTTTCGCAGTCCAACGTCATTGTTAGGTGCTGTCAAGTCAGTTCTAATGCATAGCGACCCTAAGCACAACAGAGGGAAACACGGCCTGGTCTTGTGCCATGTCCACAATCATTTATATGGTTAAGCCCATTATTGCAGCCACTATGTCAATCCATCTCATCAAGGGACTTCCCCTTTTTTGCTGACCCTCCACACTACCAAGCGTGATCTCCTTCTCCAGGGGCTGATCCCTCTTGACAATATGTCCAAAGTATGTAAGAGACATTCTTGCCATCTTTGCTTCCAAGGAGCGCTCTACTTGTACTTCTTCCAGAACAATCTGTTTGTTCTTTTGGTAGTCCATGGCACATTCAGTATTCTCCAACACCACAGTTCAAAGGCATCAATTCTTCTGTCTTCTTTGTTCATTGTCCAGCTTTCACAATCATATGATGCAATTGAAAATACCATGGCTTGGGTCAGGTGCATCTTAGTACTCAAGGTCACATCTTTTGAATAGTTTAAAGAGATCCTTTGCAGCAGATTTTCCCAATGCAATGCATCTTTTGATTTCTTGACTGCTGTTTCCACGGGCATTGATTGTGGACCCAAGTAAAATGAAATCCTTGACAATTTCAGTCGTTTCTCCATTTATTATGATGTTGCTTACTGGACCACTTGTGAGGATTGTATCTTTTCACCATACCTATTCCCTACTTTCAGCCAAAATCCATCTGACATCAGCAATGATATCCCTGGTTCAACATCCTCTTCTGAATCCAGCTTGAATTTCTGGCAATTCCTTGTCAATATACTGTTGCAGTCATTTGGGGATGATCTTGAGCAAAATTTTACTTGCATGTGATATTAATGATACTGTTCAGTAATTTCCACATTCAGTCAGATCACCTTTCTTTGGGAGTAAATATGGGTCTCTTCTAGTCAGTTGGTCAAGTAGCTGTCCCCAAATTTCTTGGCATAGACAATTGAGCACTTCCATTGCTGCATCTGTTTGTTGAAATATCTCAATCGATACTCTGTCAATTCCTGGGGCCTTGTTTTTCACCAGTGCATTCAATGCAACTTTGACTTCGTCCTTCATTACCATCGGTTCCTGATCACACGCTACCTCTTCAAATGGCTGAGCATCTACCAGTTCTTTCTAGTATAACGACTCTATATTCCATCTTCTTTTGGTGCTCCCTGAGTCACTTAATAATTTTCCTTGTAGAATCCTTCACTATTGCAACTTGAGGCTTGAATTTTTTTTTTTCCAGTTATTTCAGCTTGAGAAATGCAGAATGTGTGTTTCCCTTTTGGTTCCCTATTTCTAGCTTTGCACATGTCGTTCTAATACTTTGTCTTCTTTAGCTGCCTTTTGAAATCTTCAATTATTTTACTGTACCATTCCTTCCTTTTTCTTTAGCTCCTTGACATCTGAGAGCAAGTTTGAGTCTCTTCTGACATCCAGTTTGGTCTTTTCTTTCCTGTCTTTTTAATAACCTCTTGCTTCCTTCATGGATGATGTCTTTAATGTCATTCCACAGTTATCTGGTCTTCAGTCATTAGTGGCAGCCCATGCTACATTAAATATTATCCAATACCACAATTCAAAGCTTTCAATTCTTCTGTCTTCCTTATTCCTTGTCCAGCTTTCACATGCATATGATGCAATTGAAAATACTATTGCTTGTGTCAGGTTCACCTTAGTCTTCAAGGTGATATCTTTACTTTTCAACACTTTAAAGTTGCGGTAGATTTTCACAGTGCAGTAGTGTGTCTTTTGATTTCTTGACTGTCGCTTCCATGGGCGTTGATTGTGCATCCAAGTAAAAGGAAATCCTTGACAACCTCAAATCTTTTTCTGTTTATTACAATGTTGCTTACTGTTCCAGTTGTGAAGATTTTCTTTTGATGTTTAGGTGCACTCCATACTGACGGCTGTGGTCTTTGATCTTCATCAATGTTTATATTCCTGTTCACTTTCAGCAAGTAATGTTGTGTCATATAAAGAATGCGGGTTGTTAATGAGTCAGCCTCCAATCCTGATGCCTTTCTTATTCTTTTGCACATAGTCCAACTTCTGTGATTGTGTTCAGCATACAGATTGAAAAGGTATGGTGAAAGGATACAACCCTGATGCCCACCTGTCCTGACTTTAAACCATGAAGTGTCCCTTTGTTCTGTTTGTATGACTGCCTCTTGATCCATGTACAAGTGTCTCATGAGCATAACTAAGTGTTCTGGAATTCCCATTTGTTCCAATGTTATCCATATTTTGTTATGATCCACACAGTTGAATGTCTTTGCATAGTCAGTGAAACACATGTAAACATCTTTCTGGTATTCTCTGCTTTCAGCCAAGATCCATCTGACATCATCAGTGATATTGCTGGTTCCATGTCCTCTTCTGAATCCAGTTTAAATTTCTGGCAATTCCTTATCAATATACTGCTGCAGACACTTTTGAATGACCTTAAGCAAAATTTTACTTGCATGTGATATTAATTATATTGTTCAACAATTGCCTCATTTGGTTAGGTCACCTTTCTTGGGAATAGGCATAAGTATGGATCTCTTCCAGTCAGTTAGCTAGGTAGCTGTCTTCCAAATTTATTGGTGTAGATAAGTGAGCACTTTTAGTGCTGCATTCATTTGTTAAAACTCTCAATTGATATTCCATCAGTTCCTGGAGCCTTGTTTTTCAGTGCAACTTTGACTTCTTCCTTCAGTGCCTTCAGTTCCTGACTATACGCTGCCTCTTGAAATGGTTGAGTATCAACTAGTCCTCTTTTGTATAATGACTCTGTATATTCCTTCCATCCTTTTTTGATGCTTCCTGGGTTGTTTAATATTTTTGCCGCAGAATCTTTCACTATCACAATTCAAGGCTAGAATTTTTTCTTCGTTTCTTTCAGCTTGAGAAATGTAGAACATGTTCTTCTCTTTTGGTTTTCTATCTCCAGCTCTTTACACTTGTCATTATAAGACTTTGTCTTTTCAAGCTGCCCTTTGAAATTTTCTGTCCACTTCTTTTACTTCATTATTTCTTCCTTTTGTTTTAGCTTCTTGATTTTCATGAGCCAGTTTCACACTCTCTTCTAACATCCATCTTAGTCTTTCATTTATTTCCTGTGTTTTTAATGATCTCTTGCTGTCTTCATGTAGGATGTCTTTCATGTCATTCGAGAACTCATCTCATCTTCAATCATTAGTAGTAATGCATCACATTTATTCTTGAGATGGTTTCTGAACTCAGGTGGGCTATACTCAAGGTCATGCTTTGGCTGTCATGGACTTGTTCTAATTTTCTTCAGTTTCAGTGTGAACTTGCATGTGAGCTATTGATGGTTTGTGCCACAGTCAGTCCCTGGTCTTGTTCTGACTGATGATAAGGAGCTTTTCCACCATCGCTTTCCACAAATGTAGTCAGTTTCATTCCTACATATTCTGTGTAGTGAAGTCCATGTGTATAGTCACTGTGTTGGTGAAAAAAGGTATTTGCAATGAAGAAGTCCTTGGTTGTTTTCATCAGCTAGGGCTGCTCTAACAGAAATACCACAGAGGGGTTGGCTTTACAAAAGGAAGATTTATTCTCACATAGTCCGGTAGGCTACAAGTCCAAATTCAGGATGTCCGCTCCAAGGGAAGGCTTTCCCCTTGTCAGCTCTGGAGGAAAGTCTGGTATTGTATCAGTCTTTGTCCACGGAGCAGGACTCTCAAGCACTGGCTATAAGGGTTGATGAATCCAACAGCTGCTGGTTCAAGTCCTGGAACCAGATGCCAGAAGAGGGCAGGAGCTGCTGGCTATGTGAGCAGACAGGCAGTAGGTGATGGAAAGCAGAGAGATGAGAGCTGAGGGGCAGGAAGCCACCACAGGCCCTGCCCTGCCACTTAGTACAGCAGGCTAACACAGAGTAGCCAAGTTGACATAATCCTGACCACCACATTGGACTCCCAGAATTCTGTCATGTAATCTACAGCATCACTTCTATAACCAAAGGTATGTTTTCCAACTACCAGTCCTTCTTCTTTGTTTCCACCTTTTGAATCGCCAGTAATTATCACTTCATTCAGATAGTGTGTTCGATCTATTTTGGGTTGCAGAAGCTGGTGAAAACCTTGAGTTTCTTCATGTTGGCCCTTAGTGATGAATGCATCCGTTTGATTAATAGTCATATTAACTGGGCTTCCTTGTACACATAGGGATATTATCCTATCACTGACAGCACTGAACTTCAGGACAGATCTTGAAGTGTTCTTTCCAAGTATAGTAGACCATACCATTGTGTGATTCAAAATGGCCAATACTAGTCCATTTCAGCTCACTAATGGCCTAGGGTCTCCATGAGGTCTGATCCAACTCGACGGCACTTGGCTTGGCTTAATGCCTAGGATATCGATGTTTGTGCATTCTATTTTGTTTTTGACTATTTCTAATTTTCCTATATTCATATTTCATACATTCCATATTCTAATTAATAATGGATATTTGCACCTGTTTCTTCTCATTTTGAGTCATGCCACATCAGCAAATGAAGGTCCCGAAGGCTTTACACCATCCATGTCTTTAAGGTCGACTCTGCTTTGAGGAATTAGCTCTTTCTTAGTCGTCTTTTGAGTGCCTTCCATCCTGGGGAGCTCGCTTTCCAGCACTGTATCTGACAGTGTTCCACTGCTATTGATAAGGTTTTCACTGGCTAGTTCCTCTCAGAAGTAGATTGATAGGTCCTTCTTCCTAGTCTCTCTTAGTCTGGAAGCTCAGCTAAGACCTGTCCTCCATGAGTGACCCTGCTGGTGTCTGAATAGTGGTGGCATAGCTTCTAGCAACACTCAATCCCCTACAGTACAACAAACTGACAGACAAGTGAATTTTAGCCAGGCTCTATTTTATCATGGGTTCTATCTGATGATAATAATGATTGTAATGACCATGCATTGAGTACCAGGTACCATGTTACCATGTTAAGTCCATTCCACTTGTTTTGTAATGTAATCCTTACAACAGCTTCATTGGGTAGGGGTTAATAATCCCTGCACTGCTGGTGATTGCAATGAAAGTTAGAGATATCGAGTAATTTTCTCAGGATTACAGCTAGTAAGTGGCAGTGCTAATCTAGATCCCATTTTTGCCTTTTAAACCAAGGGCCGGTGTACTTTATCAGCCCATCTGGACTGCCACCTATGAAGGATCATTAATTCAAGAGACAAGGGGACCTTTCTCTCTCAAAGACAAAGAAATGGCTCCAACTTTTCGCTGGCTTTTAGGACAAGAAAAGTGAATCGAGAAGAACAGATGCCAGTGGAATCCTCACTAAGACTCGAATACTTTGATTAGGTGCCGTCTGGATGCATACCATTTTAAGAATTCTAGTAAATTACTTGAAACTGCTACCTGTTTTTAGTATTACTGAAGTTTTTTTTTTCTTCTTCTTCCAGAATTAAGTCAGTAGAGGACTTATATTGTCAGTCAGGAATATGGATTAACTGGGAAGGTTATTGAGATTCAGACACCTCTTTAATGTGCTGAGTCACCTTATGACCTTGTAGAGATGATGGTAAAATTCTTTACCATGTTTCTGGGTTTGAAGTTACTCTCATTATTTGCTTTATTTAACCCATTGCTGTTGAATCAATTCAGATTCATAGGGACCTTATAGGATACAGTAAAACTGCTCCATGGAGACTCCAAGGAGTGGCTGGCAGATTTGAACTGCTGGCCTTTTGGTTAGCAGACAAGTGATTAACCAATATGCCACCAGGGCCCCGTAGTCCCTTAAAAAAAAGCATTGCCATCAGATGCATTCTGACTCATAGCAACCCTGTAGGACAGAATAGAACTGCTGCATCAAGTTTCTAGGACTGCCTGGTGGATTCAAACCTCCAGCCTTTTAGTTTGCAGCTGTAGCATTCAACTACTACACCACTAGAGTTTGCATAGTCACTTTGGGGAGGGGAGAACTGTTAATAGTTGTTCCAGCAAGTTCATTCAAGAAAAATCCACTCATAACCTATTGTGTGTCAGACACTGTAATAGGCCCAGAGTTGTCAGAGATCAGCCTGATGGTCTCAAGCTGTGATTCTTCCCAGAGTCTGTGGCCTGAGTAGGAAAGGAGGGTTAAATACTGCACTGGTAAAAAGGCCTTTGGTCTCCATATTTGGGAAACTGGCTAGTAACAAAAGTGATTTTTCTTCCAAGGAAGAATTTCCTGA
Organism: Heterohyrax brucei; assembly: GCA_028571685.1. Taxonomy (NCBI): domain Eukaryota; kingdom Metazoa; phylum Chordata; class Mammalia; order Hyracoidea; family Procaviidae; genus Heterohyrax; species Heterohyrax brucei. Next base: position 166,585,873 of record CM053140.1, read on the forward strand.
GAAATCTCAGGCTGAGATGTCTACTAGCAGTTTCTAAGAAGTCTAAATTACGTAACTTCTCAGCTTTCTATCGTAAGTGTTTTAGTTATAACCAGTGCCCATTGCTTTCAAATCAGTCCCAACTCGTGGTGATCCCATATATGCCATTGTAGTACTGTTCCTCGTAGAGTTTTCAATAGCAAATTTTCAAAAGTAGATCACCAGGTCTTTCTTCCAAGGTACCTCTGAGTGAGCTGGAACTTGCAACCTTTAAGTTAGCAGCCAAGTCCATTTACTGTTTCTGTCACCCAGGGGTTCCCTTTTAATTACCAAACCAAAACCAAACCCACTGCCACTGAGTCACTTCCCTCATAGACAGAGTAGAACTGCCATATGGAATTTCCAAGGAGTGCCTGGTGGATTTGAACTGCCAAACTCTTGGTTAGCAGATCTGTCACTGAACCGCTCTGCCACCAGGGTTTCCAACCATCCCTCCATTGCCTTGGATGGGAATTGAAACCTGGTCAGCTGCTTGGAAGGCAGCTCTGCTCACCCTTATACCACCAAAACCACACCTTTTAATTATATCAGTGGCTAAAATGTTGTCTTTAAGGAGAGGAAGCTCCCTGCTATCAGGAAAAGGGTCCTGTAAACATTTCCTCCGGCACTGTCAGATCATCTACATTTCAAAGCCCAGCACAAAGAACCAGGATTCCCAAACTGCCACCCGTTTTTCTTGTTCCTCATTCAGCTTCTTCATTTGAAGTTTAATAATCTCTCCAAAAGATATTTTAAGTTCCCTCAGAAATCTTCATAATCACTAATGGGTTTAGAACCAGGAGGCCATGTTTCTCATTCTAATTTTCCTCAACTGTAAGGTGAAATGTTAATAATACTACCTTTAGTATAGGTCTGCGGTGATGGTTATTAAACGATGTGCGTGTACAGTTCTACGTGCCATAGAGTAGTACTTAAAGTAGGAAATCCCAGAGATGTTAAAACAAAGATTAAATAACTATATAAAAAGAAATGTGACCTCTTCTCGTGCCATGCATTTTCAAAAGCGATATGGACTGTTTCAGGAGAACATCTTCACCTGATCTATTTCATCTGACAAATTAAAGTAAGACTAAAGAAATAATGAATTGTGTAACGATTTTCCTCCTCTTTGTCCCTGAAGACCTCACTTTAGTGCTATTTCCTAGAGGAATGCCTTCCTGTTGTCTTTCCCCTGGGGGAAAGCAGACTTCCCCTCCCATTTTTCTGAGGAATCCTGGGGCATGGGGAGGAGGCTGTGGTAGGAGGCTGAGGCAGGAATGGAAGAAATATGAAAGACCACTTCCTCCAGCCCTAGACAGCAAATTTTGCCTCTTTTTCCTTGGGAACCAGGTTGGAGGGGTAAGTGCGGGAAAGAGGGAACAGGGGAGGGAGGGTGTGCGTGTGCGCGCGCACGTGTGTGTGTGTGTGTGTGTACGTGTACACAAGCACGCGTATGTGCTGTATGTTTTGTAGAACCCTGTTTGAGAACTGAAGAGAGAAAGATAAAGTGCAGCCGGCACCATCCTCTGAGCCTTAAGGGAGAAAGTCAACTTTGATGTGTCTTTTTGACTTGAAGCTATGCTCAAGAAAGTGGTCTGGCTAGAGTGTGGTCTGTGTTTAAATTTTGAAAACCCGGGGAGGCTTTGGTGAAGGAACAGGAAGCAAATTCAGTTTCAGGTAGTGTAAAAAGGGAAAAAGAGGGAGAGAGAGGGAGAGAGCGAGAGCCCGCTCTGGTGGTGCAGTGATTAAGAGCTCAGGTGCTAATCAAAAGGTCAGTAGTTCAAGTCCAGCAGCTGCTCCTTGGAAACCTTTTGGGGCAGCTCCGCTTTGTCAGGGTTGTTATGAGTCAGAAGCGACTCACTGGCAAAAAATTTGCTTTTTTGTCCTTGTGTTTTGGCTTTGTGTGTGTGTCTGTGTGTATATATATATACATATAATATATATATAAACCAAACCCACCGCCATAGTCTATTTTCTCTGTATAGATACTTAATTATACCTGATTGTTCGTAAGTTCTGCCCTTTGCCATTTTCCTTTCCACTTTATATACTTTCCTTGAGTAATTTTGTCATCATCTGCTCTAAATATTGAGTTTTACTTTTTGTATATATATTTTTCTGATTATAAAAGTAACTGTGTGTTAATTGTAAAAAATGATGGACAATGCAGACAACACTAAACCTGAAAGTAGAGTTCAGATGTGCCCTGCCACCCAGAGACACCCATTCCTAGTATTTTTTTCCCTGTATGGGTAAATTTTTTGTGGTCTTCCTTATTTCCTGTTTGTTGCTGTATCATTAATGTTTTTCTGTTATTAAATGTTCTCTGAATAAATTATTTTTAGAGACTGTGAAGTCTTCCATCGTATTGAGAGGTTATCATTTACTTAGCCAATTTCAGTTGTTAGATACGTAGTTACATCTAATTGCTTTTAGTTTTTTTTAATTGTGATAAAGTATACATTCCAAATCAATTATGCAAGCCTGCCTGTCTGCAACTCCATCTGCTCTCCACACCCAGTGATCGCACAGTCCTCCTTTTCACTCTGTATTTCCAGCATCCCCTTAAGGAACACCAGTCCCCTCCACCCTCTTCTCGCCCATCTAGAAAGATAGTAGGACAGCCTGCTGTAAATGTATAAAATCATAAAGTACAAAGACAATATGCTCTCACTGTGTCCCCAAGTCCAATCCATTGTTGTCTGAAGAGTTGACCACCCTACTGGTTTCAGTTTAGGGCCAGCAGCATGTCTAGGGGCCATGTTCCCAGGGGACCCTCCAGTCTGTCAGACCATCAGTTCTGGTCTTTTACTACAGTGCTTGAACTTCTCACTTCTTTTTCTCATGTTGCCATGGCAACTCTACAGTGTCCAATTTTTTTTCTATTAGGAACAAGACACAGCACGCTTCCTGTATTTACTTCAGACACATTTTCAGATGCAGAGCTTTTCTGTTCATGTAATTATTGCTTCAGTTCTGTTTGGTCCCATCTCTTCTTGAAAGGCACTAATTTTCTATATGCAGAGTCTCCATTTCTCTTCTTCATATCCACTGTCTTCTCATCATTTTTCACTTGCCCTTTCATTGGCATTAAAGGAGATTTCTCAGGTTTGTCTTGCATGTTTGTTTTGGCTTTTTAGAGCAGTATTCTCTTTCTGTTTTTAAATCTATTATAATTTGCTTTTTAATTAAGATACAATTCACCATTTTGACATGTATAGTGTTGTGTAGGAAACCCTGGTCCAGGTGTAGTGGTTGAAGGTCAGCAGTTCAGATCCACCAGGTGCTCCTTGGAAACTACAGAGCAGTTCTTCTCTGTCCTGTAGGGTTGCTTATGAGTCAGAATCGACTTGAAGGCGGTGGGTTTGGTTTTGGGGAATGTTGTGTAATCACTGCCACTAATTTCAGTGTCATTTTTATTACCCCCAAAAGAAACCCCGTACCCATTAATTAGTCCCTTCCTTTCCCTCCCTTTTAGTCCCTATCGGTTATGCGATTGCTTTCTGTCTCCATGGATTTGCATATTCTGATATCTTTCACTTAGGATCATGTTTTCTAAGGTTCATCCTTATTGTAGTGTATATCATAACTTCATTCCTTTTAAGGCTGAATAATATTCCATTGTATGGGTATACTACACTGTGTAGTCATTCATCAGTTCATCAGTTAATGGACATTTGGCTTATTTTTACTTTTTAGCCATTATGAATAATACTGATAGGAATATCTAAATATAAGTTTTTGTTTGAGTGTGTGTTTTTAAGTCTGTGGAGTATATAATCAGGAATGAAACTGCTGGGTCATATGGTAATTGTATGTTTAACCACACCATTTTACACTGCAACCGGCAGCATGTGAGGGTTACAGTTTCTGCACATCTTTTGCCAACACTTATTTTCCCTTTTCTTGATTATAGTCATCCCAGCGGGTGCAGCAATGGGCTGGAGCATAAACCAACTGTGGGCATGGTACAAGTGGGGCAGTGTTCCGTTCTGCTGGGCATAAGGTCGCTGTGAGTTGAAACTGACTCGATGGCACCTACCAACAAGGGGGCATACAGTGGTATTGTAGTTTTGATTTTCATTTTTATAATGTCTGGTGATTTTGAGAAACCCTGGTGGCATAGTGATTAACAGCCATGGCTGCTAACAAACAGTTTGGCGGTGCATATCCCCCAGGTGCTCCTTAGAAACTCTGTAGAGCAGTTCTACTCTGTCCTATATGGTTGCAATGAGTCAGAATCAACTCAGTGGCAGTGAGTTTGGTTTTTGGTTTAATGTCATTGAACATCTTCGTGTACTTATTGGCCATTTGCGTATGTTTTTTTGACAAATGTCTATTCAAATCATTCACTCATTTCTGAGTTGGATTGTTTACCTTTCGGTTGTTAAGTTGTGAGAGTTTTGTTCTTTTTTAAAAAAATCGATTCTGGATACCAGAACCTTATCAGATATATGATTTGCAAATGTTTTCTCCTATTCTGTAAATTGTCTCTATACTTTATTAATAGTGTCCAAAGGATTTTAATTTTGATGAAGTCTGGTTTTTATATCTTTGGCTCCATGGGCTTTTGGTTGCATATGCATATAAAATAAAGTAATTGCCTTATCACAAGATTTGTACCTGTGTCTCCCTCTAAGAGTTTTATAGTTTTAGCCCTTATATTTAGATCTCTGATCCATTTTTAGTTAATTTTAATGTGAGCTAAGGATCTAAATTCGTTCTTTGGCTGGTGACTATTGGGTTATCTCAGCATCGTTTGTTGAAAAGACTCTTCATTTCCACTGAATTATCTTGGAACCCTTACCAAAAATCAGTTGACATAGACACATAAGTTTACCCATTTTTCTGGAGGCTTGTTACAACAGTGAGCCCAGGAACATTTTAGAGGTTGTAAGGATGGCACAAGACCAGGCCATGTTAGACTCTGTCACATACAAGGTGCTGTGAGTTGGAGCTGACTTGATGACAGTCCGTGTGACATTACCACACCATCTTAATTACTGTAGCTTTGTAGTAAGTTTGGAAACTGGGAAATTAAGTCCTGCGTTGTTCTGTTTCTCAGACCTCATGCAAGTCTGTATGAATTTTAAGGTCAGCTTGTTAGTTTCTGAAAAAAAAAAAAAAAAAGGTAGCTGGAATTTTGATAGGGATTGTGTGGAATCTGTAGGTCATTCTGGGGAAGTATTGCTGTCCTAACAATGATATATCTTCTGTTCCGTGAATGTGGAATATCTTTTCATTTATTTAGGTCTTCAATTGCTGTCAGTGACGTTTTGTGATTTTCAGTGTACAAATCTTGTACTTCTTTTCTTAAAATTTTCCCTGAATATTTTATTTTTCTTAGTGTTACATTTCATTTTGAACTATCCATTGCTGATGCGTAGAAATGCAACTGATTATCATATATTAATCTCATATTCAGCGGTCTTCATGTACTTGTTTACTAGCCCTAATTGTTTCTGTATGTATGTGGATCCCTGAGGACTTTCTATATACAAGATATGCAGAAGAAACAATTGACTTCTTTATTTCCAATCTGATGCCTTTTATTTATTTGTTCTGTCTAATTATGCTAGCCAGAACCTTAAGTAGAAATAGAAATGGTGAGAGCAGACGTCTTGTCTTCTACTCCATCCTAGGAAGAAAGTTTTCAGTTTTCACTATTAACTGTGATGTTAGCTATATAGATTTTTTCCATAGATGACTTTGTCAGTTGGTGAAATCCCTCTATATTCCCAGTTTTTTGAGTATTTTTAATCATGAAACAGTGTTAAATTGCATAAACTACTTGTGATACTGAGATAATCATGTGGATTTTGCCATTTTTACATCTACTGATGGATTTTGCCATTTTTGATTAATGTGGTATTGCATGTGTAGATTTTCAGATGTTAAACCACCTTTGCAATCCTAGAATAAGTGTATTTTTGACATCAATGATGTATAATCATTTTTGTGTGTTAATGAATTCAATTTACTAGTATTTGGTGCAGATTTTTGTGGTTTTATTCATAAGAGATATCAGTCTATGGTTTCCTTAAGATACCGCATCTGGTTTTGGTATCAGGATAATATTGGGCTCATAGGATGAATTGGGGAGTATTTTATCCTGTTTATTTGAAGAGTTGATGAAGAATTGGTAGGAATTGTTTATACATTAGCTAAGATTCACCCATGAAGCAATCTGGTTCCAGACATATTTTGTGTGAAATTTTTTGATTACCCGTTCAGTTCCTTTATTTGTTACATATCTTTTCTGATTTTGTATTTCTTCAAGAGTCATTTTCAATAATTTCTGTCTTTCTAGTTGTTTGCCCATGCAATCTAGGTTATCTATTTTAACAGCATATAATTGTTCTTAGTATTACCTAATAATTTCTTTTATTTATGTAAGGTTGGTAATGATGCCCCCCTTTCTTTCTTAAATTTTATTAATTTGGATTTTCTCTCTGTCATACTAGCAAAAGTTTTGTCAATTTTGTTGATCTGTACAAAAAAATCACTTTTTGTTTCACTGACTATTATTTTACTATTTTATATTTTATTTATTTCCATTCTTCTGTTTATGCTGAGCTTAATTTGTTCTTCAAATTTCTTAAAGTGGCAGGTTAACTTATTGATTTGGGATTATTCTTTGTTTTTAATGTAGACAATAACAGCTACATATTTTACTCTAAGTTCTAATTTAGCTGTATTCCATGTTTATTATGTTGTGTTTTAGTTTTCAGTTATCTCAATATATTTTCTAATTTTCCTTGTCTTCTTTGGCCCATTGATTATTTACAAATGGCTTGTTTAATTTCCATGTATTAGTGAATGTTCTTCTGTTTTCTCATTTTATGTGTGATCAGAGAACATATTTTGAAAGATTTCAGTTCTTTTAAATGTGTTAAGTGTTGTTTTACAGCCTAATAGATCTTCTACACTAAAGAATGCTCCAAGTGCACTTAAGAAGTACACGTATTATGCTGTGTGTTGTGCACTGCAGTGTTGTCTGTGTTCGTTAGTTCTAGTTGGTTAGAAGTATTGTTCAAGTCTTCTGTTGCATTGTTGCTCTTCTATTTCTCTCCATTTTTGAAAGTTGAGTATTACAGTCTCCAGCTACTATTGTTTATTTGTGTGTTTCTCCCATCACTTCTGTCAGGCTGGGCTTTATGTACTTTGGGCTCTATTATTAGGTGCATCTTTTTTTTTTAATTGCTATGTCTTGATGGATTGACCCTTTTGTCATTATAAAATACCCTTTTTAATCTCTAGTAACAATTTTTGTCTTAAAATTTGTTTTTTGTTTGGTACATGTCTAGCCAGTGCAGCTCTCTTTTTGTTGCTGTGTGAAAGGTATAATTTTTTCTTTACTTTTACTGTCAGCCTGGTTGTACTTTTGAATTGAAAGGGTGCCTCTTGTAGACAGCATGTAGCTGGATCACCTTTTGGTTTTCGAATCCATTCTGGCATTTTCTGCCTTCATCCATTTACACTTAATGTAATTACTGATAAGGTAGAATTTACATCTACCATTTTCATATTTGTTTACTATATTCTTATGTCTTTTTCTATTCCTCCATTACATCCTTCTTTTGTGTTAAATAGGTATTTTCAAGTATATCACTTTTATTCTCTTGTCATTACTTTTGGCATTCATTTTTTGCTTTATGTCTTAATGGTTGCCCCAGGGATTGTGATTAACATCTTAACTCATAACAATATAATTTGATTAATAACAGCTTAATTTCACTAATGAAAAAAATTTGCTCCTATGTAGCTCTGTTTTCTCCCCATCTTTTGTAACTGTTTCCATCATACAAATTATGTATTTGCATGCTATATGTCCATGAACACAGACCTGTAATTATTATGTTTTGCAGTTGTCTTTCAACTCAAGTAGGAGAAAAAAGCTACAAATAAAATATGTAGTTATCCTATTTGAAAAATATTGACCTGTGTAGATAACTTTACCAGCCAGTGGTCTTTATTTCTAAACATGGATTCAAGTTCTGGTGTCATTTAACTTTAGCCTGAAGGATTTCTTGTAGCTTTTCTTTTAAGGCAGGTTTGCTAGCAAGAAGTTCTCTCACTTTTCATTTATCTGGTAATTTCTCCTTCATATTTGAAGGATACTTTTATTCAGTATAGAATTTTGGCTAACATTTTTTTTTTTCATTCAACATTTTGAATGTTTTATTTTATTGTGTTCTTGTCTCCATGGCTTCTATTTAAAAGTCACCTGTTAGTCTTATTGAGACTCCTGTACCTGGTGGGTAATTTCTCTCTTGAGGCTTTCTAGAGTTCCTCTTTTTCTTTGTTTTTCAACAGGTTGATTATGATGTGATTACATGTGGAGCTCTGAGTTTACCCTACTTGGAATTTGTTGAGCATCTTGGATGCATAAATTAATGTTTTCCAACTAAATTGATGAGTTTTCAATACTTACAGCCACTCCTCACTTCCTGGCTATTTCATTATCCAACATTTTGCATTTATAACAATAGTAAAAAACTTACTATCAGAATATTGTGCATATTAACATTATATACCTATCAGTAACAAATGTTGAGTTATGAAATGAAAGTAATGCTAGCTGTGATGGCTAAGGTTATGGATCCTCTTGGCTGAGCCATGATTCTTGGTGGTTTGGCAGTTAGGTAATGATGTAATCTGGTAGCTTGGTAAGGATGTAGTCATACTGTATTTTGTGATGTGATGTGGCCAATCCTTCATTTTCATAAAGCATTGATTTCTGTGTACCATCCCAACCTTTGGAATCTAACCATGTCAACAAGAGTATGTGTATTTCTTCAAATGTTCTTTCTTCCTCTTTCTTTCCTTTCCTTCTGGAATTCACATCAAGCACTTGTTGATGTGCTTGATAGTATCTGACAGATCTCTGAGGCTCTGTTCATTTCTATTCATTCTTTATTCTTAACTCTTTTGCCGACTTGATAATCTTAGTTACCACATCTTCAAATCTAATGACTTTTCTTCTGCTCATTAAAATCTGTTATGGAGCCCCTCTAGTGATATTTTTTTTCCAATTATCATACTTTTCATCCTCAAAATTTCCACGTTGTTCTTCTTTGTAATTTATTTCTATTTACTAATAATCTATATTTGGTGAGGTATCAGTCCTATAATTTCCCCTAGTTCTTTAGACATAGCTTCATTTAATTCTTAGAACATATTTACGATAACATCTAGACTTTCTCAGGAGTAATTTTTGTTTATTCTTCTATATGTGCTGTAATTTATTGTTTCTTTGCATGACTTATAATTTTGTTCTTGTTAAAAAGTAGACATCAGACATAACATAACACGGCAACCTTGGAAATAAAAATTTTAGCTCTCCACAGGTTCTTTTTCTTGTTGTTGTTTCTTTTAGTTTGTTAAGTGACTTTTCTGTAAAGTCTATATTCTCTGTTTTGTAGGGCCACTGAAGTCACTACTCATTAAGGTTAGGGGTCAGCTAATGATTACACAGGGATTTTCTTAAATTTTTCCAGTCTATTGTGTGTTGGGACATACCTGCAATACTCAGCCAAGCAGTTGACAATTTTGCTTTAGTTATCACTTGTTGCTTACACAGGTTCTCAGGTGTTAACTCAGGCTTGAGAGTTTAGAGTCTTCTTGGGTCTTTCCTAAACCCTGATGTGTGCACAACCGTACACATAGACATGGACTTCTAGATTCTCAGAAATAAGTCAGAGCTTTCTGAAGCCTTTATGGACATCTTATTCCTCAGCTTTTTCTTTTAAATGTCTTCCAAATATTATACATTACCTCAGGCAGCCACAAAGTTAAACAATCACCTGAAGTTGTTTTTAATAAATATCCTGGGGGAAAGGATTTTTGACCTGGAGGAGCTCTGTGTCAGGTCAAATACAGACAGCTTGGAAGTGGAGTCTTCTAGAGAACCACCAGGATGATCAAATAATGAAAATTCTATGGGAACGAGATTTGAAAGAGATCCAGCCCTGTTCTGCTTCCTCTGTTCACTGCTGAGCTGCTGGTTTTCACTACAAATGCACACTGTTAATTTCCAATGTACAGCAGAACTAGAGAGTGAGAGTTAGGATTAGGAAAAATGAAAATGCTCTTCTTGCCAGGATTCAGCTGATTTTCTTAAATAAATGCTCCCCAGGTTGCCAAAAGCCTTTGGTTAATTTCTTGAATTTTGAAAAAGCTATTTCTGACATTTTTTGTCAGTTTTCTCCTTCCCTTTATCAAAAAGAGAATTTTTCAAAGTCTTGATTCTGCCATTTTTACAGACATCACTTTCCTCTGTGCTTTTGAACCTGATATTGTCTCTTCCTAGAACACCGTTTTCTTCTTCAACTCCTTCATCAATCCTTTTCACCTTTTAAGAATACTTTAAATGTCCCTCCTTCAGTGACACCATACTTAACCTTCTAAGCAATATTGATTTACTTTAATGCTATTAATGGTCTTGCTCATATTTCTGTTGTACTTATTATCGCTCTGTATTACAATTTTCGTCCATGACTCTGTGAGCATTAAATGGACTCTGCTCATTGAGTTTGCAGTTCTTCAGTGTAGCGTCATTAAAAGTAAAGAAAAATGTTATCAGTCTGCTAAACATTAATTTCAATGCACATAGCTGTCCTGAGAGATTTTGCATAAGGCATTAAAGTACAAAGATCAAAAGCCACATGCTGAGAATAAAATCAAGTTATTGATAGACTTTCAAAGAGGAGGCAGATTTGTAAGTTGTGTGTTCTCACGTCTGTCTTACTCGGCAGTCTCCCTGGGAGTGATTAGGTCTTCCCAAGTCAGTGTTAGAAGTTGCATGAAGAAAAATCATTGTGTCTCCAGGAAGCAGAGGAAAGCTGTAAGTTTCCCTAGTAATTACAGCCATATAGTTTGTCATACCTTTAACTGGGTTATTTCAATTAACCTGAAATATTTATAAACAAGCTTCTAGGGATAGTTAATTAAAAGAGGGGTAGATTCTACTGGCTACCCAAGCTAAAGCATAGAGAACTGCAAATGTGATTGGCCTGCGTGCCTTTTATTTCATTTTCTTTTTGATAGGACTTTTGCGTGATGTGCTAGGGACTCCTTGGAAACTCTATGGGGCAGTTCTATTCTGTCTATAGGGTTGCTATCAGTCAGAATTGATTTGATTGCACTGGGTTTAGTTTTGGAGGGGGGTTTTGTAAGATTAATTTGCTTCCCAGTTTCATTCAACATTCCCTTTTTATCTTAGATCATTTCAGTCTCATTTAATGACGGGGCATAATCTGGGGGAGTTGAGAAGCTGAGGACTTGTATAATCGTGCTCTTAAATGGATGTTAAAGAGGAAACCGGAATCTAAGTGGTCCTTGCTCCAAGAGCCAGGAGCTCCTGGGTCCATCTGGTGCCAATTACTGGCTACTTGATGTTGTATTATGGCAAGAGTCTGCTGAGAGACAAGATGATTATTTGAAATGAAGCCACATGAGCTGAGGATAAAGGCTTACTCTTTACCTCTTGGTGGATACTTTCCTCACTGCTTGTGGTTGATGAAGGTTGTCATAGTGATAGGAGATAATGAATTGAGAAGTAATTGTGAAAGGCATTGCACTATAGAAGAAGGGGGCTTAACCTGCATAGCTTTTATTAGCTGGAATTTGTTAATACCCTTTCTTTGAAGGGCTTGAGATGTCATGTTGGCCTTCTTGTTGCTGGAGTGCCAAATGAAGATGGTAATGTCATCCTACAGTTCTGTAATTCAGACCTGTCTCTCTCTTAACTACATTATCCCATGGCCCCAAGGAGGCTTAGATACTGTGGCAGAGTCCTGTTGGGAAGAATTCTTGGGACCACTTCATACCTGTTTTTCGGTATACCCTCTTCCTGTCACTGCTAGACTGCCTTCTTGGTGACCCATCATTTGGTGATATATTGCACCAGGTTTTTTCTTTTGAATGAAATGTTCAGTAATAAATATGCATTGAGGTTTGGATATTGTTTTAGTCAGCTAGTGCTGCTGTAACAGAAATACCACAGCGTGGATGGCTTTAACAAGCCAAGCCAAGTGCCGTCGAGTCGGATCCGACTCATGGCGACCCTAGGGAAGGTTTATTCTTAGTCTGGTAGGCTACGAGTCCAAATTCAGGGTGTCCGCTCCAGGGGAAAGCTTTCCCCCTTGTCGGCTCTGGAGGCAAATCTGGTATTGCATCAGTCTTTGTCCAGGGAGCATCTTGGCACAGGAACCGCAGGTCTGAAGGACGTGCTCTTCTCCAGTGCTACTTTCTTGGTGGTGTGAGGTTCCCAATTCTCTACCTGCTTCTCTTTCCTTTTATCTCTTGTAGGATGAAGGATTAAGGATTAAGGGTGGGGCAAGCCATACTCCAGGGAAACTCCCTTTACAGTGGAACAGGGAGGTGATCCTATGAGGAGATTTACAGTCCCACCCTAATCCTTAACACACAGCATGGGAAAACCACAAAATGGATGACAGTCACAAGATACCGGGAATCATGGCCCAGCCACATGGCTACACATTTTGGGGGGAACGTAATTCAATCCATGACATATATCAAACTTCATCCATTTATTTTCTTTCTTTTTCCCTTTCATTGTTGTTTTATCTGGATGGACCACCCATGATCACTTTTATCAAAGAGGCTCCTGGCCAAAGGACCAAATTTTATTTTCTAAATATGGATTATAGGTTATAAATTCCTATAAACTGGTGGTAAAAAGCCATGTTTTCCTTGCCGTTGGGCTTTCTGCTGCAAAGACAGATATTGTGGTTTCTAAGATGTGGGGTCTAAATGTTCCTGTAGGTTATGATGCTTCCAGCATTCGCTTTGGGACATTATACTTTCCTCAGTGAAAGCACAAGGTATTATCCTCCTTGTAGCCTGAGGGAGAGAAAGATAACTTTGTAGTTAGAAAAATTTTGCTGGGTGGCTCTCTGTCTCTTATTCTTACTGTCTCTCAAGTCCCAGTAGACTCCTAATTGGTGTGCTTACATCAGGAACTGTACTATGTTATTAAAACTCATCATTAGGAAACTTACTTGAAAGACATCCGCTAAACCTCCTGGAGATAAACAATAAAGGGAAATTAGTAGCAGTGGTGGTCATAGCGTCCTATGATCCTAAAATTTAAAAATCCTGAGTAAAGAGGAAAAATAAAGCTGTCCTCAACTTCTTCGGAAAGTGGAGAAGACAGGAGAAACATGCCCCAGAACACACAAAAAACTCACCCTTTTTAGTAGACACAAGGTAAAAGTTTGTTACTCCTTTCTAGGGCAATTGACTGACTGGTGGGTGGGGGTGCAACACCAGATGGCACCAGTCAGATATCTGTCAAGCTCTGAGGAACCCAAATAATTTTTCAACAGAACTCACACCAAACCCACTGCCACTGAATTGACTCCAACTCATAGTGACCCTATAGGTCAAGTAGAACTTCTCTAGAGAGTTTCCAAAGAGCTCCTGGTGGATTTGAACTGCTGACCTTTTGGTTAGCAGACATAGCACTTAATACTATGCCACCAGGGTTTCCAACGGAGGGGTCAGTAAATTCCACCATCGTGGGTGGCTATGAGTCAGACCCAACTTGACAGCAATGGGTTTGGTTTGGTTTTGGGTGGAGGCAACACAACTCGGGGAGTGGGGGTGGCGAGGGGAAGGCTGTGATTTACTGAGCAGTTAACGGCCAGCTAAGGGTAGTCAAAGGAAATGAAATTTCTGGTGGAGGGTGCCTTTGCCCCAATTTGACTCCGAGAACAGCAGTAGCAGAAGAAAAGTGACAGTAGTGCTGGGTGCATGATATAAGGGATAATGCTAATGGCAACTGGGAAAAACAAGAATTATCAACATATCAAATCAGTCAGAGACCTGTTGATCCCTAAACAGAGTACCTAGAAGTGTAAGACACAGCCCCAGAATGTCACAGACTCCAAAGTAGAAACAAGTACAAAGTTATGAAATACAGATAATTTATCCAAGTATTAGCAAAGATTTGTTGAAATCTCTCTTTATCCATCACTGGACAACCTGAAAGCCAAACCCACTGCCATCAAGTCAATTCTGACTCAGCAACCCTGGAGGACAGAGTAGGACTGCCCCATAGGGGTTCCGAGGAGGTGCTGGTGAATTTGAACTACCAGTCTTTTGATGGGCAGCCAAGCTCTTAATCGCCGCACTACCAGTGCTCCAGATCACTGTGGGGAGGACCTGGCAATTTACTGGTGAACCAAATAGATGTGGTCCGTTATTCCTGTGGCTTGCACTGTGAAAGTAGGGACAGACACTACTCCAGCGGTCACACAGATGATTTCAAACTGTGATATGTGCTCTGAAAGCAAAGGACAAAGTCTCAGGAGCAACTCTGACAGAAATAATTCTGACCTGACTCAAAGGAATTCTGAGGAAGTGACATACAACTGAGGCATCAGGGATAAGGTGCAACTAGGCAAGCAGACGATCCAAGTGGGACTGTTTCAGCAGGAGGCATTGTGTGGCTAAAGCTTTATGCTTGTTCTAAGGTCTTAAGCAAGAGAGTCTTTTAAAAATAATAGGTAATTAAAAAGCTTTTTTCCTGATTATATAAATGATGCATGCTGGTGTAAGATATGTTTTTATACATCAAAGTATAAAAACATTACCTCAAATCCCACTTCCTTGAAATATCTACCATGAGTCTATGTGCTGTTTCAGTGGCATCGCTAGGGTTGGTGGGATTCATTGCCCTCCCTCCAGTATTGTAGCTAAAATGCCAGAAAATTTGAGAAAATCAGTGACTGTAAATGTATCGGCAGCAATGACAACCAGGCACGTAGATGAAACCATGTGATTCGCAGCATCGCTGTAGTTAGGTGATAATAAGAGCTCACAGCTCTTGACTGGAGCAATTAGAAGGTTCAAAAGGTAAATGAGCCTAGAGTTTTAGTCTTGTAGATATATTAATGCAGGTGAGCTGGGCTTATGAAAATCTTTTTGCTGTTATAACTAACAACAGAGATATTTTTATAAAAAACAATAATTCCCCGAAACACTGCCAGAAATTTTAAAGACAATCATCTTGGTGTCACTTCCTCTGACAGTGCCATCCAGCATAGTCCACACCTCTTCAAGCCCTCTTGTGACAGCACTTTGCTATTCTGATTGATGAACAGCATTAAGCCTTTCTTTCTGTTTTTGGTGTCTTCCTTTCTGTTTCTGCCTCCACCCCCCTCAGAACCTATTTCTTGACTAATATTAGCAACTATGTGTCTTGACTAATATTAGCAACTATTAAACTTTCTCCATATTATTGTAGCTACACACATACACACACACACACACACTTATATTGTTTTAAAAAGTGAGATTATATCATATAATCTTTAACAGTGTGTAACTGTCAACTATCTAACTCAATGACTCATGCCATAATTGTTCCCAGAGACTGACTGATTTAGGGTGGGGCCCAAGCATCTGTGTTTTTAAAAAAAAATCCCGGAAGACTCTATGTTTTCAAGCCAGGATTGAAAATCACTAATCTAAATCATTCTTTCAAATAGCTACACATGGTTCCCTGATATGGATGGTCACCTTCTATTCAGCTATTCCTCCACTGATAAGCAATCCCTTAAAATGTCTATTATACACAAAGTTGTAATAAACATCCTTGTATATATACATTCTAATTTGGGGAAATTATAGTCACTTAGCCTCTTAGAGCCTAATTTTCTCATTTTTTAAGTGGAAACAATACTACCCATCTACTGACTTGTCCTGTAGATAAAATGCACTAATATTTGCAAAACATTCAAAACAGTATCTAGTGTATAAAAATGCTTAGCATAGAGTTGCTATAAGTCAGAATCAACTCTACAAGAACTGGTTTGCTTAGGTGTACTATATGTAAGCTACTGGAATTGGTATTATCTTAATTATTATATCTGGCATCCTTTATATCTTATCACTTATTTTTTTGAGTTAGATTCTAAAATATGTTCAAGTTACACACAAGAAAGCAGGATAAAGAAAACTGAAGAACAAAAAACAGAGCAGAGTGAAAAGAAAAGAAAAGAAAAGAAAATTTCAACTTTAAGCCTTAATATATAGTCATCCAATGTAAAATTAAATGGGAATAGTCTAAATATATGAATTAAAAGGCACTGATTGGCAGAATGGATTAAAAGACATCACTTCAAATATAATAGTGTAGATAGGTTAAAAGTAAAAGTATGCAAAAATATACACTGTACAGACCTTAATCAAAAGAAAACAGAATTGGCTATATTAATAGCAGATGAAGTCCAACAGAGAAAATGATTAGAGAGGATCATTCCATAAGAAGACAGCCATTCTTTTTTTTTTATTTTTTTTTTTATTTAACATAACTGAGTGAAAATGTACATTCACATGTAAATTTACATGCCCCCCATATGCAGCTTCCACTGCTCTCCCTGTCCGGTGACTGCACACTATTCCTCTCTGCTCCAGACATGTCTCATCCTCCCAACAGTCTCCTTTCCCCTCCTCTCCGTCCACTCCCCTTCCTCCAGCCAGAGGTCAGCAAGATGATATGCTATAGATGTATAGAACCATAAATTGCTTCCAACATATGGTTACTCTGCATTGCCAAGTCCAATCCATTCCTGTCCAAAGAGTGGAACTTTGTTATAATTTATGGGAAAGGGCAGCATCAGTGCCAGGGGCCATGCTCTCAGAGGAACCCCAAAACCGCTGGACCATCAATTGAGGTCTTTTAGTGGAGATCTCATGATGTACCTCTTTTTATTCTTGTGTTGCCAGTGAGGCTCCTCTCTGTGAGCTCCGTCATGGCTATCACTGGTGGTGGCTGGGCACCATCCGGTTCTTCTGGTCCCAAGTCGATGTAGGCACCCACTCTTGTGGGTCTCTCTGTCTTCTCGGTTGTCTTTACCGCATGCTGTTTTGGCCCTCGGTGAGCATCCGTTCCTGCTGAGTTGGGCCCATTTGCTGTGTCCTCGGATGGCAGCTTGGCAGCTTTTAAGACTCCAGACGCCACTCACCAATGTGGGGTACAGAGAGCTCTCTTAGCAAAACGCTAGTTGTGCCAACTGGCCTGGAATTCACCTAAGAGCATGGTCCCCCACCCCCCGCCCCAGCTACTCTATCCTTGCAGTATTGAGTTAAGATGGAAGGAGTACTCAAGTTATGCTGAAGTCCACTTAATGTTGTTCTTGTTCCTCATGTGTGCAAGACAGCCATTCTAAATGTGCAGACACCAAAGAAAAGCTGCAAAGTATGTGATGCAAAAACTTACACAAGTAAAAGGAGAAATAGCTACATCACGTTACATGTGGGGACTTTATTACTCCTCTTTCAACAGTGGTTAGAACAACTAGAAATAAAACCAGCAAGTATATAGAAGAACTCAGTAACAGGATCCAATCCAATGTATAGACCATTCCACCCAACAACAGCAGATTACACATATGTTTCAAATACCTACAAAACATATACAAAGATAGACTATATCCTGGAACATAAAACAAGCATCAACAAATTTTAAAGACTTCAAATCATACACAATGTGTTCTCTGACCAAAATGGAATCAAACTAGAAAAAGTCACAAAAAGCTAATGGAAAATTTTCTAAAACACTTAGAACTAAAAAACACACTTCTAAATAATTCATAGTGGCAAGAGACAGTCTTGCAGGGGTGGTGGGGGTGAAGAGAGTGGGGAGAGTTGCAGTGAGGGTTAAAGATTACATTGAACTGAATAAAAAATAAAACATACCAAAATTTGCAGAACGCAACTAAAGCAGTACTGACACCTAGAAAAAGAGAAGGCGCGATCAACAAGGCGGAGTAGTCAAAAACTTCCTGACGTCCCTCTTACAACAAAGACCGGAAAAAACAGGTGAATTGATTATTATGACAATCTAAGAGCCCTGAACATCAAAGGGAAAGCTGAGGAATTGGACTGACTGGCCGCAGGTGGGAGAGATGGTTCAGAAGCAGCAAGGAGTTGCCAGTCCTGACTCTGGAAGACCTGGCACCCTGCAGGCCAGATCCACTGGCACAATCGTGGTGAGACAAGCAGTGGTATTCAGGATATGTTTTCCATACCAAGAGAGATCAAGCAGCTGAGAGTCCACTCCTGGCCTCCAGAATCAGTAGAAAGTGGGATTAAGTTGGTAAACGATAAGTACATGTACCTAACCTACCATGTAAATCAAAAAAACACTCCTTTGGGAAAAACCTCTTTCCCATTTACTTACTCCCTGCCCTCTCTGCACTGGTTCCTAGCTGGCTTCAGAGATTTCTACATCTCTGGGCCAAAAGTAGGATGCATCATGGGCCAAGAGCCATTCTCTAGACACTGGAGAGAGAACAAATTAACAAATATGAAAAAATAACCTACCGGCTCTCCTAAACTGAGAACTCAGGGCAAAAAGAATTTCTTTGCCTAGGAATAAGCATAAGGAGTCCATGGATTTTGAATGCCTTTCAGCCCTGCATAGACCTGAGCGAGGGCATTTTAAAAGCACAGGCCCTCATTAGCACAGTACATAGAGTATATACCTGAAGTCTAGCATCAGCAGTGTCACCAATATGATGGAGAGGCAGGTTCATGACATATGACACTGCTCTATCTATTAAGCAGGGTCTTCACCTGCCAATATCAGGGGCCTGAGGACTGGTGGCTTCACTCATGCCAGCTAGCTACCTACAACAGGGGTCCATGACTAAGTGATGCCTCCCAGTTTTTACAGCCAACAGCTCTGGGTGCTGATAGTCTGGCTGCAAAATCCACCTGTCTATGCACTCTAGGGAAACCCTGGTGGCATAGTGATTAAGTACTATGTTTGCCTACCAAAACGTCAGCAGTTCAAATCCACCAAGTGCTCCTAGGAACTCTATGGAGCAGTTCCACTCTGTTGTAGAGAGTCACTATGAGTCAGAATTGACTCGATAGCACTGGGTTTGGTTTTTGTTCATTTTGGGGTATGTACTCTAGGGAACAGAGGCACCTTTCATCACAGACACTCAGAGGCAGCTGTCAACACTCTGCTTTAGCTCAGTGTGTGACTCCTATTATAACCAGATACCTGTGCCTACACCAGTCACCTCTTCCTATCTAGGACTGTAGGTGAGAAGCTGTACTACATACTTGGTGACCAACTATCTGGATACCAAAGCTGAATGCATGCAAGAAAAGTAAACAGACTCCTGGGCTCCCATATGAGGTCTAACAATTAAATTCACTAATTTAATTTTCCTAAGTGCTACATACCTCATTGCTGAATATCACTACAGTCACCCTCAATGTATTTCCCTTGGGAAGCTATGCACTGATGCCAGCACCTAGTCTATCCTTCACAGTAATTTTGGAACTCTTTCTGGAATGTCCATTGTGTACAGTAGCATGGTGGCAAGTTCACAAACTCAATTGTCTAGTTGTCTGTGAGGGAGTTTTTAGACAGTAAACAAACAACTGTACTGGAACACCCTCCCTCCTCACTTGATCTGGCCCCTAAAGACTTTTTCTTGACCCAAAGATAAAGGAAATATTGAAAGGAAGAAACTTTCATGACATTCAGGACATTAAGGGTAATATGAAAACAACTCTGATGGCCATTTCAGAATAAGATTTCCAAAATTGCTAGACACTGGCATCAGTGCATAGCTTCTTTAAGGGAAGTACTTTGAAGGTGACCACAGTGATATTCAGTAGTGAAGTATGTAACACTTTCTCTAGGATGAGTTTTCAAACTTAATTGACAGTCATCATACCTAGTAACTGCTCTTACGACCTGATGACAGGATGTGAGAGCTTCAAAGATGCCAATAGTCAAAGCAGCTCACATGACCAGCCTATTTGGGCATATCAAAATAAGACAAGAAACTAGTATACACTAAGCAAATGTAAAATAAATACAATAATTTATTGATGGCTCAGAGATAACAGTCGATATCAACTCACACAAAGAGGGAGACCATGACGGCTTTGGCAAATGACCAAAACAGTCAAGAAATCTTCCATATGAAGAGAACTTTCTGAAATCGCCAGATGTAGAATTAATTAATATACAACAGTCTTCAGGAGATCAGGCAAAATGCAAAACAAGCCAAGGAGCACACAGACAAAGCAACAAAAGAATGTAAGAAGATTAAGGAAGAGCACAATGAAAAATTTAACAGGTTACAAGAATCCATAGAGACAGCAAACAGAAATCCAGAAGATTAACTATAAAAAGACAACTCATACAATTGCAGCTGAGACAATGGAAGTCAGAATTAGTGATACTGAAGATAAAGTGCTTGACCCCAACAAATTAGAGGGAAAAAAAATCAGATGAAAGAATTTTTAAAAATGAAGAAACTGGAAGAACTATGTGGGACTCTATCCAGAGGAATAACCTATGAGTGAGTAGAGTAACAGATGGAAGGATCACAAAAAATACAGAGAAAATTTGTTAAAGGCTTGTTGGCAGAAAACTTTCCTGACAGCGTGAAAGATGAAAAGCTATCTATCCAAGATGCTGATCGAATCCTACACAAGGTAGATCCTCAAAGAAGTCACCAAGACGTTTTATAAACAAACTTGCCAAAACCAAAGGTAAAGAGAGAATTTTAAGAGTAGCTGAAGATAAACATGAAGAACCTAAAAAAAAAGAAGAGGAAAATAACCTCAAAATGAGCCAAAGGAAGTAATTAATGAGGCCAATTTCATTGGCTAATAAAATTCAAAATAGAAAAACAATGGAGAAAAAAATCCATGAAACAAACAGAAAATGGGTACTTTAGAAGAGTTAGTAGAATAACATTTAGCAACACTGATAAAGTGGAAGAGAGAGAAAACACAAATGACCATTATCAGCAAAAAAAAAACACACAGTATGTCACTGCAGACCCTGCAGACATTGAGAGGCTGGATAATAAGGGAGTCCTACAAACAACTCTGCCCAGAAACATTTAAGAACTTAGATGAAATGCCTCAAATCGTCACAAATCACTGACTGCCACAACCCATCTAGTACAAAATAGGTCATTTGAAAAGCCATGTAAGTAAAAACCAGTGGTATGGCAGAATATGTTTATAATGATGCTTCTTGCCACATTGTTTCCAGGAAGAAACTCTGAAATAAAGGGAATGACTATGAAAAGTGGGGTAAATTGTGGCACATTTATTCTGTGAAATATGACATAGCCATGAGTTGGAATTAACTCAATACAACTAACAGTAAAAACAGCAATTTAAAGAATAGATTCTCTGGTGGTGCAAACAGTTAATGCACTCAACTGGTAACTGACAGGTTGGAGGTTCAAGTCAACAGAGGCAATTCTGAAGCAATATCTGTTACTCTACTTTTGAAAAAGTCACTGAAAACCGTACAGAGCACAGTTCTACTCTGGAATGAACTCAAAGGCAACTGGTATTTAAAGAACATGTTGTATCTATAACAGTAAAGAGGTAGGGTGAAGGAGTAGGCATTTCCTCACTGACAAGATAGGAAAGTGTATATAACTGTATCCTGTTTTTGTAAAGAGAAGCCACAAAAGCAAAACTGAAATGATATGTTTGTACAAATGTACTGGTGGGAAGTTTTTATTTTTTTTTAACATTTTTTTATCTTTACATGGTTTCATTTCTTACTGTGTGTCCCAGTCATCTAGTGCTGCCATTACAGAAATACGACAAGTGGGTATCTTTAACAAAGAGAGATTTATTTTCTCACAGATAAACGGAATAAAAGTCCACATTCAGGGTATCAGCTCCAGTGGAAGCCTTTCTCTGTTGGCTTTGGAGAAAAGTCTTTTTTGTCAGTCTTCCCCTGGACTGGGGATTTCTGAGTTTCAGGGACCCTGGGTCCAAAGGACACACTCAACTCCTCGTACTGCATGTTTCCTGATGGTATGAGGTCTCCAGCTCTGCTTGCTTCCCTTTCCTTTAAATCTCAAGGGGTTGCATCAAGGCACAATACAATCTTATTGACTGAGCTCTGCCTTACCAGCACACTGCTACCTATCCTCCCTCACTACCAATCCTCCCTCACTAACACCACAGAGGCAGGATTTACAACATAGAGGAACCTCACACAATACCAGGAATCATGGCCTAACCAAATTGCTACACACATTTTTCAGGGGGCACAATTCAGTCCATGACACTAAGAGAATGTATTGCTTTTGTGATAAAAATGAAAACTAATTGTGGGGTTTGAAGATGCTGCTACTGAGAAATCTTCAAGATACCTAGGTGAAGATGTCAAGTATTCAGGATGCTATGAAGTCTGATGTTTGGAAGCAAGGTGTGGGCTAGAAGTGGCAGTAATTGCAGCAGTGGCATGCGAGTGGAAGGGACAGTTAGGTGGGGCATGTGTAGAATTAGTGAAAAATGGAACACAGGTTCTAGCTAGGAGGAACTCCACCAAAGAGAAGTTGAGTGGAAGAAGAAGAGCCGATGGAGGAGGGGGAGATGGCACAATCAGAAGTGCAACAGGAAAAGCTTGTGTTCATCTTAACAAAGCCGAAAGCATTCCCCTGAGAACAGAAACCAGACAAGGATGTCGTTTATTACCACTTTTATTCAACATTGTGCTTGAGGTTCTAGCCAGAGCAATTAGACTAGAAAAAGAAATACATCAGGTTGGTAAGGAAGAAGCAAAAGTATCTCAATTTGCAGATAATATGATCTTACAGGAAACCCTAAGGAATCCACAAGAAAATGACTGGAATTAATAGAAGAGTTCAGTAAAGTGTCAGGCTGTAAGATAAACATACAAAAATCAGTAGGATTTTTCCATACCAATAAAGAGAACATTAAAGAGCAAATCACTAAATCAATGCCATTTAAAATAGCCCCCATAAGATAAAATACTCAGGAATAAATCTAACCACAGGTATAAAAGATCTATAAAAGTAAACTACAACACATGACTGAAAGAAACCAAAATAACTTGTGAAGTAGAAAAACATACCTTGCTCATGGAAAGGAAGAATCAATGTAGTGAAAATGTCTGTTCTACCCAAAGTAATCTATAGGTACAATGCAATCTTAATCTAAATTCCAGTGGCATTTTTTAATGAAATAGAAAAAAAAAATCACCAACTTCATGTGGAAGGGGAAGAAATCCCAGGTAGATTACCAAAGAAGAGCAAAGTGGGAGGCCTTGCACTACCTAACTTTAGCATGTATTACGCTGCCATGGTAGTCAAAACAGCCCAGTACTGGTAAAACAGATACATACACCAATGAGACAGTGTTGAGAATCCAGATGCAAAATCACCCACCCATGAGGAGCTGATATGCAACAAAGTCCATTAACTGGGGAAAAGACAGTCTCTTTGACAAATGTTGCTCACCTAACTGCGTATCTGTCTGCAAATAAATCAGTAAAACAGAAAGCTTGTGTTTCTGAGATGGTAGACTCAGAGTGGTGTGGAAGCTGAGATGAACCTCACTTCGGTAGGAGTCATCTTCATGAGTATTTCAGAAACCTGAAGGAGAAAACGAAACTCTCCTGTTCCCTTTCCTTTCCCTTCCACCGCCAAAGACAATGAATGCCAGCTCATTGTTCAGCATTCTGCACAGCTTCCTTCCAGTACAGCATGAGGACAGATATAAGTACTCCCAGCTCAAAGCAACAAAGCTTCCACATGGAAGCTGTCAGGTTCAACCATTGTCAAATTCAGCACCGAGGGTACTAGAGTCTATCCACGGCGACACCAGTGCCATCAGACAAGACTTAAAGAGCAGGCCATCTAACAGAGGCCTCCTTGTGCAGTTCAGGGAAGCAGATTCGCTAGAGGGGACTCCCCTGTCTGAAGTGGACAGTGTCCAGGATCCTCCAGGGGCACCATTCCTTTCACAGTGCGGGAGAATGTGTTTCTTAGACTTCTTCTTCCCCATCCCTTGCTGCCATCACTCCAGTCACTTCTGAGCCCGTCCCCTAACCAGTTCCTCAGGGCCCACCTAATGCTGTACAGGCTGTGTATTGCACAAGGGTGTCTCAACAAGGGGTGAGTAGTTGTGAAACCCAGCATGTTCTGCTCACCTAGCCCTGAATCCTGTGTGGGCCGCTTCTTGGAAGGAGTGACACACTGCATTCTTCCCAACATAGCCAGCAGGGCTGACCAAAGGGGCAGTCCCTTTCAGAATTGCACAGTGATATTGAAGAGACTAAGCAGTGGCCCTTGGCCCCGTGACAACAGTGAACCAAACACAATCTCTGCCCTCAAGGCTGACAGGTTGAAGGAGGTAATTTCATAGACAATTGACTACAGAGCAAATCAGTCTGAAAAATAATTTCTTTCCCATCTGTCTATCCAAAGTCCTTCAAAAGCTCTCCATTGCCTACAAAGGAAAACTTCAAATGCCTTTTCCTCGAGTTCAGATCCTGCGCACTCTTTTCCCTTCATTTAATAAGCTCTTTCCCCTGTTGCCTCTTCCAGGTGGACTGCTGTGACCACACCCCTGTGTGTCGCAATGCCTGTGTCTAGCTGTTCCTCCAGGTTTAGGATGTCTCCTTCCACCTCTGTCAGCTATCCCTGACTCAGCGGATGTTCAGGCTTCCTGCCCCTGCTTCATTGCAGCAATTACTGTCCGGGCCGGTTTGGATGCGACTCCTCAACACAGGGCTGAGGAGATCACTTTTTAGTTCTCGACTTTGCAGTTAGTTGCTGTTATAGATTGAATTGTGCTGTCCCCCCTCCCAGAATGTGTGTTGGAATCCAAACCGCTATACTTGTTGATCTAATCTCATTTGAGAGTAAGGTTGTCTTTGTTACATTAATGAAAACATAGCAGTATAGGGTGTGTCCTAAATCTAATAATCACTTCTGTGTTGTGAAAAGAGCAGATTAGACAGGAAGCACACATGGGCAACATAGATACCACAAAAGTGAAAGAAATAAAGATCCTCCCCCAAAGCCAATAGAAAGAGAGCCTTCCCCTAGAGCCCATGCCCTGAATTCCAGCTCCTAGCCTTCTAAACTGTGAGACAATAAATGTCTCTTCTAGAAAACCACACACTGTTGCTGTTTCTGTTATAGCAACACTGGAAAACTAAGGCAGCTTCCTAAAGGAGAAACCTGTCAAATCAACAGGATCTTTGCATTTTTAGCACCCAGCACCAGGGCTTCAAACTAGTTTGTTCTGATGTGAGCTGCTGCTGAGAATTGGCATTCCTTTTCCAGACATACTGCATCAGAAACTACATTTTAACCAGATCTCCAGGTGATTCTTGTGCTCTAGTACGGGTGCTCGGGGTTGGTCCCTACCCAGCAGTATTAGAACAGCCTGGAAACTTGTTAAAAATGCAAATTGTCATCAGGGGTCCAAACCAGTTCTATGACCTGCCCAGCACAGAACTTATACTAAAAGGAGTTCAATAGAAGTGCATTTGTATAATCATTGCCATTGAGTCGATTCTGATTCACAGCAACACTATAGGACAGAGTAGAACTGCCCTGTAGGGCCTCCGGGGAGTTGCTAGTGGCTTCAATCTGTCAACATTTTGGTTAGCAGCTGAACCTTAACCATTGTACCACCAGGGCTCCTGATTTGTATAGTCACAAGAATTTTTTTTTTTAATTCCCTATGTACTTTCAAACAGTTCTCTTGAATGCTTGCCCTTGAAATTGTGTAGCTAGCTTGAAAATGGCGTGTAATGCAAAATGATTTATGAATGTTCTCTTACTGCCTCTGACCACATATTTTTGTGCTTTTTTTCACTTTCCTCCCTCGGCATGATATATCTTAATAAAGAAACCCACCACAAGATACATGTTTTATAGTCTTGCTGAGAGATTTTTTTTTCCCTATTTTTAAACATTTATGTTGAGATTGGGTCTATTTTTCAATTATGCAGAGTAATACTGGTGAAACTGAAAGGCAAATAAAAAAGAGGCATCAGGAAATGAGCTTATCTTAAATTCTATTTGTAGCATTTACATCTTTTTCTGATTATAAATAGCATATGCTCACTACAGAACATGTGTAACAGTACACACAAAGAAAATTTCAATAATTACCCCACCATGGGTCAGGGGAGACTTAATTTCTTTGTGTTCTCTCTCTTACCCTCTCCTTTCCCCTATTGTTGATCCTGACTCACAGTGACCCCATAATGATGGAGGGTAACTGCTCCATAGGTTTTCTTGCCTGTAATCTGTGTGCAAGCAGATCACCAGGTCAGCCTACAGAGCCACACAATGGATTTGAACTGCTCATGTTTTGATTTGCAGCTGAGCACTTAACCATTGCACCACAAGGGCTCCTCCTTTCTCTACATACTTAAAAAAAATTTCAGAATAATACTTGCTTATTAAGATGTTTCATTTGGAAGGGTCACCAAAAAGGAAACAAAGTATCCATAGGCCCAAGGCTAAAACATTTACAAAACCAGAATGCTCAGTGATCATTCCCTACTATGAGACTTAGTTACGTAGATCAGACTTGTTAGCTGTCTGGTGTTTAAATTTTTAAGTCATCGTTATCAAGTTAACAAATAAGGAGAGTTCAAAATAGATTCATGTGATTACTTTCGTCAGTACCTGTATTTTCCTATAAAATAGCATACAAAAGATCTCCCTGGTGCCTTGATTGTATGCTCTTTATAATCAGTATCCTTAGATCTCTTTATTTTACTTACTTTCAAAATTATATGGTGAAATTGACTTTTTTGTTTCTTTTTGGTGCAAAGTTCAATGAATATTAACAGATGTATAGATTCATATAAACACCACCAAAACCAGGGTATGGAACGTTCCATCATCCCAGAAAACTGCCTCGTGTTGTTTATTTACAGCCATACTCTCACCGGAGCCCCTGGCAACTGCTGATCTGTCCTCTGTCGCCATAGCTTGGTCTTTTTGAGAAAGTCAAGTAAATGAAATCATATAATACGAAGCCTTGAAACTGAGTTCTCTCTTCCTCCAAGTTGCTGTTTATGTTAACAGCCTGTTCCATTTTATTGCTGACTAGTCTCCAGTGGAATGGATGTAACACAGTTTATCCATTCCCCTGTTGGATGAATTGGGGTGGGTCTAGGCTGTCTCAAATAAAACTGCTGTAAAAAATTCGTAGACAGGTTTTTGTGTAAACCAAACATTCATTGCTCTCATGTACACACCTAGGGTGGGATTGTTGGGAATCGTGTAGTAAGTGTATATTTGACTTTATAAGAAACTGCCTCTCCGTTTTCCAGTGTGACCATAACTTTCCACTAGAAAGTTTGCTCCATACTCTTGTCAGCACTTGGTATTGTCATTATTTTTGTTTTAGCCATTCAAACACATGTATAAGCACTATTATCTTACTGTGATTTTAATTCATTTCCCTAGTGGATGATCCTTAACAATGAACACCTTTTCATATGTCTATTTGTCTTCCTTGGTAATGTGTATGCAAACTCGTTACCCTTTTTTGAATTGTGTTATTTTCTTTTTATTGAGTTTGACAGTTCTTTATACATTCTGGATACAAGTCCTTTGGAGGATATTGAGTTTGCAGATATTTTCTAGTCCATATCTTGTCTTTTTATTCTCATGACAGTGTCACTGGCAGAAAAATAATAAATTTAATGAAATCCATGTCTTTGTTACCTAGTGCTACAGTAACAGAAATACCACAAGCAGATAGCTTTCATGAAGAGTTTATTCTCTACTAGTACAGCAGGCTAGAAATCCACATGCAGGGTGCCAGCTCTAGGGAAAGGCTTTCTCCCTCTGTTGGCTCTAGAGGAAGGTTTTCATGATGCAACAGTTTTCCCTTGGTCTGGGAACATCTCAGCACAGGAATTTTAGGTTCAAAGGACACACTGTGCTCCTGGCACTGCTTTCTTTGCGGTATGAGGTCCCGATGTCTGTCTGTTCACTTCTCTCTTCTATATCTCAAAAGAGATTGGCTTAAGGCGCTATCTAATCTTGTAGACCTGATCAACATAATTGGCAGTAATCCATTGTATTAAACCATAGTGATAGAATTTACAACATGTAAGAAAGTCTCATCAAATGATGGACAATCAATCACACAATACTGGGAGTCATGGCCCAGCTAAATTTATTCACACATTTCTGGGGGAGTCTAATTCAATCCGTGACAGTCTAATTTATCAATTTTTTCTTTTATATGTTCTCTGGCATCATTCCTGAGAGCTCATTGCTTAGCCCAAGGTCATATATTTTATCTTGTTTTCTACTAAAAGGCTTATGGTTTTACATTTTTTTCATTTAGATCTGTCTTAATTATATGGGGAAACCTTAGTGGCATAGTGGTTAAATGCTACAGCTGCTGGTCAAAATGTCAGCAATTTGAATCCACCAGGTGCTCCTTAGAAACTGTGGGACAATTCTCCTCTGTCCTATGGGGTTGCTAAGAGTCAGAATCGACATAGGGGGAAGTGGGTTTGGTTTTTTATATCACCTAAGGAGCTTTGGCTGGCAGTTTGAATCCACCAGTCACTCCCTGGAAAGTCTATGAAGCCGTTCTACTCTGTCGAGTCAGAATCAACTTGATGGCAATGAGGGTTTGGTTTAGGGGGTTAATTATGTATTGCAGCTACAACAGAAATACCACTGGTGGATGGTTTCAACACAGAGAAGATTAATGTCTCACTGTGTAGCAAGCTAGAAGTCCAAATTCAGGATGTCAACTCCAGCTCTGGAGAAAAGTCATCATCATCAGTCTTCCTGTGGCCTAGGAGCTTCTCAGGTGCAGGGACCCCAGGTCCAAAGGACACAATCTGCTCCCAGCACTGCTTTCTTGCTGGTGTGTGGTTCCCCTGTCTTTTTGCTCATTTCTCTTTTTTAATATCTCAGAATGGATTGGTTTAAGACACCATCTACTCTTGTACATCTCATTAATATAACTTCCAATAATCCATCTTGTTAACACCGTCATGACAGGATTTACAACACATAGGAAAATCACATCAGATGACAAAATGATGGACTGTTATACAATACTGGCAACAATGGCCTAGCCAAATTGACACACATTTGCGGGGCACAGTTCAACCTGTAGCAAGATGTATGATCCATGTCAGTTACTCTTTATGTAAGGTGTGAGCATTATGTCAAGGTCCCTCATCCCTGTCCCCTCATCGTATGGATAACCAATTCTTCCAACATTAGTTGTTGAGAAAATTATCTTTTCTTCATAAAATTGCTCTTACACTTTGTCAGAGATCAAATAGCCATCTTTGTTTGGTTCTATTACTGGACTGCCTATTTTGTTATATTGATCCATGTCTCTGTATATTTGCCCTGGGTCTCTTTTAAATAAAAAAGGAACACAGCTGTCATGTTTTTGTTCTGAGCAATAGATGTCGGGGGTAAAGGAGTCAGCTGGTGTACCCGAGAACTTGTACAAATTCATTTCTTCCACCACACACGTATTGCCACCTCTGCATTCAGCCAGCACTGAAACTGAAGTGAACAGCTCAGTAAAGTTACCATTTAGCTACCTGATATAATAAATGAATAAAACCAAATGTCTGTTTCCTTAAATGCCTTCCTCACTCTCCAGGGTTTTTTCCCAACTGAGAAATGATCAGCCTCACATGGAACAGGGCAGAGGGGAAGGAGTGGCATTCTGACTTAAAGAAAAGTTTCAGGTGAGATGCAATCTTTTTTGTCCTCTAGGGACTTGGCTTTGGCAGGGAGATATAAGGAAACCCTGGTGGTTTAGTGGTTAAGTGCTACATCTGCTAACCAAAAGGTCAGCAGTTTGAATCTGCCAGGAGCTCCTTGGAAACTCTGTAGAGCAGTTCTACTCTGTCCTATAGGGTCACTATGAGTCAAAATTGACTCGAAGGCACTGGGTTTAGGGAGATACTAGAAAATCCTAGTGACATAATGGTTAAGTGTTATGATTGCTAACCAGAAGGTAGGTAGTTTAAATCCACTAGGGGCTCATTGGAAACTCTATGCCACAGTTCTACCCTGTCTGTAAGGTCTCTATGAGTTGGAATCAACTCAACAGCAGTGAAGCAGTGAGGTTTTTTGTTTGTTTGTTTGTTTTAGGGAAATAATATAAATAATAGCACTTTTACTATTTGATTTGAAAAGGAAGTGTCCTTTAAGACATAGCAAGTGTTTCATTACATTGGCAATTGATCACTGCTAAAAACAAATTTCCCTCACCTAGGCAACAATAAAATGTTTCCAGAAAAAAAGAAGTCTGTGGGTTGCCTCCCATTCTGTCATTCAGAGGAGTAGGTCCAGAATGGCATTCTAGGGTACACCAGTACAGATAGATGAACACGCAGACCAAATGAAATACATCTTCAGGGTCCCCTTCCCCTAGCCCAAATGGAGCTCATATATTATGTTCCATTTTGTAATTAAAACACATAATCTTTCCTACAGGGATAGCTAGGGTTAGCGGCACCCACTATTTCTCAATTTTTTTTTATTGATGACAGATCCTATGAGTAGTAGAACCATCGGTGTTTAGTGAAATATTGTGTTCTCTCTTAAAGCTGGTGTGGGAGGATTACTCCTCTTTCTAGATGTATTAAGACAATATTCAAAGCTAAGAAAGAGTGTATTTTTTATGAAATGGCCAGATGAGGCTGTGACTTTTACAAAGACATGTAGGTTTTAGCTCCTGAGATCCACACGGCATGTTCTAATTACTGGATAATTTTTCAGCAGTTCTGATAGTCACAAGTTGTGAATAATGGCTTCCTACAAGTGCCACCACATCTTAGCCTGTTGTTTTCCCCTCTCAGATGTCAACTTTTCCCGGGGATGTTTCCTTGCCCCTTTTGTTAACTTCCCAATGAACCAGTAAGAGCTTATTCATGGTTGAACTTTCACTTTTCCCACTTTATCTTATGCCTACCCTGGTAGTGTAGTGGATAAGTGCTATGGGTGCTAACCAAAATTTCAGCAGTTTGGAATCTGCTGGCTGCTCCTTGGAAACTCTATGGGGCAGTTCTACTCTGCCCTATGGGGTTGCTATGTTTTAGTATCAACTTGACAGCAGTGGGTTTGGTTTGGTTTGGGGATAGGCAGGATGGAATCAGACTAAAGTGAGAAAAGAGGTTACCCTGCTTCATTCATTGTTCATTAGTGCATTCATTCATTCAACAGACATTTATTGAGCACCTACTATGTGCCAGGCACTGTGACCAACAAGATAAGTCTTGCCTTTAAACTTGCAGTTTAACAGGAGATGACCAAAAAGAAAAAAAAAAAAAAAAAAACTGTTGCCAAGGAGTCAACTCCAACTCATAATGACCCTATAGGACAGAATAGAACTGTCCAACAGGTTTCCAAGGCTATAAATCTCTACGGAAGCAGACTGCCATACCTTTCTTCTGGGGAGCAGCAGGTGGGTTTGAATTACCAACATTTTGTTTCATTGCAGCACAGATAGCAATCTCTGTTTGGTCCTCCTGTTACTGGGAAAACCTGGTCACAGGCTCGTGCTGTCTGTCACTATTAGGCTAATATGCAAAGGCAGGGATTAAATCTCTCAAGAGCACTTTATTCAGATTGCCAGGAACCTGAGGAGATCGTGGGTTAGCACCCTAAAAATGATCTTAGCATCTCAGTCCAGTGGCAAGTTTTATAAAGGGTTTAGGGAAGGCAGTGTAGCATGTGGGTATTCAGAGGAGGAGAGACTGGTGCAGAAACATAGTTTCTTTGTTTCACGACCAGTTGTCCTTGATGTCTGGAATCTGGTTATCTTTTCTCAGGAACTGTGTTGCTTATCTGCATAAAATCCCAAACCAAGCCCACTGCCATCAAGTTAATCCTGACTCATAGCAACCCTATAGGACAGAATAGAACTGCTGCATAGAGTTTCTAAGGAGTGCCTGGTGGATTTGGACTGGTGACATTTTGGTTAGCAGACAAAGCTCTTAACCACTATACCACCATGGTTTCATAGTGGGCTGCAAACTGGTGTCACTGTCCCGCCAGCATTCAAGAATAACCTGGGACAGCAATCTCAAAATCCTTGTGAGTACCAGCCAAAAGGGAAGTTATAATTTTCATCATGTGTCAGCAGTCCTGGGGCAGGGATAGGGGAGAGCAGGGGGAGCTTAAGTATTAATAAACAAGCTAGCTAAGAATTTTCCTGTAGCTCTTTAACCTATCACTCTGAGCCACCAGAGTTGTACCGCTGGAAAGGAAGGAAATCTTTTTCTTTCTTTTTTTTAAAATTATGATTGAATGAAAATGTACATTCCCATATAAATTTGTATGCCCACATATATGCAGCTCCCACTGCTCTCCCTGCCTGGTGACAGCACACTCTTCCTCTCTACTCCATACATGTCTTATTCTCCCAACAATCTCCTACCCCCTCCTCCCCACCCACTTCTCTTCCTTCAGTAAGAGGTCAGCAGGATGACATCCTATAGATGCGTAGAACCATGAAGTACACACATGATATGGTCACTCTGTGTCACCAAGTCCAATCCATTCCTGTCCGAGAGTTGACCTCCGTTATGATTTATGGACAGGTGCAGCATAGGGCCAACAGCCATGCTCCCAGGGGAACTCCACAGTCCATGGACCATCAACTGCAGCCTTTTAATGGAGATCTCAGGATGCATCCTTTTTTATTCTTGTGTTGCCAGTTAGACTCACCTTTGTGAGCTCCATCATGGCTATCACTAGTGGTGGCTGGGCACCATCCAGTTCTTCTGGTCCCAGATCGATGTAATCGCCCACTCGCATGGGTCTCTCTGTCTTCTGGGTTCTTTTTCCCCCATGTCATTTTGGGTCTTGGTGATTGTCCGTTCCTGCTGAGTTAGGACCATTTGCTGTACCCTCAGATGGCAGCTTGGCAGCTTTTAAGACCCCAGACACCACTCACCAATGTGGGGTGCAGAGAGACCTCTTAGCAAAATTCTAGTCATGCCAATTGGCCTTGATTTCTCCTGAGAGCAAGGTCCCCAGCCCCCTGCCCCAGCTACTCTGTCCTAATGTTGGATTAAGATGGGGGGAGTAATCTTGTTATGTTGAAGTCCAGTTAATATTGATCTTATTTCTAATGTGTGCTGTCCCAGATTTCACCCAACCAAGGTTCTATCAACTTTCTAATCTAAATCCTTCCCCCCCTCACCCTTCCTCCTTCCCCACCCTTACAGCTGTCAAAGAGTCTTTTCTTCTGTGCATGAGCCTGTTTATAAGTT
The DNA here is from genome assembly GCA_028571685.1 of Heterohyrax brucei. Classification (NCBI taxonomy): domain Eukaryota; kingdom Metazoa; phylum Chordata; class Mammalia; order Hyracoidea; family Procaviidae; genus Heterohyrax; species Heterohyrax brucei. The sequence goes on from CM053140.1 coordinate 166,618,985, forward strand.
CTTATCGTAGGAGTCTCATACAATATTTGTCCTTTTGTCATAATTGAAACTAGGTTATGAGATGTTTCCTAAAATCATTGTTGTTCTTTATCATTGCAGAGTGTTCCATTGAGTATATATACCATAGATTACTCATCCATTCCTTTGTCGTTGGGCATCTAGGTTGATTCCATCTTTTTGCTGTTGTGGATTGTGCTGCAATAAACATTCGTGTGCATGTATCAGTTGGTGTGAATGGCCTGGATTCTGTAGGATATATTCCAAGCAGTAGAGTTACTGGGTCAAATGGTATATCTATACCCAGCTTTTTAAGGAAGCACCAGATTGCTTTCCAAAGATGTTGCACCATTTTGCAATCCCACAAGCAGTGTAGGAGAGTTCTAATTTCTTCAAAGCCTCTCCAGCATTTGTTGTGCTGAGTTTTTGGGATCATGGCCAACCTTGTTGGGGTGAGATGGTATCTCATGGTAGTTTGGGTTTGAATTTCTTTAATAACTAGTGATTGTGAGCATGTCTGCATGTGTTTTCTGGCTGCCTGGATTGCCTCTTTAGAGAAGTGTCTTTCCATCCCCTTTGCCCATCACTGAATTGGATAATTTGTCTTTTTCTTATTGACATTTCATAGTACCTTATAGATTATGGAGATCAGGCGTCTGTCTGACATACAGTTGCCAAATATTTTTTCCCATTCTGTAGGTGGCCTTTTAATTCTATTAATAGTCTGTGGATGAGCAAAAGTGTTTGATTCTTAATAGTTCCTATTTATCTATTTTCTCTGATGATTGTGGTTTGTTTGACAGATTTTGAGGTCTGTCTAAGTTGTATGTTAAAACTTCCATTGTTGTTCCTACTTTTTCTTGGATGAACAGGAAGGAAATATTTGAAAGAATAAGTTAGCATTTGTAATCCTGGTGAACTTTAACATATTTTCAGATTTAAGATGAGTTGAGTCAGGCTAAACCCCTTTTCCTTCTTAAGATAAAATTCTCAGTACTAAGTCAGTAACACCAGTTAATAAGTCAGTAACACCGGCTGGTAAAGATGAATAATTGTCACCTTGCTAGGGACTACTTGATTTAGGATTTTGAATACCTTGTAAAGCTTCAGGGCTTCCTTCTGGTTTGAACCCCTGTTGAGAATTTGCACTTCTAACAAGTTCCTAGGAAGTTATGCATAAGAATCACCTGGAGACCTTGCTAAAATGGAGGTTTTGTTTCAGTATGTCTGGAGTGGAAATTCTCAGCAGAGAACTTGTTAGAAATACAAGCCCTATAAAGTTGACTTTCTGAAGTAAATTCTTGGCCCTCACCATAGCTAGTGAGCCACACCTGGATTACATTTTCATACTTGAATTTGGTGTGAATTTTGAGATATGAGGACACTTAGTTTCTAAGTAAGTATCCTCATATCTCAACCTTGGTGGCATAGTAGTTAAGAGCTGCAGCTGCTAACCAAAAGGTTAGCAGTCTGAATCAACCAGGCACTCCTTGGGAATTATGAGGGCAGTTGCATCCTGTCCTGCTAGGACTAAGAATCATCTTTGTGAGAACAGGTTTTAATTTTTTCTCCTGAGAAAGAAAGAGAAACCCTGGTGGCATAGTGATTTAAGTGCTATTTCTGCTAACCAAAAGGTGGGTAGTGCAAATCTGTGAGGTGCGCCTTGGAAACTCTACAGAGCAGATCTGCTCTGTCCTATAGGGTCACAATGAGGCAGAAATGATTCAACAGCAGTGATTTGGAAAGGCAGAAAGGGAATCTGAGCTCACTTTGGATTCTCATCAGTGGTCTAGCATAGCGCGTGAGGCATACTGTTTCTCAACAAATATTTGTTCATCTAAGAGTCACTAGTCAGGGATCTGTAATCAACAAAAGACAGTTGGCTTATGCCAGTCTGTTAGAGAGCCTGCATTTATGAAGCTGCCATATATTTCAGAACACCTGCCCATAAAGAACCATATCACGGAGTTGTATTTATACAACACACCTATTTCCTGGATAAGGCGCCTTGGTAGCACGATGGTTAAGTGCTCAGCCGCTAACCTAAAGGTCAGTGGTTTGAACTCACTGGCAACTCTGCAGGAGAAAAGACCTGGAAATCTACTCTTGTAAAGATTTCAGCCTAGAAAACCCTATAAGGCACTCTTACTCTGTTATACAAGGTTGCTCTGAGTCAAAGTCAACTCAACAGCACACAACCTCATTTCCTGGATGTGGTAACCCGGTAAAAATCCAGGAGCACAAGCTTCTTCCTTCTCTTTCTCACAGGCTCTGTTCCTTGTTTTCCCCCCACTCCTTTCTGGGCCCCTTGGGCCCTGGTACAGGAAAAGAATTTCAAATTTTGATCAGCTGCAGTACTGGAGCTTTTGCATTGGAGCAGTAAAAAGGATGCAAGTTTTTGCATCTGATAACAGGCGTCTGGGGTAACTCTAGACCGTCTGGGGTGCTGACTCAGCAGAGGAAAGGGCCAGGGGAGTTAAGAATTATAGTGAAAGCAGAGGTAAGAACAAAAACAGGGCATATGGGAAAACAGGACTTCAGTGACTGAAAATGAGGTAAAAAGAGAATCCCGAATGGCCCAAAGTTCAGAGGGAGAGACTCCTGTTTCATCTGTGAAAAACTGATTATTTTGGAGCAATTGAACAGTAGTGAAATAAGCCAAGAGAATAAGATTCTGAAACATTCTGGAGCATTCGGTGAAAAAAAGGAGAATTAGAAGCTAACGGAGAATCAGAGCAGTTTTGAGGGAGTTTATCAGAGGGCGGTTGAAAAGGCTGTAGCTTCATAGTGCTTACGTCGATTGATATTAACCATAAAAACAATTGTGGGCATGGCACAGGACCGGGCAGTGTTTCATTCTGTAGTGCGTTGGGTCACGATGAATCTGAATTGCCTCAACGGCACCTAAGAACAACAACTACACAGATTTCATACAAGATGTCTGGAGAAGCTGGACTGTAAACGGGGATTAACCAGGTGGGTGGAGCAGACAGCAGCCAGAGAAGTGTGAAGTGACTTGCATTCCCCGCAGAGTCTAGGAAGATATGCAGTCTGGGGCCACAGAAAGCCAAGGGCTCCTAACGAAGTTGCTGAGTCATCAGAGGCAGCACAGGGAGGTGTCTGTGCCTGGGTACGTGCCCCCCGAGCATGGCTGGGCTCACAGAAGCTCTTTTTTTTTTTTCCTTTCTTTTTCTTTTTAGGTCATCTGATAGCATACTCTGTGATGTTTATCAGATTCCGGGAGATCCGACCGTTGTGATTTTTTTTCCCCCCTGTAGTAAAACTAGCCCCGGCCCACCAGACTGGGAATTTATTGCCTGAGCTGTTTTCCAACTTGGATTTTGCTGGCAAAACCAGACATGGGTGTTTCCTCTACACTCAAGCGAACTGTTTACACTGACTTTATTTTTATTGCCAGCTTTTAAGTGGGAAGAGGGAAATAATGCTTAAAAATCAGTAGGTGAGCAGAAGGAGCCCTGTCCTGCCTGTGTGTGCATGAATGTGTGTGTGTGTGCGCGCGCATGTGCACGTTCTTCATATGCACGCTGTTGTGTCCTGATTTGGTCAACAAAACCTGGTCACTGTTTTTAGGCCTAATTATGGGTGCTAGGAGGGTTATCTGGCAGTTTCCTATGTGTTTATTGTAAAGAGGGTAAATCAATCTGTGGGATTTTCTGGATTGGAGGGTCAGGGATGTTTACTGTCAACAGGACAAGAACAAGGAGATATAAGATACTGGGCTCAGGGTGTTTCTAGTATGTATCAGGATACAAGAAGAAAAACGTAGGGAGCAGTCAATTACTGGGCATTTCAGTCTTGATGAAAATTCAGGGTGGGAACTACAACTTTGAAAACTGCCCTCAGGTCAGGAGAGTTAAAAGGTAAAATTAGTTGGGATTTAGGTGCAATTTCATCACCTATTTTTGTTATTATTATTTTTTTACAGTCCATTAAAGATGACAGATGGGTTCTCACAACTTGGAAGTGAGAACTTGACTGAAGAGGTGAGAAAGCAAGTCTTTGGTCCATGTCTGTATTTCCAGAGAAGCTTCACCCACAGAGACTGACAGTGCTGGGGACAGCTACTCACCAGCAGGGTCCTCCCCAAACCCACCCACTGCCGTCCATCCCTGAGAAACAAATCAGGAAGTTGTTGCTGCTCTCAGAACTGAGTGAGAAGCCATGAAATCCCTGACCGAGGGAAACTTGGAAGACTGCCTGCTGAAAAAGGTAAGGATGTATGCCTGCCTTTCCGTGCAGCGCTTCCTTACTCAGTTTCTAGCACTTCTGACTCCCAAACTCTGATCCAAAAAAAAAAAAAAAAAAGATTTAAGCCTCCTTCCAAAGGTAGGTAAAATTTTCCTCATACTGCAGTTACTTGTACCCTGAAGTATGTTGGGTGTAGAGTGCAGAACAGAGAATTAGAACTTAGGAACTACTGTGCAGTCCTAAATAAGTCACAGTCACATGATCTCTCCGAGCCTCAGTCTTCTTCTCTGTAAAATGGGAGTGGTAATCAGGTCTTCCCTGGACCACTGAAAAATAATGAAAGACAAAGTTTTTTGAAAACTTAAATTACAAGGTTTGAAGAAAAATTATAGTAGTATATACTTATGAAGAATCAATTTATTTTCTTCCACATACAGTTATAGGCTCTTGAAGGGAGCTTTAGTATGAACTCATTCAACCCTTTACATTTATGAATGAAGCTTCTAAGGCACATTTAAAACAAAAACATTTGAAATGACTCCAAGTTGGGGACTAGTCTGCAGGTTTTCATGCCTTTGCATGTAAACAAAGCGTGGTGTTAAGTAATATAGCAGGTATTAGTCAACATGGTGTTTAAGTAAAAGAAGCATAGTGGTAAGTGAATTTCTGGGACGAAACCATTAAGCATGATAAATAGTGAAAGCCCTGTGATGATAAAAATTATGATAAACAAAAAGATATCCCACTCTTCCTCCTTTGAGGGGTTCCAAGGAAGAGATTACTTGGCATCTTCTCATGGTCCTGTATTTCTAGAAGAGTCCAGATTCTTTATCCTGACATGCAGGTAACCTAGGCAACTTGGTCTCTTAACCATCTTCTATTAAACCATAAAGTACACACCCCCCCCGTATCACTCTGTGTCCCATAGTCCAGTCTGTTCTTTGTGTGAAGTGTTGGCTTCAGTACTGCTTTCAGCTTTAAGCTAGCAACAAGCCTATGGGCCATGTTCTCAGGGGACCCTCCAGATTGTCAGACCATCAAATCCAGTCTTTGAACAGAGTTCTTGGTCTGCACACTCCTTTTTTCTCATGCTGTGTCAGGGACTGTACCTTGTGACCCCTGTCAGGGCTGTTGTTGGTGGTGGCCAGGCACCATCTAGATCTTCTGATCTCTTGTGGAGGTAGTTTCCCAATCATATAGGCCCCTCTGTCTCCTGGGCTCATTTCTCCTCGTATCTTTGATGTTCTTTGTTGTCGTTTGTTCCAGGTAGGTTGGGACCAGTTGATGTTCCTCACATGGCAGCTTGCTCCATTGGCAGTTTTAAGACACACTGAGTCTATCCTGTGTTCATGTTTTTTGGGCAGCAGAGTATTTAATTTTTTTTTAATTTGTATAAACATTTGAAAATGGGAAAATTTGCATAGAAATTCAGATACGTCCATTTCTCTGGAAATAATGAAGATGTCCGGCCAAGGCAGGACCCAATTTCTTGCCTGGTAACCATTGTCTAAAGCTGAGCATCTGCTAGACAGAGCGCGCTCCAGAATCTGCACCCATCCTGCATCTGACACCTGTTTCTCCAAAGCTAGCCTGCCCCCACAGGTCTATGAGTCGTCTACTGCTGCTGTCTCAAGGCCTGGCTTCCCTTTTCTGTCTGTCCTGGAAGATCCCCTGGCTGCTCCCCATCTTTTGGCTCATACTCATCCCTGAAATTCAGCTCAGAGTCTGATTTTTGAACAAAGAACTTCCCTGACACCCCAGCACAGAACATTTTTGCTCTCCTACAAACTCCTATTATAATTATTACTGATAACATTTACTTTGTAAGCAACTACACAATGACTCGTGTTCATCTTTCCTGTTACTGTCCTGTTGGTGATCTAATATTGCTTTATCCTTTGTAAGCTTCTAAAGAGAGGAATCAAAAAGCAAATCAAATCCATTGCTGTTGAGTGAATTTTGACTCATAGGGACCCTAGAAGACAGAGTAGAACTGCCCCATAGAGTTCCTAAAGGGTGCCTAGTGAATTTGAACTGTGTATTTAGCAGCTGTAGCACTTAACCACTGGAGTTTCTAGAGAATGGAACAGTGCTGGGTATCTTTCTTCCCCTTGACATTCAGTGTCTTGTATTTATATAGTCAGAAATAGCTTCAGGGTTCATTGAATATAAAGCAACAGTAGTGGAAGTATCAGCAGATTGAAGCACATACAGTATCTCATTTAATATAGTCTACCTGGGATATGTGTGTATACTACCAGCATTATCACAGAGGAAGACTGGCAATGAAATACCTTTCCCAATGTTACCCAGCTGCACAGTGATGGCACTGAGGATTCAGCCTACTCTTTATGACTCTAAAAGCCATGTTTCCTCTGCTAAACCCATCTATAGCTCCACAAATAAACACTCAGAACCTACTCTGTGCAAAGCATTGTGCTACGGTTTGAAGACAGGCCCAAGCTTGGGATGTGGCTTGGCAAATGAGACAGAAATTCTGGGATTTGGCCAACTTTAAGGATGGCCTTCTCAGCTGGACACTTTGCACAGAGTGCTAAAAAGTTAAGGGAAGCAGTTCTGTGTGCAGACAGGCAGTTCTCCTGTCCCTTCCTGCCTTCTCATCTTGGCTTTTGGGCAGGTATTGCCCATTTGGTCTTGTATACTTGATTGCACTAAGTAGCACATTCCTCCTGTGTGTTATTGTTTGTTTTATAGGCCTGCCTAACCTTTGGCTGAAAGGCGAACTTCCAGAGTGGCTTTAAGTTTGAGTTAGAAGAGTATCCAGGGGCCATAGTCTCGGGGGTTCTTTAAGTCTCTGTCAGATCAGCAAGTCTCTCCTTTTTGTGAATATGATCCATTGCTTCACATTTTTCTCACGCTCTGTCTTGGACCGTCTGGTATAATAATGTTCGGAACCACTGGGCACTGTCTGGTTCTCTTGGTCTTGGGATCGTGTAGGCTGTGGTTCTTGTGGTCTGTTAGTTCTTTGGGCTGATTGCTCCCTTGAGTCTTTAGCTGTTGTTTTTTTCCACTCTCCTTTGCTCCAAACTAGAAGAGACATATAGTTGTATCTTAGATGGCTTCTCTTTTTCAGCTGATTACTGGATTTAATGCAAGTAAACTTTTGACTTCCTATTTTCTGGAAGGAAGTTCTCAGCTTTTTTTCCTCAGTGGCACTCATGAGTGACAGTCACACAGGCTGTGTGCTTAGGTTGTGACCAGGCTTGTGTGATATTCCTGACATGCACTCTGTCTCTCTCCAGAGAGCATATCAGACTACAAGTGAGTCGGAGTGATGTTATTACAGGAAATAACAGTGAGTCCCCAATAATTTACATTTGAAACAGTAAATTATTCACAAACTTGAGCTATTAATAGTACAAATGACTTTGGGGACAACAGTAGGCCCTGGTGCTGTGACTGGTAAGGAAGAAAGGGAAGCATGGGAATGTGTATATGTGTACAGGTACATGGACATGACCCCAAAAGCTGGAGGCCCACACAAATGGAAGGCTGTGAATGACACTTTAAACATTCCCTTTGATTACTATTTTTATGTAAGCTGTGATTAATCATAATAACTGAATTGTGTGCTAATAAACAGGACATAATCTTCTGAGGTCAGTGTAGTGGAAAGGTTGGGCAAGAAAATGCTCTAACAACATCTAACATCTGTCTGCCTGATTAATACAATTCATTTTCATGTTTGCACTGTCCCATCTCCAAATGTAGTCTTTTAAGAAGAAAAATGTAGCTTCGTTAATTAATCCAGTCAACAAAGGAATTATATGAAATCTGAATATGTACCTGAGGTCAAGTTTGGATTGAATGTGTCCTATTCTGTCTTCTTCCATTAGCACACTTTTTCCTTAAATTTGTTTCAAAGCTTTGCCACAAAACAAACTTGGTAGTAGGGCTGACTCAAGGCTACTACTGTTTTCTTGCTTGCTTCCTGAAGCTGGAAAGGTAATAAAGTGGTCCATAATGGTTAAGAACTCGGCTGCTAACCAAAGTGTCAGCAGTTGGAATCTACCAGCTGCTCCTTGGAAACCCCAGGGGACAGTTCTACTCTGTCCTGTAGGGTTGCTATGAGTCAGAATCTACTCCATGGCAATGGGTTTTTTGGGTTTTAGGGAATTGGGTTGTTATGGTCTGTAACACATGGGGTCACGACAACACATTGGGTTACCGCAATATATTGGTCACCATGAGTCAGAGTCTAGTTAATGAGAAGTTATTTTTTCTTTCCCACATCTTCTGTACACTTCCTGCAGTAGGTTCTTAACTTACTCAGGATAACTCTGTTATTTAGCAAGCCCAGGAGTGGTCTGTGTCTCAGATTTCCCAGGCTCACTCCCATGTAGCTCTTGTCACACCCATAGTGTACACGTCAATCAGAGAAACCTCAGGTGGTTTCCCCTTACTTGTCTTGACCATGGCCCAGAGGGACATAGCAAGAAGGAAGATGCCATTTCAGGGTCTAGAAAAGTAAAGATTAGGGCCTGAGGACGTTTTACAGAAAGTGATCTTTTTCTTCTTCAGTGATTAAGTGAAAGTATACAATCCAAATCAAATTCGTGTGCCTGCCTATGTGCAGCTCTATCTGCTCTCCTCAACCTGTGACAGCACACTTCTCCTTTTCACTCTTTACTCCTATTATCCTTTTAATGAACACCTGTCCCCTCGTCTCCACACTCTCCTCACCCAGCAGTAAGACTTGGGGCTATGTTCCCAGGGGACCTTCCAGGCTGTCAGATCATCAATTCTGATCTTTTAGTAGAGCTCATGAACTGCACCCCTCTTTGTCTCATGTTACATCAAGGACTCTACATTCTGTCCCCTATCATGGCTGTTGTTGGTGGTGGCTAGGCACCATCTGGTTCATAGGAAGATGGTGATACTTCTGGATTCTCTGTTCTGTTCCACTGGTCTCTGTGTCTGTTTTCGTACCTGTAGCAGGCTGTTTTGACTACTGTGGCAGTGTAGTAGGTTCTTAGGTTGGGTAGTATGCAGCCACTCACTCTGTTCCTCTTCCTTCAGCAGAGCTTTACTTGTCTGGGGTTTCTTTCCTTTCCAACCAAAGTTGGTTGAGTCTGCTTTTAAGTTTTTATTGTGGGGTCTCATACAATATTTGTCCTTTTGTTGCTGACTGCTTTCACTCAACATAATGTCTTCCAATTGAAACCAGGTTATGAGATGTTTCTTAAAATCATTGTTGTTCTTTATCATTGCATAGTGTTCCATTGAGCATATATACCATAGTTTACTTATCCATTCCTCTGTTGTTGGGCAACTGGATTGATTCCATCTTTTTGCTGTTGTGGACTGTGCTGTGATAAATGTTCATGTGCATGTATCAGTTGGTCTGAATGGCCTTGATTCTGTAGCATATATCCAAGCAGTGGAATTACTGGGTGAAATGGTGTATCTAGATTCAGCTTTTTAAGGAAACACCAGATTGCTTTCCAAAAAGGTTGCACTATTTTCCAATCCCACCAACAATGTAGGAGAGTTCCGATTTCTCAACAGCCTCTCCAGCATTTGTTGTTTTGCTGCTGAGAGTTTTTAATAGGAATGGGTGTTAGACTCTGTCAAATGCCTTTTCTGCGTCAATTGACAAAATCAGGTGATTCTTAGCCTTTGTGCTGTTACATGGTTGACCACATTAATTGTTTTTCTGATGTTGAACCAGCCTTGCATCCCTGATATAAATCCAACTTGGTCATAATGAATTATTTTTTTGATATGTTGTTAAATTCTATTGGCTGGGATTTTGTTGAAGACTGTTGTATCTATGTTCATGAATGATATTGGTGTGTAATTTTCTTTGGTTGTGGGTTCTTCACCTCTCTTTGGTATCAGGGTTATGCTGGCTTCATGGAATAAATTGGGGAATATTCTGTCATTTTCTGTATTGTGAAATAGCCTTGCTAGTAATGAAATTAACTCCTTTCTAAAAGTTTGGTAGAATTCTCCAGTGAAGCTATCTGGGCCTGAGGTTTTTTTTGGTTGGTAATTTTTTTAAATTACTTTTTCAGTGTTTTCTTTTGATAGCTTTGTTGAGTTTTTCTACTTCTCCTTGTAATAATTTTGGTAGGTGATATGAATGTAGAAATTTGTCCATTTCCTGTAGATTTTCACATCGTTAGAGTATAGTTTTTCATAGCATTCTGTTATGATACTTTTAATTTCAGTTGTGTCTGTTGTGACATCTCCAGTCTCATTTCTTATTCAGGTTATTTGTTTCCTCTCCTGTTTTTCTTTTGTAAGTTTAGCCAGTGATTTATCAGTTTTGTTGATCTTTCCAAAAAACAGCTTTTGGTTTTGTTAATTCTCTCACTTGTTTTTTCTATTGTCTAATTAATTTGGTTTTGCTCTAATTGTTATTATCTGTTTTCTTCCAATGCCCAAGGGGTTCTTTTGTTGTTCTCTTTCTTCTTGTTTAAGTTGTAGGGTTACTTCTTTGGTTTGGGCCCTTTCTTCATTCCTGATGTATGCATTTGTAGAGATAAGTTGACTTCTGAGCACTGCCTTTGCTGTATCCCATATTTTCTGGAAGGATGTGTTTTCATGCTCATTTGATTCCATGAATTTCTTTATTAAATTTTTTATTTCTTCTATAACCTATGAATTTTTGAGCAAGATGTTGTTCAGTTTCCATGAGTTTGAATTTCTACCCATGTTTTCTCTGCTATTGATTTTGACTTTTATGGCTTTATGGTTTGAGAAGATGTTTTGCAATAATTCAGTGGTTTGGATTTTGTTGAGACTTGCTTTATGTCCTAACACGTGGTCTATTCTGGAGAATGTTCCATGTGCATTGCAAAAGAAGGTGTATTTGTCTGTCATTGGGTAAAAAGTTCTGTATGTATCAATGAGGTTTAGTTGGTTCATTGCTGTAATACGGTATTCTGTGTCTTGATTGAATTTTTTCTAGATCTTTCTTTTGCTGACAGTGGAGTGCTGAAGTCTACTATTAATGTAGAGTGATCTACCTCATTTTTCAATGTGTTCAGCATTTGTTTGATGTATTTAGATGCACTGTTATTGAGTGAATAAATATTTAATATTGTTATATCCTCTCTATGTATTGAACCTTCAGGCAACAAATAGTGACCATCCTTGTCCATGATGCTGCATTTTACATTAAAATCTATTTTATCTGAGATTAGTATTGCCACTCCTGCTCTTCTTTGCTTGTTGTTTCCTTGATATATATTTTTCCATCCTTTGATTTTCCATGTGTTCACATCTTTGAGTCTAAGGTGTGTCTCTTTTAAGCAGCTTATAGACTGATCATGTTTTTTGATCCAACCTGTTATTCTCTGCCTCTTTATTGTAGCATTCAATCCATTTACATTCAGTGTAATTACTGATAGACATGTAGTTAGTGCTATCATTTTGGTGCCTTTATTTTTGTGTTGTTGACATTTTCTTTGTTCCACTTAATATTCTGTTCTGGGTTATTTTTCTTTGTGAGTTTCTTTTCATCCTTTTCATTGTTGGTTTTGTGTCTATTGAGACCCCTGTATTATGTTTCTTGTTTTGACATGTAGTACTGTTTAGTTTGTTTTGTGGCTACCCCTTTGTTGTCCCTTAATGTTCTAAGTTTAAACCAATCTTTAACTTCTGTACATCTCCTTAATGTCCTCTCCATCTGAAAGGGCTATAAATACTATAATACATCTTTCTTTATAGTGTGATGATGTCATATTTTATGTGGTAAGATCACTGTTTCCTAATTGTAATATTTTAGCTTTGACTGAGCTTTGTGACTTCCCTAACTGATTAGGACTCTGGATGCTGTGTCCTGCATTGCGTCCTTGAGTATACATCTGATGTTATTGATTTTCTAATTGAAGAGCTTCTTTCAGTATTCCTTGTAATTCTGGTTTGGTTTTTGCAAAGTCTCTAAACTTCTGTTTATCTCAGAATGTCTTAATTTCACTGTCATATTTGAGAGACAGCTTTGCAGGATATATAATTCCTGGTTGGAAATTTGTCTCTTTCAAGGGTTTTTATGTGTCATTCCACTGTCTTCTTGCCGTCATGGTTTCTACTGAGAAATCAGAGGAGAGCCTACAAGGCTTCCCTTTGTATGTTAGTTTTGATTTAAGCCTAACTGCCTTTAAAAGTGTCTCCTTATACTTCATTTTAAGCATGATTGTAACAGGTCTTGATGTCTTTCTTTGGGGTCTACCTTTTGTGAAGTTTGATAAGGATCTTGAATAGCTATGTTCTCTTTCATGATGTCTGGTAAGTTTTGTGTCAGCAACTCTTCAACAATTCTCTCTGTGTTTTGTGCTACCCCTCTCAGTTTAGGCACTCCAACTACTCGTAGATTATTTCTCTAGATAGAGTCCCACATGCTTCTTAATGAGTCTTCATTTTTCTTGATTATTTTATCTGATTTCTCCTCATAAATGCTGGTGAGTTTTTTATCTTCAGTCTTTCTAATTCTGCATGCCATTCCCTGAATCTAGCTCTTTTCACTTTCCATTGAATTGTCTTAATGCTGTAATTTTATTATTGATCTGCTGCTTTTGATTCTTTATTTTGGGAGTTTTGTGGAGCCCTGGTGGTCTGCTTCTTTAAATGGTTAGCTATTTATTGTTGTCTTCATGCTGTCAAAAAGCTATTCAGCTTCTCCAGTGTTGCACTAATGAGAGCTGTGGTGTAGCTCTAAGAAGGGAATGAGTAACAGCACTGCTAACCTTGACTGTAAACTTCCACTGTGTTCTCTAGGTACAGCTGACTTGTGTACAGTTTCTCTGATGAGAGTGATGTTGTCCAGACCCACAATGCTACTTGGCTTGGTGGCTAGCTCCAGCGGACCCTCAGGGGTGGAAGGCCCCTTCTGGCCAGTAAAAATGGTGACCTACTTGTGCCAGCTCTCCTGAGTCAAGTCAGCAGACACTCTGTCATAGCTCAGAGAAAGGAGGAGAGAAGGGTATCAACACACTCTGCCACTGCTGCATTCTCTAAATGTGCTTACCTTAAAAATTGTTGCTCAACATGGCAGCCAGACCCAGCTGAACTCAGCTGACTAGGATGGCATCCTGCCTGAGCCACCTCTCCTGCGCTGAGCCAACAGTATCTATGATGCAGCTAAAAGAAGAGAGGGGGAGGGGCAGTGGTACCCTCTGCCACCAGCTACTGCTGAATTTTCTAGACGTGACTGTCTTAAGCACAGCCTCTCTGCTGTGAAAGACACTGTTTACTTAGGCACTGCAGCTCAGCATGGCAACCAGCCCCTGCCAGACTTTTGGTCTTGGCAGCCCCAGTCCCAGTCTCCTAGTTAGCAAGGATGGTGTGTGTACCCATGATCCTCTCAGCTGCTGAGCCAGCAGAATTAGGACTCTTTGTGCTGCCATCTCATCTCCAACAAAGCTAGTTTTCTCTTTCCTATTGCCCCATCCAATCTCACAAACCATGCCTGATCTTGAGACTCCCAGAATGTCTTCTCTGCTCCATTGAATTGTTTTCATAGGCCTTAGTTCTCAGAGGAAATTGAGGAGGCATGTGAGTAGTCCACCATCTTGGCCCCCAGTTTTTGTTTTTCAGTTGTGCTTTAGGTGAAAGTTTATGGCTCAAATTAGTTTCTTACAAAAAAATTTATACACACTTTGTTGTGTGATCCTATCTGCTCTTTGCGCACTGCAACAGCACATTCCTCCTCTCTACACTGTATTTCTCATCTCCATTCAACAAGTTCCTGTTCCCTTCTACCTTCTCATCTTGCCTCCAGACAGGAACTCACATTTAGTCTCATGTATCTGCTTGAGATAGGAAACAATCCTTTGTGAGTATCATCGTATGTCTTATACTCGAGTCTATTCTTTGTCTGAAGAGTTGGCTTCAGGAATGGTTTTAGTTCTGAGTTAACAGAGAGTCTGGGGGCCGTGTCATCTGAGTTTTCTCCAGTCTCAGTCAAACCATTAAGTCTTGTCTTTTTACTAGAATTTGAGTTTTGCACCCTATTTTTTTTCCTGCATCAGGGATTCTCTGTTGTGTTCTTACAGGGAGTAATACTGGTGGAAGAAGGTGCTTCAAACCAGATAACTCTTCCACAAGCAAAAAACCATCATGAGCCTAATCCTAGAATCTCTTTATTAACTCTAAAACTTTAGGAAGCAAGTACTTCCTTGAAATGAATCACAATTCTTCCTACAACAGGTGCTACTGAGTTGGTTTGACTCATGGTTAACCCCATGTGTGTCAGAATACGGTTTTCAATGGCTGATACTTCAAAAGTAGATCACCAGGCCTTTCCTCTGAGGTCTTTCTGGGTGGACACCAACCACCAACTTTTGGGGTAGCAAAGGAGCACATTAACCATTTACATTCTCTGGAAACTCTATGGAAAACCTGCTGGTGTAGTGGATAAGTGCTGTGTCTGCTAACCAAAAGGTCAGCAGTGCAAACCCAGCAGGCACTCCTGGGAAATTCTATGGAGAAGTTCTACTCTTTTCTATAGAGTTGGACTTGGCTCCATAGCAGTGGGTTTGTTTTTTTCTGTTTTGGGGATTCCATGGGAAAGAAAAAGTTGTGCATTACCTAGTGGGAAAGAGGCTCCCCTTCAGTCTACCATCTTGGACACAGGTGGAACAGGTTTGTCCAAGGTAGGACTCTCTTTCCATATCATTCTGATCCAAACCTGTGTCACCATCAGGCCCCTGCTGAGCTACCCTTGGATGTTCATGGGATGCCTGTCACAGCCTCATTATTTCATGAGCTATGACTTATAACTGAGAAGGCATTTAGGTTCAGGAAGAAGATAAAGGGTAGGTAGTGCTCTGTACTTGGGAATATGGCACAGTTTAATGGAAAGAAGTGACCAAGAACCTAGGCATTAGGGTTGGTTCTACTACTAATTACAATTGACATGAGGTGAGCTACCTTGTCACACTAGACATCTATAAAATAATAAAAGACAGGATGACTTTTGAGACTTTTCCAGTTGTGAGATCAGGAATCTAAAATGTAGTCTCATTGATGGATGGAGAAAATCAAAGCCAGAATTTGAGGCCACACCCATAAAGCATGTCCTTGTTCCACATTTCATCTTTGGAAATCAAAACAGGTTATAAAGGTAATCTAGTAATAACCCTGTATAATGAGTGAGAGGTTATAGACGTCTCCTAGGAAGTGTGTGGTTTTGCTATGCCCAGTAAGGAAATTCTACTCTCAAATAAGGGCATGATTTATTTGAGAGATTCTCAGTGGAAGGCTGTTTTTTATAGGGGTATGTGTGGGTGGGTGTGTGGGTGGGTGTGTGCGTGCGTGCACTTTCTCCTCTTTCTTTCCAGCTTTTATCAGTCAAAAATGATTTTATGGTGCTGATATAGTGGCACATCTCTTATTAGTTTATTAACTCAGGAAAGTATACATGTTCATCTATGTTACTAACAAGAACTATGGAATAACACCAGTGGATTTAGAAGTCTAAGGACTGCTGGTAGCATGTTGGTTAAATGCTTACTTGTGAAGAAATCCCAGATAAATAAAGCACTACTGAAGAAGAACATACTGGGAGGCCTCTCATTACCTGACTTTAGAACCTAATACACTGCCACAGTAGTCAAAACAGACTGGTACTGGTACAAAAGAGTCATATAGACCAATGGAAAAGAGTTGAGATGACAGAGATGCCACCATCTTCCTGTGAACAGTTGATATTTGACAAAGGCCCCAAGATTTTAAACTGGGGTAAAAACAATCTCTTTAACAAATGGTGCTGGCAAAATTGGATATCCATCTGCAAAAAGCTGAAACAAGACCCATATCTCACAGCTTATACAACAACTAACTCAAACTGGATAAAAGACCTAAATATCAAATCTAAAACAATAGAACTCATCCAAGAAAAGATAGGATCAACAATGGAAATTTTAATACACAACATAGATAGACTTAAAAAACTGACAAAGCATGATCAACAGAAGAGAAGATAGATAAATGGGAACTACTAAGAATCAAACACTTTTGCTCATCCAAAGACTTTATCAAAAGAACTAAAAGACCACCTACACAATGGGAAAAAAATATTTGGCAACTATATATTAGACTGACATCTGAACTCCATAATCTACATGGTACTACAATAATATCAACAAGAAAAGGATAAATAATCCAGTTAAGTGATGGCCAAAAGAGATGGACAGACACTTCTCTAAAGAAAAGAGGACATCCAGGCAGCCAAAATACACATGCAGAAATGCTCACAATCATTAGCTAATAAAGAAATTCGAATCAAAACTACAATGAAATATCATCTCACTCCAACAAGATTGGCCATGATCCAAAAAACATAAAACAACAAATGCTGGAGAGGCTGTGGAGAAATTGGAGCTCTCCTACACAGTTGGTGGGGTTGCAAAATGGTATAACCTCTTTGGAAAGCCATCTGGCACTTCCTTAAAAAGCTGGAAATAGATATACCATTTGACCCAGTAATCCCACTGCTGGGAATATATCCTACAGATGCAAGAGCAGTCACATGAACAGATACATGCACGTGAATGGTTATTGCAGCACAGTCCACAATAGCAAAAAGATGGAATCAACCCAGACACCCAGTAACAGATGAATGGATAAACTGTGGTATATATACTTAATGGAATACTATACAATGATAAAGAACAATGATGATTTTAGGAAACGTCTCATAACCTGGTTTCAATTAGAAGACATGTTGAGTGAAATCATTCAGTGGCACAAGGGCAAATATTGTATGAGACCCCTACTAAAAGGACTTGAAAACAGACCATGTACAGAAGAAAAGACCCTTCTATGGCTGCAAGGGAGGGGAAGGAGGGAGGGATAGGACTGGTTATAGATTAGATAGTTGCTAGAAATTTGGATGGGTAAAAGCAGTGACAGCACACATTAGAAAGAAGATCAATTTAACTGGACTTCAACATAACCTGAAAACTCTTCTGATCTTAGCCCAATATTGCAAGGACAGAGTAGCAGGGGTGGGGGTCTAAGGACCATGCTCTCAAAGGACATAGAGGCCAACTGGCATAACTGGAGTATTGCTAAGAGAGTCTTCTGCACCCCATATTGGTGAGTGGCATCTGGAGTCTTAAAAACTAGCAAGCTGCCATCTGATGTACACCAAATTGTCCCAACTCAGCAGGAACAGATGATCATCAAGGACAAAAATGAAATGGGGGAAAGAGAACCCAAAAGACAGAAAGACGAATGTGAATGGATGACTACATCAACATGTGACCAGAAGAACCAGATGGTGCCCAGCCATCACCAGTGATAGCTGTGATGGGGCTCACAAAGTTGAGTCAAGTGGCAACCCGAGATTAGAAAGGGGTGCACCCTGAGAACTCCACTAAAAAACCACAACTGATGGTCCGAAGGCCTCGGGGTTTACCTGGGAGCATGGCCTGTAGACCAGATGCTGCCTCTGTTCATAAGTCATTACTGAGGTCAACTTCTCGAACAGGAATGGATTGAACTCGGTGACACAGAGTGACCACATCATATGTGCACTTTATGGTTCTGTGCATCTATAGGATGTTGCCCTACTGGCTTCTTACTAGAGGATGGTGGAGAGGGTAGAGAAGAAGGGACATGAGATTGTTAAGAGGACATAACATGTATAGAACAGAAAGGAGGAATGTGCTATCACTGGGCAAGGAGAGCAGTAGGAACTGCACATAGGCAGGCATGCAAATTGAAGCTGGATTGTACACTTTCACTCAAACACATTAAATAATTTTTTTTAATTAATAAAAATATGTCAGCTGTAACCACATGACCATTTGCAGAAATGAGGGGAAAAAAATTTCTCAGTTGCTAACTGACGTGTCAATGGTAGGAACTTACCAGTCCCTCTGTGGGAGAAAAGGCCTTACAGTCTGCTCCCATAAAGTTTACAGCTTAGGAACCTCCATGGGAGTTTCAGCTTAGGAAACTCCCCGTCATATGGGGCTATTAAGAGTCAGAATTGTCTTGATAACACATCACAATAGCCTTAGTTCTCAATACACTCTAGGAACTTAACTATTTGAGAATACTATTTCCTGACCACAGTGGCTGCTGTCACACCGGACACAAGCATCACAATGATTGTGGGCATGGCACAGGACTGGGCTTTGTTTCATTCTGTATTGTACATAGGGTTGCTGTTTAAGTTTTCTAGTGCTACTTTAACAGTGGATGGCTTTAAAAAGGGTAATTTTATTTGTTACAGTCCAGTAAGTTCAAAGTCCAGATTCAGAGTGTCAGCTCCAGGGGAAGCCTTTTTTTGCTGGCACTGGAGGAAGGGCCTTGTCGTCAAGCTTGCCCTGGATTGGAAGTTTCTGGGGCACGGGGACCCTGGTCCTTTCCAAAGGACATGCACTACATGCTACAGGCACTGCTTTCTTTCTGATGGTATGAGGTCCCCAAATCTCACCTTGCCTCACTTTTTCATATCCTGAGATGCTGCTCCAAGCCACAGTACAGTGCCACACATTAAGTCCTGCCCCACTAACTCACCTGCAGCCCATCCACCCTCGTTAACATCATGGAGGCAGGATTTACAACAGGAAGGATATCACACAATATCGGGAATCATGCCCTTGCCAGACTGCTACACAGATTTTGGGGAGAACACAATTGAATCCATCGTAATCGCTGTGAGAACCGACTTGATGGGACCTAAAAACATTCCGTAACACTCTGACTGCTATGTCCTATCTAGTTAACTCTTATATTTATTTTTCTCCCACTGCACTTAATCAGACTTCCAATCCCTGAACTTGTTCAATATCCCCTAATGTACCCACTTGGCTTCAGGTTTCCATCCTTCCTTGTCCTGGGTTCTCACTATGTGGGTTGGAAACCATGGCCCACCGCTCAAACTCTCCTTTGCTGTTTTCTCCTCTTACCCAACAGACTCCAATCTTAGACTCCAATTTCAACTCTTCACCTGACACGACTAAGATGCTGGAGAACATCACACATTTCAGCCCACTGGTCATACACAGCGTCACGGGCCCAATCTCAGTGTGAGTCTCCATAACACCTGACAATCTTTATACATGCACCTGAATAGTCTGTCATCCTTTGTAGAAGAATGTTAAAAGTCTATCACATTTAAATCCTCTGCCTGCCTCCACTCCACCTCACTCTCAGCAAATTGTCTTTGTTCTTGATTTAAAAACAAAAGATACAGAAAATCTCCAAGACTCTCAACCATCCCCTAACTTTTCACCTACATTTGTGCCCATTTTTCTTATTTTTCCCTCTGACATAGCAAGGCTAAATCCTTACTCAGGTGTCTAGATTAGTACTATTTCTTTATCCCAGGCAGCTGTTGCTCATTTGTTTTGCTCTCTGCCACCCCTTCTTTCTCCACTAACTCTTTCTCATTTAAACATGTCCAAGCCTGTATGTTATTTTGGAAAAAAATAACCTGTTGATGTCCGTGAAGGAGTTTCTTATGTCTGCCTCTACTTGCTCATCTCTGACTCACTCTTAACCCCCTACAATCTGGCTTAACGCCTACCACATGTTAAACACACCAATCCTGTTCCTCCTCTTGGAAACATGAGAGGTGCTGGAACCTCTCATTATACAGATAGTTTTCAGGCATGTTTTCCATTCAGCCACTTACTGTTGACCTTGTTCTTGAAATTCTCCTTTCTTTACTTTCAAGACCTCTCACTCTTTATTCTCCAAACTCCCCCACTTCCTGCAAGGCAACGGCTGTTCCAACAGTATCATAGGAGCAATGGCTATTCTCTTCTTGTGTTTTCTCATTCGGAGATACTGGCTATCTTGTCTTTCTAGAAAAACCTTCATACCTTTATATTTCTACCTCATGCCCACTAGTCTTTCAAGACCCAACTCTAGTACTGTATTCCTCCAGGAAGGCCCCTAATTCCAAACTAGGTGAAGTATCCTTAGCATCTGGTGTAAACCTCTCCTTGGCACTCAGTTGCACAGTTTTCAATGACCACGTTTCTTGTCTTGCTTTGAAACTCATCTATAAATTCCTGGACAACGTATATGCTATGACCCTGGCATGAAGTGGTCATTCAGTAAAAATTGGTTGAATGGAACTGAATGACAATACATCTAGAGGAAGTGCCACAGTAACCAACTAAAACCCAAACCCACTGCTGTCAACTCCAACTCATAGCAACCCTATAGGACAGAGTAGAACTGTTCCATGGAGTTTCTAAGGAGCCTAGTGGATTTGAACAGCTGACTTTTGGGTTAGCAGAAGTAGCACTTAACCACTATGCCACCAGGGTTGCCTCCCACAGTAAAGAGGACCCTTAGCTGTAGGCCTCTATCAGAATTTCATTTTATTTTTTGCATGGCAAATGACCGGTCCCCAATGTGGCTACCTCTGTCTTCCATTTGCATACTCTGTAGGGCACACAGTCTTTAAAGCTAAAAAATGCTTAAGCAAGGTACCCTTAGCTTCTTCTCTTATGATTGTGACAGGATGGGTATTAAAGGTATGGAGAGGGGTGAGTGACAAACTACTGGTGATAAAAAGAAGATGTTAATAGGCAATCTGGGCAGCATCACCGTATTCAAGATTAGACAAAACACACTGATTTTGAAGAAGACCATTTCATGCTCTGTGGATCATGTATTTCCAGTGACCGTAAGCTCCTTAAGATCAGGGCTCCAGTCTTGTCTTTTTTGTTACCTTTTGCATTGCTAGGCATTTGAAAGACGTTAGCTTGTTTTTCTAAGACCCACAGAAGTGTGGGTATCTCTGCAACAAACACAGATTTCAGCCTGCCTCTACTGTACCTGGTGGCAGCCACTGCCCACTGTGGTGTCCCTACGCTCGTATTCTGCACCTGTGTCTGTTTTCCCACTGCTGTAAGTACAGGGGTTGTGACTTTCTCATTCATGGCTATGCCCCGACATGTAACAAAGTGCCTGGCATGTACTAGTTACTGAAGAGTTGATTGGACTCCTGGTGACTTCATGTTCGTCAGAATAAAACTGCCTCCCATAAGGTTTTCAAAGGCTGTGATATTTTGGAAGTAGATTGCCAGGCCTTTCTTCTGAGGCACCTCTGGGTGGATTGAAACTACCAACCTTTTAGTTAGCAGCCAAGTACTTAACTCTTTGTGCCACCCAGGGACCCTGCCTAGCACGTAGCAACTGCTAAGTAACCTTATGTGATATAAAACATGTGTAACTAGTTGCTGTTGTTAGCTGACATTGAGTTGACTCTAGTTTATGATGACCTTATCTATAACACAACAAATTGTTGCCTGGTCCTGAATCATCTTCAGAATTGCCAGCACGTTTTAGTCTATCATTGCAGTTAATGTGTAAGTTCCTCTCATTGAGGGTTTCCTATTCCCTCATTGTCCCTCTAGGCATTGCTGCTTAATTGATTCCGACTCACAATGACACTATAGAACAGAGGAGAACTGCCATATAGAGTTTTCAAGGAGGGTGGGTTTGAACTGCTGACCTTTTGGTTAGCAGCTGAAACACTTAACCACAGTACCACCAGTGTTTCCATTAACCAAACAAATCCACTGCCAGCAAGTCGGGTCCCACTCATAGCAATCCTAGAGGTCAGAGTAGAACTGCCCCATACAGTTTACAAGGAGCACCTGCTGGATTTGAACTGCTGACTTTTTGGTTAGCAGATTTAGCATTTAACTCGCTACACCACCGGGGTTTCTGCATTTCCATTACTTCACCAAGTATGACGTTTTCTCTTTATGATTGACCCCTTGTGATGATGTATCCAAAGCAAGTGAGTGAAATGGTGTTCTATTGTGTTCCATCAGGTTTTCAGAAGGAGATTGCCAGGCCTTTCTTCCAAGTCTGTCATAGTCTGGAAGCTCTGCTGAAGCCTGTCTGCATGGGTGACCTCGCTGGTATTTTGAAGTATTGGTGGCATAGCTTCCAGCATCACCGTGACATGCAGGACACCATGGCAGAACAAGCTGACAGATGGTGTTGTAAATAGACAGACATGTACATTTGTCTTCTGTGTACATATGTAGCTGGCTTATTGTTTGGTGGGAAGTATGAGATCTCAGATGGATGGACTAGTTGATATTTAGCTTAGTGTCATGGATCAAACTGTGTCCCCTCAAAAATAGGTGTAGCCCTGTGGCTGGGCCATGATTCCCTGTATTCTATGATTATCTTCCATTTTGTGATTTTCCTGTGCTGTACGCTAAAGGATTAGGGTGGAACTGTAAATCCCTTCAAAAGAGCACCTCCCTGCTCCACTGTAAAGGGAGTTTCCCTGGAGTGTGGCTTGTCCCACCCTTAATCCTTACACCCCACAAGAGCTAAAAGGAAAGACAAGCAAGCAGAGATTTGGGAACCTCACACCATCAAGCAAACAGCACCAAGAGAAGAGCATGTCCTTCAGAACTGAGGTTCTTCCGCCAAGACACTCCCTGGACAAAGACTGATGCAGTACCGGACTTTCTTCCAGAGCCAACAAAGGGGAAAGCCTTCCCCTGGAGTAGACATCCTCAATTTGGACTTGCAGCCTACCGGACTGTGTAAAAATAAACTTCCCTTTGTTAAAGACATCCACTCTGTGGTATTTCTGTTAGAACAATGCAAGCTGCTGAAACACTTAGGAAAACAGAAATCTCAATGACTTTTTGAAAACTTTGACCAGTGTATGTGTATCTCAAAAGTGTTGTAGAATATATGTTGTTATTGTTGGATGTTGTCTGTTGGATTTCCACTCACAGTGACCTCATGTGACAGAGTATAACTAACTGCTCCATAGGTTTTCTTGCCTGCAGTCTTTACAGAAACAGATTGCCAGGGCTTTCTCCCGTGGAGCCACTGGATGAGTTCAGGTCATCAACCTTTCAGTTAGCACTCATGTGCTTAACCTTTTATATCACCAGGGCTCCTTGTGGGTTATACAGAAAGAGCCATTGTACCAGACTTTGAAGGTATATGAAGATTTAGGAATGAACTTTAAATTTAGATTTATCAAATTAATGCTTAAAATCAGTCACTAGAGGCTATCTCTCTCTGAAGGAGACTCTCACTGTGGTGGTACCACCCTGTATGTACCTCCTAAACTATAAAACAAAGCTTCTCCTTAATTTCAGGAAAAACTTGTATTTCTGTTTCTCCTTTGGTTTGGATTTTTCTATCTTTCCTGGGATTTCCTAAATGTTCTTTTGCATTTTCTACAAACATCTACTTCCATAAACCTAAAACTGAAGTTTACATCTCCTGAAGTTCTAGGAAGGGCAGGCGTTTTTGAGCTGAACTTCTCTGGCCATCCATCACCATGCCTGGGTCTCTTCATGTATCTTTCCCCGAGTTGTGGACTGTACCTAAAGTAATTGCCTTTGCTGATCCCTCCAAACCCAGGTGGACTTGAGGCGCCAGCTGATTTCCCAGACTGTGGAGGAGATACAGAAAATTGTCTACCATTTGACCACAGAAATCAGTGAGCGAGACAGTAGATTTCAAGCCGTCCCTCACTCTGACAGTTACAATGGAAACATTAAGGTAAGCAAGTGCCACCTGTCTGTCAGTGCCCACCGAGAGAGCCAATCTGTTCTTTGTCGGCAGGGTTGTTTTGGGAATGGTTTCAGTTCCGGATTAACAGAGAGTATAGGGACTATGTCCTCTGGGATTCCTCCAGTGTCTGTGGGGTTTTTTTTTTACTGGAACTTGAGTTCCATACCCCACTTTTCTCCTGTTCCATCCAGGACTCTCTGCTGTGTTCCCTGTCAGGTTGTAGATGAGCATCATTTAGATCTCCTGGTCTCTGTCTGCTGGAGTCTGGTTTATGTGGCCCCTTCTGTCTTTTGGGCTAATATTTTCCTTGTGGTTTTGGTGTTCTTCATTCTCCTTTGCTCTAGGTGGGTTGGGACCAATTGATGTATCTTAGATGGCCCTTATTGTTTTTGTAATGTGTGATGCCCTTAATGTCATCCCATAATTTGTCTGATCATTGGTCACTAGTGTTCAATGGATTCAATTTATTCTTGAGATGGTCTCTAAATTTAGGTGGGATGCACTCAAGGTAGTACTTGGGCTCTGTTGGATGTGTTTTAATTTTTCTCAGCTTTAATTTGAACTTGTATTGAGCAGCTGATGATCTATTCCATAGTTGGGCCCTGGTCTTGTTCTGACCTATGATATTGAGCTTCTTGACTTTCTCCATAGATGTAGTCAGTTTGATTCCTGTGTATCCTATCTGCTCAAATACACATGCATAATCCCCATTTATGTTGTGAAAAATAGATATTACCAATGAATAGATGTTTGTTCCTTCAAAATTTTATCATGCAGTCTCCCGTGTCATTTCTATCACCAGGGACGTATTTTCCAACTACCGATCCTTCTTCTGTTTCCAACATTTGCATGCTAATCACCGTTAACTAGCACTGCATCTTTATGGAGGGTTTGACCAATTTCAGACTGTGGAAGTTGGTAAAATCTTCTATTTCTTCATCTTCGACATTAGTGGTTGTTACATAAATTTGCAAGTAGATTCAAATAATGTACAGATTGTGAACTACATAGTTCAGATTCTTTTTTCATTTTTTTATTCCAGCCATCTCTCTATGGACAGCAGAAGGCATGTGGACCTATCATCCCAAACATCCAATCTTTGCTCCCTGAATGTGAGGCAGAGTCAGTTGGGGTGGATTTTGTGTTCATCTCCTGAACTAATTGATGATTAGAGCCGGGACAAAGGTTAACCAAATTCTACCGTCAGAATTCTCCCTGAGGAGGAAGTGGTTTCTCTAGTGTACAGCTGCGTTTGATGGGGAAGTTGCAGTGTGGAATGGGTTCCCACATGATATGGTCAAGTTCAAGTTGTGTTTGGTAGTACTTAGGCTGTTGACCAATTTGCTCTAACTTTGGACTCTTGGCCTGTGCATGTTCACCCTGACCATTGCTTAACTGGTTCCTGTAGAAAGGGAGCAGGTAGATTCTGATTGGTTGCTTTTCCCCACTAAGCTTAGAGTCTTGTTAATAATAGCTCCATCGCCTCAAGAAACAAGCTCTCATTTCACCTTCAGTTTTGTAAGGTTTAGAGGAACTCTGATTGCCCAGTGGTTAGTACTTGGCTTCTAACAAGAAGATCAGCAGTTTGAACTTACTAGCCTCTCTATGGGAGAAGGATGTAGCAGTCTGCTTCCATAAAGATTTAAAGCCTTGGAAACCCTCTGAAGCAGTTCCGTTTGTACATTAGCGTTTCCATGAGTTAAAGTTAGCTTGATGGCAATGGCTTTGATTTGGTTTTGTTTGTAAGGATTAGTCGCTAATACTGGCCGTAGGGTTATCAGTACAGGCGAAAAGAAAGGGAGACATTTTGCAGAACTCTCTCCCTTTCTCTCTCATCCCCTCTCACCCTTTATTCATATCGACCTTTCACCTATTCCAGATTGTTCATTCTTGACTGAAAATCAGCCCAGAGTAGAGAGAAGGATCACTGAACAAACAGAAAGCTGCTGAGCTCACCTTCTGACTCTAGCACTTACTGGCCATGTGTTGGAGAGATCTCCAGGCTCCTTGGAGCCTCAAGTTTCTCTTCTGGGAAATGGGAATGAAACCTACCTCACTGTGATTGTGAAACTCAGACCAGTGCATCAGTATTATAACACAAGTTATTAATGTGTATAGGACCCAGTGAAT
This sequence comes from Heterohyrax brucei, assembly GCA_028571685.1. Classification (NCBI taxonomy): domain Eukaryota; kingdom Metazoa; phylum Chordata; class Mammalia; order Hyracoidea; family Procaviidae; genus Heterohyrax; species Heterohyrax brucei. Next base: position 166,644,824 of record CM053140.1, read on the forward strand.
ACTAGTTCCATCCCTCCCCTTCTCTTCTCCTCCCAAACTTTGGTCCCATATGGAGTTCCAAACCTGGTTGACTCTTTAACTGGTGAATTCATAAAACTCAACAAGTTAATTTACCCACCCAAAGTGTTACAGTGGTTAATGGCAGAACAAAGGTGAGATCCCTTTTATGCACAGGTGCAGTTCTCTGCCACCTCATCACATTGCTGAGGGCTAACAGTGGTTTGTGGAGCTGCTTGACTTGACAATTTAACTCCCCCAGAGACCTTTGTTGCCTCTCAGGTCTGTGTACTCATACTTCTCTCTCCTTTCCTGACCCCAGGTTTTAACCCCCAGCCACTTCCTTGTCACAGTCCCAGTGAAAGGCTTAGCTGGGTACCGGGAGGTCAAGGAACAGCGCTGGCGGTACTACACCCTGCAGGGGACCAAGCTCCAGGCTCCTGTCCGGAGCCCAGACGACCTGCAGCAGTGGCTGGAGGTCAAGCAGTTTGTCAAGAGCCTGTGGCAATGGCATGAGCCAGATGTGAACATTGAGGGTGACGTTGTGCCTGCCAAGGTCTTCCAGGTGTTCCAGAAGCTGGTGGAAAATGCAGTTAGAACCTGTCGCTTCTCAGGTGAGCTGATCCAGAACTGCTCCAAGAAAATTGCTGGCATTTCTCTTTTGTTCTTAAAAATCTTATGCAGAATAGACGATGCCTTATTGCTTGAAGCCCACATTTTAGACAGTAATTGATGTTCTCCTTACATTTGTATAATCCTCACACTTTCAATTAGCTGTTTTTCCTGCTTTGACATGCGAGAATGGAATTCACCTCCACAACTCACTCCCATGGACTTCACTAGGTTACAGGCTGTGGCATAGATACAACAGGCTGGGAGTTATACACTCTTCTTAGGAGGTTGTCTTAAAAATGTAAGCATGAGATCTGACAGTTAAGTTCACGAACTTAATTGTTCTAAGTGCTGCATGCTTCATTGCCAAATATCACTATGGTCACCTTTGAAGTGCTCCCTTGGGAAGCTACACACAGGTGCCAGCATGTCTGTGAGGGAGTTTTTAGCCAGTAAACAAATAACTGTAAACACTCTCCCTACTCACCTGATCTGACCCCCAGGGACTTTACCCAAAGAGAAAGGAAATACTGAAGGGCAGACACTTTGGTGACATTCAGGACACCACGGGTAATATGATGACACCTCTGATGGCCGTTGCAGAAAAAGAGTTCCAAAACTGCTTTGAAGGGTGGACTAGGCGCTGGTGTTGGTGTGTGGCTTCCCAAGGGGAGTACTTTGAAGGTGACTGTAGTGATACACAGCAATAAGGAATGCAACACTTTTTCTAGGATGAGTTCATGCACTTAATTGTCATACCTCGTGTACTGTTTTTGGAGAGTACATTTTTCACAAACTTTAGGTCTTTGGTATTATTAATATATGTTTAGTGTAGCACCCTCCTGACTGGCTGAAGTTTCCTGTGTGTTGAGACCACATTCCAAAACCACTGATATGTACTGAAACACAAAAGCCAGAAGCCAAAAGCCATAAAGAACCAAGTCCAGCAACCTCCCAACTTTAAGGTAGTGTGCAGTGTGGCCTGGGCATGCGTACTCTTCCTGTGTGAACAGAGTAAGAAAATGAATTGCAAACTGGAAAAAAATGCTAATTTTCTTTGTTATCAAAGACCTTATCAACGGATAAGAAAAAAGAGGAAGGGGCCTATAGATATAATGACAAAAATAAGAATCACAGAAAAAGAATATAAATAGCTAGAGAAATTTTTTTTTTTGTAAGTTTCCTCTAATATATTTTAAGTGCATTTTAAAACACTGAGCCGGGTGATAGAGCTGAAAAAGTGTGATCATGCTGGGTGCAGGGGGAGATGTGTAGAGTCAGGTATGTTCAGACATGGTTCTTGGAAGTGTAAATTAGTGCCTCCAAATTGGTCGATTTTTATTTTGATAATGTGTTTACTTGGTAGTCCAGCAACTCCATCGTGGAAATACAGTCCTTCAAATACACAAATAAGCATGAGGATATTCACCACAGTAGATTTTATATTTTCAGTTCACTAAGACCTAGGATATCAGTGCTTATGCATTCTGTTTCATTTTTGACAGCTTCCGCTGTTCACAGATTGAAACTTCATACATTCCACATTCATGTGGTTAATGGATGATTGCAGCTGTTTTCTTCTCATTTTGCATCATGCCAGGTCAGCAAATGAAGTTCTAGAAAGCTTAACTCCATCCATGTTATTACGGTCGACTGTACCTTGAGGAAGCAGCTCTTTCCCAGTCTTCAGCTGCCTTCCAACCTGAAGGGCTCATCCTCTGGCGCTGTATCTCACAGTGTACTGCTGCTATCCATAAGGTTTTCACTTGCTCATTTTTTCAGAAGTAGACTGCCAGTTCCTTCTTTCTAGTCTGCTTAGTCTAGAAGCTCTGCTGAAACTTGCTCTCCATGGGCAACCCTGCTGGTGTTTCAAATACCAATGACATAGCTTCCAATGTCACAGCAAAAAGCAAGCCACCATAATATGATAAACTGACAGATATGTGAAAAATTGAAGAGGAATGGCATTGCACTGATCGTTGCAAAATCTATCCTGAAATATAATGCTGTCAATGATGGAATAGTACCTATACACTTACAAGGAAGGCTCATTGTGTGACTATAATTGAAATTTCTCCACCAACCACTAATGCCAAAGATGAGGAAATTGAAGATTTTTACCAACTTCTACAGTCTGAAATTGATCGAATATGAAATCAAGATGCATGGGTAATTACTGATGATTCTTACAGTTGGAAGCAAAGAATGAGTAGTACTTGGAAAATATGGCCTTGGTGATAGAAATGATGCCAGAGATCACACGATAGAATTTTGCAGAACCAATGCTTTTTCACTGAAGATGCCTTTTTTTCCATCAGTATAAATGGTGACTACACACATGGCTGTTGCCAGATGGAATACACAGGAATCAAAGTGGCATCTGTGGAAAGAGATGACAAAAAATCTTAGTGTCATCAGTAAGAACAAGGCCAGAGGCTAACTGAAAGTGATAATCAATTGCTCATATGCAAGTTCAAGTTGAAGAGACAATTAGAACAAGTCTGTAAGTGCACAAGTATGACCTTGAGTATATTCTACCTGAATTTAGAATAGATTTTGTGCATTAAACATTAATGACTGAAGACCAGACAAGCTGTGGGATGACATCGAGGATGTCATATACAGAGAAAGCAAAAGGCCAATTAAAAAGACAGGCAGGAAAGAAAAGACCAAAATGAATATCAGAAGAGATTTTGAAAGTTGCTTTTGAACATAGAATAGCTAAAGCAAAAGGAAGAAATGATGAAGAACTAAACAGAAGATTTCAACAGGATGCTCGAGAAGACAAACTAAAATATTATAACAAAATGTGCAAAGACTGGGAGTTAGGAAACTAAAAAGGAAGAATACACTTGGCATTTCTTAAGCTAAAAGAGCTGAAGAGAACATTGCAATATTGAGTTGCAATATTGAAAGATTCTATGAGGAAAATCATAAATAGCTCAGGAAGCATCAAAAGATGAGAGGAATACAGTCACTGTACCAGTTCTTGATCATATGACATCCAGTCATTTCAGGAGGTAGCGTATGATCAAGAACTGATGGTGCTGAAGGAAGAAGTCCAAACTTCACTGAAGGTTTTGGAGAAAAACAAGCCTCCAGAAACAGACAGAATACAAACTGAAGTGTTTCAACAAATGGATGCAATGCTGGCAGTGCCCATTCATTGATGTCAAGAAATCAGGAAGATGGCTACCTGGTCAACCAACTGGAAGAGATCCAAGATCCGTATTTGTGCCCATTTCAAAGGAAGGTGATCCCACAAAATGCAGGAATTATCAAGCAATATCATTAATTTCACACAGAAGTAAAGTTTTGCTGAAGATCATTGAAAAGTGGTTGCATCCATATATCCACAGGGAAGTATAAAAAATTCAACCCAGATTCAGAAGAGGATGTGGTAGCAGGAATATTGCTGATATCAGACAGATCTTTGCTGAAAGCAGAGAACACCGGAAAGATGTTTGCCTGTGTCTCATTGACTATGCAAAGGCATTCAACTGTGTGGATCTTAACAAATGATCAATAACATTATGATAAATGGAAATTTCAGAACACTTAATTGTACTCCAGAGGAACCTGTACATAGACCAAGAGGCAGTCATTTGAATAGAACAAGGGGATACTGCATGGTTTAAAATTGGAAAAAGGGTATGTCACGGTTGTGTATTTTCACCATAGTTATTCAATCTGCATGCTGAGCAAATAATCTGAAAAGCTGAACTGCATGAAGAATGAACTCATTCAGAGTTGAAGGAAGACTCATTAGCAACCTGTGATATACAGATGGAACAAACTTGCTTGCTGAAAGGTAAGAGGACTTTAAGCACTTACCACTTAAAATCAGATACTACAGCTTTCAGTATGGATTACATCTCAACATAAAGAAAACAAAAGTCCTCAGAAATGGACCAATAAGCAACATCATGATAAGCAGAAATGATTGAAGTTGTCAATGATTTCATTTTACTTGGATCCACAAATCAATGGCCACAGAAGTGGCAGTCAAGAAATCAAACATTGCATTGGGCAAATCTGCTGGGAAAGACTTCCCTAAAGTGTTATTAAAAAAAAAGAAAAAAAGATGTCACTTCAAGGACTAATGTGTGCCCTACTGAAGCCAGTAGTGTCTTCAGTCACCACATTTGTTTGCAAAAGCTAGTTCATGAATAAATTAGGCTGAAGAATTGACGCCTTGGAACAAATCTGTCTTGGAAGTGGTATAGCCAGAATGCTCCTTAGAAGCAAGGATGATAAGACTGTCTCACATACTCTGGGCATGTGATCAGGAGCAACCAATCCCTGCAGAATGACATTATGTTTGGTAAAGTAGAAGGTCACAGAAAAGAAGGAAAACTCTCAGTAAGACAGACTGACAAAATGACTGCAGTAATGGGTTAACAATAAAAAAGCTTAATAATTGTGAGGATGGCGCAGAACCGGGCAGTGTTTACTTCTGTTGTACAACAGGTCACTATGAGTCAGAACCAACTTGATGGTACCCAAGTGTGGGAGGAAAAGGATGAGTTTATACATTTACTTGTCTGGACGGGATAGTTCTGAAAGATTCTGTGGTGGTATAATGCAAATCTAATGGCTTCTTATTACATACAGAGCACTTTCTGAACTACTTAATGTATTGCTCATATCAACGCTATAGAATAAAAATTACTTTGCTACCTGTTTTATAGATGAAACAACTGAGGCTTAGAGAGACTGAGAAACCGGCCAGAGGTTACACATGTAATAAGCAGAGAAAGTGGCAGAACCAGGTGTGGGCCGGGTGTGCTCACTCCTTGACTTGGTGACACTATTAATAGTGAAAGCTGAAATGAGATATTAAAACTAGGCCAGGCTGGTGAGGAGCTGTCAGGAAATAATGCTCAAGTGCCAGACGTGTCATTGTCCTTGTCTGCCCGGCTCTGACAAGAGGCAGAGGCTCACCTTTATGGCACCCTGGCCAAGGAGAGAACTGTTGTCCTTTTGAACATCAAATTACAATTAATAATCTTCCATTTTCTTTTCTGAGGATGGAAAAGCAAAAGGGTATCAGTGCAAGACAGTCATCTTTCTCTGTAATGGAAACAAAAAACAGCTGTCCATCTTTTGAAAGACCCCAAACCTGCCCATTGCCTTTGAGTCGATTCTGACTCATAGTGATCTAGGGGACAGAAGGGAGCTGCTCCAAAGCATTGCCAAGGATGAAATCTTTACAGAAGCAGAATGCTACTTCTTTCCCCTGTGGAGCAGCCAGCAGGTTCCAACCACCAACCTTGCCCTCAGCAGCCAAGCATTCGAACCACTTCACTGCCAGAGCCTCTGTATCTTTTGACATAAAGGGGAGCAAGTTAGAAATGCGAAAATGCTAGTACATAAACTAGCAAACATTATCACATGCGTTGACTTTCTCTCCTCCTCTCTTTCCCTGGCTGAGAAACCAGGTAGTGAGGGACTCCTTCCCTGCACTTGATCCTTTAAGACAGTGGCTGTGTTTGGGCTTTGAAGTATTTTAGGATTCAAGGGCTTGTGGTGATAAAGACACCTGAGGGTAGGCTGGCTTACTGAGTAGTGGAAACAAACCCCGTCTAAGAGACTTTGACTCAGATAAAAGGCAAATGGAGCTGAACACCATCAAGGATATGAAGAAGTCAGGGAATTTCACACCAAACCCATTCCTGTCAAATCGATTCTGATTCATAGAGACCCTATAGGAATAGAACTGCCCCATAGGGTTTCCAAGCTGTGCCTGGTGGATTTGAACTGCTGACTTTTGGTTAACAGTCATAGCTCTTCGGCTAACAGTCTACACCACCAGGATTTCCTAGGAGACTTAGGCTGTGCCTAATAAATGTCAGAACATCTGAACAAAGAGAGGAAAAGAAGTATAGCAAAGCCATATGCTTGTCTTACTCTGTCTCACTCTGAAAACTGGCATCTAGGTATTTGGGTGAAATGAAATAAGATACACAGGAATGGTTACACTTTATACTGTGAATACTATAAAAACCTGCTTCTTTTTTATTTTGTAGATCTTTCAGTTTAGCCCTCTGAAAAGAATCTCTCACTGAAAAGAAAGGGTACTATAGAAGTCTTCGGGAGCAAGGGGAGAAAGAGAAAGCCCACCAACAAAGATTTTTTAGCAATGCTTCCAGCAGGATCTACCTGGCCAGTTGGTTTTCACACACATCCCCTGACCTCTGGACATGCTGCTTGCATTATGAAAGCTGACACACCAGCAGTTGCAGGGAGCTGGTCAGGGCAACTGCTCACAAATCCCTTCTTTGAATGCTTGCATTGTGCAAAGCTGCCTCTTCTCATGTGTGTTTGGTTATTTCCCATCAGGTAAAGTCAGCATGTTAGAGAGTTCCCGCTCTGTGGTTTGGGTTGCCGTGGAAACATCTGTAGGTCACGTGGAACTAGAACTGGTCCCCGCAGTGGAAATCCCTACAGCCTGGTCTGTGAAAGCCCGGTGGCCCCGATGTCTGAAGCGCTGGCCTTCTCGGGAAAGAGTGGAGTGCATCAAGGTACCGGCAGGCAGGCCCCCGCTCACCGGGGCAGCGATGCTCACCGGGTAACCAATCACAGTACTACTGATTGCCAAGCAGCAGCTGGAGGAAAGCTGAATTTACCCACAGGTTTCAATAGATCGCTAGTTCTCACAGTGTGGTTCCCAGACAGCAGCGGCAACATCAGCATCACCTGGGAATTTAATAGAAATATACATTCTTGGACCACACTCTGAAAAAGACTCAGTGGGGAAGACCCATCAGTCTGTATTTTAATTAGCTCCCCAGCTGTTTGGATGCACACACCAGTTAAGGAACCAGAGCAGAAGAGAACGTGGAATACAGGCTTCTCTGGTTAACTTTCCCTGTTAAAGATAGCTTGTGTTTTCCCTGTGGCATGCCTGGGTGGCACAAAAAAATTAAGTATTTGGCTGCTAACCCAAAGTCTGGATGTTTGCGTCCACCCGCAGTTGCCTTGGAAGACCCAGCAATCCACTTCCAAAACCCAGCCACTGACCTTGTGGAGCGCAGTTGTCCTCTGACACACACAGGGCCATTATGAGTCAGAACTGACTCTGTAGAAACTGGTTTTTCCCCTTTTTGTCTTGTTGGGGATGCACTGCTCACCAGTAATGGAACCCCCAGACCACTGGACTGCTCCAGGGACAGCTTTTCCCCTTCAGGACATCGTCCCTCTCATTTTCCCGTCTTTCCCCCTCTTCCTGTAGTCCCTTGGGTTTGACCTGTTGGCCCGCTCGAGTTATCACTGGCAGCTGAGCTTCTGCCGGGCCGAACAAGCGATGCTGGAGCTGCTGGATGAGGACGGGGGCTGTCGCCGGAAGTGCTTCCAGGTCTTGCGGCAGATGAAGGAGGACGTCTGGTGTCCAGGGAAGAGGCCGGTTCTCACATCTCACCATCTGCAGGTGCGACGGCCCAACATGTTGACGAGGGCACCGGAGCGGCTTGCTCAGGTGTCCCCTGGGCATCCGTTGTAGGGCCTGGCCAAAGCCACTGAGGGGGCGGGGCGGGGGGTGTGAGTGCGTGAAGGGTGAGTTCAGGGTGGGGCTCTGCAGTTCACAGTCAGCATCCTGCCTGCTATTACTTCTTAACGGCAACATATAGAAACCCTGGTGACCTAGTAGTTAAGTGCTGTGGCTGCTAATCAAAAGTTTGAATCTACCAGGTGCTTCTTGGGAACTCTGTGGGGCAGTTCTGCTCTGTCCTATAGGGTCGCTATGAGTCAGAATTGACTTCTTGGCAACCCATTTATTGGGGGGATGGAGGATGGAAATGCACAAAAACAGGCTGCGTTGTGTCCATAACACCCCTTAGCCAGGGTAGCAAATATTCTGTTCCCCTCCTTTCCCTTCCTCCATCGGACTCTTTCCTTTTTCTTTTTTCCTTCTCCTCTTCCCCTCCTGCTCTTCCTCCTTCTCCCCCTCTGTCCTTCTCCTCCCCGTTCTTCCTCTTACCCGACCTCCTCCACCTCCTCCTTCCTTCCCTCTCTCCTTCTCCTTCTACCTCCTCTTCCCCTTTCCTCCCCTCTCCCACCCTTCATTTCTTTCATTCAGCAAACTAACGTGGACGAGATTTGTGGTGGAAGACCTCAAGTTCAGTTTGGACATGTTGAGACTGAAGCAACTTTTAGAAATCCAGGAGATATTAGGTGAACAGGTCAGAGGAGCAATCTGGGCTGCAGAAAAAATAAAACTGCAGGTCATCTGCATTTAGGGGTAATTAAATTTACTGATGTAGATGAGAGTATCCAGGGAATAGACACAGTAAGACAAGAGGGCCTCAGACTGAGTCTCCAGAATACTAACATTTAGAGGTAGATAAATGAGGACGGAGCCCTGGTGGCGCAGTTAAGAGCTCAGCTGCTAACCCAAAGGTAGGCAGTTTGACTCCAGTTGTCACTCTCAACAAACCCTATGGGGCGGTTCTACTCTGTCCTGTAGGAATGCTATTAGTCATAATCGACTTGACGGCGGCAGATTTGATTTTTTGGAAAGGAAGATGAGTTTGCCAAAGGGTAGCTATAATATTGGGAGAAAACCAAGACAGTCTGATGGCTTGGAAGCCAGATGAAGAATTATTCAAGTGGAATGATATGGACCAGGAAATCAGATTTCTGCTGACAGGTAACTAGGTAAAAACTAAAAAAGGCTTTTGGGGTCTTTCAACATGGAGATCATTGGACCTTAATGAGAGTAGCTTTTGAGGATTAATGGCAGAAGAATCCACACTGCAGTGGACTGAAGCAAGGAATAACAGAAATGACAAACCGGATGACTCTTGATAGAAGTCTAGACTTGCAGAGAGGTAAGAGTTAGGAGGAGGCATTGATCTCTCACTCTCTATTCGCTTTCCTTACTTAGTATCCCAAGAAATTGCCTCGAGGCATGAAACAGTCTTATACATTGAGTCCTGCCCCACCAATGCAGCTGCTACCCATCCTCTCTCATTAATATCATAGAAGCAAAATGTACAACATACAGGAAAATCACACAGCACAGCCAAACTGCAGCACACGGTTTGGGGGGAACATGATTTAATCTATGGTAGAGGTCATGAATTCACAACAGCAGAACCCATTTACCTGGGGGACTCCTTCCTCCCTTCTTCCCTAGTATAAGCTCACTAATTCTCCTGGAAAGATTCTCTTCAGTGGTCCCGACCAGTGTCTGACACCCAGTTTCTTCCTTCCACAGACAGTGCTCTTTTGGACCTGTGAAAAGTATCCGCATTCCAAGGACTGGCAGGTTTTCAGCAAATCATTCCTACGCCTGGTACAGAAACTGCACAAGTGTGTGAGCGAGCACTTCCTGAGACACTATTTTGTGCAGAAAAGCAACCTCTTTCGGTATGCCAGCTCGATGGAGCTGGATGCCGTGGCAGAGAAACTGGCTGCCTTCCTGAAGGACCCCCAGATCAGCCTGCCCTGAGGGTCGTCTCTCACAGGAGGCTCTTGGACACTGCATGTACGTTTTCTGTGGATTGTTCATCAGTCCAGTGCCCAGATCCTGCCCAGGAGAAAGGCAAACTACAACAGAGGAAATTATATTGAGCCTGTCGCGCTTTCAAGGGGAAAACTGTCTCACAACATCTGATTTAGGCCTACCTAGAGCCCGTCAAGCATTTCAGCTGCTGCTACCTCCCTTGGGGACAGCTGTCACCAAGCTTCCCCGAGCCATAGATTCTGAACTGATGACAGTTCTCAGTTTATTTTCTGTTGCCCGGGTTCTGATGATCTGGCAGGGTAGATGGGGACAAGAACCTCTGAAGGGCTAGGCATTAGCCTGCTGCCCAGGGTTGGTTCTCGAGCTCACTCATCGTGGGCTTGTTATTTTTCCATTTGTAAAATGGGACTATGAATATGCCTCCATGCATATTCTTTTCAGGGCTCTGAGCCTATGTTACCTCACTTGAGTCAGTGCCTGGGTTTGCATTCTGGAGTCCCTGCGTGGCACAGTTAGTGAGCTGGGCTGCTAGAGTTTGAGGCAACCCAGAGATGCCTCAGAAGAAAGGTATAGCAAGCTGCTTCCATAAAATCAGCCATGGAAAACCCTATGGTGCACAGTTGTACTGTGACACACATGGGGTCACCCTGAGTGGGAGTGGAATCCGCAGTAACTGGTTGGTTGGTTTGTATCCTGGATCAATACCTGTACACCTGATTAAATGATAATTCCTGTTGAGTTAGCATGCCTACTGTCTTAGTTTCTAGGGCTGTTACAAGAAAATACCACAAATTGGATGGCTTTAAGGAATAGAAATTCATTTTGTCACAGTACTGGGGGCTACAAGTCCAAATTCAGGGTATCAGCAGAGCTATGTGCTCTTTTAATCTCTGTCTCTCTCTCTCTCTGTCACTCTCTGTGACTCCAGGGAAGGTCCTTCCTTGTGTCAGCTTTTGGTCATTTCTTGGTGTTCGCTGGCACAGAAATCTTATTGTGGTATCTTCTCCAAAGTGTAACTGTAGACACCACTCCTGTATGACCATGTTTAACTTTGCCAGTAATATCTGCAAAAAAAAGAAAGAAAAGAAAAACCCAAACAAAGCCACGTTCACAGGGACAGAGGTTAAGACTTCAACATCTCTTTTGGAGAGAACACGGTTGGATCCATCAGACCTGTGTTCCACTTGCTGCCCTCATGCTTTCCCGACTAGCGGTCCGTGGCTGGTTCTGCATCTCTGGGGTTCTCAAAGTGGAGAAACAGGGAGATAGTGATTTAGGTGGCTAATATAAGTCCCAGATGAAAGGTTGTTCTGTCTGGTAGCCTGATCCAAGCCACTGCCCCCTCTACTCCCTGTGCCATCGAACAAGGCTGGCGCTTCCTTCTAATTATGGAAGGAGCTCTAGGCTGGGAAGTGCATGAAATGACTTTGGTGTCACTCATCACTCTTTGAATGCGTTCCTTTGCTCACCTCACTCACTCACTCACTCATTGATAAATATGTTTATTAGGCACTGAGAATACAGCCATGGCAAGATGGCCAAAGATTTACCATGATGAGGATGATGCCTAATGATGGAGACAGGAAATGACATGTAACTGTAACAACACAGTTATTACAGAGTCCTGGCCAATGTGTCCAAAATGCAGCCCCATCCTTCTGTCGTGGGAGGCTTGCGTGTTCCTGTGTTACTGAATGGGTTTCAGGTGGAGCTTGCATACTAAGACAGACTACAAAGAAAGGCTTGGCTGTCTGCTTCTGAAAACCAGCCCGTGACAACTGTCTGAATCAATGGTCTAATCCAAAGCTGGTCACAGGAATAGTGCAGAATCAGGCAGCATTTTATTCAGTGCGGCATGGGGTTGGGCCTGGCTCCACGGCCGCCAACAGCAATAAGTGCTGTAGGGGGAAGAAACTGAGTGTTGTGCCTCCTGAAATAAAACAAGAAGGTACCATGTAAGCTGTGATTTGAAGGATCCTTAAGGGATTAAAATGCCAATAGCTTGAAGGCAAGAAGCTAACAACAGGTTTAGAATGCTTGGCGTGAGTCACCACCTCACACCAGCCTTATAAAGCTGATAAGGAATCTGTTTTATTCGGAAACCAATGGTTTGACATTTAGCCTCTCCCAAACTAGAGGGGATCCCTCATGGTGCAGTGGTTAGGAGCTTGGCTGCCACCCAAAACATCAACAGTTCAGACCAAGGGGCCACTCTTTGGAAACCCTATGAGGCAGGTCTACTTTGTGCTCTGGGGTCAAATCAACTCAATGGCAGTGGGTAAAGCAGAGGAGTATCATGATTTGGTTTGCATTTTAGATGATAATTATGACCAGTGCCTGAAGGGGACTTGGGGTTCACTCAAGAGTCAGGGATACTGAAGGTCCCAGAACCCAGCTATTTTGGATTTCACTGAGACACCTCAAAGCCACACATCCTACCCAGCATGGGTGACTGGGAGTTCTTAAAAGTTCTCAGTGAAAGCAATGCTTTCTTTCTAGAATTTATTTATGCTTTTTAACTCAAGAGATTCTATTATAATTGAGCATATTTTCCGAAATATATAACAAAGTAAAAATTCTGAAAGCATGAACTACTGACTTGTTTAATCAAGAAATTACATTTGAAAATAAAACTATTCTTGCAAAAGCACTGTAACCAGATTGTGGGGTCCTTTTGTTATCAAAAAGGAAACCATTATTTTAAAATATTAAAGGGAAAAAATTCCTTTAATTATACAGTAAGCACACAATTTTTTAAAACACAATGATGGACAAACTGATGTTTTGTTAAGGCATCAAAACTTGCATTTTAATCTTCTATTCTTGGTTCTTGGGAAACATTTTTGAGAAGGTGTTGGATGAAACAAGTTTATTCAAAGGATAAAAATGACTAAGCCAGCCAGCCAAGTGCCGTGGAGTCGGATCCGACTCATGGCGACCCTAAAGCAAGTTTTAAAAAAGCTTTATCATCCCTGAATGGCAAAAAGTGAAAGTTCTCTACACTGTTTATTCAAAACATTCGTCTGTGTGGGAGTGAGGTGGGATCAACACACTTTGACCATCTGAGCCCAGTAAGTTCTCCCACCTCTTTCCAGGAGATCTGTGGGTTTTAAGAAGTAGTAGAGCTGTTTATGTGGGGGCAGTGGTGGCTCAGAGGCAGAATTCTTACCTTCCATGCAAGGGCTTGGAGTTCAGTTCCCTGTCAATGCCTTGTGATGCTGAAGAGTTTTCAGTGGATTTTCCTAAGACAGATGAGGAAGAAAGGCTTGTAAGTTTACTTGTAAAAATCAACCAGTGAAAATCTCATGGATCATAACAGTCTGATCTGCAACTGATCATGGGGATGGTGCCAAAGAGGACAGCGTTTTGTTCCTTACACCTTGGGTCTGTCTCCAGGAGTGTGGGTGGACTTTTCAGTAGTTAACAGAGCTGTTTGCAGATTTCTGTGTTCCCACTGCTTGCCAGCAGGGGGCAGTGGAGAACTGCATATGAAAACAGCTAGCTCCTGCTCCAACTCGTTCCCAGAGCCCAGCAGGGGTCACCCCTCACACCCCATAAGGGACGCCTTAAAAAAAAAAAAAAAAAAAACCCACTGCAGAAGAGTCAGTTCTGACTCACAGCAACCCTATATAGCTTCTTCAAAACAGGAAGCAGCTAGAGAGGATTTCATTTGATGTTAAACCGCTGACTTTTTTGCTGCTTTGGCCCCAAATTAGTTTTTCTGCTAAAATCTTAGATTTTAAAAGGAGTCTATGAGAACAGTCTATCTTGAGGCCTGTGAAGCATTCAGCTCCATTCTATTTCCTGGGACAGATTATTCAGCTCTGAGAAGTCTGACTGTGGTCAGCTTTTTCTTTCATTCTCTTACAGAGTTTCCCTCCACGTCTGCTCTTCTAGGCACAGGACTATGTGTCACACCAGCTCCTGAGCATGTAGGCTATGCAGTTGACCTTCTGACATTTGAGTTCCAGCTGTCAGGCTGTCTAACTACAAGTTGTTTAACCTTGCTACATTTCTATTTCCTTATCTTGAAAATGGGCAACCTGAGAGAATATATATCACATAGCTTTGAGGAGAGAGAGACATGAAATTATGGGCTGAAAGCTCTTCCTTTAGAACCTAGCATGAGCATCTCAGTTAACCTAGTGCTGCTGTAACACAAACACTACAAGTCTGTGGCTTTAAAAAACAGAAATTTATTTCCTCACAGTTCTAGAGGCTAAAAGTTCAAATCAGGGTCTTGGCCATGTTAATTTCTTCCTTGTTAGTAGCTCTGGACACTCTTTGGTCCTTGACTTGTAGCCATCCTCACATGGTGTCCGTCTTCCTCTGTGTGCATTTGTGGGTGTGTGTGTGTGTGTGTTCTGCTCTTTTTGTAACTTGGAAGTGATAAGATTTACAGCCCACCCTACTTAGGCACAGCCTACTTACCATAACAAAGAAACTCGATTTGACAGCTGGATTATATTTATACTTACATTGTAGTCAGGAGCCATCAAGTTGGTTGTAACTCATAGCAACCCAATGCATAACAGAATCAAATACTGCTTGGTCCTGCACCATCCTCACGATTGTTATCCTTGAGCCCATCGTTGCAGCCACCGTGTCCAACGACCCCACTGAGGGTCTTCCTCTTTCTCAATGAACATCTAGTTTGCTAAGCATGATATCATTCTCCAGGGACTGATCCTTCCGGGTAACATAGCCAAAGTATGTGAGACAAAGTCTTGCCATCCTTGGTTTGAATAAGCATTCCGATTGTACTTCATCCAAAACAGATTTTTTTCTTCTTCTGAAAATCCATGGTATGTTCAGTATTCTTCACCAGCACCATAACTCAAAGGTACCGCTTCTTCTGTGGTCTTTCTTACTGTGGTCTTTCTTATTCGTTGTCCAACTTTCACATGCATGTGAGGCAATGGAAAACGCTACAGCTTGGATCAGGTGAACCTTAGTCCTTGAAGTGACATCTTTACTTTTTAGCGCTTCAAAGAAATCTTTTGCCGTAGATTTGCCTGATGTGATACATTGTTTGATGTCTTAACTGCTGCTTCCGTGAGCATCAATTATGTGAAATCCTTGCCAATATCAACATTTTCTCCATTTGCCCTGATGTTGCTTATTGGTTACCTGTGACAATTTTTGTTTCCTATATATGGAGGTATAATCTACATCCATAACTTGTGATATCCACACAGTCAAATGTCTTTGCATAGTCAACAAAACACAGCTAAGTATTTTTCTACTATTCACTGCTTTCAGCCAAGATACATATGACATCCAAAATGCTACCCCTCATTTCTTGTCTTCCAAATCTGGTTGGAGCTTCTGGTGGTTCCCTGTTGATGTGATGCTGCAACCACTTTTGAATGATCTTCGGCAACATTTTACTTGCATCTGATATTAACAATATTGTTCATTAATTTCTGCCTTCTATTGGATCACCTTCTTTAGAATGGGCACAAATATGGATCTCTTCCAGCCATTTGGCCCAGTAGCTGTCTTCCAGTTTTCTTAACATAGATGAGTGAGAACTTCCAGTGCTGTATCTGTCAATTCCTGGAACTTTGTTTTTTAGCAATGCCTTCAGTTCAGCTTGGACTTCTTCAGTATCATTGATTTTTGATTATATCTCTTGAAATGGTAGAACATTGGCTAGTTCTTTTTAGTACAGTGACTCTGAGTATTCTTTCCATCTTCCTTTGGTGCTTCCTCTGCCACCTAAAATTTCCCCCATAGAATACTTCGATATAGCCACTCAAGACTTGAATTTTCTCCTCAATTCTTTGAGCTTGAGGAATGTCAAGTGTGGTCTCCTTTTAGTCTTCTAACTCTAGATCTTTGTACAATTCATTATAATACCTGACTTTGTCTTTTTGAGCTGCCTTTTGAAATCTTCTGTTCAGCTCTTTTACTTCATCATTTTTTCCATTCACTTTAGCTACTCTTTGTTCAAGAACAACTTTCAGAGTCTCTTCTGACATCCTTTTGGGTATTTTCTTTCTCTTCTGTCCTTTTAATAAGGTTTAGCTTTCTCTATGTATAATGTTCTTGATGTTATTCTACAACTCATCTGGTCTTTAGTCATTGGTGTTTAATGAGTGAAATCTATTCTTGATATGATATTTAAACTCAGGTGAAATACACTCAAGTTCAAACTTACACTTACATGGACTTATTCTAATTTTACTCAGCTTCAACTTAAACTTGTATATGAGCAATTGATGGTCAGTTCTACAGTCTGCCCCTGGCCTTGTTGCAACTGATGATATTGAGCTTTTCTATAGTCTTTTTCCACAGACATAGTCAGTTTGATTCCTATATATTTATACATATAGGGGCTCCAATTTCAATATGTATTTTTGAGAAACACTTTTCAATCCATAACACGTGGAGTAACTGTTGAATAAGTATTTAGCACTTTAGATGCCACCCCCCTTTCAGCCATACACCTCAGCCCCTCTCAGTAACCTCCCCACCCCATGTATAGAATCTTGCCAGGGAAAACAGAAACCATTATGTGGAAAACATGCACAAAATTCTACCACTAATTCTTTAACTTAATCTTTTCCTCTGAAAGTCCAGTTCCTTCGATGGTAATGGATCTAACCCCTCCCATGTCACTGGGGACATCTTTCCACTGAATATTGTCACCTATGGCCTGGTGTCTCTTCTCCCCACTGTCCAGCATCCTAAGTCATTTGTACATATTGTCTCCACTTGCACATCTTCCTTTTAAATACTGTTTTGTTTTCTTGAATTGTGAAAACCACCGTACATACAAGAGCCTAAGCTGTTTAAAGAACAATAATAAAATGAATATATATAATAAAATGAATATACTCACAACCTAGGTGAAAAAATAACATATTGCCAGTTCTTTGGAATTTCCCTAGGTATCTTTCCTTACAAGATAATTATGATCCCAAATCTCATGTCAATCGTTCTGTTGCTTTGCTGTATAATTTTAACACTTGCCATAGAAAAAAGAGAGGACTCTCAATGAAATAGATGAGATAGTGGCTGCAATAATGGGCTCAAACATAGCAGTGATGGTGAGGACCGTGCAGGACCAGTCAGAGTTTTGTCCTGTTGTCCTGGGGTCGCTAGGGGTCATAATCAACACATCAGCACCGAACAACAACAACCATATTTCATTGAACCTAAGCCCATAATAGCTTCAAGATGTATCATTATTTCACACAAATCAAGAAAGAAAAGGTGCTGTCAAAAGTGACTGTAAAACACCACTGATTATAAGATGTATCCTGAATTTAGATTAAAATTTGAAAAAAAAAAAAAAAAGATGTGTCTTAGAATCAGTGAAATATGGCCGGCATGCCTTTTCAGTTTTCCCAGTTTGGGAGCTATATATAAACAGAATCATACCCTATGAAGTTGTCTGTGATTTGTTTCTGATGCCCACAGCATGCTTTTGAAATTCTCCCATGTAGATGAATGTGACATTATACCTTTATACCGTTATACCCTTATACCACTCTATAATATTCCAGTGTAGGAATATGCCATATTTTATTTGTATTACTGTTACTGGACACTTGAGTTTGCTTTTAGTTTTTGTGAATTTGAACTATGGTTTCATGCACATTCTTCACATATGTCTTCTGATACATTCAAGTGTGCCAGAATCTCTTCAGGGTACACATATAAAGTAAAACTTCAGGTTTATAGGACATATGCATGTTCAAATTTGGGAAATAATGTCAATTTTTCTCCCCAAAGTTGTTGTAGTCATCTAAATTCTCTATTTTAACATAGTTGAATGTTCAGTGACTGTCTCCAATATGATGAGTGTATTTTAAATATTGTTTAAGAAACCATTCTCTATCTTGGGGTTTTAGGGTCAATGAAATACGGTTATTGTTGGCAGTAGTGCTAGCAAGTTGGTCCCAACTCACAGTGACTCCTTGTACAACAGAGCAAAACCCTGCCTGGTGTTGCAGCACCCTCACAATCACTATTATGTTTGAAAGTGAAAGGTAATCTCCTATATTAGTCTCAATTTTTTTATATCTTTTATTTTTTGTGACTAAGTGAAAGTGTACAATTCAAACTAATTTTGCATCCCCACCTCTCTGCAGGTCCTTCTGCTGTCTTTGCCCAGTGACAGCACACTCCTCCTTTTTGTACTATACTTGTCCTATCATCTTAATAACCTCCTGTCCCCTCTTCTCTACCCTCTTCCCTCCCATCTAGAAAGAGATCAGAGGACAACATCCTGTAAATGCATAGTACTATAAAGGACACACACCGTATGTCACATTGTGCCCTGAAATCCAGTCCATTTTTGTCTGAAGAGTTGACCTCAATAGTGTTTTCTGGTCAGGGGCAGCAGCAAGTCTAGGGGCCATGCTCCCAGGATATCCCTCAGGCTATTGGACCATCAACTGTGGTCTTATAAGAGTTTTGTGCTGCAGGGCTCTTTCTCATGTTGCCACAGGAGCTCAACATTGTGTGCGCCCTCACAGCTGTCTTTGATGGTGGCTGGGCACCATCTGGTTTTTCTGGTCACATGTTGATTCAGTCTCCCATTCACATGGGTCATTCTGTCTCCTGAGCTTTTTTCCTCATGTTTTTGTTGTTCTTGGTGATCATCTGTTCCGGATGAGTTGGGACCATTTGGTGTACCTCAGATGGCAGCTTGCTAGCTTTTAAGACCCCAGACACCACTCACCACCATAGGAGTATTTTGTACCTTTCTGTTCCCTGTGAGAGTTGACGTAATATTAGAATACTCTTTTGGCTTGACAGTTTGATAGAGCTTACTAAAGAAATCATTTGGATTTGGTGTTTCCATTGAAAATTTAAAATTATTCATTAATTTTATTTTAGGGATGAAGAATTTTCAGTTACTTTATTTCTTGTTGAGTGAGTGTTGTTAATTTGTATTTCACTAGGAAGTTTTCCATTTTATGCAAGTTTTCAAATTGGCAAGCATGAAGTTGTTCATAATGTGCATTTAAATTCTAATGCATCTGTATCGATGTTGATGCATCTGTTAGAGACATCAATTTGATGAGTCTTTTCAGGTAATTAATTGTTGGTTTTGCTGATCTCATCTGCTGTGTATTTGTTTTCTGTTACATTAATTTCTCAAATTTTTTTTATTATGATTGAGTGAAAATGTGCGTTCCCATATAAATTCACATGCCCATCTATGTGCAGCTCCCACTGCTCTCCCTGCCCGGTGACAGCATACTCTTCCTCTCTGCTCCGTACATCTCTTGTCCTCCCAACAACCTCCTATTCCCTCCTCTCCACCCACTCCCCTTCCTCCTGTAAGAGGTCAGCAGGGCGACATCCTAATAGATACATAGAACCATAAAGTGTACACAAGATGTGGTTACTCTGTGTCACCAAGTCCAATCCATTCCTGTCCAGGAGTTTGCCTCCGTTATGATTTATGGACAGGGTCAGCATCAGGGCAGGGGTCCATGCTCCCAGGGGAACCCAGAGGCCCCTGGACCATCAATTGCAGTCTTTTAGTGGAGATCTCAGGGTGCACCCATTTTTATTCATGTGTTGCCAGTGAAACTCAACTTTGTGAGCTCTATTATGGCTATCACTGGTGGTGGCCGGGCACCATCTAGTTCTTCCAGTCACAAGTCAATGTAGACATCCACTGACTTGGATCTGTCTGTCTTATGGGTTCTCTTTTCCCCATGTCGTTTTGGTCCTTAGTGATCATCTGTTCCTGTTGAATTGGGACCATTTACTGTACCCTCAGATGGCAGCTTGGCAGCTTTAAGACCCCAGACGCCACTCACCAATGTGGGATGCAGAAGACTCTTTTAACAAAATGCTAGTTATGCCAGCTGGCCTCAATTCACCCTCAGAGCATAGCCTCCAGCCCCCCATCCCAGCTACTCTGTCCTTGCAACACTGGGTTAATATGGAAGGAGTAACTATGTTATCTTGAAGTCCAGTTAATGTTGATCTTCTTTCTAATGTGTGCTGTTACATATTTCACCCAACCAAATTTCTCTATGCTATCTAATCTAAACCTTCCCCCCCTCGCCCTCTCTCCCTCCCTCCCCACCCTTGTAGCCATCAGAGTCTTTTCTTCTATGCATGAGTCTGTTTTTAAGTTCTTATTGTAGGGGTCTCATACAATATTTGTCCTTTTGTCACTGACCACTTTCACTCAGCATAATGTCCTCGAATTGAAACCAGGTTATGAGATATTTCCTAAAATCACCATTGTTCTTTATCATTGAAGAAGAAAGTGTAGTTGTCAGCTGATGGATAGAAAGTTCTGTATATGTCGATGAAGTCTAGTTGATTAATTGTGGCAATAAGGTCTTCTGTGTCTTTATTGAGCTTTTTCCTAGATGACCTGTCCAATATTGAGAGTGGAGTGTTGAAGTCTCCCACTATTATTGTGGAGTCATCTATCTCATTTTTGAGTGTAGTGTGTTTCTTCAATGTATTTAGGTGCTCTAATATTAGGCGCATAAATATTTAATGTTGTCCTGCTTGTGTATTGAAACTTTCAGCAATAAATAGTGTCCATCCTTGCCCACGATGGTAGATTTTACATTAAAATCTTTTTTATCTGAGATTAGAATTGCCACCCCTTCTCTTCTTTGTTCATTGTTAGCTTGATATATATTCTCCCATCCTTTAATTTTCATTTTGTTCGTATCTTTAAGTCTGAGGTGAGTTTCTTGTTGGCAACATATGGATGGGTGGTGTCTTTTGGTCTAAAATGTCACTCTGTGTCTCTTTACTGGGGCATACAGTCCATTCACATTCAATGTAATTATTGATAGGTATGTGTTTAGTGCTGTCATTGTGATATGTTTATTTTTGTGTTGATGTTTTCTCTGTTGTTCTTATTAATCTATTCTGCGATCTGCTTTGTGAGTTGATTTTTCACCTTTTTCAGGGTTGGTTTTTGAGGTTGTTGACACTCCTGTATTACTTTTCTTGATTTGCATCTTCATTGTGCTTTATGGCTGCCCTTGTGATCCCCCTTAATAAGTTATGTGTAAACACAATTTTAATTACTACCAGTCTTATTAACTTCCTCTCCATCTGGAAGGACTACAAAGATGGTAGTACATCCCTCTTTTTAATATGATGACATCATAGTTTTCATGATATGATCACTGGATCATTTATTTCACTATTATAGCTTTGATTGAGTTTGGGGCCTTCCATAACTGAATAGGTTTCTGGGTGATGTGTCCTGTATTTGCTTCTAAAATAGAAAGTTAGTGGTTTTGTTCTTCTAAGCCAAGAAATTCTTTAAGTATTTCTTGTAGCTTTGGTTTGGTTTTTACAAAGTCTCTGAGTTTCCGTTTATCTGCGTATGTCTTAATTTCATTTTCATATTTGAAAGATAGTTTTGCAGAATATATAATTCTTGGTTGGAAGTTCTTCTCCTTCAAGGCTTTGAATGTATCATGCCACTGTCTCCATGCCAGCATTGTTTCTGCTGAGAAATCCGATGAAAGCCTACAGAGTTTCCCTCTGAATGTTAGCTTTGCTTTGAGTCTTGCTGCCTTTAAGAGTTTCTGCTTATGTTTCATTTTGTTAAATCTTGATTATAATAGGTCTTGGAGTCTTTCTATTGAGATCTATATTGAGTGGCTTTCAACATGTATCTTTGATAACTATATTCTCTTTCATAATTTCTAGGAAGCATTCTGTCAGCAGTTTAGTCGCAATACTCTGTGTTCTCAGGTGTCTCACCCTGTTCAGGAACTCCATTTAATCATAGATTGTTCCTCTTAATAGAGTCTCACATGCTTCTTAATGATTCTTCATTTTTCTTGTTTCTTTTTTCTAATTTCTCCTCGTAGATGCTGGAGTCAGTAGCTCTTTCTTCCAAGTCAGAAAGCCTATTTTCCACTTTTTCCATTCTGTTTTCTTGGCTTTGAATTGAAGTTTCTATCTCTTTGATTTTGTCCTTGATCTGTTGGGTTTCAGAGTACTGGTGTTCCATCACATTGAACAGCTTGCTTAATTTTTCACGTTGCTCTGCTGCATTTTGTATAAAGTCTAGGAGGGCTCTCTATATAATCCTTTTGTATTCACCTTCTGATAGTTTCAGAAAGGTTTCTACATCTGGGAAGTTCTTTGGTTCATTCTTCCAGGGGCCTTCTGCAAGCATGGGTCATTTCTTCGTTACACTTTTATCAAGAGTTTTTTGCTTTGGTGGCATCATGTGAGTCAATAAAAGCTGAGAGAGATGCTGTGGGGATGGACCACAGTTGTTTCTCTAGGCTGTCTTGAAAGGTAAAAGGTATCTGGGAACTTCCAAAGTGATCAGGTTTTCAGGTGTACAGGTCCCTCTTCCCACCTGGCAAAGTAAGCACCTCTATATCCAACCGCACATGTTATAAACTAGTTCAAAATACAGAAAGGCTAAGCCAGGCCCCAGACATAGGCAACACTGTATAGAATACTGTTTTTCTGCCAGAAAAGTGCTCTCCTCCAGGCAGGAGCTGCCTCTCTACCTAGGAATTAGGTCCAGCTGAGGCCTCTGTAAGGGTATATCCACCTCCCAGTGCAACAAGATGGCGTCCTACACAAGCTCCCTGCTGCCAGTGAACAGGACACTCAGTGGTGGAGGCAGAGAGGTCAAAGGTGCTGAGATGTACAGAAGCCAAAGCCAGGCTCTCCAAGTGTGGCAGTTTTGCCTGCTGATCCACCAGCAGTGCACCCAAGACCAGCTGCCAGACAAGTCCCAGCTCCACCTGTCCACCAAGACAGAGAAAAAAAAGTTAAAATGCCAAGTTACCCTCAATCCATGTAATCCAGCACTCACCAAGATCAGGGTCAGCAAAAGAGAGGAAGTTTTCCATTCAGTGGTATGAAGTCCAAATTAATAGCCTTATGCTGTATCCTAGGGTTCACTAGGTGTCCAGAAGGCTCTGTTTAGTTATCAGTTCAGGTCTTGGATTCCAGAGGGACTTAGGGAGACATATGTTTTGTTCACCATCTTGACTCTGCCCCCTTCTGCTCATATTTTTATTTCTTTCTCTCTACTTCCTTTGGGCTTATTCTGATGTTACTGTTTGTAACTTCTTAAGCTAGAAGCTTAGCTCATGAGTTCTCAGGCTTTCCTCCTTTCTAAGTATATAAATTTTTTGTTACTACATTTTGGTACAGTTCCACAAGTTTTGGTATACTGTATTTTCATTTTATTTCAGTTCTATTGTTTTCTAATTTCTACCATGATTTTCTCTTGGACACAGGAGTTGCTTAGAAGGCTTTTAAAATTATTATTTCCAAACACATTGTGTTTCTAGTTTTATATATATATATATGTGTGTGTATATATATATATATTTTTTTTACTGAATTGCACTGTAGTCAGGGAAAGTGGTTTGTATTTGTATGTCCCTGATCTTAGGGCTAGGTTTTCAGCTTAGCACTTCTTCATTGCTCTATATGCATATGTCTTAGTCATCTAGTGCTGTTGGAACAGAAATGCCCCCAGTGGACACCTTTAACAAAGAAAAAATTATTCTCTCACAGTCAAGCAAGCTAAACATCCAAATTCAGGGCACCAGCTCCAGAGGAAGTCTTTCTCTGGAGAGCATCCTTATTACCAAACTTCCTGTGATCTAGGAGCTTTTCTTCACAGGAACCTCAGGTTCAAAGGACACACTGTGCTTTTGGTGCTGTTTTCTTGGTGGCGTGAGGTTCCCATCTCTTGGCTTGCTTCCCTTTCCTTTGATCTTTTGTAAGATAAAAGATAGTACAGGGCATGCCCCAGGGAAAGGTCCTTTATGCTGGATCAGGGATGTGACCTTAGTAAAAAGCCAGCAAGGGTGTTACAATTCCACTGTTCTGTAACATAAAATTACAATCACAAAATAGAAGACAACCACACGATACTTAAGAATCGTGGCCTAACCAGGTTAACACACATATTTTGGGGGGACACAATTCAATTCATAAAGCATATAAATAAGGTGAAAAGCGGTACTAGATCATCAAAAGCTAAATAGCTTTCGTGTAACCTACTGTGTAGATCTAGCTCTTTCCTTCAAGATAAACCTCTCTCCTTTCTCCCAGAACATTCTTCTCTTCTGTGCACTATGCCCCGCTCTGGAGTCTGAAGCCATTGTCTGAGCTAGAAGTAGGACTTTTTAGTGGGCCCTGAAAGGAAGCAATTTAACGAACTGAAGGAAGGGGTAAAAGATATCAGTGGACTCCCCTAAGCTGGGAACTCAGGGCAGAAGTAGTTCCTTCACCTAGAATCAGTTATAATAGAACATGCCTTCCTTGTAGACACTCAAGGATGGTTGTTAGTTCCCAGGCTTTCTCAGCACCTTCATCTAGATACCTGTGCCTACACCAATCATACCTGCCCATCTAGGACAAATTTGGATACAGTGTTTTTAATGTGAATTATATCATTCTCTGTTCAAACTGTCTGTATTTCCTGAGCTCCAAGTCACTGCACTATAGTGTCACTATGAGTTGGAATTGACTTGATAGTAATGGGTTTGGGTTGTTTTTTTAACCACTGTCTGAAATCATCCTTATTTCGCCTTCATTCTTGATAGTTACCCTAAGTATTCAGTTTTAGGTTCACAGAGTCATAAGCACATTAAATATGTTTTCCTATTGTCTTCTTTCTTCCATTGTTGCCATTCAGAAAACAAACATCAGATTATTTGTTGTTTCTTTGTAGGCTATCTGTTTTTCTCTCCAGTTGCATTTAAATATCTTCTTTTTCTCACTCATCTCTGTTGTTATTATTTTACTCTTGGTATTTTTCAATTTTAACACACTAAATCTAACTATAGATTTATTTCTATATATTCTACTTTGGATTTGTTTGACCTCCTGAATCTCAGGAATTATTTTCAGCAACTGTGGGAAATTATCAGAATTTAACTCTTTGAATATTACCTTGTCCGTATTCTATCATTCCATTCCAGCAGGAAATCCAGTTGAGATATGTAGTTCTCTCTCTGTCTAGTCTTTATGTCTTTTAACTTTCCTTTCTTTATTGGCTTCTATCTCTCAGAACTATATTATCCATAATTTCCTCCAGTTGATGAATTTTTTCTTCAGCTACATCTGATCTGATCTTTAATCCAGCCACTGAATGTTAAATTTCAAGTGTTAGAATTCCCCTTTTTAAGGGTTTTATTTGGTTACTTCTCAAATCTACCTGGTTGTTCATTAACATTTCTTATTCTTCATCGTGCTTTGCTTCTCTTTTATTTGCTAAGACATGAAAAAAACAATTGTTCTACATTCAAGTCTGAAAATTCTAATGTCTAAATCTTTGAGGGATTCTTTCTGCTGTTAGCTTTTTGTCTTTTCTGATTGCTGCTTTATTTCCTTGTTTGCTTTGTAAATTTTAACTGTAACTGCTCCTTTTTGCTTAAGACTTTATCTGTGAAGATTGTTTGAAGTGTGGGTGAAGTTGAAATACCGAGAACGAATTTGCTGTTGATTATTTCAGCTGGAAACTCTATGGGGCAGTTCTACACTGCCCTCTAGGGTAACCACGAGTCAAGGAATTGACTCGAGGGCAGTGGGTTTGGGTTTGGGGATCTTTCAGTTGCTCAACAGTACTGTCAACTCAAGACCACTTAAATCTGATGCTTCAGATTTTTCAAGCTGACAGATAGATGAATTATGACAGAAACCATTTGAGCCCAGCTTGTGGTTACAGATCTTCAGAGGATTTTTTTCCCTTTCTACCAGTGCCAAGATCAAGGTAAACAAGTTTCTTTCTGCATGGCAGGCTATTGCTTATTCACTCTTATTCTGAAAGTACCGTCTTTTAAACTTCGCATTTATACAGGAAAATCCTCTACATTTCCCATTATAGGCAAGTCCTAGATGTTTTCATCTGTCTCCTAGGCCTCAAAAACCTCTGGGAAAAAAACCTTAAAATCTGTGCAGTTTAGCAAACCCCTTAGGGCAAAAGCTAGCTTTAATGTTTACTTACCTCCCAGGGTTTCTGGTTTTAATTTATTTTTGGAGTCTGCATAATCCTTACTTCCGTTCCACCTCAGCAATGCAATTATAAGAGTATATATACACACACATGTATTTAGCTAAGCACTTTAACTGTTTCAGGTTGGGAGGGTCATCCAGAGGACTTAATCTGTCATACTGCTAGGTACACAGTCTGTCCTAAGACAGCTGGAAAATTCATTCAATCATAAATTCAAATGAAGTTGCTACCCTACCGCCTGAACCTACAAGCCAAATCAAATGCCCAGTCCCAGGTCTCATTTCACACAAACTCCTAGAAGCATTCAGCACAATAGACTTCTCCTTGAATCACTCTTCTCTTTTTCCTCTTGGTTCTCCTTCAGCTCCTCAGATTACTCCTTCCTGCTGTCTTTTTTCATTTCTTCTCTGTTCACCTCTAAATATCATCCTTCTCTCCAGACTTAGTCCTGAGCCTTGTCAGTCAGTCTAGACAATTTTATCCACTCTGATGACGTCGAATACCATCTATAAACCATGGTTGCCTAAATACTACCTCCAGTCCAACCATCCTTGTTTTGTTGTTAGTTGTTAGGTGCCATCGAGTCAGTTCTAACTCATAGAAACCCTATGAACAACAGAACGAAACACTGCCCAGTCTTGTGCCATGTCCACAGCTATTTTTCTGCTCAAGCACATTGTTGCAGCCACTGTGTCGATCCATCTGATCAAGGGTCTTCCCCTTTTTCGCTGACCCTGCACTCTACCAAGCATGATGTCCTTCTCCAGGGACTGATCTTTCCTGACAACATGTCCAAAGTATATAAGACACAGTCTTGCCATCTTTGCTTCCAAGGAGCACTCTGGTTGTTCTTCCAGGACAGATCTGTTGGTTCTTTTGGCAGTCCATCATACATTCAGTATTCTTCTCACAACACCACAATTCAAAGACATCAATTCTTCTTCTGTCTTCTTTGTTCATAGTCCAGCTTTGGCGTGCATATGATGCAATTGAAAATATCATGGCTTAGGTCAGGCACGTATGAGTCTTCAAGGTGACATCCTTACTTTTGAATACTTTGAAGAGTTCCTTCGCTGCAGATTTTCCCAGTGCAAAGCACCTTTTGATTTCTTGACTGCTGCTTCCAAGGGCATTGATTGTGGACTCAAGTAAAATGAAATCTTTGACAACCTCAATCCTTTCTCCATTTATGACAACGTTGCTTAATGGTCCAGTTGTGAGGATTTTTGTTTTCCTGATGTTGAGGTGCAATCCTTACTGAAGGCTGTAGTCCTTGATCTTCATCAGTAAATGCCTTAAAACCCAGTGCCATCGAGTCGGATCCGACTCATGACAACCCAAATCTTCTTCATTTCCAGCAAGTAAGGTGGTGTCATCTGCATAATGCAGGTTGTTAATGAATTGTCCTCTAATCTTGATGCCTTATTTTTCTTTGCGTAATCCAACTTCTTGGATTCTTTACTCGGCATACAGATTAAAAAGATACAGTGAAGGGATACAACCTTGGTGCACAACTTTCCTGACTTTAAACCATGCAGTGCCCTCTTGTTCTGTTTGCACGACTGCCTCTTGATCCATATACACATTCCTTAAGAGCACAATTAGGTGTTCTGGAATTCCCATTCTCCACAACGTTAGCCATAGTTTAGTATGATCCACACAGTCAAATGCTTTTGTGTAGTTGAGGAAACACAAGCAAAAATCTTTCTGGTATTCTTTGCTTTCAACCAAGATACATCTGACATCAGCGATAATATCCCTGGTTCCACGTCTTCTTCTGAACCCAGCTTGCACTTCTGGCAGTTCCTTGTCAATATATTGTTGTAGTTGCTTTTGGATGATCTTGAGCAGAATTTTACTTGCATGTGATATCAATAATATTGTTCGGTAATTTTCACGTTTAATTGAATCACGTTTCTTTGGAATGAGCATAACTATCGTTCTCTTCCAGTCAGCTGGCCGGGTAGCTGTCCTCCAAATTCCTTGGAATAGATGAGTAAGCACTTCCAGCGCTGCATCTGTTTGTTGAAATACCTCAATTGATATTCCATCAACTCCAGGAGCCTTGTTTTTCACCAGTGCCTTCAATACAGCTTTGACTTCTTTCTTTGGTACCATCTGTTCCTGAACATATGCTACCTCTTCAAATGGCTGAACATCAACTAGTTCTTTCTGGTATAATGACTCTGTGTATTCCTTCCATCTTCTTTTGGTGCTCTCTGAGTCATTTAATAGTTTCCCTGAAGAATCCTTCACTATTGCAACTCGAGGCTTGAATTTTTTCTTCAGTGGTGATAACAGCATCCTTGTGTACTCCAGACAATTCCTAGAGAACTAACAGCATCCTTGTGTACTCCAAATAATTCCTACAGAATGCATTTATCTTGATGTTTCCCAAGCAACTCCAACATAGCTACTACTACTCCTACTGCCCTGATGATGCTATGGTTAAACACTCAACTGCTAACTGAAAAGCTGGTGATTTAAACCCACCTAATAGCTCTGCAGGAGAAAAATCTAGTTATTTGCTCCAGTAAAGATTAAAGCCTAGAATCTGAAAAACAAAAAGAAAAAACAAGACTGGAATCTCACACCATACACAAAAACTAACTCAAAGTGGATCAAAGACCTAAATATAAAATCTCAAATGATAAAGTTCATGGATGAAAAAAATAAGCACAATACTGGGGGGCCTAGTACATGACATAAACAGAATATGAAACATTACTAACAATGCATGGATACCAGAAGATAAAATAAACAACTAGGAATGGCTAAAACTCAAACACACTCTTAGAAAGACTTCACCAAAAAATGCAACAAATCTGATTCACATCTAGTTTCTAAAATCTACAAGATACTGTGAAACCTCAACAACAAAAAGACAAATGATCCAATTAAAAAATGAGCAAAAGATATGAACGAGTACTTCACCAAAGAAGACATCTCGATGGCTAATGAGCACATGAGGAAATGCTTGTGATCATTAGCCATTAGAGAAATCAAAATCAAAATCATAATAAGATACCATCTCACCCCATAAGGCTGACTTTTAATCCAGAAAACACAAAATAATAAATTTTCTAGAGGCTGTTGATAAACTGGAACAATTACGTACTGCTGGTAAGAATACAAAATGGTACGATCACTTTGGAAGTTGATTTGATGCTTTCTTAAAAAGCTAGTAATAGAAATACCATATAATACAACAATCCCACTTCTCAGAATATATCCTAGAAAAATAAGAGCTGTCACACAAACAGATACATGCATACCAATGTTGATCTCAGTGCTGTTCACAATAGCAAAAATATGGAATCAACCTAGGTGCTCATCAGTGGATGAATGGATAAATGAACTATGTTCTATTTACACAGTGGAATATTATGTAATGATAAAGAGCAGTGATGAATTCTGGAAGTATAGCACGGAGGAATCTGGAAGACATTAAATTGAGTGAAATTAGTCAGTGGCAAAAGGACAAGTACTGTATAAGGCCACTACTGTAAAGACTCAAGAAAAGGTTTACATACAAAAGAAAACATTCTTTAATGGTTAAGACTAGGGGGAGGGAGGAACAAGGGTATTCACTTACTTGAGAGTAGACAAGAATTAGTTTAGGTGAAGGGATGGACAACACACAGTAGAGGAGAAGTCAGCACAACTGAACTAAACCAAAAGCTAAGAAGCTTCCTAAATATAACCATCATGGATTGAATTGTATCCCCTCCAAAATGTGTGTATTAATTTGCCTAGGCCTCAGTTTCTGGTGTTATGATGTTCTTTTTTCTTGTAAACCCTGCCTCTATGATGCTAATAAGGGAGGACGTGCCACAGTTGTGTTAGTGGGTCAGGACTCAATGTGTGGGATTGTATTGGGCCTTGGGACAATTTCTTGAGATATAAAGGAAAGAAGCTAGCAGAGAGATTGGGGCACTTCATACCACCGAGAAGCAGCGTCAGCAGCAGAGCATGCCCTTTGGAATGGACCAGGGGTCCCTGCAACTCTGAAGCTCCCAGTCCCAGGAAGAGTGACAACAAGGACCTTCCTCCAGAGCCAACAGAGAAAGCCTTCCCCCTGGATCTGACGCCCTGAATTTGGATTTTTAGCTACTGGACTATGATAAAACAAAATTTCTTTAAAGCCACCCACTTGCATCTCTGTTACAGCAGCACTAATTGACTAAGACAACAACCAAACACTTTGAAGGGCATAATAGCAGAGACAGGGATCTGGGGGCCATGGCTTCTGGGGATAGCTAGGTCAACTGGCATAAGAAAGTTTATTAAGAAAATGCTCTGCATCCTACTTTGGTGACTGGTGTCTGGGGTCTTAAAAATCAGCAAGTGGCCATCTAAGAAACTAAAATTGGTTTCAACCCACTTGGAGCCAAAGAGAGTGAAGCACTTCAAAGACGTAAGGAAAATATGAGCCGGAGAGCCAGAAAAGGCCACATAAACCAGAGACTACATCAGCACGACACCCCAGTGACTGTCCTGGCAGGGAACACAACAAATAGTCCCTGATGGGGCAGGAGAAATATGGAGAGCAGAACTCAAACTCTAGAGAAAAGACCAGACTCAATGGCCTGACAGACCAGAGGGTCCCCGGGAGACATGACTCCTGAACTCTATCAGCCCCAAACTGAAACCATTCCCAAGCAAAGGTTGAACTAGTATGGCAAAATGATGCTGATGAAGAGTATGCTTCTTGGCTTAAGTAGATACAGGAGACTAAGTGGGCAGCTCCTATTTGGAGGTGAGATGAGAAGGCAGAGGGAGACGGGAGCTGGCTGAATGGACGTGGGAGATACAGGGTGGAGAGGAGGTGTGTAGGGTGGAGAGGAGGTGTGTGGTGAAAGCAGCTCAAGTCGTATAACTCATTGTGTCTAAGTTTTTGTATGAGAAACTGATGTGAATTTTAAATTTTCATTGAAAACACAGTACAAAAATAAAAATATTTTTTTTAAAAAGACTACAGCCTAGAAAACCATATGCGACAGGTCTACTCTGTCACAGGGAGCTGTGACGAGATGAAACTGACTCAAGGACACCTAGCCACAACAGCTTCTACTGCCAAAGGTGAGCGCCCCAACCTTACTTAGGCAGAATCACATACTTCTTACAGAAAATGTCTCAAGGTAATACCCTGAAGGCCACCACTAGTTTTAGATACAAAAGGCAGAGCATTTCTCAAATTTTGTTCTGAATTGTACAAAGGAAATTGTCTAGAATATCTGAGTGACACCTTCTCCATTGCCCACAACCTCCAAAGAGCAAAGACAAAAAATGAAGAAAGAGACTTGGTCAAATGAGGGGAAAAAAGAAATAGAAGGAAAGGAAAGGAAAGGAAAACACTTCAGTGGGAAATACAGGAGAAAATAAAGCCTAAAGATAAAGCTTTAAAAGTCAATTGTTTCAGTCATTTAGTGCTGCTGTGGCAGAGATACCACAAGTGAATGGCTTTAGAAGAGAAATTTTATTGTGTCAGTAGTTCAGTAGGCTACAAGTCCAAATTCAGGGTGTCAGCTCCAAGGGAAGGCTTTTCTCTGTTGGCTTTGAAGGAAGCTCCTTGTCATCAATCTTTCCGGGACTGGGAGCTTCTGTTACTGGACAAAACTCTGGGTTCGTGCCATCTGCCACAAACCCAATCTCTGAGACAGAGGGTTGACGTAAAGTTATCAAAGGTTTTATTTGTGTGTGCTAGCAACACAGGGGACAGGAGGAATTCTGAGTCTCAGAGCCTGTCAGCTTCTTCAGGCAAGGTCAGGGTTTTTAAATGGAGTGTACATGCCAGTATGGGGGTTCAAGGGGAGCTTGAGGAGGGGGCTGGATTCCTTCACTCTTTTGATCTCTCTAGGTTATCTGGGTGATAGGGGTGCCACCTGCTTCACACTCTTGCAGGCCATCACCAGCCATCAAGGAAAACATAGTGGTGTTAGATGCCATCTCACCAGCAAGTTGTTTTCCTGGCCTCCTGCTTAATTCTTTAACCATTGGTTTGAGCTCAGTTATCAAGGCAAGAGAAGTTATTCACAGCTTATGGTTTACGAAACCTATGGTGGTGTGTCTGAGAGTCCAACCCTAGCATGCAGAAGGCTGGGGGGCTTGCGGAATGTGGAAATCATGCCTTCAGGCTTAAATTGGGGTGATGGATCTGAAACAGTGACTCTCAGGCGCTCAGTCTTAGGTCTTCCCCCTCTCCCTGGGGCTTTTCAGCCTCCAGTTTCACTTCTGAGGTGCAGACACCTGGGTCCTTTACGAAGGAGGAGGGCAATCTGCTCCCAGCCCTACTTCTTGTTGGTTTGAGGTCCCCAAATCTCTCCTGGGCTTCTTTCCTTCATATCTCAAAAGACTGCCTCAAGGCAGAAAACAATCTTGCATATTGAGTCCTGCCCCACCAACTCAACGGTGGCCTGGCCTCCCTTATTAACATCTTCGAGCGAGAGTTTGCAATTACAGGAACATCACACAATGCCAGGAATCATGGCCCAGTCAAATTGCCATGACATCAACTATAAAATGTGATTCTATGATATTTCTATAACCTGAAAAAGGCCCAGGGGTGCCTGTGTCCTGTTCCATGGCACACTGGGAGACTATGTAAGGACGAGACATGAGAATGTGTGGTGAATTCAAAGACTTGTCACATAGATTCCACTTCAGTTAATGAAGAACTTATTACCACAGTTGCTGGGAGTGCTGATGGAAGAGAGTTCTAGCTGTCTACGCTCTCTGGGGACTGTCTGCTGTCCTGGATTAAATTATATCCCCTAAAAAATGTGTGTGTCAGTTTGACTGGGCCGTGATACCCCGTGTTGTGTGATTGTCCTCCATTTTGTGATTTTCCCATGTTGTAAATCATAATCTCTGTGTTTTAGTCAGCTAGGCTGCTCTAACAGAAATACCACAGAGTGAATGGCTTTAACAAAGAAAGATTTATTCTTACACAGTCCGGTAGGTTGCAAGTCCATATTCAGGGTGTCCACTCCAGGGAAAGACTTTCCCCTTGTCGGCTCTGGAGGAAAGTCCGGTATTGCATCAGTCTTTGTCCAGGGAGCGTCCTCACGCAAGAACCTCTGGTCTGAAGGACGCGCTCTGCTCCCGGTGCTGCTTGCTTGATGGTAGTGAGGTTCTCAAATTGTCCTTGGTTTCTTTTTCCTTTTATTCCTTGCAAGCTAAATGCATTAAGGGTGGGGCAAGCCATACTCCAGGGAAACTTCCCCCACAGCAGGAATTCACAGCCCCACCCTAATCCTTTAACATACAGGTTAGTAAAACCACACAATGGAGGACAGTCCCAAGATACTGGGAACCATATCCCAGCCACATGGCTGCACACATTTTTGGGGGGACACAATTCCAACCATGACACTCTGCCTGTGGTGAATAGGCAAGATTGGATTAAGTGAAAGAGGATTAGGGTGGGACTATAGCACCTTTCCTAAAGTCACCTCCTCGATCCAACATAAAGGGTGTTTCCCTGGAGTGTAGCTTGCACCACCTTTTATCCCTTTATCCTACAAGAGATAACAGGAACTGGAAGCAAGCAGAGAGCTGGAGAATTCACACCA
The DNA here is from genome assembly GCA_028571685.1 of Heterohyrax brucei. Lineage (NCBI taxonomy): Eukaryota > Metazoa > Chordata > Mammalia > Hyracoidea > Procaviidae > Heterohyrax > Heterohyrax brucei. The sequence continues at coordinate 166,678,431 of CM053140.1, forward strand.
CCAAGAAAGCAGCACTGGGAGCAGAGTATGTCCTTCTGGCCTGAGGTTCCTGTGCTGGATGTTCCCAGAGCAAGGGAAAGACTGATACAGGTGCCTTTCTTCAGAGCTGACAGAGAAAGTCTTGCCCTGGACCTGGTGCCCTGAATTTGTACTTGTAGCTTCCTGGACTGCAAGAAAATAAACTAGCCCAAAGTTCAGCTTTTGTTAAAGCCATCCACTGGTGGTATTTCTGTTATAGCAGCACTAGATGACTACGATACCTGAGTTTAAGAAAACTGCCTCATCCAAACAGCGTGGTGGTATAGCAGTCAGGAGCTCAAGCTGCTAATCAAATAGAAGTGCAAATCCACCCAGGTGGTCCTTAGAAACCTTGTTGGTCAGTTCTACTCTGTCCTATCGGGTGGCTGTGAGGCAGAATCGACTCAACTGTAGCAGTTATTTTAAGTTTACTCCTCCTTATAATAGCAGCCCAAATCCATGAACTTATTGATGTAGAGACATGACATCTGGCTGGCCTTTTCCCCTTGACTTGAGACAACTGCTAAACAGCTGTTCTAGCTCAGTCTCTCTCACAGGATCGGCTGAGGCCTTTGTTGATACTGCAGTGGAGCTCAGCCTTTTCCACGGCTCAGCCTACCTGCTTTCTACAGCTGCTGATCTCAAAAGCATTCCCTGCTGCTCATCTCCAGTTCAGAACTGTCTGCCAGGGACCCAACTGATGATGACATAGACAGAGAATCTAAAAGCATCATTTGACATCCATCTACACCATTGACTAGCTTGGTGACCTTCAGCAGTTCTTTTCCCTTCTCTGAATGCTTTTCTTCACTTGAATATCCTGCAGGATTGCTGTGAGAATTAAGTAAGATAATGTACTCAGAAATATTTAGTAAAGATAAAAGCCAACTAAATGTTGGTTCTATTGTCTAGTGTCAGACAGCGCTGGGTTGGAATTCCAGCTCTGCTACTGACTAGTTGGTAGCCTTTCCCATACCATTGCTGTTGAGTTGATTCTGACTCATAGTGACCCAGTGGAACAGAGTAGAACTGCCCCATAGAGTTTCCAAGGAATGCCTGGTGGATTTGAACTGCTGAACTTTGGGCTAGCAGCTGTAGCACCTTGGTAGCCTTAATTGCTAATAAGCTTTATGAGACATCAACTCGCTTCTCTGTAGTATGAGGAGAGAGTATGTCTTATCCTTTATTGTATATCCAATATCTGGCTCAGAACACAATCAATAACCCTCTAGTTTCTAGAAGGAGTGGAATTTTGGTTTAAGCACTTGCAGGAACAAATGTGCCTGGTTTCTTTAGAGTTAAAAATATCTTGACATGGCATCTGATAGCCCAGGGGTTCCTTTCCCTCCATGTATCACCCAGAATTGAGTCCTCTTTCAGTTTTTCAGATCATGTGATTCCTCTGTTGACAACATTGTGATTGCTTATGAACTTGCTCCACTTAAAATCCACAGGCCCTACATGATTGGGATTCCATGATATCTGTGAAAGCGTCTCTACCTCTTTCTCCCTTTCTCCAACATCTCTAGTCATACTGGCCTCCCTGCTCTTCTAAAATATATAAGTACGATTCCACCTTGGACTTTCATACTTGCTACTCCCTCTGAAGGCCTTCTTCCATATAAAACATATCACTGGTGCAATCTGTTGCTGCCCAGTCTTGATAAGTTCTACTTTCCCTCTCTCTTTATATCTCTCCATAACACTTAGCACTGTTGTTGTTGGGTGCCATTTAATTGTTTCTGACTCATAGCAACTCTATGTACAGCTTGATCCTGAGCCATCCTCACAATCATGGTTATGTTCGAGGCCACTGTTGAAGCCATTTCGCTGAAGGTCTTACTTTTTTCTCAGACACTCCACTTCAGCAACCATGAGGTCCTTCTCCAGGGACTGATCCCTCCTGATAACAAGTCCAAAGTGTCAAAAACAAAGTCTCACCCTCCTCACTTCTAAGGAGTATTTTGGCTGTACTTCTTCCAGAACAGATTTATTCATTCTTCTGCTAGTCCACGGTATATTCAATCTTCACCAACATCGTAATTTCAGGATGTCAATCCTTCTTTTGTCTTCCCTACTCATTGCCCAGCTTCTGTACGCATATGAGGCAATTAAAAATACTATGGGTTGGGTCAGGTGTACCTTAGTTCCCAGAGTGACATCTTTGCCTTTTCATACTTCAAAGGCATCTTTTGTGGCAGATTTGCCGAAGGCAATATGTTTTTTGATTTCTTGACTACTTGAGTGTTGACTGCAGATCGAAGTAAAATGAAATCCTTGACAGCTGTAATCTTTTCTCTGTTTATCTTGATGTTGCGTATTGGTCCTGTTGTGAGGATTTTTGTTTTCTTTATATAGAGGTGTAATCCATACTGAAGACTGTGGTCTTTGATCTTCATCAGTAAGTGCTTCAAGTCCTCTTCACTTTCAGCAAACAAAGTTGTATCATCTGCAATTATAGGTTGCTAATCAGTTTTCTTCCAAACCTGATGCTATGTCCCTCTTTGCATAGTCCATCTTCTCAGACTATTTGCCTAGCATACAGATTGACTATGTATGAAAAGATATATCCTTGATGCACACTTTTCCTGACTCTAAATCACACAGTACCCCTTGTTCTGTTTAAATGACTGCCTCTTGATCTATACACAGTTTCCGCAAGAGCAGAATTAAGCGTTCTGGAGTTCCCATTTATCATAGATTGAATTGTGTCCCCCCAAAAATATGTGTAGTAATTTGGCTAGGTCAGTATTCCCTGTATTCTATGATTGTCCTCCCTTTTATGGTTTTCCTGTGCTGTATGTTAAAGCATTAGGGAGGGACTGTAAATCCCTTCACAAGATCATCTCCCTGCTCCACTGTAAAGGGAGTTTCCACAGAGTATGACTTGCCCCACCCTTAATTCCTTTTGTCCTACAAGAGATAAAAGAAAAAGGAAAGAAAGCAGAGAACTGGGAACTTCACACCAGCAAGAAAGCAACACTGGGAGTGCTGCTGAAGTGAAGCAAGTTCGTTCTGCCTGCCACTGTAGTGGAAAATTCAGAGACAACATTGGGTTAAAGGAATATTTTATTTGCAGATTTGCCAGCAATCTGCAGGACAGTGAGCCCAAAACTGTCCCATTTGGGTTATATTTCCAGTGGTTTTTAAAGCCTGAATTCAAAGGGTGTTTGTCACAGGACAATAGTCAGGAGTCACAAGGTTTCATTACATCATGAGGTTTCACCACATCTTATCAAACAGTGTGAATGACCCAATATTTTCTTATCTCTCTCCAGGTCTTAATCAATTTAACTTCCACAGAGATAGGGAGAGGAATGCAGACCTGAGGGTGATAATTGAAGCAGAGGATGGAATGCAGCTTAATAACCTAAGTGACTTTCATTAGACTCTTACAATTTACCCCCGGAAGAGCGCATCCTTCAGGCCTGAGTCTCCTGTGCCACGATGTTCCCTGTCCGAAGACTGATGCAACGCAAGGACTTTCCTCCGGAGTCAACAAGTGGGAAGGCTTCCTCTGGAGCAGACATCCTGAATTTGGGCTTGTAGCCTATCGAACTGTGTAAGGATAAACTTTCCTTTGTTAAAGCCATCCACTGGTGGTATTTCTGTTAAAGCAGCACTAGCTGACTAAAACACCACTCTTTGCAATGCGACCCACAAGTTGTTATGATTCACACAGTTGAATGTCTTTGCATAGTCAGTAAAACACAAGTAAATATCTTTCTTGTATTCTCTGCTTTTAACCAAGATCCACTTGACATCCCCAGTAATATCCCTGGTTCAAAGTACTTTTCTGAATCCAGGTTGACTGCTGATGTACTGCTGCAACCACTTTTGAATGATCTTCAGAAAATTTTACTTGTGTGTGATATTAGTGATGCTGTTAGATAATTTCCTTGTTCTGTTCAGTCACCTTTCTTTGGAATGGGCACAAATGTGTACTCTTCTAGTTGGCTGGGTAGGTAGCTCTCTTCCAAATTCTTTGACATGAATGAGTGAGCACAGTGCTGCATCAGTGTGTTGAAATATCTCATTGGTATTTTGTCTATATTTGGGGCTTCATGTGTCCCCATTCCTTTCAGCGCAGCTTTCTTTCAGTGCCATCCATTTGTGATCACATGCTACCTCTTGAACTGATTCTTTTTGGCACAGGGACTCTGTATATTCTATCTTTTTTGATGCTTCCTGTGTCATTCAATATTTTACCCATAGAAATCTTCAATATTGCAACTTGTGGTATGAATTTTTTCTTCAGTTCTTTCAGCTTGAAAAATATGTGTTCTTCCCTTTTGATTACCTAGCTCCAAGTCTTGGCACATTTCATTATAATACTTTGTCTTCTTCAGCTTCCCTTTGAAATCTTCTGTTCAGTTGGTTCACTTCATTTCTTCTGTTCCCTTTACATACTCTACATTCAAGAGCAAGTTTTAGAGTCTCTCTTGGCATCCATTTGGTCTTTTCCTTCTTCCCTGTCTCTTTCTTCTCTGTCTGTTTTCTTCATGTATGATGTCCCTCATGTTATTCCACAACTCATCTGGTCTTCGGTCATTAGCGTTCAATGCATTGTATCTATTCTTGAGATGGTCTCTAAATTAAGGTAGGATCTATTCAAGGAAGAGCCCTGGTTGCTTAGTGGTTAAGCACTTGGCTGCTAACCAAAAGGTTCACAGTTTGTATCCTTGAAAACCCTGTGGGCAGTTTTACTCTGTACTACAGAAGAAGACGTGGAACCAGAGATATCATTGCTGATGTCAGATGGATCTTGGCTGAAAGCAGAGAATACCAGAAAGATGTTTACCTGTGTTTCATTGACTATGCAAAAGCATTTGACTATGTAGATCATAACAAACTATGGCTAACATTGCCTAAAATGGGGCTAAGACCACATAATTGTCTGATTCACCAAAAAATTGGCAATTCTAATTCATCAGGCCCTCCTTAGAAACTCTGTGGGGCAGTTCTGCTTTGTCCTATAGGATCACTATGAGTTGGAATCAACTTGATGATGGTGAGTTTAACAACATTTCAGAGCAGAGCATGTCCTTTGGAACCAGGGTCTTTGTGCTAAGAAGCTCCTAGACCACAAGAAAATTGATGACAAAGACATTTTCCCAGAACCCAGCAGAATGAGAGAACATTCCCTTGAAGCTGATATCCTGAATTTGGACTTCTAGCCTTCTAGTCCATAAAAGAATACATTTGTCTTTGTTTAAGCCAAGCCATTCACTTGTGATATTTCTGTTATAGCAGCCCTAGGTAAGTGAGACAACTATCAACTTGGATCTCCAGTTTCTTGGACTTTTACACATATTTGTTTTTTTCTTTCCTTAAAAAGCAATAGAAACAAACTGTGCTTAATCATACATTTTTGGTGATTTTTTCCCCCCATCTGAGCCTTCTACTCACTAGTTTCTCTTTGTGGCTATCAGGACATCAGCATCTATGGGATTCTTCGGTGTACACGGGAGCTTGTTTCTGTCTTCAATCAATCTGGCTGTTTCCAAAGGAGAATTAAAAGTGTCCTATCAGAGAAATAACAGAACTTTACAAAGAGAACTACAAACCCTTACTATAAGAAACTAAGAAAGATGTACATAAATGGAGAAACCTATCACGCTCATGGATAGGAAGACTTAACATTGTAAAGATGTCTATTTTACCCAAAGCAATCTACTTATATAATGCAATCCCAATGCAAGTTCCAGTGACATTTTTTAATGAGATGGAAGATTAAATTACCAACTCTGTCTGGAAAGGCAAGAAGCCTCAGATAAGTAAAGCATTACTAAAGAAGAACACACTGGAGACCTCTCATTACCTGACCTTAGAACCTATTACATTGCCTCAGTAGTCAAAACAGCCTGGTACTGGTACAAAAACAGACAGACAGATTAGTGGAACAGAATCGAGTCCTCAGAAATGACATCATCTACCTGAGCAGTTGATATTTGACAAAGGCCCTAAGACATTAAAGTGGGGTAAAAACAATCTCCTCAACAAATGGTGCTGGCAAAATTGGATATCGATCTGCACTAAATTGAAACAAGACCCATATCTTACACCTTATACAAAAACCAATTCAAACTGGATAAAAGACCTAAATATCAAATCTCAAATGATAAAGCTCATCCAAGAGAAAGTAGGAACAATGGAAGGTTTAATACACAATGCAGACAGACTGCAAATCTGTCAAACAAACCACAATCATCAGAAGAGAAAATAGATAAATGGGAACTACTAAGAATCAATCACTTTTGCTCATCCAAAGACTTTATTAACTTGTATGTTATGCCACTTGAACTAGATGTCCTCTGAGACCATGGTTTAAGTCAATCTCTTTTGAGATATAGAAGAACAGATTGAGCACATGAACAGAGATGGAGGAACATGAACATTATGGCACATGAAGATCACCAAGTCTTGGTCACCTGGTGCTGCTCTAACAGAAATACTACTAGTGGGTGGCTGACTTTACTAAAGAAAAGCTTATTCTCACACAGTCCAGTAGCCTACAAGTCCAAATTCAGGGTTTCCACTCCAGTGGAAGGCTTTCTCTCTTTGTTTGCTCTGGAGGAAAGTCCTTATGTTGCATCAGTCCTTTGGTCAGGGAGCATCTTGGCACAGGAACCTCAGACATGAAGGACATGCTCTGCTCCTGGTGTTGTTTTCTTGAGTGCACGAGGTTCTTAATTCTCTGCTTGCTTCTCTTTCTTTTTATCTCTTGTAGGATAAAAGATGGTATAAGCCACACTCCAGGGAAACTCTCTTAGTCGGAGTGTTGCAGTCCCAACCTAACCCTGTTTAACATAATCCTGTCTATTAACCACAGGTAGAGATTAGGATTTACAGTATAGAAAATCACAAAACAGAACACAATCCCACAACACAGGTAATCATTGCCCATGTTTTTTGGGGTGTATCTTGGGTGACACAATTCAATCCATGACAGAAGCCAAGGCTGAAAGGAGGTAAGGACCTTCCTCCAGAGCTGACAAGAGAGAGAAAGGCTTCATCTAGACTGACATACTGAATTTGGATTTCCAGCCTTCTCAACTGTGAGAAAATAAATGTGTTTGTTAAAGCCACCCACTTGTGGTATTTCTGTTACAGCAGCATTATATAACTAAGACATAGATCGTGTTGTTTCCTTGCTCCCATCTGTCTTAGAAAAAGATTATCACTCATGTCTATCTTACCACTCTCAGAAAAGAAGAAAACTCTTTCCCACAGGCTTTTTCTGCCCTCTCCCCCTGCCACTGCCCTTGACTCCTTTCCAGTGATGCCACACTCTCTTTTTTATTTTGTTTCAAACATAGCACATGTGTTCCTGCCAGGGCCCTTGTACCTGTTTGATCCTCTGTTTGGCACTCTCCGGCCCTCAGTGTTTACATAGCCAGCTCCTCCCTGATCAGCCTAACAAGAATATCATTCCCTTAACTATTCTCTTACCCTGTTTTAATTTCTCCAGAGTGCTTTGCCAGTTATTCTTTTCAGATATAAGTTCTATGAAGGCAGAGAGTTCGTCTGTTGTTCACTGTTATACCTCCAGTCCGTAGAACAATGCTGGTCCATATTAGGTGCTCAATAAATGGTTTTGAAATGAATTGAATGAATGATTTTGCCTGAAGACATGCATCTGCTTCATGGCTGTGTTTAGACTTGAACCTACATCTCTGGCTCTCAGGCTAGGCGGTTTCCCTTGCGAAGTATCATTCTGAGGGATTAAAGAATCATATCTCTAGTTTTAGGAAATGAAAAATTACCTCTGGCTCCAAAACCCCTTTTTCCCAGCAAGGCTGGCTCATCTCACCATGCAGGGCGCAGCTCTCTGCAGAGACAGCCTCAGGATGCACACTCATGCTGCAAGAGGGCCATGGGCATCTCAGCCTCCTGGGCAACTGCCATGCTGATTTATGCTGCTTGTAGCAGGCATTTGGGGGTACATCAACAAGTGAGGATTTGGCACATGCATTTTGGGGGACACATATATACATTTTGAATTTAAACAAACATATCACATGAGAGTTCAGGCCTTTACCCTCCTCTTCCTGTCTTGTGTGCTGACAAATAGTAATGATCTTAGCAGGAGGTCTCTGTCCCTTACTTTTTGACTCTGAGTCTAGACCATTCACATCCTCTCATTCAGCAAACTTTATTTTTGGGATTGTAATTTTCTTTTGTGAGCTTATATCTTATGTTCTCAGCCTTTGTAACCTATGACTCTCCCCTTGGGACCTAACCCTTGAGTCTGTGAATACAAAGGACCAAGCACTGATATGGGGGGAATACCACTGAAAATGAATGAAACATAGTTCAAACCATCTCATGCAGAGCTCCTGATTCCAGTGAGACGCTAACCTCCCTCTTCAGCGCATGGAATGTCCCGTGTGGCGCAATTGGTTTCCTCTTACCTAGTAATCTAAAGATTGGCAGTTCAAATCCATCCTGCAGCACCACAGAAGAAAGCCTCGGCGATCTGTTTCTATAAAGATTGCAGCCAAGACCTCACAGAATAGTTCTCCTCATAACACAAGGGGTTGCCATGAATTGGAATGAACTTGACAGCAATAGCACCCTCCCCCCCAATCCAGGGCACTGAATCCGTAGATGGCACAATGGTTAAAGCACTAGGTTGCCAACCAAAAGGCTGGACATTCAAGTCCACCCAGAGGCATCTTGGATGGAAGACCTGGTGATCTATTTCCAAGAACTCAGCTATTGAAAACCCTGTGAGCGCACGTGAGACTAGTACTCTGACACACATGAGACTGCCACGAGTCAGAACTGACTTGAAGGCAACTAGTTTGGTGTTTGGGGCTTCATTCAGGACACAGAGGGGTATTAGGATACTAGGTTGAGCAACCAACATAATGAAGGGGTCACAAAAGACACCAGTGCTTAAGTGTCACTGCAGCCTTCAGCGAGCAGGTGAGCTGGCAAGGCTGCTGTGACTGTTAGAAATGCACAGTGTGGGACGTTGTGTAGTCCGGGGATATGAAAAGATCTGGGCTCTTAATACTCCTCCTTTCCCCTGCTCATCACCGTCTTTCATTCCGGGAACCCTCGTCCTCTCAGCTTGCTGGGTCTTTGGATTTACCTCCTCCCAGTATGTTCTTTCCCCACGCTGTATGATGTGTAGGGTATCAAGAAAACTTGTCCTGGACTTTGCCCAGGGACCACCGCTTGCAATCTGTGCCCTTTGTCATCAGGATGTGGGCTTCTGAACTGCATAGGAGCAAGACAGAGGGGAAATGGGCACACTTGCCTCTTTGGATACTGGCCGAGGCTTTAGGGAGGGGGTTAAATGGGACCCAATGGTCTGGAGCGGAGCCTTCGTCAGCCGCACTGCGCTGTTGTTTTAGGGCGGCAGGGGCCGCCCTCGGCTCTTCTTGGTGCCAACCACACAGCCGCAGAGCTCTGAAACGGCCCGGGGAAATTCCGCCAGCTAAAAACAGAGCCAGCCTTCGGAGAGCAGGTTGGGACACTGCGGACGTTGCCGAGCGGCATCCTGGTGTCCACATACCTGCCCTGCTCCCAAGGCACTCTGCCAGGCTGTCACCGCCCACGCTGGCTCTCAGGAAGGTGGAGGAAACGCTGACGGGGACTCGCCCCCCTGTATCCCACCGAGCTGGATGGTGCTTTGGGCTCCGCATTCTTGCGGTGACCTTTCAGCTCGACCAGTTTCCAGAAAGGCTATTCTGATCAACAGGGCTAACAGCGCTCCCTGAGGTCTCTCATTTCAGTAGGGAGTATCTACTGGGTGCGGGAGGCACAGCCACCTCAGCAGAGATGCTGGCTTATCCAGATACACCCAGCATCTGCTGCAGGGAGTTCAGTCCCCATCCCTGCTCCCCATACCTCAGGGTTCCGTGATAACATGGAAGATTTGAAGGACTGTAGACAGAGGAGAAAGTAGCCTCGTTCTTCCTCTTTATCCTTAGATAATGTCCTTATCTAAGAGTTCAGGTAGAAAGACCAGGGTGAGGGAGGGATGCTCCAGAACGGAAAAGGAAAAGAAGCCGCTGTAGTTCGTCTGCGTCAGGCATATTTTGGGGCATTTTATATTTATCTCATTTAATCCCCTCAACAGCCTTTGGAAGTAGGTGGGCATCTGAACTCATGTTGAAGACAGGAATTTGGAGGCTGAGAGACGAACAGGTACTTGCTCAAGGTCACCCTGCTGAAAGTGCACAGAGCCAGGTTCTTTGTGACTTTCACAGTGAACGTGTGACAGGGGAGACACAAAGTGGACCAGGACCAGGCAGTTGGCTCCAGGTGGAAGCCTTAGCCCACTCTGCAGCCAAAAGAACCTGGCAGAACCACAAGCAAAGGTGGAGTCAGGGAGGGAACACATGGTACCCTTCTGTGGGTCCTGTTCCCTACCCTTGGTACAGTGGGCACACCCCACAAGCATGTGAGTCAAGGTCCTTGGGGGAGGGGGAGACTGGTGGAGCACGTGAGTGACTGATGGGGGAAGGAGCTGCTCTTAGAATTTGCCCTGAGCTAAAACTCCCTAGTTGCACTTTTGAACGCTGTATAAAAAAAAAAAAAAAAAAAAAATCCTCAAAATCACTTTCAAAGGAATTAATCATTCACTCTCTTTCCACTGGCCAGGAGACCTTTGCCATGTGATTGGGGCTTTGCTTGCTTTTCTTAAAAGTCTTGGGGTTTGTCATTGAACCAGTATCCTTTAGGTGAAGGAGAAAAGAATCTGGTATCCAGTCAGAGTTTTGATTTCCTTTTCTCCTTCTGTCTTCCAGGAGTTTGGAAACATTTTCTCCTTGAGGAGTTACGAACTCAGGACTCAGAAGAAGGTGGTCAGCCTTAACTGGCCCTTGTGGAGTTCTGTGTGAGGCAGGCCCTAGGAGATAATCAAGGTTACCCATGGAAAAACCCACAAACCCCAAGCACCCACACATCCTGCACCCAGATTCCTTTAGGAACTTGTGCTCGTCTGGGTGGGCAGCTACCCTTACCAACAAGAATTATCTTTATTTCACTGATACAATACCCTAACCAACTTCTCACTTAGAGAAAGGTGATAGGTTAGTTTTTCTACTTTAGTATTTCTAGCATCTAAAATTTCACTGACTTCCTGTAAGAATTCCTGGTTGTGGTCAAGTACATGCCAGTTGATGGTGGTTCTGTGTGTTGCAGAGTAGGACTGCTATGCAGGGTTTTCCTGCCTGTAACTTTTCGTAAGCAGATACCAAAACCAAACCTACTGCTGTCAAGTCAAGTCTGACTCAAAATGACTGTATAGCACAGAGTAGAACTGCCTATAAAGTTTCCAAGGAGTGCCTGGTGGAGTTTGAACTGCCAACCTTTTGGTTAGAAGCTGTAACACTTAACCACTATGTCACCAGGATTTCTTCAGAAGCAGATAGCAAAGTATAAAATAAAGCACTCAACCACCATGAAACTGATTCAAGGTTATCCTAGCCACTTGTGCTGACTTTGTTTGGGGGGCTCTAGAGCAGGTTCTATGCCCCCCATATCAGAAAACCTCTGGACATACCAACCAAAGCCAAACCATTGCCATCAAGTCAATTCCAACTCATAACGACCCTAGAGGACAGAGTAGAACTGTCCCATAGAATTTCCAAAGAGTGCCTGGTAGAGTCAAACCACCAAGCTTTGGGTTAGCAGCCGTGGCACTTAGCCGCTACACCAACAGGTTTTCCTCTGGACATAAGGGTACTTAAAATATTGTTTCTAATTCTACCTTTCTGAATCCTTAAGGTCAGAGTCCTAGGTTCCCAGGATAACCTCAGACAGCTTGAGAAGCAACTGAGATTTTTTTTTTTTACCCTTTTCTAAAATCTGTTCACCCAGTATTGTACTTTTCTACCTGTTAGGGTTTTTGCTTCATGTACAGGAGTGACACAATCACCTTCTCTAAAAAGCATTAAAAAGTGTGCCCTGGTGGTCTCATGCTGGGGAACAGGGGACAGATGTAGGACAAAGCCAAGCCTTGTCTTTCACTCCTTGCTATTATTGGCTAGTGACTATGTGTAGAGTATGGCTCAGCCTTTACAGATTGCAAAAATACTGCAACCATCCCCCTTAGCCCACTGCCACCTCCCAATATACCCTCAAATTCAGTTTTGCCTCTTCCATACCTTCCAGAATTTGCTCACGCCTGTGAGCCCCACACTAGACCTACCCCCATGGGGTTGGAATAGTAGGGCATGATTTAACTTCAGGATGTTCAGACAGACCAAAGCCTCTTGTAGCTTCTACAAGATGTGAGTCCCATAGAAAAAGGACTGCACTAGTGGCCACTGGGAAATCAACTTGTCTTTTGCTTGTTCCAAGTTTGTGGATGAGTTCTAGAGTTTTGGCAGAAGTTTTTGTAACCTTGTGTGCTGTTACTCCATTTTAAAATTAAGTCTTCTAAAAATAGCTATTAGTCATCAAGATCTACTTCCCTGACAAAGACAGGATATAAGCAGTTGCTTTGATGGTACCACATACCCCTCCGGACAGTTAATAAATATTAACCGGATTGAAAGAAGGAAAGCTGTATACCAATACACAACAACTTTCTTTACCACATCCTTTCTTAGAATGTTCTAGAATTATGCTTTATTTACTACACTTTCTTGAACACTCCAGTTAATCAAGACCCTAGTGGGTATATGTTCTTAATTTCTTGCTTTCTCTTTCTCCTTTACAGCATACATGCTTCCTTTTGCGGGGAGGCTGACAAGCAGGGAGTTCAGGCGACTGTTTCAGTGACATGGCAGATATTTGGAGAACACAGACTAAAATGCCCCAGCAATCTTCTTTCTCACATGAGAGTTCACTTGATCCTCCACTAACACGCCCACCAGTCACTTGGAACTTAGTACAGTTCCTTATGCTTAAATTAGAGGAGTGTCAGGGATTGAATTGTGTCCCCTTAAAAGATGTGTCAACTTGGACAGGTAATGCTTCCCAGAACTATGTGGTCATCATCCACTTTGTGAGATTGCAATCTATGTTAAAGAGGATTAGAGTGGGATTGTAAGACCCTTACTAAGGTACATCCCTGATCCAGTGTCAAGGGAGTTTTCCTGGGGTGTGGCCTGCACCACCTTTTATCCTGCAAGAGATGAAAGGAAAGGGAGGCAAGAGGTTGGGGACATCATTCTAGCCAGAAAGCAGTGCCAGGGGTAAAGCGTCTCCTTTAGACCTACCTCCTTTAGTTCCTACACAGAGAAGCTCCTAGTCCTGGGGAAGACTGATGACAAAGACCTTCCTCCAGAACCAACAGAGAAACAAAACCTTTCCCTGGAGCTGATGTCCTGAATTTGGACTTTTACTAGAGCGTGAGAAAATAAATTGGTGCAGCTCAAGAACTCTACTAAAAGACCACAGTCGGTGGTCTGACAGCCTAGGGGATGCCCTGGGAGCATGGCCCTTACACTTGTTCCTGCTCTGCCCAGAAAACACTACTGAGGTCAACTCTATGGACAAAAATGGACTGGACTCAAGGACACCATGTGATCATATGGTGTGTGTACTTTATGGTTCCATGCATTTATAGCAGGCTGTCCTACTGGTCTCTTTCTAGATGGGAGAGAAGTGGGTGGAGAGGGGGGACAGGAGACTGTTAGGGGGGTATGACAAGTATTAGAATGAAAAGGAGGAGTGTACTGTCACTGGGCAAGGACAGCAGAAGGAGCTGCAGATAGGCAGGCATGTGAAATTGATTTGGATTGTATACTTTCACTTAATCACACACCCGCACACACAAACCTGCTGCCATCAAGTGGATTCCCACTCAAAGCAACCCTGTAGGATCGAAGGGAACTACTTCATAGAGTTTCCAAGGAATGCCTGGTGTATTCAAACTGCTGAGCTTTTGGTTAGCAGACATAACACTTAACAACTGAACCACCAGGGTTTACAGTTATTCATAGCACACCCTTATTATCTTTTTAATGTCTGTAGACTCTGTAGTGATAGCCCCTCATTCATTCCTTATACTGGTAGTTTGTGTTTTCCCCTTTTAATGTGTCAGTTTTGTTACATGTTTATCAGTTTTATTGTTCTTTTAGTTTCACTGACTTTCTGTAAGGGTTTTGTGTTTTCTATTTCATTGATATCTGCTTTTATCTTATTTCTTTTCCTGTGTTTGCCTTGGATTTATTTTATTCTTCTCCTAGTTTCTTTAAGGTGGAAGCTGAAGTGATTGATTTGTCCACTTCTCATCTAGAAAACACTGGTGGCATGATGGTTGGGTGCTATGTCTGCTGACCCCTTAGTCGGCAGTTCAAATCTGTCAGGTGGTCCTTGGAAACTCTATGGAACAGCTCGACTCCATTTTTGGTTTTTTTTTTTTTTTCAAGTCTAAGTATTCAATGCTGTAAGCATTGACTTAGCTGCATCTCATAAATTCTGGTATGTTTTCATTTTCATTCTGTAAAGTATTTTCTAATCTCTGCTGAGACTTCCTTTTGGCTCCTGGATTACTTAGAAGTAGCCTGTTTAATTTCCAAAGGTTTAGAGATTTTTTTTTTCCCATACATACATTTATATTTGTTAAATCTGAAAAAGCTGCAGAAATTTAGAGTCTTTATTTTTAAAACGAATTTATTGAGCCTCTGCTGTTACCAAGACACTTGGCTAAGCACTATTTTGGTGCCCAGGCTTTATGAGACTTGGTTGCCACCTTCAAGGAGCTGACCATCCAGAAGGAAAATCGAGGCAGCACACCAACAAAAAAAACTCCTGGTGGTAGGTGATAAGTGCTTTTAAGTGGTGTACACCACAAGTTCTATTGCCATTGAGTCGATTCTGACTCAGAGCAACTCTGTAGGACATAGTAGAACTGCCTCCTAGAGTTTCCAAGGAGCACCTGGTGGGTTTGAACTGCTGACTTTTCGGTTAGCAGCTGTAGCACTTAACCACTAAGCCACCAGGGCTTCTAAGTAGTGCATGGTGAACAGCAATGCTGTTATAGGTGTCTCTTCCCGCTGGGGTGGCCGTGGTGGTCAAGAGTATGAGGTGGGCCTTGAGAAAGGGTAGAATTTTCACAATGATGGTTTAGGAAGGGTCATTCCTGGTGTCTTAGGCTGGGTTTTCTAGGGAAGCAAAACCAGTAACACGTGTAGGTACAAGGAAAGATTTATAATATATATATATAGACAGATAGATAGATACAAATACAGGAAACAGCTCACGTAATCACAGAAGCTGAATGTCCCAAGCTCTGGCACAAGTCTCACGTGTCCACGGAAGCTGAGGAACCCAAGGTCAGCAAGTCAGAGACCAGAGTTGCAGATCACCGGTTGTGTAGGTCAGTGGATCCCAAGCTGGTGGCGAGACGATGCGACAGAGGCTGGAGGTCGGTGGATTCCAAGCTGGTGGCGAGACGAAGTGATAGAGGCTGGAGAACCCAGGATCGGCAGGTCAGGGAGCAGGACTGGGCAGAGGCTGGCGAGCGCAGGATTGGCAGGTCAGGGAGCAGGGCTCTCACGTGCCAACTGTAAAGACTGATGAGCCCAACAGCTGCTAGCTCAAGTCCCGGAACCAGATGCTGGAACCAGAGAGCAGGAGCTCCTGGCCACGTGAGCGATCAGCAGCCGTAGTCCAGTGTCACGAGATGAGAGCCGAGGGGCAGGGAGTCACCACAAACCCCGCCCTGCCACTTAATACAGCAGCCAAATAGGTAGTAGCCAAGTTGACATAATCCTGACCACCACACCTGGTTAGCAGCAACATGGCCTGGCAGTGGCAGTTGCCCCTACCCTGTAGGCAACTCTCCCTCCCAGTACTCAGCAGAGTCAGTCACCTGCCATGTGGTCAGATTGGCTTGATGAATTTGTACACATCTGGAGAGCCAACTAATCAAACGCACTAGACTGAGGTGCTTCCAAAAGTTCAGGCAACTCCTAAAGCCTTTAGAAGAAACCAGAACATGTAGTCAGACTCATAACGGGTCTACAGGACAGAGTGGAACTGCCCCATAGGGTTCCAAAGAATTTTCTAGTGGATTACTACTGCCAACCTTTTAATTAGCGAGCACCACCAGAGCTCACCTTCAGAGGAAACAGTGTTGTTTTCAGTATTTTCTGGGCCAGCAGAGGTGAACATGGACAGGATGAGAAAAACAAAACTCAACAGTGAAAGAAGATTCAACTTCCCTCACATCCTGCAGCCTCACAGACACAGTTTTTTCTTGGCTTTATCAGGAATTGAACTATGAACCAGATGTCAAAGACTCAAGATGATAAAACAACTTGTCAGCTGACCTGCAAATGTGTTGCCATTTTGTGAAAGTGAATCTAATTAGCTTTGAAATCATGGCCTCTCTGGCTCATAGAAAGGAGCCCAGGTGGTGCAGTGGTTAAGCACTCAGTTGCTAACTAATAAGATTGTTGGTTTGAACTGAACCCATCCAGGGGCTCCATGGAAAGAAGATCTGATGGTCTGCTCTGTATAGATGACAGCCTTGGAAACCATATAGGGCAGTTCTACTCTGTCCTGTAGGGTCACTATGAGTTGGAATCAACTCAACAGCAACTGGTTGGGTTATTGGCCTGTGGAAACCAGGAAAGTGCTTGAATCAGTGAGGCCAAAGGAGAAAGGAATAGCAAGGGGTAGGACAGAAAATGCCTCAGCTCTGAGGGCTTGGGTGCATTGTGTGAAGGGACCGATGGGGAAGTAAGAGGTAAAAATTGCTGCCATCCCTTTGAGACTCACAAGACATCAACCAATATGAAAAAATTCTGAGAAAAGCGAGAGTCAATGAGCTCAAAGTCCTTCTAACCAGTGTTTTTCGTCCTTCCCAAAATTTTTGGTCATAGTTCACCTATGCAGTCCTTTTCCACTTTTCTTTAACAACTGAATGACAATGTCTGCTTCTAGCATGTAGGAAGAACAAACGAAAGAGAACCCTCTGAAACTTTAGAATTTGCTTCTTTTTGTTTTCATCAATAGATTCTACACTGGCACATTCTAGTTTTCACTGAAGAAAGATTGTTGCATGTGTTGGTGGTTGACTTTATCAAGTTATTAGAAGGAAATATGCATGTTATGTCAACTAGCAAAGATTAAAAGGACTAGATTAAATCTTGTGGAAAATTCTTTTCTTAAGAGAAAGGTTACTTTCTGATTGCCTTTCCATGGGCAATTAAACTCTCGAAGTCTCAGTTTCCTTACCTGTACAACAAAGAGAACATCACCATCGCAGAGTGACCAGGACGTGGGGAGAATGAGACCTCGCTCTTTAGAGCACTTGGTCCAGCTGGGCAAGCATAACCTATCACATGAATGTGCGCTGCATGAATAAACCAGTGACAGAACAAAGTAACCCAAGGCTTTACGAAATCCCAATGGGGAACTCCCAAAGATGGTATGAAGTCTGGCCCCCAAATGAAAGGTCAGCATGACCTGTTTTCTCATGCAAATAACTATTATGTTCTAAAGAGGCATAATTCTAAGGCAAAGGGAATTTTTACAAAGATCCAAGTTTTGATTTGTGTGAAAAACAAACACCCTAAGGGATTTTATACTTTTATGGCATTTATAGGAAACACTTGTGGTGTAGTGGTTAAGTGCTATGGCTGCGAGCCAGAAGGTGCTCCTTGGAAACTCTACGGGGCAGTTCTACCCTGAATTCATAAAAAAGGGCCCTAGTGGTACAGTGGTTAATCACTCAGCTGCTAACTGAAAAGTCTGTGTTTTCTACACCCCAGCTCCTCTGCTTCTACCAAGATTAACCTTAGAAACTCGATAGGGAAGTTCTATTCTGTCCTTCAGGGTTGCTATGAGTTGGAATTGACTCAGTGGTGACAGGTTTGGCATTTGAAAGTTTTTGAAGAATTCATAAAGAATTTTAACATGCCCTATCTCTTTTGGATTACCAAAATCACTCTGAAGAAAGGGCAGGAAAGTGATTAATCACTTCCTTTGTATAAGTGGGGAAATGAAGACTTCAAGAGAATAAAGAATTCATCCATGGTTAATAAAAGCCAAAAGTAGCCTCAAACTCAGTATCTTACATTCAGTACTAAAGAAAGTCTGTATGATCTAGGGTATGAAAAAATTACAGCTAGACAGACAGACAGATAGATGGATAGCTGTTGTCCAGTGTACTGTACCTTATGGAGACCTTACATACAACAGAATGGATTATTGCCCAGTCCTGTGCCATGCTGATGATGGCCAGCGTGTTCAAATTCATCACTACAGCTGTTGTACCATTCCATCTCACCAGAGGTCTCCTCGCCCTTGCTAGCCCTCTACTCCAGATGTGATCTCCTCCTCCAGACACTGATCACTCCTGATGACGCTACCAAAGTCAGGCAGGCAGACAGTTCTCTGTTCTGTTCCATGAGATTTATCACTACCATTACTGATTTGACGGCACCTAGCAACAATAACATTATTGTTGTAAAACTATAGACAAGATGACATTGCAAACCCAGCATTTTACACAGGTACAATTCAATAATACCAATGGCATCAATCATGTTGTGCAATCATCACCAATATCCACTGCAAACTTTTCCATCCCCATAAGCAAAAACTCAACATTACCTAGACAATGATTACTCCCTTTCCTGGTCTCTCTTGCCCCTGGTAACCTCTACTG
Organism: Heterohyrax brucei; assembly: GCA_028571685.1. Classification (NCBI taxonomy): domain Eukaryota; kingdom Metazoa; phylum Chordata; class Mammalia; order Hyracoidea; family Procaviidae; genus Heterohyrax; species Heterohyrax brucei. Next base: position 166,697,038 of record CM053140.1, read on the forward strand.
AACTCTGATCTCTATACATCCACCTGTTCCATACCAGACTTTCCTTCCTAGTCTGTCTTAGTCTGGAAGATCCACTGAAACCCATCCACCATGGGTGGCCCTACTGATACCCGAAGTAGCAGGGGAAGCTTCCAGCATCACAGCAACAAACAAGCCACCACAGTACAGCAGACTGACAGATGGCTGGTGCTAACATTCCTGTAGACCTGTGCAGTTCTTCAGTGGGCTCTTGCTTCTTTACAGAAAGAAGAAAATCTCTCTGCCTGCAAAGGCATGCCAATCCTGGTGTAGAAGGTACCCCAGCAAGGCATCTACTGTAGAAGGTGAGCTTGTATTGAAAAGAAGAGAAGGTATAGGCCATCCATCATACCCGCCTTCATGAGTACTGCCTCCGGTTGCTCTGACCTAGCTTGTGGAACTTTCCTAGACACAGACATAGCCTGCACAGGAGGCAGGGAGTAAGTGCCAGTTCAGAGCACAGAGGCCTCTAACTCTTCCGTCCCCCACACCCCCATCCCCCTTTTCTCTTTGGCGCCCAGAGTGGTGAGCACTTCAAGGCTTCAAAGCTGGCATTGCCCTCCAAGGTAGACAGTTCTCTGTATGGGTCAGCCAAGTGGTTGCAGACACACTGGGAGGAGCCCCGAGGACATGAAGAGCTTTGGTCAGGTGCAGAAACTCTCCCTGCTGCCCTTGGCTCTGATTCTGCCTTTTCCATCATGGTAGCAAATTCAGCACTGACAGCTGTCAGCCGTGCCACCCAACCCAGGGCTGGTGCCAGCTCGGTGCTGAATATGCGATCTCTAAGTGCTCTGGGCTGTTTTGAGGAGAACATTATCTTTGATATTATTATGTAATAATGAGAAAATGTCCCTATGTTCTGTGACTTTCTGGCTGAGTACACTGTGCTCTAGAGGAAATCTGGTTACAGGAAGTATGCTCTTATTTATCTTCACTTCAGAATATCAGACTTGACAGCAGAGAGACACAGGTAAGCTGAGTGCTCCCCTGCCCCACACGCCTGTCCCATCAGCTACTCTGTCTCCTGTGTGTGGGGCCTCACACCCTCTCACTTACTACTAACCAAAAACTCAGCTCACAGCGACCCTGTAGGACAGAGTAAAACTGCCCTATAGAGTTTCTAAGGAGCACCTGGTGGATTTGAATTTCCAACCTTTTGGTTAGCAGCTGTAACACAACCACTACACCACCAGGGTTTCTACTTTTCTACTAACCAAAAACCCACTGCCGTGGAGTTGAGTCTGACTCATAGCTTCCCTGCAGGACAGAGTAGAACTGCTCTATAGAGTTTCCAAGGAGTGCCTGGTGGATTCAAACTGCTGACCTTTTGGTTAGCAGATGTAGCATCTACCCGCTACACCAGCAGGGTTTCCACCTGCCTGCTAGTTGCTGTAAAGTCTGGCTCATGGAGACTCCATGCATGTTTTCAGTGGCTGAATTTTTAGAATTAGATAGCCAGGACTTTCTTCTTAGACACTGATGGGTGGCCTGGAACCTCTAACCTGTTGGTTAGCAATCAAGTATATTAACCATCTGTATCACCCAGGGACTCCATTTTTTTTTTTTTTTGTATTCTACCTTCTTATACTACTAACCAGGTAGAAGATTGTTCAAGCATTTTACTCAATAAAAAATAAAATAAACTCATTGCTGTCCAGTCAATTCTGACACATAGGGCACAACAGAACTGCCCAATAGAGTTTCCAAGGAACACTTGGTTCATTTGCACTCCTGACCTTTTGGTTAGCAGCCACAGCACTTAACCATTATACCATTCAAATTTATTCATTTTATTATTGTTCCTGTTTTACAGTTGAGAAAAGTGAGACCCAGCAAGTTAAATAACTTGAAATCAAATTGAGTCATATAGTACCACATAGCTCATAAGTGGTACAGTTCAGATTCAACCAGGCAATCCGGCTCCGTAATTTGTATTTTTAACCCTGCTCTGTGGAAACCCTGCTGGTGAGTGGGGCTGTAGTGGTTAAGTGCTATGGCTGCTAACTAAAAGGTCATAAGTTTGAATCTACCAAGTGCTTCTTGGAAACTCTGTAGGGCGGTTCTACTTTGCCCTATAGGGTTGTTATGAGTCAGAGTCGACTCAACAGCAGCAGGCTTGCTTTTGGGCTGTTCAGTGTCCAGACATGGTGCCATTTTCTGCGAGTCTATACTGAGTGTTTGCGTTTTTGTTTTTGTTGTTTTAAGTATAGGACAGAAACTCTGGTGCCATAGTGGTTAAGCACTATGTCTGTTAACCAAAAAAAAAAGTCAGCAATTTGAATCCCCAGGCACTCCTTGGAAACTCTATGGAGCAGTTCTGCTCTGTCCCATAGGGTTGCTATGAGTTGGAATCAACTTGATGGCAGCAGGCTTGGTTTTGGTTATGTATAGGACAAACTCAGGAGACCATGATAATCAGTGTCCTGGGCAGTGGACTCTGGGGAGCAGAGGAGCACTGTCCATCAGCACTGACCACTCATCCATATGAGAAGAGTAACCTAAATGAAAGTTTTAGGCCATTCAAGGTGGGCAAAACTCTTCTCCCTCCACCTGTTCCTAGAATGTTCCCAGGGCTTGTAGGGTAACCCTACAGTCTGAATATCCGAAATCCCTGTGGGTAGTCTAGCACTTTCCCTGAAATTTTTCTGGGATTCTGAGAGTTTCCCAGAACCACTTGCAATTTGAGCAACTGAAACTATGGGCAACCAGTTGCTGGACACCTGGGCACTGGGTCCAGCTCTCTGGGCACAACCAGCAGCAGGCCATGGGGACCCTCCCAGGTATGCCCAGTCAACATACCTTAGAGTCTGGGTCTCTGTATTTCTGGGGGTAGGCCTGTCTGTGAGTGTAAATAGACTAGTGTGTGTCTCACTACATTGTCATGTTTGTGTCTTTATTTTTCCCCTTTGAGTGTGTATGAGTGTATGTTAGGGCATACGCTTAAATACATGTACTCAGTACCCGTATGAAGATATGTCAAAGTTCGTGTGTGTGCACTACAGGTGCCAGGCTGGATTTACACAACTGCATATCCACATGGGTGTGGTGGAATGTGAGTGTGAGCACACTCTCCCAGGGCTCACAGCTATCTTGTTAGGCACATTTTCCTTCACTGCTAAAGGTCCCTGGCAACGGTCCAAAGTAATATTGATGCTGCCTTGCAGAGGGGAGCCATTTGGTTCTTCGTTGGTTTTTTTTTTTGTCTCTGTGGAAACAGCCTACCCCAGCCTCCCTTCATTTGCACTGGTGGCTGCTCTCCCCTGTCCTCTGCCACCTTGCTGGCTACTCTTGCCACATCAGAAGGGAGCTGGCTACCTCTTGGGCTGCAAGCAGTGTCTGATGCAGGGGTAGGGGTAGGGCTGAGGGGTCATGAAAACCTTTGAGACTTGGAGTCCTGTGGAGAGAGAGCATTGAAGCTGATAGTGGCTCCCAGGAAGGAAGTAATCTGTTCCAGGTCAGATGGGGAGATGGTTTCTGCAGTCTGGCATGAAGAGGCAGCTCTTGGCACCCACCCTGGCTCCTCTGTAATAGCTGATGCAAAGTCACTGCCCTTGCAGCGGTTCTCTTGCCACTGCCACGTCTCTGGCACCTTTTCCTCTCCCATTCCTTAGCATCCATGCCCAGGTCATCCCTATTGAAACCACTGCACTCATTACTGTCCTTTGGCCAGCAGTGCTTGGGCAAGGTGTCTCCAGATGTGAAGCATCTTGTGATGCTTGACAGAATCTATAGGCTCTGTACCTCAGTTTTTTAAATCTGTAAAATGGGCATAGTAGCAGCATATACTTCACAGAGTTATGGTGAGAATTAAATGAGTCACGTAGTATCTGGTAGGTAAGAAGCTCTCTGTCTACTATTGTGATACTGTCTCCAGGGGTCAATCTTTTCCCAGAGTCTACTGTAGGGAAGGAGTCCTTGGATGGCACAAATGGTTAAGCACTAACACACCCAGAGCCCCTCACAAGACAGGCCTGGTGATCGACTTCCAAAAGATCACAGCCTTGAAAATACTGCAAAGTGTGATTCTACTTGCACACATAAGGTCCCCATGAGTTAGAATAGACATGGCAGCAGCTAACAACAACTGGGGGGATGGGAGTTGTTAAACAAAAGGCTGGAGGTTCAAGTACCCCTGTATGTACCTAGAAGCACCTCAGAAGAAAGGCCTGGCGATCAATCACTGAAAACCCTATGAAGTTCTACTCTGACACATGTGAGGTCACCGTGAGTCAGAGTTGACTCTTCAACAATTCATTTTTTAAACTGGGGTTAGGATGTAGGGGCAATCCATCCTCTGTGGCATCTAGGGTTGGGGAAAGGGAGGAAGCAATGCCTTTTTACCCTGCAAAGCTTCTCACTGTCCTGCCATTTCTGCATATGCCCAGGGTGGCCTCCCTCTCAATGCAGATGACGGGGAAATGGGCCTCAGACAGAGCACCTACCCTCCCAGGACAAAACCTGCTTCTCTCTGCTCTTCCTTCATCACTGAATTTGTTTCTTAAAGGTCAGCAGTGCTGACAGACCCTCTCGAATTTGTCTGTAGTGGTAAGGCCAGCAGACACAGGCTCTAAAAATAAACCTTAATAAGATTTTTAGGTAAACACTCTCCACAACAATTCAGACCACGATTCTTTTTTTCTCTCCTAGAGCAATGTGATCTACAGCAAAGCCCATTCTCCCAGAGAAGGAAATGGCAAAGGCTTCTGGAGCTAACCAGATTTGGTAGGAAAAGGCGCTGCCAGACCCAGTCTTGCCAGAGAATTTGCCACCTCAGTGTGAGGGCCTCTCCTCCCCTTCCCTGGTCCACTGAGCCTTGCAGCCAACTGGGCCAGTGAACACTCTGAGATCTGGGGAGTTTCTGCTCCTGAGCGGAGCGGGGAGAGGGGAGGGGGACTTTGCTGTCTGACATTCCACCTTTCCCATCATATGGCTTTCAGAGATGGCCTCTTGGGTCCATCTGAGCCTGTCTCCTTCAGGGGGCTGAGGGTCAGCCTAGACTGCCCAGGGTAGGTAGGGCTATGCTGCAGGCTCCCCAGCATGCACAGGCAGACTGTGGAGGCAGGCCAGCTGGGGCACACTGCTGACATGCCTTGTCTTCTTCTCACTGCAAAGCTGGCAAAGGTCAGAGGGGTGCTGGGTTCGCAGCCAGTGCCACCACCAGCTTTCCTTGGCAACCCTGGTTTGGCACAGCGATTAAGTGCTACAGCTGCTCACCAAAAGATCAGCGGTTCGAATCTACCAAGTGCTCTTTGGGAACTCTATGGGGCAATTCTACCCTGTCCTATAGGGTCACTCTGAGTCAGGCTCCACAGCAATGTCTTTTTTGTTGTCGTTGTTGTTTTTCTGTAAAGGGATGGGCTGCAGGAGGTGGAGAATAAGATAGGAGAGAAGGAGGACAAATGCATAGGGGAAGACGAGAGAAGGGAGAGTGAGAAAAGGTGGGAACTGTAAGCTAAGGAGAGGGGAAAAGGAACAAAAAGGTTCCTAGTGCTCCCGCTGCCCGGCAGGCTGTGGTCCAAGTCCCTTACCACCCCTTGCCCACCCCCCACCCCACCCCCCAGGGCACCCAAAGCTGGAGGGAAGAGCACTAGGGGAGCTAGAGCGAGAGGAGACAGAAGGCACGCGGGAGAATAACAAAGCAGCAAGAGCACATCATCTGGGGACCCGAAGTGGCCCAGGAATGGGGGCCACCTGGTTTTAATGACGCCCCGCTCGGGGCAGGCGCCGAGCGGTTTCCTGCCGGCTCCTTCAGCGCCCGCGCCCGTGGGTGCGGGGTCCCCCCGCCGCCCCTTTTCTGCCTCACCCTCCCCGCAGGCTCCTCCGGCGGGCTTAACTGCTTTCACTGTTTCCTTCCCGGAGCTGTGGTTGAGGCCGACTGGTCTCAGCCGGAGTGAAATATCGCTTTTGTCCTGGCCTTTGTGTCTGGCTTTGGACTAGAAGGAGAAGATGCGTTCTCTCATAATTAATGCAAATGGCTGTCACTGAGGCCACAGCTGGCTCCAGGCAGAGCACAGCTTGAGCAGTTGAGATGAGGGAGGAGAGGTAATACAAGAGCCTAGGGAAGCCACCGAGAACCTTCTGAAACCTCTTGGGAGTGTGGTGGTTAAGTGCTGAGGCTGCTAACCGAAAGGTTGGCAGTTTGAATCCACCAGGCCCTCCTTGGGAACTCTAGGGGGCAGTTCTGCTCTGTCCTGTGTGGTCACCATGAGGTAGATTGACTGGACAGCAACGGGTTTGGTTTGGTTTGGTTTGGTGTGATTTTAACCTGTTCAATGACGGAGCCGGTGGGGAACGATATAATCTTGTTTCCGTTACCCATTTGACTCCTTACTGTGAGCACCACCCATTCCCATAATACTTTATGTGTGTTACCTCATAGAATCCCCGAAATCACGCCACATGGTAGCTAGCATTAGCCCGGACCATAGATCAGAAAACTCTAAGGAGGTTAGGTAACACTGTCAGTCATGTTGGAGGGAGGAGGGAGAGCTGAGGGTTAAAGGACAAGGGTCTACCTGATTTTACAGCATTCTCCTGTATGTCAGGGAGCTCCTTGTTACATGTGGCTTCATCATTCCCCTCTATCGAGTCCCAGCATTCTCAATGTTCTTCTCATCCTCTCTACCCTTACCTCACGCCAGCCCTGCCTCAGGCACCCACAGTACCCTCTCCCTCACTTCTGTAGAATGTGTTCTGAGCATCTAGATCTAGCTCACATTGATGTGTCAGAGATTGATAACAGCTTGCAGTGTTTCTCTTCACCCCCACTCCTCCTTCCACCATAAATCTGCCTTTAAGTGGAACCTGTCTCAAGTTAAAGCACAGAAGTTCTAAGAAAATTGATTAGGGTGATAGTGGGGAATGTGGACAGAACTGTGGGTGCAACAAGCCCTGCAGGTGCCCCTGTAGCACAAAGCAAGACTCCCCCTGTCAGTGGGATCAGGGAGGACAGGGAGGGTGGAGGGGCCTAATCTTAGTTTAGAGCATGCACTTGGTATGGGCGCACACCTGCATGTGTGTGCGCGTGTCTGTTCCGTGTGGTGGTGGGGCTACTGCACATGTAACTTCCCAAACACCACCTCCGTGTGAGTGCGCGTTCATGGGGGGGGCTATTGCCCATGCAACTCCCCAAATGTTACCTCTGTTCTGCACAGCTGCCCACAAGCTGGTTGCTATCATGTTGTCCCACAGAGGGGGAAACCAGGCTCTTCTTAGGAATTAAAGAATTTCACCAAGGTCATGCTGCTAATAAGTGCTTGAGTTGGGATTCAAACCACTCTCATTTTTTTAAATACTTACTTTGTTATATTTATTTATTTTTGCTGCATGTGGGGATATGGAGATGAGATCCAATCCTACTTCCTCCTCTCACTTTAGGTTCCCAAGGGAGCAAAAAGACATGTACCATAAAAAGATCATTACAAGAAGATGTTACTGTCTATGACAGAGATGCTGTATGAGGTACCAGGCGTGGACCATGAACATTGAATACATAGCCAGTTCTCCCAAGGGGAGGTCCCTGAGGCACGTGAACTGTTTGCTTTCAGCTACTAACCTAAAAGTAGGTGGTTCAAACTCACCCGGACACACTATGAAAGACAGGCCTGGTGATTACAGTCACAAAAGATTTGTGGAACAGTCTGCTGTGTAATATGTGGGGTCCCTATGAGTCTGAACTGACTCAGTGATGACTGGTTTGTTTTTTTCATTTGGTAATAGGTGCTAACTAGGGACAAGGGCTGCGAAAGAAGAAGATGCATCAGGAAAAAAGGAAAACTTCACGAAAGAAATCTGTGGAATCCCTTCCTCTTTCCCTCCCACCGTCATGGCAAATTGAAGCAGCTTCAGATGGGGCCTTTTTAAATGTCCGACTCGACGGCACTTGGCTTTAACTTCTCTTAGAAATCTTGTTGGCCCAGTGGTTACATGCTATGCCTGCTAACCAGAAGGTCAGCAGTTCAAATCCAGCAGATGTTTCTGGGAAACTCTGTGGGGGAGTTCTCTGTCTTTTAGGGTTGACCTAAGTCAGAATCGACTCCAGGGCAATGGGTTTGGTTTTTTGGTTTTGACTCCTTTGCCCCAGGCCACCTGACTTCTTCCCTGTGGCATTCTCGGGATTATTAGACCATTATAAAGTGCCTTGTATTTCTTATTATAGTCAGACAGCCTAACTGTGCAGGAATCATCATTTTTCTTTGCTTTTCTAGCTCAGCCTAGGATGATTTTAAAATATGCTCCACTTGAAGAACAAGAAATAAAAAAGAAAAAATGTGGGAGCCTGAGGTAAAAACGGAAAATGGATTAAACCTAAAGTATTTTCAGGGTGTCTTTTTTCTGTGTTTCTATTTTGCAGGTTTTAAAAGCAGAACTGAAGTGTAAAGCTGAGGGACATCTTTCAGATGCAGCATTTACATAAGAAACACATTCAGAAAAAAGGCTGTGATTCTCGAAGTGCCCTTACACTACATTAAAAATCTCCCTTGGGGTAGGGGAGGTTTAAATTAGTTGGGGAAAGAAAATCCTGCTTTTTAAAATGCAAATCTCACCCAAACTTTGAAAATTCTACCGCAGGAAATGGCCAAGAGCAGACAAAGCCCTCCTTGTTTAAGGCCACCACCTTCTCCAGCATCATTACAATTCCCTGGCCCCTCCTACATCTCCTTGATGAGTCTCAACAAAGCTATTGGTGCTACATCCCAGGCCTGGGCACAATTTGCTAGGAGGTCTGTGTTTCTAGTGGTTGTGCATTTTACTCTAGAAAATGTAATTGGTTTGAGAAACGTAAGTAGAAACAGCACAAAATCTCAGGCCTGTATTAAGCATGTGTTTATTTGCATATGTTTTCTCCTGCATCTGTCAAATATTTGTGCATCAAATTGCATAGCATTTCACTTACAGGGATAATGTTATTGACAGAGTTCTGGTTGTCATTTGCTATAAATCAACTACCCAAAACTTAGTAACTTAAAACAAACTTTTTATTTTGAATTCTGATTGTGTGCATCAGGAATGTGGGCAAGGTTCAACCAGACGATTCTCTTGCCACAAGTGGCACTGGCTAGGGTCAGTGAGTGGTGTTCAGTTAGTGGAAGAGTTGGTCTGGAAGATCCAAGATGATTTTACTCACATGCCTGCTGCCTTGGTGGGGATGGTTGTAAGGTGGTTTGTGTGTCTTTTTGCTCCCCTTGCGAACATAAACTGTGTGCCCCTTCTTACTGAGGGTCTCTATGGGACCCTCTGTGATGCCATGTATACTCAGGGTATCACTACATAGTCTCTCCAGCAAAGGCGTTAGACATCATGGTGATTCAAGCCAGGACACAAAGCTAAAAGTGTCAGCCCTCCTTAAAGGCCTTATTCTGGGGTTCCAACATTCCCAGTTTGCAACTCTGTCCACCCCCACTCCCCCACCTTGCTTCCAACCCTGACTCAGACACCTACTTACTGTACTCAGAAATGGCACAGTGTCACTTCGGGTAGTCTGTTGGTCAAAGCACGTTACTGGCCAGCCCTGAGTCAAGGGGAGGGGAAATAGGACCCATCCCTCTACAGGAGGAGGACTAAAGAGTCTGTGGCCATCTTTAATTGGCTTAAAAAACAGAAAAAAGACTGTATCTGGGGCCTGAAAAGCTTGCAAGTAGCCACCCAAGGGAAATTCGGTGGATGGATTAATCTAATCTGGCTAGGCACTTCAGAAAGGCATTTCTGGAAGATGTGAAATTTGATTTGGGCCTATCCTGAAGTATTTTTATCTTCAAAATAAATAAAAATAGGTTCAAGAGTGTCATGTGTGAACTCATTTAGTTTATTGAAAGGTGGTCCTTGCAAGGTACACAGATAAGATCTTGAGACATTCCTTTAGCACTGGAGAACTGGAATTGAGAGTTGCAATGTCAGTTCAATGATCAGAGTTCAAATCTTTAGGCTTTAGTCTTTTACCTCTACCAAGTAGCCTGGAGAGAAAGGCTTAACCACACCCAGAACTTGGAGGAGGTTCCCCATAGCTAGGGCCCACGGTCAGAAGCAATGAGTGGAAACTCTGTAGGCTTTCAGTCTTGAGAGAGAGAGAGAATCAGCAAACCCTTTTGCCACTGTCTTTTCTCAGTGAGTAAAACTTCAGGGTTTATATGTAGTTTGGTTATCTGGGCTTCACACAATAAGGGCCAGGTAATGTCATGCTTAACTAAGATTTGTGTGTTACTTTATTTTTTTAAGGTGACCAGATAGTGTAATGTTGCATTTTTCTTCAGGAATTCAGAATTAAGGCCCTGGTAATACAAAGGTTAAAAGCTCCGCTACTAACAAAAAGGCTGGCAGTTTAAATCCATCAGCCACTCCTTGGAAATACTATGGGGCAGATCTACTCTGCCCTGTAGTGGCGCAATGAGTTAGGAATCAACTCAACAGCAATGGATTTCGTCTTTTGGTTTGCCACCATCTAAATCTTGATAGCACCTGCAGATGAGCGGAGGTCCCTAGGCACAGGAGTGATAAGGATTTTCCCCCTTACATAAGACAGAGGCAACAACCAAGGAGTCTGTGACTCATAAAGTCACCTTGGCTTTCAAATGCATAAATTGTAAATTAGGATAATAGGAGCTAATTTAAAACATTAAGTTTTTTTAATAGCCTTTTGCTGTTTACAAAGTACTTTTTCACTTAAAAGTGGTGCTACATCTGTGAGATAAAAGATGTGCAGATCATGAACTATACTAAAAGACCAGAATTGATGGTCTAACAGCATGGATGGTCCCTTGAGAACATGTCCCCTAGACTAGCTGCTGGTCCAAACCTGAAACTGAAGCCAACTTTAGACAATGAATGGACTGGACTTGGGGGACATTGTGTGATATCTGTGTACATTCCCTACAGGTTTCTTTTTAGAGAAGGGAAAGAAGACAGTAGACAGGAGGGGACATGTGTTCCTTGAGTGGATACTGGAAGTAAAGGGTGAAAAAGAAGAGTGTGCTGCCACAGGATGTGGGGAGCAGACAGAGTTGCAGAGAGGCAGGTACTCTGGGGTTTATATGGCAAATTGATTTGGATGGTTAACTTTCATTAATGGCCTTTAAAAAAGTAGCCAACTGCCAATATCATCCTGAATGGAGAGAAACTGAAAGAACTCCGCATGAGAATGGAAATTAGGCAAGGATGCTCACTCTCACCACTTCTGTTCAATATTGTGCTAGAGGTTCTAGCATAGCAATCAGATAAGACAAAGAAATAAAGGGAATGTACATCAGTAAAGAAGAAATAAAAGTATCCCTATTTGTAGGTAATATAATTATACACACAGAAAAACCTAGAGAATTCATAAACAAACTACCAGAACTAATAGAAAAGATCAGCAAAGTATTAGGATACAAGACAGACATAAATAAATCAGTAGGATTCCTTCATATCAACAAAGAGATTATCAAAGAGGAAATCACTAAATCAATAACACTTACAGTAGCCCCTAAGAAGATAAAATACCTAGGAATAAATTTAGCCAGAGATGGAAGTGACCTATACAGAGAAAATTACGAGACCCTACTGCAAGAAACCAAGAGCCTCACAAAAGTGAAAAAAATCTATCTTCTTCATGGATAGACAAACTTAACATTGTGAAAATGTCTATTCTACCCCAAACAATCTACATGTACAATGCAATCTCAATACAAATTCCAGTGTCATTTTTTAACGAGATGGAGAAACAAATCACCAACCGTGTTTGGAAAGGGAAGAAACTCTGGATAAGTAAAACACTATGGGAACACATAGTGGGAACACAATGGGAAGCTTCATAGTACCCAGCCTTAGAAACTATTACACTGCCACAGTAGTCAAAACAACCTGGTACTGGTACAAAAACAGACACATAGACCAATGGAATAGAATAGAGAATCCAGAACTATTACCATCCTCCTATGAACAGTTGATATTGGATAAAGTCCCAAAGGTTGTAAACTGCGGTAAAAATGGTCTTGTTAATGAATGGTGTTGTCAAAATTGGATATCCAACTGTGAAAAACTGAAGACCAATATCTCACATTTTATACAAAAACTAACTCAAAACGGATCAAAGACGTAAATAACAAACCTCAAAAAAGGGGGCGGAGTCAAGATGACAGACTAAGTGCACGTCTCCTTATATCCCTCTGGAAACCAAGACCTGAACTAATAATCAAAGGAAGCCTTCTGGTCACCTAGTGATCCCCCAGGACATGACACAGGGCTGTTAATTTGGACTTCACACCACTGAATGAAAAACTCCCTGTCTTTCACTGACTCCCACTCCCAGCTAGGCCTGGCTCTCATGGACTGAAGGCAAATGCACCATTTTGACTTTTTTTTTCTGTCTTGGCCAGCGGGCAGAGCTGGGTCTTGCCTAGTGGCTAGACTCAGACGCACTGATGGTGGCATAGGCAGGCAAAATTGCCATATTTTGAGAGCCAGGCTTAGGGCTCTGTTCATCTAGCCACTTTGGGCCTGTCTTTTTATCACTGCCATAACGTGGTTTGTACAGAACCGCAGTGCCTATGTGTGGGACACCATGTTGGATACGGAGATTTCAGCAGGACCTAATTCTTAGACTGGGAGCCAACGCCTGCAAAAAGGACAGTGCTTCTCCAACAGAAAAGCAGTAGTTTATAATGTCACATGCAGTGGGGAGCGAGCAACAGAGGCAGAGGATTCACTACCTCTTGGCACCTTTAGCCCTTGTATCTTCTGACCATGCAGAGGGTGCCATGCTAGATATAGTGGCCACAGCTGGACCTATTTCTTAGGTTGGGAGCCAGAGCCTGCCCATGGGAGAGTGCTTTTCTACCAGAAAAGCAGTAGTTTACACAGTGTTGCCTAAGGCTGGGCCCTGTCAGCAGAGGCCAACAGGGCAGTAGCATTGCTGAAGTTTGAATGAGTTTGTATTATCTGGGGTTGGATATAGAGGTGCTTACTTTGCCAGCTGGGAAGAGGGATCTCTACACCTGAAAACCTGACTGACTTGGGAAGTGGTCAGATACCTTTTGTTTTACATTTTAAGACAGCCTAGAGAAACATCTGCAATCCATCCTCACAGTATCTCTCCCAGCCTTTACTTACTCAGGTGAAACTCAAAAAGCAACAGACACTTGTGGCATACAAGAAATCACCCATGGCTTCACAAGGCTCCCAAACAAAACAACCAAGGAGTTTTTCAGATGAAGAAACTTTTCTGGAATCAGCCAAAGGTGAATACAAAATGATTATATACAGAGCCCTTCTAGACCTGATACAAAATGCGGTAGAACAAAAGGAAAAATTAAACAAGCTGTTCAATCTGATGGAACGCCAGTACTCTGAAACCCAACAGATCAAGAACAAAATCAAAGCACAGAAACTTCCATTCAAAGCCAATGAAACAGGATGGAACAAATGAAAAAAGAATTTCTGAACTGAAAGACAGAGCTACTGATGCCAGCATCTATGAGCAGAAATCAGAAAGAAGAAACAAGAAAAATGAAGAAACATTAAGAAGCATGTGGGACTCTGTTAAGAGGAACAACCTTCGATTAATTGGAGTCCCTGAACAGGATGAGATGCCTGAGAACACAGAGAGTATCGTTGCTGAGCTGCTGACAGAAAGCTTCCCAGAAATCATGAAGGAAGAGAATATAGATATCCCAGATGCATATCGTATGCCGTTGAATATAGATCTCAAAGGAAAGACTTCAAGACATATTATAATCAAGCTTAACAAAATGAAACATAAGCAGAAACCCTTAAAGGCAGCAAGACTCAAAGCAAAGCTAACATTCAGAGAGAAACCCTGTAGGCTTTTGTCAGATTCCTCAGCAGAAACCATGCTGGCGTGGAGACAGTGGCATGACACATTCAAAGCCTTGAAAGAGAAGAACTTCCAATCAAGAATTTATATATCCTGCAAAACTATCTTTCAAATATAAAAATGAAGTGAAGACATTCCCAGATAAACAGAAACTGAAGGACTTTGTAAAAACCAAATGAAAACTACAAGAAATACTGAAAGAAGTTCTTGTCTTTGACTTAGAAGAACAAAACCACTAACTTTATATTTTAGAATGACACATTACTGAGAACTCTGTTCAGGGAAGGCTCCAAATTCAAACACAGCTTTCATACTGAAAGAAACAATCCAGTGATTATCATGAAAACTATGGTGCCATCATATTAAAAAGAGGGATGTACTACAGTTGTTATAGTCCTTCCAGATGGAGAGGAAGATGCCAAGACTGGTAGTAATTAATATTGGGTTTATATATAGTTTATTAAGATGTATGATAGCGTCAGCCGTGAAGTACACCAAAGATGGAACATACCATATCAAGAAATGTAACACAGGAGTCTCAACAACTATAAAATCAGCTCTGAAAAAGGTGAAAAATCAACTCACAAAAAAGAATGTCTCAGAACAGACAAATAAGAACAACAGGGAAAACATCAACACAAAAATAAACATATCACAATGGCAGCAGTGAACACATACCTATCAATAATTACATTGAATGTGAATGGGCTGAATGCTCCAGTAAAGAGATATCAAGTGACATCTTGGATCAAAAGACATGACTCATCCATATGTTGTCTACAAGAAACTCATTTGAGACTTAAAGATAGGAACAAACTGAAAATTAAAGGATGGAAGAATATATATCAAGTTAGCAATGAACAAAGAAGAGCAGATGTGGCAATTCTAATCTCAGACAAAATCAATTTTAATGTAAAATCCATCATCATGGACAAAGATGGACACCATTTATTGCTGAAAGCAACACTTAACTATATTAAATACTTATGCACCTAATATCAGAGCACCTAAATACATCGAAGAAACACTGACTACACTCAAAAAAGAGCTAGATTACTCTACAATACTAGGGGGAGACTTCAACACTCTACTCTCAATACTGGACAGATCATCTAGAAAAAAGCTTGGTAAAGATACAGAAGACCTTATTGCCGCAATTAACCAATTAAATCTCGTCGATATATACAGAACTTTCTACCCATCAGCAGACAACTACACCTTCTTCTCCAGTGCACATGGAACAATTTCCAGAACTGACCATCTGTTAGGACATAATGCGATTCTCAACAAAATCCATACCATTGAATTACTACAAAGCATCTTCTTGGATCATAAAGCCATAAAAGTCAAAATCAATAGCAGAAAAAACAGATAGAAAGTGGAACTCTTCGAAACTGAACAACATCTTGCTCAAAAAAACATGGATTATATAAGAAGTCAAGGATGAAATAAAGAAATTCATGGATTCCAATGAGAATGAAAACACTTCCTACCAGAACCTATAGGATACAGCCAAAGCAGTGCTCAGGGGTCTGTTTATCTCCATAAATGCACACATCTGGAAGGAAGAAAGAAACCAAATCAAGGAACTCACCCTACAGCTTGAACAAGTAGAGAGAGAACAACAGAGGAACCCCTCAGGCACCAGAAGAAACCAGATCATAAAGATCAGAGCATAGCTAAATTAATTAGAGAATAGAAAAACAATCAAAAAATTGAAAAGACCAAAAGCTGGTTTTTTTGAAAAGATCAACAAAATTGACAAACCACTGGCTAAACTTGCTAAAGAAAAACAGGAAAGGAAACAAATAACCCAAATTAGAAATGAGAGGGGAGTTGTCACCACAGATCCAACAGAAATCAAAAATATCATAACAGAATACTATGAGAGACTGTACTGTAAGAAATTTGAAAACCTAGAGGAAATGGACAAATTCCTTGATTCATACCATCTACCCAAATTATCACAGGGTGAAGCACAACAACTTGTTAAACCCATCAAAAAGGAAGAGATTGAAAAGGTCATCAAAATACTGCCAACCAAAAAAAAGCCCGGGCCCAGATGTCCTCACTGCAGAATTCTATCAAGCTTTTAGAGAAGAGTTATCTCCAATACTACTGAGACTTTCTCACAGTATAGAAAGTGATGGAGTAGTCCCAAACTCAATCTATGAATCCAGCATAACCCTGATACCAAAGCCAGGGAAAGACCCAACAAGAAAGGAGAACTAGAGACCAATATCAGTCATGAATCTAGATGCAAAAATCTTCAACAAAATTCTTGCCAATAGAATACAGCAACATATCCAAAAAATAATCCATCATGACCAAGTTGGATTCATACCAGGGATGCAAGGCTGGTTCAGCATCAGAAAAACAATTAATGTGATTAACCACATAAATATCACAAAAGGCAAGAATCACCTGATTTTGTCCACTGATGCACAAAAGGCATTTGATAAAGTCCAACACCCATTCATGCTAAAAGCTCTAAGCAATATAGGCATAGAAGGAAAATTCCTCAATGAAATAAGGGCCATTTATACAAAGCCAACTGCCTACGTCATGGAGAGAGACTGAAAGACTTTCCCTTGAGAACAGGAACTAGACAAGGATGCCCACTCTCACCTCTCCCATTCAATATTGTACTAGAAGTTCTAGCCAGAGCAATTAGACAAAACCAAGAAATAAAGGGCAGCTGCATCAGCAAAGAAGTCAAAATGTCCCTGTTTGCAGATGATATGATTGTATATGCAGAGAATCCCAAAGAATCTATAAGTAAACTACTCAAACTGATAGAAGAGTTCAGCGAAGTCTCAGGACACAAGATAAATATAAGTAAATCAGTATGATTCCTTTATGCCAACAACGAGACTGTTAATGAAGAAATCATCAAATCAATACCATTTACTACAGCCCCTGAAAAGTTAAAGTACCTAGGAATTAATCTAACCAGAGAAATAACAGACCTTTACAAAGAGAACTACAAGCCCTTACTACAAGAAACTAAGAGAGACTTACATAAATGGAGAAACCTACCCTGCTCATGGATAGGATGGCTTAACATTGTGAAAATGTCTATTTTACCCAAAGCAATTTCTTTATATAATGCAATCCCAATACAAGTTCCAGCATCATTTTTTAATGAGATGAAGAAACAAATCACCAATTTTGTTTGGAAAGGGCAGAAGCCCGAGATAAGTAAGGTACTACTAAAGAAGAAGAACACACTGGAAGGCCTCTCATTACCCAACCTTAGTATATACTACACTGCCACAGTGATCAAAACAGCCTGGTACTGGTACAAAAACAGACAGATAGATAAATGGAACAGAATTGAGACCCCAGAGATGACTCCATCTGCCTACAAACAGCTGATATTCGACAAAAGCCCCAAGACATTAAACTGGGGTAAAAACAGTATCTTCAACAAATGGTGTTGGCAAAATTGGATATCCATCTGCAGTAAATTGAAACAAGATCTGTATCTTACACCTTATACAAAAACGAACTCTATCTGGATTAAAGACCTAAATATCAAATCTAAAACGATAAAGCTTATCCAAGAAAAGTTAGGAACAACCATGGAAGTTTTAATACACATTGTAGACAGACTTCAAAATCTTTCAAACAAACCACAATCATCAGAAGAGAAAATAGATAAATGGGAACTATTAAGAATCAAACACTTGCTCATCCAAAGACTTTATTAAGAGAATTAAAAGGCCACCTACAGAATGGGAAAAAATATTTGGCAACTCTATGTCAGACCGATGCCTGATCTCCATAATCTATAAGGTACTACAAAATATCAATAAGAAGAAGATAAATCATCGAATTAAGCGATGGGCAAAGGAGATGTACAGATATTTCTCTAAAGAGGAGGTCCAGGTAGTCAAAAAAACACATGTGGATATGTTCACGATCTTTAGTTATTAAAGAAATTCAGATCAAAAGTTCAATGAGATACCGTCTCACCCCAACAAGGTTGGCCACGATCCAAAAAACACAAAACAACAAATGCTGGAGAGGTCGTAGAGAAAGTGGAACTCTCTTACACTGTTGGTGGGGTTGCAAAATGGCCCAGCCTCTTTCGAAAGCAATCTGGTGCTTCCTTAAAAAAAAATGGATCTAGATACCCCATTTGACTCAGTAATTCCACTGCTTGGAACATATCCTACAGAATCAAGGTCTTTCACACCAACAGACATATGCACCAGAATGTTTATTGCAGCACAGTCCACAAAAGCAAAAAGATGGAATCAACCCAGATACCCAACAACAGAGGAATGGATAGGTAGTATATATACTCAATGAAACACTATGCAATGATAAAGAATAATGATGATTCCAGGAAACATCTCATAACCTGGTTTCAACTGGAAGACATTATGTTGAGTGAAAGTAGTCAGTGACAAAAGGACAAATATTGTATGAGACCCTTAAGATGAGATCTCAAAAACAGACTTATGTATAGAAGAAAAGACTCTTTGATGGATGCAAGGGAGGGGAAGGAGGGTGTGCGAGATGGGGAGAGTTTAGATTAGATAGTTGGTAGAAATTTGGTTGGGTGAAATCGTTGACAGCACACATTAGAAACATTAGAAACAAGAATAATGTTAAGTGAACTTCAGCATAACTTGAATACTTCTTCCATCTTAACCCAATATTGCAAGGACAGAGTAGCTGGGGCAGGGGGCAGGGGGCAGGGGACCATGCTCTTAGGCAAAATCAAGGCTAATTGGCACAACTAGTGTTTTGCTAAGAGGGCTCTCTGAGCCCCACATTGATGAGTGGCATCTAGGGTCTTAAAAGCTGCCAAGCTGCCATCCGTGGGCACAGCGAATGGTTCCAACTCAGAAATAACGAATGCTTACCAAGGACCAAAATGACATGGGATAAAGACAACCCAGTAGATAGGGAGACCCACATGAGTGGGTGCCTACACAGTCTTGGTACCAGAAGAACTGATGGTGCCCAGCCACCACCAGTGATGGAGCTCACAAAGTTGAGTCTCACTGGAAACACAAGAATAAAAAGGGGTGCACCCTGAGATTTCCACTAAAAGACCACAATTGATGGTCCAGCAGCTTCACGGTTCCCCTGGGAGCATGGCCCCTGGCTCTGATGCTACCCTTGCCCATAAATCATAAGGAAGGTCCACTCTTCAGACAAGAATGGATTGGACTTGGCAACGCAGAATAACCATATATTGGACGTACTTTATGGTTCTACGCATCTATAAGATATCATCCTGCTGACCTCTGGCTGGATTAAGGGAAGTGGGTAGAGAAGAGGGGAAAGGAGACTGTTGGTAGGATGAGACATGTATGGAGCAGAGAGGAATAGTGTGCTGTCACTGGGCAGGGAGAGCAGTGGAAGCTGCATATAGGTTGGCATGCAAATTTATACAGGAACATACATTTTCATTCAATCATAATTTAAAAAAAGGAGGAAAAAGAAAAGATATAAAAAAGAAAAAAACTAAAAAAATAAAGATAATGGAAGAAAAAATAGAGACAACAATGGAAATTCTAATACATAGCTTAGACAGACTACAAAATCTTACCAACAATATACACACACCAAAAGAGAAAATAGGTAAACGGGAACTACTAGAAATCAAACATGCTCATCCAAAGACGTTATCAAGAAAGTTAAAAGACTACCTAAATAATGGGAAAAAATATTTGGCAAGTATGTATCAGATCGAGGTCTAATTTCCATAATCTACAAGGTATAGCAAAATACCAACAAGAAAAAGATGAAAAACCTGATTTAACAATGGGCAAAGGAGATGGACAGACACTTCACCAACGAAAACATCCAGATAGCCAAAAGACACATGAGGAAATGCTCATGATCTTTATCTATTAGAGAAATCCAAATCAAAACTTTAATGAGATACCACCTCACCCCAGTGAGGTTAGCAATAATCCAAAAAACACAAAACAACAAATTCTAGGGAGGCTGCGGAAAGATTGGAACTCACCTGCACTGCTAGTGGGAATGCAAAGTGGTACAACCTCTTTGGAAAGCAATTTAGCACTTTCTTAAAAAGCTAGAAATAGAGATATCCTATGATCCAGAAATTCTACTGGTTGGAATATATCCTACAGAAATAAGGGCTGTCGCACAAACAGATACATGTACACGAATGTTTATAGCAGCACAGTCCACAATAGCAAAAAGATGGAATCAACATAGGTGCCCACAACAGATGAATGGATAAAGAAACTGTGGTGCATATACACAATGGTACACTATGCAGTGATAAAGAACAATGGTGATTTTTGGAACCATCTCATAACCTGGTAACTAGAAGACATGCTGAGTGAAATCAGTCAGCTGCAAAAGGAAAATATTTCATGAGACCACTACTATAAGGACTTAAAAGGGACTTATTCACAGAAGAAAAGACTCTTTGATGGCTACCAGGGTGGGGAGGGAGGAAGAGGGTTATTCACAGATTAGGTAGTTGATAGGAATTGGGCTGGATGAAGGGTGTGACAGCACGCAGTGGGAAGCCAGTCAGTGGGCTTAAAAAAGGACTTATTCACAGAAGAAAAGGCTCCAATGGCTGCAAGGGTGGGGAGGGAGGAAGAGGGTTGCTCATAGATTAGTCGTTGGAATTCGGTTGGGAGAAGGGTATGACAGCATGCAGAAGGCAGTTCAGAGTAACTGGACTACACCATGAACTAAAAGGTTTTCAAAATTCAACCCAGCATTTCAAAGGATAGAGTAGCAGGGACAGGGGTTTGGGGACTGTGTTTTTAGGGGACACTGAGATCAACCAGAATAACTAACCTTTTGCTAAGAGAGTTTTCTGCACCCCAAGTTGGCAAGTGGTGTCTAGGGTCTTAAAAGCCAGCAAACTGCCATCTGAGGAACATAAATTTGTCCCAGTCCACCTGGAACAGATGACAACCAAGAACATCAAAGACATGAAGGAAAATGAGCCCAGGAGGCAGAGGGACCGATATTATTGGTAGACTACAGCATAAGACCAGAAGAGGCAGGTGGTGCCTGGTCACCACCAAAGACAGCAGGGGACACAATGTAGAGTTCCTGATGTAGTGTGAGAAAAAGAGATGTGCAGATCAAGCATTCTACTAGAAGACCAGAAATGGTGGTCAGACAGCCTAGAGGGTTCCCTGGGACAATGGGTTCTAGGCTTGCTACTGGCCCAGACCTGAAACCAGTACTGAGGTCAACACTTCAGGCAGAATGGACTGCACTCACGGACACAGAGTGAGCACGTGGTGTGTGTACTTTATGGTTTTACACATTTATAGAAGGCTGTCCTACTGGTTTCTATCTACAGTGGAGAGGAGAGGGTGGAGAGGACGGGGGAGGTATTTACTGGGTGGATACTAGAAGTAAAGAGTGAAAAGGAAGAGTGTGCTGTCACAGGGTAGGGAGAACAGATACAGTTGTAGAGAGGAGGGAATGCAAAATTGACTTGGATAGTGTACTTTCACTTAAACTACAATAAAAAAAGTTTAAAAAGTAGTGCTATATCTATTAAGAAATGTTAAAACACTGAAATTTTAAAAAAAGTAAAAGCAAAAAAAAGCACAAATAAAGGAAAACAAACCCTAATTCATTAAGTCTTAGGAACATCTTGTTGCTGTCAGTTGCTACGGAGTCAACTCTCACTTACTGAGATCACATATGTGTAGAATAGAACCGCTCTGTGGGGTTTTCAAGGCTGTGACCTTTCAGAAGATCACCAAGCTTGTCTCCTGAGCTGTCTATAAACCAAGACCAAACCGACCCTCTTTCTGTTGGGTCAATTCCTCTTCACACATGGAGTCCACATGTGTTGGAATTAGTGACACTGAGTTGATTCTGACTCATAGTGAGCCTATAAGACAGAGTAGAATTGCCCCATTGAGTTCCCAAGGAGTACTTGGTGGATTTGAACTGCCAACCTTTTGGTTAGCAGCCAAAGCTCCTAAATGCCATGCTACCATGGTTTTCAAGGCACCTCTAGGTGGGTTCAAACCACCAATCCTTTGGCTTATAGTCTAATGTTCAACAGTTACCTGTTAACCATTTACTCCACTTTGGCTACTACATCAGGGACATCTACTACTTTAAATTTCTGCTCACTGCCACCAGTGGGTTGCCTTAAGCCATCCTCACAGCTCTTGGCACGATTCCAGCTAAGACGAAGTTGCTATTTTGAATTCAGTTGTTGATTACCTCCTTCCCCTGGCTGTGCTACCCACTCAAAACTAAATGTCTCCAATTGGCTCTTAGTTTACAGCTTAAGGCAGCTTTTCTTCCTCATGACAATATGAAGAGTTAATGATCCATTCAGCCAAAAATGTATCCAGTATAACTGAAAATTACTTGTTTTCAGGTGGTTTACTGTATCTAAACCAGCTGCATCAAGATATCAGTTACACCACTGATGGTCTTATAAGTTGCTGTCAGGCTGATGGAAATCCTGGTGGTATAGCGGTTAAGAGCTAACCAAAAAGTCAGCAGTTTGAATCCACGAGACCTCTCTTGGAAACCATATGAGCCAGTTTGATTTTGTCCTATAGGTCATTATGTGTTGGAATCAAGTCAGTGGCAACCAGTTTAACAGGTCAAGTTGATTCCAGCTCTTGGTGACCCCATGTGTAAAGAGTAGAACTGCTTCATGTGATTTTCAGGACCTTTTGGAAGCAGATTGCTAGGCCTTTCTTCCAAGGCACCTCCTGGGATGTTTGAACTGCCAACCTTTCAGCTAAGAGTCAAGTACTTAACTGTTTGTGCTATGTTGGGTCTTCTGCACGACTGGTGAGACAGCCAAAGCCAAGTGCCGTCGAGTAGGACAGGGCCTCTTCTAAAGTCCAAAACTTCCATGCCTTAACTTCTTGTGCAATTAGTTCAACTTAACCCCTTGATGAAATCCTCCTGTCACTGAATGGATGCAGAACTTTCTGGTGCAACCCTTCTGTCACTTTTGCCAATTATGTGATCTCCTGGGTTAGTCTTTTAAAAAACAAAAGAAAATGCACTCTTCACAGAAAAGAGAAATTCACCCGGGAGAGGTCACTTCAGGTCTCTTTGCTAGAGAAGGCGTATATTAAAATGCCACATTGGCAAAGCTTCAAGCAAGACAATTCCTCATGGAAATTCTTGCCATTCTCACAAGATATGTCCTTTTGCTGCTTTCAGCAAAAGAACACTGTTATCAAGGGATAAGAAAAAGCTTGGGCTCCCATGCAAAGAAAGTCCCATCACTGCCAAAGAAAGAAAGAGGTCTCCCGATAGCATAATCAGTTTTCTCGTCAAGTGACAAGTGATTATACTGTGACTAGACACAGCCATCAAAATCACCCCTGTCTGGCTGAGGAGCCTATTTTGACTGACCGTACCATCTCACAGCTAGCAAACAGAGGATGGCTTATGTCAGGCAGGTTCCTTTCTGGGTATGTACGTGCATGGCCAACTTTGAGAAAAAAAACATGCAAAAGTAAGTGGCTGTGAACTTGATTAATCAGAGTAGGACTGTCTGCATTGCAGAAGAATTTTCCCTAGTTTTCTTAAATATAAAGATATAAAAGACCCTGGGTCTTCGAGAATCAGAGAGGAGTTAGAGATAGCGTGAGGGAAGTCATTTGGCCAGGTCTTTCAGGATAACATGATCTACATGGGGATAACCTAGTCCAGAATATGTTTCTTGGACTTATATATGCAGAAGCTCAGCCTAGAAATACGAAGTTGACTGGGTTCAGTGGTACTGACGACTACTAATCTAATTCATAGAAGACTGAAGCATAACTCAGTTGTCTATTTACCGCAGGAACTCCTCTTTGCATTAATGAATTCAATAAGTATTTATTGAGTGCCTACTATGGGCTCAGATTCCCTGTCCTCATGGTGGGATTGGAGAAATAGATAATAAACAAGTATATAACATATCAGGAGCCCTTAACTGGTATAAATGGTTAGATACTTGGCCATTAACAAAAATGCTGGTGGTTTGAGTCTACCCAGAGGCACTGTCCACTGAAAACTCTGTAGAGTACAGGTCTGCTCTGGCACACATGGCATCTGACTTGGTGGCAACTGGTTTATTTCAGGTGGTGATATGAGCTACGAGAGAGATAAGATAGGTGAAGGGGAAGATGAATGTTGAGGTGGGCTGGAGATAGGGGGGTGTTGCTGTTTTATTTATTAAGTCCTTGTGTGTCCCTTGGAAATCTTGGTGGCATAGCGGTTAAGTGTTACATCTGATAACCCAAAGGTCAGCAGTTCAAATCCACCAAATTCTACAGGACATTTCTACTCTGACTTATGGGGTTGCTATGAGTTGGAATCAACTCAATGGCAGTAGATTTGGCTTGGTTTTGTATGCCACTGGCCAGATTTCATGTACCAAATACCATGGTGACCTGTCCCTTTCTCCTTGCCAGTTACTGCCTTGGGCCTTTCCCTGAATCATTTTATATGCCTGCTTATTCAGCAGCAATAGGAATTTATTTTATTCCTCAGTTATCTTTAAGGCTAGCTTTCAAAATCTAAGTTAGCCCTATTCAACGTCTTTGCACTCAGGTCACAAGTTCCATTATATAAGCACAGTGTGCACATTGGGCAGTGAAGAAAGCAGTGCCCCTTGGCCCGGGTTTTGTCTGGCCGCTCACACTCAGCTGTAGGATCCTCTAGTCCTGCACCAAATGGGCTGACATTTCAGCTGTTGTCATTTTGAACCTCATTTTGCCACTTCACGCCTTTGCTATTACTGCTCATGCTTGGTGCTGAATGTGGCTGTCTGCCTGTCTCTTCAGTGAGAAGCCTCTGACAAAGGTGACGTCAAGAGACTTGGAGAGTTCACTCTAGGACAAAGATGTTAAAAATCCATATGAGGCAGGAAGAGTGGTAAGAGGGAGAGCAGGTTGCATGCAGAACCAGCAATAAAACAGTAACAGTGAGACAATAAAACAATCTACTGTGGGAACAGGGGACATGGCTGTACACGCACCCAGGGCAGGTGACCCATGGACTGTTGGAGATTTGTCTCAGAGGACTCCAGCCTATTACAATGGCACCTTTCCACACCTATTTGCAAAAGGCCAGTTTGAACAGGTTGGCACAGAGCAGTACGTTGATCCAAGGGCCACCCCACCCGCCAGGCACCTGCATGGACCACTGATATCACTCAAGGGCCCAGCTTGCCCTTTTACAGAATTGTGTCCTAATGGGAAGCAGAAATGGCTAGGACCCCTTGCAGGGGCCATGACAGTACTACACACTGGAATCTCTTTATGTAAATTGTGAATCCCAGAGTCAATCTGGCATCTCTAAGAACATGCTGGACTAAGTGTTTAGATGGTGGGCATCTTGGAAATGCACTGCTCTGCTAACCCATGGCCATCAAGTTGATTTCAACTCATAGCAAAGTAGAACAGCCCCACAGTTTCCAATCTTGACAAAAGCAGACTGTTGCATCTTTTGCCCATAGAGTAGCTAGATGATACAAACTGCTGATCCTTGGGTTCACATCTGAGAGCTTAACCACTGAACCACCAGGGATCCTTCATGCTCTACTAGACCCTGATTTTCATACATTTGAGCTCATTTATTTCTCACAACTCTACTAGGTATATTTCACCTCACTGAGGAAACCAGAGGTTATACAGCTGTGGTGATTTGCTTACTGATGCATGGTCTGTAAGTGGTACATCCAACATTCAAATCCAGGTACATTTATCCAAAGTTAGCTTGTTCACACATTCATTTATTCAGCAATGAAGTTCTGAGAAT
Source organism: Heterohyrax brucei (assembly GCA_028571685.1). Classification (NCBI taxonomy): domain Eukaryota; kingdom Metazoa; phylum Chordata; class Mammalia; order Hyracoidea; family Procaviidae; genus Heterohyrax; species Heterohyrax brucei. The sequence continues at coordinate 166,722,626 of CM053140.1, forward strand.
ACAACGTGTCAATCACTGTGGTGGGCAGGATATGAGTGAGACGTGTTTCTTGTCCTTAGAGTGTCCCTGTCTAGTGCAGTGGTTCCCAAGCCTGCCTTGTGACTGAATTCCCCCCAAGGGACATCTTTTTTTTCTGTTCTTGTTGTTGAGAATATATACCAATTCAGCAGTTTCTCCACGTACAATTCAGTGATGTTGATTATACTCTTCAGGTTGTGCCATTATTCTCACTCTCCCTATCTGAGCTGTTCCAGGCAGATGTCTTTATTGGAGATTCTCAGGTCCAGGTTTGGTGGACTACATCTGGATCTCCAGGCCAGGGCAAATGTCCTAGACTAAGTACCTTCCTTCAGCATCTGCTTGATTTGACCCAGCACCAGTCTCAGGAAAGGCTAACTCCAGAGGATGTAAGGAGGCTCCTTAGGTCCAGGAAGATCTAGGGTGACAGGTCAGCTCTAGAATAGATAGATATTTAGTGTCAGGGTCAGTTGAAGAACCCCAGGGAATCATCAGACCAACTGAGCACATTTGAATTTCTTCGATTCTGTTATGGACTAAACTATATACCCCTAATATATGTGCTGGAATTCTAACCTCTATACCTGTGAATGTAATATAATATAAATATCTCCCATAATGCTCATGGCGACCCTCGGATCCGACTCGACCACACTTGGCGTGGCCCATAATGCAGCCTAATGAAACAAATTGATCAATAAGGCCACACTAGTGTAGGGCCAGAAACCTTGGTGGAGTACTATTTAAGTGCTACATCTGTTAACCAGAAAGTCAGCAGTTCAGGTCTGCTGGGTGCTACTTGGAAACTCTATGGGTCAGTTCTACTCTGACCTATAGGGTTGCTATGAGTCAGAATTGACTCGACAGCAGTGTGTATGCATGTGTGTGTAATGTAGGGCCGCTATGAGTCGGAATTGACTCTATGGCACTGGGTTTGGTTTGGTTAGTGTAGCCAAGCCAGCCAAGTGCCATTGAGTCGGATCCGACTCATGGTGATCCTAGGTTAGTGCAGGGTGAACCCTAAACCTAATTAATTCTGAATTATATGAAGAACAGCACAGACACAGAGACTCAGGCTGTGTGGATGGGGATGGCGTGGGGGCAGAGACAGACACTATCTGACCACTAGAGAGGCAAATGAACCCACAAGCCTAGCATAGGAACTTTAAGGATTGCTGTCTACTGCAAGCTGAAATAGACAAAGAGGAGACTCCCTTTAGAGTCATATCCAGAATTTGAGCTTCTATCCTCCTGAACTGTTAACATAAATTTCTATTCTTTGAAGCCACCCATTTGTGGCATTTCTGTTAGAGCAGGGTTATGAAACTAAAATCAATTTCAAAGGTAGAATTCCCACCAAATTTTCTCATACCGAGAGTGAATTTGGCAAGGTGGCATAGAAATATAAGAAAAGCTTGAAGTTTGATGTAAGAAGCCTCGAGTTTATATGACCTTGAGCAAGTCCTCTAACCTCTTTGAACTTCCATTTCTTCATCCGAGAAATGGGGGCAGTACTCGGCATGTTCAACTACTAAATAAAAGATCAGTGATTTTAACCTACTGGCAATGCCATGGAAGAAAGCTTGGTAATCTGCTTCTGTAAAGATTAAACCCAAGAAAATTCTACAGCATTATTATACTCTGAAACACATGGGCTGATATAAATCAGATTTCATTTGATGGCAACAAGTGTAACTTTGGTTTTGCCTACTTCCCTGGGCCACACGCATCAATCAGTTTGTCATACTGTGGTAGCTTGAGTGTTGCTGTGATGCTGGAAGCTGTGCCACCAACATTTCAAATACCAGTTGTGTCATCCATAGTAGACAGGATTCAGTGGAGCCTCTAAGCTAAGTCAGACTAGGAAGAAGGACCTGGTGTTCTAGTTCTGAGGACACTGGCTGGTGAAAAACAGTTGTCTGATGTAGTACTGGAAGACTTTAGGGTGGAAGGAACTTAAAATACAATTAGTAAAGAGCTAACTCTTCAAAGTAGGGTCAACTGTAAAGGCGTGTTCAGAGTGAAGCTTTCAGGACCTTCATGTGTTGAAGTGGTAGGACCCAAAATGAGAAGCAGCTGCAAACATCTGTTAACAATCAGAACACGGAATGTACAAAGTATGAATCTAGGAAAATTGGAAGTTGTCAGAAATGAAATGGAATGCTTGGAAATAGATATCTTAGGCATTCATGAGATGAAATGGACTGGTATTGGCCATTTGGAATCAAACAGTCATGTGGTCTACTGTGCCAGCTGTGGCAACGGATGCTTTTGGTGTGGCTTTTCTCACGATGGTCTTCTAACTTCCTCCCAGGTGCCTGTCCAGGATTGTGCAAATAAGGTAGCTGTGGCCCTCTAGGGGGACTGGTCAGCTCGGCCATCCTGCTGGGCTTAAACTGAACCATCCCAGGGGTAGCAGGAGAAGGTCTCATTACCACCAAGGAAGAAAAACTAGGAGCAGAGCGTGTCCTCATGACCCAGTGTCGCTGTTTGACAAACTCCTGGAACCAAGAGACCCACAGAAAGAGAGAGAGAGTTGTAACACCAAAGATGGTGAGAAGCAGCAGCAGAGAAATGACAGCAGGAGAGACAGGCAGAGGACACCAGCAGGAGACACTGATAGGACACAGCACAAGCTTCCTGACCCATGGAGTGGGAAAGAAGTACCTTTGAGCAGCTGGACTTACTGTCTGAGTAGGGACTCTGGGCACTTGGTGGAGCTAGGTGTGCCGACCTATGGAGCTAGAGATGAGTGCCCTTAGGCTGAGGCTTGCTGGCCGAGTGAGTGCTTCTGAGCACATACAAAACCATCATCAAACCAGTAACCTTACAGGGCAGAGTAGAACCGCTCCATAGAGTTTCCAAGGAGTACCTGGCAGATTCTAACTGCTGACCTTTTCATCAGCAGACTTAGCACTTAGCTACTATGCCACCAGGGTTTCCGAGCACTTAGAAGCAGAGCTCAAAGAGCTTTGTAAAGCTTGCCTGAGCAGTGCAACAGAGGCATGTTTACAGGCCCAGCAGAAAAGAAGCTATCCTGATGGAAGAACTGTATCCTGAGCCTGAGCTGTAACCTGCTATGTCCATAGCAATTCCCAGAACTGTGCATATGGTCTGTAGGTTCTGTGTAGCCATCGCAGTGAATTGTGAACCCAGTAGAGAAGTAGAGAGTACTGCGGTAGGGATGGTTGGTGTTAGAATTGGTATAGATGGCACAGAGAGGAGGCACATCTGTCCTCTGCCTCATAGAAGTCAGCCTTGGACTGTTGATCTCGATTCACCTTTTCTCCTGTGGAGTTAGAGAACATTAAATGCCACCCACGCTCCCTCTTTACAGGTGGAGTCCAAAGCTGGGATTGTTGCAACAAATGCGCAAACACATGAGGCTTTGTAAGAGAAAGAAGGAAGGGGCTTGGAAAAGACAACTTTTGATTCTTAGATGATTATTTTGGTTGTTATGGCTGAAAGGAAAGTTAAGCTGCAACTGAAGGGAGGAAAACCACATCTGGAGTGGCTTGGGTTAAGGGCTGAGCTTGTTAAATGGGATGATTGATAGAGGGCCAAGGTGTTCTGGATCTGTTCAGCCAGAAGTCCAAGGCCACGTGCAAATGAGTGGGAAGATCATCAAGGAGTACAGGAGATGAAACCGGAACATTTTAAAAAGTTACTTGTTTAGGATTATGTACTTATTTCAACATACTATGGATGGCAGTGGGTTGGTTTTTTTTTTAATGGATAGTGCGGGAATGCTGGTGGTTTAGTGGGTAAGTGCTTTGGCTGCTAACCAGAAAGTTGGCAGTTTGAATCCGCCAAGTGCTCCTCTGCCCTCTATGGGGCAGTTCTATACTATCTATGGGGTTGCTCTGAGCCAGAATAAACTTGATGGCAGTGGGTGTGGGTACTGAATGTTTCTCTTACCTAGTGTTGTAAAGCAGGCCGGAAGACAGAAATGAATATTGGATATTACGAGTGAGAGCATGTAACTCCACCTTCAGCCAACACTTGATTGGATTTGCTAAAAGCAGAATTAGAATTTGCCCCAAAGAAACTCAGACTGTTGGATGAATTGCAGTAGCCATGTGGGAATCTTAGGTCTAAAATTGAGCACCACCCAGAATCCTTCTGAATCAGTTAATTTGCATATGAAAAGATACCCGAAACTGCTGAGGGAACAGGAGATTTGCATTTGAAAGAAGGACCTGTAGGAAAAATAAAAAAGACTCACTTTTTGAATTTCAAGCAAGTGGTTGCCTTTTACTTTGCTGACCAGGAAAAATCAGTGCCCACCAAAAACTCTTTCCAGGATTTGGAAGTTCAAGGGATCCAGTGAGTAAACAGCTAGTGAACTCACCCGGCATGACCGCCTGGAGCCTTGAGATGAGTGAAAGTGAGAGATGCTTAGCAATGAAAAGATGGGCTGAGTATGGACTTGTTCCACCGACGCTTGTGGACCCAGCCCACAGGGACTAGGGATGAGAGAGAGGAAGGGCTGGCTGGTGTGCAGTGCAGGAAGTGGTGTGGATGCCTGAGTTTGCAGGGGAAGCCCACTGACACAGTCTAAGGGGGTTGAAGATGAGAGAGAAAAAGAAGGGGCTGTCAGGTCTGAAGTGCCGGGAAGTGTATGTGAACTCTTAAGCCTGGTGCTAGTTGCATTGTGATTTGGTTGGATGGCTAGAGATGAGCTGACCAGAACCTGATCAAATGAAGAGAAATGTGTTTGATGCTGTGAGCTGGTGTAGAGAGCTGCAATCCGATGGCATGTTCCGCAATGAACTTTGATTATGGGTTCAGATGCTCAAAGTTCCAGCCAGAATAGAAGATTCAAGACCAAGGAACACGCTTGTCTGCTCAGAGTACTGGTTTGATAGAAATGGGCAATTTAAACACTGGCTATCTAACAGGAAGAGATAAAGACATGCACTGGCTAGCTTACATACTTTCTTAAGTGTGTACTATGAAAAATGAGGAGACAAGCAAGGATCTCCACTGAAGAAATTCTTTTCCTGATAGCTCTGGGGAAGAGATGGTGGGCAAAGATGCTGGTGGGGTTATATGATTCAGCCATGAGTATTGAATGAATTAATTGTGATCATAAAAACTAATTGTAGAAGCAGTCACTGTGTAAGAGTGGACTAATGGGGAGGCAATATTGGACTAGAGAACAGTGGGGGAACCTCAACTTTCTTAAAGACTTCACAGTGTCAGTACCTTGTGAGGCTCAGTGCAAGGGACTACTCAGTTAAGTCTTACTAGATACCAGGAAGGGTGAAACTGAGATGGCTTTTGGAGAATCTCACCAGATCACATGGACACCTGTTGCAAACATGAGTAATTTTACCCTTAGGACTCTGCCCTACAGAGGACTGAGTTTTAATGACTGTTTTGGACGGGTGATACGATTGGGAGTGGGAAATTATTCTCCAAGTATCAAAGATCCATAGCCAGATAAACCAGGGTGTGGCCAGTGGTGTGATGGACCATTTTGCATGAACTTTCTTGCCATAATCTTGTAATTTCCGCCTAAGCGACTAGGCAGAACTGTGCAAACAAGATGATTGTGGACTACCAAAGGGATTGGCCAGTATTGCCATCCTACTGGGCTTAAAATGAGCTATTTCAGCTATGGGAATAGAGGATCTCACTACCTTAAGAAAGAAAATCAAGGAGCAGCCTTAGCGCTGAGGCTTATTGGTAAAGTGGGGTGCCTCTGGTCACTTATTAAAAAAAGGCAAACCAGACCCATTGCCATCGTGTCTGACTCCATAGGACAGAGTAGAATTGCCCAATAGAGTTTCCAAGAGTAATTGGTAGATTTGATCCACTAAACTTTTAGTTATGAGGTAATCTCTAAACTACTGTGTCATGAATTGAATTGTGTCCCCCCCAAAATAGGTGTAGCCATGGGGCTGTGCCATGATTCCCAGTATCTTGTGACTGTCCTCCACTTTGTAGTTTTCTTATGCTGTATGTTAAAGGATTAGGATCCGACTCGAGGGCACTTGGCTTGGTGTAAATACCTTCATAGGATCACCTCCCTGCTCCACTGTAAAGAGAATTTCCCTGGAGTATGGCTTGCCCACCCTTAATTCTTTCATCCTGCAACAGATAAAAGGAAAGGGAAGCAGGCAGAGAACTGGGAACCTCATACCATCAAGAAAGCTTGGGGGATGAGAGTGTCCTTCAGACCTGAAGTTCTTGCACCAAGATGCTACCTGGACAAAGACTGATGCAATACTGGACTTTCCTCCAGAGCCGACAAGAGGGAAAGCCTTCCCTTGGAGTGGACACCCTGAATATGGACTTGTAGCCTACTAGACTGTGTAAGAATAAACCTTCCTTTGTTAAAGCCATCTACTCTGTGGTATTTCTGTTAGAGCAGCACTAGCTGACTAAAACAGAATTTGGTACCGTGAGAGTGGGGTATTGCTCTAGCAAATACCTAAAATGTGGGAGCCATTTTAAAACTGTGAATGGATAGACGATTCAGAAGGAACGAAGAAGGTGCAGATAGTGAGAACCAAACAGCAGAGGACAGGCAGCAGCAGCGGCGGCAGCAGAACCAGAGGCAGTGCTGGAGCTGATCCATGGAGCTAGAGAGCTAAGTGCCTGTGCACAGCTTTCCTCGTGGAATGGGGTGCCTCCGGGCACTTGAATTGGTGGAGCTACAGAGCTTTGGAACACTTGCCTGGCAGGGCAGATGTGGGCCTGAGGCCCGGGCCATGCGGCCATTGGAAGCGGAAACTGAAGAGACAAACAACATGAGAAGCTGAGCTGCCTCAGTCTCAAAAGGTATGGCCATGACCTCAGAGATTTCAAGGGGTGGAGTCGTGGCTTTCTGTGTTTTGTCAGAGTGGAATTGCCATTCATTTGGGCCTAGGGGTGCACCTAAAGCTGATGGGGCAGAAATTCTGTCCAAGTGGGCCTTGAAGGCAGAATTGTAGCGTAGGGCCAAGGGTCTCCACTCAGAATCCAGAGATATAACCAATACCTAGAGTCTAGAGGGCAGGGTCATTGTGTAAAATGTCTCAGAAAATGTAAGAGTATTTCCAAAGCTTTGAGGGCTAATGTAATGTGTTCTGCTGGCTTGCCTGTTGCCTGTTACTGCCTTCTTTCCCTGCAATTTCTCTCATTTGTAATGGAATGTCTAACTTGTGCCTGTTCTGTCATTGTACCTTTAGAAGCAGACAGCTTGTATTCTAGGTTTCACAGATGGAGAAAGATTTTTTTAGTTTGGACTTGAAACTGATTTACGACTTCTATCATATGAGACGAATGTGTTATATATTTCAGTGATGTGATTTTTGGGGTGCCAAAGGGTGGGATGTCATGGATTGAATTGTGTCCGTCCCAAAATAGGTGTAGCCATGAGAATGGGCCATGATTTCCAGTATCTTGTAACTGTCCTCCACTTTGTGGTTTTCTTATGCTGTGTATTAAAGGATTAGGGTGGGCCTATGTTATGGATTGACTTGTGTTCCCCCCAGATATGTGTAGCTGTGTGGCTGGGCCATGACTCCCAGTATCTTGTGACTGTCCTCCATTTTGTGGTTTTCCTATGCTGTATGTTAAAGGATTAGGGTGGTACTATAAATATCTTTATAAGATCACCTCACTGCTCCACTGTAAAGGGAGTTTCCCTGGAGCATGGCTTGCCCTATCCTTAATCCTTTCGTCCTGCAAGAGATAAAAGGAAAGGGAAGCAGGCAGAGAATTGGGAACCTCATAGCATCAAGAAAGCAGCACTGGGAGAATAGCACGTCCTTCAGACCTGAGGTGTCTTCGCAAAGACACTCCCTGGACAAAGACTGATGCAATACCAGACTTTCCTCCAGAGCCAACAAGAGGGAAAGCCTTCCCCTGGAGCAGACATCCTGAATTTGGACTTGTAGCCTACTGGACTGTGTAAGAATAAACCTTCCTTTGTTAAAGCCATCCACTTTGTGGTATTTCTGTTAGAGCAGCCCTAGCTGGCTAAAACACACTGGGACACCAGTGCCTCTTGGGCACTTACAGGTAATGCTAAAAGAGCTTTGTAATCCTTACCCAAGCAGGATAGTGACCAAGGGCCAAAGAGAGGTGTCCCTGCAGGCACAGAAGGAAAGAGGCTATCCTGTGGAAAGAATTGTATTATGAGCATTTCTGGACCTGAATTGTAACCCTGTACTTCTCTAACAAATCCCATGACTGTGAGTGTGCTCTGTGAGTTCTATGTGGCCACTGTAATGAATTATCAAACCCAGGGGTGAAGTAGAAAGTGCTGGGGGAGAGGCAGTCTGTGTTAGAATTAGTAAAGATGGCAGAGAGGGGAGGCACACCTGACTTCCCTTCCACCTCATAGGAATCGGCCTTGGGCTATTGGTCTTGATTCTCCTTCCTCTTAGTGAAGTTAAAGGAGGCCACATGCCACTTGTGCATGACTTTTACACTACCTCCCTACCCACTACCATCGAGTCGTGTCTGACTCATAGCTACCCTAGAGATCAGACTAGAACTGTCCCATAGAGTTTCCAAGGAGTATCTGGTGGACTTGAACTGTGACCTTTTGGTTAGCAACATGGAACTTAACCTACTATACCACCAGGGTTACTGGAAATGACAAATTGAAGAGGAATGACATCACATTCATCATCAAAAAGAACATTTCAAGAGCAATCCTGAGGAACAATGCTGTCAGTAATAAGGTAATATCTATACACCTTCAAGAAAACCAATTAATACGACTATTATTCCCATTTACACACAAACCTCCAATGACAAGGGTGAAGAAGAATTTGCACCAATTTCTGCAGTCTGAAATGCATCAAACATGCAATCAAGATGCATTGATAATTACTGGCAGCTGGAATGACAAAGTTGGAAACAAACAACTATTAGTAGCTGAAAAATGTGGCCTTGGATATAGAAGAGATTGCATGATAAAATGTGGCAATGCCGACAACCTATTCATTGGAAATATCTATTTTCAACAATATAAATGGTGACAATACATGTGAACCACTCCAGATGGAATACGTAGGAATCAAATTGACTACATCTTTGGAAAGAGGAAATGAAGAAGCTCAATATCATCAGTTAGAACAACTCTGAACACAGCATCAACTGCTTATATACAGGTTCAAGTTAAAGCTGAAGAAATTTAAAACAAGTCCATGAAAGCCAAAGTATGACCTTGAGTATATTCCATCTGAACCTGGAGACCATCTCAAGATTAGATTTGTCACATTGAAAACTAATGACCAAATTCTAGGTAAGTTGTGGAATAATATTAAGGACATTAATCATGAAGAAAGCAAGAGGTCATTAAAAAGACATGAAAGAAAAAAGACAAAAATTAAAGTCATCTGAAATTTGCTTTTCAATGTAGAGTAACTAAAGCAAAAGGAAGAAATGAAGTAAAAGAGCTAAACAGATGACTTCAAAGGGCAACTCTAGAAAACTAAGTAAAATATGATAATAAAATGTACAAAAATTGGAGCTAGAAAACCAAAAGAGAAGAACAAGCTCTACATTTCTTCAAGCCTGGAATTCCAATTCTGAAGAATGCTATGAGTAAAAGATTGAACAATGCAGGAAGCATCAAAAGAAGATGGAAGGAATATACAGAGTCACTGTACCAAAAAATAATTTGTCAATGTTCATCCAATTCAGGAGGTGGTATATGATCAAGAACTGATGGTACTGAAGAAAGAAGTCCAAGCTGCACTGAAAGAAATGCTGAAAAATTAGGCTCCAGGAATTGATGGAGTATCAATTGAGATGTTTCAACAAATGAGTGTAGTACTGGAGGAGCTTACTTGTCTATGCCAAAAAATTTGAAAGATTGCTACCTGGCCAGACCACTGAAACAGGTTTATGGTTGTGTCTATTCCAAAGATAGGTGATTCAGTGGAATGCAGACATCATCAAATGATATCATTAATATCACACATAAGTAAAATTTTGCTGAAGATTATTCAGAAACTGTTGCAGCAGTATATTGGCAGGGAACTACCAGAAATTCAAATCAGATTCAAAAGAGGATGTGGAACAAGAGATATCATTGCTGATATCAGATGGATCTTGACTGAAAGCAGAGAATACCAGAAAGACTTTTACCTGTCCTTAGAAGGCATTCAGCTACGAAGATCATAACAAATTATGGACGACATTGCAGAGAATGGGAATTCCAGAACACTTAATTGTGCTTGTGAGGAATCTGTGCATAGACCAAGAGACAGTCATTTGAACAGAACAAGGGTATACTGTGTGGTTTAAAGTCAGGGAAGGTGTGCATCAGGGTTATATCCTTTCCCCACACTTTTTTTGGCCACACTTAATCTGTGTCTTGAGCAAATAATATGAGAAGCTGGACTGTATGAACAATGTGGCAATAGGATTGGAGGAAAACACATTAACAACCTATGATATACAGATGCTACAACTTTGCTTGCTGAAAGTGAAGAGACTTGAAGCATTCACTGGTAAAGGTCAAAGACCACAAGCCTTTAATATGGGTTAAACTCAACATAAAGAAAACAAAACTCCTCCCAACCGACCCAACAAGTAGCGTTTATGATTAATGGAGAAAATATTGTAGCTGTCAAGTATTTAATTTTGCTTGGATTCATAATTAACCCTTATGGGAGTGACAGTCAAGAAATCAAAAGACACATTGCAATGGACAAGTCTGCTGCAAGAGATCTCTTTACAGTTTTAAAAAGCAAAGATGTCACCTTGAAGACGAAAGTTTGCCTGACCCAAGCCATGATAGTTTCAATCATGTTGTATGCATGTGAGTGCTGGACAATGAATAAGGAAGATCAGAGAAGAGTTGACAAATCTGAATTATGGTATTGATGAAGAATATTGACTGTACCATGAACTTCAGAAGAATGAACAAGTCTGTCCTGAAAGAAGTACAGCCTAAATGCTTCTTGAAAGTGATAATGACAAGACTTCAACTCATGTAATTTGAACATATTATCAAGAGGGACCACTTCCCTGGAGAAAGACGTTATGTTTGGAAAAATAGAGGGTCATCGAAAAGGAGGAAGGCTTCCCACTCTGCATTTGACACAGTGGTTGCAACAATAGACTCAAAATAACAATGATTTTGAAGATGGCACAGAACTTGCCAGCACCTAATAACCACAACAATACTCCTTGGTGTGAAATTTCCCAAAGATAAGGCATATGAACATGTGTATGTGTCTTGAGGTAGGTCGTTGGGCAGTCTGCTCAAGGTGTTGGCCAACCACGGGGTGGCTTGAAGCGTTCAAAGCAGGACAACTTTTTGCCATTGGATCCTGATACTGCCTTCAGAGAAAACTAGATGTCTTCCATGCATTAGATGCCCTGACAGTTCACAAAACAAAGGCAGAGCCTCCAGTTGCTTCCTACACTCAACCAGTGTTTGAAGAGACTTCTCTGTCCCCAGCCTTTTACTTCAAGAATTTTTTTAAAAAAAAATTTATATTGAGTTATTGAAAATGTTACAGGATTCAGTTTTCTGATGCTTTTTGTTGACAAGTGAAATCTGGGAAACAGTTTCTAACTTTTATTTAAACTTGCACTGTGCCCTTTTCTCTTTCCCAGGGGAACCCTGGCAGTCCTCCCTTCAGAATTTTAGTGCTCAGAACCATTAGTCAAGTTCCGTCAAGTGCAATTTGAGGTTGCTGCTTTCTGACGTCCTGTCCTTCTCTATTGCCCCATGAGAGTGCAGGCTGTGCTCACAGTTTCTTGGGACAGGGATGGCACAGGCTGAAAAGCTTTCTGGGGGCTAGTAAAGGGTGGACACACTGTCTGCTGTATCCCAGCCTTTTCTTCCTAGAGAGGATCTTCTGAAGCCTGATTTCGATGGTTTCCCACCTCAATTAGATGAGGTTCTTGTTTAGTACTTAGTTTTTAATAGCTGGTCTTTCATATGGGCTTTGTAATGATTTATTTATTTTGCCTCTATTGAATCTGTCTTCTGATCTAAAGTATTCAATCCCTCCCTCTTAGAGGATATATAGTCTGTCTGCTCTAGGTTCATAAAGCTTTTCTTTCTTTCCATTAAAGGTCTTTCTCCTCTGCCAATATTTATTGTGAGAGTCGCTATTTGCCCGGAAAGTACTGTCTGCTGCATATTCTGGGAAGTAAAATTTATGTCTCTCAGCAGCGGTGGGAGTGACATCACTGAGGCACTGTTTACGTTACAAAGTGGCATATGCCTGGAGCCCAAGACTCTCAAAGGCGACAGAGGCGGCATGGGTTTGCGTAAACAAACTCGCTCTGTACACCTGCCTCTTTCTTTCTCTGTCTGCACCATCCCACCCCTTTCTCATATGGACAGTATCAGCATACAGTTAGGGAAGTCTGCTAAAATTTGTTTGGAGGACCTGTGTACATATGGTAGAGTGAGGAAGAGGGAGATGCTTGGTTTTGTCTGGAGGGTGTCTGCTCAAAGGGCAACAATCATGCCTTCTATCCAGAACACTGGAAGGTTCACATGTGATTCTAGTATGATCCATGTGACACATGTTTTGCTACCTTACATTGACAGGTGAGTTAACTGAGGCAGAGAGATTCAGGGTTGTGCTAGTCCTTGGCAAAGCTGAGGTTGGAAACCAGGTCTTCCAACTCAGGGCTTTCTCCTCTGCCCTCCAAGGCCTCCTGCTGCCTGGAGGAGGGATGGACACAGCTCTCAGTTCCCTCCTGCCTCACCTGCCTAACCCGAAAGCATCCACTGAGATCCATAGTGAGCTGGCCCAGCAAAGAGACAGCAAATGCCTGGGCCCCAGTTTGCTGGCTATTTTTGGCCCCTGTCAACCCTCTTCTCTCTTTATCTAGTCAGCTTTCGCGTACTACCTCATGGTTTATTTCTTCCAAGGAGTATTGATGCTTCTCTATCTCCTGTTCACTCTTCAACCTGCTGGCTTTCTCCCTTCTCCCTTCCTCCACCTCTCTCCCCTCGATCAATCAGTGATGCCATCCATGAGCTTGGAGGAGCCCTAGCCTGTTGCCATGAAGTTTCCAAGGCTGCAAATTTTGACAGAAGCTGACTGCCACGGCTTCTCAGGGGAGCACTAAAGGAAGAAGTGATACAGATATGCTCTCTCTTTCTTTCCAGAATGACTGGCCTTAGACTATGTGCTAACCTCTCAGGGAGGAATCATGCTGTCATGGGATCATGGTGCTTTGTTTTTGTAAATGACAGCTACCAAGAAATGCACCAAGAGGTGGCTGAGGCTCAAGTTTTGTCCAGGCAAAGAACCCCGGCTGTCTAGGTGCCCCCAGATAATCCTTTACAAGACCTGGTCAGCTAGTGATCAGCTGGATGGAGCATGTGGTTACCAGCTCAATGGACAGCTTTGGGTCCATACCAGCTTCGTGGATGTGGCACTGTGCAGTTGAACAGGATCTCACGCACAGAAGTCACTCAAAATTAATTTAATGTTGCATTGTTGCCATCTTGAAATTCTTAAGAATTTTTGTATAAGGGATCTGCATTTTGGAAACGCTGGTGGTGTAGTGGTTAAGTGCTATGTCTGCTAACCAAAAAGTCAACAGTTCAAATCTGCCAGATACTCTTTGGAAACTATATGGAGCAGTTCTACTCTGTCTTATAGGGTCGCTGTGAGGTGGAAGTGACTCAGCAGCAGAGGGTTTGTTTTTCTGGTTTTATTGCCATTTTGTACTAGGTCTCATAAATTATTTAGCCAATCCTGCTTGAGTCTTTTCAAGTGTACTTCTATAACAGACATGATCCATTGTTAACATAATATTCATTCACTCACCTTCCATCTAACAGAAACTTGATTTTTTTTCAGTCATTAGTGACTGCAGAGTTTAGCAGAGGCCCTCTTCCTCAGCCACAGGAGATGAATCTGATGGATTAGAACTGTGATGGAATCTCACGATTCTCGGCCAGTGTTTTGGTTGCCTGTTGTTGTCAGGTTTCCACTCATGGTAACCCTATAGTTGCCCAGTGCTGCTACAACAAATACCGCAAATGGGTGACTTTAATAAACTGAAATTTGTTTTTTCACAGTTTAGGAGGTTAGAAGTCCAAATACAGGATACCAGCTCTAGGGCAAGGCATTCTCTCTCTGTGTGGCCACTGGAGGAAGGTCCTTGTCTCTCAGAGCTTCTGCTCCTAGGTGATCTTCATGTGGTCTGGCTTCCCTCGACCCCTATCTCTGTTACTGGATCACTTGTTTAATCTCATATATCTCAAAAAAGTTTGACTCAGATGAGAAGGCCAGAAGGGACAGGCGAACTAGACAAATGGATACGAAGGATCCTGGGATAGAAACAGGGAGAGTGCTGTCACATGGCAGGGATTGCAACCAATGTCATAAAACAGGATGTGTACAAATTTTTGAATGAAAAACTAATTTGAGCTGCAAGCTTTTTAAATTTACAGCCTGAACTGTAAGTTTTTCACAAAGCATAATACAATTGCAGCGAAATAAGAGTTTGACTTAAAACCTTGCCTTCACTAATCCTGTTTATTAATGTAACAAAGACTACCCATTACCAAATGAGATTATAGCCAAAGGCATAGAGGGTAGGATTTACAGTATATATTGGGGGGGGCACAATGCAACCCATAACATTCAGCAGTCGATCTAGAGGTGACGATATGACCTAGATCTCATTAAAGAGAAGAAAGTAAAAGCTTCTCTGGAGAAAAATAGAGGAAACTCTGGTGGCATGGTAGTGAAGTGCTGTGGCTGCTAATCAAGAGATCAGCAGTTCAAATCCACCAGACACTCCCTGAAGACTATGGGGCAGTTCTGCTCTGACCTATAAGGTTGCTGAGTTGAACAAACTTGATGGCACCTAACAGCAATAACAAGAATAGACTGCTAGACTGCTCTGTTGTTTTGCCCCTTTATCCTGCTATGGATCTGGGCACAATACCTGGAGATGTAGCAAATGTCTTGTGATAACCTAAATCAAATCCAAACCGTAGAGTTTCCAAGGAGTACCTGGCCAATTTAAACTGCTGACCTTTTGGTTAGGAGGCATAACTCTTAACTACGACATCATAAGAATCCCCATCTTGCAATATGCACTGTGGTCAAGTTGGTCCAATTCATAGCGACCCTAGAGGTTGGAGTGGAACTGCCCCGTAGAGTTTCTAGGGAGTGTCTGGCAGATTTGAACTGCTAACTAGCAATTAACAGATGTAGCACTGAACCTACTATGCCACCAGGGTTTCCCCCATCTTGCAATAAGAGGAAGAAATCCAATACCCTGCAAGTAGCAGAGCAGAGAGAAAAGCTGGGTCTTGGAAGCACTGATGAGCCCAGGCCCCAATCTTCAAATGTGGCTGTTGTTAGGTGCTGTCAAAGCAACTGTGACTCATAATAGCCCCACGTGACAGTACAGAACTGTCTCATAGGGCTTTCTAGGCTGTAGATACAGGAGTGGATCCCCTGATCTTTCTCCCAGGGACCTGCTGAGTAAGTTCAATTCACCTACCTCTTGGTCAGCAGCTGAGGGCTTCATTCTTATACCCTAGGTGTCCTTAATCTTAGACTAGCTCCCTCTCAATTTGCTGTCAGGTTTTAAACAAACCACCACCAGTAACATCAAAACCCCAGTTTTTAAATCATTGAAGTGATGCTTTGCTTTTTACTTATAATTAAAGATCTTTTAACAGCTAAGACTTCTTGACAAGACTTAACAGAACATCGACCATTACCCCCTCCTTAAAACACTCTTTCCTAGGTATTCATGACACCGTCACAATAGGATATTCTGATTTCTTCATATTCTAGTCTCCTGCTTTAGCTCAGGCTGTGTCTGGCAGGATTTGGTGATTTATTTTTTTTTATTAACTCACTAAGTATTTACCCAGTACTCCCATGGGCTGCCAAGAGTACCGTGGTGCGAAGGTTATAAGTTCAGTTATTAACCAAACACTATGAGTTGCAGTGCACTCAATGGCACACAGTAATAACCTGTGTGTCAGACTCACTGTCAAGTGCAGCAGTCGGAAGCACAAAGAGGAAAGAGAAGACCTCTGTTCTCATGAGCTCACATTTCTAGTCTGTAGCCCACTTCTCTAGTCACTATCCATTCTCCTCCTGGGCTTTAACGGCGGGCAACAGCTGCATTCTAGTACAGGACTTCACACTGACAGACCCAGTAAGCTAAGAATCAACAGATCCTCCTTGAAGGGAAAGAGAAGAGACTGAACTGCTTTTGACCAGTCAGATGTGAAATAATTTTGACTCCATATTTCCAGCCAAGAGAGGAGCAGAAGAAGTAAAAGAGCTGGCTTTCTTTTCTGACTCCTAAACTCCAATTTAAGGAGGCTGAGGAGCGTAAGGGTTTTGTGACAGGCTGCTAACCCGGAAGTTGGCGATTGAAACCTACCCAGCAGCTCTGCAGAAGAATCCAAAACCAAACCAAACCCACGGCCATCGACTTGTTTCTGACTCACAGTGACCCTATAGGACAGCACAGAACTGCCTCAGAGAGTTTTCAAGGAGAGCCTGGCAGATTTTTATCACTGACATTTTGGTTAGCGGAAATAGCACTTACCCGCTACACCACCAGGGTTTTCCTGCAGCAAGTAAAGACTGGCAAACTGCTTCTGTAAAGAGTAATGTTGTTAGTTGCTGTAGAGCTGATTCCCATTCACGGCAACTCCATATATGGAGAGTAGAACTACCCCATAGGGTTTTCAAGGCTGTGACTCTTCAGGAAAGGGTTGTCAGGTCTGGCTGCCATGGCAATCTGGGTGGGTTTGAGCTGCCAAAATTTTGGCTATTAAACAACAACAACAACAAAAAAAGCCCTTATCATTGAGTGGATTCTGACTCATAGCTACCCTAAAGGACAGAGTAAAACTACCCTCACAGAGTTTCCAAGCAGCACCTGGTAGATACGAACTGCTGATCTTCTGGTTAGCAGCCATAGCTCTTAATCACAACACTCCCAGGGTTTCTTAGTAATCAAACATTTAACTATTTGCACCACAGAGAGACTCTCTGTAACGTTTAGAGCCAGGAAACACTGTAGAGCAGTTCTACTCTGTAACACTGGTGTGGCTGTGAGTCAGGCAACGGCAGATAACAAGCTCCAGCTTTCTTTTTCTGCACCTTTCAGACAAATTACTACAATAGTAAATCTCTCTTACACAACGCTGCCATATATGGGAATTTTCAGTACGGTAAAAGGTATTGAAAGATCCCATCAAGTTCAACAGTGATCATATTGTCAGTACTGCTATCTCCTACTCACACATGGTTATAGAAAGTAGTGACAGAGCCTCTAACAAATGAATACTTGTCAAATTCTCCCAGGCTGCTACTGAAGAGAGATAACTCATGAATACAATACTGATAATAGCACTTTTGAAAAAAAATATGCATTTGAGAAAAAGCTTAAAATGAAATGGGAAACCATTCAACTCACTAATTCTGCTTAGGAGGAATGGATGTAGCAATACAATCCAAACGACAGCAAGTAATTTATGCATAAGGATGTTTGCTGTTTATGATAAAAATTTGGGGGAAATCTTTATGATTGTCTCTTATGTAATTCACTGTTTTCATAGGTTAAAGGAGATAAACTATATAATTACCCTGATAAATGCTGAAAAAGTGCTTGCTAAAATTCAATAACTATTCCTACTCTATAGGAAAGAGAAAAACTGCCCCATGGGATTTCCAAGGAGTAGCTGGTGGATTTGAACTGCCAACCTTTTATTTAGCAGGCAAGGTCTTAAGCACTACACCCTCAAGGCTCCAAGTTAGGAATAAAAGGAAAATCCTTCATTTGTAACAGACATGTGGAGTGCAGTGGCAGAGAGAATATAATACTATATTGAACAAAGTAACATAAGAAGCCTTCCCACTGGAGTTTAGAAAAACACCCTACAGCCACTTCAGGGCTAGGAATATATTTAGGCACAAAATTTAAGAAGATATTGAAAACTCAATAATCTGGAAAAATAATACTTCAGTGTAGTTATTTTGTAAAAAAATCAAAATTAATGCAAATAAATCCTTGATAAGCAACAAATGAAATTTTAAAATAAAGACGGGATCAGTATCATTGATTTTTCCCTTTGTTTCTGGCTCTATTGTAGCTCTATTAGTCATTAAAATTATCATTTCATTGATTACTGGTTTCTGTGGCACTTTCTTAAGTTTCATGTCCAAGGCTTGCACCTCACTTACCTCACCGTAGTTGTGACTGTTTGATACTAGTCAATAAGATTCTTGGAGTTTTGGTCAATGTAATATGACCAGAAAAAGAGAGAGAGAAAGGTAAAAATACTGTAGGTGATGAGGCCAGTCACATTATTTGCAAATAGATTAACTGCATGACGTTTGACAAGTCAATTAGACTCTTATCTGCAAAACAGGAATAATAGTGGTGACTGCTGAGAAGTGACTGTGAGAAGTAGATGAGTTAATGTAAGTAAAGTTTAGAAGCCTGGAAAACAGTAAGCACTATGTAGTTTTACCTAATTGTCTAATTAGAAAGAAAAATCTATTGAAAAATATCAGAATTATTCAAATAAGCATAAAAAAATCAATAGCTTCTCTATACACCAACAACATCTAGTTGGCAAGCATCATGTAGAAAAAGATAATGATCTGGAGATACATATAACAAGATATGTGCAAGGCTTGCCTGAAGAAACTATATTACTGAAAATCATGAATAATTAAAAAGGACCTGAATAAAAAGTAATCTGTTTTTACATAGAGACACTCAGTACTGTAAAAAAGGTTGTGATTCTCCCCCAGATTAATCTGTATTTAGTATTATCGCAAGTGAAGTTACAGTAGAAGTATCTAATCAATCTTGTTTGGTTCGAAAACTCATTTATCGTACCTGGATACCCAAATTTTGAACATGAAGAATAAGGTATTGAATCTTGTGCTATAAGAAATCAAATATACTACTCAGCTATAGTAATGTAAGTGATATGGCACTTACACGGGAGCAGTAAAGCTAAATAGAAGGCTCAGAAATATTAATCTACATGGAAATTATCAGTTTCTATGGTAATTAGCATATGCTAGAAGTGTCATTTCAATTTAGTGGGCCAAGGATGAATGAGTGACTACATGGCACTGAGACAAAGCTAAATTTTATCCTTGTCTCACATTATGCATATACTCTGAAATAAATTCATAATGAATTAAATGCCTCACATATAAAAAAGAAGGCATAAAAGTACTAGAAGAAAACATAGGGGAATTCAGTTTTCACTGAAGTATAGTCCTGGCACCTACAATATGGTTAGCACACAGAAGTAACTCAACAAATGTGTGT
Organism: Heterohyrax brucei; assembly: GCA_028571685.1. Classification (NCBI taxonomy): domain Eukaryota; kingdom Metazoa; phylum Chordata; class Mammalia; order Hyracoidea; family Procaviidae; genus Heterohyrax; species Heterohyrax brucei. Next base: position 166,741,913 of record CM053140.1, read on the forward strand.
TGAATAAAAGAAGACATAAAAGTGAGGAAAGCCCTCCAGGTGGTGTAGTGGTTAGATGCTACAGCTGCTAACCAAAAGGTTGGGAGTTCAAATCTGCTAAGTGCTCATTGGAAACTCTGTGGCGCAGTTCTTCTCTGTCCTATAGAGTCACGATGAGTCAAAAATCAACTCAGCAGTAGTGAGTTTTGGTTTAAGTCTTTTCTAAACTCCGAAGCTATAAAGGAAATGATTGAATGAGTTTGTGTTGTAAACTTTAATGACTTTTAAAGGATAAAACAATCTATAAACAAAGTTGATTTTCAAGAAGCAGTGTAGGAGAAAACATTTTTGACATTATCCAATGTTCAAAGAATTTACACACAATCTTATTTAAAGCACTCCTACATGATAAGAAAAAGATAAACAACAAAAGAAGAAAATAGGCTACTTGGAAACAAAGTGTCAATGTTTGATAAATAAGAAAATCTGTTCAACTGAGTTAGTAATCAGAGAAATGCAAATTAAAAGAACATATAATTATCTCCCTGAAATAAATGCCTAAAATTGATAATGTTCATTTTCACTGATGGCATTGTTGTTAGCTTTCATGTAGTCTGCCTGCACTGTGGTGACTCCATGTACCAGGAAACGCTGCCCAGTCCTGTGCCATTGCCATGAAGACATAGGGCGATCTGTATTCTACTCCACTGCTGACTGAAGTATCAATCACTACAACCTTGGGAAAAAAGATACAGAGAAAGTTATTCAGCAGGGTTGTTATATACCTAGTTGTTTCTGATGTACCTAGCCATTCTATATGACAGAGTAGAGTAGACCTGTCCCATAGTGTTTTATAGGCTGTGATCTTTACAAGAGCAGATTGCCAGGTCTTTTTTTCTCACAGAGAGACTGGTGGGTAGAATAGCTGACTGCCTGGCTAACAGCTGAGCGCGGAACCATTGCACTAGCGGGGCTCCTTCATCTGGCACAAAAGGGCAATGGTTTGAATCCACCTGTTGCTCTTTGGAAACCTATGGGGCAGTGCTGCTGTGTCCTATACAGATACTGTGAGTTTTGAACTTGACTCAGGGCAATGGGTTTTACATAGAGTTGTTCACCCAAGCAATTCCACTTTCAGGAATTTGATCTACAGAAACCCATCTTAAATACACAAGTGATCATGTATACTAGGAAGTTCACTACATTATTGCTTGAAATATTTAAATACTGAAAATAACCCAAGTGATCATCTACTAAAAAAAACAAACCCATTGCTATTAAGTCAATTCCAACTCATAGCAATCCTATAGAGCAGAGTAGAACTACCCCTATCGAGTTTCCAAGGAGCACCTGGTGGATTTGGACTGCCAACCTTTTGGTTAGCAGCTATAGCACTTAGCCCCTATCCCAGCAGGGTTTCCAAATAGGGGAAGAATTAAATAAATTACGTTATTTCTTGCCTATTAAATATAATTCAGTGGTTAAAAAAGATTATGTACACTGACATGGAAAACCCTAAAAGACATGTTGAAATGTACAATATAGAGGTTTGAGAAAATACATATTTTTGTCAGTTTTGCTATCTGTTGTATTCTCAGTGCCTAGACAAATGCTGGGTCCGTGTTGGCATGGTGGCTGAGAGTTCAGGCTGCTAACCAGAAGGTTGGCAGTTTGAATCCATCAGCTAGTCTGTGGAAACCCTATGAGGGCTGTTCTACCTTGTGCTATGGGGTTGTTTTGAGTTGGGAATTGACTTGATGGGAACAGGTTCAGGACAATGCATGGCATGGCTCAAAAGCGTATTTGAATGTATGTTGTTGCTGTGTGCTGCCCAGTCACTTCCGACTCACAGCAACCCTATAAGACAGCATAGAACTTTACTTGAGGGCTTCCTGCCTCTTATGGGAGCAGACCGACAGGTCTTTTCTCCTGAGGAGCTGCTGGTGGATTTGAACCACCAACCTTTCAGTTAGCAGCCAAGTATTTAACTGCTGTATCACTACAAGGGCTCCTTGTTAGTTATGTGTTGTTAGTTGTGCTGTCAAGTTGGCTCTGAGTCGCAGAGACCTTATGAACAACAGAATGAAACCCTGCTGAGCGCTGCACCGTCCTTAGAACCAACGATTTGTTTGAGCCTGTTGTTCCAGCACGTGCTGTCAACCCACCTGGTTAAGGGTCTTTTTTACTGATGCTGTAGTATGAGCCAATTTATCTGAATCGTAGCGTGGCACACTACAGAAATCTTCCTCTCCCGTAAGTACATCCAGACTTAAATTCAGGTTGTAGGGTGTTACATAAAAAAGAAAAGATCTCTGGGTTCAAGTGCTGGTTTAATTGCTTACTGATTTATGACCTTGCGCAAGTTATTTATCTTCTCTAAGACTCATGCCTTTCTTCAGTAACTAATCATGCGATACATCTTACCTCATAAGAATACTGTGATGATTCAGTATGTCAATCACACAGCATGTCCCCAACATGAGTGATACTTACTGTTCTCAATTTCCCTATAATTTCCACTGTGTGACTCAGACACTCGAAACACTTCTTGTTGTGAAGTTAGAGACAGCCTTCTGGAGTTTTTGGACATGTTGTGAACTTTGGTCCCTTGTAGTAGTTTGGGCAGGACAATAATTTACTATTTTGAATGACAAAACTGATGAAAAATACATATGTCTTAATGTGAGTCACGGTGGCTAATTGCTAACTGAAGTAGGTGGTTTGTACCCACTAATTGCTTTAAGGGAGAAAGATGTAGCAGTTGGCTTCTATAAAGACTTACAGCCTTGGAAACCCTATGGGGCAGTTCTACTTTGTCTTATGGAGTCTCTATGAGTTGGAATTGACTCAATAGCAGTAAGTTTGGTTTTAGATTGGTTTTTAGAGCCTTAGTTGCCTTTGTCCTAGCCTGCCTTCTCTCCCTAGCCCACCACCCATTACACCAACATGTGAGAAGGGCCTAAAATAGGGAGTTATATTAAAAAAATACACAAGAAACACTTACTATGAGTCAGCACTAAGGAATCCCTGGTTGGCTCAAACGATTAACTAATGATTGGTCTACTAACTGAAAGACTGACAGTTCAAATCCACCCCAGAGGCACCTTGGAAGAAAGGCCCGGCAATCTGCTTCTGAAAGGTCATAGCCCTGAAAACTCTATGGAGATGCTCTACTCTGCACAAGTGGGGTTCACCATTAGTTGAAACTAACTCATCAGCAACTGATTTTCTTATGAGTCGGTGCTAGAAATACAATGATGCACACACCCTTAGCCTTCCTGAAGCTTACAGTCTGCTGGTGGAGAATGATCCTTAAGCAATAACAATCAAGCGTGGTAAGTGCTGTGATGGGCTAGGGGATAGAGGCAGTTATGAGAGCACATAGCAGGGCTCCTGACCTAGTTTAGGAGGTCTAAGGGAGTGAGGTCCAATTCAAAACCCAAAGAAGGAATTAGGAGCTAAAAGGGCAACAAGGAAGTGAAGAGAAGAGTGGAATGTTCCGCACTGAGATAACTGCTTGCCAAAAGGCCGACTGGACAACTTGGAAGAATTACAATATGGCTGGAGCTTTCCAGCGGAAAGTAGTAGGGTAGCAGGAAATAAAACTGGAGAGGTAGTCAAAAGACAGATTATAAGGGGCCTGGGAAATGATATTTGGGAGTTTGGAATTATTCCAAAAAGCAGTGGGGAGCTGTTGAAGCAAGAGACTGTCTAGAAATCCACTGGTATTTAAAACCAAATGGTTTCAGAAAGACCATTCCAGCTACACTATGAGAATGGAAGAAGTTAAAGCTTCATGCAGAAAGATGAGTTATAAGACTATTATAGAAATCCAGAGGAGGGACTCACCACTTTTCTGTCAGCTTGGTGTACTGTGGTGGCTGGTGTGTTGCTGTGGTGCTGGGAGCTATGCCGCTGTGTTTCGAACACCAGCAGGGTCACCCATGGTGGACAGGTTTCAGTGGAGCTTCCAGACTAAGGAAGACTGGGAAGAAGGACTGGGTGATCTACTTCTGAAAAATCTGACCAGTGAAAGCCCTACAGATAGCAGCTGAATATTTTCCGACACAGTGATAGACGATGAACCCCTCAGGTTCATCGAAGGCTCTCGAAATAAGACTGGCCAAGGTTCACTTCGGCCAAAGGTTAGACAGGCCCATAAAACAAAACGAGACTAAAGGGGCACAAAAGTACAGGGAGAATGCCTAGAAGGCAAGAGGGAATAGGAAAGCTGGCATAGGGACCCCAAAGTCAAGAAGAGAGAGTGTTGACATGTTGTGGGGTTATTAAACGATGTCATAAAACAATATGTGTACTGTTTAATAAGAAGTAGTTTGTTCTGTAAACTTTCATCAAAAAAACCGTGTCATCAAGTTGATTCTGACTCAGAGTAACCTTATAGGTCAGAGTAAAACTTCCTCATAGAGTTTCCAAGGAGCACTCAGCAGGTTTGACTTGCCAGACTTTTGGTTAGCAGCTATAGCACTTAATCACCATGCCATCAGGTTTTCTGAAAGTACAACGAAAAAATTTTTTTAAATATGACTGGGGAAGAGCTGTCTCTTCAAAGTAGAGTTGGCTTTAATGATGTGGAAGAAGTTTGGGTACCTTCATGTGCTGATGTAGCACAACTCAAAAAGAGAAAAAGCAGCTGTAAACATCCATTAATAATCAGAACACAGAATGTACAAAGTAAAAATCTGGGAAAACAAGAGCCAAAAAAAGCCAAGTGCCGTCAAGTCAAAAATGAAATGGAAGGGTTGAAGATCGATTATCCTAGGCATTAATGAGCTGGAATAGATTAGTACTGCCCATCTAGAATTAGACAATCATATGGTCTACTATGATGGGAATGACAAATTGAAGAGCAATGGCATCACATTTATTGTCAAAAAGAAGATTTCAAGACCTATCCTGAAGTACAACACTCACTATCAGTGATAACATGCATACGCCTACAAGGAGGACCAGTTAAAACAACTATTATTCAAATTTACACACCAATCACTAACGCTAAGAGTGAGTATACTGATCGTTTTTAACCAACCTCTGCTGTCTGAAACTGATCAAACATACAATCAAGATACACTGATGGTTACTGGTGATCGGGATGTAAAAGCTGGAAACAAAGTAGAAATATCTGTAGTTGGAAACTACAGCCTTGGTAAAAGAAACAGCTCTGGAGAGCACATGTATAATTTGGAAAAGCAATGATATAGTCAAAGGAAATACCTTTCTTCATGACTATACACGTGGTCTTCAACAGATGGAACGCACAGGAGTTACATCAACTACATGTCTGGCTAGAGACAATGGAGAAGCTCCATGTAATCAGAACAAGGCCTGGACAACTGTGGAACAGTCAATCAATTGCCCATATACAAGTTGAAGTTGAAGTTGAAGAAAATTAAAACAAGTCCGTGACAGCCAAAGTATGATCTCAGGTAAATTCTACCTGAATTTAGTGACCATCTTAAGAATACATCTGACAAACTGAACACTAATCACCCAAGACCAGGTGAGTTATATGCTAATACCAAGAATATTACACATGAAGAAAGCAAACGGTCATTTAAAAAGACAGGGAAGAAAAAGACCAAAATAGATGTCAGAAGAGACTCTGCATCTTACTCTTGAAGGCAGAGTAGTGATAGTGAAAGGAAGAAATGACGGAGCAAAAGAATTGAAGACTTCATAGGGGAACTCCAGAAGACAGAATAAAGTATTGTAATGAAATGTGCAAAGAACTGGAGTTAGTAAACCAAAAGGGAAGAACATGCTTGGCATTTCTCAAACTGAAAGAAGTGAAGAAAAAATTCAAGCCTCAAGTTGCAATTTTCAAGGATTCTATGAGCAGAAAGCATCAAAACAAGACGTAAAGAATGCAGGCTTGCTATACCAAAAAGAATTCAATGACATTTGTCATAGATTAAGTTGTGTCTCCAAAAAATATGTATAGTAATTTGGCTGAACCAGGATTCCCTGTATTCTGTAATTGCTCTCCATTTTGTGATTTTCTGATGCTGTAAATTCTAATCTCTTCCTGTGGTTAGCATAGTGGATTGTGTTAGAGAGGATTAGGGTGGGACTATAAATCCCCTCTTGAGGTCACCTCCCTGTTCCACTGTAAAGAGAGTTTCCCTGGAGTATGGCGTGTACCATCCTTTATCCTTTTATCCTACAAGAGATAAAAGGAAAGGGAAGCAAGCAGAGAACTGGGAACCTCACACCATCTAGAAAGCAGCACCAGGAGAAGAGCACGTTCTTCAGACCTGAGGTTCCTGCACCAAGATGCTCCCTGATCATAGACTGATGCAACATAAAGGCTTTCATCCAGAGCAGACAGAGGGAAAGCCTTGCTCTGGAGCAGACACCCTGAATTTGGACTTGTAGCATACCGGACTGTGTAAGAATAAACTTTTCTTTGCTAAAGCCATCTATTCATATTTCTGTTAAAACAGAGCTAGCCAACTAAAACAATGTTCAACCATTTCAGATGGTAGTATATGATGAAGAAATGATGGTATTGAAGGAAGAAGTCCAAGCTATACTGAAGGTATTAGTGAAAAGCAATGATCCAGAAACGGACAGAATGCCAGACACGATGTTTCAGTGAATGGATGTAATGCTGGAAGCACTTGCTCATCTAAGCCAAGAAATTTGGAGGATAGCTACCTAGCTGATTGTCATGGATTGAACTGTATGCCCCGAAAAATATCCGTAGCCATTTGCTCGGGCCATGATTCCCTGTATTCTACAATTGTCCTCCATTTTATGACTTTGCTGTGCTGTGCTATATGTTAAAGGATTAGGGTGGACCATAAAATCCCTTCAGAAGATCACCTCCTTGCTGCACTGTAAAAGGAGTTTCCCTGGAGTATGGCTTGCCCTACCCTTAATCCTTTCGCCCTAGAAGAGATAAAAGGAAAGGGAAGCAGGCAGAGAATTGGGAACCTCACACCTGAAAGAAAGTAGCACATGGAGAAGAGCACGTCCTTCAGACCTGAGGTTCCTGCACCAAGATGCTCCCTGGACAAAGACTGATACAATACCGGACTTTACTCCAGAGCCGACAAGGGGAAAGCCTTCCCCTGGAGCGGACATCCTGAATTTGGACTTGTAGCCTACTGGACTGTGTAAGAATAAACCTTCTTTTGTTAAAGCCATCCACTCTGTGGTATTTGCTAGAGCAGCACTAGCTGACTAAAACACCAACTGACTAGAAGAGATCCATATTTGTACCCTTCCCAAAGAAATGTGATCCAACAGAAGGTGGAAATTATCAAAAGATATCATTAATACGGAGCCACTGGTGGCACAGTGATTAAGAGCTCAATGACTAACTAAAAGTTTTTTCAGTTCAAATGGATGGGCTGCTCCCTGGAAACCCTATGACACAGTTCTACTCTGTCCTATAGGGTTTCTATGAGTCAATTGACTCAATCATAAGAGGTTTATTTTTATTTTACTTTTGTTTTATCATTCACATTACATGTAAGTAAAATTTTGCTAAAGGAAATTAAAAAATGGTTGTTACGTATATAGAGAGGAAACTGCCAGAAACTCAAGCCAGGTTCTGAAGAGGATGTGGACTGAGGGATATCCTTGCTGATGTCAAATGGATTTTGGCTAAAATCAAAGAATACCGGAAAAATGTTTACCTGAGTTTCACTGACCATGGAAAGGCATTTGATTGTTGGGATCATAACAAATTATGAATAATGTTGCAAAGAATGAGAATTCCAGAACAGTTAATTGTGCTCACAATGAATTTATACATAGACCAAAAAAACCTTCTGTCATGGTTTGAATTGTGTCCCCCCAAAAACGTGTGCAGCCACGTGGCTGGGATATGGTTCCCAGTATCTTGGGACTGTCCTCCATTGTGTGGTTTTGCTAACCTGTATGTTAAAGGATTAGGGTGGGGCTGTGAATTCCTGCTATGGGGGAAGTTTCCCTGGAGTATGGCTTGCCCCACCCTTAATGCTTTTAGCTTGCAAGGAATAAAAGGAAAAAGAACCAAGGACAATTGGAGAACCTCGCTACCATCAAGCAAGCAGCACCGGGAGCAGAGCACGTCCTTCAGACCAGAGGTTCTTGCGTTAGGACACTCCCTGGACAATGACTGATGCAATACCGGACTTTCCTCCAGAGCCGTCAAGGGGAAAGTCTTTCCCTGGAGCGGACACCCTGAATATGGACTTGCAACCTACCGGACTGTGTAAGAATAAATCTTTCTTTGTTAAAGCCATCCACTCTGTGGTATTTCTGTTAGAGCAGCCCTAGCTGACTAAAACACCTTCATTAAATAGAACAAGAAAAGATACTACATCATTTAAAATCAAGAAAGGTGTGTATCAGGACTGTATGCTTTCACCACACTTATTCAGTGTGTAGGCTGAGCAAGTAATCCTAGAAGCTGGACTATGAAAAAGAGCTTTTCATCAGGATTATAGGAAGACTCATTAACAATCTGCAATACGCAGGTGACACAACCTTGCTTGAAACACTTACTGGTGAAGATCAGAGACTATAGCCTTCAGTGTGGATTACACTTCAACATAAAGAAACCAAAATTCTCAAAACTGTGCCACTAAGCAACATCATGATGAACAGAGAAAAGACTGAAGTTTTCAAAGACTTCATTTTACTTGGTCTCACAATCAATACCTGCAGTAGTCCAGAAATCAAAAGACACGTTGCATTGGGCAAATCTGATGCAAAAGACTTCTTTAAAGTGTTAAAAAGCAAAGACGTCACTTTGAAGAAGTAAGGTTTGCCTGACTCATGCAGTGACATTTTCAAACGCCTCATATGCATACCAAAGTGGGACAATGAATGAGGAAAACTGAGTAGAAATGAATGCCTTTGAACTATGGTGTTGGCGAAGAATACTGAATATACCATGGACTTCCAAAAGAAAGAACAAATCTATCTTGCAAGAAGTACAGTCAGAGTGCTCCTTAGAAGTGAGGATGGCCTTCCTTTGGATCTGTTACCAAGAGGAACCAGTCCCTGTAGGACACCATTCTTCATAGAGTAGCCAGCCAAGTGCCGTCGAGTAAGATCGAGGGTCAGCAAAAAAGAGGAAGACTGCCAATGAGCTGGATTGACGGAATGGCTGCACAGATGGGCTCAAGCAGAGTAACAATTGTGAGGATGGCGCAGGATGAGTAGTGTTTCATTCTGTTCCACGTAGGGCCACCATGAGTCAGCACTGACTCAATAGCATCTGTGGCCGATACCTAGAGTCTGGAGAGCATTGCTGTTGTGTAGAATGTCTCAGAAAATGTAAGAGTATTTCCAAAGCTTTGAGGGCTAATGTAATGTGTTCTGTTGACTTGTCTGTTGCCTGTTAATGCCTTCTAAGTTTCACAGATGTAGAAGAGTTTTTGTATTTTGGACTTGGAGCTGATTTAAGACTTCTGTTATATGGATGGACATAATTTTGCTATGGTGAGATGAACGTGTTAAATGTTTTGTGATGTGATTTTTGGGTTGTCAAAGGGTGGGATGTCATGGTTTGAATTGTGTCCCCCCAAAAATGTGTGCAGCCACGTGGCTGGGATATGGTTCCCAGTATCTTGGGACTGTCCTCCATTGTGTGGTTTTGCTAACCTGTATGTTAAAGGATTAGGGTGGGGCTGTGAATTCCTGCTATGGGGGAAGTTTCCCTGGAGCATGGCTTGCCCCACCCTTAATGCTTTTAGCTTGCAAGGAATAAAAGGAAAAAGAACCAAGGACAATTTGAGAACCTCGCTACCATCAAGCAAGCAGCACCGGGAGCAGAGCACGTCCTTCAGACCAGAGGTTCTTGTGTGAGGACGCTCCCTGGACAATGACTGATGCAATACCGGACTTTCCTCCAGAGCCGTCAAGGGGAAAGTCTTTCCCTGGAGCGGACACCCTGAATATGGACTTGCAACCTACCGGACTGTGTAAGAATAAATCTTTCTTTGTTAAAGCCATCCACTCTGTGGTATTTCTGTTAGAGCAGCCCTAGCTGACTAAAACAGCATCTAATAAGAAGAAGGATTTGAGCTTTGGTTCTGCAATGGCTATGTCTACTACCTCAAAGGTGGGTGATTCGAGCCCAGCAGCCACTCTGTAGAAGAAATGACCTGTCAGTCTGCCCCCATAAAGATTTGCAGACTCGGAAACTCTGTGGGACAGTTCTAATCTGTCATATAGGGTTTCTATGAGTCAGAATGGACTCACCAGCATAAAACAACAACTAGAGGAGAGATGATGGTGATCCGCATTAGGATGGTGGCATGGTAACAAGGAAGCATTTTAGAAATACTGAGTAGATATAATCGATAGAACTCAGTGATTGATTAGACATGAGAGCTGTGGGACAGGAAAGAATCAAGGATGACATCCAGGTTTGTGACACGAACAACTGGTTTTTTAGCTTTTAGTCTTGCATCTGAGAATCTTGTTGAACTTTCTTTTTAGTTCTAATTGTCTGACTGCAGTTTCTTTTAGATGTTTTTATGTAGACAATAACATTGTCTATGTAGACCATTACATTGATGGTTTCATCCTTAGTTGTCTTTTTTTTTTTTTTTTTAATAGATGTAGTACCAGTCAAATTTCAGTGATAAACTATTCTGGGTGTTTCAAGAAGAGAGACTTAATAGAGGAAGGTAGGAGCTTATAAAACCTTGGAGGTAGTGAAAGTCAGGGGAAGCTGCTGCTAGCTTTGAGGTTCACCATGGCCGCTGCAGTCTTGCAAACTAGGAAGTTAGTGCTGCTACCCAGGATAGAAAACTGACAGTAATGACCAGGGGTAGTTGACAGAGGTGCTTTGAAAACATGGCACATTTTCTTTTCTGCCAAAGTCCAAGCATCGATAAGCCACTGCTGCAAAGAGGACAACAAGGCTTGCTTCTGATTTTTTTAGCAGTGACTCTAGCAGTGAGTGCATCTGGTTGGCTGAATGTTAAGGGTATTCAGAACCCTGGCAGGAAGGGAGTCTGTGAAAAATAGGTCCCAGTCCCTGTGTTAGATGGTAGAAAAAAAGCTAGTTGCAGAACAAACCAAATCAAAATTGATATCCAGCAGAGTTTTGCCTTAGTTTACTAGGCCTATTCTTTCATTGGAAAGCCTGGTGGTATAGTGGTTAAGTGTTATGTCTGCTAAGGAAAACATCTGCAGTCCAAAAAACCTGCCTGGTGCTCCTTGGAAACTCTATAGGCAATTCTACTCTGACTTATAGGGTTGCTATGAGTCAGAATCGACTCGACAACAGTGGGTTTAGTTTGGTTTCTTATTGTTTTGTAGGAGCATTGGTCGGGTAGTGGTGAAAGTGGTCAGCCCCTAATTAAAACATTGTTCATTTGAAACCACCAGGTGCTGCACAGAAGAAAGATATGGCAGTTTGCTTCTACAGAACTTTATGGCTTCTCTATGGGTTCTCTGTGGGCCAGAATCAACTCGACAGTAATTTTTTTTTTTTGGTATTGTTCTTTTTAACCCTTTTGTAGGAGCCATGGTAGTGCAGTGGTTAAGAGGTTGGCTGTTAATCAAAAGGTCAGCAGTTCAAATCCACCAGCTGATCCTTGAAAACCCTATGGGGTAGCTTTACTCTGTCCTATAGTTTCACTGTGTGTTCGAATGGACTTGACGTCAGCAGGTTTGGTTATTGATTATACTTTTGTAAGGAGTCCTTGGGTACAGCAGATGTTAACATGACCAGCTGCTAACTGAATGGCTGGTAGTTTGAATCCACCAAGATGCACCTCGAAAGAAAGGCCTGGTGATCTGTTCTCCCCAAACCAGCCACTGTAACCCCTATGGGGCACAGTTCTACTTTGCTATACATGGGGTCAGCATGAGTCAGAATCAACAGCAACTGCATCGTTTGTTTGGGGTTTGGTTTACCCTTTCATATGTTAAGCAACCCAAACACTTTCCAAATGAAAAGTCCTTCTCTCAGCATTCTTTATATTCACTATGATGTGAAAGATGCGTACAACGACCTACTATTTTCTAAATATACTTCTATGCCATTGGTACTTGTGGTGCCAGTTAAAAGTTACCTCTCCGTTCTGTGAATATTCTTTCTATTCCTTCTCACTCTACTCTAAAAAAAAATCCTGTGTTGCTGAAAACCAATTCTCACTCATAGTGTCACTGTATAACAGAGTCAAATTGCCCCATAGGATTTCTAAGGAGAAGCTAGTGGATTTGAACTGCCAATGTTTGGTGAAGAACTCTGAACCACTTTGCCACCAGGGCCACTCTTTACTACTACAGCCCCCATCGTACTGTTAGGCAATATTAACCCCTATCTCCTCAGTGTTTTCATTATACCACATTTATTCACAAATAACGATGCCTTCTAACTTTGTTTGCCAACAGCTCCCTCCCAACCCCCCTAACCCTGGGTATTTACATAAGCTCTGCTATGCCAACTTTCTTTCTTTAATGTGTTGCTATTTTTTTTTTTAAAAAGAAGAAATGCATAGAGTACCTACTAAAGTACTTCGCAGGGGAAGGGAACAGTTGGCAGACAAACATGGAAGGTGCATGTTATTTGCATAAAAATACAGTCCTTGGTTCATAGTTCCATTGAAGCAAATTGTCACATTGAATTTGATCTTATAATCATGTGTTTGTCTCTTCCAGCGGACACAAGCATCCTAGGTGAGGGATCAAAGCTCGTTCATGCTTGTGTCTCAAGGATCTCCTTAGTAGAGTGCTTGGTGCATAATACATGCTCACTGAAGTTATACTGAATACAGGAAGGACTGTGTTTTAACCTAGGCACTCAGACTAAGCAGGGGAGTATCAAAAGCAACCACCTTCAGAAAGAGCCATGCCACTTGTTGCAGAAAGTAGGCCCTGCTAGTGATAGATTAAAGGGGCAAAAACTCATGTTTATGAGTTGTCTTTTAATGCTTGTTTCAAGTTCTAAATTCTTATTTTCTATTTATGTTGACTTTTTCCCCCTTCTCAATGCTTTTAGCTTCTTTCCTTGCTTCTTAATCCTGTAGCACTGCTTCTCCTTAAGATATATCTTCCGTGCAATAGTCTGATTCACCCATCATATCAAATTCATACAAAGACTACTTAAGCTGCTGGGAAAATGGGTTATTACATGCCTCTGGCAGTAACCATGACAGTAACATTGAAGCAGAGACAGACATGATCTTAATAATTTATGATTCGCACAAAATCAGAAAACTCTAGAGTTTGAAGTGCTCTTAGAGATTCTGTCCTTGGATTTATACAAATATGGAGACTAAGCAGTTCCCATGATTCCCTGTTGTTGCTAGGGGCTGTCAAGTCAGTTCTGACTCATAGTGACGCTATGCGCATCATAATGAAACACTGCCTGTTCCTGAGCCATGCCACAACCATTGTTATGCTTAAGCCCGTTGTTGCAACCACTGTGTCAGTCCATCTCCTAGAGAGTCTTCCTCTTCTTCACCGACCCTCTACTTTACCAGGCATGATGTCCTTCTCCAGAGACTGATTCCTCTTGACAACGTGTTCAAAGTATGTAAAATGCAGCATCACCACCTTTGCTTCCAGGGAACGCTCTGGTTATACTTCTTCCAGAATAGATCTGCTTGTTCTTTGGCAGTACAACAATTCAAAGGCATCAACTCTTCTGTCTTGTTTATTCATTACTCAGCTTTCATGTGCATTATGTTGTGATTGAAAATACCCTGGCTTGGGTCAGGTGCACCTTAGTTTTCAAGGTTTGTCTTCACTTTTCCACTCTTTAAAGAGGTCCTTTGCCACAGTTTTCGCAGTACAATGTGTTTTTAATTTCTTGACTGCTGCTTCCATGGGCATTGATTGTGTACCCAAGTAAACTGAAATCCTTGACAACCTCAACCCTTTCTCTATCTATCACGAGGTTGCCTATTGGTCCAGTTGTGAGGGCTTTTGTTTTCTTCAATTCATTCCGAATGCTGTGGTCTTTGATCTTCATCAGCAAGTGTTTCAAATCCTCTTTATTTCCGGTAAGCAAGGTTCTATTATCTGCATAATGCAGGTTGTTGATGATGTGTTAGCATAGGTAAAAACTGTTTAACAGTGCTCATCTTTTCCTTCTTCTGGTTAAAGGACCCTCTAAAGACAAGCTCCAAGACTTTCTAGCACCTAGTACAGTGCTGGCTGCATAATAAGTAATCAAGCATTTTAATGTTGGTGTAAAAAAACATAAGAATTTGACAACTCTGTCATCACATGTATAATTTAATGACAGCAATTACATTAATCATGTTGTATCACCATTACCAATATGTGTTGCTGAATTTTCCATCACCATAGACAGAAGCTCAGTGCTTCCTAGACAGTGAGTCCTCCTATTCCTCCCACCCCTAATAACCACTTAATAAACTTTGATTTTTAGGCATTTGCCTATTCTGGATATTTCATAAAAGTGAGATCATACAATCTTTATCCTTCTGTGATTGACTTCAGTCAGCATAATGCTTCAAGCTTCATTAAGTCATAGTATTATCAAGATTTCACTTCTCTTTCTAGCTGAGTAACATCCCATGGTATGAATATACTGCGTTTTATTTACTGTTTCATCTACCGATGAACTTCTGTTTCCACCATTTGGGGATTGTGGTATAGTGTTGACGTGAGCGTTGATGTACTTGTGTCTGTGCTGATGCTTTAATCAAGTCTTTTTAATAAATGAATGCATGGATGGCCTGCTTATTAAATAGTTCAAAGTCACTGTTGTATGATTTCCTGGAGAATAGCATGTTTCCAAGGTAACCAGAGAAATCTTGTTTTGCTTTTCTTTGTGGCAGACACCATGTGTTGGCTGACTCATTATTCATTCCTAATTTCATTTTCTCTTTCCTACTGTGTTTACAAAGGCCCACCACCACCTCCAAAAAAAAAAAAAAAAAACCCAAAGCCATCAATTCAGATTCACAGCAGCACTATAGAAGTGCTCTTCCAAGGAGCACCTGGTGGATTCAAACTGCTGACAGTAAGCAGCTATAGCACTTAACGACAACACCACCAGGGATTCCTTATAAAGTTCAGGAAAGTGAGACACTCTTTCTCATCCTCCTTTTACCCACCCCTTAAGTGACCATGTGACAGTTTTCGCCAGTGAAATGTAAACAGAAGTCAGCAGGAGTTTTCTGCTAAAGACTCCTTTTCTAAGAAAAAGGGCCAAAAGGAGGCAGGTGACTCCCTTGCTCCTCTTTCTGCCTGGAGAGGGAGTAGACTGGCTGCACCAACATCATCTCTCTTATGTCCCTAAGGGAAAAGCTCAGAGAATCACAGAGATTTTGTCCCTGATGTCCATTCTGAGGTGCCAAATCATCACCAACTACCTACCTCCTGACTTCTTAAACGAACCTTCCTGTTTAAGCCACTGAGTTTCTATTACCTGCTCCTACAATTCCCAAACCAAAACCCACTGCCATCAAGTCAATTCCAACTCCTAGAAACCCTGTAGGACAAGAGTAGAATGGCACTCTAGGGTTTCCAAGGCTAGAAATGTTTATGAAAGCAGACTGCCACATCTTTCTCCAGTGAAGTGGCTGGTGGTTTCAAACTGCAGACCTTCAGGTCAGCAACCAAGCAGGTGATGACTGTACCACCAGGGTTTCTCACTCCAATAATACTTTGCAATATTTCCTTTATTCTAGCTGCAGAATCTTTATAAGGCCATTACCCAGAACAGGAAGGACAGGTAGACTGCTATTAAATAGGACAAATGTAGATATTACCATAACCTTTGAAAGTTTAACTTTATAGTATTTACTTATCACCAAGTCTATTAGAATAAAAAATGTCATTTCAATGAGCACCTAAAATTAAAAACAAGGGGGACCATGACTGTCAAAGTCTTATATCAGCCTCATGATTCAATATATTTATTTTGTTTCAGTTGCGCAGTATGAGAAAATCCTTAATTCCAAGGATGAGTAGCTGCAACCATAGGGGTTTGTTCACTCTTTAACTTCAGACATGAAGTTTGAAAGAGGAGAACTAACGTTTTACAGTAATCAATAACAGCAGAGGATCCCTGCTCTCACCCCTTAGCTGATAAACTTTCAGCTTAGAGGAAGGGAGTCAGTAACCGAGTTATTCAGGCAGTTAAATCTTATAGTTGGAAGAAAAATACAGCATTGTGAATAAAAACCAAGAGTGTGGAAGCAAACTTCATAGATTCAGACCCTGGAGCTACCATTTACTGGCTGAGTACCTCTGTCTGACTGTCCTCATCTATAAAACACTCCAAATAACAGTGCCTAATTTATAGAGCTGTAGTCTTGGATGCAAAGATGGTTAAGCATTCAACTACTATCCAAAAGGTTGGAGGCTCAGACCTCCCCAGAGGTATCTCAGAAGAAAGGCTTGGGTTTTAATTTTATAGGGTTGTTGGGTAGTTGAAGTCAGTGAACACAGATGTTTTAGTCACCTGATACTACTCCAACTGAAAATACCATGAGCCAAAGGCTTCATGAAGAGACACTTTTATTGTCACAGTCCGGTAAGCCACAAATCTGTTTACAAGTTACAAGTCCATTCAGTAAGAGAAATTATCACAGTCTGGTGGGCAAAGTCCAAATTTAAGGAGAGCACCTTGCACAGGAAACTTAGGTCCAAAGGACTTGCTCTGCTCTCAGTGCTGCTTTCTTGGTAGTGTGAGGTTCCCAACTTCCTCGGCTCACTTCTCTCCCTTATATCCCACAGGCTTGTAACTTCAGTTCTGCCTCACTAACACAACTGCAGCCCATTCTCCATTATCAATATCACAGAGGCAGGATTCACAACACGTGGGAGAAATGGCACCATATTTAGACTCCTAGCCAAGTCAAATCAACACATACATTTTGGGGGGGGACACAATTCAATCCATAACGTTCCACCCTTTGGCTCTCCAAAAATTCTATCTTTAGAACATACAAAATATATTCATTCATAGCATAGCAACAATCTTCATTCATGGTTTAGCAACAGTCTTTGTAGCTTAGCAACAGCCTTCATTCATAGCTTAGTAACAGTCTTCATTCATTGCATAGCAAGTCTTCAGTCCAAATCCAAAATCCATAGATTTCTCAACTATGAAATCCAAAACACACATTATCCTCTCAAAATACAACAGTATAACAGGCAGGCACAAATTACACATTTTCATTACAAATAGAGAAATTGTAAGAAAAGACATAACAGACACCAAGTGAATTAACAGAACACATTACATTAACCCTGAAAACAGTACTCCAGATTCTGAAATGTTTTACAGCCCTTCTCTTCAGACTCTAGGTGTTGGCCCCACTCTCTGATTCTGAGTGGAGGCCCCTGGGCTTCAGTTCCACTTTCATGGCCCACTTGGACAGCAACTCTACTACCTTGGCTTTAGGTGCACCCTAAGCCCAACTGAGTAGCAATCCACCCTTGCAAACACAGAAAGCCATGGCTCCACACTGATGGCCATACCTTCTGAGACTGAGGCAGCTCAGCCTCTCATCAACTTGTCTTACCAGCTTCTCCTTCCTGTGGCCTCATGGCCTGGGCCTCAAGCCCAAATCTGCCCTGCAGGGGCAAATGTCCCAAAGCTCCATAGCTCCACCGATTCAAATGCTTGAAGTGCCCCACTCCATCAAGTAGTCTCCTGCACACAGGAACTCGGATAGGCACCCAGCTCCATGAGGAAGCCTCCTGTGCATAGGCATCCAGCATTCTCACTCTGTGGGTCGGCTCCTAGTTCTGTGGTCACCAATTCACTACCACTGCTGCTTGTCTCACCATCTGATGCCTTTTCAGGTGCTAGCAGTTCTCTTGGGTTTCTTCTTCCACCCATTCATGGTTTCAAAAAAGAAAAAAAAAAGAAACTTCCACAGTTTAGGTTTTTATTGGAACAATGCCTTACTCTGGTACCAAATTCTGTTTTAGTCACCTGGTGCTGCTCCAACAGAAAATACCACTAGCTGAAGGCCTAATGAAGAGAAACTTTTATTGTCACAGTCCGGTAAGCCACAAATCCATTAACAAGTTACAAGTCTATTCAGTAAGAGAAGTTATCACAGTCTGGAGAACATCTTGACACAGGAACCTTAGGTCCAAAGGACATGCTCTGCTCTCAGTGCTGCTTTCTTGGTGGTGTGAGGTTCCCAACTTCCTCGGCTCACTTCTGTCTCGTGTATCCCACAAGCTCGTAACTTCAGTTCTGCCTCTAACACAACTGCAGCCCATTCTCCATTATCAATAACACAGAAGCAGGATTCACAACACATGGGAGGAATAGCACTATATTGAGTCTCCTTAGCCAAGTCAAATCAACACACACATTTCTGGGGAGACACAATTCAATCCATAACAGCAGGTAATGCCTTAGAACACTGCCATGCACGTAGTAACAACTGCTGGCAATTACAAAAGATTCAGTGATTTCTCATCCTCCTCTCTCTGACAGATATCTATTCAAACATTTAAAACAGACAAATCTGTTTTGCTTGAAACACTGAGGTTCCCTGGTGCCATGGTGATTAAGAGTTTGACTAGTAACCAAAAGGTTGGCAGTTCAGATCCACCAGCTGCTCCTTCAAAACCATGAAGAACAATTCTTATCTGTCCTACACGGTTGCTAGAACTGACACAGTGGAAAAGATTTTGAAGCATTAAATACATCTTTTAAGTTTAATATCTTTGCTGGTTAACTATCTAGAATTAACCTAGCAGCTTCATGTTGCCACAGTGCATTTTTCAGCCTTTATCAGGAAGGAAGGCACCTTCAACTGTTTCAATAAATGCTAAAATGACCCATAAAGTGACACAACCATTGCACGACAAAACTTGTCCAACTGTTATTTTAAAACTACTACAAACATGATGATAACAAGGTGCTGAGCAAATACATATTTTGGCTGGCATTTAATTTCAAAGAATCCATGTGTGCTATACAAGGTCTACCACTTAAGTTTGTGAACTTCAGTGCTGTACAAACAACTCAGTAAGGTTTCATAATCTTAATATATCAGTGTCTCACAGCTGTGTTCGTGTCGATGCGTGACAGTGATTTGCTGAGTGGCATTCATTACTGTTGTTACATGTTTTTGTGTGTCATCACGAGCTTGAATTAGAGCAACAAAAAAACATTAAGTTTCTTCTTAAACTTGGCAAGAGTGAAAGTGAAATCAGGGACATGTTAGTCCAAATTTATGGGGATAATGCCATGAAGAAAACAGCAATGTACAAATGGATTAAATATTTTTCTGAGGAGAGAGAAAGTGTCGCTAATGAAGAGAAATCAGAGTGGCCAGTAATGAGCAGAACAATGAAAACATTGTAAAAATTCTTCAAATTGTGTGTAAAAATCATGAGCTGTGTGAGAAGCATGGCGGGCCAAGAAAACATCAATAGAGAAACAGGAAAATCTTAACTGAAAATCTTGGCATGAGAAAGTTGTGTGCAAAAATGTTCCTGAAGGAGCTCGCCATTGAACAAAAGCAAAGGAGAGTGAGTGAAGTTTGCCAAGACCTTTTGGAGAGGCATGACAATGTTTGGGGCCATGTTACCACTGGTGATAAAACATGGGTGTACCAATATGACCCTGAAACAGAGCGTCAAAGTGCACAATGGAAGTCAGCTAGTTTCCCACAACCAAAAACATTCAGTCAGTCTAAATCAAGAATCAAAGTGATATTGCTACCCTTTTTTGATATCAGGGGGATTAGACAAACAGTTAACCAAGTTTATTATTTGGAAGTGCTGAAAAGGCTATGTTAAAAAATTTAGACAACAGTCACCCAAACTTTTGCCAACAACTCATGGCTCTTGCATCAGGACAAGGCACCAGCACCCACAGCACTGTGAGGGAGTTTCTAGCCAGTAAACAAATAATTGTATTGGAACACCCTCCCTACTTAGCTGATTTAGCCCCCAGTGACTTTTTTCTTTACCTGAAGACAAAGAAAATATTGAAAGGAAGAGATTTTGATGGCATTCAGGACATCAAGGATAATGCAATGACATATCTGATGCCTATTTCAGAAAAAGAGTTCCAAAATTGCTTTGAAGGGAGGATGAGGCACTGGCATCAGTGCATAGCTTCCCAAGAGGAATACTTTGAAGGTGACTGTAGTGCTATTCAGCAATGAGGTATGTAGCACTTTTTCTAGGATGAGTTCGTGAACTTAACTGTCACACCTTGTGTTTAATACTCACGTCTGATTTTGTATAAGCACATATAGGCAGGCTTGCATTCTAAAATAAAAATAAAGAAGAAAGGATAAGTACAGAGCTGTGATATTCAACATTAATAACATTCACAAAATAATGCTGATAGAGGGTGCACAAACAAAAGCATGTGAAACTGGTGACATAATTTAATGCACTGGGTGTCTCTAGTATGTAAGCATTTGGTATATATAGAAGTCTGGCAAATCCAAAATCCACAGGTCAGGTGGCAAGCTAGAGACTCTTGCAGGCTTGCATCCCAAGATCCATAGGTCAAGTGATAAAAAGACCGTGGAGTAAAGAGAGTGATTTTTACCAAAATGCCTATTTATACTCTGGAGCCAGACCACACCCTCAGCATCTTGGTCATCCAGTACTGCTGTAACAGAAACACACAAGTGAATGGCTTTAACAAAGAGAAATCTATTCTCTCACATTCTCAGAGGCTACCAATCTGAATTCATGGCGTCAGCACCAGGGATAGGCTTTCTCTGTTGGCTCTGGAGGAAAGTCCTTGTCATCAGTCTTCCCCTGGGCTAGGAGCTTCTCTGTACAGGAACCTCAGGTCCAAAAGATGTGCTGTGCTCCCAGTACTGCTTTACTGGTGGTACGAGGTCCCCCCTCTACGCTTGTTCCCTTTACTTTTACCTCTTACAAGATAAAAGGTGGTGCAGACCATATCTTGGTGCAGAGCAGCAGACAAGCAGTTTCTCTCCTGGCTTCAGTATCAAGCCAGACAGTGTTTCTGACAAAAATGGCTGTCTCAGAGTTTTCAGGGGACTTTGAGGTCGATTGGTGTGACTCGTAATTTTCTAGAAAATGTTCCATATCCCATACTGCTGAGTGGTACCTGAAGTCTTAACAGCCTGCAAGCTGACATTTAAGGAACATCAATTTGTTCCAATCCACCTGGAGCAGATGCAAACCAAGAACACCAAAGACAGGAGGAAAATACGAGCCTAGGAAACAAAAGGGCCCATATGACTGGGAGATTACATCAGCATGAGACCAGAAGAGCTTGATGGTTCCTGGCCACCACCAAAGACTGCTCTGGCAGACAACACAATGTAGAGTCCTTGAAACAGCATGAATAAAATGAGGGTGCAGATTTAGAACGCTATTACAACACCACACTTGATGTTCTAACATCCCCTGAGAGCATGGCCCCTGGATTTGCTGCTAGCCCAGAGCCGAAACCAGTACTGAAGCCAATTTTTCAGACAAAATTTAGACTGGACTATAAGACATAGAGAGACACAGGTGACGTGTGTACTTCTTGGCTTAAATAAATATATGAGGCTGTCCAACCAGCTCCTTTCTAGCGGGCAGACGGGAGAGTGGAGAGGAGAGGACAAGGGTTGATTGAGTGGATACTAGAAATACAGAGTGGAAAGGAGTGTGCTGTCACAGGCTGAGGAGAGCAGATAGAGCTGCACTGAGGCATGTGTTGGGGGGTATGTGTGGCAAATGGACTCAGATTGTAAACTTCCACTTCATCACAACAATAATAAAACTTTTAAAAATGGCTGTCTTCTTAGCAGTGCTCTCTCTTCTTAAAATTTTCTTTTTTATTATGATAAAATAGACACAACAAAACCTGCCACTTCAACAAATTTTACATGCACAATTCAGTGAAATTGTGTTCATCATGTTATACAACCATCACCACTATCTCTTTCCAAATTATTCTACCACTGTTAACAGGAACTCAGTGCCTCTCAGTGCCTCTTTCTCCTTCCCTCTCACCCCTGGGAACCACTAATAAGCTTTGATCCCCTTACACTTGCCTATTTCATGTCAGTAGGATTATACAGTATTTGTCTTTTTGTGACTTATTTCACTCACCCACAAGATACGCCCACAATGTGGCAGGTTTCAGGACTTCATTTATCTTATGGCTGAGTAGTATTCCATTGTGTGGATGTTGTACCATACTTTATTAATCCCTTTATCTGTAAATGACAGTTAGGCTGTTTCCACATTGTGAGTCTTGTCAATAAGTAGTTTGATGAACACTGGTATACAGCTGTCTGTTGACATTCCTGCTCTCACTTCTTTTTGGTATCTACCTAGGATGAAGATTGCTGGGTCATATTGTGTTAATTCTGTATTTAACTTTGTGAGAAACCACCAAACTGCTTTCCTCAGCAGGTTCCCTCTTGAGATCCTTTTAGATTCGTAGTGCCTTGGAAAGGGAGGGAGAGGAAATATCTGTCCCAAACGGAATACCCTCCATGGTCTTACTTGATTGCTTCCAGACTTAATGAACAGTTCCCAGTGAACACTCTGGCTCTCTGGTTTATGTTACATAAATACACAGATTGTTATCTTAACAACCACATTCATCTTCAGGACCATGTTCACGAGCCCTGCACAGCATTTGTGAACTATAATCTGAGCTCTCCCTGGGTTGCCCTCTGCTCGTTTCTCTCTCCAAGTCTTTGGTTTTGGACCAGATCTGGAAATGCAGAAAGTATCCAATTACCTGCATTATATTACTAGCTGTAACTTATAAGAGGGCTTCTAATTGTTGGCTGGCTTGTTCTTTTCTACAAACAGTGAGTGTTTTCTATGCTATGTTGAACTTCCTTTCATCTTTGTGTGAGTGTGTTTTGAGGTAACGTGTCCAACTCAAAAGCATCACTATAACTTTCACTTTGTGATGACGATGATCTATTTTCTGCACCCCTGGTGGCGTAGTGGTTGAGAGCTATGGCTGCTAACCAAAGATTCAGCAGTTTGAATCCACCATCTGCTCCTTGGAAACCCTATGGGGCAGTTCTGCTCTGTCCTATAGGGCTGCTGTGACTTGAAGGCAACAAATTTTGTTTTTTTAAGTTTTGCTCAATTTTCCAGTTCTTCTTTATTTCTCTTCCCCTCCCCCGTTATCAGGATGTTTTTGATTTCTTTTATTCCTGAGATAGAAATATGTGGGAGAAAGACTGCTGGTTTAGGAGGCACAAAACCTGCCTGTGTCTGGTCCTGCTGCTGATATTTGCTAGCTGTATCACAGATACTGCAGGTCACTTTTGTGAATTTTAGTTTCTTCATCTAGACAATAGGAAAGAAAGCACCCTTCCTGTCTCTGAAAAGGACGCCTTGAGGATAAAATGAAGCTATGAGCAAGAGAGCACTAAAAGCTAGTATAACAATAATACTGTTGTTAAATTGCTGTTAGCTGCTGTTGACTCCATCTCATGGTGACAGAACGAACATTGGTGCCACACCATTTCCAGTGCTACATCTGACAATATTCCATTGTCATCCATAAGATTTTCATTGGCTAATTTTCAAAAGTAGATCGTCAGGCCTTTCTTCCTAGTCTCTCTTAGTCTGGAAGCTCTGCAAAAACCTGTCCACCATGGATGACCCTGCTAGCTTTCAAAATACTGGTGGCATAGCTTCCAGGATCATAGCAACATGCAAGCCACCACAGTATGACCAACTGACAAAAGAGTAGTGTAAAACCCATACTCATCTCCATATATGAAGTGTTACTCTGTGCCAGGTACCAGGCTAAGCTCCTCATATATTATTTTGTTTCATCCTCATGACAATGCAATAAACAACGGTGTCATTACTATCAGCTTTTACTCTTGAGCAAGTTGGAGATCCGTTAAGTCACTGTCCTATGATCACACAGCACATAAAAGGGTAATCAAGATATAAACCAATTTTGCTTCCAAAATGTGGGCTCTTAAGCCCTACATCACCCTGGCACCTTCCAAGCCAAAAGCACCATTACTTAATTAGATGCTGGTGATGCCAGCATATTTATACTTGATGAAATCCAGTGATTAGGCAGCATATAAATGGATACGGTTTTTTCATTCAATCTCCTGCTCTCCATTTCTTTATCGGTGCATTTAATCTCTTTATATTCAGTGTAATTATTGACAGGTTTAGAGCTGTCATTTTGATGTCTTTTGGGGGGTTATCATAAACAATTCCCTTGTTCCACTTAATTTTCTTTGCTGAGTTAGTTTTCATTGTGTTTTCTTTTCATCTTGTTCATTGTTGTTGGTTTTGTAGTTTAAGATACTTCATGTTTTTCTTGTTTTTCATTTTAATGCATAGGATTGTTAATTTCCTTTGTGGTTACCTTAATATTTACCCTTGCTTTCTAAACTTAAACCAATCTTTAATTTCTTTATATCATCTTGAATTTCTCTCCATATGAAAGATTTATGACTACATTTTTTTAAGTCCCACTATTTTGTTATAATGTTTACATAATAACATATCTGTTTCTCTATTTTCAGTGTTTTGCCCTTGAATTATTTTTGTGATTCTCTACCTGGGTTGATATCCTTTCATTCTAGTCTTGGTTTGTATCTGATATTATTTATTTTCTAGCCAAAGGACTCCCTTTTATATTTCTTGTAATTTTAGTTTGGTTTTTGCAAATTCCTTAAATTTCTTTTTATCTGAAAATGTCCTAATTTCACCATCATACTTGAGAGACACTTTTGCTGGATATATAGTTCTTGGCTGGAAATTTTTTCCTTTAAGGCTTTGTATACGACATCCCATTGCCTTCTTGCCTGCATGGTTTCTACTGAGTAGTTTGAGCTTATTCTTATCAACCCTCCTTTGTATGTTATTTTTCATTTATCTCTAGCCAGTTTTAAAATTGTCTTCTTTAGTTTGGGCAAATTAATTATAATATGCTTTGGTGGCTTTCTTTTGGGATCTACCTGGCATGGAGTGTTTTGGATAGATATCTTTTTGTCTTTCATGATATCAGGGAAGTTTCTTGTCATCAGATTTTTGACAATTCTCTATGTATTTCCTATTATCCTCCCCCTCCCCTACCCCCCTGTTCTGGTACTCTAATTACTGGTAGATTGTTTCTGTTGATAGAGTCCTGCATAATTCATAGCACATCTTGATTTCTAAAAAATTCTTTTATATAGTTTTTTCTCAGATATGTTGTTGTCATCTGCCTTATCATCACTAAATTGGCCTTCCATTGCCTCAGTTCTGCCCCTTTGACTTTCTACTGAGTCATCTAACTCTGTAATTTTATTATTAATTTTCTGAATTTCCTTTCTCTCTTTTTTGGTAACCTGTTTGATTTGTCATTATACTGTGCTCCATTTTGCCTTGTCTCCTTCCTGATCTCTTGAAGAGTACTAAATAATAGTCTTTTATATTCTAACTCTGATAATTCAGGAAGTTCTCTTCATCTGGAAAATTTCTTGATTCTGCATTTTAGGAACTTTCTGAAGTCATTGTAATTTGCCTCTTTAAGCGACTTGATGTTGACTGTTGTCTCCAAGCCATTAGTAAGATGTTGAATTTATTTATTTCGTGTTTGCTTACTGTGTTCTAGCTTCATGTTCTGAAATATTCAAATGGGCCAGTCGTGTGTTCTAGTTTGGTTATTGGTGCCTTTGAAACTCTAAAATCCCATTACCAGGTAATTAGACATGCAAGCCCAGGAGTCCGTTTACATTTCTCGTATGGATTCAGCTCAAGTGTCCAGGTGGTCAGTCATGAAGTGTGTGGTGCTCTGCCCTACAGCTCTAAATAGGCAGGGTTGAATGGTGTAGTCATAGGTATCCGGCTACAGGTGCTGAGAAAGGCAGGGGGCTAACAGCTGTTCCTGAGTATCTGTGAAGAAGGTACATCCTCTTATTTCTGATTCTAGGTGGCTCAGGGGAGTTGGCAGACCCCCTCTCCCCCAGTTCCCCCAGTTTGTTAAACTGCTACCTCTCAGCGTCTAGGAGAATGATTCAGGACATGTTCTGGCTCAGGTAACAGCATCAGACTCCAGAGCTAGGTGCACTGCAGAGAAGGGAAAGGGAAGAGACAAGTAAAGGGAGAGAGGTTTATCCTGAAATAGAGATTTAGATCCACTTTCAGTGGGTTAGATGAAAGCCACTTAGTTTTTAATGATGGAGTACCATTTTTTCACTCATTCTGGAGCCTCAAGTGTACTCTGCTGCTCTGTCTCCCACTCTGAGGAGGATACCTTCCAAACACCACTCCTCCATTCACCATGCAGGCTGCAGCTGATTTGCAACAAGTCAGGTTAGGCCAGTCCTAAACACTTCTGGACCTGTTCTTCCCTCCTTGTTGCTCATTCTGATTCTTCAGTTTTTCCTTTGCAGTTCAGGGCTGCTAAAATGTCATAAATAATTGGTTCATTTTTTCTTTTCAGTCTTTGTTGTTAGAAGGACCGTAGGAAGCATCTGATTACTCTGCCAGCTTGGCTCCCACCTCCATGAAATCCAGTCATTAGGAGACAATAAATTTCCTAGCATACTTGGTGAGGGATTTTTCATTGGATGTTGGGGTAGAGAGTAATTCCTTGAGAAATTTTTGCTTGCATTTCTAGAGTCAAAACTCATGCCATTGACTAAATGGACAAAATAAGTATAGAGGCAATTAGCATCCTTGACTACAAAGAGAACAAACAGCCACTGGGCGAGTCAATCTCTCTGGCCTTCTGTATATTCACTTATAAAGGAAGATCTTGAATAAGAAAAGCATTAAGGTCTTTGTAAGTCATAATATTAAAGGTGTAACATTTATTACATGCTTACTAAGTCCATGCTTACTTAGTACTAACTACTAAGCAATTTATGTGTACTCTTAATATGATTTTCACAACAACCCTAAGAGATGGATGCTATTGCCATCATTCCCACTTGGTAGGCAAGGAAACTGAGGCACAAGGAAGTTTTCCCAGAGTCACAGAGAGTAGGAGTCACACAGAGAGTAGGGGCAGAGCTGGGAACTCACACAGTTACCCTCCTAGCTATCTTTCCCATGTCATTTATACGACCGTGTCATTACTTGTCTTGGATGGGTGGGTAACCGCACATGAACACTTCTTTACTAGCCCGGCCTAGTTTTTTTTCTACTCTAGAAAATACTGTTTGTTTTCAAGACCCCAGCACAATGGCTGTTTTCATCTTTTCCTTCATTAAAAATGGTATGTAAAAGACACAGCCACAGACAAGAATAAACCCAGAAGAAACAGAAAACAATTAGACTACATAACTCAGAGAAATTTTCTGACACAGACCTCCTAAGATGAGCTCTCAGACCAGACAGTAATCCAGAAACAAAGTAAAACATGAGTCCGTGCAATTCTTATCCACTCTGAGACAACCACAAAATAAAATAAATCATTCTCTTTGCAGAAGCTGGAAGTATTGACTTTGGCAATGCGTTTTCCATCTCCTCATGCCAATAAAGTTATTAGAAATGAATTGAGAGAGGCAGATGCACAAGAAGACCTGAAACCAAGATGCTGAGCAGTTCAAATCAGTGATGCGGAAAACTCATGCCCTGCCAAAGGCTCGGACAGTTCCTAGGAGGAATCAACCACTCTGGCCAGCAGCCCAGCACCCGGTGCTAAGTAAGCTGCTGGTCGGGTTTCTGGAGGGAACACCCAAGTGACTGGGGACTCATATCAGTAGAAGAAGGAAGAGTGTGCCCTCCCATCATCAATAACCAGACAGGCCAGTAATGACCAGGGTTGAGAACAATGGGGCTTTGCTAGACTCACTGCCCTCCCCAGGTTGTAGAAAGGGAAGAGGAGGCAGAGGAGGGTAAGAGAGAACACAGTGTGATTCACAATCTGTTTATGACAGGAAGAAAAAGTGGCTTAATAACCTACAGCCTGATTAATGGAATATTCCTTTTCTTCCCTGGCTGAGTTGGTCCTCTGGTGCCATCACCCGAAAAAAATGGATGGCTGCCGGAGGAGCTGTGCGGCTAATTAACAAATCTGCCCCAAAACGTGCTGTTCTACTGGAACTACAAGGATGGAGAGTGCTTAGACAATGGATTAATGGGAAAACCACTAGCATTCTCTGGAAGCCACCATGACTATTCGGCTTCTCTTCTAGCCGGTTAAAAAAATCAAACCAACTGTTGGTAAATTGACTCTGACTCATGGCAAGCTCCTATGTGTTGGAGTAGAACTGTGTTCACAGGGTTGTCAACGGTTGGTTTTTTGGAGGTAGATCACTAGGCCTTTTTTCTGAGGTGTCCCTTGGTGGATTTAAACTGCCAGCTTTCAGTTAACAGCCACGTGTATCAAATTTGCAGCACCTAGGCAATCTTCTAGCCACTCACTGTCTCTCAGTTAGCTGCATCTCCACTCTCTCCTGTGTTAGTGCCAAGCTTCTTACTTCTGTTCAGTTTCCCTATCACCTGCCTGCCAACCATGGAAGTAGCAGAACTGCCATTTAACACCTGTGTCCAAATCTATGAGAATGATAGCACTTTTGTAAATCTGTTTGAAGAGCCTATTAAGGGTACAAGGTTTGGAATTAGTTTATTGGTGTCTGTGTATACATACACACACACACACACACACACACGAATATTATATATATAACATATAATATATATAACGTATATACATACCAGCTATGTATATATATAGTATATGTATACTATCTATCTACAAAACCAGCTTAAGAGCTTCCAGTCAGAGATAAGAATATAGACTATATACATATATATATATAATTACTGGCATATACATATAATTGGTAGACAATTTCCATAATAATAATAATAATAGCTAACGTACTGAGCACTTGCTATGTACCAGGCCCCCTTTAAAGCCCGTAGAGTGCCTAGAGAATCTGTGTAGCCCAGGAGGAACAGACTTAAGAATACTGACTTCGGCGGTTCCCCAGCAAATAGCCACGTCATCCTACATTGCCGCGTGAAGGCTGCAGCTTCGCTCACCTGTCCAGAGTTTATAACTAGCTTAAGAGCTTCCAATCAGAGATAAGAAAAGATCCTGCATCCAAGAAGAAAGAAAAGGGTGAAACAAAAAAGGAATATCCAGAGGCCAAAATGGAACTCTTGGAAATTAAAATCATGACGGCAGAAAGGAAAAACTCAAAGTAAGTTTCCGAGACAGTTGAACAAAAAGCCAAAGAAATGGAAAATTGGTGAGAAAAAAAATTCAAAGACCAGTCTGAGAAGTCCAATATCTTAATGAAAGTTTCAGAGAGAGATGTGAAAAAACAGAGAGAAAGCAATCATAAGTGAGATTATTCCAGAACACTTCTCAGAAATGAAGATGACTGTTTCTAGCCTCCAGAAGTTTACCCAAATGCCCAACACAAGTGGTAAAAATAGATTCATGTTAAGGGACTCATTGGAAAAATTTTAAAATTTGAATAGAGTGTATAAGATTCCAGTGAGAGAAAAAGTCACATACAAAGAATTAGAAAGCACAATGGCTTTGGGCTTCTCAACAGCATCACTGGAAGTAAAAAGAAAGTGGAGCTGGAAGAAAATATTCTCCAAACTGGAGTTCTATATTCAATCAAACTATCACAATCAAATGTGACAGTAGAATAAAAACATTTTCAGATATGTAAGTCTCCAAACTTGACTTCCGTGCAAACTTTTTTGAGAAAAGGAAAGGTATATCAGGAACAAAGACTCCAACACAGGAGAGAAGAAGGTGTTTCCAAGAGAATCTGAAAAAAAGATTCCAGAATGAAACTTTTTGTGCACTACGTCTGCTAACCAAAAGGTCAGCTGTTGAAATCCACCAGATGTTCCTTTGGAAACTCCATGAGACAGTCCTACTCTGACCCATTGGGTTGCTATTAGTTGGAATTGAAATAATGGCAGTGGTTTTTTTGTTGGGTATATTCTCAACAACAATAGTTATTTAAAAACAAACTGTAGATCACAACAAATTATTGTTCAATATAGTGCTGCTAGTTTAGAAGGCACTCAAAATGCACTGTGTTCATATCAACGAATCCAAGTAAGCCAACAGTCATGAGGATGATTCATGTGAGAGACACTTGGTGGTCCTGATTCTGAGGAGGGCTACGGGGAGCCAATTGGTCCATGGTAATTTAGTCTCTAAAATTAGTTTTGTGATCTGTTGTTGAAGATTCATTCTTTCTACTTTTCCCAAGAAGGGAGGGTGCCAGGGAGTGTGGTGATCCCAACTGATATTCAAACTTTCCATTACTGCCTTCAGTATTCTGAGAGTAAAGTGACTTCCATTGTCAAGTCAATGTTTTCTACTAGACCAAACCTAGGTATAACCTGTTCTAGGAAGACTTTGATAACATTGCTGACAGTAGCGGAGGCCAAAGGGAAGGCCTTGGCTCAGCCTGGTGATCTACTATCACCAGCAGATATTTCAGCCTTCCTACTCTAGGCAATTCCATGAAATCCACTTGAATGATGTGGAATGGCCTCAGCCCTTGAAGCCTTCCTCCCATAGGGTGCTTTCTGAGTAACTTCTTGTTGATTTCCAATATGTTATGCAGCCCCCACGTGTCTGTTTGGTGATAGCATAGATGCCTGCATACCCATACATCCTTAGCACAGCATCACATATAGCTTGTTGACCCCAAAGTCTCCCTCTGTGCAGTATGGACAACAGTCCCTCATCATGGCTCGGCTTATCATTTCTCTCCCATCTGAGAGAACCCACCACCTGTCCGTAGTCTGGGTGGCCTTAATTTTGGTTAATTCTTCTTGTTCTTCCAGAGTGAAATGGGGCCCTATTGTCACCTCTGGGACACTGGGTATTAGACTAAGAAGTCAGATCTCTTCCTCTAGGGAGGTCTGTTTGGGCATTTCATCTGCAAGTCAGTTGCTAACAGCCTCCATGCTACGTTCCTTCTGGTGACCATTCACATGGACCACTATTTCTGTGGGAAGCAAGAGGCTGTCTAGGAGTTGCCTAACCAAGTTTCTATGGATCAGCTCTTTTCCCTTGCTCTTCATGAGCCCCATTCCCTCCACATTGTTCCAAGAATGTGTACAACCCCCAAGAATATTTTGAGACTGTATAAATTGCACCTTCTTAACCCTCAAGAAATTTTAGGACTTGATCAAGGGCATAGAGCTCACAAGTTTGTGCTGACCAACTGTCATAGATTGAAATGTGTTCCCCCAAGAATATGTGTAACCATGTGGCTTGGCCATGATTCCCAATAATATGTGATTGTCCTCCATTCTGTGATTTTCCTGTGCTGTATGTTAAAGGATTGGGTGGGACTGTAAATCCCTTCATAAGATTACCTCCCTGATCCACTGTAAAGGGAGTTTCCCTGGAGAATGGCTTGCCCCACCCTTAATTCTTTTGTCCTACAAGAGATAAAAGGAAAGAGAAACAGAATTGGAAACCTTACACCATCAAGAAAGCAGCACCGGGAGAGGAGCGCGTCCTTCAGACCTGAGGTTCCTGCTCCAAGATGCTCCCTGAACAGAGACTGATACAATACCGGACTTGCCTCCAGAGCCAAAAGCCTTCCCCTGGAGCAGACACCCTGAATTGGACTTGTAACCTACAGGACTGTGTGAGACTAAACTTTCCTTTGTTAAAGCCATCCACTCTGTGGTATTTTTGTTAGAGCAGCCCTAGCTGACTGAAACACCAACAATGAGGCCATCTGCCCTTCTCATGGAGAGACTGATCTATCCCATCCACTACTGCACAGCCATTGTGTCTCTTTCCCTCAACCACTTGGGAGGACACTTCCACAGACAGCCTGTCTCCTTTATGTAACAGAATCTCCCTTAGGGCTTGTCTACCTTTAGTCTGGTTTTCTATATTGTCTAGGCAGCTATGCTCCAGAGTCTCTGAGCTTCCTTCCCGTTACCACAAAAAGCTAGCAGGGGTTATGCAAGGCTTCATGGTCAAGACTAGGTCATCCTTTTCTGGTAGTATTGCTTCACATTTTAAAATTTGAGAGTCTGTCAGCCATCTCCTGGCCCTTTGGTTTAAGATGTTCCCAACTTGGTGTCGGGATGCTCACAATTAGGCTCCCCCAAAAAGTCAGCTTCCAGCTCTCCTCCACCAACAGAGCAGACTAGAAACAAGGAGATGTGTGAGGTGACTATTACAATATACAGGGAAGAATGACTAAGGACTTAAACAAAGCACTGCGGTTGAAGATGATGAGATAGATTTGAGGTTCAAACTTCAAGGCAGGAGATTTGAGGTAGGACCGAAAAGAAGGTAGTGTCAATGGGCTGTGGTTGTCACAAGTATATGGGGAAGGTAGAAGAGGGAGAGTCGAGGTTTGACTTCCTGATTTCTGTGAGTAGAGGGACCTCTGTTGAATAACAACTGAGTGTTAAAGAAAGATGTGATGGAGAAAATAATGACTAGTCTTTTGATCAGGTTTACTTGAGTGTTTGCATAAAGGAGCCAAACAGAGATGCCCATTCGAGCATATATTTAGGTCCAAGTTTGAGCCTGAGGATCCCAGGTCCCAGGAACATCAGCAGCTCAAGATGAAAGCCTGAAGACGGAGAATCTGAAACAAGAACAGAAGAGTAAATTGAAATGCCAGTGCTTGAGACATAGACAAAGGAAAATACAGCCACCAAGGAGAACAAGCATGGAGGTAGGAGAGGAGAATCTTATGAGAAAACAAAGGACAAGAAACTCTGGAAGAAAGAAATGTTAGACAATGCCAGAAGTTATAGAGATCAAAGAATGTAAGAGCTGAAACGGAGCTGTTAGATCTGGCACCTAGGTAATGAATGACTGCTGTCTGTAGCCAGAGAAGATTCTCGCAGATGTGTGAGAAGCCAGAAGGTCCTGGGTCAGGGAATGAACGGGAAGTGGTGATGGAATATAGCATATTCCATCCAGAAACGCAGCCAGGAAGGAAAAGGAAGAAGTCAGAGTGCGGGCAAACCAAACACAAACCCACTACCATCGAGTCGATCATGTCACTCATGGTGACACTCCATGTGTTACAGTGTACAACTGTGCCCCACGGGATTTTTTGGCTATTGCCTTTACAGAACAGATTCTCTGGCCTCTCTTTCTGCTGGGGGTGGGTACAGGGTTTGAACTACCAACCTTAGTTTAGTAGTCCAAAAAAACCACTTGTGCCATCTAGGAACTCTGTAAAGTTGGCAGAGAAGGAAAAATTCAGTGGCTATGTCTAGGAAGGACTCAAGGTAGAGAAGAATTGACATATTTGTACAGGAGTTTGTTGAGATTTAGGAGAGAGAAAAGTTGACTTAGAGGATCCCGAAGGATCAGTTCAGATGTCACACTGTAAAAATGGCTTAGGAGTAGCACCTGACCTCCTTTCATTTCACAAGATGGAAGGAGAATCAAGACCAACAGCCCAACACTGATTCCTATGAGGCAGAGGTCAGATATGCCTCCTTTGTATGCTACCCTTACCAACTTAGACACCAACCATCGGTCCCACAGTGCTCTATTTCTCATTGCAATGGCCACACAGAACTCCTGGAAAATATTCACAATTATAGAACTTACTAGGTAAGTAACAAGTTATAATTCAGTCTCAGAAATACTCAAGAAGACAGTTCTTCCATCAGGACAGTCTCTTCCTAGCCATGCTCACAGGCATGCCTCTCCCTGTCCCTAGACCTTTGCCCAAAGGCACTCAGCTTTCTTGCTATGTGGGCCACGAAGCTCAACATGCTACCTCCTGCTGTGAGGTCTCTGCTGCCAGGTCTCACTGTCTTCTAGGTCCAGGAGCTTCTATGAGTAGGGATCCCTAGTCCAAAGGATGTGCTAGTTCCTGGCTGGGCATCCTCGGCAGTGGGAAAATTCTCTCTTTCTCTCCTCTGGGTTGGCTAATTTCAAGCCCTGCAGGATGACAAAACTGACCAATCCCACTGGGAGACCATAACTACCATATCCACACAGTCCTGCGCCATCACTTGGTAGGAATTACAAGACCACCCCTAGAAAGATCACATGCCCTGTTTCCATAGCAACTGCAGTTATTAGAACTGTTTGCCTCTTGTCCCCTTTGACTCAACTCTGGGAAGGCAGAGTATTTTTGTCCTATTAATTTTTGTATCTTAAGCACATGGCTCGGCGCTGGTGCTCAAAAAAATTTGTCACATAAATAAATGTTTGGTCCTTAAGTACATAAACTGTTTTTTTTGCCTCAAAGATACACAGCTCAGGAACTACATTGCTGGTACTGTCAACTGTTTCTATTTCTGAACCTAATTGCTATTGCACAAAACTGTTCAAGGCAGAAACAACAGTAAATCGAATGGTCCAACAGCTAGCTCCCTTTCAGGGCAAATGCCCTCTGCTCTTGCAAGACTGCTGTAGCCTTAAAATTTGGAAAGGAAAGAAATTGTTGTCTAGTATGCACCTGGAGGTTCTTCCCCAACCATTGAAAAGGCCTTTTCTCCAGGACTGCTTGCTGCCTACCATTCAAATTGCTCTTGTTGTGTCGATGTCAACTCACAGTGACCAATACGACAGAGTAAAACTGCCTCCACAGGACTTCCTAGGTTAAAAACTTGGCTGCTAATCAGGTCCACTAGCTGGTGCAGCTCAAATCTACCAACCGCTCTTTGGAAATCCTATGGGGCAGTTCTGCTCTGTCCTGTAGGGTTGCTATGAGTTGTAATCGACTCATTGGCAACAGATTTGGTTTTTAGTTTGAATTTTTACAGGGTTACTACAAGCTGGAATCAATTTGATGGGAATGGGTTTTTTGTTTGTTTGTTTTGGTAATCTCTATAGGAGCAGACCACCAGCTCTTTTGTCCCCTTGAACCACTGGGTGAGTTTCAATAGCCACACTTTAAGTTAGCAGCCAAGTGCTTAACCCTTTCTTCTTCAGTTCAACAGCAGCAGAAAATCACACATCTGAAAAATCCACAAGTGCAATTCTATGAGTACATGAATTGCTACATGGGCCAGAACCCAAGGTGCAATGGCCTGGAGTACTCCTTTGCTCAAGGTCTTACAAAATGCTAGGCGTACTTCCAGGTAGAAAACTCAGAGGGTCATGGGGCACCACACACAGAGGTCAGCCAACCGTGAATTTACCTGAAACTTCTTTTGCTGTAGTTTTTATGCTCACACTCAATCCCCTCTCAGATAATAAGTTTTATGCATTTATTACTTGCTGGAAACAAAACACCATTTCTTTTCATTTATTAACCTAAAAGCTGTCCTTCACAAATTCACCAATCCCTCCCTCAACCTGTACAGCTAGGACTGTGCAAAGAAGGACACACTCACCCCAGCTATGAGCGCTTATTGGGCACTCAAGAAACCTCTCTTAGTCTTCTACTTTCCAAACTGGAATAAATATATAAGGTCTGGGAGAAGGTCCCAATAAACGATGATTACCGAGGTGAAGGATGGTAAGAGCTGCTTCTAAAGGGTGAGTCAAATGTTTGCCACAGCACGGTACAGTGACCAAACAAATGAGGATACTGAGGTCCCCCACGGTGCAGGCATATGTGTTCATCTGTCTCCAAATCTTCTTGTGGTTCTTATTTCCAAGAGAAATATTTCCTTTTTGTGCATGGTAGCCTGCCGTTGTGAGATGGCTGGACGTTTTGCCAAACCTTCCTGAGGACATTATCACCGTTAGGACTATTACTCTACAATCAGGAGAAAGAAAGAGAAAGGGAAGGGAAGAGAGGGAAGATGTAATTCTAATACATTCCAAGCTCCTAATTTGCACTAGGGCCTGAATTGGGTTGCACGTATATTGTGTCCTTTGTTGTTGCCTGACAGTGACTCCATACGACAGAGTAGAACTGTCACAGAGTATTTTCTAGGATGTAATCTTTACGGGAGCAGGTCACGAATTTTTCTCCCGTGGAGCCACTGAGTGGGTACAAATGTCAATGTATGCCACCAGAGTTTCCATGCAGTAGATTGGGATCCCCATTATACAGAAAAGAAAACAAAGACTCCAAAGGGCTGGGCCACTTGCACAGGATGCTAGGACCAGTGGTCTGGACTCTAAAGCCCAAAGCTTGTTAGTAAAACCACCGCTCAGAGAACACCTGAGGACTGTGCAGCCCCACACAACCGCCCCAACCCCGTAGAGGCCTCACTTCTCTGCTCCAGTCCAGCGACTGGACTGTCCCGTACTGTCTTTTCCATCTCTCTCCCCAGACAAAAACAAAAACAAACCCATTGCCATAAGGTTGATTCTGACTCATAGTGACCTAAAGTGTTACAGAGTTGAGCTACTCCACGGAATTTTCTTAGCTGTAGCCTTTATGGAAGCAAACCAGGTATTTTTATTCACCACTCCACTGGGTAGGTTTGAACTGCCACACTTCAGGTTAGTAGCCCAATAAAACCCATTGCCAGCAGTTAATTCTGACTCACAGCGGCCCTAGAACAGAGTAGAACTGCCCCATAGGGTTTCCAAGGAGCAGCTGGTAAGTTTGAACTGCCAATCATTTGGTTAGCAACTGAGCTCTTAACCCCTGTGCCACCAGAGATTCTTCAGGTTACTAGTTGTCATGGATTGAACTGTGTTCCCCCCCAAAAGTATAGAAAGCTTGCTTCATTGTGATTACCAGTACTGTATGATTGCCCTCCACTTTGTGATTTCCCTATGCTGTATAGTCAAGAGGATTAGGATGGGACTGTAAATCTTTTCCTAAGGTTGCCTCCCTGCTCCATCGTAAAGTGAGTGTCCCTGGAGGGTGACATGTACCACCCTTTATCCTTTTGTCCTACAAGAGATAAAAGGAAACGGAAGCAAGCATAGAGTTGGAAACTTCCCACCGTCAAGAAGCAGCACTGGGAGAAAAGTGCATCTTTCAGACCCGGGGTTCCTGTGCCAAGATGCTTTCGCACCAAAGACAGGTACAACACAAGGAATTTCTTCCAGGGCTGACAAGGGGGATAGCCTTCCCCTGCAGTGGACACCCTGACTTTGGACTTGCAGACTACCAGACTGTGTAAGAAGAAACTTTTCTTTGTTAAAGCCATCCACTCACAGCATTTCTGTCGGAGTCGTACCAGGTGAATAACACACTGGTCAGCTGCAAGTTGTTTGTACTACTCAGGGACACTTTTAAAAAATATGTTTTTAATTTTGTTTAAAGTATGTATACTAAAGGGCTTGCCATTCTAACCTCTCTCTTTTTTTTTTAATGTGTGTGATGTGGTAACATTAATTACATTCACAATGCTGTCCTACAATCCATTTCTGAGGTTCAAACAGAAACTCAGTGTCCCTTGCATGTTAACTCCCCGTACATTAACTCCCCTTCCTCTCAGGCCCTGGTAATCCCCAGTAAACTTTGGGTTACATATATCTGCCTATTATAGATATTTCATGTAAGCGGGCTCATGCAAGATTTGTCCTTTTCTGCCTGACTTATCTCACTCAGGCACCCATGAGCTGGCCTGGTGCCTCTGCTCTCCTTTTCCTTCCCTGACTCTGCAGGAAGCGAGGGGACAAGGTGGCTGCAGTGACTCATCATTAGAAGAATAAAATCGTGAGTGGCTGCCTCTGACAAGGGAAGAATGTCCCCTGAGCTTTCCAAGGGTGTGGCCACAGACTGTATAAAACAAAGGCAGAGCAAGAACAGCATTCTGGAGAGCACATGGGAGGAGGAATAAAGGTTTTAGAGGCTTTTCTGCACCTGTAATTTGAACTATTTGCAATATTAGGCAAATCCCAAGGGTTTTTTTATGCACTCTTATTTTTTATTTAGCAGATTAAATTGCTATTCCCATATGATTAAGAGTTCTGCCATTAACCCAGGACTTGTGACTTTAAAACTGTCTCTACGCCTTAGGCCAGGCGTCTGGAAGTCCCCTGGTCCCTCAGTGGCTTAGCCTGTGAAGTGTAGATGGAAACCCACCCAAGCACAGGTGTGGCAAAGCCCCTGTGTTCTCTGTCCTGGGGGGTTCCTTCTTTTACTAAATGACAGATGGAAAGTTGTCACTTAGCTGCCTCTTCCTGTGCTCAACGTTCTCTCCCCATCCCAGAGCCTGAGCAGTGGCTGAACTTGGAACACAGACAAGTGAGGGTCTTGGTGGCCTCACCAGACAGACAGCTATCCAGAGACCTCTGGCAGTCTGTGTTTCTTCACCTAGCACCTGGGGCTAGAACACTGCACCTCTGGGTGGTATGGTAGAAGACCAGCCAGGTTCTGACACTCGGGGGTGGGGGCTGTGGGTGGAGCTAGGCCGCAGGATGAAGCCTGGGCCTCTGACGGGGAAGGCAGCAGGCATCTCCAAAGGCACCATCTTTCTCAGTGTCTCTGTGTTTCATTTTTAAGGTAGTGACTGCTAACTGATTCATTCCTCTGCCTCTTCTCCCCTGACCACACCTCTGAGAAGGCTGCGAAGCCTCGTTTGGTCCTCAGCGACTTCTCAGAATCCGGTTACAAGTCTTGCTACCCAATCGAGGAGGGGCAGTGCTCTGGGAAAATGGATATTCCAGTCCTAACAGAGACACCTCAGAAACCCGGCAGCCCTACCCCAGCCTCTTGTCTAAGCTGGTACACATGCCCGCTAGACAGCCAGATTCCCACTAATGTTAAGCCCGGACTCAGTTTCCCACTTCGTGTCTCACTCTGCAACCCCTCCCCCCAAAAGAAGGTAAAATATCTCACAAGGAATTGAAAGTTTTCACAAGAAGTCCTTAGGATAAAGGTACTTTTATCCAAATTATAAGGAGCTCAGCATAAGAAAAAGCTGACCTTACAAACAAGGTGTGATTTACAAAAAGACATCAACCGTGTCCCTTCACTGGGCCTCTCTTCTTTCCTACCAAGCTAGCCAGCCAAAGCCGAGTGCCGCTGAAAACTAAGAGGTTTCAAAAATTTGTGTTTTCACTTGAATTCCTCAGAAACATTTGTACTGTCACTAGTAACTATCACACTGGAATGGATTTGAAACAGGTATTGGAGCAGGCTTCAGGCATGGCTAACCCGAGCCGATCCAACTGTCCGAAGAGAATGCTGGGAGGCTGGGTGGGAATGCGGGAGGGCTGAGAGTGCATGAAAACATAACATTCACTGTTTCAGGCCACTAAGAAGGTAACCCCTCAGTAACCCCGTAACATCATTTGACTGCATTATGTCTCCAATTTCAGCAGTAACCACAGGCATTTCTCTGAGCACAGTATGCTAGGAGGCTCTGTTCCTCTGTCTGGGCCTCAACCCTGCCTCTATTTTGACCACATAATTTACTAACACACAGTTCTAATGCTGCACCCCCATAACCTCCATAACTCCAAGTGCCCTAAGGAACCCCCGAAGATACATTCTGCTCATTTTCTCATCCCAGAAACAGACTTGGGGAGATTTCCTTCTCTACCTCTGAGAGAGTGCTGTGTGAGCTAGCACTCAGAACCCTTCATTGTCTCATTGGATCCCAGACATAAATAAGAATAAAGCCTGCTTACATTACTAAGATGTTTCTGAGCTCCGGTGCCCACAAAATTTCCTAGTACTTCGAATACAAGTCTGTCATTATGGTGTTTGCAGAACCAAGAACTATATTTAAGGCTTTAGAATGATGCTTATTATAAGCATTTCTGGGACTATCATGCCAGAAACACAACATGAACAGTCTTTTTCAAGGAAATTTGCCAGGGAAGGCAGAATGCCTCTGATCACATGGGAATTGTCTTGGGTTAATTCCAAGTCTAGGGGAGAAGGAAGTTTTCTGGAGGGTGGTTCAGAGGAAGAACAATCCATACAGAATGCGCACGACTCAAGGGGCTGTCATTCTCAGAGGTCATGATGGGAATGTGTCCCTTGGAGTTTTGCAGTACGGCATCCCCAATTCTACCCATGGAAAGTGACCAACAGAAAACGTGGAAGACAGTGGGCAACACGGAGGTCATTGAGCTTGAAATTAAAGATTATTGGTGAGGGAAACTGGCTCCTTGGTAGAAGGACAAGGATTCTGAACTCTTCTGGGGGAAAACAGTAGGACAAATGTAACTAAGGCACATAGAACTCCAAATGGAATCTTAGAGAGATGGAGGGAAGGAAGGAAACACATGCTTTACTCTAGTCAACTTCCAGTTTTGTAAAAACACTTTCAAGCCTGTCTCATTGCTTAATGATCATAAGTCATTCACTGCTTTCAAATTCACCTTTTTTAAAAAAAAATGCCATTAGAGATTGCATCAGGCATCACTCATATCAGGACGATACACTGTTACTGTGGTTAGGTGAAGTCTTGCTAGTTCCAACTTGCAGTGACCCCACCACTCCACTTCCAACAGAAGGAAACCCTGCCCAGTCCTGCTTCATCCTCACGATCACTGCTAGGTTTGAGCCCAGGGTTGCAGCCACTGTGTCAGTGCATCTTGTTGATACATTATCACATTTAAAGAAAGGAAACGATTGTATCTTCTTTCTTTGATTGTAAAAGCCAAGCCTGCTTCACTATTGCCTTGGGTCGGGAAGGAAAGGAAATCACATGCTCTAAGTCGTGTTCTAGGAAGGTTCATTCGGAAGTGGTGGAGAGACGTATTAGGAAGAAATCGCTATAGTAAGGGAGAGTGCTCACTCCTTCATGCATTCAGCATTTATTGGATGCATTTACTGGACACTTGCCAGGCCAGTATTAGATATCAAGTATGTAAAGATGGTTTTCTTCCTTTGCATCCCTTCCACCTCACCCAGAAGCAGACCCAAACAGTATCTGATGTGCAGGAAATTTACTGGGTGAAATGCCTATGAAGGATAAAAGAGGAGACCCTTCAGACAGTGATACAGGTGTAACCCCCGTGAAAGGAGAGGGGGAGGGAAAAGCCTCAGACTGCAGAGCAGTTCTGGGAAAGTCTCAGGCAGGCAAACAGAGAGCCTCCCAGGCAAGGGTTGCTTGTCGGAGGCATTCCGCATAGGGCAGGAATGGACAAGCTCTAGTAGCTGCTGGGGTGCTCACTTGCTGACAGAAGACTGGGATAAATGTGGACATCACAGTGAATCCAAAAGGCAGCAGTAGGGGCTGTCAGGAAGCTGCATTTCCCACAGTCGAGTCTTGTGAAGGAGAACTGAGTAGAACATTCCAGGGCAACCATAGTCATCCAGGAGCTCTCAGTTTAGACAATGTAAACATATGCATCATGGATACAATCCAAACCTATGGCCTAGCCCTTTAGCATTGGTTAGCTGTCCATTCCACATCCAATCAATCACTGCCTAGCTTGATGGGCATGGACTGTGGATCAGAGCACAGCTGCTTAGATTGGGAGGGCTGTGTTGAGTATGCAGGTACCAGCCACACGCCCAGTATGTGATACAATACAATGATGTACTACAAGATACAATCCCTGCTTATAAAAGACTCGTCAAGGAGGCATTTGTCTTACGTTGGGTTTTCTAGGGAGACAAAACCAGTAATATGTGTATATACAAGGAAAGATGTATATATATGTATATGTATACACATACGAAACAGTTCACGTAATTGCAGAAGCTGAATGTCCCAAGTCCTGACACAAGAGTTCTAGATCACTCGTTGCGTAGGTTGGCTGATCCCAAGCTGGTGGCAAGAAAGAGCTGCAGAGGCTGGAGAACCCAGGATCGGCAGGTCAGGGAGCAGGACTCTCAAGAGCCAGCTGTAAGGGTTGACGAATCCAATAGCTGCTAGTTCGAGTCCAGGAACCAGATGCCAGAAGAGAGCAAGAGCTGCTGCCTAGGTGAGCAGACAAGCAGTAAGTGGTAGAAGGCTGAGAGAAGAGAGCTGAGGGACGGGAAGCCACCATAGGCCACGCCCTGCCACTTAATACAGCAGCCAAACACGGAGTTGCCAAGTTGACATCATCCTGACCACCACAGGATTCAAAGATAAAGAGATGGCAACTCAGTTTTAGTGCATATGGAAATTTTTCATACACTCAGAAGGAGATGCAATACTACCTATCTTATTAGAAAATCTGATTCATATCCCAAGTTTGTGACCTAGGGTAAGTCATTCAATCTCTTTAAGTCTCAGTTTCCTCATCTCTAAAATGGAGATAATAGTAATGATACTCCTATTTTATAAAATTGTTATGACAGCATATATAAATTCATTAGTTATCTAGTGCTGCTAAAACAGAAACACCGTGAGTGGCTTTCATAAACAGAAGTTTATTTTCCCACAGTCAGTTGATTAGAAGTCCAAATTCAGAACACCTCCTCTAAGGGGAGGTTTCTCTCTATTGGGTCTAGAGGAAAGTCCTTTTTTTTTTTAATGATTGAATGAAAATGTACATTCCCATATAAATTTGAGTGCACCTTGTCTCTTTTGAACTTTGTACCTGAGTGATCTTTACCTGGCTTGACATCATTCCTGTCCCATTTCTACTTGCTCACTTATCTGTTTAATCTCTTCTGTATCTCAAAGGAGACTGAGTTAAGACACATCACACACTAATACTGTCTCAATAGCATAACAGAGAAAACCCATTCCCCAATGGGGTTATAACCACAGGGATACCCACTGCTGTAGAGTCACCGCTGACTCCTAGCAACCCTGTAGGACAGAATAGCACTGCCCCACAGAGTTTCCAAGGAAACCACCTGGTGGATTTGAACTGCTAGCTTTTTGGTTAGCAGGTGTAGCACTTAACCACTACGCCACCAGGTTTTCCAGCCATAGGTATAGGGGTTGGGATTTATAACACATAGTTTTGGGGCAAACAGTTCAATCCCTAACACTACCTGATGATGTAATGGCTAGAATTCTGGTTTTTATTATTTGTGACATCCCAGGCAAGTAGAACTAGCCTGTACAAAGATAGGATAGAATGAAAAGCATCCAGTCATGACAGCTGCTGGAGGTTCTCCACGGCTGGGTGATACAGTTAAAGGAAAGATATGGTAGGAAGGAAGGTGGAAGACACTGGCCCAGTGAAATAAAAAACCTTGTGCACTGGATGAGGTATTTCAGGCTTCAGTCTACTTATAAGAAGCTTTTAAAGAGCGTTACTAGAGAGGAAGAGGATCAAATTTGCATTTTTAAAATTTCCCTGACATGCATTCATGGATTAGAAAGAAAAGAGACTGGAGACGGGAGACGGGCAAGCAGGGTTTACACTAACTCAAGCAAAAGATCAGAGGACTCAAGAGTGGCAGAGGAGAAGCAGACACAAAAGATATTTAGAAGGAGCTAACAATTTATGGCACCTAATTAGGAGGGGTCTTGCTTGAGGATGCTGCCTGATCGACTCGTTTAAATGACCGGGTGGATGGCACTATAAAGCACCCAGGTACAAACTATGAAGTAGCAACAAATGACCAAAGCGTGGGTGGTGAAGACAAGAATCGAGTTTGGGCGTGCTAAATGTGAGTGTGTTGGGTTTGAGGGACCGGTTGGATATCCCAAGGAATCTCTGGGTGGTACAAATGTTCTACTGTGACATACGGGAGTTTCTCTTATGAGTCAGCATCTACACAGTGGCAGCTAGTTCTGGTTTGGGGTTGGACATCCCAGTGGCTCTGTCTAGTGGACAACTGAATAAGCAGATCTGGAGCTCAGATAGGTGGTCTGGTGGCACTTGGAGATTGTGGCAACAATGTGAGAGTCTGAAAAAGAGTGACAGCAGTCAGAGTAAAATGATGAGGGCCAGTGCAAGGAGTCACACTGGGCCGTGTGGCTGTGTGGAATATCTCATCTGTAGTCAACTTTGTACATACATAACAGAATTCAGCTATAAAAATGGTGTGGGGATGCTATATGACCTCCCTTAACTTCACAAGGGGGAAGGAGAATCAAAACCAACAGTCCAAGTCTGTTTCCCAGGAGGTGGAAGTCAGACATGTCTCTTCTTTCTGTCCTCCTTACCAATTCTAACACAACCATCCTTCCCACAGTGCTCTCTACTTCTCTGCTGAGTTTGATAATGCATTATAACGGCCACAAAGAACTCACAGACTGTACTCACAGCTAGGGGGTTTATTACAGTTCAGGCTCAGGAACACCCAGAATACAGTTCTTCCATTAGGACAGCCTCTTCTCAACCGAGCCCTCAAGCTTGTTTGTCCATGTCTGCCCCACTTGGAGAAGTAATACAAACTCTTTTTAGCTCTGCTGACAAGTGCCTAGAGGCACCCCAGCGAGGGGGAACACGTTCAACACCACCCTAACCTCCTAGAGCCCTTTGAACTCCCGAAGACAGCAGAAGAGTAAACATTTGTCCAGGACTGAAAGAGACAAAACTAGTACAAACCAAAAATGACAAAAGCACCATCCTAGGGTCAATCAGACAGGGAGGGCAGATGAAGATAACGTCAGCTGGAAAGTTGGTAGAAGACACTGTTTCATTCAAGGTCATACAGGAGCTATAAAATGAGTGACACCTGCTTTTTTTTTTTTTTTTTTTTTACCAACAATGCCTCCACCCTCACTTTGCCAAAGTCATCTATTATTGAGCAGATCTGATTGCTAAGCTGATGGTTTAGCACTGCTCTATCCCTCTCTGCTTCTCCCATGCCCACCACCAAACAGCAACCAGTTCAGGCCTGGTCCTCATACCCCTGAGATCTTCCTTAGCCTCCTTCAGTGGAAACCCAAGGCCCACAAAGGGCAGTGTTGCTCTCTGATCTCTGAAGTGTCATGCCTTGCTATATCAGGTCAATAAAGCTGCCATTTTTTGTTTATTTTTTGATCAGACCACAGGCTTGCCCCTGGCAGTCTTAGTCTGATTAGGCTTTAACAATACATACACTCTA
Source organism: Heterohyrax brucei (assembly GCA_028571685.1). Classification (NCBI taxonomy): domain Eukaryota; kingdom Metazoa; phylum Chordata; class Mammalia; order Hyracoidea; family Procaviidae; genus Heterohyrax; species Heterohyrax brucei. The sequence continues at coordinate 166,786,489 of CM053140.1, forward strand.
AAAACAGAAGTGTTGCAGCTGCTGAGGTACTTACCAGCAGGATTACCAGGGACCATGGAACCTCTGCTTTGAATAAAGTATAAGTAAACAACTTTAATCAGAAACCTGGAACAGAAGCAGGTCTAACCACGCTCGACTGGGAGCTTGTCATCCCATACTGGGACTACTGTTGTCCTCTGGTGTTACCTCTTAAGCAGGATTCAGGCAAATGGAACCACATTCAAGGGATAATGATCAGAGTGCTAAGATGACTCAAAAATAAGCCATACATAGAAAGTCTATAGGAAATGGGGGTACTTACTTCTTGAAGAGAAAATGAGAGATACTTCCTTCTTTTCCTTAAAAGTCCAAACCAAACCTTTCACCACTGCACTGATTCTGACTCCTGGTGATCCCATGTATTACTGAGAACTGTACTCTAGAGGGTTTTCTTGGCTGTAATCTTTACAGAAGCAAATCACTAGGCCTTTCTTCCGCGGTGCCACTGGGTAGGATTGAACCATCAATCTTTAGGTTACTAGTTGAGTCCAAATAGTTTGTGCCACCCAGTGACCTTCTGCTTCAGGGAGCGTGACATTTAAAAGGAAGGGCACTTGCCTGTTAGGCAGGCCATGGAAGGATAGAATAGGACCAATGAGTGGACCTACAGAAAGTCACATTCAAATTCAACTGAAGAATTTTGCAAACAGGCACAGTGGACTGGCATGGGATGCACAGCCTGAGGAGGCAGGGAACTCCTCGTCACAAGAGATATCTAGAGAAAAGTAGAAAAATCCTTTGGCCAAGCTGAGGTACAAGGAACCTAAGCCTCACAGGGACTTTGCACCAGGTGACTTTAAGGTCTTTCCTTTCTGCCGCGAGAATCCATCATTGTCCTGAAAGCAGAGTGCCTGACTGGCGAAGATATTCTAATAACACCAATACCCCCAATTTTCATCTCAAGAAGGTAAGGGGTGGGCAGATGAGAGATAAGGCTGATGGAACGGGCTCGAAGCTTCTACTATGGGATGTTTCTTCAGCACAAATAATTATGCTGAAAACGTGGTGGAGAATGTGTGGCCATCAGCGAGGGCTGCCTGGGTCAGCTGTGGGCAAATGATGCTGCAAGAAAGCACTGGCCAAACAGGATTTGAACCGGAGATTGTGGAGACAGGGTTAGTGGGTGCGGATGTAGAAGGAAAAGATGAAAAAAACAAAACAAATGAACCAAAAACAACCCACAGATAGTAGGCTGGAGGTTGCAGGCATCCTGATGCTGCAGAAGGCGTGAGGCAATCAGCCTACAGATATTCCCAGCAGCCCTGATGGTGAAAAGGTTAAGCTATCAGTTGCTAGCTAAAAGGTTGGGAGTTCAAACCCACCCAACCACCCTGTGGGAGGAAGGCCTGACAAACTTCTTCCGTGAAAACTGAGTCCAAGAAAACCCCGTGGGGCATTTATGCTCTCTCACAGGGATCGCTAAGAGTCGAAATCAGCTTGAGTGTCCCTAACAGCAGGATTTCTATGAGTGATACCCAGGGGCGGAGTCTTCATGTTGTTAGCTGTGTTGCCGTTCACTCTCCTTGACCTAATACATAAAAAAAAAATGTTGCTGTCTTGTACACAGTATTGGAGTCTGTTATTGTAGCTGGTATGTCAGCTCATCTCATTGAGGGTTTCCCTTGTTTTCGCTGACCCTCTGCTTTATCAGCTTTTTCTAGCGATTGGTCTTTTGTGATGATGTGCCTTCATGGAGTCTTTCAGACTGATGGAAAATGTAAGAGCCATAGGGGCCATCAGGATGGAGATAGAGAGTAGGATTTAGAGCTGCCTTGGGTCCCTAGGGTCGCCATGAGTTGGATCCTACTCGACGGCACTTGGCTGCCTTGGGTCCCTATGGATCTAACACTTGTCTCCTCTTTTGCCTATGGATTCTAGGTATAGAGTTGTCCCTGAGTTCCCGTGAAGGTTCAGTTGTCTTTCTAGCCAAACACACATGCAAATAAGCTAGTTATCTGAGGCAACCTTAGTCAAATTTTGTTTGTTGAAACTCAAAACATTTGAGAGAAGGCCAGAGGAAGAAAGACCATGAGCACTTGGACTTGAAAAGAGAATGAAAATGCTTAATTGAAGAGGACATCCAAATGGTCATGAACTACAAAGAAGATACTTAATGTCATTAGCCATCAGAGAGATACAAATCAAAACCACAGTGAGATGCTATTTCACGCCCACTAAGATGGCTAAGATTAGAAAAAAAAGAAAAAGAAAATAGCAAATGTTGGTGAGAATATGGGGAAACTGGAATCCTTACTCACCGCATGGGAATAAAAAATGATATACACAGCCGTTATGGAAAACAGTGTGCTGTTTCTAAAAAAAATAAAAATAGAGCTACCATTAGACCCAGCAATTGCATTTCTAGGTATGTATTGAAAATACATGAAAGCAGAGCCTCAAAATAGATACGTGTATACCAGTGTTCATTGTAGCATTCTTCACAATAGCCAAAAGGAAACAACCTAAATGCCCATCAGTGGATGAGTGGATAAACAAAATGTGGTGCACAAATACATACAAACACAAAAGGAAACTATTCAGCCAGTAAGAGAAATGGAATCTTGATACACACTATAATTGGATGGATCTTGAAGACACTACACTGAGTGAAATAAGTCAATCACCAAACAACAAGTAATTGTATGATCTCACTTATATAAACAGACAAGAACAGGCAAATGTATAGAGACCAAAGTTTATTAGTAGTTACTAGGGATAGGAAGTTAGGGAAAAAAAGAGGGTTATTGCTTATGGGGATATTAAGTTTCAGTTGACAGTTATGAAAAAAATTGCATTGATTAAGACTAAGGTTGCACAATGGACTACTGTCAGTACTGTTAGTAAATTGTACACCTGTAAAAAATGGAATTGGCAGAAGCGGTGTAACAAATATATTCATAACAACAACAACAAAGAGTAGTTGCTGAGACTGCTTCTATATAATTTAACACCACCCAGGTAGACAGGATCCTGAATATTTTAGCCAGAAGGAGTTTGACCACAAATAGAACACAGCCTCCCTCTGCACTGGAATGAGGGTAACCAAGGGGATAGACCAGCCTTAGAATCCATCATGTTCTATTTTGTAAGCGCAGACAGGGAGTGCAGAGAGCCTGCGGAGCTTGAGGTTGCGGTGGTAGCCAGATGACCCCTCACAAGGGCCCTTCGCCTCTGGCCAAGCATTCTGTCTTTGTGGGATTACAGCAAGGGCATTGGGAGTGGTGCCACAAGTCATATTTATGGAACCTCTTGACCTTCACCTTCAAGGAGGAAGGTTCACTCCATCCTGCATTCCTGTGGAGTACAGCAATGAGTACTAGCTGCTGCTGCTGCTGGCTGCCTAGGTTCACACAGATCATCGCCCACACATTGTTTTACATTTTGAATATTGTTATTTTTTACAAATCATGTTCCCTGAGGGGCAAGAGTTGTATCTTTCTCCTCTATCTCCAATATTCAGCACAGTGCCATTCATCATTCCTGTTGAGTCAATTCCTACTTGTGGAAAACTTAGGGGTGCAGAGTAGAATTGCTTCATAGAGTTTTCAAAGCTGTGGCCTGTTGGAAGAAAGTCACCAAGCATTTCTTCCAAGGTGCTCTGGGTAGGTACCAACCAACAACTTTTTGCCTAATAGTTAAATGTGGCGAGCCGGCCCCCCCCCCCCCCCCCCCCGAGCGGCCGCACCCAAAGATGGCGCCTTGGCTTGTAGCCACACCCAGACCCAGAGACCTTAGAGCAGTAAACATCTTGCCTGCGCATGCCCGGGACACGCCCTAGCCCGTACGTGGGCCAGTAGTGATTGGCTGATTCATTCCATATATAAGTGGAACTACTGGAAATAAACGCTCTCTCTGCTTGAAGACCAGAGGACGTGGTGTCGGTCTGTTGCTGTCACTCCGCCGCGGGTCGGTATCGGGGGGGATAGCGACAGTTAAACACTTATCTGTTTGTGCGACCTAGGGAATCCCTGGCATTAGAATGTGGTTGTTAGTTGTTTTCGAGTTGGTTCTGACTCACAGTGGCTCAATGTACAATAGAAGGAAACACTTCCCAGTCTAGCACCATCCTTAGAATTATTGTTATGCTTGAGTCCACTGTCACAGCCACTACGAAAATACATTTCGATGAGGGTCTTTCTCTTTTTTGCTGACTGTTTATTTTGTCAGCCACGATATCCTTCAAAAACTAGTTCCTTCTGAGGACATGTCCAAAGCATGTGAGACAAGTTCTTGCCATCCTTGCTTCTAATGAGCATTCTGGCTGTACTTCTTCCAAGATAGATTTGTTTCTTCTGGCAGTGCATGGTACAATTAATAGTCTTTGCCAACACCATAATTTAAAGCTGTCAGCTATGCTTTGATGTTCCTTATTCATTGTCCAACTTTTGCATACATATGGGGTGATTGAAAACACCATGGGTGGGGTCTGGCACATGTTAGCTTTTTGTTTTTTTTTTTTTTGAACACTTTGCTTTCTAACTATTTAAAGTCTTTTGCAGCTAATTTGCCCAGTGCAATGCATTGTTTGATTTCTTGACTACTGCTTCCATGGGTGTTGATCGTAGATTCAAGTAAAATGAAATCCTTGATGACTTCAACGCTTTCTCTGTTTATCATGATGTCGTTTATTGGTTCAGTGGTGAAGATTTTTGTTCTCTTTATGTCGAAGTGTAATCCATACTGAAGGCCAAGGTCTTTGATCTTCATCAGTAAGTACTTCAATTCCTTTTCATTTTCAGCAAACAAGGTTGTGTCATCTGTAAAAGACAGGTTGTTAACGAGTCTTCCTCTGATCCTGATCCCCCATTCTACTTAAAGTCTAGCTTCTTGTATTTTTTGCTCAGCATATAGGTTGAATAGGTATAGTGAAAGGATACAACCTTGATGCACATCTTTCCTGACTTTAAATCATGTAGTGTTGCCTTGTTCCGTTTGAATGACTACCTCTTGATCCATGTACAGGTTACTCAAGAGCACAATCAAGTGTTCTGGAGTTCCTGTTCTTTCCAATGTTATCCGTAATCTGTCATGATCCACAGAGTTGAATGTTTTTGCATTGTCAATGAAACACAATTAAATATCTTTCTGATATTCTCTGCTTTCAGCCAGGATTCATCTGACATCACGAATGATATCCCTCATTTCACATCCTCTTTCAAATTCCATTTGAATTTCTGCCAGTTCCCTGTTGATGTACTGCACAGCAAAATTTGAATGATCTTCAGCAAAATTTTACTTGAGTGTAATATTAATAACATTGTTTGATGATTTCCACATTCTGTTGGATCACCTTTCTTTGGAATGATTACAGATAGGGATTTTTTCCCATCAGTTGGCACAAGTAGATCTCTTTCAAATCTCTTGGTGTAAACAAGTGAGCACTTCCAGTGCTGTATTCATTTGCTGAAGTATCTCAATTGGTATTCCATCAATTCCTGGAGCCTTTTTTTTCTTTTGCCAATGTCTCCAGTGCAGCTTGGACCTTTTCCTTCAGTATTATTGGTCCTTGATCACACACTGCCTCCTGAAAATTTTAGTACAGTAGCTTTGTGTGAGACATCTTCTTTGGATGTCTCTTGTGTTGTTTAGGAAACCCTGGTGGTGTAGCAGTTAAGTCCTACATCTGCTAACCAAACAGTCAGCAGTTTGAATCTTCCTAGCACTCCCTGGAAACTCTATGGGGCAGTTCTTCTCTGTCCTATAGTGTCACTATGCATCAGAATTGACTCAATGGCAGTGAGTTTGGTTTTGGTTTTGTGCTGTTTGATATGTTCCCTGTGGTTAGGGATGTTGGTAGGTGCTGTTGAGTCAATTCTGACTCATAGTGACCATATGAACAACAGAACAAAACACTGCCTGGTCCTGCTCCATGCTCACAATCATTTTTATGCTTAAGCCCATTGTTGTGATCACTGTGTCAGTCCATCTCCCTGAGAGTCTTCCTCTTTTTCGCTGACCCGCTGCTTTACCAAGGATGACATCCTTCTCCAGGGACTGATCCCTCCTGAAAACATGTCCAAAGCATGTGAGACGTAGTCTCTCCATCTCTGCTTCCAAGGAGCAGTCTACTTCTTCCATGACAGATCTCTTTGTTTTGGCAGTCCATGGTGTTTTCACTATTCTTCTCAAATCCCACAATTTAAAGGTGTCATCTTTTTTTTCTGTCTTCCTTATTTGTTGTTCAGCTTTCACGTGCATATGATGTTTAGTCTTCAAGGGGCTGTCTTTAATTTTCAACACTTTAAATAGATCTTTTGGAGCAGATTTTCCCAATGCATTGCATCTGATTTCTTGACTTCTGCTTTAATGGACACTGACTGTGGAAACAAGTAAACTGAAATCATTGACAACCTCAAATCTTTTCTCCATTTATCACAGTGTTACTTACTGATCCACTTGAGAGGATTTGTGTTTCCTTGTTGAGGTACAATCTATATTGAAGGCTGTGCATCTTCAGTTAATGTTTGAAATCCTCTTCATTTTCAGCAAGCAAGGTTGTGTTACCTACATAATGAAGGCTGTTAATGAGCCTTCCTCTAATCCTGATGCCTCATTCTTCTTTATTTAGTCCAATTTCTCAGACTATTTGCTCAGCATACAGACAGAAAAGTTATGGTAACAGGGTACAGTTTTGACACACACTTTTCCTGACTTTAAGCCATGCAGTGCCTCTTTGTTCTGTTTGAATGACTGCCTCTTGATCTGTGTACAGATTCCTCATGCGCACACATGGGAAACTTCAGCATTGCAACTCAAGGTTTGAATTTTTTCTTTAGTTCTTTTAGCTTGAGAAATGCCAAGTGTGTTATTTCATTTTGGTTTCCTAATGCCAGGTCTTTGCACATTTCCTTATTGTATTAGTCAGCTAGGGCTGCTCTAACAGAAATACCACAGAGTGGATGGCTTTAACAAAGGAAGGTTTATTCTTACACAGTCCAGTAGGTTGCAAGTCCATATTCAGGGTGACTGCTCCAGGGGAAGGCTTTCCCCTTGTCAGCTCTGGAGGAAAGTTGGGTATTGCATCAGTCTTTGTCCAGGGAGCGTCCTGGCGCAAGAACCTCTGGTCTGAAGGACACGCTCTTCTCCCGGTGCTGCTTGCTTAATGGTAGCAAGGTTCTCAATTGTCCTTTGTTTCTCTTTCCCTTTTATCTCTTGCAAGCTGAAAGCATCTGTCATGGTTTGAATTGTGTCCCCCCAAAAATGTGTGCAGCCACGTGGCTGGGATATGGTTTCCAGTATCTTGGGACTGTCCTCCATTGTGTGGTTTTGCTAACCTGTATGTTAAAGGATTAGGGTGGGGCTGTGAATTCCTGCTATGGGGGAAGTTTCCCTGGAGCATGGCTTGCCCCACCCTTAATGCTTTTAGCTTGCAAGGAATAAAAGGAAAAAGAACCAAGGACAATTTGAGAACCTCGCTACCATCAAGCAAGCAGCACCGGGAGCAGAGCACGTCCTTCAGACCAGAGGTTCTTGTGTGAGGACGCTCCCTGGACAATGACTGATGCAATACCGGACTTTCCTCCAGAGCCGTCAAGGGGAAAGTCTTTCCCTGGAGCGGACACCCTGAATATGGACTTGCAACCTACCGGACTGTGTAAGAATAAATCTTTCTTTGTTAAAGCCATCCACTCTGTGGTATTTCTGTTAGAGCAGCCCTAGCTGACTAAAACAGAATTGGTACCGGGAGTGGGGTGCTGCTCTAGCAAATACCTAAAATGTGGAAGCCACTTTGAAACTGCGAATGGATAGAAGATTTAGAAGGAACGAAGAAGGCGTAGATGGTAAGAAACAACGGAGGACTGGCAGCAGCAGCAGCGGCAGCAGCAGAACCTGAGGCAGCGCTGGAGCCGACCCGTGGAGCGAGAGAGGTCAGTGCCTGCGCAGAGTTTTCCTCGCGGAACGGGGTGCCTCTGGGCACTTGAATCGGTGGAGCTGGCCTGGCTGACCCACGGAGTGAGAGAGTTGAGTGCCTTTGGGCAGGACGCTTTCCAGCAAGAGTGGGGTGCCTCCGGGCACTTAAACCAGTGGAGCTACAGAGCTTTGGAACACTTGCCCGGCAGGGCAGATGTGGGCCTGAGGCCCAGGCCATGCGGCCATAGGAAGCTGAAGCTGAAGAGACAAATAGCGTGAGAAGCTGAGCTGCCTCAGTCTCAAGAGGTATGGCCATGACCTCAGGGGTTTGAAAGGGTGGAACCATGGCGTGCTGTGTTCGTAAGGGTGGAATTGCCACTCAGTTGGGCTTAGGGTGCTCCTAAAGCCGATGGGACAGAGTTTCTGTCCAAGTGGGCCTTGAAGGCAGAGTTGTAGCACGGGGCTGGAGGTCTCCACTCAGAAACCAGAGAGTGTGGCCAATACCTAGAGTCTGGAGAGCATTGCTGTTGTGTAGAATGTCTCAGAAAATGTAAGAGTATTTCCAAAGCTTTGAGGGCTAATGTAATGTGTTCTGTATACTTGCCTGTTGCCTGTTAATGCCTTCTAAGTTTCACAGATGTAGAAGAGTTTTTGTATTTTGGACTTGGAGCTGATTTAAGACTTCTGTTATATGGATGGACATAATTTTGCTGTGGTGAGATGAATGTGTTAAATGTTTTTGTGATGTGATTTTTGGGTTGTCAAAGGGTGGGATGTCATGGTTTGAATTGTGTCCCCCCAAAAATGTGTGCAGCCACGTGGCTGGGATATGGTTTCCAGTATCTTGGGACTGTCCTCCATTGTGTGGTTTTGCTAACCTGTATGTTAAAGGATTAGGGTGGGGCTGTGAATTCCTGCTATGGGGGAAGTTTCCCTGGAGCATGGCTTGCCCCACCCTTAATGCTTTTAGCTTGCAAGGAATAAAAGGAAAAAGAACCAAGGACAATTTGAGAACCTCGCTACCATCAAGCAAGCAGCACCGGGAGCAGAGCACGTCCTTCAGACCAGAGGTTCTTGTGTGAGGACGCTCCCTGGACAATGACTGATGCAATACCGGACTTTCCTCCAGAGCCGTCAAGGGGAAAGTCTTTCCCTGGAGCGGACACCCTGAATATGGACTTGCAACCTACCGGACTGTGTAAGAATAAATCTTTCTTTGTTAAAGCCATCCACTCTGTGGTATTTCTGTTAGAGCAGCCCTAGCTGACTAAAACAGCATCAAAGGTGGGGCAAGCCATACTCTGGGGAAACTCCCCCTACAGCAGGGCAGGGAAGTAATTCTATGCAGGAATCTACATCCCCACCCTAATCCTTTAACATACAGTTTAGCGAAACCACACAATGGAGGAGAGTCCCAAGATACTGGGAATCATATCCCAGCCACGTGGCTACACATATTTTTTGGGGGACACAATTCAAATCACGACACTTACGATACGTTATTTTGTCCCTTTGAACTTCCCTTCAAAGTCTTCTTTTCAGCTCTTTTGCTTCCTCGTTTCTTGCTTTCACTTCAGCTATTCTACATTAAAAAGTGACATTCAAAGAGTGTCTTCTGACACTCATTTTGGTCTTTTCTTTCTTTCCTGTCTTTTCAGTGATCTCTTGCTTTCTTCATGTATAATGTTCTTGACATCATTCCACAGTTTATCTGGTCTTTGGTTGTTAGTGTTCAATGTGTCAAATCTATTCTTGACATGGTCTCTAAATTCAGAGGGAATATACTAAATGTCATACTTTGACTTTTGTGGATTCTTCTAACTTTTTTCAACTTCAATTTGAATTTCCATATGAGCAATTGATGGTTTTTACTCTGCAACTGGCCCCTGGCCTTGTTCTGACTAATTATGTAAAATTTTCCATCATCTCTTTCCACAGATGTTGATTTGATTTCCTTGTATTCTGTCTGGCTATGTCAATGTGTACAATTGCTATTTACATTGTTCAAAAAAGGTATTTGCAATGAAGAAATTGTCTTGAAAAATTCCATCATGTGAGCTCTGATGTTCTTTCTGTTACCATGGTCATATCTTCTGATTATAAACCCTATTTCTTTGCTTCCAATTTTCATATTTGGATAGCTAGCTAGTAATTGTCAATGCATATTGATTGTGTGTTTGATCAATTTCAGATTTTAGAAGTTGGTAAAAGTCTTCAATTTCTTCATCTTTGGACTTAGTGGTCACTTGGTAAATTGGAATATGAGTTATATTTACTGGTCTTCCTTGTAGGCACATGGATATTCTATCTCTGACAGCATGTACTTCAGGATAATTCTTAAGGTGCTCTTTTTGACATTGACTGTAATGCCATTCCTCTTCATTTTGTTATTCCTAGCTTAGTAGACCGTATGATTGCCTAACTCAAAGTGGTCAGTATCAGTCCATTTCAGTTCCCTAACACCTAAAATATTAACCTTTATGTGTTACATTTCACTTTTTACAGCTTCTAGTTTCTCTAGACTTATATATCTTACAGTTCACTTTCCAATTATAATAAATATGTGCAGCTGTTTCTTCTCATTTTCAGTTGTGCCACATCAGCAAATGAAGGTCCCCAAAACTTAACTCTGTCCAACTCATTAAGGACAACTCTACTTTGAAAAGGCAGCTCTTTCCCAGTCACCTTCTGAGTGTCTTCCAACCTGAGGGACTCATCTTCTGGCACCATGTAAGACAGTGTTCCACTGCTATTCTTAAAGTTTTCACTGGCCAGTTTTTTCAGTAGACTGCTAGGTCTTTCTTCCTAGTCTGTCTTAGTCTGGAAGCTCTGCTGAAACCCGTCTACTGTGAGTGACCCTGCCGGTATTTGAAATACTAGTAGCAAAGCTCCCAATATCAGAGCAACCCACAACCCGCCAAAGCACAACATGCTGAAAGCCACTTGGTGGTAGCATAGAATAACACCAAAAAAGCAAACCCACTACCATCAAGTTGATTCTGACTCATAGTGACATTATAATGCAGAGCAGAACTGTCCCATAGAGTTTACAAGGAGTGCCTGGTGGATTTGAACTGCCAACCTTTTGGTTAGCAGATATAGCTCTTATCCACTACACCACCAGGGTTTGTGACTGATGAATAAGTAACCCTCAGATACAATAATGAGATCTAAGCTCCATAAATTATTCAGTTGATTCTACAATCATCCCAAGTATCAGATTCCAAATTTCGGATTCCAAAACCATCCTCTTTATATCTGGGAGACTAGAGCCAAGTCCTAGCTCCACCACTTATGGTGAACCTGACATGGGCAAGTTACTTGTATTCTCTGAGCCTCAGTTTCCTCACCTGCAAAACCAGGCGCTTAGCATAGGTCTGCCAACAAAAAAAACTCCGAATAAATGTTAAGTACTACTATTGTGTTTCTCTATAAGCTTCTAGTCACTTACAATTTGAAGAAACGGCTGGGCCATGGTTTGGACAGGTACTTGAAAAAGATATGGGGACACCAGATTACACATTGGTACTTACAATTTGAAGGGATTTTACAAGTCATCAGATCTTTAGACTGTATTCCACCTGTGAAATGGATTTAGGACCACTGGGAGGAGTCAGGAAATCAGGATGAAATACCTTCCCTTCAGCGAGAATCACTGCTTTCATCTGGCAGAATTTAGAGGAAAGGAACAGAAAGAGTTTTGTTTGCCCAAATCAGTCCAACCTGCAATCCGGTGACCACATCTCCTTTTCAAACAATCTGGCCAAACTGTTGTCCAGTCTTTTCTTAAACACTTAAATTCACTCTGTAAAGTCCGAAACTAGCTTGCTAAGCTATTTTCTCACTCTTGAGAATATCTGGAAGCTCAAACTAATGACTACCAAAGTTAAAAGAATTCTCACCAGAATTACTTTGAAGAAAAGAGCATTGTTCAAAAGTAACTGAAGTCCAGTACTCTTACAGTGCTGCTGTGATTGCCACTGAAAGCCCTGTGTCGTGAAGGTTATTGACGTCTGCCAGCGATCTTGGCCACATTGCTAATTTGCTTAGCAAATCCTTTTAGTTATATTGAGCATGAGTATAATTTTTCAGCCTGAACTCATGTGCAAGTTACCACAAATTCTGAAGCAATGGAGTTTGAAATAATAAGATTTCAGTATTATAGTAATGTTGTTGTCCATTCTACAGCACATCTGATTTTTTAAAGCATTTCATATCTGATGCCAGACCCTGTGGGTTGGGGGAAACTGTGGTGGTGTAGTGGTTAAATGTTATAGCTGCTAATGAAAAAATCAGCAGTTTGAATCCACAAAGCACTCCTTGGAAAATCTACGGGGCAGTACTACTCTGTCCGATAGTGCCACTATAAGCCAGAAATTGACTTGATGACAATGAGTGTGGTTGTTTTTTTTTCCCCCTGGGGTGAGGTGGGAGGGGAAGTTCTAAGTTGGGATCAAATAAAATTCTGCAAGTTATCACGCTTTGTAAGCCGCAAAGGTCTGAACATGACTGTTGATAATTTGTCACACCCCAGGATCTGCACTGTGACTCACAGCCTGGTCCATCTCCTTGGACTGTGCTCTCTTTGTCACTCTAAGGGACTCCCATGAGAGCTGCTTAAATATCAAAACCCCTTTTCCATTGCTACAGAGTCTATTTTGACTCATAGTAACCCTGTAGAACAGAGGAGAACTGCCCCTCTGAGTTTTCAAGGAGCATCTGGTATATTCAAACTGCCAACCTTTTGGTTAGCAGTCATAGTATTTAGCCACTATGTCATCAGAGTTTTCCAGAGTGCTTAACCCACTGCAGTTGAGTTGATTTCAACTCATAGCAACCCTATAGGGTAGACTTTCGGTTAGCAGACACAGATCTTAACCCCTACACCACCAGGGCTTCCCAGAGCTGTTTAGCCACAGTTTAAAAAAAAAAAAAAATGTCTAGGGCATCTGCATGCTTTTGTGTCTTCCAAGATCTAGGAAGACCCGAGGATCAGTGACTTTCGGATGTTAGCACTGATAGGTACAGAAATGGTGAAGACTGCTGTGTACATAGCATGGTCAGGGCAAGAGTAGCAGAAGAATCCATGTTTAACACATGTCACTGCTCTTTCCTGTTTGCTGTCCTTCCTCTATTTCCATCTCTACAGTCCAATTCGTCTTCTGGGCCTAGGCCAACCACTTCAAATGCTGCCTCTTCCCGGAAACCTATTTTTATGTTCCTGATTCCAAGCCATCTACCCTTCCTCTAAACTGTTAAACCTTTTTGCCTCAGGTGTTTCTTTCCTAGTAGTTAGCTAGCAAGTTGAGAGAAGGCCTCATCCAGTACACCACTTTATATATAGCAGATCATGGGCAGAGATTGCTATTGTCTCAACTAGCTCTTCTCCCCTTTTTCCTTCTAGCGAGTTCTGGCTGAGTCCCAGCTCCGGTGATACTTCCTTGTTTCCCCAGTAGCTAGGCATAGGCCCACAAGGCTCTAGCAATCAGGTGAGAGCAGAAGTGAAGTGAAGTTCTCTATATAACTTGTCCCCTTTGATGTTCCTCCTCCTGTTGGCTGGAAAGCAACTCTAGGAGACAAGAACCATACCTGAGGATGACACAGAACAAGATGAGAAGAACCTGAGTTCTTCAATAATCATGCACAGCAAACCTTAACTGCTGTGCACACCTCAGTTCCGTCTTCAGAATCATATCCATCTCTTAAGTCCAGTCCAGCCACCTCAGATCCAGCTTCTTCAAGAGTGCCCTTCCAAGATAATTACATGAGAGAGAAATAAGCTATTGCTTTTCTTAAATCACTCTATTTTGGGATGTCTTTGTTAAAGCTGCTTTGCCTAATCACTCATCAGTCACAGGCACTTGGTACAATTTTGTTAAGTGAATGAATGGATGTGTAGACAAATAAAAGAATAAATAAAGTTAATGCATGAATAAGTGCCATATTGCTAGTTGAACTTCTGCTTGAAATACTAGCTTCTTTTTCTAATGATATGTCTGATTTTACTGATACAGAGAAAGTCAGAGAAGGTTTTAGGGGAGAGAAGCAAGACCTATGTTTCAGAGAATGGGTACCTCAGAGAATCCAGTCATTGCTTCGCTGCTGGGAGCTTCACCTCCTCACAAGGCCACTGTCTGTTCCTACTCATGGTGATCCCTTCTCTAGGACAGTACAGCTGTACTCTGTAGGGTTTTCAATGGCTAAGTTTTCAGCATAGATCACCAGATCATTCTTCTGAGGTACTTCTGGGTAGATTGAATCTCCAGCCTCTCACTCAGCAGCCAAGAGTGTTAATTTTTTGCACCTCAACAGGCAGCCACCTTTTTTGTATGTTAAGCTGCTCCCCAGGGACCTGCTAGTAGGGGAGGAAGAAAGTGAAGAGGGAAGGGGAGGATTATCTAGGGAGGAATGCAGAAGGAAGCTTTCAGCTTCCACCAGCCTAGCTGAAATCCCAGGAGTTGACAGTGTGCAAAGGCTGTGTATCAACTGACAATAAATGGACATTGCAAGGTGGAAGGAATACACAGTCATTATACCAGAAAGAGCTGGTCGATGTTCAGTCATTTGAAGAGGTGCATATGATCAGGAACAGATAGCATGGAAGGAAGATGTTGAAGCTGCATTTAGGGCATTGGCGAAAAACTAGACTCCAGGAATTGATGGAATATCAAACTGAGATATTTCAACAAACCGATGCAGCACTGGAAGTGCTCACTCATCTATGCCAAGAAATTTGGAGGACAGCTACCTGGCCAACTGACTAGAACAAACCCATATTTGTGCCCATTCCAAAGAAAGGCAACCCAACCGAATGCAGAAATTATCAGACAGTAGCATTAACATCACACACAAGTAAAACTTTGCTCAAGATCGTTCAAAAGTGACTGTAACAGTATATTGACAAGGAACTGCCAGAAGTTCAAGTTCGGTTCAGAAGAGGACATAGAACCAGGGATATCATTGCTGGTGTCAGATGGATCTTGGCTGAAAGCAGAGAACACCGGAAAGATGTTTACCTGTGTTTCACAGACTATGCAAAGGCCTTCAACTGTGCGGATCATAACAAATTATGGCTGACATTGCAAAAAAGGGGAATTCCAGAACACTTAATTGTGCTCAAGAGGAATCTGTACATGAATCAATAGGCAGTCATGCGAGCAGAACAAAAGGACACTGCATCGTTTAAAGTCAGGAAACGTGTGCATGAGGGTTGTATCTTTTCACCATAGTTTTTCAATCTGAGTGCCAAGCAAATAACCTGAGAAGCTGGGTTATTTGAAGAAGAATGACACATCAGGATTGGAGGATGACTCAGTAACAGCCTGTGTTATGCAGAGAACACTACCTCACTTGCTGGAGGTGAAGATTTCAAATACGCAGTGATGAAGATCAAAGACCACAGCCTTCAGTACGGATGGCTCTTCAACATCACGAAAACAAAAATCCTCACAACTGGACCAGTAAATAACATCATTCATAAACGGAGAAGGAATTGAGGTTGTCAAAGATTTCATTTTACTTGGGTCCACAATCAACGTCCATGGCAGCAGCAGTCAAGAAATCAAAAGACACGTTGCACTGGGACAATCTGCTGCAAAGGATCTTTTTAAAGCATTGAGAAGTAAAGATGTCACCTTGAAGACTAAGGTGTGCCTGGCCCAAGCCATGGCATTTTCAATCACATCATATGCATGAGAAGAAAGCTGGACAAAGAATAAGGAAGGCAGAAGAATTGATGCCTTTGAACAAGAATATTGAATGCACCATGTACTGCCAAAAGAGCAAACAGATCCATTCCAGAAATACAAACCAGAGTATTCCTTGGAAGCAAGATGGCAAGACTTTGGACACATTGTCAGGAAAGATCAGTTCCTGGAGAAGGACTTCATGCTTGGTAGAGTGGAGGCTCAGCGAAAAAGAAGACTCTTGGTAGGATCGATTTACACAGTGGCCGCAATGATGGGCTTAAGCATAAAAACAATTGTGGACATGGCGCAAGACCAACAGTGTTTCATTCTGTTGTGCGTAGGCTCGCTGTGAGTCGGAACCAACTCAATGGCACCTGACAACAACAAATAAATATGTAGCCATCTTCTGATAATAATTGTTTTCTAAGAAATTCCAAGTGTTCTATCTAAGCAAAACCAAATGCCCCAGTGATGTGAAGCAGTATCATATAGAGGAGGAATAATAGCGTATGTACTCTACAGTCCTCACATGGTTCTAGTGAGAATCCAAGAGGATTGTGTGTATGTTCTATAAACTGTTAAACACAATAATGCATGGCTGTTGTTGGATTTGCGTGGAAACTTCCTTCATTACCTAGCTGTGTGATTCCAGTTTTGTGGCTAATCAGAGTCCCCTCCTCTGAGTCAACATGGTAAGAAAGTAACCCAGGTCTATCCCATCATAGTACCTGATCTTTTGGCCACAGTGACTGGACACATGACCGAGGCTGCGCCAGTCAGAGACCTTCCCTTGGAAGAGTTTTGGGCCCTCTCTTTTCTCTCTGGGTTACCAGCTGGGATGAAGTCAGCCTACAGCTATTTGAGTAACGTGGATTAACAACTCCTTTCTTTTACTTATGCAGATTTAGGTGTTGTGACCTGAAATCCAAATAATCTTAATAAAATTAAGAGATGTACAGCCTTGTGAGGAGATGAAGCACGCATCCTTGGAAATACTCAAGCCAAATCTCACCAGTTATCCCGAGGGTGGGTTAGCAAAACTCACTAGCTGACTGTGGTCCTCTCCCAACTTATATACAGGTAAGATACTATTCAAGGAACTCCCTTCAAACGGGCTTGACACCTCGTTTGGAGACTCAAGTCAGGAGCAATGCCACTTCAGACACTTTAACACCAAACAATGGCCATCCTTTGAAAAAGTAATTGTTCTTGACTAGGTATGTGGCATATAAAGGAACACACGAACTTGACTGAAATGGGAGGGAAGCATTTAGGGACCCCAATTTTAAAAAGGAAAATTAAAATAGACAGCAAAGATTAATTCTCTTTGTAAAATCAACTTGTCTTTCCTCTTGTCTTAAAAATTCGTGGAAGCCACTGATAGAGGTTATGGAAATAATGTATTTATGGCTTTTTACAGCTTTTTAGCAACATAAAAACAGATAAAGGAGCCAGTGGAAGACCCAGGCACCAGTTAGGACCTCCAACAGAAGACAGTCTGGATTCCTAGACTTCAAAGCACTCCTGAACCTCACAAATGGATACCCCCTCTTCACCCCTAGTCAATCACATTGTTTCCCTGGCACTGGCACCAACACCTTGTATTTACATTTTGCATACAATCCCTGCTCCCTTTAAATACTTCAACCTTACCCGACAAAATCTGAACAGGATCGTGATGGTAAAGTGTTTCCCTGCTCTCAGTGTCCAGTGTCCATTAGGACACAGTAAATAAACTTGCTCTTTAACCAGTTATTCACCAAAACCGGTCTCAGAGATTGGCTACTTGGGGCAGATAGTGAGAACCCAGAGTTTTTTCCAGTAACATGGTGAAGGTGGGAGAGGACCACAGTCAGTTAGTGAGCCTCGCTAACCCACCGTGGGAATAACTGCGGTGAGATTTTGCTTGAGTATTTCCAAGGGTGGGTATTTCATCTTCTTAAAAGGCTGTATATCTCCTATTTTTAGCAATGAACTCAAATTTGATGCCCTTTGGACTTTGTCTTAGTCTTTGTTTCAGTTTCCGAAGACACACAAGATTTCAGCTCTGGCCCCTGCCCCACTGCCTTCTAAGTGGGTACTTATGTGTTGTCATGGATTGAATTGTGTCCCCCCCAAAACATGTGTAGTCATGTGGTTGGGCCATGATTCCCCGTGTTCTACGATTGTCCTCTATTTTGTGATTTTCCTGTGCTGTATGTGAAAGGATTAGGGTGAGACTGTAAATCCCCTTATAAGATCACCTTCCTGCTCCACTGCAAAGGGAGTTTCCCTGGAGTATGGCTTGTCCTACCCTTAATCCTTTCATCCTACAAGAGATAAAAGGAAAGGGAAACCAGCAGAGAACTGGGAACCTAGTACCATCAGGAAAGCAGCGCCGGGAGATGCGTCCTTCAGACCTGAGGTTCCTGCACCAAGATGCTCCCTGGACAAGGACTGATGGAATACTAGACTTCCCTGGAGAGCCGAAAAGGGGCAAGCCTTCCCCTGGAGCGGACACCCTGAATATGGACTTGTAGCCTACCGGGCTGTGTACGAATACACTTCCTTTGTTAAAGCCATCCACTCTGTGGTTATTTCTGTTAGAATAGCACTAGCTGACTGAAACACATAAAGACAGATAGTGTGGTTCCCCGAGTCTTTTCTTTTCTGGACAAAAATAATCAGCTTTGTTCACGTGACAAGGCTTTTAAGTTCTTCATCAACTTGACCTCTCTTTCTGGTTACCTCCAGTGAGTGAGTCAACATCTCTTCAATCAAATCCAGAACCACATTCAAAATTTCAGAACACACCAGACCTATCAGGGCAGTTCCAAAGTGACCCAGTGCTGGCCAATCTCAGTACTTGATCATCTGGCCACAGTGATTGGGCACACGACTCTGCAAAACACACCAGCATCATCGCCACCCGTGAACAAGTCTGTGCATTCTGTTCCGGAAATGCAACCTAACTTTACATCTTTTTTGCTTTAATTCTTTTCATATTGTTGACTTGTATTGTGCTTAACAGAAAACTACTAATCCTCATGAAGTAATGTTAAATCACCTCACTTTTGTGATTTATTTTCTGAAACCAAGTGAAAGAAGTTATGTGGATTCTGAAATATTTATTATGGTGCTTATTTTATGTTTTAGGAAGTAATACGTCAACTAATACATTTTCTACATTGCTCAGTGTTAGATCTTTTACAGATCAGATGAGCTCTCCTTCTTCATCTCTATTCAAATAATTGATAAAACATGCTGAATAAGATTGGGCCAAGGACAAATAACTAACCACCTCTCTGAAGACCAGAGATTTTTTTACTGGGTAATGGCTTTCAGCCAAATATGAATTCAACCAAGGGTACACTGTCCAACCCATATTTCTCCATCTGGTTTCTATCATGTGAAATTCCTTAGCTGGCCTAATTAACACATTACTTACTATTCTTCGTTAGCATTTTAAAAAGCTCTAGACTAACAGGGCAAAACAGGTTTATTTTGTGAGTAGGGTGAGAGAAGTAGCAAAATGAGTCCTGCAGAGAGAAGGGGATCAGGAGCAGAGGGACCCTCTGGAAGCTCTGAGCAGTACCTAGGTGCCTAGGTACCCGGGTGCCTAGGTGTATGTGAGCTTCAAAACCAAGTGTGGAAGTCACAGAAAACAATTTCAGCCGGTTTAGTTTGGGCCTGGTGGGTCTGGTAGGGTTATGTTTTTAGTTGCTATCAAGTGGGCTCCCACTCTGGCAACTTCACGAACGGCAGAACAAAGTGTTGCCCAGTCCTGTTTGAGTCCGTGGCTGTGATCACAGTGTAAGTGTATTCCAAACCAGGGGGTTCGTCTGCCAGTGTCGTATCAAACAATGTTCTGATGCATGTTCATCTGCCAGTGTTGTATCAAACAATGTTCTGTTATGGTCCACTGAGTTTTCAATGACTACTTTTTAGAAGTAGAAGCCCAAGGCTTTCTCCCAGGTCTGTCTTTGTCTGAGAGCTGCACTGAAGCCTATCTAATACTGACAGCCCTGCTGGTATTTGAAGTACTGGTGACATAGTTTCCAACATCAAATCAACACAGAAACCACCACAGTGTGACAAACTGACCAATAAATGGTGGAATAGGAGTTTGTTTTAGTCAGCTAGGGCTGCTCTAACAGAAATACCACAGAGTGGATGGCTTTAACAAAGAAAGATTTATTCTTACACAGTCCGGTAGGTTGCAAGTCCATATTCAGGGTGTCCGCTCCAGGGAAAGACTTTCC
The DNA here is from genome assembly GCA_028571685.1 of Heterohyrax brucei. Classification (NCBI taxonomy): domain Eukaryota; kingdom Metazoa; phylum Chordata; class Mammalia; order Hyracoidea; family Procaviidae; genus Heterohyrax; species Heterohyrax brucei. The sequence goes on from CM053140.1 coordinate 166,806,308, forward strand.
CCTTGACGGCTCTGGAGGAAAAGTCCAGTATTGCATCAGTCATTGTCCAGGGAGTGTCCTAACGCCAGAACCTCTGGTCTGAACCACGCGCTCTGCTCTCGGTGCTGCTTGCTTGATGGTAGCGAGGTTCTCAAATTGTCCTTGGTTCTTTTTCCTTTTATTCCTTGCAAGCTAAAAGCATTAAGGGTGGGGCAAGCCATACTCCAGGGAAACTTCCCCCATAGCAGGAATCCACAGCCCCACCCTAATCCTTTAACATACAGGTTAGCAAAACCACACAATGGAGGACATTTCCAAGATACTGGAAACCATATCCCAGCCACATGGCTGCACACATTTTTGGGGGGACACTTGGGCAGGACGCTTTCCAGCAAGAGTGGGGTGCCTCCGGGCACTTAAACCAGTGGAGCTACAGAGCTTTGCAACACTTGCCCAGCAGGGCAGATGTGGGCCTGAGGCCCAGGCCATGTGGCCACAGGAAGCTGAAGCTGAAGAGGCAGATAGCGTGAGAAGCTGAGCTGCCTCAGTCTCAAGAGGTATGGCCATGACCTCAGGGGTTTGAAAGGGTGGAACCATGGCGTGCTGTGTTCGTAAGGGTGGAATTGCCACTCAGTTGGGCTTAGGGTGCTCCTAAAGCCGATGGGACAGAGTTTCTGTCCAAGTGGGTCTTGAAGGCAAAGTTGTAGCACGGGGCTGGAGGTCTCCACTCAGAAACCTGAAAGTGTGGCCGATACCTAGAGTCTGGAGAGCATTGCTGTTGTGTAGAATGTCTCAGAAAATGTAAGAGTATTTCCAAAGCTTTGAGGGCTAATGTAATGTGTTCTGTTGACTTGCCTGTTGCCTGTTAATGCCTTCTAAGTTTCACAGATGTAGAAGAGTTTTTGTATTTTGGACTTGGAACTGATTTAAGACTTCTGTTATATGGATGGACATAATTTTGCTATGGTGAGATGAATGCGTTAAATGTTTTTGTGATGTGATTTTTGGGTTGTCAATGGGTGGGATGTCATGGTTTGAATTGTGTCCCCCCCAAAATGTGTGCAGCCACGTGGCTGGGATATGGTTCCCAGTATCTTGGGACTGTCCTCCATTGTGTGGTTTTGCTAACCTGTATGTTAAAGGATTAGGGTGAGGCTGTGAATTCCTGCTATGGGGGAAGTTTCCCTGGAGTATGGCTTGCCCCACCCTTAATGCTTTTAGCTTGCAAGGAATAAAAGGAAAAAGAACCAAGGACAATTTGAGAACCTCGCTACCATCAAGCAAGCAGCACCGGGAGCAGAGCGCGTGGTTCAGACCAGAGGTTCTGGCGTTAGGACACTCCCTGGACAATGACTGATGCAATACTGGACTTTTCCTCCAGAGCCGTCAAGGGGAAAGTCTTTCCCTGGAGCGGACACCCTGAATATGGACTTGCAACCTACCGGACTGTGTAAGAATAAATCTTTCTTTGTTAAAGCCATCCACTCTGTGGTATTTCTGTTAGAGCAGCCCTAGCTGACTAAAACAGGGTTATACACCAGATTTAATAATTTGGCATGCAATTGGTTGGCACATCAGAGCGGTGGAATACTGTGCTGGAGTAGTGACAAATGGTATCCTTGTTTTTCTCCTGTTCTTGAGGGCAATATTTTTAGCCATTCTCCATTAAGAATGATATTGGATGTTGATTTTCTTAAGGAACTTCCCTTCTATACCTATTTTATTAGGAATGGATGTTGAACTTTGCTGCATACCTTTTCTGCATTGATTGAGGTGATCATGTGATTCTTTTATTTATGTGGTAGATTACTTGATTGATTTTGCAGTGTCAAAGTTGAACTGTCCTTGTGTACCTGGGCATCCTCTTTAGCCATGGTACTTTTTTTTTTTTAATATGATGCTGAATTCTATTGGCTAGAATTTTGTTGAGAATTTTAATGCCGATCTGTAATTTTCTTTTTTGTAGTGTCTTTGCCTGGTTTCGGTATCAGGGTTATGCTGGCTTTGTAACATATATTTGGAAGTATATCTTCCTTTCCTATACCCTGAAATAGTTTGAATACTAGTGTAAGCTTTTCTGTGAATGTTTGGTAGAATTCTGTTGTGAAGCCATCTTGGCCAAGACTTATTTTGGGTAGGGGGAATTTTTTTTTTTTTTCATTATCTTTTCAAACTCTTCTCTTGCTATGGGTCTGTTCAGATTTTTGACATCAATTTATGACTTTGGAGAGGTAGCATGTTTCTAGAAACTTGTCCATTTCCTCTGGATTTTCAAATTTGTTATAGCTTTTCATAGTACTCTGTTATGATCCCGTTTTTCAGTTTGGTCTGTTGTAATGTCCCACATGTTGCTTCTTACTTGGGTTCTTTGTGTTCTTTCCTGCTTTCACTTTGTCACTTCAGCTAGTGGTTTGTCAATTTTGTTGATTCTCTCAAAGAACCAACTTTTAGTTTTGTTGATTCTTTCTGTTGTTTTTCTATTCTCTATTTCATTTATCTTTGCTCTGATATTTATTATTTCTTCTGGTGGCTGTAGGCTACTTTTGCTATTCTCTTTCTATTTGTTCAAGCTGTGTAGTTAACATTTTGACTTTATCCCTTCTTTTTTTATGTATGCATCTTTTGCTATAAATTAACCTCTGAAGACTGCCTTAGCTGTGTCCCAAGAACATACCGTGCACTGCTCAGACAACAAAAGGATCTGTTCAGGAAGAAGTACAACTAGAGTACTCTTTGGAAGGTAGGGTGGTAAGACTACATCTTACATACTTTGAACATGTTGTCAGGGGAGGTTAATCCCTGGAGAAAGACATTGTGCTTTGTAATTGGAAGGTCAGCAAAAAAGAGAAAGTGCCTCAACAAGACAGATTGGTACAGTGGCTGCAACAATGAGAGTAAGAATAAAAATGACTGTGGACATGGCACAGGACTAGGTAATGTTTAATTCTGTTGTTCACAGGGTCTCTATGAGTCAAAACTCACTTGATGGCAGCTAACAACAACAAAGATTTAGATATGATGTGTTTTCATTCTCATTTGATTCTACAAATTTTTTAAACCCATTCTTGGTTTCTTCTGTTACCCAGCAATTTTTAAGTAGGTGTTATTCTGTTTCTGTGCAACTGATTTTTCTTTGTTGCTCTTCATGACTTGATGGCATTGTGATCAGAGGTGATACTTTGCACTGTCTCAGCCCTTTGGATTTTGATGTGGGTTGCTTTGTGGCCTAAAATGTGGTCTATTTTGGAGACTGTTTCATGTGGACTTGAAAAGAATGTGCAATTTGCAGCTGATCAATAAAGTGTCCTGTATATGACTATGAATTCAAGTTGACTGATTGTGTCCTTTAGATCTCCTGCATCTTTGCTGAATTTCTTTATAGGTATTCTGTCCTTTACTTAAAGTGCCGCGTTGAAGTCTCCCACAGTGATAGTGGAACTTTCAGTTTCTCTTTTCAGTGATGTTAAAGTTTGTTTCATGTATTTTGGAGACCTGTCATTGGGTGTGTAAATATCATGATTATGTCTTCATGCTGGATTATCCCTTTAATCATGATATAGCGTTCTTCTTTGCCTTTTAGGGTGGATTCTGTTTTAAGGTCTGTTTTGTCTGAGATTTGTATTAGTATCCTGCACTATTTTGGTAGCTGTTTACTTGATAGGTTTTTTTTACATCCTTCAATTTTTTAAATAAATTTACATCTTTGTTCATAAGATGTGTGTCATGTAAGCAGCATATTGATAGATCCTGATTTTTTTTTTAAATCCATTCTGTCACTCTCTGTCTCTTTATGGGTACATTTAGGCCATTTACATTAAGAATAATTATCAACAGGTGCAAGTCTACTGTTGTCATTTTGTAGTGCTTTTGTGTGTGTGTGTTGCTGATAATTTCTTTGTTTCTTTTACTCTACAGAATTATTTTTGTTTGTGGATTTTTTTATTCATCTTTTTTGTTTTTAATAAGACTTTGTTTCCTTCTTTATTTTTGATGAGTAGGGTTTTGTTAAATTTCTTTCTGGTTACCTTGAAACTTACCCTTATCTTTCCAGTTTAATGATATCTGCTATTATTTGGTATTGCCTTGCCTTCCTCACCATTAGAGAGTTCAATACCTACACTGCATATTTTCTTTTTTATTGTTCTCATGTTGTTATTTACAGATTAATCTCTCTGGTTTCCTGTTGCAGGTCCTTTGGTTTTGGATAGTCCTTGAGACTTCATTTCTTTGGTTGGTCTCTGACTGACATGAGCTGGTGTCCTAGATTCAGGCTGTCTCTGATGTCTGTTCTCTAACCAAAGAACTCCCTGTAATAATTCTTGTAAATCTGGTTTGGTTTGTATGTATTCCCTTATTTTTTTGCTTATCTGAAAATGTCCTAATTTCACCATCATATTTGAATGAGAGTCTTGCAGGACACACTATTCTTGACTGGCAACTTTCTTCTATCAATCTTTTGCATACAAAGTCTGACAAGTTCACAAAGTTGCCGCTGTGCACTTATATTGGCAGCACTGTACAAATAACCCAGTAAGGTTTCATAACCTTGCTATATCAGTGTCTCACAGATGTGTTCATGTTAATGTGTAGCAGTGTCTTGTTGAGTGGCATTCATTATTGCTGTTGCATGTCTTTGTGTGCTGGCCCAAGAATGTTGGAGCTTGAATTTGAGCAAAAAACAAACATTAAATTTCTTGTTAAACTTAGCAAGAGTGGAAGTGAAATCAGGGACATGTTAGTCCAAGTTTATTGGGATAATGCCATGAAGAGAAAAGCAGTATACAAACAGATTAAAAGTTTTTTTGAGTGGAGAGAAAGCATTACTGATGAAGAGAGTTTAGGGTGGCCAGTAACAAGTAGCACTGATGAAAACATTGCAAAAATTTGTCAAATCAATGGCTGACTGTGAGAAATATAGTAGGCCAAAGAAACATTGATAGAGAAACAGTTAAGAAAATCTTAACTGAAAATCTTGGTATTGGAAAGGTGTGTGCAAAATGGTCACAAAAGAGCTCACTCATGAACAAAAGCAAAGGGGAGTTGAAGTTTGCCAAGACTTTTGGAGAGGCAAGATGATGTTTTGGGCCAGAGTATCACTGTTGATGAAACATGCATTTACCAATACAACCCTGAAGCAAAAAGTCGAAGTGCAAAATGGAAGTCAGCCAATTCTCCATGACCAAAAAAGTTCTGTCAGTCTAAATCAAAAATCAAAATAATGTTGCTAAACTTTTTTGATATCAGAGGGATTATTCATCATGAATTTGTACCAAATGGATCAACAGACAGTCAAGTTTACCATTTGAAAGTGCTGAAAAGTCAGCATAAAACAGTTAGATGAAATGACCTAAACTTTTTATCAACAGCTCATGGCTGTTGATAAATGTATCAGCTCCCACAGCACTATCTGAGAGGGATATTTTAGCCAGTAAACAAATAACTGTATTGGAACATCCTCCCTACTCACCTAATCTGATCCCCAATGACCTTTTTCTTTTACCCAAAGATAAAAGAAATGTTGAAAGGATGACATTAAGGACATCAAAGATAACATATGCCATTGATTGAATTGTGTCCCCCCAAAAATATGTATAGCCATGTGGCTGGGCCATGATTCCTAATATCTTATGATTGTCCTCCATTTGAGAGACAATGGATTCTTCTGTTATATGCTAAAGAATTAGGGTGGGACTATAAATCCCTTTATAAGATCACCTCCCTGCTCCACTGTAAAGGGAGTTTCCCTGGAGTGTGGCTTGCCCCACCCTTAATCCTTTCATCCTACAAGAGATAAAAGGAAAGGAAAGCAGACAGAGAATTGGGAACCGCACCAGGAGAAGAACAAGTCCTTCCAACCTGAGGTTCCTGTAGCAAGATGCTCTGCAGACACAGACTGATGCAATACTAGACTTTGCTCCAGAGACAAGGCAGAAAGCCTTCCCTTGGAGCAGACATCCTGAACTTGGACTTGTAGCCTACCAGACTGTGTAAGAATAAACTTTTCTTTGTTAAAGTCATCCACTCTGTGGTATTTCTGTAACAGCAGCCCTAGCTTACTAAAATACACAACAACTGCTCTGACATCAGTCCAGAAACAGGGTTCCAAAATTGCCTTGAAGGGTGGACTAGGCACTGGTGTTGGTACATGGCTTTTTAAAGGAAGTACTTCAAAGATAACCATAGTGATATTCAGCAATGAAGCATGTAGCAGTTTTTCTAAGATCAGTTTTTGAACTTAATTGTCAGCCCTCATATGTTATTCCATTGCTTTCTTGTCTGCCTGGTTTCTGCCAAGTAGTTGGAGTTTATTCTTATTTTTTCCATTCTGTGTATGATTTTTTGTTTGTTTTTCTCAAGCTGCTCTCAGGATTCTTTCTTTGCTTTGCTTTTGGAATTAGCAATGATTATGGTATGCCTTGGTGATTCTCTTTTGGAGTCTATCCTATATGGAATCCACTGGGCTTCTAGTATGATGAACTCTTCATCTTTCATGATATTATGGAAGTTTCCTGTGTGCAGTTCTTCATTGGTCCTCTGTCCATTTTCCCTTTTCTCCCCCTGTTCTGGAACTCTGATAACTCACACATTTTTGTTTTTGGTTGTACCCCATATAATTCTCAGGGTTTATTCACTGTTCTTTGTCCTTTTTTCTGATTTTTCCTCAAAGTTGTATTCAAGTGCTTGTCTTTAATGTCACATATCCTGTCTCTATGAGTCAGATCCAACTAGACAGCACTTGGCTTGGCTGGCATCCTGTCTCCATAGTTTCAAACCTGTTCCCCAGCCCTTCTGTGACATTGTCTATTTCTGAAATCTTATTGTTTATCTTTTGGATTTCAAGTTGTTGTTTCTGTATGGTTTCTAGCTGTGAACTTATTTTGTTCTTGTATTATTTTCTTGAACTCTTCCATTTTTTATCTGTATTTTCAATGAATTTGTTTGTCTTTCCCATGAATTTGTCTGATTTTTCCTTGTTTTTACTTTAACTCTTGGATGACTCTGAATATTACAGGTTTGAATTCCCTATCAGGTAGCTCTAAAACCAAACCAAACCCACTGCTGTGGAGTCATGTCCAACTCATAGTGACCCTAGAGATCAGAGTAGAACTGCCCCATATCAGGCAGTTCTAGTGGCTTTTATTCTACTAGAAAATTGGTGTTTTGTTTTGGACATCTATTGGAACCATCCTATCCTTCCCCTTCCTCGCCCAAATAAGTTTTAATATTGCCTGCTGTCTTCAGGATGTTCAGTAGTTATTTATTTGTTGCAGATTTGTTTGTTTTCTCTCTTTCTCTCTCTATTTTTTTATTTGGTTATGTCTGAGCAGGCAGGCTGTGAATTCTTTTGTTGGTACCCATCTGTAGGTATCATATTTTCAATTCCTTGTCCAATGGTCAAGGCCAATTTCTGAGCTATGGTGCAACAGAGTAGGTCCAGCTGAAAGGATGCAGACTGGGGCTAACAAGGTGAGCTGGAGGTCAGTGTAGGACAGGTTCCAGTATACTGTGCATTTGCTGCTCAGGAAAACAATGTTAAGCACATGGTGTTGATGAACAAGGGGAACAGATAAGGAGAGGTTGTGATGTGTGGATGTAGGCTGGGCATGGGAAAGAAGAGAGAAATGAAGAGAAACAGGAGGGCAGGAAAAGTGCTCAGGGAGCCTCTCATTGGAATAGAGACAGAAACCAAAAACTGAAGAAAAAACAAAAAGAAAAAAGTAGTAGAAGCATAAAAAGAAAAATGTCCCACTGAGATCCTGTCAGTGCAGCTGTACAGACCAGGTGAGCTGTTCCCATGCCTTTTAGCACATCCCAGCTAGAAGGGGTGGAGATGAAGCACAGCCCCAGGTATGCAGGAGACAAGAAAAGAAGATAAGTAGAAAGAGATGGGAAATTGAGAAATGAAGAAATATAGAAAGGAGACAAGAAAGAGAAAACAAACAAAAGAAGAAAAAGAAACCAAGAACCCCAGGGATCCCACCATCACGGTGGCTAGGACAAGGGAAGCTGTTCCCCGTCTGAGCAACATTTTACATCCTGTCAAGAAGAAGCAAAGATAGCACATGGAGTCAGGTATTTAAGAGAAAGGAGGGCAAGGAGGTAAGAGTCAGGGAAGAAGCCCAAAGGCCAAAAAAAGCAATACCAGCAACAAAGAAATGGTGGTAAAGGAGTTGGTCAGTGTGGTGGGGTAAATCCACACAGTAAGGAGCCAGTGCCTCCCATGCAGTGATTGTGGCCCACTGGGAAGCAACGAATTAGTCTTCTGGGAAGTCGGGAATATGCCTGCCAGGAAGCTGGGAATTGGCCTCCTGGGAGGTAGCGAAATAGTCCTCCAGGAAGTGAAGAATCAACCCACCAGGAAGTTGCAGTTTTGCTAGCTGGAAAACAGCAAAGGTTGAGCATGGGGTGGTAGGGTAGCTAGTACAGAAACAGGTTTCACTGGTTGCCAAGTGCTCTGTCTTCTGCTGGGAGCTCCACAAATCTCCTTTGTATACTTCCAATCCATCAGTCTCTGACAGCAGTCCAAGTTGGTGGACCTGTGTTGCATTAGTTGACAGACGACCTCAACACTTAACTTTCCTTGCTTTCTGCTTTCTATCAGGCTTTTATTCTATTTAATGCTTGGTGGAGTTCCTTCTGTCTTCATTTGATATTTAGAGTTCTAGGACTGATGTTTACGTCTGTTTTGCTTAGTTTGTCAGGTTTTTGCTCGGGAAGGCACAACCTGGTGCTTCTGTCCATAGTGCCATGTTGGCTCCACCCTCTGAAGGTCACAGTCTTAAGAACCCTATGGAGCTGTTCTATTCTGCAAACGTGGGGTCGCCGTGAGACACAGTCAACTTGGCAGCAACTAACAGCAACGACAACAATGGAGATAATAGCGTTCCACAGTTTTCAGAGGAGGAAATTGAGCTCAGGTGGTAAACCAGTTGTCCCAGGTTTCCCAGTGGCTGAGTAGGAGCTAGAGTCTGAATCCCGGTTTCCTCCATGAGGTCTGGGGCTCTTTCCAGTCTGCTGTGAAAGAATAAGATGTCGTCTTTAGTCTTCCATGACTTCTGAACCACTTTTAGCCCTCCTCCTCCTCTGTCCAACTAATGTTCACAGGACCCCATGCACTTTGCGTCACCCTCTGGTTGGCCTACCCTGAAGTTGCCTAGGTTAGTTTCTCCTCACTCCAGGAGGTTCTCAGTCCTCTAATTTGATAAATTATGCTGAAGGGTTAAAATAGGTCAAACACACCAGATTACCAATCCTATTTTAAGCTTCATGGAGACGATGCGTTAACAGAAAGGAAATATAAGGTCTATTTCGTGGATAAACTGTTTTCGTCATCTAGCAAACATTTATCCAGCATTTACTATCTTGGAGGAGCGAGCAAGGAACCACATGGGATGGTATGATTTAGCTGCTCCCATCAAACAAAGTGTGGAACTGGGAGGCAGTGGGAGCACTGTTGGAATCCTGACTGCCACAGACATCAAACAAATGACAATATCTGTTCCTTAGTTTTCTGTAAAATGGAGATATTAATATCTATGCACATGGTTCTTGTGATTACACGCATACCATTTGTTTAGAATTTAATTTCTGAATATATTAGTTCCTTTCCTCCTCAAAGGGCTTACATTCCAGCTGGGCAGGAAGCCAAGTCACAAACAGGAATTGAGCTGAGGGGAACTGCAGCCTCAACAGTCTCATGCTTCTTGAATTTCAAAGAAGACCAACACACCCCAGTGAGGCCTTGAGAAGGCAGGCGTGCAGGTGAGAGAACACAGACGCAGGTGAGGGGACAGGGCACAGACGAGAAAGCAAAACAACAGGGAAGAAGGTGAAGTTACATGTGACAGGACAGAATCACAGGTGAGAAGACAAGAACACAGAGGACCAGAGCATAGGTGACAAGGCAGCAGCACAGAAGACTGGGCCGGGGCGCAGATGATAGCTGGCAAGGTAGAATGAAGCCCTTCCGGGGTTGTGAGGGGTAGTGAATGTCAGGAAGTCTGCCTTTCCTTCTTGTCTTCCTTTCACTCTTTAAAAACATTTTTTTTCCAAATTACAAAAATAAGACATCCTTGCAAAAATAAAAACTTGCAAAGAATGCAGAATTTTATTAAGTAATAGGTGTGAGTATTTTCTCTCATTCACGGTCCTGCTTGCAGCGTTTGGCACTGTCCCTCTACACCTTCTTTTGTGCCCAGATTTTATAAAATGGTTTACTCTAGGAACTCTGATGCAGCCTGCTTTGTTATCACCTGTTACTCAAAACTCTATCATAGCCAAACTTCCACATCAGTAAATTCAACACTCCCTGCTTCTTTTAAGGTCTGCCCATGCCATCGCATTACATGGTTGTAATTTATTTAACTTGCTCCCAGTACACTGTCTCCAGTTTTCAAGGTTGTGAAGGTTGTGAATTAATTTGGTCATTAATTCAAAAAATATGGGCTGAGTAGATGTGGCAGTCTGCTTGTATAAAGATTACACATTTGGAAACCCTATGAAGCAGTTCTAGTCCATCCTTACTGGGTCAATATGAGTTGAACTGACTCTACAGCAATGAGTTAGTTTTCAGTTTAGCTAGCTACTGTGTCCCAGGCAAAAGACTGTGCTTTAGAGACACAAAAGTGAAAACAAGGATCACATTCCCCATGTCCAAGAAGCTTGCAGGCTAGTATAGAAAGCAGGCACTTATCCAATAACTATATCAGCTGTCTTTGCTCAGTTCAGTCCAGTTAGTTCTCACTCATAGCCACCCTGTACACAACAGAATGAAACACGGCTTGGTCCTTAGCTATCCTCACAACAGTTGCTACGTTTTAGGCCATTATTGCTGCTGTTGTGTTAGTCCATCACATCAAGGGTCTTCCTTTTTTCACTGAACTTCTGTCGCACCAAGTATGATGTCCTTCTCCAGAGACTGGTCCTTCATAGTAACGTGTCCAAAGTGCATGAGGTGCAGTCTTGCCATTTTTCCTTGCAAGGAGAACTCTGGTTGTACGTTTTCTATGACATACCTGCCTGTTCTGGTAGTCCACAGTATATTCAGTATTCCTCACCAGCACCATAATTCAAAGGCACCGATTCTTTTTAGGTCTTCTTTATTCATTGACCACCTTTCACAAGCACGTGAAGTGACTTAAAATATGGCTTGGGTCAGGTGCAGCTTAGTCCTCAAAGTGACGTCTTTGCTTTCAACACTTTAAAGAGGTCCTTTGTAGATTTGCCCAGTGCAACAGATTGTTTGATTTCTTGACTACTGCTTCCATGGGTGTTGATTGTGGATCAAAGTAAAATGAAATCTTTGATAACATCACTATTTTCTCCATTTATAATGTAGCTCAATGGTTTAGTTATTTTGTTTGTTTGTTTAGGTTGAGGTATAATGCATACTGAAGGCTGCAGTCTTTGATCTTCATCAGTATGGGCTTCGGGTCTTCTTTAGTCTCAGCTAATAAGGTTGTGCCATCTGCATATCACAGATTATTATGAGTCTTCCTCTAATCTTGATGTCGCATTCTTCTTCATGTAGTCCAGCTTCTCAGATTATTTGCTCAGCAGACAGACTGAAAAAGTATGGTAAAAAGACACAACCTTGACTCACATCTTTCCTGATCTTGAACCATGCAGTCTAGTCCTTCTATCTGAATCACTGTCTCTTGATCTCAATGTACAGGTTTTACAAGAACACAACTGAGTGTTCCGGAATTCCCAGTCTTCACAAGTTATCCGTAATTTGCTATGATTCACGCAATCAAATATCATTGCATAATCAATAAAGCACAGGTAAGCACCTTTCTTGTATTCTCTGCTTTTAGCCAAGGTCCAGCTGACATTGGTAATGACATCCCTTGTTCTATACCTTCCTCTGAATCCACTTGACTTACTGGCAGCTCCCTGTAAATATAGCTGTTTTGGAATTATATTCAGCAAAGTTTTACTTGAATGTGATACTAATGATACTGTTTGATAATTTCTACATTCCATTAGATCAGCTTTCTTTGAAATGGGTACAAATATGAAGCTCTTCTAGTTGGTTCGCTAAGTAGCTATCTCCCAAATTTCTTGACATAGGCAAATGAGCATCTCTAGTGTTGCATTCATTTCTTTAAATGTTTCAGTTGGTAGTCCGTCAGTTCCTGGAGGCTTGTTTTTCATCAATGCCTTCAGGGAAGTTTGGACTTCTTTCTTCAAAATTGTCCATTCTTCATCATGCCATACCTCTTGAAGTAGTTGAAAGTCAACCAATTCTTTTTGGTACAGTTACCCTGGTGTATTTCTTCCATCTTATTTTGACACATCCTTCGTTGTTCAATCTTTTGCCTGTAGAATACTTCAAAATTTCAACTCGAGGCCTGAATTTTTTATTCAGTCATTTCCGCTTGAAAAATGCTGAACATGTTCTTCCTTTCTGTTTTTCTAACTCCGGATCTTTGCATATTTTAATACTTTACTTTGTACCTTTGAGATGTCCTTTGAAATCCTGTGTTCAGTACTTTTATTTTATGATTTCTTCCTTTCCTTTAGCTACTCTACGTTCAAGAGCAAATTTTAGAGTTTCTTCTGATATCTCTTTTAGTTTTTCCTCTTTCTTGTCTGTTTAATGACCTTTTGCTTTCTTCATGTGTGATGTCCTTGATGTCATTCCCCAACTCATCCGATGTTCAGTCATTAGTATTCTATGCATCAAATCTATTCCTGAGATGGTCTGCAAATTCAAGTGGAAAGTAAAGGATCATACAATAAGGATGCCCTATTTTTGACAGCTCATAGTAGCAATATTGGTGAAGTTATAGCAGCCATATTTATCACTGTTTTTATTAGTCCTGACAAATAGCCATGAAAAGTTACATGATTCCACAACATGTAGAAATTACTAAAATTTATTATCAAAATGGATGTTCCATTTGCCACGCATTCTATGCATTACATGAAATTTATGATGCACATAATCGACCCACCAAGAGAACAATTCAACATTTAATCAAAAAGTTTGACACAACAGGATTCTGTTGCCCATGAGACAATGCCTGTGTACCAACAAACCACACGTTCCAACGAAAACATTGCCACTGTTTGTCAGAATGTAGGTGAGAACCCATCCCAATCAATTTCTCCCTGAGCTCAAGAACGGGGCCTTTTGTTGACCACAATTGGGTGGATTTTGCATCTGGACTCGAAGCCTTACCCTTACACAATTGTTTTAACTCAAGAAATGAAGTCCAATGACCATAGATTGCGGCATACACTTGCTGACCAGGCTCTGGGGCAAGTGGAAATTGACCCTGCATTTTGCCAAAAAATCATCTTCAGGGACAAGGCCCACTTTTGGATGAATGGTTTGTTAACAAACAGAACTGTCACATCTATATTGATGAGAATCCAATAGAAATTCAAGAATATCCACTTCATCCCCAGAAAGATATCACTTGGTGTGAATTTTGATCTGGGGGAATCTCTGGCCCTTATTTTTTCCAAGATGAACAAGGAGAGACTGTGACTATCAGTGGCCAAAGATATAAGACTATGATAACTGATTATTTTTGATCCCATTTGATAGGTGCCATGGTGGCCATTTACTCGAAGTTCTTTTTTACACATAATGCCATCAAATGTACCCCAAATAATTAAGTAGTTAAAGCTATATCATTTACACAACTTGTTTTATTCAGGATCCAATATAGGACACCCTTATTGGAAGACCCTTTATTTGTCTCAGTCATCTAGTGCTGCTGTAACAGATGTATCACAGACGGACAGCTTTAACAGAGGGATTTATTCTCTCACAGTCTAGAAGGCTAGAAGTGCAAATTCAGGGCTTCAGCTCCAGAGTAAAGCTTCAACTCTCTGTCCACTCTGGTGGAAGGTCTTTGTCATCAATCTTCACTTGGTCTAAGGACTTAGCACTGGGACCCTGGGTCCAAAGGACACTCTATGCTCCTAGTGCTTATTTCTTGGTTGTATGAGGTTCCCATGTCTCTCTGCTCAATTACTTCTTTTACATCTCATAAGAGATCAGCTTAGCACACAATCTAATCTTGTAGATTTTATCAACATAGCTGCCACTAATCTACTTCATTAATATCACATGATAGGTTTTATAACACATAGGAAAATCATATCAGATGCAAAATGGTAGACAATCACACAGTACCGGAAATCATGGCTCAGTTAAACTGACACATTTATTTTTGGAGGACACCATTCAATCCATGACAATACTCAAGGCTGTATTTCAATTCTCATAAACTTGTTCTAATTTTCTTCCATTTTAACTTAAACTGGCATGGAAGTAATTGATGGTCTGTGCTACAGTTGGCCCTGGCCTTGTTTTAACTGATGATATTTAGCCTTTCCTTCACCTCTTTCTACAGATGCAGTCGACTTGACTCTTGCATATTGCATCTGATGAGGTCCAAGTGTGTAGTTGCAGTTTATGTCATTTAAAAAAGTGTCACATTGGATAAGTCACTGGTCCTGGAGAATTCTATTATATGATCTCTTGGATAGTTCCTGTCATCAAGACCTTATTTTCTAACAACAGATCTTTCACTGTTTCCAAATTTTGCATTTCCATCGCCAGTAATTATCAAATTGTTGATGTACCTTGACTGTATGTTTAATCAATTTCAGACTGGAGACATTGGTTAAAAAATAACAACAAAAAAAAAACTTTAATTCATCTTTGGCACTAGTGATTTGTGCATAAATTTGAACAACAGTCATATTAACTGGTCTTCCCTTGTAGGTGTGTGGCTATTATCCTATCATTGATACATTGTACTTCAGGATAGATGTTGAAACATTCTTTTTGGCAATGAATGGTATGCCTTTCCTTTTCAATTTGTGTGATTGTCTGATTCAAAATGGCCATTACTGATCCATTTCAGCTCACCAATGCCTATAATATCAATCTTTATGAATTCCATTTCATTTTTGATGATTTCTGATTTTCCTGTATTCATACCTCATACATCCCATGTTCTAATTATTAATGGATATTTTCACCTATTTCTTTTCATTTTGAGTTGAAGCAACAAATGAAGGTCCTGAAAACTTTACTCCATATGTGTTATTAAGGTCAGCTCTAACTTTGAGGAAGTAGTTCTTCTTCAAGCACATTTTGAGTGTCTTCCAACCTAAAAGACTCATCTTCCAGCAGTATATCAGATAATGTCTCACTGCTATTCATAAGGTTTTCACTGATTAATTTTGTCAGAAGCAGATTCCCAGGTCTTTTGTCCTAAGCTGTCTGGGTTTGGAACCTCTGCTGAAATCTATCCCTCATGGGTGACCCTTACCTGAAATAACCAGTGGCACAGCTTTCAGCATCAAAGCTCTATCCAAGCCACCACAGTCTAACACACTGACAGATACATGGTGGAAGTTACACAAATACTAGTCACCATCAAGTCAACTCCAATTCATGGTGACTCCACAAGTGTCAGCATCAGAGCAGAACTATCATTCACAGGAGTTTCAATGCCTAATTTTTCAGAGTATATCACTGGGTCTTTCTTCTGAGTAACCTCTGGGTAGATTCAAACCCCCAACCTTTCGGTTAGCAGCCAAGCACTTTTAAACAAACAGTAATATAAAAGAGCCCTTCAATTCATCTTTGGCACTAGTAATTCATGCATAAATTTGAATAGCAGTCGAATTAACTGGTCTTTGTAGGTGTGTGGATATTATCCTATCACAGATATACTTCAGAATAGATGTTGAAATGCACTTTTTGACAACGAATTTGTCATACTTGTCATAGCAGACCATATGATTGTCTGGTTCAAAATGGCCAATACCAGTCCATTTCAGTTCACTAATGCCTAGAATATTGACCTTCGTGAATTCCATTTCATTTACACTACTCAGAGACTCTAATAATTACAGGGGTGAATGGGAAAGTACAGTTGGGACTAGAGGGCTCACAGTCTCTAAGGAATGAAAATAGGAAGGATGAACTAGACTTGAAGTCAAAGTGAGCCCCATAGAAAAAAATGATAGCCGAGGCAGTGGGAGTCCACAAAGTGACGGAAAGAGATGAAGTTGTTTTACACAGAGAGAATAGTTGATGAGATGCCCAGTGGTCAGAAGAATTGGGAGTCCTCAGGACTGACATCAAACCAGTGTGTCTGTAGCACAGAGAACCCAAGGAAGTTGACAGGCAACAGGGGCTGGACATCTGGGTCTTCTAGGTCAAGGTGCAGATTTTACGCTTTTTCCTAAGAGCCACACAAATCCACTGAAGGGCTTAAGCAGTGGGTGATGAGACCAGATCTGCAATCTGATTGGCTCTCTCCAGCCGCAGAGAGAACAGATTGGTAGGGAAGCAGAGTAGGTGTGGCTAGACCAATTAGAAAGAAATTGCCCATTCTAGAGATGATGGGAGCTTGGACCTTGGTGGAAGCTATGAAGGTAAGATAGAAGTGCAGATGTTTTAGAAATATTAAGGAAATAAAGTAAATTGGGTTTTGGTGACAGGTTGCATGGGGAAGGATGTAACTAACTTTCTGGCCTCTGCAATTGTGCAATGAGGATGATGTTCAGTGAGATAGGGAAGAGTGGAAAAGGAACCCCCAAAGGGAAGAGGATAGGATGGGGAAGAAGGAGAGGACAGGGCACGGCCTCCCTACTTGAGGCAAGCATTTGCAATCACTCTCCTTACTAAATGAACTCAATTTTAGCAAAAATCTTAATTTAATTGTCTTCTGTAAGTCTCTTTATCTACTCAGGAGTTGAATCTACCCTTTTTGTCTCTGAAGCCTCAATACTCAGCACAAAGTCTAGGCTGAGTGGATTCTGCTAGGGGTACTACAACAAATCATCCCAAACTAGGTGGCTTAAAATAACAGACACTTAGTCTCTCATTTTCCTGGAAGCCAGAAGTATGAAATCAAAGTGATTGCAGGCAAGGCTTCCTCTGAAGGCTGTAGGAGAGAATCCTTTCTTCATCCAGCTTCTGGGGTCTTCTAGTGCTCCCTGGCTTGTGGCTGTATAACTCCATTCTCTGCCTCTGTCTTCATATGGCTTTCTCCCTGACATCTCTGACTATATCTCCCTCTACCTTTCTCTTACAAGGATATCATTGAATCAGAGGCCTGATGGTACAATGCTTAGGAACTTGGCTGCTAACCAAAAAAAAAAAGGTAGAAAGTTCAAATCCACCAACCACCCACTAGAAGCCTTATAGGCCAGTTCTACTCTGTCTTTTAGACTTGGGGTAAGTTGAAATTGACTTGACAGCTGAGAGTTTTTGTTGTTGTTGTTGTTTTGTCATTAGTAGAGAACTAGTGCCTCATTTGTTAAGAGCTCAGCTGCTAACCAAAAGATCAGCAGTTTGAATCCACCAGCTGCTCCTTGAAGGCTCTATGGAACAACTCTACTCTGTCCCAAAGGGTCACTATGAATTAGAATCAACTTAATGGCAATTACTTTGGCTTTGTCATTGGATTCAGGGCCCACCCTAAATTAAGGATAATGTCATCTTGAGATTCTATACTAATTACATCTGCAAATTACACCTGTATGAATGAGAGAGCAAAGCAAAGAGTTGTGCATAGATTAACAAGGGTGAAGCAGGAGGTCACTACACACTGAGACGGGAAACAAATCTCGATGGGTCCATACAAGCACTGCTGATTAAGTTTGCATGTTCATCTTAGAAAAAGTGCTGCATACCTCATTGCTAGCTGTCACTATGGTCACCTTAGAAGTACACCCCCTTGGGAAGCTACCTACAGATGCCAGTACCTAGTCCACCCTTCAAAGCAATTTTGGAACCCTTTCTAGAATAGCCAGTGCACACAGTGACACAGCGGCAAGTTTGCAAACTTAACTGTATTGTTGTCTGTGAGGGGAGTTTTAGCCAGTAAACTCCCACCCTACACACTTGATCTGGACCCCAATGACTCTTTTCTTTACCTGATGATAAAGAAAATACGGAAAGAAAGACATTTGGATGACATTCAGGACATCAAAGGATATGACAACAGCTCTGATGGCCATTCCAGAAAAAGAGTTCCAAAATTGCTTCGAAGGGTGGACTAGGCACTGACATTGGTGAATAGCTTCCCCAGGGAAGTACTTTGAAGGTGACCATAGCAGTATTCAGCAATGAGGAAGTAACACTTTTTCCAGGATGAGTTCACGAACTTAATTTTCACACCTCGTACATCCATGCAAAGTCCCTGAGTGGTGCAAGTAGTTAATGCACTTGACTGCTGACTGAAAGTTTGGAGATTTGAGTCCACAAAGAGGAGCCTCATAAGAAAGTACTATCTATTAAAAAAAAAAAAAATCAGTTGTTCAAAACTCTGTGGAGATTGTCATTGACACATATGGGGTGGTTATGAGTCAGAGTTGACCCAACAGCAAGTGGGAAAAATGCCCATAAAAAGTCACGTACCAAGAGATTCACAGTGGTTTTGCTTATTATAACCCAAAACTGGGCACAATCTAAATGTCTGTCAACAGGTGAATGGATAAAAATTATGCTACATACCTGAAATGGAATTCCACTTAGCTTCTAGAGGGCACCTGTTTGGATTGAATTGTGTCTCCCCCCAAAATGTGTGTGTAGCAATTTAGCTAGGCCATGATTTCCAGTATTATGTGCTGTTCCTGTTCGTTGTAAATCCTGCCCCTATGGTGCTAATTAGTGAGTGTGGGAGGTGGTTGTCTTCTTGAAATCCACTGCCATCGTGTTGATTCCAACTCATAGCAACCCAATAGGGCATAGTAGAACTTCTCTGTAGAGTTTCCAAGAAACTGTTCATGGATTCAAACTGCCAACCTTTAGTTTAGCAGACACAGTACTTAATCACTCGCCACCAGGGCTTTCTGTGTTAGTGAAGCAGGACTCAATCTATAAGACTGTATTGTGCCTGAAGGCAATCTCTTAGGGTAAAAAGGGAAGGGAAGAAACCAGGGAGTTGGGTCCTCATATTACCAAGAAAGCAGTGATCAGAGCAGAGCATGTCCTTCGGAAAGGATCCAGGGTCCCTCAACCCCAGAAGCTTCCAGTGCAGATTGATGACAAGGACCTTCCTCCAGAGCCAACAGAGAAAGCCTTCTCCTGGAGGTGATGCCCTGAATTTGGACTTTCAGTCTACTTTTCTGTGAGGAAATAAAGTTCTCTTTGTTAAAGCCCTCCACTTGTGGCATTTTTGGTATAGCAGACTCCATCACTGTGACATCCCCTGTATTCTTTGTTTGGTGGCTGTTTTCTCCATCCACAAACCGGTAGCATCTTCAATCTCTCTCTCATTGTGACATCTCTGCTTCCCTCTTGTAAGGACCTTTGTGGTTAGTATCACCCAGATAATCCAGGATAACCTGCCTGCCTCAATATTCTCAGTCACATTTGCAACATCTTTTTTGTCATAAAAGGTAACATGTTAACAGGTTTCTGGGATTGGGATGTGGTCAACAAATTTGGGTCAACAAATACATTGTCGCTATTAGATGCCATCAAGTCTGTTATAAATCACAGTGACCATGTACAACAGATGAAAACATGGCCAGGTCCTGTACCATTCCCACAATAATTGCCATGCTTGAGCCACTGCAGCCACTGCATCAATTCATTTTTCAGTGAAGGTCTTCCTTTTTTTTTTTGTAGATCTTGTACTTGACCAAGCATAACATCCTTCTTCAGAGACTAGCCCCTCCTGACAACATGTCCAAAGTATATAAGATGAAGTCTCACCATCCTCTCTTCTAAGAAATATTCTGGCTGCACTTCTTACAAGATAAATTTGTTCTTCTGGCAGTCTGTGATGTCCTCAATATTCTTCACCAACGTCGTAATTCTAAGACATCAGTTCTTCTTTGCTCTTTCTTATTCACTGTTTAACTTTCACATGTGACGCAACTGAAAATACCATAACTTGAGGCAAGCACATGTTAGTCTTCGAGGAGACATCTTTGATTTTTAACACCTTAAAGGGGTCTTTTGCAGTAGATTTTTACAATGCAATATGTTGTTTGATTTCTGGACTATTCCTTCCATCAATATTGATTGTGGATCCAAATAAAATGAAATCACTGACAACTTCAATAATTTTTCTGTTTGTTATGATGTTGCTTATTGGTCTAGTGAGAATTTCTGTTTTCTTTATGGTGAGGTGTAATCTCTATTGGAGGCTGTAGTCTATGATCTACATCAGTAAGTTCTTCAAGTCCTCTTTACTTCGGGCAAGTGAGGTTGTAGAATCTGCATATCACAGATTGTTAATGAATCTTCCCCCAATCCTGATACCATGTTCTTTATGGCCAGCATAGCATGACAAACTGACAGAGGAGTGATGGCCTACCAAACAGGGAAAATTTTAATTTAACAGTTTATGAACTGTCATTTTTGTGATGAATGGTTATTGTATTTTATTAGAAATCTTTCCTTGCCTCAAGGTCAAAGTGCCATCAAGTCAGTACCATTAAGTCACTTCCAACTCAGAACAACCCTATGAACAACAGAATGAAATACTACCCTGTCTTGTGCCATGTCCACAATCATTTTAATGCTTAAGCACATCACTGTGGCCACTGTGTCAATCCACCTTATCAAGGGTCTTCCTCTTTTTCGCTGACCCTTCACTCTACCAAGCATGATGTCCTTCTCCAGGAACTGAATTCTCCTGACAGCACATCCAAAGTATATAAGACACAGTCTTGCCATCTTTGCTTCCAAGGAGCACTCTGCTTATACTTCTTCCAGAACAGATCTGTTTGTTCTTTTGGCGGTCCATTGTACATTCAGCATTCTTCTCCAACACCACAATTCAAAGGCATCAATTCTTCTGTCTTCTTTGTTCATTGTCCAGCTTTGCATGTATACGATGCAATTGAAAATACCAAAGTTTGGGTCAGGCTCATTAGTCTTCAAGGTGACGTATTTACTTTTCAAAACTTTAAAGATGTCCTTTGCAGCAGATTTTCCCAATGCAATGTGTCTTTTGATTTCTTGACTGCTGCTTCCATGGGCATTGATTGTGGATCCAAGTAAAAGGAAATCCTTGACAACCTCAATCCTTTCTCCATCGGTGATGATGTTGCTTACCGGTCCAGTTGTGATGATTTTTATTTTCTTGATCTTGATGTGCAATCTCTACTGAAGGCTGTGCACCTTGATCTTCATTAGTAAATGTTTAGTATCTTCTTAACTTCCAGCAAGTACAGTGGTGTTGTCTGTGTAACGCAGATTGTTAATGAGTCATCCTCCAATCCTGATGCCTCATTCCTCTTCGTAAAATCCAGCTTTTTGGATTATTTGCTCAACATACAGATTGAAAAGGTATGGTGAAAGGATGCAACCCTGGCACACACCTTTCCTGATTTTAAACCATGCAATGTCCCCTTATTCTGTTCCCATAGCTGCCTCTTGACCCATATACAAATTCTGTAAGACACAATTAAGTGTTCTGGAATTCTCATTTTACACATTAGCTGTAATTTGTTATGATCCACACAGTCGTATGCCTTCACGTAGTCAATGAAGCACAAACTTCCTTCTGGTATTCTCTGCTTTCAGCCAAGATCCATCCGACATCAGCAATGATATCCTTGGTTCCATATTATCTTCTGAATCCAGCTTGAATTTCTGACAGTTCCCTGTCAATATACTGTTGCAGTCACATTTGAATGATCTTGAGCAAAATTCTATTTGTATGTGATATTAATGATATTGTTTGGTAAGTTCCACATTCCATTGGATCACTTTTCTTTGGAATGGGCATAAATATAGATGTTTTCCAGTCAGTTGGCCAGGTAACTGTCCTCCAAATTTCTTGGCATAGATGACTGAGCACTTCCAGCATTGCATCTGTTTGCTGAAATGTCTCAACTGGTATTCCATCAGTTCCTGCAGCCTTTTCTTTTTCTCCCCCCCCCCTTTTTTTTTTGCCAATGCCTTCAATGCAGCTTCAACTTCTTTTTTTAGTACCACTGGTTGCTGATCATATGCGATCTCTTCAAATGGCTGGACACCAGCCAGCTCTTTCTGGCATCATGTATTTCTTTCATCTTCTTTTGATGCTCCTTGAGTAGTTTTGTATTTTCCCAGTAGAATTCTTCACTATTGCCACTTGAGTCTTGAATTTTTTCTTCAGTTCTTTCAGCTTGAAAAATGCAGAATGTCTTCTTCTCTTCTGGTTTCCCGTTTCCAGCTCTTCACATATGTCATTATAATACTTTATTTTGTCTTCTTGAGCTGCCCTTTGAAATGCACATATGTTCTTACATACAATAAAGCACGAGAGGGCACATTTACGGATACTACTTAGACATAACAAAACACCTTGCAGGTTTGGATTTCTAGGTTTGAAGGTTTATGACCATAGTTTGGGGGATATCTAGGTCAACTGACATAATATTGTTCATGAAAATACGTGCTACATCCTACTTTGGTGAGTAGTGTCTAGAGCCTTAAAACCTTACAAGTGACCATATAAGATGCAACTATTAGTCTTACTCATCCAGAGTGAGAATTAAGAAAACCAAACCTTCAAAGAAGGAACTAGTCTACAGGCCAAATGGCCAGTATTAACCACAGTCTCATCAATACCGAGACTAGAACTAGATAGCACCTGACCACCAATACTGACTGTTTGAATCAGGCCCACAACGGATGGATCCTGATACAACAGGAGATGAAAAAAGACAAAAACAACCTGCTGATTGCTGGACACTGGAGGACTCTTTGAAGTACACTTCAGACCTTTAAATTAATCTAATTCTTGAGGTAACTGAATAACAATTAAAAAATGTATATAATGAATATCACTTTTAAGTATTGTGTGCCTTAAAAAAATCACCTACATGAAACCAAATGGTCAACAATTACTTTAAAACAAGGATATGAATGTAAGAGGACAGGGAAAACTAGATTAATGGAAATAGAGCAACCAGAATGGAAATAACGAGAATGTTCACTCATTGTTAAGAATGTACCCAATAACTCGTTACTGAACAACTGTGTAGAAATTGCTGAACAGGAACTTAAGCTGCTATGTAAACCTTTACCAAAATCACCATAAAACATTATTTAAAAAAATTATATTCTCTACAAATTTCTTCTAGAAATGTACATACTTTTGTTTTAAAAATTTTAAATTGTTGTTTAAAAGTTTGGTTCTTTAATCTACCTAAAATTAGTCATCACAGGTAATGTGAAGTAAGAATCTTTTTTGTTTTTGGTCACATGGATGGGTCAGCCCTATTTATTAGTCTGCTTTCCCTATTAATCTGCTATTCCACCTTTATCATATAGCAAGCTTTCATAAATTCGTGGGTTCTGTTTTTTTGCTGGACTCTATTCTGTTCTTTTAATTATTTACTTCCTTGCTTTTCACAGTGTGGTCCCTGGACCAGTAGAATCAGCATTACCTGGTAGCTTATTAGAACTGTATCATCTCAAGGCACACCCCAGGACTTTTGAATCAGAATCTGCTTTTAACAAGATCTCAATGATCATATGCACATGAAAGTTCGGGAAGCATTAGTCTGCACCATACTTCTGTAGTTTTAATTACTATGACTTTATATAAAGTACTGACATCTTGGAAACTTGGTGACATAGTGGTTGAGTGCTGTCTGCTAACCAAAAGGCTGGCAGTTCAAATCTGCCAGGCACTCCTTGGAAACTCTGTGGGACAATTCTACTCTGACCTATAGGGTCCCTATGAGTTGGAATAAACTCAGTGGCAGTGGATTTGGTTTGACTTTTATTGACATCTTGTAAAGCAAGTATCGCTCTTTGTTCTTCATGTTGAATTTATAGTTCAATTTTAGGAAACTGGAAATCTTATGATAATCTGATTTAACTTCATATGTGTATCTTACGTTTTCCAATAAACTGGCAATTTTCTCCTCAGAGATTGTTTTTGTCAGCTAGTGCTGCTTTGGTAGAGATGCCACAAGTGGATGGTTTTAAAAAGAGAAACTCTTTCTTCACAGTCCGGTAGACTAAAAGTTCATGTTTAGGCTGTCAGCTCCACGGGAAGGCTTTCCCTTCTGGCTCTGGAGGAAGGTCCTTGTCATCAATCTTCCCATGGACTGGAAGCTTCTGAGGTGTAAGGATCCCAGTCCTTTCTAAAGGACTTCTGGCACTGCTTCTTGACGTACAAGGTTCTCCAACCTTTTTCCTTTCTATCTCAGGAGAATGCCTCAAGGTACAAAACAATCTCACAAACTGAGGCCTACCCCACCAACAGAACTGCTGCCCATCCACCCTCATTAACATCACAGAGATAGGATTTTCAACACAGAGGATATCAAACAATCCAGGAATCATGTCCTAGCTAAATTGATACAGATGTTCTGGGAAACAATTCCATCCACCACAGAGATCTTCTCAATACATATCTTTTAATGGATTTTATTCCTAGGAACCTTATAGATTTTGTTGCTATTGTAAATAGCCTTTTTTAATTATTGTAGGTATTTTGGAAGGCCATTTGTATTTTTGTACCGAATTTTTATCTAGCAACCTTGAGGGGCTTTTTTTTTCCCCCCCAATTTGTGCCTGTAGTTTTCTGTAGATTCTCTTCGTTTTTTTCTTTTTTGTTTGTAAATAATAATAGCTTTGTTCTTTCTTTCTTGTTTTTTCAACTTTTATTTATTTTTCTTGTATCAGTTCACTAGCTGGAATTTCCAGTGGAATATTGAATAGAAGCAGTGACTCCATGATGGTGCTGATTCTGACTTTAAAGCAAAACTTAAAAAAACTCCAACACTAAGTTAGATTTTCATAGTTTATAGCGCTAAACTGTTAGCTAGAAATAACATCTCATGTACTTTAGAATTAAGCTATTAAGCTAGTAATGTAAAAAAGTAAAAAATGTATTTTTCTTATGATGTCAATGATAGATACAAACAAAAGGATCATAAGAACTGAAGGGACTATGTCCTTGGATTTCAGAGAGTCTTTAATGTAAGCCATCCTCCCCCACCCTTACCCAAAAGCAGCCCACAGGAGTTTGACCACAAACAAAACTTCACACCTGCCACCCCCACCCTCCTAAGCAAAGGTCTTCCGTTATCAAACCGTGACCACAAACAAATCTTATAGCTTCCCCCTTCTGACAAACACTTCTTTCTTATCAGACCGAAAATTTCCTTACTGGAATTTCTTGCTACCCCCCTTTCCTCTTTTTAACATTCTTTCCTTATCAAACCATAAATACCCTTACCCCACACCACCTCACTGGAACTGTAAAAAAACTTGCCCTACTGGCCAGGGGCAGGCTGAGACACCTCTTGGCTCAGATCCCATTCTCTTTCTCTTTGAATAAATTTTACTGGACCCTTGGGCTAGTGTGTCTCTGCCTCCGTTTGGGGCCACTCTCTCCCCAGCAGGAGCCCAAAGAAGGATCTCAAAACCTGGAGCAGAGAGAGTAACTCAAGGTGAGGAGAGGTAGTAGAGTCAGCTAGGAAAGGCTTCTCTAAAAGAGGCAGACTTGGTCTAAGTCTTCAAAGACAGACAGGCGTTGTTGGTGTTCTTGTTCCTGTTGTTACCTGCTGATTTGGCCCTGACTCATGGCAACCCCTACATACAACAGGATCAGACGGTTGTGAATCACAGAATTTTCACTGTCTGATTTTTGGAAGTAGATCACCAGGCCTTTATTTCTAGACCCTCTTAGTCTGGAATCTGAAACTTGTTTAGCAGCACACAAGCTTCCAGTGACAGACAGATGGTGGCTACAACTGAATTGGGTCTCAAACATGGGTCTCCCGCATGGAAGGCAGAACTTCCTTTAAATCATCGCTAGGCATGCCTGGGATAGGGTCTAATCACCACTAAATTGCTACTGCCGTAATTACGAGTCAGCCAGGTTAGAAAATACAAAGTATGAACTGCGTCAGGGTGTGAGGCTAGAGAAATCCCACTGGTCCTCCATGTACCTGGAAATGCCAAGAGGGGAAGTAGAGAGGAGCAAGCCAAGAAAACTCTTGCAGTACATTGTACAGTGCCCAAAGAAAAAGATAACATCAAACCCCTCGGTTTCTTACACAAATGGATCTTAAGCAGAGGTCAAAATGTAATAGCTTGCTAGCAAAGAAACCAGCAAGGCGATAAAAGAATATCACCTTGGTTCAGAGAAGGGTCATATAGTAAAGAGAAAGAATTTTACATAAATGCCAAGTGCCGTCGATAGTCAACTTTTAAAGTGAGAGTGATTGCAAGGTCATTTCTCAAGGTCACAACAGAATTAAGTCCATAGCAGTTGTAACAAAGAACAGTTGTAACAGGACAGTCTAAAATGCCAGATGTGCTGACCATTAGTCAAAAAAAGAAGAAGAAAATAAAAAGCTTGGTACATTTAAGAAGCAAATGGTAAGGATACACTTCTATCTACACTGGAATAGTCAGGTTACATCCACAATATCTGGAGTTTCTGGGTGGCACAAATGTTTAAGTGCTCAGCTGTTAACTAAAAAGCTGGAAACTAGAATCTACCCACAGGTACTTGGGAAGAAAGATCTGGTGATCTACTTTCAAAGAACCAGCCACTGAAAACTCTATGGAGCATAGTTCTCCTCTGATACAATGGGGCTGCTAAGAGTTAGACTGACTCAGTGCCACCTGGTACTGGTACCAGCATCCTCAGCAGTAGCATCTTACATGGCCAGCGCTGGGCAAGCTGGAATCCGAGTCAGCTGTGAGCAGAGGCCTGAATGTAAGGGAAAGGTCGAGGCAGAGCTTCGGGCCACAAGTTCTCATTTTCAACAAGTAAACTCAGGTGACTTGTTTCATTCTATCTACCAAGATACGAAATAAACACTCCACCCTTCGTTTAATTTTAGACAACATTTTTCCCCCTGATGACAATGAAAAGCAGACAATAGGCAATGCTCAAGAGTGAACTTTATTCTGAATATTAAAGGGAGCCACTACCAGGTGTTACGGTACCCTCTCTGGGATATAGTCCCCTATCCTGAGCATACCTAGAATATTCTACCACACTAACCAGAAGGAAGACAGATTAAGACCAACATGCCCAGTAGTGTAATTTCTTTGCCTTTGATAATGTAGCACGCTAATGGTTATAAACACCTGTATTAAGAAATGTGATCTACTAAGACTTTTTTAAAAAATCAGAACATGCAAATAACAACTAAATCTTAAATAGCCAGTTTTGTCAAGCCTAGACAGGACTTACGTCAGTCCTTTAGGATCAGTGACAGCTGATTTGTCTCTAGAGCTTCCAGCAAAGGAACCTCCCTGCAAAGGCAGTGGCAGCCAGAAGGTACCCAGACTGAGACAGCATCCCCTTCAGGGCCAGTCTGCTCTAGGCCAGAAAGGGCTGTTCCTTCTCCTGAACTTCCTCCAAGAGGAGACGTCCTGCCAAGACAGAATGTTCCAGCATTACTGCACCCAGAGGATAAAACAACCAATGTTCTTGCGAGAAGTTGCAATCAAGGGAGGAAAGGTAAATAGTTTTACACTCTCTTGGTTGGCCAGAAGTTCAGAAGGACACGAGAATGAACTTCCAACCTTCTAAGGAGCTGTATGTCTCCTCTGTGCCTCTGCCAACCGTCAGTACCCACCTCTGTTATGGCACCTGTCACAGGGCTTCTCATTCTGGTGCTGGGTCCCTCTGCCCTTCCGAGCTCATGGAAGGCACTGTTCTCTGTTCAAAGGGCTCTGCTGTGGCAGTGACCAGGCACTCAGGAGGCAGAGCCAAGATAGAACTCTTCTCTGCATCCCCTCTCCCTCTGCCTCTGAATGCCCTGTCTTTTAACCAAGAGATCAGAATAGAAAAGGATGGCAAGTGGAAAGAAACCTTGTAGATAAGGAGTCATTACCACCCTCTCAGGATGCCTCATTTCATGTCTTTCCTTTTGCACTGTATCCTTGGGTAGTACCAGATTTCTTCAGTACTGTAGACATAGCATGTTGGTTCTCTCCTTTGGACCTCTGTCCGTGCTGGGTGGGTCCTGTTGGCCTCCAATATCCTGATCTGAAGTCTCTCTCTCTCTGTGTGTGTGTATATAATATGTATATGCCTTGAATAGATGCTGCTCCTGGGTGCCATAGAATCTTGTGTTTACTTCACTTGGAACACTTAACATTCTCTGCAGAGATCACCTGCTATCTGGTTCTTGTACCATGCTGACACCTTCTCAGTGGCAACAACTGGGTCTTGTGCATGCTTTCATTCTGCTACCTCACACAGTACCTGTACAGAACAGGCCTTCAAAAACATGTTAGAGTAAGCTGGGCATGAACTGGAGACGGCCTGACTCCGGCTGCCAGCATTGCCCCCCGCTTCCCAGAGTTACCACCTCAGTGTCCTACACTTGCTCACCTTGTTCCTCTTGCATGATGAGCATTAGACTGGAGAGGAACCAGAGGTCTGGAGAGGCAAGGCAGGAGCTTGGCTTTTCCCTTTCCCTTAGCTACTAAAAGACTGTCTAAAAGATCCTCTAGTTAGACAAGTTCTGACTGCAAATACTTGGACAAAACTCTGTCTTTCTCTTATTGTTGGAATGTTCCCATTTCTGCCCCTTAAAGTGCCACTTACAAGAAGTAGGGCTTTTTAGTGGGTAGACTTTCTGAACATGAAGGTGTCTTTCCAGCTTTGGGCACAGCTCTGCTCTGGGCAGTTTATTTATTTGAACCCCCATCACAAATTGTCCCTCCAGAGCCCTATTGTAGCCAAGGCCAAGTCCTCTGGGAAAAGAAGGCAGAGCAAATAGAAGGCTGTGTCTCCTAAGTAGAAGGATACTTCCATGAGCAACTAATTTTACAGTCTGTCTAAGCAAAAGAAGACCCTGCGTCCTAGAGGTCCCAGAGGCAAGAGAGAAGGAACCCGAAGCTCAAGTAAGCAAACTCTCAAGAGATTATAGGGCTGGTTATCTTCCAAGCCAGTGCTAATAGGTGTCAGTTAAAATCATGAGGATGGAGAACGCGGTCCAGAGACAATGAGCCAAGAGAGCAGAGCAGTGGGTCAGGCAGAGAGCAACATGCAACAGCATGTTTGATGGGTGGCCTTGGGAGAGAGCCATAAGGACACACAGAAGAAATGGTCAGAGAGATCAGAGGAGAGTCAAGGAAAGTGCCAAATCAAAGAAGCTACAAGAGCAGAAGTGTCAGTGTTGCAGAGGAGTCCAAGTAAAGACCTCAGCATCTATTCGATCTTACAGATAGTAGATCCAGGGAATCTCTGAGTGGTGCACATAGTTAATGCACTCAGCGGCCAGCCAAAATGTTGGAGAAATGAATTTATCCAGATATGGACAAAGAGTAAAGACCCGGTAACCTACTTCTAGAAAATCAACCACCAGAAACCTTGGGGAGCACAGTTCTCAGCCTGATACACGTGGGCTGCCAAGAGCTGGTGCAGCCTCTGCAGCAACTGGTTACCGGACAGTTCACTGATGGCCCTGGTGAGAAAGGTGTCAGAGAATGGTAGAGCTGAAGTCTTGATTTCTAGGACAAACTACGGATCTGTAGAGGCCCTGAAGCCTAGCGGTTAAGTGCTACGTCTGCTAACCCAAAGGTCAGCATTTCAAATCCCCCATGTATTCGTGTACATATATATATAAGTTCGTACACACATGTAATCTTTACTTTTTTTGTTTGCAATATCTTTGTGCTTCTGGTGTGCTAAACATCTGCTTTCTTTACTCTCAGCTGGCAGCAGCGATTTAAAGAATATGTGAGACAAACAGGGGTGGCAATAGTCAGTGTAACTCAGGAGCTAAAGGAAAGAAGAAGAGAGAGAAAGGGAGAAGATTTGAGCAATGAAGGGACAATGTGAGAAGAAACTTCATTACGCTAATAGGCTGAGGCAGACAAGCAAATCAAGAGAGGTAGACTGAGGACACACCTGAGTGAGGAGGAATCATCGGCGGAGTGGCCATCCAGAAAGCAGAAAGTCATGAGCTAAAGAGCCCAGGAGAGTTTTGGCTTTACTGATAGGAATGATTCCTTGGCCTCAGAGGCTGGAGAAAATGGTAAGGATAGACTTTATTACAGGGAATCTGAACCAGATAATTAAAAACACCCTCCTAGGGCCACCCGCTCTGCCCCTAGCCCTTTCCTAATTCTTATCTTGCTTTCCTGGAAGGCACTTCTGCACTTGGCATTTTTCTGTATCAGCAGCATTCCGCTTATTTAGTCTTCAAATCGCGTGCCAAGGGTCAAACAGCACCCCACCTGTGCTCTGCAGTGCACTCTCAGCCCAAGTCCCTTAATCTCGGGTCTTGATTTAGCAGGGGGAGAGATAACATGCCAGAGGTAACAGAGAGCCACTGTATTTTGTGAAGGAAGGGTATTCAAGCCAAAGGTTTAAACTCCATCAAAGAAGCACACTTAAGAAACTGGTTAGATTTATTTGGCTTACTGAATTTATTCCATGTCTAGGACTCTCTTTGCTGTCAAGTCTATACCAACCCAAAGCAATCTTATAGGTCAAAGTACAACTGCCGAATAGTTTCCAAGGAGCAGATTTGAACTGCAGACCTTCTGGTTAGCAGATGTAGCACTTAACGACTACACCACCAGGATTTCCTTGCCTATGACAAAAAAATAAAAAAGGTAATAGAAAGCTGCTGGGCAAAGATTAATGATAAATGGTAGTAGATTCATAAGGAGAAACTATCTTGAAG
The DNA here is from genome assembly GCA_028571685.1 of Heterohyrax brucei. NCBI lineage: Eukaryota > Metazoa > Chordata > Mammalia > Hyracoidea > Procaviidae > Heterohyrax > Heterohyrax brucei. Next base: position 166,836,899 of record CM053140.1, read on the forward strand.
AGTCCATGGGAATTAACTTTTATACCTGTATTTAGAATCATGTAATTTTAGAACAAGACAGATTTTCAAAAACATGGAAGAAAGATGATAATAGTACAAAGGAAGGATTCTGGCTGGGAGTCAGGGCACCTGGGTGACTTGGGTACCAGTACCAACTCTACCACTGACTTGCTCTGAAGACTTAGATGACTCACTTACCCTCTCTGGGCTCAGACAGACCCACTCTGCTTATGGCCCCTTATGGACACTAACATTCTGTCAGGCAATTAATTAAGAACTAGATGTCTCAAGATGACAAGGCAAATGCAGGATTGAGAGACAGTAAGCTTTGCCAGCACATTTGTTTTTATATTATAAATATAGGCCATACCCCCTAGGAATCTTCTCTTCAACTGATCAGCTGCTCGTATCAGACCATGTAATAAAACCAAAATCCTCCGCCATTGATTCGATCTGACTCGTAACGACCCTATAAAACAGAGTAGACATCTAGTTCTTAATTAATTGCATAGCCTGACAGAATGTTAGTGTCCATAAGGGGCCATAAGCAGAGTGGGTCTGTCTGAGCCCAGAGAGGGTAAGTGAGTCATCTAAGTCGTCAGAGCAAGTCAGTGGTAGAGTTTCCACATAGCACCTAGCAGACATGAACTGCCTACCTTATGGTTAACAACCGTAGCACTTAACCACTATATCACCAGGATTTCTAGACCACATAATGGAAGGTGATTTTATAGCATCTACCAAGCCAGTCTGCCAAACCACTGAGAATTATAGCCAGATAAGTTGACACATGACATTAACCATCATACCCCTTAATAGTAAATAAAATTGACCCTCTAAGAAGATGCCCGTGTTTGTCCTGTGTCTCTTTGTTCCCCTTAGGGTACTGCTGTGCACTACCAGAGTTACCTGTACTTTATTTTGAGCAACGGAAATCTACACATTAATGCTTTCTTCTTTCTTTTTTGTAAACTCACCAATTCATTCTTAACCAAAGAGGTGATGTGCTCATGTTTGACTTAAGGGTTATTTAATTGTCTCATATATATGAGAAAGCTGGACAGTGATTAAAGAAGATCAAAGAAAAATAGATGCCTTTGAATTATGATGTTGGCAAAGAATATCGAGTGTACCACAGACTGCCCAAAGAACGAACATACCTGACTAGAAAGAAATATTACCAGAGTGCTCTTTGGAAGCAAGCGTACTGAGACTTCATCTCCGGGACTTTGGGCACGCTATGGGGACAGACCAGTCCCAACCTTGGTAGAGCATCAGCGAAAGAGAGCAGAACTGTCAGGGGCACGGACTGACGCAGCGGCTGTAACAAGAGATTCAAACATGTCAGCTGTGGAAACGGCCCCACACCAGGCAGTGTTTTGTTCTGTTGCACACAGGGCCGCTATGAGCTGGAACCAATTCAGTGACGTTCAACAGCAACAGCAATTTAGCTGCTAAAATAATGATTTAACACCAAACAATATTTTAGTTTAACCAGTAAAGAATGCTTGCCTTGAGCATTATTTTCTTTTAAGAACTGTCTATGTGGAATCAAACTGACAGCTCAAAAATTAGATTAGGAAGCTTAGGGAGTAGTCAGTGTAGGTCACTGCAGGAGGAACTCAGCAAAAGGGGGTCAGAAGGGTTACACAACTCAAAGAAAATAATGTCAAATTATACGCGTAGAAACTGTTGAATTGGTGTAAGTTTTGCTATGTATATTGTCAATAAGTGAAAATCTTGGTGGCATATTGGTTAAGGGCTATAGCTGCTAATAAAAAGGTTGGCAGTTTGAATCCACCAGATGCTCCTTGGAAACGCTATGAGGCAGTACTACTTTGTCCTATAGGATTGCTGTAGGTCAGAATCAATGCAACAGCAATATTTTTTGTTTTTTTAATAATATTTTATTGTGGTTAAGTGAAAATTTACAAAGTCAGTTTGCCACGTTAAACCCCACAGAAAAACCTTTGTCTGAGAGAGACCCGTATGAGTGGGTGCCTACATCGACTTGGAACCAGAAGAACCAGATGGTGTCCGGCCACCACCAGTGATAGCCACGATGGAGCTCACTAAGTTGAGTCTCACTGGCAACACAAGAGTAAAAAGGGGTGCACCCTGAGATCTCCACTAAAAGACCTCAATTTATGGTCCAGCAGTTTCGGGGTTTCCCTGGGAGCATGGCCCCTGGCCCTGATGCTGCCCTTGCTCATAAATCATAATGAAGGTCCATTCTTCGGACACGAGTGGATTGGACTTGGCGATGCAGAGTGACCATATATTGGATGCACTTTATGGTTCTATACATCTATAGGATGTCATCCTGCTGACCTCTGGCTGGAGGAAGGAGAGTGGGTGGAGAGGTGGGGAAAGGAGACTGTTGGGAGGATGAGACCTGTATGGAGCGGAGAGGAATAGTGTGCTGTCACCGGACAGGGAGAGCAGTGGAAGCTGCATATAGGTGGGCATGTAAATTTATACGGGAAGGTACATTTTCACTCAGTCATAATTAAAAAAAAAGAAACTTCTATCTGATTCCATCTGCTGTCCCAGCCCTGTGATAGCATATTTGTCCTTTTACACTCAGTACTTCCCATATTCATTCAGCCTACTCCTGTCCCCTCCTCTCCATGCTCCCTTCTCATTACTATAGGGGAGCAACACCAATGGACTGGACTTTTTTTTTTTTAATTCTCAATAACAACAGAAACAGAATACATTATCTGAAAAAATGAATTCAGCTCACATTTGAATGAGGGAACCCCATTTCCCATGTATTTTCTCAAAAGAATCCCACAGCAACCCCGTGAGCCAACTAGGAAGCCTTCTTTCTTCTCAGAGTGGTTAAGTGATTGGCTAATACCATACCATACTAAGTGACAGGAGTCCCTGAGTGGTGAAAACAGTTAACTCAGCTGTTAACCAAAAGGTTGGAGGTGCAAGTCCACCCAGAGTCACCTTGGAAGAAAGACCTGGTGATCTACTTCTGAAAAATCAGCCACTGAAAACCATATAGGGCACAGTTCTGCTCTGACACGGATGAGGTCACCAGGAATGAGCATCAACTCCATAGCAACTAGCCTTTTTTCTTGGTAAGTGACGCAGCTGGAATTCTAACCCGCTTTTCTGATTCCTGCTCTTTCACTTTCAATCTATCATTGGTCCAAGAGTTTTTGAATAATTTAAGATAAACAACAAAATAAAAATAAAAAGCCAGACCAGTGGATTTTTTTGTAACTCCAGATCTGACTTTTCCTGGGGCCCCAGGCGGAATCCTCTGGAGGGCTTCTCTTTTCTCACGGAGGCTGCTTTCTCCTCCTTGGGGATTATTGGAGTGTGACTCAGGTTGAGCAGGAAGCCTCTCTGACTGTGGGAAAACAATACAAAAGAGACTCACTGACTCCAGCCGGCAGTCAGCTCACCAACATCAGCCTTCCCACGGGCCAAGGCAGTGGCAGCCCGGGAGAAGTAAGCTGACCATATGGATATGACACAGTCCCTCCTAGCTAAAGACGACTGTGAAGGAAGTGGGATGCTGAACATTTAAATGCTTCTTTGTCTTAATCTGTTCTCAGAAAGATTGCCCAAACCTTGCCAGTCCAGGCCTGTCTCTTATCGTAGGTCAACAACCGCAATACTCATACCACGCTTAGCATGACTGAAGTGTTTCCACATGTGTTAGGGTATATGCAAGGAGCCTTGGTGGCATAATGATTAAATACTCAACTGCTAACAGGAAGGTTGGTGCTTCAAACCCACTTGGTGGCCCCTCAGAAGAAACATTTGATGATCTGCTCCCATGAAGTTTATAGCCTAGAAAATATTATGAGGCACTATGACTCAGTGACATGGGGTTTTCATGAGTTTAAAATGACTCAACAATGACAAGGGTATTTGAGTCTCACTACAAACCAAACTCACTGCAGTCAAGTCAGTTCCAGTACATAGCAACCCTATAGGGCAGAGAAGGAGTTCCCCATAGGGTTTCCAAGGAGGAGCTGGTGGATTCGAACTGTCGACCTTGTGGTTAGCAGCTGAGTTCTGAACCGGTGCACTACACATCTTCTTATCTGCAGATCCAGAGAGCTAGGGTGAACTGCCAAAGACATCCGGCTAAGACTTGGTGGGGCAGGACTGGAACCATCTTCTGCTTTCAAACTCCATATCCTTTTTTGTTTGTTTTTCTGTTCGCATTCTTTTCCTTACAGTGCTCTCTTTACATTTGAGCAGCACATCCCCAGCCCTCACTAAAAAGAAGCCACTGGGGCAGGCTGCACCAGGATGCTGAATTGAATAGCTAACAATGTGCTCCCAAATAGCTCTTTGCTGGCAGTTTTTAATAATGCATCTGTTATTTATGAATCCTTTAAACCAACATATATTGATTTATGAAAGCCCATTACACCTTTTGGAAAAAGTAAGCTTCTGTGGTATTATGCTGCCTTCTACAAAAAATACTGCTCCCTATTCTTACCATTTGAGGTTCTATAAACAAATTACTCTTGTCGTGGGTTTGTTTGCGTGTTCTGCTCTGTCACAGCGTTCAGTTCATTGTGGTCCTTGGCCAAAGAGGACAGATTTCATGTCAAAAGCCTCACCAGGGCACAGACCTCACAATGCTTTGAAAGTTTGGTTTCTCGAGCCTTGGGCGAAAGATACCTCGGTGATGCAATAGTTAAGCACTCCAAGGGTAACAGAAAGGTTGGAAGTTCCAACCTGCCCAGCAGCTCTGCGGAGGAGAGACCTAGTGATCAGCTCCGCTAACAATTAAAACCTAGAAAAATCTATGAGGCAATCTTACTGTACCTCATGGAATTGCTGTGAGTCAAAATCGACTCCACGGCACTGAACAACACCAGCATCAGGTGAGAGAAAACCTTCAGAGGGTTTGCAAAGTAGAATAAAATGATGTTACTCCCCTTTTAATTAAGGGTTGTACTTCCTCAAAGGAGAAGGAGTATGAACTTGGACTACTGTTTTATTATTTAAAATCTGTCAACAAACAACAATGACAAAAATACCAGAAACTTTAACAAACTAATGAGCCCAAGACAACTTTCATCCAATCATACGTATCAGAGAAGTAGAAATCAGAACAGGAGGGTGAGAGAGGATGCACCATTTGAAGGATATAATAAGTGCAACTGTGTTGTACATGCATAGACTGTTGAACTGTAGGTTTTGCTGGATATATTTTCAACAACAATGACAACAAAAAAAAATCTCTCATCATGCTTTTGTGTGCGCTGTTTTTCAACTTACCTCACCCAGTGTAACCTTTTGAGTTTATCCTCCTGAGGGCTGCAGGCAGGCTCCCTCCCAGAGATTCTAAGTGTCGCCTCCTGTGAGGCCTAATTATCTGTGGAAGCCAGGAGGAGATTGCGCTCCCAGCTTGATCCCAGCTCCTGGAGAGATGGAATATTAAGACATTTTCCTTTCTCCAGAACCCTTGTTGATTGTTCCTGGTGTTGGCTAGCCAGTTATTTTTAGCTGCTTCCAAGCTCCCCGGTCGACAGCCAGGGCGGGTTGAGACAGCACCAAGGCCTGTTCGCCATAGCAGTGCTCCAGTTGCATTCTGACCCTTTCCAGGGAATAGAATTCACTCGCAAGGTGAGCCCATCCCCCAGCCTCTGCAGAACGCCCTCTCCTGCTGCTCCCTGAGGCCTTGGTTTCTGTCCACATGGGGGCCAGAGACAACCACAGCAGGAGGGACCGGAAAACGAGCTGTTTGGAAGCCATTTTCCGAGACAGTAATAACATTGCGCTGGAAGTGTCTTTGTCACTGACTCACACTGTAGCACTGGGCATGTCACCTTCCTTCTCTGAACCACCAGTATATTCATGTGGCTGGACTAGTTGGTCCCTACATCCCTTTCAGGAGTCCCTGGATGCTGCAAATGATTAATGGGCTTGGCTGCCAGCAGAAAGCCTGGGGATCCAAGTCCACTCGGAGGTGCTTTGGAAGAAAGGCCTGGAGATGTACTTCGAGAACTCATCTCCTGAAAGCCCTTTGGAACACAGTTCCACTCTGACACACAAGAGGTTGCCATGAGTTGAAGATAACTCCCCAGCAGTTGTTTGTTTTTTTTTTTTGCTTTGAAGTCCCTTTCAGGACGAAGACTCAACAAGGTCACCGAGTCTGACACCAGGCCTGGACATGCAGCCTGTATGAAGGCGTCTTGCAGGCGGGATTCAGGGGCCTTTTTCTCTGTTCCTGTGTAGTGATTGTTCTCCCTCGTGTGACAGGCCGGCTCGCTCCTGTCTGCCGGTAGTCAGTCCCTGCTTCCTGCAGAATTCCCAGGAGGGTGGGTACCTTCAGGAGCCCTGGCTGGTGCAGCAAGAAGCTTGTCTGGAAGATGTGGGCACCTCCGTGGAGTCCTGAGCATGAGACGGCAGAAGCCCCAGGAAGTGAGAAACTAGTTCATTTTTCTTCCTTTCGATCAACATAGGAGTACTCTTTGCCACAAAATGATGGGTTCTAAATTATGGATCCTGCTATGCTTTCTAAGAAGGAGCAATGGTGGCACAACAGTTAAGCTCTCAGAGAAGTAGGGTAACGATGTGACGAAGCGCTTTGTAGTCAAAGAGACTTGTGATGGAAGAGGTACAGATAACGAATATTTAAATGCTCTTTGTCTTAATCAGTGCATCAGAAAGATTGCCCAAACTTTGCCCGTTCATGCCTGTGTCTCACCAAAGTACAGCAACACACCCAGCAGCTCCTTGGGAAAAAGACTTGCAACCTGCTTCTGTAATACTGGCTGGGAAACCCCATCGGATGGCTCCACTCTGTCACACGGGACCCCTGTAAGTCAAAAATTGACTCAGTGGCAACAATAATCACAACACCACAACATTCTTTCTAAAGCAAGTTGGTGACAGACTATAAGCCAGTACCAAGGGACATTTGCTTACTGTTTTTTCCAGTAGTTCACTCTGCTTTGATAAAATGGCAAGGCCAATCTTCCATCTGCGATGCCATTTCTTTTTTTCCTTGTTTGTGTTGTTGGGATGGGAGAAGCTGCCTGGCGAACAGTTGGAGGAAATACGCATGTACATATACAACCACTATCCGCCCATCAGTTTGTTGTCCTGTGGTTCTTTGTGTGTTGCTATGACGCTGGAAGCCACACTGCTGATATTTTAAATATCGGGATTACTCATGGAAAACAGGTTTCCAGACTAAGACAGACTAGAAGGAAAGGTCTGGTGATCTACCTTGAAAAACTAACCAGTGAAAACTCTATAGATCCCAGAACGTTGTCTGAGACTTCAGTTTGCTATGCCATGTCGTAGTGAGAGATTAATGAGGAGAATGACACTACGTTTGGTTAATTGAGAACAGCAAAGACAAGGGGAACCCTCAGTGAGGTGGTCACAACAGTGGACTCAAACACATGAGTGATAAAGAGGGCGGTGCAGACCTGGGCGATCCTTCATTTCGTCATGGGCTAATGCGGTCATTGTGTCATTGGGTACCCATGAGCTGAAGAGTTGATGGCAGCTAACAACAATTACATACATATATATACATTTACATACGCATGTGTATATTTATCTACGTACGTGTGTGTGTGTGTGTAAAGTTGAGCCTTACACATGGGGGGCATTTGTTTTTTATTAGCTCTGGCTTGAAAATCATTAATAATAGCTGACACTTACGGGGAAACGTTGGTGGAAGGGCTACGGCTGCTAACCGAAAGGTCAGCAGTTTGAATCTCTCAGGTGTGCTTTGGAAACCATATGGGCCAGTTCTACTCTGTCCTATAGGTTGCTATGAGTCAGAATTGACTCATGGAAATAAGTTATTAACACTGAATGCTGCCTCTAGGCCAAGTAGTGTGCGGTATACAAGTTACGGTGCTTTACCCTGAGAACGACTGTATCCCTCTTTATAGATTAAACACTGAAAGCTGCAGGCGGTCAGTGACATGCACAAGCTCAAACGGTAAATGGTAAAGCTGAAACTTGAGCTCAAGCTCTCTTGAGGCAAACAGATGTACTTTTACCTACAAGCTAGAGATTTTACTGATGAATTTAAACTATGGCCATTCCCTTCCTCATACCCTTAACATTTTCATAGCCAGCCATGCAACCTGTCCTGCCCTTCTTCTCACAAAGCCAGCAATGAACCTCTGCCTCCCCAAGGCCTACAGGGCTTTCCAGTACCCCCGTCTCAGCTTCAAGCTCATGGATTACAGTATTTGCACAATTTTAGTCCAGCCAAAATCAGCTGTGGACCCAATCAGTAAAGATTTCTTCAACACCAAGAGGAAACCCTGGTGGCATAGTGGTCAAGTGCTACAGTCGCTAGCCAAAAGATCAGCAGTCTGCTCCTTGGAAACTCTATAGGGTGGTTCTACTCTGTCCTGTAGGGTCACTATGAGTCTTGATAGCAATAGATCTGGTTTGGTTTTCAGCACCAAGACTGCCTCTGGGCTTCCCTCTAGTCCGAACCCAGGCCTGTCTCCCGTGCTCACTCATTCTGCAGGGTGGTTGTTGCTATCTAGGCTTCCAGCCACCCCTGGTGCCACTCTCAAGCATTTCTCAGGGCACAGATCTCACATGGCCAGCCTCTGGACCTTTTGTCCAAGGTCACAAAAGTAATAGTCATTTCTGAAATTAGAGCAAAACAGGCAGGGGACAGTCATATACACTTATTCAGTGGGTGGGAAGGAAACATAGGAATAAATGTGCATTCACTTTTCGAAGTTTTCCCTGGTGCCTCTCTGTAAGGGCTGAATGTTGATTGGCTTCCATAATCCCTCAGGGTGCAATTAAAGATACACTGTCAAGGGAGAAAGACGCAAATGGAACAGGCTGGCTGGCTCAGCAGGGCTGGGGTGGATGGAACCAGTCCTCTCTGGCTTCAGTCCGGCAGTCCTCCTTCCCTTATCTCCCAGCTGGCTCTGTGCACCAAAGGCAGTGTAATCGAGTGATCAGCCCAGCCACTGCAGGGGAAGTTCTGTTATTCACTGCTGTTTGCACAAAGATGAGGCAAAGCCAAGATGAATGCATCATTTTTATGGCCCTTCGTACAAGCGGGCCCTCCTTGAAGAGACCTTAGCTCGTGCACTGGAGTCCAAGGAAAGTCTCATAAACTCTCATGCTGGAACTGCATGTTTTATTGTAATCATAAACAGCACCCAATGTGCCAACAGGTGCACCTGGGCACTTGGTTAAATAATAAATGCCGTATGTTTTGTTTCTTACTCAACCAGCCGAAAGGGGCCCTGGCAGCTGGGTGGGGGTGGAGCTGAGGAGAACACAGTTGTTCATTGGTTTGAGAGAATCAGAGACAGAATGTTCCCATCTTGGGCTTAGGGAGTATGTGTGCATGTTGACACAGACGACAAGCAGTTCTGCCACACCTGCTTGGCGCGGGGCCCAGCTCAAATCCCAGTTGTCCAGCTGCGTGCCCCTGTGCAGACTGCTTAACCTTTTGCGTTCACACCTGTGAAACTCAGGTAGTAATAGTCAAGGTCATGCTCATCAGTAAATGAATTAAAAGACGGGGTCCTGAAGCTGTGTGCCAGCTGTCAAAACTCTGCTCTCTTTGCGTGGCATTTGGAAAATTTGCCTCTGAAGCTTGTCCTTGATCAGAGAGCAGCCCCAGGGCAGATTTAAAAGGAAATTATAGGGCAAAATGGAAGGAGTCACGGGGAGACAGAGAACAGCATTCTTCTGATCAGCACAGACACTAACAAAAGGCTCTCATCACTCCATGCCAGGGCTGGTGGTCAGCTTCATTCCTCAAGTCTTGGCTTTATCTTCCGAAGTCTGGGATGAAGCAAGAGAGAGGGAGAGACAGAGAGAGACAAATACAGCCCTTTCTCTCATACAATGATAATTACAGAAGTAAATGCTGTTGAGCATCTAAGCTCAGCTTTGCGCATTACCGTCACCACCAGTTTTTCCAGCCACTCAGTTATGTGGGTGTTATTATCCCCAATTTCCAAGTGAGGAAACCAAAGTTTGGGAGGTTGGGTTAAGCATTCAACGAGTTAGGTAAGTATCCTGGAGTTTCTGGGTGGTGAAAACAGTTAATGTGCTTGACTGCTAACCAAAAGTTTGGAGGTTCGAGTCCATCCAGAGGCAACTTGGAAGAAACACCTGGCAATCTATTTCTGAAAATTCAGCCAGTGAAAATGCTACAAAGCACAGTTCTGCTCTGATACACTTTGGGTTGCCGTGAATGGCTGTCTACTCATTGGCAACTGGAAGGAAGGAAATTATCCCCAATTTACAAGTGAGGCAATCAGAGCTCAGGAGGTTGAGGAGGAATTGAATGAGTTATGTAACCGTCTAGTTAGTGACTGGTGCACAGCTACAGGGCTTGGGATTGTGTGTGCTGGTGTTTCTGAAGCTTCTCTGGTTTCTGGGAACCCACAGTTTTGTACAGAGCCATTCCATACACTCTGTCCTGCAGGATCACTGTGAGTCAGAATTGACTCTAGGGCAACAGATTTTTCTTTTCTTTCAAATACACAGTGGGAGAGGCTCAGACTGGTGACAAGAGAATAGACAAAGGGGCATCACTGAGACTGAGGAGCTAACGAAAAGGAGAGAATGCTGAAATGCCAGACATAGGAGGCCTGTCAGGGAGGCCTCAGTTCTGGAAGAAGACAAATAGTAGATTAGATACGAAAACAGTATCCATTAGCAGAGGAAAAGAAAAGTATATTTATAAACAAGATTTCCTAACATGGGCATGTGGGTTAAAGTTGATTAGGTTCGGGAAATCCAAGGTAGTGGCTTCTGTCAAAAGCATGTTTAAATCCACCTAAGAATAGATAATATTTATTGGGAAACCCTAGTGACATAGTAGTGAATCGTTGTGGCTGCTAACCAAGAGGTCAGCAGTTCAAATCTGCCAGGCGCTCCTTGGAAACACTATGGGGCAGATCTACCCTGACCTGAAGGGTCAATGGCAGTGGGTTTGGTTTGGTTCGGCCCTCTTCTCCCAGATCCTGTGTTTACTGAACAGTAAGGAATGATGAAGAGAAGTGGTTGCAGAGATGACCCACGGTAGTGAGGATGTGATGGTTGTAAGTGGCATAAACCCAACTCATACTAGCTTGAGCAAAAAGGAAAATCTGTCTACTCAGTTCAAAAACTTCAAGAAAGACCTGAAATGATGAAGCCTTTCATGATAAAAACAAACTGTCAACAGACTTCACATGTATCTGTCTCTGATCATGGCCAATTAAGACATGACCATCTGCCTCAAAACAAATTTACAGCCTTGCAAACCCTACTCTGTCCTATGTGGTCACTATAAATCAGAATCAACTTAACAGCAACAGATTTGGTTTTGGTTAGTGAATCCTAGGACTCTTGGTAGCTCAGTCATTAAGCTTGGCTGCTGACTGAAAGGTCGGTAGTTCGAACCCACCCAGTGGCTTTGAGAGAAAATGACCTTGTGATCTGCTCTCATAAAGATTATAGCCTAAAAACCCCGTGCGACAATTGAACTCTGCCAGATGAGGTCACTCCAAGTCAGAATGGACTCAACACCATCTAACACCAGTGCCAAGTGTGATTATGTGATGAAAGCTGTTGTTTCTCCCACCTGACTACAGCTCTGTGAAAGTAGAGCATTTGTTGGTATAGCACCTTCCATTGAATCCTCCTCACCTAACAGTGTGGTACATAGTGAATCACTTGCCATCAAGTCACTTCTGACTCATGATGACTCCGTATGTGTCAGGGTATATGCTATAGGGCTTTCCAGAGCTGGATTTTTCGGAGGAGATTGCTAGAACATTCTTCCAATGTACCTTTGGGAGGATTGCAACCACCAACTTTCCATTAGCAGCCAACCAAGCGCCTTAACTGTTTGCACTACCGAGTGACACCTCAGCACACAGGGAGTACTCAAGAAGTAATTCTTGGATAAGTGAATGAGTGAAAGAAAGAATGGGCACGGTGACTTGTGGTCCACAGAGTAGGCTCATACTTTTCTCATTTGATTCCCTCATGAGGCAGGTAGCTTCCACATTATTATTTTCATTTTGGAGGCAAGAAAACTGATACTCAGATTGCTTCATCTAAGACTTATACATGGTAAGTGGTCTCTAGACTTTCATTCCACAAGCTTCCGATAAGAACCTTGAAACAGAGGGGCAAAAGGGTCCAGTGGAGCTGTCATGTCATTAAGGATGTCTCCAGAGAACCAGAGGTGCCACATGAGGTCCCACTCACCAGTTGATCCTCAGGTCTCTTTCCTGGACACTCCCTTAAGGTTTCTAATGTCTTCCTCACTGAGCTCAACAGCTGTTTTATATTGAACTGGCTCTTCTCTCCAGTGGTCAAGAGAGGAAACCAGAGAAAGAGTGGGAAGAAGGGAGGCCAGTTCATCAGACACCTGCAAATAAGGTCTGATCTGTAGTCCAAGGGCAATGGATCTTGTAAGACACCAGAAAATTCCCAGACCCGGTCTGCTGTCTGTGCATCTTGAGATCAAAACCACACACACATCTTGAACACCTTTAGCTGGAGGGCAGCTAGTATTATCATCCTCTTGATAGCAAATAACAGTGATCATCTGCAAAGAGACAATGGAATTTCTAGGTGTTTCATCATTAAAAACTATCAACCCATATTTACTGAGGATCTACCCTGGAAACCCTAGCGGTTTAGTGGGGAAGACCTATGGCTGCAAACCAAAAGACTGGAAGTTCAAATCCACCAGGGGCTCCTTGGAAACTCTAGGGGGCAGTTCTACTTTGTCCTATAGGGTCGCTATGAGTCAGAACCAACTCAACAGCAGTGGGCTTGGTTTGCTTTTTTACTGTGGCCCTAACAGTCTGCTGGGCATGAAGGAGGGAAGGCAAAAAACAAACAAACAAAATACCATCATACCTTTAAGTTCCTTTAAGTCAGAAAGGGAGCCACTTTATGAAGGGAGAGAAGTGAAAGAATTTGTAGTTAGTTATCATGCTGATGTTAATACTGTGGAGCTTAGGAGTCAGCTGTTTGGCCAGAGGACTAAGACAATGTCATGAAAAAATGTGACTGGGCCTGGAAAGACAGTTACAGTTTTAAAAGGCAGAGGAGAGAGAGAACATTCCTAAGGCAGGAATGAGCCCAATCTGAGAGCGAAGCAGAAGAGAGGTTCCTCCGGCAGGAAAAGGTCCCGGAGCAGAGAGTCTCGTTCCGCTCTGGCTTCACCACCTGCAGCCTTGTCCCTTTATTTTTTCTCCCAGAAAATGAGATGATCCTGATGATTACAATAATAAACATTAAAAAGTAACAGAGCAACAGTCATCTACTTCATGGAGCTGCTGTTTTAAGGACTACGTGAATTAATACAAGTCAAACATTTTTTAAAGTGTCAGGTTTAAATAAATAGTGGCTGTTATCATTTAAAAGACCCTGGGTGGCACAAATGCTTTGCACTTGACTATTAGCTGAAAGGTTGACAGTTCAAACACTACAAGAAAGTCCTGATGATCTGCTTCTGTCGTTTCCAGCCGGGAAAACCCCAGGAAGTACAGTTCTCATCTGTAACACGCGGGGTAGCTGGGAGTCAGAACTGACACCATAGCAATGAGGTGCAGGTTATGATCATTCAGCAACATTCCTTGAGCTTCTGCTGTGTGGCAACAAGCAGTATTCTAGGGGTGAAAGATGAGACTCCTTCTTTCAAATACCTCCCAGGAATGGGAGGCAGAAAGTCAAGTTACACAAACACATCACAATTCCATGTGACAAATGAGTGACAGAGGGCACCACACAATGCTGTGAAGCTCAAGGTCAGTCACCTCTACATCCACCAAGGGGCAACCCAGGAAGACTTCTCAGAGGACGTGATAACTCTGATGTTCAAAGTGAGAAGATGTTTCTCACAGGAAGACTGGAAGGAGAAAGAAGGCAAAAGAAATAGAGAAGATTACAAACTGGAACCAAATCCATTGCTGTAGAGTCAATGCTGAATCACGTTGACCTTATAGGACAGGTTAGAACTGTTCCATAGAGTTTCCAAGGAACACCTGGCAGATTCAAGCTACTGACCTGTTGGTAAGCAGATATAGCACTTAACCACCACGACACTGTACTGAATCAAACCCACTGCCATCAAGTCAGTTCTGGCTCTCAGCGTTTTCCAGGCTGTAACTGTCTATGGAAGCAGACTGCCGTAGCTCTCTCCCACAGAGCCACTGGTGCTCCCACTCCACCAGCCTTTGGGACAGCAGTAGAGGCCTTTACCCACTGGTCCACCAGCGCTCCTTCAACAGATCCTACAAATGACAAAAATATTGGAGAGAGAGAGAGAGGGAGAGCACATTGCAACGTGGGGAGAATTGAGATGAGACAGGTCAGGGAAGGGTGTGGAGGGCCCTTAGATACCAGAGTGAGGAGTTTTAGGCAACTGAGAGCAGTTAAACGGATTTAAGAAGGGGCGTGAGGAGAGTATGTGGAGGAACTGAGGAGTTTTACCACCTCTCCAGGCCTAGTTTCCTCATCTGCAGGGTGAAAACTAGAGCCAAGCCAAACCTGCTTCCGTGGAGCCGTTTATGACTTACAGCTACCCTACAAGAGAGAGTAGAACTGCTTCATAGTTTCTAAGGAGTGCCTGGTGGACTCAAACTGCTGACCTTTTCATTAGGAGCCATAGCTCTTAATCACTATGCCACCACGGTTTCCCTGTAAGGTGAGGGTGGCTATCAACTCTACCCACGTGTGACACCATAAGACTTCATGAACATACAACCTATTTGCAGATTCATTCCTCCTATCCCTGCCCTATCCTTCAACCTGTCTGTGAGATGCGTACAATCACCAACCAGGGACAGCAAACAGACTGGAAACATTGCTGACTCACTCACTTGACAAATATTTACTGAGCACCTACTATATGCAGGCAAATGTGGCTCTTGTCCCCTTCACTGAACTTAGCAGAGGGGGGAATGAGGCCTCAGGAGCCGAGCCTAGGCTGCTGAAAGTGGGACAGGAAGGGACCTAAGTAGCTCAGTCTGGCTGCCCCTCTTCTGCTGACCAAGGATATGAGTCTCTTTTTTCTTGGCCGGATGGGCATCTGTGTGTGCTCGTACATGCAGGGCATGCTGGGTAGGGTGGGACTTGTGGTAAGACAGTCTTCTGTCTTCCAATACCCACCCGCTGTGGAAGCCTTGTCTCACCCATCAGGCCTTCCTTTTCATGACCTGACACAGTGAGCAGGCAGGCACTGGTCTTCAAGTAGAGCCCGACAGGACCGCCGGGGTGAAACCTTAGTCTTCCACAAGATCTGCAGACAAGCAGCTTGAACCATTTGTAGAAGTTCTGTGTTGTTGTTATGTGCTGTCAAATCAGTTACAATGCATAGTGGCCTTATGCACAGCAGAACAAACCACTGCCTGGTCCTGCGCCCTGCCCACAATCGTTTTATGCTTAGGTCCATCATTGTCTCTGTGTCAGTCTGTCCCATTGAGGGTCGTCCTCTTTTTTGCTGACTTTCCACTCTACCAAGGGTGATGTCCTTCTCCAGGGATTGATCCCTCCTGACGACATGTCCAAAGAGCGTTCGACATAGTCTCACATCTTTGCTTCCAAAGAGGACTCTGGGTGTTGTCCTTCCAGGACAGATCTGTCTGCTCTTTTGGCAGTCCATGGTACATTCAACACTCAAGCCGTGATATTTTCAGTCACACCATATGCATGTGAAAGCTGGACAACAAATAAAGAAAACAAAAGAGTTGATGACTCGACTTTGAATTGTGGTATTGGAGAAGAATACTAAATGTAGAGGTTTAGGGTGCTTCAAAATATGCCCTGCTAGTTTGTCCCTGGTGGTGTAGTGGTTAAGAGCTATGGCTGCTAACCAAAACGTTTGCAGTTAGAATCCGCCAGATGCTCCTCAAAAATGCTATGGGGCAGTCCTACTCTGTCCTACAGGGTCACTATGAGTTGCAATACATTCTACAGCAATGGGTTTAATAGTTTGGGTATCATCTCACATTAAGGAATGCTTTCCTTGTTAAATCTTTTATCCTGCTGTCTCTTACCTTACCCACACCCCAGAGTTCACTACAAACTTGAAGGCATGTTCTCTCTCTCTTCTGATGCAGGTTTGTACAGTTGGAACCACCTCAGGTCCGGGAACAACTGAAAAGTAGCGGGCTGCTGTGATTGCTGTCAAAAGGCAGCAAAACTAGGTTTTAGGTACATGGACCGAAATGCCAGTGGGGCCATTCCTGGGGGCTGCTGACAGAGACACCTACTTCTGACTCTCACTTGGTCCTCAAACCTGGGCCTGTCTGATTCTAAAGACTTGACCTTCCCACAACATGACCACCTCCTGGGTGTCTCCAAGGAGGAGCCTTTATTTTTCAAGGCCAGCATCCTTGGGCACCTGTGATTCCTTCACCATGCTGCCTGGTCATGCACAGAAACCCTAGCTTTGACATTCATCACCTGTACGACCTTAGCCTGTGTGTAAAGCAGGGAAAACAGCTATTTCAGAGTTACTGTAAAGCTTAAATTAGATAACATACATGTGATCCAAATACTTCCAGCATATTTCTGCCTTTTTAAAATGGTTGACTGAAGGCTTGATGTAACTAACACCATGATGAACTAACTGTCTGCCTTTTCCTTTCTCATACCTTCATTAAGGACTTTGTTCTGACTTGATTCAAAACATGTTTGTCTTTGCTTTCATTTGATGCTACCAACTTTGCTTTATTCGGTGAGGGAGACTGGATCCCAGGTGTGTCTGATATGTTTATCTTTAGCCCGATAAGGAGATGTCCAGTATGTATCTCTTTCGTCGAAAAGAGTCTTCTGCCACTGTCTTGTAATGAATTAACTCCTCAGGCCACGCCTTCTGCAAGCTACAAAGACACTTCTAACCTTTGTAAAATCGTACGTATGGTGCTGACGGTGAAGTCTGTGAACTTAATTGTTCTAAGTGCTACGTTTCATTGCTGAATGTCAAGCTCAAGAACTTAATTGTCTAGTTGTCTGTGAAATAGTTTTTAGCCAGTAAACAAATAACTGTATTGGAACATCCTACCTACTCACCTGATCTGGCTCCCAGTGACTTTTTTCTTTGCCTGAATATAAAGGATAACAATTTTTTTTAATTGTGATTAAATGAAAGTATATAATCCAAATTAAATTTGCATGGCCACCTATCTGCAGCTCCTTCTCCTCTCTTTGTCCACTGACAGTACACTCTTCCTTTTTGTTCTATATATGTTGCATCCTCTTTTTTAAAAAAATTTATTTTTTTATTAATTACAGTAAAAGAATAAAATTTCTAACATCTATCAATTATTTCATCTATGATAAACCCTCAGCCCCCCCACCCACCCATGTAACCAACACAGTAATTTTCTTCTGTGGATAATTCTACTGTTAAGTCCTTATAAGAGGGGTCTCATACAAAATCTGTCCTTTTGACACTGATTGATTTCACTCAGCACGATCTCTTCCAAATGAGACTATGTTATGAGCTGCTTCCTAAAATCATCATTGTTCTTTATCATTGCATAGTGTTTCACTGAGTATATGTACCACAGTTATCTATTCACGTGTTGTTGGACATCTGGGTTGATTCCATTATTCTGTTATTGTGGACTGTGTTGCAATAAACATTCATGTGCATGTATCTGTTTGTGTGACTGCCCTTGATTCTGTAGGATATGCTCCAAGCAGTGGGATTACTGGATCAAATGGTATGCCTATTTCCAGCTAAAGGAAGCACCAAATTGCTTTCCATAGACATTGTAGCATTTTGAAATTCCACCAGCAGTGTAGGAGAGTTCCAATTTCTCCACAACCTCTCCAGCATTTGTCGTTTTTTGTTTCTTGGATCATGTCATGGTCAACTTTGGTGGGGTGGGATAGTATCTCACTGTAGTTTTGATTTGGATTTCTCTAATAGCTAATGAATATGAGTATTTTGTCATGTATCTTTTAGCTTTCTGGATGTCCTCTTGGGTGAAATATCTGTCCATCTCCTTTGCCCAACACTGACTTGGGTTACGTATCCTTTTCTTGTTGATATTTTGGAGTATCTTGTAGATTATGGAGATCAGATGTTGGTCTGACATATAGTTGCCAAATATTTCTTCCCATTCTGCTGGTGGTCTTTTAATTCTTTTGATCAAGTCTTTGGATGAGCAAAAGTGTTTGATTCTTAGTAGCTCCCATTTATCTATTTTTCTCTTCTGTGGATTGTGCTTTGTCAGATTTTAAAGTCTATCTGAGCTGTGTATTAAAATTTCCACTGTTGACCCTGTTCTTTTGTTGTGCAATCTTTATCATTTTAAGTTTGATATTTAGATCTTCTATCCAATTAGAGTTAGTTTCGGTATAAGGCGTGAGGTGTGGGTCTTCTTTCATTTTTTTGCAGATGCATATCCAATTTTGCCAGCACCATTTGTTAAAGAGACAGCTTTAGCTCACTTTACAATCTTAGGGCCTTTGTCAAATATCAGCTGTTCTTAAGAGGATGGTGACATCTCTGGGGTCTCAGCTCTGTTTCATTCATCTGTACATCTCTTTTTGCACCAGTACCAGGCTGTTTTGACTACTGTGGCAGTGCAATAGATTCTAAGGTCAGGTAGTGTGAGGCCTTCCCCTCTGTTCCTCTTCTTTACTAGTGCTTTGCTTATCTGGGATTTCTCCCTTTCCAAACAAAGTCGGTGATTTGTTTCTCTATCCAATTAAAAAATGAAACTAGAATTTATATTGGGATTGAATTGTATATGTAGATCACTTTGGGTAAAATAATCATTTTCACAATATTAAGTCGTCCTATCCATGAGCAGAGTAGTTTTCTCCATCTATGTAAGTCTTTCTTGGTTTCTTGCAGTAAGGTCTTGCTGTTCTCATTGTATAGGTCTCTTATTTCTCTAATTAGATTTATTTCTAGATACTTTGTCTTCTTAGGAGCTATAGTAAATGGTACTGATTTGGTGATTTCTTCTTTAATGATCTCTTTGTAAGTATAAAGGAATTCTACTGATTTACTTACGTTTATCTTGTATTCTGAAACTTTGCTGAGCTGTTTTATTAGTTCCAGCAGTTCACTTATGAATTCTCTGCATATACAGTCATATCATCTCCAAATAGGGAGATTTTTAATTCTTTGCTGATGCAAATGTCCTTTATTTCTTTGTCTTGTCTAATTGCTCTGGCTAGAACTTCTAATACAATGTTAAATAGAAGTGGTGAGAGTGGGCATCCTTGTCTAGTTCCTGTTCTCAAGGGGAATTCTTTCAGTCTCTCTCCATTCAGGATGATGTAGGCAGTTGGCTTTGCATAGATGCCCATTATTGCATTGAGCAATTTCCCTTCTATTGCTATTTTGCTGAGAGATTTTTGCACGAATAGGTGTTGGACTTTGTTGCATGTCTTTTCTGCATCAACTGACAAAATTAGGTGATTCTCATCTTTTGTGTTATTTATGTGGTTGATCACATTAGTTGTTTTTCTGATGTTGAACCAAACTTACAACCCTGGTATGAATCCAACTTGGTCATGGTGAATTATTTTTTTGATATGATGTTGAATTCTATTGGCCAGAATTTTGTTGAAGTTTTTTGCATCTAGGTTCATAAGTGATATTGGTCTGTAATTTTCTTCTTTAGTGGTATCTTTCTCTGGCTTTGGTATCAGGGTTATACTGGCTTCACAGAATGAGTTTGGGAATATTCCATTCCTTTCTATGCCGTGAAGTAGTCTCAGTAGTATTGGAGTTAACGCCTCTCTAAAAGTTTGGTAGAATTCTCCAGTGAAGCCATCTGGGTCAGGACTTTTTTTGGTTGGTGGGTTTTTTATTTTAATGACTTTTTCAATCTCTTCCTTTGTGATTGGTTCATTAATTTGTTCTATTTCTCTTTGTGATAATTTTGGTAGGCGATATGAATCTAGAAATTTGTCAATTTCCTCTGGGTTTTCAAATCTGCTCAAGTACAGTCTTTTCGTAGTATTCTGTTACGATAGTTTTGATTTCAGTTGGGTCTATTGTGACATCTCCCATCTCCTTTCTTATTCAGGTTATTTGTTTCCTCTTCTGGTTTTCTTTTGTAAGTTTAGCCAGTGGTTTATCAATTTTGTTGATCTTTTCAAAGAACCAGCTTTTGGTTTTGTTAATTTTTTCAATTGTTATTCTATTCTCTAATTCATTTAGTTCTGCTCTAATCTTTATGATCTCTTTTCTTCTGGTGTCTGAGGGGTTCCTCTGTTGTTCTCTTTCTACTTGTGCAAGCTGTAGGGTTTGGTTTGGGTCATTTCTTCCTTCTGTATGTGTGCATTTATAGAGATAAATTGACCTCCGAGTGCTGCTTTGGCTGTATCCCACAGGTTCTGGTAGGACGTGTTTTCACTCTCACTTGAGTCCATAGGTTTCTTTATTTCATCCTTGATTTCTTCTATAACCCATGGCTTTTTGAGCAAGCTGCTGTTCAGTTTCCATGAGTTCCAATTTCTACCTATGTTTTTATGCTATTGATTTTGACTTTTATGGCTTTATTGTCTGAGAAGACACTTTGCAATAATTCAATGGTTTGGATTTTGCTGAGACTTGCTGTATATCCTGACACATGATCTATTCTGGAAAATGTTCCATGTGCATTGCAGAAGAAGGTGTAGTGATCTGTTGATGGATGAAAGGTCTGTATATGTCAATAAGTCTAGTTGGTTAATTGTAGCAATAAGATCCTCTGTGTCTTTAATGAGCTTTTTGCTGGATGATCTGTCCATTACTTAAAGTGGAGTATTGAAGTCTCCCACTATTATTCTGAAGAGATCTATCTCATTTTTCAATATAGTCAATGTTTGTTTGATGTATTCAGATACTCTCGTATTGGGTGCATAAATATTTAATATTGTTAAGTCCTGTTTGTGTATTGAAACTTTCAGCAATAAATACTGGCCATCCTTGTCCACAACATGGGTTTTACATTAAAATCCATTTTATCTGTGATTAGTATTGCCACACCTGCTCTTGTTTGTATGTTGTTAGCTTGATATATATTATTCCATCTTTTAATTTTCAGTTTGTTCATATCTTTGAGACTATGGTGTGTCTCTTGTAAGCAATGTATAGACAGGTTGTGTCTTTTGATCCAGGATGCCACTCATTGTCTCTTCACTGCAATGTTCAGTCTGTTTACATTCAGTGTAATTATAGATAGGTATATGTTTATTGCTGTCATTTTGATGTGTTTATTTTTGTTGGTGTTTTCTACGTTGCTGTTAATACTCTGTTGTGGGTCATTCTTCTTTATGGATTGACTTTTCATCTTTTTCTTTGTTGGTTTTGTGTTTGATGAGACTCCTGTCTTATGTTTCTTGTCTTGATATGTTGCACTGTTATTGTGTTTTGCAGCTATCCCTATTTTATCTCCCTCTTCATCTGAAAGGACTATAACTACTGTAGAATACCCCTCTTTTTAGTGTGATAGTGTCATAATTTTCATGAAATGGTCACCGGTTTGCTTGTTTTAATATTGTAGCTTTGACTGAGTTTTGTACCTTTCCTAACTGAGTAGGTTTCTGGATGCTGTGTCCTGCATTCCTCCTTAAATATACACTTGATGTTTTTATTTTTCTAAGCAAAGAGTTTCTTTGAGTACTTCTCATAGCTTTGGTTTGTTTTTTACAAAGCCTCTAAACTCTGTTTATCTACAAATGTCTTAACTTCATCTTCATATTTGATAGACAATTTTGCAGGATACAGAATTCTTGGCTGAAAGTTTTTCTCCTTCAAGCTTTGAATGTGTCATCCTACTACCTCCTTGCCAACACTGTGTCTACTGAGAAGTCAGACAAAAGCCTACAGGGCTTCCCTCTGAATGTTAACTTTGCTTTGAACCTTGCTGCCTTTAAGTGAATCTGTTTATGTTTCATTTTATTAAGCTTGATTGTAATATGCCTTAGAGTCTTTCTTTGGGGGTCTAGCTTTTGTGGTGTTCAATACATGCCTTCCATATCTGTGTTCTCTTCTTTCTTAATTTAGGGAAGTTTTCTGTCAGTAACTCAACAACAATTCTCTCTGTGTTTTCAGCTATCCCTCCCTGTTCAGGAACTCCAGTTAACCACAGATTATTTCTCTTAATAGAGTCTCAAATGTTTCTTACTGCTTCTTCATTTTTCTTATTTCTTCTTGTTGATTTCTCCTTGTAAATGCTGGTGTCAGTTGCTCTATCCCCAATGTCATTAAGTCTGCCTTCCATCTCCTCAGTTCTGCTCTTTTGGCTTTGGATTGAATTGTCTAATTCTGTAATTTTGTTATTGATCTGCTGGATTTCAGTTCAAACAGCTTGCTTAATTTTTTGTTTTCCTCTACTACTTTTGTTTAATCTCTAGGAGGGCTCTCTATATAATTCTTTTGTGCTTGACATCCAATAGTACTAGAAAGGCTGCTTCATCTGGGAAGTATTTTGATTCTTTATTTTGGGAGTTTTCTGGAGCCATAGTAGACTGCTTCTTTAATGATTAGCCATTGTTTGTTGCCCTTGGGCCATCTAGAAGCTGTTTAGTTTCTCTGGTATTACCTCAACAGGAGCTGGGGCATAGTTCTGAGAAGGGAGTTGATCACCCGCCAGCTCTGTGTACTCTACTGACTGGCTGCAGTGGACTTTGGGGTGCCAGGCTCCATCTCCTGGTTGGTGACAACAGCATCCTAATTATGGATTCACCGGGAGGCTATCAACTTACCCTATGATGTGGGTCAGTAAAGGCTAGAAGAGATACCACCAGGGCTTTCAGCAGTTATTTCTCCAGGAAGTCTTATTCTAAAAAGCTGGGACCTCTTAGACAGCTGTCAAAATCAATCAGGCTGTCAGGTGTGGCAGGCCCCACTCTGCCTTCTGGTTGACAATGGAAGCACCTCTTCAGTCGTCTATAGATGCTATGATGTAGTTCAAAGTAGGGAGGGGTTACAGCCTTGCTGACATCCTCAACTAGGCCCCACCTGTAAGGTAACTGTACTAAAGTGTACTAAACACAGCCTATCTGCGACAAAAGCACTTTCTGGACGGTCACTGCTTCTCAGCTTGGGAATTAGCTCCTGCTGAGGCCTCCACTTGGGTGATTCCACCTCCCAGCCAACCAAGATGGGGTCCTGGCCAAACTGCCCTTCCCACCGCCAAACAACAGAGTCTATGGTCGAGCTCAGAAAAGAGAGGGTGGAGGGGCAGTGGTGCCCTCAGTCACCAGCCAGGCTTAAACTGTGGCTATCCCATGCACTGTGTCTCGGCTGCACTACGTGCTGTTTACCTTAGCACTGCAGTTCAGCATATTTGCTGGCTCACGTCCACCCCCTACTTCCCAGGTAACAAAGAAGGAGTCAGTACCTGCAGTCCACCCAAGTGAGTCAGCTGTAGCAGGGCTGAGCATGTGCTACCTCATGTTAGAAAGGTAGTTTCCTGTTCAGTGTTGTATAGTCCAATCTGACGACCCTGTGCCATATCCTAGGGCTCCCTGGTTGTTCAGAGTGCTCCATTCAGTTACCAATCCAGGACTTTGTTCTCAGAGGGAATTGAGAAGGCATGTGTCTAACCCACCATCTTCTGAAAGGGAAATATTTTGATGACATTCAGGACACCAAGGGTAACACAATAGTGATGGCCATTCCAGAAAAAGAGCTCCAAAATTGCTTTCAAGTATGTAACACTGTTTCTAGGATGAGTTTTCAAATTTAATTGTCAGCCCTCCATAAGCTCTGATGTAAAAACTGTCTTTTGCGACTCCATAGAAGACATCCTGTGTCGTTGTAGAATATCTGTAGCTATCATACCTCCTAATAAAGTGTCTTCTTCTTTCTGACTTTGGAGTATGTTTCATTGGCTTGACTGTTCCAGGGCATGGGTCCTAATCTGTTAACACACATGTTTTAGTCAGCTAGGCTGCTGTAACAGAAATACCACAGAGTGGATGGCTTTAACAAAGAAAGATTTATTCTTACACAGTCCGGTAGGTTGCAAGTCCATATTCAGGGTGTCCGCTCCAGGGAAAGACTTTCCCCTTGTCGGCTCTGGATGAAAGTCCGGTATTGCATCAGTCTTTGCCCAGGGAGCATCCTCACGCAAGAACCTCTGGTCTGAAGGACGCGCTCTGCTCCCGGTGCTGCTTGCTTGATGGTAGCGAGGTTCTCAAATTGTCCTTTGTCTCTTTCTCCTTTTATTCCTTGCAAGCTAAAAGCATTAAGGGTGGGGCAAGCCATACTCCAGGGAAACTCCCCCCACAGCAGGAATTCACGGCCCCACCCTAATCCTTTAACATACAGGTTAGCAAAACCACACAATGGAGGACAGTCCCAAGATACTGGGAACCATATCCAAGCCACGTGGCTGCACACATTTTTGGCGGGACACAATTCCAACCATGACATCCCACCCTTTGGCAACCCAAAAATCACATCACAAAAACATTTAACGCATTCATAGCAAAATTATGTCCATCCATACAACAGAAATCTTAAATCAGTTCCAAGTCCAAAATACAAAAACTCTTCTACATCTGTGAAACTTAGAAGGCATTAACAGGCAACAGGCAAGTCAACAGAACACATTACATTAGCCCTCAAAGCTTTGGAAATACTCTTTCATTTTCTGAGACATTCTACACAACAGCAATGCTCTCCAGACTCTAGGTATCGGCCACACTCTCTGGTTTCAGAGTGGAGACCTCCAGCCCCGTGCTACAACTCTGCCTTCAAGGCCCACTTGGACAGAAACTCTGTCCCATCGGCTTTAGGAGCACACTAAGCCCAACTGAGTGGCAATTCCACCCTTACGAACACAGCACGCCATGGTTCCACCCTTTCAAACCCCTGAGGTCATGGCCATACCTCTTGAGACTGAGGCAGCTCAGCTTCTCACGCTATTTGTCTCTTCAGCTTCAGCTTCCTATGGCCGCATGGCCAGGGCCTCAGGCCCACATCTGCCCTGCCGGGCAAGTGTTCCAAAGCTCTGTAGCTCCACTGGTTTAAGTGCCCGGAGGCACCCCACTCTTGCTGGAAAGCGTCCTGCCCAAAGGCACTCAACTGTCTCACTCCGTGGGTCAGCAAGGCCAGCTCCACCGATTCATGCGCCCAGAGGCACCCCGTTCCATGAGGAAAACTCTGCTCAGGCACTGACCTCTCTCGCTGAATTGGTACCAGGAGTGGGGTGCTGCTCTAGCAAATACCTAAAATGTGGAAGCCACTTTGAAACTGCGAGTGGATAGAAGATTCAGAAGGAACGAAGAAGGCGCAGATGGTGAGAAACAACAGAGGACTGGCAGCAGCGGCAGTGGCAGCAACAGAACCAGAGGCAGTGCTGGAGCCAACCCGTGGAGCAAGAGAGGTCAGTGCCTGAGCAGAGTTTTCCTCACGGAACGGGGTGCCTCT
Organism: Heterohyrax brucei; assembly: GCA_028571685.1. Classification (NCBI taxonomy): domain Eukaryota; kingdom Metazoa; phylum Chordata; class Mammalia; order Hyracoidea; family Procaviidae; genus Heterohyrax; species Heterohyrax brucei. The sequence continues at coordinate 166,862,247 of CM053140.1, forward strand.
GGGCGCTTGAATCGGTGGAGCTGGCCTTGCTGACCCACGGAGTGAGACAGTTGAGTGCCTTTGGGCAGGACGCTTTCCAGCAAGAGTGGGGTGCCTCCGGGCACTTAAACCAGTGGAGCTACAGAGCTTTGGAACACTTGCCCGGCAGGGCAGATGTGGGCCTGAGGCCCAGGCCATGCGGCCATAGGAAGCTGAAGCTGAAGAGACAAATAGCGTGAGAAGCTGAGCTGCCTCAGTCTCAAGAGGTATGGCCATGACCTCAGGGGTTTGAAAGGGTAGAACCATGGCGTGCTGTGTTCGTAAGGGTGGAATTGCCACTCAGTTGGGCTTAGTGTGCTCCTAAAGCCGATGGGACAGAGTTTCTGTCCAAGTGGGCCTTGAAGGCAGAGTTGTAGCACGGGGCTGGAGGTCTCCACTCCGAAACCAGAGAGTGTGGCCGATACCTAGAGTCTGGAGAGCATTGCTGTTGTGTAGAATGTCTCAGAAAATGAAAGAGTATTTCCAAAGCTTTGAGGGCTAATGTAATGTGTTCTGTTGACTTGCCTGTTGCCTGTTAATGCCTTCTAAGTTTCACAGATGTAGAAGAGTTTTTGTATTTTGGACTTGGAACTGATTTAAGACTTCTGTTGTATGGATGGACATAATTTTGCTATGAATGCGTTAAATGTTTTTGTGATGTGATTTTTGGGTTGTCAAAGGGTGGGATGTCATGGTTGGAATTGTGTCCCCCCAAAAATGTGTGCAGCCACGTGGCTGGGATATGGTTCCCAGTATCTTGGGACTGTCCTCCATTGTGTGGTTTTGCTAACCTGTATGTTAAAGGATTAGGGTGGGGCCGTGAATTCCTGCTGTGGGGGGAGTTTCCCTGGAGTATGGCTTGCCCCACCCTTAATGCTTTTAGCTTGCAAGGAATAAAAGGAAAAAGAGACAAAGGACAACTTGAGAACCTCGCTATCATCAAGCAAGCAGCAGCGGGAGCAGAGCGCGTCCTTCAGACCAGAGGTTCTTGCGTGAGGATGCTCCCTGGGCAAAGACTGATGCAATACTGGACTTTCCTCCAGAGCCGACAAGGGGAAAGTCTTTCCCTGGAGCGGACACCCTGAATATGGACTTGCAACCTACCGGACTGTGTAAGAATAAATCTTTCTTTGTTAAAGCCATCCACTCTGTGGTATTTCTGTTAGAGCAGCCTAGCTGACCAAAACAACACATAAACTTCATAATACATCCTTCATAAATGTTGGACCCATTCTTTCTTTCTTTAAGATATTCTGACACCCAAACAACCAACAGCAATTTTATTGAATAGCTTCTATATGCCTGGTGCTGTGTTAAGTTCCATGAGAGATGTAATATTAGTGTCCTCCCAAGGATTTTGCCCCAAAGTGAGTCACCTAAATATCAGAAAGCAGATATTACAGGTTTACTACATGCCTGGAAACCCTGGTTGCATAGTGGTTAAGAGGTCAAACCTGCTAAATGCTCCTTGGGAACTCTATGGGGGCAGGTCTACTCTCTTCTACAGGATCACTGTGAGTCAGAACTGACTTAGTGGGAATGGGTTTTTTTATTTTTGTTTTTGTTTTCTTGGTTTACATGCTGAGCAGAATCCTGGTGCTCAGTGGTTAAGTGTTCGGCTGCTAACCAAAAGGTTAGTAGTTTGGATCTACCAATAGCTCCTTGGAAATCCTATATGGCAGTTCTCCTCTATCCTATAGGTCACTATGAGTTGGAATTGACTCAGTAGCAGTGGGTTTGGTTTGGGTTAATGTTCCCAGTAGTTTCTGGGAAGTACAAATTGTTACTGCACATGGCTGTTAACCAAAAGGTTGGTGGTTCCAGTCCACATAACGATACCTGAAAAGAAAGGCCTGGCACTCTACTTCTGAATGATCAGACATCAAAAACCCTGTGGAGCACAGTTCTACTCTGACATACATATGGAGTCTGACAATTAAGTTCGTAAACTCATCCTAGGAAAAGGTGCTGTATATCTTAATGCTGAATATTACTATGCTCACCTTCAAAGTACTTTCCTTTTGAAGTCATGTACCAATGCTAGCACCTAGTTCATCCTTCACAGCAATTTTGGAACTCTTTTTCTAGAACATCCATCAGAGCTATTGTCACATGAGGTCTGACAATAAGTTTGCAAACTCATCCTAGAAAAAGTGCTTTGAAGAGCAGACTAGATGCTGGCATTGATGCATATCTTCCCAAGTGGAGTACTTCGAAGGTGACCATAGTTATATTCAACAATGAGGTATTCATCACTTTTTCTAGGATGAGTTCCCGAGCTTGTCAGAACTCATAGTATTGCTACTGAATCAGAAGTGACTCAGTGGCAACTTGTTTTAACTGGCTAGGTGTCCAATATCATGCTGGGAACAGTGATAAATTAAAACATATAAAGCATGACACAACACCTTCCCAAGAGACTGTTACTCTGGGGAGATTAGACATGCCCAGAAAAACTTAAATAGCCATATAAGACCTAACAGTGCTGAAAGAATAAATTCAAAAACAATTCCCTGCTAAGCGGAATGGATGGTCCATCCAGTGAGGAAAGAGTCCTCCGGACAGAAACGTGGCAGTCAGAAGGCCACATGGTGAGGACAGGTAGAAAAACGTATGGGGTCCTCAATTACACTACTGGGGTTAGAGGTGCTGTGGTGGTGGTGGTTGTAGTTTTGATCAAAGGAAGAGACTACAGCATACATCAGCTGGGACCACACTGTGGAAAATGTAAACAGCCTGGTACAGCAAGAGCTGAGGGCCCTGCAGACGGGGTCAGAAGACCCAGCTCTGCCCTTTCATTGTTGAGTGACCTAGAGAAAATAACTTAACTTCTCTAAGTCCTATTTTGTACAAACAGAAATAATAGTAGTTTCTATCTCATGGGGTTGTTGTGATTATAGAAGATAATTCATACATATCAATTGAAATAGCATCTGGCTATGTTTCTGGTTACCTATCAACATAAGCTAGCTTTATTACTGTTAATATAAAGGAATCTTATGTTATCCTTTATTACCCTCTAAGATGCTAATCCTTGAAAAATCTTGTTTGCTAGGAAAAAGATGACTGTTGCTGCAGGGTGGAAGCTAGATTTTAAAAAAATTGTTTTTCTTCTATTTGTTAATGTATTTGATTTGTGAACATAAAACTCCAACCATTCAAGAGGAAAACTCTCAGGGTTTCACGTGCCTCAAAACTCATTTTCTTCCATTAACCATGTGACTTGATCCTTTAAAGAATCCAGGTAAGTACACCACACATCACAGGCCTCTAAGACACAGCTGTGTGGTGGTGCCTGACTTCTGAACTGAGCTAGTTTCAGCCTAGAAGCCTGTGGGCTCTGCCTGTGTGGATATCAGTCCTTCTATTTCCTCTCCTTGGAGTCCCTGGAAGGTGCAGAATTAACACACTTGGCTACAGTGATGGTTGTGATTGTGTGTCAACTTGGCTGGGCCATGATTCTCAGTGACCTGGCAGTTATGTAGTAACGTAATTATCCTCCATTTTGTGATATGATATTCTTATGACCAGGATGTGACCTGATGTAATCAACCTATCAATTCTAAGAATTGTTTCATCAGGGGTGGCACTGCATCCAGCATGTACAGATGTCCTGGCTTTTGTTCCCATTGGACCTTGCATCTGTCTTGTCATCTTCTCACGTCTGGTTCTTGGAACTTGAACCAGTGGCCAGCCATATTGCCTGACATTCTTGGATTCATCAGTTCCTGTTATTACATGAGTTAGGAGAAGCTGATGACCTGATGCCTGACCCGTGGACTTAGGACTTGCCAGCCTCTACAACTGTATGAGCCATTTCCTTGAGATAAACCTTTATCTCTGTGTTTACATGGGTGTAAAAACAAGTAAAATTTTGCTGAGTAGCATTCAAAAGTGGCTGTAGCAGCATACTGACAGGGAATTTCCAGAAATTTAGGCCAAACTCAGAAGAGGATGTAGAACCAGGGATATCATCGCTGATGTTAGATGGATCCTGGCTGAAAGCAGAGGATATTAGAAAGACGTTTACTGCCTGTGTTTTACTGACTATGCAAAGGCACTAGACTCTGTGGATCATAATAAATTATGGATAACATTGTAAAACACTGGAATTCCAGAACACTGAATTTGTGCTCATGAGGAATTTGTACATAGATCAAGAGATAGCTGTTTGGACCGAACAAAGGGATACTGTGTGGTTTAGTTAGGAAAGGTATGTGTCAGGGTTATATCCTTTCACCATACATATTTGATTTGTATGCTTGGGAAATAATCTGAGAAACTTGACTGTATGAAGAAGAATGGGACATCAGGATTGGACGAAGACTCATTAACAACCTACATTATACAGAAGACACAACCTTGTTTGCTGAAAGTGAAGAGAACTTGAAGCACTGACTGAAGAAGATCAAAGACCACAGCCTTCAGTGTGTATTACACTTCAAAGTAAAGAAAACAAAAATTCTCACAACTGGACCAAAAAGCAACTTCATGATAAAGGGAGAAAAGTTTGAGATTGTCAAGGATTTCATTTTACTTGCATCTACAATCAGCACACCCATGGAAACACTAGTCAAGAAATTTAAAGACACATTGCTCTGCAAAAATCATCTACAAAGGACTTATTTAAAGTGTTGAAAAGCAAAGATGTAACTTTGAAGACTAAGGTACACCTGACTGAAACCGTGGTGTTTTTAGTCATTTCACCTGCATGCAAAACCTGGACAACAAATAAGGAACTCTGAAGAAGAGTCTCTCAGGGTCTACTGATTAAGTTCGCAAAATCATCCTAGAAAAAACTGCCACGTACCTCATTGCTGAATATCACTGCAGTTACCTTTGAAATACTCCCTTTAGGAAGCTATGCACAGAGGTCAGCATCTATTTCTCCTTTGAAAGCAATTTTGGAACTCTTTTTCTGGAATGGCCATCAGAGCTGTTGTCATACTACCCTTGATGTCCCAAATGTCATCCAAATGTCTTCCTTTCAATATTTCCTTTATCTTCAGGTAAAGAAAAAAGTCATTGGGGGCCAGATCCCATGAGTAGGCAGGTGTTCTAATACAATTATCTGTTTACTGGCTAAAAACTCTCTTATAGACAGTGCTGTGTGAGCTGGTACATTGTCATAATACAAGAGTCATGACGTGTTGGCAAAAATTTCAGTTTGTTTTTGTGTAACTTTTTCATGCAGCCTTTTCAGCACTTCCAAATGGTAAACTTGTTTAACTGTTTATCCAGTTGGTACAAATTCTTGCAATATTTTCATCAGTTCTGCTCATTACTGGCCACCCTGACCTCTCGTCATTAGCAATGCTTTCTTTCCCCTCAGAAAAACACTTAATCCATTTGTACACTGCTGTTTTCTTCATGGCATTATCCCCATAAACATGGACTAACATGTCATTGATTTCGCTCCCATTCTCTCCAAGTTTAACAAGAAATTTAACGTTTGTTGTTCTAATTCAAGCTTTGACATTCTCATAATTACACACAAAAACACGCAACAACAATGGATGCCACTCAGCAAGACACCATCACACGACAACACGAACACAGCTGTGAGACACTGACATACCAAGTTACGAAGCCTTGCCAAGTTGTTTGTACAGTGCTGCCAATGTAAGCTCAGGGTGGCAAATTCATGAACTTAATTGTCAGACATGACAGGAGTTCTTTTAGGAGTCGTCTACTTCTGACCGATTACCAACCCAAAACCACACCAAATGCAGCCCCACAGGGTAGAGTAAAACTGTCCCCATGGGGTTTCCAAGAAGCCTCTGGTAGATGCAAACTGCTAACCTTCTGGTTAGCAGCTGCTTTCTTAATCACTGGGCCACCAGGGCTTCTCTGAAAAATCACAGCTCTTGAAAACTCTCTGGAGCAATTCTTCTCTGACATACATGGGCTTGCCATGAGTCAAAATCAACCTGATGGCAACTGGTTTTCTGGTTTTAATTTCTTCTCAAAGATTTAGCGATCAGAGGTGCTCAGAGAATTCAACGCAGTTGACTTTTGTCCAGGGTAAATGGGAAGAAGACTAGCAAGGATGGGAAAAATCCATACTTGCTTCTATAAAAAATCCTTTACCATAATTTTTAACAGGTCCTCACATCGACTGATCTCAAGTGATCTGCCTGTGCCTGCTCCGGTGGGTGTATTAATGAGAAGAGCCAAAAGGCAGCTGGCAAAGGGAGCCGAGACGGAGGTAAAAGAGAAAGAAAAGGAGCTAAATGGAACCATTAGTATATGAATAATGGAGAATTAATTCTACTTCCAAATTGATTTTTGTAATGGTTTGGCCAGAGATGGAGCCCAGGAAGCTCCATTTTAGCCTTGTCATGGATGCCACGGGGTAAACAGCCAGGCTTGCAAAGTACTTTTCTATATGGCAATAGCGGCTTTGTCATTTCCCAAAGGAAGGTGTTTCAGGGGAGTGTAGCCCCTGGGAAGCCCTTCAGTTACTATGCAATTAGTAAGGAAAGACTGAGACCAGGGGCCCCAGCAGCCATAGGGATGGAGGTCTTCCATCAATTAAACCTGCCAAATAGTGGGTAAGGGGGACTGTGAGCAGGTCCTTTGACTTATGGACCCTGAATTTTGGAGTCTTGGGAAAGGCTTTACAGCTTCCTTCAGTATTCTTTTTAATCCTATTTGATGGTCTTTCACAGAAACTAGGATTGGGAAGCAATCGTATTTGCTGCAGGTAGAGACAAGCCATTGCCATGTCTTTACCAGGCTGGCACAAAGCCTCCATTATGTGTGAAACACAAGGCTGGGGCGGTGGGCTGGGCCTATCTGAGCATTCAGTCTGGCCCGTATACTGATTTAGGAATCAGTTACTCGATTTCTTTAGTCTGTGGAGTTACCTCATTCACCCAGAAAGAGAAAATGGAGAGTTTGCAAGGAGAGAGATGGAACACTACTTAAGCTGTTTGATCCTGGCAAGTCCCCAGACTTCTCTGATCCTCTGTCTTCCCCTCTCTGAAAGAAGGAACAAAAATGTTGGCCACTCAGAACTGTTGGGAGAAATATGTAAGATTCAGTTTCTTATAACGCTTAGCACAGTGTCTGACAGGTCTCAGTCAATAAAACTGTCTTCCTCACATACCTCATGGACTCATCTGCATTCCCTTAAACATACTGACCTTTTCGTTCTAAGGTAGAGAGTCCCCAAGTGGCAGCTGCTGTTGGCCCAGAGCTACCTGTTGAGTTGTGCTGTTCTTTATTCCTCTTCTCTTAAAACCAAGGAAACTCTGGCTTGGCTGTTTGAAGTCTTTGGGGCTTCCATCTTGAAGGACAGTGAAAACAAGTCTTTGTCTCTGAAAAAGAGCATCTCGAAAGAACGATAAGAGAACCACAGAAAGCAACAAAATATCATGAGGGCCTTCAGATCACTCAGAAGGCCAAGCCATGACAATTGAGACAAGATGGCATTTTCTGCAGTCTACAGGAACAAGCCAAACAGCACATACAAGACACCAGGATAAAAAGTTCATTCTAGTCAGTTCATCCATAGATCCACAAGTTTGTGAAGAGCCACGAATGGAGAGCAAAGTTGTTAGAAGAGGTTCTTGTTAGGTGCCATTGAGTTAATTCTGACTCATGGCAACCCTATGTGACAGAGTAGAACTGCCCCATGAGGTTTTCTAGATTGTAATTTTGACAGGAGTAGATCGCCAGGTCTTTCTGCTGTGGAGTCTTTACATGGTTTGAACCTCCAAGCTTTCTGTTTTAGCCAAGCATTTAGCAATTTTGCCACCAGGGCTCCATAGAAGAGGTGACAAAGGCATTGAAGTATGTGTAGAAGATTTGGGAGGTTGGGGTCTGTCTTTTACTATAGTAGAAATACCACAAGAAGGTTGGCTTTAACAAACAGAAATCAATTTTCTTACAATGTAGGAAGCTAGAAGTCCAAATTCAGGATGCTGTTTCTATGGGAAGGCTTTCTCTCTCTGTATCCTCTGGGGGAAGATCTTAATTCCTTGCTTTCTTGGTGTTTTTCATGTTGCATAGCAACTATCTGCTCCTGTCTGTGCTCTCTTGCTTGCTTGTTTAGTCTCTTTGGCACAGTGGTTAAGAGCTCAGTTGCTAACCAGAAGGTTGACAATTTGAATTCACCAGAAAACCCTTAAAAACTCTGTGAAGCAATTCTACTCTATTCTGTAGGGCCACTGTGAGTGGGAACTGGCTTAAAGGTGACAAGTTTTGCTTTGTTTTGTTTTGTTTTGTTTTGGTTATATCTCAAAAAAGATTAACTTAGGACATACCTTACATGAATATTGTCTTATTAATAAAAAATGAAAAACAAGAAAACATCCCCAAATGGGGTTATAATCACAACACGTATTTTAGGGGAAAACAGTTCAGCTTATAGCGGGGTCCTTCAGTTACAGCAACCGTTAGGAAAAGCTGCTGAAAAGAGACAGTGATTCTGAACTGGCGAGTAGGAAGTCTCCCGCTTCACTAATTTACCTGAATTATTGTGTAATTCTTCTAGTATTTTGGCTTTTGATAGTTTTGGCTGCCAGTCAAGAAGAGGTGGAGGAAATAGAAAAGAGAGTGTTTCTGAGAAATCTGAAGGAAGATGTTATTGTCAACCAGGTGCAGAGGGGGCATAGAAGGAGCTACTCTTGCCTGTGAGGTATGTCAGATGGGAGCATCAGGGATCCTCACACTTCACCCACCCACTCACCACTACCCATGGTGCTGATGGTAAGCCCTCAGTTCAGAGTCTCCAAGCCCCTCCTGCAGCCTAGCTCCCCCTTGGTCAGTCAATCTGTCTCCTCAGCAACAAAGGGAAATAAGCTCATTTACAGACCTGAGAGGTAGCTCTGACTCTATCTTTCCAGTTACTGCTGAAGTTGGGAAGTTGAAGCCACGCAGGGCATTGGGCTGGCACCAGGCCAGCCCCTCATCAGGCAAATCTGCTGGCTCATCTCTTTCTTCTTCTAAACAAGCCCTTAGAACTGGCACTCGGGAGTCGGGTGGCCTGGGCCTCCTGCCCGGGACTGGCCAAGGGAATGGAGGAGCAGCCACTCTCTGTGAGAGCTGTCACCTACCTGCTGCCCCAACCCCAGATTCTACCAGCTACCCTAGAAACAAAAACCTGTGCCCACTCAAAGTTTTCAGGGCCACAAGTAGAAACAAGCATATCATAGGAAGGAAGACTGTAACAGGAGAGGCAATGCACTGCATGAAGAAACGCAGGTAACTTGAAGAAACTTCAAAAATTATGCTTGGTATGTGGTAAATCTTAGTAGCCTCCTAAAAATAAAACAACGAACAAAAATCCATGCATTAGGCTTTGGAAAATAACTGCAGAGAGATGTAAAGAATACAATGAATGTAGTCCATAATTTCATCCTCCTTTGCCAGCAGGTAGGCATTTAGTGAAGAAGAATGCCTAATTTGAAAACATGTGTGTGCATGTGTCGTAGATTGAATTGTGTTGCCTGTGTGTAGCAATTTGGCTAGGCTATGATTCCTAGTATCATGTAGTGCTTCTGTATGTTGTAAATCCTGCCTCTGTGATGTTAATAAGGGAGGATGGGCAATGTTTGTGTTAGTGAGGCAACACTCAATCTATAAAATTATATTGTGTCTTGAGATAATCTTTTAGGATATAAAGGAAAGGGAAGCAAGCAGAGAGTTGGGGACTTCATACTACCAAGAACGCAGTTCCAGAAGCAGAGCACATCCTTTGGAACCATGGTCCCAGCACCTCAGAAGCTCCCAGTCCAGGGAAAGATCAGCGATAAGGACCTTCCCCAAGAGCCAACAGAGAAAGGCTTCCCCGGAGCTGATGCCCTACATTTGAACTTTTAGCCCAGTTTTATGTGTGAAAATAAATTTCTCTTTCTTAAAGCCATCTGCTTGTGGCATTTCTATTATAGCAGCACTAAATGACTACGACAGTAAGAAAAGGTACAAAATGAAAAGTGAATGTCCTCACCTCCTTCCTCATCCTTTTTTCCAAGGTACCACTTTCACTATTTCCCAGGGTAAAAATGTTTACATACATACTCACATGTCCATGTGCCCTTAAATATTCTCCACATATCAAAATAGACTTGGCATGGCCCCGCTCCATCAACTGTGTTGTACTTTCTGGTACCCTGAGCAGGGACAAGGTTCTCAAGCACACAATGTCATCAGTGCCTGCTGGAGGGATGCAATGTGACAGCAGTGTTGTTTCCACTTCATAATACACCCTGGAGCTCTTTCTAGAACTCCACATAGAGATTCATACTTACTCTCTTCTTTTAAACACCTGGCTTCATAGATTTCATCATTGGATGTATCATAATTTACTCAACCTGTCCCCTATTGATGCACAATTCATTTCCTTCCTCCCCACTCCATTACAAAAAAGGCTCCAATTAAAAGCCTTGTACAGATACCTTAGCAAATGTTGTGTCCATAGAGCAAATGCTTATCTGCAGGACTCCTAAATCTGGGAATACATACATTTTCATTTTATAGCTACTGCCAAGTCATTAACTTCATTGTAAAGAGCAGCTGTTTCAAGGAACAAAAGAGCCTCCCTGATCAGATTCCTCTCCTGAAATAAGATGAAAAAGACTGAAGTGACACTGGAACAGGATCCCCTTATTACTACAAACTGTATTGAATATGCATAGATACAGACTGGGTGACTAAGAGGGAGGTTAATTGGATGAGAGAGAATAAAGGAAATTCTTTGAAATTTATGATGGTCTCTCATCTTAACCACTGATTGGAAAAAAAAAGAAAAAGGATGAAGAGATTAGAAAAGCTATCTCTCTGACTTGGTTGTTGACCTTAGAGGGAATGCGTTGTTTGGGACCTGTATTATTCACGTGACTGTTTTTATAGTCACTGTTCCTCACCTGGAAACCCTGGTGGTATAGTGGTTAATTGCTAATGTAAGTGGGTAAACTGCTAATCCAAAGGTCTGCAGTTCAAATCTACCAGGTACTCCTCAGAAAGTCTATGGAGCAATTCTACTCTGTCCCATAGGGTCACTATGAGTTGGTATCAACTTAGTTGCAATGGGTTTGTGATTTTCTGGTTGGTACCTCAACTAGAGCAGTTCTTCAACATAGTGGGTGTGAACCCTGGGGACAGAGGTGTTTGCAGTATTTGCTGGGAATTACTCAAGAGGTTTCATTGTTCAGTGTGTCTTGGTAATCTATTGCAACCAGCTATAATGAAACAACAGTTCATTATTATCTCTCATGACTCTATGGATTGTCTGAGCTCAACTGCTCAGTTCTCACTGGGTATGTCCTGTGTAGTTGCAATTAGATGTTGGCTGGGGCTATGGTCAACTGAAGGTTTGACTGGGCTGGGTATCCAAGATGGCTCGCACACATGGCTGGCAGCTGATGCTGCCTGGGAACTCAGCTGGGGTTATCAGACGGATCGCCTACAAAGCATGGCACCTGGATTCCAAGGTAGCACATTCCAAGAGAATCAGGTTGTCTTGGTCAGCTAGTGCTGCTTTAACAGAAATACAAGTGGATGGCTTTAGCAAAGAAAAGTTTATTCTCACAAGTCCAGTAGGCTACAAGTCCAAATTCAGAGTGTCCAGTCCACGGGAAAGCTTTCCCTCCTTGTCAGCTCTGAAGGAAGGTCCTTACGTGGCATCAATCTTTAATCAGGGACATCTTGGCACAGGAACCTCAGGTCTGAAGGACACACTCTACACCTGGTGCTGCTTTCTTGGTGGTACAAGGCTCCCAACTCTCTGCTTGCTTCCCTTTTCTTTTATCTCTTATAAAATGAAAAGAAAAAAGATGGTATAAGCCACACTCCAGGGAAACTCCCTTTACGCCGGAGTAGGGAAATGACCTTATGAAGGGTGTCACAGTCTCACCTTAATCCTTTCTCACATAATCTGCTCTGTTAACCACATAGGCAGAGATTAGGATTTACGGTACAGGAAAATCATAAAATGGAGGGCAATCACACAATACTGGGAATCATGGCCCAGCCAAATTACCACACACATTTTGGGGGGACACAATTCAATCTATGACACAGGTGAATGTTCCAAGGTACATTATGGAATAGCTTCAAAAGCCTACAATGTCTCTTCTACTACACTCTGCTTGTAAAGCAAAGAGGAGATTCCATGTCTTGACAATGGAGAGGCAAGGTCATAAGGTTTCACTGCAGAAGAACATGGGCCATAGGAGGTATTGTTGTACCCATCTTTGGGAAATGTAATCTGCCACAAAACAATAATGTACTATCTCTCATGATCAGTGAATTCTACAGAACTTCTGAAGACAACCTGGGTAATTCTATGTGGTGTTGACTACGGACACTCATGAGCTGCACTCACCTGGCAACTAGACTGAGCTGGAATCTTCCTGAAGACTTCACTCATGTGCCTAATTCCTCTACATGGCCATTGTCTGCATGACTAGCTTGGCAGCAAACACTGGTGGTAAACTTGGCCTTCCTCACAGCATGTGGTCTCAGGGTAGTCAGGAATCTTATATGACAGCTGGTTTGAAAAGGAAGAATGTGAAAGGTGCCAGTCCTCTTTAAGGCTAGGCCCCAAGGTGGCATAGCAACACTTCTGCTGCATTCTGTTGGCCAGCAGAAATTCCAGGGGAGAGGAAACAGACTCCAGCTCTGATGTAGGGGTAGCATATATACTGGAGTTTAGGAAAGAGAGGGGGAAGGAATTGACAGTGTCCTTTGCCAGCACCTCAAAGCAAATTCTCTTTTCTTCTTGTTTTACACATTTATCACATTTCTCCAGTCACTTCTCACCTTCCTTTTCTTTTTTTTTTTTAAATTGTGGTAAGTGTATGTATAAAACAAATTTTTTCCATTTCAACATTTTCAATGTGTACAATTCAGTGACATCAATTAACTTCATATTTAGGCAACAATCACCAAAGTGAATCTTGAGCCCTTAAATCCAAGTTCTTTATTAACATCAACTGCAAAGGAAATAAATTTTCAGCAAAATACACTTTCGCTTTTCCTTTTCTTCATCTTCCCCTTTCCCAGTGCAGGTCCAGTTTATACCTGAAGACCTTGGTCCACAAAGGAATGTTCAGAAAGACAGCAAATAGCCAAAGGACAGGATCAAGCAGGCCTCTGACTATGAGTTTCTATTTTTCCTGTATTTTTATAAATTTTTATTAATATTTTTCACTACCTAGCCCTCCTAAAACTCATATTCTTTAGATGTCACCTGGGTACATTTGTGCTAGCAATCTGTAGGAAGTCCCATGTTGCGTTTGTTTAGCTTCTAGTCATTGTTTTCATTTATCTCTCCTTCTGTCATTTCCACCATCTGCCAGACAGATCCCCAGCCCTGAAAGTGTCTCCAGGCTCTCAGGGTACCCCAGCATGCAAAGGACAATGCCTGGGCTGATATTTTTAAGGCTCTGTCAACCTAAAGGCACCTAGTTTCTCTGTTAAAGAGCTTCCTGAAGCTGAGGACTCTCAGTCCAGGGAGACCTTGGTTTTCTCCCTCTGTCTCTCTATCTCTCCCTTTCTTCCTTCCTGCGATGACTATGAACTGACTGCCATGCTAAAAAGAACCGTGGTGGCCCAGTGATGAAGAGTTCAGGCTGCTAACCAAAAGGCCGGCAGATCAAATGTACCAGGTCCTCCTTGGAAACCCTGTGGGGAAGTTCTACTCTGTCCTACATATTGCTGTGATACACAACTGACTGGATGGCACCTAGCAACAACACCATGCTAAACACTAGAGACACAAAGATGAAGTAAACATAACCCCTGCCTTCAACAAGTTTATGCTCTAGTTAGATACACAGAGAACTAGCCATGCAATATACTGACTACCCTAGATGGATTTTAGCGCACTGCTAGGGCAATTCTGAAAATACAGCACACAGGCTGTTGTTTCAACTAGAATTGTCCAAAGGAACTCGTGATTTTTTCATCCTCCTAAAAAGAGAGAATAATGGATACTTGTTTGGTCGTTAGATATCTACTCAGCTCTAAACTGACATGACAAAAAAAAGTGACAAAGAGAAACTTCCTGGCTTAGGTGTGGTTGAGTGCTAAGTTGCTAGCTGAAAGGTTGGCAGTTCAAACGTACCTGGTGGCTCCACAGGATGAAGATCTGGCAATCTGCTCCTGAGAAGATTCTAGCCCAGGAAACCCTGTGGGGCAGTTCTGTGAGTCAAAAAACGACCAGAAGACAAGCAACAACAACTTGAAAGTTCACACAAATGTTTCAGGAATAGCTGGATTTTGTTGTTAAAAGAATGCTGTTAGGGAGGTGTTCACCTTTCAAATCAACTTTTCCTCTTTCTTGACTTCTTTCTCAGAGAAGGAGCTCCAGGCTTCCAGTCTACTTATAAGATTAGCAACTTCAGGAGAAGAAAAACATTTTCTTCACAGTAGCTTCAGCAAAATTTGAAGTTTTTATTGAATTGACGTGGCCTCATTCGTGTCCCTGAACATGACCAGTGGAAGGGAACACGTTGGGCAAGCCTCCTGGGTCTTGTGCCGACCTCTGGATCTGGGAGGTGGAATCAGACTCACCTGAAGCAAATGAATTGAGTTTAAGAATGAGGATGTCTTAAAATGAAAGGGGTGTGCAGTTACTAGATGGGAGGCAAAGATGGGTTACTAACTATAATGTGCTTAAATAAGACAGATGCGCCAGTACTTGGGGAGATATTCCAGAGCACTCTTCCTGGGAGAGATCATGGCTCATCTGGCTTTTGAATCCTGGCAATGGATGCGACTTTTTTTATGTTTGTCAATACCAAGTGGATATGTAGAATTATAGAATCATTTAACCACTGAAACATTGGAGGCCACAACCAGACTCCCAACCCAGTGCAAGAATCTTCTCAACACCATCTGTTTTGCTCTTAGAAACTGTCAGTGAGCAGAAGCTTGCTAGCTCCTTTAGAAAGCAATCTGTTACATTTTTATGCATCTCTGGAGTCCCTGGGTGGTGCAAACAGTTACTGTGCTTGGATGCTAACCAAAGATTGGCAGTTCAAGTCTACCTGTGGGTGCCTAAGAAAAAAGGCCTAGCTACCTACTTCTGAAAAATCAACCACTGAGAGTTCTGTGGCCCACAGTTCTACTCTGACACACATGGGGCCATTATAAGTAGGAATCCACTCAACTGCAATGGGAGGTTTACTAAGCATCTGAAAGTTGTTATAAAGTAAAATAAATACTAACATATTGAGTGGTTTCTTTATTTCAAAGCAAAGTTGTCACTGTGAGGGCTAAGGGGCAACTGGCTTCATATGCATGCGAAAGCTGGTCACTGAATAAGGAAGACTAAAGAAGAATTGATGCCTTGGAATTATGCTGTTGCTGAAGAATATAATACACCAGGAACTTCTGGGAGAACAATGAAATCCGTCTTGAGCAAGGTCGTGAAGGCTATACAGATACATCTAAACTCCTTAAAGGACCAAATTACTAGGCTGAAGACTATAGAGACCGTGGTCTCAAGGGACATCTAGCTCAAATGTCATAACATAGGTTCTATATCCTACTTTGGTGAGTAGCATCTGGGGTCTTAAAAGCTTGTGAGCATTCATCTAAGATGCTCCACTTGTCTTACCCCATCAGGAACAGGGGAGAATAAAGAGAACCAAAGACACAAGGGAAAGATTAGTCCAAAGAAATAATGGATCACAACTACCACAGCTCCCACTAGACTGAGTCCAGAATGATTAGATAGTGCCCAGTTACCACCACTGACTTCTCTGAAGGGGATCTCAATAGAAGGTCCCAGCCAGAGCTGAAGAAAAATGTGCAACAAGATTCCAACTCACAAAAAATGTCCAGACTTGCTGGCCTAACAAAGACTAAAACAACCTTAAGAGTATGGCTCCCAGACACTCTTTTAGGTCAGTAATGAAATTATTCCCAAAATTCACCCTGCAGCCCAAGATTAGATAGGCCCATAAAACAAAAAGAGACCAAACTGGCATGCTAGCCCGGGGGCAAAGGCCTGAAGGCAAGAGGGGAGAGGAAAGCTGGTAACAGGGAACTGGGAATCCATGAGGGAGGGTATTCACAAGTCACAGGGTTGTTAACCAATGTCACCAAACAATACGTATATTAATCATTTAAGGAGATGATAGTTTGTTTATTCTGTAAATCTTCACCTAAAGTATAATTAAAAATAAAAATAATTTTTTTTTCTTGGAAGTAGTATAGCCAGAATGCTTCTTAAAAGAAAGAATGATGAGATTTCATCTCACATACCCCAGACACTGTCAGGAGAGACCACTCCCTGGAGAAGACCATTAGGCTTGCTAAAAGTAAAGGATCCCCCAAAAGAGGAAGATTGTCAAGGAGTCGGGTTGACACAGTGGCTGTAACAACAGGCTCAAGCATGGCAACGATTGTGAGGATGGCACCGGACCGTGCAATGTTTTGTTCTGTTGTAGACCTGTTGTACACAGGGTCACTGTGAGTCAGAAGGGACTCAACAGCGCCTGACAACACATGACAAGCACTGCATTATACACCTCACCCGCATTATTTCAAACTCTTTTCATGTCATTCTAGTGAAAAGAGCTGCTACCATCACCCCACTTTACTGGGAAAGAAATTAAGGCTAAAAGAGATGGAAGAACTCATTCAAATCCAGCTCTTTCAAAGACAAAATCCTCATGGTAAACCTCTGCACTGTGGAGATCCACCACCCTATAGTTCTTTACCCATTTATCTTCATTTGGCCTCTCAGAGTCGTTGGAATAAGCCCTTCAAATATTTCTAGACAGATAGCACATACCTCTTAAAGTTTGTTTTCTAGGAAAAGCATCCCTAGCACCTTCTTACATTCTAAATATAAAACAGGATGCAGAAAATTCACCAACTGTCTTTCTCTGGGCATGTCTGGCAGTGACCCTCTCAAAATGTCCTTAAATCCCAACTGGCTCCAAGGAGAAATGCAATGGACCTTCACACTCTGTCACTTCTGTCAATACAAGATCAAACTGCACCCACTGCTATCGAGAAGTTTCTGACTCTAGAGTAGAACTGCCCCCACAGAGTTTCTAAGGAGTGCCTGGTGGATTCAAACTACTGACCTTTTGGTTAGCAGACATAGCACTTAACCACTAAAGCCACCAGGGTTTCCCTCAGACTATTGAAATCTTAAGGAATCACATTCCACTCAGAAAGGGCTAAGATCTTTATCTAAGCATCTGTTGCATCAACCCCAGTGTCACAATAGACAGGACTTTCTCTTCATCCTTGTTAAATTTCCCTCTGCATGTTTTGGTTTACTGTTACATCCATTATTATGGATTCTAGTTTGTCATTCCACACATCTGTTATCTTTTTTATCTTGGATCATCTTGATATTTGACAAAGGTGTGTTTGTCCCAGTCAGAGATAAGAATGTCAGACAAAATAGGGCAAGTTTACCAAGTGTTACTGGAGGCTTTCCAATAGACCTACTCATTTCTTAGCAAATCTCATCAACTATCCTAACACTATAGGCTCCCAAAGAGACAGAATTGACTCAGTGGCAATAGGTTGTGTTTTTTTTTTTCAATACTAACACTCCACTTCGAGGTCTCCTCTTTTCTAGAAGAGTTTATGAGAGATTTTGTCAAATTTGGTGCCCAACTACTAATAAATCTTGTCCATGGATCTATTAAATATTTCCAAAGGAAAAGAAAATAGCTTGTCACTCACTCCTTCATTCATCTAAGTGCTGACTCTATTATTTATTAGTTGCTTAATTCTTCCATGCTTTAATTTCCTTATCTGTAATTACCTTACATGCCTCACAGAACTAATACAGTAATTAAAGGAGATAATAAATGTAAATTACTTTGAATGGTTCTTGGCACATCTTATAAATATAAAACACAAAAATTCCTGTCATGTAGATGGTCAATTCGTGCTAGTGGCCCTCCCTTCCTGTTCCCATTCCTTCACATCTTCAAGACTACCCCAGGGCTTACAAGGATACCCAGCTTCAGAGAAAGCCATGTCTACAGAATGCACTATCAGTGTGGACCCTCGCCCTGTGCAAGACAGCAGCACTGCCCAACTCCATAACAGTATTCTTTTGTCCTCCGGCTCTTCTCCTCTCATGGGCTCTTAATTCTTACTAGTCTGAGTGTTGCTAGCTGAGGACAGCTCACTAAGATTCTGGATGTGAGTAGGGGTGAGGGGAAGAGCACCTTGTTGGCACAGAAGTTAGTGTCTGAAGAGAACAGTGGTTAGGAGGGCCTTAGCGCTCAATGTGATGCTTAGGCCACCTCAGGGAAAGCCTGGGTACATGGGAGGAGAGATAGGTAGGATTCACAAAGGACCCACATCATCCCAGGTTCATATTAGAGCTTTACTGTAGTGCCTTATTCACTCTTCAACAGGTTTCCATGCAAAGATCCTGGTTGATACAAAGGGTTAACATGCTCGGCTGCTGACCAAATGGCTGGAGGTTTGAGCCCACCCAGAGGTACTTTTTACAAGGAAGGTCAGCCATGGAAAACCCTGCGGAGCACAGTTCTACTGACCCACATGGGATAACCATGAGTTGGCATCAACTCAACAGCAACAGCAACAGCCACAGCAACTTGCAGGCCCAGACAAATGAGGAATCAAAGGCTTAAGGCAATGTGGCCAAGCCCACAGAGCTCATGGGTTGCAAAAGCAGGATTCAAGTCCGGTCTGGGTAGTTCTTACCCTCCATACCACAGTGATTCTGAAATGGAAACAAATCCAAACCAAACCAAATCCACTGCCATCAAGTCAATTCCAACTTGCTAGGGTGGAGGAGAACTGTCCCACAGAGTTTCCAAGGTGAATGTGAACTGCCAGCCTTTTGATTCGTGGTCAATTGCTTAATCACTGCACCCGCGGGCTCCCCACCAAGAGGAAAGGCATGATGAGACAACAGAGATGACAATAAAGGAGTCTGATGAAAACAAAATAGTTTTTTCTCATGTATTGGGTACCTATGGCTGCTAGAACAAAGCATCAGAGACTCGGTGGCTGAAAATAACAGAAAATTACTCTCTCACAACTCTGGAGGCTGCAAGTCTGACAGCAGGATTATGGTTTGTCTGAAGATTCTAGGGGAGAATCCTTCTTTGCTTCTTCCTAATTTCTGGCAATTGTTGGCAACCCTTGGCATTCCTTGGTTTGTAACTACATGCCTCTAGTTTCTGCGTCTGTCTTCAGGTGGATGTCTTCTCTATGTCTCTGAGTCACTTTTTTTTAAAGGCCATCAATCACTGGATTTAGTGCCCACCCTAATCCTGTAAAACCTCTTAATTTACCTGCTAAGGCTCTATAAACTCACACTGTAAGGTTCCAAGTAGACTACAAAAACCCTGGTCTGGATTTTGAGGGGACATTATTCAACCAATTTCCTCTTGCTTGCCAGTTCTTCCCAGGGCTGAGGTCAGAATCTATAGCCATGTGTGCTTCACTTTTAGATTTGGTTTCTGTAGAGAGGTCAGTTCAGCAGCAGCCCATTCCAGCCCACAGATGTATTTTATTAATTTACAAATTGAACCACAGTGGTACCTGGGTAGTATAAATAATTAAGTCACTCGGCTGCTAACTGAAAGGTTGGAGGTTCTTGTCCACCCAGAGGTACCTCAGAAGAAGGGCATAGAGGTCTCCTTGTGAAAGATCAGCCACTGAAAATCCTATGGAGTACAGTTCTGCTCTTGACATACTATAGGGTCAATACTAGTCAGAATCAACTCTGCAGCAACTGTTAAATTGAGTCATGTTCTGGGGTGAAAAAACATTATTAAGAGGTTGAAGATCACTTGAGGCTTGGTTTTCTGCAAGCGACTCTTGGTGCCAGTAGCTTTGATCCTTTCAGCATGTAGAAGCAGCAGATGGTCTTTCTGGCTCAGGAGCTGGCATTCACCCACTGTGACCATGTCATAAATTTGGACATCCCTGTAATGGGTACTGGACATGTCCTTAAGGTGCCTCTCAGTGTGACTGGACAGTGGTCATGATGAAGGGAGAAGGTGGTTTGGGCTTTCTCACCCTGGTCTTCACCCAACAGGACCTGCTTGAAGGATAGGTAGCATTACAGTGATGAGATTTCTCGCCAGTGCAGGAGGCCTGGTTAGTGGTCTAGTGTGTGCTGTTACAAAGGCCAGTGCTTTTGTAGTCCTTGCTGGTCTCTGCCCCTCTGCTGGCTGCTTTCTGGCTAGGGACTTCATCTTGTCAAAGAGTAAACTCTCTGAGTTGGTTGAAAGGGAGAACAAAGAGCTTTACTGAGAGAACACAGCTCACCAATTGGGCAGCACTTCAGTGAGGAGCTCACACGGCACTCCGAAGCTCAGACAGCCTCGACACGGGTTCATACAGTAAGGTGGGGGAGGGGCTGCTGACCCTAGTTACAAGGCACTTGGGTCATCGCAGCTTTTCTTAACATCATTACTCTTATTCAAAAAATTCTTCCTGGAACATATTGCACAAGTGTTCTTTAAAAAAAAAAGAACTTTAGATGAAGGTTTACAAAACAAACTAGTCTCTCATTAAACAGTTAGTACACATACTGTTTTTTGACATTAGTTGACAACCAACCCCTCAACACATCAACCCTCTCCCTTCTCAACCTTGGGTTCCCTATATTGCCTTTCCTGTTCCCTCCTGTCTTCTAGTCCTTGCCCTGGTGCTGGTGTGCCCCTTTAGTCTCTTTTTGGTTTAGGGGCCTGTCCAACCTTCAGATGAAGGGTGAACCTCAAGAATGACTTCATTACTGAGCTGAAAGGAGGTCCAGGATCGATGCTGTCAGGGTTTCTCCAGTCTCTGCCAAGTAGGTAACTCTGATCTCTCTGAATCAGAGTTTTGTTCTGTACTTTCCTTCAGCTCTGTGTAGGACACTCTGTTATGATCTCTGTTATGATCTCTGTCATCTGCGGTAGCCAGGCAGCATCAAGCTGTACTGGACTCACTCTGATGGAGGTCACTGAACTCGTGGTCCACTAGTTCTTTGGACTAATCTTTCCCTGTGTCTTCAGTGTCTTCATTATTCCTTGCTCCTAAAGCGGTGAGACCGGTGGAGTATCCTAGATGGTCAGTTGTAGGCTCTTCAGATCCTAGATGCTACTCATAAAAGTAGAATGTAGAACATTTTCTTTACGAGCCATACTGTACCAACTGAGCTAAATGTTCTCCAAGACCATTGTCAGCGCAGCCCAGCAGTTCAGTCCCTTAGGGAGTTTGGATCTATCCCGTGAGCTTCCCCGGCCTAGCCTGCTCAAGCATTCTTCATAAACACCCTAACCCCATTGTTGCAAAAGTTAACTATTAGAATAGCTTGTAAAAGCACCTTCTACAAATATCCAATTTTAAATTGGCTTTTGTGCTTATTTTTCAACATTAGTCAGCTAAAAACTGGAAGACGAAAAGGTGGCCTCTTTTAAAATGACATTTGACTCACTCCTGGGTCCACACATCCTTTTATGCTAAATGCTTAGAAATTGAGTTTGTCTTCTGATAATCTAAATGTGAGCAACTTTCTGACCACCTGTAAAGCCAGGACAGCACTGGACCAGCATTCCTGCCCAGGGATGCCTAGCAACAATCAGTTCCTCTGCACTCCTTCCTCCACACACAGTGCAGGGTGCCCTCACCCTTACTCCTTCGCTACTCCCATTTTCTGCCTGCCCTCTCAGACGCTCCGACTTTCTACTTCCTCTCCTCCAAACTGTCGCCACTTCCTGCTTAGATTTCCAGGGTCACGTCGCTATGGAGAGGCTGCCCATCATCACACGTGGCCATCCTGCTCCTTTGCCATGCCAGGATGTGGACACTGAGGACGGCCTGGTCACCAACCACAGCCACGTGGTACAGAGGCCAAGATCACAATTCAGTGCAAAAGGCACAGAGGGACTCCTCTTTCCAAGCCCAGTAGTCATTCCCTCTTAGCCTGCCGAATGAGAGCCAGTGAGCAGAAGTCCCCAGGCTACAGAGGTGGAGGTCAAGTGGGTCCTCCCACCTAATCCCCCCTGAACAGCAACTCGGAGAGAACCAGAATGTGCAGCAAAGGCCCCAGGCCCAAGCAGGGAAAGAACGCTGGACAGATTTCCTCAGCTTGGTGGTGCTCCAGCTCTGAACTCACAGGGCTGCCCTGGGGCTGTCTCAGAATGAGAGGCCCTGGTTCCCAGAGACACTGAGAGCAGGAAGAGGAGCAGCCAGAGTAATCTTCTCATAATTGCTGGGATGGGACAATGCTCACACCGACCTCTACTCTCTACGGGGCCACTCTGGTTTTCTTCTCACCTCAGAATCAGCAGTGGGCACTCTCTTTGTTCTCATCCTGTTTTATTTCTCTCCACAGTACTTCCTCCACCTGACGTTACATGATTTCTTTATTGACTATCTCCCTGGTAGAACACAAGCTCTCAGAAGTGAAGGCCTTTGCCACAGAGCCTAGAACTGTGCCTGCCTCACCTAAAGCAGCTACCGGGGGAAAAAGTCATTGAATGGATAACTGGAAGAGATGGAGAGAAGGCTCCAGTTCCATCAAACAAGCTAGAAGGAACTGCAGAGATGGCTCTATCTTTCCGCTGATTTGGAGGAGACAGGGGAGTGGTCCAGCGATCCTAAGGAACTTTTCAGAGTTGACCCAGGACCTGCACTTAGCAGTTTTCAAGGAGCTTTCAAAGCAGCCAGCCCCATGTGACCTGGCCACACACTCAGGAACGCAATAGTGATGAAACTTGAGCCTTCAGGAGACTGAGTAAATTGCTTAGGATTACACAACTGGAATTTAAACTCAAGTTCGTCTGACTCCAGAACTGCCACTTATTAACCATTATGTTGGAGATGACAAATACATTTTGAGAGTCAACTCCAACTACTTGGGAATGCTACCTGGGGCCACCGTTTTGACGAGCCTGTGGCTGCATCCAGGTTCAGTGAGCAGGAGTGCATGATTGATTAGTGATGTCTGCCACAGGTGTAGGATAGAGAATGGCAGGTTTCTGGCAACCCTAGAAGCAGGTGACATTATGGTATTGGCTTCTCATCCTGGACTCTTCTTCTCTCACCACACTGCTTCTAAAACCAGTACTGCTAGAGTTCCTGCCTCAAGAACGAGAAGGCTTATGGCAAAGTTGCCAAGCACTGCCAAGATGCAAGTGAGCAGAGCACTGTTAGAAAGCAACTGAATGCAGATTTAGTCATCCCAGCATCTTTTGTCAATCACACACAGCTCAGTACGACAAGCAGAAAGCATATTAACATGCTAATGAAAAGGAGACAGATAATTCAAAATTATTTATATCTGTTTTGAGTGTCATCACACGATCTCCTAGGCCACCTGACAAACAGCTTTTCCTGGTTTTGATTCTTATCGGAAACCCTCAGCAGCTATGCGGTCCTGGGCAAGTGACTTAACTGCTCTGTGCCTATTTCTTCATCTTAAAATGGGGGTCCCAACAGTTTCACCCTTGGGGTGGCTGTGAAAATGAAATGAATTAAAAGACATGAAGCACTTAGAGGCATTTCTAGCACTTAGGAAGTGCTAGACAAGTTACCAATTATTATTATTGCTCATCCTTCAAGACTCAACTTGAACATTATTGCTACCACGAAACATTGCAAAACCACCATAAGTAAAATCAAAAGACAAATGATTGCCATAGAACTAATTTCCTTAATTTCTGAAGAACAAATGCAAATCTGTCAGAGGACAACAATTCAGCAGAACAACACCCAGTGGATATGAACAAGCGGTTCGTAGAAAAAGACGGGTAAGTCACTGATAAGCAAGAAAAGACGCCTAATGCCATGCATAATTCTGTGGGTAAAAGCAGCCGGAAGACTTTAGATACAGGAGGCTAATTGAGCAGCTCCCATCCAGAGATGAGACGAGAGGGCAAAGGGGGACAGGAGCTGGATGAACAGACACGGGAAATACAGGGGAGAAAGGAGGAGTGTGCTGTCACAGGGTGGAGAGAGCAGCTAGCGTTACACGGCAGTGTGTGTACAAGGTTTTGTATGACAAATTAACCCAGATTGTAAACTTTCACCTAAAGCACAATAAAACATATTTTAAAAAGAGCCAGAAGAGCCCGTATTTTTTGCCTATTAGATTGGACAAAAATATTTTAATAGTACCCAGGGAAAACCAGTCATTCATACATGCTTTTAATGGGTATTTTGGAAAATTTATCAAAACTAAAAATGCACATTTCTTTGATCCAGCAATTTTTCTCCTATTTAATCTACAGATGTCCTCACAAAAGAACAGTACTATATGTCACTACTGTAATCACAGTTTTTAGAACCATGGCTGGCACTCAGCAGGCACTCAATCACTGTTTGTCCAATGAACATGTGAATAAAAATGTTCATTGCAGCAATATGTGTAACAGATCAAAACTAAAAGCTGCCCACCCACACATCCAGCAACAGTGGGGAATTTAAATAAATGACTGTAGACCCTTTCAATAGAGACTTCCACAAGTGTTAAAGCCAATGCTATAGATTGGCATGATACAATTCAAGAAGATGAATTGCATGCATTTAAGAGATTTCTAACACATAAAATGAATAAAAACACCAAGGTAGAACAATAAGCATTGTATGCCATTACTGGTAGAAACAAAAAAATAAATTAAAATAAACATGCATACATCTTCACATACCTGGTGTATGTATGTGTATAGATACAGATACAGATGTAGACATGATTTTGTTTCTGTTTTTCTTTTTTTTCTGGAAGGATGCCTTCCAAGCTGTTGATAATTTCTTTGGAAAGACACTAAGGCAGAGAGGGTAGGCAAAGAGGGATAAGTTTAGATTTTATTTCCTAGCTTCTTTCTACTTGAAATTTCTTTCCCATAAAAAATAATGATGATTCCAGGAAACATCTCATAACCTGGTTTCAACTGGAAGACATTACGTTGAGTGAAAGTAGTCAGCGACAAAAGGACAAACACTGTATGAGACCTCTAAGATAAGATCTCAAAAATAGACTTACATATAGAAGAAAACACTCTTTGACAGCTGCAAGGGAGGAGAGGGAGAGAGGGTGGCGAGGAAGGATTTAGGTTAGATAGTTGCTAGAAATCTGCTTGGGTGAAATCAGTGATAGCACACATTAGAAACAAGAACAATATTAAGTGGATTTCAGCATAACTTGAATACTCCTTCCATCTTAACCCAATATTGCAAGGATAGAGTAGCTGGGGCAAGGGGCAGGGAACCATGCTCATAGGTAAAATTGAGGCCAATTGGCACAACTAGCATTTTCTAAGAGGGCTGTCTGCACCCCACATTGGTGAATGGCGTTTGGGGTCTTAAAAGCTGCCAAGCTACCATCCGAGGGCACAGCAAATGGTCCCAATTCAGCAGGAACGGATGCTCATTGAGGACCAAAATGGCACGGGGTAAAGACAACCCAGAAGACAGAGAGATCCACATGAGTGGGTGTCTACATCGATTTGGGACCAGAAGAACTGGGTGGTGCCCAGCCACCACCAGTGATAGCCATGATGGAGCTCACTAAGTTGAGTCTCACTGGCAATACAAGAATAAAAAGGGGTGCATCCTGAGATCTCCACTAAAAGACCTCAACTGATGGTCCAGTGGTTTCAGGGTTTCCCTGGGAGCATGGCCCATGGTCCTGATGCTGCCCTTGCCCATAAATCATTATGAAGGTCCACTCTTCGGACACGAATAGATTGGACTTGGCAATGTAGAGTGACCATATATTGGATGCACTTTGTGGTTCTATGCATCTATAGGATATCATCCTGCTGACCTCTGGCTGGAGGAAGGAGAGTGGGTGGAGAGGAGGGGAAAGGAGGCTGTTGGGAGGATGAGACATGTATGGAGCAGAGAGGAATAGTGTGCTGTCATCAGGCAGGGAGAGCAGTGGAAGCTGCATATAGGTGGACATGTAAATTTATACAGGAATGTACATTTTCACTCAGTCATATTAAATAAATAAAAAAATAAAAAAAGAAGAAATTTCTTTCCCAATTCTTTCTTTTTCTTTTTCTTTTTCTCTTCCTTTCTTCCCTTCTTTCTTTTCTTTCTCCTTCCTTTCTTTCCTCTCCTTCCTTCTCTCTTTCCTTTCTCTCTTCCTTTCTTTCTCACCTTCCTTTTTCTCTCTTTCTTCTCTCTTTCTCCCTCCCCCCCTTCTTTCTTTCCATAAGCTTGTACTGATTTTATTTTAGAATGTCAGTAAGAGTATTTGTGTTTAGTTTTGCTGTAGCTGGCAGAATCTCTCAGGTCACCCTCTCCACCTCTCAGCCTCCTCTTCTGCCTCCTGTCTCTAACTTGACGTCCGTGCCTCTCACCTGATGCTCCAGCGGTGCTGATGCTTGGCAGTTCCCACACACACACCACACTCCTGCTGTCTGGCCCCTCTGCCCCTGCCATTCCTAAGGCATCACCCCCATGCTCTGCTTACAGGCTAGGCAAGCGCCTGCAGTGGCCCATAGCTGTCCCTGCAGGTCTGCAGTGCCCTGGGAAGGTTGCATTTGTTTGGGAGAGGCAGAGTTTCTTAGGGCAGGACTGTGCTTCCCTCTTCTTTGAGATCCCCACTCTCAGCATAGTGTTTCTAACATGTGGGGGAGGAACATAACAAATCTTAAACTCAGCCACCAAGTTGCTTCTGATTCATAGGGACTCTAGAAGACAGAGTAGAACTGTCTCATAGGGTTTCCAAGGAGAAGCTGGCGGATTCAAACTGCTGATCTCTTGGTTAGCAGCCATAGCTCTTCACCACTGCACCACCAGGCCTCCCTTCTTAAATGAAATGCTCTCAATAAATGTTGTATGGATGGATACTGGGGAAAAAATAACTTTGCCTGAATAATTATGAGAAAAAAAACCTCTTTCTTAAACTTAATGACTGCCACTCAATATTCTTATTGAAGAAGAAAATAGTACTGATTGCAAAGCTGGATATTTGACTAAATAGAGCTGCTTACCCACTAGCAACTGGTGCCAACACCAGAAAAAAAGAAATGCATCCCCAGACTGAGCAGAAGCTTTCTAAGGCTTTTGCTCTGTCAGGTTGTTTTGGCTTCTGTCCCCAGGCCCATCCCAGAAGCCGGAGCAGCCCGAGCAAGGTGGCCAAGTCTTGGAAGAAGGTGAGGTTCGGTAGTTTATTCATTCATGAATGGAGCACTTGCTAAGTTGCTGGAACTGAGCCAGGCAGAGGAGTCATATAAGCAAACAAAACAATGTCCTTGCCCTCAAGCACCTAGCCTCATTGGAGCAGGGAATGTTAGAGAAAGAAGCAAAATTGGAGCAGAAGTAGAAAGGAAAAAAATCATTGCCCTCTACAAGGCCCAAAGCCTGGTGCCAAGTCAAGACCCAGCTTCAGCTCTGATGAACTTTCTAAGCCTTCCTCAGCTCTGCCTGGGCAGAGGGAACGTCCAAGGGGGCACTGAAGAAGGGTCAGAATGTACTACAAGCACTAGAAGATTCTATTGCAAAGAATCTGTGGGCACACATGGGCTTCCTCAGAAGCAACCACCTTTGAGAGGGGGAAAGAACAGCCGATCAGGACAGAGTCAAAGGTTTCAAGGCCAAAGAGCCAAAAATGCACTGAGTCAATGATAGCTTCAAGGTTGCACTTAACACAATTTTCTGACAGTTAACATGAATTTGTAGTTCTCCAGTGGAAGAGGCAGGAAAAAAAAAAAAAAACAAATCTGTTGCTGTTGAGTCAATTCCCACTCATAGTGACCCTACAGGACATGAAGGGAAAGTGTATGGTATATAGGTTAGACCAGTTGGAAGTCTGAGGTCCTGAGACATCAGTACTTTAGAAACAGGTGCTGGGGGAGGAGGCTGGGACACAAGTAAGGAGTGGCGAGTGGGGGTGTGGGCGCAGTTGAGCAGGGTCAGGCTGCAGACCTGCCATTTCTCTTTCTTGAGCTACTTCCTATCCTACCCCCACCCCATACAGCTCTCCACTCTGCCTTGGCCTCTGAGCATGAAGGTCACTGACACTCCGGCACCAACAGTCTGAGCAGTTTCAGTAACCCAGCTCCCAGCTCCAGGGATCAGATGAGGTGGGATGGAAGGCGACGGTGGAAACAAGGGCATGACAGGTGGTCAGAAGGACGACACCTAAGCCCTGCTCTGCCGTTCACCTGCTGTGTGCCAGGGGTCAGGCAGGTGACTGCTTTCTCGCAGGCTGTGCTGAGCATGCTGACAAACACTCTGCCTGAATGCTTTCTATAGACTCTAAACTTCATGCGTGTTAAGCCCTTCTAGAAGCACTTCGGTTGTCCAAAGAGAATGAAAATCCCAAACCAAACAAAGCCCAGTGTGGTCAAATTGATTTTAATCGTAGTGACCCCATAGGACACAGTGGAACTGCCCCACAGAGTCTCCAAGGAGTGCCTGGCGGATTCGAACTGCTGACATTTTGGTTAGTAGACATAGCATTTAACCCATTATGCCACCAGGGTTTCCAGAGAGAATAAACTTTGCTAAAGGAAAGAGCAAACCCTGGCATAGTGGTTAAGTGCTACACCTGTTAACCAAAAGGTCAGAGGTTCGAATCTGCCAGGCACTCCTTGGAAACTCTACGATACAGTTCTGCTCTGACCTGCGCGGTCACTATGAAAGCACAGCAACTTGACAGCATGGCGAATGAAGGAAATTCGGCAAATACGCCTTTCATTACTCGTCAGGTGTTTTGTAAGAAATGATTAGAACATCTCACCTGTAGTTTTTGACTCAATCACACAACTTTTTTTATGACAAGTTAGATAATCAGGTTAAAGTTTTGGAACACCTCATGTAAAATAATAACACCAATATGTTGGCATGTTAAACAATGTTACTTGTATGTTGTCCTGTAACCTCTGATTCTGGGGAGGTAGGTGTTATTCGTTAGTTGCCATCACATTGGCACTGACTCACAGGGTCGTGCATATCACAGAATGACAAGATTACCTGGCTTTCAAACACAGCGAGACAAAAGGTACCACAATGTAACAAGCGGACAAAAAGGTGGTGGCCAGCCCACTTACACAGAAAAAAAGAGAGGCTGCAAGAGATGAAGAAATGTAGCCAAGGGCACACAGTGACTAAATGACAGAGCTAAGATAAAACCCCACCGTGGTCTCACTCTAGAACCCGAATACATGACTAAGTTTTACTGCCTTTTCCATAACTAATCGTAGGCAGTTTTGTGATGAGAACCAAGCATGACAAATCTGCTGCTGGTTTAAGCAGTGCTTTCTCTTTTCTTACCGGGTTTATTTTTCAATGAAACTGGAGCTTCTTGCTGCCAGCCTGTGACTCAGTCACCCTATAGATTCCTGCTACACAAACTCATAAGGACCAAATGTTCATGCTGACCCTCCTAATGGCCCTGTTTCCCCAAACTCTTTACAACCGATTCATTCTCATCACAAAAACAATCATAAGCAGCTTTTCACAGGAAGGGAAATGAACCCACATTATAGTACTGCCCAGAATTTGGATGCTGTGTTCTATTGTGCTAAAGAAACCTTGCTAACAGCCCTCAGTGACATTTGTTTTGTGGTTGCTGTTTAAACACAAGGGCTACTGAGCTACTTGATCAAAGGAATAGAAGACAGGTTGGCTTTCCAGACGGCCAGGTGCCAGAGTTATTGTTCCACGACTGAGGCCTGGACCCCAGGGTAGATGGAGGCTCTTAAGTCACCTGAGTGGCCCCAGGACTGCCTGCCACCAGTGCCACAGGAGTCCCAGAACCAGTAGAGTCACTTCCCAGGGGCAAGTGGCAAAAGCGGAAGGGGACATTTCATTTAGCTTGTGGGTTTACTAACCGCTGCTCGGAGGTTCCAAAGTAACTTTCTGTTCACTCATCAGGAAGAAAGGAAAGGAACTTGATGGACAGAAGCTGGTGGAATTCATAAGTAGCACTTCAGACTTTAGCACAAACTCAGTGAACCCAAGCAACTTTTTAGAGGAAATAACAGAATTGAATGCATAGTTGATTCTGGATCTGTTCACACAGAATAAAGGACAGGTATTGCAGACTTTTGGAGGACAGAAACCTGGATTAAGTGTCCCCTGGAGCCCTGGTGGCACAATGATAAAGAGTTCATTGTTAACCAAAAGGTCAGCCTTTCATATCTACCAGCTGCTCCTTGGAAACCATATGGGGCAGTTCTACTCTGTTCTGTAGGGTCACTATGAGTTGGAATCAACTGTTTTTTTAGGATATCCCTGTAAGGATTATCTGTTGGGATTTTCCAACCTGCTAAAGAAAACTAAAATTTCTACCACTAGAAGAGACCTCAGCCAACTCCCACAGTGTAGATGAGAAAACTGAGGCCCAGAGTGAGGAATGACTTGCCCAAAGTCATATAGCAAATGAAAGACTGAAACCCAGTCAGGTGTCCAATAAAAATTGATGAATGAATGAACCACTTTCTCTGTTGATGTCACTTAGTACAGTGCGCTTGGTTTGGAGGAAGGCGTATAGAGATATAGAGGATACAGACACAGAATTCAGAATTGGGCAGACCTGGACTTGAATCCTAGCTCCATCGTTTGTAAGTATTGTGATTTTGGCAAATTATTTGGCCTTATTTCTAAAACAGAAATTCTAGCCATTTATGAATAGTTTATGATGAAAAAGGAAATCACATTCTTTAAAGAAAGCACAGAGGCCAGCATACATAACTACTGAATAAATACAACCTTGTTATTAATGCAGTGGTTAACAGTTTGGCTGCTAATTACAAAAGGTCAGCAGTTCAAATCCACCTGCTCAATGGAAACCCTATGAAGCAGTTCTACTCTGTCCTCTAGAATTGCTCTAAGTTAGAATCGACAGCAATGGTTTGGTTTTTGGTTGGTTATTAATGAGATTCCTGGGTGGCAAAAGGTTTGTGTTCAACAAGTAACCTAATGGTTAGTGGTTCAAACCCATGTAATGGCATCACAGAAGAAATGCCTGACTATATGCTTCCATTAAAATTACAGTCCAGGAAACCTTATGGAGCAGTTCCACTCTGTAACATACAGGGTCTCCATGAGTCAGAAACGGCTCTACAACAATGAGTTAGTTATTAATAATTTGTAGAGTCTTTGGTGGGGCAGTCATACATGACAGATTTGGACTCTGGAACTGAGAGTTGGCCATCAGAAAGCCCTGCAAGGTTTACCACAAAACCAAAGGTCTCCTTACAAAAAGGGGAAAGGGCAAGGTCAGAGATGATCTCTTCAACACCTCAGCATTCACACTTGCAGAAAGCTATTGGTCAGTCAGTTGACATAAGATGGTCTTAAAGATAATGAATGAATAGGCAAGATTTAATTGGCTACAGACTTTCATACATTGGGTTGCCACCCTCCCTTACAATGTTTCAAAGAAATGATCTGTCTATATTCTTTCACGTGGCTCACCATATGACCGGTGATATAAAACTGTGAGGTTAGGGACATATAGCCTGAAGTGGGAGCCCTTGAGAGACCACAGAGAGATCCCCGCCCCCATAGCCATCTTTACCAGGTAATAGTTGAGTTCTTCAAGCAGGAAATGTTTTCTTGAATTGGGTACCAGAGTGACCCCTTTATGTTGCAGGTGTTGATAATTTACCCACATTTCCCTCCCCCACTCCCACTCCCCCGCCCACCATGCAAGAGCTCTCAACGCATCCCAGATGTTCTGGCAGAAATCACCAAGTCTTCCGATTCCCCGAGTCAAACCAAAAACAGGAGAAATCACAGGCAAATGCAAATCCATACTAGCAGGAGGCTGAGTCACAAACATGTTGTAACCAAGGACTGAAAAAAATCTGTGTTTATAGCTTCCCTGATTCTGAGGCTTTGGAAATTACCTCACATGCCTGTTTCCAACATGTCAGTACATCAATTGTCCCCACTCATTATTTAAAAAATGTGATGATTACCAGAACTCTTAGGGATTGTGCTGGCAAATGAAATTTTACAGTGAGAAGGGCTCCTGGAAGTTTCTTCCTTTTTTTCATCCATACGTGTAGAATGAACCCCAGCCCCTGGCACTCAAACCACAGCACTCATTAAGCATTGCTCTTCTCTGCCATGTAGAATCCAGTTATGGGTATCTCTGGGATCTGACAATCTGCTGTGTGTATTTCAAAGAATAGAGGTTTAATCAAAAGGAAAATTGAAGAGGCATAACCCATACTTTCATGTTCTTAATTTTTTCTTATGTACATACCAGGGTCCAAGACACTGTATGGTCATAGATTCTCCTTAGCAATTACCACCTATATGCAGAGAGAAATACACTGTATTCTATCTCTGAAGCTCTCCCCAAGACACTATCCTCTAACTTCCAACCCATAAGCATCCCTACCAGATTGCCACTCACCACCCACCACATTCTAAGATAGCCACAAATTATTGTGTCCCACTGATAACTCAAAGTTCTTAGTACAGTCTTCCAGAAAGGATAATGCATGCTCAAAGTGCTTCCATAAACATCCAGAGACCAATTCTAAATCACATGAGGAACAATTCTTGGATTACAAGTGCTTGATAGGTGATGGAGTATGGTAGGAGCTCTGAGTGAGAAGGTCTGGAGTAGTTCCTAGTTCCATTGTCGTGAATGAATTTATAATCCACCTCATTTCCACCTGAGTCTCTTCCCATCCTCACATTAGACACATTCTTTTCTCCCAAGCAATTAACCTTTGAGATATCTTTCACTCAATACTACGCAGTGACTCAGCCAAAAACACAGGTGATCCCCAATCTGGAAATCTCTTGTGTTGATTGAAAAAGAAATAAATCTTCAGTTTGCCTGCTGTATAGTAACAACGAAGAAAGTATTTGTCCAAGTGAAGAGGAACAAGAAAGAGAGCTACCAAATTGTCTGGGTCCTTCCCTTTGGCCCAGCTTGCTCTCAGTCACCCTTTGAACTATCTAAATGTAGATCAGAGACACCCTGGTGGCATAGTGGTTAAGTGCTATGTCTGCCAACCAAATGTTGGCTGTTCAAATCCACCAGGAGCTCCTTGGAAACTCTATGGGGCAGCTGTACTCTGGCCTATAGGGTTGTTAACAAGTCAGACTCAACTTGATGGCAGTGTCAATGTAGATCACGGTCGCAGGCATCATCAACCTTATCAAGAAGGTGGCTTTTCTTCAAAAGGTAGAAGCCTCCTGTAGAAGTCTAGTGGTTTTAATTAACAGTGGTAGATATGAGACTGCTAAATTCTACAGAAGCCTTCTGTAATCTTTTGTGCAACAGTCTCAAGAACTTAATCCAGGCTCTCTGCATCTAACAGTATGCCTAGAACATGGCTAGCCTCTTCCGTGTACAGAGCACGGAGCTTCCCCAGGTTGCTGAGGAATATCCACACCCGTGAATCTGAATGCTTTGCTCTGCTTATCTTGACTCAAGTTATATCTGATTGGAATATGAGCAAGCTCCCTGCCACTGCTTCTCATGGGTTTGGTCTCACTTTTTTTGTGGTGCAAATGGTTAACACACTCAACTGCTAGTTGAAAGTTCAGAAGTTTCTGTTTATACAGAAGTACCCCGGAAGAAAGACCTGTCAATCTGCTTTCAAGAAACCAGGCACGGAAAACCTTGTGGAGTGCAGCCCTCCTCTGACACACATAGGGTTGCCGTGAGTTGGGGTTGACTCCCTGGCAACTGGTTACTGGTCCTCTCTTAATAACTAAACCCCTTCCTGCTCTCTCTTCACATTCTCATTCTAGAGCCAATGATGGCATATCTACCAGCAGCCCTTAAGGTGCCATGTCAGCCTCAGCCTCTCTATGGCATACCAGATTTTGTTCTAGAATGCTCCTTTGTATCAAAGTCTTCATTTTTCCTCTGTTGGCTTGTTCCTTGCTCACCTCTAGCTCTTCTCCCAAATTACTTGACCTATATTCTGCCTTTCTGTTCTCTGTCAAGGATCTTTCTTCTTCTAAAGAGCCCTGGTGGTGCAGCGGTTAAGCTCTCACCAAAAGGTAGGCAATTTGAACTCACTAGCTGCTCTACAAGAGAAAAGACCTAGTTTTCTGCTTCTGCAAAGATTATGGCGTTAGTGTCCTAGGGTTGTTAACTAATATTACATTTAAAAACATGTACATTAACTATTAAATTAAAAGCTAGTTTCTTCTGTACATCTTCATCTAAAGTATAGTACCAAAACAGAAAAAAAGATTATGACCATGGAAACCTCTTGGATTCCTATGTAAATTTTCACCAAAAACACAGTGAATATGTGTCTTAGTCATTTGGTGTTACTCTAACAGAAAATACCTCCAAGTGGATGGTTTAACAAAGGGAAGTTTATTCTCACATCGTCCAGTAGGCTGCAAGTCTGAATTCAGGGTGTCAGCTCCAGGGAATCGCACTCTCTTTCTGTTGCCTCTCAAGGAAAATCCTTGCATTGCATCAGTCTTTCTTTGGTCTGAGAGCATCTCAGCACAGAAACCTCAGGCCCAAAGGACATACTCTGCTCTTGGTGGTGCTTTGTTGATGGTATGAGGTTCCCAGCTGTCTCCTTATCTCTTTTTCTTTTTACCTCTTGGGGGATAAAAGGATAAAACATGTACACACCACACTCTAGGGAAACTCCCTTTACCTTGGAACAAGGAAGTGACCTTAAGAAGGGTATTACAGTCCCGCTCTAACCCTCTTTAATATAATCCAATAAGTTAACCACAGGCAGAGATTAGGATTTACAGCATATGAAAATCACAAAATCGAGAACAATCACATAACATTGGGAATTATGACACAATCAAATTGTTACATACATTTTTGGGGGGACAAAATTCATGCCATGACGATATGATATCTCCTCAAAATCTTATTTCCTCTGAAACTTTCCTGGGCAAGTAAGAGGAGACCTAGTGTCTTCCCCTTGCTCTACTACAGCTAGTCTTTCGGTCTCAACTCTCAAAACGCATTTAACTAGGGAGACCTAGATCAGCATCAGAAAAAAATGGGTAAAGTGAGGAAGGAGGCATCAAGATAGCTAGTATCTCTCCACCTTTATCTTCCACCTAAGCAAGATTATTGGGGACTGAGCCAGACATCTTAGGGAAACCCAGAGGGCAAGAAGCAGGGTTCAAGTATCTGGAATATTCCTACATTGAAATCTCCGCACTTAAATTCACATACATTCATTTACTGAGTGAGAGGTCATTACAGAATGCAGTTCTTTGTTTCAGTTTTGCCTGATTCTTATCCCATGTGGCCCACAACCTTTGATTTTCTTATTTATTTCTCCCTGCTTTTAGGCTACCACTTGTGTGTCAGTTTGTCACGCTATGATGGCCAATATGTTATTACGATGCTGGAAGAGATGCCACCGGTATTTCAAATACTAGCAGAATCACTCATGTTAGACAGGTTTCAGTGGAGCTTCCAGACTAAAACAGCTAGGAAGAAAAGACTGTGACCTACTTCTAAAAATTAGCCAATGAAAATCTATGGATTACGACAGAGCATTATCTGACTTGCTTGTTTCATCTGTATCTCTTTTTGTTAAATATTTTATTGTGTTTTTGGTGAAAGCTTACTCAGA
Source organism: Heterohyrax brucei (assembly GCA_028571685.1). NCBI lineage: Eukaryota > Metazoa > Chordata > Mammalia > Hyracoidea > Procaviidae > Heterohyrax > Heterohyrax brucei. The sequence goes on from CM053140.1 coordinate 166,897,727, forward strand.
AAATTAGGATCTCATTTAATAATTTTGATACATAGTGGCATCAGTTACATTCTGTAACATTTCAGTACTCTCCTTGTTTCCATTTTGGGTATACTTTTTCCATTAATCTATCTTCCCTGTTCTTACCTCCTTATCATCTTTGGTCTAGAGTAAATATTTGCCATTTGGTTTCATCTAGACAATTATTTTGGAGAGCATAGGAGTCGCAGGTATTTATTTTATGGGCCAATGTGTCATCTGGCTAAAAGGTGGCTTCTGGGAGTGGTTTGAGGTCCAAATTTAAAGAGTCTCTCAGGGCAATAGTCTCAGAGTTTCATCTATCAGTCTGGAAAGTCTAAACTTTCTCAGGAATTTGAGTTTTATTCTACACTTTTCTTCCATTTATTTCTGGGACCATGTATTGAGTCCTTGGTTGGAATGTTCTGTGGTGGTAGCCAGGCATCATCCGGTTCTTCTGGTCTCAGGATAGGTGCTGTTACTGTTTGTACAGACTATTGATTCTGTAGACAAATTTCTTCTTTGAGTTTCTGCCTTCCTGCTTTCTGTTTTCTCACTCACTTGCTTTGCACATGTCCTCAAACCCATAAAAAACAAACCCATTGCTGTTGAGTAGATTCTATCTCGGAGTAACTCTGTGGACACAGGAGAACTGACCCAAAGGATTTCTAAGGAACACCTGGTGCACTCGAACTGCTGACCTTTTGGTTAGCAACTATAGTACTTAACCACCACACCACCAGGGTTTTTGACATGTCACCAGAGGGCATTGATTGCTAGAGAAGGACATCATATGTGGTAAAGCAGAGGGCCAACGAGGCAGGGAAGAACCTTGGTGAGGCAGACTTTCACAATAGCTACAACAATGGACTCAAGCATGCCAGTGATTGTGAGGCCGACACAGGACCAGGAAACCTTTGGTTCTGTTGTACATAAGGTCACTGCGAGTCAGACTCGACTTGATAGCAGCTAGCAATAACAACTTTTAGCCCATACTAATTTATTTTTTATTACCCTCCACAAGAGTCCTTTCGGGAACAAGTACTCTTTGCTCTGTCTTGTACAAATAAAGACAAACATCACCCAAACAACCAAGCACACACACCAACAAGCAGCTGAAGGCACAAAACAAGGTTTGTGGCCACAAATAGCCCGAGGTATTCATTCAGAGGAGCCAGAGATAAGCATGTTGGTATGCACAGGTCCATTCAGAACACTGGGTCAAAGGGTTGCTAGAGTGTTCTCCCCTGAAGGACGGTGGACGTAATGCCTGAGAGGGAAAGAGACGGAGGCAGGGAGGTGGAAGGATCTAGATAGTATGAGAAATTCTACGTTTTTCTGTATGTGTCTTTAATGATACAAATCCCACAAGGTAGAAGACGCCATTGAAGACACTTTCAAAACACACACTTTCAAAACAAGCACTCGTAAGAACTTAGAAACGTGTCTACCTTTGCAAGGCTCTCTAACATTAATTAGAAATAATTAGAAATCTATATGTCAAGAGAAAGTTATTCAGAAAAGTTCTGGAATTAGGCCTAGAAACATAGAAGCTAGTGAAATATGTAAAGAATGTAAACAACCTTCAAGTTAAATTGACTTTGATCTGACATGCTGTGATAAAGAAAACATAAAATAGTTAATCTTTGTAGCCAGAGCTTCAAACCAGTTCATTCTAGTTCAAACCCTGTTGATAATGTGCATTTCTCACAAGTTCCAAGGCAAAGTAATGCTGCTGGTTAGGGACCAATTCTGAGAGCCATTAGCAGCATAGCGACTCTCAAAACTTATCAGACGTATGAATCACCTAGGGACCTTGCTAAAATGTAGATTTTTGACTCAGTATATCTAGGGCAGAAATGCACATTCTCAGCAGGGGTTCAAATGAACTAGTTCGAAGCCCTGTTGTAACTTAGCTTTGAGATACAACTCTAAACAACCTTCCTAATATCTAACCTTGTGTCTAAGGCTGGGTTTTCTATGGAGCCAAAAACCAATAACACATATAATATGAACAAGGAAAGATTTGTGTAAAGTAAACAGTTCACACAGTTATAGAACTGGAAACATCTCAAGTCCTGGCTCAAGCCTCAAGCAGCCATGGGAGATAGTGAACCCGAGGTCAGAAATTAGAGTTCTACATCACGGACCGTGTAGGCCGGCAGATCCCAGCAATGTTTCTGCTGACTCACGGAACTGCATGGGCTGGTGAACCAGGCTTGGCAGGTCAGGGAACAGGACTCTCACTTGCCAGCTCTAAGGGTTGATGAATCTAACCACCGCTAGTTCAAGTCCCGGGAACCAGATACCAAATACAAAAAGAGAAGAGAGAGCAGGAACTGCTGGCAATGTGAGCAGATGGGAAGTAAGCTGTGGAAGACAGAGAGCCGAGGGGCTGGAAGCCGCCACAGTCCTTACACCTGCCACTTCATAAAGCTGCCAAACATGGAGAATTGTTGTCCACCCAAGTCAACACAGTCTTAACCACCACACTTCAAATGAAAGATACACCATCCTGCTAATCTCTAACTTTGCAGAAAACTTGTAACATACTGGTCTTGGATATCGCACTGGCCCTTGACATACGGAGCCAAGAGACGGGGGCAGGTTAACCAGTAAGCAAAGTGTACATGGGCTTACTCATGCATACTTACTAATCTGTAGTGCACAGTCCCATATGGACATTCATTGGAGCCCTGGTGACACAGTGGTAAAGAAGCCTGGCTGTTAACCAAAAGGCTGGCAGTTCAAATCCAAGTGTCACTCTTTAGAAACCCTATGAGGCAGTTCTGCTCTGTCCTATCAGGTCACTATGAGCTAGAATTAACTCAAGAGCAGTGGATTTGTTTGGTTTATCCGTGTGAAATTATGTACCAGAGATTAGTAAACAAACACATGTAAGCCGGTCTACTTTGCTTGTTCGGTAATCTGTCCCTGCTAATGTGACAAATTCACATACAAGTGCTAAAGTTCTACAACCCCCGCCTCAAGGCAGCAGCAAACACCACGAGGCTACTAAGACTGTCTGAAGCTGCTGACCTTGAATCCTAGCTATGAGGGACTTTAGCCAAGTTCAAGCTGTGGGAAAGCCTTCCACCTGAGACTTCTTATTAAAGTAGAAGTCTGAAGTCTAAAGATCTGGACTTTAACCATTGCACTAAAACTTTGTTTGTTAATTCCGAGTCTCCAATTCTAAATGAGTGTGGTTGATATTCACTTGTGCACCTTGCCTTGATGTCCTTGCAATAAACTAAATGAGTTCATGTGTGTAAAGCCTGAGTATCACTTGATTTTCAAAATTAAAGCTTCCATGATACTGTAATCAGCAAAGAGACTCCAGAAAGGTATTGCCTGGTCCATATTTTTATTCTGGGCATTAGTTGTCTGTACAGATCCATTTGTGTATCTCACACTACAAGCATCTCGAGGACAGGAGTACTCACTTCCAGTGCTGCCCTGTGATCCATCAGCCACATAGAGGCCTACGGATGGTAATGACAAGGGCAGGAAATGACACTGCATTCACAGGTTTGTTAGCTGGCTAAATGACCTGACTCCCAGACTATGAGCATCTTCAAATGCCCACTGAATTTCGGAAAAGTATTGTGAAATACACTTTCTCTGAGGTTTTACTGAAACAGAGCTCTTCACTTGGCTGAAGCAGTTTTAGTGTAGTCTTACTTCATGGCAGAATATGTGCTACGAGAACTCTCGATGGCCTCTTCAGCTGTAGAATTTCTAAGATGAGATTTCTACAACTTCGAGATGCCGTGATATCATATTTTTTCTTTCATATATCATATCATATATTTTCTTTGATTGTTTCCATCTTTGTCTCCCCCAAGAGAAGAAAGGGCCTGAGCCCTGTTTATCTTTGCATGTCCAGAGCTTCGGACCATGCTGAAACATTGTGGTTGCTCCAGAAGTGTGGAACGAGTGAGTAAATGCGTGAGCAAGCAAGCAAGCAAGTGAGCGAGTGAGTGGGCGCAGGCCTGAAGAGTGGACTCCAACTCCACCTTGAACCTCTTGGTAGACCCCTCAATGGCACCCTGGGAGGGTGCCAAGCCTCTGCTTGCCAGGGACATAGATATTCCTACACATGGAACCTGCAGGTATTTGAGTTATAATATCTGATTGTAGATAGTAGTAAGATGACTGTTTTCTGGGTGACAAGACTGAAGCCCAGAAATCTTACGACCATTATGAAGGTCACACTGCTAGCAAGAGATAAAGCCAAGATTGATTTTCCACATTCCAAAGCCCAGGTTTTTACCACAATTAAACTCTGTATTTTTACTTTCTTCCTGGTTGTGTGACCATTGCTTCATCGCTAGAGCACTGAGGCTGAAGTTTACTCATCTTTAAAATGGGGATAATAAAACCTACTTAAAATAAGATTAAAGCTCAATGCTGGATAAGAAGCCATGAGCAGGAAAAATGGTTGCTGTGTTTTTTCAAATTGGTTACCCTTAAATTTTGAAATAAAGAGATAGAAAGTTTTTTGTTTTTCTGAGTCCATACGTTTATTCAACCCTATGAGTTTTCTTAAGGTTTATATTTGCTATGACCAGTGACATTTTCTTACATGCTTATAGTATTATCAAAATCAGAACATTTAACATGGACATAATACTATTATCTACTACAGAGTCCATTTTCAAATGGCAGTGATTGTCCAACAAATAACATTTTTAGCTACTTCCCCTAGTCTGGAATCCAGTCACACTTTGCTGTCACTTGCCATGTCTCTCCTTAGACTCTTCAGTTTGGAGCAGCAAAGTTGGCCTTTCTTTCTATTTCTTGACCTTGACATTTTGAAGGAGCTGTTGTGAGTTGCCATGAAAAGAAGCAACATTTTGTTGCCTGAATCAACTCAGGCAATTTTCAATCAACTCCTTGAAGTGACTAAAATAGTGATTGACTCTTTCATCTACTAATCCATTCATTCATTCAGCAAATACATACATATCAAGGGCCTTCCAAGTGCCAGTCAGTACCAAGAGGTAGTAGAACCTAGCAGGAAAGTGCAGTGAGTCAGAAGGCTTGGATTCACACCCTTACTCTTTATTAGATGAGTGAATTGGGGCCTCAGTTTTCTTGTCTTTAAAATGGGAGCAATAACACTTAACACACACAGCTAAGGTTTACACAAGATTAGCATACAGTGAAAGACCACACCCAGTGTCTGATACAATGAGCACATGTACAAAGTCATACCAATTATTTCCATTATTGATCTGCTAAGGGTAGGACAGTGAGAGTGGTCCAGCCCAGCTCAATTGTAGCCTCAGTAATTGTTTAGAACTTAGATTACAGAGTATTTACTGAGGTGAGGAGTATAGGTATAGAGGGGGTATTTCATTCCTGATGTTGTTTGAAATTGCCCATACATGACAATAATGGAAATAAAACCAATTTTGCATTCATTATCACTGTAAATTCACTACAGACAATGCATCCCCTAATTGCCTGCACCTGGGACAGACAGCTCCCACAACCCTGTCTTTGACAAGTACTGAAGCACACATTTGCGCTAAAATATTCAGGTGGTGATTAGAATAAAAGGAGCCGTGGTGGTGCAGCAGTTGAGTGATCACCTGCTAAGTGAAAGATCAACGATTCCAAACCATCAGCAGCTCCGCGGTAGAGAAACATGGCCATCAACCTCCATAGTGATTTACAGACGTGGGAACCCCACGGGGTCACGAGGAGTTTGAATCGATTCCATGGCAGTGGGCTGGGGTTAAGCAAAGTAATTTGATACTACTCTAACATCCTTTACAATCTTTTTATAAAATTAATCAGCTTTGTTATATAGCAGCAAACACCCTAGTTAAACTAAATTAAAAAATTAGAGGTTTTTCCAATTTTAAAAAGTGTGTATTGAAGCATAATACATACATAGCTTGCTGAATTTTCACAAGCAGAACATACTCACGGTACCAGAATCCAGACCAGAAGCAGAACAGTGCCAACACCAAGAAATGCCCGTCAGGATCCTCACGGTAAGCACTCTTTTGTGTTCTGCGTCTTTCACTGAACATTATGTGTGCGAAGAGACCCACCTTGTTGTATATGGTTGTAGGTTGTTCATTCTCATTGCCATGCAGTACTCCACTGGGTGAGAATTCCACCATCTATTCAACTGCCAATGGATATTTGTATTATTATCAATATTTGGCTATCAGGCCAACTGACTGGAGAGATCCAAATATGCAACTATTCCAAAGAAAATTTCCAAGATAATGCAGAAATTATTGAACAATATAACACACAAGTAAAATTTTGTTGAAGATCATTCAAGAACAGTTGCAGCAGTACATTAACAGGGAACTGCCAGAAATTCAACCAGATACAGCAGAGGATGTGTGATAAGGGATATCATTGCTTGCCAAGGCCCGTCACCCACAAAGCCCTCTGTGAGCAAAGCTACAAGCCTATGTGATGGCGGCCGGATGCATTTTACCCTGACATATTTTTGGCCGTACTCTCCTTGATGGTATTTTGCATCCTAATTAAATCTTCCTCAAAAATACCCCCTCATCTCCCGGCACAAGGATTAAGGAAGCTGCCTTCTAAGAACGCCCAGCCCGGGAACGCCCAGCCTGGGAATGCCAAGGCCGGCCCAGCCCCGCTGGCTTCCCCCAACTGCACATCCCCCTCCACATGTGAAATGCAAGATTGCAGGAAGGCCCTGGGAAGCTCCCCAGGGACAACCCCCCACACAGCCTTTCCACTCCCTGCACCTCTTGACCTTGAAGCATAGATAGAACTGATTAAGCTCAGGACATAACGTTTGTTTTCACTGTTGATTATAATCACAATATACTTGTCTCCGGCCATTACCTAGAAGGGTCTAATGATTAACATGTAAAGAGACCACTTGTCTCAGGCCATTATCCAGTAGACCCCAATAATCAACATGAAAAAAGGCCACAAGTTATCAGTTCTTTGTTAGCCAACAGCTTGGGTGGTCAAGGGGGTAGGGTGAAATCCTGTCACAGATTGTATAAAAAAATAAAGAAAGACAGGCCCTAGCAGGCTGCCGATCTCCAGATTCCTAGTTGTCTGCGTCTCACCATTTCTTTCTTCGCCGACACCACCCATCTCTTCATGATCCCAGACCCTGCCGAGGCTGGCTCCCTGCAATTGCTAGTATCAGATGGATCATGGCTGAAAGCAGAGATTACCAGAAAGATGTTCACTTGTGCTTCATTGACAACACAAAGGCATTTGACTATGTGGGTCATAACAAATTATGGATAACATTGCAAAGAAGTGGAATTCCAGAATATTACTTAACTGTATTTATAAGGAACCTGCACATTGACCAAGAAACAGTGGTTTGAACCGATCAAGGATATTCTGTGTGGTTTAAAGTGAGAAAAGATGTGTGTCAGAGTTGTATCCTTTTACCATACTTATTCAGTTTGTATGCTAAGCAAATAATCCAAGAAGCTGGACTATGTGAAGAAGAACATGACATCAGGATAGGAGGAAGGTTAATTAACAAGTTGTGATACAGAGATGGCACAACCTTTCTTGTTGGAAGTGAGACTTGAAGCACTTACTGATGAAGATCAAAGACCACAGCCTTCAGTAGGGATCACGCTTCAACATAAAGAAAACAAAAGTCCTCACAGCTGGACCAATAAGGAATATTAGGACAAACAGACAAAATACTGAAATTGTTATGGATTTCATTCTACTCAGGTTCATAATCAGTGCCCATGAAAGCAACAGTCAAGAAATTAAATGATATACTGCATTGGACAAATCTGCTATAAAAGTCCTCTTTAAAGTGTTAAAAAGTAAAGATGTCACTTTGAGGACTAGGGTGCTCCTGAGCCAAGCCATGGCATTAACTGCCTTACATACATATGAAAGCTGGACAACGACTAAGGAAGAACAAAGAAGTGATGCCTTTGAATTTTGGTGTTGGTGAAGAATATTGAATATAGCACAGACTACCAGAAGAATGAACAAAGCTGTCTTGGAAAAAGTATAGCCAGGAGGATCCTTAGAAGCCCAGATAGTAACACTTAATCTTAAGCACTTTGGACATGTTATCAGGAGGGATCAGGCCCTGGAGAGGAACATCAGGCTTGATAAAGTAGAGGGTCAGTGAAAAGGAGGAAGACTGTCAACAACAGGACTGACACAGTGATTATGAGCATGTCACAAGACCAGATACTCTTTTGTTCTGTTGCATGTAGGGTCGCTATGAATAGGAACTGACTATGTGGCACCTAAAATCAAATTCAATAGTAAAGCTATGACTATTTTGGTAAGTGTCTTTTGGTGAATATATGTACACATTTCCACTGGGCATATACCTAGAAGTCGTATTGCTAGAGCATAGGAAATGTGAATGTTCAGCTTAGCAGATACAAACAGTTTTCCAAAGTAGTTTCAAAAAGTTTACGTTAAAAATTGCACTGTCAACTTAGTCACTGAACTAAAGAAATCAAGCCTGTTGCTGTCAAATCAATTCTGACTCACATTCATTAGAAAGATACTGATCAAAACCACAATGAGTTACCGCCTCACCCATTCTTGATTGTCTGTAATTTAAAAATAAACAAACAAAAATAGCAAATGCAGGTGTTGGAGAGGATGTGGAGAAATTGACACCTTTGTCCATTGTTGGTAGAAATACAAAATGGTACAGTCACTGTGGAAAATAGCTTCCTGGTTCTTCAAAAAGTTACCATAACTTTACACAAATAACACGTGTTTTCTCTATTTTTTGACAACTGTGCAACCCCCTCACACATTATTTTCCTAGGCATACTATATACGTTATGTGCATTATTTACATATGTGTGTTTTTGCACACACACACAAAAAGAACTAAATACAGTAAACAGAAAACTATCATACAACCCAGGAATCCCCCACTCAGAAGAACTGAAAGCAGAAACAGGAACTTGTACACTAGTGTTCGTTGCATCACTATTCACAATAGCGTATAAGTGGAAACAACTAAATGCCCATCAACAGATGACTAAATAAACCTAATACAGTACATACAAACAATGGAAAATCATTAAGCTGTGAAGTAAAATTACGTCCGTGCTACAACATAGACAAACCTTGAAAACATTATGCTGGGTGAAATAAATTAGTCACAAAAGGAAAAATACTGTATCATCTCAGTTATATAAAATAGGCAAATGAATAGTGACCAAAGATTATTAGCAGTAACTAGAGGTGGTTGTAATTGTTGCTGTTAGGTGTATTTTAGTTCATTCTGACTCATAGCAACTCTGTGCACAACGGAACAAAAACACTGCCGGATCTTGCACTGTGTCCACAATCATTTTTATGCCTACACCTATCGTTGCAGCCACCATGGCAATCCGTTTCATCAATGGTCTTTCTCTTTTTTGCTAACCTTCCACTCTACCAAGCATATCCTTCTCCAGATCTGATCCTTCCTGACAACACATCCAAAGTGTGTAAGATGTAGTCTTGCCATCTTTCCTTCCAAGGAACACTCTGTATTTCTTCCAGAAAAGATTGGTGTGCTCTTTTGGCAGTCCATGGTACATTCAGTATTTTTCTCCGCACCACAATTCAAAGGCATCAATTTTCTTCTATCCTCCTTGTTCACTGTCCAGCTTTTGCATGCACGTGATGTGGTTGAAAACACCATAGGTTGGGTCAGGTGCACATTAGCCTTCAAGATGACATCTTTGCTTTCCAATACCTTGAAGAGGTCCTTTGCAGAGGTGGAGGGAGGGAGAAAGGGGAGTTGTTGCTTAGGGGGCACTGAGTTTCTGTTAATGGTTGTAGAATAATTTGTAAAAGTGTAATGATAATAGTCACACAACATTAACAATGTAATCAATGCCACGTGTGACAATTGTTGAACTGGCAAATATTTTATTATGTCTATTTTTATCACACATACACACACAAGAACTGTACTATTGTACTATCAGCTCTAAACCTTAGTCCTTTGCACTGGTTGAAGTAACAGACTCCTAGAGAAAGGTATGAAATGGCTGTTTCTGGTTAAGTGAACCATCAGCAGAGAAGCTAGAAGCGTTTTGGGGAGTCACTTGAGGGAACACTCCAGGAACCTGCTGGAAAGAATGCAGGGCTCCATTTCCCAAGCTGCTTTCTTCAGATCAAGTACTCAGATGCTTTCCCCACAAGAGGTTCTCAGCCGTCTTCAGTGGTTATTGAAAAAATTGAAGAAAGATTGAAAGAAAACAAAGAAAGAAAGGGGAAAGAGTCAAGGGCTGGAAAGGAAGCGAGCAAAGTTCTAAAGAAAGATCATGAAACACAGAGCCAGCCTTGAAAAGAAATGTGTAAATCATAAAAACAGGATGACCAGCCAAGCCCTTTCTTTCTCTTCTTAGTGACCATTGCTTCAGCACCAAACTCTCAAAGGACAATCTTGAGGGGGACAATAGTGATATCATTAGGCAGGAACAGCCCTTTGAGTCTTTGTTCCTTATTCAACCTTTCCTCCAAAGCTCTGCTCTGTCTGTCAAGGAGTTAACTCCCTGACAAGACCACAGTTCTCTCTCTACATCTTTAAATCTCTGTTAACACTGCCAATTAGCCTACCTAGAACTGCACTTGAAACTCAACACTTTCGACTACTTTCTGTCTAATATTCAGCCTTCCTTCTCCTCATTCTCCTTCTTCCCTACAACCAAAAAGCCCTAACCAGACCCACAGCCATCGAGTCAATTCCAACTCACGGTGACCCTATAGGTCAGAGTAGAACTGTCTCAAGGAGTTTCCCAGGAGTGCCTGGCTGATTTGAACTGCCAACTTTTTGGTTAGCAGACTGGCATTTAACCATTACACCACAGGGTTTCCTCCCTACAACCAGTCAGACTCAATTCCTTGGATTCTACTTCCACTATTATCATGACTCGATCCCTCCCACCATCATCTCCCACTTGGGCTCCTGCAGCACTATACCTCTAGACTGGCTTGTCTCGGACCTGTCTTCTCCACTACTCTTACAGATCTTTTAAAACTGTGTATCTGAACCTGTCATTCCTCTACTTAAAACCTTTTGATGACTTCTCTTAACCTTCAGGATCTAACCAAAACTCCTTTATATGCTTAGCAAGGTTCTTCAAGTTCTGGACTCTGCCTACCTCTCCAACTTCATTCATCTCTCAACAGCTTCTCCTGAATTCTTAGTGTCCGGTCACACTAGATTTCCTTCAATCCCTTGAATAAGCTACATGCTCTCTCTCTCTCTTGCTTCTATTTAGCTTTTAAAAAATAAAATTTCTTGGCATATAACTCTTATATCATACCCAAACCTATTGCCATCAAGTTGATTCTGACGCATAGCAACCCTATAGGGCAGAGCAGAACTGCCACACAGGGTTTCCAAGGAGGGGCTGGTGGATTTGAACTGCCAACATTTTGGTTAGTAAATGAGCTCTTAACCACATTATCACAAGGGCTTCTATATCACACAGTTCACTCATAAAGTATATGATTGTGTGGTTGTTCGTATAGTCACAGAGTTCTGCACCCATCTCCACAATTTTAGAATATTTTCACCACTTCCAAAGCAAATCTCAAATCCTTGAACATTCACTCCCCATTCTCTAATGCTATGCAAACACTAATCTACATTCTGTCTGTATATTTGCCTAGCCTACATATTTTGTATAAATGGAACCATTTAGTACAGGACTTTGGGGATGGAGGCTAGTGAATTCAGTAGCTCAAACTCCCTGGAAATTGTATGGGGCAGTTCTGCTCTATCTCGTAGGGTCACTATGAGTTGGAATCAACTTGATGGCAATGCATTTAGTTTCTGGTCATTCCCTTAGCATAATGTTTTCAAAGTTCATCCATATTGTAGCAGTCATGTGCACTTCGTTCCTTTTTATTGATGATAAATTTTTCATATTTTGGATAAAGTATATTGTATTTATGCATTCTTCAGTTAATGGACATTTGGGTTGTTTTCACTTTTCTGCTATTATGAATAATGCTGCTATGTACATTTGTGTAGAAACTTGTGTGTGAACCTATATTTCCATTTCTCTTGGACATACACAGGAAAATAGAATTGCTGAGTCACATGACCCAGTGGGTAAGAGCTCAGCTGCTAACTAAAAGGTCAGCAATTCAAAATCACCAGTTCCTCCGTAGAAACCCTATGGAGCAGTTCTACTCTTTCTTAAAGTGTCGCTATGAGCTGGAATGACTCCACATGGTATATCTGGTATGTCTATGGTGACACTGTGTTTAGCTTTTTGAGGAACTGCTGGACTGTTTTCAAAAGCTGCTGCACCATTTTATATTCCCATCAACAGTATAGTAAGGTTTGAACTTTTCCACATCTTCTTCAACATTTGTTATTATCTGAGTTCGATCACAGGCATCCTAGTGAAATGTTAATGTTCACGTATTTCTTTCATTAAATTTATTCTTCAGTATTGTATTCTTTTTGATGTCATTATAAGTGAGATTATTTCTTAAAGTGCTGTCTCGTTGTGGTTTTGATTTGCATTCCCTGATGGCTAATGATGTAGATTATCTTTCACCATTAAACATTATATTAGCTGTGGGTTTTTTATAGATGACTGTTACAGATTGGATTGCGTCCTCCCAAAATACGTGTTGGAATTCTAACCCCTGTACTTGTGGATGCAATCTTGTTTGGAAATAAGATTTTCTTTGCTGTGTTAATTAGATCATACCAGAATAGGATGACTTCTAAATCTAATCATTTCCAAGTTAGAAAAAAGAACAGATTAGGGAAGGAGACCTACACACATGGGAGAAGACAGAGGACACATGAGGACTGTCACAGAGCCAGTGAACACCTGAGGCTACCAACAAGACAGGAACTGACACAGTTGACACCCTGGTTTGTCCTTATAGCCTCCAGAAGTATGAGAAAATAAATCTGTTCTTTAAAGACACCATTTGTGGCCTTTGTGTGACAGAAGCACTAGGTGACTCTGAAAAAGGTTTGTATTGTGTTAAGAAAGTCCTCTGCTATTCCTAATTTATTAACTGTTTTTAATCATGAAAGGGTGTTGTATTTTATAAAACAATTTTTATGCATCTACTGAGATGCTCATGTGATTTTTGCCCTTTTTTTATTGCTGTTACTTGTTACTTGACTGGGGCCCATGCCCTGAGTCAGTTGAGCTCATGAAACATACTACAAGAAAGAGTGAGGAGGTTTTTTAGGACATATGATACCAAATGACCCCCAACACCAAGGTAAGCTGTCTCTATGGGATCTCAAAAGACAAGTTTTATATCAGATCTTATGTGTGGTTTTACAAAGAAGTATGATTACAACATAGTGACAGAAGACTATCAGATAAAAGAAAGATATCTACTTGAAGAGCTAAACAAACCAGATACCTGGGCAAAAATCACAGAGGGTTAGACAGAACAAAAGAAAGTTATTAGCATCAGATCAAAACAAAACCCAAAGTTACATGGATCAGGTCAAAACAAAGGTACGAGAAAAGGAAAAAGTAGGCAGAGGAAGGAGAAAAACGTAGAGCTTCATCTTGGTGTTAGTTGTGTCAAGCTTTCAGAAGACCACTTGAAAAAGGAGAAAATACACTGGGAAGTATTAGGGTCACCTTATATGAATTACATTATATTACATTACATTAATTGATTTTTACATGCCAAACCAAACTGACATTCCTGGAATAAAGCCTACTTAGACATAATGTATAATCTTTTGTATATTTTTCTATGTCTTGTTTGCTGGATTTCTATGCATATATTAATAGCAGATATTGGACTGCAGTCTTGTTTTTTTTTTCTTGCAATGTCTTTGTCTGGTTTCGTCATCAGAGTCCTGTCATTCTCACAGAATGAGTTGGGAAGTGTTCTCCCCTTTTTCTATTTCTTGAAAAGCTTTTGGAGAATTGACATTAATTCTTTCGCAAAGGCTTGTTGGAATCCACCCCTGGGCCTGGGCCCCTTTGCTTAGTTTTGCACATTCTGCTCCCTAAACCAGAAGCACTCCCGTTCCACATCTCCGCAGTCTATCAAGTCCCTCATTTGACTAATTCTTGTTCATTTTTCAAACCCCGGATTAGACATCACTTATTCCTAGAAGCCTGTTCTGATGTATCCACCCTCTCAGGACTAGATAAGGTACCTCTCTTACATATTCCCATAGAGCCCTGTAAGCATTATCATATAATTTTCCTTATATATGATGTAATTGCCTTTTGCTTGTCAGTATCTCCTGCAGACCTCTGAGCTCCCTGAGGGTAAGACCCATATTTGACACAAAATCTGGCACACAGTAAGCACTCAGAACATGAATTGCATGCTTATTGCCACAATTTCAAATAATTCACATACGTGTTAAATGAAACTTACTATTCCCACAATCCCACTCCCGTGAGGTAACCATGGTTCAGTGTATCTATCATTGCATACATTTTCTTTGCAATTATTAACTGAATGGACACATGTCCTACCTTTGCAGTCTATAAGCCATTCTGTATCTTCAATCCTTTATAACAGAATTAGGAAGAAAAGAATTGTAAACATAGAATAAGTTGGACAGAGAATAATCGGGTTCTTAATTAAGTGCCAAGGTGAGTCCTAGCATGGTAAGACTCACTTAGAAAAGAAAGCAATAGGGCCAGGAGAAGCCAAGGCCAAACAAAACAAAACCTTGTTATCAAGTTGATTGTGACTGATAGTGACCCTATAAGACAGTAGAACTGCCCCATAAGGTTTCCAAGGAATGCCTGGTGGTTTCAAACTGCTGATCTTTTTGGTTAGCAGCTGCAGTTCTTAACCACTATATCACCAGGGTTTCCAGGAGCAGTTAGGAGTACCTTAAAGCAGAGACTGTTCTGAGATGCAATTTCAAGAATAGGTAGGCTGTACATATACAAGGAAATCCACAGCTTCGGTGCTGAAGCTTTTATCATTTGATAATAAATTAAACCTGATCAGTTATTGACTTCAGTTCCACAGCCAGTTATTGAGGACCTACTGTGTGCCTGGTACTCCACTGAGCAATGAATATGAATAAGACAGTTCCTCCCCTTTAAAGTGTTCTGGGTCCTAGTGGATAAGAAAGATATGCAGAAACCAGTGCTTGAAATACAAAATGCAGCTGCAAGCACTGCAGAAGCACAAGGAAGGAGAAGACAATAGTCTGGATCATCTTAAACTTCCGGGTGATTCATTAAGTTCAGGATTCTTCATCTAGGGTCTTCAGACAGAATCCATGGGACTGTGAACTTAGATAAGAAAAATATGACATCTTTATCTTTTGTACTTGAAACTGAAATTTGGCATTCCTTTCAACCGAGTGAGAAACAAACTATAATAGTGTTCACAGTAGCTGAAATTATCATGATAAAAATCACAGATATTTTAATATTATTATATTAGATTACAGTTGTAGATCTTGAAATATTGTTTCTACTCATCATTACTTCAAAATCATGTTAGTAATTAGACCCATAGTTAGCTTTTGTTAAGCTAGAATTTGTTAATGTCATCAACATACTATTATACACAGATTTGTATGCTTTTAAAAATTAATTATGTATTTAAAAACGAGAAGATTTTATGGATTTAATCAAACTCTCAAGTGGTTATATGTGTGAAAATATTAAGAATCTCTGCATTAAATGTTTTTTAATTGAGTTGGAGATTCAGAGATGGGAAAGATACAGATACTGAGCTTGGAAGACAGACAAACATAGTCTAACGGTTAGTATGGGATGACAAAGACAAGAATAACTAATACTTTCTAGAGGGTATAGAGATGCTACAGGTGACATCTGACCTGATTCTTTGAAAATGAATAAAGTAGGGGGAGACCTTTGGCATTCCAGCTCTGCATAAAACAGTGCAATCTGGAGGCATGCATCCAGAGGTCGGCTGGAGTTCAGGATGGAAGAAGGGGGAGGAAAGGAATTTGACAGATGCGGTCACTTGGCAAAGGGCAGACCTGTATGTTTATGGGGTCAATGGAAAAGAAGGAAAAGCAAGACCACCAGTGCCCACCGGCTGAGATCAAACAATAGAAAAGAAAGGGCTTAGACCTGGGAGTCATTCAAATCTAGATTCTCCTCTCAAATGGACAACAAATCACTTGTATGACCTTAGTCAAATTAGTTTATCTCTCTGAGGTTCCATTTTGTCACACGCAAATGTGTATTAATATCTGCATAAGTGATAGAGCATATGGTAAAGCACTTGGCACAAACCAGGCAATTCATAACTGGCAGGTCCCCAGCCTTTAGTTGGCCCAAAGCCAGCTCTGCCACCCTCTTTCTTAAACTGAGAGTCTGGTTTTGAACACTCATTGTCTAGGGTCCAGTAATAAAAGCTACATTTAGTAACTTCTAACTATGTGCTGGGCTCTGTGCTAAGCATTCGGGATACCTTGTCTCTTCGTTTTCATAGCAACCCATGAAAGCTGGAAATCTCTGTTTTACAGAAGGAGAAACTAAGGCTCAGAGAATTAAATAACATAACTTGCCTGAGGTGTCAGCTAAAATGTAGTGTGACTAGAAGTTAAATCCAGGTCTTGAAAGAAATACCACCAGAGTGCTCTTTAGAAGCAAGGATGGCAAGACTGTGTCTTTCATACTTTTGACACATTATCAGGAGGGACAATTTCCTGGAGAAGCACATGGTACTTCATAAAAGAGAGGGTCAGCAAAAAAGAGGAGGAACTTCAATGAGATTGAATGACACAGTGGTTGCAATAAAGGGCTCAAACATAGTAACAATTGTGAGGATGATGCCAGACCAGACAGAATTTTGTTTTGTTGTACACAGGGTTGCAATGACTTGATGGCATGTAAGGGAAACCTGGCTGACATCAAAATATATACTGTGTATTGTGCTGCTTCTACAAAGTCAGACATCACTCTGTTGGATAAACCTTTAATCTACATGTACCAACATTTGGCTGAACTCAGGAATGTCCTGCTATGATTAAACAATGCCTTTAAACAGCAAAATAAACAAAAACTAAACAGCGAAAAGGTTAGACAAGTGAAAATCCCTGTAAGAAAAATAATCTAAATAAACATAATAATAACAGGCAATCTCCAGGGCAGTGGAAAACATCACCATTGGCCTCGTAGGACTTAGGATCTAACAGTTCTTCCTTAGGATTTTATGACTAAAGTCACCTGGCATGCTGTTAATATTTCCCCTTACAACCCACACACCCTGACATTAAGCCCCAGAGACCCTTATAGTTTAGTAAATATTCTCGTTTGCAGGGTATAATATGCTGGGCCAGAGTCATTTGTAATTTCTGAACAGGATCACGAGACTCAAGTTAGATGGGACTGAGACCAAAATGCCTTGAAAGCTCACTTCTAGACTCCCGTGAATTATAGATTTTGCCAACAAGTCTCAAAGACAGTTTGAAGAAGCTTCAAACCAAACCAAATCCACTGCTGTTGAGTTGATTCCAAATCACAGTGACCCTGCAGGACAGGACAGGGTAGAACTGCCCCATAGAGTTTCCAAGGAGTACCTGGCAGATTCCAGCCACCAACCTTTTGGTTAGCAGCTGTAGCTCTTAACCACTGTGACACCAGGGTTTCCAAAATGGGCACAGAAGATGATATGTATGATACAAAGTGACAACATTCTGCATTTAAAAACATCTTTATTGAGATATGATTCACGTTCCACAAAATTCCCACTTTTAAAATGTATAATTTAGTAATGATCCCACATCCCTTGACAGTGGCTAATGTAGTCTGCCTCTTTGGATTTGCCTTTTCTGGACGTTTCGTGTAGGTAAAATCATGTGCTATGTGTCCTTTTGTGTCTAACTTCTTTCATTTAGTGTGTTTCCAAGATTTATTTATGTTGTATCACGCTTTACTATTTTATTCTCTTCAATGACAAAATAGTATTAGACCCTATGGATAGATTACATCTTATTTATTCATTTATCAGTTAATGGACATTTGGCCTGTTACCATCTTTTGGCTATGTGAATAATGCTGATGTGAACATCTGGATGCCAAGTTTTGTTTGGATATGTGTGTTCATTTCTCATGGGTACATACCTAAAAGTAAAATTGTCGGTCCACGTGGTGGCTCAGTGTTTCACCTTTTGAGGAACTGCCTGACTAAAAGAGTTATTTGTTCACTTTGCTGTGTTATTCTTTATTCTGTTTCCAAACTCACTGCAACATTTTACAATGCACTCAGCAACGCATGAGAGTTCTAATGCCTCTACATCCTTGCCAATGCTTGTTAATATCTGTCTTTTTTATTACAACCAGTCCGTTGTTGTTGTTAGGTGCTGTTGAATCAGTTCTGACTCATGGTGACCCTATGAACAATGTAAGAAAACTCCGCTCAGTCTTGTACCACATCCACAGTGGTTTTTATGCTTAAACCCATTGTTGCAGACATCGTGTTAATCCACGTCATTGAAGGTCTTCCTTTTTCACTGACGCTCCACTCTACCAAGCATGACGTTCTTCTCTAGGGACTGATCCTTCCTGACAACATGACCAAAGTACAAAAGACACAGTATCATCATCTTTGTTTCCAAGGAGCACACTGGTTTTACTTCTTCCAGATGGATCTGTTTGTTCTTTGGGTAGCCCACAGTGTATTCAATATTTATTCTTCAACACTACAATTCTAAGGCAGCAGTTCTTCTTCTTTATTCACTGTCCGGCTTTCACACACACATGATCCAATTGAAAATATCATAACCTGGATCAGGAGCATCTTAGTCTTCAAGGTGATATCTTTATTTTTTAACACTTTAAAGAAGTCCTTTGGAGCAGATTTTCCCAATGCAGTGTGTTTTTTGAGCACTTGACTGCTGCTTCCATGGGCGCTGATTGCGGACTCAAGTAAAATGAAATCCTTGACAACCTCTCCATTTATCATGATGTTGCCTACTGGTCCAGCAGTGAGGATTCTTGTTTTCTTGATGTTGAGGTGCAATCCGTACTGAAGGCTGTGGTCTTTGACTTTCATCAATAAATGTTTCAAATCCTCTTTACTTTCAGCAAGTAGGGTTGTGTCATCTGCATAATGCAGGTTGTTAAAAATTCTTCCTCTGATCCTGATGCCTTCTTCCTCCTCATATAGCCCAGTTTCTCGGATTATTTACTCTCATACAGATTGGAAAAGTATGATGAAAGGATACAAGCCTGATGCACTTTAGACCATGTGGTGTCCCCTCATTCTGTTCACACAACTTCCTTTTGATCCATATACAGATTCTGCATGAGCACAGTTAAGTGTTCTGGAATTCCCATTGTCTGCAACGTTACTCATAATTTTTTATAATCCATACAGTTAAATGCCTTTGCATACTCAGTGAAACACAGCTAAACATTTTTCTGATATTCCCTGCTTTCAGACAAGATTCATCTGACAGCAGCAATGATATCCCTGGTTCCATATCCTCTTCTGAAACCAGCTTGAGCTTCCGGCGGTTCCCTGTCAATACACTGTTGCAGTCACTTTTGAATGATCTTTAGCAAAATTTAATTGCATATGAAGTTAATGATACTGTTTGGTAATGTCTGCATTTGGTTGGATCACCCCTCATGGGAATGGGCATAAATAGGGATCTCTTCCAGTCAGTTGGCAAGGTAACTGTCCTCCAAATTCTTGGCATAGACAAATGAATATTTCTTGTGCTGCATCCATTTGTTGAAACATCTCGGTTGATACTCTGTGAATTCCTGGAACCTTGTTAGTGCTTTTAATGTAGCTTCCACTTCTTCCTTGAGCATCGTTGGTTCCCAGTTACATGCTACCTCTTGAGGCGTTGAACACTGATCAGTTCTTTCTGGTATAATAACTGTGTATTCCTCCCATCTTCTTTCAGTGTTTCCTAGTCATTTAATATTTTCCCTGTAGAATCCTTCACTATTGCAACTCGAGGCTTGAACCTATTTTTTTAGTTCTTTCAGCTTCAGAAATGCAGAATGAGCTCTTCCCTTTTGGTTTTCTATTTCTGGCTCTTTGCACTTGTCATTATGGTATTTTATTTTGTTTTCTTGAGCTGCCTTTTGATATCTTCTGTTTGGTTTTTTTTTTTGCTTCATCATTCCTTCCTTGTGCTTTAGCTGCTTAATGTTCAAGAACATGTTTCACAGTCTTTTACTTTTTTTTATTATGACTGAATGAAAATGTATATTCCCATATAAATTTACATGCCCACCTATAAGCAGCTTCCGCTGCTCTCCCTGCCTGATGACAGCACACTCTTCCTCTCTGCTCCGTACATGTCTCATCCTCCCAACAGTCTCCTTTCCCCTCCTCTCCACCCACTCCCCTTCCTCCAGCCAGAGGTCAGCAGGATGATATCCTATAGATGTATAGAACCATAGTGCATGCAATATATGGTCACTCTGCATTGCCACGTCCAATCCATTCCTGTCCAAAGAGTGGACCTTTGTTATAATTTATGGGTAAGGGCAGTATCAGGGCCAGGGGCCATGCTCTCAGGGGAACCCTGAAACCACTGGACCATCAATTGATGCACCCCTTTTAATTCTTGTGTTGCCAGTGAGACTCCGCTCTGTGAGCTCCATCATGGCTATCACTGGTGGTGGCCGGGCACCATCCGGTTCTTCCAGTCCCAAGTCGATGTAGGCACCCACTCACATGGGTCTCTCTATCTTCTGGGTTGTCTTTACCCCATGTCATTTTGGTCCTCAGTGGTCATCGGTTCCTGCTGAGTTGGGACCATTTGCTGTGTCCACGGATGGCAGCTTGGCAGCTTCTAAGACCCCAGATGCCACTCACCAATGTGGAGTGCAGAGAGTTCTCTTAGCAAAATGCTAGTTGTGCCAATTGGCCTCGATTTCACCTAAGAGCATGGTCTTCTGCCCCCTGCCTCAGCTACTCTGTCCTTGCAATATTGGGTTAAGATGGAAGGAGTATTCAAGTTATGTTGAAGTCCACTTAATATTGTTCTTGTTTCTAATGTGTGCTATCACCAATTTCACCCAACCAAATTTCTACCAACTATCTAAGCTAAACCCTCCCCACCTCGTCCCCCCACATCCCCTCCCTTGCAGCCGTCAAAGAGTCTTTTCTTCTATATATAAGTCTGTTTTTGAGATTGTATCGTAGGGGTCTCATACAATATTTCTCCTTTTGTCGCTGACTACTTTCACTTAACGTAATGTCTTCCAGTTGAAACCAGGTTATGAGATGTTTCCTGGAATCATCATTATTCTTTATCACTGCACAGTGCTCCATTGAGTATATATACCATAGTTTACCTATCCATTCCTCTGTTGTTGGGCATCTGGGTTGATTCCATCTTTTTGCTATCATGGACTGTGCTGCTATAAACATTCTTGTGCATGTGTCCATTGGTGTGAAAGACCTTGATTCTGTAGGATATATTCCCAGTAGTGGAATTACTGGGTCAAATGGTATATCTATATCCATTTTTTTAAGGAAGCACCAGATTGCTTTCCGAAGAAGCTGGATCATTTTGCACCCTACCGACAGTGCAGCAGAGTTCCACTTTCTCCACAGCCTCTCCAGCATTTGTTGTTTTGTGTTTTTTGGATCATGGCCAACCTTGTTGGGGTGAGATGGTGTCTCATTGTAGTCTTGATTTGAATTTCTTTAATAACTAAAGATAATGAACACGACCACATGTGTGCTGCCTGGGTTTCCTCTTTAGAGAAATGTCTGTCCATTTCCTTTGCCAGTCACTTAATTGGATGATTTATCTTCTTCTTATTGATATTTTGTAGTACCTTATAGATTACGGAGATCAGGCGTCAGTCTGACATAGAGTTGCCAAATATTTTTTTTCCCATTCTGTAGGTGGCCTTTTAACTCTTGTGATAGTCTTTGGATGAGCAAAAGTGTTTGATTCTTAATAGTTCCCATTTATCTATTTTCTCTTCCGTTGACTGTGGTTTGTTGGACAGATTTTGAAGTCTGTCTACGTTGTGTATTAAAACTTCCATTGCTGTTCCCACCTTTTCCTGGATGAGCTTTATCCTTTTAGATTTGATATTTAGGTCTTCTACAGAGATGGAGTTGGTTTTTTTATAAGCTGTAAGATATGGATCTTGTTTCAGTTTTTTACAGATGGATATCCAATTTTGCCAACACCATTTGTTGAAGATACTGTTTTTACCCCAGTTTAATGTCTTAGGGCCTTTGTCAAATATTAGTTGTTCATAAGCAGATGGTGTCGTCTCTGGGGTCTCAATTCTGTTCTGTTGATCGATCTGTCTGTTCCTGTACCAGTACTAGGCTGTTTTGATCACTGTGCCAGTGTAGTATGTTCTAAGGTCGGGTAATGAGAGGCCTCTCATTGTGTTCTTCTTCTTTAGTAGTACCTTACTTATCCAGGGCTTCCTCCCTTTCCAAACAAGTTGTTCCTCTATCTCATTAAAAAATGACTCTGGAGCTTGTATTGAGATTGCATTATATAAGTAGATTGCTTTGGGTAAAATAGACATTTTCACAATGTTAAGTCTTCCTATCCATGAGCAGGGTAGGTTTCTCCATTTATGTAAGTCTCTCTTAGTTTCTTGTAGTAAGGGCTTTGTAAAGGTCTGTTCTTTTTCTGGTTAGATTAATTCCTGGGAACTTTATCTTCTTAGGGGCTATAGTAAACGGTGTTGATTTGATGATTTCTTCGTTAACAGTCTCGCTGTTGGATAAAGGAATGCTACTGATTTACTTACGTTTGTCTTGTATCCTGAGAATTGCTGAACTCTTCTATCAGTTTGAATAGCTTACTTATAGATTCCTTGGGATTCTCTGCATATACAATCATATCATCTGCAAGCAGGGATATTTTTACTTCTTTGTCAATGCAGATGCCCTTTATTTCTTGGTCTTGTCTAATTGCTCTGGCTAGAACTTTCTAGTACAATGTTGAATAGGAGAGGTGAGAGTGGGCATCCTTGTCTAGTTCCTGTTCTCAAGGGAAAGTCTTTCAGTCTCTCTCCATTCAGGGTGGCATAGGCAGCTGTCTTTGTATAAATGGCCCTTATTGTGTTGAAGAATTTTCTGTCTATGCCCATTTTGCTAAGCGTTTTTAGCATGAATGGGTGTTGGACTCTATCAAATGCGTTTTCTGCACCAATGGACAAAGTCAGGTGATTCTTGTCTTTTGTGATATTTATGTGGTTAATCACATTAATTGTTTTTCTGATGTTGAACCAGCCTTGCATCCCCGGTATGAATCCAACTTGGTCATGATGGATTATTTTTTGGATATGATATTGTATTCTATTGGCAAGAATTTTGCTGAAGATTTTTGCATTTAGATTCATGAGTGATATCAGTATGTAGTTCTGCTTTTTTATTGGGTCTTTCCTTGGCTTTGGTATCAGGGTTATGCTGGCTTCATAGAACGAGTTTGGGAATACTCCATCCCTTTCTATGCTGTGAAATAGTCTCAGTAGTACTAGAGATAACTCTTCTCTAAATGCTTGGTAGAATTCTGCAGTGAAGTCATCTGGGCCGGGGCTTTTTTTGGTTGGCAGTGTTTTGATGACATTTTCAATCTCTTCCTTTGACGGCACTTGGCATTTTGGCTGGCTCCTTTGTGATGGGTTTATTATGTTGTTCTGCTTCATGTTGTGATAATTTGGGTAGGTGGTATGAATCAAGGAATTTTTCCATTTCCTCTAGGTTTTCAAGTTTGTTCAAGTACAGTCTTTCATAGTATTCTGTTATGATATTTTTTATTTCTGTTGGATCAGTTGTGACAACTCCCTTCTCATTTCTAATCTGGGTTATTTGTTTCATTCCTTGTTTTTCCTTAGTAAGTTTAGCCAGTGGTTTGTCAATTTTGTTGCTCTCCTGTGGGCAGGCTCTGGCTCCCAAGCTAAGAAATAGGCCCAGCTGCAGCCACTGTATTTAACATTACACTGTCCATACAGTCAGCAGATAGAGGGGCTAAAGGTGCTGAGAGGTAGTGATTCTTCTGCCTCTGTTGCCAGTCCCCCACCGTAGGCAACACTGTGTAAACTACTGCTTTTCTGTCAGAGAAGCACTGTCCTATTTGCAGGTGCTGGCTCCCAGGCTAAGAATTAGGTCCCACTAAACTCTCCGTATCCAACATGGCATCCCACACACTGGCAGTGCAGTTCCATACAAACCGCGCTGCGGCAGTGATAAAAAGACAGGCTCAAAGTGGCTAGATTAACAGAGTCCTAAGCCTGGCTCTTAAAATATGGGAATTTAGCCTGCCTATCCCCTCACTAGTGCATCTGAGTCTAGCCACTAGGCAAGAGCCAGCTCTGCCCGCCGGCCGAGACAGAGAAAAAAAAATTCTAAATGGTGCATTAACCTTCAGCCCATGAGAGCCAGGGCTAGCCAGGTGTGGGAGTCAGCAAAAGAGAGGAGGTTTTTTGTTCAGTGATATGAAGTCCAAATTAACAGCCCTGTGCTGAGTCCTGGGGGCTCACTAGGTGACCAGAAGCCTCCATTTGATTAGCAGTTCAGGTCTTGGTTTCCAAAGGGATATATGGAGACGTGTGCTTAGTCCGCCATCTTGACTCCGCCTCTCAGAGTCTTTTCTGACATTCAATTTGATCTTTCTTTCTTATCTTTTTAATGACTTCTTGTTTTTTCATGGATGAGGTCTTTGATGTCCTTCCACAGTTCATCTGGTCTTTGGTCATTAGTGTTCAACATATCCAGTCTGTTCTTGGACACAAACCAAAATGAGAACAAACAGCTGCAAACATCCATTAATAATTCGAACAAGTCATGTATGAAGTATGAACCTGTGAAAACTGGAAATCATCAAAAATGAAATGGAACAACCAGCTCAGTAGGTGTAAAGTAATTTATCATTGTGGTTTTGATTTGCATTTCCACGATGGCTAATAATGTTGAGCATCTTTTGATGTTGTTATTGTCCATTTGTGTATCTTTGGAGACACATCTAATTCAAGTGCTTCAACATGTTTAAATTTAGTTGACTTCTTATAGTTGAGCTGTTAAATTTTTTTATACTGTCTAGATATAAGTCCCTTATCAAATATGTAAGTTGCAAATATTTTACACCATCCTGTGAGCTGTCTTATCACTTCTTGATGGCAACCTTTGAAGCATTGTATTTCTAATTTCATTTTTTAAGTTCCATTTGGAAGCTGCTCCAGTGAGTTTGCAAAGTCATAGTGCCAGGAGTGAGGTGATAGTAGAGAGAGTGGAGATCAAAAGAATAAGTTTTCCTCTCTTACTCTTCTCTGGCTACTTTTCTCTTCCGGTATCTGCTATTGAGTTCTGTCCACCTGCACACTTTTTCTGCTGTGTATGTCTGCTGGAGATTTTTGTTACTGTTGTTATTCTTTGTTCTGTTTTGTTTTCTTCTGTGAGAAAAAACAGAATTTTTGTCTTCTCATTATCGATGTCAAATATAAAAAATAATTGCATAATCCAAAGTAAGATGTGACAGACACATGTGGGAGTTTGGAAGCTCAGCTGAAACCTGTTTACCATGGGTAACCCTGTGATGTCTGTATATCAGTGGCATAGCTTCCAGCTTCATAGCAACAGGCAAGCTCCCATGCCATGGCAAACTAACAGGCAAGTTTTACAGTCTAAAACTGATTCAACATGCAATCAGAATGCATTGTTAATTACTGGTAATTAGAATGTGAAAGTTGGAAACAAAGAAGAAGGATTAGTAGTTGGAAAATAGAGTCTTGGTGATAGAAATAATACCAGAGATGCATGATAGAATTCTGCAAGACCAAATTCTTCTTCATTGCAAATACTTTTTTAACAACATAAACAGTAACTGTATATGTGTACTCTGCCAGATGGAATACGCAGCAATCAAGTTAACTACATCTGTGGAAAGAGACAATGGAAAAACTCAGTATCACCATTCAGAACAAGGCCAGGAGCCAACTATCAAGTTGAAACTGAAGAAGATTAGAACAAGGTATATGAGAGCCAACATGCAACCTTGAGTATATCCCATCAAAGTTTAAAGACTAATAGATTTGGTGCACTCAACACTGATGACTGAAGACTAGATGAGCTGTGGAAGAACATAATATCTGAAGAAAGCAAGAGGTTATTAAAAAGACTAGAAAGAAAAGACTAAAATGGATGTCAGAAGAGACTCTGAAACTCGCTTTTGATTGTTGAGTAGCTAAGGCAAATGAAAGAAATGATGAAACAAAAGAGTTGAAAAGAAGCTTTCAAAGGGCAACTTGAGAAGATAAGGTATTATAATAACATGTACAAAGATCTGGAGATAGAAAACCAAAACAAATGGATACACTCAGTATCTCCCAAGCTGAAAGAATTGAAGAAAAAATTCAAGTCTTGAATTACAATACTGAAAGATGCTATGTGAAAATATTAGATGATGTAAGAACTATCGAAAGAAGATGGGAAGAACACACAGTCACTCTACCAAAAAGAATTAGTTAACATTCAACAATTTCAGGAGATGGTATATGATCAGGAAGGCCAAACTGTATTGAAGGTGTTGGCAAAAAACAAGGTGCCAGGAAATGACAGATTATCAACCGAGATATTTCAACAAACAGATTTAACCCTGGAAGTGCTCACTCACTTCTAACAAAAAATCTGGAAAACAGCTACCTGGCCTACCTACTGGAAGAGAGCCATACTTCTCCCTAGTCCAAAGAAAGGGATAACTTGCATTGTGCAGATAACAGACACAACTTGCTTGTTGAAGGTGAAGAGGTTCTGAAGTCCTTACTGACAAAGATCAAAGACTTCAGTATAGATTGTACCTCGACATAAAGAAAACGGAAGTCCTTACAACTGGACCAAAAAGCAACATCATGATAAATGGAGAAAATATTGAAGTTCTCAAGGATTTTACTGTACTTGGATTCATGAACAATGCCCATGGAAGAAGCAGTTAAGAAATCAAATGACACACTGCACTAAGCAAATTTTCTGCAAAAGAACTTTTTAAAGTATTACAAAGCAAAGATGTCACCTTGAAGACCAAGATGCACCTGACCTAAGCCATGGTATTTTCAGTCATCTCATATGCCTGCTAAAGCTGAACAAGGAGTAAGGAAGACTGAAGAGGAAGCAACAACTTTGATTTATGGCACTGGCAAAGAATACTGAATATAACATGGACTGCCACAAGAATAAACAAATCTGCCTTGAAAGAAATACAGCCATAATGTTCTTTAGAAGATGGCAAGACTTCATCCCACATACTTTGGATACTTTGGATATCTTACCAGGAGGGATCAGTCTCTGGAGAAGGACATTGTGCTTGGTAAAATAGATGGTCAATAAAAAAGGAGGAAGACCTTCAAAGAGATGGATTGATACAGCAGCTTCAGCAATGGAATCAAGCACAACAACAATTGTGGGGATGGTGCAGGGCCAGGCAGTGTTTCATTGCTGCACACAGGGTCATTATGAGTTGGACCAACTCAGAGGCACCTAACAGTGACAGCAATCCAAGGTTGGGAAGATATATGCTTATGCTTTCTTCTAAGCGTTGTAGCTTTTATAGTTAAGCTGTGATTCTTTTCTGAGTTAGTTTTCATGTATGGTATGAGGAAGGGGTTCACTATCATTCTTTCACATATGGATATACAGTTGTCCCAGTACCATGCATTGAATAGATTACAATAGCCCCTTGCCCACAAGGATATGTTCCAAGACCCCCAGTGGATGCCTGAGACCAAGGGATAGTACTGAACCCTGTTTTTCAGGGAATTACTTGCTGAAGATTTTGTATAGCAATGCCTTGCTATCAGTCAGAACATGTTTTCTGTTTAAGTATTCCATCCACAAATTTTCCATCCTGATTTCACACACTGTGGCTGTGCCTTTTGCAGTTTAACGTGCAGCAGCAAAACTAGCATGAATTTCTTTTTCCTTCTTCACGATTTCACAGACAGAAGATTCAATCTTACTGTAGATCTTGTTGCTGCTGTTATTGTTAGCTGCCATCAAGTCAGTTCTGACTCACAGTGACTCTAGGCACAACAGAAGGCAACGCTGCCTGATCTTGTGCCACGCCCACAATTGTTTTAATGCTTAAACCCATTGTTACAGCCGCTGTGTTAAATCCATCTCACTGAGGGTTTTCCTCTTTTTCGTGACCCTCTACATTACCTACCATGATGTCCTTCTCCAGGGACTGATGCCTCCTGACAACATGCCCAAAGTATGTAAGATGCAGTCTTGCCATCTTTGCTTCCAAGGGGCACTCTGGTTGTACTTCTTCCAGAACAAATCTACTTGTTCTTTGGGCAGTCCATCTTATATTCAGTATTCTTCTCCAACACTAAAATTTAAAGGTGTCAGTTCTTCTTCTGTCTTCCTTATTCACTGTCCAGATTTCACATGCATATGCCAGCCAAAGCCAAATTGAAAATGCCACGATTTGGTTCAGGAGCACCTTAGTCTTCAAGGTGACATTTTCACTTTTTAACACTGTGGATCTTAGCACCCTCAGTATACAGGTTTTTCCTTTCCTTATTAAGTTGAGAACTTTCACTTTTTCAACCAAGGAAAGCACTTTGTGACTTCTCTTTGGCATATCCAAATTGCTGGTATCATTACTCTTGTGCTTTGGATTCATTATTAAATAAAATAAGGGTTGCTTGAAGACAAGCACTGCACTAAATGCCAACTAACAGGCAGGTAGCACAGATACAGTGGACAAAGAGGCGATTCACATCTCAGGAAGGACAAAGTAGGACGGTGTGAGATGGCATCATGCTGCTCAGAATGGCAAACAATTACAATTTAAAAATTATTTTATTCTAGAATTTTCCATTTAAAACTTTCAGACTTCAGTTGGCTGAAGAAACTGAAATTTCAGAAAGCAAAGCTACAGGTAAGGGGGACTACTATACTATTAACATCTGTCTTTTTTTATTATTATTACAACTGGCCTAGTGATGGTGAGGAAAACCTGGTGCCATAGTGGTTAAGTGCTAGACTGCTTACCAAAAGGTCAGCAGTTCAAATCCACCAGGCACTAAAATCTACGGAGCAGTTCTACTCTGTCTTAAGGGGTTGCTATGAGTCAGAATTGATTCCACAGCAGCAGTTTGTTTTTTGCTTTTTGTGATGGTGAAGTGGTAACTCACCATGGCTATTATTTTCATTTCCTTGATCTCCAAATATTATTGTTGAATTGTCTATTTCTTTCTTCAATTTCACTGAATTGTCTTGGGATTCTTGGTAAAAATCAGTTGATTGTATATGTGAGGATTGGTTTTGCACTCAATTTTATCTCGTTTGTCTATGTCTCTCTTCAGTACTATACTGCCTTGGTTACTGTAACTTTGTAGTAACTTTTGATATTGGGAAATGTAAGTTCTATAATTTTGCTCCTTTTCAAGATTGTATTGCTATTCTGGGTCACTTAAACTTTCATATGGAATTTAAGATCAGCTTGTTAATAGCTGCAAAATAGGCAGCTGAGATCTCAAGTAAGACTGAATCAATAGATGAGTTTTGAGAATATTGCCATTTTAGCAATATTAAATGTTCTGATCCGTGAAACTGGGATGATTCTCCATATCCATAGATTTTCTTTAATTTCTTTCAGTGACATTTTGAGGTTCTAAATGTACAAGTCTTTCATTTCTTTTGCTAAATTTATTCCTTAATATCATATTCTTTAAGATGCTGTTGCTAATGAAACTTATTTTTTTCTCACTTCATTTCTAGATTGTTCATTGATAGTGTATAAAAATTCAATTAAATTTTTTATATGGACCTTGTACTTGTAACCTTGCTGAAATTGTTTATTAATTCTAATAGTTGTTTGAGTGTGTATGTATGTATTCCTTAGAAATTTTCTATATACAAGATTGTGTTTCTGCAAATAGAGATATTTCCACTTTGTTTCCTATCTGGATGACTTTTTTTCCATTGCTAATTGCCTTGATGAGGATCTCCATTACAATGTTGAATAGAAGTGGCAAGAGTAGACATTCTTATCTTGTTCTTCATCGTAGGAGAAAACATTCAGTCTTTCACCACTGAGTATGAAATGTGGGTTTCTCATAGAGAGATTTTATCAGGTTAAAGAAATTCCCCCCTACTTCTAGTTTTCTGTGCTTTTCTAAGGAAGGATATTGGGGTTTTGTCAAATGTTTCCTCTGTGTCTATTGAGATGGTTTTTGACCTTTATTTTATTGATTTGGCATATTACACTAATCAGTTTTTTTGCTTATTTTACATTAATTGATTTTTGTATGTCAAATCAACTTTGTATTCCTGGAATAAATTCCACTTGATCACGGTTGGTAAAATCTGTAGTTTTCTTTTCTTGGGATATCTTTGCGTTGTTTTGACATTAGGGTTATATTAGCCTCACAGAATGAGCTGGGAAGTGTTCTCTTTTCTACTGTTTACAACAGTTTGTGAAGGATTTGTGTTCATTCTTTTTCTAAGCACCTGGTAGACTTCACCACTGAAGCCATCTAGGATTGGGTTTTTCCTTGTGGGAATTTTTTGCATTAATAATTCAATATTTTTATTTGTGTTCTACTTAGGTTTGTTTCTTGAGTCAGTTTTAGTAGTTTGTAGTTTGTGTCTTTCTAAGAACATGGTCACTTATGCAGGTTGTCTAATTTGTTAGCATATAATTGTTCATAGTATTTATCATTTTTTTCCTATAAGCTTCTATTTCAGAAGATCCTGTTTGTGATTTTAATTTTAATAATTACAATTCTCTTTATTTTTTTGGTCTGTCTAGTTAAACATTTGTCAATTTTGGTAATCTTTTCGTAGACCCAACTTTCAGTTTCATTGATTTTTCTCTGCTGTTTTCCTATTCTCTATCCCATTAATTTCTATTCTGGTCTTTATTATTACTTTCTTCTACTGGTTTAATTTTCTTAAGGTGGAAGGTTAGGTTACTGATGTGAGACTTGCAAATATCTTAGTATAGGTACTTATAGCTATAAATTTCCCTCTAACCATTGCTTTCAGTGCCTTTTATAACTTTTGATATGTTGTGTTCTCATTTGAAAGTATTTTTTAATTTCCTTCATGATTATCTTCTTTGACTCATCAAAAGAAGTGTGTTGTTTATGTCAGCATATTTGCAAATTTCTTGTATCTTCTGTTACTGATTTCTGCTTTCATTCCATATGGTCAGAGATTATGCTTTTTAAAATTCTTTTAAATATATTGCAGCTCCTTTTATGGCTAGCATTTTCCATATGTGCTTGAGAAGAATGTATATTTTGGTACCGTAGAGTGGAATGTTCAGTTGAGGCCTGTAAGGTCTACTTGGCTTGTAAACCCATTGCCATCAGGTTAATTTTGACTCATAGCTACACTATAGGACAGAGTAGAACTTACCCATACACTTTCTAAGGAGCACCTGGTGGATTCGAACTGCTGATTTTTTGTACTTTACCACTACATTCGAATTTTCCTGCCTTTCAAACCTTTAATTTCCTTGTTGATTTTCTCCCTAGTTGTTCTATATTTTATTAAAGGTAAGATTAGAGGTCTTCACATACTGTTGTTGAATTGTGTGTTTTGTTTTCTTCTTCTTCTTCTTCTTTGGCTTTGTGGGGCTCTAGTGTTAAATCCATATATATTTGGAACCGCTATGTCTTCCTGGTGGATTGGCCCTTTTATCACCATAAAATGTACTTGCTGAACTGTTGTGGCAATTTTTATTTTAAACTATCTAGTCTGGTGTTAGTATAGTCACTCCAGCTCTCTTACAGTTACTATTTTCATGATCTACCTTTTTCATCCTTTTACTTTCAACCTATTTATGTCTATGAATCTCAGTTATGTCTCTGTGGGCAGCATATAGTTGATCATATTTTTTGTGCACATGTCAATCTCTGACATTTTATTGGAGTGTTTTTTATTCATTTATGTTTGCAGAATTACTGATTTTGAAAAAGACAAAACCCATCACTGTCCAGTTGATTCCTATTTGTAGCTACACTATAGACTCTAGTGACCCTCTAAGGTATTATTTAATATTTTCTTTTGCCACTTGTTTTCTGTACATCTTCTTAATTTCTCTATTTCTTTACTACTACCTTCTCTTTTATTAAACAGATCTTTTTTACTACAAAAAAGATACCAAACTTATTACCATCAAGTTGATTCCAACCCATAGTGATCCTATAGAAAAGAGTAGAACTGCCCTATCGGGTTTTCAAAGAGCAGCTAGTGTATTTGAACTGGTGACCTTCCAGTTAGGAGCCACAGCCCTTCACCGCTGTGCCATCAGGGCTCTATTTCTTAGTATACCATTTTAATTTTCTAAGTTATATATATATATATTTAGTTATCTTCTTCGTTGTTGCCCTGAGTATAAATCTTAACTTAAAACAATCCAGCTGAGATTCACACACTACATTTTTATAGCAAACTTTTGTTTCTGTTTTTAATTTAATTCCCAGGAAGGAGAAAGTAAGGAATCTGGGCTAGAAAATGCTTTTTCTGTCTTGATCTGAGGACACCTTGGGAGTAATGTTACTCATGTATAATGCTCCTTTTGGAGCAAACTGTAGTTTTTTAAGAGAGATCCCATTCTGACTCAGGATGATCATAACATCTTTTTTATGGAATTTCTAGCTTCCAAAATGCATTTACACACATCAGCAACTCTCAAAGTATGGTCTGCAGAATCCTTAGAGTTCCTGAGACTCTTTCAGGAGTGCTCAGTGAGAAAACTATTTTCGTAATAATAGTATGACTGTTTTTTTCTTCTGTTAGCCCTCATCTTTCATGAATATAAGGTGGAATTTTGTAGCAATTACGTGGCATGTGATGTAATAACAGACTGAATGCAGGACTAGATATGGGAATTTAGCTATCTCTATTAAGCAAGGTCTCTATGAGTCAGAATTGACAACAGTGGATTTGGTTTATTTTATTAAGCCAGGCATTAACAGAGATTTATGTAAAACAATGCCATTCTTTTCACAAAATTGTTTTTTGAAATAGTTATTTTTATAAAATACATTAATGTATTTATTCTTGTTAATTTTAAATAAATAGGTGATTTTAAATTTTCCCTGCTTTATTTTATAATAGGGTACATAGTGATGGATATAATTTATGTGAGTGCTAAATACTCAAAGGATTTGAAACCTGAAGTTTCAGAGCTGCTAACATAAATTATTTCATTCATCCCTAAAGTAGAACAAGTTCAACTACTCACTGCTATGGAAACCCTGGTGGCATAGTGGTTAAGTGCTGTGTCTGCTAACCAAAAGATCAGTGGTTCAGATCCACCAGGTGCTCCTTGGAAACCCTATGGGACAATGTTCTACTCTGACCTATAGAGTCCCTATGAATCAGAATCAACCCAAAGGCAGTGGGTTTGGTTTAGAGTTTTTGGTATGGTTTCTTGGAAGAGGAAATTGTGACTGTGAGCCTATATCCTATACCTGGAAGGACTGAGTTTGGAAGGAAGGAAATATATGGTTCTGAGACCAGACCTGGGACTATTAATTAGAGTCACACCTTCTAGGAGTCATGACCTTTTGGTCGCTTTTGACACTATTGCTTCTCCCATGTTCTGGATACACCTTCTACCTTGCCTTCCATGACATTACTTTCCTAGTTCTACAACCAGCTTCTTTTCTTCCATCTATCCCTTTAATATTGCTATTCCGCAGATTCTAGTTCTCAGTCTGCCTCTGGTTTCACACAATTCTTTCTCTGGGTAAGCTCAGGAACTCTCAAATGTTCCTGTCTAGCTCAGATCTCTCTCATAAATTGCAAAGCTAAGTACTGGATATTTCCACCTAGATACTGCACGGATGTTTAAAACTCAACATGCTGAAAAGTCTCTAATCGGTAAGAGCCATCTCATGAGTACACATATGCACATCCATGTTCATTACAGCAATACTCACAGTAGCAAAAAGATGGAAACAATCTAAATACCCATCAGCAGATAAATGGAGAAATAATGTGTGTATGGTACATACACACAATGAAATCCTATGCAATGACGGAGAACAGTAATGAGTCTGTGAAACATCTCAGAACATGCATGAATCCAGAGGGCATTATACACAGTGAAATAAGTCAGTCGCAAAAGGTCACGTATTGTATGAGACTACTATTATAAGAACTCAAGAAAAGATTTACATACAGAATAAAAAACATCCTTCGATGGTCACAAAGGTGTAAGGAGGGAGAAAGAAGGGAAATGACTAGACAGTAGACAAGTAGCAACTTTGGTGAATGGAAAGCTAACACACTATGAAGGGGACGTCAACATAACTTGACCAAAGCAAAGGCATGGAAATTTCCTAGATATGCCCAAATTCCAAGTTGCTGGGGCATGGGGTTAAAGACCACAGTGTCAGGAAACATCTAGATCAATTGGCATAACACAGTTCATAAAGACACATTCCACACTGGCAAATTAGAAGCTTGCAAGTGGGCATCTAAGATAACATTTATTGGCCTCATCCCATTTAGAGCAAAGGAGAAAGAAGATAAGCAAAAACAGAAGGACAACATCTGAAACTACTGAAGAACTGCGTGAACCAAAGTCTACCAGACAAGCCCAGAACTAGACGGTGCCCAGCTGTCACCACTGACTTCTCTGACAGGGATCACAATAGAGAATTCCAGACAGACAGAGCATGAGAAACATGTAGAATAAACTCAAATCCACAAAAAAAAGAAAGAAAAGAAAAGGAAGGACAGACTTCCTGGTCTAACAGAGACTAGAAACTAGAAGAACCCCTGCGACTATAGCCCCTGGACAATCTACTAATCCAGAACTACAACCACTCCTGAAGCCCGCCTTTCGGATAAAGGTTAGACAGGCTTATAAAACAACACACATGAGACCTTGCCTCTGCATTAAATCAAATGTGCGACACCAAATGAGCATCTCCTGCCCAAAACCAAGATGAGAAGTCAGAAAAGGACAGGAACTGGATGAACGGATACAGAGAACCACACTTGGAAAGAAAGAGCATATTGTATCTTTGTAAAAGATTGTAACCAGTGTAGTAAAACAACTGATGTATAAATTTTTGAGTGAAAATACCAGAACCAAATGCATTGCTGTTGACTCCAACTTTTCACTTGAAGCACAATAAAATTTAAAAAACAACAACCAAAAATCCCTAAACACTAATATATTGTATTAGACACAGGTAATGTTGGAGGCTAATCAGACACCGTCCTTGCTTTCAATTGTTGTGAGGTACAAACATCATAAAGTTTAGGAAAGCAAAAAGAAAGTTTTATTTGGTATGCATTCGAAAAAGCAAAGTGGGCCACAGACAGCCATACCACTAAAGGCACATTGGCCTGAGTCCAAAGAAATATTACAGACTAGACAGGAATGAGAAAACAGACAAGCACGCTGCCACAACCTTGTCTGCTCAAGTCCAAGAAAATTACAGAATAGACAAGAATGGGAAAAAGGACCAGCATGTTAGCCCAAGTCTGAGAAATGTCACAGAGTCCTTAGTATATATTAACATTACAAACGGGCAAAACCATTGAAAGCTTCACCTTTTTACAGTTTGGCAAGAGAATGGTGGTGGCACATTTTTAATTTTTTTTTTTCTAGTAAACATCGGCTCAGGTCTCAGTGAGGCCTGTCGAGAGGGCCTCCACTGGTGCAAATTTCCTATTCAATAAATGCTGATAGAAAAGGATATGAGTGGAAAGTCTTCTGTGTTATGTTTGAAAGGCTTCTGTGAATGGTTCCCTGAAAGACATTTTCGTAGATTATCCTAGCTAACAACACAGTGGCTGCAACAACGGGCTTAAGCATGGAAACAATTGTGAGGATGGAGCAGGAGCTGAGCCGTGTTCCATTTTGTTGTGTATACGGGCTGTATGAGTCAGAGGCAGCAGCAAATATTAACAAACGGTATTGTCTTTATACCTCGGAGCTAAATTGATGTCACCTTTTATGCCCTTGTGGGCCTTTGTGAGCCCAGTTCCAGCTGAGTCACATTCCCTATGGGGAATAATGGTCCCCGTGTTATTTTCTAAATCACAAGAGAAGAAAAAGTCAGTGAAGGAGACAGGTAAATAAAGTGTTTGGTGCAAAACTAACCCTTTTGTATTTTAGAGTCAGCTTATTTTATCACCGTCTGGCCAATTACCTAAGATTGCTCCTTCTTCCCTCACCCCTGCATCGGTGTGAGTCACCAAGCCCTGCGCATCCTTTCTAATTCTGTTGTGTCTCTCCACCCTTCACTTTTCTCCATCACTGCTGCAAGACCCTCAGATCAAGCTTTCATTCTTTTCTGGTGCACTACTGCAACCACCTGCTAACCCTTACCCACCTCCCATCTCATCCCTACCTAGTTCACCCTGCTGCCTGGGTGCCTGTTTGATCACTGTAACTGCCTATCTTCACTACCTTACTTAAAACTCAACAGCTTCCCATTCCCTGGAGAATAAAATCTAGAGTCTTTAGTCTGCTTTTGAAGGTTCTCCTGATAGCAAGAATAACCTCCCTGATCACCTGGTCATCTTTCATAACGCTTCTCAAGTGTCTTCTCTTCCTCTGTTAAATTTTCTGTGACCTTCCAAGACACCTTAATGGTTCCCTCTTTCAGCACTCTACCATACCTTGCATATGCCTTGCTTGATATGATACTTATCACAATGTATTATAAATTTTTATTTACACAGCTACCTTCCTCTAGGAAGACAACTTGTTGGCAAGGATTGTGTTTTATTTATCTTGGCATCACCAGCCCAGCCCAACATCCGGCAGCAAACCAAAAACCAAACCCATTGCCTCTGAGTCCATTTTGACTCGTACTAACCATGGAGGTCAGAGTAGAACTGCCCGAATGGGTTTCCATGGAACGCTTGGTGGACTTGAAATGCTAACCTTTTGATGAACAGATCTAACACTTAACCACTATGCCACCAGGGTTTCTATATCTGCCACGGTACTGAATACTTAATGGCTTAATATTGAAAGTCTATATCGGATCCGACTCGACGGCACTTGGCACTTGGCATAAAATACGGTTGCCGTGAGTAGGATCTGACTCGATGGCACTTGGCTGGCATAAAATATGGGCTGCATTCAACTACTTATTGTGATTAAATGAAAGTTTACAATCCAATGCCATATGTGAGGTCTAACAATTAAGTCCACGAACTTAATTGTTGTAAGTGCTACGTATGTCATTGTTGAATATCTCTGCAGTCACCTCGAAGTACTCCGCTTGAGAAGCTATGCACCAAAGCCAACACCAAGTCCACCCCTCAAAGCACTTTTGGAACTCTTTCTGGAATGGCCATTGCACACATAGCACAATGGCAAATTCACAAACTTAATTGTATGGTTGTCTGTGAGGGAGTTTATAGCCAGGAAGTAACTGTATTGGAACACCCAGCCTACTCACCTGATCTGACCCCCAGTGACTTTTCTTTACCCAGAGATAAAGGAAATATTGAAAGAAAGACATTTTGAGGACATTAAGGACATCAAGGGTAATGTGACAGCAGCTCTGATGGCCATTCCAGAAAAAGTTCTAACATAGCTTTGAAGGGTAGAATAGGAGTTGGCATCATTGCATAACTTTCCAATGGGAGTACTTTCAAGGTGACCATAGTGATTTTCAGTGATGAGGTATGCAGCACTTTTTCTAGGATGAATTCATCAACTTAATTGGTGGTCCTCATAAAATTCTGAACACATGCTTCTACACAACTCTGTCTGCTGTCTACACTCGTGACAGCACACTCTTCCTTTCTACTCTGTTCCTCTGATACTCATTCAGTGAACACCCGTCCCCTCCTCTCCACCTTCTCTTCTCACCTCTAGGCAGGAGCTGGTAGGACAGCCTCATTTATATGTTTAAGCCAAGAAGTACACATATCACTCTGTTTCTTACAGTCCAGTCTAATTTTTGCCTGAAAAGTTGGCTTCAGTACTGGTTTCAGCTCTGGGCTAGCAGCAAGTCCAGGGGCCACGTTCTCAGGGAACCTCCAGGATGACAGACCATCGAGTCTGGTCTTTATTTAATAGAACTCTAAATCTGCACCTCCTTTTTTGTCCTGCTACATCAGAGAGTCTACACTGTATTTCCTGTCAGGGAAGTCATGAGTGGTGGCTGGGCATGATCTAGTTCTTCTGGTCTCATGCTGATAATAGTGTCCCAGTCACAAGATGTTTCCTAAAATCAACTTTGTTCTTTATCACTGAATAGTGTATAGTGTTCCATTGTGTAAATATAGCATAATTTGTTTATCCATTCACCTGTCAATGGGCACCTAGGTTGAGTCCATCTTTTTACTATTATGGATAGTGCTGCAATAAACATTCATGCATATATCTGTTCATGTGACAGCACTTATAGTGGGATTGCTAGATCATATTGGTATTTCTATGTTTAGCTTCTTAAGAAACTGACAAATGGGTTTCCAAGATGGTTGTGTTGAACTTTGTCAAATGCTTTTTCTGTATCAGTTGATGAAATCAGGTGATTCTTACCTTTTGTTTTATTTATGCTGTTGACTGCATTAATTACTTTTCTAATCATGAGTCAGATCCGACTCGACGGCACTTGGCACTTGGCAATGGTAAACCATCCCTGCATCCCTGTTATAAATCCTACTTGGTCATAACGAACAGTTTTTTTGATATGTTGTTGAATTCTGTTGAATAGAATCTTGTTGAACATTTTTTCATCTAAGTTTATGAGAGATACTTGTCTGTAATTTTCCTTTTTTGTGCTATCTTTACATGGTTTTGGTGTCAGTGTCATGCTGGCTTCATGGAATGAACTTGGGAGTGCTTCATCTTTTTCTATTCTGTGGATTACCTTTAGTAGTACTGGAATTAATTCCTCCATAAAAGTTTGGTAGAATTCTCCAGGGAAGCTGTCTGGACTTTTTGGTTAGTAGTCTTTAAAATACTTTTTCAATCTTTTCTTTTGTGATGGGTTTATTAAGTTGTTCTATTTATGTTTGTGTTACTTTTGGTAGGTAATATGATCCTAGAAACTTGTCCATTTCCTCTAGGTTTTCAAATCTATTACAGTATAATTTTTCAAAATATTCTGTTATGATTCTTTTAATTTCATTTGGGTCTGTTGTGGTATCACCCATTTCATTTCTTATTTGGGTTATTTGCTTCCTCTCTTGCTTTTTTTTTGTCAGTTTGGCCAATAGTTTAGCGATTTTGTTGATCTTTTCAAAGAAACAGCTTTTGTTCTTCTTAATTCTTTCAATTGTTTCTCTAGTCCTTAATTCATTTAGTTCTGCTCTAAGTTCTATTACCTATTTTTATCTGTTGCTTCAGGATTTCTATGTTGTTCTCATTCTACTTGATCAAGTTGTAGGGTTAACTCTTTGATTTGGGATCTTTGTTCATTTTGGATATGTGTATTTATTGAGATAAACTGACCTCAGAGCACTGCTTTTTCTGTACCCCATAGGTTCTGCTAAGATGTGTTTTCATTCTCATTTGATTCCATGGGTTTCTTTATTCCATCCTTCATAATTTTTATAACCCAGAAGTCTTTGAGCAAAGTGTTGTTCAGTTCCCATGAGTCCGAGTTTCTATCCATATTCTTTCTGCTACTGATTTCAACTTCTATGTTTTTAGGGTCTGAGGAAATGGTTTGCAATGTTTCAGTGTTTTGGATTTCGTTAGCCACGCCAATCCAAGTGCTCTTGAGTCAGATCCAACTTGCTTTAAGACCTAATATGTGGTCTGTTCTAGAGAATGTTCCATAAGCATTGGAAAAAAAGGTATACTTGCCTGTTTGGGGGTGCAGAGTTCTGTATATGTCTATGAGGTTGAGTTGGTTGATAGTCAGATTTAGATAGTCCATATCTTTACTGAGCTTCTTTCTAGATATTCTGTGCATTTCCAACAGTGGTAGGTTGAAGTCTCCTGCTGTTATTGTTGAGCAGTCTATCTCACTTTTCAATACTGTTAGCAGTTGTTTAACATACTTGGAAATTCTGTTGGTAGGTGTATAAATATTTAATATTGTTATATCCTCCTTATGTGTTGACCCTTTAAGCAATAAGTGGTGACCTCCATTGTCCACAATGGTGGATTTTACTTTAAAGTGTATTTTATCTGAAATTAATATTACCAACCTGCTCTTTTTTTGCATGTTATTAGGTTGGTGTATAATTTTTCCATCCTTTGAGTTTCAGTTTGTTCATATCTTTAAGTCTAAGGTGTGTTTCTTATAAGCAGCATGCAGATAGCCAAGTGCCAAGTGCCGTTGACGCAGATAGATCATGTTTTTTAATTCATCCTGTTATTCTTTTTCTCTTTATTGGTGAACTTAGCCCATTTACAGTCAATGTAATTATTGATAGATATGAATTTAGTGCTGTTATTTTGGTGCCTTTTTTGTGTATTGTTGACACTCTCTGTTCCAACCCATTTTCTGTGCTGAGTTGTTTTTCTTTATGGATTTTCTTTTTGTCCTTTTCAGTGTTGTTGGTTTTACGTCTATTGAGACTTCATGATTTTGTTTCTTGTTTTGATGTGTAGGATTGTTAGTTTGTGTTATAGCTACCCCAATATCCCCCCAGTGATCTAAGTTTAAACCAGTCTTTAAATTCTTTATATCATCTTAATTTCTTCTCTGTCTGAAAGGTCTATGAATATATTAATATGTCCCTCTTGGTGGTATAATGTTGTCATCATTTACATACCAAGATCTGTCTTGCTCTATTTTTAATGTTTCAGCTTTGTGGATTCCCTATCCATGTTAGTCTCTGGATGCTCTGTCTTTAATTATATCCTTGAGTATTGTTTTAGTCAGACAGTGCTGCTCTAATGGAAATACCACAAGTGGATGGCTTTAACAAAAGAAAGTTTATTCTTCCACAGTCCAGTAGGTTACAAGTCTAAATTCAAGGTTCCCATTCTAGTAGAAGGCTTTCCCTCTGTCAGAACTGGAGAAAAGTCCTTGTGCTGTATCAGTCTTTGTTCAAGTAGCATCCGGATGCAGTAACCTCAGGTCTGAAAGACATGCTGTCCCCCCATGATGCTGCTTTCTTGATGGTGTGAGGTTACCAATTCTCTGCTTGCTTCCCTTTCCTTTCATCTCTTGTAGGATGAAAGGGTAAACTGTGGTGCAAGCCCTACTCCAGGGAAACTCCTTTTACAGTGAAGCAGGGAGGTGATATTCTGAAGGGATTTACAGTCCCACCCTAATCTTCCAGCATACAGCATAGGAAAATCATAAAATGGAAGACCATCATAAAATATTAGGAATCATGGCCCAGCCACATGGCTACACACATTTGTGGGGGGGGATACATTTCAATCCATGACAAGTATATTTCTGATTTTATTGATTTTCTAATTGAAGAACTTTCTTCAATGTTTCTTGTAATTTTGATTTGATTCTTGTGAATTCTCTAAAATTCTGTTTATCTGGGAATGTCCTAATTTACCATCATTCTGAGAGACAATTTTACAGAATGTATAATTCTTGATTAGAAGTTTTCTTTCCTTCAAGGCTATGTATATGTCATCCCATTGTTTTCTTGCCAACATAGTTTCTGCTGAGTAACTGAAGCTCAGTCTTAATGACTGTCCTTTGTAAGTTATTTTTTGTTTGAGCCTAGCTGTCTTTAAAAACATCTTCTTACCTTTAGTTACCAGGTGTCTGACAATTAAGTTCACGAACTTGCCACCATGCAATTATTTTGGCAGCACTGTGCAAACAACTTGGTAAGATTTCATAACCTTGGTATATCTGTGTCTCACAACTGTGTTTGTGTGAATGTGTGGCAATGTCTTGCTGAGTGACATTCATTATTGTTGTTGCATGTTTTTGTGTATTGTCCCAAGAATGTCAGAGCTTGAATTAGAGCAATTAACAAACATCAAACTTGTTGTTAAACTTGGCAAGAGTGGAAGTGAAATCAGGGATATGTTAGTCCAAGTTTATGGAGATAATGCCATGAAGAAAAGTGCAGTGTACAAATGGATTAAATGTTTTTCTGAGGGAAGAGATAGTGTCACTGTTGAAGAGAAGGCAGAGTGGCCAGTAATGAGCAGAACTGACAAAAACATTGCAAAAATTCATCAAATTGTGCATCAAAATTGTCAACTGACTGTGAGAAGCATCACAAACCAGGTAAACATCAACAGAGAAACAGGAAAAGCTTGACTGAAAATCCTGGCATGAGAAAGGTATGTACAAAAACGGTCCCAAAGGAGCTCATTGATGAACTAAAACAAAGGAGAACTGAAGTCTGCCAAGAACTTTTGGAGAGGAAAGACAATGTTTTGGGCCATGATACCACTTGTGGTGAAGCATGCATGTACCAATACAACCCCGAAACAAAGCATCAAGTGCATAATGGAAGTCAGCCAATTCTCTGGCAAAAAGTTCCATCCATCCAAATCAAGAGTCAAAACAATGTTGTTAACCATTTTTTATATCTGCTGCTCCACTCCTGCACCAGCAGAAGCAGACATCTCTGCGGCTGCAGATGCAATTCTGACAAAGGCAGTTGTGCCCCTTCCTGTTGCCCAGTCTGATCTCTAACTTTCTGCTCGATATTCAGGGCCCTTAGACTGTTCTACATACTGTATTCAGTTGTTTTTCAAGTTCTTTTTTGTTAGAGAGATCAAAGGAAATATGTGGGTTCTCCACCATCTTAGCCCCACCCCCTTTCTCCCATTTTATAAGAATTTTCTTTCCACTTTCCACTTAATTACCCAAGTCAAAAATGTTGGGTCACTCTACGAAGAGATTCCATACGCTTCCTCATCCCCTATATCCAATGAGTCACCAAATCCAGTTTACTCTGTTTCTGTAACCTGTCTCCTACATGTGTACTGCCTTCCACCACCACCTGTAGAGAATCTTCTCTACCCCGTATGAGCATGGCAATCACATTTTCATTCTCAAAAACTGGGATAAGGCATTTCGTGTCATCTCCAGATATGATGCATTCTGAGAAACAGAATGTAGATTCTGAAAAGGTTTTGAGATATTTCAATGATTTTAGGGACAGAGGTAGAGGATACTTGAAATCATAATGCAGGCTAGAGGGTCATTTAGCTTCAGTGTTAAAGGTCTCAGGCCCTGCTCTTCTTATACATCTGAGGCTTTAACTCATTTATCACCTAGGTGGCAAAAGTCAAAGGCATAGACAAAGACAACTAAACCTACAATTATTTTAAGCACCAAATAAGTGAGGAAGTAGTTGTAAATAGAAATACAGAAGAGATATGAGCCAAGTTGAGCTTTAAAGGAATTTGTAGCACTGCAGTAGAGATGTGCATAAAGCTTCCCATGTAGTAAAACCCTGACTCTAATCCCACATGAAGCTTAACTCTTGTTCACCAGTCAAAGTTGATAGAACCAAAAAAAAATTTGTTCTTGAGCAGCCTGAAATCCATGACTTGGATCGGTATAAAAACACAAAATGTGCCAATCAGATTTCCCTCTGGAATCTAAAACGTGGACATTGAAATGAGAAAGGGAAACATTGCAAGCAGATGCTAAAAGCTCAGTCTAAGGTGTTACTTTGAAGCAAAGGTGGAGCTAGAAAGTCCAGGGCAAGCCAAGTCACATGTGAACCAAAATCATAAGGAGATAGAACCTAATTAGTCTTTAAACTTGGAGCTAAAATTGTTCCCAGAGATCCCATTATCGTCATATAATAGACAAGCCTATAAAATGAACAAAACATCAGTAAGTAATATACATTTCAGAACAACCAGCTGCATGAGACCTAAAGGGTCGTATTTGTTCAAAGTAAAGTTCAGAAGGAAGGTAGGGGGAGGAATGGACACAGGAAACCCAGGAAAAGATGGGGGAGGAATGCTGACCCATTCAGGGTTTTCAAACCAGTGTCACAAAATAAGCTGGTAGGTAAATTATTGATCAGGAAACTAATTCTGTCATAAAGTTTTACTGAAACCCCAATAAAATATTAAAAATAATAATTTAGACAAGGAGGCTAAAATCACTCAGTAAAAATTATTGGAAAAGAGGATACTGGCACAGTTATCACCCCACAGACCACTTGCTAGATGCAATGGAAAAAGATAGCTTTACAATTGAGAGTCCTGGTTGTATCACTTTAACCAAGTGATCAAACTTGACATTACATGCTTACATTGTGGGTGCAGTGAGGCATGGATGAATGCAATGTGAAATACACTGTATCAGCTATGAGGCATTCTTGTCAAAAATGTTTAAGATGATTTTAGCCAAGCCTCCAGCCTCAGCATGTGGCACATGGACTACCCAGGAGAGAGAGGAACAAATTCAACAATCAGACAAATCTAGAATGTGGCCTATTCTGCAAGGTAAGGATTTGGTTTCTTCAAATCAGGAATGTCAGAAGAAAAAGTGACAGAACTATTCTGGGTTGAAAAAGACTACATGAAAGTAGATTTAAAAAATGCATAATACAAATAGAAAGGCACCCACAATAGATACACATAGTTGCATAACAATCCACAACATTAAGCATTCATTATTACCCTTTAATTTGTGTGTAAACACTCACAGGAGTACCACACATGAAGTGGGTTATGGATTCTTTACATTGGCAACAAGATGCATATTGTACACTAGAATTTCAAGTTTTTATTTCTGTAAATCTTTTAGTAATATTTCATTAGTATTTCAAAAATTAAACTTTTCTTTAAATTTTGATTTAACATTGTGTCATTTAATTATGCCTGTTAATTTTAGTAATTTTAAATATTTTAAAAGACAATGTTTTGAAAACAAAAATAATTTCTAAGACTTTAATTTTCTTCTTTGATGACATATTCAAATACTGTATAATTGAAATGCACTTTTTGTACATTGTGTTACTGCCAAGAGAACACAAATTATGAAAAAACTCATTATTATAGGAAATAATTAATATTTTGCTAAAAATGAAGGCAAGATGCACTTAAGTAAATTTCTTCAGAATAAAAAATGGAGAAGTCCAAGCCAAGTGCCGTCGAGTCAGATCTGACAAGAAGAGATTAGAAACCATGACAGAACAGCAAACCAACGGAGAACAGAAAGCAGATGCAAAATAAGCAGTATTTCTGAAGGGGATGCTGAACAAAAGAAATAG
This sequence comes from Heterohyrax brucei, assembly GCA_028571685.1. NCBI lineage: Eukaryota > Metazoa > Chordata > Mammalia > Hyracoidea > Procaviidae > Heterohyrax > Heterohyrax brucei. The sequence continues at coordinate 166,942,721 of CM053140.1, forward strand.
AAGCATTCATCACGATGTACATCTTTATCCCTCACCCAAACATTGCCATTAAACACCCAGATCCATACAATGATAAAATTAGGTTATCTTTTTTTAAAAGAGATATCACACATCTGACTAAACAGAGGTGGCCTAAATGACTTGGATGGGATGAACTTGGAATTGCTGTCTTGCTGGTTCCAGTCTAATTTCATATGTAGCTTTACAGCCACAGGTCTTAAATCTCCTTTTCCAGTGCTTGCCTGAGGTCGGTCTCTGCAAGAGAAGAGCTAACCTATGACAGGTTCAAGTAGGCAGTGCACAGTAGACGAAAATTCCAGTAGCTGAGGTCAACACGGATGGCAACACAAAGATGGAATTTTTGTGGCAACTGGATGATGCAAATGGTTAAGTGCTTGACTACTAGCTGGAAGGCTGGCCATTTGAACCCATCCAGAAGAGCCTCAGAAGACAGTCCTAGTGATCTGCTTCCAAAAAGTCACAGCCCTGAAAACTCTGCAGAGCAGTTCTGCTCTGCACATGTGGGGTCAATGTAAATTGCAACCATCTTGCTGGCAAACAACAGAATTGGGAAAAGTAGGAAAGTGACCTGTGTGTGTGTGTGTGTGTGTGTGTGTGTGTGTGTGCATTTCAGGTAAAAGTTTACAGTTAGTGTTATTCTCTCATAGACAAATGTATACACATAGAGATGCAACTAGCAATCTCTGTAAGGGGACAGCACACTCCTATCCACCCCAGGTTTCCTACGTCCATGTAGTCATCTCCTGTCCTTTTCTGCCTTCTCAGCCCACCTTTGGTCAGGAGCTGCCATTTAGTCTCAAGCACCTACTTGAACTAAGAAGTACGCTCTCCCCGAAGGGGCTTATTTTAAGTAGAAGATGAAAGTGCTTGACACCATACCTTAACTGAATTAGTATTTGGTACATGAATGAATGAATGCCATTTAAAAACAGAAAGTAAACAACTTTTAATCACAGGACCAAGACTTCAGACTTCATACCATGTGGTTGTAGTTAGGTACCATCAAGCTGATTGCAATTCATAGGGACCCATGTGACAGAGTGGAACTGCCCCATAGGTTTTTCTTGAATGTCCTCTTTATAGAAACAGATTGCGAGGTCTTTCTTTTGCGGAGTTGATGAATGGGTTGAAACTGCCAGTCTTTCAGTAGCTGCCAGGTGCTTAACCAATATGCCTCCAGGGCTCCTACTTGATACTAAAGGCGGCTTTGGAATGGGAAGGAGATACCAGAAATAAAACATTTGAAAAATCACAAAGGTCTTAGATGACAGTCTACTTCCCAATGTCAGAGCCTGCTTGTCCCAGTTCCACAAAAATGGTCTGAACTTGTAGGGCCCAAGAGAAAACAAGAAAGCTGCTGCTGGCTGGGAAGCAGAACTACAAAGGAGGATGGCCTGAGGCAGGCTTCCACCCAGACAGTCTATGAAAGAAGACAAAGACCCCCAGCCATGCAGGCAGCTACTGGGAGATTTGCTGGACTCTTCCTGACTGATTGCTGACAACAGTTCAAGTTCAGTGAACATCCCCTTCATCTGCAAACCCAAGATGAGTTCTAAATGGGCCCCACATGACAGAGGCTGTGAGCCACCAAAAGCCTTCCAGGTAGAACTCAGATTATCACATGTAGGTTCCAGATGGCAGCTGTCTCCTCATCCTCTTTCACCCTGACACTGGCACCAGCTGTCTGTTTTCACACCATGTCAACATGGACGCAACTCTCAGCCATTCTTTAAATGTCCCTTATCATCCCAGAATCCACTCATGTGATATTCATGAGCAGCGAAGAATCTCCTGATGGTCTCCAGAGGCTGATGGATGATGCCCTCTACCTTGTACACCCACTGCAAACAATTTAAAGATGTCTTTCAAAAATGCCAGACGTGTGTGTTCTGTAAAGTCGCCAAAGCCCAAAACCAAACTCACTACCATCAAGTTGATTTTGACTTGTAAGACTCTTCTTAGGGCTTTCAAAGCCATAAATCCCTATGGAGACAGACTGCCATGTCTTTCTTCCCAGAGCCATTGGTAGTTTTGAACCAACAACCTTTTGGATAGCAGTCAGCTGTCTTACCCAAGTGCACTGCCAAGGCTGGGATTACTTTTATCAGCCCATCCCCCTAATTTTCTGGCTCCAGTCTTTCTTCCTCCCATTTCTTCATGCAAAGTCTTTCTGCTCTGTTTCAAATTTGCATATCCAGCCTGGTAGCTAGGTTCAGATAAACAAACACCCATCCCCTGCCTTACAGTTTATGGAACTCATCTGTGGTCCCTTGGAGTTGAAAACTGATTCTATGGCACACTACAACAACAGCAACAAAATCTATTTCTACTGTAGTTCATTCCTACTCATAGTGAACAGAGGAAAACCACCGTATAGAGTTTCCAAGGCTAAAATCTTTATGGAAACAGAGCATCACATTTTTTTATTGAGGAGTGTCTGGTAAGTTTGAACTACTGACCTTTCAGTTGGCAGCTGAGTGCTTAACTACTGTGCCATCAGAGAAATTGAGACTATAAATAAAGCATTTTTTTTCTGTTGCACACTCAAAGCACTAAGCATACAGATGGGTACCTACCAACATGGTATCTGTGTTTCCTTGACTCCATCCCTTTTTTTCTGTGCTTCTGTTTCTAATAGTAATATAACAGGCACAAACAGATTGGTCTATGTACAGAAATGCACAGCCAGAATGGCCCACAGCAGCTGGGGGACACAATGTGTAACATGCCCTATACTCTTGTAGAGCTGAAAACAGGCTTAGTCCTCCCAGACTTAGTACAGAATCCCTGAGTGGTGCAAATGCCTAAGCGCTCAACTAACACAAAGTTTGGCCAATTGAACTCACCCAGAGGCACACTAGGCTTTCAGAAACCTTGGTGGTATAGTGGTTAAGGGTTACAGTTGCTAACCCAAAAGTCAGCAGTTCAAGTCTACCAGGCATTCCTTGGAAACTCTATGAGGCACTTCTACCCTGTGCTATAGAGTCAGTAGAGCTGGAATTGATTCAATGACTAAAGGATTACTTTTTGTATGTTTAGAGGCACATCGGAAGAAACCTTGGTGGTTTGCTTCCAAAAAGTCGTGGCTTTGACGAGTCCTGCTCTGCACATGTGGGGTCAACCATGAGTTGTAACTGACTTGATGGCAACTGGTTTGGGTTTTCCAGACTTAGTAACCACCTAAGGTCCCTGGGTGGTGCAAACAGTTTTCACTCATCTACCAACATAAAGGTGGGTGGTTCAGATCTACCTAGAGAATCCACAGAAAAAAAAAAGGCCTGGAGATCTGTTTCTGTAAAGATTATAACCAAGAAAATCCTATGGAACATTTCCACTTACTCTGTAACACATAAGGTAGCCACAGTCGGAGTTAATTAGATGACAACAGGTTGGGAGCTGTTGGTGGTACTGTTGCTTGTCTAGTAACTACATCAATGAGTTAGCTTTTCTTTAAAAAAGAATCTGTTGCCATCCAGTCGATTCCAACTCCTAGTGACCCTACAGGTCAGAGTAGAACTGCCCCATAGAGTTTCTAAAGAGCACCTAGGGGATCTGAACTGCCAACCTCTGGGTTAGCTGCTGTAGCACTTATCCACTATGCCACCAGGGTCCCCGTCATTAAAAAGAGCACAGCTAATTTTCTTCTCCTCAGGAAGCTGTGCTCTATCACCCAGCCCTGGGTTTGAATCTTTTGCATAAGAGTAAAGTGGGAGGGTAGCAGCAGGTGTGAAGAAGCCAGCTATAGAAGAACAGGCTGGGTAGGGGATGAGCGAGGGAAAGGAAACTGTAGGAGAGCAGGAGGGAGGGTAGAGACAGGCTGGCAGGGTCTGGCAGCAGGCGGAGTGCATTGTGGGGCTGTTGGCCTCACCCCCCCCAACCTCCCACCCCTGCAGCATTATGCCCCGTGCACAGAGAAGAAATTCTTTCCCTCAGCTGCCCACGCTCTGACTGCATTAAGGGTCACGCTGGGCCAGTGATGACTTTTTTGATGAAGTGGATGCAGCATGCTGCAGGAGCCTGCCATTTTCTGGAAGACAGAGCTCAGCAGCAAGCGCACCCAGCTTTCCAATATGCTCTCCCCTCATCTATTTCCTTTTTAAAGTCTATCTTCTGCATGTCATTTTCTTTCTAAGCTATCTATAGATTCTGAGAAAGGGAGAAGGGGAGGAAAGACAAGCATAACCGCAGCAGACGAGGGGCTGGTTTCTGTGGGAACACCTATGGATGTATATTGTACTGGGCAAGAGGAGAACAAAGTCGCTTTTATCTCCTGCTTTCCAAAAGCCTTTGTGTGCTTCAGAAGCTGGTTATTATTGCATTATTAAAGCCCCAGTGAGCCGGGGCCAAGGCACGGATACACTAGAGCTGTCTCAGGCAGCTTCAGCTGGTTCAGACTCCTCATCCCGTGACCCAACCTGACTCCTGGCTGGCACTGCTGCCCTGGAAGAGGGGAGCTGCAGGGAGGAGGAGAGAGGCCAGGCCCTTACTGCAAGGGCCGTGAGCGTCTCGCCAAACTGGTCCATCCAGTTCCCAGGAACTATTCCAGAATCATCCATTTGGCCAGTATTATGTTTCTTAATATAATCAATATAAGCATGTTGAATATACCGTGGACTGCTGGAAAAATGAACAAGTCTGTACTGCCAGAAGTATAGCCAGAACACTCCTTAGAAGCAAGAATGATGAGAGTTTCTGTTGCATACTTTAGATATCTTACCAGGAAGGATCATTCCCTGGAGAAGGACATCATGCTTCACAGAAGGTCAGTGAAAGGGAGAAATATTCGCAGTGAGATGGGTTGACACTGAGACTGCAGCAGTGGGCTCAAACCCAGCGATGCTCCCGAGAACGGCACTGGACCAGGCGGTGTTTCATTACGTTGGACAGAGGGTCACTAGAGTTGGAACTGACTCAAAGGCATTTAACAACGTGTCTTAAAGCACTAGAAGGGTAAAGAGGGGAAGAACTGTCGCATAAAGACAGAATTAAACTAGATTTCCCTGAGTTTCAATCAGCAGGTTGCTCAAAGGAAGTCGGGAAAGTCAAGCCTCCAGTCGTGTTACCAGAGGGAAAGGGTAGGGGATGTGCTGGGGAGAGCTTGGGGCACGGTTTTCTAAGGTCATGTTTGCTCCCATTTGTCACAGATTACCAGTCACAATAAAATACCGGTCTCCCATGTTTTTGTTTGTTTTTTTTTAATCTGATGGCGTAGTGGTTAAGTGCTATGGCTGCTATCCAAAAGGTCAAGGATTTGAATACACCAGGCACTCCTTGGAAACCCTATGGGGCAGTTCTACTCTGTCCCATACTATAGGGTCACTACGAGTCAGAATCGACTTGAGAGCAATGGGGTGTTTTTTTTGTTGGTTTTGGTTTTGGTTACATTTTATTGACTGCAAAGGGATTCAAGTGTGTGGATCATAATGAATGTATGGAAAACATTGGGAAGAACGGGAATTCAACAACAGCTTATTGTGTTCATGAGGAAACTATACATACACCAAGAAGCAGCTGTTAGAACAAGAAGATACTCATAGAATAAAATAAGGGAAGATGTGTTATCAGGGTTGTATCCTTTCATCATTCTTATTCGATTTGCATGCTGAGCAGCTAATCTGAGAAGCTGGACTATATGAAGAAGAACAGAGCATCAGGATTGCAGGAGGGCTCATTAACAACTTGTGGCATCCAGATGACACACTCTTGCTTTCTGAAAGTGAAAAGGGCTTGAAACATTTACTGATGAAGATCAACTACAGCCTTCAGTGTGGAGTACATCTCAACATCAAGAAAACAAAAATCTTCACATCTGGACCAATATGCAATATTATGATAAACAGAGAAAACATTGAAGTTGTCGAGGATTTCGTTTTACTTGAATCCACAAGCAACACCCATGGAAGCAGCAGTCAAGAAATAAAAAGATGCATTGCACTGGGCAAATCTGCTGCAGGATGCTTCTTTAAATTTTTGAAAAGCAAAGATATCCCTTTGATGTCTAATGTGCAGTGACCCAAGCCATGATATTTTCAATTTCCTAATATGCATGTGAAAGCTGAACAATGAACAAGGAAAACCAAAGATTTGATGCCTTTAAATTATGATATTAGGAAGAATATTAAATATGCCATGGACTGCCAGAAGAAGGAATGAGTCTGTCTTGGAAGAAGTACAGCCAGAACGCCCCTTGGAAGCAAGGATGGCAAACCTTGTCTCTTTTACTTTGGACATGTTATCAGGAGGGGTCAGTCTCTGGTGTAGGGCATCATGCTTAGCAGAGGGTTCGCGAAAAAGAGGAAAAACTTCCACATGACAGATTGACACAATGGCTGAAACAATGGGCTCAACATACTGAGAGTCATGAGGATAGCACAGGACCAGGTAGCGTTTTGTTCTGTTGTACACTGGGCTGCTGTGAGTTAAAACTGACTCAACAGCACATAACAATAATAAGCCAACTTCCACATCTTTCTCTCCAGGAGAGGCTGATGGGTTTGAACCTCTGACCTCTTGCTTAGTAGCCAAGTGCTTTGATCACTGGGATACCACATTTCCTTCTAAATATATTTGGCTAAATTAAATACACGTTTAAAATCAATACCTCCCTTTTACTTTTTTTAAAATATGAATCTAGAAAATTTTAGAATTATATAAATGCCTCACATTGTTTCTATTAGACACCACTGTTTAGATTACAAGGTTCTAGAAGGCTTGGTCATTAGGTGCCACCTACTCAGTTCCGGCTCTTAGTGACTCCACGTGATGGAGTAATTGCCCCATAGGGGTTGTCATCATTACAGGTGCCACCGAACGCGTTCGAACTGCCAACCTTTTGGTTTGCGGCTTAACAGTTAACCATTTATGTCACAGAGATCCCTTCTCTAGAAGGCAGGGACCATGTTGTTCACCCGTGTATCCACAGCATCCAATGCAAATACATATTTGGGTACTGAGACAGTATTTGTAATAGCACAGGTGTCACTTTGTCTAGTTACTCTGGCCGTTCGTCCTCCAGAAGTCTTGCATATCCTGAGCACACAGACTTTGCTCTAGCTTTCACAGTCCTAAGGAATGGAAGTTAAAGTGTGTCATTGTTGTTACACGAAATCCAGTTGATCTGGACACATCACGACCCTAGAGGATAGACTAGAACCATCTGTAGGGTTTCCAAGACTAAAATCTTTACAGGATCAGATCTTTTCTTCTAAGGAGTCACATATTAGTACGTGAGGGGAAGGATTTTTTTTTTTTTTAATTTAATGTGGCTTTCAGTCTTCATGAGGCCTATTGATGAGACACTGAATTCTTACAGATTGGCAAAGAAAGGAGTGGAGTAGCTGCCACACACTGGGATGGAGTCTTTCCAAGTTAAGACAAAGGACGGGAGGGGAGGAGGGGCTGGCAAAGCAGGAGACAGAGTGACTGTGTTCTCCAGGCCAGCGGTCTTTTAGAAAACAGGCAAACTTCTTAAAAAGTCAGTAACTAGAAAACCAATTCTGACTCTGCAAATAAACACAGGTCAAAGTACATACAGTCTAGAGATTAACATTCACAACAATATCATTTAACAGCTTAGCCTGTCCTAGATGTAATCAATATGATACTAATGTCTGCTTTTCAAAACCTTTTCTTTTTTTTGGAATGAAGACATAAAATTGGCTTATTGCAAAAAAAAAAAGGCAAGAGGAAACTTCCTCAAATACAAAGTCCAACAATTAAGTCCATGAACTTAATTGTTCTAAGTGCTACACATCTCATTGCTTGAATATCACTACAGTCACCTCCGAAGTACCCTCCTTGGGAAGCTCTGCACCAATGCCAGCACCTAGTCGACCCTTCAGAGAAATTCTGGAACTCTTTCTGGAATGGCCATTGCACACTGGCATGGTGGTAAGTTGGCAAACTTAATTACATAGTTGCTGTGAGGGAATTTTTAGCCAGCAAACAAATAACTGTACGGGAACACCCTCCCTACTCACCTGATCTGGCTCCCAGTGACTTTTTTCTTTATCCAGAGATAGAGGAAATGTTGAAAGGAAGACATTCTGATGACATTCAGGACATCAAGGGTAATACAATAATAGCTCTGATGGCATTTCAGAAAAAGAGTTCCAAACTTGCTCTGAAGGGTGGATTGGGTTCTGACATCAGTGCACAGCTTCTGAAGGGAGTACTTCAAAAATGACTGTAGCAATATTCAGCAATGAGGTGTGTAGCACTTTTTCCAGGATGAGTTCATGAACTTAACTGGCAGTCTTTGTATACAAAAGTGTTTAAAGCAGAAAGTCTTTTATGATCCCATTCTAATAAAAACCCAATATCCACTGTTAAAAGTTTGGTGCTGTTCATTCTAGTCTTTTCCTTCATATACTTTCGTTGCTTTTCACTTTTTTCCAACGAAGATTAGATTATACGCTAAATATCATTCTGCAACTTACTTTTTAAACATCAGTACGATGGGAAACTTTTTTATGTCAGTATAAACAGATCTGTCTCAATGATGGAGTCCTGGTGGTGCAGTGGTTAATAGCTCAGCTGCTAACCAAAAGACCCGCACTTCAAATCTACCCATCGCTCCTTGAAAACCTCATGAGGCAGTTATACCCTGTTCTACAGGGTTGTTATGTCTGATAGGAATCAGCTTGACAGGAACAAGTTTATCCCAAAGATGTATCTTCTTAGCTACAGCGTATTTTAGTCATTTACTAATTCCCATTTTGCAAGACATTCAACAAGAAGGGCAGCCATATTTCACTATTGTAACCAGGGCTACAGCAAATATACTGACATGTTTTTGTAATTTTTGTTTCCCTAAGGAAAAAAAAAATAGTTTCATTTGCTCACTGGTGAAGATGTTGCAGCTAGTTGGAATAGAATCTTTGTCTCACTCGTCTAATGCAGCCATAACAAAACTACCACAGATAGATGGCTTTAACAAAGAGCAATTTATTTTCTCAAAGAAAAGCAGGCTAAAAGTCAAAACTCAGGGCATCACCTTCAGGGGATGTCTTTCTCTGTTGGCTCTGGAGGAGAGCCCTTTTTGTCAGTCTTCCCCTGGGCCGGGGAGCTTCTGAGGTGCAGCAACCTCAGGTCCTTTCCCAAGGACAGGCTCTGCTCCCAGCACTTCTTTTTTCCCGGTGGTATGAGATCCCAAACTCTCTGCTTACTTTCCTTTCCTTTATATCCCAAGTGATGTCCTCAAGTCACAATACAATCTTACACAGAGTCCTGCCCCACCAACCCAACTGTTGCCCATTCTCCCTCACTAACATTAGAGGGACAGGATATATAGCACACAGAAACATCACCAGGAATCACTGGCCTAGGCAAATTGCTACATGCATGGGGGGTGGGGGCGGGGACACAATTCAACCCATAATAAACACCCATTAAAAAAAAAAAAAGCTTCCTGGGGAAGGGTGTAGGGAGTGCTTATGATGATAATGGGGAACATCCAGATTTGGTTTGAGGATTTCTGTTTTGATGAAATTGAAGCCCATTTTACTATGAATCTCATTTTCTAGCTCTATTAGGCTAGAAGCATTACTTTACACATAAAATTTCAAATCTAAATTCTAAATTTGGAGCCGGAGGATGTGGGTAAGCCTGTGTGAAGTTCTAGAATGTTGAATTTTTACCTGTACCCCAGTAAACCAAACTAAACCCATTGCCATCCAATCAATTCTGACTTACGGTGACCCTATAGACAGAGTAGAACTGCTATCCCAGTAGGAACTGCAATTGGATAGCCCCTTCTGGCATTCTCTGGGTTAGTTTCCACTTTTTCCTACTGAGGGACTTAATGGGTTCTTTAGTTACATGAGTAAGTGTGGTTTGAAATTCAAAACAATAGTGTGTCTTTCAGAATTATCCTGAGAAAGAAAAAAGTTCAAGGAAAACAATGCCACTCATCCCCCACCTTAAGTCTAAATGCCATCCTAACTGTGCCTTATGCTAGCAGAATAGATAAGTCACTAATCTCTGAGCTGGTGTCACCTAACCTACAAAACAATGCCACCTACTTTGAAATCATTATGGTCAGGATTAAAGACAATGTACGGAAAGTGGTGGGAAAAAGTACATGTTGAAAGAATGGCAGCTACTATTATCTTCAACTGAAGTTACCAGGATTAAATAACAAGAGGAGATAATTTCAAGGAATACATTAGTAAATTTGGACATTTTTGTCACATTAATATTTTGAAGCTTGTTGTCTTTGTGGGCAGAAACTAGCATCTACTAAGAAGCACTGTCTACGAGGCTCTGTGCTAGGAATTTTGCATACATACATCATCTTACTAATTCTCTCAACAAACTTGTAAGGTAAGTATTCTTTTCCCATTTTGTCAATGAGAATCTATATTCTGCGACCCAGAATGTTTAAGCAGCTTTCTCAGATTTTTCCGTCTGATAAGCAACTACCACCACCACTGGTTACTGTCGAGACGATTCTGACTCAAGGTAACCCTAGGTGTTTAAGAGTAGAATTACGCTTCATATGGTTTTTAGCGCTGTGACTTTGCACTCACTGTGTAGTAGACAAGACTTAAGTGAAGGGAAGGACTACAGTGGATGTTAAAAAAAAAAAAACAAAACACTGCAGTCAAGTCAATTCTGACTCACAGTGACCCTAGAGGACAGAGTAGAACTGCCCTAAGGAGTTTCCAAGGAGCACCTGGTAGACTTGAACTGCTGAATTTTTTTGGTTAGCAGACATAGCGCTTAACCACTACACCACCAGAGTTTCCACAGGAGATGGTAGCAAAACTGAATTAAACTACAAAGCAAAGAAGTTTCCTGAACACAGTCAAACACTTTGAGGGACAGAGTAGCAGGGACTGGAGTCTGGGAACCATGGTTTCAGGTAACATGTAGGTCAACTGGCATAATAAAGTTTATTAAAATGTTTTGCATCCCATTTTGGTGAGAGACATCTGGCTTCCTAAAAGCTAGTGAGCAGCCATCTAAGATCCATCAGTCTGTCCCAAACCATGTGGAGCAAAGGAGAACGAAGAACACCAAAGACACAGGAAAAATATGAGCTCAAAAGACTGAACGGGCAATATACACTCTCCATCAACCTGAAACCGGAAGAATTAGATGGTGCCCTGCCAACATCAGTGACCACCCCGACAGGGAATGCAACAGAGAACCCCTGATGGATTTGGAGAAAAGCAGGGTGCAGAACCCAAAATCTAGTAAAAAGACCAGACTTAATGATCTAAGACTGGACAGATCCCAGAAGACATAGCCCCAGACTCTCTGGTAGTCCAATACTGAAACTATTGCTAACGACAACTCTTCAGACAAAGATTTAACTGGACTACAGGACATAAAATGATATTCCTGAAGAGAGCACTTCTTAGCTCACGTAGATACATGAGATCAAATGGGCGGCTGTTGTATGGAGGAGAGATGGGAGGACGAAAATGAACAGGAGCTGGCTGAATGGACCCAGGTAATCAGGGTGGAAAGAAGTGTGCTGTCGCATCACAGGGAAGGCAACTAGGGTCACATAACAATGTATGCATAAAGTTTTGCATGAGAAGCTAATGTGAACTGTAAACATTCACATGAAGAACAACAACAACAAAAAACTTAGAAGCAAAGACAGTGACTTTGGCCTTTTTCCCACAGTAACATTGGGAGGATTCAAATCATCAACCTTTGGGTTAATAGCTGAGAACAAACTGTTTGCACAATCCAAAGAACACAAGGGCCGTGGAATGAAAGGGAAGTCAAAAGAAAGATTCAATAGACCAAAACCGCAGACTGCCACTGTAGAATGCTTGGTTTCTCTCTTTGCGACAACTCCCTTGTAAACCCGACTTTCATCTTGGAAAAACCTCATGCTTGAGATAAAGATTCCGTGGCTGTTTCTTTGGAAGACATTTCTCTTGCATTACTATGTCTAGTCTCCACAGCAGCATGTGGTATACCCTGCTTCCTCTTCCTGCCTGACTTAACATAATAACATTGCAATTTTGGGATGTTTTTGTCTGCAATTTACAAAAAAAACCTGTAGTCAAATGGCTTAAACAATGAGGAAAATTTCCTTTCCCACATATACAAAATCCCAGGGAAGGGCAGCTCAGGGCTAATTGATTCAATGGTGCAGATTCCTTCCATTTTCCTCTTAGCCATTCTTTGAGGACAGCTTTGTCCTCAAGTCTGCTTTGTAAGGTTGCTTGATGATTGCCCAGTCTTCAGTACCACACCCAGCAGTGACGGCACCCTGCAGAAGACAAGACTCCAGCTCCCCTCTCTGTCGTTTGCTGGAGCTGAGTCACTGATTGTTACCTGATCTGCACTGGCTAGAACGTGTGACATAGTGGTTTACATTTTAATTCAGTGAAAATCAAGTTTAATAAGTTCCTTGTAATGCCAGTCTCTGGCAAGCAAAATACAATTGCTACGATTTTCAAGTAAAAGTCAGTAAAACATCAAGAGCAAGTCCATCATATGGGGGTCTGACAATTAAGTTTATGAACTCATCCTAGAAAAAGTGCCACATACCTCATTGCTGAGTATCGCTATGGTCACCGTTGAAGTACTTCCTGTGGGAAGCTACGCACTGATGCCAGTGCCTAGTCTACCCTTCAAAGCGGTTTTGGAACTCTTTTTCTGGAATGTCGATCAGAGCTGTCATCGTACGAGGTCTGACAGTTAAGTTCACGAACTCATCGTAGAAAAAGTGCTTTGTACTTCCTTGCTGACTATCACAAGAGTCGCCTTCAAGTTACTCCCCGTGGAAAGACACGCACTGATGCCAGTATCTAGTCCACCTCTCAAAGCACTTTTTCTAGGATTAATTCACGAACTTAATTGCTAGATCTCCTCAGAAAGCAACTCGGATGGACATTCCAGAAAAAGAGTTCCAAAATCGCCGTGAAGGATGGCCCAGGTGCTAGCATCAGTGCATAGCCTCCCAAGAGGAGAACTTCAAACGCGACGGTAGTGATATTCAGCAATGAGGTATGCAGCACTTTTTCTAGGATGAATACATGAAATCAATTGTCCATCCTTGTATTTTGCTGGGGGCTGGAAAAGTTAACACAGAACTGTGTCTTCACCCTCAAGATATTTCTAACCTAATAAGGAGTTCCCGGATGACACAAACAATTAAGCACTCAGCTACTAGGTGAAAAGTTGGAGGTTCAAACCCACCCAAAGAGATGTCAGAAGACAGCTCTGACTATCTGCTTCTGAATGGTCACAGCCTTGACAGCCCTTACATGAGGTGATCTTTTCAAGCTTGATATGAGTCAAGGCTAGAGGTGGAGTTATTGGTACTTGTCTGCAACAATACCAATAACTTGTTTGTGAGGTCACACGTTTTTATGACCTCATGTGAGGCAAGACTAGAGGTGGAGTTAGGTACTTGTCTCCCCACAGTTAAGAAAGCCCTCCCTCATTGTGGTTTCCTCTGTACATTCCTGTCTCCTCTGACGTTGCTGTTGCTACTTGCCACTGAGTCTGTTCTGACACATGGTGATCGATCCCATGTGTACAAGAACAATTGCTCCATAAGGGCTTTTGAGACTGTGATCTACCACAAGCAAATAGCCAGACCTGCCTTCTAATGTGTCTCTGGGTGGGTTTGAACCTCCAGCCTTTCACTGTGAGTCGGAATCAACTTGACAGCAGTGGATTTCATTGGGTTTTTTCATCTTTGCCTACCTGCCTGTGCCACATCCCACCCAGAATACAGAGAACTTTCTGAAACCCTGGTGGCATAGAGGTTAAGTGCTATGTCTGTTAACGAAAAAGTTAGCAGTTCAAATCCACCAGGCACTCCTTGGGAACTCTGTGGAACAGTTCTACTCTGTCTTTGGGGTTGCTCTACTCTGTGTTTAGGGTTGTTATGAGTTGGAATGGATTCAACGGCAGTTTTTTTTTTTTTAACCGTTTCTCTTCAGTGCATTAGAAGCTTTCCATTTACTGGGAAGTCACTGAAGTTTAAGCCTCAGGGCTTCTCTTCCTCCCTCCAAGACTCTGAGAGGGGTTTTAGGAATGCATTCTTGAGATAATATGTTTTTATAAAATTTGTAAAATATGATAATAATTTAACTGCAACCAGACAGGAATTTTACCTGTTTCACTCAGAATTCTATCCCACCACCTATCTCTTCAAGTGGCACTGGAGGGGATCCAGGCATTTTTGGAATCCAGTTAAGAAGAATGTAAATGAGAGAAAGTTTTGAGCATGTGAGGATATGTGCATGTGGTTTGCAGTCACTTCCAAGTATAGCAGAAACCTTGGTGGTGTAGTGCCTAAGTGCTGCGGCTGCTAACTAGAAGGCTGGCAGCTCAAATCTGCCATGTGCTCCTTCGACACCACGGAGCAATTCTACTCTGTCCTATAGGGTCACTATGAGTCAGAGTCGATTTGATAACAACAGGTGTGGTTTGAGGGTTTAATGTAAAGCTATACAGCTGCAAGCCATTCCAGATCAGGGATAGTTTTTTAGAACATTCCATCATCTGCTGTACCAGCTCACCCACCATCCTGTACTCAGCTACAGAGCCTGATGGCATATGGAAACATGAATGTGTCCTTCAGCTCCTGACACCACATCACCACGGGCAGTGGAGGAGAACTACAGTTTGTAGTTCTCATAGTCTGTGAACAGAGAAGTTTCCACTGAGAGTGGATCGAAAATTCTTCCAAACATCAAGTGTGGCAAACTTCAAGTCGATGATTCTGTTCTCACAGCATCTAATCAGACTGAAAGTTCTCTCTTATTGAGAATATGTCTGATGATGTAATGCATGCAATTATGAACGATTAGTCCTCTTGTTCATACTTTTCATGAGAATTGTAAGAAACAGAATTTATGAGCATTCTTACATTTGTAGAGTATGTACTTGTCACAGAGCAATAAAAGAAAGTATATTTGTAACAGCTCATATGCGACAGAAATTTGATGGTTTTCTTACAGTTAACAACAATCATGAAAATTTCCATGAGTTTACCAATGGCAAATTGAGAAGCTAAAAGAAATTCTCTTAAACTGTTGATAATAAAAATCCAAATAAGTTTTGATTAGCCATTCTAGAGGAAATGTTAAAAGGCCTTTTTTTCCTCTCATTAAATAATGACATCACCAAGCTATAATAAAATGAAGAGATGATTAAATAGCTTACAGCAAGATTTTTTTAAAAAAGATTTTAGAGTTGTGCCCAGCTGTGAATAAAAATATTATGTTGTTTTTCTGTATTTGTGACATTTGTAGTATCTGTCTACTTTCATATCTAATTTGTTGTGATTCTTCTCTCACTCTATATAAGTAGTTATATTTATAACCCTATTTTTCACTCACAGTGTTGCTTCTCTTTCTGACAGAGGAGGCCCCAAATTTAAAAGCTTCTGGACTCCCAGGAAACCTCCATCTGCCTCTGGTCATGGGAGACAGCCGGACTATATTAAATGTTACTTTGTTTTAGAGTCCCTGGGTGGTGCAACAGGCTAAGCACTCAGCTACTAACAAAAAAGTTTAGTCGCTCAAATCCACCCAGAGGTACCTCACAAGAAAGGCCTTAGGGATCTAATTCTGAAAAATAAGCCACTGAAAATCCAAAGGAACACAGTATTACTCCTACACAATGGGGTGACCATGAGTTGGATGCAACTCATAGGTTTGGTTTAGGGTCACTGTTATTTACCTTTTTTTTTTTTTGGTTTCTTTTACTTGTAGTTGGTCTGTGTTTTCTGTGTAAGATCCTACTCAGGGGGAACAGAAGTTATTCCTTTGGAAGTGGAAAGTTATTCTTTCACCAGGCCAACAGAGTTGGCAGCATGGGATAGTGGCAGACCCTAGATTTTGGTATAATTTTTGGCTCTCCAGCAGATCAAGAGAACTTGGGCACATTGCTTATCCTTGACAGTCAGTCTGGTCATCTGTAAACTGAGAACTTTGAGTTCAAACCAAACACAACTTATTGCTGTTGAACTGATCCTGACTTATAGCAACCCTATAGGACAGAGTAGAACTGCCCCATAGAGTTTCCAAAGAGCACTTGGTAGATTCAAACTGCCAACCCGTAGGTTAACAGCCATAGCACTTAACCACCATGCCACTGGGATTTTCAAGCTTTGCATTAAATGAACTCAAAGTTTTTTTCTAGTGATTTTAACAGCTCAGTGTTACTCTGTGACTTGCTGTGGAGAACCAGAGGAGTGACTCATGAATTTTTAATTTGTGAATGACTGCTGCTAGCTTCGTGAAACTCGATCATTCTCGTAAGTAGGTCAAACATATCTCCTATCATAATTTTACATTGTTCAATTATTTTAAAAGCCCTCTTTTCATACATAGGGCAAAGTTAAACATTTGCACTGTCCCTCCTTAGTAGTCACAGATCCTGGGTAAGTGGGACCTAAACTAATTTAGCTTTACTGTTACAACTGTATTGCCTTCATTTCTGTGTAATTCCTAATTTTCTAAACTACCTTATATATGTGATCTTACTTTATCTCCATCAAATTTTTGCAAAGGCATATGGAGCAGGAATAATTCTGCCCATTTATCAGGTTTGGAAACTGAGATGGAGAAAAGCTAAATCATTTTTCTATTAGTTTTAGTTGGCAAGAGACACAACTAAAATACAAGTCCTTGGATGCTCAGTCCCATTACAAAGGTACAAAATCGTAAACCAGAAACCATAAAAACCAACCCATTGCCAACAAATCAATTTAAACTCATGGCAAACCCATACGGCACAGAGTAGAACTGCTCCACAGGGTTTTCTGGGTTGTAATATTTAAGGAAGCAGATCACCAGGACTATCTTCCTCAGTGCGGCAGGGTGGGCTTGAACTACTGACCTTTACGTTAATAGTCAAGTGCAAACCATCCGTGCTACCCAGAAACCATCTAGTTATCACCAGCTACTAGCACACGTTGGCCAAGAGCCTAGGACATTCATGACAGAGGAGACATGGGTGGCAACATAATAACCATGCAAGGTGAGGACTGAGTATATCTACTGTTAGAAACAGTTCTGGAATTCATCTTAAATGTCAAAGAAGAGACAGCTGAGAGTAGCCAGTCTCTGAAGGTAAACGGAATGTCACCCTGACGCCTCCTGCCAGCCTCCAGAGCAAGGCTAAATGCATTGGCTGAATGACTCATAACATTAGATAGCTCCTAGTCTGTAGGACACAAATAGCACGTCTGCACAAGTGCTGTCGGGCGGGCTGGCTGGCCTCAGCTCATTCTCACTGACCCATTCTTCAAAGGATGCTTGAGATTAGGCGGTTTATCCCAAGGCGAGTTACAGCTGATACATGAAGGAGACATATGTGCCTCTGGCACCAGTGGGTCTCTATACCTGCTCAGGAGCCCCTATTCCAGTACAAATGGACAGCTGCTTTGTGACAATAATCACACATTTCAGTATCTCTCTGCTCCAGCTTCACAGCGAAAATGGGAGCTCTCTTGGGAATGCAGACCTCCCTTTTCCAAGAAATGGAGATCAATATTCCTGAGAAGGCAAGGGCCTAGTTGCTCCATGGTGAAGAACTCAGGCTGCTAACCAAAACACTGCCAGCTCAAATACACCAGCCAAATCCTTGGAAATGCTAGGGGCAGTACTACTCTGTCCTGTAGGGCTGCTGTGAGTCAGAATTGACTCAGTGACAACATGTCCCTAAGAAGCATGGCTTCAAGAGCACAGCTGGAAAACAGGATAATTATGAGTACATGTGTGTGATCCTCAAATACAACTTTGGTGAGTGGTTGTCTTGCAAGCAACTCTAGAGTTGCTGTAAGTTGGAATCAATGCAGTGCTAACAGTATTTTGTTTTGTTTTGGGGGTTGTGTTGGAACAGTTTGGTAGTCTCCTTTCACATACACATGCTTCTTTTGAAGCTGCATTGAAACAAATGTCCTGAACACATTTTGGACACGTAGGTGATAGGAACCAAGCTTTGGGCCCAAGCATATCAGTCAGCTGAGGTCCACTGGGTTCAGGAATCACTTTTGATGGGGTCTGTCTAGACAAGTTATTCAGTCACTGTTCTCCATAACTACTAAAGAACACTTGAACCGCTTTATGGCACCAACATAATCGGATTTTAAGCCCCTGTAGCACAAATAAGGAGCCCTGGTGGTCTTGAGGTTAAGAGCTCAGCTACTAACCAAGAGATCAGCAGTTCAAATCCACCAGATGGTGAGTCTGGCTGTTTAAAGAGTTTTTAATGGAGGAAAACATAACTTGGCTTTCTCACTAACCGGAATACTGATTTGTGAGGGCATTTCCTACCTCACATTTAATCTCTTGGGTAAAATCATATTTTTTAAAAATAATTTTTCGTAGAAATTTTAGAGTATATCTATGCTAGTGTCTGCCTTTTGCCAAAGATAATCTGTAGCTATCAGATTGTATCCCGAGTGCAGCCACCAGCCATCTGTCAGTGGAGGCTGGTGCGCTGCTGCGATGTTTAGCAGGGTTCAGTAGAGCGTGCAGTGGAGAAAGGCCAGGGGATCTGCTTCTGAAAGTCCACTGAAAACCTATGGATCATGAGAGATCCAATCCACAATCTGATCACCACAACAGCTCGGGACCATTGTGCATGAACCCCCAGGAGTTGGGGACTGCCTTGACAGTAGCCAACAACACCGTCAGAAGGGAAGAAAGGGAGGTGGTAGGAAAAGATAACTTACTCTTAAAGGAAATCTTCTCTATACCAGAGTTTTAGTCCTCTGGTGCTGCTCTAACAGAAATACCACAAGTGGATCGATTTAGCAAAGAAAAGTTTATTCTTACACACTCTAGGAGGCTAGAAGTCTGAATTCCAGACATCTGCTCCAGCAGAAGGTTTTCCCTCTTTGTCAAAGGTCCTTGTGTTGCATCAGCGTCTTTGGTCAGCGAGCATCTTGGTGCAGGAACTTCAGGATGTGCTCCACTCCAGGTGCTGCTTTCTTGATAATATGACATCCCCAACTCTCTGCTAGTGTCTCTTTCCTTTTATCTCTTGTAGGGAAAATCCCTTAGGAAGGGTATTTGAACTACAGAACTTCTGGTTCACAGCTTAACTCTTTAACCACTAGGCAGCCAGGGTTTCTGAGACCCGTAAAAGTGGCGCAATTCACTCAAAGTCACGGGAGTAGATTCTGCTCTGCTCCACCCCTAGGGCCCATCTCCTATGCCCAAATGTGTGAACTGTGCTCAAGACAGCTAACTAGTTGTTGAACACCTGCAGGTGCAAATTGTTTAAGCAATCACAAGTCTGGCCTTTAACCACGGGAGGAAAGACTCATAAAACAGTTTATGTGGTTAAACTGCTGATAAAGACTAATCCTCTAGACAGGACCCAAAGAACAGACAGTTTATTGTTTTTCTAAAGATTTCTCACTATTAATGAGCTTTGGTCAGTGTTCTAGAAGCATCCATAAAGAATCTGGGAATTTAAACCAAAACCTTGGCCCTTCTCCTAGACTGTAAGTGATCTTAGGTTTGTCATTCAATTTTGCTATGTCCTACTTTCCTTATCTGTAAAGGGGGTGCAGTGATTATACTGAGGACAAAATAAGACTACTTGCATAAAAACTGTTTGAAAATATTGTTAAAGAGTCTCTTTCACAAAACACAGGCATGGTCTAAGACAGACCCACACTTGAACAATAATAGCTGATATTTATTGTTTATTGGATGTGGGCAATGTGTCAGATTCTTTACAGCCTTCATTTCATTTACTAATCCCTACACAATGATATAAATACTAGTATTATCCCCATTTTACAGATAGGCAAAAGAAGGCACAGAGAAGTAAGACACCTGGCAAGTCCCACAGCTGGAAAGTGGCAGAGTCAGGTGGGATTCTAACTCAGAAGCTTTTCTTCCAGATCCCACACTATTAGCCACTACCCTATACTGTCTCGTACATCTAAGTGCAATAAAATGACACTTCAAGCAGAAGCTTTTATATGAACAAGTGGAGTAATTATTAAAGGCTGAACATTTGATCCATACACTGCTACCAGAAGATTCCAGTGCAGACATATACCTGACTACATTGGTAACCGGTAAGAGAATCCTCAATAGCCACCAGGATCGTGTTTCAGCTCCTTGGGTTTCCTGACTTCTTCCTATTGCTCCTCCTTTACCATAATCAGGCCTTTCCTCCTGCTAATCCTCAGTATCTTGCAGTATCTAGCCACACTGTTCCCCCTGCCCGACTCTCCCAGAAGCCTCCCTAGACCCCAAGTTTGGGCCCAGTCTGCCCTCCTTTGGTGCTTAGAGCACCCTGAGTTTCCCTCTGTTCTGGCTGAAACTCCTCTAGTGAAATCCTTTACTTCTCTTTCTGTTTCCCAATAATAGGCACCACAAGGACTCATCTGGCATCTTAGTCATCTTTGCACCTTTAGAACTTGTCCTGCCAACAGTCAAATTTGTCCCCAGTAAATATTCTAAAATTGTTAGAGAGTAGTATCCCGGATTTGATTCTGGTACAGAAAAGGGACCTTACTAGAAAATCACAGGTGAAATCTGAATGAAGTCTGCCGTTAATAGTATTATGCCAATTTTAATTCCTGAGTTTTGATAGATATACCATGGTTATGTAAGATGGTTAACATTAGGGGGAGCTGGGTGAAGAGCAGGAAACCCTAGGGGCACGGTGGTTAAGTGCTACAGCTGCTAATGAAAAGACTGGCAGTTCAAATCTACCAGGCGCCCCATGGAAACCCCATGGGGCAGTTCTACGCTGTCCTGTAGGGTCATTATAAGTCAGAATCAATTCATCAGCAATGGGTTTGGTGGGGGGGTGGTTGGTTTTTTGGTTTTTTGGATGAAGAGTATAGAACTCTACCATTTTTGCAACTCCTTTGTAAATCTGAAATTATTTCAAAATAAAAAGTTTACAATTACTTGATGGCTTTGTAGCATTGACCTTTCAGATCATTTATTTGAAGTTAGACCCAAGTTAAAATCTTAACTCAGCTGTTCACTATATATACCATGTGAGCTGGGGCAAATCAAAGACATACAGTCTCTGAACCTCAAGATTAAATGGTTATGCTCATTGGAAATCTTCAATACGTGGTAGTTGGTTTTGTTACAAGTGTTCATAACAATAATTGTACTACAACCACTTATGAAGAATATGACCTGAACTTTCCTTCCACATTTATTTCCCCCTCCCTGCCCCACACACCTCCTACTATCCCTGTACACCTTATGCTCAAGTCAAATCCATTTGTCTACTCAACAAATAGGTTCTGAGTGTTCTAGAACTTAAGCACTGTTCCCTGCCCTGGAGACAATAATGGATGAAACAGACAAAGATCCGTGCCATTAACAGATTACACTGTAGGGGAGATAGGCAATAAATAAGTAAATAAAATTTATGGTACAGCAACCAAGATGTCCCTCCAGAGATAAATGGATAAACTCTAGTAAACCCATACAATGAAATATTATTCAGCAATAAAAAGAAACAAGCTACTGAACCATGAAAAAACAACAATGGAGCCCTAGTGGTGTGGTAGTTAATAGCTGAGCTGGTAACAAAAAGATCAGCAGTTCAAATCCACCAGCCACTCTATGGAAACCCTAGGGAGCAGTTCTACTCCATCCTACGGGGTCACTAGGAGTCAGAACTGACTGGCCAACACCTAGCAACAACAAGTGAAAGGAGCCAATGTAAAAAAAGGTACACACTATATGGTTCCAATTACTATGTGACTTGGCAGAAAAATGCACAAACATAAGGGCAGTAAAAAAATTAGTCACTGCCTGGGTTCTGGGGGAAAAAGAGAAGGGAGGAACAGGAGAAGCACCAGGCGTTGGTAAACCCAGTCTGCGTGATACTGTAATGGCAGACATGTGACATTAGTGTTTGTCAAAACCAATAGGGCGAGACAACACAGGAAGTAAACCCTAATGAAAACTGTGGATTTTGGACTTAATAGCAATGTATCAGTCAACATTGGTTCACCAATTGTAACAAATAAACCAAAAGAATACAAAATGTTACTAATAGAAGAAATATGTGAAAGGGTGAAGGCGTATATGGTAACACTATACTTTCCACACAGTGTTTTCATAAGTCTAAAACTGCTTTTTCAAAGTCTATTTAAAAATTCAGTTTTGAAATGGCAAAGACTTTGTTTTAAACACACACACACAAACACCAGGAAAAAAAAAAACAAAAAACAAAAAAACGTTGCCTTCAAGTCAATTCCAGTTCATAGAAACCCTATAGGACAGAGCAGAACTGCTCTGTAGAGTTTCCAAGGAGCACCTGGCCGATTCGAACTGCTGCCCTTTTGGTTGGTAGACACAGCATTTAAGCACTATGGCCCCAGGGCTTCCATGTTTATACAGAAACCTGTTACTAGCAAGTCAGTTCTCACAGCAACCCTGAGGACAGAGAACTGCCCCGTGGGGTTTCCCAGGAGTGACTGGTGGTGGATTTGAACTGCTGACCCTTTGGTTAAGAGCCAAGCTCTTAACCATTATGCCACAAGTAATTAAGATGAATATATAAACAACAAGAAAACTTTAAGGTGTACTAGTTCTCAATGAGCAACCTTGGTGGCATAGTAGTTAAAGTGCTCAGCTGCTAACAGAAAGGATGGCAGTTCAAAATCAACAGCGGGTTTTGGGGAGGAAAATGTGGCATTCTGTTTCCATAAAGATTTACAGCTTTGGAGACCCTGTGGGCCAGTGTTATTATGTCTTATAGAGTCACTGTAAGCCAAAATTCAACTCAACAGTGGTGGGGTTTTTTGGCTAGTTCTCAAAGTGTGGTCCCTAGATTAGCATTATCAGCATCTCCTGGAAACTTGTTAAAAAAGCAAGTTATCACATCTATTGATCTCATTTCATCTGGAGCAGAAGAGAATGAAGACAACCAGAGACAAGGAAAATATCAGTCCAAAGGACTAATGGACCTCGTGATCACAGCCTCCATCAGCCTGAGTCCAGAAGAACTAGATGGTGCCCAGCTACCATCTGCCTCTGACCATAGACAGAGTGGGAGAAAAATGTAGAACAAAATTCAGATTTAAAAAAAAAAAAAGACCAGACTTACTGGACTGACAGAGACTGGATGAATCTCTCACACTACAACCCCTGGACACCTGGCTAGCTCAGAACTGAAGCCACTCCGGAAGTTCACCTTTTAGCCAAAGATTAGACAGAACTATAAAACAAACTGTAACATAACATATGTGATGAATATGTTTCTCAGTTCAGTCAAGTATATGAGACTGAAACGGCAGTACCTGCCCAAAAACGAAGGCAAAAAAAGGAACAAGGGACAGGAAAACTGGGCAAAGGAACCTGGAGAACTCCAAGTGGACAGGGAAAGGAGGACAGGTTGACACATCACAGGTATTAGAACCAACGTCATAAAAACAATGTGTGTCTTAAGTTTTTGACTGAAAAACTCATTTGGGCTGTAATTTTCACCTAAAACACACACACAAGGAAATACAAATTGTCGACCCTACCCTAGACCCGCTGAATCAGAGCCCTGGGAGGTGGGTCCCAGCACACTAGTCTACCAAGTCCTCCTGGTGATTCTGATAAGGGTGCAGGTGTAAGAACCACTAGGAAAAACTAAAGTAGGAAATAAAGATAGGAGTATCAGGATGGGGAGGGAAGCTGTGATTTCAAATACCAAACAAAAACAAAAAACACCCACTGCTGGCAGGTCAATTCTGACTCACAGTGACCCTATAGACAGAGTACAACTGCCTTACACAGTTTCCAAGGAGTGCCTGACAGATTTGAACCACAGACTTTCTGATTAGCTATAGTAGCACTCGATCACTATGCCATCAGGGTTTCCAAAATAGGGCGGCTACAAAGGCCTCACTCTGAAGGTGATATCTGCTCAAGTAGGAGTGGATCTGAAGGATGTTCAGGAAAAGAGCAGGCGAAATGAATGGTGAATGCAAAGATACTGAGGCCACAGCTGGTCTAGGGTGCTCAAGCAACAGCAGGGAGGCCAGTGCAGCCGGAGGGGTGCAAGCAAGGAGAATACAGCGGCAGAGGGGAGAGGTCAGGAGACTCCCAGGCTGTCTAGAGACTTGTAGGCTGACATTTCTGTATTAAAGCACTCATGCTATTGTCATTGGCTCGTGGCAACTCCATGTCCAACAGAACAAAACGCTGCCCGGTCCTGTGCGGTCTCAGTGATGGGTGGCAGATTGGATCATCGCAATTCATAGGATTTTCACTGGGAAGCAGATTACCAGGCCTTTCTTCCTAGTCTGTTTAATCTGGAAGTCCCACTTAAACCTATCCAGCACCTTAACAACACATAAGCTTCTGCTGATAGATAGGTGATGCTGTACGTGAGGCACATTGGCTGGGAACTGATTCCAGGTCTCCCTCATAAATCAAACCAAACCTGCTGCTGTCAAGTCAGTCCCAGCTCATAGTGACCATACTCATAGTAACTCTATAGGGCAAGGTAGAATTGCCCCATAGAGTTTCCAAGGAACACCTGGCAGATTTGAACTGCTGACCTTTTGGTTAGCAGGTGTAGCACTTAACCTTTATGCCACCAGGGTGTCCCATCTCCCGCATAAAACCCAAAACCAAACACATTGCCGTTGAGTTGATTCAAACTCATAATGACCCTATAGACAGAGTAAAACCACCCCATAGAGGTTCCAAGGAGCATCGGGTGGATTTGAACTGCTGACCTTTTGGTTAACAGCCTTAGCACTCAGTCACTGTGCAAGCAAGGTTTCCATCTCCTTCACAGAAGGTGAGAATTCTATCACTGAACCACCGTGGCCCCTTGAACCACACCCATTGTTCCTCCAAAAACAATCTGCCTTCTATGGTATAAGCCTTCTCCAGCCCCTAAATGTATTTACCCTGCTTCGGGGTCCTCATCAACCCTTCCCTGCCTTAAGCTTCCCAGGTCCCATGCTGTAAGAATGAGGCTCTCTCACAAACACTTTCGTTCATCCTAAGCTAAAACAGAAGCCCTATCGGGCAGCAATGAAGAGCTTGGCTGCTAATCAAAAGATAAGTGGTTCGAATCCACAGCTGCAACATGGAAAACTCTGTGAGACCGTCCTACTCTGTCCTACGGAATCACTTGGAAATGACTCAGTAGGAACAAGTTTGACTTTCTGTAGTTCAAGTTAGAACATCCTATGGCCTGAATGCATGAGTTTTCAGACCCTGTTGGATGGTGCCGTCCTAAAGCAGAAACTGGAAACCCTGAAAAACTGTGGTTAGGAGCTATGGCTACTAACCAAAAGGCTGGTGGTTCAAATCCACCAGGCATTCCCTGGAAACCTACTAGGGTAGTTGTACTCTGTCCTATATGGTCACTATGAGTCAGAATTGACTTGACGCCACAGGATATTTTTCTTTTTTTTTTTTAAAGCAGAAACTCAGTCATTCTCTTACTTCATCCCCAGGGCTCATCATTATGGTTGTACACTGCAATTGCCCCATAAATATTTGCTGAATTCTTTTTGAGTTTTCAGGATAGAAACTCGCACATATTGGCAGTCAGTAAATATCACAAACACTGCCAATGATTTTGAAATACCCTGTCAGAGGCAAGAGAAAAGAAGCTCTTAGGTATATTCTCAAACCACCTAGGCGATTTGCATTAGCTTGAAGGTCTCACCCAGTGTGGTTAACACCAGCACCAAAACAAAACAAGGAACATTGCTTTCAAGATGATTCCAACTCATAGTGACCCTACAGGGCAGAGTAGAACAGCAACATAGGGTTTCCAAGGCTGTAACTTTTTGTAAGAAACCCTGGTGGTGTAGTGGTTAAGTGCAACAGCTGCTAATCAAAAGGTTGGCAGTTCAAGTCTGCCAGGTGCTCCTTGGAAACTCTATGGGCAGTTCTACTCTGTCCTGAGTCACGTGAGCTCAGTGGGAATAGAGTTTTTTTATTACTACTATTGTGTAATCTTTTGGAAGCCAACTGACACATCTTTCTCCCACTGAGCAGCTGCTAGTTTGGAACCACTGATCTTTCGGTTAGCAGCCGAGCACTTAACAACCACAACACCTGGGCTCCTTAAAACCAGCACGGTCACTCCTTCTTCCAGCTGCTTTCTCTTTGTGCCTAGTGGCTTGGCTACCAGACCAAGAACTCCAAACCCATTGTCCTCAATTTAATTCCAACTCATCTGAGTATAGTTGTAGAGTATCACAGGTTTGTTTCTAGCCTTGGGCCCAAATGGACCAAGCTGGGGAGTGGATAGAAAGTGCGCATCAGAATCCCTCAGAGCTAAGCTGGAATCCTAGGCCTGTGAAGCGCACAGAGGCTGTTACCTTCTTTTTTACATTATAAACCTCTTTAGCGTCTGATGAAGCCTAAGGTCCTCTTTTCTGTGTGAGGGCTATAAACGCATGAAACAAAATGTATAGAATTGCAGAGGAAACAAGCTTTATTGAAATTATATTCATAGTTACTGGAATATTTCAAAAAAAATATGTGATGTAGTAGTATTTCTGTTCTTTTACTCTTTAAGTAGCAAAATCCTAGAGGCAAGCCTAAAAAGTACCCAGTGTGTAACGATGACCACAAATGCCATTTCCAGATCTGTAACAAATGTACTATGATATAAAATTATCAGTGATTTATATTTACTGACACAGATGTAGGAACTGCTATCACTGCTGTGGTTTGTGGCTTACATTCATACTTGAAGGAAATACCAAAATTCAGTTTGACTCTCTTTAGTGGGGAAGAAATATTTGTTTCCATCCTAGTTTACCCTGAATTCTAATGCAAGAACCATTTAACTCCAGCATACAGTGGGGGACAAATTATTTCGCCTCTCTAAATTTCAATATCCATATCTATAAAATGATACCCAATAGACAGCAGCTATTGGAAACCCTGGTGGTGTAATGGTTAAGTGCTACAGTTCCTAACCAGAAGGCTGGCAGTTCAAATCCACCAAGTGCTCCTTGGAAACCATTAGGGGCAATTCTATTCTGTCCTGTAGGGTTGCTGTGAGTCAGAACTGACTCAAAGGCAATGGGTTTGGTTTTTGTTTTTCTTCAATGGCTATTAGTAGCAGTGGTAAGTAGTTACAGACTTTTCATAAATAGCCTGAAACACGCTGTTCTTGCTCATAACCAGAGTCAGCTTTATAAGTTGACTCAGTAGGCAACCATTCTCTCAAATCAAGACTTCCTACCACCAAGAAGTCCTTAACTGTTCTGAAATTTCACATACAGAGACATGTGCATGATTCAGGGCTCAAAGACTTTCAGCAAGAAACTCCTAATAAAAAGTAAATATTCCCAATGAATTATCACCTGGACTCCTCGGGGAACAAGACAATTGCAAGCTCAAGAAGAAATATGGGTTGCTAAGCAAAAGCAACACACACTGCCCTCGATTCACTTTTTCCAGAGGACCTTTATGGAGACTGGAATTTTTGCCAAAGGAGGTCATATTCAGTCTGTAGTTTTTGTTTCAAAGGGAGTATTCCCAAAGCTCAGTGGTGTATTTGCTTATAACTGGTAGTTGCCTACAAATGCCAAGTATCTTAGTCCATTCTTCAGTGGGTTTCCATCCTAAAGCAGTGTCTATACTGTGTGTGAATGACATTAACTTAGGTTTCAGGCACTTGAGACAAAGATGCTTTCCTCTGGGCCAACCCTCCAGAACCACTCTCTTCACAGACCTTGTGATTTCTTCTGCTAGAAGTAGAGCTTCTCAAACTCTAACATGTATCAAAATCACTTGGAAAACCCATTAAAACACAGATTGCTGGGCCCGATCCTCTAAGAATCTGTTAGAGTACAGTCTGGAACAGGTCTGAGAATTTGCCTTTATAACAGAGTCCAAGAGTCTTTATTTCTAGGAGCGCAGTTTATTTAGATTTAAACCAAGACAATACTACCTTCTCTAAGAGCTGTTGAAAGATTAGGAAAAATAAAATGCGTAAATACATTCAAAGTTCTAAGCCACCAACAGAAACTTAATACCTGCAGATTCCCCAGACGGGGAGATTGTTATGGGAAGAAAGGAATGATGTCAGAGAAAGCTTTCTGGAGATGACACCACAGCCAAGTCTTGAAAAAGCAATAGAAATTAGGTAGGGAGGAAGGGAGTGCAGGATATTCCCAGCATAAACAACAATGTGTAAAGACTGCAGGGCATGAAAACACACAATTAATTCAGAAAGCCACAGGAAGTTCCAGTGGGCTGAAGTGAGTACATGTATCATATGTACGCATGCAGGCCTTTGATAACAAAGGCTTTTTGTGGCATGCCAAAATCCCCGCCCACTGCCATCAGTTGATTTGATTTAGACTCATAGCAACCAGATAGGGTTTTCAAGGCTGTAAATCTCTATGAAAGCAGACTGCTATCTCAATCTTTCCCACAGAGTCACTGGTGGTTTTGAACTGTCGCCCTTTTGGTTAGAAATCAAGTGCTTTAATCCTGTGCTATCCTTTCCCGCCCCATCTCCCACGATCCCTACTTCATGTCACTGGCCTGCTTGCAAAACTTGAATGGTTTTCCATCTCAAACCGTTGAAGTTTTCAAGCAGGCCAGTGACATATAGCAGGAGGAGCTGGGAGAGAAAGGTATCCAGGTTAACGCCTGTGTCTGTCTTGAGTTTGTTTGCGTGAGGACGAGTGATGCCATCAAGGGTATATCACAGAAGAAAAAGCCAGCTGGGGAGAGAAGCTGATGAGTGAAATTTTGAATATATTAAGTACACAGGACCTGTAGGACATCCATACAGATTTGCCAAAGGGGAATTAACCAAAGACCCAAACCCATGGCCATTGAGTTAATTCCTACTCCTAGGAACTCTGTAGGTAGTAGAGACTGCCTCACAGTTTCCAGTGAACACCTGGTGAATCTGAACTGCTGACCTTTGGTTTAGCAGCTGTAGCACTTGACCACTATACTACCCATGTTTCCGATGGGTAGTTAGGTGCGTGAATTTAGATGTGTTGGGGCCATCTCGAAATGCAGATTTGAGAGACAGCAGCATGTAAGTGGAAATTACATCCATAGCAATACATGTAATAGCTCAAGGAGCGTGCAGCCGAAGAGCTTAGGGCAGAATACTGGGACACAGCACGATTTAAGAACAACATCTTAGGAGCTCCAACAAGGGTACTATGGGCAGGATCCCTACTTCTTCCTCTCACTTTATGTGTACACAAGCAAACTCTGGTTTAAATGAACATCAAGGTCAGCCTTGGACAATGGTAACCGCGATGTCCAGTGTAGCACCTAAGTGGTAGAAGCAATGCAAGGAACTCTCCCCAGCATACCGTAAGGTACTTGAAGGGCACTGGGAGAGAAAACAGGTACTGATAATAATTGGGAAGTGCATGCAGTCACATGCACTGCTCTCACCTTGTTCCTCAGTTGCCACAGTCCCTAGAGAGGTAAGCCCAAGAATGACCACCCCAGCTGGTCATCCTCTAGGGATGGCTCTCTTCTCCAAGAATTTTTGCATTATCTCTTGATTTTCATAGCTCAGAAAAACCATCCCAGGGGAGAAAGATATTGTGAACCATGAGTCATCACAAAAAGAGATGCCATTCACCATTTGCTTCCTTAAGACAAAAAGCCACCAACATTGATCCAATATTATGCTGCCAGCATTACCATCATGGGCTTGGCCAAACCACCACAAACAAGTGAAATCCAGTGTCAGCCCAGCCTTGAGCACAGCCAGGCCAGTCAATAAGGATAGTAACTCCCAAAGTTCAACATTATCTTTCCCACCACAGGCTTCTGAACAGCCTGACCCACAGGAAAGCAAAATCAAAAGCTGTCAGCCTGGGTAAGAGTAAAATGAATGAGTGTAGAAAACTGGGAGTCTGAGTTCTTTCAACGTGCAACAGAACAACTGAGAAGCAACTGGAGGAGCTCACAGGAAGAAGGAAGTGTTCCACGTCATGGAGGAGACACGCAGGTAGACCACAATCCGAGGGCATCCATGGGTAACCTGGTCTCACCTTAAGGAAACCCAGTATTGGCAAAAAAATCCAAACCTACAGATAAATTAGGGAGCAATTTCAAGGGTATTTGTCCCTATTTTTCCCTTAAATAGTTAAGCATGATTTCATGCATGAAAATTCTCTTTGCTCTCATTTGGCAACTACATTCTACAAATGATGAGGTACACGTGTTATTTATTTACTAATGACTAATAAATCTTAGTTATCTTCAAACACTGGTGGCATAGTGGTTACGAGCTCAGCTCTTAATCAAAAGGTTAGTACTTCAAACCTACCAGGCAATCCTTGGAAACCCTGTAGAGTGGTGTACTCTGTCCCATGGGGTCACCATGAGTTGGAATCAACTTCATGTCAATAGGTTTGTTTTTTTGGTTTTAGTGATCTTCAAAAATATTTTCTTGGGAAAAGATCCTGTGGCCTCTTTTTATTTATTTATTTTATTACGATTGAATGAAAATGTATATTCCCATATAAATTTGCATGCCCACCTATACGTAGCTCCCACTGCTCTCCCTGACCAGTGACAGTACACTCTTCCTCTCTGCTCCATACATGTCTTTTCCTCCCAACAATCTCCTGTCCCCTCCTCTCTACCCACTCCCCTTCCTCCTGTAAGAGGTCAGCAAGATGACATCTGTCATGGTTTGAATTGTGTCCCCCCAAAAATGTGTGCAGCCATGTGGCTGGGATATGGTTCCCAGTATCTTGGAAATGTCCTCCACTGTGTGGTTTTGCTAACCTATATGTTAAAGGATTAGGGTGGGGCTGTGAATTCCTGCTATGGGGGAAGTTTCCCTGGAGTATGGCTTGCCCCACCCTTAATGCTTTCAGCTTGCAAGGAATAAAAGGAAAAAGAACCAAGGACAATTTGAGAACCTCGCTACCATCAAGCAAGCAGCACCGGGAGCAGAGCGCGTGGTTCAGACCAGAGGTTCTGGCGTTAGGACACTCCCTGGACAATGACTGATGCAATACTGGACTTTTCCTCCAGAGCCGTCAAGGGGAAAGTCTTTCCCTGGAGCGGACACCCTGAATATGGACTTGCAACCTACCGGACTGTGTAAGAATAAATCTTTCTTTGTTAAAGCCATCCACTCTGTGGTATTTCTGTTAGAGCAGCCCTAGCTGACTAAAACAACATCCTATAGGTGCATAGAACCATAAAGTGCACACATGATATGGTCACTCTATGTCACCAAGTGCAATACACTGCTGTCCAAGAGTGGACCTCTCTTATGGTTTATGGACAGGGGCAGCATCAAGGCCTGGGGCCGTGCTCCCAGAGAAACTCTGAGGCCGGTGGACCATCAGTTGTGGTTTTTAACTCTTGAAAGAACGTAAGACTCATCCTGATTTCCCAGAGATCTGGGGCTGAGGTTTATAAGTTTAGAAAGGTAACTGAGGCTTGAATAGGAATGTCACAGCCTATGAAAACACAGGAAATGTTTAATCAGAAGGAATGAAAACATAGTGTACAGATGGAAATCTGATCTCCTGAGATCAATCTTTGTTATAGCTGTGGGGAGAAGCAAATCTAAAACCACCAGACTGTTGAAACAGAACCATAATGGAGCAAAAAGCCTTTCTAGAGACGGGAGGGGATGGTCTGGCACTCAGCAGACGTCTGTGCATGCCCCAGAACTGGGGTATTCAGGCTCTTAAGTACCTCAGGTGGGGACATACTTTTCTCACAGGCTGTACTCATGAACTTCCTAGAATTCATTCCAGTTTGTTATTACCCCTTGGAATGTTTAGGCTGTAACTCTGGGTCTAAAGAGACCATCTCCCAAGGTTGTTTTTGCTATTAGTTGCTGTCGATTTGGCTTCTGTGCCAGCCTGATGGTCCTTGTTGTACTGGATACAGTTCCTTGTTGCAGTCATTGAATAGTGCCTTCCAATCTAGCGGGCTCATCTTCCGGCGGTGTATCAGACAGTATCTTGTTGTGATCCATAAAGTTTTCATCGGCCAGTTTGGGGAGGTAGATCAACAGCCCTTTCTTTTTAGTCTGTTTTAGCTTGAAAGTTCCACTGAAACCTGCCCGCCACGAATGGGTACCCATGCTGGTATTGGAAATACCATAGGTAGTATGGATTCCAGCATCACAGCAACATACAAGACTCTACAATATGACACACTGGCAGATGGGTTGTGGTGTTCACAGAATTCCGTGAGAGAGAGAAAGCCACACTGGGAGGGAGTTGGGCTGTGAGCTTAAGCTGAATCTTACCCCTAGGTTCATTTCTGGGTCACTGAAGTTACCCAAGTGGACATGAGCATCTACCTGTCAATCAAAGTCCAGAATTCAAGGCCCAGAAAGACAAATGGTAAGAAAGGCTTCTTCATGTTATCTTAAAAAGTCACTACCTCTTTAAGGAGGAGAGAAAGTTTTCTTATAAGCCCCTCTACCACCTATTATGGAGATGGGTGAGAAGTTCTCCTCAGAAGTAGATGTTGATTAAGTACTTACCAAGGTAAAAACTCACTTTGGTGGAGTTGGAAAAATTGCTTTGTTTATTTTTCACATGATGCTTCCCGAAGAACACTTACATTGAAGCGTGCCATATAAAAGCGCAGCTGTGCAGGTTATCTGAGGATTAGGTGAGCGTGGTTCCCTTCCCTGCACAGCTTGCCCTGCCTTTCCTAAGGCCTCCCCAGGGTATCTCTGGGGACTCCAGACTCCTCAGAGTTCCAGAGCTCGTTTGGAAACATTGAGTGGATCAATATCACTAAGTGGTTGCCCCTGGCGTGCACTCCAGTGCACAATTAGACGCCGAGAGTGGCGTGGCTCATTTTTCAGCACAGCCCAGTACTTTTCAGCTGATTTGGGAGCTAGAAGACATCTCTGACTTGTGGTGTCTCACAGAGGCTGCATTTAGTAACCAAATGCAGAAAATACTGAAATTATCAAATATTTCATTTCACTTGGATCCAAAATCAATGTGCATGGAAGTAGCAATCAAGAAATCAAATACATATTGCACTGGGCAAATCTGTTGCAAAAGATCTCTTTGAAGTATTAAATAGTGAAGATGTCACTTTGAGGACTAAGATGTACCTGACCCAAGCCGGGATTTCTTCAGTCACATCATATACATGCATAAGTTGGACAGTAAGCAAGGAAGGCAAAAGAAAGTTTGATATCTATGATTTACAGTGTTGTTGAAGAATACTGAATAGATCATGGACTGCCAGGAAAATGAAAAAAGAAAAAAAATCTGTCTTGGAAGAAATAGAGCCAGAATCCTCCTTAAAAACAATGATGGTGAGGCTTGGTCTTACATATGTTGGACATGCTATCAAGATAGACCAAACCCAGGAGAAGGACATTGTAGTTGGTAAAGTGGAGAGCCAGAGAAACCGAGGAAAACTCTCCAGGAGATGGACTGACACAGTGGTTGCAGTGAGGGGCTCAAGCATAGCAACGATTGCACAGGACTCTGGGTAGTATTTCCTTCTCTTGCACCAGAGTTGCTAAGAGTTGGAACTGACTCAGTGACACCTAACAACAACAGTAACTGAACACAACAACAGTAACTGAACACAACAACAACTGTGAAGATGGTGGAGGACCAGGCTATGACTTACAGCCAACTGGATAGCAACCCACCAAAGTAACTCAGTAGTTCCTATGTAGGCCAGGGCTACTGGTGGTCCTGCTGGTACTTACGGTGTCAAGTCCCAGACCTGAAAGAGCCTCCTCAAACTGTCTTCTGGGGGTCCCTCTACTACTCGTTGTCAGCAAGTATGAATAATGCCTACATTACAGAATTATACAATTGGACTAAATTTGTCTTTTCTAGGATGCATGTCTCCTTATACCAAAAACAAATTAATGCCTTCTGATTTGGGAGAGAGAGATCAAACCAAGCCTAAACTAGTGCCGTCAAGTCAGTCCCTACTCACAGCGCCACTTGAGAACAGGGTAGAACTGCCCTCATAGAGTTTCCCAGGAGCGTCTTGTGGATTTAAACTGTCAACCTTTTGGTTAGCAGCCACAGCAGCACTTAACCACTACACTACCAGGGTTTTCAAAAAGAGAGAGGCGTTACCTTATTTCCAGTCATCTTGTGTCAAGAAGCTATTCTACAATTGATGTTGCTGAACTGCACATGTGAAGATTATTGAAAGGTCAAATATCTTGTTGTGTGTACGTTTACCTCGATTTCTAAAAAATACTAAGAGGGAAAAACAGAACCTATTTTAGGTTGCATACTTGTCGCTTCTGAATAATTAAAAGTCAAAGTCACACATGTCATTGAAGGAACCTATAATTACCATTCAAGCACAAGCATTAGAGTCTCTAAATTGACTGAGATTATTCTTAAGAGGATAAGAAGCAAGACAGAAAGAGAAACCTTGGCCTAATTTTTATTTGGAAAAAACATCCATTTGTGTTTTCATAGTTTTTTATTTGTCTTTTACAAAGAGATAACTGATTAAATGTCACAGCTGTCTTGTAGACTGATTGTAAGCTTTTGAGAAAGTAGAGATGTGGTGATCCACATGGTAGCTAATGGAAGAAGCTTCATGTAGCATGAAACCCTACACCTGTGACCTAGCAGTAAGGAAACTGAGGTCCAAGAGGGTAATGAAGTTTTCTTCGTGTCACCAAGCAACTTAGTTGTAAGACAGAAACTAGGACTCCCTTGTTATGGCTCCAAATTTAGGCTTTTCCTACTACATCATAATACTAAACAACTCGGAAACATCTCTCCAAGCTGTCTATTTGATGATGGCACACATTAGGCACACTCACACACAGGTGACAGGGAGCGTCAGCCTCAGTAACGTCCTGCACGTGCTCATTACTGAGGAATGACCCTCAGGCTTTAAAACTTTTTCTCATTTCCTGGGCCTCAGTGGACGTGATAGAAGGATTGGGATACATCTAAAAAGCCAGACAGAGTGAGAAGGCCAGAACACAGCAGTCGTACTGCAGTGGATGGAGGCAGTGTAGGGAAGTCAGCTGTTGTCACCTCTGGATGCATGCTGGAATCACTTGGGGCCATTTGTTAAAAAGCCCAGTGTCAGCCTGCACCTGCAGGGATAGTGGCTTCTATTATTGCCTGGGTTGGGGCCCAGGCACTGGTATCTGTCAAGGTTTCTTTGGTGATTTATGTGTGCAGATAACTGTGAGAATCACTGGAGAGTGAATCTTTGGTGTCAGACAACGCTGGGTTTAAGGTCCATATCTTAATGTCTTAGTGCTTCTTTAACAGAAATGCCACAGGCTGGTGCCTTTAGTGTACAGAAACATATTTTTTGACAGTTTAGGAGATGAGAAGCCAGAAGTCAGGGCACCAGCTCTGTAGGAGAAGGCTCTGCTGGCTTCGGGGGAAGATCTTTGTCTCTTTCAGCTTCTGTTCCTCGGTTCCTTGACAATCTTCATGTGGCATCTATCTTTCCAGCTTTGTACTTGTCTCTATGTCTAGTCTGCTCTTTTTCCATCTCAAAAGTGATGAGGTTTAAGAGAAACTCTACATTGATAGGGCATCACTAACCTAACAAAGAAAATCCTGTGCCAAATGGAATTACATCCACAGGTATTTTTTAAAAATCCAGATATACTACCTTTCAGTTACCTCTGACTCCTAGCAACCTTACACAGCACAGAGCCAAACTGTCCCATAGGGTTCCCAAGGCTGTCATCTGTATGGAAGCAGACTGCTACATCTTTCTCTTGTGGAGTGGCTGGCAGGTTCAAACCACAGATCGTTTGGTCTGCAGCCTAGCGCTTTAAACACTATACCACCAGGGCTTGGAAATTAAGATTGCAACATGTTTGGGGGGCACACAATTCAGTCCCAACAGTCCCCAACTCTGCCACATATGCCTATCCTTTCTCAGTTTCTTTTATGTATTGAAAAAAAAAAAATCCCATGGAATTGCTGTACATGTTAAATTAGACTGGTATATAAAGCCATAGTAGTTTCTCAATAAATTTGACTCCTCTTTTTGCTCTGCAGAAACCCTGGTGGCGTAGTAGTTAAGTGCTACAGCTGCTAACCAAAAGGTCAACAGCTGAAATCCAGTAGGTGCTCCTTGGAAAACCTACAGACAGTTCTACTCTACCTTCTATTGTGGCTATGAGAGGAAATTGACTCAACAGCAACAGGTTTTGGGGGCAGATTTTGGTTTTTCTCTACAGTTAGGTGGTAATAAGGAATAAGAAACCTAAAGTCATCCACTGAAGGTGAAAACGCAGCCAGGCTCACTATAGTGGAGGGGCTGCCACTGTGAAAGATACTTGCTACAACATCCAAACCCAAACCCAAACCCATTGCTGTTGAGTCAATTCTGACTCGTAGCAACCCTGTAGGACTGAGTAGAATTTTTCCATTGAGTTTCCAAGGAGAAGCTGGTGGATTTGAACTGCTGAGCTTTTGGTTAGCAGATATAGCTTGTTGAAGCTCTCAAGCACTGAGCACCAGGGTTAGGAATGGTGTATCTGAATTCTTCCTTGCACTCTGCTCTTTTTCTACCTGAATAAATGTCCATGTAAATCAAAGGCTGGGCACATTTAATTCCGTTCTCTGATTTACATTGCTTTGTTTAGGTTGAGCAGCTTCCGTGTACCTTCCAATCGTATGTGTTTTCTGCTTATGACCATTGAGCCACCAGCAGAATCTCTTTAGTGGATACAGTGAAAGCAGGAAGAGACGGGGGAGGACCGGGGATTCTTCTCCTCTCTTTGTCAAAGGTACACTTTGTGACACTTTTAGCTGCAAGAGGTGACTCTGTCAGCCAAACTATCTGAGTCCTCTAGTGCTGCTATAACAGAAATACCACAAGTGGATGCCTTTAACAAAGAGAAATTTATTCTTTCATGGTCCAGGAGTCTAGAAGTCTAAATTTAGGGTGCTGACACCAAGAGAAGGTTTTCTCCCCCTGTCGGCTCTAGAGGAAGGCCTCTGTGATGCATCAGGCCTCCTTTGATCTGGAAGCATCTCAGGCCAGGAGCCTCAGGTCCAAAGGATGTGCTCTGCTCCTCTTGCTGCTTTTTTGATGGTTAGCATGTGAGTCCCAACTTCCTGCTTGCTTCACTTTCCTTTTGTCTCTTGTAGAATACAAGGGGGTACAAGCCACACCCTAGGGAAACTCCCTTTACATTGGATCAGGGAAATGAATTTAGTAAGAGCATTACAATCCCACCCTAACCCTCTTTAACACAATCCCATCTTATCCTATTATAGGCAGAGAT
Source organism: Heterohyrax brucei (assembly GCA_028571685.1). NCBI lineage: Eukaryota > Metazoa > Chordata > Mammalia > Hyracoidea > Procaviidae > Heterohyrax > Heterohyrax brucei. Next base: position 166,979,891 of record CM053140.1, read on the forward strand.
AAGGATTTATGACATAGGAAGTTCACAAAATGTAGCAATTTGGTTAGGAATCATAGTCCAACCAAATTGCTACATACATTTTGGGGAGGACACAACTCAATCAAGGGCAGAGACCTTACACATTGCTCAAATGAGGGGGCAAATAATTCAACATGGTTCTTCCCCAAGGCATCAGAAACCGCTTCCATTCTCATCTTTAAACACACAGCATATGGAAAATTCTAGTGCCATGAGGGACATGGCATGGAACCAGAGGAACTAAATAGTAACCAATCAATGCTTGTTGTTCTTGGAGTCACCTCTGTAAGAAAAACAAAAATTATATTCCAGGCTTAGTTTTTCCCTGTTTCTCTTGCACACCTTCCAGTTTGCTCATCAGAATTAAAGCTCTCATCATTTGAACACTTGATGCTCTACTAGCAACCCTGACCCTGACCACTCTTTGGCATTGACCTTCTGTCTGGCAGCAACTCATGTGGTCCTTCTGCTGCCTCTGTTCCCTTGTAGCATATCTGTAGCCTTTTATTCTCCTGCCTGCCTGTGCGTGTAGTTTCCCACAGGTTCCTGGGCCAATTCCCTGGTGTAGGGTTTTTTTCCATTGCCAATGCCCTTGGATATCCTCAACTGGGATACCACAACAGGGAAGGATTGCCGGTGTCTGGCTACAGGCTCCAGCCCAGGCAGGAAGCTTCATCCACAGACAGCACAATTCAGTTCAGCTTGGAGAAGGGCGGAGGCTGGAGACCAGGTGGGCTTTGGTGCAAGTGCCTTCTAGGCCACCGCTCAGCTGCCTGTTTCTGCTTCTGCTGCTGGTTTGGTTGAGCAACTCTCCGCAGCTCTGTCTAGAAATTTTTAAACAGACAAGATGGTGCCTGTCGTGGGTTGAATTGTGTCCCACCAAAAATGTCTGCGGCAATCTGGCCGGGCCATGATTTGCAATACTGTGTGATTGTCCTCCATTTTGTGATTTTCCTATGCTGTAAATCCTAATCTCTGCCTGTGGTTAATAGAGCAAGGCTGGATTATGTTAAAGAAGATTAGGGTGGGACTGTGACACCCTTGGAAACCCTAGTGGTGTAGTGGTGAATGCTGTGTCTGCTAACCAATGTGCCTGCAGTTTGAATCCGCCAGGCACTCCTTGGGAAGTCTATGAGGCAGTTCTACTCTGTCCTACAGGTTCCCTGTGAGTCAGAATCAACTCGACAGCAGTGGGTTTTCAGCTGGGTTACACCCTTACTAAGGGAGCTTCCCAAGTATGTGACCTGCACCACCTTTTATCCTGCAAGAGATGAAAGGGAAGGAAAGCAAGCGGACAGCTGGAGACCTCATACCAACCACCGAGAAAGCAGTGCTGGGAGCCCAGTGTGTCCTTCAGACCTGCGGTTACCGGACGACATGCTCCTAGACTAAAGGAAGACTGATACATCACAAACGCCTTCCTCCAGAGCCAACCGAGAGGGAAAACCTTCCCCTAGAGGTAGCGCCCTGAATTCTGACTTGGAGCCTACTGGACTGTGACAGGATACATTTCTTGTTGTTAAAGCCATCCGCTTGCAGCATTTCTGTTACAGCGCTACCATATGACCAAGACAGTGCCAGATAACTCTACCCGGGGATTTGTGGCCTTTGTCCCTTTCTCTTACCCAGCATCCCCTCCCACCCTTTTCCCTGCAGTATCCGTCAAGCACATACACCGTTCAAGAGTGTGAAGGATTCTCAAAGTACAAACTATATTTAGAAGAGGTAAGAGTTCACATTACACAATTAGCAAAGCATAGGTTTAAATCATTAAACAGCCTGCCCTAGCCAATCCCTGTTTTCATTTCACTCTGAGTCAACTTTTCCAGTTCTTACCCTTCTTTAAATTCAGCCCACATATGCCTCAAGGCTATTGTTCTCTCCAAGAAAATGAGTCCTTTTCTTTGGGGGCCTCAGTTCTCTCCCTCTGTTTCAGATAGAGATTTTCTCTGGCCATCTGAATTTTTGATTAGCAGAAATCCTTAAAGAAATATCCAGTGGAATAATTTCAATGTTGAAAAATCTAGCCTGGAAATTCTTAAAAATGTGTATTACCTGTATGTATTAAGCTATTCTACTGGTTCCTTTTCAGAGGGGAGAAGAGAGGGTAGAGAGGAGGGAATAGCTGTTGATTGAGTGGATACTGGAAGTTAAGAGTGGAAAAGATGAATGTGCTATCACATGGTGAGGAGAGCAGACAGAATTGCATAGAGGTGAGTGCTTGAGGTTTTGCATGGTGAATTAGCTTGGATTGTAAACTTCCACTTAATCACAATTTTTTTTTTAATGCATATTACCACTTAGAAGCTTGAATTAACATTACCTGGCAGCTGTGCTTGGCTTTTCAGACCAATGTACTGAGAAAGAATTATGTTTGATGGTGTTAAATTCTACACACAAATGAAGAGAAGGGCTCTGTGGTAGAACATCAGCAGAAGTGCAGTGGAAGACTAAGGTCCATGACTGTGTATGCAGTGAGATGCTTTTGTGTGGCCTTTTTTTGATGGTCTTGTGGCTTCCACCAGGTGACTGGGGAGAACTATGCAAACAGGGTGCTTGTGGTTCTCCAAGGAGATCGGATAGGTTGCTAATAATGCAAGTAGGGTGCATGGCACCCTTGTGGAGGTGGGACCATGCAATAGAGTATGTAGAATCCTGGTGAGGGAACTAGTCAATTATACTGTTTCCCTAGGCTTAAGGTGAATCATCCCTCAGGTAGAAGGCAGGAAGGGACCTCTCTGTGGTCAAGAAAAAGAAACAGAGGGTATATCCTTTGGATCAAGAACTCGTTTGCTGAGAACCTCTTAGACCCAGGAGAGAGAGAGCTGTAAAACTGGAGAGGATGCAAAATGGTGAGCAGCAATGGCAGAGAAATAGCAGCAGCAGAATGAGGAGGCCAACACAAAACAGCACAGTGGGCTTCCCAGCCCGTGGAGTAAGTTGGTTACAGTGGTTATCCCCATCCATGGTCAGGAGGCTTGCTGGCAGAATAGTGCATCCCTAGGCACTTACTAGCAGAGCTAAAGAGCTTCCTGTCCCTTGTCTAAGGCTGAGGGCCAGAGGAAGCCCTGCCTGGAGGCACAGCTGAAAAGAGATTGTTTTGATGGAAGAACTTTATCCTGAGGCATCCCTGATCCTGAATTATAACCTGTTACTTCCTAAATAAACCCTACAGCTGTGAGTACGGTCTGTGAGTTCTGTGTGGCTGGTATGATGAATTATGAAGCCCAGCAGAAAAGTAGAGAGTGCCATGGGAACAGAGGCACAACTAAGGTATGACAGATAGGGAAAGTGTCCAGGGTGCCACTTGAGGAGGAGTGTCAATGTAGAGTTTCCACTGGCCATTGCAGCTTGCATCACCAGCTGTGAAAGACTATTCTGAAATTTAAAACTAAGTGCCATAGGAGCTATGTTCCGTAGATAGCACCCTGCATGGGAGGGATGGTGAATGTCAGAACCAGCATAAAAGTTGGAAGGTGGAAGTATGTCTGACCTCTGTCTCACAGGGATCAGTTGTTGATACTAATAATTATTCTCTCTCCTTCCTCTTATGAAGTTGGATAAGGATGTCAGGTGCCCCTGACAGACCGCCATTTTTATAGTGTATGACCGTAACTTGCACCCCAGATGGTCCTTTTAAAATGAAGGATTCATGCCTCCAGCTACTGGAAGGTCACCTGACAAATATCCCTCAGCTGCCAGCCCTCTGTAAGAAGCACCTCTGCTGAAGAGTCAGTTTGTCCAGGTCACACTTGCTTCTTGGTTCAGTCAGTATCGAATAACTTTTTGAAGTTTGATTAAGTCTTGGTCTCACTCACTCAACTGACCAAAAAAACCTCAATGCCATCGAGTCAATTCTGGCTCATAGCAACCCTATAGGACAGAATAGAACTTCCCTATAGAGTTTCCTAGGAGCATCTAGTGGATTTAAACTGCTGACCTTTTGGTTAGCAGCCATAGCACTTATTCATTACAACTTTTAAAGGGGCTTCCCAGCTTCAGAGCTCACCTGGGAGGTTAACTGAGGCCTTTCTTGAGATTACATCATAACTTCATCCTCTAAATCTTGAGACCAAAAGTCAAACCAAACCCATTGCCATTAGGTCAGTTCCAATTCACGCTATAGGACAAAATAAACTAGCCCATAAAGTTTCCAAGGAGTGTCTGCGAGATTCAGACTGCCAATGTCTTCATTAGCAGCTGTAGCACTCAGCCACTATGCCACCTAGGTTTCCAAGAGTGCTTCCTAATAGGTTTTCAGCATGTTGGTCTTCATCTCAGAGATCCTGGGTGGTACACATGGTTAGCAAGCTGGACTGATAACCTAAAGGTTGGGGTTCGCCCAGAGGTGCCTTGGAAGAAAGGCTGGGCAATGTACTTCTGAAAGATCAGCTAGCTATTCTATGGAGCACAGTTCTACTCTGTGACATACGGGATTGCCATGAGTTAGAATAGACCCACCAGCATGATGCTGGTAATCTCCATCTCAAAGTTGGCTTCTGGAAGAACCCAACCTGAGCCAACGACCGGCAGAACTTAGAACCGTTTCTTCAACTATGCAACATTCTAAGTCAGCTTGCTTCGTCACCACTGCCATTAGCAGTACAGCTCTGAAAATGCTTCTTACACATGCTTGCTATCTAAAGTGCCCTCTGTAGACACAGCAGCATCGATATTTCAGTCCCCATCCCAGACCAAGACAGTATCTCGCATTTTAAAGAGATGCTCAGATGATTCCTGTGCATCGAAACATTTGATAAATGCTGTCTTGCATAATTAGGTGAGAAATGGTTAAGTCAAAAGATTTGCTGGTAATACAGAAGAAATATCACAGCTCTCTTTTTTTTCTACCCAGGAGGGCACTTGATTTTTAGTTCAGAGGTTACTTTTCATGCCAATAAAAAAGCAAAACCAAACCAAACCTGTTGCCATTCAGTTGATTCCAACTCGTAGCAATGCTGTAGTTTCCAGAGAGTGCCTGGTGTTTTGAAATGCTGAGCGTTCGGTTAGCAGGCCTAGCTCTTAATGACTATGCTGCCAGAGCTCCTACCCACTAATAAGAGCTTAAAAATCCATTATCTTGCCACAATATACTAACACACAAAAAGGCAGAGAATGAAACTAAAGGGTGAAAAGGAAGAGCGTGCTGTCACAAGGTGAGGAGAGCACTTAGAATTGCATAGAGGTGGGTGCTCAGGGTTTTATATAGCAAATTGACTTGGGTTGTAAACTTTCACTTAATTACCATAAAAAATTTAAGAAAAAAAAAGGCAGAGAACAGAGGCAGATGATCAGACACCAAATGCCAGAGTTAAGGAGGTGAGCTACAGTGTTAAGCCAACAGAGGGAAAACATGACTAGAGTAATACATAAATACCAGCATTCCTCCAAGTGTGAGGGAAACATGAAAACCCTCCCTTGCAATATACAGATGAACTTTGAACATAAGTACGAGCTTAAAACTTTCCCGAATGATAATAAGGAACTGTGTATAAGAAAGCCGTCCCAGCGTGGAGGCACACACATAGGTAAACATGAGGACAGCTTTGTAACTGAACAAACTCCACTCCCTTAACCACACTGGCTGAAGATTCTCACTAGTTCTTCAGTGAGTAGGTTGTAGATTGGCAAGAGTTTATTGTAAGGAACATGCTTAAGTGGTTAGGTATAACAAAATGCTTCCAGTGTTCTCGTTTCCTAGTAGGGACTTGGCCATTCTCAGCAGATTCTTTTGTTGCTTTCATAGCTCATTGTACTAAACCATTTCTCTGGATTTCTTTATAGATGGCTATCTAGGCAGGGTTTGACCTCCACCTGCCTCTCATAATAAAAAGTCCTAGAGCACAGAGTAGACACAACCAGATAAAGTGGCACTCATAAAGTGTGTTGCTTTCACATAATTTATTTATGTGTGGCTATAGCCTTTTCTTAAAAAACCCTGGTGATGTAGTGGGTTAAATGCTAGAACTGCTAACCAAAAAATTGAAAGTTCAAATCTGCCAGGTGCTCCTGGGAAACTCTATGGAACTGTTCTACTCTGACCTATAGGGTTGCTATGAGTTAGACTCAACTCACTGGCAGTGGGTTTGGTTTTTTACAGCCTTTTCTAGAAACCATGGTGGCACTGTTCTACTCTGACCTATAGGGTTGCTATGAGTTAGACTCAACTCACTGGCAGTGGGTTTGGTTTTTTACAGCCTTTTCTAGAAACCATGGTGGCACTGTGGTTAAGTGCCATGTCTGCTAACCAAGAAGTCAGTAGTTTGAATCCACCAAGCACTCCTTGGAAAATCTATGGGGCAGTTCTACTCTGTCCTATAGGGTCTCTATGATAGAAGTGACTCAACAGCAGTGGGCTTGGTTTTGGGTTACAGTCTTTTTTGTATTTAGGGGCAAAAAGGAGAAGGAGAGGTAAGGAGACTCTGATCATAGCCCACCTTCTCAGAACAGAAACCTTGAGGGAGATCATAATGGTTAGCCACTATCAAGACAGGAGGGTTTCTAGTTCCAGGGAAGATGGAGTTAATACACTCCCACTGAATGCAGCTACAGACCCTGGACAGAATGCATGGACTAGCTGTGTGAGGGTTCCGAACAGCAAAAAGTAGCAGATGGGCTGCCGAAAAAGACCAGAATGTAAAGTGCCACAGAACCAGCAGTGAGTTTCCTATTTTTCCTCCAGTATCCCCCAGTCTGCTTTTGACGTGGTCCCAAATTTGGAAGTGAGCTTCAAATATGGACAAGGCTCTCTCTAGTTCTGGCTCAAGGCCCCGTAAAGCAGACTTAGAGCGCTCAGAGAAAGTGGAAGAAATCTGCTTATTCTTTCTTTTCTTCATTCTCTAATGTCCCTGCAGTCCTGTGGCACTGATGACGGTGGCAGTGGTGGCAGTGGGGCCTCCCCGGGGATCTTCCTCTCTGACTGGAGGAGCTGTGACCCCAAGAGAATTAGAAAAAACCCTCTTTACTTTTTCTTCTCTCTGTCTACCCCCAATGTGGTCCCAGAAGTGGGCACATTCATAGAAGTTGAGTATTGTAACAGGGTAAATAAAATAGTAACTTTCTGGCCAGAGGATGGAAAAGAGGCAGTCACAGAGAATCAGAGAGTCCTGGAGGTGGTCATGAAGAAGGAGGAACTCAACAAAGGGACTCCATGAAGTTGTTTATAAGCTGCATGGCTCCAACTTGTGTAATTCTGACTCTAAATAGCACATCAAGGACTTTGACACACAGACTAAGGGATTGCTCAGGTCCCAGACTGACCACTGAAGGGCACACACATAGGACAGATACGAACAGAATAGGAAAGGCTTTAAACACACAACTGACATTGAAACCACAACCCACAGAAGGCCAGTGGAGTTTTCAGCCTTAATCTATCCATGTTGATTGCTTCCTAATGCAAAAACACCAACATTCTCCATAGAATTTAAACAATACTTTGAATTTGGCACATAATATTCCAAATATTCAGGAGATGATGCAAAATTACTTAGTGTGCCAGTTCTTTATTACTACTGTAACAAATGATCATAAGGCTGTTAGTTGTCGCCAGGGAGTCAGTTCTGACTCCTGATGACCCTGTGTATACAGGGTAGAACTGACCTTCAGGGAATAGATTGACAGGCCTTTCTTCCAAAGTACTCGGGGTTCAAACTGCCAATTTTCAGCCAGTAGTGGAATGCTTAACAATTTGCACTATCCAGAGACCCCTTATATAAACTTAGTGGCTTATAACAACACTTATTTTCCTCTCTTATTACTCTCAAGGTCAGAGACTCTACACAGGCTTCACTGGGCTAAGGTCAAGGTGTTGGTAGGGTTGCATTCCTTCCTGAAGGCTCTAGATGGGAAATTCATTTTGCTGTCTTTTCTAACTTTTAAAGGCTGCCTGCATTCCTTTACTGATGCTCACCTTCCTCCATCTTCAAAACCAACAACATAAATTTAGCTTTTCTGTGGCCATTTCTCTATGGTCATATCTCTGCTTGATCACAGCTGAGAAATAGTCTTTATCTGTAATAACTACTGGGCTCACCTGGACAATCCAGGATACTCTCCCTATCTCAATGTCAGTTGATAAGTGACCTTAAATATACCTACAACTTTAATAGAACATGGAATGTAACATAGTCACAGGTTCTGGGGATTGGGACTGTCAATATCTGTGGGGGAAGTTTACTATGCACATCTCACTCGTTGCATGAAGAACCACCAAATCTCAATTTACATGAAAAAAAAAAGACCATCAATAGACACCAATACTGAGATGATGCAGATGTCAGAATTATCTGACAGACTATAAAGCATGTATTATAAAATATTCCAAGAAATAAAGGAGAACATTCTTGAAATAAATGCAAAGATAGTTTTAGCAAAGAAATGGAAGATTTTGAAGAAGATCCACATGTCAATTTTGAAGTTAAAAATATAATAACTGAAGTTAGAAACTTTCTGATTCATCCAAGGACTTTATCAAAGAAGAGAAAAGACAATCACAGAGTGGGAGAAAATTTGGAGGAACTATGTACCCTATGGGGGTCTAATAGCCCAAATATGTAAAATGCTTTACAACTTAACAACAAAAAGACAAACAATCCAATCAAAAAATGGGCAAAGGACTTGAATAGACATTTATCCAAAAAAGGTATTTGAATGGCCAATAAACACATAAAAAGAAGCCATCAAAAAAAAAAATATTTCAGTCAAGCCAATTCCAACTTACAGCAACACTTCAGGACAGAGTAGAACTCCCCCATCGGGTTTCGTAAACTACAGTTTTACAAATGCAAACTGTTACATCTTTCTGGCACAGATGGTAGGTTCAAACTGCTGACATTTTGGTTAGCAGCTGAGTGTTTAACCACTGTACCACCAGGGGACCTTTTCATGAGCCTTTAGGGAGATATAATTCAAAGCTAGAGGGAGATACTTTCTCACCCCCATTAGAATGCAGTGCTCGTAAAGGAAACTGGTACACATTGGTGAAGTTGTGGAAAAACTAGAACCACCATTCATTGACAGTACCAAGAGAAACAAACCAAACTCACTGCCATTGAGTTGTTTCCAACTCCTAGCAACTCTATAGGACAGAATAGATCTGCCCCACAGAGTTTCCAAGGAGCACCCGGTGGGTTCAAACTGCTGACCCTTTTGTTAGCAGCCACAGCACTTAACCAGTATTCCACCAGGGTTTTCCCGTTGCTGGTAACCAAACCAAACAAAACCCATTGCTGTTGAGTCAATTATGACTCATAGAAACCGTAGATAGAGTGGAACTGCCTCATAGGGTTTCTAAGGAGCACCTGATGGATTTGAACTGCTGACATTCTGGTTAGCAGCCATATGACTTAACCACTACAACACCAGGGTTTCCCCATTACTGGTAGGAATGTAAAATTTTACAGCCACTGTGGGAAGTATTTTGGCGGTTTCTCAAGTAGGTAAACAGAGAATTACCATATGGCCCACCTATTCTACTTTTCAAGATCCTTGAAAACAAAAGTGGCTAATGGACACATGTACACCACTGTTCATTGTAACATTATTCACAATAGTCCCAAGGTAGAAACTACCAAAATGTCCATCAACAAATGAATGAACAAAATGTGGTACATATATACAGAGAAATATCATTCAGCCATAAGAGGATGAAGTCCTGATACATGCCACAACATGGATGAACCTTGAAACTCTGCTGGGTGAAATCAGTCAGTCACAAAAGGACAAATATGGTATGATCTCACTTATGTGAAATACATGAATGTATAGAAACTAAAAATTACTAGTGATTAGCAGGTATGAGAGAGACAGGGAAGGGGGAAGAAGATTTTCTTAAGAAGCAGTGAGTTTATGTTAATGAAATAATTTAGAAAAGCATAGTGAGAATGGTTATACAACTTGAAAAATACAATCAGTTTCATTGAATTGTACATCTGCAAATTGCTGAGTGGATGTATGTTTTGTTGTCTATATTTTTACCACAATAAAAAAAAGAAAAAGAAATGTACTGACTATATCAATATAAATTATCTAATCTAAAAAACAGAGAGAAACAAAGCTTTCACAAAAACAAAGAGAGATGACTGGAGTCTCAAGGAAGAGTGGAATAATAACCAAAAAATCTAACATCTGTATCATTCAAGTGCCAGAAGAAAGCATGTAGAGCAGAAAAATACTTAAAGAAATAATGGCTAAAATTTTCATGGATTTGGCAAAAAATGTAAACCTACAGATTCAAAAAGCTTATGAAACTAAACAGGAAGAAAAAAATCCAGGCTCATACACATCGTATCAGCTTGCTAAAAACTTAAACAAAAAAACTCTTGAAAGAAGTCAAAGAAAAATGAACTGTTACCTACAGGAGAGCAAGAATTCAAATAATTTTAGATTTTTCATCAGAGACATGCAAAGGTAAACAGCAATTTGCAAATTTTTACCCCTGAAATTAATACAGAGTTTTGAGTTGCTCCTTGTGGATGTCAGTATGTGAGGCTACGGCAGTAGAAATAGGAATAAAAGCTATCATTATAGACAGCAATTAGGGATTATGTATCAAAATTTAAAGCATACATATCTTTTAACCCTTAACTCCACCTCTAGAAATTATCCTACAGAAATATTTGTACATGAGCTCAAAGATGTGTCATCTTGCATGGTAGCAAATACACATATTGATTAATAAAGCATTATAAATTATTAAAGATGAATAAATACTTAAACTATAGAACAGACATACTATGGTAGACTGTTGATGCCATGGATTAGCACTTCCATCATCTTCTCAATTTTTTCTTCCAAGAATGCTATTGTTTTAGTTTTTATATTTAAAGGTCTTTGATCCATTTTGAATTAGTTTTTGTGTGTCGTGTGAGATAAGGGTCTTGTTTCATTTTTTTGCAGGTGGATATCCAATTACGCCAACACCATTTGTGGAAGAGACTGTCTTTACCCCAATTCACTGTCTTTGGGCCTTCATCAAATATCAGCTATTTGTAAGTGGATGAAGTTATATTTGGATTTTTGATTCTGTACCATTGGTCTGTACTTCTGTTTTTATGCCCGTACCAGGCTGTCTTGACTACTGTGGCAGTGTAGTAGGTTTTAAGGTAAGAAAGGGTGAGGTCTCCCACTTTATTCCTCTTCTTTAGTAATAATTTACTTATCCATGGCTTCCTTCTTTTCCATATGAAGTTGATAATTTGTTTCTCCATCTCATTAAAAAACGTCATTGGAAGTTGAATTGGGACTACATTCTATGTATAGATTGCTTGGGTAGTATTGCCATTTTCGCAGTGCTAATGCTTCCTATCCAGGAGCAAGGTAGATTTCTCCACTTGTGTAAGTCATTTTTCATTTCTTGTGGTAGGGACTTGTAATTTTCTTTGTGTAGTTCTTTTATATCTTTTACATCTCTAGTGAGATTTATCTGCAGGTATTTTATCATTTTGGTGGCTATAGTAAATGGTAATGATCTAGAGATTTCCTCTTTGGTTGTCCCTTTGTTGGTGTATAGGAAATCCACTAATTTATGTATATTTATCTTGTATCCTGATACTTTGCTGAAGTCTTCTATTACAGCCAGTAGTTTTTTGGTGGATTCTTTAGGGGTTTTTGTGTATAAGATCATATCATCCACAAATAGTGATACTTTCACTTCTTCTTTGCCAATTTGGAGGCCTCTTATTTCTTTATCATGTCTAATTGCTCTGTCTAGGACCTCCAGAACAATGCTGAATAGAAGTGGTGACAATGGGCATCCTTGTCGAGTACTTGTTCTTAAGGGGAATGTTTTCAACTTCTCTCCATTAAGTATGATGTTAGCTGTTGGCTTAGTGCAAATGGCCTTTATTATGTTGAGGAATTTCCCTTCAATTCCTATTTTGCTAAGAGTTTTTTTTTTAGCATGAATAGGTGTTGGATGTATAAAATGCCTCTTCTTCATCGACTGATAGAATCAGGTGGTTCTTGTCTTCTGTTTTATTTATGTGGTTGATTACATTTGCCTTGGCAATACTAAACCACCCCTGCATCCCTAGTATAAGTCCTACATGGTCATGATGAAGTATTTTTTGATGTTTTACTGAATTCTGTTAGCTAGGATTCTGTTAAGGATTTTTGCATTTAAGTTCATGAGAGAAACTGGTCTGTAATTTTCCTTTTTTGTTCTGTCTTTACCTCGTTTTGGTACAAGAGTTATACTAGCTTCATAGAACAAATTTGAGAGTATTCCATCCTTTTCTACTCTCTGGAATGCCTTTAGAAGTAGTGGTGTTAACTTTTCTCTGAACATTTGATAGAATTCTGCAGTGAAGCCATGCAGATCAGAGCTTTTTTTGGATGGAAGTTTTTTAATCACCTTTTCAATTTCTTCTTTTGAAGTGGTTTTGTTTAGTTGTTCTATCAGACACACTATGGAATATAAAGTACCTGTTAGACTAATTACGTAAGAGCCAAATCTACGCAAGAGGCCACAATAAATTTGCTACATGTTAAAAAGAAATTTGCTGAACTGTACACTTACCAAAAATCAGTCTTTACAATTCATGTGTGTGTCTTTATAACTGACTAGGGAAAATATTGTAAGAACAAAACCCAAGGATGAAGTAAAAGTATTTCTACTTGCAGATTAGATGATCTTATACACAGAGAAAACCTAAAGAATCCATGAAAAAGACGACTGGAACTAATACAAATGTTCAACAAAGCATCAGGATACAGGATAAACATAAAAATCGACTGGGTTCCTTTACACCAACAAAGAGGATATCACTAAATCAATACCATTTACAATGGCCCCCAAGAACACAAAATACTTAGGAATAAATGTAACCAGAGATGTAAAAGACCTATACAAAAAAATTATAAGACTCCATTGCAGGAAACCAAAAGAGACACATATAATTGGAGAAACCTATTTTGTTCATGGATAGGAATACTCAACATTGTGAAAATGTCTATTTCACCCAAAGCTATCTATACATAGAATGCAATCCCAATACAAATTCCAATGCAAGTTTTTAACGAGATGGAGAAACAAACCACCTGCTTCATAAGGGAAAAGAAGAAGCACCAGATAAGTAAAGCATTACTGAAGAAGAACAAAGTGGGAGGTCTCACACTACTTGACTTTAGAACCTACTACTCTGCCATGGTAGTCAAAGCAGCCTGATGAGCAGCCAATATCTGACCACGGCCCAAAGTCTGTAAACCCGAGAAAAGACAGTCTCTTTAACCAATGGTGCTGGCATAAGTGGATATCTGGCTGCAAAAAAAATTAAACAAGACCCATGTCTCACAGCATGTACAAAAACTAACCCAAAATGAATCAGTGACCTAAATATAAAATCTAAAACAATAAAGACCATGGAAGAAAAAATATAGATAATGCTAGAAGCCATATTACATAGCATAAACAGACTTCAAAACATTACTAACACCGGTAAAGAAAATAGACAACTGGGAACTCCTAAAAATCAAACACCTATGTTCATTAAAAGACTTAATCAAAAGAGTAAAAAGACAACCTACAGAATGGGAAACAATTTTTTGATACAATAGATCTGATCAGCATCTATTCTCCAAAATCTACAAGATAATACAAAACTTCAACAACACAAAGACAAATAACTCAGTTAAAAAACGGGCCAAGGATATGAACACACACTTCACCAAAGGTGGCTAACAGATACATGAGGAAATGTCCGTGATCATTAGCCATTAGAGAAATGCAAACCAAAACTACAATGAGATACCATCTCACCCCAGTAAGACCGGCATTAATTGAAAAAAAAACCCCACAAAATAATAAACGCTGGAGAAGCTGTGGAGAGTGGAACTACTCTGCACTGCTAGTGGGGGTGTAAAATGGTACAACCAATTTGGAAATCAATTTAGCACTTTCTTGAAAAGCTAGAAATAGAAATACCATATGATCCAGCAATGCCACTTCTTGGAATATATTCTAGAGAAATAAGGGCTGTCACATGAATAGATACGTGGACATCAATGTGTATTGCAGCACTGTTCACAATAGCAAAAATATGGAATCAACACAGGTGCCCATGAAGTGATGAATAAACAAACTATGGCATGGTGACACAAAAGAATACTATGCAATGATAAAAAAAAAAAAAAAAACGATAAATTTGGGAACCATCTCACAATGTGGAGAAATTATGCTGAGTGAAATGAGTCAGTTGCAAAAGCACAAATATTGTATAAGAACACTATTATAAGGACTCAAAAAATGGTTTAAACACAGAAGAAAACAGTCCTTGATGGTTACAAGGGTGAAGAGAAAGTGAGAGGGGTATACGTTAATTAAATAGTAGATAAGAATTAACTTAGGTGAAGGGAGGGACAGCACACGGTAGCGGAGAAGTCAATACAACTGGACTAAACCAAATACCAAGAAGTTTCCTAAATATAAACAAACACTTCAAAGGACAGAGTAGCAAGGGCACAAGTGTGGGCATCATGGTTTCAGGAGACATCTAGGTCAATTAGTGTGACAAAGTTTTAAAATATGTTCTGTATCCCAGTCTACTGAGTGGCATTTGGGTCTTAAAAGCTATCAAGTGGTCATGTAAGCATCAACGATTGCCAGCCCACCTGGAGCAGGGCAGAAAGAAGGACATCAAACACATAAGGAAAATACGAGCCCAACAGACAGGAAGAACCACATACTCTAGAAACCACATCAGAATGACACCAGAAGAACTAGAAAGTTCCCAGCCACTGCCAATGACTGCTCTGACAGGGAACACAGCAAAGAGTCCCCGATGAAGTGCTAGAAAACTGGAATACAGAACTTGAATCCTACTGAAAAGACCAGACTTGATGGTCTGACAGATTGTAGGGTCCCTGGGAGATGTGGGCCCCAGACTCCCCTGTTAGCCCCAAACCGAAACCATTCCTGAAACCAGCTGTTCAGATGAAGACTGGACTGGACTATGAAACAAAAAACGTTACCGGTGAAGAGTGTGCTTCTTGGTTTAAGGAAGGCCGAGGGGAACAGAAGCCAGTTGAGTGGACGTGAGACACAGGGTGGAGGGGAGCAGTGTGCTGTCACAATGCAAGGAGAGCAGCTAGAGTTACACAGCAACGTGTGTGTAAGTTTTTATATGACAAATTGATGTGGATTGTAAACTTTTACTTACATCACAATAAAACATTTTTTTTATAAAAGAATAAAACCCAAATTGATACCAGTGGTTGCTTCTGAGGAAAAGAAAAAGTGGGATGTTTTCCACTTTGTGTATCTGTGGGGTTTTGGGTTTTATTTACACACACACACATAACAGAGAATAGGAATAATTTTTGATACTTAAAAATTATAAAAGGCCTATGCAAGTTGTATAACAATACCTAGTACTGTGACCTTAGAAATTTACTAAAAAGTCTTTCTTTGACTTCTGGACATTTACTTTATATTCACTTCCCTTAAGGAAATCCGGACACCTCAGTCAGTACCTCCTAGAGTATTATTTATAGTCATGGATTGAATTGTGTCCCCCTCACCCCCAAAATATGTGCACCCTGTGGCTGAGTCATGATTCCCAGTACTGTATGATTATCCTCCGTTTCATGATTTTTCTATGATGTGTGTTGAAGGACTAGGGTGGGACTGTAAATCCCTTCATAGGATTACCTCCCTGTGCCACTGTAAAGGGAGTTTCCCTGGAATATGGCTTGCCCCACCCTTAATCCTTTCATCCTACGAGAGATGAAAGGGAAGAGAAGCAAGCAGAGAATTGGGAACCTCACACTGTCAAGAAAGCAGCACCGGGAGAAGAGCACATCCTTCAGACCCGAGGTTGCTGCACCAAGATGCTCCCTGGACAAAGACTGATGCAATACCAGACTTTCCTCCAGAGCCAACAAGGTGGAAAGGCTTCCCCTGGAGCAGACATCCTGAATTTGGATTTGTAGCCTACCAGGCTGTGTAAGAATTAACCTTCCTTTGTTAAAGCCATCCACTGTGTGGTATTTCTGTTACAGCAGCACTAGCTGACTAAACCAGTTATCTATTGCAGAATCATAAATGACTGTAAAACTTTGCAGCTCAGAACAGCTAAAACCTATGATCTCCCCGTGTCTCTATAGGGCTGCTATAAGTTGGATCAACCTGACAGCAACAGGTTTCTTTTGCTTAGTTTCTGAGGATCAGGAAACCAGAAGTGACTTAGCTGAGTACTTCCAGCTCAGGCTCTTTCATGAGGATGTAGTTAAGATGCTGACTGGGGATGTAGTAATCAGAAGGCATGACCAAGACTGGAAGCTACACTTCTAAGCTCACTCTCATAGCTGCTGGTAGAAGCATCAGTTTTCACTGGTGTGAGCCCTAGTTCTCAGCTGCCAACCAGAAGCTTAGTTGTTCAAACCAGCCAGCTGCTCCACGGGAGAAAGAAGTAGCAGTCTGCTCCTTAAAGATTTACAGCCTTGGCAACCCCTTTAGAAAGTTCTACTGTGTCCCACAGCATCACTGGGAGTTCCGTTGACTGGAAGGCAATAGGTTCTTTTTTGAAACGACCTGAGGCTTCGGGCCCTGACCTTACAGATCTCTGTACAGTCTGCTGACAACATAGCCACTGGCTTTCTCCTGAGTGAGAGATCAAAAGAAAAATAGAGTGACCAAGACAGCAACCAAAGTGTTTTTGACAGCCTAATCTCAAAACTGACATCCTATCACTTCTGCTACAGGCTATTGGTCGTGTAGACTGGCCTAAGTATAAAGAGGGGAGGGAGAACGGCAGGCAACAGGGATCATTAAGGACCATCTTGAAGAACGGCTACCACAACTCAATTTTTCTTCACCCCATTTTTCTTCTGCCTTTATGAGTTCATGCAGTAGTAGTCGTTGTTGCTACATGCTACTGAGTCAATTCTAACTAGTAGTAACCCTATGTAACAGAATAGAACTGCCACATAGGGCTTTGTAGACTATAATCTCTGCAGGAGCAAATCACCAGGTTTTTTCTCCTCCGAAGTGGTCGGTGGATTTGAACCATCGTCCTTTCCATCAGCGACCAAGCATTTAATCAATGTTCCACCAGGGCTCCTGTCCAAGTTTATAGACCTTCCAAGACCTTAAAGATCCATACTCTGTCCTTACAGTGTCACTAATCTTTTTAGGGGTCCTGGAACACCTAATCTTTCCTGAAAAGATAACCGTATGGACTAACAGGAAACTCCAATTCCCAGGGTCCCAACCTCTTCCTATAAACGAGGGTACTTGATTTCCCTAAAGTATAATGATTAAGGAAGGCTGGGGAAATTGCAAGCATAAATACTCAACTGAGGAGAAAAGTATGAGGAATAACAAACGCCTCATCGAAAATTCTTTCAACAAGAGGTTCAACCTTTAATCCTCCCAAGTTAGGACAGTCTTTGTTTCTTCTAAGTGGAAATTTCCATAAACCATGGAAATAAGGAAGTGGGGATGTTTGCAAGCTTGAGGATAAAGCACTAAAGGTACTAGAGTCCTCTGTTACCAAGAAAAAGTAGGCAACTGATAAAATCTGGAAGCTCAAAGGATAGCTTTGCATAAGAATAATAAACACTGCTCCAAGGCAGGGCATGTCTGAGAATTTGGAGAGCATTTTGACATATGAATGTACCCAATTGTAAAAGAGTGTGTTGTATACCTGGGAGTGTAATTGAATGGTATTACACTGTGTAGTTTATGTTCTGCCGAACACTTGATTAAACCTTTCATAATGTTCTTATAAATAGGATGGTGAAATAGAAGTAAGAGCTGATTCATCACAGGTTGAGCAATCTTAATGCAAAGAAGTAACATGCCTCAGGGTTTTGAAACTGGCTTTTTCTCCTTCAACATTTGTTATGAACTACTTGGACAAAAGTCAAAGAAAATATGCTTATGATATTTTCAGGTATTATATATCTAGACAAGAGAGCCAAGAAGTTGAATAATGAAATCAGGATTAACAAAGTTCTTCTCTGCAGGCTGGAAAGATAGGCCAGGATCCCCAACAGGAAAATGAGCAGGAAGCAGCAGAAAATCCTGCCCAAGTACAAAATGGGAGAGACCTGGCTCAACATCAGTGTATGCAAAAATGTTTAAAGTGAACCACAAGTTTAATATGAGTCAGCAGTTTGCCAGGCCTGACAAAAGGCAAATGAAGAAAAAAATTAGTCTACATTGTGAAGAATATAGTGCTCAGAACCAGAGAAACCATGGTCACATTAACCCCACACTGTAAATGTGCGGGAATCCCTGGTTGCATAGTGGTTAGCCGCTAGAGAAAATATTCACAGTTTGAATCCACCATATACTCCTTGGAAACTCTATGAGGCAGTTCTACTCTGTCCTGTAGGATCACTATGACTTGGGATTGACTCAACAGCAGTAGGTTTTTTGTTTGTTTTTTGGTACAAATATGTGAATTCCTGAAACGGTTGAGCAACTCTGCTATGACCTTGTATACCATTCCCTCAAATTGCCAGTCTAGGAATTCTACCAAAAAGATAAAAAGGAAATATATTTATTTTATTAACTGCCTAATTCATTCTAGCAATATTTATTGGGGCAGGGGGTGGGGGATGTCAGGTACTCTGCAAGAATCCATGAACACAAAAGTCATTGGAATACAGATTCTGAAACCTGTAAGGGTAAGCAGAACTCTAAGACGGCCCTCAAGATTCCTATCCCTGGGATGCAGGTACTTAAAATCAAACACTACTGTAAGCACTTTCATGAAGGGATTTTCCGGTGTAATGAAAGTCCCATGTAAAGGCAAAAAACCAGCTCACTGCCATTGAATTGATTCTAGCTTAAAATACAACTTCCCCATGGGACTACCAAGGCTGGCTATAAATCTTTCTGTGAATTGGAATAATAGTCTTCTGTAGACAAATGGACATTGATCACTGACAGTACTGTAGTTCTGGATTAATATTGAAACATTCTTCTTTGACAATGAGTATGACACTATTCCTCCTCAATTTGTCATTCCCAACATATGAGTATCTGATTCAAAATGGCCAATACTTGTTCACTGTAGCTCACTAGTGCCTAAAACATTGATCTTCAAGCATTCCATTTCATTTTTGATAACTTCCAATTTTCCTAGATACGTACTTCATAATTTTTCACATTCTAATTGTTAATGGATATTTGCAGCTGTTTCTTTCCATTTTGAGTTGTGAATGTCCCACAAGCTTGATTCCGTCCACATCATCTGCTCTACTTTGAGGAAGCGGCTTTTCCCCAGTTATCTTTTGAGTGCCTTCCAACTTGCAGGGCTCATTTTCTGGCACTTTATCAATGTTCTGCTGCTATTCATAATGTTTTCACTCATCAATTCCATTTAGAAAATCTGTTCTGTTATGAGCAAATAATCCAGGAAGATGGTCTATATGAAGAACTCAGCAGTGGGACTGGAGACAGACCCATTAACAACCTTCACATGCAGATGACACAACTTTGTTTGCTAAAAGTGAAGAAGACTTGAAACATTTATAAAGATCAAAGACCAGAGCCTTCAGTATGTATTATATGTCAATATAAAGAAAACAAAAATCCTCATAACTAGACCAATAAGCAACATCATGATAAATGGAGAAAATAGTGGTGTTATCAAGGATTTCATTTTACTTAGATCGACAATCAACACCCACTGAAGCAGTGGTCAAGAAATCACACATTGCACTAGGCAAGTCTGCTGCAAAAGATCTCTTTAAAGTGTTAAAAGCCAAAGATGTCGCTTTGAGGACTAAAATTTGCGTAACACAATTCATGGTATTTTCAGTCATCTCATACACAAGCAAAAGCTGGACGATGAATAAGAAGGACTGAAGAATTGGAAATGTATTTATTTTACTAACTCCCTTATTCATTCTAGCAATATTTATTGGGGCAAGGGGTGGGGCATGTATGTCAGGTACTCTGCTAGAATCCAGGAACACAAAGGTGCTTGGAACCCAGATTCTGAAACCTAGAGTTCGGAAACAGGGTGTTGGAAGTATGATGTTAGAAAGAATATTGAGCAAATCTGCCTTAGAAGAAGTACAGCCAGAACACTACTTGGAAGGGAGGATGACAAGAATTCATCTTGTATACTCTGAACATTTATCAGGAGAGGAGAGTCCTTGAAGAAGGACATTATGCCTGGTAAAACTACAAGTTCAGTGAATAGAGGAAGACCCTCAACAAGATAAACTGACACAGTGACTACAATGATGATTTTGAAAACACAGCAGTGACTGTGAGAATTGCACAAGATGGGACTGAGTTTCATTTTATTATACATAAGGTTGCTATGAATTGGAACCAACTTGACAGCAGCTACCAACAACAGTGACAAATACGGAAACAGACTGCCACGTATTTCTCCTTCAGAGCAGCTGGTAAATTCAGAATCACCCATCTTTCAGTTAGAAGTCAAGCCCTTAATCACTGTACCACCAGTACTGGTTCCAAAGAAGTTCATCTCAATTTAAAGTAAGCAGATTATCTGGGTGAGTCTGAACTAATCAGATGAGCCCTTTAAAAGCCAAGTGGCGGAACAGGAAATGAGAGAGTCAAAGCATGAGAAAGATTCAATGTACCACTGATGACTTAAAGCTGGAGAAGGCCTCATGACATGAAATGAAGGAAGCTTTCAGAAGCTACCAGTGGCTTCCAGCTGACAGCAAACAAGGAAACATTAACCTCAGTCCCACAAGTATGAGCAAATTTGCCAACCATGAGCTTGAAAAAGGACCCTTGGCGGTTAAGAGCTGTAGCCTCACCCATCTCCTTGATTTCAGTCCTGTGAGACTCTGAGCAGAGAATCCAGGTACGTGGAGCCAGACCTTTTTTTTAAGTCATAAAAAAACAAAAACAAAACCATTGCTGTTGAGTTGATTCTGACTCAGCAACCCTACAGGGCAGAGCTGAACTATTTAAAAGTGTTTCCAAGATAGTAAATCTTTTCAGGAACAGACAATCACATCTTTCTCCCACGGAGGGGCTGGTGAGTTTAAACTATTGACCTTTTGGTTAACAGCTACAGCTTAACAACTACACAGCCATGGCTCCAGAAAATGATAGGTGTGAGGGATAAATAAATGATAGCTTATAATAAGTGCAATGACAGAGCAAAGTTGCCATATATTTTGTTGGTTATCAATTTGAAATCCATTCTTTCTTCTGCCTCCTAACTGAACTTCCATATTGCTTGTATGTAGCTTCTTATCCATGTATTCATGTCACCTAACTGTACTTCTGGCTCCAAGTGTGGGGCTGACTAACCTAAAATAGGATTTCTCAACCTTGACATTGTTGGTGCTTTGGAACAGATATTCTTTGTGTGAGTGCTGTCCCACATGCAGTAGGATGTTTAGCAGCATCCCTGGTCTCTGTCTACTGGATAACAGAAGCACTCCTTGCTGTCCTTGACAATCAAACATGTCTCCAAATATTGCCAAATGTCCATGAGGCAGGGAGACAGATTTGCCCCCACTTGAGAAGCAGTGATGTTAAGTCTCTGATGATCGTTTCAAAAGTAGGCATGCGACTCCTTTGAGCCAATGAACTGTAAAGACAGGTTTCATTGGGATAACTGAGAAAACCTTCACTCTTCAGGGAACACTAGTGGAAGTAACTCTGTTTTCTCTCCCCTAGAAGCAATTGTGCCCAGCTAGAAGTCCTGGAGTGCTGCAGCCACTCAGGCCCAGTGTGGGGACGAAGCCACTTCACAGAAGGCACAACAGGAAAAGGGAGCTGGACCCCTCAATGAAGTTAACCCTGAAATTCGTCCTACGTCTTGACTTTTTCTGGTTATGCAAGACACTAATGTCCCTATTGCTCAAGACAGTTTGTGTTGCAATATGTGGCTTATGTAGCTAACAACAGCCTGAAGTGCCAGTGTATAAAGTGTTACGAGCAGCCCAGGCGAAGATGTATGTCTTGAAGCTGAGTCAAGGAATAAAGAAAAGAAGGTGGGTTCAGTAGAGGTGAATTTATAGAATGCTCTCACATCATCTCACTGGATCCTAACGTTGACTTGGAGGGATGTACTGTAAGCCTCATTTTATGTCCCAGGAAAGTTGATGATTGTCCAGTGGCAAGGAAAAATCAATGTTAAAACCCATATCTTCTGAGATCAGATATCATTCTTTCTTCCTAATTTCTCTGAATCATGGTTTCTTTTCTAAGATCCTCCTGCTCAAAAAATATTGAACATCTTCCATCACTTCTAGGAGAAGCTCCAAACTTTTTAACTAAGAATTCAAAGTTTTCCATAAATCTACTTCTACTGACCATCCCAAAATACGTAAGCTCATCCTTCCTACCGATCACTCCAGCTGGGTCTTCAGATTCCACACAGTCTATGCTCTCTTACAAGCCAGATGATCTGCTTCTGAAAGGTCCCAGCCTTGCAAATCCTGTGGAGTGGTTCTACTCTGCACACACTGGGTTGCCATGAGTCAGAATCAACCTGACAACAACTAACAGCAACAACATGCCATCTTGTAAAGTTATTTACCTTTTTATGTACTTTTTTTTTAACAGCTCCAGACAAGTTCTCATCCCCATCCTCCCAAGACCTCTCTGGAAACTATACAGCCCAAATCTCTCTGTGCTGGGTATGGGTAGGGGAAAAGGGAGATAAAAGGTGGTGGCTATCAGCTGCTACTTCCAACAAAATATATCCACCTTCACAAAGGCACTGGAGGTGGTTGCCTAGCAACAATTTTCTGCCTCATCCAGCCAGCTCCACCCCAGCCATACCCCCTCACACATTATCTACACCCCTCTGATGTCCTGCTTTAAGTCTGCCTTTGTTCATTTTAACCTGATTTGCTGAGCAAATGCTTGCAGCTTGCAAGGAGTCCAGGAAGCACACAACTTGTCCCTAAGATGGCTCAGGGACAAGTAAAGCAGAACTGTCTTCCCTGTGTAGCTCATGCCTTGCCACCTGTGGCGTATCTAATGCTGCCAGAAGGCAGGGAGGGAGAACCCATGCGAGCTCTTTGTCACATCCCCGAAGGCTTAAAAAAAAAAAAAAAAAGAGGTTTGTTTTTCACATATGTCAGGTCCTTTAAATAGTTGTTGGAAATAAAAGTCTGCTTAGACAGAACTAAAGTAGGCTATCTGTATTCCCTTTTCATCTTATCTCCCATGCTTGAAGTTAGTCTCTTAAATTTATCTCCAATTTAGCTCCAATCCAACCAACCCAAAAGGCCTTAGGGCTATTTTTGTCCTAGTGTCTTAAGGGGAGGCAGGACAAGGCAAAACACACAGTTGTCTGAGTTCTTCTCTCCAGCCCCAAAACAGTGGTGGACAGTGGTGGACCTACAGAATAATCCAGAAGCTTCTCACTTTGTGGTGAGGTGATGCTGAACTGAAAGCCAGCAGTTACACTATAACTCTCATGAGTCCATGAGTAGGGCAGTTTGTGTTCAACCACTAACTGAAAGTTTAGTAGTTTGAATGCACTCAACAGGGCAACAGAAGAAAGACCTGACAATCTACTTTTGTAAAGATTGCAGCCAATAAAAACCTTGTGAATCTCAGTTCTGCTCTGTAACACAGGCACTCACCATGAGCCAGAAACGACTCAATGGCAGTAAGTTTTTAGGCATTCCGGGTGGTGCAAATGGTTGCCATTAAACTAAAAGGTGGGTGGTGGAAGCCCACTGAGAGGTGCCTTAACAGTAAGGCCTGTTGAGCTGCTACTGGTCACAGTCGTTCTACACTGCATACATGGAGCTGCTGTGAATTTAAATCATGGCAGTGAACAACAGGCACATTCACCTTCATGGACCCATTCCTCTACAACAAAAGAAGAAAAGAATTGTATTTTATGACTGCACTGGTATAATAATGACTATAGCATGGACTAGATAAATTCTTATGTTTATTATTAACATTATTTTTGTGACATATCTCCCTTCCCCCCAGGAAAGAATCATGGGTCCCAGGCACCATGCCTCCTATGCTTAAAGGATAAGACGTCCCTGCTGACAACAAGCCCGACCACAGTAAGCTGTAGAGCCATTGGTAACCAGGCCCGTGCTCAGAGTCTTGACATTAGGAGTAAATGCAAAGCATGGTTGCTGCACTCAGGAGGCTTGGAGTTGAGTAGAAAAGAAAAACAGACACAGTAAATAAACAAAAAAATCCCACTGCCGTAGAGTCAATTCTGACTCACACTTACCCTATAGGACAGAATATAACTGCTCTGCAGAATTTCAAAAGACAACTTGGCAGATTTGAACCGCTGACCTTTTTGTTAGCAGACACAACTCTAAATCACTACAGTGCCAGGGTTTCCACACGGTAACTACAATCCCTAAACCATAGAACTCATCTTGGCAGCCACCAAAGAAAACATCAAGTCCTCTTCTTTGTTAATTGCATTCTCATGTGAATAAAAAATAAATTTTTAGAACTCAGGAGACTGAGAGAAAGAAACCTGAGAGGTGGGAGGTGAGACTGGCAAACTTGGTGAGAGATTGGATGTTGGGAATTTGATTCTGGGTATTGGGAGTTTGGGGGATCAACTATCAGATAGGAAGAACTTGGAGGAGGAAGCAATTGGTTCAATGTTGGGTGAGTTGAGTCTGAGACACGTTTGAAGAGTAAAACCCTGCCGTGGATTGAATTCTGTCCCCCCAAAAATATGTGTAGTAATTTGGCTGAGCCAGGATTCCCTGTATTCTGTGATTACCCATCATTTTGTGAGTTTTTGATGCTGTAAATCCTAATCTCTTCCTGTGGTTAACAGAGTGAATTATGTTAGAGAGCATTAGAGTGGTACTTTAAATCCCTTCATGAGATCACCTCCCTGATACCTTGTGAAGAGAGTTTCCCCAGAGTATGGCTTGCCTTACCCTTTATCCTTTTATCCTACAAGAGATAAAAGGAAAGGGAAGCAAGAAGAGAATTGGGAACCATCAAGAAAGCAGCACCAGGAGAGGAGCACATCCTTCAGACCTGAGGTTCCTGTGCCAAGATGCTCCCTGAACAAAGAGTGATGCAACCCAAGGACTTTCTTCCAGCCGACAACGCAAAAAGCCTTCCCCTGGATTGGACACTCTGAATTCAGACTTGTAGCCTACTAGACTGTATAAGAACAAATTTTTCTTTGTTAAAGCCATCCACTTTGTGGTATTTCTGTTAGGACAGCACTAGCTGACTAAAACAAACCATAAAAAAGAGAAACCAAGTCTGTCTTACTTTCCACTGTAGTATCATCTGAAACTCTGGTGGCATTGTGGTTAAGTGCTACCTCTGCTAATCAAAAGGTCAGCGGTTCAAATCCTTCAGGCGTTCCTTGGAGACTCCATAGCACAGTTCTTCTACTCTGTCCTATAGGGTCACTGTGAGTCAGAATTGACTCAACGGCATTAGGTTTCCTTTTATATGGTTATAGTCTCATCTCACAGAACAGAGCCTGGCAGTTCATATGTATTAAAAACATATGTGTGGTATCAAAGGGATACAAGTGGAGAAATCTAGTGACCAGTTGTCTTTATGTGCCTGATTCCCAGAACATAGACCTGGGCTATTGCTAGAGATGGGTCTGTTGCCACCCTCTTAGCATTCACTCTCTCTTCCAAAGGCTGCTTTCGTGACGTGCAACTCTCTGCATACTTCTGGGTCAGGAACAGACTTGTTTCATGCACAGGGCAAGCTGAAGTTGCCAAAATTAATGCCTCAATCAACAATATACAGGGAGTTTGTAGATAAATATCTGTTGTGTGTTGAATTGTGTCCTGAGAAAATATGTGTTGTAAATCCTAATCACTATGCTTGTGGTTATAAGTGCACTCAGGGAGGAGTCCTCTATGCTATGAAAATAAAACAGGGTTAGAGTGAGGTATGTTTTAAACCAATCTATTCTGAGATAGAAAAGAGGTAAAACAAACAGGCAAAAAAAAAAAAACCCAACCAAATTCCTTTCCTTTGAGTCAGTTTTAACTCATAGCAACCCTACAAGACAGAGTAGAAACCCCCCCCACACACACAGTTTCCAAAGAGTGCCTGGTGGATTCAAACTGCTGACTTTTTGGATAGCAGTCACAGCGATTAACCACTCTGCCACCAGCATTTCTGGATTTCTGGATTGCTGGCAAGCAAGAGGAGATGGGAAAAGAGTAATGCCAAACCACATGGAGACAGCCCAAGAGCAGAAGCTCAAAAGACATAAGGACCTTCCTCCAGAGCTGACAGAGAAAGCATTGCCCCAGAGACAGTACCCCAAATTTGGACTTCTAGCCTCCTGGTAATGGGTGAACTGTAAGCAAATAGATTCCCATTTGTTGAAGCTATCCATTTGTTATTGCTGTTACAGTAACACTAGGTAACTAAGAATTGGGTACCGCAGGAGAAAGATGCTGCTGCAACAACAAAAATCTTGAAGCGGTTTTAGAATCAGGCAATAGGTAGAGGCTGGAAAAGTTTTCAGGTGACCAATAGTAGGCCTAGATTTCCTTGAAGAGACTGTGGGTAGAATTATGGACATCAAAGGCAGTTCTGCTGAGGGCTCAGAAGAAAGTCAGGAGAGCTATAGAGAAAGTGTCTATCATCTGACAGAATACACATGGTTCTAGCAACAGAAATGCTAGAAATCTGGATGTTAAATGTGCTTCTGATGAGGTTTTAAAAGAAAGTGTTGAACACATGATTGGACAGTGGAAGAAGTGTGATGTGTTTTAAGCAGTGGCAAATAAACTTGATTGAATTATGTTCAAATGTTTGATGGAAATAAGAACTTGTAAGTGATGAATTTGGATATCTGGTTGATGAGATTTTTTTAAAGTGGCCTTGTGGTTTCTCCTTGACACTTATGATAAAATGCGAGAGGAGAGAGACAGACTTAAAAATGAACTGTGCAAAACGAAAACAAAACTTAAATATTAGGAAAATTTTGTTGTGCCAACTAAGGACACGTGTTCTACAATGTTCTTCAAGGATGTGGCTACACAATATTTTGCAAACAAATTAATCCTGTTACTGATGGATTTAACCAACTACCATAGCAGAAAACCCATCAGCTTAGCCTGAAGGGGACAGAGAAATGAAAGGAAAGCATGTACTCTGTCTCTTGGCATTCTGAGGGAAGGAAATAGGTCAAAGGAGCCACTTCTGTTGTCCTCCAAGAAAACGAAAGGATCGTTGTTGGAGCAGCTCAGAGATCAGCACGACAGCTGAAAGGAGCACGTGAAGCCGGGCCTTCGAAGTCACAGGGTAGGGACACAGTCCCCTGGCTCTCAAAGGCTGGGACTGCAGTCTTCTAGGTGTCAAAGAGTTGGATCTTCACCAACTTAGTTCTGGAGTCTGAGGCTGCCATTACAAAATATATTCTTTAAAAAATTCACTCTCATAGTGAGCCTGCAGGACAGAACAGAACTGTCCCATAGAGTTTCCAAGGAGTGCCTGATGGATTTCAACTGCCAACTTTTTGGTTAGCAGCCATAGCTCTTAACCCCTATGACACCAAGATTTCCATAAAATACGAGGTCTGACAATTAAGTTCATGAACTCATCCTAGAAAAAGTGCTACATACTTAATTGCTGAATATCACTGCAGTCACCTCCGAACCAGTGGCAGTGCCTAGTCCACCCTTCAAAGCAATTTGGGAACTATTTCTGGAATGGTCATTGCATATGGTAGCACAGTGGCAAGTTTGTGAACTTAATTGTCTAGTTGTCTGTGAGGGAGTTTTTAGCCAGTAAACAAATAACTGTACGGGAACACCCTCCGTACTCACCTGGTCTGGCCCCCAGTGACTTATTTCTTTACCCAAAGATAAATTAAATACTGAAAGAAGACATTTTGATGACATTCAGGGCATCGAGGGTAACACAATGACAGCTCTGATGGCCATTCCAGAAAAAGAAGTCCAAAGTTGCTTTGAAGCGTGGACAAGGGTCTGGCACTGGTGCCTAGCTTTCCAAGAGGAGCATTTCCAAGGTGACTGTAGTGATATTCAGCAATGGGGTATGTAACACTTGGAACAATTAAGTTCATGGACCTAATTTTCAAACCTCATGCATATATTTTAAATGTACAGTTCAAAGATCTTTATCATAGTCATAGAATTGTGAGTATTTTAAGCATACTACTCAATGATTTTTAGCACATTCACAGATCTGTACAAACATTGCGACAGTTTTAACAGTGTACCCATTAGCAGTCACTCACCATTTCCCAACATAACTACCTAACCTCTCAACCCCTAGTGCTAATCCATTTTCTGTTTCCATACATTTGCCTGTATTTCATATAAATAGAATAATACAACACATGGTCTTTTCTTTTTCCACTAGATTCTTTCACTTAATGTAATGTTTTCAACATTTATCCAAGATGTAGCGTGTCTCAGTACTTTATTCCCTTTTGCTATCTGTTTTACTGTGCGTGTATATACCACATTTTTTTACTCAGTCATCAGTTAATGGACATCTAGGTTTCCAGTTTGGAGCTACTGTGAATAAAACCGATATAAACATTTGCATGCAAGTTTTTGCCTAGATATGTTGTCATTACCCTTGCGTATATACCTAGTACAGAAATTGTTAGGTCACACCATAATTCTACGAATTTGAAGAAATTCCAGATGGTTTACCAAGGTGCTGGCATCATTTTAGAAACCTAACAGCAGTGCATGCAGGTTCCAGTGTCTTCACATCCTCACCAAAACTTGTTACTATCTGTCTTTTATCTTATTTCCATCCTGGTGGGTATAAAGTAGTACCTTAATGCAATTTTCATTTGCATTCCTCTAGTGAGCAATGATGTTGAACATTCATATACATTCTTTGGAGAAATGTTTATTTAGTTGCTTTACCTAGTTTTTGATTGGGTTATTTATTTTGCTATTGTTGAGTTGTAAGAGTTTTTTTGTTTTTATTTTTGTTTTTTTAATTTCTGGCTATATAGCCTGTATCAGGTAAATGACTTGAAAATATTGTCTGCTGTTTTAGGAGTTGTCTTTTTATTTCCTTGATGTGTTCTTTGAGTTCTTCTTTGACTCGTTCCTATTTAGGAATGTGTTCTTTAATTCCCACGTTTGCTAATTACTCAACTATCCTTTTGCTACTTATTTCTAATTTCATCCAGTATCATTGGAAAATGTGTGATTTCAGCCCTGTTCAATCAAATGGAATTTGTTTTATAGCCCAGCATGTGGTCTGTCCTGGAGAATGTTCCACGTGCGCTTGAGGAGAACGTGCACCCTCCTGCAGCTGGGTAGAATTGTTGTTTTAGTCATCTGGTACTGCTCTAACAGAAATACCACAAGTTGGATGGCTTTAACAAAAAACAATTTATTCTTACACAGTCCAGTAGGCTACAAGTCCAAATTCAGGGTGCTGGCTCCAGGGGAAGGCTTTCCCTCTTTGTCAGCTCTGGAGGAAGGTCCTTGTGTTGCATCAGTCTGTGGACGGGGAGCATCTTGGCACAGGTCTGAAGGATGCACTGTACTCCTGATGCTGCTTCTTGATGGCATGAAGTTCCTGACTGTCTGCTTGCTTCTCTATCCCTTTATCTCTTGCAGAATAAAAGGATAAAGGTGGTGCAATCCCCACTCCAGTGAAACTCCCTTTACAGTGGAGCAGGGAGGTGACCTTAAGAAGGAATTTATAGTCCCACCCTAATCCTCTAACATACAGCACAGGAAAATCACAAAGTGGATGACAATCATACAGTATTGGGACTCATGACCCAATCAAATGTCTATACACATCTTTGGGGGGACACAGTTCAATCTATGACAGTAGTCCCTAAGTGTCTGCTGGATTCAGTTTGTTTACAGAATTGTTCAAGTTTTCTATTTCGTTATTGATCTTCCTCTTAGTTGTTCTATTATTGAAAGTGGAGCATTGAATGCTCCAAGTACTATTGTTAAATTATCTATTTCTTCCTCCCATTCTGACAGTTTTTGCTTCATATATTTTGGGCTTCTGGTTTTAGGTGGATGTATGTTTATAATTCTTATATGATTCTGAATAGATCGATCCCTTTATCATCATAAAATACCTCTCTGTTTCTGTGTTAACATTTTTTCTTTAAAATCTGTTTTGTGTGATATTAGTGCAGCCTTTAGTTTCCTACTGCCTCTGTAAGAAATAACCACAATGTAGCGACTGAAAATGACACCTGTTTATTATCCTATAGTCCTGGAGATCAGAAGCCCTAAAGTCAAGGTGTTGTCAGGTCTGTGTTTCTTTTGGATGCTGTAGGAGAAAACTGGGGATTCACTTGACAAAACAACAACAGGGGAGAATTCATTCCTTGCCTTTTCCAACTTCTGGAACCCTAGCGGCAAAGTAGTTAAGAGCCATGGCTGTTTACCAAGGACTGGCAGTTCAAATCTACCAGTCACTCTTGGAAACTTTGTAAGGCAGTTCTGCTCTGTCCTATAGGTTTGTTATGAGTCAGAATAGACTCAATGGCAGAGGGCTTTTCCTAATTTCTAGAGGACACATGCATTCCTTGGCTCATGGCTGCCTCTTCCAAGTTTAGCAACATAGCATCTATAAATCTCTTTCTCTCGTTTTCTCTCTCTGTCTTTTCTCCCTCTTCTGTTTCCATCATCCTGTCTCCTCTATCTTCTGGCCCACCCAGAGAACCCAGGATAATTTCCCACCACAACATTATTAACTTAATCATGTGTGCCAAGTCCCTTTAGCCATATACAACAACATATTCACAAGCTCAGGATTAGGAGCTGGGTACTGTCTTTGTCACCTAATGCTGCTGTATCAGAAATACCATGAATAGACGGCTTTAGCAAAGAGAAATTTATTGTCTCAGTCTAGAAGGCTAGAAGTCCAAAATCCACGTGTCTGCTCCAGGGAAAGCTTTCTCTCTATTGACTGTCAATGAAAGTCCTTGTCATAAATCATCTGTGGTCAAGGAGCTTCTCAGTGCAAGGATCCAGGATCCAAAAGATGCACTATTCTGGCTCTTATTTCTTGGTACGATAGGTTGCCGTGTCTCTCTGCTCACTTTTCTCACCTCATCAATATAACTGCCACTAATACCAACTCATTAATATCATGGCCAAGCCAAGAGACAGGGTTTATAACAAGTAAGAAAATCATATCAGACGACAAAACGGAAGACAGTCACACAAGGCTGGGAGTCATGGCCTCGTCGAGTCACCAGATATATTAGGCAACACAATTCAGACCATGACAAATATTGTGGAGGAGAGGTGTTATTCAGTCTAGCAGAGCACTGCGGCTTCCTGGTGCTTGTTTCCTCCATACTATACCATTTGGTTGTACTTGAGACCTTCATGCATAAATAGTCACGATGTTTACTCTTAACTCTCACTCTTACCCTTCTCTACAGGTGAAACATGTCACTATCCATTAACCATTCTTTGAGTTATATGGCTTCGGACTCTTCATCATCCTGGTTCTGTATGGCCCCAAAGATGTCAGAATAAAAATGACTGTAATATCAGCATTTATTATTCAGTGCTGTGGACTACAAAGACTGTCAATTAAGTTCGTGAACTAATCCCAGAAAAAGTGCTACATACCTCACTGCTGAATACCACTGCAGTAACCTTCAAAGTACTCCCCTTGGAACTCTTTTTCTGGAATGGCCGTCCGAGCAGTCCTTATGCCTCTTGATGTCTTGAATGTCATCAAAATGTCTTCCTTTCAATACTTCCTTTATCTCCCAGTCATTGGGGACCAGATCAGATGAGTAGAGAAGATGTTCCAATACAGTTATTTGTTTAACAGCTGAAACCTCCTTCACAGAAAGTTATACAATTAAGTTCACAAACTTGTCTTGCCACTTGGCACTGTACACAATGGTCATTCCAGAAGGAGTTGCCAAATTGCTTTGAAGGGTGGACTAGGTGCTGATGTCGGTGCACAGCTTCCCAAGGAACATATTTCAAAGGCAACCATAGTGATATTCAGCAGCGAAGTATGTAGCACTTAGAACAAATAAGCTCATGGAGTTAGTTGTCTGACCACGTATGCTAAGATCTTTATGTGAGTTACTTCATTAATTCTTACAACAAAGTTGTTAGATAGATGTTGCTGTCTGTATTATCTGAAAATGAGCAGATGGAGCCATAGAGAAGCTGCAGATATTGCTAGGGCCTCGTTGCTAGAAGATAATAGAGCCAAAATATGACCCAAGTAGTCTGATTCAGGAGTCTTCTTTCTTAATAATCTCTTAAAAATATGACACTGATTTTTGTTAAGTTCAAATAAAATACAATTTAGTAATTTAATAGAAAAGAATAGTACATACACTAATGATACCATTTTACAAAATTATTTCTGTGCATTTATCTTTATATCCCTCCTTCTGGCTATCAATGACCATAAAGAGATATCTGGAATGATATTTCCCCGGTATTTATCATAGTTATTTCCCTGTGGTAGAAATTGGGATATTTTCACTTATTTGTTTCCTTTGCTATTGTTTTCTGCTTCATTCTCTTTATATTTTATGTTGCTTGAGTCTTTATTATGAACATGTATTCTGTAAGTTTTTGTAATTTATAACAACTTAGGTGAAATATAGCACACACACCACCAAATTCACTCATTTCAATGGTCCATATCAATGAATACTAGTGTATTTACAGAGTTGTGCAACCATGAACACAATCTAATTTTAGAACATTTCCGTCACGCTGCAAAAGAAACCCCATGCCCATTTACAGTCACTCACCATTTCTACTTCAAGCCCTAGGCAAACACTAACTTACTTCCTAGCTCTTATATTTTCCTTTATTTTTTTTAACTTTTCATATAAATGAAGTCATATGCTATGTAGGCCTTTGTGTCTGCACTCTTTTATTGAGCACAATGTTTTTGAAGTTTGTCCTTTTGGAGCATATATTAGCATTTAACTCCTTTTCATTACATAGAATTATACTATATTTTATTTATCCATTCATCAGATGATGGAGATTTGAGACTTTTCTACTTGCAGGGTATTACAAAGTATGCTATGTAAACATCTATTAAACAAGTTTTTGTATGAGCCTATGTTTTCCTTCTCTTGGACAAATATCTAGCAGAATTGCTGAATCATCTGGTAAGTTATGTTTAAACTTAAGAAAAGGCCAATTTTTTTTTCAAATGCAGCTACACCATTTTACAATATCTAAATTATTTAAGTATCTCATTGTACATTTCCCTAATGACTAAAGACAGTGATTATCTTTTCATGTGCTTATTGGTCATTTGAGAAACCTGGTGATGTAGTGGTTAAGAGCTGTGACTGCTAATCAAAGATCAGCAGTTTGAATCCACAAGGCGCCTTTTGGAATTCCTACAGGGCAATTTTACTCTGTCCTATAGGGTAGCTAGGAGTCAGAATCCACATGACGGCAATGAATTTTTGGCATTGGTCATTTGTATATCTTTGTAACATGTTTTTACGTCAATTGTTATACTAGTTCTTATTTGTTTGCTGGCATCTGACCAGCACAGAGTTTAGTGTTAGAGTGACTTCCTATAGCTTATATTCTGTAGTTGACTAATGTAATCAACCCAAAAAACCAAACCCATTGACATCGAGTCACTGCCAACTCATAGCAACCTTACAGGACAGAGTAGAACTGCTCCATAGGGATTCCAAGGAGCACCTGGCAGATCCGAACTGCCAGCTTTTTGGTTAGAAGGTATCGTATGTATTATTTCATACTCTCGGTTAAGCCTGCAGTCAATAACACCCCAGATCCTACTCACACTGAAACTGTTGTGGTACTGGATTTCTCCCATTCTCCACTTGGGCAATTGATTTTATTTAACCTAGATGCTGGAGCTGACATTTATCCCTGTTGAATTTTATCTTGTCAGGTACCTCATATCACTTGTAAAAATAATTTTTTTTCCATTCTTTCATCTTAATCCTTTTCTGAGTATCAAAAACACCCAAGAAAGTGAATTTTTCTGTTTAACATTTTATTGCACTGTAAGTGAAAGTTTACAATCCAAGTCAATTTGTCACACATACAAAAATGCATACACGCATTGCTATTTAACTCTAGCTCTCTCCCCACACTGTGACAGCACTCTCCTCCTTTCCTGCAATTCCTATATCTGTTTAACCAGCTCCTGTCCCACTCTGCCCTTTCATCTCACCTCTGGACAGGAGGTTCCCGCTTAAAATTATGTATCTACATAAGCCAAGAAGCACACTCTTAAATCAGTATCATTTTATGTCTTCTAGTCCAGTCCAGTCTAAGGAGTTGGCTTGAGGAATGGTTTCAGTTCTGGGCTAAAGGAGTCCAGGGGGCCGTGTCCTCAGGGAACCCTGCAGTCAGCCACACCAACAGGTCTGATCTTTTCACTCAAGTTCTGCACCCCATTTTTCTCCCGCTTTGTCTGGGAATCTTTGTTGTGTCCTCTGTCAGAGCAGTCAGTGGTGGCAGTCAAGCACTTTGTAGTCCTTCTGGTCTCATGTTGATGTAGTCCCAAGAAGGGTAAATTTTTAACACTTATGTATTTTTTCTGAATAAAAATGAAACTCTATGAACAACATAAAGAGCTGATTACAATGCACTAATTTGTTAAAAATAAACACCCCCAAAAACAAAACTAATATGAGAGACCTAAACAGCTCTATATTTTTATTTTTCATAATTAATGCAGCAAAATGTTAAAAGTAATCTCTAATGAGGATCCGACTTGAAGGCACTTGGCTTGGCAATGCACAAAACGTTAAAAGTAAGCATTGCCATTCAAGTTTTCTTCACAGTAATAGCTACTTGTAATGAATTTATGATTTAAAAATGAGGCCGAAGAGAAGAGAAAATATATACAATGTTACTGAAATGTAAACATTTTATATAGTAGAGAAATTGATTATATTTTGATTCTTTCTAATTTTGTTCAACGGGAATTCTTTCTGGAAATTCTGTAAGTGAATTACTGTTACCTTTTTATACTAACTGCTTTACTTATGACCATTTTTACATGCTATCTATTCTTTCTATGGTCATTCAGGTCTTCCCAAGTGTTTTAGTCAGCTGGGGCCGCTCTAACAGAAATACCACAGAGTGGGTGGCTTTAACAAAGAAAGATTTATTCTTACACAGTCTGGTAGGTTGCAAGTCCATATTCAGGGTGTCCGCTCCAGGGAAAGACTTTCCCCTTGTCGGCTCTGGAGGAAAGTCCAGTATTGCATCAGTCTTTGTCCAGGGAGCGTCCTCACGCAAGAACCTCTGGTCTGAAGGACGCGCTCTGCTCCCGGTGCTGCTTGCTTGATGGTAGCGAGGTTCTCAAATTGTCCTTTGTTTCTTTTTCCTTTTATTCCTTGCAAGCTAAAAGCATTAAGGGTGGGGCAAGCCATACTCCAGGGAAACTTCCCCCACAGCAGGAATTCACAGCCCAACCCTAATCCTTTAACATACAGGTTAGCAAAACCACACAATGGAGGACAGTCCCAAGATACTGGGAACCATATCCCAGCCACGTGGCTGCACACATTTTTGGGGGGACACAATTCCAACCATGACATCCCACCCTTTGACAACCCAAAAATCACATCACAAAACATTTAACACATTCATCTCACCATAGCAAAATTATGTCCATCCATATAACAGAAGTCTTAAATCAGTTCCAAGTCCAAAATACAAAAACTCTTCTACACCTGTGAAACTTAGAAGGCATTAACAGGCAACAGGCAAGTCAACAGAACACATTACATTAGCCCTCAAAGCTTTGGAAATACTCTTACATTTTCTGAGACATTCTACACAACAGCAATGCTCTCCAGACTCTAGGTATCGGCCACACTCTGGTTTCTGAGTGGAGACCTCCAGCCCCATGCTACAACTCTGCCTTCAAGGCCCACTTGGACAGAAACTCTGTCCCATTGGCTTTAGGAGCACCCTAAGCCCAACTGAGTGGCAATTCCACCCTTACAAACACAGCATGCCATGGTTCCACCCTTTCAAACCCCTGAGGTTATGGTTATACCTCTTGAGACTGAGGCAGCTCAGCTTCTCACGCTATTTGTCTCTTCAGCTTCAGCTTTCTATGGCCGCATGGCCCGGGCCTCAGGCCCACATCTGCCCTGCTGGGCAACTGTTCCAAAGCTCTGTAGCTCCACTGGTTTAAGTGCCCGGAGGCACCCCACTCTTGCTGGAAAGCGTCCTGCCCAAAGGCACTCAACTCTCTCGCTCCGTGGGTCAGCAAGGCCAGCTCCACCGATTCAAGTGCCCAGAGGCACCCCGTTCTGCGAGGAAAACTCTGCTCAGGCACTGACCTCTTGCTCCATGGGTCAGCTCCAGCGCTGCCTCTGGTTCTGCTGCTGCCGCTGCCACTGCTGCCGGTCCTCTGTTGTTTCTCACCATCTGCGCCTTCTTCGTTCCTTCAGAATCTTCTATCCATTCGCAGTTTCAAAGTGGCTTCCACATTTTAGGTATTTGCTAGAGCAGCACCCCACTCCCACGGTACCAAATTGTCTTAGGCTGGGTTTTCTAGGGAAGCAAAACCAGTAACACGTGTAGGTACAAGGAAAGATTTATAATATATATATATACAGATAGATAGATACAAATATAGGAAACAGCTCACGTAATCACAGAAGCTGAATTTCCCAAACTCTGGCACAAGCCTCACATGTCCACGGAAGCTGAGGAACCCAAGGTCAGCAAGTCAGAGATCAGGGTTGTAGATCACCGGTTGTGTAGATCAGTGGATCCCAAGCTGGTGGCGAGACAAAGTGACAGAGGCTGGAGGTCGGTGAATCCCAAGCTGGTGGCGAGACGAAGCGACAGTGGCTGGCGAACGCAGGATCGGCAGGTCAGGGAGCAGGACTCTCAAGTGCCTACTGTAGGGACTGATGAGCCCAACAGCTGCTAGCTCAAGTCCCAGAACCAGACACCGGAAGAAGAGAGCAGGAGCTCCTGGCCACGTGAGCGATCAGCAGCCTTAGTCCAAGGTCGCAAGATGAGAGCCTAGGGGCAGGGAGCCACCACAACCCCGCCCTGCCACTTAATACAGCAGCCAAATAGGTAGTAGCCAAGTTGACATAATCTTGACCACCACACCAAGTCAGTCTGATTTCCCTCTTCTCTGAAGTTCTTACAGAGATCTGAGTCTCTCCTTCTTCTCTGTCCTTGATATATCCTCCCTGACTTGTGCAGGGCCCTTTTTTGTTTTATTCCCTCTTTCATGTTCTGTCCTGATGCCCATTTCCATGTCTTCTCCAGCACCAGCTCTGGGTTACTCAGTGTATGTCCTGCCAGTCCAATCTGCCTATGTTTTTTCAGACAACTGTGCATCTATTAAGAAGCACGTATAGGTCCATTTTTTTGCATTTACATAAATAAAATTGTGCTATAAATCTTATTTGATTTCTTACTGTAGTCTTCCTATGCTATGTTTTAAAGGATTCTCTATGTGCTATGCATAAAGCTAATTTAATCCCTCTACCTGGAAACCCTGGTGTCATTGTGGTTAAGTGCTATGGCAGCTATGGTCAGCAGTTTGAATCCACCAGGTGTTCTTTGGAAACTCCATAGGCAGTTCTACTTTGTCCTATAGGGTCACTGTGCTTTAGAATCAACTTGACAACAGTGGAAACCTAGTACATACTATTTCATCTAATGAAGACACCAAACATACTCACTCATATACTTCAGGATGGACCCTCATTTTGCCCCCAGAAACCATTTCCTAAGCATCTATGTGAATTTGCTGTTCTCACATAGTACTCTAAGTTGGCCAGGGAATTTTAAAGTTTCTTTTATGGGCAGTTTTTCTGAGATGTGTACTGAAGAAGGAGATTGTTCAGTTAGGATCACGTGCACACAAAGTTAAGAAAAATCATCAAATTGCTGCCCAGAAGAGCTGAAGTAATTTACCTTCCTACCAGCAGTGCAGAAGGTTTTGTTTCAACCCATTCTCGTCAACACTTGTTATTGTCTGATTTTAGAGTTTTAGGTAATCTGATGAGTATGAAGTAAACTCTCAGTGATGTCCTATTGTGCTCTTCTCTTCCTGCTGATTAGGGCAAACATAAATAGGGGACTTTTGTTTCCCTTTTCAAATCTTACTCCTCATTTCTTTCTACTATTTTTGTCATTTTTGTACATTTACCAAGTTCTCTTTCCCATATCTTCTCCACCTATAGGATGAAATATAGTATGCATAAGTATAGTGTATACTTAAAAGAAAGGTCTCTGAAGCCAGATTCTCACTGACCACTTGTCTAGATGAATTGTAAGTTCTTTATTTGTAAAACGAGGCTAATGGTACTTAGTTCAGAGTTGCAATGAAATTAATTAAAACATGTTAGTGCTTAGAACACTGGCTGGCACACAGTACACATGTACACAGATAATAGATTAGATAGATAGCTACAAAGACAGATATATAGAGAGAGAGATGGGGATGAATGGATGGAGGGAGGGAGAGAGAGAGGATGAGTGAGTGGATGGGCAGATGAAGGATGGGTGATGTTGGATCGACTCCAACTCATGGCAACTTTCTGTGCAACAGAGAACAACATTGCCCTGTCTTGCACCATTTTTACAGTCACTGGTGTGTATAAGTCCACCACTGTAGCCACTGTGCCAATCCATCTCACCAAAGGTCTTCCTTACCTCACTGACCCTCTGTTTCACCACACATGATGTCTTCCTCAAGTATTGATCCCTTCCTTCCTGATGATATGTCTAAACCAAGCAAGCTGTACAATACTCAGTGATGCATAGGGTTTTCATTGACTACTTTTCAGAAGTAGATTGTCAGGCTTTTCTTCTTAGTCTGCCTCTGCCTGGAAGCTCCACCAAAACCTCTCCATCACGGACAACTTTGCTGCATTTGAAATACCAGTGGCATAGCTTCTAGCATCACAAGCCACCAGAATAAGACAAGCTGACAGGCAATAGCGGTGGCACACAGCAGATACTGCATAAATGTTTCCTAGTATTAGTCATATGCCTTCTTGCTTGAGCATACCCACTAAGAGCTCTTTCAAAGACGGTCATTGTAGGATAAACTTCTCTTGACCTTGCCACAAAAATAGTTTTATTTTACCCTCATCCTTACACAGTTGCCTAAATATGGGTATAAAAGTCTACAGTGAGAAAGAAAGTCTCTAGTGTTGCCCTTTGGGGACAGCCCCACCCTTTGTTTTCCCTTCTAGGAACCTACTGGTACCTTGAGAAACTGCCTGTTCCATGGGGCAAACCTGGAGAGGAGACTCCTACCTTTCTATTGACACAGCTGTTTTTATGCTCAGTGGGACCACCAAGCTGTCAACAACCTGCCTACGAAAAATGGAGGTAACATAAGGACAATGACTTTTTTTTTTTTTTAAGAAAATGATAACACTGAAACCATAAGGTGAACCTGTAGGAGGTGTTAAAGATGAAATTACAACTCAGAAGTCAATGGAAACATAGTTATAGGCAACTATTATATGTTTTGTGTCCCTGATAAATGTATCAACCATTAAAAATAAAACTGGTCACTCTAAGACACCCTTCTAGCCACGAAACTGAAGACACTTCTGAGACTGCCTTTTAGCCAAGCAATAGACAGGCCTACAAAATAAACAATAACACCCGAGAGGAATGAGATCCTTAGGACAGTTAATTCTATAAGACTGTAAATGCAAAATCCTCCCGAGAGTAAAGACAAGAAGGCAGGAAAGTGTAGGGAAACTGGATGAAAGGCAATGGGGAACCCAGGGCAGAAATGGAAGAGTGCTGACACACTGAGGGGACAGAAAATCAATGTCTTGGAACATTTTGTGTACAGATTTTTGAATGGGAAATGACTTTGTTCTACAAAGCTCCTGCTAAAGCACAGTAAAATATAAAAATAAAAAAGTTGCTCTTGATTTTTTTTTAATCTAATTTTCTGTGCTTCTGAGATTGTTTCCAACTACTTTTGGATGTACATCTCCAAATGTACCATTATAAATAATAATTAACTAAAATTTCTCTTACATTTTTGAAAATGTTCATATTGTACATCTCAATGTGAAGTATGAATAAATAATAGCATTGCTATAATATGGAATATTGGGCAGCTATTAAATAGCAGGTTTTTAAAGTTTGTTTTAAGATACGTGGACATACTCATTATATAACCTTATACTAAAAAACAAATGAAAAATACAGAAGATAAAACCATCCACAGAGTATGCTATTCATTTGTGTTCTTTATATTTAAAACAATGACTGTGGGATTAGGAGTACAATTGTTGGTTTTATTTTCTTCCTTATACTATATTACTATTTCTCTATGATTTCCAAATTTTCTTAAGCAAATATGTTATTTTTGTAATCAGAAAATCATATATCCAAATGCTCAGTTATCTTATCAATAGAAAGTAATTCATCTTTAAGATACTTTTTAAAAAAATATTTATTTATGGGACAGAGTCAAGATGGCAGACTAGACATACATCTCCTTAATTCCCTCTGAAAACTAAGACCTCGATTAATAATTATATGGCACTTTCTGGACTCTCAGTGAGCCCTAGGACATGTCATAGGGCTGTCAGTTTGGACTACATGCCACTGAATGAGAAACTTCTTGTCTTTTGATGAGCCCCACTCTGGCTGAATTGGTTGGCTCCCACAGACTGAAGGTAACTGGTGTTTTTAACCTTTTGTTGTTGATGGTTACCAGCAAGCCAGGAATGGGCTTAACTAGCAGCAATGCTGAGCCACAGTGCTAAAGTTACTGGTGGGTGGAATAGCCACAATTTTGAGAGCCTGGCTCCAGACTCATAGCACTACAGCCCCACCATCCTCTGTTTTCAAACCTCCACCAAAGATTCTACTGCTTCGCAGGGGCCAGGACACCTTGACCATGATGCCTTCTTGTTTGACTAGGAGGTGGAATTACCAAACTCAAGGCCTAACCAGGGGCTAATTCTCAGGCTGGGAGGCAGTCCCAGCCTGGAGAGCATTTTCCCAGCAGAAAAACTGTTTAGCACAGTGCAGACTTACCAGAGGGGTCCAGAAGAGGATGACAACAGGCCAGTAGCTTGTCTCTACTTTGAACTATATAACAGCATCTGGGGACAGCTGAAGAGGTGCCTCCACTATTAGCTGGAAGGAAGAGCTTGCACACCTGACAGTCTGACTGATTTTGGAAGTGATCAGACAGCATTTGCCTTTCAAAATAAGACTGCCTAGAAAAAAAACTGTTGTGCAGCCCAACAGCATCTCTTCCAGCCTTCACTGACCCACATCATAGAGTTGGCTGATGGCCCCCCAGTGTCTCCATAAGTAAGGCCATGTCTTTGCCAGCCAGGAGGTACAGCCTACGACCCCAGAGATTTCACTGGGCCCAGTCCCTGGGGTATGGAGAGGTGGATGATGATCAACTTTCTTCTCAGAAGTCCACCTCAGTTACTGTTAAGGCAACACCAGAGAAATAAACAGTCTCTAGATGTCCCAAAAGCAACAAACTCTAGCCAAAAATTTAAAGAAAAATTAACCCATGGCTCTAGAAAACTCCCCCAAATAAAGAACTAAAGAACTTCCCAGATGAGGAAGGCTTTCTGAAACCATCAGAGGTGGAGTACAAAAGAATTATATAGAGAGCCCTCCTAGATATTATACAAAATGCAGGAGAGCAAAATGTAAAATTAAGCAAGCTATTTCAACTGATGGAACACCACATTCTGAAATCTGCCAGATCAATAACAAAGTTACAGAATTAGACAACTGAATTTAATGCAAAAGGAGTAGAATCGAACAACTGGAAATTAAACTTACTGACCTTGAAGATAGAGCTACTGACACCAGTGCTTGCAATGCAGAGAAATCAGAGAAAAGAAACAAGAAAAATGAAGAGGCGTTGAGAAACATGTGAGACTCTCTCAAGAGGAACAGTCTATGATTAACTGGAGTTCCTGAACAGGGAGGGATACCTGAAAACACAGAGAGCATTGTTGCTGCATTGCTGACAGAAAATTTCCCTGAAATTATGAGAGAACATAGATATCCAAGATGCGTATAAAATGCCACAAAAGTAGACCCTAAAAGAAAGATATCAAGATGTATTTTGAGCAAGCTTAACAAAGTGAAATGTAAGCAGAAACTCTTAAAGGCAGTGAGACTCAAAGCAAAGCTAACATTCAGAGGGAAGCCCAGTAGGCATTCATCTGAATTCTCGGCAGAAACGATGTTGGTATGGAGGCAGTGGGATTATACATTCAAAGCCTTAAAGGTTAATAACTTCTAACTAAGTATTATATATCCTGCAAAACTGTCTTTCAAATATGAAGATGAAATTAAGACATTCACAGATAAACAGAAACTTAGAGATTGTGTAAAAACTAAACAAAAGCTACAAGAAATAATTGAAAGAAGCTTTTTGCTTAGAAAAACAAAACCATTAGATCCATATTTAAGGAGGCAATGCAGGACACAACATCTAGAAACCTACTCAGTTAGGGAAGGCACAAACCTCAATTACAGCCATAATATTAAACAAAGGGATCCAGTGATCATATCATGAAAACTATGATACCATCACATTAAAAAGAGGGATATATTATAGTAGTTACAGTCCTTCTAGATACAGAGGAAGTTAATAAGACATGTAACAGCTAAAATTGGGTTTAAATTTGGGATATCAAGGGGGCTCATAAGGGTAGCCACAAAGCACAATAAAGATACAACATATCAAAACAAGAAACATACCACAGGAGTCTCAACAAACACAAAACCAACACTGAAAAGGTTGAAAAATCAACCCATAAAGAATAATGACCCAGAACAGAATATTAAGAGTAACAGAGAAAACACCCACAGAAACCAAATGCATCAAAATGACAGCACTAAACACATACCTATCAACAATTACACTGAATGTAAACAGACTGAATGCTCCAGTAAAGAGACAATGAGTGACATTTTGAATCAAAAGATACAACCCATCTATAGGTTGCTTACAACAAGCTCACCTTAGACTTAAAGATATGAACAAACTGAAAATTAGAGGATGTAAGAATATATAACATGCTAACAATACACAAAGAAGAGAAGAGGTGGCAATACTAATCTGAGATAAAATAGATGTTAATGTAAAATGTACCATCATGGACAAGGATGGTCATTATTTATATAGATGTCTTAATGTCATCTTCATATTTGAAAGACAGTTTTGCAGGATATATAATTCTTGCTGAAAAGTTCCATACACAAGCAAGACTTAACAATATTAAATATTTATGCACCCAATACTGCCAGCCAAGTGCCGTCGAGTCAGATCCGACTCATGGCAAGCATCTAAATACGTCAAACAAACACTGACTACTTTGAGAAATGAGATCAATCACTCCACAATAATAATGGAAGACATCAACACTCCACTGTCAGTACTGGACAGATCTTCTAGGAAAAAGCTCAGTAAAGACACAGAAGATTTATTGCCACAATTAACCAACTAGACCTCATCAACATATACAGATGTTTTTATCCATCAACAGATAATGACACATGGAACATTTTCTAGAATAGACCATGTGTTAGGACATAAAGCTAATCTCAATAAAATCCAAACCACCGAATTATTGCAGAGCATCTTCTCAGAACATAAAGTCATAAAAGTTAAAATCAATAGCAGAAAAAACACAGGTAGAAATAAGAACTCATGGAAACCAAACAATATCATGCTCAAAAAGCCATGGGTTACTGAAGAACTCAAAGATGAAAAAGAGAAACGTATGGATTCAAACGAGAATGAAAGCACATCCTACCAGAACCTATGTGATACAGCCAAGGCAGTGCTCAGAGGTCAGTTTATCTCTATAAATGCACACATC
This sequence comes from Heterohyrax brucei, assembly GCA_028571685.1. NCBI lineage: Eukaryota > Metazoa > Chordata > Mammalia > Hyracoidea > Procaviidae > Heterohyrax > Heterohyrax brucei. Next base: position 167,023,663 of record CM053140.1, read on the forward strand.
TGGAAGTAAGACAGGACCGAACCAAAGATCTAACCCTACAGCTTGAGCAAGTAGAAAGACAGCAACAGAGGCACCCACCAGTCACCAAAAGAAAACAGATCATAAAGATTAGAGCAGAGCTTAATGAGTTAGAGAACAGAAGAACAACTGAAAAAACCAATAAAACCAAAACCTGTTTTATTGAAAAGATCAACAAAATTGACAAATCATTGGCTAAGCGCACTAAAGAAAAACAGGAAAGGAAACAACCCAAATAAGAAATGAGAGGGAAAATGTCACAACAAATCCAGCAGAAATCAAAAGTATCATAACAGAATACTACGAAAGGCTGTACTCTGACATATTTGAAAACCTGGAGAAAATGGACAAATTCCTAAATTCATATCACCTACCAAATTTATCACAAGGAGAAGTAGAACAGCTTAATAAACATATTACAAAGGAAGAAATTGAAAAAGTCATCAAAAAACTGTCAATCAAAAGAAGGCCTAGCCCAGATGGCTTCACTGCAGAATTCTACCAAGCTTTTAGAGAAGAGTTAACTCCAATACTACTGAGACTATTTCACAGTATAGAAAGGGATGGAATACTCCCAGTTTCATTCTATGAAGCCAGTATAACCCTGATACCAAAGTCAGTGGAAGTTCCCACAAAAAAGGAGAACTACAGGCCAATATCACTCCTGAACATGGATGCAAAAATCTTCAACAGAATGCTTGCCAATATAATTCAACAACATGTCAAAAAATAATTCATCACGACCAAGTTGGATTCACACCTGGGATGTAAGGCTGATTCAACATCAGAAAAACAGTTAATGTGGTTAACCACATGAGAAACACAAAAGACAAGAAGCACTTGATTTTGTTAACTGATGCAGAAAAGGCGTTTGATGAAGTCTGACACTCATTCGTGCTAAAAACTCTCTGCAAAATAGGAATATACAGTAAATTCCTCAAAGCAATAAGGGCTGTCTATGCATATCCAACTGCCTACATCATCCTAAGTGGAGAGAAACTGAAAGAATTCCCCTTGAGAACAGGAACTAGGCAAGGATGCCCACTCTCACCTCTCCTGTGCAACACTGTGCCAGAAGTTCTGTCCAGAGCAATTAGACAAGACAAAGAAATAAAGGGCACCCACATCAGCAAAGAAGAAGTAAAAATCTCCCTATTTACTGATGACGCGATTGTATACACAGAGAATCCTAAAGAATCCATAAAGAAACTGCTCAAATTAATAGAAGAGTTCAACAAAGTATCAGGATACAAGGTAAACACAAGTAAATTAGTAGGATTCCTTTATACCAACAGAGATCATTCAAGAAGAAATCACCCCATCAATACCATTTACTATAGCCCCCAAGAAGACTAAATACCTAGAAATAAATCTAATTAGAGAAACAAGAGACCTATACGAAGAGAACTACAAGACCTTACGAAAGAAACCAAGAAAGACTTACATAAATGCAGAAACCTACTCCACTCATGGATAGGAAGATTTAATATTGTGAAATGGCTATTTTCTCCAAAGTAATCTACATATACAATGCAATCTCAATACACACTCCAGTGACATTTTTTAATGAGATGGAGAAACAAATGGCCAACTTTGTTTGGAAAGGAAAGAAACCCTGGATAAGCAAAGCACTATTGAAGAAGAAGGGCACCATAGGAGGCCTTTCGCTACAGAGCTTTAGAACCTACTACACTGCCACAGTATCAAAAACAGCCTGGTACTGGTACAGAAAGAGGTATGTAGACCAACGGAACAGAGTTGAGACCCCAGAGATGCCATCGTCCTCCAATGAACACTTGATACTTGATGAAGGCCCTAAGATTGTAAACTGGATTAAAACAGTCTGTTTAACAAATGGTACTGGCAAAATTGGATATCCATCTCGAAAAAAACTGAAACAAAACCCATATCTAACAACTTACACAAAAACCAACTCAAATTGGATAAAAGATCTAAATATCAAACCTAAAATGATAAAGATCCTGCAAGAAAAAATAGGATCAACACTGGAAGTTTTAATACACAGCTTAGACAGACTTCAAAATCTGACAAAGCATGATCAACAGAAGAGATAATAGATAAACAAGAACTACTAAGAATCAAACACTTTTGTTCATCCAAAGACTTTATTAAAAGAATTAAAAGACAACCTACAGAATGGGAGAAAATATTTGGCAAGTATGTGTCAGACCAACATCTGATCTCCATAATCTGTAACTACTGAAAAATATCAACAAGAAAAGGATAAATAGCCCAATTAAGTGTTGGTTAAAGGAGATAGACAGACACATCTCTAAAGAGGATACCCAGGCAGCGAAAAGACACATGCAGAAATGCTTACAATCATTAGCTACTAAAGAAATCCAAATCTAAATGACAATGAGATACCATCTCACCCTGCCAAGGTTGGCCACGATCCAAAAACACAAAACAACAAATGCTGGAGAGGCTATGGAAAAACTGGAACTCTCCTTCACTGCTGGTGGGATTGCAAAATGGTGCAACCTCTTTGAAAAGCAATCTGGCACTTTCTTAAAAAGATGGAAATAGATATACTATTTGATTTAGTAATCCCACTGCTTGGAATATGTCCTACAGAATCAAGGGCAGTCACACAAATAGATACATGTACATGAATGTTTATTGTAGTGCAGTCCACAATTGCAAAAAGATGAAATCAACCCAGATGCCCAACAACAGATGAATGGATGAACAAACTATGGTATATATACTCAACGGAATGCTATGCAATGATAAAGAACAATGATAATTTTAGACAGTATCTTATAACCCGGTTTCAATTGGAAGACATTATGTTGAGTGAAATCAGTCAGTGGCACAAGGACAAATATTGTATGAGATCCCTACTACAAAGATTTAAAAACAGACTCATGCACAAAAGAAAAGACTCTTTGATGGCTGCAAGGGAGGGAGAGGGCTCGTTATAAGTTAGATAGTTGTTGACAGAAATTTGGTTGGGTGAAATCAGCAATGGCACACATTAGAAAGAAGATCAGTTTAACTGGACTTCAACATAACCTGAAAACTCTTCCAATCTTACCCCAATATTACAAAGATATAGGAGTAGGGGTGAGGATCTGGGGACCACGTTCTCAGGGGATATCGAGGCCAACTGGCATAACTATTTCTAAGTGAGTCTTCTGCACCCCATATTGGTGAGTGGCATCTGGGGTCTTAAAAGCCAGCAAGTTGCTATCTAAGGTATACCAAACGGTCCCAACTCAGCTGGAACAGATGATCACCAGGGACAACAACAACATGAGGGAAAAAGACCCCAGAAGACAGAAAGATACATGTGAATGGCTGACTACATCAACATGTGACTAGAAGAACCAGATTGTTCCCAGCCGCCACCAACGACAGCCATAATGGGGCTTACGATGTTGAGTCCCAGTGGCAACATGAGAAAAAAAGGAACTCCACTAAAAGAACTCCACTAAAAGACTACAGTTGATGGTCCAAAGGCTTGGGAGTACCCTGGGAGCATGGGCCCTAGACCTAATGCTGCTCTTTTGGGATGCAGAATGACCATATCGTGTGTGCATTTTAGGGTTCTATGCATCTATAGGATGTCGTCCTACTGGCCTCTTACTAGAGGGGAGTGGAGAGGGTGGAGGGGAGGGGACAGGAGATTGGTAAGAGGATATACGTGTATGGAATGGAAAGAAAGAGTGTGCTGTCACTGAACAAGCAGAACTGAGGGATCTGCAGATAGGTAGGCATGCAAATTTGAATTGTATTGTAAACTTTCACTCAATCACAATAAAAAATTATTTATTTTGCTTTTGCTGTTGTGAATTAACACAGCAAAACCTGCACAAATTCAACCACTTCTGCATCTATAATCAGTGACATTAATTACATTCTTCAAGTTGTACAGCCATCCTTACTCTCCTTTTCTGAGTCCCCCCCCCCCCACACACAATTGATATAAATTCACTGCCCCCTAAGGTTGCTATCTAATCTTTCAAATTGCTGTTGTCAGTTTGAGTCCCCCCAAAATGGTTCTCAAAATAACATAATGCTCAAGGCTGACCTTTTTTGCTAGTTAAGCTAAGGTACTGTTTAAAAAGATTTATGGGAATATTGTTAGTTTAAAGTGTAAAGATTATCTCAGGGCAATATTTTCCAGGATTCTTTCACCCTCCATGGCTTCAGAAAGTTTAGACTCCACGAGAATTTGAAATCCTGGTCTGCATTTTCCTCCTTTTGATCAAGATTTCCTCAATAGAATCTTGGATCAAAACGTTCAGTAATAGTAGTGGGACACCATCTAGTTCTTCTTGGCTTATGACAAAGGAGGTTAAGATATCTTTTTAAGGTAGGAAATGGATATTACTTTTCTATTTTAAAGTAGAAATTCTGAAGCATCATGAAATGCTTTGCCCCTAATTCCATAATTTATGATAAAGGACTGGAATGTGGAAGAGAAAGCAGCCTTTTAGTTTGGCAGATTTGTTCCCTGCCCTTCCAATGTCCCATCTCAGCTGAACAAACGAGGTAAAAAATGCAGAGGACCCATCTCTCCTTTGGGTTTGATTACTTGCTCTCAGAGACTGCCTTTGTCTAGTCACTCAGTGGAGCTCCTGAGTGGCACAAACTGCTAAGCAGTTGGCTACAAGCTGAAAGGTTGGCGGTTCAAACCCACTCTGAGTCACTTTGGAAGACAGGCCTGGCAATCTACTTCCAAAAAGGCCACTGCCTTGAAAACCCTATGGGGCAGTTCTACCCTGTACACATGAAGTCTCCACAAGTTGAACTGACTTGATGGCAACTTACAACAACAAAGCCACTGAATGCACCTGGGCAGGGGCCAGAGAGGCTTCCTCTCCCCTAAATCAGCTCCCTCCAGTCTTTTTCCAAGAAAGAGAAAAAATACTGAAATATATCTCTGGCCTATCACAATTTTCAAATAACTGAGTCTATGTGGTTGAGATCATTTCAGAGACTAGTGCTATTATTACCTTCTGGTATCATATATTAACATAGATGGCTATCTTCATGTATTTATATTCCTCTCTTTGGATACTTTTTGGTAACATGGACTGTGTCTATTCTTTTCCAAAGACTCCTTACCAAACATCCATTACAGAAATAATATACCTGTTGTGGAATCATTATAAATACTTATTAATTCACTAACCACTAGCCTCAGAACATTGTACCCTGAGGGCACTAGTTCCCATTCAGACTCAGTGGACCATGAATGCAATGTGCATCATCTTCTCATCTTGTGAGAAGAATCATTCCTCAATGTGGAATTTTTAACTTTCCATTTGGACATCAATTCATCTTGTTATTCAAGTGGCTCTTTTAGGTGTTTGTTTTAGTCAGCTAGGGCTGCTCTAATAGAATTACCACAGAGTGGATGGCTTTAACAAAGAAAGATTTATTCTTACACAGTCCGGTAGGTTGCAAGTCCATATTCAGGGTGTCTGCTCCAGGGAAAGACTTCCCCTTGTCAGCTCTGGAGGAAAGTCCGGTATTGCATCAGTCTTTGTCCAGGGAGCATCCTCACACAAGAACCTCTGGTCTGAAGGACGCGCTCTGGCTGCTTGCTTGATGGTAGCAAGGTTCTCAAATTGTCCTTTGTTTCTTTTCCCATTTATTCCTTGCAAGCTAAAAGCATTAAGGGTGGGGCAAGCCATGCTCCAGGGAAACTCCCCCCCACAGCAGGAATTTACAGCCCCACCCTAATCCTTTAACATAGCAAAACCACACAATGGAGGACAGTCCCAAGATACTGGGAACCATATCCCAGCCACGTGGCTGCACACATTTTTGGGGGGACACAATTCCAGCCATGACAGTGTTTAAAGCCAGCCAGCCAAGTGCGGCCGAGTCAAATCCGACTCATGGTGACCCAAAGCCAGTGGAACCTATTTCTTTCTTCTGGTCACGGTAATTGACAAACAAATTTCAATGACTTGGGTTTATCCTTGGAGATTTGGCTTCAACTGATCCCCTGTGGGAAACCCTGGTGGCATTGTGGTTAAGTGTTAACCCAAAAGGTCAGCAGTCTGAATCTGCCAGGTGCTCTTTGGGAAGTCTATGGGACAGTTTTACTCTGTTCTATGGAGTCACTATAGGGTCACTATGGGTGGGAAGTGACTCAATGGCAGTGGGTTTTAACTCACCATGACCAAGTAGGATTCATACTAGGGATGCAAGGCTGGTTCAACATCAGAAAAACAACTGTGATCAACCACATAAAAAAAAAAAAAGATAAGAATTATTTGATTCTATCAGTTGATGCAGGAAAGGCATTTGACAAAGTCCAACATCTATTCATGTTAAAAATTCTCAGCAAAAAAGGAATAGAAGGAAAACTCCTCAACATGATAGAGTGCATCTATGCAAAGCCAACAGCTAACATCATCCTGAATGGGGAGAGACTGAAAGAATTCCCCCTGGGAACAGGCACTAAACTAGGATGCCCATTGTCACCACTTCTGTTCAACATTGTGCTGTAGGTTCTTGTCAGAGCAAACAGACAAAACAAAGAGATAAAGGGCATCTGCATTGGTAAAGACCAAGAAAAAGCATCACTCTTTGCAGTTGATATGATCGTATACACAGAAAACCCTAAAGAACCCATAAATAAACTGCTGGAACTAGTAGAAGAGTTCAGCTAAGTATCAGGATACAGTATACACATAAATAAATCAGTAGGATTCCTTTACACCAACAGAGAGATCATCAAAGAGGAAATCACCAAATCAATACCATTTGTAATATCCCCCAAGGAGATAAAATACCTAGAAATAAATCTGACCGGACAGGTAAGAGACCTATACAGAAAAAATTACAAGGCTCTACTGCAAGAAACCAAAAGAGACTTACATAAGTGGGGAAACCTACCTTGCTCATGGATAAGAAAACTTAACATCGTGAAAGTATTTGTCCTACCAAAAGTGATCTATAAATACAATGCAATCCAAATACAAATTCCAATGTCATTAATGAGATGGAGAAACAAATCACCAGAAAAGAAAGAAACCCCAGATAAGTAAGACACTAATGAAGAAGAGGAACACAGTGGGAGGCCTCACCCTATCTGACCTTAGAACCTGTTACACTGCTACAGTAGTCAAGACAGCCTGGTGCTGATACTAAAACAGATATATAGACCAACGGAACAAAATAGAGAATCCAGAAATAACACCATCCACCTATGAACAATTGATATTTGACGAAGGCCACAGGTAGTGAACTCAGAAAAAAACAGTCTTTTTAGCAAATGGGATTGGCAAAATTGGATCTCCGTCTGCAAAAAACCGAAACAAGGCATGTAGCTCACACCTTAAAACAAAGACCAATTCAAATGGATCAAAAGCATAAACATCAAATATAAAATTATAAAGATTATGGAAATAAAAATAGGGACAACACAGAAAGTTCTAATACATGACTTAAACAGACTACGAACTCTTACTAACAATGCACAAACACCAGAAGAGAAAACAGACAAATGGGAACTACTAAAAATTAAAAGCTTACTCTCATCCAAAGACTTTATGAAGAGAGTTGAAAGAATGTCTACAGAATGGAAAAAAAAATTTTTACATCAATTAATCTTGTCATTCAAGTGGCTCTTCTAAGTGTTTGAAGTGCCAAATGGAACCCATTTCTTTCTTCTGGTCATGGTACTTGATAAACAAACTTCAGTAACTTGGGTTTACCCTTAGAGATTTGGCTTCAACTGATCCCAGATGGGAAACCCTGGTGGTGTAGGGTTGACCCCATATATCGGGCCAACATCTAATTTCCATAATCTACAGCGTACTGTAAAATATCGACAAGAAAAAGACAAATAACCCAATTAAACAATGGGCAGATGGACAGACCCAGGCAAACAAAAGATATATGAGGAAATGTTCACAATCATTAGCTATTAGAGAAATCCAAATAAAAACTACAATGAGATACCATCTCACCCCAACAAGGTTGGCAATAATCCAAAAAACACAAAACAATAAAGGGGAGGCTGTGGAGAGATGGAAACTCTTCTACACTGCTGCTGGAAACATAGAATGGTACAGTCTCTTTGGAAAGCAATTTGGTGCTTTCTTAAAAAGCTAGAAATAGAAATACCATATGACCCAGCAATCTCACTGCTTGTAATATATCCTACAGAACTAAGGGCTGTCACATGACCAGATACATGCACATGAATGTTTATTGCAGCATAGTCCACAGTAACAAAAACATAGACTAAACATAGGTGCCCATCAGATGAATGAATAAACAAACTATTGTATATGTACACAATGAAACACCATGCAATGATAAAGAACAATGATGAATTAAGGAAACATCTCATAGCCTGATATTGACTAGAAGACATTATGTTGAGTGAAATCAATCAGCTGCAAAAGGACAAATATTGTATGAGACCACTATTACAAAGACTTAAAGAACTTATGCACAGAAGAATCTTGCAAGGCCACAAGTGTGGCGAGGGCGGGAGAGGGTTATTCACAGATTAAATAGCTGATAGGAATTCAGTTAAGTGAATGGAGTGACAGCATGCATTAGAAGCCAGGTCATCATAACTAGACTACATCATAAGCTAAAAGGTTTTTTAAACTCAACCCAACACTTCAAAGAACAGTGTGGCAGGGACAGGAGTCTGGGGACCATGTTTACAGGGGACATCAAGGTCAATCAGTATAACTAGGCTTTTCCTAACAGTCATCTGCACCCCATGTTGGTAAATGGCATCTGGGGTCTTAAAAGCCAAAAGCTGTCATCTGAGGAACATCAATTGGTCCCAGTCCAACAAGAACAAATGACACCTGAGAACACCAAAGATATGTGGAAAAATGGGCCCAGAAGACAGAAGGACCCATATGATTGGGAGACTATATCAGTACGAGACCAGAAGAACAAGGTGGTGCCCGGACACCATCATAGACAGCCCTGACAGGGAACACAATGTATAATGCCTGACATAGTACAAGAAAAAAGAGGTGTGAAAATCAGCAACTCAATTAAAATGCCAGAACTGATGGTCCAACAATGTGGAGGGCCCCCTGATAATATGGCACCTAGCCTTGCTGCTAACCCAGACTTGAAACCAGTACTGAAGCCAACGTTTCAGACAGAGAATGGACTGGCCTCATGGACAGAATGATGCATGTAATGTGTATACTTTAGGGTTTTCTCTATATATCTATATGCAAAGCTGTTCTACTGATTTCTTCCCAGAGGGGAGAGGAAAGTGTGAAGGGGAGGGGACAAGTGTTGGCTGAGTGGACACGGGAAGTGAAGAGTGAAAAAAAAAATTGTGCTGTCATAGGGTGAGGAGAGCAGATAGAGTTGTGGAGAGGCAGGTATAGAAAATTGACTTGGATTGTAAACTTTCAGTTGATCACAAAAAAAAAATTTTTTTGAAAACTAATTTTTGCCTGTATGATACATTTAGCATCTGTGATTTATTTGATGCCAAATCTTCAGTCGAAAATGTAACATGCAATTTTAACACAGATCCCTTGGGAAAATAAAATCAGTTGCAGAATTTTCCATGTGGCTTCTAGAAAAGGGGTGCATTGAGAAAAAATTGTTGGATTTATATATGTATGTGCGTGTGTTGTTCTAATACCTAGGGGTTGGTCTAATACCTAGGCATAGATTCTGTAATAAGCAAGGTAAGCATAGGCTTACGTGTGCTTACTTACTAATCTGTAAACCGAAACCAAACCCACTGCAGTCAAGTCAATTCTGACTCATAGTAACCCAATAACACAGAGTAGAACTGCCCTTAGGGTTTCCAAGAAGCACCCAGTAGCTGCAAAATACCACCCTTTTAGCTAGCAGATGTAGCTCATAACCACTACGCCAGTGATGACGGGAAATTGTCCCCTACAGATTAGTAAGTAAGCACACATAAGCCTGTGCTTATCTTGCTTGCTGGGCTCTTCATCTCTGTCAGGGGCTGTAAATTTGAAACAAGGCTTTAATTCTGTTGGAGGGTATTGTGAGGGTGGGAGAAGGACATTTGTCAGCTATACCTAGAAGTAGAGTCTTCAATGGGATGAAAAAAATTGAACTTCTTCACTACCAATTAGCAAGTAAGCACTAGTAAGGCCAGCTTACCTTGCTTATGGGCAATCTGACACCACAGTGATACCCAAAACCTTCAAAAATAGTACCTGGGAGGGAACTAAAGCCCAAGAGAATCTCTAAAACCCGTGTTGAAAGAAGGAAGAATTTTGCTACTAAGCTATCAGCCCTCACCCCAGGGCCCCAGGGCTCATCAGTCCCTCCATCCATCCTGCACCCCTATCCGATGACTGGACCAGAATCAGTACCCTCCACCACCACCCTATTCCAAGCATGGTGATCTGATTTTCTGCACATTAAGCATCGATCCAGATGTGGGAAGACTGAGCCTAATCTGATTAGGGTTTGTAGTGGAGCCAAGAGCCTGTTCCAGTCTCTGGGCAAAGACAGAAATGCAGATAGACAGACGCTGTGGCAGCAGACAGAGAAGCACTTTGGGAGAAAGCACCAGACAGGTGAGTGACTGTCCATTTGGCAAAACAGAGGAGAGTAAAAAGGACAGTAATGCCTCCAAGGCCTGAACATGGGCTATAAAATGTTAGTAATTCTAGTTGAATATCCAAAGAGCGCTATCAGACAGAAATCCCAGTCCGAAGAAGGAAATTGATGAGTTATTGCTTCAGAACAGGATACTATAGGTGGAATAATTGTATGGCAACTTTTTGTATTTAGACAAGTGTTCGTTTACTGGATTAAAAAAAAGAGGTGCTGAGGCCAAGGGACCGTAAGCAAGCCTGCTGGGAGTTGGAACAGGCTACTTAAGGCTGCTTTTCTGAGCTGGTTGCTGTCAAGTCAATTTCAACTCATGGAGACCACACGTGTGTCAGAGTAGAGCCACACTCCACTGAGCTTTCAGTGACTGATTTTTCAGAAGCAGATATCCGGACCATTCTTCCTAACTCAAAACTCCAACACTGTAGTTAGTGGCTGAATGCATTAACTATTTATATCATGCAAAGAATTCCCCACTTTGTATCTCCATTCCCTGCTCAAGACTTATGCTAGCTCCACACCCAGGTCCCGAGGTATTGTTCTCCACCTTCCCTGTAGACTTCTTCTTCCCCATCCGCTGGCAGAGGGAGGAGAAAAGCCTGAGGGTGCTGATGCCAAGATGGCCATTGTATAAGGCTGAGCAGTGCCCTCCTGGGGACAACCCTTGCAGGTGTGATGAGGGTCCAGGGACTGTCCTTACAAGGAGAGGCTTCCTAGGTAAGAAGCGGGGGAGGAGTGTCCTTATTAATTTAATTTTTATGTTGACACTATTTTGGAAAAAAGGAAGATACTTCCTTGAATTCTCTCAGATTCAAGCAATATATGTGTGTGTGTTCAGGTACAGCTCTCTTGAGAAAAAACTAAAGAGAGGCTGAATCAGATTTTTAAGATGAGCCTCTATGAGCAGCCACGACATCATGGAAAATTCTATTTTTAAGGAGCCCGTCCTTTGAAGTATATGTTTTGCGTCACCCTCGTCTTTGTTTCAAAGCAAAACATTTCTGTTCTTTCCTAGTGGTCGTAAAGCAAAGGAAATAGCACGGTGCAGTAGAAAAAGTAGGGGCTGAGGTCATGAACATGACACTAAACAGCAGCTCTGTGACCTTGGAGACAGCACCTGTACCCTCTCAGCCTCACTCCCTGGTGAAAAAGGAGGAGGCAAGGCCAAGTTATTTCTGGTTAGAATTCTCAGTCCATAAACGTGTCCTCCATAAAACCCCAACTGGCAGTAAACAAGATTTCTATCCAGTGCTCAGCTCCTCTCCCAACTCAGCAGCCAAACATTGCTTGAGAAAGCCTCCTAACCACACTCAATTCTGCTGCAGACATTTCACATGCAAAGAAAATAGACTTCAAAAAACAGACAATGACTTGTTGAAGACCACCCAAGTTCAGAACAGTTCTGTTTCTTCCCATTTCAAGTTCTAGGCAGCCCTCCCTCTCCTCACCAGCTCAGTCTGTGCAGGTAAATGGGAGATGAACTTGACCCAGACAGCCCTGGCTGGGGATTGGCCTGCAAAGCTCCTGGTCTCCTGGTACCCGAGGCTGGGAACAAGACTGTTGTTGTGTGCCTTGGGTCAATTATGACTTACAGTAACTCTTTAAGACAGTGCAGAAAATCTCCATAGGGATTCCTAAGCTAAAATCTTTATGGGAGCAAACTGCCAGGCCCTGGCCCCCATGCAGCCACTGGTGGGATGAACTGCCAACTTTTCTGTAAGCTGCCAATTGCTTAACCATTGTTCCACCAGCAACAAAACTAACCCACTGCCACTGAGTTGATTCCAACTCAAAGTGACCCTATAGGACAGAGTAGAACTGCCCCACAGAACACATGGTGGGTTTGCCTAGGTCTCCACAAACAATGGGAGCTACTGATGTTGCCTCCCTTCAGGGAAGATACAAGAGTATCTGGGGACCCAAGAAACAATCTAAGAGGTACAGGATATAGCTAGCATGCAGCCCACTGGAGACGTCCTTTGCATTCCAGGCTGCACAATCCTGCCTCCACTCTTGGAGGGGCTGGAAACACAAAGCCTTTTTAAGCCTGTAGGAGAGTAAGGTAATTTAAGTCACATATTTCTGTGACATGGGTGTCCAAACAGGAAGCTAAAGGCAACTGGCTTTTATTTTTCTCTTTTTCTTAAAGGGAACATGTGTCTAGGACTAGGCAAGTCCAACTACCACTGATTCTAAACGCTTGCAGCCTAAGAAACCTACCATGCATTGAAGTAAACTGATCCGAAACGCCCTTCACTGTTTGGAAATAAAGCTTTCTCCACTGTTCATGGAATGTGCGCCTGTGTTTAGAAGTCTAAGCAGGACCTTAGCTGACACTTCCATACCTGGCAAGAGCTATTGATGTGAACCAGGTGGCCTGCTACAAGCCGAATTCAATTACCCAGATGGCAACTGTTTCTTAATACAAAACTTTAACGGCGCTTCGCCCACCCCCATACTCTTCCCCCCCTCCAGTATGATAAATGAGACAGGGAAGAGAATGCAATGAGTTTGAGCACCTCTGGTTTATGAGATTAGAGGCAGGAGAGGGAAATGAGTGCCTGTCAGTGACAGCATCCTGCAGCTCCACTCTGCAGCCTGAGCCCTCAGCAAACTGCCTGGTCTATGGGACTGGCTGTGTATTCCCAGAACAGGTCTTGATACTCAGCCTCTTTTGGGGTCTGTTCTTAGCAAGCTGCAGTAATTCTCCATCATTAATTAGCAATTACATTAGCAGATGGTATCTCTTTCTGTATTTTGAAGCAACAAAGAAAAATAAGAAAAGGTTTCAAAGGTTGCAAATTGCATTTGAAGATAAGGCTTTCTTTCTCCTGGGGAAGTTGTGCTTGCATTAATCCCTGCAGTCTAGATCATGGATATCCGGGCTCCGAGTTCTGCAGGTAGACATCTCTACGCTGGGCTGGGTGTAATAATCTTAGTGGGTCTATTTCACTCGCCCTCACCTGGGGTTTTTAGGTCCTCATGTGGCATCAATGGTTTGTGATCTAGTGCCAGTTTGAACCTACTCAGCAATGCTACAGAAGAAAGGCCTAGCAGTCTGTTTCTGTGAAGATTGTTGCTGCTATTAGGTGCCAGGAGTCAAACCCAACTCCTAGAGACCCCATGTGGCAGAGTAGAACTGCCACCCTAGGATTTCCTAGACACTTACTCCTTCAGGAACAGATTGCCAGGTCTTTGTTCCACGGAATCACTGATGGGTTTGAACTGCCAACCTTTCCCATTAGATTACAGCTGGAAAAAAAAAAAAAAAAAAAAAACAACCCTAGGGAGCAGCTGTATTCTGCAACACATGGGGTTGCCCTGAGTTGGAATTCCCCCAGTGGCAGTGGGTTTAGTTTTTGCCTGAGCTTTGGTAGTAACCAGAGCAGCCTGGACAGGTAGAGTGTTGTCTAGGCTGTCCCCACCCGTCTCCGTTCACTCAGCTGGGGGAGTGTCAGTAGATGACTCTTTGCTGGATAAAGGAGGTGGGTGGGAGAAGAAAGAAGAAAGCCAGTAAGAAAGCAGTTTCTGTTTTCACTCCCTTCTCTACACAAATTTTGGTGGCTGCCTTGATCTGTCTTCAGTCTTTGTCTCTCTCCCAGGCTGAGGAAGAATTCAAAGTAAAAACAAGCTAATTCCTTACCAGTGTTTTGGAAAGTTACTATGTGACAGGCAATGTTCTAGCATTTCAAGATGCATTCTGTTAACTGATCCTCACCTATCCCCTTGATGGAGTTACTAATGAAATGCTAAAGAAAAAGCTTCATTTGTGAAGGGAAAAAAAAAAAACTGCTGCTTGAAGGAATTGTTAGGGACCCTGTTAACTGATCAGCAGCAGCAGCATCACTACGACCTCCACACCGCCTCCACCACCAGCATCACGTACAGCACCTCCCCCCTCACCACCACCTCCACCACCGTCATCTTCCACCACCACCATGACCTCTACCACCTCCAGAACAACCACCACCTCCACCACCTTCCACCACTACCGTTTTCACCATCAACAACTCCACCACCACCTTTACCAACACCAACATCTCCTACCACCGCCATCACCTCTACCACTACCTCCTCCAGCATCGCCACCACCACCAAGAAAACCTCTTGCCATCAAGCTGATACTGACTTATAATGGCCATTTAGGACAGTAGAACCAACCCCATAGGACTTCCAAGATTGTAATCTTCAAGGAAGCTTTAGGGAGTGGTCTGCCATATCTTTCTCCCACAGAGCAGTTGGTGGGTTTGAACTGACTGCCAACCTGTTGGTTAACAGCACTATGCTAACCACATCATCACCAGGGCTCCCACCACCTCCACTGCCAGGTGCCAAATGCCAAACTGACAAGCGCTTGTCAAAATACAACGAGCTGAGATTTGTTGATACAGGGACAATTTTCATTTTATCTATCTGGACAATTGAAGCTAAATTATTCATTTAATTTGGCCTCTTACTCCTTTCTCTTATATAATCTCAGTCTTTATATGTGAAATTTGGAGCCAGGTAGCTTAATAGTTCTCTGGTCTGTGAAATTGCATCAAGAATTGGTCTCTGAGAGAAGTGGAGCCAAGAAAGTCCTTTGTCTATCTGGGATTTGGTTTAGCAAAATACACGGGGGAAAACTGAATAAAATACATGAGCCTTCTTAGCAAACTGAATTTTTGCGGTCAGAGAGTTGAATGTTAACAAATTGTTAAAATTGCATACAAATTTCAGTTCTTTTTAATCATCCAACTCTGTGAGATTCTCTGTTAGACAGAAGTAATAGCAGATACTGGGAATTAAGGTATGCTACATGTATGCCCATGAAAATGAAGAAAAATTTGTATGCTATCTTAAGGACATATGGGGAACCACACATGTTTGAGGATTTTGAATTCAGTAATACGGTCAGAGGAGCTTTGATAAATGGACTGCCCATAAAGACTTATTTCTGGGCTCTAATGCTGCCAGAAAAGTCTTCCCAAAGCACAAATCAGATCCTGTCACGATCAAGTTCCAAACCCTGCAATGTTTCCCTATGGTTTACCACAGTCTGGACCCAGCTCCCTCACTCAAGCTCCTCTCCCGCTGTTCTCCTTCTAACAACCTTCATTCAGGCCATTTTAAACCAGGGCTCCAACCATGAAACTGTGGTAGTTACGTACTATGGTTATTAACCAAAAGGTTGGCAGTTCAAATCTATCAGGTGTTCTTTAGAAACTCTATGAGGCAGTCCTACTCTGTCCTATAGAGTCGCTATGAGTCGGAATTGACTTGATGGCAAGTTCAATTTTTTGGTTTGGGGTTTTATTTTATTTATTTTTTTCTGCTTTTGTTTTCCTACCTGTTCGTTCAGGAATGAACCTCTCCTGAGAGTATTTCTTATATGAAAATCACCTGGGGATTTGTTAAAATGTAGATTGTGGTTCAGTATATCTGGAGTGGAAATCCACATTCTTAGCAGATAACTTATCAGACACGCAATTCTCAGTGGGAATACAAACTGGAAAGAACAGGGTCCTCTGTTTTAAACTACAAGCCAGTCTTCCTACCAGCAAGTTTGTGTTGGGAAGATTTTGCCCACACTACTTCTTCTGTTTGTACCGCCCACATGTATACCACACACATGCTCCCATGAACACTCTACCTCACCGGACGAACTCACCATTCTATCAAGATCTAGCCAAGTAAGCCTCTCCAGATCCACAAGTAGAGCTACCCACTTCTTCATTTGTGCCCCCATGATGCTCTGCATAGAGGTAACATCTCCCATTTGTTCCTAATATTTCTTTGCATGTTTGAAGGTAGAGAATGCGTCTTGGTCACAGTTATATACTAGCACCAAGCACTGGCTAAGCTCAGAGGAGACACTCAGTGGTGCTTATTCTACCTATTTCATGAACTAAATGGTATAGTTATCAGAGTCAGGGGTTGGAGAAGATTCTTTATAAGACAAGAAGAAAGAGAGGGAGCCTTTCTTAGGGCCTTATCTGTAGGACTCTGCATGTGGAGATTACTCACCAACCAAAATGGCAGCCTGCAGAGTAAAACCCAGCTGTTAAAAATGAATTAAGTTGGTTACTATTTTTGTCTCTGACCTACTTTTTGGGTACTTTCCACTGCTGTTACAAAAACTACTAGACTTCTGTAAATGAACCACTTCTTGATTGTTCGTATTCTCTCTTCCTAAAAAAATACCAAACCTATTGCCAGTGAGTCCATTCCAACTCACAGCAAGCCTATATGACAGAGTAGAACTGTCCACAGCCTTTCCAAGGAACATCTGGTGGATTCAAACTGGTTAGCAGACAGACATAGCTCTTAACCACTATGCCACCAGAGTTTCCTGTCCTCTTAAGGTGGCTGTTGACTCTACTGCTGGGAAAATCTCTGCAGTCTCTGAAGCTCAGTGTTCAAGCAAAGGCATCTATATTCTTAACATGTATTGTTCTTAGTAAGACCAACTTCCACAGAGCTTTCTCAATTGTTTTTCCATGGAAGATTTTAAGGCCAAGAATAGCAAATCTATCCATTCCAATGATGGCATTTATTTCCTTAGTGCTCATGGCTGTACTCCCAGAGAGCAGGAAGGGTTAGATGACAATTACCTCCTGTGGCCTCTTCACTGTGTCGTGTTTGCGCATGCTGAATCAAAAATGCTCCTGAAGCCACAGCTGCTGTCTGGATGCAGATAGGACTATAGCATTAGAATCTCTTTTCCATCTAGACCCTATATTGGTTGCCATTTGCTTTCTGTTCACAATGCTCCAGTATTTGTTGATTTGTAGAAAATAAGCAATCAGTTCCCTTTTTTTTTTCTATTTGGAGTTAAGTTGGCATATCCCAAATATTTTAGTGACCAATTGCAGAGATGAGAAGCCATCAATAATACAGTGACCCATTGGTTGACTTTTTTGTTTTGACATAATTTCCTAAAAGTTAGAATCTAGTTCAGATATCAGTGACTCACCAAGAAGTTTATCAGCATGGATAAAAATCTTCAGTTTCTGGTTGCATGTATTATCCAACAGTGAGTTCTTAAATGCCGGGATATTATAACATTTATCAGTGTGTTGAGTTGCGGTTGTGGGGCGTAGAAGTTGGGGTAGAGAGAGAATGCTAGAAGAGAAATATAGTACCCTGAATCTTAATCTCAGGATCCAGTGTAAAAGTACCTGGGAAACAACAAAAGAATTTTTTATTACTGTTTTGTTTACAAAGATCACTCTCAAAACTAAAAAATTTTTTAAGTGGCAGTTGTATTAGAGGGATGCTGAGTAAAAGACTAAAGAGAAAATACCTAGTTATGCGGTAGCCAACAATAGCCTATGTCAAAATGCCACTGCCATCAAGTTGATTCATATTCATAGTGACCCTATAGGACAAGTAGAACTGCCCCATAGAGTTTTCAAGGAGCACCCGGTGGATTTGAACCACTGATCTTTTGGTTAGCATCTGTATCACTTAATCACTATGCCACCAGGGTTTCAATGAAAGTAAAATGCTGACTTTTCCAAATTTCTGGAGGCAAAATTTGAAGTCCTTGCCAAACCTTTCTTCTGAGGCATCTCTGGGTAGTGAATTCCAACCTCCAACCTTTCCATTAGCAGCAGAGTGCATAAACCATTTGTACCACCCAGGGATTCCTCAACAGTTATTGTTAGGTATTGAGGAGTTGATTTCCCACTCACAGCAACCTGATGTGACACAGCAGAATTGCCTTATAGCATTTCTAGGTCATAATCTTTACAGGGAAACCCTAGTGGCTTTGTGATTAAGTGCTATGGCTGCCAACTAAGAGGTCAGCAGTTCAAATCCACCAGGCATTCCTTGGAAACTCTATGGGGCGTATCTACTCTGTCTGCAGGGTCACTATGAGTCAAAATCAACTTGATGGCAGTGGGTTTGGTTTAATCTTTACAGATCACCAGGTCTTTCTCTTACAGAGCCACTGGGTGGGCTCTAACCAACAACCTTTCAGTTAGCAGTCAACTGCCTAGCTGCTATATGAAAATGGACTTAGAAGAATTATTACCTCAAACTAAACCAAACCCATTGCCATCAAGTTGATTCTGACTCATAGTAACCCTATAGACAGAGTAGAACTGCCCCATTAGTTTTAAAAGGAGCTATTTGTGGACTCAAACTGTTGATCATTTTGGTTACCAGCCAAGCTCTTAACCACTGCACTACCAGGGCTCCTCCAAAGAATATAAGAGAGTTTTAAAAGGAATTAAGAGTTGAGTAGAAAATTCAGCCTGGGAAGAAAAGTTATGGGAGTCTGAATCAGTGAGCACAAGAAAACAAAGACATGCTGTGTTCATGCTGTGTTCACACTTTCTTTATTCTAGTGTGGTGAGAGGATTGAGGGGCTGGAAGGCAGAAGGACAAGATTCTAGACTGCCAATGACACTATGGAGATCTCTTATCCAGACCTCAGCTTTTCCATCTGCTTTTTAAAAACATAATATTTAGATATACTGGTTTCATTAAGAGTTATGAAAACAAAAAGAAACCGAGGATATGAAAGTATTTTGCAACAAAACAAATTTTGAAGCTGACAGATTTTTCATGGCCAATGATGTGCCTGAAACTGTGCTTTTTAAGCAGGAGGTAGTGTATCTGCTGCCATGGAGGAAAAAGAAAACAGGCTTACAGTGGCCAGACAGACATCGGCTGGGAAGATCTTCAAGACGGTGAGTTGGCTTTAATTTTTATTATTATTATTATTATGACTGAGTGAAAATGTACATTCCTGTATAAATTTACATGCCCACCTATATGCAACTTCCACTGCTCTCCTTGCCCGGTGACAGCACACTATTCCTCTCTAGTCCATACATGTCTCATCCTCCCAACAGTCTCCTTTCCCCTCCTCTCCACTCACTCTCCTTCCTCCAAGCAGAGGTCATCAGGAGGATATCCTATAGATGCATAGAACCATAAAGTGCATCCAATATATGGTCACTCTGCATCACCAAGTCCAACCCATTCGTGTCCAAAGAGTGGACCCTCATTATGATTTATGGGCCAGGGCAGCATCAGGGCCGGGGGCCATGCTCCCAGGGGAACCCCAAAACCACTGGACCATCAATTGAGGTCTTTTAGTGGGGATCTCAGGGTGTACCCCATTTTATTCTTGTGTTGCCAGTAAGACTCAACTTAGTGAGCTCCATCGTGGCTATCACCAGTGGTGGCTGGGCACCATCTGGTTATTCTGGTCCCAAGTCGACATAGGCACCCACTCATGTGGGTCTCTCTATCTTCTGGTTGTCTTTACCCCATGTCACTTTGGTCCTTGGTGAGCAGCCATTCCTGCTGAGTTGGGACCATTTGCTGTGCCCTCGGATGGCAGCTTGGCAGCTTTTAAGACCCCAGACAGAATTGCCTTTAGTTTGAGACAGTAGCAGCAAACTACGTTCTGGGGAATAGATAAAGGATAAAGGTGCAGGCTTAATCCAGACTCAGTGATTTTCTCCTTTGAATTTATTGGTGCTATCATGTGTTTTCACTAATGGAATACATACTGTTTAAAAGACCAATTCAGATTTATGAATTTTGATACCCATTATCTGGAATCACATGACCATGGGACCATTGATAGTGAATCAATGATAAAATCTATTTTTTAATAACCATTTTATTTCTTGAAAACCCATAAAACATAAAGGCACGTGCCACTGATGGCACATACATTTTATTGTACTTTCCTTCTTCTAAACCTTTTCATAATGTTTCATCAAACTTTTCAATGCATTCAATGTAAGTGGTACTTACAGCTCAAATGAATGAAGCCCAGAGATTTTTTTTAATCTGGGGGAAATTACCACTACACTGTATTCTTTATTACTGCAAAAGCAGTACTGACAGGCCAAATAAATAAAACTAAACAAATTTGTGTCTCAGGAAAATTATCCCAAAATTCATTATAACAAAGGCAGTACTAACAGCTAAGGAACAGAAACAGCTGCCCTGGAATATGGCAGAACTGCTCATAGCAGTGCATTCCACCGTTACTCACAGAAGCAATGATTGGGCTCTGTGACCGAATACGGGGTAAGAATAACTGATAAGCATTTGAGACTCTTGAAAAAAGTACCACTGCAACATATTATTCCTTACTGCAAAGGCATCATTATTTGCTCTTAAAAAGCTGGAAAAACAGGTAACCAGTAACACCTGGCTAGGGTCAGTAAAAAAAGAGCAAGGCTGTTAACAAAATGTAATAAGACAGTGACTGCCACAGTGGGCTCAAGCATAACTGATTGTAGGCATGGTGCAGGACCAGGCAGTGTTTCCTTCTGTTGTACACAGGGTTGTTACGAGTCAGAACCAACTCTGCAGCACCTAACAACAACAGTACCACTTAGAAACAATGAATGGCTTAGGGAGAAAATGGCCACTATAAATGAATAAACACTGAGAATGCCTTGTTTTTGTGCATTCCACTAAAATAACTAGAAAACATTGAGAAGGCTTATCTCACAGAAATAAAGGTAAACCTGTCAAAAGTTTAGAAAACTCACACAACCAGAGGCATCGCTGAGACAATGCTCAGTCTACACAAAAATGAGGCTCCAACTCAAGAGTTCTTGAGGTTCACAGATTTCAAAAGGCTCATGCCTTGAGGCTAAATGTGTTACAATTGGGCTAACTGCTTCCCATAGAACTCCACAGGCATATATGTTGGTTGGGATACTGTGTGTCCCATGAAAGTGTTAAGACTATGTCCATGCGAGGTAGGCCAAAGAGACTTCTATCCTTTCAGATGCCTAAGCTCATTGATCTCTCAAAGTTTTGTTTTCTTTAGAAAATACTGACTTGGTACAGGCTACAACTTATGTTCTAAAGCCCTTAATTGCAGTGATGTGTTTATTCAACTCAGCAAGTACTTACTCCAAGTGCTGGCATTCTTGGCTCAAAATACTGATTTGCATAATATTTTTCATACATCTGCTGACTGGTCACAGTGACTGGAGCAACCTGTAGTTGTGACCAAATCCTTCTAGAAGCTGTTCTCTTTGGGCAGCCCTGTTGCCGGAGGTCTGCCAATGCTGAGTCTGTGGGCTGATCAGTTTAATTGTGCCCCAAGCTAGAAGCTTAAAAATGGTGGTGAGAAAACAAACTAACAAAGTGGAGAGGCAGAACTTGTTCTTTCCTCTCTTGTGGAAGCCCTGAAATCCTCTGCCATTATCCTCTGTTCCTCAGGTTACTCTTCATGAAATACGGAAGGTGTTTACTCTTTAAGGTTTCCCTCATAAGCACCTCCTTAGAGGAGGGAAGAAATCTCTCCCAAGAAAAACACTTTTTCCTCCTTGGTCACTGTCGTGGATTGAATTGTGTCACCCTAAAAATATGTAATTTGGTTGGGCCAGGATTCCCTGTATTCTGTGATTGCCCTCCGTTTTGTGATTTTCTGATGTTGTAAATCCTAATCTCTGCCTCTAGTTAACAGAGTGGATTATGTTACAGAGGATTAGAGTGGGACTGTAAGTCCCTTCCTAAGATTACCTCTTTGCTCCATTGTAAAGGGAGTTTCCTTGGAGTGTGTCTTGTACCACCTTTTATCCTTTCATCCTACAAGAAATAAAAAGAAAGGGAAGCAAGCAGAGAATTGGGAACCTCACACCATCAAGAAAGCAGCACCAGGAGAGGAGCACGTCTTTCAGACCTGAGGTTCCCATGCCAAAATGCTCCCTGAACAAAGACTGATGCAACACAAAGACTTTCCTCCAGAGCTGACAGAGGGAGAGCCCTTCTCCTGGAGTGAATATCCTGAATTCAGACTTGTAACCTACTGGACTGTGTAAGAATAAACTTTTCTTTGTTATAGCCATTCACTTTGTGGTATTTCTGTTAGAGCAGTTCCAACTGATTAAAACAGTCACCTGTATTCCAGGGTGTCTCTCTTGCATTGAAGACATCTGCATCTAAGTCCTGGCCATGTATACTGTTTTTCTTAATGCCACAGAATTATACAGTGATGCTGTCTTTCAAGCAGGCAGGGATTCTTTCCATTACTCTTTCTCATAGGATGTTTGGAACTCCTGCTTCTTATATTTTTTTCCTTCACTTCATGAAATTAGTGCTCAACTCTTGGCAATAATTTCTACCCATGAAAACCCTCCTGAAGACTTCCCGGAAGTGCCTAAACCATGGTACTTGGGTATAGTGCTTAAAAAAAGGACCCAACTTTGGAAGAGCAATGCATGGCCCTTTCTGTCATTCCAAAATGTTTCTTTCAGTAGCATGGAAGTGGAAAACGGCATTATGGAGAAAGCTGCACGTGGGGCGAGAACTAGAGGATCAGATAGGGAGAAGGGGTCACTGGAACAGCAGTTCTATAAGATAGACAGTTCTCGTTCTCACAGGGATGCACACATTAGACAGATGACAGATGGGAATAAGGTGAGGAAAGTCTTGGCTATTACGAGTAAAGGCATGTGGAAACCTTCTGTTTGTGAGGACAGCAATGTTGAAAACTGTCATTATTCTCCCACCAAACCTTCCTTTGCACTCTTGTGAAAAACTAAATGTCAGAAGTAGACACAAGGATTCTGTTTTGAAATTGTTGCAACCAGGCCCTCCTGCTTACTACTTGAGTAACCTTGTGAGAAGGATCTTGATCCTCAGTTTCTCTGTAAAACACAGCAAAAGTCCTTTACCTTGTAAACTCTGAGAATCCAAGGAGGTGGTACATGTAAACATGCTCTGTGGAGACTAAGGTAAGGTCAGCAGTTTGAATTCGCCAGGTACTCCTTAGAAACTCTATGGGGCGGTTCTACTCTGTCCTATAGGGCCATTATAAGTCAGAATCGACTCAATGGCAGTGAGTCTGGTTTTGGTTGGTTATACTGGCATAAAGGTCAAGTGCTACAGCTGCAAACCAAAAGGTCAGCAGTTCAAATCCACCAGGCGCTCCTTGGAAACTCTATGGGGAAGTTCTACTCTGTCTGTATGGTCGTTATGAGCCAGAATCGATTCAACGACAGTGGGTATTATATATTAGTATATTATTATACCCTTTCCCCATCTTAGTGAAAACAGCTAGAACTTAGGGGTCCTCCTGGAAGGAACTTCAGCAGCCATCAGCTGCCAAATGAACAGCTCCAGGGACAAAGAGAAATGCTTTGCTCTATCAGGGTAATATTGTTGAAGGAACCGAATTAACAATTTTATATTGAAAAGAGAAAAAAAGGAGATCAGCTGGTAGGAAGAAACCCACACTGTTACGACTTTTGCTTTATGCTTTCATTGTTGCTACTGTAATTGCAATTTTTGCATTCTATCCAAAGAATAATTACTCTTAAGCAAGCTGAAAGATCTTTTAGCAACCAAAAACCTCTTCCTACAAGTTAACAATAACGGGAACGGTAAAAGAACTAGCAAGTCTGTTGTTGTGTCAACTGCAACTCATGATGACCCCATGTTTAATAGAGTAGAACTGCTCCACAGAGTTTTCTTGAATATAATCTTTGTGGAAGCAGATCACCAGCCCTTTCTTCCATGGCACTGCTGGGTGAATCTGAAACACAAGCATTTAGGTTAGACGCAGGGCCTCAAATATGTTTATTTGGGGTTTGACCCCACCACAAAGAATTTGTTTTTCTACCCCAGATACACTGAATCAGAATCTACATTTTAACAAGATCGCCAGATAATTGTTACAGACTTCTTATGTATATATAAGAAATATAAATTATCAGAGAGACTGAACAGAGGAAACCTGTTAGACACCCTTGTCAGAAGTTAACTGCCAATGCCTTGTACCACTCACTCCCCACCCCCAAAAAACACTGCTGTTGAGTCTGTTCTGACTCATAGGACTGAGCAGAACTGCTCCACAGAGTTTCCATGGAATGTCTGGTAGATTTGAACTGGTTAGCAGCAGGGTAACTATACCACCAGGATTACACCACCCAGGGACCTTTAATGGGAGCTGTCGGGCAAGTAAATAAGGCATTTTCTGGAACCTTAAAGACAGCACTGATAACACTCTGGAAGTATCTTCTGTTAAATTAGCAGTGTTGGGAACTCTGTTGTGGGTTGCTGAGGTCTCTTTCCCTAGCAGTCAAGATTTTGAATTCATTTCTGATCTCCAAGGCCTGGACTGATTTAACCAAGTCTGTAGGTGACTAGAGAAGATGCTAGCCCTCAACAATGCATTCTCTGGCAAAAAGAAAAAGGCTCCTCCAATAAAGAGTTTCTTTCAAAAAAAACAGGCTGAAAATTACCCTAAGAATCTGATAACACAGTTGCTAGTTTCTCCTCTTCCTTATTTTCTCCCCTATTTTTCTCAAGTTTCACATCTTTATTTGTTCCTGTTAAATTCTTACTTGAGGTTGATAGGGCTGGCTGTAACTTGCTTAGGAAGTTATTTTTCTTATTTCTCTCAGGAATTCCCAGACTTGGAGTGACTTCTTCCTGCGAATTTTGTGCTTTCCCATTGTATGTACTTGACCTTCTGAAAGCATTGTTATTAGCAATAATTTCTTTAAATGTTAGAGAACTTTAGCCACTACAGCCTCTGCTAAGAAGCACAAGTTATAATGAATGCAAGCCCCACTGCGCAGCCGGCAGCGGTAGCCGAGGCGATTCCTGGGCCCCTCATGACACTTTGGGCACAGGGTCCCCGAGAGCACCCACGGCTGCCCTGGAGGGGGCATTGATGTGCAAAGCAGGAAAGCTGAAGGGGCACCACACAGGTCCCCAAACACTTCCGTTTTGGAGCTTGCTGCTGTTGCCTAAGCAATGTATTTCTTTGGGTTTCAAGCTTTCCACCCTTAAAATCCCCCATACAGACTAGCAAGTTTCATTTGCACAATAGCATGAATTTATGGGGCACCTTCTAGATTGCTATTTGGAGGCACTGATGGAAAGCAAGTGTGAGCGTGCGTGTGTGGAGAGGGCTGTGGAGAGGGCAGGAAGCAAGAAGCGCTAAGCAGTTCTGGCCAGGCCAGCGCCGACCACCCTTTCGTCCTGGAACAGGGCGAGGCGTGGATTAAGGGGACAATGGCTCAGAAAAGCTATCCAGGAGGGCGCCGAGAGGCTGGACAGGCCACGCGCAGGTGGGCGCCGGGGAATGAACTCCGGAGGGAGACAGAGTCCTTGAGGCAAGCAGCTGCTGCAGTCCCACCCGAGCCCCGCCCCAGCATGTCCTTGAGCCCCACAGGAGCTCCCTGATGCTCTGGAAAAGCCACCCCGCGCGAGCGGTCTGGCCCTGCTTGCGGAAATTCGAGAAGTTCAGTTCCAAAAACGCATCCGCAACACTGCAGACCCGGAGCTGCCCACAAAGCAGGCGACCAAGCCCGGCAGCGGGAGGAGGGCGCGGGAGCGCCCTGACCTCCGAGCCACGGCAGCCGGGCCAGCCAGCGCGCCCCGCGCCCGAGCGTCCGCGGCCTCCCGGGACGCGGCCAAGCGCGCCCCGGCGCCGGGCGCCCTCCTGCCGGGAGCCCGGACTGGCCGCAGCCGGCACAGCCCGGGCCCGGGACTGGGGCGGGGGCGGGGGCGGAGCCAGGCCCCGGGCCGGTGTCAGGTTGCTCCGGTAACGGTGACGTCGCGGCGTGGGCGGGGCCAGCAGCAGGTTCATATTTTAGGAAGTGAGGAGGCGGCGCGGGCCCGAGTTGCGGCGGGGTCTGGGGTGCAGCGCAGCGGCGGGAGGAGGCCGACACGTGGCAGCAGCAAGCGGCGGCGGCATCGGCCAGAGCCACCGGCCGCCCTCCCTGCGTCCCCGCGGCAGCCCTAGCTCCCTCCTCTCCGCTCTCCCGGCCCCGCTAGCTCGGCCGGGAGCCGCTGCTTGCTTTTCTCTTTGATTCTCCAACCACAGGACCCGGCTCCGGGCAGAGACCACCGCCACCATGGGGAAGGGGGTGAGTGTCCAGGCGCCCGGGAAGGGGGCGCGGGGCGCCCCTGAGAGGACTGGGAGGAAGACGAGGAAGTCAGGAGGGCGCCCGCGGCCAGGACTCGGCGGGGGAGGAGGAAGCAATGCCGCGCGGAATGGGTTGGCAGAGCAGGAGGCTTAAAAGACGACGCACTTTGGAAATGGAAGGAGCGAAGTGATGGGGGGAGCGCGGGGTGGGAGCGCAGAGGGGCCACGGGGAAGCAGCCGGGGGCAGAGTGTGGACCCCCACAGGCGCTAGGCGACCTGGGAGAGGGGCTGCAGGCCCGCATTTCGGGCGCTGCACTGACCTGGGGTCCGGCCGCTGGGCTAGCCAGGAGGAGCAGGGCTAGTGGTAGATGGGCCACCGGGGAAGAAACCAGCCCCCGGCAGCATCCCCGACCCCGTATCCCCTCCCTCCCTCCACCCGCCTGCCCGCCCTCACCTCCCATTTCTTCTCCTTCCTTTTTCCCTCCGCCCTCCGTGCCCAAAGGAAAGGCGCGCTCCTCCCCTTCCCCTGGGGCGCACCGCAGGGCCAGGCTGGCCCCCTCGGGGGCTGCCGTTCCCGCCGCGGGACCGGGCGCCGGCTGGGCTTCCAAGCGGGGTCGAGGCTTCTTCTGGACGTAGCCAGCTCCCCGCAGAGGCATCCGCCCTCCCTCAAAGAGGGGGGAAAAAAACCCTGGCTTTCCCTTAACTGCGGAGCCGGTCTAGCGGGCTGGTGCCAGAAAGGGTGTGTCTTTACAGCCCTAATATGGCCTTTAAGGTATACTTTTGAGAGCTTTAATGAGGCGCCTTCCATAAACACAGGATGTGCCCCGAACAACTGGAGTTGTCATCTGAAGCTCTTGACAATGGGGAAGGGTGTGTGGACTTTTTGGAGGGATGAGCCTTAAAGAACAGGCTGACCCGTGGTGGTTTCTGGTACAATAAACCCAAAAGAGGACTGGTGACTTCAGGGAACCAGGGTAATTCCTTTGTAAGTAATGGTGGGAATACCCGTGCCCATTTCTAGCACCAGGTAACCCAAGAGCAATCCCCAAAGGAAATGAGGGCCTCCAGGGCAGGAGGGTGGCACGGAGCCTTGTGGGAATATCATAACAGTGCTTTCCTACATACAGTTGTATATCTGCGAGTCTTGCCCTAGCAGAGGCCACTGCAGAACACCGCCAAGGCACTAAAGGGGCCAACGTTTAGTTAACAAAAAACTTAGCAGAGTAACTCTCCAAAGTATCAGTTTATCACATTGATGATCAGGTTATGAGAATACTAGTAGCACAGATTCCCCACTGTCATCTCCAGGGCTTAATACAGTGCCTGGCACTCTGTAGGTCTTTGAAGGTCGGTCCTTCATAGCTCTTGTGTTGTAGATTGTGATGGAGGCGGAACGATGGTGTGTTCTTTGGAGACTCTAAATGGATTTTGAAGTAGGTAGTGGAAAGCCTTGGACCTGGTAGGGAAAAGTAGGAATGCACAACTTAAGTGGCTTTTTAAAATGACAGGGTGTTGAGGGCTGGTACGGGTCAAGCAGCTTCAGGGCAAAGAGTTGAGCACAGAACTCCCTGCTTGGGAATTGGGGTTAGTGGCCTGGGCCACACCATCAAGCCCTAGGTCATAGCTGTAAACAAATCTCCACCTCTCAAGAAATTTGTATCTAGAGGGTGCATAATTACTGAATGGGGGGGGGTGGGGAAGTGTTACAGACTTCCGAGCTCTGTACTTAATGCCCTGGAAGGTGAAGTGACTTGCTGAAGGTCAAATGGCTGGTTAGAGACTGGCCAGACATCCCTAATTGTGGAACAGCTGATGATCTCACAATCCTGGACTTAATGTTTACTCCATAACCAGTGCCTAATATGCAGCACTCTGAAGCTATTCTTCAGGTGGAAATGGAGTATTTGTGATGTTGGTGTCATGGGCTACGGAAATGCCAGGGTAATTAGGCTAAGCTGCGTCCCTATATCCATCTCTTTCATAAGCACACATGTGCACAGTACTGGTAAAAGTAAAGATAACACAACACCTGGGTAGTAGTTGTGGAAGTTCAACTCAGGTCTAGTGGCTAGCGAACACAGAACTGAATCACAGTTGATCCACTTGTGATATACCTTCTCTGTTCAGTTGAATTGAGTATTCAGGATACCCTTATACATTGAATGCTAAGTTGTGTTTGTGTGTTGGTCATGATTTTTCCATATAAAGTTGTCTCTTTTTGCCCCCAGTGATTTACTGTGATAGTTCAAATGTTTAGAGGGATATTCTATGCTGAAACGTTGGGATTTTTCCACATGGGGATTAAAAGGTGGGTGGAGTGGTGACTAAAGCCCTGCTGATAATTGGTTAACCAGGAACCCTGTCCCGGCAGCTAATTTTTAAGGTCACTGTTAATGTTTTTTTTTTTTTTTTCCCTTCTCTTCCCACCTGTTTAGATTCTGGGTTTTGATGATATTTCAGTTAATTTTGATATTTCCTAAGCTTTTGACAAGAAAATGACAGAACAGCTCTTGCTGAATCATTCCTGGATGAAATAGGATTTTGTTGTCCCCCCTTTTTTTATTGGGTGTTTTTACCAATGAGTTGGCTTAAATCTTCAGTAGGCCTACCACCCACAAGTATTTAGCTTGCCAAAGGTACACACCATAGCTGTTTAGAAATGCAAGAAACTTTCCGTTTTCTCAGGTTTACAAAAGATGGATAAAGAAGATGTCTCCCCAGTTCTTACACTGCTATTCTTGATTCAGTTTGAACATTAACTTTTAGTTACCTGAAAAATAAATCCTAGTTTGTAGATAGTGATTTAAAGAGGGGTGGGGGGGTGCATAAATGAGTTGATGACTCTGTGTCTAAGGCAGTGAGTTTGGGGGTGTGCGGGAATGTTTAGGTGAGGATTGTGCAAGGGGTGCTCTTGTCAGCAGAAATGCTGGTTGTATGGCAACACTATCAGCTGCCCTTTTGGAGCTCAACTTGAAACTGTGACTAAATGTTCTCTGGCTGTTATAAAGCTAGTACTTCAGACTCAACTCAGGGGAAGGCAGAGTCCTCAGGGTGGATAGTTGCGCAGGGACTGGCTGGAAGTAAGTGGAATCCTACTAGAGGAACTAGTGACTAGGGAAGAAGAGGGTCTGAGGTTAAAACACACCCTTTGGCTGTTAATTGTTCAGTGTATCAAAAGTGTAACAGTTCTTGCCTCTTGTTCTTAGGAGGGTGTATCCCCACTTGGTAAGGTACTGTTGGTTCATTTATTGTGTTTCTTTGCCAGTAAGTTTGTAACGCTTCAGTGACTCACCTTTTGGTAGGAGGCAGGAAGGAGGTGGGGTGGGCTGTGTCATAAATCTGAGTAAGGTTGAGAAGGGCTCAACCTAACTGAAGGGAGGAAAAAAAAATGACAGGGCTTTGAAAAATCCAGTGAAATGTTTATCCAGACTCTGACTGTTATTCCTAAAATAAAAGGTGGTACTTACCATCATAAATCAACAATAGACTTGGCCCCTGTCTACACCTCATCCCAGAACCTTTCTAAGTTGTTCTTTCAGAACGCTGTTTTTGAATTACTTAAGCAATAAATTAACAAATCAGTGACTTTGGGTCGATAAGCCCATGTTCTTTAAAATATGTCCAGAGTCAAGAATGAGAAAGAGACTTTAACCAAAATAGTTTTGAAGGCTTTTGTATGGAAAATGAAAATTAGTTTCTTCATTCAAAAGCAAAAAGCACACACAAAACAAATCCTGAAGCTTCAGTTCTCATTCAGCTCTGGATAGAATATTCATCCTGAAGATCAAATACTGTAACCTATGTTTGGTTTAGAGTGAGTGCCATGCAGATAAGAGTTGTTATTTGTTGCTGGGATTTACAAAATAATTGGAAGTAAGATCAATCTTGATAAACTGAGTTTGCTGTTGCTCAATTAATCTTAAGCTCTTTTGAAACTAGACAAGTTTTTTTTTTTTTTTTTTTCACCTGAAAAGCACTAGGGACTGAAAATAATGGGAAATACTGTTAATTGTTCTCCAAAGGAAGGCCAGGTGAAGCGTCAGTTGACATTGCTGAGAACTGTCATCTGTACTCAGCAAGCAGATCTGTGTAATTGCACCTAAGAGCTTATCTCCTTTCACAAGTAGAGGACTTTTTAATTATCTTTACAATTTTTAAGTGTTTGCAAAAAAATCTTTTTTTTTGAAAAAGAAAGGAGTTTTCAGCCTTACTTGATGGGAGGAGGGCTGGACGTGCAGGCTGTGGTGCTGTCTGCTCCCCAGAGTTCTCTGCCAGCCAACAGGCCAGAAGAAGAAACACGAGTGTCAAATCAGATGGGCTCAGAGTAATCAGAGTGGCTGTGTTTGGACAGCAAAACGCTGGGCAGAATGTTTCCCCATCCCTGCCAGAGCTGTCCGGTTTTAGATTATGCTAAAAATACACACCCACTAAATGATAATGGGTGGGAAAGACAACTTCAAAATCCACTTCTTTTTTTTTTTAAGCTCTCCCTCGTTTATATATTTTTGGAAAAGGAGACGTAACCAAGCCAGGTTTGAACTTTCTCACGTTGCTCTGAATTGAGTGGATGAGAGGAAGTATGTTCTTTGGCTGGAGTCACAGAGAGAATGTTCTTTGCATATGACTCACCTCATTAGTTGTACTGAAATCTGTTGTCAGGAATCCACAAGAAATTTTTCACGCTGATTGGAGTGATGTTTGGGATAGCAAATTCTGTCTGTTGAGAAGCCGTCTACTGCCACTCCTGGTAGTGCAGTGGTTAAATGCCCAGCTCCTGCTAACGGAAAAGTCGCTGGTTCGAAGCGTCGCATCGGGTGCTCCACAGGAAAAAGATGAATGATATCCTGCTTCTGTAAAGATTATGGCCTTGGAAACTTTATAGGACAGTTGTCTTCTCTTCTTATAGGGTTACTGTGAGTCAGAATCAGCTTGATGCAGTAGTGGGTTTGGTTTTTTGGTTTACTGCCACT
Organism: Heterohyrax brucei; assembly: GCA_028571685.1. Taxonomy (NCBI): domain Eukaryota; kingdom Metazoa; phylum Chordata; class Mammalia; order Hyracoidea; family Procaviidae; genus Heterohyrax; species Heterohyrax brucei. The sequence continues at coordinate 167,055,082 of CM053140.1, forward strand.
CCTCCATTTTTCTCTGTGGTTTAGTTGTTTGGATCCTGAGCCTAGGGGTTTGGGGCCTGAGACCTCGTTCCCTAGTTCCTTTGCGGTAAAATAGATCTGAACCCTGTGTCTGCTTCTACTCAAACCCTGTTTAGTGACAACTCTTAGATAGTTTCTGTTAGTCTCCAAAAGTTGACTCTTGGTGGGCTGGCTTGTGCTTGTTTTTGAAACTTGTATTGTTTGGGGATCCCCATGAGCAGTGTTAATTTCTGTGACTCAGTGGGTCCAGATGTTCATCTTTTTGGTTTGTGAGGATAAGACCTGGTCTGTCTTTTCCTCTTCTTTGTGTTTTCTCTTTTAGTTTCCAGATGATGCTTCTACGGCACCATATTTATTGGCTTTGGTTGTGTTTGGTTGGTTTGGTTGGCATTTCCGTAGGGCCTTCTACGGCTTGAACTTCTTCAGCCTGGCAGTTTTACTTCTCACACTTCAGGGCACCAATTGAGAAGTGACAACTTTTTGTGGATTGATTCATTTCCCATATAAAGGAACCTACCCTAGTTATTAGCCTGTTGTGTTTGAGGCTGACATGTTCTTGTAAGTAGTCCTAGCCACAAAGTGGAAACCCTGGTGGCCTGGTGGTTAAGTGCTACGGCAGCTGAGAGGTTGGCAGTTCAGATCCACCAGGTGCGCCTTAGGTGGAAACCCGTTGGGGCAGTTCTGCCCTGTCTGCCCTATAATGTCCTTTTGAATTGGATTTAACTTGATAGCAACAGGTGTTTGATTGCAGCCAAGAAGTGGTCAGGCAAAAGTGAGTGGGTCAGGGGACCAGTAGGTAGAAAGTGTTTACTAGCAATAGACAGAATTTTTTTTATTGTGCTTAGTTGAAAATTTAAGCTCAAGTTAATTTCTCAGACAAGATTTATACATCTGTATGTAATGCTGGCTGCAATCCTTATAGTGGAACAGCACACTCTTGCTTTCCACCCTGGGTTTCCTGTGTCCATTCATCCAGTTCCTACCCTTTTATAGGCAGAAAGTTTTAATGCTTCATAACTCAGTTTTATAATATAGAGGCTATGTGTTTGAAAAAAACTAAGACCACCCCCCCACCTCCAAATCACTGAGAAGACAAAGAACTGCAGTTGAGTTGATTCTGACTCCTAGCAACCCTATAGGTCAGAGTAGAATTGCCCCATAGACTTAGTGCCTGGTGAATTTGAACTGGTGACCTTTTGGTTAGCTGACATAGCACTTAACCACCACGCCACCAGGATTTCCAGAACAGTGTTAAGAAGTCGTAAGTCTGAAGTATATTGATTCATCAGACATCTTAGAATGATCCTAGGTATCAACTAACTGTAGCCAGTGGGCTGGGCTGCCTGGCCCCTTGAGATGAGAAAGGGAGGTTAAGCTTTGTTCCTTTGGAGATAAAAAGGAGTCCTGCTGGCTAAAGCTGTGGCTGTTTTGTTTGTCCCCTGTTGGCTGATAGGCTACAGCCCAAGTTTGGAGATACTGAACTGGGCTGACAAAGAGACCTGCTGCTTGACCTTGCTGCCTTGTATTCTCCACCATGCTACATGTTTGGAGGGAGAGAAAATCCCCCCGGGGTCAACTCCTGCAGGGGAAAGCTGTGCCTTCACTGCCACAAAGGCGGCTCCTTTAGTTAAGGTGTCAGCTGCTTGGGGGGGGGTGGGGGGAGGAAGCGAGCAGCTGCAGCGTTAGTGTCTGTACCCCACCCCCACCCAAACCTGGCCATCTTTTTTAGCCTCAAACCTTGACTAGAAAATACCTTGTACCTGAACTTAAGCTACTTAATGATTTAGGAACAAACAGAAGTGTGATGAAATGAAATGAGGCATTACCATCATTTCTTGACTTAATTCTTTCATTCATGTAGTGAAATAAAGACCCCAAATGAGGTAGAGTTTTGAGTTTTGGGGGTTGTTTTTTTGTTTTTTATTCTACCCTGGCCTCTAGGGTCGCCATGAGTCAGATCTGACTCGACGGCACTTGGCTTAGCTTGGCATCTAGATTTAAACTTTTTCAGAGGCATGACAGTAATTAGTGTTTGATAAAACCAAGTTAAAAGAATAATCTTTGTAACATTTTGCAGAGTACCTTTATAATTGTTTTTGATAGTTATTTAATATGTGATTCAAGAAAATTGGCGAGCACCCCCTCCCCTAATTTTTTTTTAAGTAAGAATAATGCAACAATGTTGCAGAAACCCTAGGCAACCAGCTAATTCAGAGGACATCCCCCAGCTTCTCTTTTGCAGGCCAAACTGAGTTCAAAGGTGACAGTGTAGCTGGTGTACAGCAGTTATACTGACTTGGGGCTGAGGGAAAGGCAGTGTCCCCCAGCCCCTGTCTAAAAAGAGTGGGGATCTCCTCCACAGAGGTCTTAAGGGCTTTCAGGTGCAGAGGGAATCTCAGCTGAGGAACTGGGGTCCCTGCTGGCCACAGAGCGCACTAGGCAGATGTATGGGAACTCACCAGAAAATCCGTAATGCATGACCCTAAGAGCTGTCCAGGTGGGCATGAAAGCCTAAGTGGTGTTACTGGTGGTAGCAGTGGTTTGTAGAGACCGCAAGTGGCGTGCTTCTGGATGGAAATGTCTCTCCTAAAACTTCATTATTTATGCGTGCTTTAAGTGGTTATTTTGAGGTAATGGAAAATTACCTTGTCGCAAGTGTGCCTGCTCCTGTCCTCCACTGAAGAAGGACCATCTTGGTCCTTATAGCTCTTGGGGATGTCTTACCCACCATGAAGAGTATTTGAGCATGTGAGCCTGGTTATATGTTCTAACTTTGCCACCTCTTGTCAAGAGTTTTCCAGTTACCTGGGCACCCTTTTTCTTCCACCCAAATCCCATGGTAGCAGAACTCTTGAATCTTTTGAGAGGATGGAATCCTTAGAGGCTGTGTCATGCTGGGCACGCCCAGCCTCTTGCTGTGACTTATTGTAAATTAGAATGGGAAGGGGAGATAAAAACAACCAACTTCATTTTTACATGAGCTCTTTTGAGGAGGGTGTTAACAGTACTTTGGACTTGGAGAGTATGTTTCTTCAGTGGAGAACTGTGGGAATGAAATACTCCCAGTCTTCTTTAGAAGCCCTGGCGATACAGTGGTTAAGGACTGTACTACTAACCAAAAGATCAGCAGTTCGAATCCACCAGCTGCTTTTTGGAAACTCTGTGGGGCGGTTCTGTTGTGTGCTATAGGGTCAAAAGTAGAATTAATTTGATGTCGCTTGCTTTGTTTCTGGAAACTGTGATGGCATAGTGGTTAATTATTACAGCTGCTAACCAAAAGGTCAGTAGTTCAAATCTACCAGAAGCTCTTTGGAAACTACGGGGCAGCTCTACTTTGTCTGTAGGGTCACTATGAGTTGGAATCAACTTGACAGCAGTGAGTTTGATTTTTGTTTTGTCTGTTAACCCTCTGTCGGTGGGGAGGAAGTGACCAGAATCCCTTAACTGGAAAAGTAGGAATTGAGTACTACAGTGTGGCAAAGTCACTTGAGTCCCTGAGGAAACATGAAACATCCTTTCCCCTTGCAGTGACTTACTCTCTACTGAATGCTTTTAAAAGAAATGACAGGAGAAAATGTTCTTCCTTGTTTTTACCATTGTTCTCCCTGTCCTACCCGCCAGCCCCCTCATATACTCACACATCAAGACAGGCTTTTTCTGCTTTAAAACTGCAGCCATTGGGACTGATAGGTACTTCAGTAACCAATCACTGGTTCCTACCGGGATAAACTAGTACTGTTGCTGCTTTCTTGTGAGGGAGTCAAAAACCAAACCCAACCCAGTGCCATTGAGTCGATTCCGACTCATACTGACTCTATAGGAAAGGGTAGAGCTGCCCCGTAGGGTTTCCAAGGAGCACCTGGAAGATTCAAACTCCAGACCTTCTGTTTAGCAGACCTAACACTTAGCCCCTGTGCCCTTGGGGTTTCCTTTTGTGAGGGAAGGACTGAGTTATATAAGCTGGCTGATTGTTCTGCTAAACAAGCAGTACCTAGTAAAAAAATGAAATGATTTTGAAGAAAAATCAATTTCACATGTTAATACTTCTCCCATGTGTTTTTCACAGATGGCCTCGCTTAAAACTATGCCTTATATAGCAGGAATTGACAAAAGAAGGGAAGAGTTATTAAGAAATCTAGATCCCCAAGTAACTTCACCATTGATAACTGTGAAGCTGTAGGCAAGGCATTTATTCTGTAAATGGGCATAAAACTTTGGAAGTTGTCCAAGGCTCAACTGCTTCAGTCATTCTCTCTCCTCTATTGAAGTGGAAAGCAGTGGAAGTGAGACAGTAATCAAAGCATACAGATGGTGAGGCCAGAGAGCTTTTAACTGTGATTTTCGTATCTTTAAATATACTTTAATGGTAAGTTGCTTAAAGATAATTTATGAAATCTCTTTTAAGCATCATTACAAACTGGCCACATAAGTCTTGTAGTGAGCCTTACCCAGCGTCTTTAAAATGATTTATGAGTGTTGTACTTTCTCATTAAATATCTGTGGGAAATACTGTGTTGGACTCTGATTTCTCCTTGTAGGAGCCCTGCCTTTTTCTTTTGCCTGCTGCTTTCAGTGTGTGTGATGATTTTCCATTTTCAGTCTGACAACCAAGGACCATAATGCAAAGAGACACAAGTGTGGTTGCTCCACAGTGGAGAGAATGTCAAGAATGTTGGCTATCTTTAGACCTGTTTGGTTCTTCACAGATAAGAAAGAAACTAAAGAACTTCTCTCTCTGTTGGGAGAAGTTAGTCAGATAACACTGCAAACATGGCAGCAGAAATTGAGCAATGTAAGTAATGGAAATGTCTCCATGTGGGCAACACCAGCTGATGGGAGCAAGATTTTTCTTTGGAATTTTGGGAGTATTTTCAAATTCAGTTGGATGTTGTATTTCCTTTCAACCATATCCGCTTTGACTGAAAGCACACCTATACTCTTTGCTTTAATTTACCTTTCAGCACAGTTTGATTTTTTTAACCTGGACACAAGAATTTCTTCATTTAGTAGCTGGTAGTAATACCTCTGAAAGTTAGAAATGAGTTCAGGGCAAGCCAAGAGACAGTACATCTCAGAAGATGCACAAAAGGATAAATTATACCACCACTCATCACTCGCTTTAATAAAATCGCTAATCTTTACCTTTTTTGCCATCCTTAGCTTGTCATTGTTGAGGGAGGCATCTCATTGGTGACTGGGGATGGAGGTGGTCTGCTGAGCAGGCCTCTCTGTTGCAGTAAGCTTGGGAGCATCGAGTTCAGGCTTTAGGTGGATTGGCTAAGGCATTTTAGATGGGGTGGGGGAGTGGGACGATCTAAATTTAAACTATAGAATCAGCATTTTCTCCAAAAATTTCCAATTTTCAAGAAGTGTAGGTGGATCCTGTGAATTGTGTGGTAATGCACATTGCTTTTCCTACATCCTGCTTATGTCAAAACATTTTCAGTGACTTTCATTGTGGGAGTTTTCTTTTTCAGGATGCACATTGGGGTGGGGACAGTCTCTCTTTAGAAAAAAAAACCTCAGTGTTCTTATTAAGTGTGTAGTAAAAAATAATTAGGTTTGATAGTTACATCTTTGCAAATTAAAAATTTTAATGTAGGCACCATACTGTTCTCAAAGTCAACAATGTGAAGAGAGATTCGGTTTTTTTCCAGTGGAGAGATTCTTACAGTACAGCTCAGTCAGCTGCATGGAAGTGGCTCTGGCAGGGCCCATTCTGAGCCTGCCATGACTTTTCCTACTGGTCTGAGTAGAGATAATAGTATTAATGGTAGAGTGCATTGTTTTGTATGCAACATTAAAAAAATAATAATAATAAAACCATTGCCATTGCATCTCTTCAGCTCTCGGTGACCCTGTAGGAGAGAGTGGAACTGCCTTATAGGGTTTTGAAGGAGCTCCTGGTGGACTTGAACTGCTGACCTTTTGGTTAGCAACTGTAGCTCTTAACCATTGCACCACAGGGTTTCCACTAGGCAGTATAAGCATGTGCATTTCCATGAGTTAGCCCATCGATTGCTCCAAAGGATGCGTATCTTTTAAAACTACCAAAACTGCTTGCTCCGGCAATCTTCAGTTTTGAGATGCTCTGTGTAATTTAGAATCAAACTTTCTCCATGTTCTTCTGTAGGCTGGACGTGATAAATATGAACCTGCAGCTGTTTCAGAGCATGGTGACAAAAAGAAAAAGAAGGCCAAGAAAGAGAGGGACATGGACGAGTTGAAGAAAGAAGTCACTATGGTAAGTACAGGATGAAAGGCTGCTTTATCAGGTGCAGAGATCATAGCAAGTTAAGAGATGGAGAGGCTGATATTGGAAATACTCACTTTAAAATACCTGCTATGAGGTTGGATAAGTTTTTTTAGCAACTCTAGACAAAACCAAAAGCCCACAGAAGAAACAGTGTGACCACAGTATCATGGACCTTTGGTTTACCCACTGAATCATGCTGAATATTGGGAACTTCTGGCCTCTCCCAGCTGTGGAGGCTTCCACATAGTTAACCTGTCTAGAATCTGTGTGATGGCAAATAAGGTTTCACTAGATTTTTCAGAGAGTACCTGGGTTTCTCTGTAGTACTGGCACAGGTGACAATGGATGTCTGTCCCATGGGGCAGCCTTCTACAGGTTAGGACTCTCAATGGTGAAGAGTGTACAAACTTGCAGAAAGGAAAACCTGAGATTAATGCTGGTATGAATAGTATTGATAGTATTTAGTGATATTGTGCTTTCCTATTCTTTTTTGTGCTGAACTGTTTAATTCTTGTTTTTGTTTTCACTTAGGATGACCATAAACTTAGCCTTGATGAACTTCGTCGCAAATACGGAACAGACTTGAGCAGAGTATGTTTTAAGTTGAAACTTCTTTTACAAAATCCTGACTTTCTGCTTCTTCCCCTGTCACACAGGAATGTTCTAGGAGGGGAGTAATGACAGCCACTATCTGAATACCTACTGTGTGACAGGCACAGAGCTTGAGTTTTTACGTGTGCCATTTTGTTTTCCTTGAACCTTTTTGAATTAGACATTGTCTTCCCCTGCTTTATAGTAGACTCATGGCAGTGGGTTGTGTGGGAAGAGCTAGCCCTTAAGTGGAGCGCCAGGACTTGTGTTTAAATGGCTCTGTGACTTTTGTTGACAAATCTTTTATTTTTCTACACTTGTTAAATTGAGTTGAATGTCTCAATTAGTTGAATCTTTGTGAAAGATTCACATTTTTGTACTTTCCCCAGCTAGTCACTGCAGTATGTCAGACATTGCTTAGTCTCTTTCTGTTTTTATTGTTTGCAACTTGTCTTGCACAAAGCTCGAAGACCTTTTAATAATATTATAAAGTATACTTATCTAGGGAATTTTGAGAATTTAATTTGCTACAAATGATATGAGAGTTAACAGTAGGGCAGATTCGTTCTTTGTACACACTCAGTGAAACTTGAATGCCAAGCTAACACATAACTGTCATGGGGATCTAGGAAGGCAGGGTGGCACCAGTGCCCTGCCATCAAGAGGAGGTTCTGACTCTTCTAAGAATGACCTAACAGTTAGTCACCGAGTGCCAGGCAGCCTCTCAGCACTGAGTGTGCGTTACCTCACTGAGCTTTTCTTAGAATCATGTGAGGTAGGCTGTCTGTGACCCTAAGCCAGTTAGTCAAATGCTGTGAGTCTGTTTTCTTAAACTTGTAATAAAATGGAGTTAAAACAGCCAAAAAGAATTGTCGTGAGAACCAAACAAGTTAAAAAGCTTAGTTAAATCTGTGTCTGGCATGTACATTGTGCTCAGATGTTTCCTGATAGTGGTTTGTATTCTACCTGGGGATACAATGAGAACTTGAGATGCCAGAGGGAGCTTTCTCTTTATTAAAAAAAAAACAAGCCCATTGCCCTCAAGTTGATTCTGACTCATAACAATCCTATGGACAGAATGTCTGTCCTTAGAGCTTCCAAGGAGCAGCTGGTGGATTCAAGGTCAACAGCAAGCCTCTTAAGCACTGCACCATCCCCTTACTGCTCAATATTTCTTCCCCTTTCCTCATCTTCTGCAGTTCACTCCAGTGTTGGAAATTACAAAAACAGCATACCTAGAAGCAAACCTTTTAGTTAGCATTAGTCAGCTCCCCTCCCCTCTTGGTATTCGGATAGTATGAAAGTAATCTTGCTGTTCCTCTCTAATGGGAGCTATATATTCCACTGTCTGCCATCAGTGACTTAAACGTTTATTTTTGGTCATTGACAGTATACGTGGCAAAAACAAAGCATAAACCAATTCACCAGTGTCTACAGGGACGTTCAGTGACACTGATTACTTTCTCAGAGTTGTGCAACCATCTTCACCCTCCTTTTCTGAGTAGTTCCTTCCTCGTTGACATGAACTTAGGGCCTGCAAGGTTCCTACTTAATCTTTCAAGTTCCTGTTGTCAGTTTGATCCGATATAAACAGATCTTACGAGGCTGTTGGGTGACTCGTGAGGCTCATTAGCAAATAGCAGGGCATTAGTCCAGGAGACTTTTCCAGTGACTACTTTTCACACTTGTCAGGTTTACTGAGGGTTAGCTAAAACATTCACAACTGTGAGCCCTACCTTACTAGGTAAGTGTTCTCATTACCATCTGAAGTATAAAGCCCTCTACTTACAACTTGACTGTTGGCTACCTGGAGAGATTTTTTTGGTCTCCTTCTCTGCTTGTAGATCTATTTCCATCCCTGACAGATTTGATACACAGAAAGCTCAAAGCTCTTCATTTGAAATACTGAATTGATTAGTTACAATATGTATCTTTTTGGTAACAATACAGTTTGGCATGGATTGAAACTAGGTTGAATCCAAATTTTGTCTGTATATTGATTTTCAAAAACACGTATCTTTGTGGATTCCTCAGACAACTTGGCCTATTGTCAGTTTCAGCTGTGCGTAGGGGATCATCAGAATTGTTCGTGAAGAATTTGCCAAGTTTTTACCTTGGCTTGCTAGCTTGGGAAGTTTTGTTTCCTCTGTAAATCACATTATTGCAGCCTTCTAGCTGTCAGTAGGGTATATTAGATCGTAAGTGCTGGCATGCAGTGTGCCTTCTAATATTTCTCTGCTTCTCAGGGCTTAACAACTGCTCGAGCTGCAGAAATCCTGGCCCGAGATGGTCCCAATGCCCTCACCCCTCCCCCCACTACTCCTGAATGGGTCAAATTCTGTCGGCAGCTGTTTGGGGGATTCTCAATGTTACTGTGGATTGGAGCGATCCTTTGTTTCCTGGCGTATGGCATCCTAGCTGCTACAGAAGAGGAACTTGAAAACGATAATGTGAGTCACGTAATTCCTAACTTGGGCTGTTAAGTGCCCATGAGACACCCTCTTAGTCTTTGCCTCCTGCTGGTTTTTAATGAGTAGTAGTTACTTGATGGATATGGACACTGAGAAATGACCAGCAGTTGTTGTCTTCCAAGGCCCATGCATCCTTCCTCGTCCACTCCAAGTGTTTCCTTTCTGTGGATGTTCTTCTGATCTGAGTCCATGTGCAGGTAGCTCTACTGCACTCATGGCCCAAGTCCTGGTGCCACACAGTGGCTTTCAACATTGGCATGTTGCCATATCTAGAGATATCTGGTAGCTGTTCTTCCAAGTCACATGTTGTTTGGAAAACCTTTATTTTAATAAAGCAAGAAAAAGGGGTTTATCTAGGAAAAAAAAAACAAACCCATTGCTATCTAATCGATTCCAAATCACAGCCCCCTCTAGGACAGAGTAGAACTGCCCCGTAGTTTCTGTTGGCTTCAAATCACTGACCTTTTTGGCTAGAAGCTGTAGCAGTTAATGACTATGTCACCACAGTGTCTGAGTTTACCTAAAAACGGCTCTAAAATCTAATTAGTGACCAAGTATCTGTGTGGCTGATTCCATCTGTGACCTTCCCATGTATGATCCGTAGAAAGAGAAACATGAAGACAAGGTTTTGCATTTCTGAGGGCTCGGTCCTGGTGAGCAGTCTGCGTCTGTTCAGTCACCAGTATACTGTATTGCCTAGTTCTTCATTCGGGGCCATCCAGTCCTAACCTGTCTGTCCCCTTCCAGCTCTATCTTGGTGTGGTCCTGTCAGCTGTGGTCATCATCACTGGCTGCTTCTCCTACTATCAGGAAGCGAAAAGTTCAAAGATCATGGAGTCTTTCAAAAACATGGTTCCTCAGGTACTGGATGCCTTGTCCTGGCTGTGTGTGACTTGAAAACCCCAGGGAAGTGAGTGAGTGGGGCGTTAAGGTTCCTAAGTAATGAATTACTTGGGTAGAGCACTGGGTGTGCTTTTTTTTTTTTTAAAATCCACCTGCGATCCAGACATGTATTTCTTGTGGCCCAGAAAAGGAGAGCTTGCATTTTGAGCATATGCTGTAGACGAGAGGGAGCCCAGACTGAGGGGACAGCCTGTTAGACCGCCGGAGCGCCTGCTCCGTCACCGTGCCTGGTCAGCGTGGCGAGCTCAAACGATGAATGTCCTCTCTGCTGTCAACGTTAGGAAGCTAGATCAGCTTGTAATTGGGTTTTCTGGTCTTGACACTCCCTGTTCTCCTTGATGGCATCTGCTTTTATCCTGTTTTATGTTAAAAACATCTTTCCCTTCCAAAGCAAGCCCTTGTGGTTCGAAATGGTGAGAAAATGAGCATCAATGCTGAAGAAGTTGTTGTTGGGGATCTAGTGGAAGTGAAAGGAGGAGACAGAATCCCTGCTGATTTAAGAATCATATCTGCAAACGGCTGCAAAGTACGTGTTTTTCAAAACAGACTCTCAGCTAACTCTGATGATTGAGTTGAGTGGTGCCATACCTCATGACAAGTCTGCTGTATTCACACTTATTTTTCTCGTGTACAGGTGGATAACTCCTCACTCACTGGAGAATCAGAACCCCAGACCAGGTCTCCAGATTTCACAAATGAAAACCCGCTGGAGACGAGGAATATTGCCTTTTTTTCAACCAACTGCGTTGAAGGTAGGCCATTTTAAGGCAGTCTTGAGCATGGCATAGCATTTATCTTAGGCATTAGCAAAGAAAGGAAACCTGTAGATGCAGTTTTCTTGGCTTCAGTTCTGATGACTGCAGTGAAGCACAGAGAGAGAGGCGGGGGTTCACTTGCTGGCAGGAAGAACCCAGGAAGCCTGGTGGCTGGTTTTCCTCTTCCCCCTACCTGCAGGGTGCCTCTGCTGTTGGCAGTGCCAGTCTGGTTTGGGTATTGGAGTTACTGTCCAAAGTCTGCAGTATGAGACAAGCAGCATATTCAACCAAAGAACAGGCCCTTAAAAATGTGTGTCTTTTTTTTTAAACCATGCCATATAATTACTCATATTCTGTGGCTTCTTTCCAGTTAAATTTGGTCTCTCCCTCATTTTCAAAGGCACTGCACGTGGCATTGTTATATACACGGGGGACCGCACTGTGATGGGACGTATTGCCACACTTGCTTCTGGACTGGAAGGCGGGCAGACTCCGATTGCTGCAGAAATTGAGCATTTTATCCACATCATCACGGGGGTGGCTGTGTTCCTTGGTGTGTCATTCTTCATCCTGTCGCTGATTCTGGAATATACCTGGCTAGAGGCTGTCATTTTCCTCATCGGTATCATTGTAGCCAACGTGCCAGAGGGCTTGCTGGCCACGGTCACGGTAAGATACTTGGGATGGCTGCCCTGACTCAGCCCAGCCTGCGTTAGTGTAAGACTCATCTACCACCCTCTTGAAGAGGCTACCAAATTAGGTTTTATTCCATGTATCTGCATATAGTCTTTCTACCGAGCAACATAGTGCAACTCGACAATCCCTGGGCAGTGAGAAATTCATAGTGTGCTTTTTATAGAGATGATAGTAACGTAGAAGGATATAATTTCCACTGATTGAACTGATGATTCAGACCAGTGTAAAGGAGAAAGGAGATGTGTTTGGGGGTACAGTAATAAGGGAAATAGAATGTGCTAAATCTTGGCTATTTTTCTTAATATAATGCTTTGGGGAGGGGGAATAAAGCCCTGTTGTATGTATTTTACCATTATTTCCTCATATCTGGTGGGGGGAAGATTAGAGAGAATTTAGACACATTTCTTTGGTGTTAGGGTATAGTGGGGTTTATATAGAATTCCAGCGGTAGACCTAGAAGTAACATTGTTGGTGATGATTTTTAGGTGTGTCTGACGCTTACTGCCAAACGCATGGCAAGGAAAAACTGCCTAGTGAAAAACCTAGAAGCTGTGGAGACCTTGGGGTCTACATCTACCATTTGTTCTGATAAAACTGGAACTCTGACTCAGAACAGGATGACTGTTGCACACATGTGGTTTGACAATCAGATCCATGAAGCTGATACTACAGAAAATCAGAGTGGTAAGACCAGACATTGCGTCACACCTGAACCTCAACTGCTCATTGGCCCTTTTATCTTTGTTTAGTTTTTATCATTTGGAAAGGAGTCAGGGGTGTTTTTGTTCGAGATTTTTTTTTTTTTGTAATCAATAAAAATTAACTTCTTCTGTTAAAAATGAAAATTTCTCTGAAAATTGAGTCGTTTTCAGTAATTTAAAAATGGTGTATCATTTCAGATTTTTCTCTTTTTTGGACTTTCTTGTCATTGAGAATATACATGACAAAACATACACTGATTTAGTAGTTTTGTACATGTATAATTCACTGACATTGATGATAGATCCTTCAAGTTTTCTGCCATTCTTAGCCTCCTTTTTCTGAGGTGGTTCCTCCCTCACTAATTTAAAATCACTGTGCCTTAAGGTTCCTGACTAATCTGTTAAGTTCCTCTGTCACTTTGATCCCATAGAGACAGATTTTGTAAAAGTATAATATACAGGGCAGACATTTCCTTTACTAGGTAAGCTAAACTGTTTGACTTTAAGATGACTTTGGGGGCATGATCTTGGTTTGAAGTTCAGAGATTGTCTTGGCAATAGCTACAGGTCATCTCATGTTTTTATGGGACTTAAAAGGAGAAGAAACCCTGGTGGTGTAGTGGGGAACCAAAAGATCAGCAGTTCATATCCACGAGGCACTCCTTGGAATCTGTGGGGCAGTTTTACTCTGACCTGTAGGGTAACTATGAGTCAGACTTGACAGCACTGAGTTTGGTTTTTTGGTTTGAATAGGTGAACAGAGAATATAGCTTTTCTGGTGGAATACTGGCACTGAAGGTTTCATGCCAGTATTCATGTCATTTTCCTGTCTGTCTCACCTCCCTCAGGTGTCTCATTTGACAAGTCATCAATCACTTGGCTTGCTCTTTCAAGAATTGCAGGTCTTTGTAACCGGGCAGTGTTTCAGGCTAACCAGGAAAACCTCCCTATTCTTAAGGTAAGCTCGGGAGTTCCTGTTAAGTATCAGGTTGCCTTTGGGAATGTGTGGATCCCACACAAGAAGTGCCACCTGAATGTTCTTTTTAAATAGAGTGTTACTTTGTGATCTTTGAAGTACCTTTGTTGTAGAATATTGGAATGGGCTTATGTGATGCTTGACTGTGTTGCACTTAAGTGGGATTGTCTGTAGGTCCAAAGTACTTACACTTTGTGGTCAGTATAGGTTGGATAAAAGATAAGATACAGTAAAAACTGGCCAGAGTAGAAGAAGAGAGTGAGAGTCTGTACTGGTGAGAACCTAATGTGAGTAAAATCCATCAGTGAGCCAGCATTCCTGGGCGGTGCAAGTGATTTAGTACTCAGTTTTTAAACAAAATGTTGGCGGTTTATGTCTACCCAGAGGCACCTGGGAGAAAGGCCTGGCAATCTACTTCAAGAAAATCCACCAGTGAAAAACTTACAGAACACAGTCCTGCTCTGTCACATGTTGGGTCGCCATAAGTGGAATTGAGAAGCAATTTTTTTTTTTCCACCAGAGATCTGGTATTATCTAGCTGACACAGAGAGCAACTTTGATGGCTTGATAATTGCATTTGCATATTAGGATTCAGTAGATGCCAGTAAATCCCTTAAGCCATTTATTTTCTTAAAATAGCTCAGCTGTTTCTCTGACTTGTGCCTTAGCTTGCTTACTAATGATGCAGAAATAAACTCAAGGCAAAAATAAGCTGAGCCTCATGGAATTCTTGCAAATTTGCAAATGACTGAGGTTTTTACCCGGTTGCCCAAGTGAAGACGCAGTCACAGAAGGATCATGAGGTGCACAGAGTCCTTTAGGAGGAGGAGGAAGAGTCACGTGAGTCTCTGGACTCCCTTCCTCTGAGTGAAGCTGCTTGCAGTAGTTCTGAGTATAGACCTGGCTTTACTGAGGTGACTTTTACTGTGAAGATAGCCTTTTTTTCTTTTTGAAAGGAGATTTTCTTGTCATTGAATTGCTGTTGATTTCAGGATAATGTTTATCTTGGGATAAAACTTGAGATGCCTGCTTCGTGTTTTTCCTTACCTCAGTGGAAATTTCCCAGGCTTTGAGAACAGGGACCCAGATTTTCTTCTGATTTAGGATCTCTAGAAAAAGGTAATAGGATGATGTATTTTGAGTATCTCAGGGATTGGGCCATATCATAGCCATTATTACAGATGAAATAGCTTGCAGCTCTATTGTACTTAAATAACTGACTTTTATGAAAAGGAGATTTCACTTATTTTGTAGTCATTAACTAGTCTTTTCATCTTTCCTATACAGGGCTACTTGTTTGTAAGTGGGCATCACTTTATGCAGTCTTGTAGTTCAAAGTTCTAAGATGGTTATGTATATCACAGTTGTTTACAACTGACGTGGTTTTTAGAAGATTTCTCTGTGTGTGTGTGTGTGTGTGTGTGTGTGTGTGTGTGTGTGTGTGTGTGGAGAAAGAGAGAGAAAGACAAAGTATTGTGGAAAATATGTCTTACCTGAAATTTGGGCTTTCACTGAAATACTGCCACATTACATTTTTGTTGGAACTGATAATAGCTTTCATTTGTCATCCTTCAGGCCAAGATAATTTCAGCCAGTTGAATTATGTTTGGAATATAAAGTCTTTTACTTTGCCCTTGACACTGTTTGCCTCCAGTGCTGAGAATTTAAGGCATTCTCTTTTCAGTTGCAGGGTAGCAAGAGGCACTGCAAATGTTTACTTTCCTACTTGGTATTCTCAAATTCATAACCTGAAATATGTGGCTGGGAATAACATTGGCTTTGGGAGATTTCTAGCAGCCCAGGGGAAGAGAAAAAATAGGCTGAAGTAGGTTAGAAGGGTGTGTTGTGATTCTGCCAGGGTGGGTGACCCCATCAACTGCTCTTTTGCCAGGAGCTGACTTGGGCTGGGAAGGGTGAGCTGGCACGAACGTTGGAGTTTAAGTTGGGTATGTTGTGAACAGCAGGGCCTCTTGGGAAGTGACTCCTGTCACTCCAGCACTGCTTCCTCCTACCGCCTCTTCCCTGCCTCTGACAGTACTGTAATAAAGCCTGAGTTCATTGCCTTGTTTTTCAGTGATGTCTGTGTAGTGATGCTTTTGCAGGTAATTAACAGATGATGTCTGTGTTCACAGCGGGCAGTTGCAGGAGATGCCTCTGAGTCAGCCCTCTTGAAATGCATCGAATTGTGTTGTGGTTCTGTGAAGGAGATGAGGGACCACTACACCAAGATTGTTGAGATACCCTTCAACTCCAC
The DNA here is from genome assembly GCA_028571685.1 of Heterohyrax brucei. Classification (NCBI taxonomy): domain Eukaryota; kingdom Metazoa; phylum Chordata; class Mammalia; order Hyracoidea; family Procaviidae; genus Heterohyrax; species Heterohyrax brucei. The sequence continues at coordinate 167,070,703 of CM053140.1, forward strand.
CAACAAGTACCAGGTCTGAAGGTTTGGGGAGATTGTGAGGCAGGGGACAAAGAGGGAGGGAACATAAGCTTGAAAGGAGGAGAAATAACCTCCCTTTATGAATTTTACAAGCTTAAATGCTTTTTTAAAAAATAAGACTATTCAAACTTCTCTATAAGCCTAACTTATTTAACCCTTGACCTACGTATAGAAAATCCTAGTGTATTTGAATGTTAGTAGGATAAACAAAGCCTCTTCAGAAATACTGTCTGGGCCCTTTCAAATGCTCATTGGTGTCTGCGTTGTGGATGAGTGGGTGCAAGTATGTATGCTAGGCCTTGTGCCCCCAGATTTCCTCAGGAGAATTTAGTATGGGACAAGCGTCACAAATTTATAAAAAAATCATTGTTTCCTTTCTTCTGTCACATTCAAAATGTTACAAAGTATGAGACACTTCAAAGTTGAGAAGTAAAGAAAGCTTGTTTTTCCTGTATCCAGTTCTAGACCTTAGATGATGCCTGGTGTTCCTCTGTGGATTCCCAGTCAGCCATCCTTGTTTACATCTGTCTGATTCCTTACAGCTGTCCATTCATAAGAACCCCAACACGTCGGAACCCCGGCACCTGTTAGTGATGAAGGGAGCTCCGGAAAGGATCCTGGACCGCTGCAGCTCTATCCTCCTCCACGGCAAGGAGCAGCCACTGGACGAGGAGCTGAAAGATGCATTTCAGAACGCCTACCTGGAGCTGGGCGGCCTCGGAGAGCGAGTGCTAGGTAGGAGAGCCCACAGATGGTGGGCTAACAGCACTTCAGGGCACGCCTCAGTTTTTAAGTCATCTAGTCTGTTAGACAGTTACAGGTTGACCATGTTAACCTCCATGTCCTGTTTACCTTGCTGTAACGCTTTGTAGAGGGACCCCTGGTGGTGCAGTGGTTAAGCGCTCAGATGTTAGCTGAAGGTTGGCAGTTGGAGTCCAGCAGCAGCTCCACAGGAGAAAGATGAGGCAGACTGCTTCCGTAAGATGATAGCCTTGAAAGCCCTAGGGAGCAGTTCTGCTCTGGCCTTACGTGGTTGCTGTTTATCCTGTAGGGTCACTGAGTCACAATCCATCGTAACTGGTTTTAACGCTTTTTCTGGGGCAGGCCTCCTCGTTTATCTGCCTCCTAGAGGTTTCAAAACAGTATGTGTTGGAGACCTTAGATGAGTGCCCAGAGTTTACTTTGGGGGTGTGCTTAGACTTTTGGCCTCATGCTGGTCAGTTCTGGTTTTTATAGAAAATAATACGTGGGAGAAAGGGTGTTTTATTATCTAGCATGAGTTTCTATGGCCATGATCTTTAAATTTATTAAGAAGTTTGCAGAGTTAGTCTTCACACATTTGGAATAAATCTGTTTCCTGATGGCTGTGGAAAGGTCATAAATTTACACGGAAGCTTACACAGTCAGTTCTTTAGTTAGACTAACGGCAAACTTTCAGTCTAAAACATTGTCTTTTCTACCCTGCATACCATTGAGGTTTTAGAAATTGCACACATTTGATGCCACTTTTCCAGTTATGTATTCTGTAGGAAGGTGACATAAATTCATTATTTATATAAATCTTCTGTTCCCGTTAGCTTGTTTGACGCAGAACTGGTTGTCTGACCCCTTTGGTTTACACCCTTCACTTTAATTCCAGGTGTTTTTCTTAAGTTTAGGCACTTAAAGATAACTGTCTTCATAAGTGTTTTTTGTGTCTTCCATCTCTACCACCCCACATTAGAAGTAGTCTCTCTTCTTTGACCCTTCATGGTACCCATTACTTCCCTTTTTAGAGCCATATTATACTCTTTAACAGTGAGAGGAAACACCTTGAGTATCTTGGATCTTGAATTAACTGTAATCCTAGATGATGAACCCCTTGGACAGACATGTCTCATTCACATCTATCTTTGAAATGCTAGCACATACTCCACACAAGAGATTTGTAATAGATTTTGCCTTAAATGAACCAGTGAGCAGAGATACTGGCCTCAGTATTTCAAGATGCTGAGATACACCGTGACATGACTGGCTCATTCGAAGTTATTTACCATTGATGGATGGGTTTAGAACCTTGCTCTGATGCCTCTGAGTTACCATTTGGTTTTCACATGAATTCATTGTTGTTTCTTCAAGATCAGTAATGGGTTCTTTTTTTTATTTCTCATTTTCAGTGGCCATCCATTGTACCTGTTAAAGCCTTCACTGTGTTGTAAAACTAGACTAAAAAATTAACTGCAGACAGGTCATGCAATGAAAGGTAGATGGATGGACAGGCTGCTGCCACCCCCCTGTCCACAGCACTGAGACCTCATAGATTCCTGCCCTTCTTGCAGGTTTCTGCCACCTTTTCCTGCCAGATGAGCAGTATCCTGAAGGCTTCCAGTTCGACACTGATGACGTGAATTTCCCTATTGATAACCTCTGCTTTGTCGGGCTCATCTCCATGATCGACCCTCCACGTGCTGCTGTGCCAGATGCCGTGGGCAAATGCAGAAGTGCTGGGATTAAGGTAGTGCCCCATCTTCCACTACCCTGGCTTCACAGCTCTCACGGTGTAGGGCCCCTGGCTAATGAACGCAGCCACGAACCAGGATTCCAGAGGCGTCACTGGTTCTCACCTGGGGCATGAGCTGCTCATCTCCAGAATCTTAGTTGTCACTAGGAGAGACCAGGTAGTTTAAAAATGTTGGTGTAAACAGCAAATCAAGCTTGTGAAACAAGACAGAGCACATTTAAAGGAAGGAAGGAGTTGGTGTGTTTTCAAGTTTCGAAATTAACAGTATTCCACATTACTGTGCTTCATCCAGTTAATGGCATGTATCTTGTTTTCAGTATAACATCTGCTTTGTTAAGTCTTTGGCCTACTCCTTGTACTTGTATTTGACTGGTAGAACTGAGACATACTGATACAATGTGATTTGTTTAGTCTCCCCTTTTGGGAGATTTTTTTTGTTTGTTTGGTGCCACTTTTTCATTCTCATTAGTAATACTGCCCTGTGTAACTTGGTGGAAACCTTGGTGGTGTAGTGGATTAAGTGTTAAGTCTGCTAACCAAAAGGTTGGCAGTTCAAATCCACCAGGCCCTCCTTGGAAACTCTCTGGCAGTTCTGTTCTGACCTCTAGGATCGCTATGAGTTGGACACGACTTGACAACAGTGGGTTGTTTTTCATGTAACCTTGTATAGATTAGTTCCCCACTACTTTGGTTACTGCTTTTTTAGAGTATATTCTTCTAAGCACACCATTGACTCAAAAAGAGCAATAACAGCTGTGTAATTTGTGTAACATAACTGCTATTACAAACATTTGGAACAGTTGGATAGTGCTAACTAGCTATTTAGGACACCTGGACTCCACAGTCCCGCCAGTATCAGGTTTTGTAAGTCATTTTCTTTGCCTGTTTTAGTAAATAGTGTTTTTTTATTTGACTGTATGAAAGGAAAATAGATAGTGATGGATACTGAGTTTGTGTTTTCTTTCTGTGAACTTACAAGTTTACTTTCTTGGCTAGTTGATGTATATATAAGACTTTTTAAGTTCATTTTGCTTGGCATAGATGGCATTTCTACTTAGTAACTGTCCTGTATCTTGTTATAGGTCATCATGGTGACTGGAGACCACCCCATCACAGCTAAAGCTATTGCCAAAGGTGTGGGCATCATCTCAGAGGGCAACGAGACCGTGGAAGACATTGCTGCTCGCCTCAACATCCCCGTGAACCAGGTGAACCCCAGGTACAGCCAGAGGCCCGAATCACAAACTGCCTTGAGTGTGCCTGATACTGGTCACTTGAAATCTCGAGCATGGTTTTATCACTGGTTTGCTTCCTGGTTTGTGCTGAATAGGGAACACAGCTACTCTTCCAGAAAGCAATCCTGTAGCACCTACAGAGGATTTGAAGTAAGAATAAATTAACATTAACCAACACTTAGATGGTCCTTAGTGCTCTAGCACACGATACATTGACCTATTGAGGTAGCTGTTCTCCCTTTCCAGAGACTGGAAGGTGAGGCTTAGAAAACATTAAAAGTCTTTCGGAAGTGGTGGACTCACATGATGGCTTTTGAGTCACTCTGTTAAGGACTTAACTGTGCTGCCTAGCATGCAGCACCTTGTCAACTTCTAGGTCCAAATAAAATGAGGAAACCACAGTTGCTTGGGTAGCTGAGGCTATCACAGGGACTCCTCCTTAGCCTACTGGTTTTTACAACTTGGTCTCTTATTTCAGTGTGTTCTTTTATAAAGGTGGGAAGGAAAGGTGCCTGACAGGCCTGTCTTGAAGGAGATGATACAACTGGACAAATGTTTTGTAGCCTGGACAGTGCTGTCAGAGACTAGCTGTCCCACAGTGGGAAAAATTTCTCCTTTGTTTATGTGGTGTTCTGCATCATCTAACTCACATCTTGTCTGGCTTCATGCTGAAAAAATCACAGATGACTTTTTTTTTGGGTGCCCTCACTCTAGAGATGCCAAGGCCTGTGTTGTCCATGGGAGTGACCTCAAAGACATGACCTCTGAGCAGCTGGATGACATCTTGAAGCACCACACAGAGATTGTGTTTGCCAGAACCTCTCCTCAACAGAAGCTCATCATTGTGGAAGGCTGCCAGAGACAGGTCAGGGACTGCCAGGAGGCTCAGGCTGTCCCAGCCACTGTTGACCCAAGTGATGGGAGTTAGTGCAACCAGCAGCAGTGAGGGAAACACCGCATGGTTCTTTCAGACTCGGAGCACGCATGCCAATAAAAGCTAACTTCCTCCTGGGGGTAGCAAGAAGGATGACTTGTGGTTTTAGTAGAGAACAAAGCACTTTGCATTTTAGTCTCCACTGTGGCCCAGAGTTGGAACCCTCAAGAGAACTGTCAGAGGTAGCAATGAACAAACCAAACCCACATGGGTCGAGTCGATTCCAACTCATAGCGACCTTACAGGACAGAGGTGAACTGCTCCAGTTTCCAAGGAGCACCTGGCAGACTTAAACTGCTGACCTTTTGGGTAGCAGACACAGCACCAGGGTTTCTGTTACGGGACCCTAAATTCTGCACTGGAGATGGTGCGTGGCCAGTGGAGACGCTTGTCCCCCTCCTTGAGAATACTAGAGGGTGTGTATAAAGGAATGAGATTCTCCCAGGACCCCTCATTCACCAAATCAGTCATTACTTGGAGCAGTCCTCAGGAATGGTGGGAGAGAATGTTTGGAGTCACTTTTCAGTTCCCTTTGTGGTAGCTCGGCAGGTTCTAAGGGTACACAGAGGCTTACTGGGAAGGCAGTAGTGTCCGTAATGAGGAGACAGTATGCTCACTTCTTCCCGGGACCAAACGACTTACTCACAGTCTCCCCCTCCGGTAGGGTGCTATTGTGGCTGTGACTGGCGATGGGGTAAATGACTCTCCAGCATTGAAGAAAGCAGACATTGGGGTTGCTATGGGGATTGCCGGCTCCGATGTATCTAAGCAAGCTGCTGACATGATTCTTTTGGATGATAACTTCGCCTCCATTGTGACTGGAGTGGAGGAAGGTGAGAGTGATGCATTTTAAGATGGTCACTGAAAACTCTTCCAAGCACCTGCTAATCAGTCCATTTCTCTTGATTTCTTGGATACCTGAAGTTTCTGGTCTGCCTACCTAAGCTAGACAGTAAAAAAAAAATCTTGCTTTTGTAGGTCGTCTGATTTTTGATAACTTGAAGAAATCCATTGCTTACACTCTAACTAGTAACATTCCAGAGATCACCCCCTTCCTGATATTTATTATTGCAAACATTCCACTACCACTGGGCACCGTCACCATCCTCTGCATTGACTTGGGCACTGACATGGTAAGTAACCTCAACTCCCACACCACAGAGACTGTGAAAGTGGTGTGAGTGCTCACTGGTGTGAGTGCTCTCTGCTGTGTTACTGGGATATGTGTGGCCAGCGTTAAGAAAAGAAATAGCCAGTCACAGTATCCATTATGTGTCCTGACTACCTCAAGGAGCCGATATTACCATTCTTCAAGGCATCAGTCAAAACCCGTGTATCAGATGATCTACCCTTTTTGTTTAGTTTTGATTTTCTTTTCAAGGACACATAATGTTTTGTGACATGAAAAAAAAGTTTTGTTTTTTTTCTTTTATAAAGGGGGGAGGGCAAGGGATTGGAGCACAGAATTTCCCTGTATCACCTTCTGTGTCGTGCATCAATTCAGTCCTTTCTTTGTCCCCCAGGTCCCCGCCATCTCACTGGCTTACGAGCAGGCTGAGAGTGACATCATGAAGAGGCAGCCTAGAAATCCCCAAACAGACAAACTTGTGAATGAGCGGCTGATCAGTATGGCCTATGGACAGATCGGTAAGCAGGAGCATCTCACTACCTTGAGCCAAAAGCCGGCAGGTGCAAGTGACCTGAGGTGACGGCGTCTGCCTCAGACTGAGGTCAGTGCTGAGACTTCTAATCTAGAGTGAGCCAAAACAGTGTGCGATGGGGCTTCTTGGGTATCTCTTCCATGTGAGGAGAAATAGTCTGCTGTCTGCCCAGTTAAACTTTTGTGTGCAAACTGTAGTTCTTTTGACTCTGAGACTGGATCCTTGTTCACTGAGTCTTCATAACGCATCCTTTTAATGAAGTGCGTATCAACTCCAAGATGGCTTTCCTGGGGATACGTAAAATACCTTACTAATTCAGATGGAGAGTTTGGCTTTAGAGAAATGAATACAGGTTTGAAGGTTTAGCCAACAAACAGGGACCCTGCACCCTACTCTCCTATCATGGCTTGATTTGGGCTCTGCCAGTTACGCGTGAGGTCTCTGGGGTAGGCAGTCCATCACACCAAGTGTTTGACCGCACGTCTCCTGTGAGAGAGCCTAGCAATGCCACCACAAGGAGCTTGTTCCTCCGGATTGAATGTTTGCACCACCTAAACCTTTGGGGGAAATGGAGCAATTATTAGTACATGAAAATTACACTAAAGATTGATTGAACTTGATGGTCAACAAAGGAGTTGACTGATTAGCCCATTCTGACCTCCTCCCAGGAAACCTAGTTTTGAGAGGTAGACTCAGTCCAGAGCATAGGATGAAATTTCTGCCCCGAGGAACTTAGGGTGGTATGATTAGATGAGGAGCCAGGGGGCAAGAATCCTGAAAGCAAGGCAGGTTTGGATCAGAAGGTGTTATTTCTGTGAAGTCATCCCTTCCACCCATGTCATCCCTAAAGTAATCAAAATTTCCATGATAGTTGGCAAAAGAGCGATGGTGAAAGCTGGAAAGAAGTCAATTTTTCAGAGATTAAAAGTAGGGAAGCACACTCCCATGCCCTCCCCCCGCCCAACACATACCCCACCACACCCCACCCATGTGTCTTCTTTCCAGCTTCAAAAACTGGAGAGGGCGATGAGCTCAGAGCAGTCCCTGGGGCTAGCCAAGCAGCAGCTGTCTTCTGGGCCTTATCAAGTGAGGATAAAGACCCCTGTTAACCTACCCACAGTCTTGCTGCACGGTCAGATCAAGTTGCTTCTCCCACTTCTTAGGTATGATCCAAGCCCTGGGAGGCTTCTTTACATACTTTGTGATCATGGCTGAGAATGGTTTCCTCCCTATTGACCTGCTTGGCCTCCGCGTGAACTGGGATGACCGCTGGATCAACGATGTGGAGGACAGCTATGGGCAGCAGTGGGTGAGTGAGGGCCCCGGTGCTGGAGGTCCACAAGCCCTGGAGGACTGTGGCCGTGCTGCCACCAGCCACAGGGGCAGAGCCAAGGCTCAGCTGTGTGCCTTTTGGGTTTCAGACGTATGAGCAGAGGAAGATCGTGGAGTTCACCTGCCACACAGCCTTCTTTGTGAGCATCGTGGTGGTGCAGTGGGCTGACTTGATCATTTGCAAAACCAGGAGGAATTCGGTCTTCCAACAGGGGATGAAGTGAGTAACAGGGGCAAGTCTCAGGTCCTGGCTTAGAGGGAATCTGGTGGTTAAACCCTTTGCAGAAAGCTTGGCACCTGACCCAGACTGCGAAGCCTTTGGAAAACTCTAGGGTGGGAGCAGTTTAGGAAGCAAAGTACAAATTTATTGGTTTTCTTATCTGACCTCTAAGCATCTAAGTACAAAGTAACATACAAAAACACTGACCTTCCATTGAATGCGCAGGATTACAAAGATAAGCGAGGATCTTGGCTGTCGCGGCTCTGTTTGCCTTTTGTAAGCTTTTTTTTCTTCTTTTTACTCCTTCATTTTAGGAACAAGATCTTAATATTTGGCCTCTTTGAAGAGACAGCCCTTGCTGCTTTCCTTTCCTACTGCCCTGGCATGGACGTAGCCCTGCGGATGTACCCCCTCAAGTGAGTCCGTCTTAGGGAAGTGCTGTGTACAGCTCTTCTCATGTGTTAGTGCTTACTGTTTGGAGACTGTGTACAAGAATCCCTTTGGATGGGAAAAATTAGGAGAGCTTGACTTGTCAATAAATCAGACTAGCAAGCACATCTCGCGATGGCTATGATTCCAGCAAGTACTTAGGATGTGGTCTAAGAAGGGCCAGGCAGACTCTGGGGCTTCGGGGGAGGCGGAGTTGCCCAGGTCTCCACAGTCGACTATAGTTACAGCCAGGTTGTGATTGTGGGTCAACCCAGGGGTATCCTGGGGTTCGGGTACCTGAGTTCAAAACTTGATTTGTTTACCTAGTCACTGTGTCCTGTGTGAAGCCTTCCTACTTTGGGGAGCCTCTGAACCCCTCTGTTCAAAGGAAGAAAGTTGGGAGAAGTACAGCTGAAGTTAAAGAAAGCAGGCTACTAGTCTTTGGTTAGAACCAGACTGGGCTTAAACACTTCCACTGATGTCATCCCCAGAGTCATTTAAAACCTATTGTCCCTCTCATTAACCCCTAGTGGGTGTGTGTAGAATGTGGTCTTGCCTAGTGTTGTCCTGTCTTCCTTGCCTTCTCTGGTACCCATCCAGTTTAGTGTTCTGTTCCTTGACCAATTTGATTAGGATGCTCCCTTCTGCCCACCAGCTCGAACAGTCCTTCAAGACTGGCTTTCCTGGAGCTTGTCCCCGTGTGTTCTCATCCTTCAGTACCCATGTGTTCATACCTCTTTGGCATGGCTTGTTACTGGTCATTTCTGCTCCCCACTGGATTCTGATCCTTAAGGCATGGGCCACAGTGTCACTTTTTTGTAGCCCCAACCCTGCACAGACCAGGCATACAGCAGGGGCAGTGGAGTTCAAGTTAAACTGTATTAGCTCAGGCCAGTGTTTATCAGGAGAGGGGCCCAGAGGAGGTCATAGGCCTCCCAAAGAGCCAAAATGGAAAAACCGCATTATAATAGGGACATTTCTGTTTTCTGGGTCCGTAAATCTCTTGCTATGACTAGGGAACTTATTCCTGAAAGGTTCCATTCAACTTGAAAGGTAGTCTAGTTACTCTGATGGCTGAGTCAGTTAAGGCCATCTTTTAGCTGTTGCGTGTATGCAGTATATGTCGGATGGAAGAGGACTGCCACAGTGTGCCAGGGACAGCCTTCCTTGAATGTTTACTGCAGGAAACCGGTTGTCAGAAAGCACCAGTCCGTACAGAGAGGCTACCAGTGTCTCTAGGCTGGGGACTCTGAGGTGGCAAATTTGGAGCTCCTGAGGCCTTTGTGATCTCTGGGGCTCAGTTTTTTTCATTCCCCAAATGTAGCATTGAATCAACTGGCTTTGACCCACATTGGCAGTTTTTGTGTCTTCAGGTACCTCACAGTAGACAGATGCACTTAACAGTTTCTTGAGTGCTTTCAAGAAGGGAAGAAAAATGTCCAGTCACTCTGGATTATCAACAGAAAATGGACTCACCTTACCCTCGAAACTGATTCTTAGGAAAACCAAAGTGAAGCTGCGTAGGGATTACTTGATACAGTCAGCCATCTGACTTCGCTCTGCTTCCCGTGGCCCTGAAGCAGTCTGTCTGGGGGGCATTTTACTTGCTGGAGTGAATGACTCTTGGCACAGTGGTTAGCAGCTTGGCTGCTAGCCAAAGGTTCAGCAGTTCAAATCCACCAGCCACTCCCTGGAAGCCCTGTAGGGCAGTTCTGTGTCCTGTAGGGTTACTATGACTCAGCAGCAGTGGGTTTAGTTTTTTTTGTTTTTTTTTTTAAGCAAATGACTTTAATTAGCCATGACTATACCTGGCTTCTTGCAAGCCGATTATTTCATTGTTAACTGGGGTAATGTGCAGTTTCTCTTTCTACTTTGAATGGCATTCATGTGCACATAAACTGGTACCTGATTCCATTTCCAGACCTACCTGGTGGTTCTGCGCTTTCCCCTACTCCCTTCTCATCTTTGTGTATGACGAAATCCGAAAACTCATTATCAGGAGACGCCCTGGCGGTATGTATGGGTGCTTTCACTTGGGCCGGGGAGGGCACTAGGGCCTAGTCCTGTTGGCTTTTGCTGTGGTTTCCTGAAGTGTCTGTCTCCATCAGTGGTTAGTATGATCAGCACAGTCCACCAAACCAGTGGGCTGTCAGCTGATACAGGCACCATCATAGCTGAATGCAGGGCTCACTGAAGTTTAGGGAGTCCGTTGTATTTTTGAGTTTAAAAATACAAATACCTAGCGAAAATGTTATCAGGAGTCTAAACCAGGTTCCAGGTGATAAGAGGATTTGTGAGGTACCATAGTGAAGGCGGTGGATTCTTAACCACGTTACTCCTCTGTCACGGTGGAGTGGGGAGCTGACTGCCTGGCATCTCTGTCTCCTCAGGCTGGGTGGAGAAGGAAACCTACTACTAGTCCCCCATCCTGCACGCCGTGAAGAGCCTGATGCCACACACTCTGCGCCCATCTCCTGCCCCCCCTTTGTGTACTTCAGTCTCGGAAATCGGAACCCTACCCTGGTAGGAAAGCGCCGAAGCATGTGGGGGAAGCCAGACGTCCTGGAATGAAGCATGTGGCTACATGGGGGGAGGGGGGAGGGCTGCCTGAAAAACAACATCCATCTGTGGGAATGACAGAGGGGAAGGTTTTCATGTGCCTTTTTGTTTTTGTAAAAAAAAAAGAAAAAAAGGAAAACCCGGAAAGACTGAAAGAATACATTTTATATCTGGATTTTTACAAATAAAGATGGCTATTATAATGGACTCATTCTTGTGCCCACATCACTTCGCTGGGACAGGTGTCTGTGGGATTTAGAGCTGTGGGTCTTCAGTGTGTTGGGTCCCTGGACCAAGAGCAGCACCTGGGAGTTTGTTAGGCGACTCGATGGCCCACCCAGACCTGCTGACTGAGAACCAGTCGGCTGTCCTGGTGACTGATTCTCCTGATTCTCCTTCAAGTATGAAACCTGCTGGTTGACAGAAAACTTGTCTGCCCGTGCTCTTCATTCTGAGCAGAACGAGCTTACCTGACGATCTCCTGTGTGATGGTGCCTCGGGCTGTATGGCTTAACTTCTTGAAGGCAGAACACTTGACCTGAAGGATTTCCAGACTGTGGGAATTTGGGGACACAGTCAGCTCTATATGGGGCTCTTTCTCTATTAATCCCGAGCCCTCTAGCCTTTGGCTGCTTTTAGCAGATACACCACCGTGATAGCCTGAAGTGGCTTCTAGACCAAGTTTGTCTGAGAAGCAGCAGCAGTCTCTGATGGACATGTGTGTGCAGCTTAAAGTGGTTCCCTGTCCATATAACTTGTTCCTAATTTAGCATCCAGTAGCACCATTGCAGAAAGTGGTTGTGTGCCAGAAGGCACTTAAGAAAAAGGGAAGCAGATCTGTTTGCTTCAGGAGCAAGTCTGGGAACACCTGCTTTCAGAGAGTTGGTATAAAAGGCTCCTCTGGGTAGCAGGGGCTCACTAACGTGATGCTGAGTATCTTGAACTCACTGTGCTGCTGAGACCGCCACCATGAATGGAGGCGTCCAGGAAACACAAGGAATTCTGACCTCTGGCACTGAGTACTGGCTGTGATCTACCAGACGAGTAGAGATCAGGCTCAAGTTTTTATTTTTCTGAAAATCTTTTATTCTTCCTGCCTCTGTGTTGCTCACATCCGAGCTGTACAGGTGGAAGGAGAGGTGGAAGGCATCTACAGAAGTCCAAGGCAGCCCCCTTCCCCTTCAGGGCAGGCTGGGGGATCCAGGACAGGCAAGGGCAGCCTGTGATTTCTTAAGTCGAACACATCAGTTCTGTCACAGGGATGATGTCTGCACTTGCAGACAAGTTATCTCTAAAAGCCATTGTTCAGATCAACATTTTAGGAAAACTAGGTTGAAGCTAACAGAATGAGCAAAAATCTCAGGATTGGAGAGTTGTAAGACAGGTGGTAAAAGGATTCTTCTAGATGTCTTGCACTCAACTGTGCTGACAGGATGTGACAACCCTCATGTGCTTATAGACTGCATGGCCTTTTCAAAGGCTTGTTGAAAATGTTTTTGCAGTCCCCACCCTTGCCTCCACGTGTCTGCTTTCTGGTGTCCCTAGAAGAGTAGGACAGTACACATGCTACTGTGATGGAGCGTCTGGGTATTCCCTGACTTAATGGACATCTCCAGGGGGAACCCCAGAGAGCTTCTAGGCCAAGGCTGCTGCAATGCTCTGTGGAGTCTGAGCCTTCTGGGGAATGCCCCAGGAGGAGTGGGGCAGGAGCATGGAACCACCCACTCCCCTTTCTGCCTTGTTTCTGGCCAACAGTCATCTGAATAAAAAGTCTGATCTAGACAAAGCAAGTAAGCGATCTGTTAGAAAGAGGTGAAAGCTAGTACCAAGAGCAGTTCCCCTAATGGGCTGAGACTTCTCAAGCTTAAGGAACGAGTATGTGCTGGGGTTCTCATTCATACCTCTTCACAGATTGTCCCTCCAAGTTATCCCTCAGCAGCCTTCAGTTGGGCTAACACCACTCCAACAGAACTGCTCTGGCTGAAGTCACCCCTGACCACCTGATCATTCAATCCAGTGGGTGCTTCTTGTCCTTCCTCAGTCTCCGCAGTACTTGATCACAGTCTTGTGACCAGTTTCCTTCTTGTCTTTCTAACAGCTCCTTATCTTTCAGTGTCTTCCACCTGCTGTTTGGCTGAGTTTCCCCGGGAGGTCTGTACACTCTTCTCTCCCAACCCCGTTCATACTTCACTTAAGGTTTCACAATGTAACCTTCTCCAGTCATGTCCACTCTCCTTTGCCTGGGCCTGTAAATCCAGTTGTCTGCTGGACATCTCTGTTCAGAAAGCATACACACAAATCAACACTAATGATAAAACTAAGTGTGAGACCAAAGGTGATGCTTCAAGGAGGTTAAAAAGATTATGTGAGATTATATGGAGAGAGATTAGCACCATGGCTGTGCTCAGTGAGTCCTTTTTTCTGCCACCACTGCGCTGAGGTCACCCTTCCCTTTAATCTGGACGTCTGTAACAACCTCTGGGCTGGTTTCCTTTCCCCTTCATCTAATCCACTGGTTCTCTGGGCAAGTCCCTGGACCAACAGCATGCACATCAACTAGGAGCATGTTAAAACTACAAATTCTCAGGCTGTACTCCAGGCCTACTGAATCAGAAACTCGGGGGCGGCAGCCCAGCAATCTTTTAATAAACCTCCAGGTCATCCTTAGGGAGCCAGAATCTGAGTGCCCCTGCTTGAACCGTCTTCCACGCCCCGAGTTCCCTCTCTCCACTATCTGCGTGTCGTCTACACTCGCCCAGCACAGAACCCATCGCTGCACTGCCATCCCAACTCCTCGACAGCCTCTCAATGTGCCATACACCCTTTCCTTGGGCAGCGTGCAAGTGCCCTTGGCTTTCTCCTCCCAACCCACCCATTGTGCCCACCTCTAGTCACCTGACTCACCTTTCTGGCTAATATTCAAGCCTTCCCCCTTGGGAAACCCTCAGTGGGCCCTCACCTTTCAGTCCGTATCATAGCACTCATGCCTCTACTGTGCCTATTCCCTGCCACATGGATGAGTCTCTCCTGAACATCTAGCACATCTGTTAAATGAATGTGTTAACAGACTTCTCCCTGCTGCCCCAGCAATGGTATTGTGAACATTTGACCCTCACCTTTCCAAAGCTGAGCACTACACCCACAGGAACCTCCTGCCAGCCATCTATGTGGAAGAGGGTCTTTTTCTCACTCTTCTCCCTTGCTCAGACTTGGAAGTGAGGGATTAGAGGGTAGGAGTGAGCCAGGCACTGGACTGGGATGTTGTGAAGTTCCATGGGACCTGACAAGCAAAGGTAGACAGGAACAAAGAAGATAGTATACGAATCAGACAAGTTCATGAACTCATCCTAGAAAAAGTGCTATGTACCTCATTGCTGAGTATCACTGCAGTCATCTTCCAAGTATTCCCCTTGGAAAGCTATGCATGGATGCCACTGCCTAGCTCACCCTGCAGAGCAATTTTGGAACTGTTTTTCTAGAATGGCCATCAGAGCTGTCGTCGTATTACTCTTGATGTTCTGAATGTCATCAAAATGACATTCAATTTCAGTATTTCCTTTATGTTTGGGTAAAGCAAAATATCATTGGGGGGCCAGATAAAGTTAGTAGGGAGGGTGTTCCAATACAGCTATGTATTTACTGGCTAAAAACCCTCACAAACAACAATAAAGTTTGTGAATTTGCCAGCATGCCATTGTGCACAATGGCCATTCCAGAAAGACTTGATTGTCAGACCTTGTACAGAAGGTGGAGAGCAGAGAAGTCTCAGATGGAGCAGAGACACTGACAGGGAGATAGCTTCCTGGACCTGCCTGAGTTCCAAGGTTTTTAAGTCCCTGTCCTGGATCTCAAGTTACCTCATACGAACCCCCGCACCGCAACCCCTGCTCTTCCCCACCCCTACTAGATTGAAATCCCATATTAATTCCAATTCACATGCAATTGTTCATTCAAAATCCTTTTTTTTCTTCCCCTTGCTGACCTGTAAGCTTCTTGAGGGCAAAAAACTCGCCTCTTTTTGGACATTATCCCTAGTGCCTAGCTGGTGGAAACCCTGGTGCATCGTGGTTAAGAGCTATGACCAGTGGCAGTCTGAACCCACCCTTGGAAACCCTACGAGGCAGTTCAACTCTGTCCTATATAGGGTCGCTATGAGTTGGATTCAACACCAACAGGTTTGGTTTCGGTTTTATCCCTAGTGTCTAGCTGAGTGCTTTACAAAGAGGTCTTGGCATATAGCACGGGAGTCAATACTCCTTATTTAAAGAAAGCTGCAAAGAGGAAGAGGGATTGTCCATGAAGTCATCTAGTTAAGAAGAGAAGGCAGAGCTCATGGGTCCTGTTTCTGACAAATTGCCCTGTTTGCTACCCTCTTCACCACAAACCCCAACAATCTATAGATCTTTTCAGGGTGATAGTGCCTTCCGGTTGGGCTTAGGGTTGGCTGTGGGGCTGCAAATGCCCACAGAGTTCCTTTTTCACTCCCCACCCCTCTCACCCCTTAATGCCTGGGGGTGAGTGGGTGATGGTCTGGGAATCTGGCTCCCCAGCTTGTTAGTAGAAAACTGGAGTTAAGTTCCTTTCTTCAGGCCTCTCTCTGTAAAACGGGGGCGACTGCCGTGCCTGCCCCAGGAGGCTGTGCTGAGGATGGAAGGACAATACAGGAAGTGCTTGGCACAGTGGCTGCCCCTTGTTCAGTTTCACTGATTGGGACCTCATCTCCTACACCTGCCCACATGCACATCGCCACCCCAAATGGGTCCTAGGTGATCCCTGAAGGTAAACCTGTGGGGGAATGCTTGATGTTCCCAGGTAATAGAAATAGCTACTTAAATGTAAGTGATTGCCAGTGCCAGAAGATGTCCTCAACGACAACCATGTTACAAATAAGATCACTGAGGCTCAGGAAGTGAAATGACTTGCCCCAAGTCACACAAGTGGCAGAAGTAAGCAAGGTGGCCTCCAACCCAGACATTTAGACCTATAAACCCAGGTACCTATGAGCACCTAGAAATGTTGGTTGTTACGGCAGAAAGACAGTACAGTGGCCATGAGCAGGAGAAGGGCAATGTTTTGTTTTTTCTTTTTATTATACTTTGGCTGAAGGTTTACAGAACTAGTTTCTTATTAAACACATTGTTTTATGACATTAGTTAACAACCCCACAACAGATCAACATTCTCCCTTCTCAACTTTGGGTTTCCTATTAACAGCTTTCCTGCCCCCTCCTCCCTTCTCGTCACTGCCCCTAGGCTGGTACGCCCCTTTAGTCTCCTTTTGTTTTATGTGCCTGAACCTCTGGAGTAACTTCATTACTGAACTCAAAGGGTGTCCCGGGCATGTACGCTCAGGGTTTCCCTGTTAGGTCAGCAAGCCTAGTCTTTTTGAGCTGGAATTTTGTTCTGCGTTTTTCTCCAGTTCTGCCTGGAGCTCTCTGTTGTGATCCCGGTGACAGCAGTCGGTGGGAGCAGCTAGGCTCCATCTAGTTGGACTGGCTTCAGTCTGGCAGAGGCCACTGTAATGTGGTCCATTAGTCCCTTAGGAATAATTTTTCCCTTGTATCTGTTTTCTTCATTCTTCTTTGCTCTTGAAGGGCTAAGACCAGTGGAGTTTAATGGATGGCCACTTACAAGCTTTTAAGACTCCAGAAGCTACTCACCGAAGTAGAACATAGAACGTTTTCTTTATAAACTATGCTATGCCAATTGAGCTAGGTGCACCCGAGACCGTGGTCCCTACCACCCTTAGCCCAGCAATTGAGTCCCTCAGGGAGTTTGAATGTGTCTGTGGAGCTTTCATGACCTTGCCTTGTACAAGCTGTGGTGGCTTCCCCAGTACTGTATACTGTCCTACCCTTCCCCAAAGATACCACCTATCTATCATCTAGTTAGTGCCCCACCCTGCCACCTCGCCCAAGGGCAATGTCTTTGTGAGAAGCAAAGAGCGCAGCAAGTTAGAGCTGGTGTTAAAACAAGATCATGGAAAGTTTCTTGGAAATTAAGCACATGCTGTTGAACAGTTGCTCAAATGGATTTGCCCCCAGGAGCTGCTGGGTGATCAAGCTGCAACTTGTGTAACTGGGAAGCATGAAGGTGTTCTCTCTAATCCTAGGCAAGCTCTGGGCTGCCTCTCCCATTAGGCTGACGGACACATCCGCTTCCCAAACTGGCCACCTGTGGTCAGGGCTGCAGGTCCTGAGAGCTCTGGGAGCTGCAAGGTGGTTGGCCCCTCACTGCCTGCAGGTCACAGACACGCCCTCTCTCTCTCCCTTAATGATGGCTCTTCTGAAGTCAGGTTTTAATGCTGCCCTTCTTGGCCCCTTGTCTATAAAAGGCGAGATCCTGCCCCTCCCACGTTTAGGACTTTGACTCACCGTGGTTAATTTATGTAGAAGAAAGCAGAACTGTTTAAAGGTTTAGTAGTGTGAAGAACCTTTGTAGTATGAATAATTGCTCCATTTAAAACTGGTGGTAAGCTTTTACATTTCTCTTGAAATGACAGGCATATGTACATGTTATTGCCAACTAAATATTGTCCCAGAAATGTCATTCCATCCTTTGCTACAATGAGAGTCTTTGTGTGTGGGTTCTCTCCCAAAGAAGAGCCAGCCCAATGCTCTCAGCCAGCTCTTCATCCATCCCACATGTGTGTATGTGTGTATTGACAAAAGCCCCAAATCCTTGCAGATCACCCACATTAGTTCCAGCTCCACTTCCTAGGGTGCCGATAGGGCAGTGTTTCTAAGGGGACAGGACTGACATTCATCCATCATGTATTATGGAGCTTCATATTTATTTCACCTCATCATATGGGGTAGGTATTATTCCGACTTTACAGAGAGGGCAAACTGAGGCTGAGAGGTTAGACAAATACAAGGCAGTTAAGTGGTCAAGTAAGCGTTTGAACACAGGTTTGCCAACCACGGCTCTTTGCACCACATCAAACTGTCTTCCTCTAAGGACATAAAAGCACCCTATGCTGTTATTGGTACTTTTTACCTCAACATACCTGCCCCAAAGCCAGAGACCCCCACACTAACACAGGCACCTAGAGAGTGGTGGGTCCCACCCCTGGAAGCAGTCAAGGTCTATGTCAAGGTATACGGCTTCCAACACAGCAGTGAGCAGGGAGGTGTGGCAGCAAGTGGCTAGTTATTCAACAAACCATGTCCCCTTTCCTTCTGTGCACTCAGCTAGGACACATTTTCGAAACTGTCTTGCAAAGCTTCAGCTATGTCACCTTTCTGGACAATAAAATGTGAGCTAACACGATGTATGTCTCACAGGCCTTCTCTGTTACCCTTCTACAGGAAATTTTTCACTCTCTGTGCCTACCAACTCAATCCAGAAGACACAGTGAGGCCCTCAGAAATGGTCCTCACCTTGGCTGCACAGTGAAACCAGCTGAGAGCTTTAAAAAACCCTCCATGCCCACTACATTCTAGACCAGCATATCCGAATCTCTGGAAGTGGAACCCAGGCATCAAGTTGTTAAAGCTTCCCAGGTGATTTCACCGTGCAGTGAATGACAAGAACCTTTGCTCTAGTTGTTGTTAGGTACCGTCAAGTAGGTTCTGACTCATAGTGACCTTATACATAACAGAACAAAACACTGTCTAGTCTTGTGCCATGTCCACAATCGTTTTTATGCTTAAACCCACTGTTGCAGCCACTGTATCAATCCACCTCATTGAGGGTCTTCCTCTTTTTTGCTGACCCTCCACTCTATCAAGCATGATGTCCTTCTCCAGGGACTGATACTTCCTGAGAACATGTTTGAAGTATGCAAGACTGCGTCTTGCCATCTTGGCTTCCAAGGAGTACCCCGGTGATACTTCTTCCAGAACAGATCGTTTTGGCAGTCCATGGTACATTCAACATTCTTCTCCAGCACCACAATTCAGAGGTATCAATTCTTCTTCTGTTTTCTCTGTTCACTGTCCAGCTTTTGCATGCATATGATGTGACTGAAAATACCATGGCTTGGGTCAGGTGCACTTTTGTATTCAAGGTTATCTTTACTTTTCAGTACTTTAAAGAGATCCTTTGCAGCAGATTTTCCCAATGCAATGCATCTTTTGATTTCTTCACTGCTGCTTCCATGGGCACTCATTGTAGACCCAAGTAAAATGAAATCCTCGACAACCTCAGTCCTTTCTCCCCTGATGATGATGTTGCTTACTGGTGCAGTTGTGAGGATTTCTGTTTTCTTTGATGTTGAGGTGCAATCCATACTGAAGGCTGTGATTCTTGATCTTCATTAGTAAGTGTCTGAAATCTTCACTTCCAGCAAGTAAGGTAGTGTCACCTGTGTAACACAGGTTGTTAATGAGTGGTCCTCCAATCATGTTGCCTCGTTCTTTGTGTAATACAGCTTCTTGGATTATTTCTCAGCATACAGATTGAAAAGTTATGGTGAAAGAATACAACCCTGACGCACACCTTTCTTGACTTTAAAGCATGCAGTAGTGTCCCCCCTCTACACAACTGCCTCTTCACCCATCTACAGATTCCTTAAGAGCACAATTAAGTATTCTGGAATTCCCATTTTACACATTGTGTAAAATGCTCTAGAGCTAAACCAAAAACCAAACCTGTTGCCATCAAGTCCATTCCAACTCATAGCCCTATAGGACAGAGCAAAACTTCCCCATAGGGTTTCCAAGGAGCAGCTGGTGGATTCAAACTGTCAAAGCCATTTGGTTACCAGCCAAATTCTTAACCACTAAGTCACCAGGGCTGGGGTTCTTAAGATGTGTCCCCATCCAGCAGCACCTGGGAACTTTGATCAGAGATGTGAATTCTCTGGCCACAGCTCAGACCTACTGAATCAGGAACTCTGGGGAATCTTGTTTTAACAAGCTCTCCAGGTGACGGGTGCACCCTAGGTAAGAGAAGCCACAAGATATAGGAGCCTGGGTCCTGAGCAGCTGCTTGGAAGTGGGCCAGGTAGGGAAGTTGCTGTATCTGGAACACCCAGGTTGAACTGTGTGAGCAACAAAAAAACTCCCATTGTGTGAAGCCATAGATTCATAAGTAAGCATCTGTGTTGCCCAAGAGAGAATGTGGAAGACTAGAAGGTGGGGACCAAGCAGTGGTGTCTGGCAGCTGGCTTGTACCAGCTCATGAGAACTGACAGTTAAATTTTCAGGAATTCTGCCAGCCAGCTGACGTCACATTGACAGCCTGAAACCAGCCAGGGTGGGAATAGTTACACCATGAAAATCATCAAATGCTACAAACCAGGACTTGTTTTCCCAGAGAGCTAGTTGTTAAATATTAACCAACACAGCAAGACTAAGCATCAGAAAGTGAGAAGGCAGGAAGGGACAATGTCCTTGGACTGTGATGAACACCAAAAGAAACGTCACCCTGTGAGGCTCTCTTGGCCCAGCCAGCCCCCAGGTTTCTCTTGACAACACCCAATCCCTGCCAAGTCCCTGTCTTTTGAGGTTACAAAAGCTGAGGGAGGAGGGAGTGGGAAGTAGATGGAGGTAACTGGTCTGGAGAACTGTCTCGTAGCTTAAGAATGGCTGACAGGTTTAGATCAGGGCTTCTCAACATTGGCAATACTGACATTTGAGAGAATTTTGGCATACAAGGTTAGATAAATTTGTTGACTCATCCTAGAAAAAGTGCTACACACCTCATTGCTGAGTATCATTCTACAGTCACCAACAAAGTACTCCCCTTGGGAAGCTGTGCACCAATGCCAGCATCTAGTTCACCCTTCAAAGCAATTTTGGAACTCTTTTTCCAGAATGCCCATCAGAGCTGTTGTTGGACGACGTCAAACAATTAAGTTTGTGAACCCATTCTAGAAAAAGTGCTTTGGAGGGTGGATTAGGTGCTGCTGTCAGTGCACAGCTTCCCAAGGGGAGTACTTGGAAGGTGACTGCAGTGATATTCAGCAATGAGGTTTGTAGTACTTGTTCTAGGATGAGTTTGTGAATTGTCTGACCTCGTCCAACTACAGCTCTGATGGACGTTCCAGAAAGAGTTTCAAAACTGCTCTGAAGAGTGGACTAGGCCCTGGCATCGCTGCATAGCTTCCCAAGCGGAGTACTTACTTCTAAGATGATAGACAGCAATGAGATACGTAGCACTTTTTCTAGGATGAATTCACAGACTTAATTGTTCAACTCTGTAATTCTTTGTTGAGGGTGGCTGTCCTGTGCACCGTGGAATGTTTAGCTGCATCTCTAGCTCTATTCATTAGAAGACAGTAAGTCCCCGCCACCGCCTAGTTGTGACAACCAAAAATGTCTCTGTTGTTGGGTGCCATCAAGTTGATTCTGACTCACAGCAACCCTGTATGATACAGCAGAGCTGCCACAAAGGATTTTCATGGCTATAATCTTTATAGAAGAATGCTGGGTCTTTCTCCCATGGAGCTGCTGGGTGGGTTTAAACCACCAACCTTCTGGTTATCAGGTTGGCATTCATCTGTTGTGCACCCAGGGTTCCTTAGAATGTCTCTAGACATTGACAATTGTCACCCCAGTTGGAAACCACTGATTTAAAACCACCTAGGAGAGAAAAGATCTCCATGAGGGAGGGCGGGGCATCTGCCTGCCATGCTGGCCTCATGCAGCTGCTTCTCTCAGTCTCTTCCTTGGTTCCTATCTTCCCTGATCGTTCCCTTCTTGACCACACAGCACCCAGAACCTGTAGCACCACATTTAGCTGTTGGTTTGGGTGTACCTAATGGTGTTCCTAAGCGTTTCAGGTGTGTTAGGCTCTCCTCTCAACCCCACTGGCTTCGATCCATTCCTCAAGATGGTATGGCACAGGGATTGTGTACTGGTTCCATTGGCAGATGACCTGACTGCTTCCTGGCCCTGTCACACTTCAACTGTGTTACTTCAGGACAGTTAGCTATTTCACTTCTCTGAGCCTCTACTTCCTTGCTGATCAAACGACAAAGTACTACTTCCTACCCTGTATACTTGTTGTAATGGTTAAGATGATAATGCACAAGAATCACTGGCTACTGTCTTTCATTAACAGCTTTACAGTGTGCAGACTGTGCGCCACATGTCTTTGTGTAAGAGACAAACACACAGCCCCAGGCCCTATGCCTCACAGTCAGGGGCCAGGGTAGGGGTGGTGGTGGTGGTAGCCAGGAGAGGTTCAGAACGGTCCTGTGAGCACGTCACCGAGGTACTGTGTGGTAAGGGCCAGAAGAGGAAAAAGCTCTCGGGTGCTGTAGAAACCCATGGCAGGAGCTCATCCAAGCCTGGGGGCCGGAAGGGGGCTCCCAGAGATAAAGAAGGTAGAGCCCTATGGGGACCCAGCCAGTTGACTGGCAAGCACACACCATGCTCCCATCCCATCCTTACCCACTCTGTGCTTCAGTGGAGGTACCCTGAGTGTTCTGGACCTTTCCTGGCAGATGAGTAAATATTTTCTGTTTTCTTTTCCTTTTTTTTCACCATACCAAACTCCTGTTCCTATCTTCCACCACCTCATTGGCAGTCATTTCATGTGTTAATATGTATCTTTTTATCTGACTGTATTCTTATAAAATATGTATTATTTTGTATGCTTATATTTTTAACACTTTGCTATGAAAAATTTCTAAGGAACATATAAGCAGAGACAATATAATGAGCCTCTATGTATTCATCACCTAGATTCAACAATGACCAACATTTGCCAGTTTTGTTTTATCTATCCCTTTGTCTCATTTCTGTTTTTTTTTCTTTTAGTAATCTTTTAAGATAAATTACCGACATCATGTTATTTGCCCATAAATATTTCAGTATGCATCTCCAACAGAAAAGGAGCCTAAAAAATATAAGGACTGAGTGAATCCTTCCTTCCTTCCTTTCTTCTTTTCTTCCTCCTTCTCCTCCCCTCCTTCCTTCTGCAACCATCTTTCTACCAGCCCAAGGACAAAGCTACCTGGAAATTTCAGCATCCTTGGTGGCATGACGGAGGTATTACACTATCAAGCCTGGGCCTGTCCCACCTCTGTACTTCCTTTCAATCTCGATGAGACAGAACTGGGTTTCTGATGCTTACAATGAGGACATTGACAGATGTAGCCTCTAAGCCAGTGGTTTCATACTTTTTTGATAATCACCAATAACAATTACTTTAGATACCATGATCCACCATACATAAACAACACAATTAAAACCAGTGTCCCAGAACAATCTGTGTAAGAATCATTGATTGAAAAACTAATCTGTTATGTAAACTTTCACCTAAAGCACAAGCAAATGTTCCAAAAAAAGACAGAGAAACTATCCTCTCAAGGCAAATAAAAAAAAAAACCTGCTTAAACTTGACCGCATATTCAGTTGTCTTTACAGCTATGACTCAATTAAACGAGGTTAACTGCCTTAAAAAATAAAACAACACATTCACTACATCTGATGTACTCAAATAGTCCCTATCTACTTCTTTCTTTCTTTCTTTCTTTCTTTTTTTTTTTAATGAATATTGGATGTGACCCACTAAATTGATTATACAAACTACTAATGGTTCTTGACCTGCAGTCTGAAAAACATTGCTCCAGGTCTCAGCCCTCCGAACTGAGGCCTGAAAAAATGATGGGCATCAGTCCAGTGAGGGCTGTGTGTTGAAGGGTGGTGAGGAGAGTGTTTTCTCCCAGAGAACACAGTGCAGAGGCCCTCAGCAGGTGTGTCCTGGGGAGGGGCAAAGGGGCATCTGATGCCTCCCTCCCCCAAGGATGACCACACAGCCAGCTCTTGATAAGCCTTGCTTCACTGGCTTTCCCCTCCCACAGCTCTCCTCCTCCCAGGATGCCTTTCTGCAGCCTTGTTCTGTGAACAGAGCAGGCTAGAGCTCTTATCTCACCTCTGCCTGGCCTCAGGACACTGTGGTCCCTGCAGCCTGCTAATTACAGATGACTGGGAGGATTACTAGGGCCCTTGCCTGGCAGCGACTCATGCCAATGGGTTTGTCTGGCAGCTGGGCCCCAGCTCTCAATTCAATATCCAGTGCCCCACAGCGTAAGGGCTCACCTTGATAAACCCCCAAGACAAGGCAGGGAGACAGGCAGGGTTTGTTCTCAGCACAGCACTCACCCTCTGAATGAAGTTTTTGTTTAAGCCAAAGGCTGGGAACATTCCATGGCCAGGCACACTTGCTGTCTCCTCAAGGTCACTCTTTCCTCAGCTCTCCTCTTTGGAAGCCATCACCCACGGCTGCCCCTGCTATAGCCCCCTGGCCTGCGGGGAGGGGAGGCAGTTATATAACTCCTAGGAAGACCTAGAATACAAGCATATGGTGTCCTCAGTTGCCAGCACAGACTGGCTGCTTCACATTTTTAGCTGGTGCTGAGAGACTGGCTTTCACACACACAAATGCATATACATGAATGCATCCTTTTGACTCATAACCACATTTCTGCTGCAGTGTTGCAGAAATGTCTTTTTTTAAAAAATTAAATCTAGCATCTGGAGCCACACAAAAGTTAAGAGCATACGACATTCTGTCCCAGTGACTTCTGGGGAAGGGAAGTGCAATCATTAGAACAGGTGGTTGGAAAGGTTCCCCGGGGACGAAACCCAAGGAGGCCATATCAGTGCCATAGCCAGAAGGTCCCTGTAGCCCTGGCTTTGGCTCTGAGAGTTTGGCAGGTCAGAAGGTGGTTTGTAGCTGATGTCCCTCAGCCCAGCCTGTTAAGCATGGTGTTGAGCTTACAGATTCAGCATGTGTGTATATGGCTGCAGTGAATAAAAGGTTAGAGGTGGGTGCCTGGTCTGGGGTGAGGGTGGGGGGAGACCTAGAAGACAAGTGCTGCAAAATGCATTACTAGACAGTTGCCTTAGTCACCTAGTGCTGCTATAACAAAAATACCACAAGTGGATGGCTTTAACAAAGAGAAATTTATTTTCTCATAGTCTAGTAGGCTAGCCATCCAAATTTAGGGTACCAGCTCCAGGGAAAGGCTTTCTCTGTTGGCTCTGGAGGAAGGTCCTTCTCATCAGTCTCCCCCTAGACTAGGAGCTTCTCACAGGAACTCCAGATCCA
Organism: Heterohyrax brucei; assembly: GCA_028571685.1. Lineage (NCBI taxonomy): Eukaryota > Metazoa > Chordata > Mammalia > Hyracoidea > Procaviidae > Heterohyrax > Heterohyrax brucei. The sequence continues at coordinate 167,095,597 of CM053140.1, forward strand.
AAGACGTGCTCTGCTCCCGGCAATGCTTTCTTGGTGGTGTATAAGATACCCACCTCTCTGCTTGCTTCCCTTTTATTTCTTGTAAGATAAAAGGTGGCACAGTTCATACTCCAGGGAAACTCCCTTTATACTAGATCATGGATGTGACCTTAGTGAGGGTGTTAAAATCCCACACTAAAACTCTTTAACATAAAATTACAATCACAAGATGGAAGACAACCACACAATACTATGAATCATGGCCTAACCAATTTGACTCATATTTTGGAGGGAACACAAGTCATCCATATCCTGAGAATTAAGACACGGGAGAAGCAAAGTACCCATATTTTCCAAAGTACTATGGCTACTAACCAGAAGGTCAACAGTGTATGTCCACCAGGCGCTCCTTGGAAACTCTATAGGGCAGTTCTGCTCTGGCCTCTAAGGTTGCTATGAGGCGGACTTGGCTGCATGGCAGTGGGTTTAGTTTTTGGTTTCCCCCAAGGAAACCCTGGTGGCATAGTGGGCAAAGTACTTTGGAAAATATGGGTAACTGAAAACAGAGGAGTACAGCTGTGAAGAACACACCACTTGGAGTCAACATCAACCAAGAGCCACCTTCTGGCTCTGCTGTTTTGCTGGCAAACTACGCAATCCCTGCATCTTAGTTTGCTAATCATTAAAGTGGATAAAACATTGCAGGGGTGACTGCGAGGGTGACATTAAATTGTGGAGAATTTAGCACAATGCCCAGCACTGAAAAAAAGGCTCTATAAATATAGCTGTTGCAGGACTACAATTCACTTTATATTCAAGTGAAACACCTTTCATTTGGACAATGGAATAAAAAAGATTCATGTGGATTTTTTTTTTTTTTCCTCTCTCTCTCTATAAACTCCAGAGAAGGGGAAGGACTAACCTGGGTAGGCCGCTGAATTGTCTGTTTCCAAGAACGGCCACTAACCTTGGAAGCCACAGGACATCCCCTATTAGCAGTCTGACTTTCAGGGGTGCTGCTATTGAGTGGAGTGTGCTAAACTTGTTTGCTCATTCAGGACAAGCTGTCTTCATGCTCTCGGCCTCAGAGACCAGGTGTGGGAACCGATGCGTGAGCAAATGCAAGCAGCAGGCAGAGCAAGGCAGACAGTAAACCCATTGGTGATAACCCTAGAACAACCAGGTCCAGGTCCTGCTGCCTGGGCTTGGCTGGCTCCCCTTCGGCACTCTCTATTCACACAGGACCCACCTTCTCTCTGCCCACCTGTACTCACACTAACCAGGTGCTAAGGGCATCTGTCTTCAACCATATAGCATCAACCTTACCATTTCCTAAATCCGAATTACATTCCAAGTTCTTAACGTGTATTTTCCCACTTAGTCTTATCAATAGCCCTAGGGTTAGTTACTATTAACTCTAGTTCATAAATGAGGAGATATACCAGGAGACTGTTGCAGCTATCTACTTGTGAAGGGCAGTGGAAGTACAGAAAACAAGTTACTGAGCATCAGTCACTGTGTTAATCCTTTATCCACAGTCTCATTTAATCCTGGGAAGCCTCATCCTTGCACTAAGTAAACCAGTTTTGGATCTCTTTGTGGAGTTCACACTGTGCCTTGTCTGGTGCCATGAATGCGAACTTAAAATACTCCACGGACATGGTCTCCCAGACAGGGATTCATGTGGAAATCCCTTTTTGGGCTGGAACCAGACCAAACCCCTCCCAACTCACAGCAACCCTACAGGACTGAGGAGAACTGCCCCACAGGATTTTCATGGACCGCCTGATGGATTCGAACTACTGACCTTTTGGTTAGCAGCCAAACAACCACTATGCCACCAGGGTTTCCTTGGGGGAAACCAAAAACTAAACCCACTGCCATGCAGCCAGGTCTGCCTCATAGCAACCTTAAAGGCCAGAGCAGAATTGCCCTATAGAGTTTCCAAGGAGCGCCTGGCGGACTTACACTGTCGACCTTCTGGTTAGTAGCCATAGTACTAAACCCACTACGCCACCTTCCTTGAGGAAGGACCCCTGTATTTCTGGGTTGGCTTTTCGTATTGGGATTCGGCACTCACCAACTGCTGGGCACTGTGACTAGCACTTTATTACTGCATGTGCATTATCTCCTTTAATCTTCACACAAGCCAGTGACGTAGGCACTATTATATTCCCATTTCATAGGCGGTGAGGAGACCAAAGTTACCAGGCACTCAGGACGAGTGCCAGCGTGCCCCAGGTCGGTCCCAATTCGCAGCCGCGTAACCCTGGGAAACCGGGAGGCTAGTGCCCGTGCTACGGCGGCCGCCGAGGATCATAAAACCTCGGGCAGACGGCGTCGCGGCACCAGTTCCGGGCCTGTGATTGCGTGGACCTGACCTTGACCTCCAAACCTGTCCTGGTCTCAGAAGCCGCCAGCAAGCGAAGAGAGCAGAGGCTCCACCAGGCTGAACGCTCGCCCAGCGCCAGATGCTCGGCTCACCTCAGCTGCCACTTAACACTGATTTCTCGCCCGCTCTGGGAGTCGTCCTGTGAACAGGTTTATCTGGAGAGTTCCGTGCACTTCACAACACCCTGCGTAAGACCATAGTGCATTGCGAAAGTACTGCAGAATTATCACGTGGCACTTAGAAAAAAATTATAGAATAATGAAATGATTTTAAGACCGCCCTAGCTTTATCACCAAGCAAACCATTGTTAACATCTACATATATCTCACTACTTTCTATTCTGTGTATGTATATATGCTGTTATTAGGTACCATTGACTCTATTTTCAACTCATGTGACCATATGTGACAGAGAAGAACTGCCCATGGTGTTTTCCAGGCTATAGTCTTCATTGAGGGAGCAGACAGCAGGTCTTTCTACCTCAGAGCTGGTGGGTAGGCGCAGCTGGTGGGTGGATTGCAACGCCAATCTTCAATTAGTAGCCGAGTGCTTAACGTGATTGTGCCTTACAGTTATGAACTGTGCATACTAATGTGACTCGGGTTATTTCCATTTCTTACCGTAAACATTCTCACCATGTTATTACAAACTCATCCTAACTATAATTTTTTATGATCAAGTATTATTTTATTGAGTGGGTGTGTTATCATTTACCCGAGTATACGTTATCATTTACCGGAGCATTTTGCAAATATTTAACATTGAAGTGGTCATAAATTTTCACCATTAACAATTATTCTGCAATAACTTTCTTGTGAATAAAGTCCTTTTGATATTTAGACCAATTTCTTTAGATTATATCCACAGGAGTGGAATTACTAAGTTATTGCCAAATGGTTTTCTGGGAGAGCTTGGGATGAGTGACAATACATAGAACACCTCCACTTATATTCCAGAATTTTTCTTTCAGGAAAACATATAAAATATATGTTTATGTATTTTATGTAGTATATTTTATATAGTACGTATATAAAATATACTGACATGTAGTGTGCCTTTCTGGGAGTGTTTGTGTGTAAATCAGAACTAAAGCTTGAAAGTGAAATCTTGGTGCCCTAATGGTGGACTTTGAGATGAGACTGCAGGTTAGGAAGCTTCTTTTGAACTAGGAGGCCTTTCTGGTGATTCTGAGCCTCTGTGTAGAGTTTTGATGGAAGCCAAGGAACATAAATTATTTAGGAGAGGGTTCACCTTGGGAGAAATGAAATAATTCACAAACCCACAAACTATCAGTAATCACACCCTTCCTCTTCCAGATGACAAAACAACACAGAGTAATGAGAAGTGATCATGGGGTGATGCCCCTAGACGGCAGACATGTCTGAAGCCTAATCAGTGTTGCTGAATTAATTCTGCTTTCAGTGTGCGGGCTTCTGGGCTGAGATCAACCCATAGCCCAGACCAGCTTCTTGCATACCTTGTGTAAAACTATTGCCTGTCCAGAATCTTCAGACATTTACTCTGTCTGTGATTCCCAGTGATAAGCTGGAGGTGACCAGTAGTCTCTCCCAGTGGTCAAGGAGCCAGGAGTCCTGCAGGGCATGTAAGTGAGAAAAATACCTTCTGAATCAACTTTGCCCGGCTGAACAAATCCCTCCGTCTCTTCTTACACATACTTGCCCTACTCTGCAACCCTCCCCTCTCTCCAGCCTTGGAGAGTCCCTCCAACTCACTGGCAATCAAGACTCATTAGACTTCTTAGTCCGCTTATAGTGAGATGGGGCTGGCAGACAGCTACATCTTCTGAAGAGAATTGCCTCATCCAAGGCCATACTCCCTTCCTGGACAGTTCATATCCAGTGACAGATCAACATGGGGGAGGTGTAAAAGAGCTAGCCCCACTGATCCAGCTTCAGAACTCTGCGGGCAGCCTTTGTTGAATCTGCACTGCAATCCAACTTCTCTTTCTTACCTCATTTCCTTTCCAAAGGTTTTGACCCCAAGAGCACTCCCTGCTCCCACATGCAAATATTCATCTTTGTATATCCTTCCTAGGAAATCCAATCTGTGACACCAGTCTCACATGAAATGCTTGCTAATCCCTGGGACTTTACTTAAGAAATATTATTACTGATGTTGTTAGGAGTTGTTGAGTCAGTTGCATCTCACAGTGACCCTATATACAACAGAACAAAAAAACCCTGTACCATCCTCACAATCATTGCTATTTTTGTGCCCATTGTTGAGGTCACGATGTCAGTCCATCTCATTGAGGGTCCTCGTTTTTCCACTGACCCTCTCCTTTACCAAGGACGATGCCCTTCTCCATTGACTGTTCCTTCTTGACAACGTGTCGAAAGTAAATAAGACAAAGTCTTGCTATCTGTGCTTCTAAAGAGCATACTGGCTGTTCTTCTTCCAAGAAAGATTTGTTCCTTCTTCTGGGAGTCCATGATGTAATCAATATACTTCACTAACACCATAATTCAAAGGCTCAAATCTTCAGTTTTCCTTATTCATTGTCCAGCTCTCCTGTGTATATGAAGTAACTGAAAATACCATGGCTTGAGTGACGCACACCTTAGTCCTCAAAGTGACATCTTTGCTATCTAACACTTTAAAAAGGTCTTTTGCAACAGATTTGCCCAGTGCCATATCTCGTTTGATATCTTGACTGCTGCTTCCAGGGGCATTGATATTAAATTCAGGTAAAATGGAATGCTCAACAACTTCAGTCTTTTTTCTCTGTTTACCATGATGTTGCTTCCTGGTCTAGTTGTGAGGATTTTTGTTTCTTCATGTTAAAGTGCAATCCATGCAAAAGTCTGTAGCCTTTGATCTTCATCAGCAAGTGCTTCAAGTCTTCTTCACTTTCAGCAACAGAGTTGTGTCATCTGCATATCGCGGGTTGTTAATGCATCTTCCACCATTCCTGATGCCATATAGTCTTCTTTATCTAGTCCACCTTTTCAGGTTATTTACTTGACATACAGAATGAGTAAGTACAGTGAAAGAATACAACCCTGAAGCACACCTGTTATGACTAAACCACACAGTATCCCTTTGTTCTTAACAACTGACTCTTGGTCTACGTGTGAGTTCCACATGACCACAATTAAGTGATCTGGAATTCCCATTATTCACAAAGTTATCCACAATTTGTTGTGGTTCTCACAATCCCATGCTTTTGCATAGTCAATAAAACATGGGTAAACATCTTTCTGATATTTTCTGCTTTCAACCAAGATCCATCTGACATCAGTGATGATATCCTTCCTTCCTCATCCTCTTCTGAATATGGCTTGAATTTCCAGCAGTTCCCTCTGGATATACTGCTGCAACCACTTTTGAATGATCTTCAGCAAAATATTATTTGTGTGTGATAGTAATGCTATTGCTTGATAATTTTCACATTCTGTTGGATCGCCTTTATCTGGAATGGGCCAATAACAATCTCATCCAATTGGTTGGTCAGGTAGCTGTCTTCCAAATTTCTCGACGTAGACAAGTGAGCACTTCTACTGGTGGATCTCTGTTGAAACATCTCAGTGGGTATTCCATCCATCCTGAAGCCTTGTTTATCACCATTGCCTTCAGTTCAGCTAGGACTTCTTCCTTCTGTACCACCCATTCTTGATCATGTGCTATCCCTGAAATGGCTGAATGTTGACAAATTCTTTTCGGTACAATGACCTTGTGTATTCTTTCCAGCTGCTTTTTTGTGCCACCTGGATCAGTCAGAATCCTTCAATAAGTAGAATCCTTCAATATCACAACTAGAGGCTTTAATTTTTTTCTTCATCTCTTTCAGCTTGAGAAATGGTGAGAGTGTTCTTCCCTTTTGGGTTTCCTAACCCTGGGTCTTTGCACATTCCATTATAATACTTTACTTTGTCTTCTTGAGCTACCCTTTGATATCTTCTGTTCAGCACTTTTACTTCATTGTTTCTTCCTTTTGCTTTAGCTACTTTACACTCAGGGGCAAATTTCAGAGTCTCTTCTGATATCCGTTTTGGTCTTTTCTTTCTTTCCTGCCTTTTAAGTGACCTTTTGGTTTCCTCATGTATGAGGTCCTTGATGTCATTCCACATCTCATCTGTCCATCAGTCATTAGTGTTCAGTGCAATAAATCTATTCTTGAGATGGTCTCGAAATGCAGGTGGGCTATACTCAACATCATATTTTGGTTCTTGTGAACTTGCTCTAATTTTTCTTAGTTGCAACTTGGATTTTCTTATGAATAGCTGATGGTCTGCTCCACAGTCTGCCCTCTCGCCTTGTTCTGACGGATGATATAGAGCGTTTCCATCATCTCTTTCTACAGATATAGTCAAGTTGATTCCTGTGTATTCCATCTGGCTAGGTTGACATGTATGGTCATCACTGTTGTTGAAAGTTTTTGCAGTAGAAAAGCCATTGATCTTCCAAAATTCTTTCATGTAATCTTCAACATCACCTCTACCACCAAGACCATGTTTTCCAACTAGTAATTCTTCTTCTTTGTTTCCAACTTTAATGTTCCAGTAATTTTCAATGCATTGTGATTGCATGTTCGATCAGTTTCAGACTGCAGAAATTGGCAAAAACTTCAATTTCCTCATCTTTAGCGTTAGTGCTTGGTGCATAAATTTGAATAATAGTCATACTAACTGGTCTTCCTTATAGGTATATGGGTATTTTGTATCACTGACAGTGATGTACTTCAGGATCAACCTTGAAATGTTCTTTTTGACAGTGAATAAAACTTTATTCTTTTTATAGTTTTGATGTGCATTTCTCTAATGGCTGATGATTGTGAGCATCCCTTCATGTTATTTGTTGGCTGCTTGGTTGGCTTCTTTGGTGGTTTCTGTTCATGTAATTTGCCTGTTTTTTTAATTGGTTTATTTTTCTTTTTGTTGTTGGATTGTTGCAGTCTTCCACAAATTTTAGGGATGAGGTCCTTGTCAGGTATGTCATAGCCGAAAAGTGTTCCCACTCTGTTGTTTATCTTTTTCTTCTTGTGGAAAAGTTTTTAGGTGAGCATAAGTAAATCATTTGATTTTCAGGAAGTCTCAATAGTCTATCTTCTGCTGTGTTTGCACTTGTTTAATCATGTTTGATAATACGTTTATGTCATAAATTAGGGCTCCTAGGTTTGCCTCTATTCTTTCTTCTATGATCTTTATAGTTTAAGTTTTATATTTAGCTCTTTGGTCCATCCTGAGTTAGTTTTTGTATATGGATCCTGTCTCATCTTTCATCAAGTGGATACCCAGTTTTGCTAGCACTTTTTGTTACAGAAACTGTCTTTTCCCCATTTAATGGATTTTAATACTTTGTCAAAAATTACTGTTCATAGGTGGATGGATTCATTTCTGAGTTCTCAGTTCTGTTCCACTGGTCTATATGTCTTTTATTGTACCAGTATCATGCTGTTTTGAGTACCATAGCTCTATAGGAGATTCTGAGATTAAATTAACTGTTAATTCATTTAAAAAGAACACTCTGCCCTAAACAGAGGTAACAGCACAAAGGTACTTGCCAATCTTGGAATGACATTTAAGATTTAAAAAACAAAACTGTACTTTTGAAATATAGACATACTTTCATTAGCTAGTAATTATGATCAAGGCAATAGTTATTTAAACAGTCTAGTTTAGCAACAGAAGGCAAAACCAAAATTATAGTTTGGGGACTTGTTATTTAGTCATCTATCCTGCCAAAATTAGCTATCACTTGGTCTCTGGCCAAAGCCATGACACCTACTTTGCTTGCCTTTCTTTATAAATTTGAAGATGTGCTCCTGCACCAAGACATAACAACACTTTGTGCAAAAAGACAGGCAGCAAACCTTTAAAATCCACAGAGGAAAAATAAGTTTTCTATTAAAAGATCCTTCCTGTAACTCTCTGTTATTCACCAATACTAATACAAATGATTGGAATATTTTCATATTTGGCAGAAAAACATACAGGTTTAAGAAAGAAATATCATTAGTGGCTTAACTGAACAGAACACAGTGAACTGAAAATCTTGCAGCTTTGGCAGCTCCCTCTCTAGTCCATGTAATACTGTCCATAGTGGCTCAAACCCTGTTCCCAGGGTGCTCTGCGGAAGCAGCACTGTGCTGGTGGATCAGAGAAAACTGTAGCAAGATACAGTAATACAGAAGTGGCTATTCTCTGCAGCCTCCAGTAAACAAATGGGCTGAGGGGGTTAAAATCCTGCAAACAGGTACCATCTGTGAGATCAGTTGCCTGACCTTCACACTCTTTAATGGTGAATTTCTGATGCTGAGTTCTGCAGAATGCAGCCCAGCCAGTTAGAGAAATGCCCATACTATAATTCAGCAGACATTTGCTGAAGGCATACTATGTGTAAGGCATTGTGTGATATCAGGGAGAGTAGAAATTGACATCATATAAGATACCTGCCTTCAAGGAGCTCACTATTTATAAAAAGGACAGAAGTGTCTGCAGTAGGCTAATGAGGTGGTGCTGTCACAAATGAATGACAATGGGGTAGAGATGAGCTCACAGGTGAGGGAGAGACTAGTTCTGATACTGGACAGTAGGAGGAAAGATCAAAATATGTTGAAAGACTAACGAAGGAGGAGAAGCAAGAATGAAAGAGTGAATAAATATGCATCAGGGACCATCTATCAGACAAGTACTGTATGAGATACGGTCATGTATACCTCAATCGCCTTCACAGCAATTTTGTGAGGTAGAAATGATTATTCCTATTCAGGATGAGGAAACTGAGGCAGCTTGCCAAAGAACCAACCCGGACTCAGACTGTGAGTTGGAGCTACTTAATGGCTGATAAAATCTCATTTTGTGAATTTGTGGCTTAAAATATGAAGAGTCCATCCAGAAGACCACCTCAACTCATGGTGACCTCATGTGCTGCAGGGTAGAACTGAGTAGAGTTTCCAAAGCTTCCTTTCAGAAGGAGGTCACCAAGCCTTTCTTTCAAGACACCTCTGGGTAGGTTTCACCTGCCAACCTGTTGGTTAATAGTACAGAAAATTGCAAGGAGTTTGTAAGTGCTCTAAAATTTAAAAAGAAAATTAAAACAAGAAGTGGAGAGGATGACTTTTAGCTTGATTATCATTCTAGTGTATAGGAAGGTCTTTTGAAATAGCCAGGTTTTGCCCTGAGCTAACCAATATTTTTAAGAGAAGATGTAGAGCATATATTTTGGGGAGGGTGGATTATCCAATATGCAAGGTAAGCGCAGTGCTTACTTGCTTATCAGATCATCGGTAGTGAACAGTGCCACTACAGCTTAGCAAGTAAGCACAAGTAAGGACATGCTTAGCTTTCATACTGGGCCCCTGTTAGGGATTTTAAATTTAGAAAGAAGCTTTAATTCTGTAGGAAGATGTTTGGGGGTTGAACGAGAGACAGAGACCAACCATATCTAGAAACACAATCTTTGATATGGTGAAAAAACATGAAATTGGTCACTACAGATGATCTAGTAAGCAAGATAAGCACTGTGATTACCTTATCTGTTAGATAATTTGCCTATTGATGTGGAAACTGGGATGCTTAGTTGGCTAAAAGAAAGGATTAGGATTTGATAGGTCTTGAAGACTTAAATGAGTAAACCTGTGGCCATCAAGTTGAAGATCAAGAACTGTCCCACAGAGTTTTGAAGGAGTTACTGTCAGATTTGAAACACTTATCTTTTGGGTAGCAGCCATAGGTCTTAACCACTATGCTACCAGAGTGATGCTCATCCCCAATTTTTTTTCAATTTAAAAAAATAAGCAAATTCACTTAAAATCCTTTCAGGCTGTAAAACCCAACTTTATGAGGAAGGAGGAGGGAAACTTGTTCAGAAGTAGTTCTTGTAATTAACTGGGTATGTTACTGGCTCTTATCCTGCTGTATTCCTGGGACTGGAGGGAAGGGAGGGGCAGGAAACGGTTGGGTTCAAAGTTAAGGGAACTCACCTCTCTGTACGACCATGCCCAGGGCCAGAAGTCCACACTACAGAAAACTTCCTACTTATACTATATGAGAGGAAATTACAACAGTCATATACAGATGATCCCAGTTCTGCCCAGATAATAATTATTCCTATCTTGTAGAGATGTGGTGAAGATTTTAGGAAATAATAAATATAAATATCTTAATGGTGCCTGTACATCTTAAGTACTCAATAAATAGTAGTCATTATTATTATTTCCAATTTTTCACATTATAAATTTCTGTACATTTTCACTTGTATGTATTATTTTTGTATTCAAGTTCATTTTCTTTCACTGAATTCCCAAAAATGAGGCCCCCAAATCAGAGTATAACCACCCATACAACTCTTCATTTTTTATTCATATTGACTTTTTCCTTTAGAGCTGTAACAATAACCACCACAGCCAGTCACAAGCAGACCAGTTTTCAGCACCATCATCAGTATAGGGTATACTGGGGACTGGGTGAGTTTTAGATCCTTCTACAAATTCCCATCCAGAGAACGAGTAGGCAGGTTTAGCAGTTGGAATAAATCAAAGGCATAAAATACCTCATGGCTGGAAGCAGATAGTCTTAGGCTGAGTTCTTTAGAGCAGAAAACCCACTAAAACATAAATATACATACTGCTACCATAGGGTCAGGCATGAGTCGGATCCGACCCGACGGCACTTGGCACTTGGCTACCATAGGGTCAATCCTATAGGACAGAGTGAAACTTCCTCATAGAGTTTCCAACGAGCACCTAATGGATTCAAACTGCTGACCTGTAGGATAGCAGCCATAGCCCTTAACCACTATGCCCCCAGGGTTTCTATAAATATATATATAGAGAGAAACTTATATCAAGGAAATGGCTTGCATGGTTGTAAAGGCTATCACATCCCAGGTCTGTGGATCAGGAAAGAATCGGTTCCTGATTCATATAGCCTCAGGGGCTGGTGAACCCAAAATCAGCAGGGCAGAGAGCAGGGTTCTTGCTTACAGGCTGTGAAGATCTATTAATCCAAGGATTGGCAGGCAAGACTGCAGGTAAGCTCTCAACTCAAGTCCCGAGAACTGGACGTCTGATGAACAGGAGCCAGCTGCAGGATCTAGAATGAGCAAACTACCACCACAAGTCCTGATTTCACATCCATCCTCACTTAATACAGGCCACACACCCAAGGAAGTTACCCTTCAACAGATTGGCTGATCACAGCAGATTGTATTATGGAGGTGATCATGTATCAAATCTCAACAGGTCAGTGATTACAACATTAAATGACTGCCAAAACACTGAGCATCATGGCCTAACCAAGTTGACACGCAATCTTAACCATCACACACAGGATACCAGAAAGATGTTTACTTGTATTTTATTGACTACACAAAAGCATTTGACTGTGTGGATCATAACAAATTATGGATGACACTGCAATGAATAGGAATTCTAAAATGCTTAGTAATTGAGCTCATATGGAACCTGTATATAGACCAGGAAGCAGTCATCCTGAAAATAGGGGATACAGTGTGGTTTAGAATCAGGGAAGGTATATGTCAGAGTTGTAGCCTTTCACCAAACTTAATTCAACCTGTATACTGAGCAAATAACCTGAGAAGGTGGGCTGTGTGAAAATAAAAGGGGGCATGAGGATTGGAGGAAGACTCCAACCTGCCATATGGAGGTGACACAACTTTGCTTACTGAAAGTGAAGAAAACTTGAAGCACTTATGGGTGAAGATCAAAGATCACAGCCTTCTGTATGGATTACACTTCAACATCGAGAAACAAAAATCCTTACAACTGGACCAATAAGTAACATCATGATAAGTGGAGAAAAGTCTAAAGTTGTAAAGGATTTCATTTTACTTGTATCCACAATAAATGCCCTGGAAGCAGCAGTCAAGAAATCAAACAACATATTGCACTGTGCAAATTTGTAGCAAAAGATGCTTTAAAAGTGATGAAAAGAGTAGATGTCACTTTTTGGTGCACTGAGGTGTACCTGACCCAAGCCATGGTATTTTTAATCACTTCATATGTATGCGAAAGCTGAATAACAAGGAAAGCTAAAGAAGAATCGATGCACTTGGATTATGGGGTGGCAAAGAATACTGAACATACTATCAATTTCCAGAAGAATAAACAAATCTGCTTTACAAGAAATGCAGTAAGAATGCTCCTAAAAGTGAGGATAGTGAGACTTGGTCTCAGACACTTGGGACATGTTATCAGGAGGGACCAGTCCCTGGAGAAGACATTATGTTTGGTACAGGTAGAGGGGTCAGTGACAAAGAGGTAGACCCTCAGTATGACGGACTGATACAGTGGCTGCAATAATGGGCTCCAGCAGAGCAAAGATTGTGAGGATGGCGTAGGAAGAGGCAGTGTTTTATCCTCTTGTACACAGGGTTGTTATGGGTTGGAACCAATGTGAGGGCACCTCACAATAACAGCAAGGTTGGGGAGGGCAGAGGTAAGGAAACCAGCAAGGGTGAGTATGTCCCCAGGTGCTCATGACAGAAGGAGTAGGGCTGTGAGATGCCCGTTGACCAGCCAGGAATGTTTAAGATAAGCAAAGACAAGATGAGAAATCACTGAGGTCTGAATACCTGTGCAGATGGAAGAAAGTTCTGACAGGCGAGAGGTTTCTGGAAGCCCGGTACATGGAGGCCTGATGATTGGAGGTTGTGAAGGTGAAAAAATGAAGTTTCCAAATTACACTTTCCTATTGATTTCCCAGTGATTACAAGAAAACTGTTGGTTTTAGGATTCTAATAGCCTAGTAAGGAGGGACTATCACCAGGACTGGGGAATGTAGTGCTGAGCAGAATGTGGAAAAAGAAAGCAAAAAACTGAAACTCCTAAGTTTGGAGGCTCAAAACAATTGCACACCTGCTTTCCTGTTATAGGAAAGGTAGTGTGTGGCTACCTGTTCTTGGGTAGACAGGAGAATACAGCTGTCCCAGAGCTCCCATCAGTCGGTGGTCCTAATCCATCATTTCTCACCCAAACCCTGGGACAAATGCTCTGCTACATAAATGCATCCCCAGGGGAAATGGTACAAAAGATTTAAAATTGGGAATTATCAATAATTGGGGAACAGAAGTCACTTTACTCACAATTTAAGGAAGTGATCTTCAAAATCTAGAGGGTGGCATTATAGCAATATTCATAACAACCAAAAGATAAAGACAGCTTAAATATCCATTAACAGATGAATGGATAAATGTAGCATACACATACAGTGGAACTTTTCCACTCATAGAAAGAGACTGATGCGTGCCATAGCATTTGTGAACCTTGGAGACAGCATGCTGAGTGAGGTCAGTCACAAAAGAACAAATATTGTATGATCCCACTTACATGAAGTATCTTGGATGGGCAAGTGCACAGAGATCAAACTTTATTAATATTTGTCAGGGCTGGCAAGAAGGAGAGGGAAAGGAAGACACAATGCCTAGGAGACATGGAGCTTCTGTCAACGGAGATGGAAAAACAAGACATGGTGATGGTTGAATAAGATAATTAACATACTTAATGTCATTGAACTGTGCATGTAAAGATGGCTGAAGAGGCAAATGTCTTGTTGTGCATATATTCCAGTTCTGCCCTCACATACAAATTAGAAGACCTAAGCTTTGAGTTGCAATCATGAGGGATTTTATGGGCAAAATACTTAATGACTCAGGAAGCATCAAAAGCAGGCAGCCAGAATACACAGCAGTCATTGTACCAAAAGGAATTGGTCGAGGTTCAATCATTTCAGGAGGTAGAACATGATCAAGAACTGATGGTGTTGCAGGAAGAAGTCCAAGCTGCACTGATGACGCTGGCAAAAAACCAAGGCTCCAGGAATCAACGCAGTACTAGCTGAGACATTTCAACAAACAGATGCAGCACTGGGAAAGTGCTAACTCATCTCTACTAAAAAGTCTGGAAGACGGTTATCAGTGAGAGATCTATATTTATGCCTATACCAAAGAAAGGTGATCTAGCTGAATCCTGAAATACTATTAATATCACATGCAAGTAAAGTTTTGCTGAAGATCATTCAAAAACGGTTATAGGAATACATTGACAGAGAACTGCCAGAAATAAATATCAGATTCAGATGAGGACATGGAGCAGCAGATATCGTGGCGTGTGTCAGACTGGTCCTGGCTGACAGCAGGGAATATCAGAAGGATGTTAATCTGTGATTTATTGACTATGCAAAGGCATTTGACTACATAATCATAACAAATTATGGATAGCATTGTGAAGAATGAGAATTCTAGAACCCTGTACATAGATAGATCAAGAAGTAATTGTTCAGAACAAAAGGGGATGATGCATAGTTTAAAGTTAGGAAAGAGATGTGTCAAGATTGTGTCTTTCACTTTATTTATTCAGCTGCATATGCATACTGAGAAAATAATCTGAGAAGTTGTACTAGATGAAGAAGAATGGGGCATGAGTCTCCTGCCAACCCTAGTGCCCCATTCTTCTTCATATCGCGGTTGGCAGGAGACTCATTAACAATCTGCAATATGCAGATGACACAATCTTGTTTGTTCAAAGTGAAGAGGACTTGAAGCACAGATGAGGATGAAAGACTGCAGCCTTCACTACGGATCGTGTCTCAACATAAAGCAAAAATCCTCACAACTGGAACAATAAACATCGTGATAAGTGGAGAAAAGTGTGAAATTGTCAAGGATTTCATTTTGCTTGGATCTATAATCATTACCGATGGAAGCATTAGTTAAGAAATCAAACAAGGCATTACACTGGGCAAGTCTGCTGCAGAAGACCTCTTAACAGTGATTAAAAATCTGATATTCCCTGCTGGAAGACTAAGGTGTACCTGACCTAAGCTGTGATGTTTTCAGTCACTTCATATGTATGCAAAAGGTGAACAATGAATAAAGAAGGCTAAAGAAGAATTGATGCTTTTCAGTATGGTGTTGGCAATGAATATAACCCTGGTAGCCTAGTGGTTAAGTGCTATGGCTGCTAACCAAGAGGTTGGCAGCTCAAATTCATCAAGTGCTCCTTGGAAAATCTATGTGGGCAGTTATACTCTATCCTGTAGGATCACTGTGAGTCAGAATAGACTCAACAGCAGTGGGTTTGAGTTTTTCGTTTGTCAGAAGAATGAAAAACTCCACCTTGGAAGTACAGGCAGAATGCTCCTTAGGAGAGAGGATGGCAAGACTTGGTCCCAGGTACTCTGGGAATGTTATCAGAAGGGATCAGTCCCTGGAGAAGGACATCATGCTTGGTAAAGTAGAAATTCAGTGAAAAAGGAAAACCTTCAACTAGATGGATTGATACAGGGGCTGCAGCAGGGGGCTCAAGCATAACAACGACTGTGAGTGTGGCATACGACCAGACAGTATTTTGTTTGGAACCGACTCGAGGGCACCTAACAGCAAGAATCACATGTGTGCTTGTGGGTGTGGCTGTGTTTTGTTGGTTAAATGCAGATTCCTATGCCATCCCTCAGACACTCTGGGTAGGCTGAGATGGGATGCAGAGGTCTTCATTTTAAACAAAGATTCCTGGGGATTTTGCCGCAGGTGGATGGTGAGCTGCAGTCTCTGAGACTTTTGGATGACTGGTGAACCTAAAGCATGAGTTTACCGCTCGCAGAAACCTGGCATAGGTCCTTGCAGGACACAGCCATGTTTACATTGAACAGAGCCAAGGGATGATATAAACAGAACCTGTGGCTGTGGTGACCCCAAGAAGAACATGCCTCACAGACATCCAACCACCAGGAGCATCAGTGACCCAGCCGAGACTCACGGCCAGGTCTGCAACAAGTCCACACTCTTTGTGGGCTGCTCCATGCACTGACTGAGCACAGAGGGACTAAGGCAGGCCCATTCCCGGGAGACCCAGACTCCTCTGACAAGGACATTAAGGATGCTCTGATGGCCTTAGTGAAGCTTCCACACAATCTCCTTTCTTACTCCTTCACCAGCCTTCTACCACTCAGGGAACTGAGCCCAAAAGAAGGATGGGCATCAGGGTGTCTCATCCTGGCACTCTGCTTTGCTCTGTGACATCCTCTTAAAGTTTCCCTCTTCCGTGTGTTGATTTCAACTTCAGATTGGAAGCAGACTGCCAGACTTCACCGTCTCACACATCAATGTCAGAAGGGAAAAAGAGACAGCTGCACCTAGAAACTCACACAGAAGAATAAGGAGGAACTCACTGTGTAGGTTCAAGTCATGTAATTTGAGAGGCAAAGTAGAAAGAAGGGAGATGAATGGAAATAACATAAAGAATTAAGGATGGTGGCAAAACAGGCTGCAGTAATGGCTGAGCAGCATGATGAACACACTGTGACTGAACTGGAAACTGGTTTATTACCTGATGTTTTCTACACACATACAAATTGGAGGACCCAAGAATCACGTGTGTGTATTGTTTCTCCTGCATTTACCTAGTGGCTGTATAGACTTTGATTCCTGTTACGGGTTGAATCATGTCCCTCCAAAATGTGTTTCAACCTGGCTAGATCATGACTCCCAGTATTGTGCAGCTGTTTTCCATTCTGTAATCTGATGTTATTATGCTGTATGTTGTAAACCCTAGCTCTATGTCTGTGGTTATGACCCTATTTGAGAGTGAAGTATCCACTATAGTCATGCGGCAGGACACCATCTACAGGATTAGGTTGTATCTCGAGTCAGTCTCTTTTGAGATATAAAAGAGAGAAGTCATAGCAGAGAAGAAAGGGACTTCATTACCAACAAGAAAGAAGAGCCAGAAGCAGAGCAAGTCCTTTAGGCCCTGGGTCCCTGTGCTTAGAAGATCCTAGACCAGGGGAAGGTTAATGACAAAGAGCATCTCCCAGAGCTGACAGAGAAAGAAAGCTTTCCTCTAGAGCAGGTGTCCAGAATTCAAACTTTTAGCCTCCTAAACTGTAAAAGAATAAACAATTTATCTTTGTTAAAGGCATCTGTTGGTGACATCTGTTACAGCAGCACCAGATAACAAAGACAACCCCCAGACTTGATTTTTATTAAACCAGAAAAAAAAAAAATGATTGCTATCTAGTGACCTCCAGTCATGGTGACCTTGTATGTGTCAAAGTAGAACTATGCTCAACAGAAGTTTTTTTAAATTGTGCTTTAAGTGAAAGTTTATAATTCAGGTCCATTTTCTATACAAAAACTTACATTGTCCTAGTTACTCTCCCTACAATGTTACAGCTCACTCCTCCTCTCCACCATCTATTTCCTGTGTCCATTCAACCAACTCCTGCCCCCTTCTGCTTCTCATCTCACCTCTGGAAGCTGCCCATTTAGTCTCGGGTACCTACTTAAGCCAAAATGCACACTCTTCACCAGCACCATTTTCTGTCTTATAGTAAAGTCTGAGAGTTGGCTTCAGAAATGGTTTTAGTTTGGGGGCCAATAGAGAGTCAGGGGTCATGTCTTCAGAGGTCCCTCCAGTCTCAACCAGACCATTAGGTCTGGTCTTTTTGCTAGAATTTGAGTTCCACTGAGTTTTCAAAAACTGACTTTTTTTCGAAGGGTCACCAGACCTTTCTTCCAAGGCAACTGTTTTAGTTATCTAGTGCTGTTATTTTCTGCCCAGTTATTTTACTTCATCATTTCTTCCTTTTGCTTCAGGAACAAATTTCTGAGTCTCCTCTGAAACCCATTTAGGTCTTTTTTTTTCCTGTCTTTTTAATGACCTCTTGCTTTCTTCATGTATGATGTCCCTGATGTCATTCCACAGCTCACTGGCTCTTTGGTTATTAGTGTTCAACATCAAATCTATTCTTAAGATGCTTCTTAAATTCAGGTAGGATATACTCAAGATTGTACTTTGGCTCTTGTGGACTTGTTCTAATTTTCGTCGGTTTCACCTTGAACTTGCATATGAGTAATTGATGGTCAGATTCACAGTCTGCCTCTGACCTTGTTCTGACTGATGATGCTGAGCTTTTCCATCATCTCCTTAGGCAGATGTAATCAATTTGACTTGTTTGCATTCTATCTGCTGAGTTCCATATGTATAGTAACTGTTCATGTTGGTGATAAAAGGTATTTATAGTGAAGAAGTCCTTGATCTTGCAAAATTAATCGTGATCTCCAGCATCATTACTGTCACCAAGGCCATGTTTTCCAACTACTAATCTTTCTTCTTTGTTTCCAACTTTCATATTCCAATCACCAATAATTAACTCAAGAAGACAAAATAAGGTATTAGGATGACATGCGCAAAGACCCGGAGACAGAGAATCAAAAGGATAGAACATGCTCAGTATTTCTCAAGCTGAAAAAAACTAAAGAAAAACATTGAGACCTCAAGTTGCAATACTGAAGGATTATTTGGGGAAAATATTAAACAACATGGGAAGCAACAAAAGAAGATGAAAGGAATACACAGTCACTGTACCAAAAAACCTTGGTCAACATTCAACCATTCAAGGCCAAGCCAGCCAAGCCAAGTGCCGTCATTCAAGGAGGTAGCATATAATCAAGAGCATACAGTACTGAAGGAAGGAGTCCAAGCTTTACTGAAGGCAGTGGTGAAAAACAAGACCCTGTGAGTTGAAGGAAAACCAACTGAGACATTTCAACAAACAAATGCACTAGAAGTGCTCAGTCATCTATGCCAAGAAATTTGGAAGGCTACCTGATAAACCGAAGGGAACAGATCCATATTTATGGCTTTTCACAAGAAAGGTGATCCAACCAAACATGGAAATTATCAAACAGTATGATTAATATTACATGCAGGCAAAATTTTGCCGAAGATCATCCAAAAGTTGTTGCAGCAGTATATTGACAGGAAACTGTCAGAAATTCAGGCCAAATTTAGAAGAAAGCGTGGAACCAGCTATATCACTGCCAGATGGGTCTTGGCTGAAAGCAGAGAATACCAGAAAGATGTCTACCTGTGTTTTATTGACTATGTGAAGATATTCAACTGTGTGGATCATAACAAATTATTGGTAACATTGCAGGGAGAGAATGGGAATTCTGAAACAACTGTGCTCCTGAGGAATCTGCCCGTGGATCAAGAGGCAGTTGTTAGAACCGAACAAGGGGATACTGAATGGTTTAACATCAGGAAAGGTGTGAGTCAGGATTGTATCCTTTCACCATACCTATTCAATCTGTATGCTGAGAAAAAGATACAAGAAACTGGACTATATGAAGAACGGGCATCAGGATTGGAAGAAACTCATTAACAGCCTTTGTTATGCAGATAACACAACCTTGCTTACTGAAACGGAGAAGGACTTGAAGCACTTACTGATGAAGGTCACAGCCTTCAGTGTGAATTATATATCGACACAAAGAAAACAAAAATCCTCACAACTGGACCAATAAGGAATATCAAGACAAACAAAAAAAGATGGGCATTATCAAGAATTTCATTTTACTTTGATCCGTAATCAACATCCATGGAAGCAGCAGTCAAGAAATCAAAAGACATTGATTGGGTTGACCAAATTAGCTGCAAGAGATCTCTTTTTTCCTTCTTCTTCTTCATCTTTTTTTTTTTTAATTGTGATTGAATGAGAATATACAATCCTATGTAAATTTGCATCCCGCCAATGAGCAGCTCCAACTGCTCTCCCTGCCCAGTGACAGCACATTCCTCCTCTCCATTTTGTACATGTCATATCCTCCTAACAATCTCCTATCCCCTACTCTCCACCCTCTCCCCTGCCTCCAGTAAGAGGTCAGCCAGATGATACCCTATAGATGCATAGAACCATAAAGTGCACACATGATATGGTTGCTCTGTGTCCAATTCATTTCTGTCCGAAGAGTTGATCTCTACTATGATTTATGCAGAGGGGCAGCATCAGGGCCAGGGTCTGTGCTCACAGGGGAACCCTGAGGCCCCTGGACCATCAATGGCAGTCTTTTAGTGGAGATCTGAGGGTGCAGCCCTTTTTATTTTCGTGTTGCCAGTGAGACTTAACTTTGTGAACTCCATCATGGCTATCACTGGTGGTGGCCAGGCACCATCTGGTTCTTCTAGTCACATCTAAAAAATACTTTAATGTAAAAAGCAAAGATGTCACCTTGAATACTAAGATGTGCCTGACCCAAGCCATGGTGTTTTCAGTCACCTCATATACACGTGAAAGCTGGACAGTGAATAAGGAATACCAAATAAGAATTGACCCTTTTGAATTGTGGTGTGGTTAAGAATATTGACCATGCCATGGACTGCCAAAAGAATGAAAAAAAATTGTCTTAGAAAAAGTACAATCAGAAGCAAGGAATGCAAGATTACATCTCACATACCATGGACATGTTATTAGCAGGTATCAGTCCCTGGAGAAGGACATCATGCTTTGTAGAATGTTAGAAAAAAAGAAAGACTTTCAACAAGATGGATTGACACAGTGGCTGCAACTAGAGGCTCAAGCACAGCTGCAGTTGTGAGGATGGCACAAGACTGGGCAGCGTTTTGTTCTGATGTGCCTAGGGTAGGTGTCAGTCAGAGCCCACAGGTTAGTACCACCAACAAGTGGATGATTTCAATAAAAACAAAATTATTCTCTCAGTCTAGCAGACTGGAAGTCTGAATTCAAGGTCCTAGCTCCAGGCACAGGTTTTTCTCTCTGTCAGCTCTGCAGGAAGGTCCTTGTCATCAATCTTCCCCTTGTGTAATAGCATCTCTGCACAGGGACCCCAGGTCTAAAGGGTACACTCTGCTCCCAGGGCTGCTTTCTTGATGGTATGACGTCCTTTGGCTCTCAGTCACTTCTCTCTTTTATATCTCAAAAGAGACTGACTCAGAATACAACCTAGTCCCGTAGATTGAATCCTGCTACTTGGCTTGGCTTATTAACATGACTGTTCTAATCCTGCCTCATTGACGTCATTGAAACAGGAGTTATAAAACATAGGAAAATTATACTAGATGACAAAATTGTAGACAGTCACACAATACTAGGAATCATGGCCTAGCCAAGTTGACACACATATTGGAGTTACTGTAATTCAACACATAGCAGCAACTCTGGATTGATTCAAACCTCCAGCCATTCAGTTAGTAGCCAAGTGTGTAAACCATTTGCAACACCCAGGGAGGGACTCCCAATCCCCATTCACTCTACCTAAATCGCTCCAGTGACAGTACAGACAATTGATGCTTCCTCAACATACATCAGATTTGTCTCTGGGCAACCCGCAGATTACTAATGTCTGATTTATGTACAGCCCGTAGTTACAAATGAACCCATATAAAGTCTCTTATCTTAAAAACTTGATGTATATACAGTGGTTAATGATAAAAAGCAGAAACTACTTTGCTAGGCACATCTAACATTATTATTATTATTACTGTATTATTGTGTTAAGGATGTTTTGCTATATCTGGACAGGAGCCCTGCTTGCCTAGTGGTTAAAGCACTTGATTGCTAACCAGAAGTTCAAGGTTCAAACACACCAACTGCTCTGTGGGAGAAAGATGTGACAGCCTGCTTCCATAAACTACAGCCTTGAAAACCCTACGGGACAGTTCTCATCTGTTCCACAGAGTCACCATGAGTCAGAATGAACTCTATGGTGGTGTTTCTTTAAAGTTTTTTATGCATAGGAAGGTATATAATATACTAAGGCAAACATTGGAATAGCTGACATTAGATATAAACCATACCTAACTGTTCTGACTTACATACAAATTTTAATTAAAGACAAGTTTAGGAATCAAATTATCTGTAATTCAAGGATTGCTTGTTTAAGCAACTTTGGGAAACTATTCCTTTTTCTGATATCTGGAATACAATCGGCTTACTTTTGCATGTAAATGTTGTTCTTGAATTTCCCTTCCAACCAGAGATAGGAATTGTCCGTGACATCTATTTGTGTGATTATGTGAAGTTCCACCTCCTCTGTGGTCAATAATGGGTTTGAAAATTAGGAGGCAGTAAGGGAAACATACCTCTTCCTCCATGTGGGTTGAAGCTGTATTTTCTTTGAGAATTATTGTTTCTTCTGAGAAAAATCAGTGTTTAAGTGTGGGTTTGTGTGCGTGTTTTCTAACCAATACCCAGCTGCAAGCACAGCTGGAACTCCACTGTGGGAAGGTCTCAAAGAGAGTGCCCAAACTCGCTGCCAGAATGTTGCTGAGATCAATAACTCAGTCTTGTGGAAATGGACTGCTTGGACGAGGGAGACGAATCCAGGATCTTGGCTAACACTTGGAAGATGGGCTTCCTCAAAGGAGAAAGGAGACTACCTGGGGGGCAGTAGAGGTGAGAAGAGGGAAGTGCCCTCCTCACAAGGTGTAGACCTGAGCAGAGCATGAGAAGCAGAGGGGGAGGTGGGACTCTTGTGAAGGATTCACTTCCTGAGTGATCTTTTCTATTCTGAGAGACAAATCATACTTTGTGAATAGCTCAGAAATTTCCCCACCAAACTGCAATTCTCCTGGTTTTGTTTTGTTTTGTTTCAGCAGTTCAGTACGATTGGCACTCTCTAAGGGCTATGAATGACAGTATCGTGGAGAATGATGAGGTCATGAGGGGATACTCTCTCCTGTTTCCCGTGAAGAGGAATAGCACCCCTCCAATGGCACCACATCCAGGAGCCTCCCACCATGAGCAGAGGCTAGGAGGACTTTGGCCCACCACAAAACTAGAAGCAGCAGCAAGGTATAAAACTCATGAGGAACATAATGCAGCCACCAAAGGAAAATGGCCGCTAGAGACCAGTCATTCCTTTAAAATGTTAAGTCAGAGCATGTCATGTCCTCTTAGCTCAAGACCATGAGATGGCTCCTACGTGATTCAGAGAAAAAGCTTCAGTCTTTCCAAGGCCTACATGGTAGGACCCATTTTTGATCCCCGCCCTCAACTCCTACCCAACCACTCTCCTCGGCACCTCTGGCCTTCTTCTGTTCTGCAGGTATGTCAGGTACACTTCCATCTCAGGGATGTTGCTTGACAATTTTTTCTATCTAGAGTGTTCTTCCCCAGAGATCTTCATGGCTGACTCTCTTACCTCTGTTAAGTCTTTACATAAATGCCACCTTCTCAATAAGCCTTTTCCCAACCACATGTTATGGAGTGAAATGTGTTTTCCCAAAATATATACAAGGACTGACAAGTTTCCAAACTCATGCTAGAAAACTGCTACATACCTCATTGCCGAACATCACTATGGTCACCTTCCAAATACTCCCCTTGGGAAGCTATGCACCGATGTTAGTGCCTAGTCCACCCTTTGAGGCAATTTTAGAACTCTTTTTCTGGAATGGCCATCAGAGCTATTGTGTGTTACCCTTGGTGTCCTGAATGTCATCAAAATGTCTTTCAATATTTCCTTTATCTTCGGGTAAAGAAAAAAGTCATTGGGGGCCAGATAAGATGAGTAGAAACGGTGTTCCTATACAGTTATTTGTTTACTGGTTAAAAACTCTCTCATAGACTATACAATTAAGTTAATAAACTTGTCACCATGCCACTGTGTGCAATGGCCATTCCAGGAAGAGTTCCAAAATTTATCTGAAGGGTGTACTAGGTGCTGGCATCAGTGTATAGCCCCTCAAAGGGAGTACTTTGAAGATTACTGTAGTGACATTCAGCAATGAGGCATGGAACATTTAGAATGATTAAGTTCACAGACTTAATTGTCAGACCTCATATTGTTAAATCCTAACCCTGATACCTGGGTTGTAAACCTCACTTGGAACTTTTTTTATTGTTGCTGTTATGTTAATGAGACAGCATTACTGTGAAGTTTGTCTTAAATCAGTCTATTTTAAGAGAAAAGAGTAGGTTAAGTGAATAAGCATGCACAAAAGGAAGGGACGATACACACCACATGAAGATAGGCAAAGAACTAAGAAACAGAAGTTAAAAA
The DNA here is from genome assembly GCA_028571685.1 of Heterohyrax brucei. NCBI lineage: Eukaryota > Metazoa > Chordata > Mammalia > Hyracoidea > Procaviidae > Heterohyrax > Heterohyrax brucei. Next base: position 167,119,754 of record CM053140.1, read on the forward strand.
GAGATAAGGATCCACTCCTGCAGCAAATAGACAAAAAGCCTTTCCCTAGAGCCAGTGCCGTGAATTCAGGTGACTAGCCTCCTAAACTGAGGAAATAAATTTCTATTTCTCAAGCCCACCACTTGTGGTATTGCTGCTGTAGCAGCACTAGATAACTGATATTCCACCTTATTAAAATTATAACCCTACCCCACTTCCTGATTCCTTTTATGCTGCTCCCATCTTTTTCCCCAGCGCACTTACCAATTCCTAACATGCAGTATATTCTACTTATGTATTACATTTGTTGCTTCTTGCTTGTCTCTTACAATTAAAAGTTGCCTCTCCGAGGGCTGGGGTTTTTGTCTCTTTTATTTGCTCATTTGTTCCAAGTACCTAGAATACTATGTGGGATATAAGAAGCATTCAATAATTGCTAAATGAACGAATGATGATGATCAGCTGCTGTATAGTGTGTGTGTGTCTGTGCGTGCATGCACACGCATGCGTCTATATGTGCGTCTATGCACATGAGTGATGCCGTCACCCTCCTTACCTGATGCCGTCACCCTCCTTACCTGATGCCGTCACCCTCCTTACCTGATGCCGTCACCCTCCTTACCTGATGCCGTCACCCTCCTTACCTGATGTTGTCATCCTCCTTACCTGATGTTGTCATCTCTGGGTCAACCTTAATGACTGATGGAGTAAGGCCTTGGGTACCGTCATGGTTTGAATTGTGTTCCCCCCAAATTTGTGTAGCCATGTGCCTGGGCCACAGTTTCCCAGTGTTTTATGATTGTCCTCCACTTTGTGATTTTCCTATGCTGTATGTTAAAGGATTAGAGGGGACCATAAATCTCTTCATAAGATCATCTCTGTGCTCCATTATAAAAGGAGTTTCCCTGGAGTATGCTTGTACCACCTTTAATCCTTTCATACCACAGGAGATAAAAGGAAAGAGAAGCAAGCAGAAAATTGGGAACCTCACACCATCAAGAAAGCAGCACCAGGAGAAGAGCGTGTCCTGCAGACCTGAGGTTATTGTGCCAAGATGCTTCCTGAAAAAAAGACTGATGCAACACCGAGAACTTTCCTCCGGAGATGGCAAGGGGGATAGTCTTCCCCTGGAGTGGGCATCCTAAATTCGGACTTGTAGCCTACCAGACTGTAAGAATAAACATTTCTTTGTTAAAGCCATCCACTTTGTGGTATTTCTGTTTGAGCATAACAAGCTGACTAAAACAGAGGTCTTCACGTGCTGATGTGGCACAACTCAAAATGAGAAGAAACAGCTGCAAACATCCATTAATAATCATGACATAGAATATAGGAAGTGTGGGTCTAGGAAAATTGGAAATCATCAAAAATGAATTGGAACTCATAAACATTGATATCCTAGGCATCAGTGAGCTAAAATGTACCAGTTTTGGCTATTTTGAATCTGACAGTGGCATGGTCTACTATGCTGGGAACAAAAACTTGAAGAGGGACAGTATTGCACTCATCATCAAAAAGAACATTTCAAGATCTGTCCTGAAGTACAATGCTGTCAGTGATTGGATAATATCCACATGCCTACAAGGGAGGCCAGTTAAGATAAATGTTATTCAAACTTATGCATCAATTACTAGGATCAAAGATGAAGAGACTGAAATTGTTTACCAGCCTCTGCAGTCTGAAATTGATCAAACAATCAATCAGGATGCACTGATAATTACTGGTGACTGGAATGCAAAAGTTGGAAACAAAGAAGGATCAGTAGTTGAAAAATACGGCTGTAGTGATAGAAATAACGCCAGAGATCACGTGACAGAATTTTGCAAGACTAATGACTTCTTCATTGCAAATGCCTCTTTTAATTAACACAAATGGCAACTGTACACATGGACCTCACCAGATGGGACACATAGGAACCAAGTTGACTGCATCTGTGGAAAAAGTCAGAACAGGACCAGGTGCTGACTGCAGCACAGATCATCAATTGCTCATATACAAATTCAAATTAAAACTGAAGAAAATTAAAACAAGTCCAGGAGAGACAAAGTATGAGCTTGAGTATATCCCTCCTGAGTTTAAAGACCATCGCAAGAAGAGTTTTTATGTGTTGATCACTAATGACCAAAGACTAGATGAATTGTGGAATGACATCAAAGACTTCATCTGTGAAGAGAGCAAGAGGTTATTAAAAACACAGGAAAGAAAAAAAAAGACCAAACTGGATGTCAGCAAAGACTCTGAAACTTGCTCTCAAACACTGAGCAGCTAAAGCAAAGGACAGAATGGTGAAGTAAAAGTCCTAAACAGAAGATTTCAAAAAGCAGTTTGGAAAACAAAAGAAAGTATTATAATAACATGTGCAAAGAGCTGAAAACAGAAAACCAGAAAGGAAGAACACGTTCTGCATTTCTCAAGCTGAAAGAACTGAAGAAAAAATTCAAGGCTTGAGTTGCAGTAGTGGAGGATTCTACAAAGAAAGTATTAAATGACTCAGGGAGCATCAAAAGAAGATGGAAGGAATATACAGAATCATTATACCAAAAAGAACTGGCCCACATTCAGCCATTTGAAGGGGTAGCAGGCACCAATGATACTAAGGGAAGATCGAAGTTGCACTGAAGGCCTTGGCAAAAACAAGGCTCCAGGAATTGATGGAATATCAATTGAGATATTTCAACAAACAGATACAGTGTTGGAAGTGCTCACTCATCTATGCCAAGAAATTTGGAGGACAGCTACCGGGCCAATTAACTGAAGGAGATTCATATTTATACCCATTCCAAAGAAACGTGATCCAACTGAATAAGGAAATTACTAAACAATATCCATAACGTCACACACAAATAAAATTTTGCTCAAGATCATTCAAAAGTGACTGTAACAGTATATTGACAAGGAACTGCCAAAAATTCACGCTGGATTCAGAAGAGGATGTGGAACCAGGGACATCATTGCTGATGTCAGATGGATCTTGACTGAAAGCAGAGAATACCAAAAAGATGTTTACCTGTGTTTCATTGACTATGCAAATACACTAGACTGTGTGGATCATAATAAACTGTGGCTAATATTACTCAAAATAGGAATTCCAGAACATTTAATTGTGCCCTTAATGACTCTCTATATGGATCAAGAGGCAGTCATGCAATCAGAACAAGGGGACGCTACATTGTTTCAAGTTAGGAAAGATGTGTGTCAGCATTGCATCTTTCACCGTATCTTTTCCATCTGTATGCCAAACAAAAAACATGAGAAGCTGGTTTATACGAAGAACGAGGCATCAGGATTGGAGGATGACTCATTAACAACCTGTGCAGATGACACCACCTTACTTGCTGGCAGTGAAGAAGTTTTGAGACAATTCCTGATGAAGAACAGGGATCATAGCCTTCAGTATGGATTGCACCTCAACATCAAGAAAACACATATCCTCACAACTGGACCAGCAAGCAACATCATCATAAATGGAGAAAAGATTGAGGTTGTCAAGGATTTCATTTTACTTGGGCCCACGGGCAATGCCCATGGAAGCAGCAGTCAAGAAATCAACAGAAGCGCTGCACTGGGAAAACGTGTTGCAAATAATCTCTTCAAAATTTTGAAAAGTAGAGATGTCACTTTGAAGACTAAGGTGCACGTGACCCAAGCCATGGTATTTTCAATCACATCATATGCATGCAAAAGCTGGACAATGAATAAAGAAGACAGAGGAAGAATTGATGCCTCTGAACTGTGGTGTTGGAGAAGAATGTTGAATGCTCCATGGACTGCCAAAAGAACAAATAGATCTGTTCTGGAGGAAGTACAACCAGAGTGCTCCTTGGAACAAAGATGGCAAAAGTGTCTTACATACATACTTTGGACATGTCCGGAAGGATCAGTCCCCAGAGAAGGACGTCATGCTTTGTAGAGTCAGCAAAAAAGACCTGCAATGAGATGGGTCGACATGGTTGCCACAACAATGGGCTTAAGCATAAAAATGATTGTGGACATGATGCAAGACTGGGCAGTGTTTTGTTCTGTTGTTCATAGTGTTGCTGTGAGCTGGAACTGACTTGACGGCACTTAACAACAACATGATAGCTTGAAAGTGTTTTACATGTGACAAAGACATAAATTTTTGGAGCCTATCATAGAGTAGGAAACACTGGTGGCGTAGTGGTTTAGTGCTACGGCTGCTAACCAGAAGATCTGCGGTTCAAATCTGCCAGAAGCTCCTTGGAAACTCTATCGGGGCAGTTTTACTCTGTCTATAGAGTCGCTGTGAGTCAGAATTGATTTGATGGCAGTGGGTTGGGTTTGTTTTCGGGGGGATTATAGAGGAAGCATCTATTGTATGACTAGTGTACAACCACGAGATTTGTTGAAAATAATAGACTCAGCTCAAACCGGGGATAGATTGAAATCCACGCTGTGTAATGCAATGATCCAAAATGGCAACTCAGCAGCGACACTTTATAAGAGAGAGAGAAAGGATATGCAGCACATTACTCGATCAGTATTTACAAACTTAAATCACTGGAAGACATGGCTTTACTGGTAATTACAGCCTTAGACCATTGAAAGACATTATTTCATTGGTAGTAGATTATCATAATCCATTATTTCCTTTGGCAGAAAGTCAACGAAAGACTGTTGGAACACAAGGACTTTCCTCCAGAGCCAAGAGAGGAAAAGCCTTTCCCCTGGAGTGGACACTCTGAGTTTGGACCGGTAGCCTACCAGACTGTGTAAGAATAACCTTTCCTTTGTTAAAGCCATCCACTTGGTGGCATTTCGGTTAGAGCAGCACTAGATTACTAAAACAAAGGGGTATGTTAACAGGTGGGGAGTCAGGGTATGGTTATGTCATCGTTACTGGGCATTCCTCTCTTAGAAACAGCATGGAAGATGGCTGCTACTAGGGTGAAAATGGAACAAGCCACCAAGGAATGGCACCCGATCCTCACACCAGCTATTTCAGATCTTATCAAATATCTCAGTACAAGCCGTCTGACGATTAAGTCCTTGAAGTTGTTTTAAGTGCTACATATCTCATTGCTGACTGTCACCACGGTCACCTTCCAAGTACTCCCGTTGGGAAGCTATGCACCCACACCAGTGCCTAGTCCGCTCTTCAAAGTAATTTTGGAACTCTTTCTAGAATGGCCATTGTGCCCTGGGGCAAGGTAGCAAATTTGTGAACTTAATTGGGTAGTTATCTGTGAGGGAGTTTTTAGCCAGTAAACAAGTAACTATTGGTATGCCTGCCCAATCACCTGATTTGGCTCCTAGTGGTTTTTTTCTTTACCTGAGTTAAGATTAAGGAAATACTGAAAGGAAGACATTTTGATGACATTAAGGACATCAAAGGTAATACAATGACAGCTCTGATGGTCATTTCAGAAAGAATTCCAAAATTTCTTTGAAGGGTGGACTAGGCGCTGACATCGGTTCACAGGTTCCCAAGGGGAGGACTTCGAAGGTGACTGTAGTGATAGCCGGCAATGAGGTATGCAGCACTTTCTCCGTAATTGGCAGATCTTGTATTTGTTAAAGACATCCATTTGTAGTAATTTGATTATAGTAACACTAGATAACTAAATAAATTTTTGAATTAATGCACAAACTTGCTAAACCTTGGGAATTAAAAAAACAAAGTGAAATAGACACAGTTCCTGTTATCTAGTAAGTAACATTTGAAAACGAATACTTATCAAATGTCCTAGGCCTGTGCTCTTTTTTAATGAACTGTTAGAGTCATGGAGGGAATGGGGAACCTAAACTGTAAGTGGGTTGTGGCTTCCATTGGTGGGAGAGTGCAGTACTCCTGTGGCTTAGGCTACACATTTGAACCTCCCAAGAGATCTTAATAGCAGATTGCTTGCTAATGGACAGCTGATGGTGCAAGATTATTTTACTCCTCTGTTTCTCTCTTTGCTTTTAGATTTATAATAATATAACATTTAAAAAGGCAATGCATCCACAATATGTAAAGAATACTCAAACTCAACAGGAAGAAAACAGCCTAATTAAAAAGCCAACAGATTTGAAGAGAAGTCTATCCTTACCAAAGAGGACATATGGATAAAAGGCACATTTAAAAAAAAGAGGTTAAAAATCATTAGCTGTTAGGGAAATTCAAATTAAACCACAGTGAGATGTTACTTCATACCTATTAGCATGGCTAAAACAAAATGCTAGAAGTGTCAAGTATGGGTGAGACAATAGGAATACTCATATACCACTGGCGGGAATGCAGAACGGCAGAGCAATTCCAAACAACAGTTTAGTAGTTTCTTATAAATTAAACATTTAATTATTGTATAATCCATCAGTTCTACTCCTGGGTATTTACCTACCAAAAATGAAAACATGTATTCACACAAAAAAACTGTACATGAATGCTTACAATCCTCCTAACTGGAAACAACCAGAATTTACTTGACAAGTAAATGAATAAACACACTGTGATATATCCATGCCATGGAATATCACTGAGACTATGAAATAGGTATCAAGATAGACCGTATCCTGGGCCATAAAACAAACATCAACAACTTCTCAAAGAATTGAAGTCATATTTAATGTGTTCTCTGGATACAGTGGAATCAAACTAGAAATCAATAAAGGGGGGAGAAAGCAAGAAGAGGTAGAGGGGAGGAAAAACATCCAAACACTTAGAAACTCAACAACAGACTTCTAAATAATTCATAACTCAAAAAGGACATCCCAGGGAAGATTAAAAAAATATGCTGTACTGAATGAAAATGGTAACACAACATTCCAAAATTTGTAGAACACAGTTTAAAAGGTGCTAAAAAAAACAAACCCAAACCCAGTGCCGTCAAGTCGATTCCAACTCATAATGACCCAATAGCAGACAGTAGAACTGCCCCATAAAGTTTCCAAGGAGTGCATGGTAGATTCGAATTGCTGACCTATTGGTTGGCAGATGTAGCACTTAATCACTACACCATGAGGGCTTCCTTATGCCACCAGGGTTTTTGAGACTTAAATAACTAAAAAAAAGAGGAAAAGTATCAAATCATAATCAATGAAATTGCTCTGAATCCTGTATAACATATAGTTATATACATCTGTAGATCCATTAGAATTCATGGACCTATACACCCCAAAGAGGCAATTTTATTGTATATTTTTTAGAAGAAGATTAATTACATATGCAGCTCATTTCATTTTTGTCAGGTTTGGGGAAGTTGGTTGGATAATAACAACAGCTTAAATTTCCTTAAGTCAGAAGATTTGAAAGATGTTTGGTCTAATGCAGTGGGCAACATAGAATTTGGAGCCAAAAGATCTGGTCTCATTACTGGTTCCATCTTTTCCTAGGTGTGTGATCTTGCCAACCTCATTTTTTTCCTGCTATAGAATGACAGATATCATCTACTTCACAGGGTTTCCTTGAGGTTTAAATTGAGTGACAGACCTTTGAGTTATTCAGGGGTCCAGACACTTTGAAGAAAATAAATTGTACATTTTGAACACAGTTGGATGACTCCTGTCTTCAAATGTGTTTAAACACTATTATGATCAATAAAACAAAAACTACTTTAAAGTTAATGTTTTGCTTTTATGTATTTTTTTAATCCATGGAAACTAAAAATAATACTACTCTTATGTAAAGAATCTAAAATTTCAAAATGTGATCAATGATCTCTCTACTTTAAAATTTTGGAAACATTAAATAGCTGCTTAGTACTTAGTAGTGCTGCTAGAGGTAGCCATAGTAACCAAAATTGAAAAAAAAAAAAAAAGACCAAACCTACTGCCGTCGAGTCGATTCTGATTCATAATCATCCTATAAGACAGAGTAGAATTGCCCCCTAGTTTCCATGGAGTGCCTGGAGGACTTGAACTGCTGATCTTTTGGCTAGCAGCCATAGCACTTAACCACTACAACATCAGGGAAATGCCTGTGATAGTGGTAGCTAAAACCAGTTGACAGTGAGCACATTTCAACTCACTGTGATCCTGTGGGGCAGAGTAGAACTGTCTGGTAAGGTTACCACATAGGACAGAGTTAAACTGCTTTATAGGCTGTAATCTTCACGGAAGCAGCAGCTGGTAGGTTCAGACCACCTACTGAGTACTTAACTACTGTGTCACTAAGGCTCTCTGGTGGTAGCCATGGTAGTAGCAGCAGCAGCAGCAGCAATTATAATATTTCATAAGCATTATTTTATTTGATTCTCACGATGACCTATAATGGGCATACATCATAAGCCCTGTCCTATGTTGAGAACATGGAGGATGAGAAATGCTACCTCCTTTTCCAAGATCTTACAGTATAATGCTGGGAGTGGAACCTAGGCTACCAACTCCAGAAGTGTGGGGCAGAAATGTCAGGGAAGGTGATCCTATTTGTATTCAAAGGATGTAATTTTTACATCCAGAGACAGAGACACTTCACTGGTAGTCTATCTCTTTGCAGTCTCATCAGTGTGGTTAAACAGGACAGCAAGTGACATCTTGGGGTGCTTCCTGTCTCCTGCATTTGGCTTGGGCTAGTAAACATGCTTGCTTAGGAAAGCAGCTGGGGAGAACTGGGAGTCAACCTAGAAGAGTTAAGTTTGTATTTACCTAGTGTGGCTCCATCATTGACTCCATTTTCTTTCCAGTAACATGCGGGATCTAGACTTCCAACTCTGAATTCCGAGATTCTGAGAACTGAGATCTGCAACTGTCTGGGAAACTGTAAGCACCCCAAGGGTAGTGCTGGGGCTGCCCACCCACCCTTTGTGCTCAGAGACAAAGACAAATCACAGCCCCTGCAAAGAGGGGGTAGCAAAGGGAATGCCATGTCATCTGATCGGTAGCTGATTAATCCTTTGAAACGCACTCTGGGGACATGTCCATGAAGGACGTCACCGAGGTGGAGGAAGAATGTGTCCTGTTGTCTGGGCCCAGGACACAAAGGCCTATCTGTGCACACGTGGGTACTCCCAGCCTGGGTCAGATCAGCTGCTCTTGTTTCCTCCTTTGCCATCACAATACGACTACACAGTTACAGTCTGCCCTTCTGCCCCCACCCCAGGAGAGCCGGGTAATGGGATTTGGGCCCATTGGGTGCCCGCTGAGCACAGTTAGCAATACCAGCCTCCTGGCCCGCTTGGTCCTGGCAAGTCTCGAATTTCAATAGCCTGCTTCTCCCTGCCCTCATTTGCTGCCCTCTCTTGTCTTCTTTCTCTCACACTGTCCAGCACACGTGTGAGGGGCAGATTCAGTGTAATCTGGACCCAGCTGGTCACTAGGGAGCCAAGCCTGCAGGCTTGAGAGATGACCAGTTGGGTGGTGGCCAGCCATGGTGCAGAATTTCTCTAGAAACACTTTCCTCAGGCAATGGAGTGGCAGCTAGCTGCCTTGGCCCCCTACCCTGATCCCTAGGAAACTGGGCAAGGAAAGCTCCCTAACAGAGCCCCTGCCAATGCCTAGCAAGGAGCCAGTGTCACACTGGAGCCGGAAGGTCTGGGACTTGAATATGCACCCTGATGTTCCCTGGTTACAGGAGCAGTGCAGGCAAGGTTCTTCATCTCTGTGGGTCTTAGTTTCTGTAATTATGCAAATAGGACTAGTAGTTCCTACCCAACCGGATTGGCGAAAGAGGAAGAACCTTATGGAAATGGATTGACACATGGATCAATGAGGGGCTCCAACATAGCAATGACTGTGAGGAGGGTGCAGGACAGGGCAGTAGTTCATTCTGTTGTATGTAGGGTTGCTATGAGTTGGAATCTGTGACACCTAACAACAACAGGGCTGCCAAGAGCATTTTGTGGGCATTCAACATGGTTAGCAAACTTTTAGCATGTTGTAAATACTGAAACTCACACCTAACACACACACACACACCTAGAAACATACACAGATACACACACACACACACACACACGCACAATCACACAGACACGCATATAGAGACACATGTCTTGGGCTGGGTTCTCTACAGAAGCTAAACCAGTAAAGCATATAAATATGTAGAGAGAGAGGTTTATATAAAGGAAATGTCTCATGCAGTTGTAGAGGCTGAAATGTTCCCAAGTCTGCAGGTCAGGAGGGAGGCTTCTCCCGATTCACATAGCTACAGGGGCTAGTGAACTCAAGATTGGCAGGTCAGACAGTAGGACTCCTCAAAGGACTTGAAGATGGATGAATCCCTAGATCAGCAGGCAAGATAGAAGCTAGCTCAAATCACAAAAACTAGAGATCAAATGAACAGCAGCCAGCTGCAGAAGTGAGAGTGAGCAAAAGCCCATGAGTCTTGCAAGAAAGCCCGCCTATACTGCATGCAGGCCACACTCCCAAGGAAACTCTCTTTCAATGGATTGACTACTCACAGTATATCCCATCATGGAAGTGTTCATATGATATCAAATCTCATCACGAAAGTAATCATAGCATCATACAACTGCCAAACTACATCATAAATGTCAATCATGGGCCATTAAAAATCATGGCCCAGCCAAGCTGACACACAGCCTTAAAGATCACAACTCACATGTGTGTTGTTGTTGTTAGGTGTCATCGAGACAGTTCTGACTCATAGTGACCCTATGAACAACAGAATGAAACACTGCCCAGTCTTGTGCCATGTCCACAACCGTGTTTATGCTTAAGCCTATTGTTGTGGCCACCGTGTCAATCCATCTCATTGACGCTCTTTTTTGCTGACCCTCCACTCTACCAAGCACAGTGTCCTTCTCCAGGGACTGATCCTTCCAGACAACGTATCCAAAGTATGTATGTAAGACACTCTTGCCATCTTTGCTTCCAAGGAGCACTCTGGTTGCACTTCCTCCAGAACAGATCTATTTGTTCTTTTGGCGGTCCATGGTGCATTCAACATTCTTCTCCAACACCAAAGTTCAGAGGCATCAATTCTTCCTCTGTCTTCTTTGTTCATTGTCCAGTGTTTGCATGCATATGACGTGATTGAAAATACCGTAGCTTGGGTCATGTGCACCTTAGTCTTCAAGATGACATCTTTACTTTTCAAAACTTTAAAGAAATCATTTGCAGCAGATTTTCCCAATGTAATGCTTCTTGTCATTCTTGACTACTGCTTCCGTGGGCATTTGTAACCCCAATCATGGATTGCTGCAGCCTGTCTGCAAAGCCAATACTGAGACAGGAGGTGAGATGATTAAATGAGGACATTTATTGAGTGCCATCAGTTCTCCCAAAGTTGTCCTGCTTGCATAGGCTAAACCTGACGGATAGATAGGTTGATTAAGAAGGGGACGCTGGTTACTGTTTTCCTGGTCCACACAAGTAGTTCTTTCAATGTTTCAACAATATTCTTTGTGGGGGGCTCTATGGCTCCAACAAGTTGGGGCTTGATTATCATCCAAAGTAACTAGTGATTTGGTTCAGTAGGATACTGAAAGGGTTAGAGGTTAAGGGTTAGAGGATAACTGAAAGGGTATAAACAGAACAATTAATCAATGCTCCTAAGAGTCAAGAATAGCTGTGTGACTTATGACCAGTACAAGGAAAATTCTTACGGATAGAGGAGCAGCAAGTCCTTAGGACTTAACGTTTATAACATGGTTGTCTTAACTACTGTTTGAAACAAGATGGAGTCAGGCTGGCCAAGGGCTCCCTTTCACATTGACTGTGGACCCAAGTAAAAAGAAATCCTCGACAGCTTCAATCCTTTCTCCATTTAAGACCATGTTGCTTACTGGTCCATTTGTGAGAATATTTGTTTTCTTGATGTTGAGATGCAATCCATACTGAAGGCCGTGGTCCTTGATCTTCATCAATAAGTGTTTCCAAATCTTCTTCACTTCCAGCAAGTAAGGTGTGGTGCTGTCTGTGTAACGAAGGTTGTTAACGAGTCGTCCTCCAATCCTTGTTCTTCATATAAACCAGCTTCTCAGATTATTTGCTTGGCATACAGATGGAAAAGGTATGGTGAAAGGATGCAACACTGACACACATCTTTCCTGACTTGAAACCATGCAGCCAAAGCCAGCTAAGTGCCGTCGAGTCACCATGCAGTGCCCCCTTATTCTGTTTGCATGACTGCCTCTTGATCCATACAAAGTCCTTAAGAGCACAATTAAGTGTTCTGGAGTTCCCATTTTGAGCAGTGTTAGCCATAGTTTGTTTTGATCCACACAGTTGAATGCTTTTGCACAGTCAATGAAACACAGGTAAGTATCTTTCTGGTATTCTCTGTTTTCAGCAAAGATCCATCTGGCATCAGCAATGATATCCCTGGTTCCACATTCTCTTCTGAATGCAGCTTGAACTTCTGGCAGTTCCGTATCAATATGCTGTTGCAGTCACTTTTGAATGCTCTTGAGCAAAATTTTACTTGTGTGTGATGTTAATGATATTGTTTGGTGATTTCCTCAATCAGTTGGAATGGGCATAAATACAGATCTTTTTCAGTCAGTTGGCCAGGTAGCTGTCCTCCAAATTACTTGGCACAGATGAGTGAGCACTTACAGCACCGCATCTGTTTGTTGAAATATCTCAATTGATATTCCATCAATTCCTGGAGCCTTTTTTTTGCCAAGGCCTTCGGTGCAGCTTCAACTTCTTCCTTCGGTACCATTGGTTCTGATCATATGCTACCTCACCACACGGCTGAACGTGGACCAGCTCTTTCTGGTGTAATGACTGTGTGTACTCCTTCCACCTTCTTTTGATGTTTCCTGAGTCATTTAATACTTTCTTTGTAGAATCCTCCACTACTGCAACTCAAGGCTTGAATTTTTTCTTCAGTTCTTTGACCTTGAGAAATGCAGAACATGTTCTTCCCTTCTGGTTTTCCATTTCCAGCTCTTTGCACACATCATTACAACACTTTCTTTTGTCTTCGTGAGCTGCTCTTTGAAATTTTCTGTCTAGGTCTTTTATTTTGCTATTCGATCCTTTTGCTTTAGCTGCTTGATGTTAGACAGCAAGTTTCAGAGTCTCTTCTGACATCCAGTTTGGCCTTTTCCTTTTTTCCTGTCTTTTTAATGACTTCGTACTCTCTTCATGCATGATGTCTTTGATATCATTCCACAATTTGTTTGGTCTTCAGTCATTGGTGAGCAACACATTAAATCTGTTCTTGAGACAGTCTTTAAATTCAGGAGGTAGCCGCTCAAGCTCCAATTTGGGCTCTCAAGGACGTGTTCTAATTTTCTTCAGTTTCAATGTGAATTTGCATATGAACAGTTGATGATCCGTGTCACAGTCAGTACCTGGTCCTGTTCTGACTGCTGATATGAAGCTTTTCCATCATCTTTTTCCACAGATGTAGTCGATTCCATTCCTGCATATTCTATCTGGTTAAATCCATGTGTACAGTTGCCATTTGTGTTGGTTAAAAAAGGTATTTGCAATGAAGAAGTCATTAGTCTTGCAAAATTCTATCATGTGATCTCTGGCATTATTTCCATCACCAAGGCTATATTTTCCAACTACCATTCCTTCTTCTTTGTTTCCAATTTTTGCATTCCAGTCACCAGTAATTATCAATGCCTGCTGATTGCTTATTTGATCAATTTCAGACTGCAGAAGCTGGTAGAAGTCTTCAACGTCTTCATCTTCGGCCTTAGTGGTTGGTGCGTAAATTTGAATGATAGTTGTATTAATTGGCCTTCCTTGGAGGCGTATGGATGTTATCTTATCACTGACAGCATTGTACTTCAGGACAGATCTTCAAATGTTCTTTTTGATGACAAACGCAACATGGTTCCTCTTTAAGTTTTCGTTCCCAGCATAGTAGACCTTATGATTGTCAAATTCAAAATGGCCCAAACCTGACCATTTCAGCTCACTAGTGCCTAGGATATCAATGTCTATGTATTCCATTTCATTTTTGACAGTTTCCAGTTTTCCTAGATTCATATTTCGTACATTCCGTGCCCCGATTATTAATGGATGCTCGCAGCTGTTTCTTCTCGTTTTGAGTCGTGCCACATCAGCAAGTGAAGATCTCCAAGGCCTTACTCCATCAGTCATTAAGGTTGACTCTATTTTAAGGAGACAGCTCTTCCCTAGCCATCTTCCCCAGTGTCTTCCAACCTGGTGGGCTTACTTTCTGGCACCACATCCGACAGTGTTCAGCTACTATTCCTAAGGTTTTCCCTGGCTAATTGTTTCCAAAGTAGACTGCCATGTCCTTCTTCCTAGTCTGTCTTAGTCTGAAAGCTCAGCTGAAGCCTGTATACCATAGTTGACCCTGCTGGCACCTAAATACCAGTGGCATAGTTTCCAGCATCACAGCAACAAACAAACCTCCACTGACAGACAGGTGGGAGCTGTTCACTCTGTCTTTGCCCTCCTGACCTGATACTGTTATGCTCCTCACCTAATGCTGTTATCCTCAAGCTATCATACCATCCCCAAACCCATCCCACTGCCATCAGTGGATTATAACTGATACCGATCCTACATGACAGAGTAAAACTGCCCCATAGGGCTTCCAAGGAGTGGCTGGTGGATTCAAACTGCTAGCCTTTCAGTTAGCAGCTAAATTCCTTAACAATAGTGACACTAAGGCTCCATCATATCAGCTCAAAAGTCTTAAATCCAAATCAGAATTCCATCCTAGTACAAAATTCTTCTTCATCTATGAAGTTGTAAAATCTAGAATACAAGTTATTTGCTTCCAGAACACAATGGTAGAATAGGCACAAGGTAGAGATTCCCACTATAAATGGGAGAAATTAGAGACAGAAGGATTAAAGGACATCAAGCGAGTCATAAACCCAGCAGAATAAGTTGTACTAGCTCTCAAGCCTTAAACATAATCCACTGTTCTCTGGGGCCATTTGGGTAATGGCCTTGCCTCCAGACTTTCTGGATTCTGGGTGGGGGCCCCTCAGCTCTGGGCTTCAGCTTTGCCTTTCAGGCCCACAAGGAGGGCAACTATCTTCCCTCAGCTTTCAGCAGTCCCATTCTTCCGGTCCATCTGAGTGTCAACTCCACCATTTTGTCCCCAACAGACCCCAGTCTTCTCTCTCTTGGGCATGACAGCCCTGCTTTGAGAAGCAGACCCAGCCTTACCCCCTGGCACTCATGAATGGCAGCCCTATACTCTGGAACTGAGTCAGTAAAGATCCGACTCTTCAGAATCTAGGAGATTGTGGCCCTACCTTTTTGAAATCTCAAAGGTGATGGACTCACCCTTTGAGACTGCAGAGGTCATGGCCTTACCCTTGTCTCTTCAGCTTCTGCTTCCTAGTTCCTTGGCCTCTGGTCTTTTTCCCCCTATAGCTCCTTAAGCTAGCCTAGCCTCTACTGTTTGAGCAAGTGTTGCAAAGTTCTTTTGTTCTTTCATTCTGAAGAGCAGAAAATGTTCCTGAATTGTTTCACACCTACTTCTGTTCTGGCTTGACTGCTGTCTTTTAGAAATTCTGACTAACCTAATGTTGGTCCTTTGGGGATAATTCTCTAAATTGCCATTTTTCTATTTTCCATATCTTTGTCTTTTTGTTCATTTATCTTTTTGTGAGACTTTATTTTATCTTTAAATATTTCTACTTAATTTTTAAGTTTCTTCTGGTGTCTGTAATGCATTTATTTCCTTCAGGTCCCTTTTGTTTACTTGTTTGCTTTGATCTTTTTCTTTCATATTTTAAAAGAATTTACTCAAATGTCTGATAATTTGAAATAAAATCAGAAAAATCTCACAGAGAGACAAAGAAATAGAAAATAGGAAAAAAATTAGAGAATCATCCTCAAAGGTCCAACATCAGGTTAATAGGAATCTTTTTAAAAGAGAGGAGAGTTAACAAGAAGTAATTATATAAAACAATACAAGAATATTTTTCATAACTTAACCATGGAAATATCTGTTATGAAGTATCTGTTAGAATAAATGAGCAAAAAAAAAGATCCTATAATTTCCTGAAGAGAAAAATACGCCCTTACAAAGGATCAGGAGTAAAGAATTAATTAAATGTCTCAACACCAACACTAGTAGAATAAATGAAGAAACGCATTACAAATTCTGTAGGAAATTTATTCTCAACTTAGAATTTTGTGTCCAACTAAATTTTTAATCAAATATGACACTAGAATAATTTGATTTTGAATACGGCAGGATTAAAAACAAAACAACTTCCCATATATCCTTTTTAAGAAGCTACTTGAGGATACACTCCAGAGAAACAAGGAATAAGTCACAAAGAAAAAGACTTGGTGTACAAGAACCTAATACTAGGGAAACAACTATGTCAGAATCCTAGAGACTACCTGGTCCAATTTGGCAAAATATATAGGGGACTTTTGGTAGGACTGGGAAGTACCTGTGGAAAAAAAATGGAACAAATATATTTGTGCATATACAAATAATGATAGATACTTGGTATAATTACTGAATCATTTCATTAAAAGAAGTAATAGAAAATAGGAAAAAAGGACAAAAATTAAAAAGCAATTTTTAACTCTAGGGGTTAATTTTTGACCAAGAAAGGAAATGTAAAAAAAATATGTATGGCTTGAGTATTCATTCAACATTAAGCCCTGTTCTGTAAATTTTGTTAGATCATTAATGATTTCCATTTTATTCAACACATGCATTCTCTGTACAGAGTATGGCACCTGGCATGTCACAGGAACTGTCACGGGTGCCAGCTTGGCTAGGCCATGATTCCCAGTACCGTGTGGCTATCCTCCAGTCTGTGATCCGATATAACTGTTCTATGTGTTGTAAATTCTAATTTTTGCCTGCAGTTAATCAGGGAAGATTAGGTATGTTAAAGAGGATTCTGTTATGTTTGTTACATTAGTAGGGCAGAATTAAAGTAGAGTGCAACACTCTTACTTGGGCCATAGCCCTGATGTGATGTAAGCGAAGTTTCTCTGGGGTGTGGCCTGCATCATCTTTTACCTTACAATAGATAAAAGGAGAGAGAAGCCAGTAGAGAAGAAGGCCCCCCTACCACCAAGAAAGAAGAGACAGAGCAAGTGCATCTTTTGGAAATGGGGTCCCTGCTCTAAGAAACTCCTAGACCCAAAGGAAGATTGATGACTAACCAAGAAAGACATCTCCCGGATCTGGTACCCTGAATTTAGACTCCTAATCTCCTAAACTATGAGAGAATAAATTCTGTTTGTTAAAGTTGTCTATTTACAATGTTTCTGTTGTAACTGCTCTAAATAAATAAGACAGAAATTTGGTACTAGGAATAGGGTGCTGCTCTAATAGACAACTAAAATGTGGAAGTAGTTTTAGAACTAGGTAATGAGTAAAAGCTGAAAGAGTTTTAAGACTCTTAATAGTAAATGCCTAGATTGCCTTGAAGAGACTGCTCGCAGAATTATAGCTATCAAAGGCACTTCTGGTGGGGGCTCAAAAGGAAGTGAGGGGAACTGTGACACCAGAAACCTGGAGACGAAGCCCCAGAGACACAGCAGCAATAGAACCAGGACATTAGCATGATGCAGAACAGGAGCTGACTTACAGAATCGAGGAGCTAAGTATCTTTGGGCTGGAGGCTTGCTAGCAGAGTACAGTGCCTCAGGCAGATACTTATCAACAGTTTTTGCTGATCCACAGAGCATGAAAGCTGAGAGCCTTTGGACTGATGCTTATTGGCAAACTATTGGGCTACCTATTCTCAAAAGGCTAATAGGTGCTGTGAGTTCATGTTTGTCGGGAACCGATCGGAATATGCAAATTTCACTGCCTCCTTCTATTGCTTATATGAAGATTGACCAGGCAGCCCTTTCAGCTTGTTTCCTAGGGATAAATCCTTGATTCATTGTTTAGAGGAAAGGCTTATATAATAAGTAACATTTATACTCATAGTGCTGATGTGTGAGGAGGTATGGTATATAATTTAAATCACTTCTTACCCATGGTTGAAATGCAGTATTAGACATTCATTGCTTTAGCTCATGATGGCTTTTGAAGCTCACAATAAATAGTTTAGGGAGAAGTAACTGCTTTTGAACTATGAGAAGAAGTAAATGTACATTGATCAAGCATCTAAATATTAAAAGTTAAGACATTTTCCCAAAGATTACATTGTAATACGTAGCAGAGGTGAATTTAAAACCAGTCTTTCTCTAACCTCTCTCCTAACAGTAAGTTGAAGACCATGATCCGCTAACTCCTGAGGTAGGTTGTTTGCTGGATTGGTTTACAACTGTAACAGGTGACCCCCAGGAACGAAGTCTGACATGAATTTGGCCTAGGTTAGATACCTGGTGGAGCCAGGGGACAGGGGCCAAGAAAGCTGAAAGATGCGAGGAGAAAATTCACAAACTTGGCAATGCTCTTGAAGTACCTGCCTTGTCTGCTCCAACTTCTGGAAAATCCTATGGGGTTTTCATTCTTCTTCTGAGATAAAGATCTCCCGATAGTTCTGGGATAAATCCAGTTTCTAGGGCCCCCAGACACAAGTGGTGTCATCTGTTCTCACAGGTTTGGCTGTGTTCCAATGACATATTTTCTTATCCCCAAATAGTCTTTTTTACTATTGAAAATTTTTTTGCCACACTGTTGTTTCAACTGAAGCTATTGTTTAGGAGCCTCGTGGAACTGGATTTCCTGTCCCCATCCACATTAAAGAGTCCTTTACCATACCATCTCATGCTCATTCTTCCCAACAAGAAAGCCTGACACCATACAGCATGAATCATTGTCCCTCACTCTTAACCATTCTTTTTCTCAACCATTATTTTTTCGTTAGTACAGGAAAATCCTCAGCCATTATACCAGTGATTTGTCATCTCCCACCCCTCCCGTTCTCTTTCTTCTTTCAATCTGTATTCTCATCACCATCCAGCATTCTAGTGTTTACCAAGATAGGTAACCTACATTATCTCATTTGATTTTCACAGTCTTGTAGGACAGGTAGGGAAATTGCTATTTTCTCTATTTTATTCTTGAGAACATTAAGGCTTAGAGAGCTAAGTGATTTTTCCCAAGGTCACACAGGACTGGAACCCAGGACTCTCAACTACCAGTCCAGTGCTCACACTATTAGATATATATGTATTACAGACCAGGCCCACCATGTCTGCCTTTCCTCTCAAAGCCAACTTTTGTGCTCTACAGGCTATTTCTTTCCCACCATCTCCTCCTATTTGCTCACCATTCATTCCCGAAAAACTTGCTTACTGCCCTGCAAACATTTCTTCAAATGTTTTTGCAGCCCCCTCTGAGCTTCATCTGGGACCAGGGCCCCAGACTGTCCTCACGTCCCTGTTCCCTAAGTCCTTTCCCAGCTTTCCTAAGCAGCTTCTCAAAGTCCTCTTCTTCTGGAAGCCTTCTTGTAGTGGCTCTGAAGGGTGACTTCGTAGCCACTTCTGCCTCCCTTACTCTGACTCATCGTTTAAATCTCAGCTTAACTGTGACTTTATTTGGGAAGTCCCCTTATCCCAACTTCCCACACTATATTCGTTTCCCTAGTATACCACAGAGCCCTGCTGGTGCAGTGTTTCAGAGCTTGGCTGTTAACCAAAGAGTCAGTAGTTTGAATCCACCAGCTGCTTCCAGAAGCTCTATGGGTGTAAGTTCTACTCCACCTTGTAAGGTCGCTCTGAGTTGGGATCAACAGCAATGGTTTGTTGGTTTGTTTGTTTGCTAGCATGACACATTTTTCTTCATAACTATTATCATGTTCTTAGTAGTTGTCAAATTGGCTTTGATTCATGGTGACTTACGTATGACAGAACACAATGTTGCCTGATTCTGTGCCATTTCATGATCATCGGTATGTCTGAGTCCATTGTTGGGGCTGTGTAGGGGTTTCATTGGCTAATTTTCAAAAGTAGATCACTGGGCTTTTCTTTTTAGTCTGCTATAGACTAGAAAGTCTGCTCAAGTCTGTGCACCATCGGTGTCCCTCCTGCTAGCATTTAAAATACCACTGGCATAGCTTCCAGCATCATACCAGTATGTAAGCCATCACAATATAGCATTCAATGGCAGTGAGGTTTTCTGTTTTGAGGCTGTTTTTTTTTTTTTTTTTTTTGGTACAGTATGACAAATGGACAGATTAGCCATACTATCATAACATTTACAAATTACCTGTCTAAGTATTTGTTAGTCTCTTCCAATTACAATATAATAGTTAACATGTTGAGCCCTCCTTGTGCTGAATATCCATCTGTTGTATTTAATCCTCATAATCCTATAGGGTAGAAGCACACACAGTTAATCAGATAGGACAATACTTCTTACTAGGAATTTCTCAACTCCTAACATAGTACCTGGCACACAGCCGATGATCAATATATCTATTTGTTAATTGGATAGGCTGTCTTTGGCCAACACTATTGAAACTTGCTGCTCTCAAGATACATCCTTCCTGGACAGCCCACAGAATTCTTCAGTCATGGTGACGGTGATCAGTGTTTGAGGAAAGCTCATGCTAATATTCTGCTATTCATCTAGTCATCTAACAGTGAAAAAAAACAAATATTTATTGAGCCTTTACTAGGTGCCACATCCTTGATGTAATGCTTAAGTGCTACTGATGCTAACCAAAAGACCGACAGTTCGAGCCTGCTGGATGCTCCTTGGAAATTCTATAGGGAAGTTCTGTTCTGTCCTATAGGGTCATTACGAGTTGGAATCAACCTGACAGCAGTGGGTTTGTTTTTTGGTTTGGTTACTAGGGGCCAGACATCTGCTACATGCTGGGGTAACAATGGAGAGTCAGACAGATGTCCCTGTCCTGTCTTTACTTATGGAGCCACAGTGTAACAGGCAAGAAACACAATTTAACAGGTAAATTATTTTTAAAAATAACAAATCTTACTAGAGAAGTGCAAAGTGCTAAGGAATCAAATTATAAGGACACCTAATCCAGTTCAGGAGCTCTGGTGGTGTGGTAGTTAACAGCCATAGTTGCTAACCAAAAGGTCAGCAGTTTGAATCTGCTGGCTGCTTCTTCAAAACCCAATGAGGAGTTCTATTCTGTACTATAGAATAGCGCTAAATCGGAGTTAACTCAACAGTAACAGGCTTTTAGTCTAGTTTGGGGATCCAGAGAAAACTCCAGAAGAAGTGATATCTGTGTTGAGTCTTCTAAAAATGTGTAAGATACTAGTAAATTTTTTGTTCTTCATGAAATGTATGTTGAATCCAATGCATATTTAGTTATTTTTGTTTTTCTGTGCTGAGAAAGAAGTGATGGGGCTATGGCATGCAGATCACAGGGATGTGTCCCGTTTGGTCAATGGGCAGCCTGAGAAGTGCAGTGCATAGCCATCCTCCAGTCCTTGGAGGAGACGCTCAGCCAGTCTGAGGCCCAGCTCAACCCCCATTAATAGTAGCTTGGTACCGAATCTCTGCAGAGAGGGCACGTAACATACTAACATACTAACAGACCAGATTCTGCCAGGTTTACCGCCTTCTCCCTCCAGGCTACGATGCCTTCCACAGTTGTACTCAGCAACAACCACTTCAAAGTTGAAGCTACAGCAGTCACAAACCCCACGGCTTGATGTCAGATTTGTTCCGTTCAGACAATGTAGACATTTGTATTGCCACTTTTTTGTCTCCTAATTTATTTTGTTTGACTTTCTTTCAGGATGAGGACCTTTTAAACATTCCATTCGTAGAGCGCACTGAGTGAAAAGACCTTTCAGGAGCCAGTAGAAATGGAGATTGAAACGGGAGCAGATGTCTTCAGTAGTCTGCTGCGCGGGTGACCAGTAGAAAACCTGGCCCGGAAGTGAGCAGAGGCAAGAAGGGCCTCCCGGGAAGTGGCACGTGGAACCATACACCCTCCTGCTCCTCTGCGGGTGTCCATCTAAAGCTTCCCCTCCTAAGGTGGCCCCTGACCTGTAAGTTTGGAACAAAGGCCCAGCCTCTTAGAAAGCAGGATGTCAGAGCTGTGATGATTAGAAATTTCTCTGCGTCTGTCATCCTGTGTGAACTCAACCTCCTTGCTTTGTACAGTCCAGTCACTTAGCTCTTTCTTAGTACCTATTTGAAAAACCCCTTAACAAGTTCTTTCAGGATTCTTTGTGTTTCAGACTCCCAGGTTAACTTTTTCGGGGGTGTGGCTCCCAGAGTCAAACAAAGCAATCAAGGATGGACAGACTAAATATTCCTCTGCGTACAATGTGGATCTGAAGTTGTAGCTTGATTTCCACTTCCTCCCCTCTCAAAACAGATCTCCCTTTTCTTGCAGTCTGCATGTAGCTAATTTGTCCTAATTAAACTCAGTTTCTAAATTTTTCCAAGAATAACTAAGCATATGAGAAGGTTAATCCACCATGCCAGATCAAGGCTGTGCCCCAAACAGCCTGGGCTAAAGTTCTGGAAATGATAGCCAGTATTTTCCAGCCTGTCCTTGGCCCACAGAAAACTATCCAGCAGAGAGACACCCCACAGATTCAGCCTGACCTTGAGCCTGACACCCAGTCCAATCCCGACAATAAAATATTCAGAGACAGCTTACAAGACTACAGGTCATACTCAAGACACGCTGAGTTTTTTTTTCAGTAGCTGAGGTGTGCGTGGTCACAAGAGCCACAAAGTCCTATTTCTAGCCATCTGGGCTTTGTCATTTATAGGCTATTTAAGCTTGAGCCTAAACTGGAAAACACTCATAGCCTCAGTTTCCCTGTAAGAAGATGAGGAAAGCTCCCTAAATTTTGGTTTCTGGTAATCTGTCATCTGGTTTGAATCTTAACATAATTACCTGTTAGCAGTGTGCCTGCAGGCAAATTTCAGGGAGGATCCCTTTCCTCAGGTGTACAATGTAGATATTAATAAATACAGAATTGCTGAGAGGAGGAGAGTAGTATTGTAATCTCTTAATACATGAGTATGATAATTATTATTATTGACAACTAGATGATTCTTTCCTTGCTTCTCTTTCTCATCTCTGCATCACCAACTCATTACCTACTCCTCTGGGATAGAAGTAAGCATGTGACTTGCTTCATGCACATTTTAGTGAACTGAAGGAAAAGGCCGACATTTTTCTGAAACTGTTAACATCAATGAATTGTCAGTATTTTCAATCCTTTTGATTCTGTCTCTTGTACATGACTCAGTGCTTGGAACCATGTCAGAGATCTATTAGGTATTTTAAAAGCATTTGCTGGATCAATTAATGGTTTAACAAGATAATGTAGAGAAATGAGAGTGAAGTTACTAGAGATGAGTGAATCAAAATGTTTCCTGCCTAATGCTTGCTTGTGTCTACTGAGCCTTTCCATTTTGCCACCTTTCATATTCAAAAGGTCAACAAAGCCAAACCAAATCAAACCCACTACCATCAAGTCAATTCAGACTCATAGCAACCCTATAGGACAGAGTAGAACTGCTCCATAGTGTTTCCAAGGAGTGCCTGGCAGATTCTGCCTGCTGACCTTTTGGTTAGCACACATAGCATTTAACCACTACGCCACCAGAATTTCCAACAGGTCAATACATCTGGTTAATTCTACTTCCTAACTGTCTCTTCAGATTGTCCTCTCCGTGCCAAACACTTTGCTCTTTCCCAGATCAGGTTGGGGCATCTCTTACCTACAGCTCCAGCCTCCTGATGAAACTCCCTGTCTTCTAGCATTGCTGGGCATGTTTGAACAATGCCAACCTTCAAAATCCAAATTAGATCCTGCCACTCCCTGTTCAAAATCCTTCTGTGGCTCCCCCTTCTCTCTTTAAAATAGTTCCCAAATTTAGCTAATTATGAGAATCGTATGAGAAGAACATTTAAAAACTCATTTAAAACCTTTGAGGACAGGAGCAGAGAGTCTCCAGCATCTGCCTGGTGCTCTCACACAGGGCTCTGCAAATGTGTGTGGATGGAGTGAATGACTAAATGAATGGAGAAGCTCTCAGCTTCGTCATAATGCCATTTGCTCCTCTTACCTTTCTTTCTAATAACAATACACAAGGTTGTGCAATTACCTTGCTTTTAACCAACCAGAGAAGTCGATTTAAATGGTTTCCCTCCCTGTACCTCACACCTGAGGAAGACTGCCTGAGCTTCCCGTAGCCGTGGACTCCAGTCTCCACAGACCCTGTAGCCCTCTGCTGAACTCTCGGTCCATCCGCCGGTGCCCGTTCTTCTGCTCTCATCCCATGTAAACACCACAGCCCAAAGAGGTTCCTGTGGGATCACCGAATTAGCATTGTGCACTGTCTTCCATTATTGCTTAGCAGGAGAAAACATTGTGCTGTTCCAGGCAAGTCATAACAACAACCACTACCATCATAACAGCAACAAAAAACACTTCTAGGACTAGGAGGGCTTCTTGGGGCCACTTACGAGCTAAAAGCAGGCTCATCATTTAGTGTACGAATAAAGCTGGCAGTTTTCCCAGAATTCCTTCTACCCTTTCTGCATCTTTCTCCATGCTTAGTCTTTTCTTCCCACCTCTGTCCTCTCAGGAGACCCACTTCCTGCTGATATCCAGGTTCTAGGCTGTCTCTCTGTCTTCTTACAAGCCTTTGGTAAAGTACAGGATCAACAAAAATGAAGGAAATCCTCAGTAAGGTGGATTGACAGAATAGCCACAAGAATGAACTGAAACATACCAATAATCATGCAGATGGCATGGGACCAGGCAGTGTTTTGTTTTGTTGCACACAAGGTTGTCCTGAGCTGGAGTCAAAGCAACAGCAGCTAACAACAGTAACAGCTTAACTCAGAATATACGCAAATCAGGAGCTTGGGTGTAGTGAGAAGAGCTCTAGACCCAGAATCCTAAAGCTAGGTCCTCACTTCCATCTCTGTCACCCACTGTCCTTAGATAAGCCACTCCAGCACTCTTGTCTTCAGCCTTCTTAGATGTGAACCGAGATATAAGCGGGGTCTAGCATACTCTCCGTGAGATGAGGTAGCGAGAATGACTTAACACGCTGCAAAGTTCCATGCAAACGTGAGTAGTCGCAGCAGAGCGAGCAGAAGGTTCAGGGAATAGTTACATTGACAATCTCGTGTCTTAAAGAAATTTAAATGTCACTGACCAGGCTGAGGAGGAAATGTGAATCAGATGACTTTCCAGTGGGAGTGCTCCAAGAGAGGAGGAAATAGTAGTATGTGAAAGAACATTCTCCTCCTTCAGGGAGCTGTATTTCCACATCTGGAACACGGTCATGGGTTAAATTGTGTTCCTCGAAAGATCTGTGTAGCACTTTAGCTAAGCCATGATTCTTCTTGTTGTGTGATGTCCTCCATGTTGTAAATTCTGCCTCTATAATGTTAACAAGAGCGGATGTGCGTGGTCATGTTGGTGGTGTAGGACTCAATGTGCAAGGTCGTTTTGTGCCTTGAAGCGCTTTTTTGAGATATAAAAGAAAGCAGATAGCAGAGAGATTTGGGGAACTCATACCACCAAGAAGCAGTGCCAGGAGCTGAGTACACCTTTTGGGAAGGAGCAGGGTCCCTGCACCTCAGAAGCTTCCAGTCCAGGGAAAGATTGATGACATGGACCTTCCTCCAGAGCCAGCAGAGAAAGTCTTCCCCTGAAGCTGACACCTTAAGTTTGGACTTTTAGCCTACCAGACTGTGACAAAATAAAAGTTTTCTTTTTAAAGCCATCCACTTGTGTTATTTGTGTTAAGAGTAGTGTCAATGACTAAAACAAGCTTCCTTCCTCAGTGGTTTGCAACAAGCCCATCCCTGAGGTAGTTTCACTATACAGGAAGGATATTCCTTAAAAGTTTAATTGAGGTTCCAGTGTCACTTACTGGACACTGTTGATTGCCCATCCTTTCTGTTGTCCCTTCTGGGGGACTGATAAAATTCCACACAAACATTAAATCACAGACATTCAGGCAAGGCTGAATGGGCAGGAAAACAACATGTCTGTGTCAATATGTCATCTCATTGGACTCCAACAGTCAAAGTGAATTTTGAGAAGCCTTAAGGTTATCAAAGAGGAAAAAAGGGAGGGACCTCCTCTGAGTTCAGCATGAGAGGGTATGTATGCCCCAAGAATCCATGTGAGACTGTGGGGTGATTGCATACTTTCCTATGAAGCGGCATGTGTGTCCCTTAAGCATGTGGGGTGGGGAGCAGGTAGGGGGATCACGCTCGCTGTCAGATGCTCACAGCAACTGACAGAGTGTCCAGATTTGGAATTGAGTACTGTTACTTACCATGTGACCCTGGGAAAGTTACCAAGTCACATAACATACACTCAGTTTTCTCATCTGTTATATAGAAATTAAGATGCCTACCTCCCAGTGGTGCTTTTTAATTACAGGAAGATGATGCATGCAAAGTGTTTACCAGCATTTGCCATGAAAAAATTCAATGAATGTTATTGAGTTATTTTAATATCCTGCTTCATAACTAGTTTTCTAAAAGGTAGCCAGTTACACAAATTTATATGAACCTAGATGTTGGCAGAACTCAAGTTGTTTAAAAGCCATTTCTGATGTCCCAAGATCCATTAGGAAAGAAAGGGTGGATCTACAGTTAAAAAAAAAAAAATGCATTAAAGGTTATGATTTTTTAATCACTCCATTCCAGGCCTGGTGTAAGCTGAATGCAAGAAGTATATATGATAGTTATTCTGATTATGATTGCTATTCTCCCATCCTGATAGTCTGGGAGTCCCAGCTGAGAATACCAGATCCTTCCAAAATGAGAAGCAAGAAACCTTCCCAAAACAGAGGGGAACCTAAGCCACACACACCAGGCAGAAGTTTCCTAGACTTTCCCAGGATACAGCACATCAACTGTCTCTTATGGAAACAGCTGGGTATCAGCTTGATTCTTAATGACAGTGGTCAGTTGTTTTAGACATCTACTGCTGTAACAGAAACACCTCAGGTGGATGTGTGTAACAAACAGAAATTTATTCTCTCACAGTTTATGAGGCTAAAAGTCCAAATTCAAGGCTCTGGCTAGCTCCAGAGGGAGACTTTCTGAGCTCTGGGGGAAGGTTCTTATCGTTAGTCTTCCCTTGTGTCTGAGAGCTTCTCAGTGCAGGACCTCAGGTCCAAACGATGCATTCTGCTCTTGGATCTTTATTCCTGGTGATAGGAAGTCCCTTTCCTCTCTGCAAGATTTTCTCTTTTGTATGTCAAAATAGACAGAGTGTCTTGCCTTGTTAAGATAACTGCCTCTAATCCTGCCTCATTAACAGTATAACTCAACACTTACTGCTGTGCAGTAGATTCTGACTCGTAGCCACCCTAGAGGACAGAGTAGAACTGCCCCATAGGGTTTCCAAGGAGCAGCTGGTAGATTTGAACTCCTGACTTTTTTGTTAGCAGCCAAGCTCTTTAACCACTCCACCACCAGGGTTCAATTAATAGCATAGAGGTGAGGATTTACCACACACAGGATATTCACATCAGATGACAAAATGTTGGACAACTACACAATAGTAAGAATCATGGCCTAGGTGAGTTGATACCCTTTTGGGATACACAATTCAATCTACTGACACCAGTCAACTGCCTACGTACAAGTAGCTTCCCAAACTTCCAAAGACGATCAGATAAAGGAAAATTGTTGTTACTGTTGACAGGTGCCATTGAATCAATTCCAACTCACAGCGACTCTACAGAGGAGAGAAGAACAGCCCCACAGTTTCCAAGGAGCGCCTGCTGGATTTGGACTGCTGACCTCTTCGTTAGCAGCCGTAGCACTTTACCACTACACCACCTGGGTTTGTGAAAGAAAACCAGGCTCTTAAATTTCAAGCACAGCGTAATCATCTAATTCCACCTACCACATTATGATTGCTAGTATCACCTGGTTTCATATTTGTGCCTGTAAGTTTCAACTACTTCAGGGGACAGACAAGTAACAAAGAAGGAGAGTCTCTATAAGGTGCCTATGTTGAATGAAGTTTTGGCAGTAAAAAGGTTTCCCCTGGCAAGACTCTGTTATGGTAAACAGTCTGTAAATGTTTATTGAGCAACTGACTGATTCGCTGATTCATTCACTCATTTCTTGGACAAACACACAGTGGGCACTTACTGTGCAAGGCTTGAAAGCTAGCGATAATTAAGACAGTCTCTGATCTCAAGAAACTGAAAGCCTGGTGGGAGATCATAACCAAAGCTGACTATGATACCAACAAAGAAGAAAGAAACAGGTGGCTTCAAAGGAGATGCAAGCAAAATGTTTCAGGAAGTCTGAGGGAGGAGTTGTTGCCCATCACAGAGGAAAGATTCAGTGACGTGCTGGAAATGACATCTAACGGACCCAGTGAGCAGTGGCCAGTGGGAAAACGCTGCCGTCCCCAGGCACAGAGCAGTGCAAAGCAGCCTCCTGTTGGCACCCTCCAGGCCTGCACCCCTTCTGCACTCACCAGAGACTCTGTGATGAACCCTGCTGTTAGCTGTGCCAGGCCCAGAAATCAAAGGTCCAGCTCCTCCCAGCACTCTCTGAATTCAGGCCAAGCGTTGATTTCCCTGCAGTGGTAACACATCACACCACTTTGCAAAGCCAGCATCTTACGGACTCACTTACTAACCCCCAATGGATCTTAGGCAGGAGTTTCAGCTTGCAGGAAAATTGATTCAATTCTGAGCTAGATTGCGACTGATCTTTTCCACCATTTATTAGATGAGAATTTTGTTGGTTGAGGGGCTACTTTTGCTCTGCCCAGGAAGTAGAATACAGAGACAAAAAGGGAGGGCGAAAAATGAAGAGTTAAGACACATAGTGGCATCAAGAACTATATCACGAGACATACAAAGCCCAGCAGTTGATCATAGTGTCTGGGACTTGTCAGTTTTAAGTTTCCCATTGTGCTAGTATTTACGGTCTGTCACTAACATGATTTACGGCCTGTGGAAGACATGATCTCATCAATCCTGGGGACTGCTCTGGCTCAAGAGCACAGGAGTGGCTCAGGGGAACGGCAGCCCCCTGAGGTCTGACCTGGTCACCTCAAGCAGAGGGGAGCTGGCATGATGCACCAGTCACATGGCATGCTGGGAAGACTGTGATATGACACGGGAAGGCTAGATTTGAGTCCTGGCTGTCTACATGATCAGACATAAAGCTATGGATTAATCAGTTCTTGTGAATCTGTTTCCCGTCTTGAAAATGAGAGGATTACTGTCTGCTCTGACAAGATTCGGGGGATCTTGTGCAGACCACATAACATCTCTGTGCTGCAGTTGTCTCCTCTGCAAAATTGTTGGTGTTAAGTGCCACACAATGATTCTGCGTGCAACAGAATGAAACATAGTCTGGTCCTGAGCCATCCTCACAATTGCTGTTGTGCTTAAGCCCAGCGTTACAGCTGCTGTGTCAGTCAGGGTCCTTGCGGGTCTGCCTCTTGTTGGCTGACTGTCCACTCTCCCGAGCACGGTGTTCTTCTCCAGGGAGGGAGCCCTGCCGGTAACCCATCCAAAATACCTGAGACCAAGCCTAACCATTCTGCCCTTAATAAGCATTCTAGCTCTACTGCTGAAAAACAGCACCTGCCAAGTGTATGCTGCTCAGACTTGCTGCGGGGTACAAAAGGTGAAAGTGCTTAGCAGTTAACTGAAGAGTTGATAGTTCTTACCCAACTTAAAGCCCTCTTGGCCATTCACTTCCAAACAAAATCACCTTTGAAAACTTTATAGAGCACAGTTCTCTGACACAGACGGGTTTCAAACTGACCCCAAGCCAACTTTTTTCTTTTTAATCTCAATTTAACCTGTTTTCCCTGCTATAGACTTGCCCCATTTTACAAATGTATGAACTGATTAACGGACGACTGAAGCTGCACACTCCAAATCTTACCCTGTAAGGTGACATTGCCCCTATAACGGATGACCAAAATTGCACACTCTAAATCTTACTCTGTAAGGTGACATTGTCCCTGTCTACTGCCTCTATGGAAACCCTGGCATAGTGATTAAGTGCTATGGTTGCTATCCAAAAGGCTGGCAGTTCAAATCCACCAGGTGCTCCTTAGAAAATCTAAGGGGCAGTTCTGCTCTGTCTCGTAGGGTCACTATGAGTCAGAATCTACTCAACGGCTACATGTTTGATTTTTGGTTTGGGCTATAGTGGCAAAACCACAAGCTTTAACAAACAGAAATTTATTTTTTTATGGTTTGGAGGCCAGAAGTTTGAATTCAGAGTCTGGTTGTAGGGCAAGGCTTCTTTTCTCTGTTCACTCTGAAGGAAGGCCCTGGTCTCCTCGTGCTTCTACTCCTGGGCAATCTTCCTGGGCTCGGTGTCTCTCTTTTCTCTTCTGCATTTTCTTTGCTTGGTTGCTTAATCTCTTCTAAATCTCAAGAGATTGATTCAAAACATGTCCTATACTAGTCGTGTCTCCTTAACATAACAAACACAACCCACCCCCAAATGGGATTATAACGACAGGCATAGAGGTTCAAATTGGCATTAGGTATTTGAAACCCCACTGCCATCCAGTCCATTCAGACCCACAGTGAACCTATAGGATGGAGTAGAACTGCCACAGAGTTTCCAAAGAGCACTTGGCTGATTTGAACTGCTGACATTTTGGTTATCAGACATAGCACTTAACCACTACACCACCAGGATTTCCATTGACCATAAATATGTGCCATAGGGTTTCCAAGAAGTACCTGTGGATTCAACCACCAGCTTTTATAGTTAGCAGTCATAACTCTCAACCACTATGCCACCAGGGTTTCCAAACATATTTTGCCAACCGGCCACTGCTGTTGAGTCAATTCTGACTCATAACTACCCTATAGGAGTGTCAGAGAACTGTGCTCTATAAAGTTTTCAATGGTTGATTTTTTTGGAAGTAGATGACCAGGAGTGCTTCAGAGTAAAACCTCCCCATAGAGTTTCCAAGGAATGCCTAGTGGATTTGAACTACTGATCTTCTGGTTAACAGATGTAGTACTTAACCACTAGGCCAACAGGGTTTACATTATATATATTTTAGAAGGATGTAATTCAATCTGTATCTGGTGACTTGCCCCTCTTGTTTCTGTGGGGTGCACTTGAGAACAAAATCCACTGAAGTGTGCAAATGTTGCCTGCGTGACCCACCCAGCACCACTGCCAATTTCCCAAAGAAAAGAGGGTTGATTTTTGATATATGAGAAGGGCGGCCAGCACAGAGCTCTGGAGCTTCCCCTGGTGTGTCCAGGTCAGTGGGAAAGAGAGGAGGAAAAGAGAAGGGAAGAGCCACTGTTTCCCTCCACCTAGGAAACCCTGAGAATACAGTGATTAAGAGTTACGACTGTCACCAGAATGCTGGTAGTTTGAATCCACCAGGTTCTCCTTGGAAACTCTAGGGGCAGCTCTACTTTATCTTACTGGGTTGCTTTGAGTCACTATGGACTCAGTGGGTTGGGTTGGGTTTTGGTAGGAGAGGGGAGGAAAGAATCAGGCTATGCAGAGGTGAGGCTCCACAGCCTGCCTTCAGGCCACAAAGTCCTCTGTTCTTTCAGGACAGGTGCACTCAACAGAAGATTCCTGAGATTCCATACTGGGCCTTTGCTGCTAGACACTCTCCTCCTGACCTCTGAGGCCAGACAGCCCCAGGGCAATGACTTGCAGCTCACTGAAGGAGCCCTGTATCAGTCAAGGCCACTGAGCTCATTTAATTTGGCTGCTTCCTTGGGCCCAGACCCCAGTGTGAGCAGAGAAGGAGACATTGAGAGGGAAATAAGGGAAGGGAAGGCTAGATGGGGGTGGAGACAGAGGAAGGGTGAAGCAAAAAGAGACGTACAACAAAAAGAGCAGCCAAATGCGGATGCCCAAACAGAGTCAGCGTCTAGGCCCTTGTTGTATCTCTGAAAGTAAGAATGGGGAGGCCCGGCTTTGGGGTAGAAGAGAGAGGCCATTTGAGAGCGAGTAAATCTAGATCCATACTGCACTGGCAACAGTGCAGACATCCTAGTATTTTATAACTCATGCCCATACTCAATCAACAGAGAAAAAACAAAAACAAAATAAAAAATCTAAACACTTGAAGTGAAGCAAAACAAGAACAGAGAGCCAAAGAGTGGTTATTTTAGTGAAAACAAATAATCCTACATTACTGTTAATAGAACAAGGCTTTGTCTTCATCATCCCCTCCTATCCAGCCTCAGCACACAGACATGTACTTGCAGACCTCACTGTCTACCTCCATGCTGGTGGGGGTCCAAAACTCACTTGGGGCTCTGGTTGCACAAGGTGCTCCACTGCATAAGCTTCCCATGCTGTAGACTTTTGCAACCCAGCTAACCATTCCAACAAGAATGAACACATACCTTCCTTACCCTGCTGACGGTTAGGGTGTGAGTCAACTTGGCTCGGCCATGACTCAGTGGTTTGGTAGTTACGTAATGGTATAGGCTGGTGGTTACGCAATGATGTAATTCAGCAATTATGTTATTGTCATAGTTATTTTGTTTTATTGTAATTCAAATACCATAAGCAGATGGCTTTAACAAAGAAAAATTTATTTTCTCGTACTATAGTAGGCTAGAAGTCCAAATTCAGGGCATCACCTCCAGGGGAAGTCTATCTCTGTTGGCTTTGGAGGAAGGGACCTTGTCATCAATCTTACCCTGGGCTAGGAACTCTTTTGTGATACAATATAATAACCTCCATGATGTGATCAATCAGTTGTAAAAGGAGTTCCCTTGTGGGTGAGTCCTGCATCCAGTACATCCAACGGATCTTCTGGCACAGCTCACCAACTTTTGCTTATTCTGGATCCTACATCTGACTTGTTATTATCTGACCTCCATTTCTTGCCACTTGAGCCTGAAGCTTGCCATATTGCCTACTGATCTTGTGATTCATCAGCCTCTGCAATTTGTGAGCCAACAGTTTTCCGTCTGACCTGCTGTCAGCCCCTGTAGCTATATGAGTCAAGAGAAACCTCCAAACTGATGCTTGACCCATGGATTTGGGACTAGCAAGCCTGTACCACTGCTTAAACCACTTCCTTGAGATGAATCTCTCTCTTTCTATATACATACACACTTAACTAATTTTGCCTCTCTATGAGCCCAGCCTCAAGCGTTTGGTACCCAGGATGGGTCTACAGAAAGAAATTTTAAGGAAGAGTTTTCTAAGTTGGTTCTTTTCTAAATTGGTTAGTCTGAAAAATGTTAATGGCTCTGCTTTCAGTAGTAAAGAGAGTACTGCTAATCTATGTTATGAGGTAGCAATAGAAATACTCAAAATACCATCACTAATAGATCAACCATGGGTGAAAGGCAAAAATGAATGATTGCATATTTGATACTTTTCCACAATTTTGTCAGAATGAGAAGAGTAAGGAGGATGATTGGTGGCCCCACTTTTGTTAGAATAAGTAGTGAAAGAAATAAATGAACTCAGGGCTGCAGAGTCACAGCTCAAGTGCTACATAGACAAAGTTGCTGTTTCCGTCCTGAAAGAAAGCTTTATTTCTTGCAGTAACAGAGCTAATATTGCCAAAAAACAAACCCAGAGTCTTATTGTAAGAGCAATTGAATTACAGCAGCAGTTAAATTCTCAGCCTCTAATAGTGTCTGAAGTTAAAATAAGGGCACTGATTGGGAAGAAGTGGATTTCTGAAAGTTGAGATGGAGACATGTTGATAGATCACTGGGAAGCTGGGTACAACGAAATCCTAAATTCCATTGAACTACTCTTGCCGACAGAACCAGGCTTCTCACTATCATCTGAAAAGGTTACTCCATCTTAGTCTGATAAGACCCACTTCCCAGGAAAACGATAAGCCCCTCCACTGTCATCTGATGGATTAACACAGCTATTTCTGAAGAAACTTTGAGGTATCTCTCTGGAGTGGAGCCTGAGTCATCACTTGGAGAGATACCTGAGTTTCCCTGGGGCATCACCTGAGGTGGACGCCTTACTAAACATCGTTGAATGCTCTCAGAATACATCCCCGCTACTCATTTTTGCTTCTAGACCTGTAAGTAGACTTAAGTCGGAACAATCCTGAAAAGGTGAAGTACAAAGTGTGATCCAGGAGGATGTACACTACACTGTAAAAGAACTCATTGATTTTTCTAATACGTACAAACAGAAACCTGGGGAATATGTGGAGGAATAGCTACTAAGGGTGTCTTAGTTGTCTAGTACTGCTATAACAGAAAATATAAGTGGATGGTTTTAACAAACAGAAACTTGTTTCCTCTCAGTAAAGTAGGCTGAAAGTTCAAACTGAGGGCATCATCTCCAGGTGAAGTCTGTGTGTTGACTCTGGAGGAAGGTCCTTGTCCTCAATTTTCCCCTAGTCTGGGAGTTTCTCAGGTACAGGGAACCCAGGTCCAGAGGACATACTCTGGTCTTGGCTTTGCTTTCTCTGTGATCTGAGGTCCACGTCTTTCTGCTTGCTTCTTTTTATTATATTCCAAAAGATTGTCTTAGGATACAAAAGACACAGTATACACATATAATCTTGTAGACTGAGTCCTGCCTCATCAACACAACTGCCAACCATCTTTCTTCATTAACATCTGTCTTAGGTTGAGTTCTCTAGAGAGCAAAACCAGTAAAGTGTATAAATATATACAGAGAGATTTATATTAAAGAAACAGCTCATATAACTCTGAGGACTGGAATGTCTTATGTCTGTGGATCAGGATGGAGGTCTCTCCCAGGTCACATAGCTGCAGGGGCTAGAAGACCCAAGATCCACAGGTCAGAGAGCAGGGCTCACAGTCTCAGTCTGTGAAGACTGACGAATTCTAAGAAGTGCAGATAAGTTGACAGCTCAAGACCCAAGAGTCAGAGGTCAGATGAAAAACAGGTAGCTGCAAGATCCAGAACAAGCAAAAACCCAGAACATCTGCTTATCTATGGATGCAGGCCACACCCTCAAGGAAACTCCCTTTAAATTGATTGACTACTCACAGTAGATGCAATCATGGGAGTGATCACATATAAACACCGAAAATCACGGCCCAATCAAGCTGATACACAGCCGTAACCACTGGACCATCACAGAGCCAGGATATACAACATACAGTAAAATCACACAATACCAGAAATTATGGCCCAGTCAAGCAGGGATTATTCATTCAGTGTTTCAGTTCAAGAGGTTAAGAAAGGGTGTAACAGTTTATTTCGTTGTATGGTGCAGTAAGTTACTTAATGTTGGTCTTCTAGCTATAGCCTTTGTAACTCCCACCTATCCACTCAGCAACCCTGGATCCAAAGGATACACTGTGTTCTAGGTGCTTCTTTCTAGGGTTATATGTAAACTTAGCTGGGGCATGATTCTCAGTAGTTCGGCACTTACATAATGATGTCGTTTGATAGTTATTTATTGATGTAGTTATCCTCCATTCTGTTTTATAGTGTAATTATCTCCATAATGAGTTCTGATGTGATCAGAAAACAGTTGTAAGGGGAGTTTCTTTGGAGGTGTGGCCCGTACCCAATATATATGGACATTCCAGTAAAGTTTGGCTGGCTTTTGTCCTTTCTTGATCCTGCAGCTGACTTGTCATCATCTGACCTCTGGTTCTTGGGACTTGAGCTAGTGGCCTGCCATATTGCTAACCAATCTTCAGAGATGTTGGCCTCCACAGCCTATGAGCCAGTCTGCCACTTTGCTTGCTAATCTTGTGTTCATCAGCCCCTACAGCTACATGAGTCAAGAGAAGCCTCTAGCCTGATGCCTGACACTCCTGTTTGGGCCTTACCACCCTCTACAACCACATAAGCCATTTCCTCAAGACAAATCTCTCTTTCTGTCCCCACCACCCATCTCTCTCTCCATATATGTGTGTGTGTGTGTGTGTGTGTGTGTGTGTGTGTATGTATATGTACATATACATACATACACACCTATTCCAACACACCTATTCCAACAGCTAAACTATGAATATTTCAGGGAAGTGAAAGAATATTAATTAGCTGTACTCCTTCCTACTACATTCTACATTCCAACCTGTATCATAAGCATTTTACAGATGTTATACCATCAAAACTTACAGCAACCCTTAGGGGCAATTTTTAAATCCAGTATTTAAAAAGTATGTATGTACATATATGTACATACACACACACACACATACACAAAGAACACCGGTTTTCCTTCTCTATAGAACTCAACCTAAGACTCTTTCACACACCTGTTCCAACAGCTGAACCATGAATCTTTCAGGGAAGTGAAAGAATATTAATTAGCTGCACTCTTTCCTACTACATTCTACATTCCAATCTGTATCATAAGCATTTTGCAGATGTTATACCATCAAACCTTACAGCAACCCTTAGGGGCAAATTTTAAATCCATTATTTAAAAAGTGACCTGGGATTCAGAGAGGTTGAATAGTTTGCTTAAGATTATACAGCAAAAAGTAGTAGTACTACTTAATATATATAAAAGCTTTTTTTTTTTTTTTTTAACTTGGCTGCATCTAATTTCTAAGTATTTCTAAAATCCAATGAAGCTGGATTGCTGTTGTTAGTTGTAGTGATGTCTGCTCTGACTCATGATGACTTTATGTAGAACAGAATGAAACGATGCCTGATTCAGTGCTGTCTTCAATGCTGGTATGTTTGAGTCCAAAGTTAGGGTTATTGAGTCATCTATCTCATTGAGGGTTCCCGTCATTTTTGTTATCCTCTACTTTACCAACTACCATGTCCTTTTCTAGTGATTGGTAGGGACAGACTTTATTCAGTTGCGTATGCCCAAGTGCTGGCCTTGCGCCCAGTAGGTAACAGATGCCAAGTATATGTTGTTGAATCAGTAAATAGATAAATAAATGAGTGAGTGAATGAATGAAGAAATGAGTATGTTAAAATGAACTTTGACAGCCATGTCTAAGTATTAAGATGTTAGTCTTCTCGAAAACATCTTTATGAATGTGTATTCTGAAGATAATTCTGAAACAATGGCCCCGTTTTAGCTTCTGTGTTTCTTAGCAGTTCTAAAAACACTGACACTTGTTTGGAAAATGCCAGGCTTGAAAAGGAGACGACTTAGCATGAGGAACAGTTGCTAGGACTTCCAGAAAAGAGTGTATTCTGTGTTCAAATATTTGAAAACATGAAATGATGGTGGGACTGATTTAGTGTCAGCATATTCTATTTTGTACATTCATTCAACAAACATTTTGGGGGGCACCTCCAGCGAGTGAGACAAAATCAATTTACATAAGAAGGAATATTATGTAAAATTTGATGCCTCTTTAAGAAAAAGAATACAGAGCTTCTCCTAGTATCTTCAAAAACGTCCACACCAGTGAGGAGCTCTGAAGCCTAAGCATTAGTACCCTCTCAGTCAATCCACCTCTGGTTTGAGATCCCCTCCATCTGGTTCATTCCCTCCCCACAAGTTATCTTTGCACTTATTTTATGATTTATGCTTCCCTTAAAAATAAACAAAGGCAAATCAATACTTACACCCCTCCCTTTTCTTAGGTAAAGGATTCCTGGTGGCATAGTGGGCTAAGTGCTCAGCTGCTAATTGAAAGGTCAGCAGTTCAAACCTGCCAGATGCTCCACAACAGAGAGTTGAGGCAGTGTGCTTCTGAAAGGATTTCGACCTTGGAAATCCAGTGGATTAGATCTAGTCTGTCCTACAGGGTTCCTATGAGCTGGCATTGATGCAGCAACAATAGAGTTTCTTCTTAGATAAAGTGTAACATACTCTATACTTCATCCAAACTTAAGCTAACATTATATCATGGAGATAACTGCACAGCAATATATAGAATTATTCATTCCTCATTCCTTTTTTAAACATGCATAATACGCCATTAAGTGGCTCCACTATAATTTATTCAACTATTTTCTTACTGATGGATATTTGATTAGTTTCCAGTCTTTTACTCTCTAAATAGTGATGCAATGAGTGGTCTTACCATCATCTTTTCATATTTTTGTTAGTATACATTAGGGATATATTTCTAGAAGTAGGATTGCTGGATCAAAGTGCCAGTGCATAAATAATATTGCTAAAGTTGTCAAATTCCCACCCATTGGGTTTGTAGCTCAAGTGTCCCTTCCTGCTGGCCTTTCTTCCCAGCTGCTGCTTCCTCACACACTAGCTAGAAGCAGTGCAGCCCCATGACCATTTCAGAGTTGCTAGTATCTAGGGGCAAGTCTAAGAGAAGGGGGCATCACAGAATCACACAGTGGCAGACTGGGAAGTGTTCTGAGATACCTGGAGCACAAGAGTGTTTCTAAGCCACCACCTTCCCAAAGCTGCCTAGAGTCAGTTGGCTTTTCCAATACATCTTGAAGTTGGGGTACAATTAATAACTATGTTATTAATAGTAACTTGACAGGTAACTGAGGATAACTGGATGGATAAGGCAGGTATCAGTGCTAGATGTGCCTTTATACCCCCAAGGGAGGAAAGGAATGGCTTCTAGACCCTGGGGCCAGAGAAAAAGGACCTCAGTCCTTCTCTTCAGGCTGGTGCTGGTCCATTCCTTTCAGGCACACTCAAAAATAAAGCTAGGGTATAGTAAAGTGGTTGCCCAGGGCCTAGATTATTTATAGCATGAACTATAAATGTGCTCCTTTCCAGACTGGCCCCCACCCCTGTGAAAATTGTGTGACAAGAACAGCCAGCAGGATGAGCTGTGTTGCCATCTGGGACTCTGTTTCCACAACAAATGTTCTACAGCTGCCAGGCATCTGTGGCTCCTGTCACTGTTGCTCAGGCTCTTGAGTTGATGGCATTCAGGGTGCAGCTGGGGCAGGGCCAGTGGAATCCCAGCCCTCTGCCACCTCATCCCTTCTCAGGAACAGCTTGATGACAGGATTGACCTTGGAGGTCACCCTATGTGCTCCTGAGAGGATTAAAAACCAGGTCATCAGCTCAGTGGGCACAAGTGGCCATGGGCATCCTTGGCAGGCATCTCTGTCCCTTATCCCACAGTCTTCAACAGCATTAAAAAGAGAGAGAGAAAGAGAGATACCATTGCCATAAAGTTGATTCCAACTCATACTAATACTACAGGACAGAGTAGAACTGTCCTATAAGAGTTTCCAAAGAGCACCTTGTAGATTCAAACTGCCAAGCTTTTGGTTAGCAGCCATAGCCTGTAACCACTATGAAACCAGGGTTTCCTTGCCACAGCACAAGATCTCTTTAATCCCAGGGGCTTTTAGATCACAGGGTCTCAGCACAGATCAGCAAATTTTCACTCCAGCATAAGAAGGCCTGCCTCGGTTATACTTACCAGGAATTAAGGTTAAATATACGTCCAAATATGCTGTCCGCTTCAAACCCTAGTGTCCTGAGGTCATCTCTCAACCTTAAAAATATCCTCTGAAGGTATTAAAAGCTTGTACATGACCATATATAATACTCCACTGGTACCGCCCTGACTGTAGCAAGGGAGAATGAAGAAAACTAAACACAATGGGAAAGATTAGTCCAAATGACCATGGAGCACAAGTACTACAGCTTCCATAAGACTGAGTCCAGCACAGCTAGATGGTTCCTGGCTGCCACTACCAGCTGTTCTGAGAGAGACCACAATGGAGGCTCCTGGACAGAGCTGGAGAAAAATATAGAACAAAATTATAACTCATTTAAAAACTAACACATTTAGAATATGCCTGAGTTCCTGTTGAGGTAACACCAGAGGAATAAAAGAGCTTCTAGATGGTATGCAGACAGCAGACCATAGTTAATCATTTAAAGAAGCAGTCCACCTTGACTCCAGAAAGCTCCCAAATACAGAATCAAAAAACTTCCCAGATGAAGATGTTCTGAAATTATCAGAGGTCAAGTACAAGCGAAGCCAAGTGCCATCGAGTCAGATCCAATTCATGGCAACCCTAGAGGTCAAGTACAAAAGAATTATATATAGAACCCTCCTAGAGACTAAACAAAATGGAGCAGAACAAAATGAAAAATTAAGTAAGCTATTTGAACTGATGGAACATGAAAAATCTGAAATACAGATCAATAACAAAATTATAGAATTAGACAATTCAGTCCAAGCCAAAAGAGTAGAACTGAGGAGATAGAAGTCAGATTTAGAGACCTTGAAGATGGAGTAACTGACATCAGCATTTATGAGGAGAAATCAGGGAAAAGAAATAAGAAAAATGAAGAAGCATTAAGCAACATGTGGGACTCTTTCAAAAGGAATAATTTAAGATTAATTGGAGTTCATGAACAAGGGTGGATAGATGACAATACAGAGAGCATTATTGTAGAGTTGCTGACAGAAAACTTTCCTGAAGTTATAAATGAAGAGAACATATATATCCAAAACATGTATTGAATGCCACAAAAACTAGGCCCCAAAAGAAAGACACTGAGACATGTTATAATCAAGCTCAACAAAATGAAACATGAACAGATGCTTTTAAAGGCAGCAAGGCTCAAAGCAAAGCTAACAGTCAGAGCAAAACCCTGTAGACTTCCATCTGACTTCTCTTAAGAAACGATCTTGGCTAGAAAGCAGTGGGAAGACCATTCAAAGCCCTGAAGGACAAAAACTTCCAACCAATAGTTATGTATCCTACAAAATTGTCTATCAAATATGATGGTGAAATTAAGACATTCATAGATAAAGAGAAGCTTAGAGACTTTGTAAAATCTAAACCAAAATTACAAGAAATACTGAAAGAAGCTTTTTGCTTAGCAAAACAAAACTATTAAGTCTATATTTAAGCAAACAATGCAGAACACAGCATCCAGAAAACTACTCATTTAGGGAGGTCACAAAACTCAATCTAAGCTGCAATATTAAAAGAAGGGAACCAGTGATCATAACTTGAAAACAATGACATTATCACACTAAAAAGAGGAATATATTACAGTAGTTATAACCCTTTCAGATGGACAGGAAATTTAAAAGATATGCAGAAGTTAAAGTCTGGTTTACACTTAGAATAGTAAGGGGGATCACAGGCATAGGCACAAAGCAAAATAGCAGTGTAACATATCAAAACAAGAAATGCAATACAAGAATCTCAACAAACACAAAACCTACACTAAAAAGTCAATCCATAAAGAAGAATGACCCACAACAGATTAAGGGCAACATAGAAAACATCAACACAAAAATAAACACATCAAAATGACAGCAGTCAACAAATACCTATCAATAATTACAATGAATGTAAACAGACTGAATGCTCCAATACAGAGACAGTGAGTGACACCCTGGATCAAAAGACATGGCCCATCTATATGTTGCTTACAAGAAACACACCTTAGCCTTAAAGATGTGAA
Organism: Heterohyrax brucei; assembly: GCA_028571685.1. Classification (NCBI taxonomy): domain Eukaryota; kingdom Metazoa; phylum Chordata; class Mammalia; order Hyracoidea; family Procaviidae; genus Heterohyrax; species Heterohyrax brucei. The sequence continues at coordinate 167,160,740 of CM053140.1, forward strand.
CAAACTGCAAATTAAAGGATGGAACAGTATATACCAAGCTAACACTATACAAAGAAGAGCACGTGTGGCAATGCTAATCTCTGATAAAATAGATTTTAAAGTAAAATCCACTGTCGTGAACAAGGATGGTTACTAATTATTGCTGAAAGGTTCGACACACAAGCAGGATTTAACAATATTAAATATTTATGCACCTCATACCAGAGCATCTAAATACATTGAACAAACCCTGACAACAGTGAAAAATGAGATAGATCATTCCACGATAATAGTTGGAAACTTCAACACTCCACTTTCAGTAATAGACAGATCATCTGAAAAAATCTGTGTAAAGATACAGAAGCTTTTATTGCAACAATCAATCAACTTGATCTCATGAACATATACAGATCTCTTCATCCATCAATGGATAAGCACACTTTCTACTCTGATGTACATGGAACATTTTCCAGAATAGACCATGTGTTAGGTCGTAAAGCAATTCTCTACAAAATTCAAACTATTGATTTATTACAAACCATCTTCTTGGACCATAAAGCCATAAAAGTTGAAATCAATAGCAGAAAAATCATAGGTAGAAATTTGAACTCATGGAAACTGAGTAACATTTGCTCAAAAAGCCATTGGTTATAGAAGAAATCGGGGACAAAATAAAAAAATGTGAACACATCATACCAGAATCTATGGGTTACAACAAAAGTGATGCTCAGAGGTCAATTTATCTCTATAAATGCATACATCTGAAAGGAAGAAATGATCCAAACCTAGGAATTAACTCTACAGCTTGAACAAGCAGAACAAGTAGAAACAGAGGAACCCTTCATGCACCAGAAGAAAACAGACCATAAAGATTAGAGCAGAACTAAATAAATTAAAGAATAGAAAAACAATTGAAAAAATGTACAACAGCAAAAAGAACAACAAAATTGATAAACCATTGACTAAACTTACAAAGGAAGACAGCAGAAGATATAAATAACCCAATTAAGAAATGAGATGGGAGATGTTACAACAGACCCAGCTGAAATCAAAACTATCAGAACAGAATACTATGAAAGTCTGTACTCTAACAGATTTGAAAATGTAGAGGATATGGACAAATTTCTAGATTCATGTCATCCACCAAGATTATCACAAGGAGAAGTAGGTCAACTTAATAAACCTATCATAAAGGAAGAGATTGAAAATGTCATTAAAAAAACTGCCAACCAGGGGCGGAGTCAAGATGACTGACTAAGCACACGTCTCCTTATAGCCCTCTGGAAACCAAGACCTGAACTGACAATCAAACAGAGCCTTCTGATCACGTAATCAGACTCAGGACACGGCACAGAGCTGTTAATTGGGACTTCATACCACTCAGCGAAAAACCTCCTCTCTTTCCCTGACTCCCGCTCCTGGCTAGCCCTGGCTCTCACTGACGGAAGGTAAACTCACCAGTCTGACTTTGTTTTTCCTCTGTCTCGGCTGGTGGGCGGAGCTGGGTCTTGCCTGGCGGCTGGACTCAGACGCGCTGCTGGGGGGATAGGCAGGTGAAATTCCCATATTCTGAGAGCCAGGCTCGGGACTCTGTTAATCTAGACACTTGGAGCCTTTCCTTTTGTAGCTGCCTCAGCAGGGTTTGTGCGGAGCTCCACGGTCAGGGTGCGGGATGCCATGTTGGTACCGAGATTTTAGCGGGACCTCGTTCTTAGTCTGGGAGCCAGCGCCTGCAAACGGGACAGCGCTTCTCCGACAGAAAAGTAGTGATTTTGCACTGTGTTGACTGCGTTGGGGGCCCTGCAACAGAAGCAGAGGAATCATTACCTCTCGGCACCTTTAGCCCCTCTGTCTGCTGCCTGTGTGGAGGACGCCATCTTGGGTACGGTGGCCACAGCTGGACCTAATTCTTAGCTTGGGAGCCAGACCCTGCCCACAGGAGAGTGCTTTTTCTATCACAAAACCAGTACTCGATGCAGTGTCGGCTAAGGCTAGACCCTGTCAGCAGAGGCCAACAGGGCAATAGCATTGCTGTATTCTGAACTAGTTTGTTATCATCTGGGGTTGGATATAGTGGCACTTACTTTGTCAGATGAGAAGAGGGACCTCTACACCTGAAAACTTAACTGACTTGTGAACCGCTCAGATACCTTTTGCTTTACGTTTGAAGACAGCCTAGAGAAACATTTGCAATCCATCCTCACAGTACCTCTTCCAGCCTTTATATACACATGGGACCCAAAAAGCAATAGACAATTGTGGCATACAAGCAATCACTCATGGCTTCAGAAGGCTCCCAAACAAAACAACCAAGGAGTTTTCCAGATGAAGAAACTTTTATGAAAGCATCAGGAAGTGAATACAAATTGATTATATACAGAGCCCTTCTAGACCTTATACAAAATGCAGCAGAACAAAATGAAAAATTAAGCAAGTTGTTTGATCTGATGGAACACTAGTACTCTGAAATCCAACAGATGAAGAAGAAAATCAAAGACATAGAAACTTCCATGCAAAGCCAAGAAAACAGAATGGAACAAATGGAAAAAAGAATTTCTGACTTGGAAGACAGAGCTACTGATGCCAGCGTCTATGAGCAGAAATCAGAAAAAAGAAACAAGAAAAATGAAGAAACATTAAGAAGCATGTGGGACTCTATTAAGAGGAACAACTTTCGATTAACTGGAGTCCCTGAACAGGGTGAGACATCTGAGAACACAGAGAGTATTGTTGCTGAGCTGCTGAAAGAAAACTTCCCAGAAATCATGAAGGAAGAGAATATAGACATCTCAGATGCATATCGTACGCCACCCAATATAGATCTGAAAAGAAAGACTCCAAGACATATTATAATCAAGCTTAACAAAATGAAACATAAGCAGCAACTCTTAAAGGCAGCAAGACTCAAGGCAAAACTAACATTCAGAGGGAAACCCTGTAGGCTCTCGTCAGATTTCTCAGCAGAAACCATGCTGGCACGGAGACAGTGGCACAACACATTCAAAGTCTTGACGGAGAAGAACTTCCAACCAAGAATTATATATCCTGCAAAACTATCTTTCAAATACGAAAATGAAATTAAGACACTCCCAGATAAACAGAAACTCAGAGACTTTGTAAAAACGAAACCCAAACTACAAGAAATACTGAAAGAAGTTCCTGGCTTTGGCTTAGAAGAAAGAAACCACTAACTTTATATTTTAGAACGACACACTAATACTCATTTAGGGAAGGCTCCAAAGTAAATCACAGCTTTGATTTGGAAAGAAGCAATCCAGTGATCATCATGAAAACTATGGTGTCATCATAATAAAAGAGGGATGTACTATAGTCGTTATAGTCCTTCCAGATGGAGAGGAAGATGACCAGACTGGTAGTAATTAAAATTGGGTTTATAAATAGTTTATTAAGGGGGTTCATAGGGGCAGCTGTAAAGCACAACAAAGATGTATCATACCATTTCAAGAAATCTAGCACATGAGTCTCAACAACCATAAAACCAGCTCTGAAAAAGGTGAAAAATCAACTCACAAAAAAGAGTGTCCCAGAACAGACTAATAAGAACATCAGAGAAAACATAAACATAAAAATAAACATATCACAATGGCAGCAGTGAACACATACCTATCAATAATTATATTGAATGTAAATGGACTGAATGCCCCAGTAAAGAGACACTGAGTGTCATCTTGGATCAAAAGACACAACCCATCCATATGTTGTCTACAAGAAACTCACTTGAGATCTAAAGACAGGAACAAACTGAAAATTAAAGGATGGAAGAATATATATCAAGCTAACAATGAACAAAGAAGAGCAGGGGTGGCAATTCTAATCACAGACAAAATCAATTTTAATGTCAAATCCACCATTGTGGACAAAGATGGACACTATTTATTGCTGAAAGGTTCAGTACACAAGCAAGACTTAACTATATTAAACATTTATGTACCTAATGTCAGAGCACCTAAATATGTCGAAGAAACACTGACTACGCTCAAAATAGAGTTAGATGACTGCACAATAATAGTGGGAGACTTTGACACTCCATTCTCATTACTAGACAGATCATCTAGAAAAAAGCTCAGTAAAGATACAGAAGACCTCATTGACACAATTAACCAACTAAGCCAAGCCAAGTGCCGTCGAGGTCGCCATGAGTCGAAAACCAACTAAACCTCAGTGATATATACAGAACTTTCCACCCATCAGCAGACAACTACACCTTCTTCTCCAGTGCACATGGAACATTCTCCAGAATTGACCACGTGATAGGCCATAATGCAATGCTCAACAAAATCCATACCATTGAATTACTGCAAAGCATCTTCTCAGATCATAAAGCCATCAAAGTTGAAATCAATAGCAGAAAAAACAGAGATAGAAAGTGGAACTCTTAGAAACTGAACAACATCTTGCTCAAAAAAACATGAGTTATAGAGGAAGTCAGGGATGAATTAAAGAAATTCATGGACTCCAGTGAGAACGAAAACACTTCCTACCAGAACCTATGGGATACAGCCAAAGCAGTGCTCAGAGGTCTGTTTATCTCCATAAATGCACACATCTGGAAGGAAGAAAGAAACCAAATCAAGGAACTAACTCTACAGCTTGAACAAGTAGAAAGAGAACAACAGAGGAACCCCTCGGGCACCGGAAGAAAGGAAATCATAAAGATTAGAGCAGAGCTAAATGAATTAGAGAATAGAAAAACAATTGAAAAAATTGAAAAGACCAAAAGCTGGTTTTTTGAAAAGATCAACAAAATTGATAAACCACTGGCTAAACTTACTAAAGAAAAGCAGGAAAGGAAACAAATAACCCAAATTAGAAATGAGAAGGGAGTTGTCACCAAGATGCAACAGAAATCAAAAATATCATAACAGAATACTATGAAAGACTGTACTCTAACAAATTTGAAAACCTAGGGGAAATGGACAAATTCCTTGACTCATACCACCTACCCAAATTATCACAACGTGAAGTAGAACAACTTAATAAACCCATCACAAAGGAAGAGATTGAAAAGGTCATCAAAACACTGCCAACCAAAAGAAGTCCGGGCCCAGATGGCTTCACGGCAGAATTCTGCCAAGCATTTAAAGAAGAGTTATCTCCAACACTACTGAGTCTATTCCACAGTACAGAAAGGGATGGAGTACTCCCAAACTCCTTCTATGAAGCCAGCATGATCCTGATACCAAACATGGGAAAAGACCCAACAAAGAAAGAGAACTACAGACCGGTACCACTCATGAACCTAGATGCAAAAATCTTCAACAAAATTCTTGCCAACAGAATACAACATATCAAGAAAATAATCCATCATGACCAAGTGGGATTCATACCAGGGATGCAAGGCTGGTTCAACATCAGGAAAACAATTAATGTGATTAACCACATAAATAACACAAAAGACAAAGATCACCTGATTTTGTCCATTGATGCCAAAAAGGCATTTGATAAAGTCCAACAGCCATTCATGTTAAAAACTCTTAGCAAAATGGGCATAGACGGCAAATTCCTCAACACAATAAGGGCCATTTATACAAAGCCAATTGCTCACATCATCCTGAATGGAGAGAGACTGAAAGACTTTCCCCTGAGATCAGGAACTAGACAAGGATGGCCACTGTCACCTCTCCTATTCAACATTGTGCTAGAAGTTCTAGCCAGAGCAATTAGACAAGACGAAAAAATAAAGGGCATCTGCATCGGCAAAAAGGAAGTTAAAATCTCCCTGTTCGCAGATGATATGATTGTATATGCAGAGAACCCCAAGGAATCTATAAGTAAGCTACTCAAACTGATAGAAGAGTTCAGCAAAGTTTCAGGATACAAGATAAACATAAGTAAATCAGTAGGTTTCCTTTATACTATCAACGAGACTGTTAAGGAGGAAATTATTAAATCAATACCATTTACGATAGCCCCTAAGAAGATAAAGTACCTAGGAATTAATCTAACCAGAGAAACAACAGACCTTTACAAAGAGAACTACAAGCTCTTACTACAAGAAACTAAGAGAGACTTAGATAAATGGAAAAACCTACCCTGCTCATGGATAGGAAGACTTAACATTGTGAAAATGTCTATTTTACCCAAAGCAATTTATTTATATAATGCAATCCCAATACAAGTTCCAGCATCATTTTTTAATGAGATGGAGAAACAAATCGCCAATTTTGTTTGGAAAGGGAAGAAGCCCCAGATAAGTAAGGCACTACTAAAGAAGAAGAACACACTGGGAGGCCTCTCATTACCCGATCTTAGAACATACTACACTGCCACAGTGGTCAAAACAGCCTGGTACTGGTACAAGAACAGACAGATCAATCAATGGAACAGAATTGAAACCCCAGAGATGACACCATCTGCCTATGAACAGCTGATATTCGACAAAGGCCCTAAGGCATTAAACTGGGGTAAAAACAGTATCTTCAAAAAATGGTGCTGGCAAAATTGGTTATCCATCTGCAATAAACTGAATCAAGATCCATATCTTACACCTTATACAAAAACCAACTCCAACTGGATAAAAGACCTAAATATCAAACCTAAAACAATAAAGCTCATCCAAGAAAAGATGGGAACAACAATGGAAGTTTTAATACACAATGAGGACAGACTCCAAAATCTGTCAGAGAAACCTCAATCAAGAGAAGAGAAAATAGATAAATGGGAACTATTAAGAATCAAACACTTTTGCTCATCCAAAGACTTTATTAATAGAATTAAAAGAACACCTACAGAATGGGAAAAAATATTTGGCAACTCTGTGTCAGACCGACGCCTGATCTCCATAATCTATAAGATACTACAAAATATCAAGAAGAAGAAGATAAACCATCCAATTAAGCGATGGGCAAAGGAGATGGACAGACACTTCACTAAAGAGGAGATCCAGGCAGCCAAAAAACATATGCGGACATGTTCATGATCTGTAGTTATTAAAGAAATTCAAATCAAGACAACAATGAGATACCATCTCACCCCAACAAGATTGGCCATGATCCAGAAAACACAAAACAACAAATGCTGGAGAGGCTGTGGAAAAAGTGGAACCCTCCTACACTGTTGGTGGGGTTGCAAAATGGTCCAGCCTCTTCGGAAGGCAATCTGGCACTTCCTTAAAAAAATGGATATCGATATACCATTTGACCCAGTAATTCCACTACTTGGAATATATCCTACAGATTCAAGGCCTTTCACACCAACGGACACATGCACCAGAATGTTTATCGCAGCACAGTCCACAATAGCAAAAAGATGGAATTAACCCAGATGCCCAACAATGGAAGAATGGATAGGTAAACTGTGGTACATATACTCAATGGAGCACTACGCAATGATAAAGAATAACGATGATTCCAGGAAACATCTCCTAACCTGGTTTCAACTGGAAGACATTATGTTTAGTGAAAGTAGTCAGCGACAAAAGGACAAATACTGTATGAGACCTCTACAATAAGATCTCAAAAACAGACTTGTGTATAGAAGAAAAGATTCTTTGACAGCTGCAAGGGAGGGAAAGGTGGGAGGGTGAGGGGGGCAGGGTTTAGTTTAGATAGTTACTAGAAATCTAGTTGGGAGAAAGCGGTGACAGCACACATTAGGACCAAGAACAACATTATGTGGACTTCAGCATAACTTGAGTACTCCTTCCATCTTAACTCAATACTGCAAGGATAGAGTACCTGGGGCGGGGGCCGGGGGACCACGCTCTAAGGCAAATTCCAGGCCAATTGGCACAACTAGCATTTTGCTAAGAGAGCTCTCTGCACCCCACATTGGTGAGTGGTGTCTGGGGTCTTAAAAGCTGCTAAGCTGCCATCCGAGGACACAGCAAATGGTCCCAACTCAGCAGGAATGGATGCTCACCGAGGGCCAAAATGACATGTGGTAAAGACAACCGAGAAGACAGAGAGACCCACAAGAGTGGGTGTCTACATCGACTTGGGATCGGAAAACCGGATGGTGCCCGGCCACCACCAGTGATAGCCACGACGGAGCTCACAGAGAGGAGTCTCACTGGCAACACAAGAATAAAAAGAGGTGTATCATGAGATCTCCACTAAAAGACCTCATTTGATGGTCCAGCGGTTTGGGGGTTCCTCTGAGAGCATGGCCCCCTGCCCTGATGCTGCCCTTTCCCATAAATTATAACAAAGGTCCACTCTTTGGACAGGAATGGATTGGACTTGGCAATGCAGAGTAACCATATATTGGAAGCACTTTATGGTTCTATACATCTATAGGATATCATCTTGCCAACCTCTGGCTGGAAGAAGGAGAGTGGACGGAGAGGAGGGGAAAGGAGACTGTTGGGAGGATGAGACACGCATGGAGCAGAGAGGAATAGTGTGCAGTCACCGGACAGGGAGAGTAGTGGAAGCTGCATATAGAGGGGCATGTAAATTTATATGTGAATGTACATTTTCACTCAGTTATGTTAAATAAAAAAAAAAGAGAGAGAAAAAAAAAAAAAACAACAAAAAACTGCCAACCAAAAAAAGTCCTGGCCCTGATGGCTTCACCAGAGAATTCTACCAGACTGTCAGAGACCAGTTAACTCCGATACTATTGAGGCTATTTCAGACCATAGAAAGGGATGGAATACTTGCAACTCATTCTATGAAGCCAGCATAACCCTGATACCAAGGCCAAGGAAACATTCCATAAAAAAAAAGAAAATTACAGACCAGTATCACTCACAAAACTAGATGCAAAAATCTTCAACAAAATTCTAGCCAATAGAATTCAACAGCATATAAAAAAGTAACTGATCATGACCAAGTTGGTTTCATTCCAGGGATACAAGCCTGGTTCAACATCAGAAAAACGATGTGATCAACCACTCAAATAGCACAAAATAAGAATCACTTGATTTTGCCAATTGATACAGAAAAGGCATTTGACAATGTCTAACACCTATTCATGCTAAAAACTCTCAGCAAAATAGGAACAGAGGGGGAATTCCTCAACACAGTTAGTGTCATCTATGCAAAGCCAACTGCCTTCATCATCCTGGATGGTAAAAGACTGAAAGAATTCTCCTTGAGAACAGGAATTAGACAAGGATGCCCACTCTCACCATTTCTATTCAACATTGTGCTAGAAGGTCTAGCCAGAGCAATTAGATAAGACAAAGAAATAAAGGTCAACCATGCCAGCAATGAAGAAGTAAAAATCTCCCTATTTACAGACGATGTGATTGTATATACAGAGAATCCTAAGGAATCCATAAGTAAACTACTGGAACTAACAGAGGAGTTCAGCAAAGTATCAGGATACAAGATAAACATAAATAAATCAGTAGAATTTCTTTGTACTAACAAAGAGATCATCAAAGAAGAAATCACCAAATCAATACCATATACTATGGCCCCCCCAAAAATAAATACCTAGGAATAAATCTAACTAGAGAAATAAGAGAATTATACCAAGAGAACTACAAGGCCTTACTGCAAGAAACCAAAAAAGTCTTTCAAAATTGGAGAAACCTACCCTGCTGATGGATAGGAAGACTTAACATTGTGAAAATGTCTGTGTTACCTAAAGCGATCCACCTACACAAGGCAACTCCAATAAAAATTCCAGTGACATTTTTTAACTAGATGGAGAAACATATCACCAACTTTGTTTGGAAAGAGAAGAAACCCCAGATAACTAAAACAGTGCTGAAGAAGAGAAACACAATGAGAGGCCTAACACTACCCAACCTTAGAACCTATTACACTGCCACAGTAGTCAAAACAGCCTGGAACTGGTACAAAAAGAGACATATAGACCAATGGAACAGAGTTGAGACCCCAGAGATGCCACCGTCCTCCTATGAACAGTTGATATTTGACAAAGGCCCTAAGATTGTAAACTGGGGTGAAAACAGTCTCTTTAACAAATCATACTGGCAAAACTGGATATCCATCTGCAAAAAATTGAAATAAGATCCATATCTCACGCCTTATACAAAAACCAACTCAAATTGGATAAAAGACCTAAATATCAAACCTAAAATGATAAAGGTAATCCAAGAAAGAATGGGATCAACAATGGAAGTTTTAATACACAATGTAGACAGACTTCAAAATTGACTAATGAAGCATGATCAACAGAAGAGAAAATAGGTAAATGGGAACTACTAAGAATCAAACACTTTTGCTCATCCAAAGACTTTATCAAAAGAGTTAAAAGACCACCTACAGAATGGGAAAAAATATTTGGCAACTATGTGTCTGATCAATGTCTGATATATATAATCTACAAGGTTCTGCAAAATATCAACAGGGAAAAGGATAAATAATCCGCTTAAGCAATGGGTAAAGCAGATGGGCATACACTTCACTAGAGAGGACGTCCAGGCAGCCAAAAAGCACATGAGAAAATGTTCACAATCATTAATTATTAGAGAGCTTCAGATTAAAACTACAGTGAAATACCATCTCACACCAACAAGGTTGGCCATGATCCAAAAAACACAGAACAATAAATACTGGAGAGGCTGTGGAGAGACTGGAATTTTCCCACACTGCTGGTGGGATTGCAAAATGGTACAATCTCTTTGGAAAGCAATCTGGTGCTTCCTTAAAAAGCAGGAAGTAGATACACCATTTGACCCAGTAATCCCACTGCTTAGAATTTATCTTTCAGAAACAAAGGCCATCACACAAACAGACACATTCACAAGAATGTTTATTGCAGCACAGTCCACAGTAGCAAAAAGATGGAATTAATCCAGATGCCTGTCAACAGATGAATGTATAAACAAACTATGGTACATATACTCAATGGAACACTATGCTGTGATAAAAAACAACCTATGATTTTAGAAAAATCTCATAACATGATTTCGACTGGAAGATATGCTAAGTGAAATCAGTCAGTGTCAAAAGGACAAGTATTGTATGAGACCCATGTTATAAGGACTTAAAAATAGAATTATCTAAGAAAAAAATTCCTTGACAGCTACAAAGGGTGAGGGGTTGAGGGTTTAGTATAGATGAGATAGTTGATAGATGTAAGAAATTTTATTCATTTACTGTAATAAATAAGCCAAGTGCCGTCATGTTGGATCCAACTCACAGTCGCGATGAGTAATAAATAAATAAAATTGTTTAATAATAAAAAACAAATTAAAAAATGGACCAGGCTTACTGGTTTGACAGTGACAGGAGAAACCCCAGGAACATAGCTCCCAAACATGCTTTCAACTCAGTCCTGATCTCACTCTTCAAGTTCATCCTTCAGTGAAATATCAGACAAGTCCATAAAACAAAATGAGACTAAAGGAGCACACCAGTTCAGGGGCAAGGACTACAGGGAAGAGGAGAAAGTTGACATGTTGTGGGGTGGTAACCAACGTAACAAAACAATGTGCACTAATTGCTTAACAAGAAGCTAATTTGTTCTGTAGGCCTTCAGGTAATGTACTAAAAAAAGAAAGAAAGAAAGAAAAAAAGACTGCAAAGTCTGCTTCAAACCAAATAGTTCTTTAGCTTAACTAGTAAAAATGTCTGCCTTGAGCACCATGATCTTTTAGGAACTATCTGTACGGGATCAAACTGATGACAGCAACTTGAAAGATTAGGTAGGAACCTAGAGGCAGCAAGTTTGTGTTAATGGAGGAAGTGGTAAGTCAGAAAAGGAGGATGAGAATTGTTGCACAACTCAGAGAATGCAACTGGTCTCACTGAGTTGTGCATGTAGAAACTGTCTCACTGGTGAATGCTCTGCTGTGTGTATTCTCAGTAACCACAAAAATAAAATAACTTATTTAAATTTAATAGTTGTGAAGATTTTTACAGCAACATGGAAATACTTAAGGATTAATGTGAAATGAAAAAGATAAATGATGTAAAATTGTATCCACATTATGGTTAGCAGCAATATAAATACATGCACATACATATGTTTGCAGACTGAAAGAAATCATGCAAGAATTAAATCAGTGCTTGGAACCAACTCACACACACATATATATGTATGCGTATGTGTGTGTATATATATATCTATATACACACACATTACCTGATGCTTACATATATATATACACATATACATGTGATATCCAAGATCATGTATATATATATACACATGTATATATACATACACACACATGTGCGTATATACACATATGTACACATCAGTTGCACTGTCTCCCCTTTCCACTTGTGCTTACTGCTAATAAACTTTGATCTGTATACATTTGCTTATTCTAGATATTTTTTATAAGCAAGAGCATATAATATTTGTCATTTTGTGACTGGTTTACTTTGCTCAGCATAATATTTTCAAGATTCACCCATGTTGTAAAAGTGAAATACATCACGACTTCATTTCTCTATATGGCCGAGTACTGTTCCGTTGTATGTATGTACCACATTATCTGTTCACCTGCTCATGAACACATAGGTTGTTTCAGGATGAGGTACTTTCAAGAATCCTGTTTCTTTAGGGACAAGTGACCTTGGACATACAGACCTGGCTGAAGGATTCTACTGGCTGTAGTTAGAATCCGAAGCCCAAATAACAGCTTCTCTTCCTTCCAGTGAGAGGCCTTGTGAATAAAACATTAGTGAGAGCCCATGCATGATCTCAGGAGTCTGCCAGCGCCCTGTATCTTTAGGCTCTTCCTGCGGACTCAGTGGACCCACCATGGTGCCACATCAGCCTAGATGAGCAATCACTCTTGAGTTTCAGCCCATTTTGTGTTTGCTCTCATCTCCCAGTTCTCAGGTTCCTTTTATCTGCTTTTATCTGCTTCTGGCTATTCTGATTTGGTAAATCCCCCAAATGGAGTCTTCTGGACTTCTTAGAGAGATCTTAGTACAAAATGCCTTGCTCTGATCCCTACTACTGAGGACAATATCTCTACCCTTGCAGCTCAGCCTCTCCCAGTGCTGTGGAAAGGGCAGAGGGGGAGTCAGCTCTCCGGGTCTTTCAGGCAAGAGACACGTGCATTGAAACACTAGGGCTTCACCCTCAGGATAGGTGGGAGAGGGCAGTGCGGGCCTTGCAGAGAACACATGGGCGGAGATGGCCTTCCTGACTCATCCTCAGAGACAGATTCTAGGCTTTCGGACCCCATGAGACTCTAAGATCAGAAGCTAACCTGCAACCTTAGCTCTGAAGTGACAAACCCACGCTGTCAGCGCTGGCAGCTGCTGCTTCCCTCTGTGTGCCACACCTCTCCTCTCCCAGGTACTGCCCGAGGAGATGGCTGCCTGGGTCCTCCTAGGGCTGACTTGTCCACCCCCGCCCGACCTGCATTCCCCCTGTCCTCACCCCACCTCTGTTTCTCAGTAGAAATGGTTGCATTTTAGGGACTCAAGATCACCTAGCCCAAAAGAGGCACAGGAAACGTGACAAGTTAACCCTGGGGTTACAAGACTGGCCCAGGTTCTGCCAGTCATTCACAATGAAGAAATAAACCTCAGCCAAGCCCTCTCCAGTTGTTGAAGATGGCTCACTGGGCTGAATTTCTCACTTGCCCTATTGGTCCCTAACTAAGCCTGTGCAAACCCTGGTGGTGTACTGGTTGAGTGCTATGATTGTTATGCAGAAGGTCAGCAATTCAAACCCATCAGGGGTCCCTTGGAAATTCTATGGGGCAGTTCTACTCTGTCTGCAGGATGGCTGTGAGTTGGAATTGACTTGACAGCAGTGGGTCTTTTTTTTTTTTTAATTGTGATTGAGTGAAAGTGTACAATCCAGTTTAAACTTGCATGACTGCCTATCTGTAGCTCTTTCTGCTCTCCTTGCCTGGTGACAGCACACTCCTCCTTTCTGGTCTATACATGTCATATCCTCTTAACAATCTCCTGTCCCCTCTTCTCCACCTTCTCCACTCCCCTCTAGTAGGATAACATCCTATAGATACATGGAACCATAAAATGCACACATGATATGGTCACTCTGTGTCTCTGTGTCCAATCTATTTCTGTCCAAAGAGTTGACCTCAGTAATGATTTATGATCAGTGGCAGCATCAGGTCTAGGGGCCATTATCCCAGCAGAACCCCCAAGCCTTTGGACCATCAATTGCTGTCTTTTAATGGAGTTCACCGGGTGCACCCCTTTTTAGTCTCACGTTGCCACTGGGACTCAAATTTGTGAGCCCCCATCACAGCTGTCACTGGTGGTGGCCAGGTACCATCTGGTTCTTCTGGTTGCATGTTGATGTAATTGCCCATTCACATGGCTCTTTCTGTCTTCTGGGTTCTCTTTCTCCCGTGTTGTTGTTGTCCTTGATGATCATCTGTTCCTGCTGAGTTGGGACCATTTGGGGTGCCTCAGATGGCAGCTTGCTAGTTTTTAAGACTGCAGACACCATCTCACCAATATGAGGTGGAGAAGACTCTCTTAGCAATAGGCTAGTTATGCTAATTGGCTTAGATGACCCCTGAGAGCATGGTCCCTGTACCCCTGCCCCTGGTACTCTATACTTGCAATATTGGGTTAAGATTGGAAGAGTTTTCAGGTTATGTTGAAGTCCAGTTAAACTGTTCTTCTTACTAATGTGTGCTGTCACTGATTTCACCCAACAAAATTTCTATCGATTATCTAATCTATAATCAGCCCTCTCCCTATCTTCCCTCCCTTGCAGACATCAAAGAGTCTTTTCTTCTATACATGAGTCTGTTTTTAAGTCCTCATACTGGCAGTCTTGTACAATGTTTGTCTTTGTGCCACTGACTGATTTCACTCAACATAATGTCTTCCAATGGTTATGAGATGCTTTCTAAAATCATCATTGTTCTTTATCATTGCATAGTGTTCCACTGAGTATATATATCATAGTTTATTTACCCAGTCATCTGTTGTTGGGCATCTGGGTTAATTCCACCTTTTTGCTATTGTGGACTGTGCTACAATAAATATTCATGTGCATGTATCTGTTTGTGTGACTGCCCTTGCTTCTATAGGATGTATTCCAAGCACTGAGATTACTGGGTCAAATAGTATATCTATTTCCAGCTTTTTAAGGAAGTGCCAGATTGCTTCCCAAAGAGGTTGTACCATTTTGCAATCCCACCAGCAGTGAAGAAATGTTCCAATTTCTCCACAGCCTCTCCAGCATTTGCTGTTTTGTGTTTTTTTTCGGATCATGCCCAACCTTGTAGGGAGAGATGGTATCTCATTATCATTTTGATTTGGATCTCTTTAATAGCTAATGACAGTGAGCATGCCTGCATACATCTTTTGGCTACATAGATATCCTTTTTAGAGAAGTGTCTGTCCATCTCCTTTGGCCATCACTTAATTGGATGATTTATCCCTTTCTTGTTGATACTTTGCAGTAACTTGTAGATTATGGAGACCAGACATTGGTCTGACACATAGTTGCTAAATATTTTTTCCCATTCCATAGGTGGTGTTTTAACTCTTTTGATAAGGTCTTTGGATGAGCAAAAGTGTTTGATTCTTAGTAGTTCCCATTTGTCTATTTTCTCTTCTGTTGATCATGCTTCATTAGTCAGATTTTGAAGTCTGTCTACATTGCGTATTAGAACTTCCTTTGTTGATCTTATTTTTCTTGGATGACACTTGTCATTTTAGGTTTGATATTTAGGTCTTTTATCCAATTTGAGTTGGTTTTTGTATAAGGCATGAGATATGGGTCTTGTTTCAATTTTTTGCAGATGGATATCCAATTTTGCCAGCACCGTTTGTTAAAGAGGCTGTTTTCACCCCAATTTACAATCTTAGAGCCATTGTCAAATATCAACTGTTCATAGGAAGGTGGTGGCATCTCTGGGGTCTCAGCTCTGCTCTATCGATCTATCTGTCTCTTTCTGTACCAGTACCAGGCTGTTTTGACAACTGTGGCAGTGTAATAGGTTCTAAAGTCGGGTGGTGAGAGACCTCCCGCGTGTTGTTCTTCTTCAGTAGTGCTTTGCTTTTCTGGGGTTTCTTCCCTTTCCAAACAAAGTAGGTGATTTATTTCTCCATCTCATTGAAAAATGTCACTGGAATTTGTATTAGAATTCCATTATATATGTAGAATGTTTTGGGTAACACAGACATTTTCACAATGTTAAGTCTTCCTATGAATGAGCAGGGTAGGCTTCTCCATTTATATACCTCTCTCTTAGTTTCTTGTAGTAAGTTCTTGTAGTTCTCTTTGTAAAGGTCTCTTGTTTCTCTCCTTAGACCTATTCCCAGGCATTTTATCTTCTTGGGGGCTATAGTAAATGGTATTGATTTGATAATTTCTTCTTTAATAGTCCCTTTGTTGTATTGGATTTTTTCTTTTTTTAGCTATATCTGTGATCGTGTTCCTCTTGGGAACAATGCAAAAAGCAATGAAGAGCTGCTGGATTCCATGTGAAAGAGACACCTTGCTAGTTCCCTTCTGCCTATAAGCATCTCACCTAGTGTCCCCACCCATGGCTGAACTGACCAGGGCCCACAGGCAAAGGGGGCCTAACTCTGTGCTTTGAGCTCAGAGCTTGCTTTTCCAAATCAATCCTATTGACCCTGCCCTACTGAGTTCTCTCCTAACCAGAGCAATTACGTTGTTAACTCTCCTGTTTCTAGCTGCCTCAAATGCCCACAAAGTCCCACAAAACCTGTCAAAATGCAGCAGGGGCTAGGCTATCAACATTTAAGTGACAAGCAAGTGAGTGGGGAGTGCTTCTGTTTATTTTTGGTCAGACTACTTGAGATCCTACAAACCAAAACAGAGTTGTGCCTGTATCACTCTCGTCAATGGCAGTGTTCAGCCTGTTCCCTGTCAGGCCAGTTTTTGTTAAGTATCGATGAGTCAGTTCCAACTCAGCAACTCCATGTATAACAGAACAAAATATTACCCGGTCCTGCACTATCTTCACAATTATTGCTATGTTTGAATCCACTGTGGCAGCCACTGTGCATGTCCACCTCACTGAGGACTTTCTTCTTTGCTGATGCAAGCATGATGGCCTTCTCCAGGGACTGATCCCTCCTGATAACATGTCCAAAGTACATGAGACCAAGTCTTGTCACCTTTGCTCCTAAGAAGCATTCTGGGTGTACTTCTTCCAAGATTGTTCACTCTTTTGGCAGCCTGGGAATCTCACGTTATTGCCAGAATTTGTTGAGTGGGGAACCGTGGCCAACATGTAACAGAAACAGAGAGCCTAAGGATGTGCTCCAGGACATACAGTTCCTAGATAGCAGATTTCAGCCAGGTAATGTGTTTGTAAATCACACTTCAACAAAATTAGTCACCAGCATTGACAAGGAGCACCTGGTATATTTGAACTGCTGACCTGTTCTTATCAACTTAACACTTAACCACTATCTCACCAGGGTTTTCAAATTTTATCTATCAATCTGTCTGTCTGCCTGTCTGTGTATCTATCTATATTCCATTCATTCATATACCACACACACACATACACCTGTATATGCATATGTGTAACACATACTCTGTGCTCTTAATATTCCAGGCTCTGTTCTAAACACTTGACAAATACAAACTTATTTACTCCTCATATCAACTCTACTAACAATCAGCTGCCTCGGAGTTGAGTCCAACCCAGTGGTGACTCCATGTGTGTCAGAGTAGAACTGTGCCCTGAGGGATTTTTAGTGGCTAATTTTTTACACTGGATCATCAGGTCTTTCCTCCAGGTGGAGTTGGACCACCAGCTTTTTGATTAGCAGCTGAGTATGTTAACCATTTGCACACCCAAGACTCCAACAACCCTATTAAAACCCATCACCATCGAATTCATTCTGACTCATGGCAGCCTGTAGGACAGACCAGGACTACCCCATAGGAATTCCAAGACTGCAATCTTCATGGGAGCTGACCACCACAGAGTAGTTGGTGATTTGAACTGTTGACTTTTCGGTTAGTGGCCGAGCACTTAACCACTGTTCCACCAGGGTCCCTATGAAATAGTACCAGGATCCTTATTTTACAGATGAGGACATTGAGTCACAGAGACATTAAGCAACTTTCCCAAAGCTATCTAGCCAGCAAGTGGCAGAGTCAAGACACAAACCCAGACAGTTTAGTCTGAGTCCATGATTATAGGAAACCCTGGTGGCGTAGAGGTTAAGTGTTCTGGTTGGTAGCTCAAAAGGGGGCAGTTCAAATCCACCAACAGCTTCTTGGAAACTCTATGGGGCAGTTCTGCTCTGCCCTATTGGGTTGCTATGGATTGGAATGGACTCAACGGCACTGGGTTTCATTTTTGCATTTTTGTGATTCAAATGTAAAGTGACTGGCATAGAATAGATGCCCGGGAATAAGGACAGGGATGAATATTATTACCTTATCACAGCTTCCTCCCTTCTACTTTTCACTATGTTGTTGTTCTCATCGTTGTCAGGCATTTTTGAGCCAATTTTTGACTCATAGGACTACTCCATAGGAGTTTTTAGACTGTAATTTTTTTATGGAAGAACATTACCAGGTTTTCCTCCCATGGAGCCACAGAGTGGGTTTGAACTTCCAGCCTTTTGGTTAGTAGTCATCTGCTTAACCATTGCACCACCAGAGGCTTGGAATAATAACTGTTATCATTTGATAAATAGCTGGTTCTAGTCCAGTCAGGGACAGAGAATTACACAAAGTAATTCCAAGTGTATGGTCGTTAGTGTTTCTGTGTTTACAATTAGCTGGTTTGTCTAAAGAACTATAATAATGATTTCTAATTTCACCAAGGCATAAATCAGAATCCCATGGACTATTCAGAAGCTACTACATAGGCCCTGGTCCCTTGGTTAGAGGGGGAGCGAGCCTGAGACTCGGTGTCCACATCAGGTCACAGGCTCATTGTCTTCTTGCAGTTGTCCATACAGGAACCGATGCGGATGTAATAAGCCATGTTTCTTTGAGGCAAATGGACACCACAAGAAAGACTGCTGGTGCTGCTGATGAAAGCAAAGAGCTGCAAAAAAGTGATCAATCAATAGAAGTCTTAAGCAATTTAACAAGCAGAACATCAAGCCAGCAGTGGCTGAGATTTGTGCCAGGAAAAAATCTACCATGAGCTCTCTACAAAACTGGAGAATAAGCAATTTATGAGTCTCTACAAAGTTCTGTCTAGCATATTGTGAAAGCTGATAAAGTGTGACCCCCATGTGTAAGATAATTTATGGGAACAGGAGACTTGACAGAGATTATATGCTAAGGGTGTCTTTGCAATTCTGAGAACTAACAAAGATCTAAGGACTTAATCTTCATGAATGCAAAGGATCTGCTCTATATAAGTACTCGGTTGGGTGAGCATTTAATCTAAGAGTTTTTTTCTCTTTTTTTCCAGGATTGAAAGCAAATGGATAGATCCAGGACCAAAAGCACCCTCTTGATGGTGAAACCTGGGTAAGACTGTCCATAGTCCCTCCAAGGGCACAGCCAGGGGACCAGTCCTACTCTCCTCTCCAGCCTCCCATCACCCCAGTGTCAACCAAGGCTCCTGCTCCAGATTGGCAGGTTCAAGTACAGCTGCTCTACAGTTGGCCCTAGATTTCCTGAATTTGTTGGCTACTTTATCCTCTACTGTCCATTTCAGTGTTTCCACAGGAATTTTTCAGTAGAGAAGAGGGCTGTCAGAGCAGTTTTAGTCATCTAGCGCTGCTCTAACAGGGACTCATCAGAACAGCTTCTATTCAGAGACGGTATTTAGCTTATTGGGCAGCCAACACTCATGGCATTAAGAAGGGACAGTAAGAGCAAAGTCATTACTGAAAACAAAAACAACCAGCAAGCTACTTTATGCACAAACTACCCTTGCCGTTTCTATCAAACTGCAAACAAATCTCTCAGAAACTCTAAGCTAACATCCAGTTAATCTAAATCTCTAATCAGAAGAGAACTGGAACTGTTTTAAAACCTCTTGCCACAAATATTTGTCAATGAGAACTTCGTAAAATTGGGATTTTAACTGAGTAGCATTGGCATAAAAATATTTACAGATCTCAGAAGCAATAAATTCATAGACTCTAAAATAAATGCATAGATTCTAATTTTTAGAAGAAAAAATCTACATACAGCCGTGTCATATTCACCTTCGTGGATGCTTGATGCCTCAGAGTTGGAGAATGTGGCAGGGGCACACAATGGCAGGGAGACATCATTTATCAGGAAAAGGGATATCATAGCCTGGTGTTCCCAGATGTGGTCATTCCTAACTGAACAATAGGGTCTCCAGATGAAATACAGGACAGCAAATAAATTTCTTAGTATACCTCAAATATTTCATGGTCCGCATTTAACACTAGAAATGTATTTGTTGTTTCTGTGATATTTAAATTTAACTAGGCATGTGCATTTTTATTTGCTAAATCTTTTTCTGACTCATGGTGACCCTATGCACAACAGGATAAATACCACTTGGTCCCACACCATTCTCACGCTCATTGTTACGATTGAGCCCTTTGCTGCAGCCACTGTGTCAGTTCATTCCACTGAGGGTCTTCCTGTTTTTCATTTTCAATTTTAGTAAGCTGATGTCTTTCTCCTGTTAACATGTCCAAAGTATGTGGTACAAACCCTCATCTTAGCTTCTAAAGAGCATTCTGGCTGAACTTCTTTCAAGACAATTCTTGGCAGTCTCTGGTGTGCGCAATATTCTTCACCAATACTGTAATTCAAAGGCTTCAATTCTTTTTCAGTGCTTGTAATATATTGTTCAGCTTTCACTTGTATAATAAGGCAGCTGAAAACCTCAAGGCTTGAGTCAGACATGCCTTAGTTCTTAAAGTGACATCTTTGTTTTTTAACTTTGAAGAGGTCTTCTACGGAAGATTAGCCCACTACAATGTGTCTTTTGATTTCTTGATTGCTGCTGCTATGGGTGTTGATTGTGGATCTAAGTAAAGTGAAATCCTTGACAACTTCAGAAAATTCCGGTGGTGTAGTGGTTAAGAAGTACAGCTGCTGACCAAAAGTTCAGCAGTCTGAATCCCAAGTTGCTCTTCGGGAACTCTACTGGGGAGTTCTATTCTGTCCTATAGGGTTACTGTGATTCAGGAAAGACTCGGTGGCAACAGGTGACATCTTCAATCTTTTCATGTATCATAATAATGCTTATGGCTTCAGTTGTGAGGATTTTTGTTTTCTTTATGTCGAGGTGCAACGCATACTGTGGGCTGTGGTTTATGACCTTCATCACTAAGTGCTTCAAGTCCTCTTCACTTTTAGCAAGTAAGACTGTGTCTACATATCGCAGTTTGTTAATGAGTCATCTTGCAATCCTGATGCCCCATTCTTCACATAGCTCACCTTCTCAGATTATTTGCTCTGCATTCAGGTTGAATAAGAATGACGAATGGATACAACTTTGACTTTAAACTATCCAGAGTTTAAACCACTTATTCCCATTGTTGTGTTCAAAGGACTGCCTCTTGATCTATGTGCAAGTGCCTCATGAATCGAATTAAGTGTTCTATAATTCCCATTTTTTGAGATGTTCTCCATGATATGTTATGATCCACACAGTTGAATGCCTTGGCATAGTCAATGAACCACACAGGGTGAATGAGTCAATGAATCCAACTTGAATTTCTGGTAGTTGCCTGTCTATGTGCTGGTGCAACCACTTTTAAGTGATCTCTAATCAAAATGTTACTTATGCATATTAATGAAATTGCTCCATAATTTCCATATTCCATTGTATCATCTTTCTTTGGAATAAGCATAAATATGGATCTCTTCCAGTTGATTGGCCAAGTAGCTGTCTTCCAAATTTCTCAAAGACCAGTGAGTACTTCCAGTGCTACATCTGCTTGTGGGACATCTCAGTTGGCGTTCTGTCAATTCCTGTAGCAATTCTTAATTACCTACTATCTCCTAAAATGACTGAATATCAACCAATTCTTTTTGGTACAGTAACTGTATTTCTTTCATCTTCTTTTGGTGCTTTCTGCATTGTTCAGTATTTGCCCACAGAATCTTTCAAAACTGTAGCTTGAGGCTTGAGTTTTCTCTTTGGTTCTTTCAGCGTGAGAAATGCTGAGTGTGTTCTTTGCTTTTGCTTTCTGACTCCAGGTCTTTGCAAACGTCATTATAACACTTAACTTGGTCTTCTGAAACCACTAAATCTGGCAACCGTAAGTTCAAGATATGTAAGTAACAGCACAGCCCTGGTGTGTAGTTTGGTGACCGGCAGGGAAGAGAATCCTAGAGAAGTCCTGGTACTGCAAGGCTTTTGCATAAAACTTTGAGTTTCTGTTTCCTCATCCTTACAATGGGAAGTCACAATGCTCCTGACTGTCACATTTGTATACTCAGTAAATAATAGCCATTGGTGATACGTAGTGAGTGGGTCTGTATCCAGTGAACAGCACACTGTAGTCCCTCAGTATGAGTTAATTCTTATCTCTAAAGGAAAGAAAGCTCTTAGATAAGAATAATCACCATTTGGGAATACTGGCTGCTAAACCTGGTGGCATAGGGTGTTAAGTGCTGCATCTGTTAACCAAAAGGTTGGCAGTTCAAATCCGCCAGGTGATCTTGGAAACTCTATGAGGGCAGTTTTACTCTGACCTCTAGGGTAACTATGAGTCAGACCTAACTCGACAGCAGTGAGTTTGGTTTCTCATTTTTGGCTGCTAACCGAAAGCTTGGAGGTTCAAGTCCACCTGGAGGCATCTTGGAGGACAGGCCTTGTGATCTAATTGCAAAAAAGTCAGTCACTGAAAACCCTATGGAGCACATACATGATCCTTTTCTGACTGTTCTGACACACACGGGATTACCACGAGTCAGAGTCAGCTCAGCAGTAACTGGTTACTCTATACCAAGCACTTTACAAACATTATCTCACTTAAACCTTAGCCCTTTTGTTACTACACTATCTTCTCCTTAATTTTTTTTTTTTTTTTTGATGGCATGTGTTTTCAGTACTGGAATGCACGCTTACTAATAAAGCGTGTTTAAGTTTTAGATTAGTAATATGGATTTTGAGAAGCCATGAGTCAGATCCGACTCAAAGGCACTTGGCTTGGCTAACCTGGTAATACAAGCCACCAATGAGGTGACTGGCACTATGGAGCCACCAATCTGCTCTATGGTAATATACCAATGAGAGCTATATAAGTAACTTATTATGGGTTCTTATCTACTGGGTTGGATCCAACTCGATGGCACTTGGCTGGCATCTACTAGGTTATATATTTCCCCAAATATGACACAGATTAAAATATATGTATACATCCATCAGGGCTCACTAACTATCATGCAGAAAAAACAATTATGCTTGCAAGTCTTAGCTCACAGAAATAAAGAAAAAAAAAGACAAAGTTTACAAAACTAACACATCCAGGTTGGGTCACCCAACCTGGATGCTCCATCTACACAGGAACAAGGCCCCAGCTCTGGTCTGCTGAGCTTCATGTATTTCAAAAGGCATCCACCTTGATGCTAGGTGCATTATAATGACTTATCTCTGAGGCCAGAGGCATAAAAATTGGCTAGTATACCATTAACCCAGTGGTAATGAAACAGTTATAACAGCCTTACAAAAAGGTATTTCACAGGTAACTGTAGCTCAGCCAGCTTAACTAGTTTATCTGACGTTACCATTGCAGGCACACCTTGGAGATACTACAGATTCAGTTTCAGACCACTGCAGGAAAGCAAGTCACATGAAGTTTTTTGGTTCTCCAGTTCATACAAAGTTATGCTTACACTATACGGTAGACTATTAAGTATGTAATAGCACAGCATGTTTTTAAAAAATACATATACCACAATTTAAAAAATGCTTTACAGCTAAATACTACCTGTGTGAAAAGAGAAGATGGAAAAGCTCAATATCATCAGTCAAAGCAAGACCAGGCACCAGGTAAAAAAGTAGTTGACTGCTAAAAAAGGATGACCATCATCTGGGCCTTCTTCAAATCACAATCTTTTTTGCTGGTGGAGGGTCTTGTCTCAATGTTAACTAACAGCTAGTTGACTGATCAGGGTGGAAGCTGTTGTAGGTTTGGATGAAGGAGACAATTTCTTCAGACCAAAAAAAAGTTAGCCATGCTAATCGGCTCTTCCTTACATGACAGATTTCTCTGTAGCACAAGGTACTATCTGACAGCATTTTATCCACACTAGGACAATCTTCAAAATTGGAGTCAGTCCTCTTTCACCACACTTTCACCATCACATCAGCTAAGTTTACACTGTATTCGAAATCTCTTGCTGGTGTTTCAGCAACATTAACCCTGGTAGTGTAACGGTTAAGTGCTACGGCTGTTAATCAAAAGGTTGGCAGTTCAAATCGTCCAGGTGCTCCTTGGAAACTCTATAGGGTAGTTCTCCTCTGTCTATAGTGTCACCATGAGTCGGAACTGACTGGACAGCAGTGGGATTGGGGCTCACCAGGAGTAGATTTCTTCTCAAGAGGCTACTTTCTTTACTCATCATAAGAAGCAACTCATCATCCATTAAAATTGGATCCATTTGTCATAAGATTGTGGCATTTTGGTCACATTGTCAAGGCTTCACTTCTAATTCTCATTCTTTTCTTTATTGTGGTTGAATGAAGATGTACATTCCAGTATAAATTTGCATGCCCACCTATATGTGTCTCCCACTGTTCTCCCTGCCTGATGACAGTACACCCTTCCTCTCTGCTCCACAAATGTCCTATCCTCTCAACAATCTCCTGTCCCCCACTTTCCACCCTCTCTCATTCCTCCAGTAAGAGGTCAGCAGGACGACATCCTATAGATGCATAAAACCATAAAGTGTGCACATGATACGGTCCCTCTGTGTCACCAAGTGCAAAAGAGTTGACCTCCATTATGATTTATGGACAGGGGCAGCATCACGGCAGGGTCTATGCTCCCAGGGGAACCTCACAGCTCCTGGTTTATCAATTGCAGTCTTCTAGTGGAGATCTCAGATTCCACTCCTTTTTATTCCTATGTTGCCAGTGAGACTCAACTTTGTGAGCTCCATCATAGCTATCACTGGTGGTGCCCAGGCACCATCCGGTTCTTCCAGTCACAAGCCGATGTAGTCACCCATTCACGTGGGCTCTCTGTCTTCTAGGTTCTCTTTCCCCCATGTCGTTCTGGTTATTGGTGGTCATCTGTTCCTGCTAAGTTGGGACCACTTGCCATATCCTCAGATGAAAGCTTGGCAGCTTTTAAGACCTCGGCTGCCACTCACCAACGTGGGGTGCAGGGGGCTGTCTTAGCAAAATGCTAGTTGTTTCCCCAGAGAACATGGTCACCAGGCCCCACGCCAGCTACTCTGTTCTTTCAATATTGGGTTAAGATGGGAGGAGTAATCATGTCATGTTGAAGTCCAGTTAATACTGATCTTCTTTCTAATGTGTGCTGTCCCAGATTTCACCCAACGAAATTCTATCAACTGTCTAATCCAGACCATCCTCCCTCACCCTCCCTCCCTCTCCAACACCACAGCCCTCGTAGAGTCTTTTCTTCTAGCATGAGTCTGTTTTTAAGTTCTTATCATAGGGGTTTCATACAGTATTTGTCCTTTAGCTGCTGACTACTTTCACTCAACATAATGTCCTCCAGTTGAAACAGGTTATGAGATGTTTCTTAAAATCATCATTGTTCTTTATCACTGCATAGTGTTGAATTGAGTATATATATATATATATATGTATATATATATATCATAGTTTACCTATTCATTGCTCTGTTGTTGGGCATCTGGGTTGATTCCATATTTTTGCTATTGTGGACTGTGCTGCGATAAACATTCATGTGTATGTATCAGTTGGTGTGAATGGTCTTGATTCTGTAGGATATATTCCAAGCAGTGGAATTACTGGGTCAAATGGTATATCTAGATCCAGCTTTCTAAGGAAGTGCCAGGTGGCTTTCCAAAGAGGTTGCACCATTTTGCAATGTACTTATATAATGCAATCCCAATTCAAGTTCCCATGACATTTTTTAATGAGATGGAGAACAAATTACCAACTTTGTTTGGAAAGGAAAGACGCCCTGGATAAGTAAAGCACTATTCAAGAAGAACACACTGAAAGCCTCTCATTACCTGACTTTAGAACCTATTATACTGCCACAGTAGTCATATTGGCTAAACTTA
This sequence comes from Heterohyrax brucei, assembly GCA_028571685.1. Lineage (NCBI taxonomy): Eukaryota > Metazoa > Chordata > Mammalia > Hyracoidea > Procaviidae > Heterohyrax > Heterohyrax brucei. The sequence continues at coordinate 167,186,735 of CM053140.1, forward strand.
CTGAAGATAAACAGGAAGAGAAACAAGTAACCCAAATAAGAAATGAGAAGGGAGTTGTCACAACAGAGCCATCAGAAATCAAAAATATCATAACAGAATACTATGAAAGACTGTACTCCAACAAATTAGAAAACCTAGAGGAAATGGACAAATTCCTTGATTTCTATCACCTACCAAAATTATCACAAGGTGAAGCAGAACAACTTAATAAACCTATCACAAAAGAAGAGATTGAAAAAGTCATCAAAAAACTGCCAACCAAGGAAAATACTGGCCCAGATGACTTTACCACAGAATTCTACCAAACTTTTAGAGAAGAGATATCTCCAATACTACTCAGACTATTTCACAGTGTAGAAAGGGATGGAATACTCCCAAATTCATTCTATGAAGCCAGCATAACCCTGGTACCAAAGCCAAGGAAAGACCCAACCAAAAAAGGAGAACTACAGACTGATATTGCTCATGAATCTAAATGCAAAACTCTTCAACAAAATTCTTGCCAATACAATACAACAACATATCCAAAAAAATAATCCATCATGACCAAGTTGGACTCATACCAGGGATGCAAGGCTGGTTTAACATCAGAAAAACAATTAATGTGATCAACCACATAATAACACAAAAGACAAGAATCACCTGATTTTGTCTATTGACGCAGAAAAAGCATTTGATAAAGTCCAACACCTATTTATGCTAAAAACTCTCAGCAAAGTAGGACTAGGTGGCAAATTCCTCAATGCAATAAGGGCCATTTATACAAAGCTAACTACCTACATCATCCTGAACAGAGACAGACTGAAAGAATTCTCCCTGAGAACAGGAACTAGACAGGGATGCCCACTCTCACCTCTCCTGTTCAATATTGGGCTAGAAGTTTTAGCCAGAGAAATTAGACAAGACCAAGGTATAAAGGGCAACTGCATCGGCAAATAAGAAGTAAAAACCCTCCTACTTGCAGATGGTGTGATTGTATACACAGAGAATCCTAAAGAATCTGTAAGTAAGCTACTAAAATTAATAGAAGACTTCAACAAAGTGTCAGGATACAAGATAAACATAAGTAAATCAGTAGCATTTTATACCAACAATGATATTGTTAAAGAAGAAAGCACCAAATAAATGACCCCAAGAAGATAGAATACCTAGGAATAAATCTAAGGAGAGAAACAAGAGACCTTTACAAAGAGAACTACAAGACCTTACTACAAGAAACTAAGAGAGACTGACATAAATGGAGAAGCCTACCCTGCTCATGGATAGGAAGACTTAACATTGTGAAAATGTCTGTGTTACCCAAAGCATTCTACATATATGATGGAATCCTAATATAAAGTCCTGCGACAGTTTTTAATGAAATAGAGAAAAAAATCACCAGCTTTGTTTGGAAAGGGAAGAAGCCCCGGATAAGCAAGGCACTACTGAAGAAGAAGAGCACACTGGGAGGCCTTTCACTACCCAACTTTAGAACCTGTTACACTGCCACAGTAGTCAAAACAGCCTGGTACTGGTACAAAAAGAGACAGATAGATCAATGGAACAGAATTGACACTGAAGAGATAACATCATCCTCCTACGAACAGTTGATATTCTAGAAAGGTCCTAAGTCATTAAACTGTGGTAAAGACAATCTCTTCAACAAACGGTGCTGCAAAATTGGGTATCCATCTGCAATAAATTGAAACAAGACCCATCTCTCACATCGTATACAAAAACCAACTCAAACTGAATAAAAGATCGAAATATCAAATCTAAAACGATAAAGCTCATCCAAGAAAAATTAAGATCAACAATGGAAGTTTTAATACACAATGTAGACAGACTTCAAAATCTGACAAACTACAATCAACAGAAGAGAAAATAGATAAATGGAAACTATTAAGAATCAACAGTTTTGCTCATCCAAAGACTTTATCAATAGAATTAAAAAGCCACTGTTTTAATCAGCTAGGGCTGCTCTAACAGAAATATCACATGGTGGATGGCTTTAATAAAGGAAAGTTTATTCTTACATGGTCTGGTAGGCTGCAAGTCTGTATTCAGGATGTCCACTCCAGGAGAAGACTTTACCATGTTGGCTCAGGAGGCAAGTCTGGTATTGTATCAGTCTTTGTCCAGGGAACATCTTGGTACAGGAACCTCAGGTCTGAAGGACATGCTTTCCTCACGGTGCTGATTTCTTGATGGTACGAGGTTCCCAATTCTCTGCCTGCTTCTCTGTCCTTTTATCTCTCGGAGGATGAAAGGATTAAAGGTAGGGCAAGCCATATTCCAGGGAAACTTCCTTTACAGTGGAGCAGGGAGGTAATCCTATGAAGGGATTTACAGTCCCACTCTAATCCTTTAACATACAGCATAGGAAAACCACAAAATGGAGGACAGTCACAAGATACTGGGAATCATGGCCCAGTATTTTGGAGGGGACATATTTTGGAGGGGACACAATTCAATCCATGACAGCTACCTACAGAATGGGAAAAAATATTTGGCAACTATATGTCAGACCACTGCCTCATATCCATAATCTATAAGGTACTACAAAATATCAATTAAAAAAAAGATAAATCATCCAATTAAGCGAAAGGCAAAGGAGATACACAGACAGTTCTCTAAAGAGGAGATCCAGGAAGCCAAAAAAAAAAACATGCGGACATCCTCACCATCATTATCTACTAAAGAAATTCAAATCAAAATGATAATGAGATACCATCTCACCCCCACAAGGTTGACCATGATCCAAAAAAGGCAAAGCAGCAAATGCTGGAGAGGCTGTGGAGAAATTGGAACTCTCCTACACTGTTGGTGGGATTGCAAAATGGTGCAACCTCTTTGGAAAGCACTGCTTGGAATATACCCTACAGAATCAAGACCATTCACACCAACTGATACATGCAGAAGAATGTTTATTGCAGCACAGTCCCCAATAGCAAAAAGATGGAATCAACCCAAATGCCCAACAACAGAGCAATGGATAGGTAAACTATAGTATATATACTCAGTGGAACACTATGCAATGATAAAGAACAGTGATGATTTTAGGAAGCATCTCATAACCTGGTTTCAATGGAAGGACATTATGTTGAGTGAAAGTAGTCAACAGCAAAGGGACACATACTGTATGAGACCCCTACAATAAGAACTTGAAAACAGACTTATGCATAGAAGAAAAGACTCTTTGATGGCTGCAGTGGTTGAGAGGGTGGGAGGGAGAAGGTGGGGTATTGATTAAATAGTTGATAGAAATTTGGCTGGGTGAAATCTGGGACAGCACACATTAGAAAGAAGATCAATTCTAACTGGACTTCAACATAACATGATTAATCCTCCCGTCTTAACCCAATATTACAAGAACAGAGTAGCCGGGGTGGGGGTCTGGCAACCATGCTACTAGGGAACATCGAGGCCAGTTGGCATAACTAGCATTTTGCTAAGAGTCTTCTGCACCCCAAATTGGTGAGTGGCATCTGGGGTCTTAAAAGCTGCCAAGCTGCCTTCTGAGGTATGCCAAATGGTCCCAACTCGTTAGGAACAGATGATCTCCAAGGACCGAAACAACATGAGGCAAAGAGAACCCAGAGGACAGACAGACCCACGTTAGCAGGTGACTACATTGACATGTGCCCAGCTACCACCAGTGATAGCCATGATGAGGCTCACAAACTTGAGTCTCACTGGCAACACAAAGATAGAAAGGGGTGCACCCTTAGATCTCCACTAAAAGACCGCAATTCATGCTCCAGGGGGTTGGGAGTTCCCCTGGGATCATAGCCCCTCTCCTTGATGCTGCCCCTGTCCATAAATCATAATGGAGGTCAACTCTTTGGACAGAAATGGATTGGACTTGGTGACAAAAAGTGACCATATCACGTGTACACTTTACGGTTCTGTGCATCTATAGGATGTCATCCAGCTGACCTCTTGCTGGACACAGGGGAGAAGGTGGGGAGGAGGGGATAGGAGATTGTTAGGAAAACATGGCATGTACAGAATGGAGAGGAGGAGTGTGCTGTCACCGGGCAGGGTGAGCAGTGGGAACCACTCATTGGTGGGTATGCAAATTTATATGGGATTGTATATTTTCACTCAATCATAACCAAAAAAAAAATTATGGACAGTCATTTAGGTGTCACTCCCTCTGACAGTGTCAGCTGTTGCCACTCACACCTGCAAAACCTCTCCAGTGAAGCCATTGTCTTTTACATATATATATACACACATACATTTATATATATAATTTATTTATTGTGATTGAGTAAAAGTGTACAATCCAGTCTACGTTTGCGTGCTGTCTGTGTGCAGCTCCTACTACTCTCCTTGTCTGGTGACAGCACACTACCCCTTTCTGTTCTATGCATGTCATATCCACTTAATAATCTCCTGTCCCCTCTTCTCAATCCTCTCCACTCCTCTCTAGTAAGAGGCCTGTAGGATGACATCCTGTAGATGCATAGACACATAAATTGCACACATGATATGGTCACTCTGTGTCACCAAGTCCATTCTTTTCCTGTCCATGGAGTTGACCTCAGTAATGATTTATGAACACAGACAGCATCAGGATGAGGGGTCATACTCCTAGGGGAACCCTGAAGCATTTGGACCATCAGTTGAGGTCTTTCACAAAGCCACTGTCTTTAAGCAACATAAGGGATCCTAGTTGTGGGTTCCATCCAGCAAGGAATAAACTCTCCTTCTGAGAACATGCATGATGTATGGAGAAACGTGTCTGTTATTTCTAGCAAGATGCAGGCATCAGGGAGACTTGGGGATGGCTTAAGTGCAGGTGTCACGCTAATCATTCCTGGAATGGGATGTCATGATGTAAAGCCAACACAATCCATTAAAAAAGTGAAATTTCATTGATCAACTTTAAAATACCACCCCCCACCCCACAACACATACAATGAATTTGTTAGTTGTGGGAAATGTCAAAATGGGAGACACAACCTCAGTTCAAGTTAAATGTTTTTGCTAATCACTTTCTCAGGAGGAATTTACCTTTAATTTCTTCTTCTTCTTTTTTTTTCTACTGAATAAAAATGACCTAGTACTAACTGTGCTTGATTTTGCATTGTGATGCAATTGTGGACACAGCAGAAGACATTTTATCCCTTGGCCTTTACATTGTTATATTCTTGTTAGCAGCAATGGACAGTTGTGACCACTAAGGTTTTCATTCCCAGGTTTTCTCAATTAGATCTCCAGGCCTTTCTTCCTGGTCCTTCTTAGTCTAGACCCATCCACCATCATAGCAACATGCAAGCCTCCACTGATACACGGGTGGTGTGTGTGCATAATGTACATTGACTGGGGAATCAAACTCAATCCTTTATCAAAGGTGAGAATTCTACCACTGAATCACCAATGACAGTAGTTTCTTGAAAAAAAAACTTGATTGTACTGGTTCTGTACTGAACCTTAGTCATTTCCTTCTTTCTTTCTCTCTCCAATCTCTTTTCCTTTTGCTCCCTTTGTCAGCAAAATTTGTCTTCACGGGCCAACTTCCAACCCTTGTATTGATTATACATTTGTTTTCCAAGTCCTGTCAAAGCTAGTTTGACAGTTCAAGACTCATTTGACTTCTTCTTTCATATCATTCATTCTCAGGGTCACTAATTAATAGGCAAACATCCTGGGACCCCGTCCTCTGGGCTCATTCCTTGGACACACGTGTGGGCCCATCCCGTCTCTTCTGGACTCTGGGTCTGAGATTTGTTCTTTTTAATCATGCACTTGTCTGAATGTCAGCTGAAGAGCTGTTTACCTGCCTGTGGGCCCAGGGGTGCTTATTTGCACAGTATACTTACCTAAACAGAGCTGGTTATAAGTCCCAGGGGCCCAAAGAGAGCTTCCCAGGCTCTGCAGCAGAGGTGCAATTAGGCAGCTGTGAAGAACCCTTGTTGCTGAAGTCGGTTTTCAGTTTCCAAAAACAAGTCTGCTGACTTGATACCGAGCTTTTCCACTTGTTTATGTCAGCTGGTTCCTAAATCTGAGACTTCCCGCTGGGGCCAAAACCTTCAGTGAGGAACTATATCCCTCATGTGCCTGAGTGTGAGGCATTCTCAGGTGCCCTCTTGACAGTGTCTTTGTGCATCCTGTCAGGCCCCAATGTGAAGAGAGACAAAAAATGGCACCATGATGTCTGGAGTTTACCAGGAACACCTTGGTTTTAACCCAATGAGTCTAAAGCTTCAGGGGCAGCCCTGAGGATTCAAGAAGAAAGTTGAGCTCGCTTTATATGTGTCTTATGTCTGGTTTCATTCTGAAGTCTTAAAAAGCTACGTGCATGATTGATTTTGCAAGGGTTAGAGCAAGGAATTACAGTTCTATTCTTGTTTTTATGCTGATATAATCTGTCTAATGCATGCTCCTCGAGGCATGACTGGTACACCAGGGAGATCTAGGGTAGAACATTGCATGAGGTCTCTAGGTTGGAAGTGGTAATGAGTAATATTGATGAAGAACATTAAATACATATAGTTAGCTTTTCTTCATAAACAAGTGATGATGACAGTGATGGTAGCAGTGGAGATGATGGGGGCATAGTAGCAGTGCCTACAGCAATGGCAACTGTGACCAAATCTGGAAATGTAGGTCCTTGTTCAGTGTGCTCAGACTTGTCAATTATCTGGACACTTGTCTTTGAGAGACAGAAAATAACTGGAGAGCAGTAAGATTCTTCAGATCCAGCTCACCAAGCTGCAGAGAAGCAGGGCTTACACATGATTGGGGCAGCAGGATGGGAGCCATGCAGGTATTCTGGAAAGGGAAAATTCTAGAAGGCAACCAGGAAACAGGAGATGACATGGTTCTTGTCAGACTTCTCACTTCAAAATAGGGTCCAGATGATGATTTTCCTTCCGGGTCATGTCATTTCTCCTGTTGCTGTGTTCTCTGTTGAGGTCAGTCAGTGGTCACAGCTGGCCCTTCTCTGTGTGCCAGGTGGGCCAAATCTGATTTGGGCTAGTTTAAGGACTCATAGAAATTTATTGGCATTAGTTAAGTCAGGTTACACAGTGACGGTGACAGTAGTGATGGTGGCAGTGATGGAGGTGACATGGAACTGGCAGTGGTAGTGGTGGCAATGATATTAGCATTAATGATGGTGGCCATGGTAGTAATAGTGATGCTGGGGATAATGGTGGTGGTGGTAGAGGTGACGGTGACAGTGGCAGTGGCTGTGGCAGTGGTGATGAAAGTAGTGGTAACGATGGTGGTGGTGATGGTTGAAAAGATGAGGCTGGAGATGATGGTGGAAAAAGAAGAGGAAGATGAGGATGAAGAGGAAAAGGAGAGAAGGGGAGGAAGAAGGAAAGAACACACTGCTGTCATTGTCACTCTCGGTCCTGAGACCCCACCTTTGACCCTAATAGGAGAAATTCTGTTGGCTTGAAAAATTACCCCAAATAGTATCCACTAAGCCAAAAAAAAACTGTCATTGAATCAACTGCAACTCATAGTGACTCTATAGTCAGAGTAGAACTGCCCCATAGCGTTTCCAAGGAGCACTTACCAATTTGAACTGCCCACTTCTTGGTTAGTAGCCGTAGCACTTAACAACTTAACTGCTTATGCCAGGGTTTCCCTATCCACTAGCTGCCCCATTAACTCTGCCTTTACTGGCTATTCAAACACGTGAAGTTTTTGTAGACAACGGCAGGATCAGAAAGGAATATGCAGTAATTTCAGAGCTTCCCAATATCGAGGCTGCTTGGACAGAATTTGATCACGTGTATGTGTCATTGCTCTCTAGCTCACCTTGGCAATCTTTAAGCATAGAAAAAAATACCAATGATGATTCTAGTGCTTAAACCATTACATTCTGGAGGAAAATAAGCATGGACCTTAGAATCAGAAAGATGAGGGGTCAAATTCTGGGTTTCCCACTTCCTGGTAACTTATGCTCTCTGAGCCTGGTCTGCCTCACTTGTAAAACGGACTGGAGAGCACCCGCCTGACAGGCTCTGCTGATTAAATGACATTGTGCCACAAAGTGCCTAGGACGGAGCCTGACCCCAGAAAGTTCTCAATAGATGTCAGCTCCTTTGTTGCTCACACCATTCCCAGGCTGCGGATCTAAGGCAAGATGACCGTGCTTGAGGCACTTTTTATTTTATTTTGTTTTATTTTTTATTATGATTGAATGAAAATGTACATTCCCGTATAAATTTGCATGCTGACCTATAAGCAGCTTCCATTGCTCTCCCTGCCTGGTGACAGCACACTCTTCTTCTCTGCTCCATACCTGTCTTATCTCCCCAACAGTCTCCTATCTTCTCCTCCCAACCCATTCCCCTTCCTCCAGCATGAGGTCAACAAGACGACATCCTATAGATGCCTAGAATCATAAAATGCACACACAATGTGGTCACTCTGCGTCACTAAGTCCAATCCATTTCTGTCCGAAAAGTTTACCTTCATTATGATTTATGGATAGGGACCATGCTCCCACAGGAACCCTAAAGTATCTGGACCATCAGTTGTGGTCTTTTAGTGGAGATCTGAGGGTGCACCCTTATTTATACTTGTGTTGCCAGTGAGACTCAACTTTTTGAGCTCCATCGTGGCTATCACTGGTGGTGGCCAGGCACCATCTGGTTCTTCCGGTCACAAGTCAATGTAGACATCCACTCACGTGGATCTCTCTGTCTTCTGGATTCTCTTTCCCCCATGTAGTTATAGACCTTGGTGGTCATCTGTTCCTGCTAAGGTGGGACCATTTGCTGTACCCTCAGATGGCAGCTTGGCAGCTTTTAAGACCTAGGCCGCCACTTACCAGTGTGGTGTGCAGAGAGGCCTCATTAGCAAAATGCTAGTTGTGTCAACTGGCCTTGATTTCCCCTGAGAGCATGGTCCCCAGCCCCCCACCCCAGCTTCTCTGTCCCTGCAATATCGGGTTAAGAGTGGAGGAGTACGCAAGTTGTGCTGAATTCCCGTTAATACTGATCTTCTTGCTAATGTGTGCGGTCACCAATTTCACCCAACCAGATTTGTAACATCTATCAAATCTAAACCCTCCCCCCTTACCCTCCCATCCTCCCCACCCTTGCAGCTGTCAAAGAGTCTTTTCTGTTATGCATGAGTCTGCTTTTTAAGTTCTTATCGTAGGGGTCTCATACAATATTTGTTCTTCTGTCGCTGACTACTTTCACTCAACATGATATCCTCCAGTTGAAACCAGGTTAAGAGATGTTTCCTGCTATCATCATTGTTCTTTATTGTTGCATAGTGCTCCACTGAGTATCTATGCCATAGTTTTCCTATCCATTCTTCTGTTGTTGGGCATTTGGGTTGATTCCACCTTTATTTGAGGCACTTTTGTGCTGACTTGTTGCTTCTTCTCTTCCTAGACCTCAGCCAGGGCCAGTAGACACTTCCTGTCTTCAACATTTCTTATGAGCCACGATTTCACCTAAGAATCATCTTGAATCTGTGATGTAGGATAACAAACTTCAGACATCAAAATAATGGTAAAAGAGAGAGAGACAGGAAACTTAACCACTCAATTGGTTGTTTTTTCAAATGCTGCCCAACTGTGTTTTTCCACTGCATAAACCCGTATTTTGATTGACTTAACCATATGAAATGGTTTTTTTTTAAACAGTGTCAGGATGTTTTCCTTGATAGCTGGCCCAAGTTCTTTCTGCTTATGCCATTCCATTACTCTGTCTGGTACCTGAATAAAACATCTTGATTCCACTACTTGAGTTTTCTCCTTTCAAATATTTATAAACCATAGTCGTGACTTCATATAGTCCATCTTATACATATTTAATTTCTCTTTCTAAACAAGTCCTCTTTTCCTTAAATCATTTATTTCCTTCTTTGAAATCTTTCCAAATTTGCTTTAGCCTTAAAATGAAGAGATGCTTCTAAGTGGACTGTAATCAGACAAATTCTGAAAGCATGTGCTCTGGAACCTGGGGTACCAGTTAAAAGTATAGAATTCTTGATCTCTTCAGCAAGGGTTATGATTCAGGATTCTGGGGTATGGACCCTGAAATGTGCATTTTAACAACCTTTGCCTCTCCCACTGAAAACCTGTTGCATGGTAGTTAAGTGTTATGTCTTCTAACCAAAGAATCTGCAGTTCAAATCCACCAGGCACTTCTCTGAAATTCTATGGGGCAGTTGTACCCTGACCTATAGGGTTGCTTTGAGACAAAATTGACAGCAATGGGTTTGTTTAGGCTTGTTTGACAACTCCCACCAGAAAAAACACTTGGTCCAACTCATGACAACCCACATGCATTGGAAGGGGACTGTGCTCCATATGGTTTTCAGAGGCTGATTTTTCAGAAGTAGGTCACCAGGCCTTTCTTCCAAGGTGCTGCTGGGTAGACCCAAACCTCCAGCCCTGCAGTTAGCAGCAGAACACGCTAACCATCTGCACTGTCCAGAGACTTCTGACCCATACCCCCCAGCTCAGGTAATTTTGATGTGGGTTCCCTGCAGACAGCACTGGGAGAGATAGTGTCATATAATTGTTGGCATATTAAAGCAAAATATAAGCCTGTGAGTTTCTGCTTCCTAATTTACAATCACGTTCAGCCTGTCTTCTTGACATCACACCAAGGTCACATTGACTGAAGTCTTGAGTGTTCTGAAATGTATTTGGGTGTTCATTCATATACACTGTCTTGGTTTACCACTGCAGATGACTAAGCATGTCTATTAGATACAGATTTTGCCAGTTTGACACCTGAATGCTAATCTCATTTCCCTTGTCTTCAGGTTCCAGGTCAAGTTAAGCAGGGTGGGGCAGATTTCTCTGCCTCCCCCATGTACCTAGAAATATAACAATTTTACGTCAATATGATTACTTTTCATATCTTTTTTTTTATTTTGGTAAGATTATGGCTTCAGATGATGATAATAATATTAAAACTCTTCATATTTGTACAGCACTTCATGGTTTACAAAATACCTTCATTTATATGATTTCTCACAACAGCTCAAGTGAGATAGCTAAACCGAGTATTATTGTTTCCATTTTACAGATAAGAAAATGCTCACAGAAAATGGGTAACTTACTCAGGGATTTATAAAGAGGAAATGAAAGACACAGATTTAAGGTGAAGGAGTCTTCTACCATCTTTAACTTAAGGTTGTGCTTTACCAAATTTTTGCATCGTCAAACCCACCACCTTTGCGCATTGCAGATTATTAAATAATACATTTGCTTCATTACAGTATCTGCCTCTTAGCTGTCTGGAGTGGATTAGGAAATATTCAAGCAGAGTATTCTTAACCTACCCTTTAATCATTGTGTTGATGTTGTCCACCATTGTGTAGCAGTCTTAATTCCTCTAAGTTTTATCTGGAAATTTGCAAAGAAAAGATAGTATCAATTTATTGTGTTGTGGAGAATACACATAGTGATCTCATAGTTTGATCCCAGGAGTAATGATTTTCTATATGAATGCTGTTGCCAGGAGAGGGGAGGACAAGAGAAGGTTCCCAGTTCTTGGATAAGACCTAGACCATGGGTCGAGCTTTCCCAGGCTATTATCAGTCCATTGATCATAATGAACCAGAAGTACTTACTGGACACTGGCTGTATCCGGAGTCCACCGAATGATGGATAATAAAATAATATAAAAGAAATGTAAGAGAATACGTGGCCTGTGAGTCCTTAGACTTGTTGTTCTTACCTTCATTTATTTATTTATGCATTCATTAATAAATATTTATTGAGCACTTACTGTGAACCACACATGGTGCTGGGCTCTGGGCCTCCAACAACAGAGAGGACAGACTCACCCTGCCTTGGAAGCTAACAGCCTAGTGGGGGACACAGAGAGATAAGGTCCATGTCAGTTACAGCCAACTGGTAAATGCTGTAAGAGGGAAGTGCAGGGTGGTAGGCTACACTTACCAGGGGCATCTGGCCAGTCAGGAGTGAGGGACTCAAGCCTGGGTGCTGCACTTGCATGGTAGGGTTGTTGTGTCCGCATGGATGGGAGTTTCCTTAGACTCACTTGAAGGGAGCACATTCAAGGTCTTCACACCCCTTGGCACAGCGAGGGATGTAGAGAGTCATTGCTGAATGCTTACAGTCTCCTCTGCCTGAAATGCTTTCCCTTCCTCCCTCCTTAGCCAAGTCTCAATGCCCCTTTGTCCCAAGAAGAGCCTTGATGACACAGGAGTTAAGCACTAAGTTGCAAACCAAGCAATTGTCCATTCAAACCTGGTTAGCAAGCTCTCCAAGAGAAAAGACCTGTAGATCTACTCCCATAGACATTACAGCCTGGGAAACCTTGCAGAACAGTTCTGCTCTGTCCTATAGGGTTGTTATGAGTCAGAATCACCTTGACAGCAAGGGGTTACAAGTAGGATCTCTCAGAAAGATGGATAGAGTAGAAGAGCTTCCACCAAAAAGCTGCCCACTTGCTGGAGCAGAATTCAAGGTGGCTGGGAGTAAGGTGAGGTAGATGAGGTCAAGTCTTAGGAATACACATTCAGATCCTATTATTATTTAAAATTTTGTTCATCTATTCATCATGAGGAAATTCTAGTGGTGTAGTGGTTAAGTGCTATGTCTGCTAACCAAAAGGTCGACAGTTCAAATCCACCAGGTGCTCTTTGGAAACTGTTATGGAGCAGTTCTACACTGTCCAGAGGGTCACTATGAGTTGGAATCAACTCAAAAATAGTGGGTTTGGTTTTATTCATCATAGATACCTTTGCATTAATTTTGATTTTTTTTTTTTATATTGCAGGAGTGTCATTTTTCTTGATTACTGAATTTTTGGCACCCCATTAAATTCTATGCCTACCCCTATCCTTAGCACCTCCGTGGGTTCTGCCTTCCCAGCACACACGTTGTAAGGTCTCCTCAAACTCGCCCTATGGGAAAGTGACATGTAGCTTCACCACGGTGTGGTTGCCAGTCCTTAAGTCTCTCTGCTTCTCCTTCTTTTCTAGTTTTGCCTTTTTTCAGTGTGGTAAAACACCAATACATATATAAAACAAAACTTTTACCAATTCAACAGTTTTTACCTGCATGAGTCAATGACCTTGATCACACTCATCAGGTTGTGCCACTGTCACCATTATTCTTTTCAAAATTACTCCACCACCATCAGGATCTCAACTGGTGGCATAGTGCTTTAAGTGCTATGTTTGCTAACCCAAAGGTTGACGGCTCACATCCCCCAGGCACTCCCTGGAAATTCTATGGGGCAGTTCTACTCCGACCTCTAGGGCTGCTATGATTCTGACCCAACTCAACTGCAGTGGGTTTATCAGAAAGTCAACTACCTCTCAACGGTAACTCTCCCTTTCTCCTTCCCACCCTGGTAACCACTAGACTACACATCTGAAAAATTACTTTATAAGTAACATGCTTTGTTCAAGGGGATTTATCAAATAGCAAACTTTGAAGTTCAAAATTATTCCAGTTACACTTTCAGTTCCCATAGACACATATGCAATGACTGACGGAAAAATATGCTCCCTCTTTTTTCCCTCTGGTCTGAATTTCTTCACCTCCTCTCCAGTTCCTCCCCAGAGCCCTTCACAAATTGCCACTTGCAACTACACCAGAGGGAGAAAGGAACTGACGCAGTTGCTCACATGGGACTGTGTACTTTAAAAACACAGACCCAGCACTAGTGAGTATGTGCGTATGTTATTGTTTCTCAATGAACACCCTCAGAAGCTGGAATGGGAGCTTTCTGCTCCAGCACACTGAGTTTGTGGTCCAGGAGCACAAAGTCCTGTAGAGAGGTCATTGTTTTCCTTGTCTTGGTTGATAGCATGAGCTCAGCTAAATGCAAATGGCAGGGCTCCAAGATCAAGCACAAGAACAACAAGGGGTCCAGCCACGGGAAGAAGTAAATGGGAGGGAAAGTGGAGCACAGGAGAGATTTGTGATCTAACCAATAGAAATTACATATTTCTGGGAAGTTCAAGTACGGGAACCTTGAGGGCCCAGTGGGTTTGAGGGTTTCAGTGAGTGGGGAGGTGGGGGAAGCATGCCAAGCTAAGTGCCGTGGAGTCGGATCCGACTCTTGGCGACAGGAAACAAATTATGGTAGCCACAAGCTGCCTCCATCCATATTTGAGATCCCCACTGAGAATGTCTGGAAAAGCTCTGCAATCTGACAGCTATAGGACTGATTTGGACTCAGAAGCCCTAGGAAATGCCCACTCTCACAGCATGCTCCAGGAGACCACAACTGAAACACAGCCTTCCGGTAAACACTGAGTTAGGTGATTTACTTACATCATCTCAACAAATTATCACCACAGCACTAATGGGGTAGTTACTATATTGCAGTGCACCTGATGTGGAGTCTTGTATGTTGCTATGTTGTTGAACAGGTTTCAGAGGCACTTCCAGGCTAAGACAAAGAAGAAGGGTCTAGGGACCTACTTCCAAAATCAGCCAATAAAAACCAACAGGTTTTATTCTGTGTACATGAAGTTGTCATGAGTTGGAGCAGATGGAGAAAGTGTAACTCAGAGAATTCAAAACTCAGTTTTATTGGATTCTGAAGCTCTATTGGCATCAGAGCCCTTGGACACTAATTACATTTGCTCATTTAACCTACAACAACATTTATAGAGCATCTGTATCATTGTGGCCTTTTTCTAGACACTGGGCTTCACTGATTCAAGATATATGAGACCTGCCCTCTTGGAATTTAGGATCCAACTGACAGGTGCCAGGATCAGGAATGGGAGTCAAGGTCTCCTGTTAAGGCTTAGCAGGCTGCGTCTTTCATGAGGCTCCTGGACAAGAGGCAATAGGGGTGAGGGGCAAGCAGCTGCTAAAAACCTAGCCTATGCTCAACCAAGCAATGCACTCAAAGGAAGAAACTTTTTCTTAATTGTCCAAATCACAGGAAATACAAGGTGGAGAGGAAGAGTATGCTGTCACTTGTAGGGAGAGCAATGAGGGTCACATAACAATGTATGTGTAAGTTGTTGTATGGTAAACTGACTTGAACTGTAACCTTGTACTTAAAGCACAATAAAAAAATAAATGAATAAAAATAATAAAGTATAATCTTGAAAAAAGAAAATTTGTCAGATTCACAACATGAGATATCTAGATGTTCTCACCACCCTTAAACTTTTTAGGTCAATGTCATTCTAGAAGAATTCCTGTGCACAACCTCTAGGCCTCAGGAATCACACATCCATGGTGAAAACCAAAAACTCGGAGCCATCGAGTTGATTCCTACTCACTGTAACCCTATAGGACATAGAGTTTACAAGGAGTGCCTGGTGGATTCAAACTGCCAGCCTTTTGGTTAGCTGGCATAGCTCTTCACCACTCTCCAACAGAGTTTCCAAATCTATGGTAGAGAAGGTCAAAAGCAAGTCCAAGGAGGAATTGTTGTTAGTTGCTCTCAGGTTGCCTTCATCTCTCAGCTACCCCACGTCAAACAGAACAACACGCTGTCCAGTCCCACTCTAGTCTTGTGACCACTGGAATGCTTGAGTCCACTGGTGTCTTCCGACCTAGCATGGGCTCTTCTTCCAAGGAGGTGTTCACCTGAAATGTTCGACCTCATTCAATGAGGTCTACAACCTCTCTCAAGGAATCATGGTCAAACAAATCATGACTGGAGTTAACACCTGCCCAGCACCCCAGAAAAGAGACTAGATAAATAAAACTTAAAGCAATTCCCAAACAAAATATTCCCATCTTAACAGAGAGCTGCTGAGCCTCTCGCTTGGCTCTGGACCTGCACATCTTCTGCTCATAGTAGTGAGACCCCAAGAGGAACAGAATGGAAAACTTCCAGAGATACTTACCGCGGCCAACAGGGAGAAGGAAAACCAAGGTGACATGAACCCAAAGCCTCAGTAATAAAGAGGAGATTGTCTCCGTTAACAGAAACAGAGGCTAAAGGAGAGGAACCTGTGGAAGAGGAATCAGTTTTTTCTGTGTCAGCTTTCAGGTTCAAAACATGTAATGATTTAGATTTACGTGAGGCTTTGTGTGTGTCGTGGATTGTACTGTGTTCCCCCCAAAACTGTATGTGACTCTTTGGCTGTGCCCTGATTCCTGGTATTACATGACATTCCTTTATGTCATGTCTGCTCCTATAATGTTAATGAGGGAGGGTGAGCAGCAGCTGTGTCGATGACACAGGGCTCAGTGTGTCAGATTGTTCTGTGCTTTGAGGCACTCTCTTGAGACATGAAGAAGAGAAGTTAGTAGAGAGATTTAGACTTCATACCAGCAAGAAGCAGTGCTGGGAGCTGAGCACATCCTTTGGAAAGGACCCTGGGGTCCCAGGACCTCAGAAGCTCTCAGTCCAGGGAAACACTGATTACAAGAACTTTCCTCCAGAGCCAGCAGAGAAAGCCTTCCCCTGGAGCTGATGCTCTGAATTTGGACTTTTAGCCTACTGACTGTGACAAAATAAAATCTCCCTTTGTAAAGCCACCCACTTGTGGTATTTCTGTTAAAGCAGCTCTGGATGACTAAAACAGTGTGTGATGCTTACATAGACTCTAATATTTGCTTCTGATAGATGAAGAAACACTGCAGAGAAACCAAATAATTTTGCCAAGGTCACATAGCTAGCATCTAACAGAGCTGGAAACTGGCAAATGGAGGTTTGTTTGATCCCTCCCCCCAAAATAACATGCTCCTAGCCTGCGTTCTAGTTTACAGTGAGAAGTCCTCAGCCCAAACATAAATATCAGAAAATAAAGACAAGAAACAGTGAGATAGATGGAGAGAAGGGCAAGAGGAGAGGAAATGTAGCAGAGAGTATAACCTGACGACTTTTCCCAGCTATTACAGAAATATAGGTACTAGAACTAGCTATAAGTGAAGTTGATTAGCCTCAGCATCTAAAGCAGAGAATATCACAACCAGAAAGAATCCTCAAACCCTAGTGCTCTCCCCTCACTTGATAGCTGAAGAAATAGAAGCCTTGAAACATCTAGTGGCTTCCCCAAGATCCCTGTGGCCGTCGCCAGGCCAGCCCCGCGCTGCCTCTCAGGCCATTTATGTCAACCACACTTGCACTCCTCAGATATCCTGGTGACATAATGGTTAAATGCTATGGCTGCTAACTGAAAGGTCAGCAGTTTGATTCTAGCAGGTGCTCCTTGGAAACTCCATGGGGCAATTCTGCTCTGCCTGTAGGGTCACTATGAGTTGGAATTAACTCAGCAGCATTGGGTTTGGTTCGGTTTTGCACCCCTGACATTACTGTGGTCAGTGGCAATGGCATGGGAGAGTAACAGCTGCGGTCAAGTCCAGTCATTTAGCACCTTTCACCCTGTCTGCCATCTTAGCTTTGTGACTTGAAGAAAACACTGCGTTGGCCACGTGAGCTCAAGAGAAACGGAAAATTCCAGTCAGCAGACACTCCTTCAGGTGTCCTTCTTCATCAGGCCCGCCTTCGGAGGCTCTCAGCCTCTTTTGTCCCACTAGCAGTTAATATTTCACTTTGGTAGGACTTCAGGGAACAAAGACCAGGAAGCTGAACTGCAGGGCCAAAGGGAGGCAGCCAATGGTTCCTGGACCCATAAATGTGCTTCGGATAAGAAAGCGGCTCAGTCTGCAGCAGAACAGCTGGGGAAGCTATTCATAGAGAGTACGCTGCTTGCACCTCCGTGGCATTTGAATCAGCCCTCACGGTGGCTGCCTTCCCCGCAGATGTGAGTCACGCTCCTCATTCACCAGCAAGGATTGGCAAGGGCAAAGGAGAATTTCTTCTCTGGGCCAGCTAAGTGAAATGTGTGGACAGGCATGACCTTTCTAAGGATATCTCCTTCACCTGGCAGGAAGGACTCAGAATTAAGGTTTTTTTTGCTAGGAATAGCAGATGTGTGGAGAGGTGTTTCCTTGTACTTGTAATTTCCCCTTTTGTCTGGGCTCCCAGTCAAGCACAGGGGACAACCCCACAGAAGAGTGAAGCCTCCCTGTGGGTGGTTTAGCTACTCTCTCACATCTCAAGTGCCCAAGAAAGCCAAGCAGGGCACTGTGGGAGGATAGCTACCCAGATGTCATGTGGTAGCCCCAATCTGACCGCCTCCCAGACCACTGTATTACAGAGCTTTGGTGCTGTGTACTTAAAAAGACTGAGGTTGATGGTTCTATGCATCTGTAGGATATATTCTGCTGACCTCTGGCTAGACGAAGGGGAGTGGGTTGAGAGGAGGGGAAAGGAGGCTGTTGGGAGGATGAGACATGTATGGAGCAGAGAGGAACAGTGTGCAGTCACCGGACAGGGAGAGCAGTGGAAGCTGCATATAGGTGGGCATGCAAATTTATATGGGAAGGTACATTTTCGCTGTCATAATAATAATAAAAAAAAGACTGAGGTTGTTTGTGAGGTAAGGTGTGTGAGTGATTCTGTCCTCAAGTAGCACTAACCATTCTGTGAAATGTTACCCACTCATCCTACTCTCTTATATAAAAGTAAGTGTAGTTCTGGCCTGGTACCGAGGTAGGGGCCTACCAGAAGCAGGGCCAGCTCTGGTCCAAAGTAGTTCCAGGTGGTTGAGTCCAGTACTGGGTTCTCCTCATCCAAGAAACTCCAAAATGGTTCTCTCAGGGCCTAGGTGGAGAGTCAGTTCCACTCTGTAGCAGCCTGAATGGTTCAACCATCTGGGGCCCGTGAGAAAACCCCAGCCCTGTTCCAAAAACAAAGTGGCATCTGGAGTCCATCAGGCCTCAAATTGTTACGAAATTGCTAGATCTTCTTTCCCACTTGTCTCTCCTTCACTGTGTTATATTCCTGTCTCTTGCTCTCATAAAACCTTGGGCCCAGTCAGGGCTTTACACACCTCACAGAAGGTATCTGTATACCTGGTAAATTCTCAGGAGCATTTCCGAGTTTTGCACTGATAAGTTTCTCAGCTCCCCAGGTAACCCACAAGCTTCTCAAGGGAACACATCATGCCTTTATCTTTGTCTTCACATATGGTGGCACACAGCTGGCATACAAACAAGGACTTCAAGTGCACTTAGCACTTAGCCACACCTCTTTGGCTCCTAGACTCTGCTTCCCTGCAGGTAGGTACTTCTTATGTCTGCAGGCCCTACTACAGGTTCTGACACAGCACAGGTACTTGATCAACGTTAGTAACATGAATTGTCCAATTTGAGGAAAGAACTTTTCAAGTGACTGAATGTTATGACACAAGGGACATGTCTGAGAACCACCTAATGCATTTAAAATTTACATGGATGAATATATGATAGCAGATGCTAGAGGTAAGTGGACTGAGCCTAATCCCACCTTCAGGAAATCAGTACCTTAATTAGAAAGGGCAAGGATCCAAGCATAAAGGACACGGTATTTAAGGTGTCTTACCAGTAGAAGGAATGGACTATGCTAAATCATCCCGTCATCCAGCATTTACGGGCACCTACAATATCAGAAAGCCTGGTGGTGTAGTGTTCAAGCTACAGCTACTAACAGAAAGTTCAGCACTTTGAGTCCGACAGGTGCTTCTTGGAACCTCTATAAGGCAGTTCTACTCTGTACTATAGGGTCACTATGAGTCAGAATTGACTTGGTGGCCCTGGGTTTCTCTTGTGGGAGGGATACAACAACATCCATGTGCCAGGCACTGGGCTCTGTGCTGAGAATGCAAAGAAAAATAAGACACAGATGGACCCGGACTGTTTAACGATGTCAAAAGCACCCTTACAATGAACTCATTCCCCTGAGAAGGTGCTGATTTAGAAGCAAGGCCTAAGAGAGGCGGTGGATAAGGAATCCTTCCTGGGGTTCAGGAAGAGAGGTCGAAATGATGGTGCACTTTCCAGAGAAGATGACATTTGAAGAACAAATGGATAGGATTGACAGCAGAGTAGTCTAGGCAGGAGGGAATTAACAAAGGCACAGAAACCTGACGGCACTTTGGGAATGAAGCTCTCTCGCCTGCTCGTACTGTGGCTGATGGCATGATAGCCTTCTAAGGTCAGGGTGGCATTTGTTTCCTTCTCTCTAATAAGCCAACTTATCCCCAGGGCTCTCCCAACAGGCTAGTCACAGAGGCCGGCGACAGGTGAGCAGTCTTTCTCCACCGTGCCACAGGTAGAGTAGAAAGCTGGGCCCAGAGCTCAACAAGGATGCCCTGAGGGACCTGGGAAGAGGCCACACCTGACTACATGTCAGGGTCCAACCAGCTAAGTTGGGACAGACCCTCTCTAGTTCTTTCCCCTTTGTGAGACTAAGAATCTTATCAAAATAAAAGCTGAAAATACGTTAAAACTTTAACCTTATTAAAATCACATTGTTCAGGTCTTGGCAACCCTAGGAAGATTTTACAGCCTGAGTTACAGACCAGCTTCCACTACTTAGGTCTTTGAACAGCCCAAGGTCTGTTGGGGTCTCTGATGGGTGACTAAGGTCTTCTGGAATTGAAGCTGGGTTCCCACCCTCCCTTGTCCTCACCACCCACCTGGGGCTTTCCATCCTGGCATCCTGTTTTAGTAATAATGGAACTTCAGAAATTTCCACTCTCCTGGACCCTGGGAAGAACATTATGAGTGTACCCTACAGCACTCACCAGCTGACATGGTATTTTCCTCTGGATTAATGAAGCGCAATGGAATTTTGAGCTGTTGTTGTAATGATTAATACGTCAAATCAATACCGCAGGCGAGGCAAGCAGGAAAGTGATGTGGGAGCATGAGCGGGGAGGAGGGAGAAGATGACGGGGAAGGAGAGAAGATATGGCCAGAGAAGGACAAAGGGGAGCAGAAAAAAGTGGGGAGGGTGACCACCAATCCATCCATGGGCTGTCGTGGGGTCAAAGAGGCCTGTGCCTATTTGGGATCTCCTCCTACCCAGGGCCATGAAGCACTGAGTAGGATCTACTGAGTTTCCTCAGGAGAAGTCTCTAGGGAGAAGTGGTTAACATAAGCTTCTGTACCTTTTGGATTCATGGACCCCCGAAAATCGGAAGAAAGGTGTGGGTTTCCGCCCCAGAAAAATACACACCCGGTGAAATGTTGCATCCAACATCCCATCCATTCAGGTTGTTCACCAAGCTCTTGGTCCTCCATGAAAACAAAATTACTCTGTTCAGCTGACAGTGTTTCAGCAGCTGGGGCTATGTCCCCTCTCTCAGCACCCCTGCACAACGTGATGCCTACCAGAAACAAGTTTTGGAAGTAGCAATGGCAGCTGGGTGTGCATGCCCTGGCTGAACCCCTAAGAGGGCACAACCTTCCCCTATCCACCTTCAGGTCCACCCACAATGCAGTATCTAGTGGAGGTCAGTTGTACTCACTGGGTCCCCCTTGCCCAGCTCCAGGCAGCCCAGATGCCCAATATGTGGTGGCATCCAGACTGTGTGTGCATATGCTCCAGGCCCTGCAGACCACCACACGGATGGAGAGAGGGATGCCTGGCCAAAACTCCAAGGGGAAAGAGATTAGCAATACAAACAAGCCCTCTGAAGTCAAACATTTGCTTTTTCTGCTAATTACTTTTTGAATCAGCTTGTATCTTAATGATTTCAATATTCTGTGCAATCAAGAACTGGCTTTACGTAAATGTCATTTTAGTCAATTCTGACTCATAGTGACCTGACGTGTCTTAGTGTAGAACTGTGCTCCACAGACGTTTCAACAGCTGTGATCTTTTAGAAGCAGATTGCCAGGGCTTTCTTCCAAGTTGCCCCGGGTGAATCTGAACAACTAATCTTTCAGTTAGTAGATGAATCCTTTTATTTATTTATTTTTAATACTTGATTGAGTTTTTGGTGAAAGTTTACACAACAAATCAGGTTTCCATTTAACGATCTCTACACACACCGTTCAGTGACATTGGTTACATTTTCTACACTGTGTCAACATTCTCATGATTTCTGTTCTGGTTGTTCCCGTAGATGAACTCCTAACCATTTGCATCACCCGGAGACTCCCATGCAAACACCGTAGTTTCTCTTGAAATCACCCTCCAGGGTTTCCTGTTTCTTGATCTGTAAATAACAGCATGGGCCAAGGTAATTAAAGTTTACCGGACCCCCATCCAGCCCTGTGGGCTGTTGCCGTTGTCCTAGCTTCTCTAGGAGCAGAGAAAACATCAAGTTCTTGACACCTTGAAAAAGTTAGTGCTTCTGTGATTGGAACATAAACCAAAGCTCGAGAACAAATACCTGTTCACTTACTCAGCAGAGGAAAGAATTAGCTGATTTTCATACCTCTTTTCTTCTTTTCAACTCTCATTTTATTGTTGAAAACAATATTTCATTATGTTTTAAGTGAAAATTTACAATACAAGTCAATTTGTCGTACAAAAACTTGTGCACACACACTACTATGTAATTCTGTGTGCTCTTCCACGTTGTGATAGCACCCTCTTCTACCTTGTACGACCAGCTCTTCTCTCCCTCTACTCTCTCATCTCACCTCTGGACAGGAGCTTCCCTGTTAGTCTCATGGATCTACTTAAGCCAAGAAGCATACTCTTCACCAATATCATTTTCTGTCTTGTAATCCAGTCCAATCTTCGTTTCAAGAGTTGTCTTTGGGAATGATTTCAGTTCCAGGCTAACAGAGTCCGAAAGTCATGTCTTCTGGGGACCCTACAGTCTGTTGGAGCATTAAGTCTGGTGTTGTCAATAGAGTGCAAGCTCTGTACACCCATTTATGTCCTGCTACATTAGGCTTGTGTGCTTGTGTTCCCTGTCAGAGTGGCCAGTGGTGATGGCCAACACCATCTAATTCTTCTGCTCCCACACTGATCACATTTGTTTTACGCACATTTTTTTAACCCTTTCTTTTGTCTTTTCAGGAAGTAAGTACAGATTCACAGAAAGCTGTAAAAGAAGTGTACAAGGAAGCCCATGCGCCCTTAACCCAGTACCCCCCTCTCCAGGGGTAACATCTTGCATAACAATAATCAAACCAGGAAACCAACATTGGTTCAATCCACAGGACTCATTCAGATTCTACCAACTGTACCTATGTTTGTTCAGATTCTACCAGTTTTACGTGTGTGTGCGCGTGCACGCACACACACGCACATAGTTCTATGCAATTTTATCAGCTCTACAGCACTGTGACGCTGTGAGTCGGAATCAATTTGACAGCAATGTTTTCTTGAGTATGGGTAACACTGTATAACCAGCAGCGTATTCCAGATCCATAACTATTTCATCACCACAGTGTTCCTGAGAATACCCCTTTACAGTTACCCCACCTGACTTCCTACTCCCTAACTCTTCACAATCACTAACTTGTTGGCTGCACCTATAATTGTTTCACTTTCAGAATGTTATATAAGTGGAATTACACACTATGTAACTTTGAGATAGACTTTTTGCACTCAGCATAATTCCCTGGGGGCCCATCCAAGCTTTTTCTTGTATCAGTAGTTCATTCTTTTTTGTTACTGAGCAGCTAATTTATTCCTGGAGATTTCTGGGAAACCCTGGCAGTGCAGTGGTTAAGAGCTACGGCTGCTAACCATACGCTGGAAGTTCGAATCCACCATGTGCTTCGTAGAAACCCCATGGGCAATTCTAACCTGTCGTATAGGGTTGCTACGAGTCAGCATTGACTCAATGGCAATAACTTAAAGGTTGGTGGATTTGACCTACCCAGAGGTACCATGGCAGAAAGGTCTGATGATCTGCTGCCATAAAGATTACAGCCAAGAAAATTCTACGGCACCCAGTTCTGCTCTGTAACACAGGGGGTTCCCACGAGTAGGAATTGACTCAATGGCAATAGTTGTTTTTTTCTCTTTTAAGTATTCCACGGTATAGATGTAAATTTCTGATTCTATTTTTACACGTAAAAGTAACTCTCTAATTTCTTGTCCACCTTGAGAATATATGCAAACAGGCTTGATGCCCATCTGGCCACTGCACAAGGGACAGTCCTTGGGGCTCACCAGTGAGTTCCCCCCCACCCCCCACCTTTGAGTTCTCCTTGTCTCACAAAAACAGCCTCTCAGTCCCTAGGTAGCAACACTCATGTGTCTAACAAACTGTAACTGAGCAAAATGAAGAGGCTTTGTTTCCAGCCACTGGCTGTTTCCTTGAAGAGAGAGGCCCTGTGGGGCAAGCCGTTTACCTGCTGACTTTAGCTATGGGGACTGGGGTGGGCAGGCCCTGGAAAGACAATGCTATGGGAACACCGTTTGGTCACTCCCCCAGAAAAACCCAAACCTGTTGCTGTCAAGTCGATTGCAACTCATAGTGACCCTACAGGACAGAATAGGACTGTCCCATATAGTTTCTAAGGAGTATCTGGCACACTCAAACAGCCAGACTTTTGGTTAGCAGCCATAGCACCACAATCCCAACACCCTTCCCTGAACCACCAAACTCCTCACCTTCCTGTCCCATCCCAGCCTGTGCTTTAACCTCCCTTGCCTGTTGCTTTTCTGTAAGAAGTCTCACCCTACCCACAACATGAAGTTCTGTTCTTCCATGCTCACGCTGGGTGCTGAGGCTCAGCCTGGGTGGCACCACGGAATCAGGCATCTGGGGCACCTTATAAAAGGACGGTGACATCCAAGAACCTTGTCCACAAAAATAATGTTCTCTATTCCCAGCCCAAAGTGTTAGTGTTCCTACCACCTACTCTAGCTCAAGCTCCACTGTGCTAGAATTGAGCTGTCTCGTTTTGACTGCTGACCCCTAAACAGTGAACTCACAGCCCTGTGCCTAGCACAGTGCCTGGCACACACTGGCATTCAGTCGATGGTGGTGATGTCACTGAACCGAAAGGTATAAGTCTAGGAAGCTGAACAGGATGAGCAAATCTAGAGAGCAGGATTTCATTTCATGCCAAGAATCTGCTACTTCAGCTCTTCAACGAAAGATGGGAGCCAGGGTACATGAGAGGA
Source organism: Heterohyrax brucei (assembly GCA_028571685.1). Taxonomy (NCBI): domain Eukaryota; kingdom Metazoa; phylum Chordata; class Mammalia; order Hyracoidea; family Procaviidae; genus Heterohyrax; species Heterohyrax brucei. The sequence goes on from CM053140.1 coordinate 167,211,538, forward strand.
GACAATAAAACAGTCCCTTTGTCCTTCTTCCTCACTGTCCAATTCTGACTGCCCTTTTCTCCCTCTTCCTTTCATACCCTCTTCGTTTCCTCCTAGACTCTGGCAGAGAACACCCCATTCTCCCAGAAGGTAGGTGAGGTAGGGCTTCTTACTAAAAACCAAGTGTCAGGGGAGGTCAAAAGGGCAGGCTGTCCTGGAGGTAGAGAGATAGGAGAGTTCTGTGGACCCTTCAACCACCAGGAAACGAAGGAGCAGATTTGTTGTTGGTGTTAGGTGCCATCGTGTTGATCTGACTCATGGCAACCCCAGATGGCAGAGTAGAACTCCTCTCTATTTAAGATCAATAAAGACTTTTTACCACCCCTTGAAAGTTGGAGAGATTTTTGACCTTGTCCTAATAACCAGAGCTGCCACGCAGTCTATCTGAAATTTGACTTACCTGTCACATTCCATGTCACAACTTAATATTTTTTCAATAAACTTCATATTTATGTACCATTATCTGGTGGTTGGAAAGAACCAGAACTCTCGGACTTTGTTCTTTAAGATGAAAAGATTGTGCTAATTACTTAAAAATCACCAAGGCCTGTGAGTCTGACTTGAGACCCTGGAGCTGTGAAGGCTCCGGTCAGTCTGGATGTTGTCTGAAACACGGGAGTGAACAGGGTACCTCCTGGATGGTCAGTATTTATCTAGAACAAGGCCATTGCATGCACTAATTTATCACTAGTGAAGTGAAAATAAGGAGACTCTGAATATGACAGATGGCGATGTGAGGAGTGATAGGTGGTACAGAAAATTTAAAACAAAAGGTTTGTCAGAAGTCTGTACCCAGAAGAAATGAAAGAATGCAAACAGAAACTTGCACAGCAGTGTGCATTGCAGCACTTTTCACAACAGCCAAAAGAGGGAGCAACCAAAGCGGCCATCAACAAGTTAGCAGATAACAGAAACGTGAGATGCACATATAATGGAATGCTTCGAATTCGGACATAAAGGGAAATGACGTCCTGGTGCATGCTGCGGCAGAGATAAGCCTGGTAGACGTAACGCTGGCTGAAACAAGTCAATCACAAAAGGACAAATACCACAGGATCTCACTTACGTAAAATCAGCAAATCTGTGGAAACCAAAGGTGAAGTGAGGTGAAAGAAGTCTTTGCTTAAGGGCAGTGAGTAGACGTTAATTGCGGTGGAATAATAAAAGGGTAATGATGATGTTTGCACAACCTGAATGTAATCAGTATCACTGATGACATGTAGCAATTGCTGAACGTTTTTGTATTTCTTTCTATCACTGTAAAAGCAATAAAATAAAATAAAATAAAATAAATCTGTATATCCACGCACCAATACCTGTTGCTATCAAGTGGATTCCGACTCATAGCTCATTCCAAACAGAGTGACTGTAGCCTTGTGGGATATGTTCTTGTCTCTAACTGCTCCCCCGTGGCTATTTGGTTATGTGACCCCTTCTCATCCTTCATCTCCCAGAGGCTTCTTGGACCACTCGAATTTCTAAAGCAGATTTGCCTGCTCTTCCTTCCCAGGCAGAGGGAACAGCTCAGTGAAGATTTGGAGAAGCCCTGAAAGAGTAGCACATTTCTAGGGCTGGCAGGAGGCCAGGGTGACTGACCTCAGTGAGTGCTGGGAAAGGTGACACAGAATATTTGGAGAGTGGACAAGGACCCATCTGTGCAGAAGCTGTGGGCCGTGGTGGAGTTCCCTTTATCCTAACGCCAAGAGCGGGGAAGAACGTGGAAATTCCGTAAGTGTACATTGGTTTCAGTAGGTTCTGCCCTGAATCAAGCTGTAGTGCAGGGAAGTGTTTATCAAGCCCGACTCTCCTAAGCTGGGCTATCTAGAAGGCTCAGTGGTCGTTTAAGTAGATAAGTCCCCTCATGATGTGGCTCCAGCCATGGGCGGAGGGGGATGAAGTGAGAGGACTCCAGGGACCTCAGCCTTCTTGGGGCAGCTTTACACCCAGCTCTTTTATGTCTAAGTGGCTGAAGAACTGCCTGGCCTACCTCACCAGCTGTCCTGCTCTTTTCCCCACCCTATCACCGTCCCTTCCTAAGATACCCTCCCATCCCCCAGAGCCCAGAGTTCTCTGCAGACCCTGGGAGGGCCCCTAGATCATGTGTCAGCAGGCCGAGGCAGGTGCGGGCTGAGGGAAAGAAAAGCAGAGCGAGGTCAAACATGAAAGTGAGCAGTGAAAGAAAGGGGGCTCTTCTGGGGATTTCCCTCACCCATGCTGGCTGATGAAAAGCAACGGAAGCAGGTTTTTAAAAAGAAATTCAGGTCAGATCCTGTGTGTTGGATGTGGCCAGCGTTTGTGATCCCTCCTGACTTCCATTCTATCCTACTCTGCTTCAGTGCCACTACCTGCAGCAGCAACGACAGCTGTACAAAGTGCCTACTGCGTGCCAGGCACGTGGAACCAGGAGTTAAGATGACCTACCGTCCTTACTGCCAGGGACCAAAGGTTTCCTGAAAAGGACAGCTTTTAGTGCTAAAACAACAACAGTCCTGGGAAAATGGGGACAGCTGGCCTGTTGGCCACACTACTAGGGCCATAGAGCATATACAAATATTTCTGTTCTTGGGAAGTTATAAAAATGAGTTGGCATCACTTTCCATTGAATTTTGTTATCCAAGGGGTATCCATGAAGATGAGATTTGGTTGAATAAGACAGAAGACACAAAATGGAAGCTTCAACAGAACGTTTCTTTTTCTCTCACATCAATGAAATCCAGATGTTGTTGGTCTGAATAGGTCTTGTGATTCCCTGAAGAAGGTGGGTTGCAGTACAGTGTGGCTTGTGGGTAGTAGCAGGCACTGAGAATAAAGAAGCCTCACATGCCCAATTTTAGGATGTCACCCCAGGCCAAGGCACAGCACCTAGGACAGGCAAGGAGTATGTTGAGATGGATCCTTGTTGTTTGTTTAAGGCTGTTCGCACTATATTATGATGCTGGAGCCTGTTCACTTGGCTTCCCTAGGTGTACGTAGGTCAGCTCAGGACAGGCCAGATAGCTTGCCCCTCGGGCCCTTCGTGACACAGACTCTGGCCTACAAAGGTCCCTCCTTTCCTTGGGGCATAGTTTGTTGCATGTGGGAGTGCCGCCACCTGCTGGCCACAGCACCTGTTTCTGGGTGATGACCTAATAACTCAGGAGGAACAGAGCGTTTAGCTCAGGGGGCTGCTGCTACTGCCGCCCAGGCCACAGCATCGCTTCCCAAAGTGTTCTGGGCCCAGCCTCTAAGGAAAGAACCTGGTGACCCCCTAAAAGGTACACCTGAGGAGTCCTAGAAGGCTGTCCTTTGCCAGAACTCTCCCAGGCCAGCCATGGAGTCCTAGAATTCCCACCTGGTAAGGGCACTCTTTTACAAAGTCTGGTTTGGAAATCTTGGTGGCATAGTGGTTAAGTGCTATGGCTGCTAACCAAAAGGTTGGCAGTTTGAATCTGCCAGGTGTTCCTTGGAAACTCTATGGGGCAGTTCTACTCTGTCCTATAGAGTCACTATAGGAGTTAGAATTGACTCGACAGCAGTGGGTTTGATTATTTTGGCTTGGGTGGTACAAACAGTTTGTGCTTGTACCCACCCAGCAGCACCACAGAAGAAGGTCTGGCAATCTGCTTCCATAAAACAGTATAGCCATGAAAACCCTGTTGAGCAGTTCTACTCTAACATTTGGGGTCACCATGAGTCAGAACCTACTTGATGGCCATGGTCATGGGCATGAGCAACCTTTTAGCTACAATATTACCTGCTGGGCCTCAGTGGTTCCCTGGAGCCAGTTGTACTAGAGTTGATTATTAAATATTCAGGAATCCTACAGGCTGGTTGTTAGATAACTGGCAGCTTGGAATTGGTGGAAATATTTACACCATGGAAATTGGCATATGCTACAAATGCTATAAATTAGCACCTCCCTTCTGCTCTCACCCCTGATGATATGTCAGCACATGACTACAGAGCCCCTATCAAAATGCAAATGCTATCACCTGGGGGAAAGTGGAGAAGATTCAGTCTATTCACAAGGGTTTTCTCAGATAAGCCACCAAGTATGGAACTGACATCATGCAGAACATATATTCTGATAAGAGGGAGGCTATGGGGAAGGAATTTTTATTTTAAATGCTCTGCAGGAACAACTAATGTAGTAACTAGGGGTCCCGGTATCAGAAACACCTAGATTCCAGCAACAGCTACTTGCTAACTGTGTGACATTGGGCAAATTTCTTCACTTTTTTAGCTCCCAGTTTCCCTGTCTGCAAAATGGGGATAATAGTAGCAGCTACTTCATATGGTAGCTGTAAGGTGATGCATTTAGGTGCTTAGAATATTGCCAGGAACAAAGTCAGTGCTTGAAACATGTTAGATGTTATCAGCCATGATTAGAACCACTACTTCAGCGTGTCTGAATCTGATAGTCCCAAGTCCCTACTAAGATCGGTTTCACCTCTAGATGTCTTTCACAGGATTGGGAGGTAGGGATTGGCCCAGCCAGCCAGCCCAGCAGCTGAAATTTGACATTAACGACACTTTTGGCTATTCATTTACATTTGTTCCCTGCAGTTAGTACCCAGAGCTCAAGAAAGGCATCCTCCAGAACATAGAAATAAAGCAATACAGTAACACTCTTAAAGTAATAGCAGTAAGGGTTTAAACAGTGGACAAGGGGTAGTCACCTGCAGAAGCAACCAGAAGATTTTCCATCCATGTGTCACTGACTAGTTAAGGTATCCACTGTAAGTTCAGAAAGGGTAGGACTCAGATCTGATAACTGCAAGATCTGTGTGCTCCTCAGTCGTACTGCATGTGATTTGAAAAGAAAGGCTATGTTAACAAGAGGCGCATGGCCCATAGGGAATCCAGAAATGAGGAAGTCAGAGAGTCATGCTATTTTAACACAAAGACATACAGGCTTACCTGGCATGAGCTTTCTTAGCACAAGAGAGGAGGGTTGGTTGTACAGAAGGGAGACCTGGTAAAGTTTCTATATAAGGTGATACACTATGACTACGGCCATGACTATGGTCGAAACCCTAAGTGACGTAGTGGGTAAGTGCAACATCTGCTAATCAAAAGGTCTGCAGGTCGAATCTGCCAGGCACTCTTTGGAAACTCTGTGGAGCAGTTCTACTCTGTCCTATAGGGTGGCTACGAGTCAGAATCTACTTGATGGCAGTGGGGTATGGCTATGGTCCCGTCTAAGACTCTGTGCTCACCCCTCAATTGTTGGGTGAGTGATGTGGCCTTCTGAGTGTTATAATCCTTCAAAGAAGGCATGTAACAGAACACATCCGAATACTTCTGTTCTTTGAATGTTATAAACAACCTGACTTCATGCTACTTGGAGTTTTGTTACATAGGGGTATCCACCAAGATTAGACATGTTTGTAAAAGACAGAACACACAGTCAATACTTATTTTTTTCTGAAGTCAATGGAACCCAAATGTCCTCAGCCTGGGACAGATGTGGTGACTTCACAGTCATCATGCCTTCATCATTCTCAATGTGTAGTTTTCACCTCGTGGTTCAAGGTGACTACTTAAGCTCCAGCCATCAGGCCTATCTTTTAACCACCAGGAAAAAAGTATTTTCACAAGTCTGACACTTTCACTTACAAGCCACTGGCCAGAACTTAGTCATGCAAGAAAGTTGGAAAAAGTCTTTATTGGGGGTGAAGATGAGAGGCATGTGCTTGGTTAAAATTTAAACATTCTGTTTTTTAAGAAAAGAAGAGCTGAGTTTGGGAGATAACCCACCATCTTTGCCATAGTGGGTCAATTTCCCTAAGCCTATTTGCTTTTTGACGTCAAGAAACATTTGGACAGCAACCCCAGGAGTAAACTACACGTGAGCCCATTCTAGCAGATGGCTGAATTTCCTCCGCAACACCCCTTCCAGCCTCAGACTGGCTTTGACGCCTTCATTGTGCTTTCTGTCTCCACTCTTGCTCTCCGTTGAGCCCTCCTGTTGACAGATTACCCTTCCTAAGGTACAAATCCCACCATGAGCACTCTCCTGCTCAAAAATGTCCGTGTTCTCCCAGTTCCTGCTCAAAAGTCCCAGTTCCTAAGAATTCTGAAGACCTTCCTGAATTTCTATGCTCATTGTCCTTCTTCACACACTTGAAGCTCCAGCCACTAAGTGATATTGCTACTTCTTGACTGTCACCAGCGTTATCCTGTTTCTTGTCTTTGTTCCTCCTCTTCCCTCTGCCTGGCCTACCCTTTGTTGGTCTCAGCATGTCTAAATCCTACCCATCTCACAAAACTTAGTTCCAAAGCTTCCTTCTGTGTGAGACCTAGTCCATGCTAGAATTAATCTTGTCGCCCTTAAGCGTCCTCACAGAACTTTTAGACTTCATTCTACAAGTATTTCTGTGCTGCCTACTAGAGTGTAAGCTCCTTCAGAGCTGGGGACCATGGAAACTTGCTCAGTCTTGTTTTCCTTCACAGCAGATTTTAGCATTCATGCCTGCCATGTCAGTGACTTGCAATGGATGTTTGGAGAAGTGAATTACAGAATGGAGCTAGTGCTCCATGATAAAGCAACATTTGGGAACTGTTCATGAATCTGAACAGCTCGTGAAATGACCCAACTAAGCCTGCTGGGACTCAGAAAGCCAGGCTATTTACACCCAAAGAGCAAGCATTATGGCTCCATGTAGGTTCAAAAAAACAAACTAAACACATTGCTATTGTTGATTCCCACTCATGCCAGCCCTATAGGACAGAGTAGAACTGCCCCCATAGAGTTTCCAAGGTGCAGCTGGTGGATTTGAACTGTTGACCTTTTGGTTGGAAGCCATAGTTCTTGACCACTCTGCCATCAATGCTCCAATGTAGGTCCATGACCTCCTGAAAAGTGGAGCTTGTTCGGGGCTTACCTTTGAGGGTCTGGGTCAGGGTTATGAGGTGGTACTGACAAGGATTCCCCCTATTTCTCTCAGTTTTTTTAAATGCTCAAAGTCTAAGAAGCCAAGAAAATCAAAGTTTATTTTTATTTATTTATTTTGATGGAAAGGAGCGTTTAAATTACCTAGTCAACAATTCAATTTCTGGATAAGGAAGCTGATACCCAGAGAAGCAAATTGGTTTGTCCAAAGTTCAGTATGCTACTTTTTCTGCTCTACTACGCTAGCTACCCAGGGCAAAGACACAATCCATTACCAAGGTCACATCTAGTGTTAGAAAATAGGAGGTCATGAGGGTCACATGTGGTAGTAATCTTTATTTAATGCTTGCCACTAGGAGAGAGGCATGCAGTGCATTCTCAAAGTTGAGATTCTATTTTGCTGTGTCTTTCCATCAGTTATTTAGATTTTTTCCAGCTCTGTTGTCAGCCTCCTTCCTTGGATAAGTACCAAAATGGCTTTTCCAATTATCTGTACAGACTAAGAAGTCCAACTAGGCTCACCCACTCTGCTTCCAGTTTGTTACTGACTAGACCTGAATGCAGTAGGTAAGACCCTGGGCCACGGGCTGTTGAAAGGTTCTTTGTTTTGCAGTTACAAACCAGTTTCACTCAGTTTATCCCATTTATTATTCAATTCTACTTTTTTAAGTTGCCAAGGTGAAGGCCTAGAACAAAATGTTGATGGGAGAAAAACATAAAGCACCAAGTTGTACAGTGTTTATGTCCATTCCAATCCACTTTCACCTCCTTTAGCTGGTGAAGGTTAGGACTATAGCCTAATTCTCTAGTGACTCACTCCAGGAAAAGGACATGTGACAAGAATCTGGCTTTATGGGACTGCTTGCCAGGAGTGCCAAGACAGAGATGGCATTGTTCAGGGAAGATTCAGGAAGTCAAATATCCGGAGACTAATGTGCATGGTCAACTCACTCACAGGCTGGAAGACAACAGATCCTGCCTTTCCCCACCCCCACTGTTCAGCCTGTGTATTTACCTCCACAAGGGCACTCAGAGGATTTCTGGAATAGGCACTCCCTTTAGTCTCAAACGCAGCACTCACAATAGATGTGTAAGGCGAGAGAGGCTCAGTATGACTTGAGGCCTAAGTGCTGAATGCCTTGCCTATGGTTGCATTTAATTCCATCCTCCCAGTAAGCTCAAAATGTTCTTTCATTTCCATTTTACAAATGAGGAAAGTTAAGCATGCAGAAGCTAAGGAGTTTGCCCAAGCCTGTCCAGCTTGTAAGTGGCGGAGCCAGGACTCGATGACTAGAGTGACGTTGAAGTGTATTTCCAGTGTCAAAAAGGCTCCTCATTTCCAAGCTGCTGTTCAGGCTTCCTCTGAGACAAGTGCCATTTGGTAGCAGCTACTGATGAATGCTTCTGCTGACTTTGTCACCCTACTGCCTCCCAAACGTTGTCTTCGTTCTGATCTCTTTTTCTCCACTGATCTGCCTTTCAAGACTCACTGTTTTAGTCAGCTAGTGCTGGTCTAACGGAAATACCACAGAGTGGATGGCTTTAAAAAGAGAAATGTTTATTCTTACACAGTCTGGAAGTCTACAAGTCCAAATTCAGGGTGTCCGCTCCAGGGGAAGGATTTCCCCCTTGTTGGCTCTGGAGGAAGAAAGTCTTTATGTTGCATCAGTCTTTGTCCAGGGAGCATCTTGGCACAGGAACCTCAGGTCTGAAGGACGAGCTCTTCTCCCAGTGCTGCTTTATTGATGGTAAGACGTTCCCAATTCTCTGCTGGCTTCCCTTTCCTTTTATCTCTTGTAGGATGAAAGGATTAAGGGTGGGGCAAGCCACACTCTAGGGAAACTCCCTTTACAGTGGACCAGGCAGGTGATCCTATGAAGGGATTTACAGTCCCACCCTAATCCTTTAACATACAGCACAGGAAAATCACAAGATGGAGGACAATCATAATATATCGGGAATCACGACCCGGCCACATTGGCTACACATATTTTGGGGGGACACAATTCAGTCCATGACACTCACTCAGACTCCACCTTCCTCAGGAAGACTTCTTGATTAGCCAGCCCCAACAGGTTGCCCCCTGATTTGTGCTCTTTGCTTATCCCTGAAATCGAGTATAAACTTTCCATGTGCGTAGGTAACTTCCCAGCTGTACTCTAGACTCCTCAAGGACAATGTCTGAGAATGCCTAGCATAGCAAATAACAGAGTAATTGCTGGGGAGGGAGTTCCTGGGTGGCTCAAAGGTTGAGTGCTCTAGGCAAAAGGCTGGTGGTGTGAGTCCACCCAGAAGTGCCTCCGAAGACTGGCCTGGGCATCTACTTAACAAAAAGCTCACAGCCTGGAAAGCACAATGGAGCTGTTTCTAACTGTGCACACATGGGGTCACTGTGACTCAGAATGTACTCCATGGCAACTAACAACAGTTGCTGATAAACTTGTACTGATTAACTGGTTCATTTTTAGAAGGAGCTATGGGAGTCTTGTGACTCTTTGAAGTAGGAAAGCACATAAAACAGGTGGTTGATATCCCTGTCGTCTGGAGCCAAGAGGCTCACATTTGCACCACAGTGTGTAATCATCTTCTCAGATCTTTCTGGATGGTTCACAGGAGATTATCACTGCTCTATACTAACCAAGCTAAACTATTGGGGGGCAGGGGGCAGGAAGCATCACAAAGTTCAGTAACGGTTAAAGACAGTTTCATTTAGCATATATTCACAAAGGCAAAGCTAGGAAATTGGATGTGCATGCTGCTAGAGCCATGTCTGCCCCCAATTCAAGGAAATTACAGAACAGACAAAAGTGGGGAAAATGGACAAGCATGCAGCCACAGCCACGTCTACCCCAGCCCAAGTAGTCGTACACAATCATCAGTGTTATGAGTGAACTTAATTAACATTACCACTGCACAAAACCATTGAACATTTGACCTTTACACAGATAGGCTAGAAACCATGATCCTCATCCTTTTTTTATTGTGATTAAGTAAAAGTTTACAGTCGAAGTCAATCTGCTATACAAAACCCTGAACATACACCGCTCTGCAACTTTATCTGCTCTCCTCACCCTGTGACAGCACACTCCTCCTTTCTACCCTGTACATCCACCCCGCCCCCGTCTAAAGAGGAACCGACTAGATAGCCTCATGTATATATTAAGCCAGACGACCCTACATTTTGAATTGCCTTTCTTAGCAATCATTGGTAGGTACAGCTTTCAATAAGATAGGAGGGTCTCCATTCATCCCACGATTTTTCCGTTCACTAAATGTTAATAGAAAAAAACAGTGGAAAGTCTTTTGTGTTCTGGTTGAATGGCTTATACAAAAGGTTCTCTAGAAGATTTTTTTTCTAAAATTGTCCCATATATTGTCTTTATTTTACAGCCCAGTTGGTGTGTGTTTGTGAGTCCTTGTGGGCCCAGCTGGGTCACATTCTCTATGCTCAAGTACAGGCAATAATGATTCCAATATTGTTTTCTAAATCCAAAGCAAACCAAACCAAACTGGTGGCTGTTGAGTGGATTCCAACTCCTGATGACTACAATTCCTGCAGAGTAAATGGAACTCCTCCACAGAGTTTTCAAAACTGTGACCTTTCAGCAACAGATCTTTCTTTCCAGCTTCCTCTAAACACCATGCCTTAAATCGTCTGCCCATTTTAGGGTGGAGTGAAGCATCTTGCCCACTATGTTCAGGAGGCTCAACTGAGCATTTCAGACCTTGAAGCAGCTTTTCTGTTTCGTGAGTTTTTTCCTAAGATGAAGTCCTCACCTTGAGCTCACACCCAGCTCCACCCCAAACGACCATCTAAGTCTCATCCCAGAACGTTAGTGACAACGGCCTAACCACTGCGGCCACCAGCACCACCTTACATTTCCTCTAGCGACAAAGCTGTCTGCATAAAACCCCAGGTCTTATCCCTCCCTCTCACCTCTTCCCCTCCCATCCTGCCTCCCCACCCCCAGAATTTTGCGTGATTTCTTTTCCCTTAACTTACTGCCTCTTCTCTGTGTGGACTGTTTATCCCATTTAAAAAGGACAATGAGGGCATTGCATGGCAAATCTGCTCCTCGTGTACATTCCCTCCCCCACCCCCAGTCCCATTGCCAGGCCATGTGGGGCCTCCTCTGCCCTGTTCCTCACCGTCCCCCAACCCACCTGTACCATGCTCTCCAAGGCTCCTCCTGCCTTTCCTGCCAGCCCCTCCCAGGTGTGGAGAGAGTGCATGGACCACACCGGGAAACTTCCTTCCCCAGGCCCAGGCACACTGTCCACACTTGGATCCGAGCCTGTGTCTCAAGAGAGCTGAGCGTATACCTGCCTGTCTCTCCTGTTTGGCTATGAACCCTCAAGGGGATCTGCACTGCTTACTTCACCCCTAACTCCAAGCCCTGCAATCGTCAGGCAGTAGATGGCCAGTTAGCTGTTGGTCAAATGCGGAAATAAATGGTGAATGAGTAAGCGGGTAAATGGTCTTTGTTCTGCTCTGCTTTACGTTGCTAGTGAGGGATTGTGACAGGCTGCCTCACTGGCTGATTCTCAGATTCATCCATACACAAGTGAAGATAAGAATGCTTCTTCAAAAAGTATTTCAAGGATCAAATGGGAAAAAGTACTTGCAAGTGTCTTGTAAACTGTCAAGCCCCATATGATACAAAGTTGTAATACTTTTTCTTGCTGAGGATTCACTCAGTACCAACCAACCAACAAGTTGCCACCGAGTTGATTCTAACTCATGGTGACTGCATGTGTATCAGCGTTTTCAGGGGCTGATGTTTCAGAAGTAGGCCACCAGTCTTTTCTTTCAAGGTGCCTCTGGGTGGACTTGAACCACCAACATGAGCACATTAACTGTTTGTACTACCCAGTGATGCCGTATTTACTGAATACTCAAATCAAACCCATTGCTGTTGAGTTAGTTAGTTCCAACTCCTGACAACACTGTAAGACAGGGAAGAACTGCCCCATAGGGTTCTCAAGACTGTAAATCTTGACTGCAGAAGTGGATTGCCACATATCTCTCTTACAGAGTGGCTAGTGAGTTCCAACCTTTCAGTTAGTAGCCAAGCACATTAACCACTGCACCACTAGGGCTCCCTTCACTTAACAGGTCACCCTGATTTCTTGACTGGACACTTGCGTGTTTCCACATCAGAAAAGGAATGCACATAGATATAAAACCACAGTTTGAAATTTCTGGCCTAATGCTGTGTTTTACAGGGTAGGATTTTCTATTCCCATTTTCTTCTCTTTTCTTTCTCCTACATCCTTTTCTTCCTAGCTCTTCTCTGTCCTTTCCACACCCTTCTTCTCTTCACCCCTGCCCCAAGAAAGAAAGCAGAAGCAACGTGGTGGAGGGCAGCCTTTTCCTCTATGAATATGGCAGCTGCCTTGCTGCTATTGGCCCTCACCACCCAATAGGGCTGCTCTTCCATTGTTATGTTATTTCTAATAGCTATATTAAGATACAATTTACATACAATAAAATCTTATCACTTTTAATGTATAACTTAAAGTAACCCTGGTCTTGCAGTGGACAAAGCACTAACCAAAAGATTGGAGGTTCAAGCCCACCAGCCACTCTGCAGGAGAAAGATGTGGCAGTCTGCTGATTCAGTAAAGATTTGCAGCCTCAGACACCTTATGGGAAGTTCTACTCTGCCCTATGGCATCGCTATTAGTCAGGAACAAATTTATAGCAGTGGATTTGATGGGTCTGAAACGTGTAGCTTAGGCAAAAATTAATCTATAATCACATAACCACCACCATATTCAATATCTAGAATATTCCATTATCCCAAAAAGTTCTCTTATGCTCAAGGGGAGGTTTTGGCATGCATCTTTGTCTCTCTTTCCTCATCCACCCTCACTGTCTTTAACACTGAAATTATTTTGCAAAGCTTCTTCCTCCACCCATAAAACATTCAAATATACTAATTGTTCAACTTTGCTTATATTTAGTATTTGCAATTTCACCGTCCCTGCTTTGCAAAATGCAAGTCTTTACTTCCTGGCTAACATGGTTTGCATTTTCCCTAGTTAATGTTCATCTAAGTTTTATGGCAGGTGGCTTTTACATAACTAAAGGAATCCACGCAGTCTGCACACATCCTACTTCCTTTAATGCTTTCAGCCAATAAAGAGCTCATGCAAAATGGGTATCTTCCCACAAGGTTGTACCCCTTTGCCCAGCTATCAGTTCTAATCAATGGTGATCAATCAAGGACAGATTATCCAATAGTCAGGGGCTTTTGTGTTTATTTTCTGTAGTGAACAATTTCACATGGATTTCACTTTGATGTGGTGTGGTAAAAGTCATATGAAATTGTCCAGGACAGATTAAGTAGCAACAAGTAAGCCTGTACTTACTTTGCTTATTGGATAAGCTGCCCCTGTGATCAAATAACACCATACTTAATTGGGAGCCTTATGATTTGCATCACCAATTATTTAGGCAAATGCAATGACAAGGGCTTCCTTTTGTTTACAAAGTGTGAAAGAATACGAGGTCTGACAATTAAGTTTGCCAGCTTGCCACTGTGTGCTTATGTTGACAGCACTGTACAAACAACTCTGTAAGGTTTCATAACCATAATATATCTGTGTCTCACAGCTGCATTCGTATCGATATGTGGCAATGTCTTACTGGGTAGCCAAGCCAGCCAAGTGCCGTTGAGTCAGATCCATTACTGGGTAGAGTTCATTATTATTGTTGCATGTTTTTGTGCACCATCACAAGAACATCAGAGCTTGAATTAGAGCAACAAACAAACTTAAATTTCTTGTTAAACTTGGCGAGAATAGAATGGAAATCAAGGACATTAGCCCAAGTTTATGGGAATAATGTAATGAAGAAAATGGCAGTGTACAAATGGATTAAACATTATTCTGAGAGGAAACAAAGTATCACTGATAAACAGGTGTCAGGGCAGCCAGTAACAAGCAGAACTGATGAAAACATTACAAAAAATCGTTGAATTGTGAATCGAAATTGTCAGCTGACTGGGCAAAGCATAGCAGACAAAGTAAACATCACTACAGAAAAGTTAGAAAAATCTTAACTGAAAATCTTGACAGAAGAAGGGTGAGTACAAAAATGGTCCTGGGGGAGCTCACTGATGAACAAAAGCAAAGCAGAGTATAAGTTTAAGACCTTTTGGAGAGGCAAGATGATGTTTGGGGCTGTGTTATCACTGCTGATGAAACATGGATGTACCAATAAGACTCTGAAACAAAGCATCAAGTGTGCATTGGAAGTCAGCCAATTCTCCACAACTGAGAAAAGGTCTATCGATCCAATTCAAGAGTCAAAATGATGTCACTGATCTTTTTTGATATCAGAAAGATTGTTCATTATGAATTTGTACCAACTGGACAGTTAACCAAGTTCACTGTTTGAAAGTGCTGAAAAGCCTGTATGAAAAAATTAGATGAAAAGGACTTGAACTTTTCACCAACCACTTATGGCTCTTGCATCATGACAATGCACCAGCTCCCACAGTACTGTCTTTGAGGGAGTTTTTAGCCAGGAGACAAATAACTATACTGGAACATTCTCCCTACTCACCTGACCTGGCCACCCAGTGACTTTTTTCTTTACCCAAAGATAAAGGAAATCTTGAAAGGAGGACATTTTGATGGCACTGGGGACATCAAGGGTAAGACAATAGCTCTGATGGCCATTCCAGAAAAAGAGTTCCAAAATTACTTTGAAGGGTGAACTAGGTGCTGGCATCAATGCATAGCTTCCCAAGGGGAGTATTTTGAAGGTGACCATAGTGATATTCAGCAATGAGGTATGTAGCACTTTTTCTAGAATGAGTTCACAAACTTAATTGTCAGACCCCATACACAAATGGTGGAAAAACCCATGAAAATAGACATATTTTTGTTGTTTTTAGTTGCAGTGAAGTCAGTTCTAACCCATAGCGACCATACAGGACAGAGGATAACTGCCCTATAGAGTTTCCAAGTTGCAGCCAGTAGATTTGAACCATTGACCTTTTAGTTAGCAGGTGAACTCTTAACCATTGTCTCACCATGGCCCCCAAAAGAAACATACCAAGCCAAAAAACAAACAAACCCACTGCCAGTGAGTCAATTCCAACTCATAATGACCCTAAAAGACAGAGTAGTACTGCTCCATAGAGCTTCCAAGGAGCACCTCGTGGATTCGAACTGCTGACCTTTAGCTAGCGTCTGAGCTCTTAACCACTATGGAACCTGGGCTCCTAAAGGAAGTATAACTACCTCTTATTGTCTGTATCTGTCCTCCCTTCGCCTACACATACATACCTGGTAACAGGTACCCTGTTAGTTTTTTCCACAGTAGTGTCGCCAAACCTATGTATAAACCTTTTGCCATTGAGTGCACTCTGACTCACAGTACCCCATATGTGTCACAGCAAAACTGGTCTCCAAAAGATTTTCAAAAACCCGAACCAAATCCATTGCACTCAAGTCAATTTCAACTCATAGCAACCGTGTACACATGGTAGAACTGCCCCATAGAGTTTCCAAGAAGTGCCTGGCAGGTTTGAACTGTCAACTTTTTGGTTAGTAGCCATAGCACTTAACCACTACGCCAACAGGACTGATTTTTCAGAAGTAGATTGCCAGGACTTGCTTCCAAGCAGTCTCTGGTTGGACACAAACCATCAACCTCTCAACTACAGCTGAGTGCATTAATCATTTACACTACCCAGGGACTCTGTAACTCTGTGCATAGTTCTTAGATTAATAAATATTTGCTAAATTATTTATGACTACAGGACTGTCCTTTAACTGCCCAAGTGAACAGACTCAAAGACTATGAAAAACAATTGGTACATCAAATGAATATGACATTTACAGTTCAGTTACTAAAAGTAGGCTTCCAGACTAGACAGAGTTTGGAAGCATGGAATAGTGCTGGCATTTCTTTTGGAGGTCATTGGGTCCAACCTTTTCACCTACAAGATGAGGACAAAGACAGGTAAGGGACTTGCCCAAGGTGGGTCACAGCATGATGGCAAATGTGAACCAGACCAGACCAGACTATCTGAGTCCACTATCAAAAGCATTGCCTCGTCATGCCTTCAGAGTAACAGTGTGCTTTGTTTCTAAAATACCTTATAATTCAGACTTACTTTTCAGCCACCTATTTCTAATCAATGAGGTTTGTACTTAGGGTGCTAACCCCTTCGCTGGCATTGATGAGTCCTACTTGGGTACATGCATGTGTGAAGAGCAATGAATGAATGAAAGCTAGGATCCTGTCAAGTGGTCCTGGATTGGCAACCTCAGCAGCACAGCTATTCCAGTGACAGCATCAGAGATGGGTACAAGGTTGAGATGCCACATTAAGGCATGTCCACTGTACCTCACAAATCTGACACTGTGCAGATGTAGTTTTACACTGCCCCTGATCTAACAGGCTGACACAGGCTGTTCAGGGTATTTTTGTAAAAATCATTCTGTTGAATCTATTAGGTTATTATTGCTGTTTTTAGCAAACAGCTAGTACCTGATGGAAAATTTAGTATTTGCTCAGCACTGTTCCATTTATCTCCTAATGTATGCATTTTCTCACCTTTATTAACAGAGGCATTTACTGGAAAATTAGATGGCGACTGTCACTGTATTCCTTCCATTTATAACCCACTTGGAGTCAGAATCATGCCTCTGGGACAGAACAGTTGGTTGCTGTGGAAATGGCTGTAACATCCCTGGTAGCAAACCTGAATCTGAGAGAAGAAGGGGTGCTGTATGTGGTTGGGGTGGGTTAGGGGAGGTAGTTCAGGCATCCTAACTATGGCTTCTTAGACTAGCACTAACTCCTCCAGTCACTTGCTCCTCTATTCCACTTCTTACCCAAACTTTGTTAATGTGTGTGTGCTATGTCTATAAATATGTGTGCGTGTGTGTGTATGTGTGTTTGTAAAGTGCAATGTACATAAACTCAGAAAACCTGATGGTGTCATGGTTAAGGACTATAGCAGCTAACCAAAAGGTTAGCAGTTCAAATCTACCAGGTGCTCCTTGGAAACTCTATGGGGCAGTTCTACTCTGTTCTGCAGAGTTGCTATGAGTCGGAATCAACTCAGTGACAGTGGATTTGGTATTTTTGTTATTTTATTTTATTTTTTGGTGTATAAACCAAAAAATCAAACACAATGACATCGAGTTGTTTCTGACTCATCGTGACTCTGTAGAACAGAGTAGAAATGCCCCATAGGATTTCTGAGAAGTAGTTGGTAAATTTCAACTACCAACTTTCTGGCTAGCAGCTGATCTCTTAACTGCTGCCCTACTGGGTCTTTCTCTCTCTCTGTCTACACACACACACACACACACACACACACACACACACACACACACAAGGTCTGACATTGAAGTCCATGAACTTAATTGTTCTAAGTGCTGCATACCTCATTACTGAATATCACTACGGTAAACTTCAAAGTACTTCCAGCTATTCCAGTGACAGCATCAAAGGTGGTACAAGGTTGAAATGCTACATTAAGGCATGTCCACTGTACCTCACAAATCTGACACCGTGCAGATGTAGTTTTATACTGCCCCTGATCTAACAGGCTGACACAGGCTGTTCAGGGTATTTTTGTAAAAATCATTCTGTTGAATCTATTAGGTTATTATAGCCAAGCACTGACTCCAGGGCCCAGTCCACCCTTCAAAGCAGTTCTGGACTCTTGATGGAATGGCCATTGTACACAGTGGCAAGGTGGCAAGTTCATAAACTGAATTGTCTAGTTGTCTGTGAGGGATTTTTTAGCCAGGAAACAAATAACTGTACTGGAACACCCTCCACACTCACCTGATCTGGCCACCAGTGACATTTTTCTTTACCTGAAGATAAAGGAAATATTGTAAAGAAGACATTTTGATGACATTCAGGACATCAAGGGTAAATGACTACAGCCCTGATGGCCACTCCAGAAAGAGTTCCAAAATTGCTTTGAAGGGTGGCCTAGGCGCTGGTGTCAGTGCATAGCTTCCCAAAGGGAGTACTCTGAAGGTGACCGTAGTGATATTCAGCAAGGAGGTATGTAGCATTTTCTCTAGGATGAGTTCATGAACTTAACCTTCAGTCCTCATGTATACACACTCACACACACACACACACACACATGCACACGCACACACAGGTACATGCATATACATATATATATATAAAGTGAAGTGTACACGTACATATACATAGTTCTAGGTGGTGCAAACAATTATTTGGTTACTAACTAAAAAGTAGATGATTTGAACCCACCTTGTGCTTCTGAAGTGTCAGGGCCATGAAAATCCTGTGGAGCACAGCTGTACTCTGCCAGAAATGAATTTGCTGTGAATCAAAATTGACTCAGTGCCAACAGGATCTATGTATTTCACTTACCCATATCATCACCACTAATCATACTGCCCGAGCCTGCCTCTATCTTCTTTCTGTTTCTAAACCCAACTTAGAGTCCATCTTCTCAGTCTTTGGTTAACCTGGCTCATCCCTCGTGGAACCCAAATCCTCCCAACCCTAAGTAGGTTTGTATGTGATTTGTCTGAATGGAGTTTCTTGCTTTGTTTCTCAAGGTGATGTTTTTCTCTTCTATCAAGGTCAAGTGTTTTATCTTCTCAATAACATCGGGCCCCTCTAGGAGTACATCTGAGCTACAGAACAGGGCCTGGGCTTGCTTGGTGTGGTGGTCAAGATTGTGTGAACTTGGAAACTCCATGTTCGGCTGCCATATCCAGTGGCAGGGCAGGTCCTGTGGTGGCTTCCCTCCCCTCAGCTCTCATCTCTCCACCTTGCACCACCTACGCCCCATCTGCTCATATTGCCAGTAGTTCCTGCTCTCTTGTGCATCTGATTCCTGGACCTGAACTAGCAGCTGTTGGATTCATCAACCCTTACAGCCAGCACTTGAGAGTCCTATTCCCTGACCTGCTGATACTGGATTCACCAGCCTCTGCAGCTCTGTGAGTCATCAGAGACCTCAGTCTCCCCACCAGCTTGGGATCTGCTGACCTACACAGCCTGTGATCTAGAATTCTGGTCTCTGACCTGCTAACCTTGGGTTCACTAGCTCCCATGGCCACATGAGGCTTGTGCCAGGACTTGGGATGTTCAGCTTCTACAATTGTGTGAGCTGTTTCCTTTATATACAGATCTTTCCTTGCACATAAACATGTTACTGGTTTTGCTTCCCTAGAAAACCCAGCCTAAGACAAACCGGTACCAGGAGTGGGGTGCTACTCTAACAAATACCTAAAATGTGGGAGCTGTTTTGAAACTGTGAATGGATAGAAGATTGAGAAGGAACTGAGGGCAGCAGAGAACTGGTGGCAGTAGCAGAACGAGAGGCAGCACTGGAACCAATCCATGGAGCAAGAGAGCTGAGTGCCTGTTCACAGAGGCTTTCTGGCAGAGCAGGGTGCCTCCAGGCTCTTGAAACAGGGGAGCTAGCCTTGCTAACCCAAGCAATGAGACAGCTGAGTGTTTTTGTGCAGGAGGCTTCCTAGCAGAATGGGGTGCCTCCAGGCACTTGAATCAGTGAACCTGCAGAACTTTGGAACACTAGCCCCAGCAGGGCAGATATGGGCCTGAGGCCCAGGCCATGAAGCCATAGGAAGCAGAAGCTGAAGAGACAAAGAGCTGCCTCAGTCTCAAAAGGTATAGCCATGACCTCAAGGGTTTGAAAGTGTGGAGTGAGGGCTTTCTGTGTTTTGTCAGAGTGGAGTTGCCATTCAGTTGAGCTTAGAGTGCACCTAAAGCCAAGGGAACAGAGCTACTGTCCAAGTGAGCCTTTCTAGGCAGAGTTGTAACACAGGGCCAGGGTCTCCACTCAGAATCCAGAAGAGTGTGGCAAATACCTAGTGTGTGGAGGGCAAAACTATTGTATAAAATGTCTCAGAGAAGTTAAGATTCTTTTCAAAGCTTAGAGGGCTAATGTAATGTGTTTTGGTGACTTGTTGCCTGTTTTGCCTTCCTTCTCTATTTGTAATGCAATGTCTAACTTGTGCCTGTTCTGCCACCATACCTTTGCAAGCAGATAGCTTGTATTCTAGGTTTCATAGATGTGAAGGATTTTTTTGAATTTTGGACTTGGAACTGATTTAAGACTTCTGTCATATAGGATGGACATGATTTTGCTATGATGGGATGAATGTGTTACATGTTTCCATGATGTGATTTTTGGGGTGCCAATTGGCAGTTCAAATCCACCAGGCGCTCCGTGAATACTCTGGCGGTCAGTTCTACCCTGGCCTCTAGGGTCACCATGAGTTGGATCTAACTCAACGGCACTTGGCTGGCAAAGGGTAGAATGTTGTGGATTGAACTGTATCCCCACAAAAATACATGTAGCCATGTGGCTGGGCCGTGATTCCCACTATTATGTGATTGTCCTTCATTTTGTGATTTTTTTTTATGCTGTATTATTAAAGGATTAGTGTGGAACTATAAATCCCTTCATAAGATCACCTTCCTGCTTCACTGTAAAGGGAGTTTCCCTGGAGCATGGCTTGTACCACCCTCAGTCCTTTCATCCTACAAGAGATAAAAGGAAAGGGAAACAAGCAGAGTATTGGGAACTTCACACCATCAAGAAAGCAGCATCAGGAAAAGAGAGTGTCCTTCAGCCTGAGGTTCCTGCACCAAGATGCTCCCCAAACAAAGACTGATGCAATACTGGCCTTTCCTCCAGACCTCACAAGGGTGAAAGTCTTCCTCTAGAGTGTGGACATCCTGAATTTGGACTTGTAGCCTACCAGACCATGTAAGAATAAACTTTCCTTTGTTAAAGCCACCTACCCATGGTATTTCTGTTACAGCAGCACTGTTTTTCTCTTCTGTCAAGTTCAAGTGCTTTATCATCTCAATAACATCAGGGCCCTCTAGAAGCACATCTGTGCCAGGTGGTTATATCCTCCCACAGAACCAGGCATAGGCTTGCTTGGCCACCAGGGCTGGATGAGTGTGTCACTACTTGACTCATGGTGAGACAGGCACAGCCTCCCAGCCTGTCCAGTTAAACCTAAACTCACTGCCGTGAAATTGCTTCCAACTCCTAGAGACCCTATAGGACAGTATAGAACTGCCCCATAGAGTTTCCAAGGGGAGCCTGGTAGATTCAAACTGCAGATACTTTGCTTAGCAGCCATAGCACTTAACCACTATAGCACCAGCATTTACCCGGTTAAACCTCCTTTGCCTTATGTCTTGAGGATCAGTCAGTCTCGGGGGATAGGAAGCTCTGGATAGCATTTCAAACATTGACAGTCTACTGAAAGGGCTAAAATGCGAAAGTTTACATTGCCTAAAATACTCTTAGATGATGAGTAAAAATAAGGAAACAATACTTTGTTATTCAAAAAGGTTTCATTTGGGGTAATGTTAATTTTTACTCTTTAAGTTTTTCTTTAAACACAGTTGCCTGGCACCATGGACAATCATGGAGAACCCTGTTTTTTCCCGGGTCTGTGATGCCATTTAGGACGAATTCAGCCTGAGAGGCTCTTGAGCGTTTTCACGCTTAGACCTGTGCCTGACTGACAGAACCCAGACCTGCTCCACGGGAGTTTTTAAGGCAAACACGAGGCATGGGTTTCAGGTCTCTCCTTGCCTAACGGGCATCATCCCTCTCTCCTGAGCCTGGGTGTGTAGGGCCAGTGAACGCAGTGAATGCATTGAAGACAGAAAGCTAGACCACGTGGAGAAGGAGGCAAAGTTGATTTTGATGTTCTTACAGCTGTTTTGGGAAACCCTGGAGGTGTAGTGGTTAACTGCTAGGTCCGCTAATCGAGAGGTTGACAGTTCACATCCACCAAGTGCTCCTTGGAAATTCTATGGGACAGTTCTACCCTGTTCTATAGGGTTACTATAAGTTGGAATCGACTCGACAGCAGTGGGTTTGGGGTTTTATAGCTATTTCTGGAGCCTGGAGTCCCTAAAAGGTGCAAATGGTTAATATATCCCCTTACTAAACATAAGGTTGGAGGTTGGGGGTGCCTTGAAAGAAAGGCCTGGAGATCTACTTCTGAAAAGTCATCCATCGAAAACCTTATGGAGCACAGTTCTCTGACACATGTGGGATTGCCATGAGTTAGAATCAACTGGAGGGCAACTGTTGGTTTCTGTGGGCTCCCATATAGTCCCCAAGGCTAGTGTAAACTGAGAGGGCTAAGCCAGTGAGGTAAGAAAGAAGCAGACACACACTGCACAGCTGATTACTGTAATTACTGTCCATAACTTGTACAACTGTAAAAAGGTGAGTAGGCATAAATTGTATGAGAGATATGTTTACAACAACAACAAAAAAGAGTAGCTGCTGAAGGCTGCATATGTACAATCAGGAGCATCACGGGCTTTGCTTTCTGGGTTTGGGGGTCACGGTTTCATCCGAGATAACTGATATAGCTAGATATCTAGTGCTTCTGTTCTACCTCCCAGTTTGGTGGTAGTGCCTTGGGTCTTAAAAGCATGCAAGTGGCCACCCAAGACACAAAACATGGTTTCTATTTGCCTGGAGGAACAGAGGAAGAAGACGATCAGAAACAGGAGGATATAGAATGGGTAGCCAATTGTTTCCTTTGCTGTAAGACCAGAAGAACTGGACGGTGCCTGGCTACCACTGCTAACATTGTAATCAAAGATTCTACAGAAGAATGCTAATTAAAAGGAGGGAAACAGAACAGAATTTCAAATTCTCATGGACTCCAGACTTCCAACATTCTCGCAAAAACTGGACGAATCCCTGAAATAATTGTCTTGAGATATCTTTAAACCTTAAGTCAAAAACTCTCCCTTGAAGTATTACTGAAACCAAAAAATAGTTTAGCTTCACTAGTGAAAAAGATCTGCTTTGAGCATAACTGTATTTTTTTTGCAAATAATGTGCCCACATAAATAACATGCCCATGCATATAATGCACACAGATCATCTAGGAAAATAATGCACAAGGGAGTCGTGTTTGGCAAAAAAAAAACTTACAACGTAAGTATTATTGGCATAAAATACAATGTGATCATTTAAAATTATCTATACAGAATCTAGTTGACCACAGCAACTCAAAAGATTAGATAGGAATCTTAGGGGACAGTGAGTTTATGTTAGCAGGGAAGAACAACTCAGAAAAGGAGGGTGACAATGGTTTCACAACTTGAAAAATGTGATCAGCGTCAGTAAATACTACCTATAGAAACTTGAACTGGCACATGTTTTGCTGTGTATATTCTCTACAATAACAACAAAATTTCTAAGGAAGAAAAAGACAGTGGTCAGAGTGTTTCTGGAGCTGGAAGCAGCACTAGAGCTGGAAGACACGTTACAGAGGCCAGGAGGAAGGGTGCCTCACTGTGCAGGCCAGTGTGGGTGCTTAATGAAGCCAGCAGCACAGAGCACGGAACTCAGCTCACCCGACACTCAGCCCAGGGCTCCATTGACTTGAAAACACAATGAACCAGAGAAGTTACTCTGGTGTATAGGCAGGTGAGTGTGTGTGTGTTTCTGCACACATGACCAGCAGAGAGAAAAGACTATGGTGGGTGCCTTTTCCCACTCTTGGGGTAGTTTCAGAGAAGAAGGGCCTTCCTGAGGCCCAAAGAGATGGTGGGCAGGCCTTCTCTCCAGGCTAACGCTCAAAGCAAAAACTCAGCCTGCCGGTCACTATAGAACAGCTGAGCTGGGGCCTTCAGGTAAGAGGACCCAGGAAGAGCTGGCTCTGGGCCATGGTGGTTGAGAGAAGGACCTCTGGTGGGAAGATGTCATGAAGAAGTTGCCACCTCTCTTACCCCCTCCCAGACTTGTCCCCCTGTGTCTCAGCAGGGGGAAAAATGCAACTGTCCTTATTCCTGACCAGCGTGGGCCTGATGAAGCAGGAAGAAGTCCTCTCACCTCTTCTGCTCTGACTGAACCCCATAGCCTCGCTTGAGGAGAGGCCTCTGTGCCCCATGAAGTGAGGGTTTGCATAGTGAGTGTTAAGGTTCTTTTCAGCTCTACTCTGACTGTAAAAGGAAAAAGAAATTGTCCCAGTGGCATTCCCCATGGGACAAAAGACCTTCCTCCTGCCCTCACTGGCTATGTTTATTTAGCAATGTGACTCTAATACTCCACAGCATGTTTTCTCCTTTTCCTAATCGGTAACTGATAGCTTGACATAATTAATGGCATGATACTTATGTTTTCTGTTTGTTTGTTTGTTTCTTGTTTACCTGCCTCCTCCTCTCCATATGTCTTTTTTCATGGCTTTGTTTTGTTCTGACCAGCCACCTGTGACTGATGACCCCCAAATGTCTGGCATGTATATCTTTAGCCTGATAAGGAGAGATCCTGCATGTATCTCTTTAGTTTGATAAGGACATATAATGAATAACTCATCTGGCCATGCCATCTGCAGGCTATAAAGACACTTCAGACTTTTATAGAAATCATATACAAGCTCTAATTGCCTTTTGGGACTTTATAGAGACAGCCTGTGTTACTGTTAGATTCTCCATTGGTGTCACCTCCTAAATAAACTTTCTCTCTCTCTCTGTCTTGAAATACATTTCTTTGGCTTGACTGCTCCAGTACATGGAAATTAACTGGGCAACAGCAATTACTAAAGGAGTCAAGGATCCCTGATGACATTGTGTTTAAGAGTCCAGCTGCTAAGCATCCCATGGGGAATGCCACTGGGACACTTTCTTTTTCCTTTTAAGGTCAGCGTAGAGCTGAAAAGAACCTTAACACTCACTATGCAAACCCTAACTTCATGGGGCATAGAGGCCTCGCCTCAAGCCAGACTATTGGGTTCAGTCAGAGCAGAAGAGGTGAGAGGACTTCTTCCTGCTTCATCAGGCCCATGCTGGTCACGAATAAGGACAGTTACAATTTTCCCCCTGCTGGGACAAAGGGGTACAAGTCTGGAATGGGGTGAGGGAGGTGGCAACTTCTTCATGACATCTTCCCATCAGAGGTCCTTCTCTCAGCCACCATGGCGCAGAGCCAGCTCTTCCTGGCTGGCTGGGTGGCTATAGTGGTATGCAGAGAGGAGAAGGCAGGTAAACAAGAAACAAACAAACAAACAAAAAACATACAAAACCACTAGTTTCTCCTTGGAAACCCTATGCAACTCTTCTACACAGTCCTATAGGGTTGTTGTGAGTCAGAATCAACTCGGTGGCGATGGGTTTGGTTTGTTTTGGTTGTCAAGGAGTCAAGGGCTCTCTCCAAAACTGGCACTCACACCTAGAGGCCAAGACAGATTCAAACTCAGGCTGTGTCGCTGGTGGCAGCGGGGCACTTCTGAGTTTGAGTTAACCATTTCAGAGACAGAATCAGACTGGGGTAGGGCTGAGTGGCCATCATGAAGACAAATAGGCACCTCAGGAAGGCACTTCAGCACTGGACAAGGTGCAATGTCCTTCCCCAAGGAACAATTTCAATGAGTTCTTCCCAAGAAAGAGAGAGAACAAAGCTCAAAGACCAGAGTCATAGAAACAGCCTGAGGCTACTTAGCTCTGCCAATAGGTAGTACTGCGTCTCCCACTGGCAGCCCAGCCTCAGCAGAGAGAATGCAGGAACGGAAGAGCCGTGGCAGGGCTGGCAGGAGCTGGAAGCCCAGGAGATGACTTTGCTAAATGTGCTCATTGCACTCTGCACAGCCCAGACCTGGGAGCTGACTACCACATCACTGTGGTTCCTTTACAGCACATTCAGAAAGAAAGAAGAGCCAGCTTGAGAGAAATAGAATAGGGAGAAGTGTGGCCAGGGAGGGACAAATGTCTGGAGCCAGGGGAATATCTGCATCACGTCTGGCTGGAGTTGGAGGTAACCACATTAAAGAAAAGATGAACGGTTAATATGAAACCAGCTGACAGTGAAAGAGAACAATTACAAAGATGGAATGGCTTTATATTAGACTAACGGCTGCTACAGGATAAAGTTGACAGCTTCCAGGAAAGAAATCTGACTCAGAGAAATGTTTTTAGTTGATAGCTCTTGATCTGGTTTTGTTGATCTTTTTTTTTTTTTTAACCTCCCTGTATTTGAGAGAAAATTACCATGCATTTATACAAGACTCACCCTTCCGTCCCCTCACCTCCTCTTCATTTCTTTTACTTCTCTTTTTCTGTTTAGAAATGTCTCATTCTCTTCAGGACATAGAATGAATTTGGGGCCATCACCTGTTCCGTACGCCTTATGTCATATTGTCTCTTACTGTAAGCATTCTCTCTTCCTTGAAGAGATGTGTAGTGCCCTATAAAAATATTGTTATCATTTTTGGTTGTGTTTTTGAGATATAGTCCAGTAAGTAAGTTCATGGATCAATAGTTCAGCCCAGGGATCATTAACCCAAGCATAAGGCAGCCAAGCTCTTAGACTTCAGATGTTTTTGGGGTTTTTTGTTTGGTTTTGGTTTCAGGGTCTTTGAAGGGGGGTGTCCCACGGTGTTTCCAAACCAGCAATTCATCAATTTCCCTGGGCAGCTTCTCAACATAAATTTCTCAGGCCCTGCCTCAGGCTAACAAAATTAGAAACTCCAAAGGAGCCATCTTGGAGAGTCTGCATATTGTCAAGTTCCTTAGCCTACCTTACAATCAGCAGGTTTGGGAATCAGTGGCTCAGGGGGCACATTCAGGCAAAGAACGTCATGTACCCCTTTACAGTTTGTACTTGGGTCATTTGCAGACTTCCTATCCTCCATGACAGCTGGTGAGTTTCCTGGAGCAGCCACTTATCTTACTCATCCTGTGATCTCTGCACAGAGCCAATTATACTCAGTATGGAGGAACTGAATTTAAAAATCTCACTCCTTCCCCGACCCTGAAACTTGGTTGTTTTCCAAAGATTTTCACAGGCTTCGCTGGTGGAGACCAGGCCTGGCCACACAGAATCAGATGCAGGCCCCAAAAAATTTGACAGCATGGAAACCTAGAGCTGAAAAGACCCTTGGAGACCCTCCAATACAGTGGTTTCCAAACTGTGTTCCTTGGAGCCCCAAAGTTCCACAAAGGAACCTCAGAGACCAGTGAGAGGAAAAGGAAGGGGGCCCAATGGGAGGGACTTTGGGTCCTCCTCTCACTTCTACCAATTCAACCAGGGCAGCCCTGCTCTTACAGCTTTGTGTTACTATTACAATAACCTCTTAATTTGGTTTCCCAACTGCTACTATCACAAAGGAGCCCTGGTAATGCAATGGTGAAGAGCTACAGCAGAAAAGATCAACAAAATTGACAAGCCATGGGCTAAACTTACTAAAGAAAAACGGGAAACAAACAGCCCAAATAAGAAATGAGAGGACAGTCATTAAAACAGATCCAACAGAAATCAAAAATATCATTAACAGAATACTATGAAAGACCATGCTCTAACAAATCTGAAAACCTAGAGGAAATAGACAAATTCTTTGATTCATATCACCTACTAAAATTATCATAAGGTGACACAGAACAACTTAATAAACCCATCACAAAGGAAGAAATTGAAAAAGTCATCAAAAAACTGCCAACAAAAAAAAAGCTCAGGCCCAGATGGCTTCACCACAGAATTGTACCAAGCTTTTACAGAAGAGTTACCTCCAGTACTGCTCAGACTATTTCGCAGTATAGAAAGAGATGGACTATGCCCAAGTTCATTCTATGAAGCCAGCATAACCCTGATACCAAAGCCAGGGAAAGATCCAACCAAAAAGGAGAACTACAGACTGATAGCACTCATGAATCTAGAGGCAAAAATCTTCAACAAAATTCTTGCCAATAGAATACAACAACGCATCCAAAAAAATAATCCATCATGACCAAGTTGGATTCACACCAGGGATGCAAAGCTGGTTCAACATCAGAAAAACAATTAATGTGATCAACCACATAAATAACACAGAAGACAAGAATCACCTGATTTTGTGTAAAAGACATTTGATAAAGTCCAACACCAATTTATGCTAAAAACACTCAGCAAAATAGGAATAGGTGGCAAATGCTTCAATGCAATAAGAGCCATTTATACAAAGCCAACTGCCTATGTCATCCTGAATGGAGAGAGACTGAAACAGTTTCCCCTGAAATTAGGAACTAGACAAGGATGCCCACTCTTAACTCTCCTATTCAATATCATACTAGGAGTTCTAGCCAGAGCAATTAGACAAGACCATGAAATAAACGGCATCTGCATCAGCAAAGAAGTAAAAATGTCCCTATTTGCAGATGATATGATTGTATACCCAGAGAATCCTAAAGAATCTATAAGTAAACTATTCAAACTGATACAAGAGTTCAGCAAAGTCTCAGGATACGAGATAAACATAAGTAAATCAATAGGATTCCTTTATACCAACAATGAGATTACTAATTAAGAAATCACCAAATTAATACCATTTATTATAGCCCTTAGGAAGATCAAGTACCTAGGAATAAATCTAACCAGAGAAATAACAGACCTTTACAAAAGAACTACAGTCCTTACTGCAAGAAACTAAGAGAGACTTACGTAAATGGAGAAAGCTACACTTCTCATGGATAGGAAGACTTAACATAGTGAATGCATTGAAGGCAAAAAGTTAGACCACGTGGAGAAGGAGGCAAATTCCACTGATACTTTTTAAAGAGATGGACAAAGAAATTACCAACTTTGTTTGGAAAGGGAAGAAGCCCTGGATAATCAAAGCACTACTGAAGAAGAAGAACACACTGAGAGGCCTCTCACTACCTGACTTTAGAACTTACTACACTGCCACAGTAGTCAAAAGAGCTTGGTACCAGTACAAAAAGAGACAGATAGATCAATAGAACAGAACTGAGACCCCAGAGATGACACCATCCTCCTATGAACAGCTGATATTCCACAAAGGCCCTAAGACATTAAACTGGGGTAAAAACAATCTCTTCAACAAATGGTGCTGGCAAAATTGGATGTCCATCTGCAAAAAATTGAAACAAGACCCATGTCTTACACTTTATACAAAACCCAACTCAAACTAGATAAAAGATCAAAATATCAAATCTGAAAGGATAAAGCTCATCCAAGAAAAAGTAGGAACAACAATGGAAGGTTTAATACACAACAGACAGACTTCAAAATCTATCTAACAAACCACAAATAACAGAAGAGAAAATAGATAAATGGGAACTACTAAGAATCAAACACTTTTGCTCATCCAAAGACTTTATCAATAGGATTAAAAGGCCACCTACAGAATGGGAAAAAATATTTGGCAACTATTTGTCAGACCGAAGTTTGATCTACATAACCTATAAGGTACTACAAAATATCAACAAAAAAAAGATAAATCATCCAATTAAGCGATGGGTAAAAAAGACAGCAGACACTTCTCTAAAGAGGAAATCCAGGCAGCCAAAAAACATATGCGGACACACTCATGATTATTAGCTACTAAATAAATTCAGATCAAAACGACAATGAGACACCATCTCACCCCAACAAGGTTACCCATGATCCAAAAAAGGCAAAACGACAAATGCTAGAGAGGCTGTGGAGAAATTGGAACTCTCCTACACTGTTGATGGGCTTGCAAAATGGTGTGACCTCTTTGGAAAGCAATCTGGTGCTCCTTAAAAAGCTGAATCTAGACACACTATTTGACCCAGTAATTCCACTGCTTGGAACATATCCTACAGAATCCAGGCCATTCACACCAACTGATACATTTACACGAATGTTTATCACAGCACAGTCCACAATAGCAAAAAGATGGAATCAACCCAGACACCCAACAATAGAGGAATGGATAGGTAAACTGTGGCATATATACTCAATGGAACACTATGCAATGATGAAGAACAACGATGATTTTAGGAAACATCTAATGACCTGGTTTCAATGGGAGGACATTATATTGAGTGAAAGTAGTCAACGACAAAAGGACAAATATTATATGAGACCCATATAAGAACTTAAAACCAGTCTCATGCATGAGACTCTTTAACAGCTGGAAGGGTGGGGACAGAGAGAGGGCGAGAGGGGAGGGTTTATATTAAATCGTTGATAGAAACTTGGTTGGGTGAAATCTGTGACAGCACACATTAGAACAAAGATCAATATTACCTGGACTTCAACATAACATGATTACTCCTCCCATCTTAACCCAATATTACAAGGACAGAGTAGCTGTGGTGGGGGGCCAGGAGCTATGCTCTCAGGTGAAACTGAGGCCAACTGGCACAACTAGCATTTTGCTAAGAGAGCCCTCTGCACCCCACATTGGTGAGTAGTGTCTGGGGTCTTAAAAGCTGCCAAGCTGGTGTCTGAGGATATAGCAAATGGTCCCAACTTAGCAGCAGGAACAGATGATCACCAGGGACCAAAAAGAAATGGGGGAAAGAGAACCCAAAAGACAGAGAGACTCACATGAGTGGGTGACTACATCGACTTGTGACTGGAAGAACCAGAAGGTGCCCGGCCACAACAAGTGACAGCCACGATGGAGCTCACAAAGTTGAGTCTCACTTGCAACACAAGAATCAAAAGAGGTGCACTCTGAGAGCTCCACTAAAAGATCACAATTGATGGTCCAGCGGCTTTGGGGTTCCCGCAGGAGCATGGCCTCTGGCCCTGATGCTGCCTCATCCATAAATCATAATGGAAGTCAATTCTCAGACAGGAATAGATTGGACTTGGTAACACAGAGTGACCATTTCATGTATGCACTTTATGGTTCTATGCATCTATAGGATGTTGTCCTGCTGACCTCTTACTGGAGGAAGGGGAGTGGGTGGAGTGGAGGGGATAGGAGATTGTTGGGATGATAGGACATGTATGGAGTAGAGAGGAAGAGTATGCTGTCACCAGGCAGGGTGAGCAGTGGGAGCTGCATATAGGTGGACATGCAATTTACATGAGAATGTACATTTTTCATTCAATCATACTAAAAAAAAGAGCTACAGCAGCTAACCAAAAGGGCATCAGTTGGAATCCACCAGCTGCTCCTTGAAAACCCTACAGGGCAGTTCTACTCTGTCTTACAAGGCTTCAATGGGTTTACCCATTGTCAATGCACAGCCCCAACTACAGGCTGTTTTTCCATTCAGCGTCCTGAATAATTCAAAACATAAGGTTGGTTTTGTCACTCTCTCTTCAAGACTCTGCTCTTGATTTCCATTTTATTCAATAAAAATCCAAGGTCCTCACTGTGGCCTACACGTCCCCACATGATCTGGCTTCTGCTTCCCGTCTGCCTCATCTTCTTCCCTGTTCTCCGCACTGCCTCCTGAGGTAGTTACCTACTCTTCTGAGTCGTTGTCAGTTCTATCCCATATAGAGAGATCTTAAAACAGCACAATAGTCAAGGCAGGCATTCTTTGCTAGTTAACTTGAACTACTATTTGGTTTAAAGATTTCAGGAAATACTCGGTTTAAGGTTCAGAATAGGACTCTTTGACCAGTTGAAGTTGCTCCCCAAGCAGGATGGTTCAAGAAGAGCAGACTGTCCTTGTTTGGCCCCCTTATGGCTGGCAGCAGTAGGTCCCTGGGCACCGGGGTCAGAAGCAGACACGGTGTGGAAAGCAACTGGGCTGACCTTCTATAGAAAACTCAAGATGCTAAGAGTGTCTCCAAGGGCTTTACATGCACAGGGAAGAGTCTTTTGACAGACTTGCTGGTTGGTAGGAGGGCATCTGTAAGCGTTTGCCAAATACTAAGGTCATATGAAAAGTGCAGCACTCCTCCCGCCGGGGCCTGAATGCCATTTCCTTTACACAAGGAAGACGGTGCCTTTGTTTGTGTGAGAGAGCCCTCCAGTGGACATTTGTGGTACTGCCGCCTCTAAGAGCCGCTCCAGAAACAGCCCGGGGCACGGCATTACTTCCGGGGCTGACATTGTGTAAGGTGGTGCTTTGAGTAGTTGACCCGGTTGTGGAGATAAACAAGTGCTGGATTTCTCAAAATCCTTCCTGAGGGAGGTTGATGTGTGTATGTCGTGACAGTACTACCATTTCTCACAGAACGTATTTGGAGTGCTTCTTTTGGACCAAGACTTCCTTGTGTTTCAACTCTCTATTGAGAATTTGCATGTTCATTTAGATACATGAATAAGAATCTGCATTTTAGATTCCAGGGGATTCTTGCCTATGATAAATTTTGAGAGGAACTGGTCTACTAGTGGGTCTCAGAACTGGTCCCTAGCCAGCAGTATTAGCACAGCCTCAAACTTGTTAAAAATGCAGATTCTCAGCAAGGATTCAAACCAGAACGAACAGCTTCCAAGTCCTGCATTAGACTTCCCTTCATGGCCCTTCCCTGTTCTTTCAGAGTCTTTTCTGTGGGCCAGATCTGATTCCACAGAACAGCTTGGCCTCTGTGGAGCTTTTGTCTACCTGTCTTTAGTTCAGCTTTGGTCAGGGCTTGTTTTGTATATGGCACATCTGTTCAGAGTTTGGTGATGTCATCTCTGAGGTCTCGCGATTCTGTTCCATTGATCTATCTGTGTCTTTTTGTACCAATACCAGGCTGTTATGACTACTGTGGCAGTATAATAGGTTCTAAGGTTGGGCAGTGAGAGGCCTCCCATGTTTTTCTTCTTTAGTAATGCTTTACCTATCCGGGGCTTCTTCCCTTTCCAGACAAAGTTGGTAATTTGTTCCACCATCCCATAAAAAATGTCACTGGAACTGGTAGTGGGATTGCATTATATAAGTAGATTGCTTTGGGTAAAATAGACATTTTCACAATGTTAAGTCTTCCTATCCATGAGCAGGGTAGGTTTCTCCATTTATGTAAGTCTCAGTTTCTTGTAGTAAGGGTTTGTAGTTCTCTTTGTAAAGGTTGGTTATTTCTCTGATTAAATTTATTCCCAGGTACTTTATCTTCTTAGGGGCTACAGTAAATGGTATTGACTTGGTGATTTCTTCCTTACTAATCTCATTGTTGATATATAGGAATCCTACTGATTTACTTATGTTTATGTTGCTGAACTCTTGTATCAGTTTGAGTACTTGCCTTCAGGATTCTTTGGGATTGTTTGCATATACAATCATATCATCTGCAAATAAGGAGATTTTTACTTCTTCTTTGCCTTTATTCTTTGGTCTTATCTAATTGCTCTGGCTAGAACTTTCACTACAATGTTGAATAGGAGAGGTGAGAGTGGGCATCCTTGTCTAGTTCTTGTTCTCAAGGGAAACTGTTTCAGTCTCTGTTCAGGATGACATAGGCAGTTGGCTTTGTATAAATGGCCCTTATTGCATTGAGGAATTGGCCATCTATTCCTATTTTGCTAAGAGTTTTTAGCATGAATCGCTGCTAGACTTTATCAAATGCCTTTTCTGCATCAATAGACAAGATCAGGTTATTCTTGTCTTTTGTGGTATTTATGTGGTTGATCACATTAATTGTTTTTCTGATTAGCCTTGCATCCCTAGAATGAATCCAACTTGGTCATGATGCATTATTTTTTGGATATGTTTTGTTTTCGATTGGCAAGAAGTTTGTTGAAGATTTTTGCATCTACATTCATGAGTGATATCGGTCTGTAGTTCTCCTTTTTGGTTGGATCTTTCCCTGGCTTTGGTATCAGGGTTATGCTGCATTCATAGAATGAATTTGGGAGCATTCCATCCCTTTCTATACTGTGAAATGGTCTCAGTAGTATTTGAGATAACTCTTCTCTAAAAGCTTGGTAGAATTCTGCAGTGAAACCATCTGGGCCCAGGCTTTTTTTGGTTGGCAGTTTTTGGATAACTTTTTCAATTTCTTCCTTTGTGATGGGTTTATTAAGTTGTTCTGCTTCACCTTGTGATAATTTTGGTAGGTGATATGAACCAAGGAACTTGTTCATTTCCTCTAGGTTTTCAAATTTGTTAGAATACAGTCTTTCATAGTATTCAGCTATGATTTTTTTAAATTTATTTCTGTTTGATCTGTTTTGACAGCTCTTCTCTCATTTCTTATTTGGGTTATTTGTTTCTTTTCCTGTTTTTCCTTAGTAAGTTTATCAAATGGTTTGTCAATTTGGTTGATCCTTTCAAAAAACCAGCTTTTGGTCTTTTCAATTTTTTCAATTGTTCTTCTATTCTCTAATTCATTTAGTTCTGCTCTAATCTTTACGATCTGCTTTCTTCTGGTGACTGAGGGATTCCTCTGTTGTTCTCTCTCTACTTGTTCAAGCTGTAAGGTCAGTTCTTTGATTTGGTTCCTTTCTTCCTTCCAGATGTGTGCATTTATGGAGATAAACTGACCACTGGGCACTGCTTTGGCTGTACCCCCAAAGGTTCTGGTAGGAAGTGTTTTCATTCTTGTTGCAATCCATAAATTTCTTTATTTCATCCTTGATTTCTTCTATAACCCATGGCTTTTTGAGTAAGGTATTGTTCAGTTTCCATGAGTTCCACTTTCTATGTTTTTTCTGCTATTGATTTAGACTTTTATGGCTTTATGATCTGAGAAGATGCTTTGCAGTAATTCAATGGTATGGGTTTTGTTGAGAATTGCTTTATGTCCTAATACATGGTCTATCCTGGAGAATGTTCCATATGCACTGGAGAAGAAGGTGTAGTTATCCACTGATGGATAGAAAGTTCTGTATATGTCAAAGAGGTCTAGTTGGTTAATTGTGGCAATAAGGTCTCTGTCTGTACTGAGCTTTTTTCTAGATGATGTGTCCAGTATTGAGAGTGGAGTGTTGAAGTCTCCTACTATTATTGTGGAGTGATCTGTCTCCTTTTTGAGTGTAGTCAGTGTTTCTTTGACGTATTTAGGTGCTCTAATATTAGGTGCATAAATATTTAATATTGTTAACTACTGCTTGTGTATTGAACCTTTCAACAATAGTGTCCATCCTTGTCCATGATGGTGGATTTTACATTAAAATCAATTTTCTCTGAGATTAGAATTGCCACATCTGCTCTTCTTTGTTCGCTGTTAGCTTGATATGTATTCTTCCATCCTTTAATTTGCAGTTTGCTCCTATCTTTAAGTCTAAGGTGAGTTTCTTGTAGGCAGCATATGGATGGGTCATGTCTTTTGATCCAAGAGTCACTCGATGTCTCTTTAGTGAAGCATTCAGTTCATTCACATTCAATGTAACTATTGATAGCTATGTGTTCAGTGCGGCCATTGTGATACGTTTATTTTTGTGTTGATGCTTTCTCTGTTGTTCTTATTAATCTGGTCTGTGACCTTCTTTGTGAGTTGATTTTTCACCTTTTTCAGTGTTGGTTTTGTTGTTGTTGAGACTTCTGTATTACATTTCTTGATATGGTATGTTTCTTCTTTATTGTGCTTTATGGCTGCCCCTATGATCCTGCTTAATAAACTATATATAAACCCAATTTTGATTGCTACCAGTCTTGTCAACTTCCTCTCCATCTGGAAGGACCATAACGACTGTAGTACATCCCTCTTTTTAATATGATGATATCATAGTTTACATGATATGATCACTAGATCACTTCTTTCACTATTACAGCTGTGATTGTGCTTGGAGCCTTCCCTAACTGAGTAGGATTCTGGATAATGTGTCCTTCTAAAATATGAAGTTAGTGGTTTTGTTCTTCCAAGCCAAGAGATTCTTTCAGTATTTCTTGTAGCTTTGGTTTGGTTTTCACAAAGTCTCTGAGTTTCTGTTTATCTGCAAATATCTTAATTTCATTTTCATATTTGAAAGGTAGTTTTGCAGGATATGTAATTCTTGGTTGAAAGTTCTTCTCCTTCAAGGCTTTGAATGTGTCATGCCACTGTCTCTGTGCCAGTATCATGTCTGCTGAGAAATCCGATGAAAGCCTACAAGGTTTCCCTCTGAATGTCAGCTTTGCTTTGAGTCTTGCTGCCTTTAAGAGTTTCTGCTTATGTTTCATTGTGTTGAGCTTGATCATAATATGTCTTGGAGTCTTTCTATTGAGCTCTATATTGAGTGGTGTTCAATATGTATCTTGGATATCTATATTCTCTTCTTTCATAATTTCTGGGAAGTTTTCTGTCAGCAGCTCAGCAACAATACTCTCTGTGTTCTCAGGTGTCTCACCCTGTTCAGGAACTCCAATTAATTGTAGATTGTTCTTCTTAATAGAGTCCCACATGCTTCTTCATGCTTCTTCATTTTTCTTGTTTCTTTTTTCTGATTTCTCCTCATAGATGCTGAAGTCAGTAGCTCTGTCTTCCAAATCAGAAATTCTCTTTTCCATTTGTTGCATTCTGTTTTCTTGGGTTTGAATTGAAGTTTCTGTGTCTTTGATTTTGCTCTTGATCAGTTTAATTTCTGAGTACTGGTGTTCCATCAGATCTAACAGCTTCCTTATTTTTTTGTTTTGCTCTGCTGCATTTTGTATAAGGTCTAGGGCAGCTCTCTATATAATCCTTTTGTATTCACCTTCTGATAATTTCAGAAAAGCTTCTTCATCTGGGAAGTTCTGAGACGGTTTCTTTTGGGGGTCTTCTGATGCCGTGAGTGATCCGGGCTACCATCTTCTCCAAAGTTTGTAGTTTTTTGGGCTTCATGTGGGTCAATAAAGGCTGGGGGAGATGCTGTGAAGATGGACCATAGTTGTTTCTCTAGGCCATCTTAAAATGAGAAGTAAAAAGTATTTGACAACTTCCAAAGTCAGTCAGGTTTTCAGGCGCATACATCCCTCTTCCCAGATGGCAAGGTAAGCACTTCTATATTGAACTCCGGATGTTATAAACTAGCTCAAAATACAGAAGAGCTACTGGCCTGCTGGCCTCTGCTGTTGGGCCTCAGCTGTAGGCAATACTGTGTAGAATTCTGCTTTTCTGCAGGAAAAGCAGTCTTTTCTGGGTAGGCACTGCCTCCCAGCCCAGCAATGAGGTCCACCTGAGGTTTCTGTATGGATTACTCCACCTCCCAGTGAAAAAGATGGCGTCCTGCACAAGCTTGCCAGCCATCCGGGGCCAGGCTCCCAGCAGCAAGAGAGGCCAAGAGTGCCAAAGTGCCCAGAGTCCACAGTATCTGCCACTGGGCCCCAGCCCCAGGTGAAACTGTGCAAATCACTGCCTCCCTGCTAGAAAAGCACTCTCCCCCTGGCAAGCACCATCTCCCAGCCTAGGAAGAAAGTCTGGCCAGGGCCTCTGCCTCGGCCTCTCCATTTTCCAGTGGCTCAAGATGGCACCATGCACAAGTGCATCTGTACAGCTACCACATGGCAGAGGCAGAAAGATAGACTAGAGGAGCCAAAATGCATAGAGTCCAAAGCCAGGATCTCACAACATGGCAATTACCCTTGCTGGTCCCACCAGCAGTGCATCCAAGACCAACAGCTAGTCCAGTCCCAGCTCTGCCCGCCGGCCAAAACAGAGGAAAAAAAAAGAATTCAAAATGCTGAGTTACCTTCAGTCTGTGCAAGCCTGTGCTCACTGAGAGTAGGGTCAGTGAAAGAGAGGAGATTTTGCGTTCCGAGGTATGAAGTCCAAATTAACAGCCCTATGCTGCATCCCAGAGCTCACCAGGTGTCCAGAAGACACTGTTTAATTACCATTTCAGGTCTTGGTTTCTAGAGGGATTTAGAGAGACATGTGTTTAGTCTGCCATCTTGACTCTGCCTCCTATGATGTATGATAAAGGTCTATGGTGGGACTGTAAATCCCTTCATAGGATCACCATCCTGC
Source organism: Heterohyrax brucei (assembly GCA_028571685.1). Taxonomy (NCBI): domain Eukaryota; kingdom Metazoa; phylum Chordata; class Mammalia; order Hyracoidea; family Procaviidae; genus Heterohyrax; species Heterohyrax brucei. Next base: position 167,248,996 of record CM053140.1, read on the forward strand.
TAGACTGTAAAGGGAGTTTCTCTGGAGTGTGACTTGCACCACCCTTTATCCTTTCATCTTGTAAGAGGTAAAAGGAAAAGGAAGCAAGCAGAGAACTGGGAACCTTACACCATCGAAAAAGCAGCACTAGGAGAAGAGTACCACCTTCAGATCTGAGGTTCTTGCACCAAGATGCTCCCTGACCAAAGACTGATGCAATGCAAGGACTTTCCTCTAGAGCCAACAGTGGGGAAGGCCTTTCCCTGGAGTGGATGTCCTGCGGTTAGACTTGTAGCCTACCAGATTATGTAAGAATAAACTTTCCTTTGTTAAAGCCATCCACTCATGGTATTTCTATTAGAGCAGCACTAGCTGCCTAAAACAATACGGAAGGAAAAACTGGTGACATTTTGTATCAAATGAACAGTTAAATAAAAAAGTCAGCAATGCTGTCCCTGTTTTCAATGTTGCATCTCTCACAATGGTTTTTAAAGGAGAGGCAGATAAATGGGAAGGAGAAGCCTGTGCTTCCCAGCAAGGCAGAGAGGCTCAGCAGAAAGGGCACAGGCCATCAGCAGGCCCTCAGGCTTCTAACTTAGGGCACCTGATGTTCTAGGCTTCCCTTCTCTCACCTGTAGATGAAGGAGTGGGGTCAGATCATCTTTAAAGATCTTTTGTACTTCTTGACTCTATATTTTTCCAGAGATGGAAGAGCAATGAGGTAAGAATTAGAACAGTGATGACCAGGAGTCATCAAAAAGATGGTTTAATAGGTGGCAGCAGAGTAATCAAATGGCACGAGGCTATGAAAAGCACCTCTTCTGCATGTATTGTGTACCTTGAGATTTTCTTGTCTTACAAGCAAGAAAAAATGGTTGGAGATTTGAATTGATTCTGAGTGTTGTATTATACGACTATAAAGGGCATACATTTTGATGTCAGGCCTAGGTTCAAAAGATAAGATCTTAGGTAGATTACTTACTGTGTCTTAGTTATCGAAACCAAAAAACCAAGCTCGTTGCTGTCAAATTGATTCTGACTCATAGTGACCTTATAGGACAGAGCAGAACTGGCCCATAGAGTTCCTGAGGAGCACCTGGTGGATTTGAACTGCCGACATTTTGGTTAACAGCCACAGCACTTAAGCACTACACCGCCAGGTTTTCCCTTGGTTATCTAGTGCTACTATAACAGAAATTTCACAAGTAGATGACTTTAACAAAGAGAAATTAATTTACTTCTAGTCTAAGAGGCTAGAAATCTAAGTTCAGGGTGCCAGCTCCAGGAGAAAGCTTTCTTTCTTAGCTCTGGGGGACTGTCCTTGTCATCAAACCTCCCCTGGTCTAGGAATTTCTCAACACAGGGACCCCCGTTCCAAAGGACACATTCCCTTCCTTGTCTAGTCCATCCTCTTCCTCCTCCTGCTCTTTACCACTCCCATAGGAAAGGGAAACAAACAAAATGGAGAATGGAATCCAAGTGTTAATTTAGACTCACCAAATACTCAGCAAGCATTTAAATGTGCTTCCTTACTAAGCACTTCACAGTATACAATATTCACAACAACTCTTATGCAATACATAATGCTTTTACATTATACAGATGAAGAAACTGAAGGTCAGGGAGGATAAATGACTTTTCTGATGTTGCACAACTCACTAATGGCAGAACTGAGATTTGAACCCAAGTCCACTGAACCCAACCTAAACCAGTCTTTTCACTGACTCACGAAAACACGTCAGGGGCTGACACTCTAGAAGAGAAATCCACTGGGAAAAGCTTCTTCTTGAGGAAGGCCCTGGAAAGCCCTGTTGTGGTGTATGGTCATACTTGATACAGCCTCATGATCTCATGTGTGGGAAGCCTTTAGTTCCAGCTGGAATAGAACTGGTCATCATCCACCAACTGCAAGAGCATCCCTCAACTTCTTCCTGTGGTTAGTTGGTCAAGGCTTTTATATCATCACTGCTTCAATTAATCATAAACATTAATACTGACATAGTGCTTCAGCATTCTATAAAGATTTCACACTACTGTGCGGTCAATGAGGCGAGTATTATTATTCTTGTTTTTCAGTTTCCAACATGCTCAGGGTGGTTCCATGATTTTCCCTAGGCCACACAGTGCCTAAATGGGCAGCACATGTTCCTTTTTTAGGGACTAAATTGTGTCCCCTAAAAATATGTGATGTACATCTTGATCTCTATGCCTGTGGTTATAGTCCTATTTGGAAATGAGTTATCTTTACTATGTTAATAAGACAGGATTACCATACAATACAGATTGAAAAGTATGGTGAAAGGATATAACCCCTACACATACTTTTCCTAACTTGAAACCATGCAGTATCCCCTTGTTCTGTTCCCATGGCTGCCTGTTGATTCATGTACAGATTCCTCACAGGCACAAATAAATGTTCTAGAATTCCTGCCTTCCACTAAAACAAGGCATGAAGGTTGGAGGACGGCTCATTAACAACCTGTGTTATGCAGCTGACACAATCTTGCTTGCTGAAAGTGAAAAGAATTTGAAACACTTCCTGATGAAGATCAAAGACCACAACCTTCAGTGTGGACTGCACCTCAACATCAAGAGAACAAAAATCCTCACAACTAGAAAAGTAAGCAACATCATGATAAATGGGGGAAGGAAAGTCCTGGTTCCAGATAGGACTATAACCTTTTCAAGGATTTAATTTCCACTGGCTCCATAATCAACATCCATAGAAGCAGCTGTCAAGAAATCAAAAGATGATTTGCAGTCAGAAAAAACTGATGCAAAGACCTCTTTAAAGTGCTGAAAAGTAAAGATGCCACCTAGAAGACTAAGGTGCACCTGACCCAAGCCATGGCATTTTCTATTGCATCATATGCCTGAGAAAGCTGGACAATGAATAAGGAAAACAGAAGAAGAATTGATACCTTTGAAATGTGGTATTGGAGAATATTGAACATACGGTGGACCGATGAAAGAACAAACAGATCTGTTCTGGAAGAAGTACAACCAGAGTGCTCCTTGGAAGCAAAGATGGCAAGACTGCACTTTACATACTATGGGACATGTTGTCAGAAGGGATCAGTCACTAGAGAAGAGAGGGTCAGTGAAAGAGAGGAAGACCCTTAACAAGATGGATTGACACAATGGCTGCAACAATGGGCTTAAGCATAAAAACAATTGTAGGCATGGCATAGGACTGGGCAGTGCTTCATTCTCTTGCTCACAGCGTTGCTATGAGTTGGCTGTGACTCAACAGTGCCTAATAACAACAGTGTATGATGTTCTTGAGTCAATGTCTTTTGAGATATAGAAGAGATTAAACAATTAAGCAGAGATAGAGATGCCAACCTACATAAAGAACTTCCAGGAGCAGCAGCTCAAGAAGACAAAGACCTTCTTTCCAGAGCTGACAGAGAGAGACAGCCTGCCTTTAGAGCTAGCACCCAGAATTCAAACTTCTAGCCCCCTAAACTGTGAGAAAATAAATTTGTTTGTTAAAGCCATCCGTTAAGATAACTTAAGAATTTCATACTGAAAGAGTGCAATCCTGCTCTAACAGATACCTAAAATGTGGAAGTAGTAAAAGGCTGAGGCATGAAAAGTTTTAAAGTGCCTAATATCAAAAGCCTAGATTTTTTTTGAAGAAACTGCTGGTAGACTTATAGACATCAAAGGCAATTCTGGTGAGGGTTCAGAAGGAAGTGAGAGCTATACAGAAAGTATCATCTCACAGAATATCTACGGTGCCAGCAACAGAGTGTTGCTAGAAAATGTGGATGTTAAATGTGCTTCTGGTGAAGCTTTAAAAAAAAAAATGTTGAATATGTGATTTGACAGTGAAGGAAGGCTGATATTTTCTATGCAGGGACAAAGAACTTGCCTGAACTATGTTCAAATGTTGGTGAAAGGTAGAACTTCCTCTTGTTGAAGAAATTTCTAAGCAAGACCTTAAAGGGACCACACGACCTCTCTTTGACACTCACAGTAAAATGCAAGAGGAAAGAGATAAACTTAAAAATGAACTGTGCAAAATGAAAATAGAACTTGAAGATGTGAAAAATTCTGTCATAAAAACTAAGGGTGAATATCCTAGAATGCTCACCAAGGATGTGGTTACACAATCTTTTGTTAAAGAGATTAAGCCTGTGACTAACAGAGCTAACCAACTACCAAAAAAAAAGTTTAATTTAGACTGAATGGGACAGAGAAAAAACAAAAGGACAGAACACTGTCTGTCCCTTGAAATTCTATAGGCTGGAAACAGGCCAAAGGGGCTAAATCTGTTGTCCTCCAAGAAAAGAAAAGGACCATCCCTGGAGCAGCTTGGGGATCACTAGAACTGTTGGAAGTAGCACAGAAAACAGGGCCTTCTTAGTTTCAAAGGGTGGGGCCACAGACTCCTAAGTTCCAAAAAGTCAGATCTTCCCTAACTTGGTTTGAGTACAGAGCTCCCTCAAATGGACTAGAATGGCACTGCCCAAAGCTAAGGGAGCAGAATTGCCCACCCATTAGACCTGGAAGGCAGAGCTGAAGCCCAAAGTTGAGAGACCCCCCATCCAGAATCCTGAGACCATAACCAACACCCAGAGTCTAGAAGATGGAGCCATTGCCCAGATGAGCTCAAGAAGAATGGAGGATTACTTTCCACCCTTGATAGGTGATGTGAATTGCTCTGCAGAATTTGTGGAGCCTGCACACTGAATTTGGATTTCTAGCCTCCTAAAATGTGTGAAAATAAACTTCTGTTTCTTAAAGCCACCCATCTGTGATATTTCTCTTGTAGCAGCTCTAGATAACTAAGACACCCACATTCACTCATCTGCAACTGCAGAAATCTCCCTTCCACCATTGGAATTAGTCCAATAAGAGTGACAGTTTCTTAAATATACACTTCCCTAAATTTGCCATGACATTTATTTCACTGTGATGACCAGCTGCGGGTGCGGCATGACATCTGCCGGATAAGTCATTTCACTCAACTGGGTGCTTACATGCTCAGGTTGATGAGTCACTTCACCCAACTGGGTGCTTACTTCTGGGGCCATGTCTTGTGACATCTGTACCCCTCCTGCCTGTCTCTGAACCTGAACAGCCTTATGGCGAGTTTCCCCCAAAGACTTTCCTGACCACCCCCATTCCTCAGGAAACTGCCCAACACAGGCTTTAGCTCCTCTGACGTCTTCCTGCTTCCATTTTAACCCCTTCCTAGGTCTGGCTTAGAAGTTCCTTCTAAGGCCAGAGCTCCTTCAGTGCCAGACTTATCCATACTACTTACTCCTGAATTGTTCTCAGATCCAATCATCTACTACCCAAGGACTTGGAGTTAGGCAGGCCAGATGTTGAATCTACTGTTTATTAACTATGCAACCTTAACCAAGCTCCTATATCTCTATGGACTGCTTTCCCATCTGTATAATGGGAATAATAGTACTACCTATCTCCTGGTGACAGATGAGATACAGTGAGCAATGCATTTACCACAGCACCTGGACATAGTAAATGCTCAATGAATGATAGTGTGTGAGTATGTTTTCACATCCCTGCTGAGCATTTCATGGCGACCCTCGGATCTGACTCGATGGCACTTGGCTTGGCTGGCTGAGCATTTCACTTATTTTTTACGATATTTTTTTTACCACACACCAATTCATACACCACATAGTTCACATCATTTCTCTCTTCCTAAACATTCTAGTTTTTGCTTTACCCCTCCTTTTTCCCTTGGTTTTCTAACTTCTCCCATACCAATTTTTCACTGCCCTTTACAGCTTTCATGTCTTCTGTTCACTTCGAAGGGTTTATAATATCAAAACGTCAATATTTACAAAATGTTTCAGTCTTATCTAGCATGACAGAAAATGGAAGCTGATGGGTCACTTAAAAAATTAATTGAAACAATAAATTATCTTTTAAAAAGAAGAAGGAAAATGGGAAAAGGATCCAAATAATTCACAGAAGAACAAATCCAGATGGTCAAAAAAAATATGAAAAGATTTCAGACTCTGGTAATCAGGGAAATGCAAATCTGAGTAGCAGTGGGATATCTCTTTACCTCTATCAGAGTGACCAAAATTAAAAAGACTTATAATACCTATTGCTGGCAGAGATAGAGAAAAGTTTAATAATCACTCACAGGTGCTATAGAATTTTAGCAAAGCAATATTTAAATTAAAACTAATAAATATACATACTTTTTCACCTCTGAGTTCCAATCCTGAGAACCTACCCCAGAAAAATAAAATATTAGGATATATGGCTACATGCATAAGAATGTATAATGAATTACAGTGTGTGAAACAAATAACCTAGAAACAAGGCAGAAGTCCCTCAAATGGACACTTGTTAAATATAGTATGACACACCATAGTCTGCAGCTGTTTTCTGCTGTTTCTCTTTTTTTTCGTTGTTATTTTTGTATTCTAGATGATGTTTTACAGAGCAAACTAGTTTCTGACTAAATGATTAATACACATTGTTTTGTAACGTTGGTTGCCATCCTTACAACATGTCAGCACTCTCCCTTTCTTGACCTTGAGCTCATCATTACCATCTTTCTTGTCCCTTTCTCCCTTCTCATCCTTGCCGCAGGGATGATGTGCCCATTTGGCTTCATTTTGTTTTACGGTCTTATCTAATCTTTGGTTGAAAGGTGAACCTCAGGAGCTACTTTAGTACTGAGTTAAAAGGGCAGTTGTGGGCCATGTTTGAGGGGTTTCTCCAGTCTGTCGGGTCAGTAAGGCTGGTTGTTTTTTTTTTTTTCAGTTAGAATTTTGTTCTACATTTTTCTCCAGCTCTGCCTGGAACCCTCTATTGTGATCCCTCTCAGAGCAGTCCGTGGTGGTAGGCAGGTACCACCTAGTTGTGCTGGATTCAGCCTGGTGAAGGTTGTGGCAGTTGTGTTCCATTAGTCATTTGGACTATTTCCTTGTGTCTTTGCTTTTCTTTATTCTCCCTTGCTCCAGATGGGGTGGGGCCAGTAGAGTATCTTAGATGGCTGGTCACAAGCTTTTAAAACCCCAGGCACTGCTCACCAAGGAGGACGTAGAAGATTGTCTTTATAAACTATGTTATAGCAATTGAACTGGATGTCCCCTAAGGTAGTCTGCAGCTGTTAGACCAAAAAAAAAAGTAACAGGAAGCAAGCCTCCATCTTAGTAGCATCAGTTGATCTCAACCCACATGGAACAGTGGACAATGAAAGACGTCAAAGACATAAGGAAAATATGAGCCCAAGAGACAGAAGGGCCATGTAATCCAGAGACTACCTCAGCACGAGACCAGAACTAGATGGGGTGCCTGGTCACCACCAATAACTGCCCTGTTAGGAAATACAGCATAGAGTCCCTGATACAGAGACACAAAAATGGGGGTGCAGAACTAGAAGTCTAGACCAGACATGGTTGTCTGATACAGTGGAGGGTCCCCGGAAGACATGGCCCCTAGAGCCTCTGTCAGCCTAGAGCTGAAACCAGCCCCAAAGCGAACTCTTCAGACAAAGATTGGACCAGACTATGCAAAAAACAAAAAACAAAACAAAAAAACCCCAAACCCATTGTCATTAAGTCAATTCCAACTCATAACAACCCTACAGGCAGAGTAGAACTGCCCCATAGAATTTCCAAGGAGTATGTGGTAGATACAAACTGCTGACCTTTTGGTAAGCAGCCATAGCACTTAACCACTATGCCACCAGAGATTCTGACTATAGAGAGAGGAACTGAATTTCTAGAGAGGCCAAGGAAAGGGGACTTTGGTGGTGTAGTGGTTAAGTGCTACGTCTGCTAACCAAAAGGTCAGCAGTTCATGTCCACTGGGCACTCTTTGGAAACTCTGTGGAGCAGTTCTACTCTGTTCTATAAGATCACTATGAGTCAGAACCAACTCAATGGCAGTGGGACCGGACTATCCAAGACATAAATTGGCACTGGCAAAAAGTGTGCTTCTTGGTGTAAGGGTACACAAGGCAAACCAAGGAGCACCTGTTCAGAGGGAAGATGACATGACAGAGAGAGAGAAGAGCTGGCTGAGTGAACATGGAAAACAGAGGACAGAAAAGAAAAGTGTGCCGTCACGGGGTCGGGAGAACAGCTATAGTTACACAGCAGTGTGTGTTCACATTTTGATATGACAAATTGACTTGGACTGTAAACTTTCCCTTAAAGCACCATAAAATATTTTTAAGTAACAAGAGATTCATAGAGATCCATTTACAGTTGATGAGTAAAGCAAAATGTAGAAACCTGGGTATAAATTATCTCATTTTTAAAGACAAATGATGAGACCCCGTTACCAGCATACACGTATGTGAGTCAACACACATGAGCATGGAAGACAAAATGGCAGGATACAGATCAAAGCCATTAACAAGGATGCATGGGCTGGGTACTGGTGAGGGGGATGAAGAAAATGAGATGCTATAAAAACAGAAGGAAAAGGGAAGATGCCTGGACGAAAATTAATGACATAAATAATGAATAGTTAAGACTCGACGGCAGTTGGCTGGCTTGGCATGCATTACTGTAAAAACTGTATATGTGTGTGAGCAGATGTAATAAGAGAAGTTTAAATTATACATGAGACCTGTCACCACTGAGTCAATTCCAACTAATAGTGACCCTACAGGACAGAGGAGAACTGCCCCATAACGTTTCTAAGGAGCACCTGGTGGATTCCAACTGCCAACCTTTTGGTTAGCAGCTGAACTCTTAAGCCCTGCGGACCAGGACTCCAAATTATATATGCTGTTGTTACAAGCCATTGAGTCAGTTCCAACTCTTAGCAACCCTATGAATAACAGAACAAAATACTGCCCAGTCCTGCACTGTGTTCACAGTAGTTCGTATGCTTAAACCTATTGTTGCAGCCACTGTGCCAGCCCATCTCCTTGAGGGTCTTCCTCTTGTTCTGTGACCATCTGTTTTAGCAAGTATGATGTCCTTCCCCAGGGATTGATCTCTCCTGACAACATGTCCAAAGTATGTAAGACGCAGTCTCACCATTCTTCATTACAAGGAGCCCTTCGTGCTTCTTCCAGAACAGATCTGTTTGTTCTTGTATCAGTCCATGGTATGTTCAATATTTTTCTCCAGCACCACAATTCAAAGGCATCAGTTCCTCCATCTTCCTTATTCATTGTCCAGCTTTTACATGCATATGATGCGACTAAAAATACCATGGTTTGGGTCAGGCGCACTGTAGCCTTCAAGGCAACAAACATCATTACTTTCCAACACTTTGAAGAGGTCTTTTGCAGCAGCTTTTCCATTTCTTGACTGCTGCTTTCATGGTTCCACTACTTGATTGTAGGAACAAGTGAAATGAAACCCTTGACAACCTCAATCCTTTCTCTATTTATCATGTTGTTGCTTACTGGCCCAGTTGTGAGGATTTCTGTTTTCTTGATGTTGAGGTGCAATCCATACTGAAGGTTTTTGATCAGATGTAATAAGGCTGTGGTCTGTGATCTTCATCAGTGTTTCAAATCTTCTTCACCTTCACTACACAAGGTTGTATCATCTGCACATACATATATATTTTAAACTTTTTTCTTTTTTTGTTAACCTAAAACAAGGAAATGTACATTCCTTCACCAACATTGTGATGTAGAGCCAAGTCTTTTTATTGAGAATGAGCCCATTTTTAGGACCACTGTGCCATCCTGCCTTTCGTACAAAACTCACACCCTTATTTCATCCTCTGCAATTTCTAATTTCAATTTCTGTATAGCGGAGTAAAAAGCTAAGGACCTATGCAAAACAATTTTAATGCAGGACTCTTTTAGAAGTTCTGCCTTTTCCTTTAATCTTTTCCAATGTCTTGCCTACTCCCAGTTCAACAGAAATCTTATTTTAGCATCTCCTCTTTATTAAGTCTTTCCAAAGCTGCTGTCATTTTGTTTTTGTTTGTTTGTTTAAGATTAGGAAATATTTTTATTCCAATTAAGCAACTTGCCGATGTCAGTGAGTAAAGAATTTGGATTTTGAATCCCAGGGTATGTGATTTCAACCCAGGATTTTTTGTTTTATTTCATTCATTATTTGGTGAGATTATAGACAGCACATTGTATTTCCAGTTAGCAATTTGGACACATGAATGTTCCACAGCCTTGGCTTCATTCCCCACAAAGTGTCAGTACTCTCCTCATTTTTGCCCTAGCTTCCCTATTTCTTGTCATCTGAGTTTTCTACCACTTCCTGACTCCCCATGCTTTTGCGCAAATATCGCCCTTTCGATCTCATATAATTGATTGTCCTAAGCAACACATTCCTCAAGTGTAGTTGTGTATTTTATGGGCCTGTCTATCATTTCACTGGAAGGGGGCCTATGGGAATGCTTCAGTTCCAGATCAGAAGGGTGTTCTAGGGCCATAGCCTTAGGGTTCCCCCAGTCTCTGGTCTTTTTCTGTGAATTTGATTTTTTTTTTTATCCCACTGTGTCTGGGAACCCTCCAGCATCATCCTAGTCAGAGAAGTCAATAATGGTACCTGGGAGCCAACTAGTTCTCGTGATCTCAGTTTAAATAGGCTATGGTTCATGTGGGCTATTAGTCCTTTGTGCTAATTGTCCCCTTGAGTCTTTGATTTCTTCACTGTCCTTTTCCCTGATACGAAAAACCAACAGTTGTATCTTAGGTGGCTACTCACAAATTTTTAAGACCCCAGATGCTACTCACCAAAGTAAGATGCAGAATGTTGTCTTTGTGAATTATGTTGCGCCAGCTGATGTAGATATACCTCCAGTCTACAGTCCTTTACCTTCAAGCTTAGGAGCTTCATCCTGCAAAGTGTTTATTTCTAAGAAGTTTCCCTGACTGTGTTCCTTGTCTGTATTAATATATAAGGAGCACCTACAGTCACACACGTAGACATATCTATGACGAAACCTGTATTTGCTGGTAGGTGTGCTCCCTTACACCCTCCCGCACCTTTTGGCTTATCTGTCTCCTGATGCATCCATTCATAAATTATTGTTTGTTAAAACTATTGTTGCAGGATTGTCTATGCTGTAGTAGTTACCACGGTCACTTTTTATTCTTGCATTCCTTCCAGTGTCCTCTCTTGCCTTGGTCATGTTGTGTAGAATTGCCTTTCCCCTGACCAATATTAGCCCATCTTCTATTTGTTTCCTACTTCCCCATTCCTTTCCCTCTTACCCCTGGCAACCATCAAATAATCCTTTTTTTGTGTTTCTTTTTCTCCTACACGAAAACTTTTTGTTGTTACTATATAATAATGGTTTTATACAATATTAGTCCTTTAGTGATTGATTTATTTCACTCAGCATAATGTCTTTCAAATTCATCCATGTTGTGAGACACTTTCTGGATTCATCATTGTTCTTTATTGTCACACAGTATTCTTTAATGTATATACCACCATTTATTAATCCAGTTTATCCGTTGATAGGCGCTTAGGTTGTTTCCATCCTTCTGTTGTTGTGGATAATGCTGTAATGAACACAGGGGTGCACATATCTGTCCCTGTGATGACTTTTATTTCTTTAGGGTACACACAGAAGAGCAAGATTGCTGGATAGTATGACATTCCTATTTCTAGCTTTTTGAGGAAGTGTCATACTGTTTTCCATACTGATTATACCATTTTACATTCCCACCAGCAGCGTATAGAAGTTCCAGTCTCCCCCACAGTCTTGGCAATATTCGATATTTTCTGGGTTTTTTGATTAGTGCCAGTAATGTCAGAGTGGGATAGTTTCTCACTGTAGTTTTGATTATGTATCTCTCTAATTGCTGAAGATTGCAAGCATTTCTTCATATGTTTGCTATCCACCTGAATGACTTATTTGATAAGACATACATTCATATCTTTCACTCATTTTTTTAATTGGATTGTTTTTCTTCTTATTGTTGAGGTGTTGACATTTTCTGTACATTTTAGAGATTAAGTCATAGCCAAAATTTTTTTTTTTCCAGCCTGTAGTTTCTCTTTATACGCTTTTGCAGAAGTCTTTTGTTGAGCATAAATGTTTAATTTTTTGGAGCACCCAGTTCCCTAGTTCATTTTCTTCTCTATGCGCATCTTTAGTTATATTTGGAATGTATTTCTGCCATACATTAGGGCCCCTAGCATTGTCCCTATTTTTTTTCTTCCATGACCTTTATAGTTTTAGGTTTTATATTTAGACCTTGGATGAATTTTGAATTAGTTTTTATGTATGGTGGGAAGTATGAGTTTTGTTTTATTTTTCTACACATAGATATCCAGTTCTGCCAATGCTGTTTGTTGAAGAGACTGTCACTTTCCCATTTGGTGGACTTTGGCCCTTTATCAAAGATCTACTGTCTGTAAGTGGGTGGCTTTATACCTGGGTTCTCAGTTCTGTTCCATTGGTCTATGTGGCTGTCATTGCACCAGTACCAGGAGTTTTGACCACTGTGGCTTTGTAATAGGTTCTGAGATCAGGTTTCATGAGGCCTCCTGTTTTGTTCTTCTTTCTTCAACAATGCTTTGCTTATCTGGGGCCTCTTTCTTTTCCATACAAAGTTGATGATTAGTTTTTCTATTTTGTTAAAGAATGATGTTGCACTTTGGGTTGAGAGTGTTTTGTATTTATAGATTGCTTTGGGTAGTATTGACATTTCTACAATATCACATGAGTATGGTATATTTTTCCATTTATGTACATCTTTTTTGGTTTCTTACAGCAATGTTTTGCAGTTTTCTTTATATAGGTCTTTTACTTCCTTGGTTAGACTTACTCTTAAGTATTTGTCATGGTTTGAATTCCATCTCCCCCAAAATATGTGTAGCCATGTGGCTGGGCTGTGATTCCTAGTATCTTGTGACTGTTCTCCATTTTGTGGTTTTCCTGTGCTGTATGGTAAAGATTAAGGTGGGGCTGCAAATCCCTTCATAGGATCACCTCCCTGCTCCACTTTACAGAGAGTTTTCCTGGAATGTGGCTTGCATCACCCTTAATCCTTTCATTCTACAAGGGATAAAGGAAAGAGAAGCAGGCAGAGAATTGGAAACCTCACACCATCAAGCAAGCAGCACCGGGAGAAGAGTGTGTCCTTCAGACCTGAGGTTCCTGCGCCGAGATGCTCCCTGGACAAAGACTGACACAGTACTGGACTTTCCTCCAGAGCCGACAAGAGGGAAAAACCTTCCCCTGGAGCGGACATCCTGAATATGGACTTGAAGCCTACCAGACTGTGTAAGAATAAACGTTCCTTTGTTAAAGCCATCCACTCTCTAGTATTTCTGTTAGAGCAGCCCTAGCTGACTAAAACAGTATTTTATCTTTTGGGGTCTCTTGTAAGTAGTATGGGAAACCCTGGTGGTGTAGTGGGTTAAGTGCTACCACTGCTAACCACAAGGTCAGCAGTTCAAATCCACCAGGTGCTCCTTGAATACCCTGGAGGTCAGTTCTACCCTGGCGCCTAGGGTCGCCATGAGTCAGATCTGACTCGATGGCACTTGGCTTGGCTGTATGTAGTATTGTTTTTCTGATTTCCCTTTTGAAGTTCTTTGTTGGTATGTAGGAATCTAACTGATTTTTGCATGTTGATCTTGTATCCTGATGTTTTGCTGAATCCTTCTATTAGCTCCAGTGGCTGTTCTGCGGAATCTTTGGGATTTCCCATACACAGGATCGTATTGTCTGCAGTTGGGGTAGTTGTACTTCTTCCTTACCAACTGCGATGCCCTTTATTTCCTTTTGTGCCTTATTGCTGTAGCTAGGACTTCCAGTACTATATTGGATAAGAGTGGTGATACATCCTCATCTGGTTCCTGTTCTCAAAGGGAATGCTTTCAGCCTCTCTGTTGAGAATAATGTTGGCTGTTGGTTTGATGTAAATGCCCTTTATTATGTTGAGAAGTTTCCCTCCCATTCCTATTTTGCTGATAGTTTTTATCAGAAATGGGTGTTGGACATTATCAAATGTCTTGTCTGCTTCAGTTGCAAGGATCATGCGAGTCTTTTGCTTTAGGTATGTGGTAGATTACAATGATTGATTTTTTAATGTTGAAACAGCTGCACATATCTAGTATGTTTGTTTTTGTTTTGTTTTGATAAGCTGTTGAATTCTATTGGCCAGAATTTTGTTGAGAGTTTTCTGTGTCTATCATCACTGGAAACCCTGATGGTGTAGTGGTTATGTACTACGTCTGCTAACTAGCATGTTGGCAGTTCAAGTCTACCAGGTGCTCCTTGGAAACTCCATGGGGTAGTTTTACTTTGTCGTATAGGGTTGCTATGAGTCAGAATCAACTCAACAGCAGTGGGTTTGGTTTTTTGATTGTATTCATGATGGATGTTTTTAGTTTTCTTTTTTTGTGTGTGTGTGTGTGTGTGCATGTGGTGTCTGCCTGGCTTTGGTATCAGGGTTATGCTGGCTTTGTAGAATGAATTTGGGAGTATTCTTTGCTTTTCTTTGCTGTGAAATAATTTGAGTACTGGTGTGAGTTCCCTGAATGCTTGGTAGAATTCACCAATGTCAACTTGGTTCTTGCACTGTAGTTCTCTTCCTTCTGCATTCATGCTGCATCAGTTTATATGACATTTATTAAAGAACAGCTGCATAAAACAGGTTAGAAAACAAGCGCATCTCACAATAGGCAGCATTCACATCAACAGGTAGAAGCACTTTTGTGTGGGCATCCTGGAAATTCTGAGCACACTCCCGTCTCAGTGTTAAGGGTGCCAGACATGACAGTCAGTATTTTCACCAAGAGAATCAACTCAGGGTAGGTAACCTGATGAATCACTTATTTTTCAGCTAGCAATTCCACTCCTGGGCATGCACCCCATAGAAATAAATATATCAGCACATGTGGCCAGATGCACAAGAACATATAATTAATTACTGTGTACAGTGGAAGACGACAAATGTCCTTCAAAAAGAGAATGCTGAATGTTGTAGGACATACCATGGAATATTCTGTAGCTATTGAAAAGAATAAATAGAGAACGGGAACTTCATGGGAAACCCTTAGGTGCTGTAAGGTGATGAGTGGTTACCTGGCCTTTGAGTCATACTCAGGTGTCTGATTATGTTTCTCTGCCAGTTATTCTGTGATTGAAACACGTTTCTCTGCCAGTCATTCTGTGATTGAAACACTGAGGGATCTCAGTGAGGGTGGGTGTTGGGAAGCATAGAAGATTGCAGTTTTCTTTCTGTAACACATTGTGTAGCCTTTTGCTGATACATCAAAGAGTCTAGGGTGCATGGTTTAGCTGGGGCTGTGCATACCACAGTCTTTCTATCTTGGGACACTCCTATCTTGGAACAGATGATGCAGTACTGAGAGAGGACTTTGCCCTAAGTTCAAACCCCACCTTTTGCCCTTACCTGACAGGTGACTTTGGATATGCCACTTTATGTCACTGTGTCTATTTTCTTGTCTGCAAAGTGAGGTCACAGTATCTAATTCACAGAGTTGCTCTGAGATTCAAATAAGATGGTTATAAAAGGGTTTGTGAAAATGAGAAGATCACCTTGGGTTGTATTCAGGCTTGTATATTTTGTATAATACCCATAGCCATGGGGTGAGGGGCCGTGTTCCTATCCCAAAACAAAGAGCAGCAAGGTTCACAAGAATGAGTATATGAGGTATAACAATTAAGTCCACAAACTTAGTTGTTCTAAGTACTACATGCCTCATTGCTGAATATCACTACTATCACCTTTGAAGTACTCCCTTTGGGAAGCAATGCACTGATGTCACCACCTAGACTACCCTTCAAAGCAATTTTGGAATGCTTTCTGGAATGGCCATTGTACACAGTGGCGTGGTGGCAAGTGCACAAAATTAATTGTATAATTGTCTGTGAAGGATTTTTTAGCCAGCAAACAAATGACTGTATGGAAACACCCTGCCTACTCACCTGATCTGGCCCCCAATTACTTTTTTCTTTACCCAAAGGCAAAGGAAATATTGAAAAGAAGACATTCTGATGACATTCAGGACATCAAGGGTAATACAACAAATAGCTCTGATGGCCATTCCAGAAAGAGTTCCAAAATTGCTTTCAGGTGTGAGCTAGGCACTGATGTCAGTGCATAGCTTCCCAAGGGGAATATTTTGAAGGTGACCATAGTGATATTCAGCAATAAGATAGGTAGCACTTTTTCTAGGATGAGCTCACAAACCTAATTGTCAGTCCTCATACATACTGAAGGCTGGCAGACAGGGATCTAAGTGCTACTTTCATCAGGAATTCATTTTGCATTCTTGGGTGAGTCACTTAATCGTTCTGAGATTCAGCTTTGTCATCTGGGAAATGGGGAATAATAATGGACAATTAATATCTAAATTGAGAGTCCCTAGGTGGTACAAACAGTTAAAATTCTGAGTTGCTAACTGACAGTTGATGGCTTGAGTCCACCCAGAGGCACCTTGGAAGAAGCCCTGGTGGTCTACTTCTGAAAAATCAGTCATTGAAAACCCTCTGGAGCACAGTTCTATTATGACATGGATTTCTGTGAGTAGGAATCAACTTAATGGCAACTTGTTTCAGTAAATATCACACTTGAGTAGTTATGGTGAAGATTAAATAGAGATTATAGGACTGAAGGCAACTGAAACATAAGAGAAACTCAATAGGTAGTATTTTGTGGGTGTGACGCTTAGTCCACAAACTAAGATCTGAAAGAAATATAACACCCTCAACTCTATAATTCAACTTGTTTCTGACTCTGACTTCTCATTTCATTTGGTTGATGGAAAACTTAAATCCTAGCCTTTGACGGGGATTCCATGCTCTGGAGTTATGGACCATGACTCCATAGTGACAAAGAACTAGGTAGGGATGGGGACTGCTTGCCCTCTCATCTCTCATCCACACAAGCAGCTGCTGGAATGTCCACTGCCCTGTTTGGACTACATGCCACTGAACAGGAAACTTCTCGTCTTTGGCTGACCCCTGCTCTGGTTGAATTAGCCAGCTACCACGGACTGACGGTAACTGGTGTTTTTAATTCTTTTTGTTGGCAGGCAGGCAAGGGAGGGCTCTATCAGCAGCTATGCAGAGCTGCAGTGCTAAAGTCATCAGCAGGTTGAATAGCCACACTTTGAGAGCCCAGATTCAGACTCAGAGCACCACACCCCCTCCACCCTCTCTTTTTGGACTGCTACCACAGATTCTGCTGTTTCTCAAGGGTGGGACAGTTTGACCAGGATGCCACCTTGCTCTACTAGGAGGTGGAGTTACCCAACTGGGGCCTCAGCAGGGGTTAATTCCCAGGCTGGGAGGCAGGCCCATGCTGAAGAGTGCTTTTCCAGCAGAAAAGATGTGTTTAGCACAATGTAGCCTTACAGGTGGGGCCCAACAAGGGATTTCAGCAGGGCTGTAGCCTGTCCCTTGAAATATATCACAGCATTCAGGGACAGCTGGAGAGGTACCTCTGTTGTCAGCTGGAAAGAGGGGCTTGCACACCTGAGAACCTGACTGATTCTGGAAGCAGTCAGATAGTTTTTACCTTTCAAAATAAGACTGACTAGAGAAATAACTGTGGTGCAGCCCAACGGCATCTCTTCCGGCCTTTACTGACACATGTCACAGGATCAGTTAACAGTCCCCCAGTGACTCTATAAGTAGGCCGTGTCTTTGCCAGACAGGAGGAGAAGCCTGCCACCCCAGAAATCCCACTGGGCCCACTCACTGGAGTACATAGAGGTGGCTGGTGGTCAACTTACTTCTCGGAACTGTGCCTCACCTCCTGCTAAGGCAACACCAGAGAAACTAAACAGCCTCTAGATGTCCCATAAGCAACAAACCCTAACCAAACATTAAAAAAAAATTCATCCATGGCTCCAGAAAACTCAAAGTAAATAACTTCTCAGATGAAGAAGCCTTTCTGAAACTATCAGAGGTTGAATACAAAAGAATTATATAGACAGCCCTCCTAGACATTATACAAAATGCAGCAATGCAAAATGAAAAATTAAGCAAGCTGTTCAAACTAGTGGAACATCAGCATTCTGAAATCTGACAGCCAGCCAAGCCAAGTGCCATCGAGTCAGATCCAATCTGACAGATCAATAACAAAATTACAGAATTAGACAATTCAGTTCAAAGCCATAAGAGCAGAATTGAACAACTAGAAACTACTTAGTTATCTTGAAGACAGAGCTACTGACACCAGCATTTACAAAGAGAAATCAGAGAAAGGAAACAAGGAAAATGAAGAAGCATTAAGAAACACATGGGACTCTATTAAGAGGAACAATCTACAATTAACTGGAGTTCCTGAAGAAGGAGAGATAACTAAAAACATAGAGAGTATCAGTGTCGAGTTGCTGACAGAAGTCACTGAAGT
Organism: Heterohyrax brucei; assembly: GCA_028571685.1. Classification (NCBI taxonomy): domain Eukaryota; kingdom Metazoa; phylum Chordata; class Mammalia; order Hyracoidea; family Procaviidae; genus Heterohyrax; species Heterohyrax brucei. The sequence continues at coordinate 167,267,258 of CM053140.1, forward strand.
TATGAAAGAAGAGAACACAGATATCCAAGATATGTATCAAATGCCCCATAAAATAGACCCCAAAAGAAAGACACCAAAACATATATAATCAAGCTTAACAAAATGAAACATAAGCAGAAACTCTTAAAGGCAATGATACTCAAAGCAAAGATGACATTCAAAGGGAAGACCTGTAGGCATTTGTCTGACTTCCAGGGAGAAACAATGTTGGCACAGACAGACTGGGATGACACATTCAAAGCCTTGAAGGAGAAAAACTTCCAACCAAGAATTATATATCCTGCAAAACTGTCTTTTCAATACAAAGATGACATTAAGACATCCACAGATAAACAGAAACTTAGAGACTTTGTAAAAACCAAATCAAAGCTACAATAAATACTGAAAGAAGCTTTTTGCTTAGAAAAACAAAACCATTAAGTCTATATTTAAGGAGGCAATGCAGGACACAATATCCAGAAACCTACTCAGTTAAGGAAGGCACAAGACTCAATCAAAGTCATCATATTAAAAGAAGGGATCCAGTGATCATACTATGAAAACTAAGATACCATCATGTTAAAAAGAGAGATATACTACAGTAGTTATAGTCCTTCCAGATGCAGAGGAGGTTAATAAGATATGTAGAAGTTAAAATTGGGTTTAAACTTAGATTATTAGTGGATCATAGGGGTAGCCGCAAAGCACAATAAAGATACAGTGTATCAAAATAAGCAGTGTAACACAGGAGTCTCAACAAACACAAAACAAACACTGAAAAGGATGAAAACTCAACCCATAAAGAAGGATGACCCAGAACAGAAAATTAAGAGTAACAGAGAATACACCAACACAACATAAATGTATCAAAATGACAGCACTAAACACATACCTTGTAAGATAAAAGCATAAAACCGTGGTACAAAAGCCACACTCTATGGAAACTTCCTTTATAATGGAGCAGGGAGGTGACCGTAGGAAGGGATTTACAGTCCCACCCAAACCATCTTTAACATACAGCATATGAAAATCACATAATGGAAGGCAAAAATACAATACTGGTAATCACAACTCAAGCCAAATTTCTATACATAGTTTTTGTGGGACACAATTCAAACCATGTATTACCTTGGGGCCTGTGCTAGAAATGCTCATACTCAGATAGCCCATCTTTCACCTCTTTAGAACTCTACACATGGTCCCCTCAGTGACATCTTTCCTTGCTCATTGTGACACTCCCGATTCCCTTTCTCATTTTATTCTCGTATGCAGCCCTCTGTTCTATAGTTACTTATCCTATTTGAAGTTTATCTCCTCTAACTACAACACAAGTCCCATGAAGACAGATTTTTTTTTCTTGGTCTGTTCTGTTCACTGTCAGTGCCTGGCACATACTAGGTGCTCAATAAATACATATTGCACAACAAATGAATGAAATTTCACTGTTGAATAGAATGAATTGGTTTCCTTTCTCCCCTTCCAGCAGCAGTGGGACTAGGATGAGATGAGGGAGGCATTTGCCTTGAACACAAAATTTAAGGGCAACAACACACTCAGTAATCAAGCTAAATGATACTCCACAGCAATAGTTTTTCAAAAATCAAAATAAAAGTAATGTCAAAAATTGTGATAAACAACATATTAAAATTTTAGATCAACACAAGCTGAAAGGAGTTTCAGTGAGCTAAAATTCATTAAAAATTATTTAAAATCTTTACTTGGTCTAGGGAAATTGTCAAACATGGCAATGTCCTTGATTTAAAACAAGGTGAGCAAAGAAGTATGTTAAATTTTTTAAAATTAATGAGTTTTCTAAACTCCATATAGGTGGGCATGTAAATTTATATGGGAATGTACATTTTCACTCAGTCATAATAAAAAAAATAAAATAAATTAACGAGTATTCTGCCATTGCAGCCCATAAACTAACATAATAAATTATGGTTTGGGTATAAGTAGAAAATTTAACTTCAAATAATGTTGAGTTTTGATAGTACACTTTCTAATTTTTCAATGGTTTTCCAGCTATCTTGATTTTCCAGGAGAAAAAAATAACCTTAAAAAATTTCATGAAATATGCATGTAGGGCACCAAAAAAAACCCCACAAAAAAACCATTGTTGTCAAGTCAATTCCAATTCATAGTGAACCATAGAGTTTCCAAGGAGCTCCAAGTGGATTTAAACTGCTGACCTGCTGATTAGCAGCTATAGCTTAAACACTACCTAATACAGGGCCCAGCACAGTTTTTCTTTTGCTTCAGGCCCCAACAGGATCCTCAGGGCATTGGTTCTCAGTCAGGACAGGCTGATTAAGTGGCTTCAAGAGTAGGCACCCCTTTCAAACAGACTTTTGTAACTTTTCTTGCTTGCTTGCTTGCTTTCTCTTGTTCCATTCTTTCTCTTTCTCCTTTCTTCTTCTTTCTCTTTCTCTCCTTTCTCTCTCTCTTTCTCCTCTCCTCCTCCCTCCTTTCCTTCCTTTCTCTCTTCCTCTTTTTCTCTCTTTCTTTCTTTCTCCCCCTCCCTCTCTCCCTCTCTTCCTTTCTCTTTTTTTTAAGTTTTAAATGAAAGTTAACCATTTTAGTTAGTTTGTCATAGAAAAAGTTACACCCTGTTACGTGACCCTAGCTGTTTTCCCAACAATTTGACAACACACTCCACCTCTCCACTCTCTATTTCCCATGTCCATTCAGTGAGTTACTATTCCCTTCTGTCTTCTTATCTCACCTCTGGACAGGAGCTGCCCATTTAGTCTCATGTATGTATTTGAACCAAGAAGCACACTCTTAGAGCAGTTTTGTTTTATGTATTACAGCACAGTCTAACTTTGTCTGAAGAGTTGGCTTCAGGAATGGCTTTAGCTCTGGGCTCACAGACAGTCCAGGGGCCATGTCTTGCAGGGACCCTCCAGTTTGTCATACCACCGTCGGGTTTTTTTACTAGAGTTCAACTTCTGCACCTCACTTTTTTCCCTTTCGTACAGGGACTCTGTTGTGTTTCCTGAGAGAGCGGGCATTGGTTGTAGCTGGGCATCATCTAGTTCATCTGGTTTCATGCTTATACAATCCTGATTTATGTGGCTTTTTCTGTCTTTGGGGCTCATGTTTACGGTGTGTCTTCAGTGTTCTTCATTCGCCTCTGCTCCAGCTGGGTTGGAACCAAATGATGCTTTTTAGATGGCTGTTTGCTAGTTTTTAAGACCCTAGGTGTCACTCACCCAAATGCAGACTCAGGAATATTTTCTTAAAACTTTGCTATGTCAGTTGACCTAGATGTTCCCTGAAACCTTTGTCCCCAGACTTCTGCCCCTACTACTTTGTCCGTTAAAGTGTTTGGTTGTATCCAGGAAACTTCTTAGCTTATTATGGTTTAGCTGTCTTCTCCTGTATTGTGTGTTATCCATCCATTCAACTAAAATAATACTTCAGTACTATCTAGCTAGTGAACACCCTTCTTCCTCCCTCTCCACCCTTATAACCGTCAAAGAATGTTTTGTTCTGTGTTTAAACCTTATCCTGAGTTCTAATAATAGTGGTTTCATACAACATTTGTCATTTTGCAACTGATGAATTTCACTCAGCATAATGCCTTCCAGATTCCCCTATGCTGCGTTATACAGATTCATCATTGTTCTTTATTGTTGCATGGTATTCCGTTATTTGAATATATCGTAATTTGTTTATCCACTTATCTGTTCATGGGCACCTACATTGTTTCCATCTTTTTGCTATTGTGAACAGTTCTGCAACAAACACAGGTGTGCATATATCTATTCATTGATAGCTGTTATTTCTCTAGAATATATTACAAGAAGGGGGATTGACAGATCATGTGGTACATCTATTTCTAGCTTTGTAAGGAAGCATCCAGTTGATTTCCAAAATGGCTGTACCATTTTACATTCCCATCAGCAATGTATAAGTGGTTAGGTGTCTCTATAACCTCTCTCCATCAATAATTATTCTGTGGGGTTTTTTTTTAAATTAATGCTAGTCTTGTAGCAGTGAGATGATATCTCATTGTAGTTTTGATTTGCATTTTCTCTAGTGGCTAATGATCACCAGAATTTCCTCATGTATCTGTCAGCTGCCTGAACATCTCGTCTTCTTTGATGAAGTGCCTATTCATATCCTTTGCTCATTTTTTAACTGGGTTGTCTTTTCGTGGTTGAGGTTTTGCAGTATCTTGTCGATTTTAGAAATTACACATTGATTGGATTTTTCATATCCCATTTTTTTCCTCCCAGTCTCTAGGTTGTCTTTTTAATCTTTTGGTGAAGTCTTCGGATGAGAGTGTTTGATTTTTAAGAGTTCCCAGTTGTATACTTCCTTTTCTGGTGTTTGTACATTGTTAGTAGTACTTTGTATTCAATTTATGCCATGTATTAGGATTGCTAGCATTTTCTGTCTTTTTTCTTCCATGATCTTTATCCTTTTAGATTTTATACTTAGGTCTGTGACCCATTTTGAGCTAGTTTTTGTGCATAATATGAGGTAGGGATCTTGTTTCATTTTTTTGCAGATGGATAGCCAGTTTCTGAAGAGACTGTGTTTTCTCCAGTTAATGTACTTTGGGTCTTTGTCAAATGTCAGTTGCTCAGAAGTAGATAACTTTACATCTATATTCTCAATTCTGCCCCATTGGTCTATGTATCTGTTGCTGTACCAGTACCAGGCTGATCTGACTACAGTTGTGGTATAATAGATTCTAAAATCAGGTAGTGTGAGGCCTCCTACTTAGTACTTCTTCTTCAGCAATACTTTACTTATCCCAATGAAATTAGTAATCTGTCTCTCCATCTTATTAAAAAATGTTACTGGAATTTAGATTGGGATTGCATTATATCTATAGATCACTTGGGGGGAAAAAAGACATTTTCACAACATTGAGTCTTCCCATCCATGAGCAAGGTATGTTTCTACACTTAGGGTAGGTCTCTTTTAGTTTCTTGCATAATGTCTTGTAGTTTTCTTTGTCTAGGCCTTTTACATAGGTTATATTTATTTCCAAGTATTTTATCTTCTTGGTGGCTATTGCAAATGGTTTTGACTTGGTGATTTCCTCCTTGCCATTCTCTTTGTTGATGTAGAGAAATTCAGCTGACTTTTGTGTGTTCATCTTACAATCTGATGCTTTGCTGAAATCTTCCATTAGTTCTAAACCTTTTTTTGTGTACTTTTTAGGGTCTTCTGTGTCTAAGATCACATCATCTGCAAATAGAGATACTTTTTCTTCCTTAACAATTTAGATACCCTTTATTTCTTTTTCTAGCCAGTTGCTCTGGAACCTCCAGCACAAAGCTGAATAACGGTAGTGACAGAGGACACTTTTGTCTGAGTCCTGTTCTCAAGACTCTTTCCATCTAGGATAATATGGGTTGTTAGCTTTGAATAAATGCCCTTTATTATGTTGAGGAATTTCACTTTTACTGCTATTTTTCTGAGAGTTTTTATCACGAATTGGTGTTGGACTCTGTCCTATGCCTTTTATGAAACAATTAATGAAATCAGGTGGTCCTTGTCTTTTATGTTGTTGATTATGCTGATTGTTTTTCTAAAGTTGAATTATTCATCGCATAACTGGTAAGAATCTCATTTGTTCATGGTGCATTATTTTTATTTTTGATATGTTGTTGAATTCTTATTGGCTAGAATTTTGTTCAGGATTTTTGTATCTAAGTTCATGAAGGATAACTGGTCTTTAATTTTCTTTCTTTGTGGTATCTTTACCTGGTTTTGGTATTAGGGTCATGCTGGCTTCATAGAATGGAGTTGGGAACATTCAGTCCTTTTCGATGTTCTGATATACCTTTAAGTAATAGTGGTGTTAACTCTTCTCTGAAAGTTTGTCTCCAGTGAAGTCATCAGGGCCAGGATTGTTGTTGTTGTGAGTTTTTAAATTACCATTTTAATCTGTTCTTTTGTTATAGGTTTGTTTAGTTGTTCTACCTCTGTTTGTGTTAGTTTGGGTAGATAATGTGTTTCTAGAAATTTGTCTATTTTCTCTTGGTTTTCAAATTTGTTAGAGTACAATTTTTCATCTGATTGTTATGATCTTCCCCTCCCAAGCACTGGGTCTGTTGTGATGTCTTCCATCTCACTTCTCTTTCAGATCATTTGCTTACTCTCTTGGTTTTCTTTTGTCAGTGTGGCCAGTGGCTTATTGGTTTTGTTGATCTTTTCAAAGAATCAGATTTGGTCCTATTAATTCTTTGAATTGTTGTTCTATTCTTTGTTTCATTTAATTCTGCTCTAATTTTTATTATTTGCTTTCTTCTGGTACCCAAGAACTTGTTTGGCTGCTCTCTTTGTTCAAGTTGTAGGGTTAATGCTTTGATTTGGGCCCTTTCTTCTTTTCAGATGTGTGCATTTTTCCTATAAATTGACCTGTCATCGCTGCTTTTGCTGTGTCCCAAAGGTTCTGGCAGCATGTCTTTTCATTCTCGTTTGATTTTGTGGATTTCTTCATTCCATACTTAATTTCTCCTAAAACCCAGTAGTTTTTGAGCAAGGTGCTGTTCGGTTTCCATGTCTTTAACTTTTTTCTTGCTTTTTCTGTTATTGATTTTTACTTTTACAGTCTGAAAAGATGCTTTGTAATATTTTGATGCTTTTGATTCTATTGTTTTAGGGCCTTATATGTGGACTTTCCTGAGAAGAGTTTTCTGCATATGTCTATGAGGTAAAGTTGGTTGAACATGACATTTGGATCATCCATGTCTTTTTTAAGCTTCTTGTTAGATGTTCTATCCTTTATGAGTAGCAGTGTGTTGAAGTCTCCTATTATTTTTTGGAACGATTTCTCTTTTCAGTGATGTTAGAGTTTGTCTTATGTTCTATTGTTGGGTGTGTAAATATTTAATATGATTATATCGTCTTGGTGTACTGATCCTTTAATCATCATATGGTGTCCTTTCTTATCCATTTTAGCAGATTTTACTTTAAGGTCTATTTTATCAGAAGTTAATATTGCTACTCCTGCTCTTTTCTGAAAGTTGTTTGCTCAATACACTTTTTCCCATTCTTTGAGTTTTACTTTGTGTCTTTAAGGTGTCCCTTTTGTAGGCAGCATAGAGAAGGATCATGGGGCTTTTTTTGATCCACTCTGCCACTCTGTATCTTTATTGATGCATTTAATCCATTTACAGTCAATGTAATTATTGATCTGTATGAGTTTAGTGCTCTCATTTTGATCCATTTTTTGTGTGTTGTTGACCTTTGCTTTGTTCCACTTAATTCTGTGCTCAGTCATTTTTCTTTATGTATTTTACTTTCATCTTTTTCCTTGTCGTTGGTTTTATATTTGCCGAGGCTTTACATTTTTCTTGCTTTTTATTTTGGTGTTTAAAACTATTAGCTTCCTTTGTGGTTACCTTAATATTTACCCCTATTTTTTCTAAATTTAAACCAGTCTTTTATTTCTTCATATTGCCATAATTTCCTCTCCATATGATGCATGTCTACATTTTTTAGTCCTTTCTTGTTACAATGTTGCCATCTTTTGTAAAATCACATCTTGCTTTCCCTACTTTCAGTGTTTTAATTTGATTTATTTTTGTGATTTCTCTCTGGGTTGATATCTGGTTGCTCTGTCCTGCATTCTAGTCTTGGGTTACTATCTGATGTCACTGATTTTCTAATCAAAGGACTTCCCTTAGTATTTCTTGTAATTTTGGTTTGGCTTTTGCAAATTCCCTAAACTTTTGTTTATTTGGAAATGTATTAGTTTTGCCATCATATTTGAGAGACAGTTTTGCTTGATATGTAATTCTTGACTGGCAATCTTTCTTCCTGCAAGGCTTTATGTAGTCATCCTATAACCTTCCTGGATTTCATTTTATTTGGATCCACAATCAGTACCCAAGAAACAAAATGATGTGTTACACTGGGAAAATTTGCTTGCAAAGGACCGCTCCCAAGTATTGGAAAAATGTCATCTTGAAGACTAAGGTGTCCCTGGCCCATGCCACGGTATTTTCAAATGCATCATATGCATGCAAAAGCTGGACAGTGAACAAGGAGGATGGAAGAAGAATTGATGCCTTTGAAATGTGGTGTTGGAGAAGAATATTCAGTGTATCATGGACTGCCAAAAGAACAAACAGGTCTGTTCTGAAATAAATACAACCAGAGTGCTTCTTGGAAGCAAAGATGGAGAGATTGCATCTTACATACTCTGGACATGTTGTCAGGAGGGATCAAACCCTGGAGAAAGACATCATGCTTGGTAGAGAATCAGCAAAAAAGAGGGAGACCCTCAAGGAAATAGATTGACACAGTGGCTCCAACAATGGGCTTAAGCATAAACAGGATTGTGGACATGGCACAACAAGACTGGGCAGTGTTTCATTCTGTTGTGCACAGGGTCACTATGAGTCAGAATCAACTTGACAGCACCTAACAACATTACCTTCTTGACTACACGGTTTCTGCTGAGTAGGCTGAGCTTTGTCTTATTGGCTCTCCTTTGTAGATTATTTTCCGTTTATCTCTAGCAACTCTTAAAATTCTCTTTATCTTTGGTTTTGGTAAGTTTTATTACATTTTGGTAACTACTTTCTTTCAGGACTTACCTTGTGTAGAGTTTCATGGGCACCTCGGATAGACAATGTCTCCTTTTTCACAGTATCAGGGAAGTTTAATGCCAACAAATCTTCAGCAATTCTCTCTGTATTTTCTGTTATCACCAATCCCTCTCCCCCCATTCTGGTATACACATCACTCATAGGTTATTTCTTTTGATGGAGTTCCACATAATTCTAAAGTCTTTTTTTTTTAATTCTTTTATCTGATTTTCCTCAAATATGTTGGTGTCAAGTGCTTTATTTTCAGTTTCACTAGTTCTGACTTCCCTTGGCTCAGTTCTGCTCCTCTGACTTTCTATTGAATTTTCTAATTCTGAAATTTTGTTAATCTTTGGAATTTGTTTGCTGTATTTGTTGTCTCTCTATGGAGTTTTGCAGCTTGTTCAGTTTTATTATGCTCTATTTTAAACTTCTAAATTTCATCAATTGCTATGTCTATTTCTTGGCTTTTTCTGTATTTTGCGTGATCTCCTTCCTGATCTATTGACAAGTTCTGTATATTAGTCTTCCATATTCTACATCCAGTAATTCCAGGAAGTTTTCTTCATCTAGATTTCTTGATTCTTTGTTTTGGGTTTGCTGAAGCCGCAATGGTCTGCTTCTTTATGAGATTTGATATTGACTGTTGTCTTCATCAGTAAGCTATTCTATTTGTTTTGCGTTTGCTTGCTCTGTCCTAGCTTCTTGTTTTGTTTTGATATGGCCAAACAGGCTGTTGATGGAGCTCGTTTGATTATCCAGGACTTGGAAGTTTTAACATTCTGTCGCCAGATGGCTAGAGGTATTATGAAGTATGTGAGCCCAGGAGTCCATTTATTTCTCCTGTATGAATTCAGCTCGGGTGTCCAGGTAAGTTGATCGCCAAGTGTGTGGTGCAGGCTGTCATCTATAGTCCTACACAGCCAGGGGTTGTGGATGTTGGCACAATTATCTGGCTAGGGTAGGGAGTCATGAGACAAACAAGGCAGGGTGTTGGCAGCTGCCACTGAGAGCCTGTGAGGTTAACACTTCTCTGTTCCCTAGGGCACTTAGGTAGACAGATTGTGCAACCAGACTATGGGCATCCGGTGCTGCTGGCTGTACAGACTGGGAAGCACCACTTATTCTTAGATCCTGGTCATGGGTGGCTAAGTGGTATGGATGCAGACACCAGGCCTCAGGCTCATGGTTTGTGTAGATGATGACCCTGCTTGATAGGGAGAGTGGTGTCATACAAAGCTGACAATTAAGCCCACAAATTTACTGCTGAATATCCCTACTGTAACTGTTGAAGTACTCTCCTTGGGAAGATATGCATGTATGCCAGCACCTAGTCCACCCTTCAAAGCTATTTTGGAACTCTTTCTGGAACGACCATTGCACATGATGGCACTGTGGCAAGTTAGCAAACTGAGTTGTCTAATTGTCTTTAAGGATGTTTAGCCAGTAACAAACAGCTGTATTGGAACACCCTCCCTACTCACCTGATCTGGCCCCAAATGACTTTTTCCTTTACCTGAAGATAAAGGAAATATTGAAAGGAAGACATTTTGATGACTGTCGGGACATCAAGGGCAAAACAACAGCAGCTCTGATGGCCATTCCAGAAAAGAGTTCCAAAATCGCTCTGAAGGTAGACTAGGCACTGGCATCATTGCATAGCTTTCCAAATAAAGACTTCGAAGTGACAGTAGTGCTAGTCAACAATGAAGTATGTAGCACTTTTCCAAGGATGAGTTCATGAACTTAACTGCCAGACTTTGAAGGTCATGAACTTACCTCCCCAGGAAGCAGCTGAAACAGTTGAGGTTAAACTTCAGGTATATTCCCTGTTGCACTGTGCTAATGAGGGCCTGTGCTGTTGTAACGGGCCCATACGCGTCCATGCAGGGGTAAAAGGCATTCAGTCTTGTGGCTGTGCCTGGGCACAGCTGTTACTGCCCTGTCTTCCAGAGTTAAGAGGAGCTGACAGATTCTTTTTTCCTGTTTGTTAATTTGTTTCCTCTCCAAGGCCAGAATAACTTAGGGTTTCTGGCAGACCCTGCATCTGGTGCAGGGGATGCGTCAATCTCTGAATCCAGTTCCAACCCAGAGCAAAGCAGGCAAGGGGCACGTAAATGGGAGACAGTTGTTGTTTTTTCCCCCCAAGGGACATTTTTGAGCCAAGTGGTACGTAGGATAGATGCAAGTTACTTTTTTGCAGATGAAGCGCTGGTTTTCACTGATACAGCTGGTTTTCACTGATACCGGAGGTATGGGTGGCCTCTCTGTTGCAGGGTGTCTTCTGATGTGGAAAACACATTACTAACGTTACCCCTCGCCTCACTGAGCTGATGCCACCGGATCCACTTGCAGGTTACCAATTCCAGCTGGGTCTGGCCTGGCAACTCCTCATTTCTTCTGATGTGCCTTTGCCTCCCTCTACTGTTGAATTCTTCCAACTTTTCTTTGATGTTTAGGGCTCCTGGATTGTCATATATAATCAATTCACTCATTTTCTTCAAGTCTATGTTGTGAGAAGGAACACCAAAGCATCTGACTACTCTGACATCTTGGCCCTGTCCCCTGTCCCCTGACCCCCATCCTTCAGGGAGACTGGATGTATCTATGGTGCTTCCTCAACCTTGCATTGGAGAAGGGCTGGCTTCTGCAGTACTGTGTACTCTTACCTTTCATCAAAGTCACCACTTGTCCATTTAGTGCTTTTCCCCTCTCACTCCTTCCCCTCATAATCATCAAATATATATACCTTTTCACGAGTTTTTATAGTAGTGGTTTCATATAGGCTTTTGTAACTTTTGTGGCCTGAATTGCTTTTATTTAAAGTGAGAGGCATGAAGATTTCAGGAATTGGTGAGGGAAATGATCTTGACTTGGAGGCTTCTCTAGGATCACACCATAAAGACCTACTTCACATTACAAATAGCTTTCTTTTGCATGAAAGGATCTTGAAACTGACAGGAATATTTCTGGATTCAATTGTCCTTCAAAAGATATGTTGAAGACTTACCCTTGTGTCATGGATTGAATTGTGTTTCCCTCAAATATCTGGGTACAAATTTGGCTGGACCTGGATTCCTGATACTCTATGATGTTCCTCCACGTTGTCTAGATCCTGCCTCTATGATGTTAATGAGGATGGATGGGTGGCAGTTGTGTTGGTGGGCAGGACACAATGCATAAGACTATTTTGTGCCTTGAGGCAGTCTCTTGATATATACAAGAATGAAGCTAGCAGACAGGTGTGGGGACCTCATACCACCAAAAAAACAGTGTCAGGAGTTGAGCATATCCTTAGGAAAGGACCGAGGTCCGTTGTGCCTCAGAAGCTCCCAGTCCAGAGGAAGACTGACAACAAGAACATTCCTCCAAGCCAGCTGAGAAAGGCCTTGGAGCTGACACCCTGGATTTGGTCTTTCAGCCTACTGGATTGTGACAAAATAAAAATTATCTTTTTAAAGCCATCCACTTGTGGTTATTTCTGTTAAAACAGCACTACAGGATTAAGACACCTCGCTATCTGTAAACGTGACCTGTTTTGGAAGTTATGTCTTTGAAGATGTTAACATGTAACAAGAGGCCATCCCAGACTATGAGTTCTGTCTTTATAAAAAAAAGAAAAACAGAGGGAAGGGGAAGAGACTGAAGGGGAAGGAAGCAGAGGAGAAACAAGGGGAAGACTTCCATGCAAAGACAAAGCTGTATCTACAAGTCTAGAAATGCTAAAAAAAAAAAAAAAAAAAACACCCAGAGCTACCAGAGGCTACAAGGAAGAATCTTCCCCTAGACAGACACCACAGCTCTGTCCATGCCCAAATTTTGGAGTTCAGCTTCCAGAACAGGGAGACAATAAATTTATCTTCTTATAAGCCACCTGATTCGTGATCCTTCATTAACAGTAAGGAGAGAAAGTAGGGGACTGCAAGATTGAGAAGAGCGTGGAGGGAGGACTCTTCTTACTCTCCAGCAGTCTGACTGCATCACAGGAAGCCCAGGAAACCCAGAGATTTGCTAATTGTGGTTCTCTTTTCTGTCACAGTTGACCACCACACCTACCTTGGCTTAGAGGAACTGCTGCAGCCAGCATTGCGGGCACAAGCTGTAGCCGGGCCTCCTCTACACAGCTCTAGTAGACAGTGCCCTGTTTCCACAGGCTGATGGAGCTGCCACTTAGTGAGTGGTTTTTAAACACTAACGGTGGTTGCTGGAAGGCAACCTGGTACTGTGTTAACGAGTGCTGGCGTAGAGGTCAGGCTATTGGGGTTCTGTGAATTTGCTATGATGCTTTGGTTCGGCTACCCTCTCTCTAAACCTGTTTTCTCAAGCGAAGAGATCTCTGAAGACTACTCCAGCGTAAGAGTTTAAAAGGTGGCAGAGCTCCAGCGTATTTCATGGTGGATGGAATTGTGAGACAGGAATCAAGAGGCTTTTGTTTCTTAATGAGAGAAATGTCAGTGTGTTTGAACGATCCGACATAAAGGTAAAAACTGACCACGCAGGAGACTGGAGTAAGTCAAAGAGGTGCGATTCTGTACACAAATGGAGAGAATGGCTTTAGGAAGAGCAAAGAATGTTTATCCGTAATACCAGTTGGAGGACTGAGAGGAAAAGGTGTGAAATAGCTTCTTTGGGGAGTGACAAGGTGAACACACCAGGGCATTTCAACGGGACACACTACAGATCCAAGGGAGCTTTGTGATTACTGATGTGAAACCAAATCAGCCTGGTGGTGGCTTTTTCTCCAGGCATTTTAGCAGCCTGGGTGCAGGAAGGGAACTGGTAGAGCTGACTACAACCACGCTAAGAGCTGGCCAAGTAGAATGAACAATTGAGAGGGCAACACAAGGGTGAGAGAGTAATAATGAACACGGAACCTAAACCAGGTAAGAAGTGAGAACTCAAAAAGATTGACGGCCAGTGAAAATTTGCTAGAATCACCAGCTTGTAAGTTCTAGTGGGGTTGAAGAATTTTTGGAGTTGGGTCCCTCAAGTGAGGGCTGTGAAGCTAGGAAATGAAGGCTGGGGAAAAATACACTTGTACTGACACTATGGAGGTACTGCAGGTACTGGTAACGGAAAGGCCAGGAGTACGCTCACAGGAGGAGCCGGCTGAGACACAGTGGAGACAAGATACTTGAAGGAGACGACAGTTTCCCAGTCAGTACCGCCATAGCAAAATACCACAAACTGGGTGCCTTATGAGAAAAGAAGTGTATTCTCTCCCAGTTCTCAAGGTTTCTTGTCTGAATTCAGGCTGTTGGCAGGGCCATGTTCTCTCTGAAAGCTCCAGAGGAAGAACCATTTTCATCTCTCCCAGCTTCTGGTAGCAATAGGCATTCCTTGGCATGTAAATGTAATGTAACTCCCTTGTCACATGGCTAGTTTTCCTGTGTTTGTTCTCATTTCTACGACACCATTCAGATTGGATTAAGACCCACCTAGCCAACTACTCCAGTAACAGAGCTCTGAGGGCACAGTGGTGAAGAGCTATTGCTGCTAATCGAAACATCTGCAGCTCAAATGCACCAGCTACTTCTTGGAAACCCTACGGGGCAGTTCTCCACTGTCCTACAGACTGGCTGTGAGTCAGAATCAACTGAAAGGCAGCAGATACTCCAGTATCACCTTATGTGAACATCTTCAAAGACCCTATTTTCAAAACAAGTACAGCTGTTAAGACTTCAACAAATATTTTGGGGGACACAATGCAATCCATAACAGACCATGCCACTGGATTTGTAGCTTTTGAAAGCACTCAGAAATCAGGGAGTAGTGTTAGTGACTTTGAGTTCTCTAAAGTGCTAAAGTGATGAGAAATAACAAAGAACCAGAGAAAGGGGATGCCAGTGGTGATGATCTGCTGGTGTAAGCACTGAAGATGATGGAGAAGCAACTGTCTGGAAAGCAGGAAGGAACAAAGACCTCTTCCTTCCCAGTTGTCCCAGCATACAAGTAGGCTAGAAAACAGCTACTCCTTAAGAGGGCTGCGGAATGCGGCATCCAGAGGACCGAGCTAGGTCTCAGTTATAGAAGAAAGAGAAAGGGGGCATTCATGCAAGAGGTTTAGGCTACCTGTTAGTGGATGGAGTCAGAAAGAAGGGCATACAGAGCTAAACAGGGACAAAAGGAAGACAGAGCGTATTTGGGGGAGTCTGTGGCTTCTCAAAGAGGCTGAACGGTTTGTTTCTAAGGCAAATTTTGATAGGAAGTTATGTCAACAGGAGGAGAGAGAGTGGGGAGATGGAGGGGTCTCCTAAGGAGGACTCAGAGCTCCAGGGACCTCTCCTCGCTGTTGCTGAAGACTGTGGGGAGGTTGAGAAAAGGCTATCTGATTGAGAACACAAGTAGCCAGAGAGCACCTTCTTCACACACCAGCCTTGGAGTTAAGACGCGCACTATCTCCTCTTGATTCAGACTCAAGACTCTCACAGGACAGAAATTCCAGAGATCTTGCAGGTTCAGGAACAAAGGCCTTTGCATGTTGACTTTGCAGACCTTGGGTTTGTATGATCATACCCGGGACAACTGGGGCTTATGGACCTCCTTATTCAAGACAGGCAGCCATTCCATATTAACATACTGCATACCAATTTATTGTCCTCTGCCATTTACCTCCCAATGTGACAGCTAATACAGTAATTAATCTGTGTTACGTGGGTTAAGAGATCCTAAAGAGAAGTCTCAATGCCACATCTGCATTTTGACGAAGGTGATCTAATCCCTATAAAAGAAACAAGTAAAGGCTCACAAGTCCACTTGCTGTCTGTCCTCTCCAGTTAACAGCCATGGAACCAACAGGCAAAAGCACCTGGTCCCTCTCCTTTCTCATCCCTGGTCCTAGAATAAATTATTTTTCTTCTAAAAAGAAAGAGAAATGAAACATAGATTCTAAAAGAACTGTCACTTGTTGACTATTTAGTTTACTTACTTAACACGAAAAAAGTCAAACCATTTAGTCACTTATATATAAATACACATTTATTTTACAAAAGCCTGCATCAGTGCAATGAAAATGGTTACAAATGAGGAATATCTAATTACCACTGAGTTGATTCCTATTACTTTTCAAGTAGGAAAATTAAGTACTTACTCTTCTAGTCTGCTGGTGAGAGAACAGAAACCAATGCCTGTTAGTTAATGTAACACTCAAAGTACGATGTAATATGCAAATCATAAATTGATGGTTTTTCAAAGTTATGTCAAGAAAATCTTGCACTGTTAGGAGTGAAAGGAACAGGAGTTTTATTGGGGAATGATATAGCTAAAGTAGAGAGGAGGTACACATGCGTAAGGAAAAAAGATCAGCTTTGAAGTCCAGTGCTTGACAACAGGAAGTCAGTCATTTGGCTGAGCAGAGTTCCACCTCATAAGTGGAGCCAGCTGGTTTGGTTATCCATGATTGTAGTCAGGACCACCTATTTTTATCCCAGGAAAACGTGGTTCACATCTAAACACGTCCTTCCAAAGTGCTCTGCATTGTAGCTTGATTCCTGAGAATGCATGTTGGCATTCTTAGGTCTGACACAAGCCCCATCCAGCTGGAATCTTCCAATTTATGTCTCAATAACTTAGTTATAATACAATCTTATCTCCCATCAACTGGAGCTGTGAAAAAATTATTTTTCATATTAATAACTTGAAAAATGCAGTATATCTGTGCTGCAGACCAAGAGCCTTTATTATTCTCCTATTCTACTGGAGGAAACCCTGGTAGTATAGTGGTTAAGTGCTACGGCTGCTAACCAAAAGGTTGGCAATTCAAATCCACCATATGCTCCTTGGAAACTCTATGGGGCAGTTCTACTTTGACTTTTAGGGTCACTATGAGTCAGAATCGACTCAATGGCACTGGGTTTGGTGCTTTTGGTTTATTCTACTGGAGGGAATGCCTGGTGGTGTAGTGGTTAAGTGCTAAGCTGCTAAGGCAAACAGTAGCAGTCTGAATCTGCCAGGCGCTCCTTGGAAATGCTATGGGGCTATTCTACTCTGTCCTATAAAGTCACTATGAGTCAGAACTGACTCAGTGGCAGTGGTTTTTTTAGTTTTGTTCTACTGGAGGAAACTCTGGTGGCCTAGTGTTTGAGAGCTACAGCTGCTAACCAAAAGGTTGGCTGTTCAAATCTACCAGGTGCTCCTTGAAAATCCTATGGGGGTATTCTACTCTGTCCTTGAGGGTCACTATGAGTCAGAATCAACTCAACAGCACTGGATTTTGCCAAGGGAGATAGGAGCAACCATGGGAGAGTAGCTTGAGTTCCATCTGAAGTAAAACCTTTAGTGTGCAGTAGAATGACCCTGGGATGTTACCTGAATTCTCTGAGCCTCAGATCCTCTTCCCTAAACAAGGAGTAACAATACCACCTCCCTCCCCTACGCCCGCTCACTGGAAGTGTGCTTAATGAACTGTGGTTAGTATATCCGTCACTCCTACTGTTTCTTATACTAAAGGAAACCCAACAGCTGAGTCAAATCTAGCTCCTCAAGTAATAGGCACTCTCCATCAGGGCTTTTCTTAGTCCCACTGCTCAGTCATGTGGTAGTTACCTTGGCGTGTACTTCTTTCTGTGAGATCTCCATATACCTACAAAGAAAGAAATTCTCATCTCAATTAAAGAACTGCAAAGAGAAACTGAAAGCTGAGGCTCGCATTCAGAAAACTTGAAATCAGACCCCAGAGTTGGTTATTTCCTAATATCCTAAACACTTAATTAGCCACAGAGTTAGTCCAAAGAGTTATACAGAAATCTGTCAGATGACAGAACAGCACTGCTGACAAAACAGTTAATTTTATAGTACCCTGTGCCTAAGGCTGAAGATGAAAGGAAAGCTAGAACAGTCTGGACTAGCAATGCCCAAAAGAAATATAACTTGAGCCAGATTTTTACAATTTTAGTAGACACATTAAAAAGTAAAGGGGTGAAATTAATTCAACAATATATTTTACTTATCCAAATACAGCCAAAATATTGTTTCAAAATGAATCAATATAAAAAAATTCATGAGCTAATTTACATTTTTTAAATATTAAATCTAAGAAATCCAAGCAACATTTACAGTGTATCCGAATTTGAGCTCACCACAGTGCAAGTATGGCTCGTGGCTACCATTTTAGACAATCCGCTCTGGACAGTAAGGCACTCTTCCATGCACAAGTGTGTATCAATTTTCTCGCCATGAATGGCATCAGCCCTAGCTCACAGCTCTCCTTGTGGTCCAGCCTTCTGATCCACAGGGTTGACTGGAATTTACAAAGCTGGTTGTCAGTTACAACTAGTCAGCTGCAGCTGTTTCCATTCAACTCTCTCCTTTCCTCAGAGTTCCATGCCACACACCTCATCATTTCCCAACACTTCCCAATTAGTGGCTTTAGTGAGATGCTTCCTCAAGCAATTATTTTTATGACACATAAACCTTCCAAGTCATACAGAACTAACAGTTCTGAACAGTGGAGCTAACTTTCCTTCAACAGAATAAACTTTTTTTTTTAAAAAAAGCCTAAGTCAATGAATGCTTCTGAAGTTATAGAGCATGCAATGCCACCTCCCTTTGGTTCAGGCATCTGGTGAGAGACCCATCAACACTAAGGGGGAAAGGATTTTAGTGTCTGGGACCCATCTGTTAAGGAGATGATTAACTATAACAGCAATATCTGGAGATTAAAAATAGCTTTTTACAAAAACATGTGAATTCCCCAAAGATTTTTACTCAGTAGTTGATGATGCCTAAAAACTTCACAGTACTATTCACAGGAGAATCCACGGAGCAATCATCTCTTCCTGAGGGATCTTCCCAGTATTTACAGGCTCTCGTATGGAAAGGCATCCTTAGAAAACTACCCTCCAATGCCAACAGATAGGCTAGGTTAGCAGTGACCAAGGGCATCGTCGGTAATGATGTAACTGGTCTGTAACTGGGTTGTTCATGTATGTCTACTAAGCATGTGAAATGTGGCTAGAGTGACTGAAGTACTGAATTATAAAGTTTATTTCATTTCAATTAATTATAAATTTAAGTAGCCACATGTGGGAAGTGAACCTGAAGAGTGTAGGTCCAGGGAAACTGGAATCTAGTTTGCAAACCTGATGTCAAGATATGAGTGTGACAAGAAACAGACCCCAGATGCCACCTACCTTGCAGAAAACTTATTCTTTCACATTGTCTGTAGCACTGACAAATTAGACAATTTCCTTTTGGTGGAGGATGAGATGGAAACTGCTGGGACATTAAGAATATCTGTTCTTCATATCCACAACCTGGTCAATGTTATTTGAGACTTCAGGAGTAGCTCCTTGTCACAAGGACAGAACAGGTTGTTTATAGGCCACCAGCTCTCTAAGATACATGGGTTGCTTTATGCTGGCTCAGGACTTTTAATCAGAACCAAACCAAACCCAATGCATCAAGTCGATTCCGACTCATAGCGAGGAAGACAACACAGTACAGTGATCATCCACTTTAAGTCATTCAATTCAACAAAAGCTCTTTTCCTACTTGAGACCTCCACTGAGGCTAGCAGACATGGCAATTATGAAGATGGCAGCTCAGAGAAACGAATTTTTGCAAAAGACCAGAAGTGGACCATGGAACCATCCCAGGACTATTATGTTATATGATCCCAGGCCTGTAAAGATCTCTGTGGAATCATTCCACCGTAAAACAGAACCTTTGGACTGCACATTCAGCAGTCCCAGACAACAAATCAGATTTTAAAAAGTTTCTTTTCAAAATGTGTTCTCATCAGTCTTCTGCACCCCATACTGGTGAGTGTGGTCTACGATCTTAAAAGCTAGGAAGCTGCCATCTGAGGTACATCAAATAGACCCAACTCAGCTGGAACAGATGGTCACCAAGGACAACAATGACATGGGGGAAAGAGAACCCAGAAGACAGAAAGACCCACGTGAATGAGCGACTAAATCAACATGTGACTAGTAGAACCAGATGGTGCCCGGACACCACCAGTGACAGCCACGATGGGGCTTACAATGTTGAGGCGTAGTGGCAACACAAGAAAAAAAGGAGTGAATCCCGAAAACTTCACTAAAAGATCCCAATTAATGGTCTAAAGGCCTGGGGGTTTCCCTGAGAGCATGGTTCCTAGACCTGATGCTGCCCCTTATCATCAATCACTACTGAGGTGAACTCTTTGGACAGGAAGGGATTGGACTCAGGGACACAGAAAGACCATATCATATCATGTGTGCACTTTATAGTTCTCTGCATCTGGAGGACGTCAGAGGGGAGTGGAGAGCTTGGAGAGGGGAATAGCAGAATGTGAGAGGATATGACATGTACAGAATGGAAAGGAGGAGTGTGCTGTCACTGGGTAAGGAGAGCAGAAGGAGCTGCAGATAGACAGGCATGCAAATTTAAACCAGATTGTACACTTTCACACAATCACAATAAAAAAATAATAATACTCCAAAAAAAATTTGTTCTCATCATCAAACCAGTGATTTGCTGGCCTTTGAAAAACTCAACTCAAGTGAGAAAGCTTGCTTTAAAAAATATGCATGTGTTAATAGTGAAGAACAACTCGGAAAAGGAGGGTGAGAATGGCTGCACAATTCAAAGAATGCGATCAATGCCACTGAATTGTATGTGGAGAAACGGTGGAACTGGTGTATGTTTTGCTGTGTATATTCTCAACAAACAACAACACAATTTTTTTTTAGAAGTATACATACCACTTCCAAACAGTGCGAATATTATAATTACTAATGCTGTAACAAACGCTAGTATAGGCAACCACCTGTGCCTTGAGTGATCTGTAAAAAGAGAAAACAAACACAATTAGCTGAACAATTAAAACAGAGATTATTCCCAAATAAACTCACATGCACAGAGTTAATACATATCAGGCCTACGGTAACTTATTGAAAGAAGCAAATATTCCACCATAATCCAGTTTCTGACCATCCCACACTGCCAGAAAACCAAAAAAGAAAAAACCAGCCCATTGCTGCTGAGTCAATTCTGACTCACTGTGACCCTACACAACAGAGCAGAACTGCCCAACAGGGTTTCCAAGGAGCACCTGATAGATTCTAACAGCATTCAACCACAACTTCACCAGAGTTTCCTCACACCGTCAGTGGAAACATAATTGGATTACCACATCTTTGGCACGACAACTGAGCAAGCTGCACATAAGTCTTAAAAAAATGTTATCATAAGGTCAGCAGGTATCGGGCTAAGAGACTTATCTACAGTCTCACTGAATTATTACAACAACAATGCGCAGGTGCCTTAATCACCTGGTATCTTGGTTTCCTCCAGAGGTAATTGTAAGTGGAACTAATAAATATACCTACTTCCTTGGGCAACTGTTAGCATTAAATACATTAACACACTCAGAGAAAGCTGTTAACTCTTATCATTAATGTGTAAGTACAAACTAGTGGCATCTCTGTTAATACCCATTGATTAAGCACTCGGCTGCTAACCAAAAAGTTGGTGGTTCGAATCCACCCACAGCACTGCAGGAGAAGGGCCTGGTGATCTACTTCCATTACAATTACAGACAAGAACACCCAACAGGGCAGTTCTACTCTTCAGCAATGAGTTGAAATCGACTTGATGACACTCAGTAGCATTAGGATGTTTCAAACCAGCAGTTCCATTTTCTAAGGCATTGTCATAGGGAAAGCATCAGTAATGTTCTCCCTGATCCCCCAAAATAAAAAAGACTCAAAGATATTTACTGAAGGCCTATTTACCAAACCAGAAAGCTGAAACAATCTAAGTATCCTCAAACAAAAAAGTCTGGAAGGACAGTGATGTGGACTTATCCAGCTTATAAAAACCCAAAGGCTAAAGGTATAAGTGAAAATGTTTATACAATGCACTGCTAAGGCAAAACTAAAACAGATCCATAACAGCAAGCACAGCATCGGTGAGTGTGAGAGGGAAAGAGAATGAAACGAAGAGAATACAAACACACAGCCTTTATTATAACCCAAGTGGGCTGGAACAAACTGGCAGCCATCTATTGGTGTGATTCAAGAGGACACTGGCCAGAAACTGCTTGCTGCCCCTCACAAATCTTTCTCCCCTCTTCAGGAACTGATTCTGGAATTTAGCAGGTCATACTGCCTGCCACCCAACTAAAGATGCCATTCTCTGCCTTTGTTGCAGATTACTTTGGCTGAGTGACTAAGTTTTGGACAATGAAACAAAAGAAAGGATATGGGGTATTTCTGCAAAATCTCCTTACAAGGCAAGTCACTCTCTCTCTCTCTCTCTCTGCATCCTTCTGCCTGAAACGGGATATGCAGGTGCATTTCCAGCAGCTACCACCAAGGGAAGGCCGCAGGAGCCAGATTGCATCTGGCCCCCCAACAGCTTCATAAAGCAGCAAGACACTGGGGCTGCCAATCTTTTTTTTTTAAATGTCGTGTGTGTGTGCGTGTGTGTTGACAGTTTCTTTGTTCCAATTAATCTTTTGTTGTTTTAATGTATTTTTATCTTTTTCATTGTTGTTTGTTTTGTATTTCCTCAGTCTTTTATGTTTTTCTTGTTTTTTATTTTCATGTGGAGGACTACCAGTTTCCTTTTTGGTTACCTTAATATTTACCCCTATTTTTCTAAGTTTTTAGAAAATAATGTTTTCTTTCTTTATACTTTCTTGACTTCCTCTCCATATGGAGAAGTATAACTTCCTTTTTTAGTCCTTCTTGTCTGGTATGATGTTCATCTTTAACACAATGACATCTCTATTTTCAGTGTTTAAGCTTTGATTTACTTTTGTGCTTTCCCTATCTGGGTTGATATTTGGCTGTTCTGTACTGCATTCTGGTCTTAGGTTGTTATCTGATGTTAAATTGTTTTTCTAATCAAAGGACACCCCTTGGCATTTCCTGTAATTTTGGTTTGGTTTTTACAAATTCCCTAAACTTCTGTTTACTCAGAAATGTCCAACTTCACTGTCTTATCTGAGAGGGAGTTCTGCTGGATAAGTAATTGTTGGGTGGTGTTTTTTTCCTTTAAAGCTTTAAATGTCATTCCACTGCCTTCTTGCCTGCATGGTTTCTGCTGAGTAGTCCCAGCTTAATTTTACTGACTCCTTTGTAGTAATGGAAACTCTGGTGGTGTAGTGGTTAAGTGCTTCATCTGCTAACCAAAGATCTGCAGTGCAAATCCACCATGTGCTCCTTCAGAATACTGTAGGGCAATTCAACTCTTACCTATATGGTCACTACAAGTCAGAAGTGACTCGACAGTTGTGGGTTTGTTAGAAACTCTGGTGGTGCAGCAGTTAAGTGCTATAGCTGCTAACCAAAAGGTGAATGGTTCACATCTACCAGGCACTCCCTGGAAACTCTGGTGGGGAAGTTCTACTCTGCCCTATAGGGTCACTATGAGTTGCAATCAACTCAACAGCAATGGGGTTTGTTTTGTTTGTTCGTTTCTCCCTCACTGCTCTTAAAAGTCTTTATCTTTGGTTTCGACAAGTTTGAGTATAATGTATCTTGGTGACTATCTTTGGGATCTACCTTGTAGGGTTTGAGGAACCTCTTGGATAGGTATCGTTTCATCCTAATTTTTTATTTAATGAAAAAGAAGCAATCTACATTTTAAGCCACTGCTTCCCCCCACCCCCCCATACAGCTGAACCTAATTCTGATACAGTCCCTTCCAAAAGCTTCTCTCCTATGGGGTACTGCCCAATGCTACCATCACTTTGAGACAGCAGATTTTCAAGGAAGATGACAACAACATTAAATCAAAAACCAAACCCACTGCCATCAAGTTCATTATGACTCACTGCACCCTCATTATAAGTTCTTAACTGCCGTTCCTTTTTGGTTTGTCCATTACACTGACAGTTGATCCATCCCTCTTCATGTGGCTTCTCAGAAACTACATTCTCTAGGTTTTCTTCCCACCCACCTACCAACTCAGTTGAGTCTCCTTCGCTGGCTCCTGTTTCTCCAAATTGCCTCTAAACACACTCTTCTCTGTCATCTGCTCTAAGTGATTTCAGCTAGTCCCATAGCCTCAAATGCTCTCTGTACCCTAAGTGGAAACCCTGGTGGCACAGTGATGAAGAGATATGACTGCTAACTGAAAGGTCAGCAGTTTAAATCCACCAGGTGCTCCTTGCAAACTCTACGGGGCAGTTCTACTGTGTACCATAGGGTCACTATAATCAACTTGCAATGGGTTTGGTTTGGTTTTGGATACCCTAAGACTGCCCAAATACATCTCTCTAGCTCTGGACATGTCTGTGACTGATTTGTAATCCAAGCAGTTTACTCACTGATATCTCTATCTGAAATCTAACAAGCATCTCAAACTTAACACAGTAAATCTGCAAAACTCAGAACCTATATCAGAAAGCAAATTCAAGTATATTCCACTAACACAAAGTCATTTAAAAGAAGGCAGGGAAAAAAGTGGTAAGTGCCTGTCATAGGCAGAAAACTTGCAAGACCTAGAAAAACAAAGCAACTGTCCAGTTTCGGCTCTCACAGGTTTCACAGTAGGTCCAACCTGGATTTTTTTCTTTCCTTCTCAAACCTGCTCTTCTCCAGTTTTTATAATTTTTGTAAATGGTAACATTATTAATGCAGTTCCTTGAACCAAAAATCCAGGAATCATTTGAGTATTTCTTATTAGACACCTCCCAGTCCTATCCAAACCATGAAGAGATTCTCTTGGCTCTATTTTCAAAATGTAGCCTGAACTGAACCACTTCCTTTCATCTCCACTGCTACCACTCTAGTCAAAGACACCACCATCTCTTGCTTAGACTAGGAGTTTCCAAATTAGGAGAATGTACCCTAGGGAATACCTGATGTGGTCAATTCCAGTGCAAAAAATTAGAACCTCAACTACTATTATTATTCATATCATTCTTTGAAAAACTGTTTTCTTGTATGGTTTACAATGGGTGATACAAATTATATAGTATCACACTCTGTAGAAGCTTCTGTAGTTCCCCAATACTCAAATTAGTGTCTTCTTCCTTTGGCAACAGAACCTCAGTGTTTTAACTATACACACAGACAGCTGCCTAAACATTAAACTGCACAGCCTCAGGCTTCAGCCTAGGTGAGACCATGAACGTGGCATAGCTATGGGGATATGCATGGAAGTCACGTGTGCTACACATGGTTGGCCTGTAATGGTAAGAGCTATGTTCTACTCTTCTCCTTTCCCAGTTGCTATGAAGCATGCAGAGATGTGAACCAAAAACCAGTTGCTACTGAGTTAATTCCAACTCATGACAGTCTGCTCGTGTCAGAGCAGAATTGTGCTCCCTAGGGTTTTTCATGGCAGACTTTTTTTTCTTTATTATGACTGAGTGAAAATATACATTCTTATATAAATTTTCATGCCCGCCTATATGCAGCTTCCACTGCTCTCCCTGCCCGGTGACAGCACACTATTCCTCTCTGCTCCATACATGTCTCATCCTCCCAGCAGTCTCCTTTCCCCTCCTCTCCTCCCACTCCACTTCCAGTCAGAGGTGAGCAGGATGATATGCTATAGATGCACAGAACTATAAAGTGCACTCGATATATAGTCACTCTGCGTCGTTCTTGTCAGATTTTTAAAAATTAAATTCCCAGGCCTTTCTTGTGATGCACCTCTGATGAATTCAAACTGTCAGCCCTTCAGTTAGCAGCCAGACACATTAACCATTTGTACTCTCCAGGGACAGAGACACGAACCTGTCTACTCGCCTCCAGGAAGCATAATTTTTAAGCCACAAATATTTTAGCATTTATTTAAAAACATAAAGATTACTCTAAAGACAGGACCATTCCATTAACATATCTAAGTGTGTAACACATTTAATCAAATACACATTCACTGTTTAAATTTACCCAAGTGTTTCTGGCTTGGGGGAGTAGGGGGGGTTATTTATTTTTGTTTGAATCAGGACCAACCAAGGTCCACACTTTGCAATTAGCTGATATGTTTCCTAAATTTCTTTATATTCCATAGATCTCCTTTCTCATTTCTTCTCAGAATTTACTGAAGAAATCTAATTCGTTGTCCTGTACAATTCCCCACCATCTCCAGTGTCATTTGACATGTTTCCCTGACCACTGTCTTTCCTTAATTGATCAAATTTGTTTTTTTTTTTTTTGGCAATAATATTCCCTAAGAGGCTTCGCATCTTTCCACCAGATAGCAGGTGATGCCTGGCTGCCTTTCTTTTCATGATGCAAACTACCACTCATAATCACTAAGTCTCTTATTTTACTAAGGATTTGCAAAAACTGACAATGGTCTATCACTCCTCTGTTATATATTAGCAAACATACTTTCATAATGAAACAAGTCCCCTCATCTGAAGCACAGTTATACTGTATGAGACAGAATAAAAGCTTGATTCCTTTTCTTTATTTACCAATTTCCAAAACAATGATTCAACTCCTAAGCATTCAATAAGAAGCTTGTTCAACTTTGTTATCATTATGACCTCAAAGATGGAACATAATTAAATGAGATTCAACTACCGCAGTTGTGTAATTCTTATCAATGTCCAAACTGTACCACTGGGCTAGTGGGAAACTCTTTAGAGTGGCTCCTGAGTCTTCCTGACACAAGTCTATGATGGCTTCTTGACTGTGGTAAAATATAGTATTTGAGGTTCATCTTAATACATTTCATGCCCCAGACATGGAATCAGCCATTTGTCCAAAAAGCCAAAGTTTATTTTAGTGGGAACTGGTAATCAAAGATCACACACTGGTCTAGGGTGACCAACTATTCTGGTTTTCCTAGACTAAAAAATTTCCTGGAATGCAGGATGTAGGCTAAAACCAGGAAAATCAGTTGATTGAGGATGAACTGAGCCATCTTAATCTGAGTATAACAGCACTCTCATTGCTACTGGATTGGTTCTCATTTCCAGAACTGTTTAGTGGAGAAGTACTTGGTAATATATTACAGAAAAGACAAAATATATTATAGGTTCATATTGACACTAGGTCGAATCCTATTTACTTGTCAAGATTCAAACTGCTTTTGACCTCAGCAAGAGAGATGATATATTATTTAATTTAATACTACCAAATAAATTCAGGGCCAGGGTTTTTACATAACCCAATCTTACATCTAAAGCTTCTTTCTCCCACAACAAATGTCCCAATTTTCAGTAACACTAATGTAACTATACATTTGCTTTTCTGCTACAACACATACTCAACAGTCTTAGAATATCAACATTATCACTACCATATGATTCCTGATTTTTCCCTTTGGTGTTCTTTTTATCATAGGGTGTATCCCACCGGGGGTACACAGTTAAATGACTGTATTTTAAAAACACTTGGAACAATTCCTCTCTTTGGTGTTACGCCACTAATTTAATTCACACTTCAGATCATTTGTTTCATTTGTCTTTTTTTTTTTTTTAAATTAGGGATTATTTTTCATTTAATTTTGTTTTATAATTACGCATTTACAAGATCAAATCTAGAACAAAGAGGAGAGAGAGCTACCATCTCTCTCCTCTCTATCCCAATCCCTGCTCATACTATAAAACACCCAATCTGTTGCTACCAAGTTGATTCCAACTCATAGCAACTCTATAACACAGAGCAGAACTGCCCAATAGAATTTCCAAGGAGCAGCTGCTGAACTTGAACTGCTGCCAAGTTCTTAACCACTGCAACACCAGCACATTACTCATACTTTAAACTCACTAAAGTCATGTCAATTCTGACTCCTACTGACCCTGGAAGATAGAACAGAACTGCCCATGTAGGGTTTCCAAAGAGTGGCTGGTAGACTCAAAATGCCAATCTTTTGGTTAACAGACAGCACGCTCAACCACTGTACTACTAGAGCCCCACTTATACTACTGGGGACCTTAAAAAGAAGAATGCTACAGTTTATCCTTACATTTCTCTCCAATAGACTCTATTTTTGAGAGCCATTTTAGGCTTACAGAAAAGATGTGCAGAAAAGTTCCCATACACCTCTGCTCTGTGTGTGTTTTTTTCCCCATTACTAGTAACACCTTGCATTCATTCGTGTGGGAATTTTGTTACAACTGATGAACTAATATTAATGCAGTATTACTAACTAAAGCCCATGGTTCACATTAGGGATCACTGTTGGTGGTGTACAGTCCTATGGGTTTGACAAGGGCAATGTCATGTGTCTATCACTGCAGCACCTCAGAGAATAGTGTCACTGTCCTAAGAATGCCCTGTGCTCCACACATTACTCCCTCTACTCTCCCGGTCATCACTGATCTTTGTAGTTTCTGTAGTTTCACTTTTTCCAGAATGGCATATAATTGAAGTCATAGAGTATGCAGCTTTTTCAGTCTTAGAATCTTTTAATATAAAAATACGTTTTTTCATATAGCACCCACACATACTAAGCACCTACATACTTATATCTTCCTTTTTTTAGATAACCTTCAGCTCAGCATACGATAGTGTTCTCCACCTTAACATTATCCCTCAGTGATCATTCTACAGCAGTCTACAGAGATGGTCCTCATCTCTGTCCACAGCTGTGTATGCTCCACTGACTGGATTTACTGTATCATATTCAATCAGTCAACTATTGATGGACATTTAGGGAGTTTTCCCCCAGTCTTTTGCTATGACCAGTGGTCATTCAAAGAAAAGTCTTGTGAATAATCTATTCATATTTTTAGGATAGATTCCTGGAAATGTGACTGTTGATTGAAAAAGTACATGCATACATAATTTTATTAGGTATTGATAAATTCCCTTTCATGGGGATTGCACTGTTCTGTACTCCTGCTGGTACTATATGAGAAGCTCTGTTTCCCCACAGCTAGGCCAACCAAATATGTTAAGTATGGTATCTCTGTGAATCTTAATTTGTATTTCTCACTATGAGCAAGGCTGAACGTTTTTTTCACATGGTTTACGGACACTTATGTGTACATGTATGAGACTGTGTATTCACATCTCTAATCCTTTTTGTTTTTTAACAGCACTGACGGTCTTTTCTTTCTGAATTTTTAGAAGCAGAGCCCACATTCTTAACCACTACCCTTCTTGGCAGAAAGCTGAAGAAGCCACAAGAGACCAACTCAACCACTTCAAAAACTCCCCCAGTACTGTTTCTGCCTTCTACATTGTATTTGGTTCAAAAATCATTCAGAAAACTTTACCATTCTTCATATCAGTCTTCAAAATATCCTATTCTACATTTTTTTCCCTTCCTCTCCTTTTTCCTATTCTCCACATTTTGGAGCTGTAAAAATGAACTTTTCCTTATTGTTCACACTTATTTTATGAGTATGACCAGAGAGTGTTGTCACTGAGAGGTTACCATCAGACCCCTCGGAGACTCTCCCAAGGTATACAGTGCCCTCCCCTGGCTTTGGCAGGAAGCCATCTGGTGGACCTCAGAATAGCGCTTTTTCTGAATTACTTCAGGTAAGAGCTGAATGTTTTCTTCAAATTTCTGATCTATGAATGTGAACAACAACAAGAAAACTCATGCTCTAGAGGATATCCTCCTGTCTACACCCTCAAAAACTGTGTACCTATTCCTCACTTTCCCTACTTTGCACCTGTCCTAGACTCTGTAGAGTTCTGTACTAATGTGGTGGAACTCAGGCCCACCCCCTCCCTCTTTCCAACAGTTGTCCAAAACAGAATGGCAAAGGCCCTTAGGTCTCTTCCTGGCAAGACACTTCGTAAGGTTCTCAGACTCCTACCCTCTTTCTGCCTTCCACAGTTAAGTGTATCAAAGAGATAAGATATACCAACTGGCTTATTTGACACTTCTTCCTATTTAACCCAGAAATCTGGCCTCTGCCCTCATCTACTCACATGACTGGTCATCAGTGACCTCCTAAATGCCAAGTCCATGGGCTTATGTTATTCTCCTTGAACTTTTGGCTGTACATGATGCTATATGGAGCATTCTTCCTTGAAAGCTTCCTTCCACACTTCCTGTATCACGAATAGTAACTATATTTTAGTGACCAACCATCAACATCCTTTTCCATGTATTATTTCACTTAATTCCCCCTGCCCCTATAAAGTAGGTGTTATTATCCTCATTGTCTGTGAGGAAGCTGAGACTCAGAGTGGTTGAGACACGATATCCTTGCCCACATTAGCACCACCAGTAAGCAATGAAATCAGGTCTAAGATACAGGTTTCCTTGTTCGAGACTCCAGGTTTTGGATGGTTCTCCTGCCTGTGACAGAGGTCTGTCCATATTCAGGCACTGCCAACACCAGCCTCCTGACCTTGCAGAAGCCGTTTTGTCTCTCCAAGCATCTGTGACAGGTGCAGAACTCTTCACGCTGTCTACTCTCAAGGCAGAGAAAGAGGAGTGATGTTACAAAGCACAACACAAACACAATGCATAATTACTCACAGGCCTTCCTACCACCTGCCAACACCTCCATCATTTGCTCTGTGACTATAAAATGTTTATCAATTGAAATAAATTCCCAGTTTGGGGTTATAACTGCACAGCTCTCATTTATCTCCTTATTTCCACTTCACTGGCACCCACTGCCACTAAGTTGATTCCAACTCACAGTAACCCTACAAGATAAAGTAGAAATGTCCATAGGGTTTCCAAGCCTGTGTATCTTTACAGCAGCCACCTACAGTATCTTTCCCCTACAGACTCACTGGTAAGTTTGAATGACTGACCTTTGGTTAGCAGCTGAGTGCTTTATTAGTGGGCCAACAAGGGCTCCTTCCTCTGAAACACAAAGAAATGGGTGCTCTGTAACAGAACAGAAATAGGAGCCATATCCCAGCTCTGCATCATAATAAATGGGTGCCCTTTCTCTACCTCTGATTTCTCATTTATAAAATGAGGGGAAAAAACCACCCAGTTCTTGGGATTGTTGTGTGGACTGCATGTGATATGTGCATGTAAGACATTCAGGAGGGTTTGGCATGGAACAAGCCTTCAGCGAATATTGGTTTCTTTACCTTCCTTGATAGCCCTGAAATAGATAAAACTACCTTGAGTCTCAAATGTCTCTCAAATTCCATTTTTAGCTTGGAAATTTTTAATGACTTCAGTTTTCACTGGTGTAACGACTTACTGTTATTTCTGGGATGTGGTGACTATATGTCAACAGATGCTTACCTGCCTTGACCAAAATGACTTCAAACCACAAAAAACAGCTCATTAGTCAAAAGATTGCAAGAAACAAAATTAAGGGGTTAAAAACATTTACATCTGACCCATACCTACATATATCAACATAGTATGGTTTTTAGTATCTGACTGTCCTGTAAGTCAGAATAGTGGTATTTAAAAAACAAACAAACAAAAAACTCAGAACCTTCTGGAATTCTATGACTGAATTTTGATTCTATCTCCATTGCTTAATTACCTCTACTGCTTAAGCGACCTTCGGAAATCACCCCACCTGGCTGAGCCTGTCTCCCCTCTGCTAAAAAAGTAAGTAATAATGCCTGCCTGGCCTACCTCAAGTAGTAGTGAGGAGGCACAAATGGGTTCCTTATTTGGGAGAGTTTGCTAAATGAGAGCAGATGAATTCACATAGGTTACCACTACTATTCTTCACTGATAAAGCATCAGAAAGTCTCGATGAAAAAAATCGAAACCTGAAGAAGATTTAGCATTTAACTGTTACATCTCCATGGATTTACATCTGCTATGATGCAGGAAAGGGAGCACAGGCAGTGCAGTGATGAAGCTGTGAGCTGTCAGCTGCTAACCCACCAACCACTCCTCAAAAGAAAAATGTCAGTTGCCTTGGAAATCCTACGAAGTGGTTTCATGTCATCCTACAGGGTTGCTGGAAACCCTGGTGACATAGTGGTTAAATGCTACAGCTGCTCATCAAAAGGTCGGCAGCTCCAATCCACAGACATTCCCTGGAAGCTACATAGGGCAGTTCTATACTGTCCTATGGGGTTGCAATGAGTTGAAATCAACTTGATGGCAGTGGGCTTCATTTTTTTTGGTTTATAGGGTAAATAGAGATTTTTTTTGTTTGTTTTTTTTATGATGCATGAGGCTTCTCACAAAACAATTCAAAATTCACCACAGAGAATACAAAGGTTCTAGGTTTCTACTGTTGAAAAGAACCACAAAGATCATTAAGGTCAGAAGTCTAGGTGGGCAGAAAAGGCAAAGATTCTCCATCGTAGAACCCATGGACAAAATTCCAGATGTTTGTCTCACATGCTGACATTACTCCAGGTTTAAATGGCCTAAGAACTATCTAGCAATAATTCTCAAACACTTGAAGCTATCATTTTTGAGAACTTTTTAAAAATGATAAACCACAATTATCTAACAACAAAAGTGTTTCCTTTTTCTGTCCCCAAATTCATATAATAATGATTTCATATCAATGACAGGAATGTTATTGTGACAAATCTATTTCCAAAGTAGCTACAGAGAAGGACATCTTACTTGGACATTCATTTCTACTGACAATGGCAAAGCAAAAGTGGTACGAAGTCAGAATCTTTGAAAAATCTCTTAAAATACACCATATGATAATCTCTTAATAGTACTGCTTTGGATTGAGTTGGGTCCCCCCAAAATGTGTCAGCTCTTTTAGGCCATGATTCCCAGTACTGCATGGTTGTCCACCATTCTGTCATCCCATATGATACTCCTGTATTGTAAATCCTACCTCTATGATGTTAAGGAGATGGGATTCTCAGCAGTTACATCAAACGAGGTAAGACTCAATGTATGAGATTACGTTGTACCTTAATCTCTTTCAAGACATAAAAGAGAGAAGCTAGCACAGAGACTTGAGGACCCTATACTACCAAGAAACAAGAGCCAGGAGAGTAGCATGTCCTTTAGACCCTGGGTCCCTGTGCTGAGAAGCTTCTAGTCTAGGTAAAAATTGATGATAAAGACCTTCCTCCAGAGTGGAGAGAAAAAGGCAGTTGCTTCCTCAAGCTGGCACCCCAAATTTGGACTTCTGTCCTACTAGCTTATGAGAGAATAAATCTGTTTGTTGAAGCCACCAACTTGTAGTATTTCTGTTACAGCAGCATTAGATAACTAAGACCAGAACCATATTAAACCCACTGACTCACAGTGACCTTAGAGGACAAAACAGAACTGACCTGCAGAGTTTCCAAAGAGCACGTGGTAGATTCAAACTGCCAGCCTTTCATTTAGCAGCCACAGCGCTTAACCACTCCACCACCAGGGTTTCCAGTACCATATTAGGAGATACTATTCAGAAATTTCCTTCAAGTATTTTGCTTCTTAAAACACTTGACGCCTTTCAAGATTCCAACTTGCTTGTTCTTTCTCTATGTAGTCACCTACCCTTTTTCCTTGTCAGTCATGGACTCCACCAACTACCACACACATACTAAAACTACATTGGTTTGGTGTTTTTTGTTTGTTTTTCCCACTCTAAAGCAACAATCTGGTAGCACAACAATTTTCATTTCCTTGGGTATGCAGCTGGGTATGACACAACCTTGGGTATTATGTAATGCCCAGCAGGTGGCATTTGATAAAGGAATTTCCATGAACACATTGCTCTGCTGTATTTTCACATGTAACATCCATCACTAGCTTTGAAGCTGGTTTTTAAACCTTCTTGACAAGTGTATGGCTAGCACAAATGGTATAACTGAGTGACACACCCATAGATTTGGTCTTTTCTCTGTCTTTAGGGACCAACTCCATCAGTTACACATTGGAACTCATTCTGCACTTGTTCTGGGAAAACTTGTTTGCTTTGTTCTGCTACGTTTGAAAATGACAGAGGAATGTTAAAGACTTCATACCACTATATGAAAAGTTACAGAAAGAATACACTGGGGATCTAGGCAAGAATGGCTCACCAGCCAAATAAAATCTAAGCTATTCCTACTACAGTCAAACTGTGAACTTAGAATTCTAGCCTCCTGAACAGTGAGAAAATACATTTCAATTCTTTAAAAGAAAAATTAAAAAAACATTCAGGTTTTAGGAATTGCTTATCTTCTGCTTAGTAGCCATAACTCTTTAAGGACTGCACCATCAGCACTCCTTAATAATTATTCTATTTTCTAATTTCCTTTTCCTGTTTCAGCTTCTTGTTCAGAAAAAGTTTATTCACAGACTCACCCCATCCCAGACCAAAGAGATTCACACTTTATACTTGTTCTGGAATAGTGTTCACTATCGACAATTATAGTATTTTTTGAAATTACAGTAGTTACTATTTTCGTCTTTTCTTTTGTTATTTCAACCGACCACTTTCAAGACACTGATCCTTTTGTCTGCAAACTGAAGATGTAACATAAAAACCAAAACCAAACCCACTGCCTTCAAGCTGATTCCAACTCACAGTGAGTGACCCTGTAACACAGAGTACAACTGCCCCTCATGGTGTGAGGAAGAAGCAGCTGGTGGATTCAAACTGCTGAACTTTTGGTTAACAGTTGAACACTTAACCACTCTACTACCAGGGCTCTGCACAATGTAAAACAGATAATAAAAATTGCAAATGTAAGTAATATTCAACATAAAAAGATTATAGCCAAGACAAGAGGGGCACGCTCTCAATGAACTATTAGTCTAGACAAGCACATCAAACGCACACATTTGGAGCATGTGGGCAACCTTAAGAACATAATGGTCACAGGCTCTGGAACTAGATGGCCTCATTCAACACCAGGCTCTGCCATGTATTAGCTACTGACTTTGGGGAAGTAACTTTAAATTCCTGAGTTTTGGTTTCTCACTATAAAACAGGGATCATTACTAGTACACAGCTGAAAGGATTAAAAATAGAATTAATTAACACATGTATTAAAACTGTTCTTGGCACAGAATGCTCAAAAATGTTAGTGTTATGCATATAACAGGGTTTCTGTGAAAGTTATAACTTACCAGACATTTCAATCACATTTGTGAAAAGTATGTTAGCTACATCTATTGTCTGAAACACACAAATGTTAACGTTGGTCTGTGGGCCCCACTTGTGTCTAGTATCTCTGCCAGAAACCATCTAGTTATCTACTCACCATTAGGCACACAGGTTCTCAAAGTAATTGATGATTCCATTTTGGAGACTGGGTTGTTCAAGACACACTGTATCTTCTCTGAGAGATCATGTTCTTTCCCAAAATTTATTTTAGGGTTTGAGTTATTTTCGCACTGTGCTGAAGAGCAAGCCCATGAATACTGTATAAGATCAACATGACTGTTGTAATGCTCTGGGATCATGCACTGGATTACAATGTGTTCATCAGTCTCTGTACAATTCAGAATGGGAGGTGGAAGTGGCTCTGTGGAAACAAAAAAAGTGAACTATTTAGTACAAAAAAGAGCAATATGTCTACTCATCACCTGCCAGTTTATGAAGAACCCCCAACTTCCTTCTGAGCTTGAAAAGATAAGCAGATGACATCTGTCAGCAGCTATGGGGGAGAATTCTCTCTTCTCTGGGGTTAGACTTACCTGTTCAAATTCAGCAGAATAAACACAGGCCCCAATCCCCTATCCTTGACTCTAAAATGCAAAAAGATTTTTTTCCTAAGTTGGTAGCAAAGTCATTTAGGTTTCAGCTACAGGACTGGTAGCTTGTTTTTTTCCTTCAAATATGCATTATCATGATTTACCACAAAAACATTTATGTGCTTCATCATAGTGTTCCCCAAACCGACTTTGGTGGTTTCAAATATATACACAGAAAATAGTTTGCATACCTTCCTAAAATCTAAAAAAATAAATTTCCAAACTCTTCTGACCCGAAGAGTTTTGGAAAAGTACTATAGGGCAACATACTGTTTGGTTGGATCCTAAAAATTGGTTGTGTTGCACCTACTAATAGACAAAGCAGGGCATGGCACCTAGAGGTCTCACTCCTAGCCTTCCTCTAGGAAGTGCCCCTTACTGGCTAAGGTAATCTGGACCTACAAGGATGGGTTACGACACTCACACATTACAACAAGGGGGTACAGTTACACTGTGCTATCCTTGCTTTCTAAAACCTCAAAGCTAATTAACTAGTTCTGTTAGTTATTTGTTTCTTCACATGTCTTTGTGGACTTTTAACTTCCCCCCAGCAAATGACCATAAGAGATTTGAGAAACACACAGAAATACATGTAACACAAAAAAGTGATCATGCATCAATAATAACTAAAATGAGTCAATCACAAAAGACAAATACTGTATGATCTCACACAAAAAAGGCAGGAACTATGGAAATGGATGGGGATCAGTGTTTATTAGTGGTTACCAGGGGTTGGAAGGAAAGGAAAAGGTGAGTTACTGCTTATGGAGCACTGAGTTCCTATTTATGGTGAAGGAAAATTCACACTGATTAAGGGTAATGATTGCACCACCAATTAATGTTATTTGATGGCAATAAATTATACACCTGTGAAGAGCTGAACTGACAAATGTTGTGTGACATGATTTTACCAAAAAAGAAAACAAACACAAAGCAACTGTTCAGGCTGTTTACACACAACCAAATACCATCTGGGATTTGACTTCTTAGTTAGGAGATTTAGGGTCATGGTTTCAAGGGACATCCCACATAATTGGCCTAATATCACAGTACATGCTCCTGACCCCTAGAGCTCACAGAAAAGGGTCTTGGGTCTTAAAAGCTTGCAGGTGGCCTTCGAAGGTACAACACTGGTTTTCTGTTCACCTGGAACAACAGGAGGAGAGTCAGGAATAGGAGAAAACTGAAGGCATGGTTAATTGCCCCAATGAACAACTATTTCCTTGACCAGGAGACCAGGGAAACTGGATGGTGCCTAGATGCCATTACTGAAGATCCTGATTAAAGATTCTATAGGTTACTACTGGTCACGTGGGGAGTGGAGGCAAGGCAGGCCAAAATATCCAAATTTTCATGGAATCCGGACCTTTCGGAGCCATGGAAGCTGGATGAATCCCTGAGATGACCTTTAAACATTACATCAAAAATATCCCCTGAAGTTATCTTAAAGCCAAACAACAATTTAGCTTAATTAGCAAAGAATGTCTGTCTCTAGCACTGTGCTCTTTTAAAGAACTATCCATACTGACAACAGCAACTTGAAAGTTTAGATAGGAATCTGAAGGGATAGTGAGTTTATGTTAATAGTGGAGGAACAATTCAGAAAAGGACAGTGAGAATGGTTGCACAACTTAAAGAATCTGCTCAATGTCAGTGAATTGCACATGTAGAAACTGTTGAACTACTACTGTATGTTCTGTTGTGTGTATGTTCAACAACAAAAATTATTTTCTTACAAAAGTGGTCATGGTAGCATTTGGATAGTAACTGTCTTAGTCACCTACTGCTGCTATAACAGAAATACCACAAGTGGACACCTTTATCAAAGAGAAATTTATTTTCTCACAGAAAAAGTGGCTGAAAGTCTAAATTTAGGACATCAGCTCTGGGGGAAGTGTTTCTCTGTTGGCTTTGGAAGAAGGTCCTTGTTATCAGTCTTTCCCTGGACTGGGAGGTTCTGAGGTACAGGGACCCTGGGTTCAAAGGATGCACTCTGCTCCTAGCACTGCTTCTGGGAGGTATGAGGTCCCCAAGTCTGAGCTTGTTTCCTTTTCCTTTATATCCCAAGATATTGCCTCAAGGCACAATATCCTCTTACAGACTGAGTCCTGCCCCACTAACACAACTGCCCCACCTTCCTTATTAACATCACGAAGGCAGGATTTACAACACATAAGATCACACAACACCATGAATAATGGCCTGGCCAAACTGTTATACACATTTCTTGGGAGACACAATTCAACCTATGACAGTAACTATACTTTCTGTATATTATAAATACCTATCATAAAGGGCATTCAAATAAATTAAGGTTCAGCCAAATGGTAAAATACTATGCTGTCATTCAGAACCCTATTTTCAAAGATGGTTTTATTGGTAGTGTTGAACTTATCTTTCCCCATCTTCTCTTTCTCCTGAATTCCTTCTCTTAAGTTAGATGATATGCCCAGCCTGTCTCGAAAGAGATACAAGTGACACACTAACTTCTCCTTCTACTTGGGATTTGCTCAGTTTTTAGGTGTAATCTAGTTCACATAAAACCTTACCAAAACCAAACCAAACTGCACTGTAGTCCAGTCAATTCTGACTCATGGAGACTCAATGTGTGCTGTCTTAAAGTTATTTCTTTAGCTAAAAGAATTTTCAGTCCTTTCTTAGGAAGCAGAAATCATTCTTGAAATAGTAAGCATCAGAACAATACTGCAAGTGGATAAAAGCAGAGTTTCTCCAGTTGACTCAAAACTGGAAAGCTGACAGCTCTGCCTCTTCTGCTCTTGTTTGCCTACCATACCCCCTGGTGGATACCCCAAGGTACTCCCAAGTAACCTCAGAGGCTTCAGAACAGTTCACAAATGACTTCTATGCACTGCAAGTAGTTATGTCAACGTATAAAACTAGACAAGACATTTCTCAGGGGCAGAAAACCAAGCTTCCTACTTCCTTCAAAATGTTCTGTAGTATGTCTCAAGTAGTAATGTGTACGAGGATCATCTAGGATGCTTGTTAAGAATTAAGCCTGCAGAATCCTGATCAAAAGGGGGAAAATGCAGAAAAGCATTTCAAGCTGTCATTTACTCCAGGCTTCCTAGAGCCATGGAAGGTAGATGAGCCCCTAAACTATTGCCCTGAGATAATCTTTAAACCTTGCCAAGCCAAGCCAAAAAATATGTCCTGAAGGACATCTAGGTCAACTGGCATTACAAAGTTTTTTAAACAAATGTTCTGCATCCCATTTTGAAGACTGGTGTCTGAGGTCTTAGAAGCCAGTAAGTTGCTATCTAAGAAGAATTAATTGCTTTCAACCCACCTGGAACAAAGGAAAAGAGTATCAACAACATGAGGAACATGCAAGCCCAAGAAACACAAAGGGTCACACATACCAGAGACTACATCAACATGAGGCCAGAACAGCTAGATGGTACCCGGCCACCACCAAATACTGCCCTTACAGAGAACTCAGCAAAGAGTCCTTTATGGGATGCAGAACTTGGATTCTAGTAAAAAGACCAGACTTGATGGACTGATGGATTACAGGGTCCCTGGGAGACATGGACCCTGGACTTTCTGTTAACCCGAAACTGAAACCATTCTAGAAGCCAACTCTTGAAACAAAGATTGAACTGGTATACAAGACATAAAATGATACTGCTGAAGAGTGTGCTTCTTGGGTTGGGCAGATACAGGAGACTGACTGGGCAGCTCCTGTTCAGGGGAGAGAGGGAACCCCAAAGGAGCATACAGGAGCTGGTTAAAAGGACCTGGGAAATACGGGGCAGAGAGGTGGAGTGTGCTGTCAGTGTGGAGACAGTAGCTAGGGTCACAGGGCAAAATGTGTAAGTTTTTATCAGAAACTGACTGTAATTGTAAACTTTCATTTAAAATACAAGGAAAATAATAATTTAAAAAATTCCTTCAAAGATTCTTAAAATCAAACAACAGTTTAGCTTCCCTAGTAAAAAAGGTTGGCCTTGAGCATTATGCTCTTTTAAGATCTGTCTATATGGGGATCAAACTGGAAAAAACTGGAAATACTAGATAGAACTTTCAGGGGCAGTCAGTTTATGCTGATCAGGGGAACAACTGAGAAAAGAGGGTAAGAATGATTGTACAACCCAAAGAACGTTATCAGTGTCACTATACTGTACATAGAGAAACTGTTGAACTGGTGTGTGTTTTGCTGTGTAGATTCTCAACAACAAACAGAATACGATAAGGTGAAAGATGAGAGAAATATAAAGAGACAGAGAAAGAAAGAGAAGAGAAGGGAAGAAAGATAAAGAAAGAGGAAGGAAAGGGGAAGGGAAGGGAGAGAAGGAGGGCAGGGAGAAGACGGAGGGGTAAGGGAAAAGGAAAAGCAGAGAGAAAGGACATGGTTGGCTGAGCTGAATGCTGCCAAGAAGACAATGTAAGCTGAGGAGGGGATTGTAAGCTCTGTCTGGGCAGGGCAAAACGTACGTCATTCATTAGGAGTGGGTTGAGGAGAGAACAGGAGGAATACAAGGATGACTGGAGTCAGTCTCCACTCTTCCACGAAGGAGCGTACAGAAACAAGCTGGTAACTACAGGGTCATGGGATGTCAAGAGTGTGTTTGTTGGGTGACACGCAGCAGACTGTGTATATGGGCTGATGGGAAGGACTGAAGAAAAAGGGGCACACTGATGACTCAGGAGAGAAGGGGAGTAAATGCAGGAGCACAGAGCCTGAGAAGGTGGGTCAGTGGCTGCCAAAGAGTTAATTCTGACTTATGGTGATCCCGTGTGTATGAGAGTAGAAGTGCTCCATAAGGGTTTCAAGGCTGTGATCTTTCAGAAACAGAGTGCCAGGACTATCTGCTGAGTTTAAATCACCAAGCTTTCGGCCGGTAGTCAAGTATGTAACCATTTGTACCACCCTGAGATCATCTACAAAGGTGCAGGGTAGTGTTTTAGTCATCTGCTGCTGCACTGAAAATTACCACAAAATTACTGACTTGACATACATCATGACTGAAATATTTGGAAATGTTTAAGGGTGATGGGTGAACATCACAAACGTGTCACTGAAGAATGTATGTGAACTGTTTTGTTCTACATATAACTACCACAATACAAAATTCAGGGCCAAAAATATTCCTACATGTTAATAAAAGAAAAAATTCAGACTCCTCGGTCCCATCCATGGGCATTCTGCTTCAGCTGTATCCCAGGTGATGACACTCCATCCATGTGTTCAGTGACCTAGTTCAGCCAATGTCTAGCCTTCATGAGTGACGTCCCATACAGAGCAGAGGTGCACCATGAGCCCCTCAGGCTGTGAGCGTTTGGAGGTAAGGGCTGTGTATTCATCCACCTGTCAATACCCAGCACCTGGCACAGCATCATACAAAGCACAGGGTTGGTTCCTTATAAGTGTTGAGCAGGTGGCTGGGTAGACGGATAAATTCAGGGGAAACCGTCTTCTAATTACTCTCCATCCTATAAAATGTAAACTCCTCAGTCAGCTCACTTCCAAAAAGGACCAGTAAGATGGTTCATTTTCCAATTCCACTACTAATAAATAATCATTTGACCCTGGGCAAGTTCATGCCTATGTCTTGTCATCTCTACAGTAAGGAAACCAACAGTATCTGTTCCACAGGACTGTAGCATGGATTATGTTGGTTAACATATATCATAATTAACATACATAAGAATATGTAATGCCTCACACAAAATAAGCATTTAACAAATGCTAGCTAGAATGCAGTGTGGTGTTGCAGTGGTTAAAAGTGACTGGCTGCTAACTGAAAGGTCTGTGGTTCGAAACCACCAGCGGCTCCAAGGGAGAAAGACATGGCTAGTTTGCTTCCCCAGTGATTTACAGCCTTGGAAACCCTACTGGGTTGCTACAAGTCAGAAGTGACTCGGCAGCAGTGGGTTCTGGTGAAACAGCCCAAGGCTCCTGTCTGCGAGTGACCAATTCCGGGAAGCCGAGGCTCCCCAGGTAATAGGATAAGAGGGAGCAGCTTCAGGGGGTTGAGCTTTGGCTCTAGCTCCAACACTACTTGCTGTGTGACTCTGAGCCACAGACCTCTGAGGAGCTGGCAGACTTCCAAGACATTATCCAGTTCAGACTCACTATGCTATAGAGGAAGAGACCCACCCTAAATCTGTGTCTTATTTTCATCTGTAAAATACAATGCAGTGCTTTGTAAGGTCACTGTAAAGGTCAAATGGAATATGAAAATACTCTGAAAGAAAACATATGGAAATGCTAGTATGATTATTAATTTCTATGCTGTTAGAACACCCTAATTATACAAAAGATCTTTCTGGCTATCTCATTCCACCTCTGTTGCCAGGTATCAAACCTACAAGTGCCTCGAGGCCAGGTCAGCTACACTCACCTAAAAACAGCAAATCTTTCTACAATATTTGGGTCAGTTTCCCTGGTCAGATTTTTTACTTCCATAAATCCTTCATGTTCTCTCACCTTTCACAGGCCTTAACCACAGCTACACCTGTACCTTGAGCAGCTGCAGACTGGTAAGAAATATGCCTACTTCACCCGTAAGAACATCTGTAACTAGTCAATTTATAATGAATTCAGACCACTTTTCTGCAACATATGAGACTGTCTTACATATAGTTGATGATCGTTGACAGAAACACATGTACACGTCCATTATCATTAAAAGGCTGATACTGATACAGGGCAATCCTATAGGACAGAGTAGAATTGCCCCATAGAGATTCTAAGAAGCTGCTGGTGGTTTTGAACTGTGAACCTTTTAGTTTGCAGCTGAGCTCCTAACCACTGTGCCACCAGGGCTCCACTGCTAAGGACAGAACAAGTCATTCTTCTTACATTAACATCCCAGTCCTTGATGTGATGAAGGTTTGTATAGCACAGGAGAAGACTAATCATTAATAATGGCTGAAATGTTAAGAATGAGGGGACGACCAATCTCAGTTTACACACAGAGAGAAGTAGATGCCCTAAATATGAGAGGTTTCGGGAAATACCCCTTAACCAACATAGCCTTATTGAAATTCTCCCTTTAAGTCTGATCTCTGTAACATTAAAATCATTTGCCATGGAATCTTTCCAACTCATGGTGTCCTGATGTGTGTCAGAGTCATGTTAAATGAGAGTGAAGGTACCCTGAACATACTCTCAGGGATGACTTCCTCATTTCTAAAAAGATAACTCATTGTCTTGCCATTTAGATGTAAAACCCAGCATCATTTTTTACCCTTTCCTCCCTTTACGTCTTTTGATATGCCAAAACCTAAATTTTGTTGACTCTTGGAAGTATCTTTTAAAGGTTCTTTCCTTCCCAAATATTTTCTTATTTTTATTTTTCATTTAATATAACTGAGTGAAAATGTACATTTCCATATAAATTTACATGCCCACCTATATGCAGCTTCCACTGCTCTCCCCGTCCGGTGACTGCACACTATTCCTCTCTGCTCCATACATGTCTCATCCTCCCAACAGCCTCCTTTCCCCTCCTCTCCACCCACTCTCCTTCCTCCAGCCAGAGGTCAGCAGGATGATATCCTACAGATATATAGAACCATTCCTTCCTAAATATTTACTACTAACACCTGCATGATCACAATAACTCCTAAGCACCCTATTGGAATGCTAAGCATTCTAAGCATCCTCTCTCCAATCCATCATAAATACTCAACATCAGATTACTCTCCCCAAAATTATATTCAAGCTACTTCTCTGCCCTGGTATTAGATACAGGCACAAGTCCTAATTCCCAAACCAAGATTTTAAGTCCCACATTCAATACTATCAACATCCCTGCCTCCTGGTCAAAACTCGCTTTCCCTGTGCTTTATGCCTCTGCAGGTTGTCACTATCTCCCCAGGTACTAACCACCTGGTATGACTGCCCAAACCAAGGACCTTCACTAAATTACCATGGAATTTTAAAAATTAAATTGTTTATAAACATTATACCAAATTGAAAATGAAAAACTTACTCAACTGTTTTGAACTGTTTTTAAAATTCAGTAAGAAGGCTCCTAAAAATGCATTCTACTGTTATCTCAAATCCTGAATTATTTTGTTTGCTTGTCCTATAAACTACCAGATAACCAACTTCCAGGGTTTTAAAAATTCAGCTTCTTCAAAAAGATCTACTGGTTCTCCCCACTGGATGCCTTAACTTCCTAAAAAGTTTCAGTTGTCTACATTTCCTGGACAAACGAGCCCTCTAGTATGAACGGTCCCCAACAACTCTGTCAACTCTGTTAAGTATTCTCCAGTCACCCAGACTGATTGTTTTCATCGATATTAATGAGTGTCAATTACACATCAGTTCCTCTGCTGAGCTCTGAAACTATAATGATGTACTGACAGTAAGTAGAGACTCTCCCTACCTCCCAATGTCTC
Organism: Heterohyrax brucei; assembly: GCA_028571685.1. NCBI lineage: Eukaryota > Metazoa > Chordata > Mammalia > Hyracoidea > Procaviidae > Heterohyrax > Heterohyrax brucei. Next base: position 167,310,619 of record CM053140.1, read on the forward strand.
TATTGGACCAGGTAAATAATTGGATGAGAAATGGCTATTCTCTATCATGTGTCACCCAACTGCCACCACACCCAGTTCCACTGAGACTACTTCAAACAAGACTTCCTCCAACTGGACTTCTTGCTTTGTCTCTATCCCACGGAATCCACCTAATCTACTCTGACACTAACCAGACCTGCTTCAGATAGCCTTTATCATAGAAGAGTGAGGGCTAGAAGTAGATTCACTGCTGAAATAAGTGAACCTGTGAGATCAGCAAATAGAGGTGAGTACAGTTTCATGAGAGGTGAAGAAGAATAATAACCCAGACACATCAGTGAGAATGAAGGAAGAACCTCAAGTTCCAGTATAAAGTTGTGTGGGAGAAAAAAAATCCACCAACTGTGTCGATTGTAGGGGGAAGGAAGCAGGAACTCTAATTTACAGAGCTGTTGTTGCAAGTTGCCATAAACTGATCACGAGTCATGGCAACCTCATGAATGCAGACTACAACTGCTCCATATGGTTTTCAAGGCTGACATTTTAGAAGCAGATCATCAGGCCTGTCTTCCAAGGTGCCTCAAAGAGTATTTGAACCCACAGTATTAGTCAAGTGCTTAACTGTTTGCATCACCCTGGAATGCCTAATTAATAGACCACTAGCTATCAATGGAGCTCAAAGAGTTCTGAACTAACGTGCCACTACATCCTTTCCCAGAACATGCCTAGGAAGATAAGTGATACTGTTGTTCTCCCCACCCCAATCAGATTCTCTCCTCACTACAGGATGACTAGGAATTGAAAAGTAATTCCTCTGCACTAGAAAGACAGGAAAGCCTTGGCACATGTGTTGTCTCATTCTTTCTTATAAACCATTCATTTCCTTTGGTCTCTTAAAATAGCTGGATAACTGCCATTTTAAACAAACCAGTTTATGGAATACTTACCAGTCACAAAAAGAGAGAATACGATATTTTCTTTAAGATCTTGAGATTCAATTTCATATCTATCTTCATCTGATGATGTTAAATTGAATATAGTAAGTTCACCTGATGTCGTGTTTAAATAAATCCTGCCTTGAAATGGCGGGAAATCTCTTACAGCAGAGCCTGGATACCATTCTGCCACTTTATTCTTTTCTTTCTTCCACGTGATCTCTTTAAAGAGTGTATCAGAAGATGGATTCAGTGTTACTTTTCCATTTGTAACTCCAAATAGATCTATAGAAACACAGCCGATGAAATCTAGAGGAGAAAAAACAAATAGTTAGAAAAAGTATCAGTTTATTGATGATTAAAAAATGAACTTCCAAGATGCTCTTTAGAAAAAAAAAGTTAAATTTAGTAGTAAAAACTTATTCATCAGTTACTCTGGGTACTAAGATTGATAAACTGCTGACAGAAAGCATAAGAAGTAGAACATCCTTAACCGTACAAATTTCACTCTTTGATAGGGATTTGGAGCCCACAAAAAAACCCAACAGATTGGTTCAACATGTATGGAAAAACAATTATGCACCAGGTATTGTGGGTAGTGCAAAGAATATGGCAGCAACAACACAAGTATGTTTCCAGGCCTCCCGGGGTTCCATCTCATGGAGAAGACAGTCAGCCAACGACACACAAGGGGCTACAGCAAGAGGAGCCATCTAATCAAGGGGCAAGTACGCTCCACAAATGGGGTAATTCTGAAAGTGACAAGACACAATGCTGGAAACGACAGTGAAAGGATAAAAATCAAGAGGAATCAATTAGATAAGCATGGGGTGGTGCAGGAAGCAGTACATAGGATGAACATACACATAAAATAAACAGCACCCCAAAAGGCCTAAATCAATAAAGAGATCGGTGACTTTGAGGAAGTAACTGCAATTTCAAGTGGCTAGAGTGGAAATGACAGGCAGTAACCAGAATGAGGCTGGAGAGGCACCCGGGGGCCAGACAGTGGCACGGGGTGGGGGGGGTGGAGTAAGACAGGCTAAGGGCTTGAAGTAGTCTCTGGTGCAAATGGGTGCTTATCTATTAACTAAAAAGTTCGAGGTTCAACTCTACCCAGAGGCACCTCGAAAAAAAGGCCTGGTGATCTACTTCTAAAACATTATAGTCAATGAAAATACAGCTGGACACCTGCACAGTTCTACACTGCACCACATGGGATCACAATGAGTCAGAACCAACTGGTCAGTGATTTTGGTTTCTGTTCTTTTTTGTTGTTGTTGCTGTTATCATTTATTTTACTTTGGTTAAGGACTTGAAACTTAATCCCAGTCACAAGAAGAAATCATAGAAAGGTTTTAAGCAAAAGACTGACATGACATAATCTGAGTTTTAACAGGTGGCTTGTCTACAGAAGGGAGAGTGGTCAAGAGGGGAAAACATGAAGGCAGAGAAACCAGAGCAGAGTGATTACTACAACACAGAAGAGCACAATGGACTGGACAAACAACAACACTGATACTGGGGAGAGAAACAAGTGCACAGACTGAAAAGTCATTTAAGGGATAAAATCAACACGATTTAGTAACTGGATATGGGGGATCAGGAAGGGAGGTAACAGTGACTGTCAGGTTTCTGTCTTGGCTAACTCTAAGGTGTTGTCAATTAAAATACGGAACAGAGGCAGAGCCAACACAGTGGCCTAGACAGAAGCATCATGCAGCCTCTCTGCAGCAAAGGCTCAAAAAATGAAGAAAAAGAGATATAAACATCAACTCGGGTACCACGGGCATCATATGAAGGGATAAAGAATCAGATCAAAAAACATCTATTAGAAGAAGATACTCATGGAAAATAGAATGAGGAGTAATTCAGAGTGGAAGTCCCCTGCCAGCAACACTGCACAGCATGGCCATCTTGAAACTCAGCGAGCAATGACCTCAGATAGGGAGTACAGGAAGGCAACTTCACAGACTTCCCAACAGAAGTCAGGGTACCAGGTAACCAGAAAAATATGCTTTCCACATCTCTCCCTCCTGGTGAGTAGAAGCAAGAACCCCTCCATCTCAGCAGTCCCTGGTGCCACTGTCTACAATATGAACCCCATAACCTAGGCTTACACGGTCCCCTTTTAACACATAGCTTTTCTACTTTCCTTTCTTTCTCCTCCCATCTAGGCTGTAAGCCATTTCCTCTCCCTTCCCACTGGCTGTTGGACCCGCCCTGCTCTCTCATGCCAGCTCCCAATGTGTCCCCATTTCTTTCTTTTCTTACCTTTCTTTCTCCTTCCTACCCCATAATGCCACCTCTCCCTTCTTTCCACCAGCACCTAGGTCTACCCTGCATTATCTACTCGCTGCTGCCATGCCAACCTTTTCCTCTCCCTACTCTTTCCCTTCTCCTTCCCAGCCAGCCCTGTATGCCACCCTCTTCCCATTCCTGCTAGCCCTCACCGTGCTGCCATAGCTGGAATACCGGCAGTGCTCAAACCCACCACAGCAGTATGCAGCACCTCTCCTGTCATAGATTCAACTGTGCCCCCCAAAAATATGTGTCAATTTTATTAAGCCATGATCCCCAGTATTGTGTGGGTGTCCTCCATTCTGTCATTTCCCTATGTGCTATAAATCATAATCTATGCCTATGGTTGAAGAGAATTAGGGTGGAACTTAATAACTCTTGCTCAGGTCATAACCCTGATCCAATGTCCATGGGTGCAGCCTGAACTACCTTCATCTTATACGAGATAAAAGGAAAGGGAAGCAAGCAGAGAGTGAAGAATTCGTATCATCAAGAAAGCTGTGCCGGGAGCAGAGCACATCCTCTGGACAGAGGTTCCTGCACAGAGAAGTTCCTAGTCCAGGGAGAAGACTGATGACAACAATCTTTCTCCAAAGCCAACAGAGACAGAAATCCTTCCTCTGGAGCTGACATCTTGAGTTTGGACTTCTAGCTTACTAGACTATGAGAAAATAAATTTCTCTTTGTTAAAGTCATCTACTTGTAGTATTTCTGTTATGGCAGCACTAAATAAGACACCTTCATGAGTCGGCTCCAACTCGACGGCACTTGGCTTGGCTATTCTGCCACTTGACCAGCTGCTGAACAGTGAGAAGTGAAACTATACTACTCCCCATCTGATACTCTCATCCTTCTGGTAAGGGACAGTGAACACTCCCACACCACTGCACCAACATCAGGAGGAAGACAGTGCTTACCCAGTCTGCCCTCAGCCACCGTGACAAACACTGAAGCAGGTTCACCCTGCCTGCTACTGCCTGGTCCACTAGGACAAGGTAGTGAAAGCTATCATCCCCACAGATCAGCAAACAACAAAGCATGCCAACCCACTCATATCTACACAACAAAACAAAAAAAGGAGAAAGCCAAGCCAAGTGCTGTCAAGTCAGACAAAACCAAATAAATAAAATCTGTAACTAAGAAAACAATATCTTAATGTCTTGGAGACAGTGGAAACCATCCCAACATTATTACAAAAGGAAGATAACATGGTCCAAAAAGTGACCAAAACAAAGTAGAAGAGAAGATACTGGAACTACATGACATGAAATTCAAAAGACTAGTATTTAGGGTTCTGCAAGAGTTTAGAAAGGAGACCACGGAAAACACAGACAAAACCAAGGACAACATAGATAAAATCATGTAAAATAAAGACAAAACCCAAGAAAACATTGACAAAATCAAGGAAAACACAGACAGATAAATACAAGAATTAGGGAAATTATGCAAGAACTAAGCATCAAAATAAACAAATAGTTGGAAATCTTACAAAAACAGAAAACAGAAATCTAACAGATAACAAAATCAGGGAAATTGAATACACATCTATGGATGCCATTTTCAGGAAAAGTCCAAGAAAAGAACGAAGAAAACATAAGAATTACGTGGGACACAATCAAGTGCAAATTTGCATATTATGGAGATCCAGAACAGAGGGAGAAAATGGAAAACATAAAGAAGACGGTTGAAGATTTGCTGGCAGGAAACTTCTCAAGTATCATGAAAGATAAAAAGCTGAAAGTCTAAGAAACCCACATAAAATAGACCCTAAAGCAAGTCACCAAAGCATATCATAATCACACTTGCAAAAACCAAAAACAAAGAAAAGTACTTGGGAAGAATGAAAAATCATTTATAAAGAGTAAACAATAAGACTAAGCTTTGTACTCAATAGAAAGTATGCAAGCCATAATATGATGGCACATATAAAATCTTGAAAGGAAAAAAAAAGTGCCAACCAAGAATAATATATCTTGTAAAACTCTCTATCAAATATAATGAAGACATTAGGACATTTACAGCTAAACAGAAATTAAGAAACATTATAAAAATGTAACTAAATTTATAAGAGCTATTAAAGGGATGCCCTTGGCTAGAGAATCAACAACATCAAGTAACAATCTAAGCCTATGACACAGGACATCAGCCAGATATCAACCAGGTAAAGAATTTTCAATATTAAAACATAGAGACCACTCCACCCAACAACCACAAAGTATATATTCTTTCCCCATGCAGATTATATGTTTTCCCCAAAAGACCACATTTCAGACCACAAAGCAAAACTCAATAAAATCCAAAATGTCACAAAAATACAAAGCATTATTTCTGACCACATGGCACTCAACTAGAAATCAGTAACACGAAGAGCAGGGAAAAAAATCAAATACATGGAAACAGAGTAACACCCTGCTTAAAAACAACTGGGTAATAGAAGATATGAAAGAGGGAATTAAAAACATTTCCAGAATCACAGGCGAATGAAAATACATCATACCAAATCTTTGGGACACATAGCAAAGGCAGTGTTCAGAGGCCAATTTGCATAATAAACACACACATGAAAGAAGAGGCCCAAACCAAAAATGTTAGCCCTATAATGCAAACAAATAGAAAGAGGGCAGTAAAAGGCACCGGAAGAAAGAAAACAAAAAAGATCAGAGAAAGAAATGAAATAGAGAACAGAAAAAAATACAAAGAATCAACAAGACCAAAAGTTGGTTCTTCGGAACTATCAACAAAATTAACAAACCACTGGCCAAACTGACAAAAGAAAACCAGAACAGGGGCAAACAAAGAAAAGAAATCAGATGGGGAACATTACAACAGACCCAAATGAAATGAACAGCAAGCAGCACCAGATAATTAAGACACATTCTGAAATGTTTCAGGATCTGTCTTAATTATCTAATGTTGCTATAACAGAAATACTACAAGTAGATGGCTTTGACAGATCTTTATTCTCTCACCGTTTAGGAGGGTAGAAGTACAAATTTAGAGTGCCAGCTCCATGCGAATGTTTTCTCTGTCAGCTCTTGGAGAAATGTCCCTGTCATCAATTTTCACCTAGTCTAGGAGCTTCTCAGTGCAGGGACCCAAGTCCAGAGGATACGCTCCACTCCTGGCTGTTCTTACCTGGAAGTAAAGAGGTCTCCTCTCTCTGCTTCCTTCTCTCTTCTTTTATCTCCTGTAAGATATAATGTAACACAGGCCACACCCCAGGGAAACTTCCCTTATATGTAATTAGGGCTGTGACCTGAGTGTGCTGCATTCCAACCTAATCCTCTTTAACATAGATTAATTTTGCCCATTAACCACACATTAGGACTTACAACACATAGAAACATTACATCAGATCAGCAAATGGAAGATAAACTCACAATACTGTGAATCAGGGCCTAGCCAAGCTGACAAACATTTTGGGGGACACAATTGAATCCATAACTGAATTATAACAGAACACTGTGAAAAACTGTATTCCAGTCAATTTGAGAACCTAGAGGAAATGGAAAAAATTCTGGAAACATACTACCTAGATGTGATTGTTAAGACTGTGTGTAAACTTGGCTGGGCCATGATTCTCAGTGTTTTGGCAGCTGTATAATGTTGTGGTCATCACTACCACGGAACATGCTGTGGTTCCGGCAGGGGCAGCATCTACGGTGGCAAACTGCTCCCCTCACCCCCCCAGCACCTTCATCTCTCTGTCTGCCACCACCTACTTCCTGCTAGCTCACTTGGCCAATGCTTTGGCTTATTTCAGAGCCAGCAGCGGCCACTCTCATGTCTTCTTATGTTCGGTCTTGGGACCCGAGCTATCAGCTTATCTGTTGATCTTGGGATTCATCAGTCTTCACAACCTGTAAGTAAGAGTCCTGTCCCTGGACCTGCTGATTCTGGGTTCATCAGCCCCTGTGGCTATGTGTATCAGGAGCAGCCTTACAGACTTCAGGGCCACCCTGGGATTTGCTGAAGACCTTCACAAGCTATGAGCTGGAACCCTGCTCTCTGACTTGCCGACGTTCAGTTCATCAGTTCTGTGGCTGCCTATGGCTTGTATTTTAATCTTGGACTTGGGATGTCTCAACCTCTAAATTGCATGAACTGTTTCCTTTATATAGATTTCGCTATGTATTTTTATATGCTTTAACAGTTTTGCTTCTCTAGAGAACGAATCTAGCCTAAGACACTAAACAAACTAACACAAACTGCGATAGAAAACCTGAATGGACAAATAACAAGAGAAGACACTGAAGAGGTATTTCAAAAACAAAAAACAAAACAAAAAAAAAACAACTTCCTAACAACAATAGCAGCAAAGCCCTGGTCCAGACAGCTTCATTGGAGAATTCCACCAAAAATTCAGAGAACAGATCACACCAGTACTACTCCAACTATTTCAGGGTATAGAAAAGGCAGCAGTGCTCCCAAATCCTTTCTATGAAGCCATCATAACCCTGATACCAAAGTCAGGCAAAGACATCAGAAAAAAAGGAAATTACAGAACAGTATCTCTCATGAATACGGATGCAAAAAATTCTCAAAACATTCTAGCCAATGGAATTTAGCATCATATAAAATAAAGAATATTTCTCAGTCAAGTAGGATTCATACCAGCTATGCAAGGATAGTTCAACATTAAAAACCCAATTAAAATAACTTACCACATAAATAAAACAAAAGGAAACAATCATAATCAAGGCACAAAAGGCATCTGATAATGTCCAACATTCACTCCTGATAAAAATTCTCCATAAAATAGCAATAAAAGGAAAATTCTTCAACCTAATAAAATGCATCTATAAAAAACCAATAGCCAACAATCATTCTCAGCACAGCCTAAAATCTACAAGATACTTTAACACTTCAACAACAAAAAGACAAATAACCCAATTTAAAAATGGGCAAAGAACATGAACAGACACTTAACCAAGAAAGACATACAGGCAGCTAACAGACCCATGATGAAAATGCTTACAATCATTAGCCATTAGAAAAGCAAATCAAAATTACAATAAGATACCATCTCACCCCAACATTTGCTAGCATTAATCAAAACAAAACAGAAAATAAAAAAATACTGGTGAGGTTACAAGGAGCTCAGAACTCTCATGCACTGCTGGGGAAACCCTGGTGCTGCAGTGGTTAAGAGCTACAGCTGCTAACCAAAAGGTTGGCAGTTCAAAGCCACCACACACTCCTTGGAAACTCTATGGGGAAGTTCTACTCTGTCCTATAGTGTTACTATGAGTCAGAACTGACTTGGTAGTAATGGTTTTTTTAATTATTTTTTTAAAATGTGATTAAGTGTAATTATACAATCAGGTAAGGAGGGTAAAGACAGTGAGCAGCCCCCACCTGTCTGTTAGTGGGAGGCTTGCTTGCTGCTGTGATGCAGGAAGTTATGCCACTGGTATTTGGGTACCAGCAGGGTCAACCACGGTAGGTAAGTTTCAGCTGAGCTTCCAGACTAAGATAGACTAGGAAGAAGGACCCAGCAGTCTACTTCTGAAAGGAATTAGCCAAGGAAAACCTTATGAATAGCAGCCAGACACTGTCAGATATGGTGCCGGAAATAGAGTCCCCCAGGTTGGAAGGCACTCGGAAGATGACTGGGGAAGAGCTGTTTCCTCAAAGTAGAGTCTACCTTAACGATGTAGATGGAGTAAGACCTCCAGGATCTTCGCTTGCTGATGTGACACAACTCAAAATGCGAAGAAACAGCTGCAAACATCCATTGATAACCGGGACATAGAATGCATGCAGTATGAATCTAGGAAAATTGGAAATTGTCAAAAATGAAATAGAACACATAAACATTGACATCCCAGGCATCAGTGAGCCAAAATTAACTGGTTTTGGCCATTCTGAATGCAACAATCATATAATTTACTATTGCTGGGAACAAAAGTTTGAAGAGGAACGGTGTTTCATTAATCGTCAAAAAGAACATTTCAAGATCTGTCCTGAAGTTCAGTGCTGTCAGTGACTGGGTACTATTTATATTCCTACAAGAATGTCAGTTTATTAGTCAGCTATGGCTGCTGTAACAGAAATACCACAGAGTGGATGGCTTTAACAAAGGTTTATTCTTACACAGTCTGGTAGGCTACAAGTCCAATTCAGGATGTCTGCTCCAAGGTAAAGCCTTCCCCCAGTCGGCTCTGGAGGAAAGTACAGTAGTGCATCAGTCCTTGTCCAGGGAGCATCTTGTCGCAGTAACCTCAGGTCTGAAGGACGCGCTTTTCTCTCAGTGCAGCTTTCTTAGTGGTGTGAGGTTCCCAGTTCTCAACCTGCTTCCCTTTCATCTCTTTCAGGATGAAAGGATTAAGGGTGGGGCAAGCCATACTCCAGGGAAACTCCCTTTACAGTGGAGCAGGGAGGTGATCTTATAAAGGGATTTACAGTCCAGCCCTAATTGTTTAACGTACAGCGTAGGAAAGCCACAAAATGGAGGACTGTCACAAGATACTGGGAATCATGGCCCAGCCCCGTGGCTACACCTATTTTGGGGGGGGGGGGACACAATTAAATCCATGACAACCACTATTATTCAAATTTATGTATCAACCACTGAGGCCAAAGATGAAGAGGCTGAAGACTTTTACTAGCTTCTGCAGTCTGAAATTGACTGAACATGCAATCAAGATACACTGATAATTACTGGTGACTGGAATGAAAAAGTTGGAAACAAAGAAGAAGGATGGGTAGTTGGAAAATACAGCCTTGGTGATAGAAATAATGCTGGAGATTGCATGACAGAATTTTGCAAGACTAATGACTTTTTCATTGCAAACACCTTTTTTAACCAACAGAAACAGCAACTGCACACATGGATGGACATCACCAGATGTAATACACAGGAGCCAAATTGATTACATTTGTGGAAAAAGATGATGGAAAAGCTCCACATCTGCAGTCCAAACAAGACCAGGTGCTGACTGTGGCACAGATCAATTGCTCATATGCAAATTCAAACTGAAACTGAAGAAAATTAGAGTGAGTCCGTGAGAGCCAAAAAACACGACCTTGAATACATACTTCCTGAGTTTAAAGACCATCTCAAGAACAGATTTGATGTGCTGATAACTAATGACTGAAGACCACATGAATTGTGGAACAACATCAAGACATCATCCATGAAGAGAGCAAGAGGTCATTAAAAAGACAGGAAAGAAAGACAAGACCATACTGGATGCCACAAGAGACTCTGACACTTGCTCTTGAATGTCGAGCAGCTAAAGCAAAAGGAAGGAATGGTAAAGTAAAAGATCTACACAGAAGACTTCAAAGAGCAGCTCGAGAAGACAAAAGAAAGTATTATAATGATACGTGCAAAGAGCTGGAAATGGAAAACCAGAAGGGAAGAACACGTCCTGCATTTCTCAAGCTGAAACGACTGAAGAAAAAATTCAAGCCTCAAGTTGCAATAGTAAAGGATTCTACAGAGAAATTATTAAATGGCTCAGGGAACATCAAAACAACATGGAAAGAATACACAGAGTTATTATACCAGAAAGAAGTGGTCAACATTCAGCTATCTGAAGAGGTAGCATATGATCAGTAACCAATGGTACTGAAGGAAGAAGTCAAAGCTGCATTGAAGGCACTGGCAAAAAAAAAAAAAAAAAAAAAAAAACAAGGCTCTAGGAATTGATGGAATATCAATTGAGATATTTCAACAAACAGACACAGCACTGGAAGTGCTCACTTATCTTTGCCATGAAATTTGGAGGACAGCTGTCCAGACAGCTGACTGGAAGAGATCCATATTTATGCCCATTCCAAAGAAAGGTGATCTAATGGAATGTGGAAATTACTGAACAACATCGTTGGTATCACATGCAAGTAAAATTTTGCTCACGATCATTCAAAAGTGACTGCAACACGCTGACAGAAATTCAAGCTGGATTAAGAAGAGGATGTGGAACCAGGGTTATCATCGCTGATGTCAGATGGATCTTGGCTGAAAGCAAAGAATACCAGAAAGATGTTTATTTGTGTTTCACTGACTACACAAAACCATTCAACTGTGTGGATCATACTAAATTATGGCTAATGTTGCAGAGAATGGGAATTCCAGAACACTTAATTGTGCTCTTAAGGAATCTGTACATAGATCAAGAGGCAGTCGTTCAAACAGAACAAGGGGACACTGCATGGTTTAAAGTCAGAAAAGGTGTGTGTCAGGGTTGCATCCTTCCACCATACCTTTTTAATCTGTATGCAAGCAAATAATCTGAAAAGCTGGATTATACGAAGAAGAATGAGGCATCAGGATTAGAGGAAGACTCATTAACAATCTGCATTAAGCAGAAGACACCATCTTACTTACTGGAAATGAAAAAGATTTGAGATATTTACTAATGAAGACCAAGAGCCACAACCTTCAGTATTGATTACACCTCAATATCACGAAAAGAAAAATCCTCACAACCGGACCAGTAACCAACATTGCCATAAATGGAGAAAAAATTGAGGTTGTCAATGATTTCACTTTACTTGGGGCCACAATCAACGCTCATGGAAGCAGTAGTCAAGAAATCAAGACACACTGCACTGGGAAAATCTGCTGCAAAAGACCTCTTTAAAGTATGCAAAAGTAAAGATATCACCTGGAAGACTAAAATGCACCTAACCCTAGCCATGGTATTTTTAATTGCATCATGTGCATGTACAAGCTAGACCACAAACAAAGAAGACACAAGAAGAGTTGATGTCTTTGAATTGTGTTGGGGAATAATGTTGAATGTACGTACTATGGACCGCTAAAAGAACAAACAGATCCGTTCTGGAAGAAGTACCAGAGTGCTCCTTGAAAGCAAAGATGGCAAGACTGAGTCTTACACACTTTGGACATGTTGTCAGGAAAGATTAGTCCCTGGAGAAGGACATCATGCTTGGTAGAGTGGAGGGCCAGTGAAAAAAAGGAAGACCCTCAGTAGATGGACTGACACAGTGGCCACAACAATGGGCTTACACGTGAAAAGGACTGGGGACATGGTGCAAGACCAGGCAATGTTTCATTCTGTTGTTCACAGGGTCACTATGAGTTGGAACGAACTCGACGGCACCTAACAACAACAACATACAATCCAAATCAGTTTCGCATGCCCACCTATCTGCAGTTCCTTCTGCTCTCCCCATTCAGTGACAGCACACTCCTCCTTTCCATTCCATACTTCTAGTCTCCCCTCAACAAACATCTTCTCTTCCATCTAGAAAGACACCAGTAGGACCGCCTCCTGTAAATGCATAGAACCAAAACATATGTATTCCATACGGTCACACTGTGCCAGCAATGGTTTTTTTTAATGTACTACTGGCAGAAATGGAAAATGGTACAACCACTATAGAAAATATGGCACCTCCTTAAAAAGCTAGAAATAGAAATAGAATATGGTCCAGCAATTGCACTCCCAGGAATACATCCTAGAGAAGAATTATCACACAAATAGACACAGGTACACTCATGTTTACCACAGCATTATTTACAACAGCAAAAAGATGGAAATATCCTAAGTGCCCATCGACAGATGAACGGATTAACTATGGTACAAATACAATATTATACAATCATAAATAACAACGATGAATCTGTGAAACAGATGAATTTGGATGGCATTATTTTGAGTGAAATAAATCACCACAAAAGGACAAATATCATATGAGACCACTATTATAAAACCTTAAGAATAAGTTTACATATAGAAAGAAACAATCTCTGATGGTTGTGAGGGATGTGAAGGATGGGGAGGGGAAATACTAAATAGAGAGTAGACAAATACTAACTTTGGTGAAGGGAAAGACAACACACAGTACAGGGCAAGTCAGCAGACCCTGAACAAGCAAAGTCATAGAAGCTTCCTACTCACATTCAAACACTTGAAGAACAAAGCTACTGGAGCTGAGGACTGGGGACCATGGTCTCAGGGGACATCTAAGCCAACTGGTGCAACACAGTTCACAAAGAAAATGTTCTACATCCTACATTGTTGAGTAGCTTCTGAGGTCTTAAAAGCTTATGACTGGCCACTTAAGATACATCTCTTATTCCCATCTCATCAGGAACAAAGAAGAAGGAAGAAAACCAAAAATACATGGAAAATATTAGTCTAAGGATGGTAAGACCATGTCTTACAGACTTTGGACATGTTGTCAGTAGGGATGAATCCCTGAAGAAGGACATCATGCTTGGTAGAGGGTGAGCAAAAAACAGGAAGAGCTGCAACAAGATGGACTGGCACAGCAAAAAGATGGAAATAATCTAAAACTGCCCAGCAACAGATGAATGGATTAACTATGGTACAAAAAGATCTTCAACAAGATGGAATGACACAGTAGCTGCAACAATGGGCTTAAGCATACAATCAAGGGCATGGCACAGGACAAGGCAGTGTTTCGTTCTGTTGTGCTGAGTTACCATGAGCCATAACCACCTCAACAGCACCAAACAATAACACAACAACAAAGGACTAATGAACCATATGAACCACAGCCTCCATCAGCATACACTCAGAAGAACTAGATAGTGCCTGGCTACCACTACTGACTCCTCCGACAGGGGTCACAATAGGTGGTTCTGGACAAAAAAAGAGAAAAATGTAGGACACAATTCAAATATACAAAAGAAAAAAAAAACCTGAGTTACTGGTCTGACAGAGAGAGACTGGAGAAACTCCCACGACTATGGCCCTCAGCCAAAGATTAGACAGTTCTATAAACAATAAAACACGTGAGGAACCTGCTTCTTAGCTCAATCAAGCATTTAAGACCAAATGGACAACACCTGCCCAAAAGTGAAGGCAAGAAGGAACAGGAAACTTTGACGAATGGACCTGGGTAACTCAGGGTAGAAATGAAAGGGGGCAAGCACTGACACACAGCAGGGAATGCAATCAATGTCACAAAACAATGGATATGAGTTTTTGAGTGAGAAACTAATTTGTTCTGTAAACCTTTAACTAAACCAATCAAAACCAAATCCACTGTCGTCGAGTTGGATCCAACTCATAGCGACACTACAGGCCAGAGTACAACTGTCCCACAGTTTCCAAGGAGTACCTGGTGGATTTGAACTGCCGACCTTTTGGTTAACAGATGTAGTAGCACTTAACCCACTACACTAAAAGGATTTCTAAACCTTGAACTAAAGCACCATAAAATTAAAAAAAAAAAAAAAGGAATAATGATTAGGAAGTAAGTCTGTGGGTATGATAAAGGTTAAGGACTCAACAATGGGGTACAGTGGTGTGTTAGGACCAGCTCCAATGGACTCTCTGTAGCTGACTGTTAGCACCTCTGTTCAATCCTATTCCATGACAGCTGGTTCAGAGTCTGGATATCCTCCACGGTGGGGGTATTTACAGCACAGAAACTGACAAATATTTCAAATCTGACTGCCTTGCCCCAAAGCCAGTTATTAAACATTTACCACTGCCACTGGATGGGTATGCTTCTACACCTGACTTTCTAATTGAGAGAAAAGCAGCTTTTAAGAGAAGAGTATTAAAGATAAGTTAAAACATGATTGAAGTTTCCACATAGTAGCAATCAGGGTAAGTGACAGAACACTGAAAAAGACCACAAACATTAAATAGGCAATTGTGCCCAGTAATCCAATAGAAGCAACAGTCCCCCTTTCTTTATCTACAATGATTTGTACAGCCTATTGCCCTTAATTAGAGGTGACTGTCCTAGAGCCCTACTGGCACAGTGGTTACGCACTCAGCTGTTATGTGAAAAGTCGCAGTTTGAACCAACTAGCTCCTCTAAAGCAGAAAGATGTGGCACTCTTCTTCAGTAGACTAGACACCCTTGGGACACTTCTACAATGTACCATAGGGTTGCTATGAGCTGGAATATGCTCAGCTGAAATGGGCTTGGTTTGTCGGTCCTTGCTTTGCTGATCACGCACCATCTCATTCAACAGAGTATGTGGGAAGGCAGATAGAAAAACCTAAGATTTGAGGGGTGAGAGTCTATCCACAAACTACAACAGAGAATCGTAGAAGGTCTATAAATACAACAAACTACAATACATGTGAAGAACGTGCCTCTTGGTTTTATCAAGTACATAAGACCAACTGGGCAACACTTGCCCAAAAGCAGAGACGAGAAGGCAGGAAAGGACAGGAAACTTTGATGAATGGTCACAGCAAATCCAGGTTGTAAAGGGAAAGGGGGGGATTACTGACACAGTGCAGGGACTCCAAATAATGTCACAAAACCATCTGTGTATAAACTTTTGAACCAGAAACTAATTTGTACTGCAAACTTTTAAATAAAACACAATAAAGGTTTTTCAAAAGAAACTGTGACGGTGGAGAAGAGGGAATGGGGATTGTTAGGAGGATATGACTTGTATGGAACAGAAAGGAGGAGTGTGTTGTCAGCAGGCAGGGAGAGCAGTAGGCGCTGCACATAGGTGGGCATGTGAATTTAAACCGGACTATACATTTTCACTCGATCACAATTAAAAAGAAAGAAAGAAAGAAACTATCTGTAAATGAATTAATTAATGGTAGTGAGTAGATGGTAGGTGAAGAGAATTGCCACATCCCAGCTGCATAAAGATGGCTGTCTTTTCAGAGATGCCTGCGTCCTGGGTTTGTCAACGATGAGAAGAAAGAAGTAAAGAATTTGGAGCTAGTGGAGAAAAAAATAAGGATACAGAAAAGGAGAGACTTCAGCTCAGAAGAAAAACAGACTGATTCATAGTAGTTTTGAGCTCAAAAGAAATTCTAGAAATCATTTAGTCAAATTATTCCCATTTTACAGGTGGGGTGGAAAGGCACAGAGAAAAGTGTAATCTCTACAGGAGCAGATTGCCAGGTCTTTCTCCTGAAGAGCCTCCAGGTGGGTTTGAACCATCAACCTTTCAGTTAGCAGCTGAGTGCCTACCTGCCGTGTAACCAGGGTTCCTATTAGATTCAATAAATTTCAGTTTTTATTTTGAAATAAGAAAGCCACTGAAGGATTTCAACAAAGATGGAGACTAAAAAGATTAACTTTTAAAAAAATTATTTTAAAATGTTAATTATATAAGCATATAAATTTACATGAATGCAGAGTATTTTTCTGTGTAGTCTTCTGTTTTTCTTTTGTATTTTATCAAAACACACACATCTTTTTTTTTCAACAGTTTCTACATGTCCAATTTTTATTACCTTGACTATATTCTTGGAGTTGTACAACCATTCTCACCCCTCTTCTCTGAGTTGCTTCTCCCTCAACATAAATTCACTGCCCTCCAGTGTTCTTATCTAGTCTTTCAAGTTGCCATTGTCAATTTGATCCAACACAGACAGTCCTTAGAAGAGCATACATAATGCTCAAGGTAGGCTTTTTTAGTAAGTAAGCTAAACGACTACTTGGTTTTGAGATAACTTTAGTAAATAGTCTTGGTGTGAGGTTTAAAGACTATCACAGTCTAATAGTTTCAGGACTTCTTCCACCCTTCATGGCTCCAGAAAGTCTAGAGTCCATAACTATTTTAAATTCTGTTTTACATTTTTCCCCTTTTGATCAAGATTCATCTATGGAATCTTTGAACAAAATGTTCTGTGATGGTAGCACCATGCCATCCATCCATTCATTCTTCTTGTCTCACAACAAAGGAGACAGTTGTTTGTGGAGATAGACAGCCACTCATGCCATACACGCCTCCTGTTTCTGACTCTCCTTCCTCTATTGCTCCAGGTAAATAGAGATCAATTATTGTGCCCTGGATGGCTGCTTGCAAGCTTGTAAGACTACAGGCACACTACGCCTGCATGGGGTCTTCTTATCTGGCTTTTTCTTATTGGCTTGGATGCTGTTTGAACAGTAGTCCCCAAAACTTCATGTACACCCAGAACCTGTGAATGTGACCTTACAGTGGAGACAGGATTTTAGTAGATATAACCACATTAAGAAACTCTGGTGGCACAGTGCTTAAGTGCTAATCAGAAGATCAGCAGTTCAAATCTGCCAGGCACTCCAAAAGGAGAAGGAGGACCAAGGGATGGTGATATCCAACTCCAAGGAAAGACAATGTAGGCAGATTTGTCTGAACAACAGGTGCTCAAGTATTATTTGGATAACAGGAAACATTTAGGAGAAAATCCAAATGTTCAACAATGGAGAAATTGTAAATGATATTTACAAAGACTGTAAGTAGGATTAAACACATACATATACATTCCTTCATCCATTTAAAGCTTATGCCTAGAAAAGGAGGCTGTGAAGAAATATACCAGAGTATTAACTGTCATTACCACTGGATGATGGGATATGTGTGACACTTATTCAGGACATATTATGGATCAAACCATGTTCCTTCAAAACTTGGCTGGTACATGATTCCCAATATTGTATGACTGTCTACCATTTTGTCATCTCATGTGATTTCCCTATGTTGTAAATCCTACCACTGTGATGCTAATGAGAAGGATTAGTGGTAGTTACACCAATAGGATCTACAAGACATCTACAGGATCTAAAAATTATCTCTTCTCAGACATAAAAGAGAGAAGGGAGCAGAGAGACACCAAGGACTTCATACCACCAAGAAAGCAGCGCTGGGAGCACTGCACATCTTTTGGACCTGGGGTTCCTGCACATCTTTTGGACCTGGGGTTCCTGCACTGAGAAGTTCCAGGTCCAGGGGAAGACTGATGACGAAGACTTCCCTCCACAGCCAATAGAGAAAGCCTTGCTCTAGAGCTGATGCCCTGAATTTGGACTTCTGGCCTACTAGAGGAAATCCTGGTGGTGTAGTGGAGAAGTGCTCCAGCTCACAACCAAGAGGTCAGCGGTTCATATTTACCAGGCACTCCTTGGAAACTCCATGAGGCAGTTCTACTCTGTCATATAGGGTCGCTGTAAGCTGGAACCAACTGGACAGCACCTAATAAGAACAACCTATTAGAGTGTTACATAATAAACTTCTGTTTGTTAGAGCCATTCACTTCTAGTATTTCTGTTACAGGAGCACTAGATGACTAAGACAGAAAATAAAGATAAAAAAAGCAGTACAGGCGGGGGGGCGGAGTCAAGATGGCGGACTAAGCCCACGTCTCCTTCTATCCCTCTGGAAACCAAGACCTGAATTGACAATCAAACAGAGCCTTCTGAGCACCTAATCAGCCTCAGGACACGGCACAGAGCTGTTAATTGGGACTTCATACCACTCAGCTAAAAACCTCCTCTCTTTCGCTGACTCCCGCTCCTGGCTAGCCCTGGCTCTCACGGACGGAAGGTAAACTCACCAGTCTGACTTTGTTTTTCCTCTGTCTCGGCTGGTGGGCGGAGCTGGGTCTTGCCTGGCGGCTGGGCTCAGACACGCTGCTGGGAGGATAGGCAGGTGAAATTCCCATATTCTGAGAGCCAGGCTTGGGACTCTGTTAATCTAGACACATTGAACCTTTCATTTTGTAGCTGCCTCAGCGGGGTTTGTGTGGAGCTCCACGGTCAGGGTGCGGGACGCCATGTTGGGACCAAGATTTTAGCGGGACCTCGCTCTTAGCCTGGGAGCCAGCACCTGCAAATGGGACAGCGCTTCCAACAGAAAAGTAGTGATTTGCACAGTGCTGCCTATGTTGGGGGCCCTGCAACAGAAGCAGGGGAATCACTACCTCTCGGCACCTTTAGCCCCTCTGTCTGCTGCCTGTCTGGAGGACGCCATCTTGGATACGGTGGCCACAGCTAGATCTAATTCTGAGCTTGGGAGACAGAGCCTGCCCACAGGAGAGCGCTTTTTTATCACAAAACCAATACTCGACACAGTGTTGGCTAAGGCTAGGCCCTGTCAGCAGATGCCAACAGGGCAGTAGCATTGCTGTATTCTGAACTAGTTTGTTATTATCTGGGGTTGGACATAGTGGCACTTACTTTGTCAGATGAGAAGAGGGACCTCTACACCTGAAAACCTAACTGATTTGTGAACTGGTCACATACCTCTTGCTTTACATTTGAAGACAGCCTAGAGAAACATTTGCAATCCATCCTCACAGTACCTTTTCTAGGCTCTATATACTCACATGGGACCCAAAAAGCAACAGACAATTGTGGCATACAAGCAATCACTCATGGCTTCAGAAGGCTCCCAAACAAAGCAACCAAGGAGATTTCCAGATGATGAAACTTTTATGAAAGCATCAGGAAGTGAATACAAATTGATTATATACAGAGCCCTTCTAGACTTTATACAAAATGCAGCAGAACAAAATGAAAAATTAAGCAAGTTGTTCAATCTGATGGAACACCAGTACTCTGAAATCCAACAGATCAAGAAGAAAATCAAAGACATAGACACTTCCATGCAAAGCCAAGAAAACAGAATGGAACAAATGGAAAAAAGAATTTCTGACTTGGAAGACAGAGCTACTGATGCCAGTGTCTATGAGCAGAAATCAGAGAAAAGAAACAAGAAAAATGAAGAAACATTAAGAAGCTGGTGGGACTCTTATTAAGAGGAACAACCTTCGATTAATTGGAGTCCCTGAACAGGGTGAGACATCTGAGAACACAGAGAGTATTGTTGCTGAGCTGCTGAAAGAAAACTTCCCAGAAATCATGAAAGAAGAGAATATAGACATCTCAGATGCATATCGTACGCCACCCAATATAGATCTCAAAAGAAAGACTCCAAGACATATTATAATCAAGCTTAACAAAATGAAACATAAGCAGCAACTCTTAAAGGCTGCAAGACTCAAGGCAAAGCTAACATTCAGAGGGAAACCCTGTAGGCTCTCGTCAGATTTCTCAGCAGAAACCATGCTGGCACGGAGACAGTGGCATGACACATTCAAAGTCTTGAAGGAGAAGAACTTCCAACCAAGAATTATATATCCTGCAAATTTATCTTTCAAATACAAAAATGAAATGAAGACATTCCCAGATAAACAGAAACTCAAGAGACTTTGTAAAAACCAAACCCAAACTACAAGAAATACTGAAAGAAGTTCTTGGCTTTGGCTTAGAAGAACAAAACCACTAACTTTATATTTTACAACGACACACTACTCAATACTCTGCTCATTTAGGGAAGGCTCCAAAGTAAATCACAGCTTTGATATGGAAAGAAGCAATCCAGTGATCATCATGAAAACTATGGTGTCATCATAATAAAAGAGGGAGGTACTACAGTCGTTATAGTCCTTCCAGATGGAGAGGAAGATGACAACACTGGTAGTAATTAAAACTGGGTTTATAAATAGTTTATTAAGGGGGTTCATAGGGGCAGCTGTAAAGCACAACAAAGATGTATCATACCATTTCAAGAAATCTAACACACGAGTCTCAGTAACTATAAAACCAGTTCTGAAAAAGGTGAAAAATCAACTCACAAAAAAGAGTGTCCCAGAACAGACTAACAAGAACAACAGAGAAAACATCAACATAAAAATAAACATATCACAATGGCAGCAGTGAACACATACCTATCAATAATTACATTGAATGTGAATGGACTGAATGCTCCAGTAAAGAGACACCGAGTGTCATCTTGGATCAAAAGACACGACCCATCCGTATGTTGTCTACAAGAAACTCACCTGAGACCTAAAGACAGGAACAAACTGAAAATTAAAGGATGGAAGAATATATATCAAGCTAACAATGAACAAAGAAGAGCAGGGGTGGCAATTCTAATCACAGACAAAATCAATTTTAATGTCAAATCCACCATCGTGGACAAAGATGGACACTATTTATTGCTGAAAGGTTCAGTATCCAAGCAAGACTTAACTATATTAAATATTTATGCACCTCATGTCAGAGCACGTAAATATGTCGAAGAAACACTGACTATGCTCAAAAGAGAGTTAGATGACTCCACAATAATAGTGGGAGACTTTGACACTCCATTCTCATTACTAGACAGATCATCTAGAAAAAAGCTCAGTAAAGATACAGAAGACCTCAATGACACAATTAACCAACTAAACCTCACTGATATATACAGAACTTTCCACCCATCAGCAGACAACTACACCCTCTTCACCAGTTCACATGGAACATTCTCCAGAATTGACCACGTGATAGGCCATAATGCAATGCTCAACAAAATCCATACCGTTGAATTACTGCAAAGCATCTTCTCAGATCATAAAGCCATCAAAGTTGAAATCAATAGCAGAAAAAACATAGAAAGTGGAACTCTTGGAAACTGAACAACATCTTGGTCAAAAAAACATAGGTTCTAGAGGAAATCAAGGATGAATTAAAGAAATTCATGGATTCCAATGACAACGAAAACACTTCCTACCAGAACCTACGGGATACAGCCAAAGCAGTGCTCAGAGGTCTGTTTATCTCCATAAATGCACACATCTCGAAGGAAGAAAGAAACCAAATCAAGGAACTAACTCTAAAGCTTGACCAAGTAGAAAGAGAACAACAGAGGAACCCCTCAGGCACTGGAAGAAATGAGATCATAAAGATTAGAGCAGAGCTAAATGAATTAGAGAATAGAAAAACAATTGAAAAGACCAAAAGCTGTTTTTTTGAAAAGATCAACAAAATTGATAAACCACTGGCTAAACTTACTAAAGAAAAGCAGGAAAGGAAACAAATAACCCAAATTAGAAATGAGAGGGGAGTTGTCACCACAGATGCAACAGAAATCAAAAATATCATAATAATACTATGAAAGACTGTACTCTAACAAATTTGAAAACCTAGGGGAAATGGACCAATTCCTTGACTCATACCACCTACCCAAATTATCACAACGTGAAGCAGAACAACTTAATAAACCCATCACAAAGGAAGAGATTGAAAAGGTCATCAAAACACCACCAACCAAAAAAAGTCCGGGCCCAGATGGCTTCACGGCAGAATTCTACCAAGCATTTAGAGACAAGTTATCCCCAATACTACTGAGACTATTTCACAGTATAGAAAGGGATGGAGTACTCCCAAACTCATTCTATGAAGCCAGCATAACCCTGATACCTAAGCCAGGGAAAGATCCAACAAAGACAGAGAACTACAGACCGATATCACTCACAAACCTAGATGCAAAAAATCTTCAACAAAATTCTTGCCAACAGAATACAACAACATATCAAGAAAATAATCCATCCTGACCAAGTGGGATTCATACCAGGGATGCAAGGCTGGTTCAACATCACGAAAACAATTAATGTGAGTAACCACATAAATAACACAAAAGACAAGAATCACCTGATTTTGTCCATTGATGCAGAAAAGGCATTTGATACAGTCCAACACCCATTTGTCGTAAAAACTCTTAGCAAAATGGGCAAAGATGGCAAATTCCTCAACACAATAAGGGCCATTTATACAAAGTCAATTGCCCACATCATCCTGAATGGAGAGAGACTGAAAGACTTTCCCCTGAGATCAGGAACTAGACAAGGATGCCCACTGTCACCTCTCCTATTCAACATTGTGCTAGAAGTTCTAGCCAGAGTAATCAGACAAGACGAGGAAATAAAGGGCATCTGCGTCGGCAAAGAGGAAGTTAAAATCTCCCTGTTCGCAGATGACATGATTGTATATGCAGAGAACCCCAAGGAATCTATAAGTAAGCTATTCAAACTGATAGAAGAGTTCAGCAAAGTCTCAGGATACAAGATAAACATAAGAAAATCAGTAGACCAATGCCTGATCTGCATAATCTATAAGATACTACAAAATATCAAGAAGAAGAAGATAAACCATCCAATTAAGCGATGGGCAAAGGAGATGGACAGACATTTCACTACAGAGGAGATCCAGGAAGCCAAAAAACACATGCGGACATGTTCACGATCTTTAGCTATTAAAGAAATTCAAATCAAGACAACAATGAAATACCATCTCACCCCAACAAGATTGGCCATGATCCAGAAAACACAAAACAACAAATGCTGGAGAGGCTGTGGAGAAAGTGGAACCCTCCTACACTGTTGGTGGGGTTGCAAAATGGTCCAGCCTCTTCGGAAGGCGATCTGGCGCTTCCTTAAGAAAATGGATATCGATATACCATTTGACCCAGTAATTCCACTACTTGGAATATATCCTACAGAATCAAGGCCTTTCACACCAACGGACACATGCACCAGAATGTTTACCACAGCACAGTCCACAATAGCAAAAAGATGGAATCAACCCAGATGCCCAACAATAGAAGAATGGGTAGGTAAACTATGGTACATATACTCAATGGAGCACTACGCAGTGATAAAGAATAACGATGATTCTAGGAAACATCTCCTAACCTGGTTTCAACTGGAAGACATTATGTTGAGTGAAAGTAGTCAGTGACAAAGGGACAAATACTGTATGAGACCTCTACGATAAGATCTCAAAAACAGACTTGTGTATAGAAGAAAAGACTCTTTGACACCTGCAAGGGAGGGGAGGGAGGGAGGGTGAAGGGGCAGGGTTTAGTTTAGATAGTTACTAGAAATCTAGTTGGGAGAAAGCGGTGATAGCACACATTAGAAACAAGAACAACATTAAGTGGACTTCAACATAACTTGAGTACTCCTTCCATCTTAACTCAATACTGCAAGGATAGAGTAGCTCGGGCGGGGGCCGGGGACCATGCTCTTAGGCGAATTCCAGGCCAATTGGCACAACTAGTGTTTTCCTAAGAGAGCTCTCTGCACCCCACATTGGTGAGTGGCATCTGGGGTCTTAAAAGCTGCCATCCGAGGACACAGCAAATGGTCCCAACTCAGCAGGAACAGATGCTCACCGAGGACCAAAATGACATGCGGTAAAGACAACCGAGAAGACAGAGAGACCCACAAGAGTGGGTGCCTACATCGACTTTGGACCGGAAGAACCGGATGGTGCCCGGCCACCACCAGTGATAGCCACGATGGAGCTCACAGAGAGGAGTCTCACTGGCAACACCAGAATAAAAAGCGGTGCATCATGAGATCTCCACTAAAAGACTTCAACTGATGGTCCAGCGGTTTGGGGGTCCCTCTGAGAGCATGGCCCCCGGCCCTGATGCTGCCCTTTCCCATAAATTATAACAAAGGTCCACTCTTTGGACAGGAATGGATTGGACTTGGGAATGCAGAGTGACCATATATTGGAAGCACTTTACGGTTCTATACAGCTATAGGATATCATCTTGCTGACCTCTGGCTGGAGGAAGGGGAGTGGACAGAGAGGAGGAGAAAGGAGGCTGTTGGGACGATAAGACACGTATGGAGCAGAGACGAATAGTGTGCGGTCACCGGACAGGGAGAGCAGTGGAAGCTGCATATAGGTGGGCATGTAAATTCATATGTGAATGTACATTTTCACTAAGTTATGTTAAATAAAAATAAAAATAAAGCAGTACAGGCTACATAGAGATGGATGCATGATGACAGTCACTGCAAAATAATCTGTAGTAGTAAAAACACCAATCTTTTAAATAGTTAAATAACTAAGGATATGCCATGGGGTAATATGTGGCTATTTTTAAAAAAAGAATCTGAGATAGGTACAGGCACTCATACACTGAGTTACTTCTAAAGCCTGAGATTACAGTAACTGGGAAATTTCACTTACTACTTTATAAACATCTGTGCTTTGGTTCTGACACGTAAGTATTATATTTGAACACAAATATATTACTATCATAATATGAAAATCATAGAAATTTAAAAAATAAATTACAGACTTACTCAGCCAAGATGGTTAACTGTTACAAATTATGTCCAAAGCTCTTATCTTCTATTTTGCACACAGATACAGCTATGATTTTCTTCCTACAGTAGAATTTTTGCTGTTGAACTTCCAAGAAAAGTCCCAAAGTAAGTTGCTGATACAGTAATTTCCCATGACAATGGAGAATAGTTTTTTCTGAAAGGTCATAAACCTTGGAATGTACATCTAAGACTTTCCCATATTACACTTTAATTTCACTGAGAAAAGGGACTAGTCACCTCTTTACTTGTAAAGCTTAGCACAATGTTGTATTATACTTCTATTGGTCTCATCATGTTACGAACAAAGGATAATGAAGAAAACCACAGAGAGAAGGAAAATATTAGTCCAAAGGACTAATGGACCACATGAACCACAGCCTCTACCAGCCTGGGCCTAGAAAGACTAGATGGTGCCTGGCTATCATCAACACAGCTCCAGGAGAGATCACAATAGAAGGTCCTGGACAAAATGAGAGAAAAATGTGGGACAATATTCAAATTTACAAAAAAAAAAAAATAGAACTTACTGGTCTGACAGAGACTAGAGGAATGCCCAAGACTAAGGTTCCCAGACACCCTGCTAACTCAGAAGTGACGCCACTCCTGAAGTCCATCTTTCAGCCAGCTTAGACAGGCTTTTTAAAACAAGCAATACACATGAGGAAGGTGCTTCTTAGATCAAGCACACGAGAACAAAAGGGATGACACCTGCTCAAAAGCAGACGAGAAGGCGGGAAGGGACAGGAAAACTGAACGAATGGACACGGGGAACCCAGAGTGGCAAGGGAAAGGGGGAGAGTGCTGACACATTGTAATTGCAACCAATGTCACAAAACAATTTGTGTATACATTTTTGAATGAGGATCCAACATGCAGTATAAACTTTCACCTAAAACACAGTAAACTTTTTGTAAATCATGTGTTTATGTAATACATTAATAAGCGAATGTAAAAACAAACAGCAAGAAAAGATAGGGAGTCTTCAGCTGCTTTGCTAATGACAGCAAGTGGTCAGATAATGGACCACAGGGATGCTAGCTAACTATGCCAGTCTGTGGATAGCACACAGGTCTAAGGTAAGCTCATAAAAAGGCTCCCCAAAACAGACATCGTCAGCTGTCACACAGGAGTCATAAGCCTGTTTTGAGGTTTAAATTAGATGGACAGTCTTCATGCACTGGCTGACACACAGCAGGCTCTTGATTCCAGTGAGTCTAGCATCAGGGCATTCACTATGGGTGACTCTGACTGTGCAAGACATGGACGTGGAGTGTGTTTCTGCTGTTTAAAATCAGAGAGAGGAACGGAAGAACATTTATCAATGACTGTCTAAACAATTTTTTTTATTTTTAATTTTTTTTTAAAGAGTCTATGTCAACACTCTGAGAAAGCTTGTTTTTAAGAAATCTTGAAGGAACCCTGGTGATACTGTAGTTAACACTGTACTGCTAACCTAAAGGTTGGCAGTTTGAACTCACCAGTAGCTCTGCAGAGGGAAAATGGTGCGGTAATCTGCTTCTGTAAAAGATCATGGCCTGGGAAACCGTATGGGACAGTTCTACTCTGCCCTGTAGGCTCTCTATGAATCAGAATTGACTCAATAGTAAAGGGTTGTTAATACCAAATTAGAAAGACTTCAGATAGTCCAAACAGTTAACCCGCTTGGCTACTAATAAAGGTTGGAGGTTCAAATCTACCCAGAAGTGCCTCAGAAGAATGGCCTGGTAATTGGTTTCTGAAAAATCAGCCACTGAAAAGCCTACGGGGCACAGTTCTACACTGAAATGCATGGGGTCACCCCACTCGATGGTTTAACTGGTTTAGTTTTGGGTAATGGCTGACCAATTCAGTTACCTGAAGTGATTATATATCTAAAAACAGTTCCAATTTCAAATATTCAGGGTCGCATCTTTACAAATCATTACTCTTGCTGTGTGCCATCGAGTCAATTCTGACTCATACTGATCTTACAGGACTCAGTACAGCTGCCCCACCGAGTTTCCTAGGCTGCAATCTTTATGAGGGCCAGCTCCTTCTCCCAAAGAGCCACTGGTGAGTTTAAACCACTGGCTTTTTGGTTAGCAGCCAAGCATCTTAACCAATCAGCTACTGGTGCTCCTCCAGAATATCACAATTCAATTACTATTATTATTATTATAAGTAACCCCAATGTTATTTTATTTTTTCAGATGAAGTATTGTAAGTATTGGTTTAGAAAATATGGTCAATTCTGGAGAATGTTCCATGTACACTGGAGAAGAAGTTGTAATTGTCCACTGATGGGTAGAAAGTTCTGTATATGTCAATGAGGTTTAATTGGTTAATTGTGGCAATGAGGTCACAAGAATAAAAAGGGGTGCGCCTTGAGATCTCCTCTAAAAGACCACAAATGATGGTCCAGAGGCTTCAGGGTTCCCCTGGGAGCATGGCCCCTGGCCCTGATGCTGCCCTTGTCCGTAAATCATAACGAAGGTCCACTCTTTGGACACGAATGGATTGGACTTGGTGATGCAGGGTGACCATATACTGGGTGCACTATACGGTTCTATGTGTCTACAGGATATCATCCTGCTGACCTCTGGCTGGAGGAAGGAGAATGGGTAGAGAGGAGGGGAAAGGAGGTTGTTGGGAGGATGAGACATGTATGGAGCAGAGAGGAATAGTGTGCTGTCACTGGGCAGGGAGAGCAGTGGAAGCTGCATATAGGTGGGCATGTAAATTTATATGGGAATGTACATTTTCACTCAGTCATAGTACAAAAGAAAATACGGTTACCTTAACTGTTGGGGTAATGGGAACACTACAAGATCTTCTTCAAATTTTTACTTGGATCCTAGGATTTCAATCGATTGCTATTTTTAATTTTATACATACAGGTATTTTAAAACATCTATATAAACCAAAAACCAAACCAGTCAGTTCCAACTCACAGTGACCCTACAGGACAGAGAAGGATTGCTCCCACGGGTTATTCAAGGCTGTAATCTTTACACAAGGAGATTTGTTCATTTTTCTCCTATGCTGCTGGTGGATTCAAACCCTGACCTTTCGGTTAGCAGCCAAGTGCTTAACCACTGCACCACCAGGGCTCCTTAAATATCTCTATAGCACTTACTATGTGCCCAGCACTGCTGAAAGAGCTCTACAAATATGTCCTCACTGAAATCTTAAAAATTCTGAGACAGATGCTCTTTTTTTGGTATAGAGACAGTACAGATTCTATTTTGCAGATGAAGAAGCTGAGGCAAAGTGAGGGAAAATGCCCTGCTTAAGGTCATACAGCTAGTTAAGTGGTGTAACTGGATTTGAACGCAGACAATGTGACTCCAAACTCTAGGCTGTTAATCAGTTTCTTATTTAGCACATGGCTATTAAAGACACATGAGCGTGTGACATCATGCAGGATATTGCAGAATATAATCTACAGAATATGCTGGAATGATAGGACACTGGTAATGAGAAAGTCAAGCCACTCCAGTCAGGAATCAAACACCTCTTAAACCTATAGGCAAGCCAACAAAGAGCCCAGCATCACCGAATGCCAGGGTCCTTAGGCAACAAGACTGTAGACCTCCATTTAGATGAGGAAGTTGACAAATCTGATTGAACAATCTCCAAATGTTAAACGGAAACCTGAAATCAAATCTAAGTTTGGTGATGGTGGCTTTAAAAAAACAACAACAAAAACTTTAGACATAACCAAAGGAAATGAGATAATTTCCTTAAAAAAAACCCACTGTTACATGACGATCTGGAAAAAAGGCAAAACTATGGAGACAGTAGGAAAACTGTGGTGGACAGTGGTTAAATACTATAGTTGCTAACCAAAAGGCTGGGGGTTCAAATCCACCAAGTGCTCCTCAGTAGCTCTATGGGGTGGTTCCCCTCTGTTCTATAGAGTTGCTAAGAGTTGGAATCAACTCAATGGCAACAGGCTTCATTTATTAGTTTTTTGGGGGACAGGGGTTGATACAGAGACAGTAAAAAGAGTGGGTGCCAGGTGTCTGGGGACAAGCAGGAAGGAATGAACAAGTACATTTCAGTAATAGAACAACTGTTCTGCATGATACTGTAAAAAGAGAGTTGGTGCCAGGAGTCTGGGGACAAACAGGAAGGAATGAACAAGTATATTTCAATAATAGAGAAACTGTTCTGCATGATACTGTAGTGGTGGACACATGATGTTATAACTGTCAAAACCCCTAAGATCATATACTATTTTATGTTGTTAATTGCCATCCAGTCAATTCCAACTCAGGGGCAACCCCATACATGCGCAGAACAGAACTGCTCCATAGGGTCTTCAAGGACGTAACCTTTCAGAAGTAGATCACCAGGCCTGTCTTGCCAGGATACTCTGGGTGGGTTTGAATTACCAAGCTTTCATCTAGTAGCTGAGTGCTTAACTGTCTGCACCACCCAAGGACTCAGCACTGTTCACAGAAGCAACAACCTTGTTGCTGGTTGCTGTAGAGTTGATTCTGACAAATGGTGACCCATGTTTGCAGAGCAAACTACTCTGCAGGGTTTTCAAGGTTATGATCTTTCAGAAGTAGATCACCAGGCCTGTTTTCTTAGCTGCCTTTGTGTGGGTCTGAACAGCCAACCTTTCAGTTAGTAGTCAAGTGCTTAACCATCTGCACCAACCCAGTTAAGAGTAATGTATCAATACTGGTCCAACAATTATAATCAACATCCTATGGGAATGCAGGACGTTAATAACAGAAGAAACTATGCAGTGGCATTGAGATGAGTGGGCACTCTGCATCTGCACTTCCTGCACAATTTTACTGTTAACTTAAACCTGATCTATAAAACAGTCTATTTGAAAAGACTGAACAGGTCTGTAAGACATGAAATGGTACTGGTGAGAAGTGTGCTTCTTGGCTCAAGTAGACACAGGACACTAACTGGGCAGCTCCTGTCTGTAGGTGAGATGAGAACGCAGAGGGAGAAGACTAGTTAATTGAATGGAAACAGTAAATACAGAACGGAGAGAATGAGTGTGCTATCACAGTGTAGGGTGAGCAGCTAGGGTCACATAACAATGTGTGTAAGTCTTTAGATGACAAACATAAAGCTGAATTGTAAACTTTCACTTAAAACACAAATTTAAAAAAGAAGAAGAAAGACTCATCATGATTGGAAAAAAGTCTATTTAAAAACTGGGGCGGGGGGCATGGTTAAGGAGGCTTAAGGGTTTGCACGTTTTAAGCAGAATGGCAAACGAAATGTTAAGATGTGAAATCAGTGGACGGAGAGGAGGGGAAAGGAGACTGTTGGGAGGATGAGACATGTACGGAGCAGAGAGGAATAGTGTGCAGTCACCGGACAGGGAGAGCAGTAGAAGCTGCATATAGGGGGGCATGTAAATTTATATGTGAATGTACATTTTCACTCAGTTATGTTAAATAAAAATAAAAATTAAAAAAGAAAAAAAGATGTGAAATCATAAGGCCAGAGGAAGAGAACAACGCAAGTGGGAAGAAAAGAGCGACCAAAACATAAAACAGTAAAAAGCATGTGAAGCAAACCACGTCAGCAGGGAAGAGAGCCCTGGCGAAGCCTGTGAGAAGAGATGAAATCCCAGGTGCAGAGGCAGCGGAGAGATCAAGATCTACAACTCAGCTGACAGGCGTCACATACGGGCCAAGTGTGAAGAGAAGGCGTGGTGGGTATGCTGCGGAACCAGCGAGCTCAGCTTCCACCTACGCGAACATGAGGGCTCCGTGTTGCCACATCTTCTCATTTTTCAAGAAAACCTGGATATTCAAATCTTACGTGAAAACTCTCAATACTTAAAAGTCGACAACTACTTCAAATCACAGCTGAGGTGTATCCTTGAGCCAGGTTAGCCCTCTGAGGACAAGGATAGGGTTGATCTTGTTCTGCATCCCCACGACCTGGCATACCAAAGACAGTCAACAGACACTCGTGAAGTGAGTTACCTAAGCTGATTTCCATACAACGTAAAACACTGTCAGAAGACAGAGCTTCCTCAGAGAACAGTAAAAATTTGACAGTCGCCCCAAGCCCCCGAGTTTTCCAAGACCCTAAACTACTGCGGTACAGGACTGAAGAACCATGATTCAGTAAGAAGAAATGGGAAAGTCTGGTCGGAGCTGAAAAATAACATGCACAGTCAAGACACACCGCTTTCGGCACCACTGACTGCCTCCACCTCCAGAAGGGGCAAGGCGCTTGCCCCGACTCCCCAGCCCCAACCCACACCGTTCCATTTTGAGGCATTTGTTCCCCTTTTGTCTACTGTTTTCTCCTTTAATTTCAACTGAGGTTTTCACCCTACCACACATTGTGTGGGACGAAGGACACCACACCAGATAAACTGGTACCCACTCATGGATGCCAGCTCCCCCATCCCATTTAACAGCACATCTAAGGTTTGGGGAAATGCAACTTGTCCAATGGTAACATTTCTTAGACACCACCTAACCACTCTTCTGATTTTAGAAGAAAGGTTTTTCTTGAGTTTTTTCTTAGAAACAATGTGATTTTAAAATACTTCTCTCTCTGAAGTACTTGTTTAAGGCTCCACATTGCCAGGAGATTTTAGCAGTTAAGGTTAAAAACACATTTAACGAAAAGGAAAAAATCCCCTCAATGTTTCAGTACCCAAATATATAAACCTTGGTATTTCCCCTGAACGTATGGCACAATAACCATGATTCAGTTAGAGCCTCATTCAAGCCTAGTAGGGTCCAGGGTTCTGTTATACTCAAATGAGCAGATGGTTTCTCCTCTGGGGGATGGTCAGTTGGGAGGGGTTGACCACAGCCTGGTTCCTCTCACTTCTCCTCTGCATTACAGCACACTTTAGCGGATGCCCAGTTACAGCATGACAGCACGTGGCCATATGCAGGGAAGAGTTCTATCCGCACAAGCATGCATACGTGTGTGTGCACACACACTCTTACAGTACAGAGGATGGCCAGTCTCCTAAAGCTCCTAAACCACTACCGATATTAACTAATCCTCTTACACATAAAGAACAGTGTCTTTCTACTCAAGCATGTTTAGTGCTCTAATGGTTTCTTTAATCTAGCTCTTGGCAAACCCAATCCAAATGAGCTCTAGACCAGCTCATCCTCAATAATAATACTTAACAACAATAGTAGCAGCACAAATATTTACTGAGGGCATACTATATAACAAGGAGTGCTGGCAGTGCAATAGTTAAGCACCTAGCTGCTGATTTGAAAGGTTAGAGGTTCAAACCCAACAGCAGCTCCATGGAAGTAAAATCCTGGCACTCTGCTCCTTTCAAGATTAAACTAAATCCACCCTCATCAAGTCAATTCCAACTCAGGGTGACCCTACAGGACAGAGAAGAGCTGCCCTGTAGAGTTTCCAAGGAGTGTCTGGTAGATTTAAACTGCTGACTTTCTGGTAGGCAGCCATAGTATTTAACCACTACACCACCAGGGTTTCCTCTTTAAAGATTACAGCCTAGGAAACCCTATGTGGCAGTTCTACTTTGTCACACTGGGTTGCTATGAGTCGGAATCAACTCGACCATAACCGGTTGGTACTAGATGCCAGGCACTTATGCCAGAAGCTTTATATATACTAATACATTTAATCTTCAACTCCTCTCTGTGAGGCAGATGTTGTTATTCACTTATTTGCTCATGAAAAATTTACTGATTCATGGAAGACACACACATTCAACCCACATGCTGAGTCTGATTCTGTAAGTAGTACAGCACCTACTATTTCAGTAATGCTTTGAGGGCCAACACTCAAAGCAGATTGTGGTCTTGAACAGTATCCCAGATGTGACATCATTTGTTGGCTTTAGGCATGATTTTGTTTCAAAAACAGATTTAAGAATTCTAATGTTGAAAAGGAAATCCTGGTGGCATACTGGTTAAGGGTTAGAACTGCTAATCAGAAGGTCAGCAGGTCAAATCAAACAGACGATCCTTGGAAACTCCATGGGGCAGTTCTAGTCTGTCTGTAAGGTCACTACACGTTCATCTTGATCCAATAGCAGTGGGTCAGGTCACTGTTGAAAAAAATGTGTACATCTGCATGAAAAAAAAAAGGCTATCAAGATGAAAACTGTAACTGGATACTAATCTAAATTAAACCTAGTATGATAAAAGAGGAAACCCTGGTGGCTTAGTGGTTAAGAGCTTGCCTCCTAACAAAAATGTCAGTAGTGTAAGTCTACCAGGCACTCTTTGGAAACTGTGGGGCAGTTCTACTGTCCTACAGTGTTGCTATGAGTTGGAACTGACTTGACAGCAACAGGATTTTTTATGGTAGAATAAGGGATGTTTTGATGCCCTATTTCTTCCCTCATGATGCTGTGACTTACCATCAGTTGAAATGTGTTTCTGTGCCACAATTAATGCTTCAGTAAAAGTTGATTTAATTCATTTAAAAAAAAAACACACACTGATTACATCCCTCCTATGTCCTAGACACTGGGATATGCTTTCAGGATACAACCATGAACAAAAGACAGAAATCCTCTGCCTTCTTAGAGTTTATGTTACAGCTGGGAGGAGGCACACAACAACAAAACAGTAAACACCTTACATATTCAGTGGTGCTAAGTGCTCCTGGGAAAATTAGAAGAGTATGGAGATGACAGGTATTAATTGGGGGGGGGGGTGGTCATACAGTGATCTTTAAGCAGGGTACTAAAGAAGTAACAGAGTAAGCCTGAGGCTCTCTCCAGTAGAGCATTCTTAAGAGTAGGAACCACTAGGTTGCAGATGAGGAAATGGATTCTTACAGGAAAGACTAAATCAGTATGAGACCAGAGGAACTAGATGGTGTCTGACTACCACCAATGAGTGTCCTGACAAGAAATATAACAAACAGTCCCTGACGAAGAGGGAGAAACATGGGGTGCAGAACTTGAATCCTATTAAAAAGAGCAGATTTGATGGTTTGACAGACTGTAGGGTCCGTGGAAGACAGGGCCCCTGGACTCATTATTAGTCCAGACCTGAAACCATTCCTAAAGTCAACTCTTTAGAGACTTGACTAACCTACAGGCCATAAAATGATACTGATGAAGAGTGTGCTTCTTAGCTTGGGTAGATACACAACACTAACTGAACAGCTCCTGTCCAGAGGTGAGACAAGAAGGCAGAGGGAAAAGGAGCTGGCTAAATGGACACAGGAAATAAGAGTAGAAAGATGGAGTGTGCTATCACAGTGTGGGAGTGCAGTCAGAGTTACACAGCAGTGTGTGTGCCAGTTTTTGTGTGACAAATTGGCTTGAACTGTAAATTTCCACTTAATGCATAGTAAAACATATGTATTTAAAAAAAAAACAAAAAAAAAACAGCAGCAGCATCTGTTCGGGTCCCACAGTTAGTCAAGGCCAAAGCTGACGTTCAGGCAGACAGTCCCAGAACCTGCACTGCTAACCACAATGTGAGATGCTAACGGTACAGCCATCTTGCCCTCTTTCTTTGTTTCACCCTTAGCCAGTCCCAGTCAATGATTTTGCTCAGTTCCCCATGAGAGCCATTGCTTCCGGCTGTACAATGACTACTTCCCTACTTTATCTATTTTAGACTGAAACTGCAGCCACCTACCACTACCCAGCAGGCAATGAATCTCCTGGTCTCAAGGTCCAAGAACTCCCCAGAATTCACCTCACATGCACCCTCCAGCTGTCAAGCGACTCCATGCCTGCTGGATCTCTTACCTACTTCCTTTTGAGTTTTCCTGTCTTGTCCTAAGTTACTCTCCTTTTATTCCTTGTTCTTGCACTGAAACTTCTTCCCTTTTCTCAAGATGTTTGCCTCCAGATATGTTTAGTCCCACACTAGTCGAGAGCAGTGGCTACTAGCTATGTGTAACTAGTGAGCACCTGAAATGTGGCTTGTCTGAATTCTGATGTGCTGTGATGGTAAAAGGAGTCCTGGTGGCATGATGGTTAGAAGCCTGGCTGCTGACCAGAAGACTGTTAGTTCAAATCCATCAGCTGCTCCTTGGAAACTCCACGGGATAATTTTACTCTTTCCTGCAGGGCCACTACGAGTTAGAATATACTTGGCAATAGGTTGGGTTGGGTTTGGCCAGTGTAAAATACATATCAGATTTTGAAGACTTAGCGTGAATAAAGGAACAAATAATATCTCAATTCGTGTTTATACTGGTTACATGTAGAAACAAGAACACAGTGGATATACTAGGTTAAATAACATATTAAAATTAATTTCAGCTATTTCTTTTTTTCTTTTAATATGACTAACTGGAGCCTTGGTAGCACACTGGTTAGCTGGCAGCTCAAATCTACCAGCACTCCTTGGAAACCACACGGGGCAGTGCTATTCTGTCCTATACGGTCACTATGAGTTGGAACAGACTCGACAGCACCTAACAACGACAAAAAAGACCCACCATGAGTTCATTTCCTGAGAATCTACCCACTGCCACCGAGTCAATTCTGACTCACAGCGACCCTACAAACAAAGTAGAACTGCCCCAAAGAGTTTCCAAGGAGTGCCTTGCGGATTTGAACTGCCAACCTTCTGGTTAATCACTATGCTGCCAGGGTTTCCTTCCTCAGAATAAGTCTATTAGAATAATCAGATTCCCTCCTATGGATACTCATTTGCGGGATGAGATAAAGATAACAAACAACAGATATTTATATAAAAGGTCTCCAACTTGCGACAGGGAGCAGACATGAATTTATTTCACTGGTTCTTGGCATTAAGGCTACCATCAGTGGGTTCCTTTGACCGGACAGCCCTGGGACTAAAAGCTCACCAGCACAGGGTGCAGCAACAGCTGAGGAGAAGTCAAAGGGCACAAATGAACATGACAAAAAAGGAAAGGGCTGGGGGACAGGCACTGAAGGCTACCTTCAAAAAGGCACTACTAAAATGTTCTCCAGTTCTTTCCTAGAGATAGACTCACTACCTCGTGGTCACACTCCATAATCAAACTTAAACTGGTCTAACAAAAGAGAAAAGGTTGAATCCTGGTTTCACTCAAACCTGAGATGGTAGGTTTGATGTGTGACCACAGTATCTAAGGGCTGTGCCTTCAAGTAAAAGCTTCTTATTGCTTCTCTGGTAAAAGCTACAAAAAAACTTTCACACCTGAAAAGGAATAACTTGAGAAAACCTCAAAAGATAGAAAACTCCTGTAAATAAGAGATGATTCAGGCAGGCAAATGTTATGTATTTAAATACAGAGAAACCAGTACCTACCCTCAGAGCTTGTATTTATTAACTGAAACACCTGTCACATGATAAGGCTATAAAGATTCAAGTTCTTAAAACATTAAAAAGGGGTACTAAGTCTCCTTCAGAATTTCCAAAAGACAATTATAAAAATGAAACCCCAAACTGCAAAAATCTGAATCAAATCTGATTCTTTGAAAAATAAAGTCTTGTCACAATGGGAAAAATTTGAAAAAGAGTGGAAGTTAGGTAATACTTTAGAATTACTGTTAATTTTCTTAGATACTACAATGTTACTGGGAGGGATCACGCAACAGTACATATGAGTATGTGTACGGAAACAGTGTCAGTGGGGCAAAATGTTAAGCTAATAAACAAATATGTTAGTAAATCTGAGAACCCATCCTG
This sequence comes from Heterohyrax brucei, assembly GCA_028571685.1. Taxonomy (NCBI): domain Eukaryota; kingdom Metazoa; phylum Chordata; class Mammalia; order Hyracoidea; family Procaviidae; genus Heterohyrax; species Heterohyrax brucei. Next base: position 167,347,069 of record CM053140.1, read on the forward strand.
AATTCTATTGACAAAAAGTCCCCCAAAAAACAGCAACAAAAAGGTTTTCTCCATTTTGTTTGTTTTTTAATGTTTCATTATAAGCCATAAGGAGCCTTCATGGTACAGTGGTTAAAGTGCTCAGCTGCTAAATGAAAGGTCTGCGGTTCAAACTCACCAGCTGCTTCGCAGGAGAAGGATGTGGAAGCACTCGGCTTCCATCAAGATTTCAGGCTTGGAAACCACATGGGGCAGTTCTACTCTACCCTGTAGGGTCACTATCAGTCAGGATTGACTAAACAGCACATAACAGTAACAACAACATATAACTTCATAAACTTTAACAAAACTATATTACGCAATGTATACATGCTGTTTATAACTGATTAACCACAGTTGAACCAATTTTTACAAAAAGCTGTATGTCATCGATTGAATTGTGTCCCCAGAAAAATGTGTGTGGCAATTTGGCTGGGCCTGGATTCCCAGAGTTATGCGAATGTCCTCTATTTTGTGATTTTCCTATGCTGTAAATCCTAATTTCTCTCTGTGGTTAACAAACTCGATTATGTCAAAGAGGATTGGAAATCCTGGTAGTGTAGTAGTTGAGTGCCAAGACTACTAATTAAAAGGTTAGCAGTTCAACTCCACCAGGTGGTCCCTGGAAACTCTACGGGGCTTGTACCGGGTCACCGTGAATTGTAATCTATTTGACAGCAATGGGGGGGAATAACACCATTACTATGGGAGTTCCCCTGGAATGTGGCTTGTACCACCTTTTTACCCTACAGGTGATAAAAGGAAGGGGAAGCACACAGAGAGTACAGGGACATCATACCACCAAGAAAGCAGCACCAGGAGCACAACATGTCCTTCAAACCTAAAGTTTCTGTGCCAAGATGCTCCCGGACCAAAAAAAGCCTGACTCTGGACTTCCTCCAGAGTCACAGACACTGTGTGCATTCACCTGAAGCTAGCATCCTGAATTCACACTTCCAGCCTACTGAACTGTATAAGAATACACTTTTTTTGTTAAGGCCATCTCCTTGTGGTATTTCTGTTAGAGCAACACTAAATAACTAAGGCACTGTGTATCTATCTCATCCTGAGCTGGACATACCATCAGAGTCCTTAAGGTTAAGCTGCATGTCAGCAGACTTGGGTTCAAACTTACTCTCAGTATGTTCTACAAGAACTCAGGCAAAATACTAACTATCTAAGCCATGCTTTCTTCTTTAATCATCCCAATCTATTAAAGCTGCTTTAACAATTAAAATAAACCCCAAAACTACTAATATTAAGCACAGTGGCTGGCACAGAGCATGCATTTAATTAACTCATGTTGGCTATTATTATCTACATCCCATTATAACACAGGATCTAGTTTTCCCAAAGGAATATGTAACACTATTTTGACTTACATTCTCTCGTAAATACTATCTGAACTTTGATTTCTGCAAAGCATATGAATGAGCCTCAGATAATCTCCTTGTGCTAAAAATGGAGAAATGATTGACACTTGATTATCAAAATCCAGATCTAAAAATCTGTATTGTTAAAAACAGACGAATAAAAGGATTTTTGTTTCCTTTTTTTTAAAAATATAAGACTTAGTTGCCTTAGTTCTTGCATACAAAGAACCTAAATTCTAGCTGGGGAGATAGTGGGCAAAATAAAAGAGCTACAAAAAGTCAATAACCAATTAAGGCAGGCTCGGCTAAAAACTCTTATTGTTCCTGTGGCTTCCTAGCTGGTCTTCCTACTTCTGCCTTTGCTCCCCTTAGAAACTATTTTCTACTTGCCAGATTCTATTGTTCTTTTAAAAACTTGAATTATCACAATTTTACTCTATGTCTGAAACCCTCCAATAACTTCCCGTTTCACTCAGAGGAAAAAAGCCCGAATCTTTTAAAGGAGCCCACAAAGCTGTTTATCTACAGAGCTGGCCCTGATTATTTTTAGAACTTGACTTCCTACTACGCTCCATCTTGTTTACTGGACTTCTGTCCAAGTGGTTTCTTTTGAAGTTCCTTAAGTGCTTAACGCCTATCTCGGGGTTGTTTTTTTTTTTTGCCCCAGCTGGCCACTCTGCCTGGAATACTGCTCCGCTTGCCATGACCTGTTCTCTTGCCTCCTTTAAGTCTATGCGTAATTGTCACCTTGTTAAAGACAGTCTCCTGACAATCCTATAAAATACTAACCTGCAGAGTGGCTGAATGAACTGTCATACAGTCATGCCATGAAGTACTATGCAACTGTAAAAAAGTTAAAAGGAAAAAAATCTATGGTTTGTATGAACCAAACTGAAAAGGAATATTTCCAAGATACATGATTAGTTTCAAAACCAAGGTGCAAAAGAGTACATTTATTATGCTACCTGCTGTTTAGGAACCAGAGTTAAAAGAAAAAAAAATCTATTTATAACTACAAAAAGAAACAGAGAAAGATTGACAGAGAAAAGTAAATCGTATCTGTTACCTGGGAGGAAAAAACAGAGGGCCCAAACAGGACTTCTCTACAAGATTTCTCTGATCATATCTTTTTAGGCAGCTTTGATTGAACCATGCTGATGTTTTATATTTTAAAAATACTAAACTAAAAAAAAACAAAACTCTAAAACTGAATAGGAACAGAAACAATACCACTGGGTATCAAACTGAGAGTACAACTACACAGAAGGGGAAAAAATAATCAAGTAACTTTTGAATACAGTATTCACTGTACCTTCAGTGTACTATCCTGAAGAGTAAAAATAACTACAAAGAAATCTTGACCATATTTACTAAGTGTATAGTTGGTAGCAATACTAATACAGAACTGTGAAACTATTCTGTATTTAAACAGAATAGGAAAACGCATTCATACTACAAATGTATTTTGATGCTATCCCAAGAGATACACATATGGATGGATGTATAAGGACTTAGAGGTTTCAGGATGAACTCACCACTTTATAAAAATTCTGTTTCCTAAATCTGACAACTTACAGGGCCTAGAAGCAATGACACCAGTAGCCTTGAGCACACGTAGCACCTAGATCTTGCTGTCTGCATACCACCCCTCACTAGAAATGACCAGGGAATCTAAGGATTTCAAGACCAGGTAGGAGGCATACAAAGTGAGTCTAGAATGTCTTTTTACATCAGAAAGTAACTGATAAGTACATTTCAAAAGTACACCAAATCCTGCTAGAAGGGCCTCCGACATGACAAATTTGGAATTAAAATGAATAATGACAGGGATGAATTATAACTTTTGAGTTTTGTTGTGTTTTTAGAAAAAGTTGTGAATCCATACTAATACTAAAAGTAGATAGAGGAGGTATAGGCACAAGTGCTCTTCTTTAGTGAAGAAAGATAATGACCACATACAGGAAAACAGAAATAGAAAATTGCCACTGACAAATTATTTTAGTAAAGCTGATTCTGGGGAGAAACACCAGTGGATGCTGAAACCATTCGGTGAAAGATTGTTGAGAAGCAGGATATTCACACCACCTCAAGTACCACTTAATAAATTATACACTACTTATCTAGTGGAAAACACGCCTCTACAATGCAGCAACCTGTTGGGTATCACTTTAACCAAACAGTGAGACTGAGATCATGAATAACAGGACAAACTGCCTGCATCTGTGTCCTGAAGTGCTGCACTGAGCAGGACACCATCTAGGAAATATTCCTGCCTGAAAAGTTTTAACTAGAATCTAATCATGAGGAAACAACCAGACAACCCAACTCAACAGATATTCTGTACAGATACAGACCAGACTCTTCAAAACTGGTAATATCATAAAATAAAAAAAAAGTATGCAACAGTTTTATATTAAGGAAGACTAAAGCAGGATGATGACAGCATGTGATCCAGGACTGGCTTCCTCACTCTATACTGGAAAACAGTATTGGAGCAATGCTAAATTTCATGAGTGTGATAATGATTACGGGACTTGTTGGAGGATGGTGTTAAGGAGATACACATTGGGGTCAAGTGTCATGAGGTCTGCAAGTCTCACATGAAAATTCAGGGAAAAAGTGTGTGTGTGTGTGTGTGTGTGTGTAAAGAGAAGTAAAACAAACGACAAAATGTTAGTAACTGGTGATGTGCAGAAGGGTGTGTTCATTGTACTATTTCTGCAACTTTTTCCAAAATTTTCAAGAAATGTAAACCATTTCCATTTCCCTTTCCTTTGCTTTACTAGGAAACCCTGGTGGTATATGGTTAAGAACCACGGCTGCTAACCAAAAGATTGGTAATTCCAATCCACACTGTTCCTTGGAAACTTGACACGGAACTGACTCAGTGGCAAAGGGTTAGGTTTTCGATTCAGGTTTGCTTCACTAATCTTCATATTAAGCCCACCACCCACTACTGTCGAGTCGATTCCAACTCACAGTGACCCTATATGACAGAACTGCTCCATAGAGTTTTCAAGGGGTGCTCAGCAGATGTGAACTGCCAACCTTTCAGTTAGCAGATGTAGCACCTAACCACTATACCATCATCACCATCCAACACCTATATACTTACCTTGTTCATGTAACTACAAGTTAGTAAATACTAACTTTCTACCCACTATGTGAGTTTCACATAGCCCCAGTGGTGCAGGAGTTAAAGTGCTCTACCACTAGCCAAAAAAATCATGGTTAGAAACCACCAGCAGCAGGAAAAAGATGTGGCTGTTTACTTCGGTAAAGATCAGAGCCTTGGGAACCCTGTGGGGTTGCTGTGAGTCAGGATGGACTCAACAGCAGTGGGTTTGGTTCACAGAAGTTCACAGGTGCCAGGAACTATTTTCCTTTGCTGTTTCCCCACTCCCTCTGAAAGCACGAACACAGAGTTGGTACCCAATAAATATTTTGTCAATTACTGAATATTAACAATAAACTGATGAAGTAGGTATTATTATTATCCTTCCTCTCAATGAGTGCTCTCTCTCTTTCTCTGCAAAGTGGAAGACACTGAGGCACACAGAAGTTAGGTAACTTATACAGGTAAGGGGCAGGCTGTGAAATGAGGCATGTGATTCTAAAGCTGAAGCAGTTCATCCCTTATGTCAGGCAGCTTCCCTAGTGAGGCAGGCTTCACCCCCAAAAGTTCACCTTCTACATGGTTGAACTATTCAGTCTTATCCTTAATCTGATGCTTATCCAGACTAGGTAATAAATACACACTTGCTGAGTGAAATGAACCTGGAGGAAATGTATGAGTTAGGTGGGAGACACCACCATGGGATCTGTTCAGAGAATCTTTTTGGAGCCAGTGGGGCTTCTGTGGGGTTTGCAGTTAAAAGAAAAAACACAGAACATGGCAGCTGTGGCCAGAGGTATATTTTGGCACCAAGGAACAAGACACCAGCTCTTCTGAAGAAGAGTCACCGCCTCCATTCAATCTTTGGATGTTATCTTTTCCCCTCGTGTCCCACCACCACCAGCATAGGAACCGTTACAGCTCTTGAGTCCTATAATGGTAGTGTACTCCAACCTATCTACCTCCAATTCTTCATTACTGCAATTTTCTTCTCCTTACTTGCTGCCACATTAATTTCCCTAATGAATGGTTCTGAGCCTATCAGCCCTGAAACATTTATCCTTTGTCCGCAGAAGGGAATCCAAACTCCAAGGGCGGCATTCAGGGGTCCCCCACTAGGCCTTCAAGTTCTCTGGGGCACATCTACTATCCAGTCACACTGAATGATGCTCGAATTCAGCTTGCATGCTCTCACTTCCTGATTACCTAGTCTCTTGTCGCAAGTTTTACCGTCATCATCACACATCCACACGCTACCTGTCCTCCAAAGCCTGGTTCCAATACCTTGCCTTCCATGTAGCCTTGGCAGATCACAAAAAATGTTTCATCTCTCACTTTAACCTCTCTTAGAACACTTCTTTATAATGCAATGTAGATACTTTCGGTCATATCTCAGTGTCCCCCAACGCCAGCTAAGCTGTACTCCATAGATTTATCTACCCCAAACGCATTCAAAAACGTGGAACAGATAAGTGAATGGAGATGGAAGATTGATCTAGAAGTCAGATACAAAAGGGCCCACAACGAGGAAACCACAAAGAAAGGTTTATTCAGATTCCACAAGGGAGCCTGCGTACGCAGATTACGAGGGTGGGGCAGTAAAAATGGAGACAAAACTCAATATTTCACGGGGTCGTGGTGACTCCGTTGTGAGTTTCACATAGCCCTACATCTTTCACAGAGCCGCTGGAACTTTCGCTAAGTGGGTGGGGGGGGGAGTGGTAAACAGACGCTCCACGTTAGTTCTTTCATACCTTGAAAAGCATACACCAGTCAAACTACTAAAAAAATCCGAAGTGAGGCCACTGTCTACGGAAAACGCTTCCTCCCTGACCCGCTCCGTTGCCCACTGCAGGGCAGTTCAGAAAAGTCGCCTGCAGACACCGAGAGTGCCAGCAACCACGGGTCGGAGTGGGAACCTCAGAGTCTGACGGGTTCAGAAGCGGGAGGGCGGAGGTGGCGCGCGGGCGAGGGGAGCCTCGTTCTTTCGGCAGGTGGACCGAGTTCCCACACTGTCTGGGCGAGCTCACCGGGCAGAAGCCATGAGGTCCGCTCCGGTTTGGGGCAACATTACGCGGAGACCCAGGAAGTGTAACTTCGGAGTCCTCTGAGTGTTAAGAAGGGAGGTACACTCTTCCGGAGAGCACACTAGGCGGGGAGGTGTGCGGCGTGGGGGTGGCGGGCTTAGGAAAGCTCCCAAAGGAAGGAAAAAGCCCCTAAGTTGGGCTACAGCGGCGAGTCAGCCGGAGCCTTGACAGTGTTGGGGAGACGTAATGAAATGACAGCTTTCTCTCCGCGAAAGCCACCCTCAGACTGCGGTTCTCTCCAGCCTCCCCGGCCCGGCCCCACCCCGCCCACCCGCCGCGGCACTTGTAAAGCCTAAGCGAGCTGGCGCGGCTCGGGGGATGCGCTAAGACGCCTTCTACTCACCGAAGCAGAGCAGTAGGCGGACTGCCCAGAGGAGCCTCGAGGCCCGCGCAGGAACACTGTCTGAGGCCATGGTCCCTGCTTGCGGCCCACTCTAACATCAGCGTCCTCTCGGACTCAATCCGCGCTCCTTAGCTGCGGCCCGACTCTTAGCTTAACTACCCCTTTCGCCCCGCCTTCCGCTCCGCCCCGGCCCCGCCCCGCCCCAGAAGCCAACGCGCTCTAGTCTCAGCGGCGCGTTTCCTCATTCCACTGAGCTCCCTCCGCCTGCCCCTTCTCTGCGCGCGCTCCCCCTGCTTTCCCGCAGGTCTGCCCCTCTCCCGTCCACCCTGCGACCCGAAGTGCGCTGCTGGGTCCGAGCTCGGCCGAGTCTTCGCGCAGGTGCTTCCTGATTTCCACAAGCTGCTGGGCTCAGCCCAGCCCCTGTCACTTTCTTCACGCTGACAGCCCCTTCTGCTCGGTAGAACGTTCTTTTGAAAAACGGGCTTATCTTCGTTCCACCTACACCTCCAGCATTTTTTCCTTAGCATCGAAATGTGGTGGAGATAGGTCTGCAGCTGGAGGACTGGGGGGCAGGGGGCGGCGTGTCGCTCTCCAGAAGCTGCTTCCCTCTGGCCTGGCTCTTAAAGTGGATCGGCCAAAGGGCAGGGAGCCTCCGCAGCGCTACCTTCCTTCAGAGCTTCCTGGCAGCCCCAGTGCCAGCGAGGACCTTGCTTTTCCCGCCAGCTACTCAGCTGTGGGACCCTGGGCAAGACAGTGCCTTAGGACCGCTTGTCTCACATATTAAAACGCTCAAAAAGAAGACGTTTTAGATAACTGTCAGCATATATGGGGTTAGTCGGTGCCACCCCTGCAAGTTTTTTTATAGCTCATTCGTGTAGTTAACTGAGATGTCACCATTTCCTTAAGCCTAACCTGCCAAACACTCCATTAGCCCGGGAGCTGGAATTTCCAGCCTTGGTTTCTCCCTTTTCGGTTTCCTCTTTACTTTTCTCTTCCTCCATCTCGACTGTGGATTTTCCCTTGGGCTCAGGTTTCAGGTGCCTTCACTCCCTCACCGTGTGGCCTTCAAAAAACCTATCTAGCCCAGCCAGCAGCAGGAATCTGGCCACCTTAGTGGACAGCCCTCCACTCAGGTACACCATATCCCATATCAAATTATTCCTGCAGTGAGCTGCTCAGTCAGCTTCTTTTGTCTGTTCCCTCTCTTTTGAGAGAAGCACCAAGATCCCCTGCACCACTTGGGAAATTAAGAGAAAAAACTCTTGGTTACCATGTAAGGAAGTTACCTCTTCCCACGGAAAGGCCTCCCTGCTGCCGTAATAAACATCACCACACACACAAACCCCAGACCTCTTGCCGTTGAGTGAATTCTGACTTACAGTGACTCTATAGAACAGATGAGAACTGTCCTATAGAGTTTCCAAGGAGCCCCTGGTAGATTTGAACTGCCAACCAACTGTTTGGTTAGCAGGCGTAGCACCTAACCACTATGTCACCAAGGTTCCCAGTAAACATCGCAACATCTTGCAAATTGTGGAATTCAGTGGAAATGTTACTTACTGCTGCTCGTGTCTCTGGCGTCCTAAGGTAAACCTGTTGCCCTGAAGTCAATTCCTTCTCATAGCGGATCACCATAGCTTTCTCCCAAGGATCCAGTGAGGTTAATCTGCCAGCCTCACTTACCATCCAATCACTTAGCCACTATCCCATCAGGGGCTCCTCCGTCAAGATTACTACTTTGGAAACCCTATGAGGCAGTTTTACTCTGTCCCACAAGGTTGCTGTTAGTCAGCATCAACTCCATGACAACAAGATTAGTCTTCATGGAAGCAGACTGCCACATCTTTCTCCCACAGAACAAGTGCTAGGTTTGAACTTCTTCTTTTGGTTAGCAGCTAAGCACTTAACCCTTGCTACTGGGACAGGCTGAGTACAATAAGTGACTGCATCTTGAGCATAACCTGCACCATTTTGTTTCCTGATTCTGTCTCCAAGCATGAGTCCCTTGTTTCCCTTAGCTTCTCTCAAGGTTGAGAACCAATGTATGCTGTCTTTAGGACTGTGGAAGACAAGTGCTAATAAACTGGAGACCATAACAGAAAAACAAAGTCATCACTGAGGAGATGATATGATAGCCAGATCATCTCCAGGCCCAACACAGCACTTAAGGTGGCAACACATCTGAGATGCACCATTGTTACCCCCTAAAGAAAATTAACTTTCTGCAAACTCCTAGGACTCAAAAGTCCCTACCCCCTCCTCCCATGAAAACTCCAGCTAGTCTCCTTTTCTGGGAAGTCAGATTTTGGAGGAATGATCACCACTGTCTCCTTGCCTACCAGTAGACAGTAAACATTGTGCTTCTCATCTCACCCCAGTCTCAAAGATTTGCTGTTGTGGCAGGTGGCACAAACTCCACTTAGTTTTGCAATCACACTACCAAGGTTTCTCCATCCTAAGGTAAGACACCCAAACCACTCAACTTGAGCTACTTGGAACACTCATGAATTGTTTCTTAAATTAGTCATAAAATCAAAAAAATTATCTTTATCAGTGAATTTTCTGCATCATGAAGTCTACTGCCTTATGACATTCCCTGTCAGCAATAGATATTGGGCACATAGACACAATAGAAAATAGATACAAGGGCACATGTCATGTGTAGTAAGAAATATGAGAAAATCATGTTCTCTGTGTTGACAGAAACTCAGACCATCTTGAAAAAATAGGGTGGGGACTGTCATGGGTTGAATTGTGTTCCCTAAAAAAAATCTGTAGAAATTTGGCTCGGCCATAATTTCTGGCATTGTGTGATGTTCTGCCATGTTGGAATTCTTGCCTCTGTGATATTAATGAGGGTGGATAGGTAGCAGTTATGTTAGTAGGGCTGGACTCAATATACAAGTTTGTTCTGTGCCTTGAGGCAGTCTCTTGAGATGTAAAGTGGAGGAGCTAGCAGAGACATTTGAAGACCTCTCACGACCAAAACGCAGTTCCAGGAACTGAGCACATCGTTTGGAAAGGACCAAGGTCCATGTGCCTCACAAGCTCTGGTCCAGGAGAAGATTGACAACCAGGACCTTCCTCCAGTGCCAGCAGAGAAAGCCTTACCCTGGAACTCATACCCTGAATTAGGACTTTTAGCTTACTGGACTGTGACAAATAAAATTTCTCTTTTTAAAGCCATTCACTTGTGATATCCCTGTTACAGCAGCACTAGTTGACTAAAACAGGGTCAGATTGTGACCTTTAGACACTGGGTAGCCACTGAAAGTTTTAGAAGTGGGAAGTGATATAGTAATGGGTAACATTTGTTGAGCACATATTTACTAGAGGCCAGGCCCTATGTTAAGTGCGTAGCCTAGATTAATTTAATCTTACTTATCCAGAGGGGAGGTACTATTGCTATCCGTCTTTTCACAGATGAGGAAACTGTGGCTTGGTGAAGGAACACAGTTAGGGACAGAACTAGGATCCCATCTGAGGCCAAGTCCAAAACCTTTACTCTTGTCCTTGCTTACAGGGATTGATCAGCCTCCACAGCCTATAAGCCACCAGCCTGCCATATAACCTGCCAGTCTTGAAATCCTCAGCCCTTGTAGCTACATGAATCTGGAGAGGCCTCCAGCTTGACACCAGACACACAAAATAGGGACTTGCTAGCCTGTACAACTGCTTCAACCATTTCCTTAAGATATGTGGAGACAGAGAAAGAGAAAGCAAGAGATTGCCTTAGTGGTGCAATAAAAGCTTGGCTACTAATCAAAGGTCAACAGTTCAGATCCACCAGCCGCTCCTTGAAAAGCCTATGGGGCAGTTCTTTTCTGTCCTATAGGGTCACTATGAGTTGGAATCAACTGCTCGACTACAATGGCTTGGCGGGGGTGTGTGTGTGTACGTTGCTGGGTTTGCTTCTCTAGAGAAGCTGGCCTAAGACATTTGGTACCAAGAGTGGTTCTAGAGAAATAGAATTGCAAGGATGAGTTTTTTAAATGGGTTCTTAAATTTAACTCATCTTAAAGGCACTGATGATTCTGCTTCAGTAGAAAAGAGGGCATCGCTACTCTATAGGGTGAAGGGGCAACATTAATACAGAAAATATCACCATCAGTAAATTAAGTATTGGGAGAAGCAAGGCTTTGAGTGTTAGCATTTTTGATATTTTTCTACAGTTTTGTAAGAATGGGAAACATAGGAAAGCTAGTTGACAGATTATGCTACACAAAACAGTAAAAGAAAGAAGAGCTCATGGCTTCAGAATCACAGCTGAACTGCAGCATTAAAGACCTCAAAGTTTCACATGCGCCCTGAAAAAAAGCCTTATGTCTTGTAATAACAGGAGAACTGACATTACCAAAACCAAACTCAGAGTTGTATCATAAGAGTGGCTGAACTATACCACCAACTAATTCCCAACCTCGAATGCTATCTAAAATTAAAGTGAGGGCATTGAATGGGAAGCAATGAGATCTTGAAACTTGGGGTAGGGACATATGGGCAGATCCCTAGGAAGCTGGGGGCACTGAGCCCCTAAATTCCATTGAACCACTCCTGCACTCAATAAAAAAAGGCAAAGTGGGAATAGGTATCATAATGGACAGGAAAGTCACAGCAGTAATCTGAACAATGGCTCGTATGAACTTATGACATTGGCTACTTAGTCATGGTTTTCCTGGGACTGAAATAAATGGAAAATCTACCAAATATTTACTTAATCTGTACAAACAAGAATTCTAGCTCAAGTGAATGGCAGTCTACCTCAAATCACCAGAATCAAGAATCATACACTGTTATGGATTTAATTGTATTCCCCCCAAATATCTGTCAAATTGGTAGGTCTTGGTTTAAAGTACTGTGTAGTTGGTTTCCATCTTGTGATCTGATGTACTTCTCCCATGTGCTGTAAATCCTAATCTCTATTATGTTAATGGAGCAGGATTAGAGGCAGTTATGTTAATGAGGCAGGACAGGATCTAAAGGATTAGGTTGCATCTTGAGTCAATCTCTTTTGAAATATAAAAGAGAGAAGCAAGCAAAGAGGAGAAAGACCTCCTATCACCAAGCAAGAAGAGCCAGGAGCAGAGCATGACCTTTGAACCTCAGGTCCTTGTATCGAGAAGCTCCTACACTAGGGGGAAACAGAAGACAATAACCTTCTCCTAGAATCAATACGGAGAGAAAGCCTACTCCTGGAGCTAGGGCCCTAAATTCAGACTTCCAGCCTCCTAAACTGTGAGAAAATAAACATCTGTTTGTTAAAGCCATCCACTTGTGATATTTCTGTGATGCGAGAACTAGGAAACTAAAACGTGGTTCCTCAATTCCTAGACATGACCATGTTTACAGACCCACAACCCACTGAAGAAAGGGGAGACTGGCTCCCCTTGTGGAAAGGTCCCACTATTCTGCCAAAAATCTTTCTCAAGCCTTCCCCAAAGGGATCTATGGCTTTTTATGAGATGGGCTATTCACTGAGGAAGAGGAAAGAATCAGGCTTTTGAAGGATTACTGGAAACTGGCTCTGCACTGATTCTAATTACAGAAGACCCCAAACATCACTATGACCCATCACTCAGACTAGGGGTATATGGAGGTCAGATTATTAATGGAACCCTAGCTCAGTTTCATCTCACAGTGAGTCCAGTGGTTCCCTGAGCCGAATCTTTAGCGATTTCCCGTTTGGCTCCCTGACAAGTAAAGTAGCAGCCATTAAGGTAGGAAAAGGCAAAAGGAAGCCATTATAACTACCTCTATCTAGGAAAACAATAAACTAAGAGCAACACTGCATTCCTGGAGGAATTACAGAGGTTACCACAACATCACAGCCTTGAAAGTTGCAGGGGTAGTGAGTTTCAACATAACCCCATTCAACTTGCTTAACTGACCTGTGCAAAAAACAGGTTAGTGTTTTTTTGAAAGAATGATTCTGTATTATTGTAAGCTTAACTAGACAATGACTCCAATTGCTCCAGATGAGCTTCCATTGCTTAAGCAAGTTAATATACCTCCTGGTACCTGGTGGAGCCCTGGCAGTGCAGAAGTTAACCAAAATGTCATCAGCTGAAATCCAGCAGTTGCTACTTGGAAACCTTATGGGCTGTTCTACTCTTGTACCTGGTATGCAGCTATTGATCTGGCCATGACCTTTTCTCAATTCTAGTTTTGAAGGAACACCAGAAGCAGCTTTCCTTCAGCTGGCAGGGCTAGCAACAATCTTCACTGTCCTACTCAGGGATATATAATTTTCCAGCCCTATGTCATGTTAGTCAGAATTGACTCAATGGCCATGGGTTTGGTTTTTATGGGTATGTCATATTTTATGGGTATGGCACAATGGTTAAGGGCTTGATTGCTAACCAAAAGGTCATCAGTTGAAATCCACCAGCTCCTCCTTAGAAATTCTAAGGGGCAGTTCTACTCTGTCCTATCAGGTAGCTGCAAGTCAGAATTGACTAAAGCTTGAACAAGTAGAAAGAGCAACAGAGGAACCTGTCAGCACCAGAAGAAAACAGATAATGAATATTAGAGCAAAACTAAATGAATTAGAGAATAGCAGAACAAATGAAAAATTAACAAAACCAAAAGCTGGTTTTTTGAAAAGATCAACCAAATTGATAAACCACTGGCTAAACTTACAAAAGAAAAACAGAAAACAAATTACCTGAATAAGAAATGGAATGGGAGATGTCACAACAGATCCAATATAAATCAAAAGTATCACAACAGAATACTACAAGAGGTTGTACTCTAACAGATTGGAAAACTTAGAGGAAATGGACAAATTTCTTGATTGATATCACCTACCAAAATTATCACAAGCAGTAATGGAACAACTTAATAAATCCATCACAAAGGAAGAGATTGAAAAAGTCATCAAAAAACTACCCACCAAGAAAAGTTCTGGCCCAGATGGCTTTACTGGAGAATTTTACCAAACTTTAATAGTTAACTCCAATACTACTGAGACTACTTCACAGTATAGAAAGGGATGGAATATTCCCAAATTCATTCCATGAAGCCAGCATAACCCTGATACCAAAGCCAAGGAGAGATCCCACAAAAAAGAAAATTACAGACCAATATTACTCATAAACCTAGATGCAAATATCTTCAACAAAATCCTTGCCAGTAAGATTCACCAACATATCAAAAAAATAATTCACCATGATCAAGTTGGATTCATACTAGGAATGCAAGGATGGTTTAACATCAGAAAAATAACTAATGTGATCAACAGCATAAATAACACAAAAGATAAGAAGCACCTAATTGTGTCAATTGATGCAGAAAGGGCATCTGTCAAAGTCCAACACCCACTCATGCTAAAAACTCTCAGCAAAATAGGAACAGAAGGGAAATTGCTAAGTGTAATAAGGGGCCTCTACACAAAGCCAACCGCCTACATCACCTTAAATGGAGAGAGACTTGAGAACGGGAACTAGACAATGATGTCCACCCTCACCACTTCTATTCAGCATTGTACTAGAAGTTCTGGCCAGAGCAATTAGACAAGACAAAGAAATAAAGAGCATCTGAATCGGCAAATAAGAAGTAAAAATCTCCCTATTTGCAGATGATATAATTGTATACACAGAGAATTCTGAAGAATCCATAAGTAAACTACTTGAACTAATAGAAGAGTTCAGCAAAGTACCAGGCTGTACTATAAACATAAGTAAATCAGTAGGATTCCTTTACACCAACAAAGAGATCATCAAAGAAAAAATCACCAAATCAATACTGTTTACTATAGCCCCCCAAAAGATAAAATATCTAGGAGTAAACCTAACTAGAGAAATAATAGACCTATACAGACAGAAGTACAAGACCTTACCGCAAGGAAACCAAAAGGGATTTACATAAATGGAGAAACCTACCCTGCTCATGGATAGGAAGACTTAACATTATGAAGATGTTTATTTTACCTAAAGTGATCTACATGTACAATGTAATATAGATAGAAATTCTACTGTAATTTTTTTTATTATGATTGAATGAAAGTGTACAATCCAGTTTAAATTTGCACACCTGCCTATCTGCAGCTCCGTCTGCTCTCCTTGCCTGGTGACAGCATATTCCTCTTTCTGTTCTATACACGCTTTCTGTTCTATACATGTCACATCCTCTTAACAATCTTCTGTCCCCTCCTTCCCTCCCTCTTCACTCCCCTCTAGTAAGAGGGCAGTAGGATGACATCCTATTGATGCATAGAACCATAAAGGGTACACATGATATGGTCACTCTGTGGCCCCAAGTCCAATCCATTCCTGTCTGAAGAGTTGTCCAGTGTCATTTTTTAATGAGATGGAGAAACAAATCACCAACTTTGTTTGGAAAGGGAAGATACCCCGGATAAGCAAAGCACCACTGAAGAACAGGAACACAATGGGAGGCTTCACACCACCTGACTTAGAACTTATTCTACTGCCACAGTAGTCAAAGCATCCTTGTACTGGTACAGAAAAAGACATATAGACCAATGGAACAGAGTAGAGACCCCAGAGATGCCACCATCCTCTTATAAATAGCTGATATTCAACAAAGGCCCTAAGACTATAAATTGGGGTAAAAACGGTCTCTTCAACAAATGGTGTTGGCAAAACTGGATATCCATCTGTAAAAAACTGAAACAAGACCCATATTTCACACCTTACACAAAAATAAACTCAAAATGGATCAAAGACCTAAATATCAACCCTAAAATGATAAAGATCATGTAAGAAAAAATAGGGCCAATGATGGAAGCTTTAATACACAGTTTAGACAGACTTCAAAATCTGACAAAGTATGAACAACAGAAAATAGATAAATGAGAACTACTAAAAATCAAATATTTGTGCTCATCCAAAGACTTTACCAAAGGAATTAAAAGACCACCTACAGAATGAGAAAAAATATTTGGCAACTACAGATCAGACTGACATTTGATTTCCATAATCTGTAAAGTACAGCAAAACATTAACAGGAGAAAGGTAAATAACCCAATTAAGTGATGGGCAAAGGAGATGAGACAGACACTTCACCAAGAGGACATCCAGGCAGTTAAAAGACACATGAGGAATGCTCACGATCATTAGCTATTACAGAAATTCAAATCAATACTACAATGAGATACCATCTCACCCCAACAAGGTTGGCCATAATCCAAAAAACACAAAACAACAAATGCTGGAGAGGCTGTGGAGAGATTGGAACTCTCCTACACTGCTGGTGGGTTTGCATAATCGTACCTCTTTAGAAAGTAATTTGGCGCTTCCTTAAAAAGCTGGAAATAGATATACTATTTAATCCCACTGCTCAGAATATATCCTACAGAATCAAAGGCAGTTGCACAAACAGATACATGCACACGAACATTTATTGCAACACAGTCCACAATAGCAAAAAAATGGAATTAACCCAGACGCCCAACAACAGATGAAAGGATAAACAAATTATGTACATATACTCAATGGAACACTATGCAATAATAAAGAACAGTGATGATTTTAGGAAGCATCTCATAACCTCGTTTCAATTTAAGGACATACTGAGTGAAATCAGTCAGTGGCACAAGGACAAATATTGTACTAGAACCTTATTATAAGGACTTAAAAATAGACTTACGTACAGAACACTCTTTGATGGCTTCATAGGTGGGGAAGGAGGAAGATGACTGGTCATAGATTAGATAGTAGATAGGAATTTGGTTCGGTGAAAGCAGTGACTGCACACAGTAGAAAGACCAACTTAACTGGACTTCAACATAAACTGAAAACTCTTCTGATCTTAACCCAATATTGCAAGGACAGAGTAGCAGGGGCAGGGGTCTTGGGACCATGCTCTCAGGGGACATTGAAGCCAATTTGGCATAACTATCCTATTGCTAAGAGAGTCTTCTGCACCACATATTGTTGAGTGGTATCTAGGGTCTGAAAAGCTAGTAAGCTGCCATCTGAGGTACACCAAATGGTCCCAGCTCATTTGGAACAGATGATCACCAAGAACAACAAAGACATGAGGAAAAAAGAGCCTAGGAGACAGAAGGACCCATGTGAATGGGTGACTATATCAACTTGTGACCAGAAGAACCAGATGGTGCCCAGCCACCACCAAAGACAGCTGTGATGGGGCACACAATGTTGAGTTCCAGGGGCAACACGAGAACAAAAGGGGTGACCTCAAGAACGCCACTAAAAGACTGCAACTGATAGTCCAGAAGCCTGGGGTTCCTCTGGGAGCATGGTCCCTAGACCTGCTGCTGACCCTGACCAGAAAACATTACTGAAGTCAACTCTTTGGACAGCAATGGACTCGATTCAGGGACACGATGTGACCATATGGTATGTATACTTTATGGTTCTATGCATCTATAGGAAGCTGTCCTACTGGCCTCTTACTGAAGGGAGAGGAGAGGGTGGAGAGCAGGAGACAGGAGATTGTTAAGAGCATATTACCATATATAGAATGCAAAGGAGGAGTGTGCTGTTACCAGGCAAGGACAGCAGAAGGAGCTGCAGATAGGGGGGGTATGCAAATTTCATTTGGATTGTATACTTTCACTTAATTGCAATTTAAAATAAAAGAAAAAGAAATTTTGGAAATCACAGGGGAGTCTCCTGCAATCCCACTGCTCCCTAATAAACAGTCTTTTTAAAGGATATGCAAGTGTGGTAGGCTAAAATAATGCTTCTGGCTTCACTGTAAAGGGCCTATAGCTACTATTGGAAACCCTGGTGGCATAATGGTTACGAGCTATGTCTGCCAACCAAAAGATCAGCCGTTCAATTCTTCCAGGCACGCCTTGGAAATTCTATGGGCAGTTCTACTCTGACCTATAGGGTCATATGACTCAAAATCGACTCGATGGCATTGGGTTTTTTAGTATAGCTACTATCGGACAAACCCTGTTGCTAAGCTTAGCCAGAAGTATTTCTGAGATATTACTAAAGTGTTCTGGCAATACCGTTTCCCCCTTAGTCCCTTCAGGCCTGGGACTATGAATAGCTTTCAACTATTGCTAGTTTCTGGTGCCTCAACTTTCTTTGTTGGCTCCCTTTACTCTGCCTACATCTCTGTAAATATCTCCTTCCTTAAATCCACTTCAAAAACTCAAAAACTCAACAGAAAACAACAAAAAATATTTGACTCCAGAAAAACCGGTTTGGTTTGGATTACTTCACATTTAACCAGCAGGAAACCTGACCACCTTTCCCTTCCACAAGATGTCACCGTGGTCCATTACACTGACGACATTCTGTTTACCGGACCTAGTAAGGGAGTCAGTGACTTTGGATATTGGTAAAACATTTGCATTCTAGAAGGTAGGAAATTAATTGCAGAAGAATTCACCAGTCTTCCACCTCAGTGAAATTTTTAGGAAGTCCAGTCATGTGGGACATGTAGATATTCATTCGGAAGTGAAAGGGTAAGTTGTTACATTTGGCCTCTCCTGTAGCTAAAAAGGAGGCACATGCCTGATGGGCATCTGGATTCTGGAGGCAACATATCCCTCATTTGGATGTGCTACCTTGGTCTACCTATCCAGTGGCTTGAAAAGCTGCAAGTTTGGGCTCAAGCTCAAAACAAGACTGCAATAGGTTCAGGCTGCCATGCAAACTGCTCTGCCACTTTGCATGTGCTCTGGCTGATCAAATGATTCTTGAAGTGTCAGTGGCAGATAGAGACACTCTTTGGACTCTTTGTCAGGTCTGTATTGGTAAATTACAGTGCAGACCCTTAAGGTTTTGGAGAAAAGTGCTGTCATTCTCTGCATATAATTACCTTTGGAAAGAGCTTTTGGGTTGTTACTGGACCTCAGCAGAAACAGAACACTTAATCCATATGGCGTAAGCAGCCCATCAAGAACTGGTGTTGTGTGACCCACAGAGCCATAATTGGACATACACAGCAGCACTCCAATATTAAATGGAAGTGGTATATATGAGATCCAGCAGGACCTGAAGACACATGAGGAAGTGGCCCAAATGGCCAAGGTGTCCACTTCTGCTATATTACCAGCTTTATCCTCCTCTGCATAGATGACCTCATGGGGAGTTCCTTTTGATCAGTTGACTGAGGAAGAGAAAACTTGTGCCTGTTTTACAGACGTTTCTGCATGATACGCAGGCACCACCTGAAAGGGAACAGTGGAAGCACTGCAACCTCTTTCTCCTTGAAGGACAATGGCTAATGGATGTCCAGGGACTTAGAAGGAAAATGAGTGGAAAATTGACAAGGAGGTATGGGAAAGCGGTATGCCTAGACAGATCTCTTTGACTGGGCCAAAGGAGGGAAGACATTTGTGTTTAATATGCACGCTCACCAAAGGGTAACATTGGCAGACAAGGATTTCAACAAGCAAGTGGATGGGATGATGTGTTCTGTGGAAACTAGTCATCCTCTTCCCTCAGCCACTCCTGCCATTACCCAGTGGGCTTATGGGCCAAGTGGATGATGGGAGGGATGGTGGTTATCCATGGGCTCAGCAACATGGACTTCTCATCAGGGCTGACTTGGCTATAGCTATACCTGAATGCCAAATCTTCCAGCAGCAAAGAGTAACAATGAATCCCTGATATAGCACAATTCCTTAAGATGATCATCCAGCAACCTGGAGGCAGACTGATCACATTGGACCACTTCCATCATGGAAAGGGCAGTCTTTCATTCTTAGTGGAATTGACACTAACTCTTGATATAGTTTTGCCTCCCCTGCACACAGTGCCTCTGCCAAAACCATCCACAGACTCACAGAATGCCTTGTCTACTGTCATGAAATGTCACACAGCATTGCCTACAATGAAAGGACTTGCTTCACAGCAAATGAAGTACAGCAATGGGTCCATGCTCACAGAATTCATTGGTCTCACCATGTTCTCCATCATCCTGAAGTAGTCGGCTTGATAGAACAAAGGAAAGGCCTTCTAAAGACACAATTACAGTACCACCCAGAGGCAACAGACTGAAGTACTGGAACAATGTTTTCAAAGAAGCTGTATATGCTCTATACCAGCATCTAATATGTGGTGCTGTTTTTCCCATAGCTAGGACTCACAGTCACAGAAACCAATGAGTGGAAATGAACTGGCACCATTCACTGTTACCCCCAGTGACCCATTCACAAAATGTTTGCCTCCTGTCCCCGTGATCCAATGCTCCACAGGTCTAGAAGTTTTAGTTCCAAAGGGAGGAATGCTTGAACCTGGAGACACAACATGGATTCCACTAAATAGGAAGTTACACTTGCCGCTTGGCCACTTGGGCTTATCTGGATCAACAGGCAAAGAAAAGGAGTTACTGTTATCAGCCAATGTGACTGATCCTTACTACCAATGGGAAATTGGATTGGTGTTGCATAATGAAAATAAAGAGTATGTCTTGAATAGAGAAGATCTCTTAGAACATTTCTTAGTACTATCACGTCCTTTGATTAAAGTCAATGGAAAGCTATAGCAATCTAATTCCAACATGACTACTTGTGGCCCAGAACCTTCAAGAATGAAGATTTGGGCCACCTCATGAGGCACAGAACCATAAACAGCTCTGGTGCTTGCTGAGAGTAAAAGAAATATGGCATGAATTGGTGGTAGAAGGTGGTTCTAAATACTACTTATGACCACCCTGATCAGTTGCAGAAGTGCAGACTATAATTATTGTATTTTATTATACATGTATATGTGCATATACATATATGTACATACACACACGTATATATATGGGGTAATTGTTTTTGTTTTCTTCCCTTATCCCACTACTTATAAAATATAAGATATAAACAGGGCTAGTGTATTTTGGGTTGTATACATCTTAGTTCTATCACGTTAGATGCAAGCATGACTGTAATTGTCTTTATTTATAGATTGCATATGGTTTAAGGAGGTGTGTACAGTTGCCAAGTTGAGAAGTGGTAACTTACGATGACTGAGGTTGTGTGTCAACTTGGCTGGGCCATGGTTCTCAGCAGTTTGGCAGTTATGTAATGATGGAGTCATCCTCTGTGAAGTGATGTGATTAATCAATCAGTTATAAGGAGTTTCCCTGGGGATGTGGCCTACATTCAGTGGACATACTGGCAAAGCTTGCTTACTTGCTCTGGATCCTGCATCCAGCTCATCATCATCTGACCTCTGGTCCTTGAGATCTGACTCAGCTGCCTGCTGTATTACCTGATGATCTTGGGATTTGTCAACCACCAAAACCTATGTGGGAGCAGCATGCTATCTTCCTCACCAATTTTGGATTCATCATCCTGTTTTATTGACTATGCAAAGGCATCAAGTGTATGAGTCATAAAAATAATGAGTAATGTTGAGAAGAATGTGAATTCCAGAACATGCACATAGACCAAGAGGCATTTGTTCAAACAGAACAAGAGGATACTACGTGGTTTAAAATCAGGAAAGGTGTGTGTCAGGGTTGTATCCTTTCACCATACTTATTCAGTCTGTATGCTGAACAAATAATCTAAGCTTGTATGAAGATGAACACAGCATTAGAGTTAGATTCATTAGCAATTTGTGCAATATGCAGAAAACATAACATTGTTTGCTGAAAGCAAGGAGGACTTGAAGCATTGATGAAGACCAAAGACTACAACCTTCAGTATAGATTACACCTCAACGTAAAATAAAAATCCTCAAAACTGGACCAGTAGACAATATCATGATAAATGGAGAAAGTACTGAAGTTGTCAAAGATGTCATTTTACTTGGATCCACAATCAACACCCATGAAAGCAGCAACCGAGAAGTCAAATTATCTATTACACTGGGCAAGTGCACTGCAAAAGACCTCTTCAAAGTGTTAAAAAGCAAAGATGTCACTTTGAGGACTAAGGTGCACCTGACTAAAGTCACGGTATTTTCAGTCACCTCATATGCATGCAAAAGCTAGACAGTAAACGAGAATGATGAATTACTGATGCCTTTGAGTTATGGTATTGGCAAAATATACCATGGAAAGTCAGAAAAATTAACAAATCTATCTTTGAAGAAGTATAGCCAGAAGCCTTCTTAGAAGTGAGGATGGTGATACTTTGTCTCACATAGTTTGGACATATTATCAGGGATGACCAGGCCCTGGAGAACAAAAGAGGAAGAAGACTCTCCATGAGATGGACGGACACAGCAGCTGCAAAAATGGGCTGAAGCACACCACCAATCACGAAGATGGTGCAAGACTGGGCAGGGTCTATTGTTGTACACAGTGTCACTGAGTCGAAACTGTCCAGACAGCACCCAATGACAACAACCAGTTACCATCGTCAGCTCCGACTGATGATGACCCCATATGTGCCAGAGCAGAACTGTGCTTCACAGGGTTTTCAGTGGCTAATTTTTTGGAAGTAGATCATCAGGACTTTCTTCTGAGGCACCTCCAAGAGGATGGAAACTCCAGCCTTTTGTTTAGTGCAAAGAGTGATAGCCATTTGCACATCCCAGGGACACCCATGATAGACTGCGAGGTTAAGAAAAGAGGGCCCATTCAGCTTGCTCACATAGCAGGGGGCCACTGCTCTCCGTAGCATGCCACTCTTTGGTACTCAAGCTTTAGTTTCTGCCAAACTCTTGGAAAGATCCCCAGTAAACTTAGGAATCCCAGATCATAGTAGGCAAAAACGCTGCTTTCAATCCTGTATAAATGAAAGTCATCCTTGCCTTATCCGTACACTTATTTCACATATATAAACAAAGGGCAGATTTGCACAGGGCAGAGGAGAGTAATCCTACTCCACAATATTCTATTACCCCTTTCAAAATGTTTCCTGGCAGAAAGACAGCACTTCGGGAAAAAATTGGGCAAAAATAATGCACAAGACTTAACACGGAACCATTCCGTGTACTAAAGGAATAAACACATTTTCAACTCATGGCCAAACCAGCAGCTGCAAGAAGTTGATAAGGATGCAGCTAACAGGGTCTGGAGCAGAGGAATGCACACATTTCAGCTTTTGAAAGGCTGGGATTTAAAAAAGAAAAGGAAATGCCTCTTTCTGCTCCCTACCCCCCAGTTCCTTTTGCATGTTCTTCGCTGAATTTTACAGAATTGCAGGTGGATTCTGACTTATCACGTAGCACTGGTCTGACTTTATGTATTCTATCGTTCTTCTCAATTTGTAGACATGGTGAATGCCTCCTAACTACCCCGGCATTTGAGTTGTGGAGGGGCCAAAGACTGGTGTGCTGTGCAGTCTCAAGGGAGAGGAACGCACCCAGCTCCTGCTCTGACCCATATCCTGAACAGTGCTTGCTGAATATGCCACAGCTGGGGCAAACTTACACAGCTGGAGGAGGATGTCGCAGTGTGGTTGCAGAGGCCCTTGGTGACTAAAGGCTGTCTTTTGTTCCCACTCTCCTTCATCAGTTCCCTCCCATCCCACCGCTAACCATGCCCCCCTTGAAAAACAAACTATAAAACAACTGGTGATTACAAAGCCTACCTTCCAAACCTGTCCTTCAGGCTTCCAGGGGTGTTATGCACTGCACTATCCCAGGGGCAGGACAGGGGTCCAGGGAGGCACAAATAGTTAAGTGTGGGATTAGTCGTCAAGAGCGGCAGTTTGAACCCCACCAGGGACACCTTGGAAGAGAAGACAGGCCTAGTGATCCGAAAGGTCACAGCCTTGAAAACCTGATGGAGCACTTCTGCTCTGCACACGTGGGATCTTCATGAGTCAGAACTGACCCAACAGCCACTGTCACCAATAAAGGGGCTGCAAGGCTTCACATTCAGGGAGGTTGCTGTTAGTTGCCCTCACCGTAAGTCAGTTCTGACTCCTGACATCCTTAAGTGTAAGAGAACGAAACGGTGCTTTGTCCTGCACTATGATCCTTGGTATGTTCCATCAGGACAGCTGTGCAGAGTTAACTGGATACATTTTCAGCAGATGGCAGTACAGTGTCATGTTTTTTATAATTTGTACAAAGGCACCATTGAGGCTGGGGGGGGTGCATGGGGTGTGACATATAAAGGCTGTGATTCATGAACCATTAGCTTAGTGGGCCAATGCCAAGGACAGGACTCAAGGCTCCAGGGCACACACCATCTACAGAAAGCAGTGCTGATTATTAAATCAGGGGCAAGAAGGACAGTCGACTCCAGCACATGTAAACAGCCGTATTTTCAACATAATTTACTACAGGTCTCTGAAGTGTATGTAAAACATTTTAGTGCAACATCTTACAAATAGTTTTTCTTTTAAAAAAACAAACAAAAAAACAAATCAACAGCTCTCTACATCATGCATGGTCACTTTCTTCTCCCATCTCCTTTTTTGTCTTCAACCACTAATGCAGAGAAACCATTGAAAAGAATATGAAAATTTTTTACAGAACCACCCTGGTGAAAAAGGGTGTGGTCATTTCCATGCCTCGGAATGGGCCTCGCGCAGTGTCGTTTTTATGAATGCAACATCCTAGATGTAGATGAAGTCCAGAGGCCCCCCTCTCCTGGCTCCAGAGGACTAAAGGTTCAGAAAGCAATGCAATGAGGTCTCACAGCCACTGGGGGGCACCATTACCAATCATCTGACACACCCCATTTCCATTCAAAAGTCCAAAGAAAGAAGGTTCTGGGGTTTTTCATAGAAAGCTGAAAAAGCTCAACCTTTTATGCAGTAGCCTCAGTCCAATAGAAAATACACAGAAAAAAAAAACCAATTATTAAAATACTGGCTTCGGTTTCTTTTTTTCCTTTCAAAATTTCCGGCAATGCTTCACGTGCGGCAAAGCCTTTTTCTACAACTGTGAACCTATACAAATGCTAATCTTAACTCACACCTCCCAGCCCCATCCGGCCCTCCGTATTTTCTAATTCAGACAAAGGAAAACTGTGTCATCTTCTCTCCCTGACTCAGTCTGAAAACTGAGGAGTCAGCTCTTTTCCATCAGAAGCCCACACATGCCTGTAACCAAGAAATGGGGCAAAGACTGTTCCCTCCCCTTCCGACAGAGCCTGTGCTGTACCTCCATGTGTTGACGCAGCATAATAAATGAGAATGAGCATGGTAGGCATCAGTGGGATTAAGGTGGCGATTCCCACTCGTTGCCTCACAGCAGAGCACTCTGGTAGAAGAGTTGGGGCTACCTAAGTCTGTCGGCAGAAGGCAGCTGAACAACCATCTGCCGTCCCCTCAGCAGTGGTTCAGCCAAGCATGCAGAAAGCACCCCAAGCACCTGCTGACCTTCAGACCCCTAATAAGGACCAGTGGAGCCCCTGTGGAACCAACGGTTAATGCTGGGCATTGCAAGATTGGCAGTTCAAACTCAGCCAGTAGCCCTATGGGAGAAAAACCTGGTGATCTGCTCTCATAAAGATCATAGCCTTGAAAACTCTATGTGGCAGTCCTATTCTGTCATGTTGAGTTGCTATGAGTCAGAATCAACTCAGCAGTGCCCAACAACAACAAAGATCAGGTCCCACAGCTTCCCCTGGAGTCTGTTCAGTTCTAGAATCCCAGGTGGCTTTTCCCAAAGTGGGAGCGCTCTTGGGATTCATACGAACTCACTTTGGAAGAGAGAGCGCACTGCTGGCCAGCAAAACGGGGGAAAACAGAGCATAAAATGTTGCCATGGGGTGAGCAGTGGACACTGCTCCCAAGTAGCCAAGCACCTTGTCCATTAGTGTAAAATAACAGGGGTGGCACTCACTGGCCCCTGCTGGGCTTAAGGGGCACTAAAAAAGTCACCATAACAATGAATAGCCCAAGCAACCTAAAACTACACACAGGATTCAATAAAGGGCAAGAAAAAACCCCACAGAAAACATCACAGTTTGACTTTCTGTGGAGAGGCAGTAAGCGGAAAGGATTACCCCAGGACTGAGTCTGGATCCTCCTTAGCCTGACATTCTTGTAAGTAGTGGACACAGGAAGGGGCCAATGATGAGTAAGGAAGATAATATATTTGAAGACAATCTAACTGGAAGGAGGAAGCAAAACCTCATCTCCATACCTCCAGGGAGGTAGTTACTTCTCCCCACTCTCGCAGGCCAGGCCTTAGAAATCCCCCTCCCACCTCACCATCACACTTTTCTCCAGACAGAGCAGCAGTCACCCCAGAGCCCTCCTCTGGGTGTGTATGTAGCTGCTTCGGCACCGTGCGCTCAGTTCAGCACTGTCCTACTTTGGCTCACAGGCCACTTTCCCTAAGAGTTTGGCAAAGCACCTGAAGACAACACCCACCTGCCCAGAGTGAGAGTGAGTGACTGTCCTTGCACAGGCCAAAAAAACAACACCAGCTTTCTCCTTTGGTCACTGGCTTTGGTCAATGTGAAAGTCAGCAGCTGTCAAGAACAGCTCTCGGCTCACCTCAGTTTGTAACCGTGTATGCTGTTTGGTGCTTTTGACCTTTTCTCTGAGAATGTTTTCTTACTTTTTGGCAAGGTTGGGATGAAGCCTTTTTTGCCTCCTTGATAGACAGGCTGGCCTGCACCATCTACTCCTAACGGGGTTAATGCAGGATTTCTCTTGGACACACACAGTTCTTTGAAGAAAAATTCAACACTTTCATCTTGACTACAAAGTGGTTCCAACAACTCTGGCTGAGAGAAAATACAAATTGGGCCAACGCTACACACAATTTTCAAGTCTTGTTACAAAAAGTAAAAAAAGAAAAAAAGTTTGGGTGTGTTTTGATCCATGGGTGGCATTTTCAAGTGTGCAAAACCAAAATGCCTCGGAAGCAATTCTTTGTCACTATAAAGTTCCATCCACCCTTCTGCAACTGGATGGATGTAAGAGATTGTCCACGACACTAGGAAATCTAAAAGGGGTTAACCAATGGGCTTTAAAAAGAGGACAATACAAAGAATAGGAACCCCTGTAACTTCTAGCTGAGAATACTATAGAAATCCATGAGTAGGTGTGCCACCTGGAGCTACTCACTACGTTACCATAAACAAAAACAAGAAACCTGGAACAGCAACACCACAGTATCTGCACGCAAACAGCTAACCAACCAATGTCGCCGGCTAAAGGTAGCCTGTCTCTGTGATGGACAGGAATTTTGAAAACTTCTCCAGTCTGACCACCTTCCAGAAAGGCACTCCACAGTTTGGGTGCTGTCAACTGTCCGATCACAGAGAAAGAGGCAGCAAGGCTCCTCCGTGGCCAACTTCCGCTGGGACTTCCTCCTTAGTCTATGGCTCCTGGGTGGATACTGAGCACAGGAGGCTCCAGGCAGGTAGGGGAGTAGTTGAGGTGTGGTTCTTTGATCCACAGCAGGGGCACCCCATTCTTCCCATCAGAGTTCTTGCTGGAATTCCGGCTCTTGAAGCGCACCAGCAGGATGGTGATGATGAGGATGCCAAAGATGGGGAAGGGATAGAAGAAGATGAAGTAGAAAAGTGCATCATTGGAGCAGATCACGGACTGCAGGGTGGAACCTGAAAAGGACCAGGAGGGAGACAAGACAATGAGGGCTGAGAAACTGGATGGTTGGCCTTTGTTTGTGAAGACCTTGCCCAACCCAGTGGAGGCGGCTTGTACAGCTTCTGACCAGCCCTTCGTTTCCTACTACCACTAACGGCGGGGAGGTTACACTTATTCTCACAACATCCTCTCTACCAGTTCAAACATAATTTTGGAAGTTCGAATGAAGCAGTGTTTCCATTTTCCATTGTGATCCATAATTATTGCTTTGAAAGCCACACACTGGAATGCAGTTTATTGATTATGAACTCAACTGCATATATGATGTCCAAGAAACTGACTCCAGTTCAGCCTGAACCCCTGCACTGTTAGATTTTGTGTCCTGTTGTACTCAGCTCTGCTACAAATGTCTTTCTCTGAGAAACTTACAGGTTTATTTAATATACTGACTTCTCAGAGCATCCTTACCAGAAATGATATTTTTTTGATTAACGTTATCAATTAGAATGTCACCACTGACTGTTTTCATTTAATCATAGCATGGTTACAGCTGTGCAACCCTAGATAGGGTGGAAAATGAAACCAGGCATCTAAAGACCTGGCCAAAGATGTGCTATGACTTACTAGACTTCAGCAGATACCCAACCTGGAGGAACCTAGGTTTTTCTTTGTGAAATAAGGCTGATAATGGTCTCTGTGCTCTACTAAGATTAATAGATATAGATGACCACAATGGGTAAATAGATAGAATGTGGCCTAAATACATTCTCTTTAACTTTTTTACAGTAGGTTATTCAGTAGATTTTTATTTGGTCTGTGTGTATGGTACAGCTGAGTCTGCTTTCCCTTCTACTATCTCTTGATCATCAGCATTTTTAAAACAACTTAATAGGTTTCTGACATACATGAAATTGTTGATAGTCAACCACATTTAACCTTCAAAACCTCAATTTCATCTAGTTCTATCCAATGCAATGTACACAGGAGGAATTTGAGGAAAAGAAACAATGACAAAACTCGAACAAAGATTATTGAGTAAAATGTTGGGACCTAGTTGGGTTAGTTTTATAGGCAACATCTTCAGCCTGTTATGTTCCACATTCTGACAGAGAGCCAAACAAATGTGTGCCTTCTTAGATCATTTAGGCCTGTGAGCACCTGTTCTAGTTCATTCACTGTCAAAGTCCTTCAGTATGACAAAAGCTCTGAGTTCTTGGTCATTCTGTAGCAGTGACAGATGGCAAGCTAGATCATAGCTACATTCTTTGCAGTGCTTCTGTAGCATTACTGACCTTCTAGGACGGTCTTGGAGCACTGGTGGCACAGGGGGTAAGAGTCCCTCTGCTAATCAAAAGGTTGGCAGTTCAAATACACCAGCGGCTCTTTGGAAACCCTATGGCGCAGTTCTACTCACTTCTAAAGGGTCTCTATGAGTGAGAATCAACTTGATGGCAACCCATTTTAGGGTGGTTTTCCCAACTGACCAAGCAAAATTCACCCAAACCCCCAAAGTCACGGTCTAAAACAAAACACATGGCAAAGTGACTCAGGAGTTCCACAGAGTGATATGGGGGTGCTAGGGTTTCAGTTCGCTTTTTATTTTTTTAAATGAGTTTGAAACACTTACTAATTTACTAAAGAGAAACTAGGTTCTATATCCCAAACAGCAACAAAGCACCAGTTAGTGCTATGCTTGCCTAATGAAGTCTTACCAAAATAGACTGTGAAAGAACATCAAATTTATTATGAAGATTACACGCTAGATTATAATTTTCATTCTTATCCCTATTTTTTTCATCGCTAATCAAGGGTCAATTACATGAACTGGCTAGTGGAATGTCATATCCCACAGTTCCAATCTTCCTAATAATTGCCCATGATAGTTAAGAAAGCTGGTTATCACCTCAGAGTCAAGGTCTGAATTTATCACCCAGGCATACTTGAAATCATCAGTGATATCTTTTCTCCATAAATGGGAAAAACTTACTTGTATCCAGGACACGGATGCCGATGGGAGCAGACTCTTCCTCTGTCAGCCGGTACCACTCTTTCTGCGGGCTAGGCAGCCACTCCTCCACACGGCAGGAGTAGTTGCCCGTGTCGCGGGGGCTTGCTTGCAGCACCGTGAGCCGGTAGAGCAGCGGGGACAGCCTCTGGAAGCGAAGCCTGCCCTCCCAGGGACTGCCCTCGGGGCCAAAGACGGCATCTGGGCCCACACTCAGCAGGACTGTCCGTTCCGCTGGGTCTTCTTCTTCCTCCTGCTCCTCTTCCTCATCTTCTTCCATGTCAAGGCTGCCCCCTTGCCCTCCAGCTTTAGTCCTCAGGGAATACCAGGCCACAGCAAAGCGAGAGTCTTGGCTTGAGCGAGACACAATGCTGCAGTCCAGCTGGAAGGCTGCCTTCTCGACCACTGTGGCATTGGGGACCACTGTATCCACCTGCAGGGCGGCATCTAGGGGAGGACAAGGGACACAGAAAGGTGAAGAGGCTGCTTAATCTGTTTTTCCAAGACAACTTACATGTCCATTGTTAAATACATTATAGTGATATCCATACAACGGAATGTTATGCAGCTATGGAAAAGAATACGCTCAGTGGCGGTTCAGTGATAAGACTTTTTACCTTTCACATGGGAGACCCAGGTTTGATTCCCGGCCAATGCAGCTCTTACACAGGCACCACCTGTCTCTCACAGGAGGCTGGTGTACTGCTGTGATGCTGAACGAGTTTCTGCTGAGCTTCCAGTCTAAGAAGACCTGGCAAACTATTTCTGAAAACTCAGCCAATGAAAATCTTATGAAAATAGTCTAATCTACAATTGATCATGGGGATGGCAGAGGACAGTGAAGTCTTTTGTTCCATTGTGCCTATTACCATGAGCTGAGGACTGATTCAGTGACACTAACAAAAAGGAAAAGGATGAGGCTGCACTTACGTGAAGATGTGGAAGAAGACTCAACAAAATTATAAGGTATAGAAAGTTGTGTACTCTGTTCTATCATTGTACATAGAAAAAAAACCTATGTACTCAATTCATGCACACATTATGTTATATTTCTGTAGATATCTGTGGAAGAAATACAAGAAGCTGGTAATACGGCTGCTCATGGGGACGCGAGGAGGGAAGGACATTTATTTTCACTAAGTCCTTTGACAGCATTTGAATTTTAAACTCTGTGAAGGCAGACTGTTGTGCAAGCCACAGCGAATGCCAAGGAGATACTTACTCTGTCCAGGGACCTACACCAAATGACAAGCAATGAACCTGGATGGGGTCCTTATTCAGAGCACGACCCTTTCAGGAGGATGCCTCAGAGCCCTCACCGGACAGGGCCCTCCTGACATGCGGGAATCGAATACCCCCTGAAAGGCAGTTTTGCAGGTGAGTCACCTCTCACACATAGATACCACGAGACAGGCTGCAATCTCTTTCTTTCTTGCTTGCTCTCTTTCACGCTCTCTCTTGCTCTTTTTGCTCACTAATGTAGGTTATAAACAAATCATTCACTCTCCAGCTCCTAAAAGGCCTCCTTAACATCAACAAAGTAGAGGTACCAAGTCAGAGTCTACTTGGAAGAAGACCAAAAAGGAGCATTTCCCAAACAATGTTCTGAGTTTCTGCTGAACTGGCTTAATGTCACTCCCAGGTGAACACACAGCTGGAGTTCCCAGTGCTTCTGTGGGGCTCGGCCAAGCCCTTCTGCACCCCCATAGGCCATCAGGAATTTCAGTGTACACTGGAATCTCAGTTTAGTAACTGGCTGCAGGTGGTGGGCGGAGCATCAGCCTGGCTCTCACGGAGAGGCAAAAATGCTAGAGGGCAGGGAACCACAGGATGCAGGACGCTGGTTCACCGGTGACTCACACTCCTGCCCTCACCGCTCACTTTTCCACAAAGCATGGTTGATGTGTCACTCCCAAACCATGAAAGAGCGATGCATAAACGGGTGCTCTAGGATGCTTTCTGTCTCCAGAGTCTAACTCAGTGTCCCAAGGCTCCCGGTAACTGGCTAACACGTCCAAAGAAGTGGCTCTGGGTAATGTGATAAGATGGAGCCCATAATGGTAGGGTTGCAAGATGGTCAGAGACCTCATCAGACACCAGTTCCCCTAGATAAGTCCCTCCCCTGTCTTCTCTTCCTTTGCCTTCTCATCTACCTGTTTACAGTCTGTCCCTAACCCCTACAAGTGCCTTGTCTGCATTACTGACTCAATTCTAGTTTTTTCTAATGAAATTTCTACCTTACCACAACCTCTCGTGCCCTCAATACACCTCTCCACCAACTTGCTGCCCTGCGTCTGCGTCTTTCTTGAATAGGCAACCCTCCTCCCTGTTCAGACACCTTTCCATTCTCAAGCGTGAGTCATGAGGAACAAGTGTGTCTGCCTCTCCCCTACACACTATGCTAACGGCTCCCACAGTGATTACCACAGCCACCGAATCCCGGGCTGGGTGTGACGAATGTGGTTTTCCCTCTTGCCCGGGTGTCTAGCAAGACAAACTACTGATCTACTCAGCTACACTCTCACTGACGGAAGGAACCCTACAGCTCATGTCTCATACCATGGTAAAAGGTCGACCCTAACACAACTCCTGGAGTTATATTATCTAGTCTTCCCTATCTTCACCTTCTACCTCAGAAGGGAAAAAAATCTTTGAAAGTACATTAAAAAAAAAATTGAGTATTACACAACAAAAAAACTGCTGTGCCAAGTCAATCCTTACTCAGAGAGACCCTATAAGACAGAGTAGAACTTCCCCATAGGGTTTTAAAGGCTGTGATCTTTATGGCAGCAGACTGTCATGTCTTTCTACTACAGAGCAGCTAGGAGGTTCAAGCTGCCAGCATTTCAGTTAGCAGCCGAGCACTTAACCACTGCAGCACCAGGGCTCCTTCCCTGGTAAAAATGAAATGCTTTGAATGACATGGGGAAGAGGAAAAAAAAAAAAAAAAACACATAAAAGTGAGATCTTAACTTCATTTGGAGGGAAACACACATGAGTGAATATGAATACATAAAGCAAAAGACTCAAGAATGGACACCAAAATATTAACAGTGGCTATTTGCAGAGGGTGAGACTGTAGATGATTTTTTTTTTCAAGACTACAGTTTTCTGTTTTATCAGTGTTTTATATTTAGGTTGATCAACTTATAGAATCAGAACATTAAGAAAGGGAGTGAAGAAGAAACGAATGAAGGGCTGATTGCCAGACAAATGTTCAGTCAGTCCAGGCCAGCTCACTTGGCTGAACTCGAGACACTCAGTCACACACAGGTTTTACGGCTGTGATGGCAGCCCATGGTTCAGTGGGAAGGAAACCTAGGTGACCACATCCATCTGCTCTCACTGGCTGTGCGGCATTTCCTTTTCAAGCTTCATTAGTAACAGAGGGTAGCAACATCTACAACTCAGGCCATCGTGAGGACTGGGCACGAGGCTCTGCACAGTGGCTGGGCTCCAGCTGGCACTCAGTAAATGCCTGTCTCCTGCCACCACCTGGGGGCCTCCCACTGGTGAGATCTGCATAAGCAGTGGAAGGTGGGGGAGGAGGAGGAGAGGTTGCCCTGTCTATAATTTTACCTTTGGCAAGAGGGAAGAGGTTTCTAGGCAAAGTGGAAAGGAAAAAAAAAAAGATTCCTTGGGTGTGTTGAGGTCTTTGTTGAGCTCAGGAAATGTGAGTAACTCAAGTAGAGATGATCTCTCCTCCAGTCTAGGTGAGACTCAGGTGAGTGAGAGTGTGTGGCCTGAGCTGTACCAGCAGTCTCTTTTCTGTAACAAAGGGTGCATTGTCCTCCCAGAAGCCTGTCCCTGGTGTGGCACAGCTGCAAAACACCAGTGCTGCACTAATGAGAAGGGCTGCTCTGCTCCAACATGAACCAAAGAAACCAAATCCAATGCGGAGTCCATTCCGACTCACAGTGACACTACAGACAGAGCAAAAGTGCCCCACAGAGTTTTCACAGAGCGCCTCGTAGATTTGAACTGCTAACCTTTTGGTTAGCAACTGTCGTATTTAACCAATATGCTACCAGAGTTTCCTCCCACATGAAACATGAGAAATTCTAGTAGTACCAAAGACAACAAATTTGAACATCAGGATACTCAGGAAAACAAGAGTTCACACTTAACGTATGTCACAAATTCATTTCTGCTGAATGTCCTTCAAGAGACCACTGAAGTTTGGCTCTGTTATGGATGAATGATACTGTTAGACCATGATAGACACAGGATTCCTGCATACACACCTTGGCTTTTAACTACATGTTTACATGTGTAACAGCAATTAGACATAGTAATTACATGCATTTAGGCATCTCAGAAATAACAATAAAGATAATAAAAGCAAAGGGCCTCACAGAATAGTCACTCACATCAATAAGAATTAAGATGTGAGAGGAAAAGCTTCAGATAATTCTTTTTCTTGTATTGAAAGCATGTCAATCAATTCAGCTCCCCTGAAAATCCACAGTTAACACAGCTTCATTTTTTGAAGCACATGGCTGTTTCAGGATTTCTGTTATATCCACCACATGTCCAAATCAGGATATGTTGTTTAAAATAAAACTATTCTATGTTCTTCAACAATTCTGTGCTAGATTTGATTCTACTATTAAGAAATAGAGTCACTTTAGGGCAAAGCCAGATGTGTGGTTTTCCATTCATAAAAAAATACAAAAGAGAGACCATTTTGAATACAAATGTATAATGTGAACACTCACATAACGAACTGTGAACAACATACCAATTAACACCGCTACCAGTTACTGTCAAGTTGATTTTGACACATGGCGATCTAACATATGCTGGAGCAGAACTTAGGGAACAGTAACCCTCACCTGGTCGCATTACTGTGACAGCTGTGTGCCCAGAAGTGTCCTCCGCCCGTTTGTACCACATGCCACTGGGGCTGGCCAGCCATTCCTCCACATGGCAGCTGTACGTCCCACTGTCCTGCACAGCCACGTTCTGGATGAAGAGCCGGTACACGCCTGAGGAAGGGCTTTCCAAGTGCAGCCGCCCCTTCAGGTTGTTCTTGGCTGCCTGCTCTCCATAGTGGAAGGTGGCCTCCCGGCTCAGGCGGGCGACGGTCTCCCGCTCCGGGTGGTTGGGTTTCCAGACAAACCACTCCACCACGAGCTGGGAGGCCGTGCTGGTGCGGTTCAGGACAGTGCACTCCAGCTGCACCTGCTGGGTCTCCAGCACCGACAGGTTCCCCTGGGCTTGGCTGAGCTTCAGGCGGCTGTCTGCAACAGTGAGGAAAGAGAGGTTAGTGACAGAACGCAGTCAGTCACGTGCATGCACCCTCTGTAAGCACAGGTAAACCAGTGCCTTCCAAATATTCAGGGAGGCAGCTGAGGCGCAATAAGCAGAAACCAGTCTTAGATGCAGCACTGTAAAACATTCTGAGTTCCTTGATCATGTGCCTGGAATGCTTTGGTTTCGAGGAGTTAGATGTTACAGAGACAGCCGTCCCCAGCTTACAAGCCTTCCTCTGTTCAGATGCTCCTAAGAGTACGAGCATGAGCTGTGCATGACAGCACATCCAGATGACAGCAGGCCCTGAGGTATGTGGCTGACAGGTGGCGGGGAGGTATGGGGGCGGGTGGGTGTGACACAGTAGAGAGCATGGTAGAACTACTCTCAAAATAAGAGTCAACTTCTAAAACCGAGCAGATGACAGTGAGAATATGCTAGGCCATGAAGCACAGAAGAATTGCAGAGGAAACACAGTCTCACATGTTCCGAAGCGGGCCTTCAGAAGCACTGATCTTACTCTCTTTTATTTAAAAAAAAGAAAAAAAAACAGCACAAGTCACGTTGGCTCCATCTCAAGGTGGGAACAAAACTGCTGTCAAGTTAAAGACACACAGACACTGAAGAAAGCGGATGGCCTGAAAACTCAGCCAAACAAATTCTCCTCCAGCTAGAAAGTGTAATCAGTAATGTCACATTGGTAATTTCATAAATGGGCCCTGATGCGGCTACCTAGGCCAGAAGGACGGGAAAGCTTCGGAGCTGTAAATGCACAGCAGGGGCTCAGGAAAGACACAGCCCCGAGTGATATCCGAGTTGGGGGAAGGGCATTTCTTTCACTTTTTACTTATTACTACTCTCCAATATTGTCTGTCTTATAACCCCTATGATTACCTTTGTAATTAAAAGGTCAAACAATAAAAAACAACAGAAAATGCATTTTAAATAACCAGCCTCCATCAATTATGTTGTTGTGGTGTGCCCTCACGTCAATTCTGACTCACAGCAACTCCACAGGACAAAGCGGAACTGCCCCATAGGGTTCCCAAGGAGCAGCTGGTAGATTCAAACTGATGACCTTTCAGTTAGTATCCTGAACTCCGCCACAACATGCTTCCAAACTATATTATATATCTATATATGCACATGTCATGAACCGAACTGTGTCCTCCCAAAATGTGTGCGGTAATTTGGCAGGGCCAGTGATGCCCACTATGGTGTGACTGCCCTCCCTTTTGTGATTTCCCTAGCCTATAAATCCTGATTTCTGCCTGTGGTTAATGAGATGGATTATGTTAGAGAGGATTAAGGTGGCACTGTAACAGCCTTCCTAGGGTCACCTCCCAGCTCCAATAGAAAGGGAGTTTCCCTGGAGGGTGGCTTGCGCCATCTCTTATCCTTTCATCTAACAAGAGGTAAAGGGAAAGGGAAGCAAGCAGAGAGTTGGGAACCATATATCATCAAGAAAGCAGCACCAAGAATACAGCAGGTCCTTCAGACCTGAGCTTCCTGCACCAAGATGCTCCCGGACCAAAGACTGATGTCACACAAGGAGCTTACTCCAGTGCTACGGAAGGCCTTCCCCTGGAGCAGATATCCTGAATTCAGACATGTAGGCCACCGGACTACATAAGAATAAATGTTTGTTTGTTCAAGTCATCCACTCATGGCATTTCTGTTAGAGCAGCACTACCCGACTAACACAGCACACACAAGGTCTGACAACCAAGCTTGTGAACGTAACTGTTCTAAGTGTTACATACCACACTGCTATTACTAGGGTCACTTTTGAAGTACTCCCCTTCAGAAGATACGCACCAAATGCCAGGGTCTAGTACATCCTTCAAAGCAATTTTAGAACTCTTTTTCTGAAATGGCCATTGCACATGGTGGCATGGTGGCAAGTTTGTAAACTTAACTGTATAGTTGTCTGTGAGGGAGTTTTTAGCTAGTAAACAAATAATGGTATTGGAATACCCTCCCTACTCATCTGATCTGGGCCCCAGTGACTTTTTTCTTTACCCAAAGATAAAGGAAATACTGAAAGAAGACATTTGGATGACATTCAGGACATCAAGAGTAATATGACAACTCTGATGGCCATTCCAGAAAGAGTTCCAAAATTGCTTTGAAGTGGGGGCTAGGTACTGGCATCGGTACATAGCTTCCCAAGTGGAATACTGCAAAGGTGAACATGGTGATATTCAGCAATGAGGCATGTAGCACTTTTTCTAGAATGAGTTCACGAACTTAATTGGCAGTCCTGTACATACACATTTATAGGAGTCACTGTGCCACTAGGACTCCTTACAAGGTGACTGTTTTAGCTAAGATGATCAAGAAACCTCTGAAAGGGAGAGCAAAATAAATGGGTATCTTTGATCAACATGTTCTAGGGTAAGGGAACAGCAGGTACAGAGGCCCTGGGATGTTCAAGCTGTGGTACAATGGCCCTTCTAGCCAGTTTTTGTGAGTTACCCACAATGAATGAGTAAACCCACTGATGTCAAGTTGATTTTGACTCATAGCAACCCTATAGGACAGAGCAGAACTGCTCCATACAGTTTCCAAGGAGCACCTGGTGGATTCAAACTGCTGACCTTTTGGTTAGCAGACATAGCACTTAACCAATACCACCAGGGTTTCCAGTGAATAAGTAGGACTATGCAAATAAGGTGTATGGAACCTGTGACGGTTGGGTTTGTGTGTTCGCTTAGCTGTGCCATGATTCCCGGTATCATGTGGAACATTGTGTGGCTGTCCCCCACTGTGTGATCTGATGTCACTATCTTAGTAATCCTCCACTTCCTGTGTTGGAAACCCTAACTTCTATATGTTAATGAGGCATACTTTGTATGAGGGTTACTCCGAGTCACACAGCCTTCTTGGAGGACCTGACTCGAGTCCCACCCTTACTCAAGTCATACCCATCCCTGTGATGTGACTTGCAACCAGTGTATGTACGTGAGTCTTCTGGCGGGGCTTTCTCTCTGCATCTGGATACTGCATCTGGCTTGTCACTGACTTCTGGTTCTTGGGCCTTGAGCTAGGGGCCTGTCATCTGGCCTGCTAACTTGGGTTCCCTGGATCCCTGCGGCCATGTGACTCAGGAGAATGGTATGTTTGAGTCTCTGATTTGGAATCGGCCAGTCTCCACAACTAAGTGAGCCATTGCCTTGATAGGATTCATGAGTTCTGTCCGATGTTGCAGTGAATTACCAAACCCAAAGGTGGGAGGGAGAGGACTCTCGAGGGGAGGAAGGATAACTGGCGTTAGAGATGATGGAGTGGGACAGCAATATGAAAAAGTTGGATGCTTGGGAATTCTTTTTTTTTTCCCCTTTTAAAAATTTTTTTTTTAATATGACTGAGTGAAAATGTACATTCCCGTATAAATTTACATGCCCATCTATATGCAGCTTCCACTGCTCTCCCTGTCCGGTCATTTGGGAATTCTTTAACCTTCACCTCATAGGAACCAGCTTTGGGTTGACTCTTACAAAAGAATTCATTCATTCAAATAAAAGCAAACATCCAACCATGATCTATCCAAGAGACAATGCTGTCCTCCAAGTGTTCACAGCAGCAAAGCGTACTGGACAAATAGCGCAAGCAAACAGTTCTAAGACCGTCTTACAAGGACACCTAGTGATACAAGGGGAAGTCAAGAACTTCTTCCTAGAGACGATGCTGAGCATCATCTAGTACACACGGGGAATGGGTGAAGACAGGCAAGCAGGTAGGGAAGAAGCAACAGGGGAGGTGCATTTCAGGCACGGTGGACAGTGTAAGCAAAGGCAGTGGGACTTAAATGGTCACACACTCCACCACGGTCAATGAGAAGGGCAGACAGTGACAACAACAAAGTGTAAGGCCTGCAGGAGTGAGGAACAAAAAGGATACTTAACGCTGCATCATGAAGGAGAAGCTGAAAGAATTGGGTTCTTGAAAGAGAAAGGGGGACAGAGAGGCACATACAGCACCCTTCATGTATCAGAATAGAAACGACCCAGACTTACATTGGGACATTCCAGGGACACATCTAAAATGAGATGGGAATCACATGGACACGAGCCTTCTTTACATAAGTGGTGTCTTAGGCTAGGTTCTCTAGGGAAGCAAAGCCAAGAAAATGTATGAATGTACATACAGAGAGATTGCATGAAGGGAACGCCTCACGACGTTGTAGAGGCTAGAATGTCCTAAATCAGTGGATCAGGATAGAGGCTTCTCCTGATTCACATACCTAGAGGCTGGGGAACCCAAGATCAGCATGTCAGAGAGCAGGGTTCTTGCTCACAGGCTGCAACAATCAACCAGTCTTGAGAATGGCAGGCAAGACCACAGGTAAGCTTCTAGCTCAAGTCCCATGAGTCCCAAGAACTGAGGTCAGACGAACAAGAGCCAGCTGTAGGATCCAACATGAGCAAAAAGCCCCCAAGCCTTGCCAGAATGTCCACTTACATTCGACACAGGCCACATGCCCAAGGAAACTCCCTTTCAACTGACTGGCTACTCACAGCTGATCTCATCATAGGGGTGATAATGTATCAAATGTCTACAGGAAACTGATCACATCATACAAAGGCTAAAACACTGAGAATCACGGCCCAGCCAAGCCGGCACACAATTTTAACTGTCACAAGGGGAACTATCAACAATGAGGGCTGCTTAGAAGTGGAACTAAGGCCTTCTAGAGTTATAAGTTTCCTCCTCCCTGGAAATGTTCTGGCAAAGGATGGGGGCTATTTATCAGAGAGTAGCATAAGGGCTGCATCCCTGGGGTTCTCAGAGGCACTAGAGGGGTAATTCAGTCTAGGGAGACAGGAAGGGCCTGGCCTTTACTGGGGATGGGAGATAATGAATAAGACAGAAGCAAACACAGAAATCTAAACAGGAAGCATGGGTGTGGAGCTGAGGTGGTGGTCAGCCTGAGGCCGAGGGCACAAATTGCAAACCCAGAAGGAGATTAAAGAGCTGCCACTGATCCTGCTTTGCTGCATCTTGCTAAATACAGCTGCCCTCTCGGGCCTCTTCATTGGAGAAGATGCGAGACACAGAATCAGAGTCAAGGATGCTTTTGCATTGCTGTCAGCATCAGAACCAAGCCTAAGTTGCCTGCAGTGCACTAGGGTGACAGTGTAAGCACCTGCATTCATATCTAGCGTAGACCTTGCAGATGTTCTTACCAGGTAGCCCTTCAGGGCCCGCCTGGCCCTCAGCAGTCTCTACATCGACACCCTGACCCATGACAAGTGCACCCTCTGTTCTTACCTGGCTGCTTCACCGTGACTTCTGTGCGCCCCGAAACCTCCTCTGCCAGCTTGTACCAGGCATAGTTGGGGCTCAGCAGCCACTCTTCCACGTGGCAGTAGTAGCTGCCGCTGTCACTGACCTCAGCTCTCTGGACGGTGAGACTGAACAGGCCCCCGGACACGTGCCTCTCGAATTGAAGCCGCCCGCGCAGGCCCTCCTCCTCGGCGTAGGTGCCGTATTCGAAGGCAGAGTTGTGGGTAGTCTTCAGGATGAGCTTGCCATCAGCATCCGAGGGCTTGTGCACATACCAGAGCACGGCGAAGTGGGAGTTCTGGCTGGTCTGGGACTTGACAGAGCAGTTTAGCTGAATGGGCCTGTTCTCCACCAGCGTGAGGGTCCGCTTGGATTTACTGACCTGCAGCTTCGTCACTGCAAAGGAAAGAATGCAGTTCAGGTAGCATGCTCCTGGACACATGGCCCTTCCCAAGCCCTATCTCCAGGCTCCAAACCTAGTTACGCCAGCACAATCTGAGAGGACTGGAACTGTGACAGCCTTCCTCCAAATCATGATTTGGGGATAGGGGTGAAGCAAAGAGCCACTTTTACCCTGAGCATCCCTCCTCTGTCTCTTGCTGCACCCCTGGCTTAGGCCTTCACCTTCCCTCTTTTCTGTCTTCTGTCTGCCCCTGTGTGGCCTACAGAGGCTGGAGAACCCAGGATCAGCATCTCAGAGAGCTGGGCTCTTGCTCACAGGCTGCAACGATCAACGAGTCCTGAGGCTGGCAGGCAAGACCACAGGTAAGCTTCTAGCTCAAGTCCCAAGAGTCCCAGGAACAGAGGTCAGATGAACAAGAGCCAGCTGTAGGATCCAGCATGAGCAAAAAGCCCCCGAGCCTTGCCAGAATGTCCACTTATATTTGATACAGGCCATATG
The DNA here is from genome assembly GCA_028571685.1 of Heterohyrax brucei. NCBI lineage: Eukaryota > Metazoa > Chordata > Mammalia > Hyracoidea > Procaviidae > Heterohyrax > Heterohyrax brucei. The sequence goes on from CM053140.1 coordinate 167,387,803, forward strand.
CCTAAGGAAGCTCCCTTTCAACTGACTGACTGCTCACAGCACATCCCATAAGGAGGATGATCACGCATCAAATCTCAACAGGGAACTGTAAGCCAGCAGCAGCACAAACCTGACTGTATCACTTCCCTGTTTAGACAGCTCTGAGGGCTCCCAAATACCTAGAGAACACATAGAAATCAATTTCATTCCATAGCACAAAGTTCCTCTAGGATCTGGACCTCATGCAACTGTCTATTCATTTCCCATGACTCCCCTTTCAACTACATCCCCCCCATAATGTTTCTCCCTCAGACCTCTGATCACCACTTTTGCTGTCCTCTTTGGCTACTTGTGCCATCCCCCCTCACCAAGTCTTCTCTACCCCATTAGTCCCTGTACCTTGCTCCCATCCCATCTGGCTCGCTGCCTCTGCCCTACGCCACCATCAGCACCCTCTGCGTGTCTTCATCACCTGCTCACCAAGCTGTTTTCCTTACCTCTCCCCTCCACCCTGCACTGTGAGCTCCCCAAAGGTAGAGAGCAAGCTTTTTTCCATTCAGTCAGCCAACACTATCAAGTGCCTCTCCTGTGCCCCACATGATGTCACATGCCGGGGGCCCCATAAAGAATAAAATTCTCACCAGCTCCACAGTAAGATGAGTAGGCAGGAGAGGTCAAGAAAGCTGGTAATGAGGAACCCAGTGTTGAGAAGGGAGAGAGTACTGACATGCTGCGGGGTTGGCGACCAATGTCACAAAACAGTATGTGTATCGTTCAACAAGAAATTGATTTGTACAGTAAGACTTCACCTGAAGAACAATTGAAAAAAGAAGACACAGCTCCAGCCCCAGCAGAGCTTACTGCCCAGTAGACGTACTCTCGCCACACCTGAACCTAGCACAGTGCTAAGAACGTGCTCAGTCAGTGTTTGCTAAAGTACACGCGTAAGTAGGTAAGAGAATGAGAGAACGAGTGACGGAGTGTTGAATATGGGGTAACTGTCGTCAGCTGCTGCTGAGTTGGCTTCCAACTCACAGTGACTCCATGTATAACAGAACAATGATGACCTGTCCTGTGCCATCTCCTGTGCCATCCACATCATCAGTTGTTGATTGGATTGTTGAGACTCATAGGTTTTCACGGGCTGGGTGTTAGATCACCTGGCTTTTCCTTCTAGTCTATCTTAGTCTAGAAGTGCCAACAAAACCTGCTTAGCATCACAACAGCACCCATGGCTCCACTGATAGATGGGTAGTGGTTTCCCACACAGTGCATTGGTCTGGATTTGAACCCAGCTCTCCTGCATGGAAGGTGAGCATTCTATCACCAAACCCCCAAAGCCCCCTGGAGAAATATGGTTGCAAGTAAACAAAGAACAGTGGAACAGAGTCCAGAACAAAGTGAGGAGAAGTCTGAGAAGATGACAAGCAGTGGGACAGAGTAGAGCCAACTCCAGTCATCTCCTTTTCCCCTGGCCATCCTGCTCCAGAAAGAGAAGACAGGGACCCCTCAAGTTTGCCACCCTACCTGCTAATTAATGACTGTGCTCACCTTTAAGGTAGCGAGAAACCATGGTCTCATGAAATCTATCTTATGAAGGTATCTGAGATCTCACCCACTCCATCATCATCAGATTTGGCTCTACTTTTCCCTACCCACTCTCTTCCCTGCTAGTGAGGGAAAAAAAAGAATAAACAATTCTAAACTCCTTTCAAGGAACTGATAGTAAAACTATCACTCTATGTCCACTCTTCTCTCTGCACATAGCTATTCACGCATGGGGATCAAATCACTCACCATCAGTGAAAGAAACCCAGGCCAAGGAGCAGGCTGCAGAGAGAGAAAGTACACGGGCTCACCCACAGGGGCAGGGCAGGTTTGCCCCAGCGAGCCTCCAGCCACCTGCAGAGCAAGGTCTTTTCCTTAAGGCCAGGGCACCGCTCCAGGCACTGGGCTGACCCAATGGTCAGGATCCCGGGCCTCTGACCTTTGTGTGGAAACACAGCATTCAGGATTGAGCCCCATGCCCTAGGGCAACTGGAACTTCAGAAAGCCAAAGACTGTCACTTGGCCCTGCTGGGAACAGATGAGAAATGTTTTGAATGGTTGACAGAAGCTAGCAACAAGCTATGGTGCGTGGCAGATACCTAACACCATCACTGCACAAGCAGCTCACAGAACTCCTCTCATGCTGGTGAATCAGGCAGCCTTCTCTTTAGCGAAGACTGCTGAATTCACACACCTAAAAAAGCCATCACAGCCAAGTCAACTCCGGCTCAGAGCAACCTTATAGGACAGAGCAGAACTGTCCCATAGAGTTTCCAGTGGTGCCATTTCTTTTTTATTGTGACTGAGTGGAAGTGTACAAGCCAATATAAATTTGCACACCCACCTATGTCTAGCTCCCACTGCTCTCCCTGCCCGGTGTGCAATTTTTACGAAGGAAGCCAGCTGCCACCTTTTTCTCCCGAAGAATGCCTGGCAGGTTAGAACTACCAAACTTATGGTTGGCAGCTGAGTGCTTCATTACAGCGCCACCATGGTTCCTACACAAGCCTACACACACCCATTGCTGTTGAGCCGATTCTGACTCACAGGGACCCTACAGGACAGAAAAGAACTGCCCGATAGTTTCCAAGGAGCACATGACGGATTTGAACTGCCCATCTCTTGGTTAGCAGTAGTAGCACTTAGCCACCAGGCCACCAAGATTCCTCACATGCCTACAGATCTTAAATTATCGAGAGAGAATCCACCAAGCATCCAGCTGTGAGGAATCCCACATCCCACAGCCCCACCTTCTGGTCTAATCTTTTTTGTTAACAAGCCCGGTCTTCTGCCTTCTCCGGTCTCTTCAACGCTGAGAACAACCCTTCCAGGCTCACTGAGAATCCAGGGCAGGGTTTAGCATTAAGCTCCAAAGCTCTGGAAACCAGATTCACATTTGCTTGCCAGGCGACTTTTCCAATCAGATGCCTATAATACTTGAAACAACCAGCTCCCTTTTCATTCCTTTCCAACCCAATTCGCCACATGCAAATGATATCTATATCAGTGCAAACAACACCACCTGAATTATCTGGTTCTTGGCCAAAAAAACTGGGTTGTTCAGGGTAGAGTAGAAAGAGCTTTAAAATGTATTATTAATTGGGGCCAGATTATTTTTTGCAACTGTTACTAAGGAAACCTCAATTGCTATAGTAACTGCATATGTTAAACTGGAATCCTATGACTCAATTCAATTCAGTCACATGGTCTGAGAGCAAAAATCCAAGAAAGAGAAATGTTTCAAAGCACTCCTATTTTTTTTTTTTTTTTACTCACGTCAAAATATTGTGAAGTGTTGAGAAGCTTGAAAGGGAGGCAGTTTTGAAATTTGGAGCATGTTTGACAGGTGGACAAGGGGTCAGTTCTTATTCTAGCTGTGAATTTCCTCCCACATCTCAAAGGCAGAGGACCTTTCCAGAATCCCAAGGGAGAATGGAGCCTCTACACCTAATTAGGAAGCACTCAGATGCTCTGCCACAATACTGCTCTGGGCAGGGTCATTGCCCTCCTTAGAAAGAGGACAACTCAGCCCTCTTAGTGACTGTGGATGTTTTCATCTGCAAAATGAGAACACTAATAGTATCTACTGCAGAGGAGTGCCGGAGAAATCAAAGGTCATAATCTATAGAAAATGTTGCTAGCACAGAGCCTGGCATATAATGAACACTGAACAGATTCCAGCTATTCCGATTCTCTTGGTTTCTGTGCCCTGTCCCAAGATCAAGGCTCCCTGTTAGATAGAGCACTGTTGAGTAAGTAGGCATCTGGCTACTAACAGTGCTATCTATGGACCAGCAGTGGAGGCACCGTCTGGGAGCTTGTTACAAAGACAGACTCTCAAGCCCTATCCCTTACCTACAGAATGGGGATCTGCATTCCAGTGAGCTCTCCAGGTGATCCATGTACATTAAAGCCTGAGAAGCCCTGTGCTGGGCTGGGTGGCTGAATGGATGTTCAGCACAGTGAATGTCTAATGGAAAAAGATGCTGAGGAAGGAGACTTGGTTAATTGCCAGCAGTGAATTAGCAAGAGGAGGAAAGAATCCAAAGACAGGCAGCAAGAAGGGTGAGAGAGGATTTCCGGAGATACCCCTCCTTCAAGTGAAAGCTTGGGCTCAGGCCGGCAAGCACTTTCTTGCACCCTGGGACTCCTAGAGCTGGGGCGACGCTGGCGGTGGAGGGTGGAGAGCTGGGGCAACGCTGGCGGTGGAGGGTGGAGTCCTTCCTTCCTGTGTCTCTGATCAAAATGTGGAGGAACTCTATTTTTTTACGTAATGTGGTTTTGGTGAAATTTACACAACAGTTTAGGTTCCCATCCAACAGTTTCTACATAAAGTTGTTCAGTGATATATTGGTTACATTCCTTATAATGCATGAACGTTCTTATTTCCATTCAGGTTGTTCTATTTCCATTAATCTAGTCTCCTTGTCCCCTTACCGTCTCATCTTTGTTTTCAAGTAACTGCTGACTGTTTGGTACTGTGCCTTGGTAGTATAACGATTAAGAGTTCAGCTGCTAACCCAAAAAGCTGGTAGTTCAAATCTACCAGCTGCGCCTTGGAAGTCCTATAGGTCAGTTCTACTCCATCCTACAGGTCACTGAGAGCCAGAATTGACTTGGTGGCAATGGTCCTTGGTCTTGTATAGGTGACTTTTTTTTAAATTGTGCTTTAGATGAAGGTTTACAGAGCAAACTAGTTTCTCATTAAACAACTAATACCAATATGCTTTGTGACATTGGTTGCCAATGTCACAATGTGTCAGAGCACACTCTGCTTCTCGACCTTGCGTCCCCAGCACCAGCTTTCCCATTCCCTGCTGCCTTCTCATCCTTGTCTCTGGGCTGGTGTGTCCATTTAGTCTCATTTTGTTTTATGGGACGGTTTAATCTTTGGTTGAAAGTGAGCCTCAGGAAAGACTTCACTACTGAGTTAAAAGGGTATCCAGGGCCATACTCTGGGGGTTTCTCCAGGCTGTCAAACTAGTAAGTCTGATCCTTATATAGGTGATTTTTTACACAGCACAATACTCCCAGGTGACAGTCTTTAGTCTTTGAGTCAATGTGTTATTTAGCTGCAAGGTGACCTCAAGGGTTAGTTTAAGTTCAAGGACTGAGGAGAAGCTTTTCGTGTACTCTTCTCACTCAAGATTTGTATTTCATCAACAAAGGATCTCCTTAAATTCTGCAACAGGTCTGCTTCATTCTGCTTTATATTACAGTTAATTTCTTAAAGGTCTTGTCTTTCCCAATAAATTGCTAGTATCTTAAGGGCAGGGGGTATGATCCTATCATTCACTAACAAATTAATGGATATCTGAAGACAGTGATTAGGTTCCCAGGTGGCATAAACAGCTGGTGATTGGAGTCCACCCAGAGGTGCCTTGGGAGAAAGGCCTAGCGATCTACTTGATCACTACTTGATCACAGTCACTGGAAGACCTATGGAATATGTGTCTACTCTGAGACGCACAGGGTCACCATGAGATGGAACTGACTCAACAGCAACTGGCTAACCTTTTACAGCGAGTATGCAAATACAAAGGAGAAGCAATTTATCCTGAGTGTGAGAGAAAGGAGTGAACATTTTTAAAAGACATGGAATAGCTGAATTAGGTCCTGAGACACAAATCTGAGGGTGTTCAACAGGATAAGAGCAGGGTGTAATGGTACCCAAGGCAGAGGGGCAGGAGAGCCAAATCAGAAAGGTCTCTGTCTTCTTGCAGGAGAAAGCAAGAGTTCAAAAAGGACCTAGAGTCTGTACTTGGTCCTGACCACCAGTGGCTCTCAGGGTGTGATCTGCGACTCCAGCATCAGCACTACCTGGAAATTCGTTAGAGGCAACTGAATCAGAAATGATGCAGGTGGGACCCAGGAACTGGCATTTTCACAAGCCCTCCAGGTGATCCTGAAGCACACTCAAGTTTCAGAAGCCCCCGGGGTGGGGTAAGGAGGCTGCCAGGAACTCTGGGGACAGTAGCTTCTGTATTGGTGGCACAAGCAGAAGCCAGAAGGTAGCAGTGAGGATGGATGGGAGCAGTGAGGTGGTACAGAGAATCATATCAAACCAAATCCACTGCTGCTGAGGCCATTCCAACACACAGCAGCCCTGCAGGACACAACAGAACTGCCCCACAGGATCTACAAGACCCTGGATCTTTATGGAAACAGACTGCTACATCTTTCTCCCATGGAGCAGCCAGTGGGTCAAACTGCTGACTTTCTGGTTAGTAGCTGAGGATCTAACCATTGTGCGACCACCACAGTTCCTTAGAGGGAGAGAAATAAGACACTATTCTTTATTTAAGACAAACCAGTTCTTGTGAAGTCAATCCCAACCCATGGTGACCCCATGTGTGGGCAGAGCAGAATTGTGCTCCATAGGGTTTTCAATGGCTGGCATTTTGGAAACAGACTGCCCGGTCTTTCGTCCGAGGTGCCTCTGAGTGGAGTCCAACTGCCAACCTCTGGTTAGCTGCTGAGTGCATTAACTGTTTGCACCAGTTAAAAGATACACTGAAACCTGTGAAAGCTGGAACCTGTGTAAAAGCAGAAATTTGTCAGAGAAGGAAAAGTAAAAATATTTTCCACTAAAATGACGGACAGAAACATGGAAAGGCTGTACCCTGTCAAAGGCAGAAAAAACAAGGCAGTCTTGTTCAGTTCTGGCTCTCCCAGGATTCATTGTCTAGGATGGGGGGTTATGGCTGGGACAGGTGAGATGTTTCAAACTGAAGGTAGCCAGTAAGGCAAGAAACTGGGAAAGGATGAAAGGAGAGCTGCTGGTGAAGCCCTCCCCATTCTCAGGAAGGAGAGGCAAGGGCACCTGCCAGTCAGGCAGCTCCTGTACCACACTCTCTGGCTCCCTGCTTGCCTCTCTCCACCCGGTCATGCCCTATTTCAGCCCCGAATCACCTCTTTTTCAGGCTGTTACGATTGATCTCCATCTGAGGCCCTTTCTACCTTTGGCCTTAGTCTCAGCCACAGCCAGTAAGAGTGTCCTAAACTGCCAATTGGAACGTGTTAGAAACTCACGGGCCCATTCTGGTGGCCACACTGAGAAGTGAATCCAGTTAACCAACTTCCCTGAAGTGGATGGTGACTTGTGGTGACCCCATGTGTATCAGAATAGAACTGCTCCACAGGGTTTTCAAAGACTGATTGTCTGGAAGTAGATCACCGCGTCTTTCTTCCAAGCCACCTTTGGGTGGACGCCAACCTCCAACCCTTTCATTAGCAGCTAAGGACATTAATCTCTTGTACCACCCAAGGACTCGTGACTAGGGAAGAGGAGTTTATTTACTAGATTAAGCTAAGGACAGCTATAAAGCTTTATCTGGGGTGCTCCACGCTACAAAACTCTGCCTGGAATTCCACATGCCTTCCAAATGGCAGTCCCTGGGTAGAAAATCCTGTTTATAATTATCCAAGCTCAGGATCTAGTTTCATATTTCATTGTACTATCAATGCAGCAGGTTTTTTAAAACATGGTTTTAATATATGCCAAGTAAAACGGGGGAAGATTTTCATTTGTTTTGTTTAGAACTGCAGCAAGAGTTGCTCGGGAAGTGGTGCTGCTTGTGTTGCTCCAGACTCTGACCCACAAGCTTTGCAGTTACCAGTCTGTGTGGTTGTGGCGGCATCTGCAGCACACGTGCCCACTAGGTGCCACCTGTCATTGCACCTCTAGTGTGGATGTCCTTGAGCACTGACATGTAGAATGTATTATCTTATTCTGAATGAGACTTCCTAAAAACCCCTTTAATCTTACAATTAGGGCATTATGTCAACTATTTTTAAATAAGCCAGTAGGTATATTATATAGTCTATGAATTTCATTTCAGGGTAGTTCAGTGAATATTACAAAATGCTATCTAAAAAAGGAGTATATGATCTGAGAGGCCTGTAGGAAAAAAAAAGTTCTAATTCCTCAGCCTAGGAAATTCTTGTTTATTTAACAAGTTTTTATATAGTGCTTTCTATGTTCTATGCATTATTCTAAGCACCTACCAAATATTTACCACATGGTCCTCACCAACCCTGTGAAGGAAACAGATGCCAGTCTTATCTCAAACTTTATAGACAAAGAAACTTGCCCAAGTGCACACAACTAGCAAGTGTCTAGTATCATTCAGACCCAGATTGTCTGGACCCAAGAGTACCCTTGCTTTGAACTGTTACTCATCTGCACATGAAAGCTGGACAGTGCAAATAGAAGACAGAAGAAGTGATGCTTGGAATTGTGGTGTCCTTGAAGAAATACAACCCGAAGGCTCTTTAGAAGTGGGGATGGTAAGACTTCATCCCGCTTACTTTGGAAGCATCGTCAGGGAAGACCAATCACTACAAAGGACATCGTGTTTGGTGAAGGACAGGGCCAGCAAAGCTGAGAGAAGCTCTCCAGGAGCTGGACTGATGCAACAAGGGGCTCACTGGACCGGTCATCGGGAAAATACTGTAGGACTAGGCAAGGACTTCACTCTTATTCATAAGGTCGCCCACCATACGTTGGAGCTCACTCAGCAGCAACTAACAACAACAACGACATGCTAACACCCCAGGCTTCCCTGTACACACGGGACTCTCTGCTGACTTGTGTCAGCCTCCTGGGTGTGATCACCTTCCAGGCCCCATGAATCAGTCACGCCAAAATAAACATGTTGCTTCCTCCTTTCGTTTCATTATTCACCCTTTCCCTGTGCCTGAAATGGCCCACAGCCTGTGCCCCATACCCTGTGCTCGGCTCTGACACCACACCTGTAACTCTTTACTATGCTTTTCGGTTCCCTGCCCTGCCTCCTCCTCCAGGCATCCTGTTAGGCAAGACCTGTAATACATCCATCTCTGCAGCCTCAGCACCAGCAGTCCACCTGCATACAGTAGGTGCTAAAACACATTTGCTGAAGGGACAGAGAGGCGGGGCAAGGGAAAAAGGAGCAACAGTTTGGAGGTAATTAGAGGTAATCCAGGCACATCCTTCCCTGTCTCACCTGTCTACACAGGGCAGTGACCTTTGCTCATTGACTTCAATTACAGGCACACCTGGTGTCACCACGACAACAAGCCTTGAGGAGATGAGGGAGGGCCAGACACATGTACTAGGGCTGTTGTGTTCCCACTCCACCTCTGAGTAGACAGCAGGCAGAAGAAGCCAGAGACCTTGGAGGAAGGAGAACCCCAGGTTCTTCTGAAAGCTAGCAGAAGGGTTAGTGCAAGCAGTCCACCTGCTGGTCTGTGACAGGGAAAGCCAGTGTTCGCATGCCCTGGCTTCACAAAAGTCAAAGAAAAAGCCCTAAGCTCTCCCAATCTGCCAGGTCAGCAATAAGAAAATAGAAGAAAACTGATTTGGCAACATCTAGAGGGTATTAAATATTCATTCTGACTACCCATCAGCGAAATCCCAGCAGAATATAACCTCTGACAAGTCGGCTTTCTACCACCGGAGGCTGTCCTCCTGGAAGCTTATTTATTGCTTTGTCGATTTTTATGTGCAATATTTAATAGCCAGACCAGTCTATGGTTGTAAACATTCAGAAAATTAGTGCTGACATTTTCCTCATTGCCTCTGTATTTAGGGAAATGTAACTGGAGGATGCTTTGGGTGCTAAATAAAATCAGAGGAAAGCAAAAACAATGCTTTAAAATTCAAGAAAGGAAAAACAAAAATTAAGAGAAAAGGACTGATTGAGAACTAAAAATCGAATAGGTTGGACTGGCTTCAAGTCCTGCCTAAGTGCCCCTTGGGGAGTCACATCATACAATCAATGGGTGTAAGACTAAGCTAAATTAACAAGAAAAAGCAAGTGATGGTATTCCTATAAGATTTCCTTGGGGAAGTGTACTGAGAGAGAACAGGAAGCATGCATACAGAATGAATGGTCAATAATAGATCCACAGCAAGTCCAGTATACAAGCCAACCAGAGGTTTTCGTGAATCAAATGTCACAGAGGTATCACGGTTAGCAGGTGGCCCAGGCAGGGACTAGTCTGAGGCACAGACCACTGATGACATCACAGCAGTGGAAGGCTGATGATAAATGGACGAGTGTGAACGTGTCACTGGTCTCTGGGTTTCTATTAGATTCTGCTCAAGTATTGGTAAAAAAAAAAAGAGGGAGAAGGTAGGAGTTATTCCTATAGAAAGTACCAGAGAATCCTTGTTTCGGGCAGCAAGGTGTGCAAGCAGAGAAGAGAAAAAGAGGACAGCTCTGGCTCTGTGCTCTGGTATCCCCAAGACTTAAGACCATCTTATGGCAGAAGCGACAAGAACTCGAAAAGGCACAAATGAAATCTCTACACAATTCACACACTGTGTCTCAAGGACTGCCACTTTTGATCCTCCACTTTCAAAATGCAACTGAAGATTTGCTGCTAGAAGCCCTGGTGCCATACTGGTTAAGTATTCTACTGCTAACCAAAAGGTTCAAACCCACCTCACTTCTTGCAGACTCCATGGAGCAGCTCTACTCTGTTCTACACGGTTGCTATGAGCTGGAATCAACTTGATAGCAGTGGGTTTTTGCTTTTCTATTAAAAAATAACATTGCCCCTGAGTCAATTCTGACTCACAGTGACCCCATAAGTGGTCAGAATATTAAGGATGGTGTGCCAGCAAGACAAGAGAGTAAATTAAAGTGCATGTTCCAAAAAAGGCTCCTGAGAAGAAAAACAAATAATTATCTAGAGAATACTGTAATGTAATAATTAAGAACTGTACTCTGGAGCCAGACTGCCTCCCTGAATTTGAATCCTGGCTCTGCCACTTATCATGGGTCCTTGGGCAACTTATTTAACTTCTGACTCATGTCATCACCTGTAAAAAAAGGGGCAAAACAGTGCCCCTTCATGGTGCTGCATGGATTCATAATGAAGTAAACCCAAGCCCAAAGCAAATCCGTTGCTCAGTGAGTCAATTCCAACCCACAGCAACCCTACAGGACATAGCAGAATTGACCCCTGGAGCTTCCAAGGTTTTCATCTTTAGGTGGCACATTGGTTAAAGGCTATGGCTGCTAACCATATGGCTAACCAAGGTTGCCAGTTCAAATCTACCACTCACTCCTTGGAAACCCTATGGGGGCAGATCTACACTGTCCTATGGGGTCGCTATGAGTCCAAATTGACTGGGTGACAAAGAGTTTGGGTTTTTGTTGTTAATCTTTACAGAAGCAGGTACCCACATCCTGCTTCCATGGAACAGCTGGTGGGTTTGAACTCTGGACCTTTCAGTTAGCAACTGAGTTCTTAATCACTTGGAATGGGAATGCGGAAAATGCTCAGTCAATTCTAGTGGCTGTTGCTGTGACTACTATTGCCACCAGCAAGATGAGACTGCTAAGAGCCCACCGTATGAGCTGTGTACACAGAGAAACCTCTTCCGTGAAGATGAAAACCAAATGCAGAAACAATAGTTTCTGATTATATAGCCTCAAAAAAGGCCAACAACTCCCTTTTGCTCACTTTGATTTTTAATAAGGCAGACTTGGTTTAAATCCCGACCTCCCTACTCAGTATTTACCTGATTTCAGCTAGTCAGAACATCGTGAAGCCTGTCACTCCATTTACACAGTGGGAAGGTGATAGCTTCCTCCCACGGATGCAGTGAAGAGGACATGAGATAACCGACACGGAGCAGCCAGACAGCCCTCTGGCATGCAGTCATCCCCTGAGAGAGGTATTTTTCCACTTCCCTCACCCAGTAAAAGCACTGGTACCAACCAGAGCATGTACGGAAAAACGGTAAAAACAAGCATGAAGCTGTTTGGAAAATATGAAGTGCTAAATGCATAAATATTTAATATAGTAGAGACAGTACCACTTAAGGGTATGCACTCGCTGGTGCCTCAGCCACTCCCTGGGAACCGTAGGGGCGGCCTCAAGCTCTGAGTTCACCCCGGAGGGCCAGGACGTGCATTCCTGCTGTGCCTTTAAGCTCAGGTCTCATAATAGCCCACCTATAGTGTTTCTCATAACTCTCCTAGGCCAACCACTGGTAGTTCCCACTTTACAGGTGAAAATACAAACAGAAACAGCTCAACTTAGGTCACACATGGCAGTCTTCATCACAACTCCCCAACTTCCACCAGACTGAGTCCATCCAGCACACCTAGACGGAGCCTGGCTACCACGACAGGGATCACAACAGAGGGTCCCGGACAGAGCTGCAGCAAAACGTCGAACAAAATTCTAGCCACAAAAGAAGACCAGACTTACCGGTCTGACGGAGATCAGAGAAAGCCTTAGAGTATGCCCCTCAGACACCGTTTTAGCTCAGTTAATGAAGTCACTCCTGAGGTTCTCACTTGAGCCAAAGATGAGACAGGCCCATACAACATAAGGAGACGAAAGGGTTAATCCAGCCCAGGAGCAAGGACAGGAAAGCAGGAGGGGACGGGAAAACTGAGGACGAGAAACCCAAGGCTGAAAAGAGGAGAGTATTGACACGCAGAGGGGTTGGCAACCAGTATCCCCAAACAATATGTGCATTAATTGTTTGAAGAAAAACTAATATGCTCTATAAACCTTCATCCGAAGCACAATTAAAAAAAAAAGTCCTCAAAAATGATCTCCTTGGGTTTCCTAATTCTTGTTATTTATTTATTTATTTTGATACACAAGGCAACAACATAGAATAAAGGAAAAAATAAGACACAGGACATCAGAGAGACCTGGGCTCCAATCTCAGTTGCAGTCTCCAGCTTATCCACCTAACAAGCTGGTTTGTCTCAAGTCAAGGCCCCTAATCACTTTGAGCCTGGTTTCCTCATTAGCAAAAAGGGAATATGAACTCTACATCATTAAATGACTGCATGAATTTAAAAAGAAATTCTTAGTAAACTACGTAGAACAAAGCCCGGCATCCAAGAGGTACTGAATCCAGTTTACCCCTTTCCCCTTTAATAAACACCCTAAATTAACCAGAATCCAAATAACCAGAACCTTCAATGAACTAATCTTTTATTAATTTATTAGACTTCCCAGTCTTGGATTCTCAATAGTATCAAAAACAGCCATCAGGGATTTTCTAAAAGAGGCAAGGTCTTAGGGTCAGTGCCTCCTCTGTCTTCCACAGCGGCAAAGCCATGTGATAGGCACTGCGGCTCAGAAGGCTGACCTTGTAGGTCAGAGAAACAACAAAACGGTACAATTAGGATCATTATATGTTCCACTCAATGAGGCAGGCAAGTGGGTACCTCAGCATTTTCCACAACAAGGGTTCACACAAAATGAGGTTGCTGCTTAACCCTCAATTAACCTGAAAATCCACTTAGACACAACCATTTCTTTCCTGAGTATCCAGTCAGTATAGGTTTGGACCGTCATTGGCCAAGGAAACAACCTCACTATTCACATTCACATCTTACTGACGTTGCAGTACCTGACTACTAACTCAGAAGTCACCATCGGCTCTGTAGGACAAAAATGTGGCAATCTTCCTCCATAAACATTTAGTCTTGGAAACCCTATGGGGTCGCTATGAGCTGGAATCAAGTCAGTGACAGTGGGGTCTGGGCTGGGTCAATGACGAACGTTATTCTCAAAAGGTCCAACAACAACCAAAATGCACGCCAAGAGAGAAACCAACATGGTGAGGTGTTCACTTGTCATCAAGGAAAGGGGATACAAGGGGCCACTGTACAACTCATTCTTGCAATTTCTCACAGACTTGCACTTTCTCAAAATAAAAAGTGGCTCCAGAAGCTCAGATACACACGTCTTCTTCCTCCCTCACGTTTGATCACCCAGCATAAGCACACAGGCCCACCGATCCCACCGAGTGAGACTCGAGCCTGTGGCACTCACCTGGCTGTAGCACCCTGATCTCGAGCAGGTTGGAGGTTCTTTCTGCCAGCCGTGTCCAGGTGTTGTTGTAGTTCTTCCGCCACAGTTCCGCCACACACTGGTACTTGCCCGCCTCTGTGTCACTGGCTCGGCTGATGCTCAGGCGCACGTTGTTGCTGGATTCTGCTTTCTCAATGGCAGTTCGGGTTCGGAAGCTGGAGGACCGGTCCCCCCACTGTACCCCTCCATCCCGAGTGAAGGTCACCAGGTCATGGAATTCAATGGTGCCTACTGGCTGGAACCGCCAAGTCACTGACACAGGGACCCTGGCCGGGTAATGAGGTTTGATGATGCACTGCAAGTCAAAGGATTCACTGTAGGTCACTCCCGGTGTACGGGAGATGGCTGTGACGGCAAAGCCCGTTTCTGGAGAGAGAAGAGAGACAGGTTCAGACCAGAAGAGGCACTTGGCCTCTTCAGAGCAGTGTGACATCAGTGATGGGCTAACAACTAAAGCAAGCTGAGCGGACTAAGGGTGGCAGGTTTCTCTTTCTGGTTTTGGCTGTTGCTGTAGAGTCCCCTGTATGGTGCAAAAGTTAAGAGTGAGACTACTAACCAAAATGCTGGGAGTCTGAAGTCCGAAGATGATTATTCCCACTCTGCCACACATGGGGTTTCTGTGAGTCAGAATCAGTTGACTGGCAGCTGGTTATCTCCATCTCACCCGAGGGCACTACCTGCTAACGATCAGCCCCACCTGTTTGGGTCCCTCACTGTCCCTCTTCCTCTGGATTTCCTGAAGAAAGTAGGAAAGGCAGGGGATTGTCCAACGGGCAGGTAAGTATGGTGCCTGAACTACAGATTAGGAAGTAAGCACAAGTAAGCCCATGCTTACCTTACTTAAGGAGTCCCTGGCAGGGGCTGTAAATTGGAAAAGAGACTTTGATTTTCTAAAAAGGTGCTGTGGGATTGGGAGAGAGACAGATGCCAGCTATACCTAGGAGAATCTTTGGTAAAAAAATTGTTCACTATAGGCAATCTGGTAAGCAGTGTAAGCACCGTGCGTCTCTCAATATTCTTTACTGAACTGGCAGCTTCATTAACCCCTAATACTGACTTACCCATATTGGTCTCTCAGAGTTCCTTCAGTCTTGAAATACTACTAAAAGCATTAATATATTGGTTATAATCATAAAACAAACAGTGTTCAGTATTTACCGAGCACTAAGTGCCAGGCATGGTGCCAACTGCTTGCTTTCAACTACACTTCTTTCAATCCTCAAAACGACCTTGTAGATAGGTATGTGCCCTATCCCCACTCCCCCTTTTATTTTTAGCCCTATCCCCACTCCCCCTTTTATTTTTAAACAGATGAAGACACAGAAGCATGGAGAAGTTAACTAAATTGCCTGATATGAAACTGCTAGTAAGTAGCAGAATCAGGCTTCAGAGCCACGTGTAACTGATTCCACAGCACACCTTTAACCATGGGCTGCTACCCATGAGGTACATAAGAGTGGTTAAGAGCACAGACTCTGGAACTAGCTACCCGACTTAAATACTTCCTAGCTGTGTAACATTGAGAGGCTATTTAACTTCTCCATGTCTCAGTTTTCCCATCTGTTCAGTGGATTCTTGTGAAGATTAAAGGAGTTAATGTGTAAAATAGTTAGCATAGTAGCTGGCACAGAGTACCTGCTCTATTTTGTTAACTACATACTTTGTTAAAGAAAACAGACATAAAATACTTTAAACTCTGTAGGTAAAAGAATAAGCTTTTATATGGGGAGGTACACCAGCAAAGACTAAGTGCAAGCTGCTGAAAACTCTGACTCATCAACTTGGATTTCACAAGCTATCTTTATGTTTTCAAAAATAATTTTTTTAAGACACAGAGGCCCCTTGTTTACACTGAGTGGCTGTGATGGTCACTTTTGAGTCAAGATGGTTAAAATGGCAGCATGAGCACGGGTCTAGGCGCAGTCCTTCTTGCCGGGAAAGCAGTGTAGCACAGAACCTCAGGGGACAGACCTGCACCCGGTGTTTCCAGTCTCCACATCAAACAAGGGCCAGAAAGCTTCTCAGAGCTCACGACCACATCCAGGCCTGACACGGCCCTCACCTGGAGGACAGACCACAGTGCACACAGCAACAGAGCTTCCTGACTCAATAGCACAATGGCCTTTGAGTGCTGGGAGCACTTTTTCCCCTATTATCTCAACTGGTCACCTTGTCACTGCTGCTTCCCTGCTAGGGGATCCTAATCTAATAGGATGTATAGTTTAGAGTGAAAAGACAACCTTCCTCTGGGTTGCCCTCACATTCTGCTCTCTGTCGTCATTAGGCCACCCTGATTTCGGCTTTAGCCAGCAGCATCCCAGGGGTGGAGAACAGGTGGGAAGAACCAGGGCCCAGAGACCCCACAACAGAGGCCTGCAAGACCCTTGGGTGTAGGAATGTCGAGACACATAAAGCCAAACCCAAACCCATTGCTGTCAAGTTGATTCTGACTCAGAGACCCTACAGGACAGGGTAGAACTTCTCCATAGGGTTTCCAAAGAGTGGCTGGTATATTTGACCTGCCAACCTTCTGGCTAGTAGTCAAGCTCTTAACCACTGTACCACGAGGGCTTCTGCAGAAGCACAGCGAGTATGCAAACAGTCAAGGGATGACCTGACCCAGGAAAATTCCGGGCTGACTCTAATAGTTCCAGAAACATTCCTAGCCTCACCAGAAAGCTACCACCACCAAACACCCAGAATGTTCATCACAAGTTCTGTTTCCACAGGGCCACGCTGGTGCTGAGCACAGTAACAGGGGGTGTGCTGATCAGGAAACTTAACCACCAGATGAAGTTTCTGGAGGCAGAAATCGGAGCTGTAAGATTACTGCAGAAAGCAGGTCAATCTTCGGGATTAAGCCTTTAGGAAGTAAAAGTAATTCTAACCTCAGAGGGGAAAGAAAACGGGAGACTCTGATTAGGGCAAAACCGCCCTGAGCTGGTACATCCGAGAGTACCACACAGTCATACGACCCCACCCACGGAGGAAGGCGAGTTAGGCCAAGGAAACCACAATTTCCTGATTTAAAAAAAAAAAAGATCTAACATGACGAGTTTTTTTCCCAGTAAAGCAGCTGACTCGTCTTTTAAAATTTAATATTTGGATTATATTAGACAGATAAATGTTGACAGAAGCTTCTTTAACTACCCCTGAGAAACAAATCTAATACTCTTTGGTTTTAGCAAATCTCAAACTATCTTTTAATTTCATACTAACAAGGAAATGACTATCTTAAGTAAGGGTCCTCTAGAGGAGGAAATAAAAACAGAGGCTTTCAAAAAAAAAAAAAAAAATTAAGATAGATGGCCAGTTTCCTGGGTAGAGATTATGGGTTCATCATTTTAAAACTGTAGCCTTGGGCAAAATTACCTACCCTCTCTCTCAATTCCGGTTTCCTTATATAATGAGAGTGGTGGCGCAGTGGTTAAGAGCTACCAAAAGGTCAGCAGTTCAAAGCCACCAGGCGCTCCTTGAAAACTGTATGGGGCAGTCCCACTCTGACCCACAGGGTCACTATCAGCTGGAATCAACTCCACAGCAGTCGGTTTGGTGTTTTGGTTTTACCCGTTTGGCTAGGTGGGGATGCAATGGGGCAACTAAGTTTAAGAGCGTCTACTCAGCCAGAGAAGGTGCTTTCTAAATGGCAACTGCTATATTCTACCCTGCTCAGAACTGCCTCAGGGGGCCTGGGCTTTTGGGCAGCACTGGCAAAGTCTTGGATGGCAGAGAGACAGAGACAGGCTGCCATACCTGATCCCTTGGTGACCCCCTCCCTTATGTGACCACAATTTTGGTGGTGACCATGTGCCTCTACCTGTGGCCACGGCTCCTGCTAGGTTGGCCTCACTCCTCTCTTTTTTTTTCTTCGTCTACTTTTTGTTGAGTAGATCTTAAATCATGGTGATCCCATGTGTGTCACAGAAGAAATGTGCTCCAGACAGCTCCCAGCAGCTGATGTTTTAGGAGACTGCCAGCCCTTTCTTGTGAGGCACTTCCAAGGAAATATGATCCTCTCATCTTTTGGTTAATAGTTACATATTAACTATCTGTCCCAGCCCCCAGGGATTCTACTTCTCTGGCTGTAGTTTCTTTTTTAACTCAATCCTGTACCCTGCCCAGTTCTAGAAGTGGTAGCAGCTTCCAGCTCTCACTAGTTCCTGGTGCCCCACCATCCACTGTTGGCTGCTTTAACCCTGCTCACATTTTCAGAGAGTTCCTTCAGTGAAACCCATTTGAAGGTCCCACCTATTTTCTACCAGGACTCTGACTAGTAGAAGTCATGGTGATGTTCTTGACATGGAGCAGTCTCCAAGATAGTCTCACCAACAGGCTGCCAGACGCTTACCAAGAGCTGTGATGGAGATGGGCATACTGGCCCGGCGCTCCCCAACAATCTGCCACTCGCCATCCACTGCCCGCACCCATTCAGTCACGTGGCACTCGTATTGGCCCTCGTCTTCCTTCCTGCTGTTGAAGATACCCAAGCTGAACAAGTTGGGTTGCACCTGCTCCATCTGGACGCCCCCAAAGCTGCTGCGCTCCCAGTAGGATGCGCCTGGCTGCACAGTGCCATCCCGGTCCAGCCACATGATGTTGCTGCGGCGATTCTGCCTGTCCACAAGCTGCCAGACGACTGAGAAACGGCCCTGCTGTCTGCCTGCCGTGCGGATGCTGCAGAAGAAGTGTAGGTTCTCACCCTCCAGGATGACGCTGGCATTGCTGGCCACCTCCATGGAGATGCTGCTCTCTGGAAAGAGGGAGAGGGTCACAAGGTGGGGCCTTTATCATCTCCATGGCACCCTCCCCACAAATATAAGAGGAGGATGCAGCAAATTTAATCTCATTCAGGTGCTATGAACCTCTCTGATGCTTGATGTCACGAGCACTGCTGGTTCTGGGCACTGTTACCTGGAATTTGAATCTGATAATCTAGGAAGATCTTCGCTGTGTGCAGAGGATTGGGCTATGACAAGGTTCTAAGACTTCAGACTGAATCAGGACCAAAGAACATAATACAATGACATTACATGTAGGACATGAAACAGTCTATTGGCTAAACCTATCCAGCTAGAGTTCAGGATTTTTCAGCTTCCGTTTTTAAGAATTTGAATAATCCCAGAATTCTACTTCACCTCAATCGTCCCACCATTCAAAGCCACAGCAGTCAAATAAAACTGGATCCATGTCTCTTGATTCTTTCAGGGCAGTATTAGGAAGTAGAAGCAAATGATGGGAAGTATTTAGCAAGTATGCTTGAGTACAGATAATAATGGAGCCCTGATGGTTGAGTTTCACAGAGTACATGGAGAGAGAGCTTTCATCCTTTCATTAACACAGAGGAATAAACACAGGCCAGTGTCCTGGCATCATCTCCCATTCAGCTGCCTGTCCACAGTCAGCCCGGGGGATAGCTCTTTTGTTTTCTACTGGAAACATTCTGCCAATCAAAGCATGGGATAAGGACCCCACCAGCTTGACTGCCTCCATCTAGTCTTTATTAGAAACCCTGGTGGTATAGCGTTAAGCACTGCAGCTGCTAATCAAAAGGCCAGTACTTTGAATCTAGCAGCTGCTCCTTGGAAACTCTATAAGGCAGTTCTTCTCGGTCCTGTAGGGTTGCTGTGAGTTGGAACTGACTTGAAGGCAGTGTGTAGTCTTTGTAACTCGTTAGCTACATAAACTCAGTATTTAACTCTATGTGCCTCAACTACTTCTTCTATAAGTTAGGGAGAGTGCCGCTTATATTGAGAAATTTTTAAAAGATTAAATGTAAGTTAGACAATGTACACAGATCACCTAACACATGAATTTTCAAGAACTGGTCACCATTATCTTTGGTTAATTTTTACTATTCCCAGTAACTCTTTATTTTTATAAAACAGATATTCTGATCTCTAATTATGCACATAGTGTTTTGTACAGTTATCTATATTAAATTCAAAAGTCCCTAAGTCTAAAAGCACACAAAGAACCATAATGAATTTAGCTCCGATCTTTAAGGTACCACCCACAGGATCATTTTAAATGAATCAGCTCAATCAAACAGCAGATGAAGAGGTAGATCCAGTTACTGCAGAACCATACACATATTGATGATTCTGAATCAATCTTCTCTCCCCTGGATTTCTCCCCAAAGCAGAAAGAAATGAAGATGAGGACTCAGCCTTAGCACTTAGCTCTTTTTTGAGTGAGTATGCTTGCTACCTGATCTGGATTTTCTTGTTTCAAGTGAAGAAACAGACTGGACAAGGCAGGGAATAGCCATTTTCCCAGGAGGGGAACCTCTCTAAGAGTCCTACCAAGATGATTTGGAGACGTGGAGGCTTCTGATTAGTCACATGTACAGCACTAGCACTGAAACGCAGGGATTTGGAGACCCGCAGGCCTGGATTCCAGGCCCAGGTCTACTACTTCCTAACTCTGTAGTCTTGAGCCTATTACCTACCCTACCTCTTAGGGAAAACAGAGAGAAGAACCATTTCCACTTTGAGAGAATAGATGAGGTAATCATTTTTCATCATCACCATTAATAATACTTCCCTTCTATGGCTGCTAACCAAAAAGTCAGCAGTTCGACTCCACGAGGTGCTCCTTAAAAACTCTATGCTCTATGCGGGTGTTGTACTCTGTCCTATAAGGTCACTATGAGTCAAAAATGACTTCATGGCAGCAGGTTTTGTTTTGGGTTTTGTTTTTTTTAATAGGGTCACCATGAGCCAAAATCAACTTGATAGCAGTGTGTCTGGGTCTGGTCTTCCAGTTATAGACTCATCCCCATTGCTATCCATTAGAGAAGGGGATTAAATGTGGCAACTTCAGCATCAAGGGAGAAAATCCCTTGCTTGTCTTAAGCAAGGAATGACTTGGAGGACATCATTCCTACTCCTTCCTGCCACCCCAAATGACTCTTACCTAAGCCCTGATTTGTTTATTATGAGGGTTGCCATTTGGGGCTCTGCTGCTCACGCAACCTAGAAAAACTGGGGGATCTTTGAGAAGAAAGGCTATGCCAGCACTCCAGGCAAAGGTAAACACAGGCGTGGTGCTGTCCTGCCCATTTATAAGAGCTCCCATGCCTAAGAAAAGGCACTGACAATTTAAAGCTGTCTGGATTAAGTGAAAACTAGGACAGAACTAATGAGAATCTGGGTGCATGCCCACAAATGAAATTTCAAATCAGGAGGCCGGTGGTGTAGCACAGGCTAAGCGCAGAGCAGTAGGTCTGGAGTTAGAAGCAAACGTTGCTAACGCAGTGCAAGCTAAGCCACTAACCGAACAGGCTCAGTCACTTCCCTGTACAGTGCTCCGGCTTCGTCACTCATAGAAGCAATATAACCTTGTCCCCTACAGTAGGGATCTGAGGGGTGAGCGTGGAGAAGGAGATGATATAAGCAGAAGCACTTTGAGCTCTTTGGAGGAAAAGCGCCATTAAAATCCAAGGTATAATCATTACCAGTGTCATCGCTGTTCTTTGGTAGACTTACCCAAGTGGCTTTGGGGCAGGATCTGGTGGTGCTGGGGGACTTTAACTACCCAGTTATCTGCTGGAAAAGCAATACAGCAGGCCACAGATCATCAAACAAGTTCTTGGAGGCGGATGGGGGAAATCTCTTAATACAAAAGGTATAAGAAATAAATAGCGTGGCTGCCCTTCACTGTTCTTTACCAAACAAGGAGGAATTAGTTGCAGATTTAGAAGTAGAGAGGTCGTGGTTAAGGCAAGCATGGATGGACAGGAAAGTAGTCGGAAGAGTGGGCATTTAACTCAACAATTTCAATTCTACGAATATTCAGCAAGCTCCTACTTTATGCAAAGCACCATGCTAGGCAATGCAGGGAAAGAGTCTAAGAAACAAAAAAAGATTACAGGGTAATCAGGGGTCTTTAAAAAAAAAAAAAAAAAAAAAACCACAAAAGAACATAACCTGGTCTATAAGAAAAGAAGAAAGAGTGACAAGGCCTCTATGTCTAAGTTTTTCTTCACACTTGAAGAGAAATATTTTTAAAATGTAAAAGTATAAACAAACATGTAAGGGAAATCATTACAAGGCTAAGAAAAAGAGCAGTTGGAGGAGTTGAGAAAAAGTTAAAGGTTAGTTCGTAATCCTGTTTAAAGTAAGGGCATTGTAAGCTTTTTTCCTCTATTAAAAACAGAACTATGAAGTAAATGAGATACAATCATAACATACTGATTGCATGGGCGATTAAACATAACATGACCAAACACAAGCAGTCTCAGGTCCCTGGCAATGGCAGCAACCCTCCCAGACAGGCCAGCTGACACTGTGGCAAGGGGACTTGCTACACGGCCCTGGAAGTCAGCGAAGCTTCAAGAGTCTATGCTCCAGGAAGATGTGAGGGATCTTAATCACTGACTTTTAAAAACATTATTTCAATAGTGAAGACATGATTAGAGAAATGTCAACTCTTTACATCTCCCCAAACCAGACACCCAATCCTTTGGAATAGGGTATTATGTAATTTAAAATCCTCCCATAAAAGGCTAACTTTCCTTAAGTGAAATTTCTAGACAGATACTGACCCACTTCTTTTGGGACTGAATTCCCATCCAGGAGCAAACAGCTTTCTTGCATTCCTGGTTTTCCTGCAAGCTGAGCTGGAACCAGGATCTGCCAAGGCCCAATTCCACCCTGCAAACATATCCCTGAAGCTCTGCTTAATTGTGGGGTGGCAGTTGCTGAGTTGATGTCACCTGCACCCCACTCTCAACACCAGGGTTGCTCTTCTCTGTGCCTTTTTGCCCTCATACGATGCTGGCTGTTGAACCAGGAAGCAGTAAGAGCAGAAGAAAGCAGTGCATCTCTGTACTTACTGAGCGGGAGAACTATGATAGGAATGTTCTTGGGACGCTTGCTCTCCTTGTCGATGAAGTCTCCAGTGACCGTTTTCTCCCGCTCCGTAACTCTACAGTTGTATTTCCCACTATCCTCCTGGCGAAGGTGGTAGATCTTCAGCACGAAGACACCATCACTCTCTTTGGCCACTTTAAGCTGTCCCTTGGCTTCCCGGTGGGCAAACTCGCTGTTGAGGATCGGCACAGCGTTGGGCCCCATACTGGCAATGAGGGAGCTGTTGAAGGCCCAGGAGACAGCAAAGTAGCGGTCTGGAATACTCTGAGCCTCCAGGATACACCTGAACTCCGCCGGCTCCCCCACCGTGTACAGGCGCTTCTCCGTCTCCAGCCGCACAGTGAATTCTTTGTCTGAGAACACACGTAACAAAACAGATGCATTATGGGTAAAGCACACTGTATCAGCAAATCCCCACAACCCATGCCTTTCTCCACAGAGCTACCTCATGGGCATCACAGCACTTGTCTCATAGGGAAAAAAAATCCAACTGAAATACAGTTTTCTGAGGCCCAGAGAAATCTGTGAATGTCACAGGGAGAATTCAAAGGCTTCCTCAGGTAGCTAGGAGCCAGACAGTCCAAGGGGCTTGTGACCCCTACCACAGCCAATGGGGCTCTGTTTTAAACATTGAAGGCCCCAGACTAGACCACACCAAAGGTCAGCAAAGCATGCTTTCTGTCATTGTTAGTGGTGCTGAGCTAATTCCAACTCATGGTGACCCTGTGTGGCAGAGAAGAACCGTTGTGCTTTTTAAGGCAGTAGATCACCAATCTTCAGTTAGCAGCTGGGCACTTAACCACTGTGCCACGAGGGCTCCTTAAGGAATTCCTAACATCACTTACATGGTAGACCACAAATGTCTAGCCCTGATATGTAACCACCCCTAGATAGCCATTTCTCAAGAGATAAAATCACAGAGAAGCCTGAGTGGTGCCTCCAATCCCAATACTCAAATGTGAGCAGTCCAAATACTCAAAGATGAATATACTGAAACACTCTCCCTACCCCCCATGTGTATATTAAAAATAAGGAACAGGTAAGAAAATCTTAACTTTGTCCCCTTTTGCCTAGATGAACAAGGTCCCTGGGTGATGTGAACAGTTAAGCTCAGCTATTAAATGAAAGATTGGGCATTTGAGTCCACCCGGAGGCGCCTTGGAAGAAAAGCCTGATGACCTTCCAAAAAGACAAAACCAGCCACTGAAAACCATTTGGAGCACAGTTCTACACTGACACACATAGGTTCCCATAAGTTACCAGCAATGTGATGACTACTTTGGACTGGTTGAACAAACCTACTTGGGACTGTGCACGCTACCTGCTGGATACCGGCTCTCTGGTGAACCAAATCAGTTATTTATAACCCAGCATCAGTAATGGAAAAGTACTTCTTCCACAAAAATTCTGCCAAAGGCACGCAAGAGGCACCCTAGACCTCAAACCTTTCCATTTCCTCAGACTTAGGCAGACTATGGCTTTCTTCTTGAGGCAGCTAAAGACTCCCTTCATGGGCATTCCTACCAGCCCTCCCATCATGGTGAGCCCTTCATGTTCCCAGGCTGAAGATGAAAGAATTACAATGTACCACCCCCTTGTCTACATAGCAACTCGCCCCTTGGTTATACCTTGTCAATTAAATTTCTAGAAATTGATTTGTGCTTTTCTGCCAATACTACCTCACTTCTCAGCTCACACATGTCTGGTTCGTGGCCCTTCTACACTTCCCTGAACTAGCAAGTGTCACCAGTGATCCTTCTCTACCCCCACAACCCTACCCCCACAACCCCAGGCTTTTCTCCAGCCCTGTTTTAACGGTCTCACCCTCTGGCTCCGCTCTCCCCCACAGTTCCATGATACCCACTCCCCTGCTTCGCCTCTTGCTTTTTTTTTCTGAGCACTTTGTTTCTCTGACTCTCTGGGAGACACTGATCTTCCAACCACTGCTTAGTGTCGCTATTCTCTTGGGCTCTTTTTTTTTACCCTGTTGGTTCTTCCTGGGCTCTCCAGCACTCCCAGTTCAGCCTCTGAATGAGCTCCAGACTCCTCTGTCCCATTCCCATGACACAACAGATGCTTCACACACTGTGTATCTCTGGAAGAGTTTGCTTACAGGATGACTATAGGACGAAAAATTTAAAATACAAGACAATCAAAGCTGCCCCTACTGGGGAGCGAGAGGCTTCCAAGCAGGGGTCTGTCCTTCCTCACTCACTTTCCTACATCAGCCTGCTGTCATACTCCACCCCTTCAAGGGGCCACTCAGGAGCCCCACCCTCAGGACTCAGGGCCAGAGGGACTCCTCTTTCTACATGCTCTCCATCTTCTGCTTCTGTTATCCATCACCTTCTCTCCAGACCATTGCCACTGAGTCCCGGCCTTCCTGGTTCTTTCCTGCCTCTAAAGACCGACGAGTCCTGGTGGTGCAATGGTTAAGCAGTCAGCTGCTAACTGCACGGTTGGTGCTTTAAGCCCACCCAGAGGCACCACTAGAGAAAAACCTGTCCATCAACTTCTGCAAAGACTACGGTCTATGGGGGAATTCTCTGTCACACAAGGTTCTACGAGTCGGCATCCACTCAACAGCACCTAACAACGGTATAATGTCCTACCTCATCTCTACTTCAGACGTGGCCTATTGAATCAGCCTCCAGGTAACCTCCATTTGTTTCTTTCCTGTTTTCATTCCCTGCTTCAAAATCTCTACACCCCACCTTGTCTACAGAAGTGGTTTTTAAACTTTCTTTGTGGGTAGGAGGAGGAGCAAGGCTTCCTTTTTTCAGATATGATGCCCCATATATAAAACAAGGGTGGAACCCTCAGGCCTCATGTATCTTCCCGACTGCTGTATGGGTGTACACACACCCCACATATAGCCTCTCATGCACCTCTAAGGAGACTGCAAGGTTCCATTAAGGACAGTTTGAAGACTTTTGGTACAAAGAGTCAGATGGAAGCTCCATGTCATAGCATTTGGGGCTCCAGGCTATCTCCCCTTTCTCCTTCCATCATGCAGGCCAGAAATCCACAATTAGCCATATGTTACTTTTCCATGTTGGCTCAACAACTGTATTCCCTTATTCTTCTTAAGCTTCAAGACTCAGCTCAAGCCACCAAGCTTGGCTGGTTTTCCTGGATTTGCCTTAACAACTATCCCATCCAGGGAAAACGTACGGCTGCCAGTGTACTCTGTATTTACTACGATCCCAGAGTGCTTCATACACAGTGCTGCCACAGTATTTAGCATTTCTTTTTAGCCACTGGCTTTCACGTCTGCAAATTTCCTGAGTGTAGAGACCAAACGTTTGAGTTCTCCAATGCCCGTCAGCACACCTGCCACGCTGCATAGACTCACTATGTGTTTACCAAAATGAACAAGAGAAGAACAAATCTGGGATGCAAACACTGCACCTGAGAAGCACAGTGATGTGGAATAAAGTCATTGACATTTTTTTTTCCCCCTTTTCGTTTTAGGAGAAATTTTGCTGGGTTATTTTCAATACATTTGCCTGAAAAACATAGAACATCCTAATTTCAAGTTACTAAGATTATAATAAGGAAGACTAACTGATGCAACCTAATTCAAAAACATTAGGACTCACTATCTGGACCAGAGATTTGAAGTTAACTTTAAAACTACCCAGAATGGGGAAAACTAAATACGAAATAAAGTCCCTTCCAGACAGTTTCTAGTACAGGAAAATGCAAAAGCTTCTAAATGCTCTGGGCCCTGCAGAACAGAGAAAGTACCCATTCAGGAGGCCAACTCTTTTAGTGAAAGCCATTAGAAGTCCAGAGAATCATATCTGCCTTATCCCTCTAGAGTTGTGCCTCACAAAATAAAAGAATCATCTGGAAAACATGTTGGAAAATTCAGCTTCCCAGGTCCCACCCCAAGAACCACTAGTTCTGGACTTCTGGGATGAGGCCCAGGAATCCATACCATTGGTGAATCTGAAGCACTGTCCTAGAATGAACATCAGGCCCATAGGAGGCAGAAGAACTTTGCAGAGACCACAACAAGTGACTACAGCATACAAGACACAGGGTGAGTGGGTCAACAAAGAGGTCCTGAAGAAAAGAGCCCACCTGTACCTCAGATTTTTCCAGCTCAGCTCCCACAAACCACAACTCCACTCTCCCGGGCAACTGTAGTGCCTCACCAGAGATGAGTCTCATCACAAGCAGCAAACACTTGCAGGAGACTTAGTCACCTAGTGATGGTACCAGCGACTACATCTGCCAATCAAATGAGGGAACCAAGACCCTTGAGAGAAACCTACTGCCCAGTCCAGCTAAGGAAGCCAGCGAGTTGTTAACTCCAGTCTGGAGCCTAGCTGGACTCGGGATTCTAGAGACTGGACTCTTGAGACTTTGAGAGAATAACATAAGAGAGTCAGGGAGGAGATGGGGCTGTTAAGACTGTTGTCCATGGAAACCTGGGTGGCATAGTGGTTAAGTGCTATGTCTGCTAGCCAAAAAGTTGGCAGTTCAAATCTGCCAGGTGCTCCTTGGAAGAAACTCTATGGGGCAGTCCTTCTCTGTCCTACAGGGTTGCTGTGAGTCAGAATCGACTCGATGGCAGTGGGTATGTATTTTTTGGTATTATTTTTCTCCAGCTCTGAAAAAGTTACTTGGTCTCCTCAGGGAATACCCTTTCCAGGTCTGCCACTTGAGAAAACATTTACACTGGAAACTGACAGTCTCTAGTGTGGCCCCATCAACATATCTGGTGACTCTTGCTAGGTCTACACCATCTAGCAATCTGAATTCAGTATCCTCACCTGTAAAATGAGAATACTGCCACCTACCTACCACGTTATAGAACTTCTGCAGGGCTTGGTGAAGTGATACATGACAAAAGATTTTGGAAATTACGTTGTTAAGGAGATGTCGGGTGTTGGGCTGATTCTCATAGTGACCCTATATGACAGAACAGAACTGAACTGCCCCACAGAGTTTCCTAGGCTTTTGCAATATTTAGGGAGCAGATTGCCAGTTCTTTTGCTCTTGGAGCTGGGTGGGTTTGAATCCTCAACCTTTGCGTTAGCAGACCAATGCTTAACTGATACACTACCAGGGTTCCTTTTCAAATTATAAAGAACCACAAAAAATTATTAATAAAAGTAATACTAATTTAACTCAAAGTCTGTTTACTTCATAACTTTATGTCTATGAAGAAGGCGTCATAATCCCAAGTATCATGTACAAATGGAGCAGGACCGGAACCCAGAGAATACAAATCCCATCAAAGGGGGAGCTGCTGTGACGAGCGTGAATGAGAACCCAGAGAGTCAATAGTTCAGTTGGCTTTATTATAAAATCTCCATTTTTTTCTTAAAGATAGTTAACTAATTCAAGAAAATGTAAAACCCCATGCAGGTCAAAGATACCATGTCTCTAGGCAGAATTGAGTCTGGGTGGCACCTCACTGTGACTCACTAGGTGGCTGGGTCTTAGGATATCTATGCCCTCTGTGTCCCTTAGCCTTCTCTGGCCCTCAAGTAAGACCATCTTTAACTTCATATGAAAACCCATGTATTTTCAGATGTCACCAATGAAGAAGCCCCTCACCCTCCCAGTGTCTGATCACCCTCACCACCAGCTAAGTAGGACAGGAGTCTCAGAGAGACTGACCAGTGGGCTGGACATTGACCACGGTTCCCTCAGAACGCTTTCGGGTCATGGCATACCACGACCCATCTGGATCCTGGATCCACTCCGCGGCCTCACAGTAGAACTCGCCCTGGTCAGAGGGCTGCAGGTGGAAGACAGTCAGACGGAACGTGGTCCTCCCCAGCTTGTCCAGCCGCACCTCCCCAAGACTCTGCCTCTGGGCATATTCGCTGCTGGAGTGCAGCACAAAGTCTCGGCTCAGGGAAATGACCTCTACCGGCTTCTCGCTGCCTCTCTGCCGCAGCCAGGTCACAGACAGGTGGCTGTGCTGGAATGTCTCGGTGTCCACCTCACAGCTCAGCTCCAGGGGGTCCTGTTCCACTTTATGCAAAGTCTGGGGTATGGCAGTGGTTTGTAGAGTATCAGGGATCACTGTAATAGCAACAAAGAAATGTCTTAAGAATGTACTGTCACAAAAACACAGAATCTTAAGAGTTTCAGGGGACAGAGCATCCCCCCAGTGCAGATTCATGGGTACTGTGGTCCTAATAAGGTCAGCCTTTAACAATCAATGCAGGGCCACCAGTAACCCCACAGAGTAGCTATGCTAAAATAATTCTATTTGATTCCAGAATACATTTTTAGTACTTACCATTAGTATTTTAATAACACTCCCATAAAATGTGGGCTGTATTTCATTTTACATAATAAAAGAATTTTCTGAAAATATAGGAAGACTTTTCTTTTAGGTCAAATAAGACTGTTGTTGTTGATTTTGGTTTAGCTTCACAGTCTTCCAATTTCACTTCTGTTATAGAATGAAATGTGTCCCCCTAAAATACGTGTTTGACTCCTAACCCCTGTACCAGGATGTGATCCTTTGTGTTTCTCTCCCATATTAATGGAGCGACAACAATGAAGGGTGTGTCCTAAAGCTAATCACATCAGAGTTATAAAAAGAGCAGGTGAAACGAAGACTCCATGTGAAGATCACCAAAGAACGAAGAAACTCAAGGACTATAGAAGTTGAAAGAGACAAAACTCTTCCTCCAGAGCTCAAAGAAAAAGAGATTTCCCTTACAACTGGTGCCCTGATTTTGGACAAAAAAATCTCCATAACTTTGAGAAAATAAATTTCTATAAAGCCACCCACTTGTGATATTTCTGTTATAACAGCATAACTTCTGATTGATGTTCAAACAAAAATGGCTCCTGGAACTTACAGTTTTATGTTTCTATAAACTCATCTCTTCCCTTTCCTCTCCAATTCCCCTACTTACTTCAGCAACTGAATGGTCCAGAAAAGTTCTTATTTTTTAATACATCACAGAGAGAAGAGTCATCATCCCCTATTTGTAAATAAGTTTGTTTCTCATATAATTTATCATCAAAGTGGTCCACATTGGAAGGAAGCTGTAGTATGTAGACATGATAAGGCAAGTGAAAGAGATTTCCCCTGTGTTCTCTTGGTCAGAATATAATCTTTACATCTGGAGCTTAAAAAAACATCCTTCTGATGGATGAGGACTGATGAGGGCAACTCAGTTATAATTAGTATGTGCTTTCTCATTGGATTCACATCAGGGCTGAGTAAAACATGACCTGTTTGGGCCTTAAAGGCCTCCTGTTGGGATGATCTTAAAAGCTTCCTGTTGACAGGCCAATTGATCAGGGAAAGGAAACTGTAACAAGGACAGTGCTTTGTGTTGAGTAAATAAGTCTCAGTACACCCCCACCCACTCCACCCACTCAACCCAAGTTAATTTGAAACTTGAAATTAAGACTTGGGCAGAAAAAACAGAATAGCTGGGATATTTTAACAGTTTCATCTTAGTGAACATCATGGGAAAGTCCCTACTGCCTCTTTCTGATGGTCCCTCCATCCTTAGGGGAGCACCACAGTCAAGGAGATGGCTAGCTCACAATCCCTTTCTCCTGCAACCAAAGGACTGTTAACACAGCCAAGATCTGGGTAAGGACCTGCAAGCATGTTCATCCCACATTCACGTCGAAGCCTGTCCAAAGGCCATCATTTCTCTTCCAGCTGATGTCATACACTGTACCTCTCTGGTCATTTCTACAGCTCATCTGCCACAAATGCCCTCAACCTCATACTTTCATATCCCCTTTTACCAGGCAGAGAGTTAGCCTTCCCTGAAATTCTTAACATCCGCAGCTGGTCCTTTTTAAGTTTCCTCCTCACTCTTCTATTACTTTATAAGTTAGCACACAAATAGTATACACTTCAGGCTACGCGTTGGTGACTTCTAAAATATCTGGGCAATTTCTGTGTTGTTTGAAGTCAACCACATGGTACAGAACACAATGACACAGGTAGAGCCCTGGCCATGTGACAACAGTGTCTGCTCACCTACTAGGCTCATCTTGGCACTGTAACTCCCAAAGTACCGCTCCTCTGTGTTGGGTGTATGGCACTCATACTCCCCCACATCCCGGGCCTGGAGGTCAGTGATGTGCAGTAAGGCTGAGTTCCCCTGGACTCTCTCCACATAGATCTTTCCACTGCGGACACGCTGGGTGTAGATGGCATACGGGAAGGCAGAGTCGATGGTGCTGATGATCTGTACCTCACGCTCCGGGGCAGAGGGCAGGTAAATGGACCACTGGAAATTCTGCTCGGAAGCTTCTTGGTAGCCACTCACGTTGCACCAGATTGTGATGTGGGAGCCCTCTGTGCGGTACAAGGGTCCTTCCTGGACGGTGACCTGCCGTTGGGCTGATACTACACCTGTGGGCAGAAGAGATGCATACGACATGTTGGCTTACTTCTCAGACCAAAATGTAAAACAGGCAGCAACCTTCAAGGGGTTTATTGTTAGTGTGACATGATACATGATAATACAAATAACTTACTGGTCCTTTCAGAGGCAGTCTGTGATTTATAAATATTAATTAAAACACTCAGTGGTAAAGCACCCTCCCTAATTTACATACATGGGAATTTGATAGCACAAGAATGTGTTTTCCTTGCTGATTCAACAGCTGACCCTTGGGAAAATCATTTAGAATCCTCTTTGTCATTTATGTGGCAGTTTTATATCTATTAATGCTGTTTACACACTTTTTAATAAACTGAACAGGAAAAGTTGAATCCTTAGCATGATTTCATAGGAAAACAAATAAAAGCAACCATCTTCCAGTCTGGCTGAAGTGAACCATTCCTTCCCAGAGCAGGGGGCTGGCGGAGCCTGGGGCCCCAATTCTGGTACTGCACTCTCTTGTTTCCGTATGTGGCTCCCCCTACCCACACCATCCTCCCGGCATCCCCAGGCTCCTCTTCCCCATAAGCAGAAACAAGTCGAGCTCCTGCAGGGCCAAGCACATACCACTGGACTGTGAGGACAGAAGCAGATCCCGGGCGCTGGATCCCCACACGCTGACAATGAGCAAACCAACCACAAGGTCAGCCCAGCTGCCCTTGAGCTCATAGCCCTGAATGGCCCCCTGGTCCCCCACCTTCTGACTGGGACATGGTTCTCCAGTGGTTGCTATGCCTGCTGTCTCCATGTCCTTCTTAACAGGGTGTCTACCCCCTTGCATACCAAGGAGGGGGCACTAAAATATGGCACCTTTAATTTCTTGTTCCAGGCCAGCACAACACGGAGCATGCCTGATCCACTCGAAAGGTGGCAGTGGACACACTCCTTTGTCTTCCTCTTGGGTAGCAGCTGAACACAGCACAGGGAAGAACCTCCTGATAGGAAGAGCAGGTGAACTCCAGTTGCAGCTCTGCCATAAATTAGAATTGGCAGTGTCTTCTTCAGCAAATTGCTTTTCCTCTCTGAACCTTGAGTCTCTCATAAAACGATTTAGAAAAAGTCTCCAATTCCTGGACGGCACAAATGGTTAAGCTCTCAGCTACTAACTGAAAGTTTTGGCGGTTCTAGTCTACTCAAAGGCACTTGAGGAGAAAACCCTGTTTGGAAAACCCTATGGAGCATAGTTCTACTCTGACACATATGAGGTTTCCATATATCCAAATCTACTCCACAGCAAGTGATTTTTGTTGTTGCTGCTGCTGTTTTTTAAAAAAGGCTTTGGAGCAGGCTGGCACGTGTTCCAATTTTGGCTTTGTCATTTACTAGCTCTATCTTTGGACAACTTACTTAACCTCTGCAAGCCTTAACTGCCTTACCTGTAATATGAGGACAAGAATATGTGCCATACAGAGTTACTGTAAAGATTGAATAATGTCTGTAAAGCACCAAAGCGGGGCCCAGCTCGCAAGCAGTCCTCAGTAAAGACAGCTGCTAGCTAAGACCTCTTCCGCCTGGAACATTCTATGATTCTGCATCCAGAGAGGGTGACTTGGCCCGTGATCATGCAAGCACATTTCAATAGCCTCTTGATAATGATGCCACCTCTCTGCTCACAGCTGCAGCCCACCTCCCTGGAAGCTCCCTCTTCCATGCAAAAAGGAGAATTGCAGCTGTCCCAGTATAAACCTGTCTGAAGTGGCTCCAGCTGGTGAACAGCTGGGACCACTCAAACACTTGTGGCACAGAGCTCTAAGCTCAGCCTAGGTGGTGGCTGGCACTCAAAGCCCACTGATCTGATCTGCAAGATGAGGGACCTCAATGGGGGCAGAAGGGAAAAGGTACTACTGGTCACCCTTAGATGCACACTACAATCACCTGAGGAACCTGACATGCTCACAGAGCCTGGATCCCACCCCAGCGTAGTTGGTCAGAGATGCAGTCTGCATAGTAGCAGTTACTGCTGGGTGTCGAGTCAATTCTGACTCAGATGTTACAGAGTAAAACAGCATTCTAGACAGTTTTCAAGTCTGGACATTGGGGTTTTCAAAAACTCCCTAGAGACTGACAGCATGCAGTAGAAGGCAGGTCAGCACAAGTGGACTATACCACAAGCTAAATTCAACTCAACATTTCAAAGCACAGAGTAGCACAGACAGGAGTCTGGAGACCATATTCTCGGGGGACACTGAGGTCAACTGGCATAACTAGTCTTTTTCCAAGAGGGTCTTCTGCACCCCACATTGGTGAGTGGTGTCTGGAGTCTTAAAAGCTGGCAAGTTGCCATATGGAGAACATCAGTTGGTCCCAATACACCTGAAACATACAACAACTGAGAACATTAAAAACATGAGGAGAAACGAGCCCAGGAGGTAGAAGGACCCATATGAATGGCAGAGTGTATCAGCATGACACCAGGGGAACCAGACGGTGCCCAATCACCACCAAAGACAGCCCTGATAGGAGATACAGGGTGGAGTTTCTGATGCAGCACGAAAAAAAGCGGTGTGCAGATCTAGAACTCTATTAAATAAAGACCAGACTTGACGGTCCAACATCCGGGAGGGTCCCCTGAGAACACGGCCCCTGGACTTGCTGCTGGCCCAGAGATGAAACCAGTACTGAAGCCAACTCTTTAGACAAAAATCAGACCGGACTGTAAGAAACAGAGTGATGCATGTGGTATGTGTACTCCTTGGGTTAAATATATATATGAGGCTGTTCAACCAACTCCTCTCTAGAGGTGAGAGGGGAGGGTGGAGAGGAGGGGACAAGTGCTTGTTGGATGAGTACCAGAAGGACCAAGTGGAAAGGAGGACGTGCTGCCACAGGGTGATGACAGCACATACAGTTGCACAGGGGTGTGTGTTTGGAGTTTTATATGGCAAATTGACTTGGATTATAAATTCGTACTTCATTATAATTAAAAAAAAAAACTCCCAAGGTGATTCTAACGTAGGTGTCTCTACCTACAGGGTGCCAGTCAGGTGTCCAAATAAAAGAACATATGGCTCAGTGGTTAAGTACTTGGCACCATCTGAAACGTTGGCAGTTCAAACTCACCTAGTGTTTCCACGGGAGAAAGACCTGGCTGTCTGCTTCCATAAATGTTAAAGCCAAGAAAACCGCAGGGGCTAGCTCTGCTCTGTCACATGGGGCTGCTATGAGCCAAAACAGACTACTGACAGCATCTAATTCAATGTCATGCTCACTTCAGCTTTCAGCTCCTCAACAGCTGAATCTCCTTCCTTCTTCAAAGACTACATGGATCAGGTTGAAGACAGTTTCACTCTCCTCTAGCCTTTTGTTGGGCAGAAGAAAGCAGCTGAGATCCAGCAGATACTGGCTGTTGTGACGCAATAATAAGCTTAACAAGAGAGTTCTCTATTTACAGATCTTATGAAAGCACTTGATTGGTAGATAGCCCACATTACTCCTCTAAAAGGTAAACAGCATCAAGTAGTTTGAGTGAGCCAGAGGCTGATCCAAAGCAAACCTACTGCCATCAAGTCAATACTGACTCACAACAACCCCGGAGGACAGGGCAGAGCTGCTCCACAGGGTTTCCAAGGTTGTAAATCCTTACAGAAGCTGGACCGTCACATCTTTCTCCCAGGAAGCAGCTGGTGGGTTCAAACCATCAATGTACCAGTTAGCAGCCAAGCTTTTAACCACCATACCACGAGGACTCATTGAGCCAGGACACCAAACTTTAAAACAGTTATCAACAGTCCTGACAAATAGCAAGCTTCTCCTGCTATCCCAAAGTATAGTGTTCCCATGAAAACTTCTGTAAGCTAAAATGGCATAAAGCAAAGAAGCAATTACCATGAATTGATACGGGAAAATCTTTTGAGCATTCCCAGATACCCCAAAAGAACTTATTTGCTGCTGGCCCAGACCTGAAACCAGTACTGAGGTCAACTATTCAGACACAGAACGCAATGGACTCAAGGACACAGTGTGAACGTGTGGTGTATGCACTTTATGGCCTTATACATTTATAGGAGGCTGTTGATCTGACTCAGTGGCACTTGGCTTGGCCTGCTGGTTTCTTTCTAGGTGGGAGAGGAGAAGGTGGAGAGGTAGGGACAGGTGTTTGTTAAGAGGATCCTAGAAATAAAGGGTGCCATCACAGGGTGAGGACAGCAGATGGAGTAGCAGATAGGCAGTGTCATGGATTGAATGTGGTCCCTAAAAAATTGGTAACAATTTGGCTGTGCCAAAATTCCCGGTATTCTGTGATGTTCCTCCATGGTGGAATTCCTGCCTCTATGATGTTAATAAGGGTGGATGGGCAGTAGTTGTGTTGGTGTTGTAAGTTTGTTTTGTGCCTTGAGGTGGTCTCTTGAGCCATAAAGGGAAAAATGTGGCAGAGAGATTTGGGAACCTCACATCACCAAGCAAGCAGCACCGGGAGAAGAGCAGAGCACTTCTGTGTCAAGATGTTCTCTGATGCATTGTGAGGACTGATGCAACAAAGACGGATGCGACACAAGGACTTTCCTCCAGAGCCATCAAGGGGGAAAGCCTTCCCCTGGAACAGACATCCTGAATTTAGACTTGTAACTTATCAGACTGTAGAAGAATAAACTTTCCTTTGTTAAAGCCATCCACCTCGCGGTATTATTGTTAGAGCAGCACTTGGCTGACTGAAACAGGTGGGCATGAAAAATGGATTGGGATTGTACCCTTTAACTTCATCATCCTCATGCTCATCATCATCAAATAGCCTACCAAGTAACACATAAAACCTAAAATAACTCTAACATACAGTAAAAGCAGGAATGATATGATAAATACACAGCCTGTATGAAACAGATACAGTGTAGACACTGTGTAGTTGCACTCTTCCTGGTCAGGGTGCAAAATGCTGTTTCTGCTTTTCACCTTTTTTCTGTAAAAGCAAAAATCCTCTTGGGATTTTTTTCTAGTTACTGAAAACAGGTAACAAATGCAGTTTTTCATAAAAGTGAGTTTAGAAAAGCAAGGAATATCTGTACACCTTAGCCTTTAACCAGGCGGGCACATTACATTAGCACAGTCTACTGTTATTTGTGCCTTAAACATTACCATTTAATTTCCTACCCTCCCACAAAAGGCCTTTGACCCCTGTAAACAATGCTGCTTTTAGGAAGTGGACCTGAGTACAGATATAAAGCTAACTTCTGCTCACCGTCTGAGCACCCCTGGCCGCCTCATTTCCTTCTGACTCACTGCTGCCTTCTCACAGGTCTCCCAACCCCGAGGAATCTGTCCCACTATCCTTTCCACCTTCCTTCACAGCCTAGAACAGTAGGCTTCTCCTAGGCAGGGATAAAATTTTTTCATTTTCATTGTTTTTTATCTTAGACATTCCTGTACTCTAGGGTCGCTATGAGTCGGACATCACTTGGTGGCAGTGGGCTTGGTTTGGGTACTCTTTGAATTACTTTGCAGTAAATATCACTTCAGGAATTTAAAAAGAAAATATTGAAAGTGGATACAATGTTCGCTGGGTGGTACAAATGGTTAATGCACTCTGCTGCTAGATGAAAGGTTGGAGGTTCAAGACCACCTAGAGTTGCCACAACAGAAAGGGTGTGAAGATCTAAAAAAACCAGCCATGGAGCTATGGAGCCCAGATCTACTCTGACATACACGGGGAAGCCATGAGTCGGAATCAACTAGACAGGGGCAGGTTATCAGTATATGACCAATCAAACCTACTACTGTCAAAGTCAATTCTGACTCACACTCAATTCCGACTCACAGCAACCCTACAGGACAGAGCAGAACTGTACCGTAGAGATTCCAAAGAGTGTTTGGAGGCTTTGAACTGCTGACCTTTTGGTTAGCAGATGCAGCACTTAACCACTGTGCCACTGTACATACAGCCTTGAAAAAGGCCCAGAAAGAAACAGAGGGTTTCACGATTACAAGGGAATCTTACTTTCTCTGTTTTACTCTACCCCTCCCTGCTCAGCCCTCTGCAATGAATACGTACTAGTTTTACTATTAGAAAAAAAATTAACCCAAACAAAAACCACATTTCTGCTTTATAAAAAGACTACAGAAAGGCAAAGCAAAAGAAACAGATGCCAGCTACAATCTCATCACCTAATGATAACTGTTCACACATCTTGGTCCTGTCTGGTCCCCATCTCCTAACCCCCTACCCTGCCCCACATAATGTTTCTTTTTAGTTTAATGTGTAGAAACAGGATTATATAAGATACACTGTATCATAATGATTTTTTTTTTCACTGAACATATCTTTAGTATTATTTCATGTTATTAGGTATTCTACAAAATCTTTTAATATGTAACAGGGACTGGTAAACTTTTTCTGAAAAGGATTATATAGTAAATATTTTAGCCTTGGGGGGGCCATGAAGTTTCTGTTGAAATCACTCAACTCTGCCCTTGTGATGCACAAGCAGCCACAGCCAGTGCATAAATGACAAGTGTGTCTGTGTTCCAATAACACATTACTAATAAAACATAGGAAGCCCAGGTGGTATAGGAAGCCCAGCTGCTAACCAGAAGGTCAGCAGTTCAAATCCACCAGGTGCTCCCTGGAAACTCTACAGGGCAGTTCTACTCTGTCTAAAGGGTTGCTATGAGTCACAATTGACTTGCTCACAGTGGGTTTTTCTTAAATAAACATTAAAATTTACGTTTCATATAATTTTCACATGTCACAAAATAGCATCCTTCTTTTCATTCCCCCCCCCCCCCCCCACCACCTATTTCAAAATGTAGCAACCATGCTTTGCTCTTGCTGGCTATACAAAAATAAAGAGGAGGCTGATCAGGTTCGACCCATGGGCTACAGCTTGCTGACCCCTGCCATACAGTCCCATGATACGTGTAACCAGTTTCCCTAACTGGTATTCTCTGTCTCTCCTTCACTTGCTCTTTTTGCTATTATAAACAGCAATGCAAAGACGATCCTTGAAACCAGAACTCTGTACATTTCAATGAATATTTGCTCAGTGGCACTCCCAGCATTCTTCCAGCCACGGTTCCATAACATGGAGCAACAGCCTCGCCTCTTCTCCTTGGGGCATTTGCTCTTATTCCCAGCCCTGGGATCTCACTGAAGGTTTTGCCTGTGTGCTCCACCTTCTCCTTTACGATCTCCCACCCTAGCTTCAGTTACATCTTATTCTCTAAACTGAACTACCTCTCAGCAGTTTTTTCCCTCCACGGTCTCCACACACCACAGCTACTGTCTTCATCTGGACGAGTGTTTCAAAACTAGTTTTGGAGAGGAACAAACCCATCAGTACATTTAAGGCCTCTAGAAGTCAAATCTAGGGAAGAAATCTATTAATTTTGTTTACAGTTTACACAAATTTATTTGCAGGCAGAGGATTTTCTTTATAGACTTTTGCTAATATTCCTTAAATTAGTTTCTGTTAGCATCAGTCTCTGAAGTGCAAGCAGATTTATTGTTATTATTGTGTTTTAGGTGAAAGTTTACTGCACCAATTAGTATCTCATTCAAAAGTTTACACACAAAATGTTTCGTAACATTGGTTGCAGTCCTCACAAAGTGTCAGCACCCCTCCTCTTATCTGTTACACCCTGGGTTCCCCGTGTCCATTTGTGCAGTTATATCATCTTTGCTGTCGGGTGGGTGTTGCCCAGTGAGTCTCTACTACTTAACTGAACTAAGCAATACATTCTTTACGTGTATTGTTTGTTTTACAGGCCTGTCTGGATCTTTGGCTGAAAGTTGGACTTTGGGAGTTGCTCCAGTTCTGAGTTAGCAAGGTGTCCAGCAGCCCTAGTTCTGCGAGTCCCCCCATTCTCTGCCAGATCAGTTAAGTCTGGTCTTTTTTTGTGAATTTGAATTTTGTCTCATATTTTTCTGTCACTTTATCTGAAACCCTCTGTTGTGATCCCTGTCAGAGCAGTCAGTGGTGGTAAGAGGCACCATCTGCTTCTTCTGGGCTCCAGCTGGTGGAGGCTGTGTTTCCTGTTGTCCGTTAGTCCTTCAGACTGACACTTTCTTTGTGCCTTGGGCCTTCACTCTCCTTTGTTTCAAACTTCATGGGACCAGTAGATATATTTTAGATTTAGATTGCTTCCCACAAGATTTTAAGACTCTAGATGTTACTCACCAAAATAGGATGTGGAACACTTTCTTTATAAACGACGTCATGCCATATTGACCCAGATGTTCCCTGCGACCACGGTCCCCAGCCCTCAGCCCCAGTAACTTGGTCCCTCAGGTGTTTGGATGTGTCTACTAGGAAGCTTCTATGACTCTGCCTTGGTTGAGTTGTGCTCAGAGTACTGTGTGCTGTCTTTCCCCTTCAGCAGCATTACCACTTGGGTCCTACCTACATGGCGATTTTCCCTGTCCCTCTCCTCTACTCACAACCATCAAGGATTTTTTTTTCCTGTGTATAATCCTTTTCCTGAGTTTTTCTTTTGTGTGTGTGTGTGTGTGTCGAAGTCTCATTAATACTGATCTTCTTACTAATGTGAATTGTCACCAATTTCACCCTACCAAATTTCTAACAATTAACTAATCTAAATCCTCGCCCCTTGCCTTTCCGCCCTCCCACCTTCCCCACCCTTGTAGCCGTCAAAGAGTCTTTTCTATTATGTATGAGTATGCTTTTAAGTTTTTATCTTAGGGGTCTCATATAATAATTGTCCTTCTGTCGCTGACTAGTTTCACTCAATATAATGTCCTTCAGTTGAGACCAAACTGAGAGATGTTTCCTGCTATCATCATTGTTCTTTATCATTGCATAGTACTCCATGGAGTACATATACCAAAGTTTACCTATCCACTCTTCTGTTGTTGGGCATTTGGGTTGATTCCAACTTTTTGCTATCGTGGACTGTGCTGCAATGAATATTCGTGTGCATGTAGCAGTCAGTGTGAATAGCCTTGATTTTGTAGGATATATTCCGAGCAGAGGAATAACTGGGTCAAATGGTATATCTATATCCATTATTTTAAGGTAACGCCAAATTGCTTTCCAAAGAGGTTGTACCATTCTGCAATCCCACCAACAGTGAAGGAGAGTTCCAATCTCTCCACAGCCTCTCCAACATTTATTGTTTCGCGTTTTTTGGATCATGGCCAATCTCATTGGGGTGAGGTGGGATCTCATTGTCATTTTGATTTGAATTTCTTTAATAATTAATGATCGTGAACATGGCTGTATGTGTTTTTTGGCTGCCTGGATCTCCTCTTTAGAGAAGTGTCTGTCCATCTCCTTTGCCCATTGCTTAATTGGATGAGTTGTCTCTTTCTTATTGATATTTTGTAGAACCTTACAGATTATGGAGATCAGGCATCAGTCTGAAATAGAGTTGCCAAATATTTTTTTCCATTCTGTAGTTGGTCTTTTAATTCTTTTGAGGAAGTCTTTGGATGTGCAGAAGTGTTTGATTCTTATTAATTCCCATTTATCTATTTTCTCTTCTGATCAATGTGTTTTGTTTGTCAGATTTTGAAGTCTGTCTATATTGCATATTAAAACATCCATTGTTGACCCTATCTTATCTTGGATGAGCTTTATCATTTCAGCTTTTATATTAGGTCTTTTATCCAATTTGGGTTGATTTTTGTATAAGGTGTGAGATATGGGTCTTGTTTCAATTTTTGGCAGATGGAAATCCAATTATGCCAGCACCATTTGTTAAAGAAACTGTTCTTACCCCAGTTCAAAATCTTAGGGCCTTTGTCAGATATCAGCTGTTCATAAGAGGATGGTGGCATCTCTGGGGTCTCTACTTTGTTCCATTGGTCTATATGTCTCTTTTTGTACCAATATCAGGCTGTTTTGACTACTGTGGCAGTGTAATAGGTTTTAAAGTTAGGTAGTGAGAGGCCTCCCAGCATGTTCTTCTTTTTCAGTAGTGTTTTACTTATTCGGGGTTTCTTCCCTTTCCAAATAAAGCTGATAATTTGTTTCCCCATCTCATTAAAAAATGTTGTTGGAATTTGTATTGGGATTGCACTATATAAGTAGAGTGCTCTAGGCAAAATAGACATTTTCACAATATTGAGTCTTCCTATCCATGAGCAGAGCAAATTATGCCACTTATGTAAGTCCCTCCTAGTTTCTTGTAGCAATGTCTTGTAATTTTCTCTGTAAAGATCTCTTATTTCTCTAGTTAGATTTATTCCTAGGTATTTTATTTTCTTATCTTATTTTATCTTCTGAGTTTTTCTAATATTGGTTTCATATAATACCCTTTTGTGACTGACTTATTTCACTGAGAAGATGTCCTTCAGATTCATCCATGCTGTGAGATGTTTCCCAGATTCATCATTGCTCTTCATTGTTGCCTAGTATTCCACTGTCTGTACGTAACAAAATTCATGTGTTGATGGGCACTTAGGTTGCTACTGTGAATAATGCTGCAACATGAATGTGGATATGTCCATCATAGCACACTTCTTACTTCTGCAGGACACATTCCTAGGAGTGAGATTGCTGGATAATGTGGTTATTTCTATTTTTAGCTTTTTAAGATGGTACCATATTATTTTTTTATAATGTTTGTACCATTTTGCATTCCCACCAGCAGTGCCTAAGAGTTCCAATTTCCCTGCAGCCCCTCCAACAATTGCTATTTCTGTTTTTTCAGATTTGTGCAAGTAATATTGGTGTGAGATGCTATCTCACTGCAGTTTTGATCTGCATGTCTCTAACAGCTAATGACTGCTAGCATTTCCTTGTGTCTGTTAGCCTCCTAAATATCTTCTTGGTGAAGTGTCTGTTCATATCCTTTGCTCATTTTTAATTGTATTATTTGTATTTTTGCTGTTGAGGTATGGAAGTATTCCATAAGTTTTAAAGATTAGGCACACTTCAGATATACTGTAGCTAGTTTTTTTTTTCCCCCCCCCAGTCTGTAGATTCTCTTTTTATTCTTCTGGTGAAGTCTTTTGTTGAGCATTAAGTGTTTAATTGTTAAGAGCTTCCAGTTATCTCATTTCTATTCTAGTGTTTGTGCATTATTAGTTATGGCTGATCCTGAATTTATCACACATATTAGGGCCCCAAAGACTGAAGGATAGACACCTTTGAATTATGGTGTTGGTGTAGAATACTGAATATACCATGGACTGCCAAAAGAACTAACAATTTGTCTTGGAAGAAGTACAGCTAGAATGCTCCTTAGACAAAAGGATAGCAAAACTACATCTCACATACCCTGGACATTTATGAGGCGGGACCAGTCCCCAGAAGACATCACGCTTGGTAAGAGAATCAGTGAAAAAGGAGATCCTCAGCGAGATGGACTAACACAGTGGCTGCAACCATGGGCGCATGCATAATAACGATTGGGAGGGCGGTGCAGGGCCAGGTAGCGTTTCATTCTGTGTACATGCGGTTGCTATCAACTGGAACTAATTCTACAGCACTTAACAGCACTAACAAAGCATTGTGTCTAATTCTTCTTTTCACGATCTTTACTGTTTAAGGTTTCATATTTAGGTCTTTGATCCATTTGAGTTAGTTTTTGTATATGGTGTGAGATACCAGTTCTGTTTCATTCTTTTCAACAGATGAACACTCATTTTTGCCAGTACCAAGTGCTACAAAAAGATTGTCTTTTCCCCATTTAATCGGCTTTGGTCCTTTGTCAAAGGCCAGCGTACCACAGGTGACTGGATTGATGTCTGGGTTCTCAATTCTGTTCCATTGGTCTATGTGTTTGTCACTGTACTGATACCAGGTCACTTTGCCTTCTGTGGCTGTAAAGTAAGTTCTGGTATCACACAGTGTGAGGTCTCCTATTTTGTTCTTTTTCTTCAGTAATGCTCTGCTTATCCGGGGCCTCTTTACTCTCTATATAAAGTTGGTGATTAGCTTTTCAATCTTAATAAAGAATGCTGTTGGTATTTGGATCACAGCTGCTTTGTAACTGTAAATTGCTTTAGGTAGGACTAACAGTTTCACAATGTTGAGTCTTTCTATCCATGAGCATGGTATGTTTTCCTACTTATATAGGTCTCTTTTGATTTCTTGTAGTAGTGTTTGTAGTTTTATTTGTACAGATCCTTCATGCCCCTGCTTAAATTTATTTCTAAGTATTTTATCTTTTTGGCTGCTACCCAAAAGGCTGGCAGTTCAAATCTACCAGGTGTTCCTTGGAAACTCTGTGGGGAAGTTCTATTCGCTCCTTATAGGGTCACTGTGAGTCAGAATCAACTTGACAGCAACGGGTTTGGTTTTTGTTTTGTTTTTATCTTTAGGGGTTATTACAAATGCTACCATTTTCCTGATTTCCTTTTTGAAGTGCTCTCTGTGGTCCAACTGACTTCTGTGTGTTATCTTATACCCATCTATTCTGGTGATTCTTTCAGTTTCAGTATTTTTCTCGTGGCACCTTTGTGGCTCTCTGTGTATAGGCCGGATCATGTGCAAATACGGACAGTTCTACTTTCTCCTTCCCTATTGCTGTAGCTGGGATTTTTTAGCACAATGTTAAATAGGAGTGGTGATGAAGGGCATCCTTGTCTTGCTTCCATTTCTCAGTGGGAATGCTTTTAGTTTCTCTGCACTGAGAATGATGCTGCCTGTTGGTTTTGCATACCCCCAAAAACCCATAGGTGCCCTTTATTATGCTTAGAAATTTCCCTTCTATTCCATATTTTATTGAAAGTTTTTATCAGGAATGAGTGTAGGATTTTATCAAATGCCTTTTCTGTGTCACTGACTGAGATGATAATGTGATTCTTTTGTTCTATTTCTGTGCTGGATGATACTGATTGATTTTCTAATGCTGAATTTGCATACCTGGTATGAATCCCACTTAGTTGTGATGGGATTCATACCAGGTATGCAGATTTTATTATTTTTCTTATATGATACTTAACTTCACGGACTAGAATTTTGTTAAAATTTCTGTACCTATATTC
This sequence comes from Heterohyrax brucei, assembly GCA_028571685.1. NCBI lineage: Eukaryota > Metazoa > Chordata > Mammalia > Hyracoidea > Procaviidae > Heterohyrax > Heterohyrax brucei. Next base: position 167,431,821 of record CM053140.1, read on the forward strand.
AGAGAGGTATTGGTCTGTGATTTTCTTTTTTTTGCAGTGTCTTTGTCTTCGATATCAGAGTTATGCTGGTTTCATGGAATGAATTCAGAAGTATTCCTTCCTTTTCTGCCTTCTGATATAGTTGGAGTAGTACTGGTGGGAGCTCTCCTCTGAATATTCGGTAGAATTCTCCAGTGAATCTGCTTGGGCCAGAGCTTTTTTTTTTTTTTAAATTGCCAGAGAGTTTTTTTTAAGTGACCTCTTCAATCTCTTCTGTTCAGATTTTCTATCTCAGTTTGTGTTAGTTTAGGTAGGTAGTTATGTTTCTAGAAATTTGCCCATTTTCTCTAGATTTTCAAATTTGTTGGAATAATTTTTTCATAATACTGTTACAAAAAATCAATTGTATTCCAGTTGGATTTGTTTTAACATCCCCATCTCATTTCTTATTTGGGTTATTTGCTTCATTTCTTTTTCTCCCCCCTTCTTTTATCAGTTTGGCGAATGGCTTGTCAGTGCTGGTAGACTTTTAATCCCTCCCTGCTAACTCTTTGAACCACTAGATCTCAACTTGACTCTGTAGAAGAATCACTTGAAGTACCTTTTAAAATATAGATCCTTGAGCCACATTTCAGAACTTCTAATTCTGAAGGTCTCAATAGCACCTTGGAAATTTACAAATAATTTTCCATGGATCAGCCCTTAACTGTATTTTAAGAACAACTGCCTTAAATCTTGGTCAAGACTGAAAACAAACCTTGTGATTGGTATGCCACGTGGTTACCAGATCTGGGATTTTTATCAGCTGATAATCACACTCAGCCTTCTGGGTCCCCCACACTGCTCCTCCAAGTCCTCTTCCCTTGGCCATCTTCTTAATATTTGTCCAGGACTGTGGCCTCTTAATCCCCCTTGCTTCCTTCTCAAAGCAAAAATGTGTTTCAATCTTTTCCTTCCCCTGTGAGATATGATAGACTATATTCTACTTTAAATACCATTTCTATGAAGTTGCCTCAACTCCCCTACAGCTCCTCTCCCTATGCTCAACTAAAGAATGGAGAATCTCCCTCCTATTTTCCTAATTGTTTCACAGGTTCTAAGTTGTTCTTATTATACTGCAATGTCTTATTTACATATTTGTATTCCAAACTTGGTAAGAGCTATGGCTGCTAACAAAAAGTCAGCAGTTTGAATCTACCAGTCCCTCTTTGGAAATCCTGTGGGCACAGTTTTATCCTGTCCTACAGGGCTGCTATGAGTCAGCACCAAGCATTTAACCCTTTGGTAATCCCTATATAGATGAGGTATCCTCAAAGTCAGAGGCTATGTCTTACTCATTTCTGAATGTAGTATGTAATACATCTGCCTTGGTTGGAGAACAAATATTTGTTGAAGGAATAAATATTATAAAGATCTTGTCTTTAACTATTTATACTAGAGATTCTTAGCCTTGATTTATGGACATTCTGGAGCTCCGGTGGCACAGCAGTTAAGAGTTTGGCCACCAACCAATGGGTCAGCAGCCCAAATCCACCAACTGCTACTTGGAATCCCTGCTGGGGCAGTTCTACTCTGGGCTATAGGGTCACCATGAGTTGTAATCATGGACATTCTGTGGTCACCAGAGAACAAGAGGGCTACTCATGACCCCTTCCACTCCCACCTTCTAGAAGCCGGGCTGTTGTGTAGTCCCCTCTTTCTAGCGCTGACCTGTGAGCCCAACAGGGAATGCAGAGATGACGGAACGTGTCTTCCAAGGGATGCCACAAAAAGAGACTCTGGTTTCTCCCTTGATCACATACTCTGAGGAAAGCCAAAAACCACAACACTGTGAGGACATTCAAGTAGCCTATGTGAAGTCCACATGAGGCTTCCTGCCAACAGGCAGCACTGACTTCCCAGCATGTGAGCAGCTACCTCAGATGCAGACCCTCCAGCCCCAGTCAAGCCTTCAAATGATTTCGCTATCAGCCAACATCTTGAGTACAACCAGGGAGACCCTGAGCCAGAAGCACCTAATTAAGATGCTCCTGAATATCTGACTCACAAAAACTGAGTGAGACAATCAACTAGAACTAAGGTTTGGGGTAATCTGTTTTACACCAACAGATAAGCAGATAAATAGACACATGGAGGGTCTTAAGACTGAATGAAAATTGTGGTACATGCACATGTGTGGGTTTTTCTGGGAAAAGGGTCTATAAATTTCAGGATTCTTAAAGGAGTTCTAGACCCCCCTGAAATATTAAGACTCATCATTTTAGACAATACACGGTTGCTAGACAAAGGCATGTCGTTTTTAGATTTAGTGTTGAGGGTTCCCAGTATGTCACACAAATAAATGTACACTATTAGCTCACCAGTTTGTCAGGATATTGCCTGTCCAAGGATGCTACTACTTTTCCCTCTGTGCTCAAGTCCCGGAGGAACTTGGCAATAGGCAGTGCGATTCAGGAGTTAGTGAGCAGGGAGGGGGCACCCCATCTGTGAAAGCCAGTTTCTCACACATTTTTGAGAACATGCCAGGGCTCTGTGCTCCAAATCTCCAGGCACAGGAGCCAAGTGATGTGCTCACGATGCATGGCTGAGCATGTCCAGCTGTCAGAGGAATCAACCTCACACTGTGGCAGCTCCTCTTCCAAGTGTGGCCCCCATGACCATCAAAAGTCATCCAGCACCCAGCTGTTATGAATCTGCCCCTGACCTTGGCCACACTAGTCAATTTCTTTATCTACAAACTAGGAATAATGTCACCTACCATACAGCAACCTCGCAGGTGACTTTAGAGATCAAATAACTCCATGAAAGTCACCAAATCAAGATTTTCAAATTCTATCTCACTTCTATTGATGTGACATACCAATCTAAAAACAGGAGGAAGCTTTGTAAGTTCCAAGAGCATTTACAAAGAACATGGAAGTTCACTCCAGGTTAAAAATGCAACACTGCATATGCAGTGCAATTACGCTAAAAAACAAAACAAACAAAAAAACTCTGTAGTTGGGAAAATAACCACTCAGATCATGAATGATACTGGGCTAAACCTTCTGAGGGATGGGAAGATGGGTGGTTTCCTCCACTATCTTTTCCTCTTCTCTATTTTTCCACTGTTTAAATAAATGAGCCTATGTTGCTTTCAGGAAACCCTGGTGGTATAGTAATTAAGTGCTATGGCTGCTCACCAGCAGGTCAGTGGTTAAAATCTGCCAGGTGCTCCTCGGAAACTCCATGAGGCAGTTATTACTCTGTCCTACAGGGTCTCTGTGAGTCGGAATCTACTTGACGGCAGTGGGTTTGGGTAAGTTCTTTTTAAAATGAAAAGATCACTGACCTGGATGATTAGCTCTTTAGTGTGCCAGGCACTGTTCTAACTGTTCCACATATATCATCTCATTTAATCCTCACACTCAGTGAGGAGGAAACGGTCTTCGAGGTTAAGGAACTTTCTCGACAGCACAGAACATGGGCTAATAGTGTCTGCAGTCTGTGGCTCACACTACCTGTACCAAATGACTACGACAGACAAGTGATGATGCATCACTGACTGCCTCTTCTTGCCCACCTGGTGTTAAAGGCTATGGGGGAGCCGTACAGCCTCAGGTTTAAATACCAAACAGAACACTGAGGGGTGGGGACCCACTGCTGCAGACTGTGACATAGGTAGAGACCTGGCCAGCCAAGGGTCCCATAGAACTGAAAAGCCTCCTGAGAGAGAACAGTCAGGAAGCACATCAAGTGACAATCTCTGGTGACTGCCCTTCTTAAGCCTGCAGCCAAGGGAATTGAAAACAGCGGTGAGAGCTACCAGATCCTCTGTTTGTCCCCTTTCAGGACCACAGCACAGGCAGACACAATAAAAATCACAACTGCCAGAACCTTCTGAGCCCTGACCAGGAACCCACTACTGTTGCAAGCACTTGACCAACTAACTCTAACCTTGCTGACAACCCTTTAAGGTGTATATACCCTTAGCAACTTCACTCCCATTGCTGAACCTGAGGCCAGTAGAGGGTGAGTAAATGAAGACAACACCTGCACTGTGAGAAAGTAGCTTAACAACGATGGTCTCAGCCAGGTGAAGGTCACTAGTCTCTGGGGAGAGAATAACCAAGGGCTAGGCAGCACAGGGGGAGGAGTCACAGAAGCAGACCGTTCTCAGCTCAGCTTCTCCAGACTTCTCAGACGCACAAAAACCTGCATCTGGGGTTTTACCGCAATTACAAACGTCTCCATTAGAGAAATGGAGAACTAGAACTCTCCTAAGTAAAGACCAGACTTGATGATCTGACCGAGTAGGGAGTCCCCAGAAGACTGGCCCCACCGGACACTCTGTTAACCCAGAGGTGAAACCATTCACGAAGCTAACTCTTCAGACAAAGATTGGACTGGACCTACAGATTCAAGGCCTTTCACACCAACGGACACATGCACCAGAATGTTTATCACAGCACAGTCCACAATAGCAAAAAGATGGAATCAACCCAGATGCCCAACAATAGAAGAATGGATAGGTAAACTGTGGTACATATACTCAATGGAGCACTACGCAATGATAAAGAATAACGATGATTCCAGGAAACATCTCCTAACCTGGTTTCAACTGGAAGACATTATGTTGAGTGAAAGTAGTCAGTGACAAAAGGACAAATACTGTATGAGACCTCTACGATAAGATCTCAAAAACAGACTTGTGTATAGAAGAAAAGACTCTTTGACAGCTGCAAGGGAGAGGAGGGAGGGAGGGTGACGGGGGGAAGGTTTAGTTTAGATAGTTACTAGAAATCTAGTTGGGAGAAAGCGGTGACAGCACACATTAGGAACAAGAACAACATTAAGTGGACTTCAGCATAACTTGAGTACTCCTTCCATCTTAACTCAATACTGCAAGGATAGAGTAGCTGGGGCGGGGGGCGGGGGACCATGCTCTTAGGTGAATTCCAGGCCTTTTGCTAAGAGAGCTCTCTGCACCCCACATTGGGGAGTGGCGTCTGGGGTCTTAAAAGCTGCCAAGCTGCCATCCGAGGACACAGCAAATGGTCCCAACTCAGCAGGAACGGATGCTCACCGAGGGCCAAAATGACATGCGGTAAAGACAACCGAGAAGACGGAGAGACCCACAAGAGTGGGTGCCTACATCGACTTGGGACCGGAAGAACCGGATGGTGCCCGGCCACCACCAGTGATAGCCACGACAGAGCTCACAGAGAGGAGCCTCACTGGCAACACAAGAAAAAGAGGTGCATCATGAGATCTCCACTAAAAGACTTCAATTGATGGTCCAGCGGTTTGGGGGTTCCTCTGAGAGCATGGCCCCCGGCCCTGATGCTGCCCTTTCCCATAAATTATAACAAAGGTTCACTCTTTGGACAGGAATGGATTGGACTTGGCAATGCAGAGTGACCACATATTGGAAGCACTTTATGGTCTATACATCTACAGGATATCATCTTGCTGACCTTTGGCTGGAGGAAGGGGAGTGGACGGAGAGGAGGGGAAAGGAGACTGTTGGGAGGATGAGACATGTATGGAGCAGAGAGGAATAGTGTGCAGTCACTGGACAGGGAGAGCAGTGGAAGCTGCATATAGGTGGGCATGTAAATTTATATGTGAATGTACATTTTCACTCAGTTATGTTAAATAAAAATTTAAAAAAAAAAAAAAAAAGATTGGACTGGGCCATAGGACACCAGTAAAGAGGGAATTTCTGGGCTTAAGTTGATACATGACACCAGGCAGCTCCTGTCCAGAGGTAAGACAAGAGGGCAGAGGGGGTAGAAGCTGGTTGAATGGACACAGGAAACACAGGGTAGAAAGGAGGAGTGTGCTGTCACAGTGTGCAAGAGCAGACAGAGTTACGCAGCAGTGTGCTTACAAGTTTTTATATGACAAATTGTCTTAGATTGTAAACCTTCACTTGAAATACAATAAAATATTTTAGAAAGAAAAAGTGGCCCCCTTAGATAGCCAACAACTCCCACATGAAATGTAGGTGCCACAACCCAGCAGCAAATCTGAAGGCTCAAGCTGATTCCAGAGTATTCTACCTCACTGACCTCCCACAACCTAGGTAGTAGCTGTGAAACCTTGGGCCAGTTCCCTTCCCTCATGTCTATTTGGTATGAGTTTAGATTTAGTTTTGTTTGTTCCTAAACTGTATAAAGTTTATACACAAGTTACTAGCTTAAAACACTCAGTGCCTGGCACACAGCGAGTGCTCAATAAATGCTAAGCCCCAGCTGTAGTAGTAGCTGCTGTTGGGTGCTATCAAGTTGATTTAAAGTCATAGCAACCCCAAGTGACAGACTAGAATTGCTTCCCCCATGGGGTTTCCTAGGCTGTAATTGTTACAGAGCTGATCACCAGGTCTTTCTCCTCTGGAGCTGGTACGTGGATTCAAACTGCCAACCTTCCAGTTAACAGCTGCGCAATTAACCACTGTGCAACCAGAGCTCCTTAATACCAAAACCAAAAAGCCAAACCTGCTGTTGTTGAGTAAAAACCGACTCACTGCAACCCTATAGGACAGGACAGTGTAGAGCTGCCCCATAGGGTTTCCAAGGAGCTCCCGGTGGATGTGAACTGCCAACCTTTTGGTTTGCAGCCATTGCACTTAACCATTACATCATCAGGGTTCCCAAAAGGTTCTTAACAGTAGTAACCAAATGAAACCTACTGCTGGTGAATCAACTCCAACTCATAGCTACCTTACAGGTCAGAGCAGAACAGCTCCATAGGGCTTCCAGGGAGCTACTGGTCGATTTGAACTGCTGACCACTTAGCAGCTGTAAGTTATGTTTTCCAAACATGGTGGTAACACTATCTCCAGTCCCACATGATCCTCTACAATTTGACTACACCACACCCATCAAGAAAACCAAAAACCCACTGCTGTCAAGTCAATTCCAACACAGCAACCCTACAGAACAGACTAGAACTGCCCCATAGAGTTTCCAAGGAGCACCTGGCAGATTCAAACTATTGACCTTTTGGTTAGCAGACACAGCACTTAACCACTATGTCACCAGAGTTTCCACCCATCAAGAAGTGGAGTTTAATTCCACTCCCTCTCAGTCTGGGCAGGCTTATGACATGGAGTGACTTCTGAGGCTAGGCCATTAAAGGGTGATGCAGCCTTAACTTTGCTAGCTCGTGCCCTATGTTACCACCTAAGAGGTTTACCTCACTTGAGGCTGCCATGCTATGAGGAAGCCCAAGGCACCCAGGAGGCTATGTGAGGCAGAATCCAATCAACACCCAGCATCACTTGTCATCTGTATGAGTGAAAGAGCCCTCATAAATTGCAGGCCTCAGCTCTGAGCCACTTCCAGCCTGCGAGTCTTCCCAGCTGAGGCACCACACACTGTGCAACAGAGAGAAACCAGCTCTGGTGATTTTGGGGTAATTCGTTACAAAGAAAAGACAACCAGAACATACACTAAACTTTCAACTAACATTTTTTGAGTACCAATTATACGAAGGGTATCAGGACAGATACCCTTCCCGAGGGAGAGAAGAGTAAGAAACGTAACTTTATTCTCAGTGGGCAATCTCAAGAGAAATACACATACCAAGGTCCCTATGGAAGCTAACCATTTGCACTCAGCTGCTAACCTAAAGGCTGGCACTTTGAACCCACCCAGCAGTACCATGGAAGAAAGGCCTGGCAATCTTCTGTTAAGCTGACAGCTAAAAAAAATCCACTGGAATTCAGTTCTTCTCTGTAACACAGGGGGTTAGCACAAGTTGGAACAGACTTGACAGTAACTAACAAGAACAAATTGTTACTGTGTAACAGGAAACACAGACACCAAATCCAACCCACTGCCCTCTAACAATTCTGACTCACAGATACCCTATAGGACAGAGTAGAACTGCCCCATAGGGTTTCTAAGGAGCACCTGATGGATTCAAACTGCTGACCTTCTGGTTACCAGCCACAGGTTTTAACCACTACACCAACAGGGTTTCCAAACAGAGGGGTGTCAAGTACAATGTTAAGACTTGGGAAGGAGACATGAAGTCTGAACAAGCTTCACAGGAAAGCCTTCAGAGTTGGGTCTTACGGATGGCAGGGGGGGTGTCCATGTCACTTGAAAACATGGCACTGTGTTCCAGGACTACCAAGAAGTTGCTGAGTCTGTTTTGGCACATGACTGGAGAGTTAAGTCAGTGCCAGGAAGCAGAGGGCACTGAAAAGTCACACAAAGTCAAACACCTCCTCTGGGAAACAGCAACTTGAGAAAGGGATCAAATTTGTGTTTTGGACTCATCACTCTGGTGGCAGGTGGAAGACAGACCAGAGGGCAGCACTGGAAGCAAGGGGACCAAATTAACATTCAGGTGACATAAGATGTGAGCCTGGCCTCATCAAGGGCAAAAACATCATTCATTCACGCTTTCTTTTTTAAAAAGCCCAGGGGATGTCAAAAACAGAGCTGATCTCAAGATGATGATTAATATATGTTCAATTATTGATGCCACTTCTAAAAAGGTGTGACTACCAGTGGCCAAGCCAGCAAAGAGGACTGTAAAACCAAGGATTCACTTCACTCCAACTGGGATTTCTCTGACATCGACACTGCTGAGTCACCAGACCAAAGACCCTGGGCTACTGCGCCCCTGGGTTGGGTCCCTGCTTCCAGGTGTTGCCTAATTTACTCAAGACTAAGTTCTGAAGCTATCTTCTTAAAGGGCTGCTAAACCATGAAGGGAACTTCTGACTTTAAAAAGAAGTTTTAAAATTACAATATTTATTTCAAGTAGAATTTAAAAAAAAAAAGCAAAACCTAGAATATTATAAACCTTCAATCTCTTCCTAACTACGACTCCCAATCTCCATACGAGTTAGGGGTGTACCATGGCAGACAGATCTTACTTTAAAAAAAGTACTTTTACATACAGATACACGTAACCACTGAAAATAACAGCATTATTCAGTCTTTTTTGTTGTTGTTTTTTAAACAGAAATCCCATACACAGACATATACTTCTTGGTTTTCCCCCTCAATGCTTTTGTGAGCAAATACAGTGTTAGTTCTTTCCTTTTATACATCTGTACAGCAGAATCCCAGCAGATGATTACACAACAGTGGAGTTAACTTTACCAAAAGAATTTGCTCATTTTCCTGCGTTTCTGAGAGATATCTAAAGCCCTGGAATTTTCTGGGTAATTCAAATGAATCGTTATCTAAGAGGGTCCCAGACCTAATTGGTTATGCTAATGCGGTGGCTCAGACGGAGGCTGGCCAGGCCAGAAAGTCCCAGTGCCTGCTATCAGCTGCCCATATGGGAAGTGGGCTGATCAATCAGCTAGGACTTTGAAATGAGGACCCAATCAAAACTCTGGACTGGGAGGCTCTACGGGCTTCCTGGCTGGTGGAAGGCACTCACGGATCTGGGAGGGTAGTGTACCCCTTTCTGAAACGTGGAGCTCTGAGTTGGGAATGCTCTCAGACCTTACCCTATAAGTCTCTTCATTTGTATTCTTTTTCCTATAATAAAACGGTAACCGTTAGCATAATGCTTTCCTGAGTTCTGTGAGTCATTCTAGCAGGAGGTCAGAAGTGAGTGGGATGATGAGCCCTGAGTGTACAGCTGGTACCCTCAGAGGATAGGGGAATACCCAAGTCTGTAGCCCGCAGGTCAGAAGTGAGTGGGCTGATGAGCCCCAAACGTACAGCTGGTACCCTGAGATGTTAGGGGAACTCCCAAGTCTGTAGTCAACAGATCAGATGTGAGGGGATACCTAGGAACCCCCTAAGCTTATGGCTGCCATTCTAAAGGGATAATGGGAACCAAAAAAGATCAGACTTACTGGCCTGAGACTGAAGAAACCCCAAGCATATGCCCCCGGACACCTTTTTAGCTCAGTAGTTAAGTCACTCCCGGGGTTTACTCTTCAGCCAAAGATCAGACAGGTCCATAAAACAAAGTGAAACTAAAGAGACACAGCAGCTCAGGGAACAAGGACAAGAAGGCAGAAGGGGACAGGAAAGCTGGTAATGGGGAACCCAGTGTCAAGAAAGAAGAGTGCTGACATGTTGCCGGGTTGTTAACCAGTGTCCTAGTCACTGGGTACTGCTCTAACAGAAAATACCACGAGTGGAAAGTTTCATGAGGAGAAGCCTTTATAGTCACAGTCCGGTAAGCCACAAATCCATTAACAAGTTACAAGTCCATTCAATATGAAAAATCATCACAGTCCTGTAGGCTGAGTACACATCCAGTGAGAGCATCTCGGCACAGGAACCTCGGGTCCAAAGGACGTGCTCGGCTCTCAGTGGTATGAGGTTCTCAACTTCCTCAGCTCACTTCTCTCCCTTACATTCCACAAGCTTGGGTCCTGCCTCACTAACACAACTGCAAACCATTCTCCATCATCAATATCACAGACACAGGATCCACAACACATGGGAGGAAGGGCACCGTATTGGAACTCCTAACCAAATCAAATCAACACATACATTTTTTGGGGGGACACAGTTCAATCCATGACAACCAGTATCACAACACAAGAGGTGTACTAATTGTTTAAAGAGAAGCTTGTTTTATTATATACACCTCATCTAAAGTACAATAAAAAATGAAGTAAAACAAAGAGACAATGGGAAAACCCCTAATGTGTAGCCAGTAGGTCATGAGGGAGGGTGTCATGAGGACTTGCAAGCTTGTGATGGATATCTTGAGTCTTGTGCAGACTGGGCAGTCTGGAGGACTGTCCCCTTGAACTTGTGAGTTCTGATCCAATGCTGGACACTTAGAATCAGAGGAAGAAGTGCTGTGTGTACAGCTGGTGTCAGCACAGGAGTGGAACAGAGGGGAACTGAACTGATAATAAGCTGATGTGGGCTGATAAACACTGCTTAGTGTCAGGGAAGCGGAAAGTAGGCATGTGACTTTTTTTTTTTAATCACTCATGTTTTGTTTATTCCCGTATTGATAGGTATTAGGCTATTTCTAATTATTTCCCCTATAATGAACAAGTGCTTTTCTTTTCACATACCTCTTACCTCTTGTCCTCTCCTTGCCTGAATGGATAGAAGTCTCCAGCTTCCCTCTTCATGGCCTTGTTCCTTTCAGGATGTCCAGGGTTCTTTGATCCCACACATGATTAGCACTACCAGTTACCAGCTGCTATCTAATCAGAGGGAAACCTTAGTGGCATAGCAATGAATGGTTACGGCCGCTAACCACAAGGTTGGCAGTTCAAATCCGCCAGGTGCTCCTTGGAAACTCTATGGAGCTGTTCTACTCTGGCTATAAGGTTGCTATGAGTTGGAATTGACTCAGCAGTAGTGGGTGTGGTTTTGGATCTAGTCAGAGTACAAATGTACTCCCCTTAGGGTTTTTCAGTGGCTGGTATTTTGGGAAATGGATCACCAGGCCTTTCTTACAAGGCACCTCTGGGTGGACTCAAACTTTCAGTCTTTAGGTTAGCAGCCTAGGATGTTGACCATTTGTACCACCTCACCAACAAGCCCAAAGGTCATACCTCCCTGCTCTTCTACCTCACCCCCTATTCGCTGGTCCCTCATCTCTTCAACAACACCCTCCACAACTTTTCCTAAGTGACAGGGGTAACACTCCAAACTCTTACCCACCCTCTCATAGTCCTTGCCCACATCCCCTAGCTCCCCCATCCTCAGCATGGCAGAGAACAGCATCTGGAAGCCAAGGCAGCCAGGAGGAGCTCTGCATCCCGCCCTAAACCATGCTCACGGTGGTGGTAACAGCTCTTCTCCCAGCTCTGCCTGGATTCAAGGCAGCAATCCAAGTGCAAACGCTTATAATTGAATATAAGTACCACTATTTGTCTTCTCTTTTCTGGAGGGGAAAAAATTAAAAGACGGGATCAGATTACTTGCCTGTAAATGCTCTCCCTGTAATTACCCTAGATCTTGTGACCACTGCTTCTTTCCATCCAGTTTCAAAGGTAATGGAAATGAGCTGAGTGTCAGTCTGATTGGTGTTCAAGAGCACAGCTTTGTGGCACAGCTCCCACCTGCTAAGTCCAGAGACTCAGTCAATGACCAGCTTTGAGTGAGTTCCAATAAAAGGACCATCACTCAGAACCAGCATATGTCTTGTCTCTTATCACTAGCAGACACTTCATGACCACTACCCATTGTCATTGAGTCAGTTCTGTCTCATGGTGACCCCATGTGTGACAGAACAGAACTGTATTGCACAGAGTTTTCACTGGCTGATTTTTTGGCAGTAGATCGCCAGGCCTTTCTTCCAAGATGCCTTTGAATTTACTCAAACTCTAATTTTTGGTTAGCAGCCAAGCACATTCACTGTTTAGACCACCAAGAGGCTCCTACTGCTATTGTTTTAGGCTCTATTTTGGGCTTAGGATACCCTGGTTTCTCCAGATTCCAGGTCTAGCAGAGCAGTGTCAGTAGGATTTTAAGGCAGTTTCTTTACCGGCCACCACTGGGCTTCCCCAGAAGCATGAGAGTAACTCCTTCAATTAGCTGCTGTCACACTCAGCCCTTCTTGTTGTTCCTCCTGGAAACTGGCAAGGCTCCATCTGGGTTTCCCTCAATACTTTTATGGGTCCAGGAAAAGGATTACTTAGCCTAGGTCCTTACTGAAAAATGTCGCAAGGGCCTCTATGGACTGCATCAGTATATCAGCTCATCTGGGCAGCTGAGGGATGGAGGAGACCATGAGCTGTCCTCCCAGGTGGCATTGGGAACAAGAGCTAGGAAGCAAAGGGGTGCCTAGCAAGGCTTCAGGAAGTTTATGAGAAGCTGGTCTTTCATGTTCCTCGGCACAGTATTCTCCCTACTCTGTCTCCCCACAGCCAGGCCATGGAGATATAAAACCAGAAGATCAGGCTGCCTAGCTGCCAAAGACCCCTGGGCTTTGAATCAGGGGGTCTATACAACAGCCTCAGAGACTTTCCTATTCCAGGAGCCAGATCCCCCAAGAGACAGCACTGCTTATGCAGAACATTCCTGCTCTTCTCCCAACTCCACAGAAACCCCATCCAGCCACAACTTCTGCATGACACAACTCCGGTCTCACAGAGGCAGTGCTGCACTGCACTCACTGGTGGAATCACTAGACTATAACTGTGTTTTCATCTGGGTATCCTCAGTACTCAGCTCAGTGCTTAGCACTTCTTAGATGCTTAAATAAAGGTTACTGGATGGGTGTGTGAATGAGGCAATACATCGAGCAGGGAACTGGCTCTGTGAGTCTCTGCTTCTTCAAGGTTAGGGGAAGCCCTGAACTTCTGGTTCCAGATATCCCAAGTCAGCTTCCTGTGGAAAAAGACACGTAACTCTGGGAGGTGGGTTGGCTGGACTGGACAGTAAAGGAATACAGCTGGGCTGGGAGTGGAGATGACCATCTTCTTCTGTTAGCAACAGCTGCACTCATGTATGGCTAGTCCTCTTGGGTGATAGTTTAGATGACCGCAAGAAGCAGAGATGTGTTTAACTAGCTCTCGTGTGTGAGTGTGTGTTCGCAACAAGCAGTAGTATGGAGAATGGGTACGAAAAGACCCACTAGACTTTCAGAGCAATTCAGGAATATGAATCATAGCACTGCTACCTTGGAAAGACAACTAGAAGCCTTGACTGTGGCCACCCTCCTCAGTCCACCTCAGCTCTGCTCTTCAGGAATGATGACCCTCTACCTAGCCATAGTTTCTGCACTCCAAAATTTCAGCTCATATTTGCCTGTGGTTGCTGTGCACCCCCCACAAATCTCTACCATAGATTTTGGTGCAAATTCCAAGGCGGCAATCTCACTGGCTGGACATAGTCTCTCTCTCTTTCTTTTTCAAATCAGACCTCCAAAGTTATAGATTTGAGAGCCTTTTACAACACATATTTCCTCCCACCCAGGTCCAGGTAGACTGGACCAATAGACATCTATATTCCACCACATGCCATACACCTACTTTCTCAGTTACCTAGTTCTGCTCTAACGGAAATACCACAAGCAGACAGCTTTAAGGAACACAAATTTCTCTTCTCACAGTTTAGGAAGTTGAAAGTCCAAATTCATGTCACTGGCTCTAGGGCAAGGCTTTCTCTCTCTGCTCTGGAGGAAGGTCTTTGTTTCTTGCCCCTTCTATACCTAGCTTCCTTGATGAGCATGTGGCATGTATCTCTTCCCTTCCTTTTTTGTTTGCTTGTTTGCTTAACCTGCTCTTTTGTATCTCAAAAGAAATATAAACAAGATTGATTTAAGACACACCTGACAATATTGACTCACTGACATTACAAAGAAAACCTATTCCGAAATGGGATTATAACCACAGGTATACAGGTTAAGGTTCACAACACATTTTGGGGATGGGGGGTGTTTTAGTCAGCTAGGCTGCTCTAACAGAAATACCACAGAGTGGATGGCTTTAACAAAGAAAGATTTATTCTTACACAGTCCGGTAGGTTGCAAGTCCATATTCAGGGTGTCCGCTCCAGGGAAAGACTTTCCCCTTGACAGCTCTGGAGGAAAGTCCGGTATTGCATCAGTCATTGTCCAGGGAGTGTCCTAACGCAAGAACCTCTGGTCTGAACGACGCGCTCTGCTCCCGGTGCTGCTTGCTTGATGGTAGCGAGGTTCTCAAATTGTCCTTGGTTCTTTTTCCTTTTATTCCTTGCAAGCTAAAAGCATTAAGGGTGGGGCAAGCCATACTCCAGGGAAACTTCCCCCATAGCAGGAATTCACAGCCCCACCCTAATCCTTTAACACACAGGTTAGCAAAACCACACAATGGAGGACAGTCCCAAGATACTGGGAACCATATCCCAGCCACATGGCTGCACACATTTTTGGGGGGACACAATTCAAACCATGACAGGGGGAGTACACAACTCAATTCAAAACAATCACTTAGAGCACAGAGTCTGTGGGTAAGCCTCCTCCAGCTGTGAGCATGAGTGAACAGGCACCCTGAAATACATCTAGCACACTCATAAAGCACTAACACCTCCACTCAACTTAAATAGTCTCAAGTATTGATACTGCATCTGAGGATTTTCCTATGCACATAAATGACTGTCATTCATAATAACAATCATGGCCATCCCTTCTTTCTAAGCTTGGACTTTCATTTTTGGTGGTTCCATCCCTAGCCTTGGCCACTACTTATGCGTAGATCCTGAGTTATACATTTCTCCAGTTGAAGAAATATGCTTTGAGAATGACTATGAACAGGCAGTGAGCAGTAGCAGCCCCCTTCATTTATCCTGGAAGCCACAGACAAAAAAACCATCACAGATGCACACAACAGAATGCTAAAGGCAGACCTTTAATTCTACTAGAGCCCAGAGAAGAGAACTAGGAAGGAGCATCAATCTGAACAGGTCACTACAGATATACAGGGTCATGCCACATAGAGAAGGTGGGAACATTCCCAAGGGAGGTAAAAGAAGAATGAGCCATATATTACGGGGTAGCAGGGCAGCTCACAAAAGCAGGCAAAGGCTGGAAGCTTGAGTCTACCCAGAGGTGGCTCTGAAGAGTGGCCTGGTGATCTATGCCGAAAAAACTCAGCAATTGAAAACTCTATGGACCACAGTTCTATTCTCACACATGCAGGGTCACCATGAGTTGGAATCAACCTGACAGCCACTGAAGGGTATAGGGGAGTATAGGCTCTGAATCATGTTTTGGGGAGGTGGTTCTGGCAGAAGTGATGGGAAAGGGGCCAGACAGAAGATTCCTGCAGTGATCCAGATGACAGCTGCTGAGGGCCCCAACCAGAAAACAATGTTCATTAAGTAAATTATAGTACTTCCCCCCACACAGTGAAATACTATGCTTTCCAATCATTAAAATTAGCTAAGAAAAGTATATATGAACATCTAAAAATGTTGAAAGCACATTACTAAGTTTAAAAAGGCTGTAAAAGGGTTTGAAAGCATTTTTTTTTTTTTTTTAAAGAAAAGCACCCACACATTCACCAACACATACCTATATATATAAGAAAAAAGTGTTGGTCTAATTTATAGAATACTGTTAAATGGTATAACAGTTAAGTGTTAATCTGATAACCAAGGTCAGCAGTTGAAATCCACCAGATGCTCCTTAGAAACGGTATGGGGCAGTTCTACTCTAACCTATAGGATCGCTACAAGACAGAATAGAGTCAGTATCAGTGACTTTGCTTTGATTAAAGGGTGGCGGGGTAATAACTAATTGTTCTTCCTTTGCACTTTGTGTTTTCTAAGTATTCTATTCCTGCATGAATTACTCTTGGGATTGGAAAAACAAGGTTGTAAACGATCGCTCACTCAACCTTCCTCCTTACCCTCACAAAAACGACCACAAGGAGTCAGAGAGAGGTGACTGTTTTGGTACAGATGAATCAGGGGCTGTATAAGTGAAAAAAACAAAGGGTGGACTGGCAAAGAGGAATGGGGCTGCAACACGGTGGGACAGGGGATGCTGATGACAAAGAGGGAAGGGGAGGAGGGAGGAAGATGGCAAAGCCAGTGAGGACTGACTGGTTGAGTGAGCCTTGTAGGAGTGAGATGTGTTCAAAGGTTGATCCCACCACCTTCCAACAGAGTCAGACTCACAGCAGTCCCACAGGACACAGTTCAATTGCCCCTGCAAGCCTTCCAGTGTTACAATCTTTATGGAAGCAGACTGCCACATCTTTGTTCTACAGAGCAGCTGGTGGGTTTGAACTGCTGAGTTTTGGTTAGCACCCGAATGCTTAACCACTGTGCCACCAGGGCTCCTAACAGTTAATCGGATACCCTTTATTTGAACTACTTACTGCTTGGGAACTTGGCTGAATAGGTCTGACCTCACCTACTTTTTTATAAACTATTTTGTCACTTTCCTAAAAATTCCTTATTTTCCGAGTTATTAAACTTTCAATTCTACGTTGATCCCTTTAGAGTCCTCTAACGCCTCGATTCTCTTGCTTCTTCCAACTGGATGCCTTTTATGCAGCATTAACAGATACCTTGAGCTCTGATGAAAATTATCCTCCCAGCTACAAAGATGGCACCTAGATGACGGATGGCTTGAGGAATCCTGAGAGAGCAGAAGTTCTCGCATTAGTATGCAGACTGTCTCGGACTCACACAGGGTCAAGGACGCAGCACAGAGAGAAGAACTAATTTTAACTCCCTACTGAGAGCAAGAGGGGGCCAAACCATCCAAGGTGCTAAAAAAAAAAAAAAAAAAACCTTGAAGAACAGGATTTCAGGATGTAGGTTTTCAGGATGCTGTCTGGTCTGACAAAGACATCAGGATTCATAAATCTCTGCCCCTTGGTGGCCAACCCAGCCCAGATGCTGTGAGACACCCCCCTCAGGCACACCCTGCTAATTAGAGGCAAGGTGGGAAGCTCTCTGTGCAAGGAGCCAAAAGATAAAGACAATAATGGAATCCATTATACTGAAGCTGAGGTTTTCTCCCTGAGAGGCCCTGGCAGCATACTGGTTAAGTGCTAAGATTACAAACCAAAGGACTGCCAATTCACAATCCACCAGCTGCTCCTTGGAAGAAACTCAGTGGGGCAGGTTCTACTCTGTCCTGTAGAGTCACTAGAGTCGGAATCAACTTGATGGCAACGGGTCCTTTTTTAAGTCATACTGAGTACCTACCGAAGTCCAGAAACTCATCAGAAAATGTACTCTTTTCATAGGCCTGGTGATCTATTTCCACAAAAAAATCAGCCACTGAAAACCCCAGAGAGTGCCATTCTGCTCTGATACTCACTGGTGGAATCCAATGGACAGCCACTCATTTTACCTTCACAGCTATCTACAGGGGAAGTATGTTGTTGTTGTTAGGTGCCATCAAGTCATTTTTGACTCACAGTGACCCTCATGTGACAGTGGAGAATTGCCTACTGGATTTTCTTGGCTGTAATATGGAAGGAGATCTCTACACAAGCTCTGGGTGGGTTCCAACCAAAAACCTTTAAGTAGAACTCAAGCACTTAATGTCTTTGCACTACCAGGGCTCCTGAGGGAACCAGACTGTCCCCATTTTACAGATGAGCAAACTGAGTTTCAGAAAAATTGTGCCACCAAGGGATGCACAGTCAGCACCAGAACTCACAACCTCTGACTTCAATCTCCTTTTTCTTTCACTCCACAAATTATTTATGGAGCCTCTTCTTTGCCAGGCACTGTACTACTGATGAACTACATACTCAGACATTTGAGCCTAAGAGAGGAAAACAGGTGTGCAAATGGAAGCTGCAAAGTGCTCACGGTATGGAAAAGGAAAATGCTACACATGGTGCCATGCAAGGGGTCCCGTCTAGCCATGGGGAGTCAGAAAAGTCTTTAAAGAAGAGAAGATCCTTGAACTACGTTTTAACTAAAATGAGAAATATTTCTGCTTGATGGGGAGGAGGAGTAGGGGGTGTGGTGTGATGTAGAGAGCATCCTGTGTATCTCCAGGGCAACCTGAAAGAGCTAGAGGGTCCAGAGGCCTGCATCAGCTTGGCACTGATGGGCTGTGGGCATACTGAGAAGTAAAGGAAGACAAAATTAAGCAGCAGAAAGGGGTCACATCAGGGTGGGGCCCGGGTACCAAACTCAAGAGTATGGGCTTTAGACAGAAGCCAATGGACAGCCACTGAGGGGGGTCAGAGAACATAGATTCTGAATCATGTCTTGGGGAGTTGGTTCTGGTAGGAGTGATGGGAAAGGGGCCAGAGAGAAGATTTTTGCAGTAATTGAGACGAGAGCTGCTGAGGCCACCAGCTAGAACAGATCACTGGAAGCAGAGATGGAGATTGTATGGTACAACAGATACAAAGGAAACACAGGTAAGAAGACTTGGAAGGCGGGGAGGGGGATGCAGGAAAGGGAGCTGTCTCGGGGGCCCCCAGGTCCTGTGGGTGTGGGTGAGTGGAAGAAATAGTAGAGCGGCAGGTTTGGAGGAAACTGATGAAGTCATCTTCAGACAGACAATCCATTCCCTCAGCCTATAAGTCTCGGTGGTGCAGTGGTTAAGTGCTACATCTGCTAACCAAAAATGTCAGCAGTTCAAATCCACCAGGCACTCCTCGGAAACTCTACAGAGCAGTTCAAGTTTGTCCTACAGGGTCGCTATGAGTCAGAATCGACTCAACAAACAGCCATGGGTTCTGAGGATCTTACTCTCTAAGGAGCCCTAGTGGCACAACAGTCAAGCACTCACTTGCCAGACAAAAGCTCAGTGGTTTGAACCCACCTAATGGCTCCATGGAAGAAAGACCTAGCAATCTGTTAACTTAAAAATTACAGGCTGAAAAACCCTAAGGATCAGTTCTTTCCAAATCACAAGGGCTTGCTATGAGTTGGAATTCACATGACAGTACACAACAACAATCCAAGTCTCTACAGCACCCTACCACACAGAACTAGCAGTCATCCCATCCAGTCAACCAGCCACAGTACAGAGGTGGCAGAGAACAACAGCCACCAAGTTGGTAGACGGCAAGCATTCAGTTGGAGGAACACCGCAGGCCTGATCACCCATTGGTCAATTTGAGAAAGATGCCAAGAGACAGTTCATTTGGGACTGCATTAAAACCCCTGGCACTCATTTCTCCTCAAAGTCTCCATCTGCCACAGACTCCACGGCTGCCCAACGGTTTCACTCATCACAGGGGTCAAGGCAGAGCAAAAGTCAGCAAAGGCAGAGCAAAAGTCAGCAAAGGCAGAGCCTGCTCCGGGAAAGCAGTTAAACCTGAAGCAGCTCCGTCAACCAAAGGCTTGGGCAGATGCTGAAAAACTGACTGAGAAAAGAAGAGGCCAGGACAGACCACTGACTGGCCCCAAATCAAAGATAATTCCATTAATGAGGGATCTGATAACACAGTCCTGAAGGTTATCGCTTTGCTAGAGATGCACACTGGAAATACTTACATGGTAATCAAACCTGGAAAATGCTGACCATCCCCGACAGTCTCCCAACCCCACTACTGCTGATAACTGGAGTTATCAGCCGCCTTCAGTGTAGGACCAGAGGAGATAGGGATCTGTGTGTGTGCAGTGGGGGTGGGGGTGCCTCTCCAGCAGCAGCCTGTCAACGGAAGGTGACATATTCTCCAGGATTTCAGCAGTGTCTCAGAAACCACTCTCAAGATAACTGCTGAATAACTAGCCACGCAGCATACTGAATGAGGAGGCCTCTGTGTGGGATCCAGAGGGAGAAAGAAAGAAAATCTGTGAGGCAACAAACAGGCACGGTGAGCTGAAGGATTAGTTTCTAATCCTGCCCACCAATCCTTTTTCAGCCATATTTTTCTGTCTCCCCGAATACAGGAAGGATATTAAAGGAAATCCGTGCTCCAGGGGGGAAAAAGGGATTGCACTCATTAACTCAGAGCTGACCTTGTTTGACGGGATTAACTCCCATACCTGCATATCCAACAGGACACAGCTCCAGCGTATGGGGGTACTTTTTAGGGGCAGAGGGAGCTTAAATCCGTGTTACAGAACTGCCAGCCAACTCAGGAAAAATAAAGGGCTGCAGTGAGGAACAAGAGAGGGGCTGCGAAAAAGTTCTAAATCCCCATGGGTAAGGGTGGTGACATTCATGTGTTTACAGAGCATTTTATTTACTTGCAAAGGCAACTAACTCTCCAAGAGGAAGACACAGGGGCCTGGGCGGAGAGCTTCTTCACTGCCGCTAGCCCTGTCAGGCTCATTGTAAAGTAATGAATTTTGTGGACACTCAGAGAGAA
Source organism: Heterohyrax brucei (assembly GCA_028571685.1). Classification (NCBI taxonomy): domain Eukaryota; kingdom Metazoa; phylum Chordata; class Mammalia; order Hyracoidea; family Procaviidae; genus Heterohyrax; species Heterohyrax brucei. The sequence goes on from CM053140.1 coordinate 167,452,468, forward strand.
AAAATAGCTATAAATGCTTTGGATCGATGCTGCGCACTGCGGAAACACAGCCTCTGATTTCCATGAGCCGCCCGTGGGTACTGCACTGAGTTCAGCTGCAATCTGTCCCTTTGAAGGTCATCTAACGAGAAGTCGGCCCCAGGCCTGGGCATACAGGCAGTGTTCCCACACTTGGAACCATTCGGGCAATGTTGGGCTAACGCACTCCCGTTCACAGGATGGACCAGGTATTTCCAGCCTCTTGCTCCAGGGAACCAGGAGGTCTCAGGAGGTAGCCATTTATTCCAGGAAGTAAGAAAAGTTATTTTTTGGGGAGGTTGCAACCTGGGAACTTTAGACAACTGTTAATCTCCTCTCTAAGATTGAATCTCTTACATGCAAAAAAAGAAGAAAAGAAAAAGGAATAAATAAAACTTAAAAGAAACACACAGACAATCCTTGTTGTTTGCTGTCCAGGTGGTCCCAAAGCGTGCTGACTTCATGCACCATAGAATGCAGTGCTGCCTGGCCCCACGTCACGCCGCGATCATTTGTGGATCTTACTGCTGTGATCCATAAGATTTTCACAGGCCAGTTCTTGGAAAAAGATCTCTAGGCTTTTCTTCCTAGTCCACGAGTCTGGACACTTGACCGAAACCTATTCAGCACTACAGCAACCATTAGATAGGTGGTGGCTACATATGGGGTATATTTTGCCTGGATGGAGTCAACCCAGGTCTCCTGCATGGAAGATGAGAATTCTACCACGGAACCACCACTGCCTTATTAGGCAATCCTTGAAGTTCCTTTTTTAGCTTCAAGATGGTGTGTATTCTGCCTGGACAGAGCAGGAGAAAAATGCAGAACAAAATTCAAATTCATAAGACCAGATTTACTGGATTGACAAAGACTGGGGAAACGGCCAACACTACGGCCCCCAGATACTCTTCTAACTCAGAACTGATGACACTCCAGGAATCTGCTTTTCAGCCAGTGATTAGACAGGCCTACGAAACAAACAATAATGCATGTGGGGAACGTGCTTCTCAGGTCAATCAAGTATACGAGACCAAATAGGCAACATCTGCCCCGAAACACTGATAAGACGGCGGGAAGGGCAGGAAGACTGGATGAACAGACACAAGGAACCCAGGCTGGAAAGGTGGAGACTGCTGACACGTTGCAGGGATTGCAACCAATATCAGAAAGCAATTTCACATAAATTTTTGAATAAGAAACTAATTTGTGCTATAAATATTCACCCAAACTAAAGCACACAACTTTTTTTTTTATGTATAATCGATGGGACCAACAGACGTATCTTAAATAGCTGCTCACAAGCTTTTAAGATCTCACTATTCACTAGAGTGGGATGTAGAAGATTTTCTTTATGAATTATGACCTAGATGTACCCCCAGACCATTGTCCCCAGCCCTCTGCCCCAGTAATTCAGTCCCTCAACACGTGTAGATATGTCTCGGAAGCTTCTATGACTTTGCTTTGGTCAAGTTGTGCTGACTTCCCCTTCCCCTACATTATGTGCTGTCTTCCCCTTTGCCAGAGTTAATAGCTGTTTACGATCTAGTTAGTGATTACTGCACCCCAACCTTCCCCTGGAAACTCTGGTGGAATAGTAATCATGAGTCCAGATGCTAACCAAAAGATAGGCAGCAGAAATCTACCAGCACTCGTTGGGAATTCTAGGTGATAGTTCTACTCTGTCCTATAGGGTTACTATGAGTCAAAATCAACTTGATGGCAGTGAGTTTGGTATGATTTTAACCCTCTCTTTTCTAGAAACCAACCAAACCAAATGGCAGTGGCATTGTTTGGTTTTCTTCCCAGAAATCATCAAAAAATTTTTTTCTGTGTGTAAACTGTTTCATAAGTTTTTATAATAGGGTCTCATACAGTATTTGTCCTTTTGTGATTGATTTATTTCACTCAGTATTATGGCATCTAGGGTCATCCAATTAGTGAGACGTTCTCAGATTCACCACATACTTATCACTGCATAGTATTCTATGTCTTGCTGTTGCTAGGTACTGCCAAGTCTGTTCAGCTCACAGTCACCCGACGCACAACAGAATGAAACACTGCTTGGTCCTGCACCATCCTCACAATCTTTGCTATACTTGAGGCCACTGTTGTATCCACTTGGTCAACACATCTCATTGAGGATCTTGCTATTTTTCATTGACCCTCCAATTTATCAAGCATCATGTCCTTTTCCAGCAACTGTTCTCTCCTGATAATATGTCCAAAATATATGAGATGAAATCTCACCATCTTTGCTTCTAAGGAGCATTGTGGTTGTACTTCTTCCAAGACAGATGTGTACGTTCTTCTGGTAGTCCATGGTATATTCAATATTCTTCATCAACCCCATAATTAAAAGGGATTAATTCTTCTTCAGTATACCTTATTCACTGCTTTCACACACATATGCCAAAGCCAAGTGCCATCGAGTTGGATATGAGGCAATCGAAAATACCATGGCTTGGAGCAGCTCACCTTGGTCGTCAAAGTGACATCTTTGCTTTTTAACACTTTAAAGATGTCTTGACCGCCTGCCTCCACAGGCACTGATTGCGGATCCAGGCAAAACGAAACCCTTTACAACAACTCCAGTATTTTCTCTGTTTATCATGATGTTCTTTGTTGGTCCAGATGAGAGGATTTTTGTAATCTTTATGTTAAGGTGCAATCCATACTAGAGGCTGTAGTTTCTTTTTTGTTTTTAATCTTCATCAGTAAGTGCTTCTTCAAGTCCTCTTCATTCTGAGCAAGAAAGGTTGTATTATTTGCGTACCCCATGTTGTAAATGTGTCTTCCTCCAATCCTGATGCCATATTCTTCTTCACATAGCCCAGCTTCTCAGATTACTTGCTCAGCATACAGACTGAATAAATACAGTGAACAGATACAACCCTGATGTAAACTTTTCCTGACTTTAAACCATGCAGTTCCTCCTTGTTCTGTTCCAACAAATGCCTCTTGGTCAATGTACAGGTTCCTCAGGAGCAAAATAAAGCGTTCTGGAATTCCCAATCTTGCATTGTTATCCATAATTTGTCATGACCCACAGAGCTGAACACTTCTGCACAGTTAATAAAACACAGCTAAACATCTTTCTGGTATCCTCTGCTTTCAGCCAAGCTCCATCTGATAACAGCAATATCCCTTGTTCCATGTCCTCTTCTGAATCTGGCTTGAACTTCTGGCAGTTGTACTGCTGCAACTGTTTTTAATGACCTTCAGCAAAATTATCTTGCTGAAGATCCATTGTGTGTATGTACTATAATTTGCTTATCCATTCATCTGCTGATGAGCACTTAGGCCGTTCCCATCTTTCTGCTGTGAATCATTTTGCAATAAACATGGGTGTGTGTAAGTTTATTCATGTGATGGCTCTTGTGTCTCTAGGATATATTCCAAGCAGTGGATCTAGGGGATTGTATGGTCTATGTATTTCTGTTTTTAAGGAAGCACTGTATCATTTTCCCTAGTGATTACACTGTTTCACATTTCCACCAGCAGTGCATAGAGTTCTAGATCTCTTCATAGGCCTCTCCAACATTTGTTGTTGTTGGTAGTGTTGTTTCCAGTAGTGCTGTTACCAGGGGTCTCTAAAGACCCTCAAGGGTCCTTGTCAGATCTGCAAGAAAGAATTACTTGGGGAGACATGGCTGGCCCAAGAGGAAAATCTTTTATTGGAAAATGAAAGCACTCTGAAGTGGGGCATCAGCAAAGTGTGTACCACTCCAGCAGGCTGTGCCACTGAACAAGCTCAAGGGTGGAGTTTTAGCCCCTCTTTGCCCAGGGTATAGCTGGGGACAATAAATCAGCAATGGGTAAGGGTAGGTAGTTATTTACGTTTTTGGCAGGTGGCTGCTTGTTCCTTGACTGCCTTCACACGCGGATTTCAAGGTGGCTCCTTCCATGGGGGCTTCTGGGACTGGAAGGACTTATGATGGGGTACTGTGCATGTAGTTTCTTGCTCTCTGGGTTTGGTTCCCCCGTCTCGACTGTAACTTTCTGCACATGACCCTGGAATTGGTTCCACCTAGTTCCTTCTCACAAACAACTTTGAGGAAGTTTACACAATTTGTGGGGAATTTAGCTCAGTGTCCCAAGATGTAGTTAATCATTGGATCTCTTTATCCCTTATTGCCTGTTGGTAGTTTCACACTATTTCCAGAAGCCCACAGGCTTCCAGTCTTACTCTCAACTCTTGACTTGGCAGAAGTACCGCATTTTCCACAGGGCTTCCACAGAATATTCTGTCTACCTTAGTGCAAGTGATGTTTGGGGGAGATGGTATCTCACTGAGTTTTTATTTTGCATTTCTCTAATGGTTAAGAGTCAGGAGCATTTCCTCATGTATTTGTTAGCTGTCTGAATGTCTTCTTTGGTGAAGAATCTGTTGATGTTCTTTGCCTATTTTTTAACCGGATGAGTTATGTTTTTGTTATTGAGGTGTTGAAGTATTCAGTAGATTTTAGAGATTACATGCGTGTCGGATACGCCAGAGCCAATTTTTTTTTTTCCCCACTCTGAAGGTTCTCTTTTAGCTCTTTTGGTGAAATCTTTGATGAGTGTGTTTAAGTTTCAGGAGCTCCCAGTTATCTGGTTTATCATCTAGTGTTTCTGCATTGTCAGTCACAGTTTGCATTTATTAAGGCCCCTAGCATCATCCCTAATTTTTCTTCCATAATCTTTATTGTTTGGGGTTTTATATTTAGGTCATCCATTTTGAGCTAGTTTTTGTGTATGGAGTGAGGTATAGGTCCTTTTTCTACTTTTTTACGGACGGACATTCAGTTTTACCAGCATCATTTTTTTTTCCAAGACTTATTTTCCCCCATATAATGGACTTTGGGCATTTGTCAAAGATTAGCTATCTATAGCTGGATGGATTTACTTCTGGGTTTTCAATTCTGTCCATTTAGTCTACTTGATTGTCACTGCACATGTACCAACCAGTACCAGGCTGTTCTGGCTACCATGGCAGTACTGCAGGTTCTAAGATTAGGTAGTATGAGGCTTCCTACTTTGTTCTGTTTCTTCCATAACTTGCTTTGCTTATCTGGGGCCTCTTTTCTTTCCAGTACAAAGTTGGTGATTAGCCTTTCCACCCCAAAAAAGAATGCTGCTGGGATGTGGATGGAGACCGCATTGTATCTGTACATTGTTTTGGGTAGAAATGACATTTTCACAATGTAGAGTGTTCCTATCCATCAGCACAGGTATGGTTTTCCATTTATGCGGGTCTCATTTGGTTTCTTGCAGTAGAGTTTATTAGTTTTCTCTGTACAGGTCTTTTATGCTGCTAGTTACATTTATTTGTAAATACTTTATTCTTTAAAGAGCTATTATAAATGTTGTCTTCCTGACGTCCTTATCAAAGTTCTCCTTGTTGTTGCATAGGAATCCAACTAATTTTTGTATGTTAATTCTGCATCCTGGTACTCTGCTAAACTGTTCCTTCAGTTCCAGTAGTTTTCTTGTCAAATCTTTGGGGTTCTCTCTCTATAGGATCAACTCAACTGTGAATAGAGATAGTTTTACTTTTTCCTTTCTATGAGTCAGAACTCAGTTTGCTTTCTTTTCTTTTTTTATGCCTTTTTCTTGCCTCCCTGCTCTATCTAGGATTTCCAGTACAATGTTATACAGGAGTGATAGGAAACAGCATCCTTGTCTCATTCCCTTTTCCAGAAGAAATGCTTTCAGCCCCACCCTATGAAGAAAGATGTTGGTTATTGGTTTTGTATAAAACCAAAACACACTGCCATCGAGTTGATTTCAACTCATAGTGACCCTATGGGACACTAGGGGGTAGAATTGTCATAGGGTAGAACCGTCCCTATAGAGTTTCCAAAGAGCACCTGGCGGATTCAAACTGCCAACCTAACACTGACCCACTACGCCAATAGGGTTGCCTGGTTTTGTATAGACACTCTTTATTGTGCTGAAGAATTTCTCATCTATTCCTACTATATTGAGAGTTTTTATCAGGATGAGTGCTCGACTTTAACAAACGCCTTTTCTGTGGACTGAGACAATAATGTGATGCTTTTCTTTTGTTCTGCTTTTGTAGAATTAGTCTGGAGAGGAGGTGTTGTCTCTGGAAGGGCCTCCAGGCCATGGAGGCTAACTCCAGGCCAAGGAGCAGAAGCTGCAAGTCAGCCCTGCTGGTGTGTAGGGACCCATCAAGAAAATAACCATGGTAGGGACTATTTCCGGAAGGACACACATGAAATTGCTAACAGCGGTAGTCTCTGGGGGTATGGGAGGAAAAGCAAACTTAATTTTCACTGTCTGCATCCTTTTGTATCCTTTTAAATTTAGCACATGTGTATACATTACCAATTCAAAAATAAATGAATAAAAAGATAAGGTATGCAAAGGTAAAACACAAGGACAATAGAAAAAGACAGTTAACAATTTTCGTCCAATAAAACTTAATTAAAAACCCAAGTGGCACATTAGAGGGGATATCCACACTGTGGGCTATACCAAAACCAAAAAACCAAACCCAGTACCATCGACTCGATTCCGACAGAGTAGCACTGCTCTATAGAGTTTCCAATGAGCGCCTGGTGGATCTGAACTGCCAGCTGAACCATACCAAGTGCCAAAAGATTTCCTGTATACAAACTAACACTTTGAAGGTCAGAGAAGCAGGGTTGGGGGTCTGGGATTGTGCTTTGGGGATATGTCTGGGTCAACCGGCAAAACTAAGCATTTTCGTCTTAAGAAAATGGTCTGCATCCCAACTCAGTGAGTAGCATCTGGGGTCTTAAGCTGCCATTTAAGGAGCATCAGTTGGTCTCAACCTAACTGGAACAGAAAAGAACAAAAGACATAAAGACAGGGCAACGTGAGCCTGGGAGACAGATGAGGCCAAGTGATCCAGAATCTACATCAGCACAAGGCCAGAAGAACTAGATGGTACCCGGCCATCCCCAGTGTCTGCCTTGAGTGGCCATACAATGGTCAGACTCCCTGACATAGCAGGAGAAAAACATAGATGCAGATCTAGAATTCTATTAAAAGACCACACTTGATGGTCCGACAACCTGGAGGGCCCCCTGAGAGCATGGTCCCTAGTCTTGCTCCTACCCCAGAGCTGAAACTAGCACCAAAGACAACTTTTTATACAAAGTCAGATGGGACTGTAAGCTATGAGGCTGTTGGAACAGCTCCCCTATAGCAGTGAGAAAGGAGGGTGGAGAAGAGGGGACAGGACTAGGTTCAATGAATATGAGAAGAACAGAGTGGAAAAGAGGAATGTGCTGTCACAGGGCTGGGATAACAGATGGAGTTGCCTAAGGGTCTCTGTAAGGTTTTGATTACGGGAAACTGACTTCATTTGTAAACTTTCACTTAACCACAATAAAATATGATACGAAGAAAACAAATAAACAAGGGGGAAAAAAGAAGGAGGCACCTTAAGGCAACAGACAAAACTAAAATCGTAAGAGCCATGTGGTCCTGCCAAACCCACCACACTTTTCCTGCTCTTCGTTTTCACAGCTGCCATCAAGCACCTACAACCAGCCTAGTTTCAAGCCCACAACATCTCCTGGTTTTCCTCTTCTGTCACTAGTTGCTTCTACCTGCTTTGGATGGTACAAATGGTTAAACACCTATCAACTGAAAGGTCGGCAGTTCAAACCTACCCAGAGGCACCTCGGGGGGAAAAAGACCTGGTTATCTGCTTTCAAAAGGTCACAGCCTTGAAAACCCTATGAAGCATAATTCTACACTGCACACATGGGGTCACTATCAGTGGCAAGCCACGCAACAGCAACTGGTTTGATTTTAAAGACCCGTGGTGGCACAACAGTGGCTCAGTGGGTTTAAGTGCTACAGCTGCTAACTAAAAGGTCAAGAGTTCAATTCCACTAGCCATTACTTGGAAACCCCATGGGGTAGTTCCCGTCTGTCTTACAGGGTCACTCTGAGTCAGAATTGATACTATAGCAATAGGTTTGGTTTTGGCTTGGTGTTGCAATGGTTAAGCACTCACTTATTATCTAAAAGCTTGGAGGTCTCAAGGTACCAATGGCTTCATGAGAGAAAAAGTGTAGCATCTGCTCCTGTACAGAGTTCAGCCTGAGAAGCCCTATGGACAGTTCTACTCTACCATATAGGGTCACTAGGAGTCAGAATCGACTCGATGGCACACGACAACAACTCCTGCTTTTTGTTCAGTAACTGGGATTATCCACTAATCTCAGGTGGTAAACCTCACTCTCCTCCACTTAGAATTACACTATTTGGGAGTTCATCTGTTCATGAAAATTTTCCACCTGTGCCCAAGTGTGTCGCCATGAGTCAGATCTGACTCGACGGCACTTAGCTTGGCTGGCCCAAGTGTGTGTATCCCCAAGTTGGCTGTAACGCTACTTCTTTCATCCCACATGTTCTTCCTACAGGGTCACTTTGCCACTCTTCCAGTTAAGAGGTGGGACCCATGTTTCCTCTCCTTGGATCTGGGCAGACTCAGGACTAGACCAGAAGCCACAAGGAAGGAGTCTGCTTGTTCTGAGAGTCCCATAACAAAGGAAGCCCAACCTAGCTCACAGGAATGACTCTAAGGAAAGGCTTGAGGCCACTGATAAGGGGATGTCCAACCAACTGTTCCCCCATCTCCTCCAGGCCCTGAATGTCCCCATCCCTGCCATCATCTCACTATAGTCTCATGGAAGTGTCTGAACAAGAACTACGTAGCACATCTTTCGTGGATTCCTGACCTATAGAAATCATGAAAGAATACAACGATTCTTGTTTTAGGCCACTAAGATTTGGGATGATTTGTTATGCAGCACTAGATAAACAGAACCGCTGGCTCTCAACGGCAGAATCCCAAATGCACAGGCCCTGTCTCAAACTCACTTGACACTCCTACTTCTTATAGGGCTTAAAGCACCTTTATGCATCAAACTGTGTTCTGCAAAGAGATATATGTTGAAGGCTTAACCTCCACAACCTGAGAATGTGATCTTAGTTGGAGTCTTTAAAGACGTTATCAGTTAACATGAGGTTATATTGGACTCCCAGTCTCATCCGAGTTCCTCCCTTAAAAAAAATAAAAACCTCATACTTTGTGGGGCAAAGCATTAAAGTCCTTGGCTGCTAGCCAGAAGGTTGGACTCTGTTCAAGTCCACCATAGGTGCCTTGGAAGACAGGCCTGGAAATCTACTTCTGAAAAAACAGCCATTACAAAGCAGATGGGTGACAGTTCTCCTGTGGCACACACTGGGTTTATCGTAAGTCAGAGTCAATTCGACGGCAACTGGTTTGGTTTTAAGAAACTGATACAGGCACTGAGCTTGGCCAAACCCCCAAGTCATCCATCCCAAACAGTTATTTAAATAAATTCCTCATTGCCTACCCATACTGCCTATTCCTCCGGAACAATCCCCACTGTTGCTGCCTCCCCCAGTTCTCTTCTGTCATTATTTTACCTTCCTTCCTTTCACAATTTTACTTCAGGGAACTGTCCCCCAATTCTGCTTATTCCTAACAGCTCTCAGCCCCACCAATGGCATCATCAGGGTTGGTATTATCCAGTGTGTGAACTCACGACAACACCCTCCAAGTTAATTAGCGTAATACTGCAGCTAAAAGCACAGGAGAATTTGATAATATCAGTGCCTATAAAAACACCAACACAATGAAAACAATAGCAGGCATTTGCAGCACTCGTAACACGTGCAGATGGAACCATGTGATCTGAAGCACCAGTGTAATTGGTACTAATGACAGCTCTGACCAGAGTGTATTCCAAAAAACAAACCCACTGCCCTCGAGTGGATTTCAACTCATAGCAACCCCACAGGATAGGGCAGAACTGCCCCAGAGTGTTTCCAAAGAGTGCTTGGTGGATTTGAACTGCTGACCCCTTGGTTAGCAGCTGCAGCCCTTAATACCACTACAGCACCCAGGTTTCCAGAGTGTATTAGAAGGTTCAAAAAATAAATTAGCATACAGTTTTAGTTTTGTAGGTCTATTGACACATGTAAGCTCGACAACAGAGATTTTTATTAAAAAAGATAAATTTCTTCTGAAACTCTGCAGAAAAACTTTATAGTCAGTAGTGTGGCATCACCCTCTCTGACAGTGTCACCCAGGGCAGTCTGTAACCCCCACACCTCTCTAGTGAAGCCACTGAGCCCCAGGCCTTCCTTCCCCTTCTCCAACCTCAGTTCCATTCAATGTTCCAGGCCTCTGCGCTTGGGCGGAACAGCTGCCTCCCAGCCCATAAGCCTTTCCAAATCCCCCAACACCAAGCAAAAAGGACTGTTTTATGTTTTACACCCATGTTGTTCCAGAAAAGACTAAAGGCAGCTTAAGCACAAAGAATTCTCATTCACAGACACTGTAATGGCCATCTGCATTCTTGGATACTAAAGTATATTCCCTACCATTCCAAGAATAAAAGGAAAAACTGCTTTGGAGGTCTCTGGCTTCCATCCACCATATGAAGGCAAGTTTATAAAACTTTCCAAATTTCAACACCTGGAATGCTCTTCCCTCTACCCCATACCCAGCCAACTCCTATTCACACATTAAGGCCCAGCCCATTTGTCATCTCTGCTGGGAAACTTATTCCACCCCCTCAGGGAGTTAGTCACTATTTCTGTGTGCCTGCACTGAAATTTATCTCCACACCAGCCTCTCTTGGGAAACTTAGAGTACTTGAGATCAAGCCTTATCTTGCCTCATTTCTGTACGTTCCTCTGCAGTTTGGAGATTAAAAAAACCAAACCAGCTGCCACTGAGTCTATTCTGACTCACAGTGAGCCCCTGTGTTTCAGACAATTATGATTCATAGAGTTTTCACAGCTGACATCTTCTGGAAGGAGATCACCAGGTATTTTTTACCAAGGCGTCTCTGGGTGGATTTGAACCACCAATCTTTCAGTTAGTAATGCAGAGCTTACTGTGTCATCCACAGACTTCAAACAGTACCAAAACCAAGAAACAAAACCAACACCAACTCCATTGTTACTGTGAGTTGATTCCAACTCACATCTAATAAATATTGGTGGGATGAATAAATTTAAGTTATTCTCCAGGATCCTCCTTTCCCAACGCACCTCTACTCCAAAGAACACTGCTCCTCCTCAGAAGCACCTCACCACCCCACCCTGAAGGCCTCCCTCAGCTCGTCAAACAAAGCCTTTTGCCCTCCTTTGAGCCCTACTCTGCAATTCTTTTCCTGATAATAACTCCCTACACTCGGTCTCACAATTCCCACAGTGATCAAAGGGGCTTTTACAAGTATCTGTCCAGCTGTTCATGGCTTGGTATCCACACATTCTAAGTTGGTCCTATTTCCTTTTCTAGGCCTGGTAGGCTGGTGACTGACTGCTTCCCCTGCACACATGACAGTTTCCACAGATATGTTCTTACGCCTGGAAGAAACACTGCTCTGCAATAACATTAGAGGCAGACGATGATGTTCTTAGCATCCTGGGTCTTAAAACTAGAAAAGTACACTGGTACCACTGAATCGCAGCTCCTAGAACAGTGCCTGATGCGCAGTAGGAGCCTGAAAATGCTAGCTGAACACGTGAAAGGTCACCTGCTGTTTCAGTCATCTAGTGCTGCAGTAACAAACAACACCACAGATGGATGGCTTTAACAAAGAAAAATTTATTTCCTCACGCACGTACACACAAACCACTACTGTTGAGTGGACTCTGACTTATAGTGACCCTACAGGACAGGGTGGAGTTTCCAAGGAGTGCCTGCTGCATTTGACTGGTGACCTTTTGGTTAGCAGCTATAGCACTTAACCACTACGCAACCAGGGTTTTCCCTCACAAAGTCCAAATTCAGGGCATCAGTTCCAGGGAAAGGCTCTGGAGGATGGTCTCTGTCATTAGTCTTCCCCTGGACTGGGAGCTTTTAAGGTGCAGGAACCTCAAGTCCTTTCCAAAGCTGAGCTCTGCTCCCTACACTTCTTGGTGGCATGACGTCCCCAAATCTCTCCTCTAGCTTCTATCTCAAGAGATTGCCACAAGGTACAATACAATCTTACACAATGAGTCCTGCCTCACTGACACAACCACTGCCCATCCTCCCTTATTAACCTTCTAGAGGCAGGATTTACAATATTTAGGAAAACCACATAATACTGAAAACCAGGGCCTAGCCAAACTTACAGACACATTTTTGGGGGGACGCAATTCAACCCATGACATTTGCCCTGGCCCTCTGTCCTGGAGAAGCTGTGTGTTGCCTACTGGTTTACCAGTTACCCTCCAGTCGATTCTGATTCATGGTGACCCCGTATGTGCCAGAATTGTGCTCCCTTGGGTTTTTAAGGCTTTTCTTCCAAGGCACCTATGAATGGGGTTCGAACTACCAACTTTTGGTTAGTCGTTGAATCTGAGAGGCTGCTTAACTCACCCAAGGTGATGAGCAAGCTGGAGAGGCGGGAATGAAATCCTGTGTCTTGGCTCCCAGCACAGGGCCCTCCTGCCCAACACCCACGTTCTGGCCACCCACTCTTTCCACATTCCAAAGACAGCATCGCCACGAGAAGTTCTGGACAGCATCCAGGAGTATTCTTCTTCCTGGCTTTAAAACAAATGGTGACAAATGGTTCCACAGATCTCCTGGGCCGTGGAGCTGAGCAGATGGAACTGCAATTCACACTATTAACTTGAATTCTATTTGATACTGCTTCAAATTAAGGCTTTGGATCTAGAAATTATAAAAAGCACTTCATGTGGGTGGGGAGGATGCAACTAGTAAATAAACTTGCTAGAAGATTCATTTATAAAGCTGTATGCTCTGGCCACCCTCACTGATCATTTTTTGTTTTTTTTATCCTCTCTCCCATTGTGTCTCTCCACCAAAAAGCCCTGAGTCACACACAGAATCAGAAGTTCTTGGAGACCACTGACCTAACTGCCCACCTAAGCTTGGACCCATTGGACCTATAGAGATTCTACCTGTGAATGTTGTCTCCACTGACAGCAGCCCATATGGCAAAGCACTTTAGAAACTACTTTGAACTGAAAGTGGGTGCAGGGTCCTGCACACAAACAAGCCCAGTCTCTCACTTCTTTGCTTGGCGGACAGTTACCAAGCTCATCCTAGGCATCAGACGCTGAAGAAGGCACTCAAGTTACTGAGCAGTCTTTACTCTCATGGTACTTGCAGTCTAGTCAGGAAAGCAGAGAGGTCAGCAAGCCTCTCACTCTGAAGCATCTCCTCTCCAGGCTGAGTAGCCTCAAGGCCTTTAATGGGCACTCATATGGCATGGCAGCAGTTTTCTCCCCCATTTTTTACAAACAGGTTCCAGTTGTCTCTGTCCCTCAAATCTGTTGCCGAGAATGAAGTGCCATTCCTAACACGTGGTCTGACCATCCTCTCCTTGGCTCTAGACACTAAATTTCTGTTAGTGCAGACAAGAGGGCCTTGTTTGGTGGCCACACCACATGGCTGACTCCTGCCAACTAAAACTCTAAATCCTTTCCTCAATATTCCCCTCTTGTGCAGCTGGATCCCAGGGAAAAGAGCAAACTCGTTGCTGTTCAGTTGATTCCAACTCATAGCAACCCTACAGGATAGGGCAGAACTGCCCCATAGTGTTTCCAAGGCTATAAATCTTTATGGAAGCAGACTGTCGCATCTGTCACTTACAGAATGGCTGGTATGTTCACACCACCAAGCCTTTGGTTAGCATCCAGGCACTTAACTGCTGCGCCAACAGTGCTCCTCCTGAAGAGGAGCACGGGGCCCTGCATTTACCCCTGCTCCATTTCACCTACTAGGATCCAGACCACTGGCCTACCTGACAAGACTTCTTTATTTGATCTTGTAAAAATGGCATAGGGAGTGGTGTCTGACCTCCACCAATCTCATAAGACGGATGGAGAACTGAGATTAACAGTTCAAGGCTGACTTCCATGAGGCAGAGGCCAGATAAGCCTCCTTTCTCTGCCATCTTTACCAGTTCTGACACCAGCCACCCCTTGGCACAGCACTCTGCTGAGTTTGATAACTTACTGCAAAGCTACATGGAACCCACAGACCATACTCACAATTGTTGGGGTTATCAGGAAAGTAACAATTACAATTCTGGCTCTGAAACACTCTGCATACCTTTTTTTTTCCATCAGGACAGCCTCTTCCCAACTGTGCCCTCTGGCAAGCCTCTCCCCAGCCCTAAGCCTTTCCCCAAAGGCACTGAGCTTTCTCTCTCCATGGGCTGGGAAAGCCACTGCACACTCCCCTGATGCCAGCTCTTGGCTGCTGAGTGTCTCCTTGCCACCACTTCTCACCACCTTCAGGATTACCACCGTTTGCTCTCTCGCTTGTTCTCTGTCTCCTGCCTCTAGGAGCTTCTTAGCCCAGGGGTCCCAGGTCCCAAAGACATGGGGCTCTCTGGCCCAGGCTGTTCTTCCTCAGCACTGGTAGGCTCCTCCTCTCTGCTCTGGAATTGGCTCTCTTTTAAGGCAAAATGGACCAGTCCTCCTGGTGGGCCACAATTACCCCATCACCCAGTCCTGCCCAATCACCTGGGTGGCATTTACAAGATAAAGGTGAGAAGGGTCACATTAAATAATTCATCGCACTGTACCTGTGGTGGCATAGTGGTTAAGTGTTACGTCTGCTAACCAAAAGGTCAGCAGTTCAAATCTGCCAGGTGTTCCTTGAAAATTCTATGGGGCAGTTCTATTCTGTCCTATAGGGTCACTATGAGTTGGCATCAACTCGACGGCAGTGGGTTTTGGGCGGTAGCTGTCAACCAGTATATACACTGTAGCTTCTCACTTTAAAGTCTTGTAGAAAGGTACTGGTGGTTCAGTTCTCACCTTCTGTACAAGAGGTCCAGAGTCTATTCTCGGCCCATGCACCTCATTCACTGCCACCACCTGTCAGTGGAGGCTTGTGTGTTCCTATGATGCTCAACAGATTTCCGCAGGGCTTCTAGATTAAGATGGACTACGAAGAAAAGTCTCAGAGACTTACTTTCTAAAAATCAGCCAATGAAAATGCAATGGGTCACAAAGGTCCAATCCCTTCTCAGTTGTGGGGATAGAAGAGGAAGGGACAGTATTCTGTTTTATGGTGTGCAGGGTCATCAGGGTTGCAGGGCCAACTGGAGAGCAGACAACAACAACAAAACTCACTGTCACTGAGTCAATTCTGACTCATAGCAACCCTACTGGAAAGCACAGAACTGCTTCATAGCATTTCCAAGGAGCGCCTGGTGGATTCAAGCTGTCAAACTTTCGGTTAGCTACAACAAGGACTTCAAATAAGCATTGATGAATATGATCTCTACATGCTACATTCATCAAAATCCCTGCAATAATAAAGATCAAGGACAGACCCCCTACAACAACATAGTCCAGCCAGAGAACTCTGAGATGAGTGCTTGGCATGATGTCCCTGTTGATGGACTTGGACTGGTCTTTCCTTTCTCTTGTCCTGTTTGTACCATATATCAGCTCACAATGCCTCACAATGGTACTCATGGCAGGTATACTCAATTGATATGCCAATTTGATGCCAAACCCGAAGTCTTCTCACACATAGTAAAAATAAAAATGTGTTATTCTTGCTACCTTCACTCTTTCTGTCATTCTTCCAGCTAGAAATCTCAGTGCCAAAACTGCACCCTTTCCTCCTCTGTTGCTTCATCTAGCCAGCAAGTCCTGCTCCTTTTTTCTCCTGTTGCATGCCTGCTGACACCAGCCTAGTCCAGGCATTCCACTCTACAACTGTAAAGGTCTTTGGTATGTTACTGTCCTCCTTGCTGTCACCCGCCCCTTCTTTGCCCCCACCAATCTACCCAGTAAACTACGGCCAGACAAGTCTCCTATAACGCTTTTCACCATATTCTACTTCCCCACTAAAAGTAACGCCCTTGCGAGTCCCCTTTGCCACACTGAGACTTGCATGCTCACGGTGGTGGGTCCAAACTCCTCCTCCAGGTATTTGCTGTTAGTGTTGCTGGTGCTTTACTCACGATGACCTTGCACACAATGGAAGCAAACACTATCCAAACCCCAGTGTATCATCCTCAAGATCAGTCGTGGCCTAGACCACTGTGATTTGTTGGTTTTCATTGGCTGATTGTTTGGAAGTTGATCTCCAAGACTTTTCATCCAGTCAGTCTTAGTCTGCAAGGTCTGCTGAAATCTGTCGAGCATCAAAGCAATACACATGCCTCCAACGACACAATGGGTGGTAGCTGGCAAGAGGTGCACTGGCTTAGAATGTAAGAATAGAACGGGAGTCTCCCACTTGGAAGACAAAATTCCACCCCTGAACCACCAATGCCTAACTCAACCATGCTAGGTACTGGGCAAATTGCTCAGCAAAGTGGACACATCAATTTGTATTCTCAAGAGCAGTGTTTAAATGTTCCTATTGTCTGTGACTTCCTCATCTACTATCTGACTGTTAGTTGCACCAATCTCATGGGGAGAAATGTCACTCATTATTATAAAATTTTAAAAGGGAAACTGTTTTAGTTAGCTAGTGCTGCTCTAACAGAAACACCGCAGACTGGATGGCTTTAACAAAGGAAGGTTTATTCTTACACAGTCCAGTGGGCTACAAGTCCAAATTCAGGATGTCCGCTCTAGGGGAAGGCTCTCCCTCTTGTCAGGTCTGGAGGAAAGTCTGGTATTGTATCAATCTTTGTCCAGGGAACATCTTGCTGCAGGAACCTCAGGTCCCAAGGATACGCTCTTCTCTGGTGCTGCTTTCTTGATGGTGTGAGGTTCCCAATTCTTTACCT
The DNA here is from genome assembly GCA_028571685.1 of Heterohyrax brucei. Lineage (NCBI taxonomy): Eukaryota > Metazoa > Chordata > Mammalia > Hyracoidea > Procaviidae > Heterohyrax > Heterohyrax brucei. The sequence goes on from CM053140.1 coordinate 167,469,231, forward strand.
GCTTCCCTTTCCTTTTATCTCTCATAGGATGAATGGATTAAGGGTGGTACAAGCCACACTCCAGGGAAACTCCCTTTAGAGTAGAGCAGGGAGGTGATCCTATGAAGGGATTTACAGTCCCACTCTACTCCTTTAACATACGGCATAGGAAAATCACAAAATGAAGGACAATCATAGAATACAGGGAATCCTGGCCCAGCCAAATTACTACACATAGTTTGGGGGGAACACAATTCAATCCATGACAGAAACAAACCAACAGTTGCAGTTTCCTAGACTAACGTTTTCAAAAACACATGCAAAGATAGTCATGTACTGCACCCTGTCCATTTGGGCAATGTCCCACTGCAAAAACATCTGTGGTTCTACAAGATAACAAAGATCAGAACTCTACTTTAGAACAGGATGTAGCAGATGTAACCAGATAAAGCAAACAAAATAGCTAATCACAGGCAACACACGTATCTCATATCTCTTCTAAACGAAGTGACTGTATAAAATGGTGCTATATATATATATATATATATATATATATATATGTACATATATAAAACCTGTAACATGTGTCTTGGTAGTTACAATAAACCCCTATATTACTGGCTTATATATATGTGGAGATTTTGTACTGTATTTTCCGTCATTTTAATGTGAACTTTTCAACTTAACAATAAGTTGACCACATAATAGTGTACGCTTTGGCTTAGAGGCAGCAACATCCAATCCTGTGTCTCGTGAGTCTCCTGACTGTTGTAGCATGCTCTACTTAATTTTCTTAAGAAAATGCTACCATGAAGTACACTGTGACTCCCAAATGCAGTAAAAGCAGTGCTAGAGATAGCAGCAGCAAGAAGCAAAGAAGTATTGATTTGGAAGTGAAACAAAAGGTATCTCACATAGCGTTGCTAACTACAGGCAGAACTCATTTTATTGTACTTTGCTCAACTGCGCTTTCCAGATTCTCCACTTTAGACTGAAGGTTTGTGGCAAACACTGTGTCCTGTGCCATTTTTCCAACAGCATGTGCTCACTTCATGTCTCTATGTCACATTTTGCTAATACTTGCAATATTTCATTTTTTTGCATTATATCATGTTTGTTGTGATCTGTAATCAGCGATCTTTGACATTATTATTATCATTGTTTTATGGTTCTGCACACTGCCCATATAAGATGGTGTCATGGACTGAACTGTGTTGCTCAAATTTGTGTAGCAGTTTGCCTGGGCCATGATTCCTGGTATTGCCTGATGTTCTTTTATGCCGTACACCCTGCCCTATGATGTTAATGAGGGAGGATGGATGGCAGTTGTGTTGGTGTGGCAGGACTCAAGGTATAGGATTGTCCTGTGTCTTGGGGCAGTCTGTTGCGAGATAAAGGAAAAGTAGGCAAGTGGAGATTTGGGGAGCTCATAACACCAAGAAGCAGTGCTGGGGGCAAGGTACATCTTTTGGGAAGGACAAACATCCTTGCACCTCAGAAGCTCCCAGTCCAGGGAAGACGGACAAGGACTTTCCAGCAGAGCCAGCAGAGAAAGCATTCTCCTGGAGCCGACACCTTGAATTTAGACTTTTAGTTTACTGCTCTGTGACAAATAGCACTTCTCTTTTTAAAACCATCCAGTTGCGTTATCTGTTAGAGCAGCACTAGATGACTCAGACAGACAGCGAACTTAGCCAATAAATGTTGTGTTCTAACTGCTACAATGATCAGCTCCTTCTCATCTCTCTCCCTCCCCTATTCCCTGAGATACCACAATACTGAACTTAGGCCAATTAACAAGCCCACTATGGCCTCCAAGTGTTTTAGTGAAAGGAAGAGTTGTACGTCTCTCACTTTAAATCAAAAGCTAGAAATTGATTAAGCTTAGTGGGGAAGGCTGGGTGAAAGCCAAGAGAGATTGAAGCTAAGCCTCCTGCACCAGTTAGCCAAGATGGGAATGCAAAGGATAAGTTCTTGAGGGAAATGAGAAGCTACTCCAGTGAAGGCTTGAATGATAAGAAAGTGAAACAGATTTATTGTGCTGTGGAGAAAGTTTGAGTGGTCTGGATAGAAGATCAAACCAGCCACAACAGTCCTTTGAGCCAAAATCTAATCCAAAGCAAAGTTCTACCTGTTTTCAATGCTGTGAAGGCTAAGAGAGGTCAGGAAGCTGCAGAAGAAAAGTTGGAAGCTAGCAGAGGTTGGTTTATGAGGCTTAAGGAAAGAAGCTGTCTCCATACCGTGAAAGTGCAAGATGAAGCAGCAAGTGCTGACATAGAAGCTGCAGGAAGTTATCCAGAAGAGCTAGCTAAGAAACTGAGGAAGACAGCTACACTAAACAAGAGATTTTCAATGTGGATTAAACAGGCTTATATTGGAACAAGATGCCGTCTAGGACTCTCATAGCTAGAGAGGAGAAGAGGATGCCTGGCTTCCAAGCTTCAAAGGACAAGCTGGTTCTCTTGTTAGTGGCTAATGTAGCTAGTGTCTTAGTCATCCACTGCCACTATAACAGAAATACCACAAGTGTATGGCTTTAACAAAGAGAAATTTTATTCTGTCATAGCCCAGTGGGCTACAAGCCCAGACTCAGGGCATCAACTGCAGGGGAAGGCTTTCTCTGCTGGCTCTGAAGGAAGACCCTTGCCATCAGTTTTCCTCTGGAATGGAAGCTTCTGAGGCACAGCAACCCTGGGTCCAAAGCACATGCTCTGATCCCAGCACTGCTTCTTTTCTGGTGGTATGAGGTCTGCAGCTGTCTGCTTTGCTTCCATTTCCCTTATATCCCAAGAGACTGCCTTAAGGCACAATAGAATCTTACACGTTGAATCCACCAACATAACTGCTGCCCATCCTCCGTCATTAACATCACGGAAGCAGAATTTACAACACACTGGAACTTCACACAATACCAGGAATCATGGCCTAGCCAAATTGCTACACACATTTTTGGGGAGACACAATTTAATCCAATGACAGCTGGTTCCTCAAGTTGAAGCCGAGGTTCCTTTATCACTCTGAAAATCCTAGGGCCCTTAAGAATTATGCTAAATCTACTCTGCCTGTGCTCTACAAATGGAACAAAGACTGTATGACAGCACATTTGCTTTATAACAAGGTTTACTGAATATTTTAAGCCCATTGTCAGGACTTACTACTGCTCAGAATAAAAGATCCCTTTCAAAGCAGTACTGCTCATTGACAATGCATTTGGTCACCCCACAGCTCTAAAGGAAATGTACATGGAGATTACTGTTGTCTCACGCTTATTAACACCACATCCATTCTGCAGCCCATGGATTGAGGAGTAATTACAACTTTCAAGTCCTATTATTTAAGAAATACATTTCCTAAGGTTTGAGAGGTCATAGATAGTGATTCCTCTGATGGATCTGAGCAAAATAAATGGTAAACCTTCTGGAAAAGATTCACCATTCTAGATTCCACAGAGAAGAGTCACGATTCCCGGGATGAGGTAAAAATATCAACATTAACAAGAGTTTGGAAGAAGGTGATTCCCACCTCATGGCTAACTTTGAGGGTTCAAGACTTCAGTAGAAGAAGTAACTACCAATGTGGTAGAAAATAGTGACAACAAGAACTGGAAGCACAGTGAGCGTGAAGATGCAACAGAATTGCTGCAATCTTCTGATAAAACTTTTAATGACTGGGGAGTTGCTTCTTACAGATGAGCCAAGATAAAGTGTCTCAAGATGGAATCTACCCCTGATAGAGATGCTGTAAACACTGTTGAAATGACAAGAAAGGATTTAGAACATCACATAAACTTAGTTGTTAAAGCAGTGGTAGGGTTTGAAAAGATCACCTCCAATTTTGAAAGAAGTTTCACTGTGGATAAAATATGAGGTCTGACAATTAAGCTCACAAACTTGCTACCATGCACTTATGCTGACAGCACTGTACAAACAACTCAGTAACGTTTCATAATCTTGTTATATCAATGTCTCAAAGCTGTGTTCATGTTGACATGTGGCAGTGTCTTGCTGAGTAGTGTTCATAATTGTTGTTGCATTTTTTTGTATGTGCTGTTGTGAGAATGTAGGAGTACGAATTACAGCAGTGAACAAACATTAAATTTCTTGTTAAACTTGGCAAAAGTGGGAGTGAAATCATGCATATGTTTGTGAAAGTTTATGGGGATAATGCCATGAAAAAAACAGCAGTGTACAAATAGATGGATTAAACATTTTTCTGAGCGGAGAGAACGTGTCACTGATGGAGAGGTCAGGGCAGCTAGTAATGAGCAGAACTGACAAAAACATTGCAAAAGTTCATCAAATTGTGTGTCAAAATCATCAGATGACTGTGCCAAGCATAGCAGACCAAGTAAACATCAACAGAAAAATAGAAAAGTCAACCGAAAATCTTGGCAGGAGAATGTTGTGTACAAAAATGGTCCCAAAGGAGCTCACTAGTGAACAAAAGCAAAAGAGAGTCGAAGTCTGCCAAGACCCTTTGCAGAAGCAAGATGATGTTGTTTTCTGCTGTGTTATCAGTGGTGATGAAACATGGGTGTACCACTAAGACCCTGAAACAAAGCATCCAAGTGCACAATGGAAGGCAGCCAATTCTTCATGACCAAAAAAGATCCATCAGTCCAAATCAAGAGTCAAAACAACGTTGCTAACTTTTTCAGATATGAGAGGGATTGTTCATTATGAATTTGTATCAACTGGACAGTTAACCAAGTTTACTATTTACAAGTGCTGAAAAGGCTGCACCAGATGAGAATGAGCTGAACTTTCTGCCAACAACTCATGCCTCTTGCATCACAACAACACACTAGCTCACATGGCTCTCTGTGAGGGAGTTTTTAGCCAGCAGGCAAATAACTGTAATAGAACACCCTCTCTACTCACCCCATCTGGCCCCCGTCACTTTTTTCTTTACCCAAAGACAAAGGAAATATTGAAAAGAAGACCCTTTGATGACATTCAGGACATCAGGGTAATACAATGACAGTTCTGATGACCATTCCAGAAAAAGAGTTCCAAAACTGCTTTGAAGGGTGGACTAGGCGCTGGCATCACCGCATAGCTTTCCAAGGGGAATACTTCAAAGGTGACTGTAGCGATATTTAGCAATGAGATATGCAGCACTTTTTCTAGGATGACTTTGTGAACTTAATTGCCAGACCTTGTACTATTACACAGCATTCCACGCTACAGAGAAGTCTTTCATGAAAGGAAGGGTCTACTAATAAGAAAACTTCATTGTTTTATTTTAAAAACTGTCACAGACACCCCAACCTTCAGTAACCACAGCCCTAATAAGTCATCAGCCATCAACACCCATGCAAGACCCTCCACCAGCAAAAAGATTATGACTTGCTGTAGGCTTACATGATGGTTAGCATTTTTAAGCAATAAAGTATGTTTTAATAAAGGTATGCACAGTTTTTTTCATACATAATGCTATTACACACTTAATAGAGTACAGTACAGTATAAACAATTTTTATATGTACTGGGAAACCAAAAAATTGGTGTGAGTTGCTTTATTGCAGGATTTGCTCTATTGAGGTGCTCTGGAACCAAACCTGCAATATTTCCAAGGTATGCCTGTAGATAATACGGAGTTCACACAATGTTCAGCTCGTATAATGTCCTATTACACAGAATGTATAGTGGATGGTAAGCAACATATGAGTGTATAGTAAGAATGTTCCTTGGATTTTCTTCAGAATAATACAAAAAGGATAGGCAAGTAAATGTGTCAGTAAAAGAAGGCTGGCCATGAGGTGATAACTGTTGAAACTGAGTGACAAGGTGCACAGGGGTTCGTTATCCCTTTTTCTCCACTTTAGTGTTCTCGGAATTTTCCATGAAGTTGAAAGAAGAAAACGCAACAGCTAACTGCAGCAGCACTGAAAACAAAGAATGTCCACAAAGAAAGCACTGGTAACTCTGAAAGGCCGAGTTTAAGAACGGGTAGAGCAGCAGAGCTGGTGGGCAATAAAGAACAAAAAGAAGACAAGGAAGAGGAAGCAGGGAGCAAAGCTTTGGAATGCCACCATGCTTTAAGCCAGAATAGTAGGGAATGTTATTTATCAAATAAGTGGTTCTAAAGACCCTTTCCACCAGCTGTCAGTATGTTATACTACGGTGGTTTACTACGATGCTGGAAGCTATGCCACCAGTATTTCAAATACCAGCAGGGTCACCCATTGTGGATAGGTTTCAGTGGTACTTCCAGACTATGACAGAATAGGAAGAAAGGGCTGATGACCTACTATCTGATATTTAGCCACTGAAAATCCTATGGATCATGACAGAACACCATGACTCACTTGGTTTGAACACATCATCAAGGAGGATCAATTGCTAGAGGAGGACAGACTTCATGTTTGGAGAAGTAGAGGACCACCAAGGGACACAGACCCTCGATGAGGGTGATGGGCACACTTGCCTCAAGGATGGGCTCACACATACCGGTGATTATGAGAATGGCATAGGACCAGTCAATATTTCATTCTGTTGTATATAAAGCCAACTCAACAGCAGCTAACAACAACAAAGACTCTTTTAGAACATTAAACCAATTAACAACAGCCAACAGCAGCACCTAATAAAAGGTTATGAGATTTTAGAAGTACTGTTGGTAGTGGTGGAAATCCTAGTAGAACAATGGTTAACTGCTATAGCTGCTAACCAAATAGTTAGCAGTGAGAACCCATAGGCACTCCTCGGAAACTCTGTGCAGCAGTTCTCTCTGTCATATAGGGTTGCTGTGAGTTGGCATTGACTTGATGGCAATGGGCTTGGGTTTTTTTGGTTTTATTGCCATTAGTATAATGACCAACATGAAAAATTATTCGAGTTTTGTTCCATAAAGTTTTACTTGGAAATACAGAACATGTCACTTGTTTTCATGAATCACAAACATGAGCATGATTACAAAAAATATTTTTTCATTACAAAAAAGTCTCTTTGAGTCTAGATGGATTGTAATAAGAAGTTATGTACGCTTTTGAGCAAAACTGAAATTATGATAAATGACAGAGGACATTGATGTCCCCCAAACTGCTAAATCAGGGCCTTTAGAACCACTTATTTGGTAAATAACATTCCCTGCTATTCTGCCCCCTGAACTGCTAAATCAGACCTGAGTGGGAGTCTCCACACCTATGAGGTAGGGGTTCAGCATTGGAGTTATAGTCAGTAATCCCAGGCTATGAATGATAAACCTGAGAGAACTGTGTCATTTGGGACAGAGTAAAGTTTGACCAAGCATCTAAGTCATCTAGTACTGCTACAACAGAAAATACGAGTGGATGGCTTTAATAAAGAGAAATTTCTTCCCAGTAAAGTAGGCTTAAAGTCCAAATTCAGGGCTTCAGCTCCAGGAGAATGCTTTCTCTCTCTGTCTGCCTTCTCATGAAACTTCCACTGGACCAGGAGCTTCTCTATGCAGGGACCTGAGTCCAAAGGACATGCTCTGCCTCTGGCACTGCTTTCTTGGTGGTATGAGGTCCCCACTCTGCCTCTCTTTCCTTTATCTCTAGTCCAGACATTGCCTCAACACAACCAAAGCTGTGGCTTGAGATCTACCTCACTAACACAACTGCCACCCATTCCCTCTCATTAGTATCAATAGAGGCAGGATTCACAACACACGGGAAAAAGTCCCACTACTGGGAATCATGGCCCAGCCAAAGGTATACACATTTTTGAGGAGACACAATTCAATCCATGACATTCCACCCTTTGTCCCCCCAAAATCATACCTGCAACATGCAAAACATATTCATATCATAAATTCTAACTTCAAGTCCAAAATCCAAAGAGTCCTCTTTATCTGTAAAATTTAGAATACAAGTTATCTGCTTCCAAAGGTACAATGGCAGAAGAGGTACAAATTAGACATTTCCATCACTACTAGGAGAAACTACGGTGACAGAAGGCATTACAGACACCAAACAAGTCAGCAGAACACATTATTATTAGGCCTTAAGGCTTTGAAAATAATCTATTCTCTCAGAATTTTATACCATAGCCTTGTCCTCCAGAATCTATATATTGGTCACACTCTCCATATTCTGAGTGGGGTTCCCTAGCCCTTGGCTTCAGTTCTGCCTTTCAGATTCACTGGGACAGCAACTCTGCTCCCTTAGCTTTCGGTGCCTCACTCTTTGAAGCCCCAGAGAGCATGGCTTCAACCTTGTGGATGGAGTCCCACTCCAAAAACACAGTTGCCTCCCATTCTCCCCCATTAACATCACTGAGGCAGAATTCACAACATATGGAAAAAATCATACAATCGTAGAAACCATGGCCTAGCCAAACTGATACACATTTTTGTTGGGACACAATTTAGTCCATGACACCAAGGAAGGAGCTAAAACCTCATGCCATACTGTTAGGGAGCAGCAGAGTCGATGAACAGAATAAGAAAGTGTCGGGGAAAAAAAGGCACTTTAACAAGGACAAAAGCCTCAAGAGGCTGTCAGCTGAAGCATGTCCTGGACCCCAAGTCGTGGTCAGGCAGCATCAGCAGGAGGCACTGGACAGAGAGGCTCGGCAGCAGCTCATCAATCACTGCTCCACGTGGGGCCTTGTCAGCTCAGGGTAGCAGGTATCAGTAGGGGTCTACCAGGGCTACCTGCCAGTGAACAGATGACAAAAACTGGTTGGCAAAGTCATTTTCAGACTCCTCTGCACAGTGTTGCCCCAAATCATCTCTCCACAGTTGAACCTATTTGTCCCACCCATCCTGACTTGTAGTCTTTACCACCCCCTCTACTTCTGCCCCCAAAGCAATTCATTAACCAGACGGGTTTACCACCCAGTAACTCAAGAGGCTGCAGAGAGCATTCTGTGCCTGCTGCTTTGTTCCAAAAAGCAAAGTGCTCTGATGAGAGGCAGGGGCTTGTCTATGGGGTCTCGCTGCCCACAAGCAAGGGGAAAGTTTGTTGTGGCTTTGCAGTAGATTATCTGGTCCAGCCTCCTCATTTTACAGAAAAAGAAATTGAGGACCAGAAAGGTCAACCTGTCCAAGGTCATGTGGCTAGTTTTTGATAAGTGACTTAGACTTCACATCTCCTGACTCCTCTATCTGTCTTCTAATCCCCCTTGTACCTCCTCCCTCTGCAAAAGATCTACCTTCTTGAAGTTAAGATCCTGGTCTTTTCTCTATTCACGTCTCTGAGTTACTCAGTAATCGAAGTCCCATTTGAGATGGACACTCATCAAGTGACCTTCAGAGTCCCTAACTCACTCCCCTGACAGTTCTTTGTGTGCTGATTCCTGGCCATTTATCAGCAGCTCTGTCCTCTATTGTGCTTTTATTACTGTCATTTTGAGCGAGGCACGCAGGAAGTTTCAATGTCTGGAGCTCAGACGTCCCCCAGCTGCCTACTAACGGTCACTTGAGGCGGCCAGCCTGCCTTGGTCACTTCCATCTGCACATGGGTTCCCTGAGGATGCAGATATGTAAGAATTAAAAGGCAAACCCACTCACTGCCTTCCAGTCAGTTCCAATTCATAGCAACCTCACGTGTTACAGAGTAAAGCTGCTCCATTGGGTTTTCTTGGCTATAATCTTTACGGAAGCAGATTGACAGGCCTTTTTTCTGTGGTGCTACTCAGTGAGCCCGAACCCCCAAATCATTTACACCTCACAGAGACCTCAGACACAGAAAACAAACAAACAAACAAAACCCAGCACCATCGAGTTGATGCCAGGTCATAGCGACCCTACAGGACACACAAAAGGTCACGCAAAAAGGCTGGCAGGCACAGGAAAGGAAGGGACAGTGGCTTCCTGGTATCTGTGTTATCTCCCCACCCACGACATTGTGAGGGGGATGGCAGGAAAGCCAGGACTGGGTTTCCCATCATTACGTATGTAAGAAGGGCTCTGTCATTTATTGGAGGCTTTCCCACGTGCTGTGTGACTGAATCCTCCCAGGCCCCCTATGGAATGAGGTAACTGTTTCTATTTCACAGTGAGAAAACTCAAGTCCAACAAGGTCAGATGATTATTTCAAGGCCACCGAGTGAATATGAATCAGAGAAAGGAGAAAACCCAGGGCATGTGATTCCAAGTGCAGGACTCTCGTCAGCACAGTTAGCGACTTCACCTGTGGGTCTCTGCCCTCCTTCAAACACGTGGCACCAATTTGATGAGGCTATTCCACCAGCATACATGCTACAGAATAATTTCTGTGTTCGGAGCTCTTACTCTGTGCCAATCCTTTAGAAAAAGGGACTCATGCTTCCCTCGTGCGTAACTCTAACAACAACAACAAAAAAAACCCACCCCAAACCAAACCAACTGCCATCAGGTCGATTCCAACTCATGGCAACCCCATGTGTTACAGAGCTGAACTGCTCCACGTGGTTTTCTGGGCTGTCTTCATTACAGAAGCAGATTGCCAGGCCTTTCTTGCACAGCACTGCTGGATAGGCTCAAACTGCCAACTAGCCGATTAACAGCCAAGCACAAACCTTTGCATTACCCAGGGACCTCTATCCCTAATTAAAGAAGCTTATGAGCAAGTGTTGCCTATTCAGAAAATGCTGCTGTAAATAAATAAAAAAGTAAGCCCAACGACAGGTTCCTCAATGTCCCTCTCTTCATTGCATCGGACATCATCCAAGTACAGATCAGTAATCTGATAGCATCCGTGTCTGCTTTGGGCTCTTTCCAAACGTCAGGGGGATAACAAGAAAGCAATGCAGGAAATGCCAGTTGTGTGACTGCTTGTTAAAGAAAGCCCTGAGCAGCAAGCTCCAAGCCTGTGCTAGACCATAAACCAGCAAGCCCCTGCCACTCTGATGATGCCAAGGGGCTGTCTCCACCTCTCCCAACGGCTCTGCGCTTGGCTTTGTTTGGAGAAAGGAGTCTAACCCCAGCTCTGGCCAGCAGCCAGCATCATTCTGCCTGTGAAAGCTGGGGAAGTGAGCAGCACAGTTCTGGAATATTCCAGTGTCCACAGGCTACAAGTTAGCTCCAGCTCCAGCAGCAGGTATTCTACAGATGAATTTTTGTTATGAACCAGGGTGATGGCAGAGAGAAAGCCAGCGAAGGAGAATATCTGTGTAGTGCCCACTGCCATCGAGTTGATCTCCACTCTTAGCGACCCTATAAAAAACCCACTGCCATCGAGTCAGGTCTGACTCATAGCAACCCTAGAGGTCAGAGTAGAACTGGCCCATAGAGTTTCCAAGGAGCGCCTAGCAGACTTGAACTGCTGACCTTCTGGTTAGCTAGCAGTAGCACTTAACCACTACACTACCAGGGTTTTCACTTGTGTAGTGGTGAGCCTAAATCAAAAGGAACTGCCGTAAGTGACTAGAAGTTCTCCTCAAGAAAATCTCTCCACCATCAACTGGTTCTGAAGTCTGAAGCTTTCCCAGAAATCCACTTTTTTAAGGCTTAGGAGGTATTTGTGTGATCAGCCACTAACACCTCAGCATCTAGTGACACTGATACAATGGGAAAGGCCCTGGAAGTCAAAAATATCAGGTATCCTTCAAAATATTGCTGGTGGAAATGTTGGATGGTACAGTCACTCTGGAAAACAGTGTGACGGTTTCTTCCAAAGTTAAATGTACCCTAAAACCAAACACCAGTTGTTGCTGGGTCAGTTCCAACTCATGATGATCCCATGTGTCTCAGAGGAAAGTTGTGTGCCACAGTGTTCTCACTGACTGATGTTTTTGTTTTGAGTAGATTGGCAGGCCTTTCTTCCAAAGTATCCCTGGTTGGACTCAAACCTCTAACCTTTGGTTAGCAGCTGAGTACTTATCCATTTGCACCACCCAGGGACTTCAAACATACCATAAAATCTCATAAAAACCTGCTGTCACCGACTTGGTTGTGACTCACAGTGACAGTATAACAGACAGTAGAACTGCCTCATAAGGTTTCTAAGGAGTGCTCAGTGGATCAGAACTGCCAATCTTTTGGGTAGCAGCTGAACTCTTAACCACTGTGCCACCAAGGCTCCAAACATACCATATCCATTGCCAATTCCAACTCACAGCAACTCTATAGGACACAGTAGAACTGCCCCATAGAGTTTCCAAGGAGGACCTGGTAGATTTGCACCACAGACCTTTTGATTAGCATTTGTGGCACTTAACCACTATGCAACCAAGACTCAAAATATGATATGACCCAGCAATCCCATTCTTAAATACTTACCCAAGAAACGAAAACCCATGTGCATACAAAGACTCATACATGTAATAGAAGCTTTTATTCTTAAGAACCAAAAACTGTAAATCATCCAAACATCTATCAACTGGTAAACAGATAAATAAAATAGGGTAGAGTCATACCATAGGTTGCTGGGTGGCACAAACAGTTTGTGCTCAACTACTCAAGGAAAGTTAGGCAGTTCTAATCTACCCAGCAGCATTGCAAAATACCTGATGATCTACTCGAAATTAAAACCTGTTCCACTTGAGTCAGGGCCGACTCACGGTGGTCCTATGTTTCAAGAGTGGAACTGCTCCATGCTCCACTGGGGTTTCTTGGCTGTAATCTTTACAGAAGTAGATCGCTAGGCCTTTCCTCTATGGAGCCACCGGATGGGTTCAAACCACAAACATTTAGATTCCTAAAGGACAGAGCAGAATGACTCCATAGGGTTTCCAAAGAATGGCTAATAGATTCCAACCTTCTGGTTAGCAGCCAAACCCTTAACCACTGCACCAACAGGGTTCCAAGAGAGAATAAAAACCAAAAAATAAATAAACCCATTGCCATCAAGTCAATTCTCACTCACATGAACCTACAAGGCAGAGTAGAACTGTCCCATAGAGTTTCCAAGGAGCTTCTGGAACATTCAGACTGCCTACCTTTTGCTTAGCAGACAAGCTCTTAATCACTGCACCACAGGTATGCTTGCAGCAAAGTGCAACCCACGATGGAACACAGTTCTACTCTGAAACACACGCGGGCACCATGAGTCGGAATTGACTTCATCACCATGAGTGGTCACACAGTGAGATACTACTCAGTAATACAGAGGAATGAACTAGATAGATGCACACAACAGCATAAGTGAATCTCAAAAGCTGCATACCAAGTGTGAGAAACTACACCCAAGAACTCCTTCTGAATGACAACATGTGTACCACAGTCTGGAAAATGCAATGCTGCAGTAACAGAAATCAGATCTTCAGCTGCCAGAGAAGGGAGGAAGAGATCTGACTGCAAAAAGGCTCGAGGGGGCCTCTTGAGGGTGATGGACACGTTCTACATCCGACTGTGATGGCAGTTACAGGACTGTTTACATTTTCCAGATTCAGGAAGAGTATACTTGCAAGTGATTAATTTTGCTGTATGTAAATTATACTGCAATCAAGCAGATTAAACAACAACAACAACAACACTGGGTTTCTCTCCCTTCAGCAGGACTGGAAGAAGTGCCTCCTGCTTGCTGTCACTTGGAGGGATCCTATAATCCACATCAGCCTCATCTGTAAAGGGGGCTGTATAACATTCCCCTCTCCAGGTAACTGTAAGGAGGTAATCAGATAATGCCAGTGAATGCACAAAGCCAGGAATGCTGTGAGAATTCAATAAACGTCAGCTTCCGCTGTCCTTCCTTGGTGTAGATAAGTGCCTGTTAATGATCCATAAACCTTTCAACATGCACAGGTCAGGCGATGAGTTGGGGGATGCAGGGAAGAACTGAAAACCTGGAAAGAACCAAGGGGCAGAGGCTGAACATGGTCAGACCTGGGGGTGGGGGTGAAGCTGAGTGGGGGCAACAGACGGACTACGCGTGGCTGCCCAGAGACTGCGGACAGAGCACAAAAGGGGAGCCGTGCAGCTGGAAACGCTACTGACTCAAAGATGTTGGTCAAGACCAGCCCTCCTGTGGCCTCAGGGCCTCTCATTTCCTCTGCCTTAGCCAGGGGTCAGCTGAGTGTCTTCCCATAACTGCATCAACTTCCTTCACCCGTGGGCTTAAACACAGAACTGAGCTTCTGTGAGACCAAGTCTCCTTTATAGCACACTCTCATTTGTTCTGGCTGTCATTTGAATCCTTGGGCTGTGACATGAACACAAGTCACAGCGTTCTCTATCATTTCCCACAGCCACCGGGATACACAGCATTCCTCTGCCTGGCTGCTGGTTAAATGCTATTATCATTATTTTTAGGAGAAGGATGGAGACTTTGGGGGGATGGGGCTGAAAAGTGAAAAATCATCTGAAAGACTTCTAGGAACTCAGAAAGGCTTGGAAGCGAATGGAGCCAGTTGTTCACTAGGTCCAACCTGGACTCCAAAGTTCTTGTAGCACACTTAATACAGTTACCAGCCACGCCAGGGTCAGGCTGGGGCTGAGAAATGGTAAAGAACAACTTTCTTCAAAAGGTGGCATTGCAGAGTATTCACAAGTAACCAAGATTGCCAGAGGCAGAATCTAGGGATTTGTCCGAGGCGAAACACACAGGAAGGCAGAGAGGAAATCTGAGACAAGGAAGGAAGCCCAAGAGACAAACCCTGGGTCCCCAGGTCTTTGCGCCACTGCCACCCATGAGGTAAGCTTGGTAGCTGACTGGCATATCCTTCCCTGTTAGATGCCTATGTTTTTAAATCAAACCAGCTGCCACTATGTGGACTCTTACTCATGGCGACCCCATGTGCATCCAAGTAGAACAGTGCTCTTCAGGGTTTTCGATAGCTGATTTTCGGGAGGACAGATTGCCAGACCTTGCTTCAGAGGCACCTCGGGATGGACTCAAACCTCCAAACTTTTGGTTAGAAGCTGAACATGTTAATTGTGCTGCCCAAACAAACAAAACCAAATCCAATGCTGTCAAGTAGATTCCAGCTCATAGCGACCCTGGAGTACAGCGTAGAACTGCCCGACAGAGTTTCCAAGGAGCGCCTGTTGGATATGAACTGTCAACCTTTTTTTGGCTAGAAGCTAAAGCACTTAACCACTATGCCACCAGGGTTTCCAATCCCCAGGTGCTCCAAAAACTTTATTAGACAAGTATCATTTTTAACCCCATTTTCCTCAGATGTGGAAAATGAGGCACAGAGAGGTCAAGTGACTTCTCAAGATCATATAGCTAGTTAAGTAGTTTCCACTACTTAATCTGACTCCACCCAGGAACTCCAAGGGATGCAAACTCAAGGAATGCAGATATTTCCCCAGCTCCTCTCCCTGGGTTAAATCCCTTACTTTTTCCAGGATATTTCTAATTCAGTACTCTACCACTACCTCGGAAACCCTGGTAGTGTAGCTGTTAAGTGCTGCAGCTGCTAATCAAAAGTTTGGCAGTTCAAATCCACCAGCTGCTCCTTAGAAAGTCTACAGTACTCTGTCCTATAGGGTTGCTGTGAGTCAGAGTTGACTCGATGGCAATGGCCTTGGTTTGGTTTTGTACCCCTTACCTTACATTCAAGTGGCAAATGCTGGTTCTTTCCCTCACACAAATCATGGCACACAAGGCAACTTCAATGTCATTCTCTGAAAGTACTAGGGAAAGAAATCAAAACAAAAGAAGTCCTTGGGAAGACGCAAGAGAACAGTAGTACTGACAGCAATAGGAGCTTGAGAAGATGGAGAAGACCAGGAGGGAAAATATTTAAATATTAACTCTCAGATGCTGGTGAGTCATTTAGAGGTAAAGGTGTGTCAGGTGGCAACACAGGTGAAGCTGAAGATAGGTGAGACCCTGGCAGTAATGCACGAACAATCGGGCGAGAGACCCCCTCCAAGTTGCCTGAGCTTTGAACACCAAACAACTCTCAGGCTGGGTCATAGTATATGGCCAGTGTATATGGCTAGTGGCACAAAGACTTCTGGAGCCCAGCCCCAACAGCTCTGCCAAGACTGAAACAAGAATGGCAAGATATTCTGAGGAAGGTGACAACGTGGTCCAAAGTCCATGCATTTATGGCTCAACAACTATGTACTGTGGCCAAAATCTAATCTCCTTATGGGCCACATTGTACCTAATGCCACGTGTGACCAGTCAGCTGACTGGCACAGAAACTTTGGCCCTGGGCACCCACAGCAACAACTGCCATTTACTGAGCACTTACTATGTGCCAGGAACTAAGCTACATGCTGTTTTTTTCTTTTGGATGGTCCATTTAATCCTCAGAATAACATGAATGAGAAGCTCCTATTATTTTACAGATGAGTTGATGGGGGAATCTTAAAGAAGTTAAGTAATTTGCCCCAAATCATAGTAAATGTTTGTGGAATACTGGCTAGGTGGACAGATGGATGGATGACTGGATGGTCAAACAAACAAATGAAAGCATGAGCTAACAGGTAGCTTCAGTATCATCTTCTTCCTGGGCCTAAACTTAAACCTTCTAGGGTTGTCAGAAGCAGGTAGAGCAACAGGTAAAATAAGAGTCACTGGCTGTAAGCAGAACCACATCAACAAATTATTTACGGCTTCTCTAGTTTGCTAAAGTACAGCTGCTAGCAGTGGTTCAATGGGAGAACTCGCACCATCCACGCTGAAGACCTGGGTTGCATTCCTGGCCAACGCACCGCATGCATCACCACCACCTGTCTGACAGTGTTGCCTGCGTGTTGCGAAGATAAGGCACAGATTTCAGGGAGCTTCCAGACTAAGATGGACTACCAAGAAAGGCCTGGTTGTTATATACTTCTAAAACTCACCCAACGAAAACTCTACAGATCACAACAGCCAGATCCCCTGTCTAGGCACGGGGTGGCCAAAAGTTGGGGCCAACTAGATGGCTGCTTACAACATTCTGTTGAAAGTGGAAGAAAAACCAGAAAGCTATCTCTCTGTTAGACACAGAAACAGTCCCATCACTATCCTTACACTTCCAAACACATACAGAAAATCCCCCTAAATAGTCAGTACCCGTTGTTTGTTTCTGAGGGGTTTTCTTCTAGGTATTTATGGAGTCAACGTGTTCAGTGAGACGCGAAACAGGGCACAGCAGAGATCACACACGAGCAGGGGAAGAGATGCCCCTCTCCCTGGCGTCTAACACGGCTTTGTTTAAAGTCAGATCAGATTCGGCATCTGCACTTTTACTTGTTGCCTGATGAAAACCAGATGCCAAATGCCTCCCAGAGCTGAACAGGGCCCTCTGCCCTTAAGAAAATAACATGAGTCAGCCAGACAGAATGAATACAACACTGCAACAAAGAGCCTGTATACTTGAAGGGCCTAGTTCCTGACTCCCAGGCTTTTAAGAATCTTTTGAAAATGGGACAGATTTAAGAAAAAAAAGGCACTGCACCTCATTTCTTAGTCTAGTCTAGAGGTCTGGCACTTCTTCCTAAAGCTCTACTTTCAGCCAGATAATTGAGATATTCAGCCTGGTCACCAACAGAGACCAGGCACCAAAACATTCTTTTCTGCAAGCCACTTGACAACCTGGTGACCAGTGGAGAGAGCAGCCACCTCTCCCCCAGCTTAGAAGCTGACATCCCTCCTCTGGAAGGTAAAAGGTTATGGGCTGAACCATGTCCTTTAATTATATGTGCTGAAATCTTGACCCCTCTGCCTGTAAAAATGACCTTGTTTGGACACAGGGGGTTTCTTTTGTTGTCTTACTGAAACCATGACGTAATAGGACAGGCTTCAAGCCTAACTGCTTCTAAAAACACAAACCCACTGTGTGGAGTTAATTCTGATGGATTGAGACTCTACAGGACAGAGCACAGCTGCTCCATAGAGCTTCCAACAAGCACCTGGTGGATTCAAACTGCTAATCTTTTGGTTAGCATGCAACTACTACCCCACCAGTGTTTCCAACTACTTCTAGGTGGTGCCTTATAAAAAAGGGCAGAATAACGAAAAGAGTGTGTGTGTGCATTGCACACACACACACACACACAGAAGGGGGAAGGCAGATGTTATGTAAGAATCTGCTTACAAGTCAAGGAATGACAAGGATTGTCAGCAGACACCAGAAACTAGGTGTGACAGTTAAGACTGTGACAGCTTGGCTGGCCATGATGCTCAGTGGTTTGGCAGTTATGACGTAGTCTGACAGCTATATAATGGTGTAATCACTTCCATAATGAGCTATGATATAAGGTAACCACTTCTATGATGTCCTGTGTTATAAGCAGCCTACAAACTGAAAGGGAGTTTCCTTAGGGGAGGAGCCTGCATCCAATATAGGTGGACTTTGTGGCAAACCTCATGGGCTTCGGCTTGCTCTGGATTCTGCATCTGGCTTCTGTTCATCTGACTTCTAATTCTTGAACTTGAGGTGGCAGCCGACCTGCCATCTTACCTGCCAATCTCGGGATTCATCAACCTCTGGAGCCTGTGTGCCTGAAGCCTGCTGTCTGACCTGCCAATCTTGAGTTCACCAGCCCCTAACAGCTATGTGAATTAGGAAAAGCCTCCAGCCTGACCCACAGACTTGGAACCTTCCAGATCCTACAAGTGAAACAGTTATTTTCTTGATATAAAGTCTCTGTACATATATCGACAGGCTTTACTGGTTTTGCTTCTCTAGAGAACCCAGCCTATGACACCAGGAGGCCCACAGAAGGAATCGACACAGCACAGACTCTGATTTTTTACTTTTAGCCTCCAGAACTATGAGAAAATCAGTTTCTGGTCTTTGAAGCCATCCCCTGTGGTGTTTGTTGTTATGGCAGACCCAGCAAACCAAGACAAGTACCAGAAAGTAAAAGCACCTTCCAAAGAGATCAAGAGTCCCAGAGGCAGAATGAAAGTTAGCCAATTGGCTTTTAACTCTTCATTGCAGACCTCTGAGAAAATCAAGTCAGAAGGAAAAGAAACCTTTACCCTGAGGACCATTTGCTACCTAGGTCCAATGGCAAATACCAGTTAGCCGTGCCATGTTCGAAAGCTTCAGACCTCACTTCTAGGAAGCTTTCCAGGCTGATGGTGGACCAGTCAAATCTGACACTGGCAGGGCAGCTCTTCTCCCCTTGTGGCACCATCTGGAACCCTGGAACCCAGGTTGCTATGGCATGGGAAGAGAGAGATGGAGGAGTCACACAGCTCTTAGCTGCCAAAGCCAGAAAACAACACTGATCATTTTCTCTACCATTTTATCACTAACAGTCATCATACAGTCCGATCAAACTGTGAAAGAGGCTGGAAAATGCAGGAGTATGTGCAGATATCTGGTGAGTTTTTGCCTCGGTCTCATCATCTTAAGCCCATAACTTCTCAGTCCCAAAATCTGGCCCATATTTTCACTTCAACTCAAGGTTTATTTACATACATCACTCCTCAAAACCCCAGTTGCAAAAACCAAATAACATCTTCCAAAAATCAACCCAAAGAGGAGGTGGGACCAAGATGATGGAATAGTGAGATGCTTCTTCTGACCCCTCTAACAACAAAGACCTATAAGAGCAAATCAATCCACTACATATGACAACCTAAGAGCCCAGAACATCAAAGGGAAAGTTGAGAAACTGTCCTGAACAAAAGGGAAGAGAGACTAGTATTTGTCAGACCTGAACTATCAGGAAACAGCTGTGGCCAGTGTAGTGAGCTGGGCATAGTGATTGGACAGCATCCTCCTCAGCAGGAGAAATGAACTGCAGGATCCACTCATACCTCCAGAACCAGAGAAAAACAGCATGAGATCATCAAAAGCTAAGTCTGTGTATGGCCTATCATGCAGATCTAAAGCTTTCCCTTGCGATAAACCTGTCTCCCTTCTGCCAGAGCCTTCCCCTCCCTTCTCTGCACTGCACCAGGCCCTGGAGTCTGATGCCGTTAACTGAGCCAGAAGTAGTACTCCTTAGGATAGTCCCGAGCTCTGCGATAGGGAATAATTTAACAACAGGAGGAAGAACAAGGTAAAAAAAAGAATTTGCTGACTCCCCTGAGCTGGAAATTCAGGGTAGAAACTGTTCTTCATCTAGATTCAGACACAAGTGGATATGCCATCTTCACAGACACTCAGGGATGGCTGTTAGCACCCTGCCTTTCTCAGCAGCTGCAGCCAGATACATGTGCCTATAACAATTACCCCTGCCCATCTAGGACAGTAGGCAAGAGCCTGTACTACACACTTGCTGACTGACTACCTGGACACGTGAGCTGAATCCACACAAGAAAAATTAACACACTCTTGGACTCACACGTCTACAGACAGCTTAAACTACCTGGTGACATGACATTAGAGCTTCAAAGGCAACAATAACCAAACTACCACACACAACCAGCATACTTGGACATTTCAAAACAAAATAAGAAGCCAGAACACAGTAAGCCAGCCAAGTAAGCGAACATAAAACAAATACAACTTACTGATAGCTCAGAGAAAGCAGTCAATTTCAAATCACTGAAAGAGGTACACTATTATTACTTCAGAAAGCTCCCAAAACAAAGATTTAAATTTTCCAGCGAAAGAGAACTACTCAGAGCTATCAGAGTAGAATACAAAAGACTAACATTTAAAGCTCTTTAAGAGATCAGGAGGGACATGAGGCAAAATGCAGCAGACCACAATGATAAGCTGCAAGAAAGCTTGGAGTGACAAGAAATAAAAGTTCAGAAAATTAATAATAAAACTATAGTATTAGACAACTCAACAGAATACCAAAGGAGCGGAACTGAGACAATGGGAGGCTGAATTAGTGAGCCTGAAGATAAAGCATGTGGTATTAACATACTTGAGGAAAAATCGGATGAAAGAATTTTTTAAAATCAAGAAAAAAATCAACCCTAAGAATACTGAATACACCACGCACTGCCAAAAGAACAAACAAACTGTCTTGGAAAAAGTACAAGAATGCTCTTTAGAAGCAAGGATGGTGAGACTACATCTTACATATTTTGGACATGATGTCCCTGGAGAAAGACATCACATCTAGTAAAGAAGAATGTCAGTGAAAAAGAAGACAATCCGCAAGGAGATGGACACAATGGTTGCAACAATGGCTTCAAGCTTTGTAACACTTGTGAACGCCACGCAGGATTGAACAGTGTTTCGTTCTCTACTACATACAGTTGTTATGTGCGTTAGAACCAACTCAGTGGTACCTAACAACAACAACTCCCAAATTTCCAGTCTGTGTCATTTCTCTAAGTCACCAGGCACAAAATCTTGGAGTCATTTTGCAGTCCTCCCTCCCTTGATAGTTGATCTATCCTTCTTTTACAGGTTATTTTGTTCCTTCATAATTTTTCTTTGCAACCCCCTGTCCTCTACTATTCCTTACTACTATTGATACCAGGGGTCTTTGAAGACTCTCAAGGGTTGTTGTCAGACCCACAAGAAAGAATTACTTTGGGAAACTTGGCCGGCCCACAAAAGAAGTCTTTATTGGAAAACAGAAGCACTTTGAAGTGAGGCAGCTGCAGGGTATACAGCAGTCTCGCAGGCTGCAACACCGCACAAATTTCAGGTTGGGTTCTTATAGCTCATCTATGTCCAGGGTGTAGCTGGGGACAACAAATCAGCAATGCAGATGTGAGGAATTTCCTTTTTTGGCAGGTAGCTGCTGTTCCCTTAATTGTACGTGCACACAGACTTCAAGACTGTTTCTGCCACAGGGGCTTCTGGGATTGCTATGGGGTGCATGGTTTC
This sequence comes from Heterohyrax brucei, assembly GCA_028571685.1. Taxonomy (NCBI): domain Eukaryota; kingdom Metazoa; phylum Chordata; class Mammalia; order Hyracoidea; family Procaviidae; genus Heterohyrax; species Heterohyrax brucei. The sequence goes on from CM053140.1 coordinate 167,490,736, forward strand.
TTCCTCCCCTGGTTCAATCCCCTGGTTTTAACTGTAGCTCCTGGTGCCCCAGTTGGAAGGGCATAAAGCAGTCACTGCTGCCTTGTTTGCACAAGTCTCTGAATTTGTTCTAAACTGGCTTTTCTGAAAAAACAACTTTAAGGATATTTTAAGCAACTTATCCCTGGGTGTGGAGGATAAAAGAAGTTGCTTAACACTCTGGAATGTTCCAAGGTTAGGCTTAGCCCCTCACATCCTTGTCTCACTCTCCACTGCAATCTAAACTCTCAGCCCTTCATAAGTAAACTACTCCAGCAGCTTAATTTCATCACTTAGTTTTTAAGTTCTTCCCATTCCAAGCAACCTGACACATGGCTACCTAATCTTTCCTCCCCTGGTCTACTGTGATTAGTTTTCCCACTGCTCCAGGACCCACAGTAATTTCCTACTGCTATCAGCCAAGCGTCCCTACTTAGGCTGCAACTGAAGGTGCTATAGATTCAGTCTCCAGAATTAGTCAGGACGTAATATACACTCTGGCAGTGCCACATCCATTCCTGTCTACACAGGTTGGCTCAAGCCATGTCCTCTTCTTGGAATGCCCTTCTGCTCTTCCTCTGTAAATCCTAATCACACTTCAGGACCCACTCCAAATACAGTCCCCTCATTCAAGTCTTTCCCACCAACACATTTATTTCTCTCCCTTCTGGCTTACCACAGCACTAAGCACTGGCTTGCAATACTATGATTTTGATGATATTTTGAGTTGTACAGCTTTCTAAGAATAAATCCTATGTTATGCTATTTGAGTATATAATATATGAGTGTATCAAGTAGGCTGCCTTCAACCAGAAGCAGCAGAAAACACCAACTCAACAGGTTTAAACAATGAAAACTGAAAGTAGTAAGAACTACTCAGTCTTCAGCGGCTCCCTCTACAAGGAACCAGTTCTTCCCATCTTTCCCCCTCTGACAACCTTAGCAGATTGAGGTGAGACAGATGCCTCATTTTCCAAAAACTTAGTGGAAAAAAGGGCTGTTTCTATGTAACGGAGAAGACTTCTATCACAGTCCAGCAAGCTACAAGCCCAAATTCAGGGCACCAGCTCCAGGGGAAGTTTTTCTCTCTTGACTTCAGAGGAAGGTCCTTGTCTCAATCTTTCACTACACTGGGAGCTACTAAGGTGCAGGGATCCCAGGTCCAAAGGATATACTCTCTCCTGGCACTGTTTCCTGGTAGTAAGAGGTCCTCAACTCTCTGTTTGCTTCCCTTTCCCAAGAAATTGTCTCAAGGCACAATACAATATTACAGATTCAGTCCTGCCTCACCAACACAACCACTGCTCATCCTCATTAACATCAAAGAGGCAGGATTTGCAACATATAGGAACATCACACAATACCTGGCCTCACTGCCTAGCCAAATTCCCACACACATTTTGGGTGGGACATAATTCCATCCATGATGACATCTTTCCCAGAATCCCCCTGTCCCAGGCAGACTTCTCACATCTTACTGGTCAAAACTGTGTCACACACTTAACATCTAAACTAATCACTGGTGAAGGATGTATGCCTCCATGACTAGTTTAGATCAGTTAGTGTTTACCCTAGGGCTAGAAGCAGAGCCATCTCTCTTTGAGCTCCGGGGTGGGACTCACACTAAACTGGGGCTCTGCTAGCGGAAAAGAGAAAAGAATGGCTGTTGTACAGGCAGGTAACCGGGCGTGTCTGCCACAGGCAAGTACCAATGACACAGATACGTGCTTCTCCTCACTTGTCACCCCCATCCTATGCTGGCACGTAAGGACGCTCAACAAATAGCTGTGGAATGGAGCTGAACTAGAAATGATCCTGCGGGTACGAGAAAACAGTGAGCGTTACAATGGGACAGCACAATGGGACATTTATGCACAGCGACCGGAAAGAAGGCCATAAAATCCAAACAGATGCACACACGTTTTTAGCAGAAAAGGTCTGGTGAGCTCTGGTCCAAGCCTCTAGCCTGGGCCCAGCTCCCAGTTCCACAGACAACTAGGCTGCTCCCAGCAGCACCTAGCTAGGGCCTTCTCCTCAGTTCACCCTTGCCTCCCATGGGCCAGTGGTCTGCAGTCCAGCCACAACCCACCAGGTAGAAGTTCAGGCCGCAAAGAAGGCTCAAGATCAGAGCCTCAGTGCTGGCAAGTCAGCAACTGAGCATGTCACAGGCACACACAACGTGCTGGATGAGTGAGTGCAGGAGCACAGGGGCTCTGGGCTATGACAGTGTTCCCTTTTCTGCTTCCTTCTGCTGTGCTGATACTTGTCTTCCTCTTCAGGCCACCTGCTCCTATCCATGTCCCCACCTCAGCTTTCCACACACTCCCTCAGATTCTCCAGGCGACTGATAGTACTCCAGATCCCAAACACACATGGCTACGCCTGAGGCTGGGAAACATACCAACCACGGCATAGAAAACATACTGAACACCAGGCTCTGAAGCCCTGCGGATGCCAAGTGTCTATATTGCACGTCTGCAAGTTTCAGCTCTTTGAAGTTTTAGAATCGCTTTTCAAACACAATAGCTGGCATTTCCTTGGCTAGAAAAAGTGGTGTAAAATGCAGCCTACTGTAAGGCCTCATTGATTACGACGTGCTCAACATTCAATATATATTGAGTGAGGAACCATTAGGCTGAACCATATGACATTGTTGATGCTCGACAGTTTTTGACTTAAAATAAAGGCAACGTCACAGGATTCAACTTGGTACCTACTCTATGCCAGAGAAAGGGCTAAGGGGTGCTCGGGACACAATGACACAAAACACAGACATAATTCCTACCCTGCTGAAACTTAGTGCATTAAATCATCAGTTATAAAAATAATGTTGAGTCTAGCTTCACTACTACCGTTAATTACATGTGCATTTTTTTAGCTTAGTGCTTGACTTCTTTGCTAGGCTATAAGCTACACAAAGATGACAGCAATGCCACCTTCATATAATACACTACCAAGCACATTAAATATTTGTTAAATTATTAATTCGTGTTACAACACAGAAGTGCTGGTGCTGTGGAAGCACTGGACAGTGTGCTCTAACCTAATCCTAGGAGGCGAGGGGGTCAGGAGCATCACTAACTTAAAAGTGCTGATACTGCTGATGAGGTTGAGTTGTGTCTTCACAAAATAGGTCCTCCTATAGCTTACAAACTATAGGCATACATGAAGTTTCACAGGCACTATTTACCACATGTTAGAGAACAAACTGTTTTCAAGCACATGTAGTATTTCAGCAACCCTATTTACATAAACAATTGGGACCAATAATTGCAAATCATTCTTATTTCTCTACGAAAGCAGGCTCCCCCAAGAATCCTTATTAGGCACTCCATTAGCCTAGTCCGAGTTACAGTATTTAGTGAAAAGCAGTAACAGTGAAATACATGAAAGATATTTGGTAATTCAGGCATTTTACTAATTCAAACAGATCCTCCTCAATAGTTTAACACTGTTAGAAATTTCACTATCACATAAAGAAAAAGTATCAAAGGCTGTACTTAGAATAATAGTCTCCAGAATCTTTTGCAGTACACTTTTATAGCCAAGACTGAACCTGAATTAACATCAGAAAGTCAAAGGAAAAAGAAAATAATTAAGAATTTTCAGGGTAAATGTGATCCTATTTAGTTCAACTGACGACAATACATGAATCACATACAAATTAAAAGCAAAACACTTGAGAGTTTTAAACCCGTACCTCAATCTTCTGATAAATAGAAAGAAAAATGCTGGTTGAAACCAGAAGAACTAGACAGTACCCAACCACCACCAGTGACTGCCCTGACAAGGAATACACATACAGTCCCTGATGCAGCAGCAGAAAAATGAAATTGCAAAACCAGAACTCTATTAAATAAAGACCAATTCTGATGGCTTTAACAGACCAGAGGGTCCCGAGAAGACGTGGTCCTCAGACTCTCTGTTAGCCCAGAACTGAAGCCATTCCCAAAGCCAACTCTTCAGACAAAGGCTGCACTAGACTATATAAGACATAAAATGACACTAGCAAGGAGTGTGCTTCTTGGCTTACATAGATACATGACAATAACTGAGCAGCTCCTGTCCTGACGTAAGATGAGAGAGCACAGGGGGTCAGGAAGGTGGTTGAATGGGCACAGGGAATACAGAGTGGAGAGGAGGAGTGTGTTGTCACAGTGCGTGGTAAGCAGCTAGAGTGATACAGGAATATGTGTGTAAGTTTTTGCATGACAAATTGACTTGCATTGTAAACTTTCACTTAAAGTACAGTAAAATATTAAAGAAAGAAAGAAAAAAATGCTGGTAACTGCCACTGACCAGGAGGCCTCTTATCTACTCTGCAGAATTTTTGTAGGAGCCAGCCCAGGACATTCACAGGAGAGGCGTCAATAAGCTTGCGCAGGATCCCCAAGCGCGTTCAGACTGTCATTGTTCTCTGTACCAAACAGAGATTTAGTGACACACTGGTCACATTCATAAAGCGTCTTGATCTTCTTGACATGGCAAAGGATCAGCAGGCCCTGTCACCTCGCCAAAAGCAAACAAAAACCTGTTGCCAACAAGAAGGGCACCTGGTCTCCATAAAGGATGCCAAAGGCCCTGTCCTGCCCCCTTCACAGACCCTCTTGAATCTCTGGGATGCAGGCAGGATGATCACTGGCCTCAGAAGATTACATTCTGAACATCTTAAGAGATTAGTTACTTAGAAATCCTCCACATGACTTCAGTCAGCACCTTTGCAGATCACAGAGTAAAAGCCTAGTTGATGAAAGCAGAATGGCTATACATTTTCAAAAGCGAGAATACCCAGAAGAAGACAAGAGTCAGATTACTGATGCGCACAGCCCGAGCTCCAGGCCATAAGGGGCTGCTGAATAAATTATGACAAAGAGGCACATAATCATATATTCACCATAAACACCACAGCCCACAAGCTCTCACATTTACTGACTTTCCCCCCAAGCAGAGACTAAAGTTGCCCTTACCCTCAAATGAGGCCTGACTCTCCCTGAATTCCAAATATGGGAAATTACAGCTCTTCAGTTGTAGGGCTGAGAATCAGATGGAAAATGTTTTTTTATTGCATAATGCTTTAATTAAAGCAAAGCAAATGGACACTCGAGTCTCTCATCTGTCAAGGGCATTTGCTACTCTCATCATGTTCAATCCATTAAATTCTCTTTCTCATCTGCAGAAAAACTTTATCTTTAAAATAAGAGGATTAACATGACACCCATAACAATTCTTCCAAAATAAGTTCAAGCTTAACCAGAAAACCAAGTACCACCAGCTCAACTCTGACTCATGGCTACCCCAGGCATGGCAGAGTAGAACTGTGCTCCACTGGCTCATGTGTTTGAAAGTAGATGGCCAGGCCTTTCTTCCAAAGCTCAGAGCTGGTTTCTTGGTACAAGTATGAGAAATGAGCTATGGATGCTGTTGCCCTCAGCCAAGCTAAAACCAAATCAACTGCCAATAAGCTGATTCCAACTCATAGTGACTCTACAGGACAGAAAAGAACTGCCCCATAGGCTCTCTAAGACTGTAAGTCTTTATAGAAGCAGACTGCCAAATCTTTTCTCCTGCAGAGCAGCTAGTAGCTTTGGATCAGTGATCTTTTCAGTTAGCAGCCACCACTTACCCACTGTCCACCAGGGTCGCCTCTCAGCCAAAGGGGTGCAGAAACACCCAGCTAGTCAAGTTCAATCACCCATTCTGATTGAGGAAAGGAGAAAGAGCTGGGACAAAGTGCTCAGAATGTGATCTTTGCAGTGATATACCATAAGACAGATTATAAAGTTGTTTAGCAAATCATTTTTTTAACTACGTCCCAAAGGAGCTGTCTAGTTTTAGGGTAAGCCTAAGATAGGCTAAGAAACCCTGGTGGCATAGTGGTTAAGTGTTATATCTGCTAACTAAAAGGCTGGCAGTTCAAATCCGCCAGGCAGTCCTTGGAAACTCTATGCGGCAGTTCTACTCTGCCCTATAGGGTTGCTATGAGTCGGAATAACTCAACAACAGTGGCTCCAAGCTCTCCAAAACAGACTAACAAGTCTATCTGCACAATCACTCCTCTAAACAATACCTAACAAGCATAGCCATCTGAGAAGCAGAATTCCCAACAGACAGCCATCTCCAAATCAACATAAAACCAAAGCCAAACAAAACTGATTAGGAAAACCAGGAAGGCCCCTGAGTAGTGCTGAGTGTACACAGAAGCACAGCTCTGCACAGAGGCCACTGGGAAGAGCAGCTGCCTGCTTTGGGGCTATGGAGATTTCCACTGGGCAGGGCTGACAAACCTGCCTTGGGCCTATGGGCCTAGGGATTGCAGTAGGGGGCTGGAGCTGGGGAAAGTATGAGTAGGAGCATCTGGTATTTATGAGGCCACATGAAAGAACAAGCAAGAAAAATGTCTGTCAATGCCTTCTAGGGGGTTAATTCCAGGTTGGGGAAGGGTATCTGATAAGGGTACACACCCACAGAGGCCTGCATCCCTCAGAGCTGATACAAGCATTTTCTGAAAAAACAGGCCCAACACTGATAAAGGCACTAAGCTATGTCTACACAGTCTCCCCCTGCTTGGCTTCCTAAGGGGTCACCTTGCTGACCTTGTAAGGAGTTCGTAGGAGTCCCTGAGTGGTGCAAACAGCTAAACATTCACTGCTATTTCAAAAAGCTGGCACCCAGAGGTGGCTCAGAAGAGAAGCTTGGCAATTTGTATCTGAAAGGTCAACCACTGAAACCCCCATAGAACATAGTTCTACCATGACACACATGAAATCACCAAGAGAATCCACACCACCGCAATTAGCTTGGTGTTTCAGGATGGGAGAGCACCAGGTGGGGAGAATGAATCAACCTGACTACTGTCACAACCAATGCCTATACAGTCCAGATATAGGGTTCTCAGAAAAAATCTCTAGTGGGCAGGCTCTCTCTATCTGAAGGTAAATACGAGATTTTTCTCTCTTTTCTGGCTTCCCGGAAGTTTAGAGCTAAGTATGAAATTCCCATTTCCTGTAGACAGACAACATTCCCAGTGGTTAATAAGGACATTCCACATATCAAGGACTTGGGATATAAAAACTGCCTATTTTTAAGAGAGATTTCACGTTAGTTTACCACCATCTCCCCCAACCTCCTCAGTTTTCTCTTCTCATTGGCATTCGTGTCTTACTACCGAAGGTTCTGCATCAGAGCAGTCTGGAGCATTTGTATCCTGTGGCTACTAAGGTAGAGATGACAACAAAACAGGAAGGAAAGATGTTACGAAACAGCAAAAACCAGGCTCATCTGAGGGGTGAAATGACCTGATCCACTGCTGTCGAGTTAATTCTCTCTGACTCATAGTGACTCTATAGGGTGAACAGGAACTGCCCCACAAAGTTTCCAAGGACCACCCAGTGGATTCAAACTGGTGACCTTTTGTTTGGCATCTGTAGCACTTAACCAGTACGTCACCAAGGTTTCCGACGTATAAAACACGGTTCCCTAATGTCACTCTGTTTTCAATGAATCTTTCCATTTATTAAAGATGAAAAAACATGTACTGGATGACTATTTAAAAATTTCATCATGATTAATTCTGAGGCATTTGATACAATGGAAGAAGGACTGCTTGTAGTAAGCTCTCTATTATTTGTGAAATAAATTAATGAAAATCTTTTTGGGAAGAGTTATAAGCAGACTCTAGCTGAACACAGGCTACCTCCAACAGTCTCAAGATGGGTAGTAGCAGGTCAAACTCTGATGTTCAAAAAGGGTTGACTGTGTACGTATGGTGTGTACATTAACTGCCATCCTTCCAAATCAGCAGCTATTTTAAAAACCAGGCCTAAGAAACCCACTTTTGCTCCAGGGGTTTTAAACAAAGTCATACCAGTGACCTTGAGCAGTAAGCAAACACTTTGAAACGATAATCTTTTTACAGTAATGGTTGCTTCTACCAGGCTAGGAAAAAAAATGCTGTCTTCTTGGGTTAAAGTCCTTCTTAAATATGGAGATGGGAGCAGGCAATCTTAGAGGTTATTCTAGTCCAGGTCATTTGAAAAGAAGAGATCATTTGTGAACTGAAAAGACAGGAAAACTCTATTTTTTCCCCCCTAGTCTATGAACAAATAGGATCACTTGACTGAACTAAACACAAAACCCAAGATAGCCAACAGGTTTTATATACCTCATTTTAATCAAAATGATACTTAAAAATAGTTGATAAGACATGTATGCACTTAATTTGTTAAATTTACTGCATCTTTTGGAGAAAATACCCAGAATACACATGTCAATTTTGCTCTCTAAATACATCAAAATTTAAGGGTGATGTTTTTTATTATGACTCTTGCTTCCCTAAAACAGCAAGACAAAATTATTCTTATAGAAGAATAATATCTAAGAATGAGCCTCACTATTCCCCAATGATTTCACAAATTACAGCTTCAGCTAGCTATAAAATAACCATATCAGTTCTTATATGGCTATAAAATTAAGCCTGAAAAAAACAGGGAAGTAAATCACCTCTTTAAAATGAAGCTGTTGAATCACACATTCTGTGTGATTTCATTTATGTAAGAAAAGAAATCTGCATGTGTTTGGGTATATACACGGAAATTTACAGAAGAATATATATCAAATTGTAAAGAATATACATCAAATTCAGTATGGGGTATGGGATGGAGACAGAAACATTCACATTTTACTCTGTACTTCTGTGCTGTCTCAATTTTTTACAATAGGACTGTATTTACATATCACCTGTCATAATATTTAAATTATAAAAATGAAACAAATGTAGCCACCTTCCAAAACTGAAATCAATATCTCATCATCTTACCTGTACATAACATTTTAAAATGTTTTATTTGCTGGTTTAAATAATTACTAATTCAAATCAAATCTTTGGTAAAAGTCAAGATTTCCTAAAGGACCTGTTGCTCCTAAGAGATGGTGAAATTTCATTCCCTAGAAGTATTAAAGAAACCCTGGTGGCATAGTGGTTAAGGGCTACGTCTGCTAGACTTAGGGTCCTCAGTTTGAATCTGCCAGACATCCCTTGGAAACTCAATGAGGCAGTTATACTCTGTCCTACAGGGTCACTGTGAGTTGGAATTGCCTCAAAGGCAGTAGGTTTGGTATGGTTTTGAAGTATTAAAATAAAAAAGGAATAGATTGGACCTGGCTGACATAGAGTAGGTATGGTTTGACCTGAAATAAGAGAAGGTTGTTCAACTCCAGATTTCCTGTTTCTCTTCTCACTGAAAGTCTTTCCAAGCTAAGTCAATCAGTCATCCTCACCAAAGCAACCAAATGGGCCATTAAAGAGGCAGCAGTAGCTCAGTGGTAGAATTCTCCCCAACTATTAGAAATCTGAAACCCTGGCGGCATGGTGGTTAACTGCTAAGGCTGCTAACCAAAGGGTTGGCAGTTCAAATCAGCCAGGCATTCCTTGGGAACTCTATGGGGCAGTTCCACCCTGTCTGTAGGGTCGCTATGTCTTGGAATCAACATGACAGAGGTGGGTATTAGAAACCTGGAAATCCTGGTGGTGTGGCAGTTAAGTGATACGTCTGCTAACCAAAAGGTCTGCAGTTCACATCCATCAGGTGCTCCTTGGAAACTCTATGGAACAGTTCTACTCTGTCCTGAGTTGGAATCAACTTGATGGCAGTGAGTTTGGTTTTTGGGGTTTATTGGAAACCTTGGTGGTTTAGTGGTTAAGTGCTACAGCTTCTAATGAAAAGATCAGCAGTTCGAATCTACCAACTGCTCCTTGGAAGCTCTATGGAGCAGTTCTACACTGCCCTATAGACTCACTGTGAATTGGAATTGACTCGATAGCAGTGTTTTTGGTTTGATTTATACAAAAGACCAGGGTTTGATTCCATGCCAATTCCTTTCCCTCAGGCACAGCCACTGCCTGTGTGTCTGTTTGTCTGCTGCTATGATGCTGAAACCTTCAGAGGAGCTGGCACACTAAGAGGGAGGAAGACAAGACTAGGAAGCAAGGCCTGGTGATCCTCTTCCAAAACCACCCAAGGAAAATGATAAGGGTTACCGATAGAAAAAACGCTGCCCAGACCTGTGTCATCTGCATGATGGCTTTCCATCAGTTGGGGGCCAACTCAACAAGCAGCTCACAACAACAGGAACAACTATGGGCAAACACCAACTAGGGTACCCAAGGTCTCTACAGCTCCCAAAGGGCAGCACAGGAGACTGCACAGGCATCAAACGGTAACACCCCTGTCCCTAACGTGAAGGTGCAGGGCTAAGGTCTCTAAACTAAGTGTGTGCTTCCGGCAGAGGCAACAGGAAGCATAAAATTTTGCTTTAGAGTTGTATTATAGTAAATGTGAGCAGCCATGCTGATTATCACATAGGAAAAAGAGATTAATTATGACTCAATAAACGCTGTCTGTCTGAGAAACAGAAGATTCCAAACTATGTAAAGAGGTGTTAATGAGTCCTTCAGAAGCAGAAGTAGGAAGGATGTCATGGGCTCACAAGAAGGCACCCTAACCATCAATGTCACAGGTGTGATTCAGGGCCCTACTGAGACCAGAGGCTATGTTCTCAGATGTGGGCATTGAGTAGAAGGTGCCTGGCTGCATTCTGGAATACCAGAAAAAGTACAAGGAAAAAGAAAATTACATACACAACAGTGACACCATCTTAAAGGCAAGCCCCGGCAAACTCTACTATATCAAAGAATCATAATCAGGAAGAATACAAGACTGGAATAAGATTTTTTCTCCCTACTTTTAATAAAGGGGAGGCCTGGAGTTGTGACAATTGATGGCAAGAGGGCACCAAGAAATGACAGAGGAACTCTCATTCTTGGAGCTGACAGTTTTGTTAGAATGTATCTGCTCTGGTGATGCTGGCTGTTTCCATGATCCACCAAAGCCTCTCCGTTGGTACAGAACCAAGTCACCCTTCACTGTTGGAATTCCCACCTCCAGTAACACCTTCTGCCTTTTCTGGCCACTTTTCCCAACAACACTGCGGTCAAACAGGTTCTTTGCCTGGAATCTCGCCTCCGGTGGACCTCTAGGGCACCCACCTACAGCTTTCTGGTATCTTCTGCCTGTCACTGGCCCAAATCCACAATTCTCACTTCAACCCAACTGTTCCAATTCCTACCAACCAGCACCTACAGGTCCCCCAACCCAAGATTTACAGACATTCAGGCCTTTCTATCCCTTTACAAGTCTTCTCAAAGCAGTCCCTTGCGCTGAGAACTTCTTCCACCATACAATTCTGCCAAACTATCATTCTCCTATTACTTAAAAAGGACCCAAACATCCAAGTCTTCCCAAACCGACTATTCGTGAGCTATCCTGCCTTATCCCTCTCCTAGACAGAAACTGCCCTCCAAAAACCAAAAAACCCCATGGCTGTCAAGTTGACTCTGACTCACAGCAAGCCCATAGGACAGAGTAGAACTGCCCCATATGGTTTCCAAGATACACCTGGTAGATTGAAACTGCTGATCTTGTGGGTAGCAGCTGTAGCTCTTAACCACTATAGTACTGGGGTGTCCCATACTCCTGCTAAACTAAAAGCAAGAACAAATTCACTTGCCTCTCCTCCCACAAGAGACACATCCTCAGGGATAACAAGTGAGTGTCTTTCTGTCCATTTGCAAATTGATTTACCGTTAGCTTTACGACTGGCCTTTGATTACTATCTCTTAGAGGATGGGAACTAGGGCTGTGTTCAGCAAAGCCTGGGTCACCTGGATGATTGGGAACGAGTATCCGGTAAATTTAATTAGAGGGTTAATTGAGAGTGAGGCAGAAACTTTGCTTCAACTCTTATTAGATCGTCTATTAGAAAGCTTTTGAAAGTACATCTGACCACTTTTCAGCCTGGCGAGAGTTAATATAATTTAATCTTTCATTCGAGATCTTGCAGAGCCCCAGGGTCATCGTTTTCTGTTGCTACGATAATTACAGATGTAGAGACTGGGCTGACAACTGCTTGGAAGCTGCTAATTTCTAGAATAAATCCTTGCTACTACATCTTGTGATTTTTGTGCCCTTTCGAAAGTAGAGTTCAAAAATGAAAACAAAATCCCACTTAATTGGGGATTCCAGTTAAAGGAGGTTCATTGCCGTGGTCTTTGTTAAGTGTCTGCCACTATGGTCCACAATTAGCAACTTAATGAAGGGTTCTGGATGAGAAATTTTGACAACATGTGATTTTCTACAAATATAAGTTTGATTTTGATGCAACCACTCATTTCTTTGAAAAATCAGGAGGGCATTCACACACAGGTGTCCTTAAGTTTCCTTAAATTAAAAAAAATAAATAAATAAAACAATCTTTTATAAGGAATAGCTGTGTTTACTTTGAGGTAGCAAAGAAACAGGTGTCCAATCACAGCAACTGAATCAACAGGCCACAGCTTATGATGCATAGGTCACCCAAGGCTTGGGACTGCGGGAAGCCAGCAACTGGAGGCACTGCCTCCACTTTCCAGGCTTGGGGTCAGTGCAAGTGGCCAGACTGGGCTTTAGGGACCCAGTCCAGGCTCAGGTCCCAGTCTCATTACAATCTAAGCCAATTTTCTGCATGCAACATCATCCTGCCTGAATTGTTCCTTAAAACCATTGAGAGTCATTTTCCCTAATATCTAAAAGGCCCCTCCATGGCTGTTCTGGGTCTAAGTCCTCTGCATTCTTGGGATCCTAAGGTGAAACGAATGTCTTCCCACCCAAGCCCTGCCCTTTTCTCCAAGTCCAGCCCAAGTCCTCTCCCACAGTGTGTCCTTCAACAACCACCACCTACACCAAACTAGGCTTTGAATTTTACAGGGATCTATGGATGGAATTTAGGAGGTCTATGAATTTGGATAAGAAGGAGGAAATTACATCTCCATTTTCACTAATCTTTATCTTTGAATATTAGCAGTTTCTTTGATAAATATAGGCAACCAATACAGCAGCTTTTCTAGTACCTGTGACTGTGTCACAACAGAGATTGTGTGTACACTTTCTTATCACATCACAGCTGATGCAAAAACAAACCACAAGAAACACTCACTGCCATTGATTCCAACTCACAGCAAGCACCCCTAAGGGACAGAGCAGAACTGCCCTGTAGAGTTTCCAAGGAGCAGTTGGTGGATTTGAACTGCAGACCCCTTGGTTAGTAGCCTGAGCTTTTAACCATTACACCACCAGGGCTCTAGGTGATGTAAGTACCTCAAAATATCATTTACACTCATCACTACTTCAAAATCACAAAAACTGTTACACCTATAGTTGTTGCTGGTTGCCATCAAGTGGATTTCAAATGATGGTGTGTGCCTGGAGCAGAACTGCTCCACAGGGTTTTCAAGGTTGTGACCTTTTGGAAAGCAGATTGCCAGGCCTGCCTTTCAAGATGCCTCCTGTTTCAGTCAGCTAGTGTTGCTCTAATAGAAACACCACAGTGGATGGCTTTAACAAAGGAAGGTTTATTCTTGGACAGTCCGGTAGGCTACAAGTCCAAACTCAGGGTGTTAGCTCCAGGGGAAGCCTTTCCTTCTTGTCAGCTCTGGAGGGAAGTCCGGTATTGCATCAGTCTTTGTCCAGGGAGCGTCTTGGCACAGGAACCTCAGGTCTGAAGAATGCGCTCTTCTCCCGGTGCTGTTTGCTTGACAGTGTGAGGTTCACGATTCTCTGCTTGCTTTTCTTTCCTTTTATCATTTGTAGGATGCAAGGATTAAATGGGGCAAGCCACACTCCAGGGAAACTCCCTTTGCAGTGGAGCAGGGAGGTGATCCTATGAAGGGATTTACAGTCCCACCCTAATCCTTTAATATACAGCACAGGAAAATCACACAAAGGAGGACAATCGTAGACTGCAGGGAACCACGGTCACACAGCTACACTTATTTTGGGGGGACACCATTCAATCCATGACACCTGTCTTAGTCATCTAGTGCTGCTATAACAGAAATACCCCAAGAGAAACTTATTTTCTCACAGAAAAGCCTGCTCAAGTCCAAACTGAAGGTTATCTGTTCCAAGGAAGCCTTTCTCTGTCAGAAGGTCCTTGTTGTCCATCGTCCCCCGGACTGTGAGCTTCTCAGGCACAGGACCCTGAGTTAAACAGACAGTCTCTGCTTCTGGCACTGCTTTCTGTGATAAGAGGTCCCGAACTCTTTGCTTGCTTCTCTTTCCTTTATATCCCAAGAAACTGTCGCAAGGCACCGTACAGTCTCACACACTGAGTCCTGCCCTACCAACACGACCACCACCCATCCTCCCATGTTAATATCACAGAGGTGCAGTTTATTGCATACACAAACATCTTACAATACCAGCAAACATGGCCTAGACAAATTGCTACACACATTTGGGGGGAGGGACACAATTTAATTTATGACAGTGCCTTGGGTTGGAATCAGAAATGCCAGCCTTTCGGCTAGTAGTAGAACACTTTCTTATTTCTGTTATTAAAGAAGCAAACTGTTATATCACAACTCTTCTTAAAAACATTTTAATAGCCCCATTTCAATATAAAGGTTTTTGTCTGCCATTCTAGTATAAAACCTGGTGGTGTAGTGGTAAGTGCTACAGCTGAAACTAAAAGGTCAGCAGTTCACATCTACCACGCGCTTCTTGGAAATGCAACGGGACAATTCTACTCTGTCCTATAGGGTCACTATGAGTCAGAATCAACTCAGTGGCAACTGACTTCGTTTTGGCTTTCTAGCCACTCTATCATTTTATCTATATTAAAATGCTATGCTAAGATGGGAACCACAGGCTTCACTAGACTGTCAAAAGGATCTGTGGCACAAGAAGGTTAAAGTATGGAAGAGCTCAGTACAAAGAACTCAGTCAATTTCTTATTCTTTTTCTTTTGAACAAAATTACTCAATCTCTCTAATCCTTGATCCAGAAAACCAATATATAAACAACAGGTACCTTAGGAAATGATTCATTCATCAAAAAACATACTCAACACCCACTGCATGGGCTACAGGAATAAGCATCACAAAGATGGTTGCTGAGCACTTACACAGAATATCATGCTATGTCAAGTATTTAACACAGTGACTGGCACCTAGTAAGCTCTATAAACATTATAATATTTACAGCTAAAACCAAAACACTGAGTGCTTAACTATATGCTGATTTATGTAGCTTCCTACGTAACAACTGTTGGTTTATCTAACTGGTGCCTTCCCAATGAGGCTTCTCAGAAGTCCAGGACTAGGCCTCGTACTCATGGAGAGGGCAGCTTGTCCGATGAAAGGGTACAGGATTGGGTACCAAATGGTTCTGACTTCCAAACTCTGCTCTAACACTAGCTTGCTTTGTAACTATAGCAGAGAGCAGCCGTTTCCCCCTAAAATCTGTTTTCTCTCTCTCCTACACTAACAGAACCCCCAGCTTTTAGGTGGGCACACAGCCACTGGAATAAGGATAACATTTCCAGGTATGATCACACGACCAAGTTGTAGCCAATGAGGACATAAGCAGAAGTGATGTGTACAGCTTATAGAATGTCATCTTAAATTAAAGAGGGGCTACCCCTGGCTACCCCTTTCCCTCCTTCCTGTAAGAATAGGAACAGCCATCTTGGACCATGAGATGACCTTGGGAATGGACAGTACACGCGGCCTGACAATTAAGTTCATGATCTCATCCTAGAAAAAGTACTGCACATCTTATCACTGAGTATCGCCATGGTCACCTTTGGAGTAGTCCCCTTGGGAAACTATGCACCAATGCCAGCACCTAGTCTACCCTTCAAAGGAATTTTAGAACTCTTTTTCTGGAATGTTCATCACAGCTGTCATCATATATGAGATCTGACAATTAAGTTCACCAACTCATTCTGGAAAAAGTGCTACATACCTCACTGCTGAATTTTCACTACAGTCACCTTCATACTACTCCGCCTGGGAAGCCATCCTCTGACTCCAGCACCTAGGCCACCCTACAAAGCACTTTTTCTAGGATGAGTTCACGAACTTAATTTTCAGATTTTGTCAGATGACAACTCTGATGGCCACTCCAGAAGGGTGGAGTAGGCACTGGCGTTGGGGCACAGCTTCCCAAGACAAGTACATCATAAGTGACGTAGTGATATTCAGCAACAAGGTATGCAGCACTTTTTCTAGGATGAGTTCACAAACTTAATTGTCCAACTTTGTACACATGGGACAAGAAAACAGGAGGAGTCTATGTCCCAGACACTATAGATCACCTTATCAACCTAGTAATCTATCTTAGGCAAGTTACTTAACCTCCCTGTACCTCAATTTTCCCATCTAGAAAAAAAAAGTGATAATACAAGTAATTATTTTGTTGGGTTGTTTTAAGGGCTGAATGAGACAGGACGACTCATACTAAAGGTCAGAGTTGGGAGAACTGGTATTACTACTGTTCTTCTCTTGCTGCGATGAAAAATGCAGGAGATTGAGACTTCTTAAGACAGTCCTGGGTGCCCAGAGGTAGCTCTATGGGTTGAGTTGAAAGGCATCCTGGTGGGTTTTTTAGTCCTCCTGGCAAGACTTACTGCTCCAGCACCCTTGTCAAAGGATTTCCAAGAAAGGCAAGTACACTACCTCTGGGTCACTGTTGGGACTGTGATGTTCGTGCAACTAAGTCACAATCCTCATGCTCTTCCTTTGGGATCCTTCTCACGACTGCTTCCAACCACTTCACTTCTCTCCTCTGCCTTCTCCTCTCTTCTGCCTTTGACCCCCCTAGTCCTGCCTCTCAGCTCTCTCCTAATTAATATATTACAATTTCTTTCAACCTCTTTTGGAAGTACTATCTCCCCCTCAGGCACCTTCCCTAACTAACCAGACAGTAAGTGATCCCTTTGTCAGAGCCATCCTAACCAAACAAAGAGGCTTCCTAAACAAATGAACTCTCCAAGAAGAGATCCTAAATGTTCTTCAGCCAGGTACAGCTTCTCCAGTTCCTACACTTTAAACTGCTAACACTTCAGAAGTTACTTCATTTTGTCTACAACATCAGCACTGGTCTGGGAGACAAAACTCTTTCTGGACTACACAAAATCCAAACTTGCTTTACGTGTCTAAAACTTCTGTGTGTCCTTCCGGAATTTTGCCGTCCTGCTACTGAAGATGCAAATCCTGTTCTATTTCTCTCAGATTGTAATTTTTCCAAGCTACTGACAGTCTAAGCATCTCCCAGGCACGGCCATAACCACTGTCTTCCTGTCTTCTCATTCTCTCTTTTCACAGTCACTCCACATTCACACATCCCCCTCCTCTTTCTCACCCATCTCCCAAGCTTCTGGTCTGGTTCCACCACATTTTCAGAGTGGAGAGACTTGACTCTTGAATGGCTCAGCTAGGTGCAGGGGAGGATGGCTTTGGAACTGGAGCAAGGGTTGCAGTGGTAGCCAATGGCTCCTAGGTTGGGTGAGGCACCACAGCCACAACACAAGGACACAACAAACACTGATCAAGAAGGCAGGTACAAGGCCACCTTGCTTCAGAAGGCCAGGAAGGGATCAGTATGCACACAGGCAGAAAAAGAAATCTGATCCAAATCCTGGACACTGGTAAAGGCAGGGTGCAGAAAAGCACAGCTCTAATGGCATCACACAGTAAATCCTGGAGGTGTAGTGGTTAACAGCTACATCTGCTAACCAAAAAGCTGGCAGTTCAAATCCACCAGGTGCTCCTTAGAAACTCTATGGGACAGTTCTACTCTGTTCTACAGGGTAGCTATGAGTCAGAACTGAATTAGCAACATCAAGAAGGTTGCAAGTATCAAGCATCTCGGAGATTTATCCTGCAGGGCCCTCACATACCATCACAGGGTTTTCTCACTCAAACTGTCAATCCAGAGGCTGGTACTTGTATCACTTTCACTTTGTGAAGCACTTAGCTTTTTCCAGCCTTCTACAAACAAAATTTTATTTTTATTTTATGACCCACAAGGACATAAAACCTTGGGATTCTTAGCTACTGTGAAATTCACATCACGCAGTGACATTTCATAGCAAGAATGCTGGCACGTGAAGGAGGACATAAGACCTCCCCAGATACCTTCTGCTTCTCTACGTTAAAGAAGGTGTACAAGCTCTCCTCATCCTGCCCCCTGTACTGACAGTCATCAGGTGATGAGAAAAAAATGAGGTTTCACGAGTGCACCCCTAAATCAGGTGGCGATGAATGTGCACACCCACAACCCCAAACTTTCCTCCTTTCACCACATCCAGACTTGTGTTATCACTTCCCCTCAAGGCCACTGTGACACTCATTTTCCTCCATGAGGCCTGTTTATACATGAGGGGTGGGAGGAGGGTGACACCTGGGACCAGGACCTGAGCTCTTCTCCCTACAGTGGATGAACTGTAAGGGACCACTAGCCAATCTTAACATTTATTGAGCAGCCAGAAGAAACAAAAGGCACAAATGTCACATTTCCTTGCTTTCCTATTGGTGATTCCTTCTCCCACCCTCAACCCCACCCTTCCACTCAACCCTCTTTCCCACCTTAGCCACACACCCCACCCCATAGCCAAACCTCCTGAGGGCTTCCCTTGTTTGTCTCCTCTTGTCTCCCATGAATCACTAATGACTGATCCAAACCCAGGCACTGAGTATATCAGTACAGTAACAGTAGTTAGGGACTGGTGAATGGAGGGTTACCTGCCTACCAGACAACGGACTGTACCCACACCTGAGCCGAAGAATGACTATACTTACTGCTAGACTACGATGGGGGTGTGGCAGACTGGCACTAATGACCTCACACACTGGCTCTCAGGCTCAACTGACACACTGGATTTACCAGGGAGACCTAAAAGACCAGTCCCTGGGTCCCTCCCCCAGAGAATAATATTGAATTAGCCTGGGGCTGTTGCTCAAAAGCCATAATTTTTAAAGAATTTCTCAGTGATTCCAACGTGCACTGCAGCTTGAGAACCACTGAATTAACATTTACTATGTTTCAGGCATTATTCGAGGCAGTCGAGATGTTTACAACCTTACATCTCTTGTCACAACAGCCCTCAGAAATATCATGCCATCCGAGCCTCTGATGGCAATCACAGTGAGGCTGAGATTTGTACCCAGATTCTATAATTCCAAAGTCCGTTCTCTTTCCATTACACCTGTTAACTCTTGGGATGGTGCAGGCAATGCATAAAAGCAACCTTCACTGCCAACACGTCGCAAATAAACCCTGTAAATGCAAGACACCTAGATGCAAAGATGCTCCTGTGTGATGTTTGGGGAGATAGAATTCATTCAATCCTAGACCCCTGATGTGTTCTAAGACAGCACGCTTAGGATGGTACTAAATGACACAAATATATTTTGGAATTTGAGAATGGATGGGTGTTGCAGGCAGGCTCTTTGCTGGAGAGGGAATCCTCAAGAGAAGCGACACTTAAGTACTCACCTCTTGGGGCTATAGTTGCCTCCTCCCATTTGGAAACCCTGGTGGCATGCTGGTTAAGTGCTCCAGCTGCTAACCAAAAGGTCAGCAGTTCAAATCTGCCAAGCACTCATTGAAAACTCTATGGGGCAGTTCTACCCTGTCTGTAGGGTAACTATGAATCAGAACTGACTCAACAGCAGTGAGATTGGCTTTGTGGTTTTCACCTTCTGTGGAAGCACAAAACTCAATCCTAACAAATCTCCTAACAGGCAGTCTCTCTTCTTCCCAGAATACAATCTAAGTTTGTTTTTGTGTTTATTTTGCTTGCGTGTGTGTGTGTGTGTGTGTGTGTGTGTGTGTGTGCACGCATGCATATGACTAGTACCCTCAAACATTTTTAGTCTACAGGTCATTCAGGTAAGGCAAAGAATTCCTTCAACTTGGTATTCCACCTATTTCCACTTGTCAAAAAAAACCACCACCACAACCACCAAGCCAACTTTCCTAGCATAGCAGAGCAGTTGTTGCCGCATTCTCTTAGAAATGAATGTGGACCAATACACAAATAAAGACACTGGAGCATCTATCCTTGTAATAAACACAAGATTAGCTCACATCCTGCATGAGGTCCCTAAACTACAGACCTGTAGATGGGGGACCTCACTCCATGGCACCAGGTATAGACACTTTAAGAAGAGCAAATGTTCCTTCTTAAAGACAACAAGCAACATCGCACTATTCCTCCTAGATGGAAAATGGACCCCTGGGTACTCGGTTCCATCACACACTGGTTGCCTCCTGGAGTCCCCCAAAGCCAAGTGTTGATGAGAAAGAACCACAACGAATTAGGGAAACTAACAGCAGGTTAAACTTTCACATCGATCGCACTGATAAGCTGATCCACTTACCCAGCACCGCCAGACAGCTCAGCACTGGGAAAAAGCACTTCATGTCAGCAGCTGAGAGGAGACACAACACAGGGCGCTTCCTCTTCTCCCAGCACTTAATCTCTCATTTCTGGCAATCCACTTACAGCTCCAGAGGAAGGTTTTGGAAACAGAAATGAACTCAGAAAAGGAGGGCAGGTTAAAGAGACGAGATCAGCAGGAGGCAGCTGGGGTCAGCATATGTCTAATTCCCTATGGTAAATGGAGAGTCCACACCAATTCTGAAGGCGCTCCAGGCTTCTGCCACATTGCATGCCCTGTGTTTCTGCTGGAACTGGAGATTTGTGAAGGATTAATCCTCAAGGAAAAGGGAAAAAAGTCTGAGAAAATCCTTTCATCCCTTGATTATACAGAAACGTCCTTGGCTTCCCAGTGAAGGTGCCTGTAATCTTCCTCACTCCGATTCTCCAAAGAGAACAGGGCAGGTTTTGTCAAAAACCTATGACAGCCAAATCAAACTAGCTGGCATCAACGGTTTGGGTTTCTTCATCAAAAAGTCTGCCTCCATCCATGGTGACAGGTCACGGAGCTGCCACCTGCCCCACACCTGCCCGGGACACACGAAACAAGTTGGCGCTCGGCAGCCTTGAAGAGGTCCCACAATGCCAGCAGATTTCTAAAACAAACACACAGAGATTTATCAAAGGCAAACACAACCACTGCAAAACTGAGGGGACCAGAATACTAGGCTGGCCCAGACACCTGGATCCTGTACCTGGAACCCGTAGGCAACCTTCGTTTTCTGACCTTGGGCAAGTCTTTACATTTCCATGCGCCTCAGTTTCCTTGTCCAAGGCAGGACAACTGTGGGAAGCCCGATTGTTCCTGGAATACTTTCACAAAATGCTTCACTCCTGGGAATTCCCTCTACCTCCAGCAGAGCACCGAGCACCGGAGCTGCGGGCAGCCCCACCCTCCACGGGGACAAATCAGGAAGGGGCTTCGAGGTGGGCCCGGGGCTCCCGGGTTCCACCTCGGCCCCGACCCAAACGTGGGCACACTGCGCACGCCGCGTCCCAGGTGGCCCCGCTATTGTTTTACCTTCCTGGGTGTTTATTTTTCGCTGAGTGGAAAGAAAGGAGACCGGGTGAGAAAGGGAGCCCGGGCTCCGAATTACGCTGCCCTGGCGCGTTCACCGCGCTCCCGACCGAGCAGGGGGGGGTCTCGGGCCCTACCCTGAGCGTAGCCGGCGCCGGGCCCGCCGCCGCCGCCGTCGCCGCCACCACCCCTCCCTGCCTCCCTTCCCCAGGCTCCTGGATCTCTTCACCGTCGCCCCCTCACCGGCGCCGGCGCGTCACCTCCACACACTGACCTGGCCCCCAGCCCTCTCCCTCGGTGAGTCTGTGCGTCCGTCGGTCAGTCTGGGCGCACGCCTCCGGGGACGCGCTGCTTCCTACCTCTCCCGCAAAGGCACCAGCCACCGATCGGGCCCCTCCTGAGTCCCCGCCCCACCAGCTCCAGCCCGGCCGCGGCACCAGGGCGAACAGAGCGCAGGGCGAGGGCGGTGGCCAAGGCGAACGGCCCCGCCCCTGGCCCCGCCCCTTCTCACCAACCTTGGCCACCACGGGTCTGGCGGGGGCACGCGGTGCAACAGCTCCTCGCACGCTGCCAGCACCTGCCTGTGGCGGAGGGGGCGTTCCGAGGACCTAGGCAGCCCTGAAAGTTAATCAGGGGGCCTCAGACTCCGAGGTCGCCAACGAGATGAAGAGGCCTTTCCCAAAGCCCAGCACTGGACTACCCCCCGGTCTCCCACCCCTAACCGCTGCCCCAGCCTGGAGAAGGATGGCACTATACCACGACACCACATCTTGTCTTGGGAAACACAAAGAGCTTTGCAGGAGACTAGAATCTGTCCATGTAGTGGAACCCATATTGCCCTTCACCCTAGGATAGAATGCACCACAAGTTGAGAGCAGGGACTCTGGAAGACAGACTGGGTCCTAACACCCATTCCTCCAGTTACTAGGTGTGGACCTTGGCTGAGTTACTGAACCTCTTTGCTCCTCTGTTTCTCTAGCTATTAAATTGGGAGATGGTCCCTACTTAACAGGGTTACGTGAGATGCCCGTGACACACTTGTAAAGCATTTACAGCAAGTGCCTGACAGACACCTCTTAAGCATTCAGTGAATGTAAGTTATTAGTATTTTATGAGGACGGGTTCTATATAAGCTAACCCACTAGTGTCAAGTGGATGCCATCCAACTCATAGTGACTCTGTAGGACAGAGTAGAACTGCCCCCACAGGATTTCCAAGGCTGTAATCTTCACAGAAGCAGGCTGCCACATCTTTCCTCAGCACAGCAACTGGAAGGTTTGAACCTCTGCACTTTAGGTTAGCAGCCAAGCACTGAATCACTGCACCATCAAGGCTACCTCTTACATGCTAGTGAGTTTTAATTCATTCCAGTATTATTAAATGTGTAATGTGTTGGGTTGACACATTGCTAGGCCCTGTGGTAACAAGGGACCAAGACAGAATGAGACAATTCAGGCCTCATGGAATTTGCAGTCTAGTGAAGGGACAGACAATAAAATAGACAGCTCAAGAAAAGTACAGAGGGTGGAATAACCACATGCAAGAGCTCTAACCCTGTGTTATGCGAGTAGTGGTCCATAAAAGAGTGGAAGGGGTTTGGTCAGGTCAGGTCCAGTCAGGGAAGGCTTCTAGGAAATAAGAACTAGGTAGAATTCAAAGGAGAAGAAGTCACAGGCCTTGGAAATAGCATCTGCAAAAGCACAAAGGGGGAGAGAAGGTGACCCAGTTAGAGGACCAGAAATCTCTCTTGGGCCAAAACTAGATGATAAGAAAGAAGCGGTGAGAAATGAGCCCAGAGAAGAAAACAGATGCCCTAGCCTGGACAGCTTCAAATACTGTATTAAGGGGGTTGGACTGTAGCCCTCAAGTTCTGAGTAAGAGAGTGTGGTTATCTGATGCACAGTCTGGGAAAACCACTTTGGCTCAGGTGTGGAGGATGAATGGGAGGAAAGTTCTACAGGAGGCTGGAGAGTGTCATTGAAAATCCAGAGGGGAAATGATGGCGGCCAGGATCACAGTAGCAGCAATGGAGAAGAAGAGGGTCAGATATGTCTTCTTGGTGTCTGGGGCTGAGGATGAGGAATGGGGCAGAGAATCTGGTTTCAGTCCCAACAGCTGAGATCAGAATATAGTTGATAAGGTTGAAGGAGTTGAGACACCCATGAAACATTCAAGCAAAGATGTCTGAAATGCAATTGGAGGGTTGGGTTCAGAATTCAGATACGAGCTGTGGGTTTGTAAGGTGTTTTTCATCTTACTGGGGAGTATGACAGTGAAAGGAATATTCTGGTAATTCATGTATATATATATGTATATATATAAAATTAAGGCCTACCAGTCTGTAGCACAATGAAGAACACAGCGTGAGGAATACAAAGATAAGAAGTCTTCATTTTCCTCCCACTAGATTGCAAGTTCCTTGAGGACAGGGTCTGTGCTTTAATTTTCATTTTTACCAAATAGCTCTTGGAATTGTGACCTACATCTAGTAGTGGCACTATAAATACTTTCATTGAGTTAACTTATATTAAATATTCAGCACACATTCATATTATCACATTAGGAAGAAAATCTCTTCTCGTGCTTTAAATATTGTTTCTTTCCCCAGGATAACCCTGACTCTGGCATCTTCCACTTCTCCTTGTCTGAGGCTCAATGGTTCATTTCCTTATTGAGCATCTACCATGAGCCAAGAAGTCTTTGCTGTTATGGAGCTTACATTCTAGTGGGAACCACAGACAATGAAACAAATAAATATGTAGCATCATGTGCCACATGTTCCGAAGACAATTAAGTGGGCTAAGGGATTAGAGTGTGTGTGCAGACAGTGGGGGTGAGGGGAGGGAATTTTTTCTAGGTGGAGTGGCCAGGAAAATGACGTTCCCTGTCTAGGGGAATGGCATCTGAAGAGAGACTGATTAAACGGAAGGTGTCAGCTTTGGAGATTTCTGGAGCAAGAGCATTACAGACTTAGAGAACAGCAAGTCCAAAGCCCTTTGACATTCTTGGAGAGTAAAAAGCATGTTAGTTTGTTTGAAACATCACGAGAAGGGGGGAGAGAAGAATGTGATCCAGGAGATCACCAGAGATCAAATCCTGTAGGACCTTAGAGGCAAGGCAAACAGTTTGGATGGTACTGGATGCTGGGGAAAAATAGATTGTTGGAGGTAGGAGTGGAGGAGGGACACAGGAGGCATTTGCAGATGTCCAGGAAAGGGATGACAGTGGGTTGGATTAGGGTGGTAGAACTGAGGAGTGAGCAGAATCTAGAAGGATTCTGACTGTAGAGTCAATGGAATTTTCTGAAGAATTGGGTGTGGGGGGGAATAAGAGAGTTAAGGAAAATTCCAGAAAATCTCCTTCATCCCACTTGGGAAGAAGCTCTCTAACCCTATCAGGCTGTCCAAGCACTTCCCCATGACCACACTGCCCATAGGTTCACTCTCCATCCATTGCCTGTGCCAAGTCCTTGATCCTTGAACTCAACTAATCAATTACTTCCTCTCAGTTCTTTCCTTCTGTCGACCAGTTATCTAATGCAGCTATAACAGAAATACCACAGTCAGATGGTTTTCATAAAGAGAAATTTATTGTTTCACAATAGGCTAGAAATCCAAATTCAGGGTGCCAGCTCTAAGGGAAGGTTTTCTCTCTCTGTGGACTTTGGAGGAAGGTCCTTGTCACCAATCTTCTCTTGGTCTAAGAGCATCTCAGCGCAGGAACCTTGGATTCAAAGGGTGCAGTTTTTCCTGACATTGCTTTCTTGGTGGTATAAGTTCTCCTTGTCTTTCTGCTTGCTTCTCTCTTTTATATCTCAACACTTGTTGTTAGGTACTGCGAAGTCTGCTCCAACTCATAGAACTCTATGCACAACAGAGCAAAATGCTGCCTAGTCTTGCCCCTCTTCACGACAGCTATTATGCTTGGTCCCATTGTGGCAGCCACTGTGTTTGTCTGTCTCACTGAGGGTCTTCCTCTGTTTTTCAGTGACCCTCTACTTTACCAACGATGATGTCCTTCTCCAGGGACTTATCCCTCCTGACATGTCCAGAGTAAGTGAGATGTAGTCTCACCATCATTGCTCCTAAGGACTACTCTGGTTGTACTTCTTCCAGGACAGATCTGCTCTTTCTTTTGCCAGTCTATGGTATATTCACTATTCTTCCACACCACAATTCAAAGGTGTCATTTCTTCGGTCTTCCTTGTTCATTGTCTAGCTTTTGTGTGCATATGATATGGTTGAAAATACCAGATCTCAAGAAATTGATATAAATCAAAACCAAATCTTATAGATTGAGTCCTGTCTTATTAACATAACCGCCTCTAATGCCACCTCATTAACCTTTAGAGGTAGTGTCTTAGTCCTCTAGAGCTGCTATAACAGAAATACCCCAAGTGGATGGCTTTAACAAAGAAAAATTTATTTCCTCTCCTCAAAGCAGGCCAAAGGTTCAAATACAGGACTCCAGGGGAAGTCTCTCTTTCTGCCAGCCTTCTCATCAATCTTGCCCTGTGCTAGGAAGTTCTTCATGCAGGAACCCTAGGTCCAAAGGAAGTATTCTCCTGCCTGCGCTGCTTTCTTGGCAAGAGGAGGTCAGCCCTCTCTGCTTGCTTCCCGTTCCTTTTTATCTTTTGAGAGATAAAAGGTGGTGCAGGCCCTACTCTAGGGAAACTCTATTTACACTGGATCAGAAGTGTGACCTGGGTGAGGGTGTTCCAATTCTACTGTAATCTTCTTTAACATGAAGTTACAATCCCAAATCGAGGACAACTGCACAGTACTGGGAATCATGACCTAATCAAGTTCACAAAAATTTGGGGGGGGATGCAATTCAATCGATGACAGGCATGATTTATCACACACAGG
Source organism: Heterohyrax brucei (assembly GCA_028571685.1). Classification (NCBI taxonomy): domain Eukaryota; kingdom Metazoa; phylum Chordata; class Mammalia; order Hyracoidea; family Procaviidae; genus Heterohyrax; species Heterohyrax brucei. The sequence goes on from CM053140.1 coordinate 167,516,959, forward strand.
AAAATCACCTCAGGTGACAAAATAGTGGATAATCACACAATACTGGGAATCAGGGTCTAGCCAAATAGATGTACATTTTGAGGAGGCATAATTCAATTTATAACACTGTCTCAATTTACCTCAGCCAGAAAACCTAATGGCAAAGTGATTAAGTGCTATGGCTGCTAACCAGAAGGTCAGCAATTCGAATCTACCAGGTGCTCCTTGGAACTCTGTGGGGCAGTTCTACTCTGTTCTACAGGGTTACTATGAGTCAGAATAGACTCGACAGCAATGTGATTTGTTTTTTTTTCCCCTACCACATAGAGTCCTTTCATCTTTCTGGATGATCTTTCAACCCCTGACTTCCCTCACTACACAGGATACATTACAGCTGATTCCCAGCTTAGTGCTCTGTATCATTTCCACATTGGTGAAATGTCTGAGATTTGCAAAGAACTGTGTTAACTGTGGGGAAGGGAAAGAAAAGCACAAACGAGAGAACACCTTGCCGTCCAGAGATACAACTGATTACATGAAGTAAGTGCTAAACACTGGCCGTCATGCTGGCCCCTTTAGGAGATTTTCAGCAGTCAGAGACTGGAACTGGAAAAAGGAGTCAGGAGGTAAGGCAAATCATCAGAGGAGGAGGCAGAAACAGAAGTCCCCAGTCAGCAAACATGCCTGGAGCCTGGGCTGAATATTAGCAGCTTGCTTCAAAAATTTATAGTTGAACTTCTAAGCCTCTCCTGGATTGGTCTAGAACTAGGTAGGTATTTTGGACCCTTTGGAGATGTCCTTAATCTTCTCCATTCCCATTGTGTCAATTTCCATTTACAGTGGTCCTATAGGACAGAGTAGAGCCGTCCCAAATGGCTCTGAAGGCTCTAATGTTTACAAAAACAGAATGCCACATCCTTCTGCTGGAGAGTGGGTGGTAGATTCCAATTACCGACCTTTTGCTTAGCAGCCTAGCACTTAACCACTACACCACACGGGCTCCTGAATCTTCTCCATAAGTACGTTAAATTGAAAAACAAACCCATTACTATCAAGTAATTTCCAACTCATTAGTGACCCTGTAAGACAGAGTAGAACTGTTCCACAGCGTTTCCAAGGAGTGGCTGGTAGACTGGTAACGTTTTGGTTAGCAGCTACTTTCTTAACCAGCACCAACTTAGAAACCTATAAAAACCAAGCTAAAGCACAGCAGTAGGGAGTGCTGGAGCTTGGGGTGGACTAGAGAGTGCAGCCGCATAGGGTGTCCTATGAAGCTTCAGTCAACTGTCACTCAGTTTCCCTACATTTCAAGACAGGCAGAAAATCCAGAGTTTCGTTTGAATCCTTCCTAATTTCACTCACTGGAAATTAGTGATTTAAAGATAAATTTAATATCTTTTCAAAACAAGTCAGTAAAATGCAATTAAAAATCTGTAACAATTTAAAGTTTACAATTAAACTAGTGTTGAAAATAGTTCATTCAATAATTTTGTTAAAAGTCAAAAAGTAATTTGATGAAAGTTAATAAAAATATTAAATAAATTAAAATTTTTAATGAAAACATTGAGACTCAACAAAAAAAACTTGTGAATAGCGTATGTCTGAGGCTCCATACTATAGCTGCAATTAAAAGGCTAACATAAAACCGTAAGTGGCATGAAAGTCCTTTTATTTTTTTAAAGGGGGAGAAGGGAGAGTGTTAGCCAAGTTCTCTGTTGTCAACTGAAAGAAAGTGGAGGGCAAATCACTTTGTCTAAAGATAGCTTGGCTTTCTGTGTTCACAAGCTGCCATTGTGAATACCTCTTAATGTACTTGGAAATGCCAAGTGAAAAGAGCAAAGTCTCCTTGCCTCACAAAACAGCCAAGTCAGAACTAAAAGTGTGCTGCTAAACAATTCTCTTGATAGCAAGTTCTCTTCTTGGTGACTACCCTCCTACACAGGCAAGGATCTCTAGAGCCGAGGACTAGGAATAGTTTACACAGGATACCATCTGTCTGGAAAAAAAAAGTTGACTATTCTATCTTGAGATGGGTTGGTGGTGTGTGGGTAGTTACCAAAGTCTTTACCCACAGGTGGGCATTTAGAATGCCATCTAGTGTTAAAGAAGGCTCCGGACTAGGACTCTGCTGGGTCAGGAATTCTTACTTCTAGTCAAGGCTGGAAATCCTAGTGGCATAGCGATTAAGTGCTACAGCTGCTAACCAAAAGGTCAGCAGTCTGAATCTACTAGGCACTCATTGGAAACTCTAAAGGGCTGTTCTACTGTGACCTATGAGGTCACTATGAGTCAGAATTGACCTGACGGTGGTAGGTTTAGTTTTGCTTTAGTTAAGGCTAGTGGTTAAATGTTACAGCTGCTAACCAAAAGTGGTTTGGATCCATCAAGCACTCCCTGCAAACTCTATTCTGTCCTATAGGGTCACTGTGAGTTGGAATTGACTCGATGGCAATGGGTTTGATATTTGAGTTTAGTCAAGGCTGTGCTACTTACACCATGCTTTGATCTATCTGGATCTGTTTCTTCTTCTGCAAAAGGAGGTTGGTGGGACTAACCAGCAGGTCCCAAGCTGGCAGTGTATCAGTGACTTTTTAAAATATAGATTCCCAGGCTCCACGCTGAGAGATTCTGGTTCACTACATCTGTGTGAAACCAGACTAGATGACATCTGAGGGTTCTTCCAGCTAAGACTTCTATGATTTATTTTTTTACAAGTCTAGAGCACTGCTAGCACAGTAGTTGAAAGCATGGCTGCTAACTAGAAGGTCAACAGTTTGAATCTACCAGGGGCACCGTAGAAATCCTATGGGGCGGTTAGTTCTACTCTGTCCTGTATGATCACTGTGAGTCAAAATTGTGACAGGTTTGATGTGTTTGATTATGATTCCGTCTTGCCTCTCCACTTCTAATTTTGGTTGTAAAGCTCCTTTACCACATAGCTTATCATCTAGATTAAAAGAAGCAGAAGAGCGTTTCCACCAATATTTCATTTTCAGCTTAGTCTTGAGCTCAGTCAAGAGGCTCCCATCCTGCCCAGACCTAAACCTTGAGTATTTCATTGCTCTCCATTCTTCTTTTCCAAAATCTCATCAAATCCTGGCTTATTTTTCTAGTTGCTTCCATTGTTATTATTTCTACTGAGATGCAGTACATCAACAGGAAACTGCCAGAAATTCAGGCCAGATTCAGAAGAGGATGTGGAATACGGGATATTGCTGCTGATGTCAGGTGGATCTTGGCTGGAAGCAGAAAATACTAGGAGGATGTTTACCTGTGTTCTATTGACTGTGAAAAGGCATTTAACTGTTTGGATCATAACACATTATGGATAAAATGGCAAATGATGGGAATCCTAGAATGATGAATTGTCTTCATGAGGAAGCTGTGCATAGATCAAGAGGCAGTTGTTTGAACAGAACAAGGGCCTACTGCATGGTTCAAAATCAGGAAAGGTGTGTGTCAGTGTCGTACCCTTCCACGACACTTATTCAATCTATATGCTGAGCAAATAATCTGAGAAGCTAGACTATATGAAGAAGAACACACCATCAGGATTGCAGAAACACTCATTAACAACCTGTAATACAAAGGTGACACAACCTTAGTTGCTGAAAGTGAAGAGGATTTGAAGCACTTATTGGTGAAGACCAAAAACCACAGCTTTCAATATGGATTACATTTTAACACAGAAGAAAAAAATCCCACAAATGGACAAATAAGCAACATCATGATAAACAGAGAAAAGGTTGAAGTAGTCAAGGATTTCATTTCATTTGGATCCGCAATCAATGCCCACGGAAGCAGTAGTCGAGAAATCAAATGACATATCTTATTGGGCAAATTGGCTGCGAAAGATGTCTTTAAAGTGTTAAAAAGCAAAGATGTTATACTGAGTACTAAGGTGTGCCTGACCTAAGCCATGGTATTTTCAGTCACCTCATATGCATGTGAAAACTAGACAGTGAATAAGGAATACTGAAGAAGAACTGATGCCTCTGAATTATAGTAGTGATGCGCAATAATAAACACAGCCTGGGGTGCCTAAAGAGTGAAGAACCAACCAGAGCACTCCTTAGAAGCGAAGACGGTGAGACTTCATCTCACATACTCTGGGACATGTTATCAGGAAAGATCAGTCCCTGGACAAGGACACGATGACTGGTAAAAGTAGAGGGTCACAGAATAAGACCCTCAATGAGACAGACTGAGACAGTGGCTGTGACAATGGGTTCAAATACAGCAACAACGGAAAGGATAGGGCAGGACAGAGCAGCATTTCATCTTGTTGCACACAGGGTTGCTATGAGTCTAGAACAATTGGGACAGCACCTAGCAACACTGAGGTGAAATTAACATAACATGCAAGTGTTATTATAAAGTATACAATTCTGTGGCATTTTATATGTGCACAAGATTGTATGCTCACCTCTCTCTACTTTTAAAACTTTCTCACTACCTCAGAAAAACACATGATGCCCATTAAGTAATCACCTCACTTTCCCCCTTCCTCCATTCCCAGGTAACTACTAATCTGCTTTCTATCTCTAGGGATTTCTCTCTTCTGGAAATATAAGAGGAAGAATATGACATGTGACATTTTGTATCTGGTTTCTTTCACTTAGAATAATGATCTTGAAATTTATCCAGGTTGTGGCATGTGTCAGTATTTTGTTCATTTTTATGACTGAATAATATTCTATTGTATGTATATATCAAAATTTATTTATTTATTCATTTCTTGATGGGCATTTGGATTGAGTCTACCTTTTGGCTATTATAAATAATGCTGCTATCTTAGAAACTAATGTACAAGTTTACGTGTAGACATACATTTTCATTTTTCTTGGGTAGATACCAAGGAGTGGAACTGCTGGGTCATACGGTAATTCTATGGTTAACTTTTTGAGGAACTGTCAAAGAGTTTCCTACGGTTGCTAAGTCACTTCTCATTCTCACCAGCAATGTGCCAGGATTCATTCCTATTTCCCCATATCCTTGCCAATGCTTGTAATTTTCTTTTTTTTTTTTTTAATAAAGCCATTCTAATTGGTGAGAAATTGTATCTCATTTTGATTTTGCTGATCCTTCCTTAACCGTGCATTTGTTTTTTAGCAAAATAGACTTGGATCTGCTTCTTACACCTAGCTCTGTCCTATGGCCTGTATTCTTTCCTCTCTGGGCTCCTTCTCTTCGCTCAAGATTCAGACAACCCAGAGCCTGTGGGTAAGCAGTGATTTGGAGTCCGGGATGAGCGCCATGGCATTGGTCACACTGGAGTGGCTTCTCCTAGTTAGGCTGCCTATCCTCACTTTTGTTCTCCCTCAATGTCGCAGGGCAGCTGGTCTGTGTGCCTGGGCTGGCTGCCCTTTTCAACCATGCTGTGGTTCATGTGGAGGGCTCTTACGAATCTGACTTGATTTCTTCAGTGAAAATAGCGTTAGTTTGACTACAGTGCTCTCTCCTACAAAGGGAAAGAGGTCAGTAGAGATGTGCAAGTCTAAAAATCAAAGCCATCATGAGTGCAGAGCAGAGCAAAGTCAAGGAGGCTGCCTTTTGGATGACAGGGCTCACTCCCTGAGACATCTGTTACCTCACTGATGGCAAGGCTGTCTGGCCTGATCTCGCTGGCATTCTGCCTCCTTCTATAGAACAGTGCAGAGACTTTGGCAGATCTCACCCAAATATATATGAGCCTAGCTGACAGTTTCCAAAAGTTCACTTGGAAGTTAATTATTTGGAACTCAAAACATATTTTCCAGTAACAGTAATAAAAAAAGAATGGTGATTCTGTTTCCAGGCTGATATGCAAGTTTATTTAACCCTTCATGTATTCTTGAAATGCTACATGGAAAAAAAAAAATCATCAAGCAATGCAGTTAATATACCAGTGATTAAAATATACTAAAAATTAAACTGGGACAAGAATTTGTTTTCAGTTTTTAAAAAGAATTAACTAATATTTAGTTAGCAAAAAGTACAGTTCTGTGCCGAGGAGGTAAATAAAGCAAGCAGATTTCCTGTCCTCAGAGTTTCTGAGTGATGCAAACAATTAATGTGCTCTACGGTAAGCCCAAAGGTTAGCAGTTCAAGTCCACTCAGAGGCTCCTTGAAAAATCAGCCATCAAAAACCTTATGGAGCACAGTTTTAGTATGGAGCACATGGGGTTGCTGTCAGTCCAAGTCTATTGGTTCCTATCCTTGTGAAGTTTACATTGTGTATTTGCTTATCTGTTTATTGCCTGTCTTGCCCAGGAGAATTTAAACTCCCTGTAGCCTAGAGTCTTGTTTCTCACTCTGCAGTGTATCTCCAGTGCCTAAAATAATGCCTGCACATATGAAGTACTTATCAAATGAACAAATTCTACTCAGGGACACAGACAATAAACAAGTAAACAAGTATGTAATCAACTGTCAGACAGTACTAAATGCTATAAAGAAAAATAAAGCAGGGTTGGTGAATAATGCATGCAGGAGTAGGGTGGCTATTTTTGATAGGGTGGTCTGGAATGGCATCTCAGAAGAAAGAATATTTGCATGGAGATCTGAATGAAGAATTGAGCTGCGGAAAATCTGTGGGAAGAAGGAGTGCTACTTTTGGGAATATGAGACCAGGAAATTTGGACCAGTGTTTTAGAAGTTTAGTGTTTACAACAATTCGTGTAATTTTCTTTCTTTCTTTTGTAAATAAAGACATTTTAGTTGGTGAGAAACTGTATCTCATTTTGATTTTCACTGATACTTCCTTAACCACGCATTTGTTTTTTAACAGAGCAGGTTTGGATCTGATGCTTACACCTAGCTCTGTCCTATGGCCCGTATTCTTTCCTCTATGGGCTCCTTCCCTTTGCTAAAGATTCAAACAAACCAAAGCAATGATTTGGAGTCATGTCACTTTTCATTCCCACCTGGACAAAATTTAGTGTTGTTAGGGTAGTGATGGACAAAATTTAAATACTGTTGTTAAGATAGTGATGCATTGCTAGGTAAAACTAGGAGAGGCAGCAACACTCAAAGTCACTGTTGACGTGAGTATATCTAAGGATGTGGGATAAATAACTGAGTTTCTGGTGGCCTCATAAGGCAAAGCGGCAAAGGTCAAAGTCCTTGGAATAATGTGATGGCTCTGAGACATCACCTTTGACTTGAAGCTGGAATCCCCAAAGAGCTACACCCTCTGGGTAACACTGAGCCAGAAGTAAATCAGCCCTTGAGTCATCTGTTATGGGAGACCTTGAGCCCAGATCTTGGTGTAAGTTGGCTCTAGACTGGGAACAGCACCAGATGCCTTTCAGATGAAAGTGAAAATCCTTTCTGGAGGAAGATAACATCCTCCTGGACCTCTGGTTATTCCAAAGTAAGCTTTCAAAGGAAATTTCCAGCATGTAATTAGATATAATAAGAAAAAGAAGACAACATGAGTGACTGTCTTAGGCTGAGTCCTCTAGGGAAGCAAAACCAACAAAGCATATAAATGTATATATGAAGAGATCTATGTCAAGGAAATGGCTCATGCAATTACAGAGGCTAGAATGTCCCATGACCATGGGTCAGGATAGAGGCTTCTCCTGATTCATATGGCCACGGGGACTGGTCAGAGAGCAGGGCTCTTGCTTACAGGCTGGGGACATGGACAAATCCCCAAATGCGCAGGACTACAGGTAAGCTGCTAGTTAAAGTCCTAGGGACCAGAGGTCAGATGAACAGGAGCCAGTTGCAGGATCCAGAGCAAGCAAACCCATGAGTCTTACCAGACAGTCCACTTAAATTTGCTAAAGGCCACGTGCCCAAGGAAACTCCTTTTCAACTGACTGGCTACTCACAGCAGGTTCCATCATGAAGGTGATCATGTTACATTGAATCTCATCATGGAAGTAGTCACAACATCGTATGACTGTCAAAACACTGAGAATCATGGCCTGGTCAGTTTGACACACAATCTTAACCATGGCTTTGAGGATCAAAAGAGCGAACAGATATTGTTAATGAGGCAGGACTTAGTCTTCAGGATTAGGCTGTGAAAAGACATTCAATATCCAAACCTTCAGATTCTGGATTTATCCAACCCAGCCATAGAACAACTATGTTAACTATGTCCAAACAAATAAAAGACAAATAGGAACATTTTGGCATTGAGCTCAAAAGTGTAGAAAGATTTGGGGCATTCCCGATTGAGAGGCCAAGTGCAAAGGCCCTGAGAGACAGGAACAAGCCTGACATGTTTGAGAGACAGAAAAGTCAGTTTGGCTAAAGAAAAGTGAACAAGAGGGAGAGAGGAGGAAGGTGAGATTAGAGAGGAAGGCAAGGGTCAGAGCAGGTGGGTCTTATAGAAGTTTGGGTTTTGTTCTATGCATTAAGGGAAACTATCAGATGGTTTGGAGGGGTAGAGTGGTGTGATTTGATTTAAATTTTTAAAAGGTCTGAGTGTTGTGTTGGAAATAAGCTGTAGGAGAGCAAAAGTAGAAGCAAGGGGACCGATTAGGGGATTGTCTTAGTTATCTAGCGCTCCTGGAACAGAAACACCAGAAGTGGATAGCTTTGACAAACAAATTATTCTCTCACAGTTTAGGGGGATAGAAGTCTGAATTCAGAGCACCAGCTTCAGGGGTAGGGTTTCTTTTTCTGTTGGCTCTGGGAGAAGGTCCTTGTCATCAGTCTTCCCCTAGTGTAGGAGTTTCTCAACACAGGGACTCTGGGTCCAAAGGATGTGCACTACTCCTGGCACTACTTTCCTAGTGGTATGAGGTCCCACTCCTCCCTGCTCATTTCTCTTTTCTTTTATATCTCAAAAGACATCAACTCAAGATACAGCCTAGTCCTGAAGACTGAGTCCTGCCTCACTAACATCATAGAGGTAGGATTTACAACACATAGGAAACTCACATCAGATGACAACATGGTTGATAATCACACCTTACTGGGAATCATGGCCCAGCCAAGTTGATGCATCTTTTGGGGGGAACACAATTCAATCCATGACAGAGATTATCACATGGCCCAGGTGAGAAATGATGGAGGCTTAGACTATGGTGAGTGTGATGGAGGCAATGAGAAGTATATTCAGCATATAATTTGAAGGGATTGATGATAACTCTTATGTGTAGACTAGAAAAGAAGTGTAAGAAAACGGTCAGAATAGTTCCTCGCCCATAAAGTGCTCTCTGGATGATCCCATTTTCTCTCCACCCCACATGGCTTCTGTTTTCTCAGTAGACAACTCCTTAATCTGCATTTTCCATCCAGGTCCTTTTTTCTGAACTTTACATCTACAGAGCTAACTGCCTTCTGAAACACTTTCCCCAGACGTCATCCGACCTCAGTCTGTCTTGGCCTCAGCTCATTATTTTTTCCTCTCAACTATCTCCAACTCAACGGCACTTGGCTTGGCTTGGCTATCTCCTCAATTTCCTATCTCAGTTAATGATACCATTTTTCACTCAATCACAGAAGCCTGAACCTTTGGATTCATTTCAGACTTATGTTCCATATCTCATTGGTAACTAGGGACTGCCAATTCTGTCTCCTTTGCATCTTTTGAAGCAGTCTGTTCCTTTCTATTTTGATGACTTCTGCCCTCATTCAAGCCTTCAGTATGTCTTTAGACTATTCCCGTGGTCCTTCTCCTGGTTTCCTGGGTAATGGTCTCATGCCCTGCCCTTTTAAAGTCCAGATATGACCCTTCTGGGGCTTCCAATTGCCTCCAGAAGAATCTGACCCTTTAGAATGTGTTGCAAGTGTTCCAAACCCTTCTTGATCTTTCTCCAGCTTTTCTAAGTTCTCAACTGTACCCATTCTTTCATGATATTACCAGTCACGCATGGTTTCCTGTTCCTTTATATATGCTGCTACTCTACGGGGTATTCCCTTTTTCTTTTTACCACTCATTGACGTGGCATACTCCCACCTTTCTGTAGGAACAATTCAAATTTTAGCTCCCTGTGAAGACTCCCTTCCTCTTATTCATAGCCTTCCAGAATAGACTTAATCACATGTGACAGCATTATGCTTAGTATAGACCTTGAGGATGGTGCTTTTCCACAGATTTAGATTATTTCTTTACATGAGCAAATTCCTTCAGGTTGAGACTGCCTTATATGACAGTGTCTTCTACTCCTGGCACTGTGCCTGACAAATAATAGGTACTAACCTAAAGACTTATGGAATGGATGACCAAAATACAAACCTGTTGCCACTGAGTTGGTTCTGACTCATTAGCAGCCCAATGGGATGGAGTAGAACTGCCCCATAGGGTTTCCAAGGTTGTAATTTTTATAGAAATAAATAGCTCCATCTGTCTCCCGAAGAATAGCTGATGGGTTTGTGCAAATGACCTTTCAGTTAGCAGCCAAGTGCTTCACCACTGTGCCACTCGATTTGAAATATAAGAAGGACTGTTTAAGTGAATCCACCATGTATTATACCCTAGAGCTCACAGAGTGGATCCCCAACTTGTGTCTCCATCATATAAAAAGTGGCTACAGTCCAGGCTAAGGGCTGTGGAGACTATGGTTTCAGGGAACATCTAGCTCAATTGGTATAACATAGTTTATAAAGATAATAGTCTATATTCTACTTTGGTGAGTAGCATCTTGGGTCTTGAAAACTCATGAGTGGCCATCTAAGATACTCCACTAGTTTCAATCCCATCAGGAGCAAGGGAAAAAGGAAGAAAATCAAAGATACAAGGGAAAGATTAGTCTACAGTTACGACAGCCTCCACCAGCCACCAGCACAAGTGGCAGGTACCTGGCTACCACCACTGCCTGCTCTGACAGAGATCACAACAGAGGGTCCTAAGCAGAGCTGGAGAAAAAGACAGAACAACAGGCTAACAATTGTCACAAAACAAGACCAGACTTACTGGCCTGACAGGGACTGCAAAAACCCTGAGAGAATGGGCCCTTGGACACTCTTTTAGCTCAGTAATTATGTTACTTTTAAGGTTTACCCTTTCGCCAAAGATTGGACAGGCCAATCAAACAAAATAAGAGTAAAGGGGCACACCAACCCAGAGGCAAGGACTAGAAGGCAGGAGGAGACAGGCAAGTTGGTAATAGGGAACCCGAGACTGAGAAGCAAGAGTGCTACATCTGCTAGCCAAAAAGTTAGCAGTTCAAATCTACCAGGCACTCCTTGGAAACTCTATGGGGCTGCTTTACTTTGTCCTATAGGGTCACTATGCATCAGAATTGACTCGATGGCAGTGCCTCTGGATGCTAACAGGTTTCTTTCATAATCACTTGTAATATCTACAAGATAACTACAACTGCCTCATTTTTCCCTTTTGTTGGCTTCATTTATAATTTTCCGTTCATGGAAGACCGAATGGAGAAGGGAAAGATCGGAAGAACTAAAAAAAGAGAATGAAACAAAAGAAGAAAAGTTGGGAAGCAAAAATACAGGAGGGAGAAGCAGAAGGGAAAGAAAAAGAGGGTGAAAGACACAAAACAATACACATACTAATTGTTTAAAGAGAAGCTAGTTTGTTCTGTAAATCTTGATCTAAAATACAATTTAAAAAAAAGTTGCTTCAGCCCAGGCCATTGCACAAATTTTCACCAAGGTGACTGTCCCCAGTATTTGTCTCTGCTTAGCTACTTTGGATGGATGGTTTACACAAACAAGTGTTGTCAGCAGCTGTTGAGTCAGCCAGCAATTCATGGTGACACCAATGGAGTGACATAGGCTTGGTCCTGTGCCATCCCCATAATCAGTTGCAGAGGAGACTATATCCTAGCAGACCACTGTGATCTATAGGAATTTTCACTGACTGATTTTTGGAAGCAGATTGCCAGACCTTTCTTGCTATTTCCTCAGCCTGGAAGGTCTGCTGACATCTGTTCATCATCAAAGCAACACACGATTCCACTGACAGATAGCTGGTTGCTGTTCATGAGACGCACTGGCCAAGAACTGAACTGTCGTCTCTGGCATGGAAGGCAAGAATTCTACCCCCTAAAATAGGAGATCAATTTTTTTAGTTTCTACTTGGATCACAAAGAGCTTTAATTTCTGATTGTCCTCTTTAGTTCTGTCCACAAAGGCCCTTGGCAAGGAATAAGGTATCCTCTTTCAGGGTAGCTTGTCTGGGAATCCCAACTCCCACAGCCAGGGCCTTTGCAGTTTAATTAGGAATACCAGTTCCACTGGGCTTTAGGTGAAGCTGACAGTATTTAGGAGCCCATGTATCTGCCCTTAAGTTCATAGCACAAAGGACCATACATGGATGTCAACAAAGAAACTCTAGTGGCATAGTGGTTAAGTGCTACATCTGCTAGCCAAAAAGTTAGCAGTTCAAATCTACCAGGCACTCCTTAGAAACTCTATGGGGCTGTTTTACTTTGTCCTATAGGGTCACTATGAGTCAGAATTGACTCGATGGCAGTGCCTCTGGATGCTAATAGGTTTCTTTCATAATCACTTGTAATATCCACAAAATAACTACAACTGCCTCATCTTTCCCTTTTGTTTGCCTCATTTATAATTTCCTGTTTATGGAAGACCGAATGGAGAAGGGAAAGATCGGAAGAACTAAAAAAAGAGAATGAAACAAAAGAAGGAAAGTTGGGAAGCAAAAATACAGGAGGGAGAAGCAGAAGGGAAAGAAAAAGAAGGTGAAAGAAGGGGAGAGAGAATGAAAGAACAAAAGAAAGAAAGAAACTAAGAGAGAACTCCAAATTTAAAAACCACATTTCTGTCTGTGAAATACATCTGAAGTATCTCTATACTTAAACAGCAGGAACCTCACGGCAAATATGAAACATTTAATTGACTAGAGAAGCCAATCATAGAACAAAGCCCCTTTTCGTTGTGGGCTACCATATGATAATCCAAACACAGGAGTTGCTATTTTTTCCAGACACTATCAACCACAGCCGTCTGTCTTGGTCTTAGACTGTTAAAAAAAAAAGAAAAAAGTGTGTATTTGCCTCGTGGACGATACCAAAGCAGTCTCCACTGCAACAACCCACGACTTAAGGAATCCAGTGGTGACCCCAGGTCGCTCCTGATTGCCAGATGTCAGACAGGCGTGGTCCCTTTCATCGTCACCCACCGCAGAGCCCAGTTCTGCCCCTGAGGCGCTAGGGGTTCCAGCGCTTTCTGAGTCCCACCCCAGATCTGAGGGAGACCTAGTCTTAGCTGAAGCCAGCTGTGGGGGAGGGGAACAAGAACAGCACGGAAGTGGAGAGGGGGCGGGGTTAGATTTGTTCCAAAAGTTCCACAAGTGCTGCTTGTTAAAAGGCTTGTTTTCATCCTGGGAGTCAGTCGTTCCGGTGATGGAAAAGGACGACAGACATGCTAGCAGGGTCCGGAAGGAGCGGTGGGCTACCCTGGGAGTGGGGGCGCACAACTTCAGTCCTTCCCGTGGCTGTCTGAAGAGGCAGTTAGATGACTTTGACCTGTTCCTTACCCCACCGCATCCTCCAGCTCTTTCCCAGCTTTTCCTGTCTTCCTCTTTCTGTTCCTCTTCTTTCTCACCTTCCACAGCTTCAGGATTTTAAGACAAGTAACTCCAGCAAAGGATGTCAGAACGCAACAAACACAAAGCTGCTGACATCTGGGGGCAGATAAAAAACAACAGCTTCGTTTGCTAGTTAAGAGCTCAGATTCTGTACTGGCTTTCTCTTTACACTGGCCGTGTGACCTCGGATAATTGATTTAATCAGTCAACCTCAATTTCCTCATCCGAGAAATGAAGATAATAGCATCTGCTTTACGTTGGGTCGCTGTGAGTAGAAATTTGACTCAATGGCAATGGGCTTGGGTTTTTTGTGGTTTTTTGGGGGGTAGGATTTATACGGGGCAGGGTATAGTACTTTTTTCACAGGGTTAGCATGGATAATACACTTGGCAAAATACCTAGCACATAGTAAATGCTCAATAAATTCATTGAAAAAACATTGGCTTGACCGATTCAATTTTGGCTTTTGGTTAAATTCCAGTCTGTATTCCAGGTGTTACATAAACAAAACAGATCTCTCCTCCAGAGGAAAAACACCCTGATCTTATGGAGTTAGCAGTTTAATAGTGGGAAACAGACAATAAATAAATAAGTAAAACATATAGATAGTATAGTTCTGTGGTGAAAAGTTCTATGAGAATAATAAAGCCTGGATAGGTGATGAAGGATTACAATTTTTAATAGAGCTTCCAAAGACTTATTGAGAAAGTGATATTTGAATAAAGGTCTGAAGGAGGTTGTCATAGATCGATATCCCCTCAAAAGTTTTGCTGGAGTTCTAATCCTTGCTACCTGTGAACATGTTTGAAATGAGAGTCTTAGAAGATGTCATCAGTTAACATGGGGACATATGAGAGTAGGGTGGATGTTAATCCAGTCTGAGCAGGGTCCTTGATAGAACAGGAGGAAGTACAGAGAGACAGACACACAGAGCAAAGACAGCTGTGTGAAGATGCATCTGCACAGCAGTGAACACCTTGGCCACCAGAATCTGGAAGAGATAATAAAGAGTCTTCCTCTAAAGCCTTTGTAGAGAGCATGGCCTTGCTAATACCCCTAAATTTGAATCATTACGTTGCAGAACTGTGAGCCTATAAATCTCTGTAGTTTCAAGACACTCAGCTTGCAGTGTTGTTTTAGAGCAGCCTAAGAAGTTCAGCAGAGGTGGAGGAGCCAAGCACAAAGACCTTTGAGGGAAGTGTGTTCTGGGCAGAGGGAGCTGCAAATGCAAAGGCCCTGAAGCAGCAGTGTGGGGGGTAGGCTTGAGGGACATCAAGGAGGCTGGTGCTGTTGGGGTTACGGGAGGGACGGAGGCAGAGGAGCTGGAAATGAGGTCAGAGAGGTAATGGTGCGTCTGTGTGGGAGGGAAGGGCAGCACTGGGGAGTGCAATCATGTAGGAACTTGTTGGCCATTGTAAAATTATTGGAAAGTTTTTTAGGAGAGGAGTGATGTGTAATCGGATTAATGTTTGAACAAAATCGCTCTGGCTGCTGTGCTCAGAATAGCTTGTAGGGGTCATGAGTGGCAGTAGGGAAACACGTTAAAGGACTATGATGATCCAGGTAAGAGATGATGGTGGCTTACCGCAGGTGGCGGAAATGGAGAGGGTGAAAGGGACCAAATTCAGGATATATTTTTTAAGCAGAACTGACAGAATTTGATGAGGAGCCATCAAATATTTACGTTCAATAAGTACCATGAGCTTTTTGGGCAACTGAAAGGATAAAAATGACCATGTACTGAGATGGGCAAGACTGTGGATGGAGGAAATTGAGGTGTGCCCATGTGGATGTTACAAATTCTGTTTTAGACATTGTAGGAAATTATAACCTTAATGACAGCTGTGTGAAGATGCGTCTGCACAACAGTGAACACCTTGGCCACCAGAATCTGGAAGAGATAACAAAGGTCTTCCTCTAAAGCCTGTGTAGAGAGCATGGCCTTAGTATACCCCTAAATTTGAATCATTACCCTGCAGAACTGTGAGCCTATAAATCTCTGTGGTTTCAAGACACTCAGCTTGCGGTATTGTTTTAGGGCAGCCTAAGAAGTTCAGCAGAGGTGGAGGAGCCGAGCACTATGCACTAAGGCTTGCACATCAGGGCACGTCCAGTGATGTGCTTAGTATACTGCCTGGGCTATTCTGTTAGAGAGAAATGTAGAGGACAACCAAAGTATCATTGTCAGCAGCCTCAGCTCATAGCCAGACATGTAAGTGAAGCATCTTAAAACACGCAGGACCTCAGTTGCTTGAGTGATTCTCAGGCAAAAGCAGAAGAATGAAGAACCACCTAGCTGAGCCAAGCCCAGATTGCAGAATTGTGAGAATTAACACTTATCTTAAGCCATTAAATTGTAGGGTCTTTTATGCAGCAGCTGGTAGAATCATGTTAAATTTCAGATGTCTTATGGACATTCATGGTAAACTACAGGGTCAGTGAAAAAGAGGAAGACTCTTACCAAGATGGATTGACACAGTGACTTGTAACAGTGGTCTCAAGCATACCCATGATTGTGGGCAAGGTGCAAGACAAGACAGTATTTCGTTCTGTTGTATGTAGGGTCACTATGAGTTGGAAATGACTCCATAGCCCATAATAACAACATGGACTTTCAAAACAGGATGTCACATAGGCAGTTGGAAATCTGAGTCTGGAATCCAGAGATATCCGGGCTGAAATACATATTGGGAGTTACTAACATACAGAGGATAGTCAAAGCCATTAGACTGATAAAAGCCCCGAGGAAGTCAGAAGGAGTAGAGAAAGCACATCCGTAGAGTGGGCCCTGGGGCATCGTAACACTTAGAGGCAGAAGAATCTGCAGAGAAGGCGCAACCAGTGCAGCAAGAGGAAAACCAGGCGCATGTGGTGTCCTGGAAACTACATACAGAGTATGTTTCTGGAAGAGAAGAGGAATCAATTATGTGAAAAGTTGCCAGTTGATCAAATGAGATGAGAATTGAAAACTGCTTGTTGGGTTTAGCCAATGGATGCCATTGACACCTTGAGAGGAAAACTTTTAGCTAAGTGATAAATATGGAAGACAACTTAAGGGAAACTGAAGGAGTAGGAAGAAAGGAATTGGAGCAACAGCTACGGATAATCCTGAGAAATTCTCATATAAAGGGAAAAGGAGAAATGGCGCAGTAGCAGGAAGAGGGTGTGGTCTCTAGAAAGCGTGTTTGATAAGGTCAGGAGCATGTTATTTGTGGGAGCAGTAATCTAGAAGATAGAACAAATGTGAATGAAGCAGTAGAGAGGGGAGATTTGCTGGATGATGTCTCTGAGCAGGTATCATGGATTGAATTGTGTCCCCCCAAACATCTGTGTAGCAATTTGGCTAGGCCGTTGTTTTAGTCACCTGGTACTGCTCTAACACAAAATACCATGAGTAGATGGCTTTATGAAGATAAACTTTTTTTGACACCATCCAGTAGGCCGCAGATGTACTTATGAATTTTAAGTCCATTCAGTAAGAGAATTTGTCCTAGTCTGGTAGGCTGAGTCTAAGTCCAGTGAGAGCATCTTGGCACAGGAACCTCAGGTCCAAAGGACATGCTTTGCTCTCAGTGCTACTTGTTGGTGGCATGAGGTTCCCATCTCTCTGTGTTCACTTCTCTCCCTTATATTGCACAGCTGGTAACTTGAGTCCTCCTCACCAGCACAACTGCTGCCCATTCTCTGTCATTAATATCACAGAGGCAGGATTCACAACACATGGGAGGAATTGCACCATACTGGGACTCATAGTCTATTGAAATCAATACATACATTTCAGGGCGGGACACTATGCAATCCATGACAGCCATGATTCCTGGTATTGTATGATGTTCCCGTATATGGTAAACCATGCCTCCGTGATTTTAACGAGGGACGATGGGTGGTGGTTGTGTTGGTGGGGCAGGAGTCAATCCGTAAGACTGTGTTGTGCCTTGAGGCAATCTCTTGGGATAGAAAGGAAAGGGAAGCAAGCAGAGAGTTGGGGACCTCATACCACCAAGAAGCAGTGCCAGGAGCAGAGTGTTTCCTTTGAATCTGGTCCCCATGCCTCAGAAGCTCCCAGTTCGGGGGAAGATTGACAGGGAGGACCTTCCTCCAGAGCCAACAGAGAAGAACTTCCCTTGGAATTGATGCCCTGAATTTGGACTTTGAGCCTACTTTCCTGTGAGAAAATAAATTTCTCTTTGTTAAATCCGCTTATTTCTGTGATAGCAGCTCTAGATAATTAAGACAACGGGTGGGTGGCAATGCGATCCAGGGCCCCAGAGAAGGCCTTGGCCTTAACTGGCTGCAAGGACAGCTCATACATTATGTAAGAGGAAAGGCAGAATGTGTGGCACTGATGTAAATAGGTAGAAGAGTATGGAATTGCCTTGCTTCTGTTTTCTTGGCAAGATCATTGGCTGAGCTTGAGAAGAAAAGATTTGGGAAATTCTTGTCTAGAAATGAATAGTAGTCATTGTTATTATCTACCTATTGGAGGTGAGGATCCCTAGTGGGATAGTAGTTAATCACTCAGCTGCTAACAAAAAGGTCAGCAATTCAAATCCAACATCCACTCTGCAGGAGAAAGATGTGACAGTCTGCTTTCAAAAGATTCACAGCTTTGAAAACCCTATGCCATGGTTCTACTCTGTCCTATAGGATCATAATGAGTTGAAATTGACTCTAAGGCAATGGATGTTATTGGAGACAAGGGTTCCCATCCTATCTGTTACTATCCAAAGGCTCCTGGACCCAGGCTTTATATAACCTATACTATAGCCATAGTCCCTGAGTAGTACAGTTAATGTGCTAGGTGCTAACCAGAAGGTTGGAGGTTGGCATCTACCCAGAAATGCCTGGAAAGAAAGGCCTGGTGACAGACTTCTGAAAAATCAACCATTGAAAACCCTGTGGAGCACAGTTGTACTCTGACATACATGGGGTCGCCATGAGTTTGGGTCAACTTGCTGGCAAATGGTAATATAGGCAGACATTGGCTGGCAGTATTGTGCCTAACAAAGTAACTACTTCCTTCTTGACACAGAATTCAATGTTGTTGATATATGTAATGGCCATGTGCTTCAGGGGAGTCTGGATATTTTCTCTGACCAGGGCAGTCAATCTTATCTGAGTCAATCAAGGTACTTCTGTTCCCTCTGCCAATGATGGGTTTTGACGTGGACATGCATTATGACTTTGACCAGTAATATGTGAGACAAGACCATTTGGAAGTCTATTAGAAAGGGTGTTCCTTTACGATGAAAAGAGAATAATGGAAGGAAATGATTTCTTTTGTCCCCATTGTTGTGTCTGAGTGTAGTATCTGCAGCAACTATCTTGTGACTAGCACTGAAGACAGCCAAGGTGGTGAAGACAGTATCAGTGATGTTACTGATTTTAATGCCAGAAATTCCCTACCTGCAGGCTTCTTAATATGTATGATATCTTTATGTATTTTCCTATCAACTACATCTTTTTGTGATGAGTCATCCATGATTTGCAATTGGAAGAATTCCTATGCACAGAACATCAGCAAAATAGATGCAAAATTTAACTTGGCTTTATTGAGGACACATAGTCAATTCACTGCAGAGTAGATAAAATGAAAACAATGTGCTGGGCGTGGTGTCAGTCATAGAAGAACAGAACTCCCTTATCGTAAATATCTTATAGTAAATACATGTGTGTCTGTGTTATGGACTGGAAATAATAAAACAGAAGGTACTCTTCTAGAAAGCAAAATTTGTTAAAAGCCTTGATAAAGATATGCAAGGGCAAGGGAGATAAGTGATAACATCCATTTGGGAAATTGTGATAGTTTCTATGAAGAAACAGAAGGTAAGCAGGGTCTTGAAAAGCAGGTAGGCTTTTTGGAGATAGAGAGGAAAGAAAGGATGGCCCAACAGTAGAAAATAGGGAACAGTAATGACAAAGGTAGAGTGAGAAAGTAGACTGGTCTAGAGTATCGTGTGATAAGTTTTATTCGGCTGGATGATGGACTGTGTGAAGAAGAGTAATGGAAATAGCTTGAAAGTTACATTGGGTCAGGGCTGAAGGGGTCATAAACACCGGGTCACAGAATTAAGCGTTGGTTGTGTTTGGAAACCCTTGTGGCATAATGGTTATGTGATATGTCAGTTAACCAAAAGATCAGCAGTTCAAATCCACCAGATACCTCTTGGAAATTCTATGGATCAGTTCTTCTCTGTCCTTTAGAATCAGTATGAGTTGGAATCAGCTCCATGGCAGTGGGTTTGTTTTTGGCTTTTATGCTGGATAGGAAACTCTTATGGTGTAGTGCTTAAGTGCTACCACTGCTAACCAAAAGGTTGGCAGTTCGAATCCACCAGGTGTTCCTTGGAAACTCTTACAGATCAGTTCTACTCTGTCCTGTAGGGTTGCAAGGACTTGATGGCAATGGATCAGGTTGGACAGGAGACCTAGTGGTGAACTGGTTAAGAGCTCAGCTGCTAACCAAAAGGTCAGCAGTTCAAGTCCACTAGCTGCTCCTTGGGAACTCTATGTGGCAGTTCCACTCTGTCGTACAGAGCCACTATGAGTCGACACTGACTCAACAGCAACAAGTTTCTCCCCCATGCCCTGTAAGGTTGGATATGACAAAGTAACATGAACAGAGCTCAGCGTGAGAAAAGTTATCTTACAAAGGGATGAGAGTCATTTCTCTTTTAACTAATAATACCTGATTGTTTTAGTCATTTACCATGCCCTGAATATATGCAGGCATTAAATATAGGTGCATCTATAACCTCAACAAAAATAAGCAAGAAAGAACTGCATTCTCAGACCCAAGCAATGGGAAGGAGCAAAAGGAAGCTAATTTACCCTGACTTTGTACAAACCTCTCATATCCTTTTCTGCTGTCCCACCCCTTCTTTCAGCCAGCCTTCATGTAGCCTCAGAGAGCCTCCACTCCAATTAAAATCTGCCCCCAGAGCCCATATTCACACACTGGACAGTGGTGCTGTATCCTGTAGTTGCAAACATTTTTATACAGTGGCGCTCCTATCAATCACGATACTCTTTGCAGAACACCATGAAATATTGATATATTTAAGTCCAAAATACAGCCTATGATTTAGCACAAAATTACACGTTTAGTTACCTTATGCTTAAGTTGCTTAGAAATGTTAACTTAATTAAATTTACAGATACTAAAACACAATAACTTAAAAAAAAACACATCCATAAGCCCGAACACCTGTCTACAAAAAACAAAACAAAACAAAAACAAGCTGTCAAACCAAGCATGGTTGGCTGTGTGCTATGTCTGGATCTATTAATATTCATTTGCTACTTGCTAATTCTTTCTGTCATCTGCTAGTACTGGCCAGTAGACAAGCAATAGCAGGTGTCAAAGATTTAATAAAAATGTAGCGAGAGAGAAAGAATGAGAAATGGAAGAAATTTGATCCATTAGTTTAATTTTTCTGGGAATTATTATATTCTCTCAACCACTCAAAAAAAGATTGATTCAGTCACTACCATGTGCCAGGTGCTGTGCCAAGGGCAGGAAATACAAAAAGGTAAGGTACAGTTCTGCCTTCCAGAAGCTGTCTAGTGAGAGAGACAGATGAGGAACCGATAATAAGAAAACAATGTGTAACTGTTACGGGAAAAGGGGTGCTGGGATCTAGAGGGTCTACAGTAGCGGCCTCTGCCCAAACCAAGGATGGGAGGGGCCTTCCCAGAAGACCACAAACCAGAAGAGCTAAGTCTTGAAAGATAAACCTATGTTTTATCTAAGCCAGTGCATTTCAGTGTGTGATTTCATAGCCCAGTAAAATGTTTGCTTTTTAGGATCACTATGAGTCTGATCTGACTCGATGGCAGTGGGCTTTAAAATGTTTGCAGAATGGGGCCAGAGGGATGGGCAGGACCAACAGACGGTTACCAACTTTAACACTTTGTGAAATAATGGACATTCAAAATATCAGTTGCTATTATGTGATTTATAGAAGAAAAAGAAAAGATGTTTTAGTAATCCACAGAGAAGGAATAAAAAAAGGAAAGTAATCTCAGAAAAACAAAACTGTTCTTTAATTGGAATACATTTTAGTTTTGTGAATATGAGGGCTGCCAATTAAATTCACAAACTCATCCTAGAAAAATTGCTATATACCTCATTGCTGAATATTGCTACAGTCAGCTTCAGAAGCTATGCACCATCAGTGCCTAGTTCTCCCTTCAAAGCAATTTTGAAACTTTTTCTGGAAAGGCCATGAGAGCTGTCATTGTATTACTCTTGATGTCCTGAATGTCATCAAAATGTCTTCCTTTCAATATTTCCTTTATCTTTAGAGAAAGAAAAAAGTCACTGGGGGCCAGGTCAGGTCAGTAGGGAGGGTGTTCCGATACAGTTATTTGTTATTGGCTAAAAACTCCCTCACAGACGAGTGGACACTTAAGTTTTCAAACTTGCCACTGTGCCACCATGTGCAATGACCATTCCAGAAGGAGTTCCAAAATTGCTTTAAAGTGTGAACTAGGCACTGGCGCTGGTGCACACCTTCCCAAGAGGAGTATTTTGAAGGTGATTGTAATGATATTTGGCAATGAGGTATGGAGTATTTAGAACAATGAAATTTGTGAACTTAATGGTTAGACCTCGTAATCTATGGCACTGTCCTGATTTGTCTCCTCTTGCTGCTGGTTGATGACATCACTAGTCACAGAGCTGTACTGAGAAGTGAAGCTGGCAAAGGAGCACAGCAGAGGAGAGGAAGGTAGGCAGAAGTCCCAAGGCATCTGAGATGTGATCTTTTTCAGGACCTGAGGTTCTCAGCACCCTGGGTTCAGGTGGAGTAGGACTGGAAGACTAGAACCATCCACTGTACCCAAGGGCACATTATGATCTTCCAAGGGCCCAGGTACTTTCTCCTGGAGCAGGGTAGAGTCTTCTCTCATTTAAAAAAATATTAAAAATTTTATTTTATGACTATAGTGGTACAAAGGAAGCCCTCATGGTGTAAAATGTTATAGCTGCTAACCAAAGGTCAGCAGTTTGAATCCACTAAGTGCTCCTTGGAAACTCTACGGGACAGTTCTACTCAGGGTCTCTATGAGTTGGGATCAACGTGATGGTAATGAGTTTGGATTTTTGGGAGGGAGGGTTAGTGGTACAAAGATGAATATAATCTTCAACCTTAAATGTTCTTTAATTTTTAAATTAAATTCCATAAAAGAAGCTAAAACATTTTCATGGGCCGCTGAAAGTACTGTGGACCTATGGCACTTGGCCTACTGTGCCTAGCAGTTAAGTCACTCTTCGTTGACCTGATACTTCAAGCAGTATCCAGTGGGGAGAAATGTTGGTAGCTCAGTAGTTAAGAGCTTGACTTCTAACCAAAAGGCTGACAGTTCAAATCTACCAGCTGCTCCTGGAAAACCTGATATGGTAGTTCTACTTTGTCCTGTAGGTTGCTATGAGTTGGAATCAACTCAATGGCAAGGAGTTTGGTTTTATCCAGTAAGGTAGGGTCCCAGAGGGCTTCCGTATCACCATAATTCTGCCTGTGAGAAAGCCTGGTCCTGTTTGGAAAGGAAACCCTGGTGGAGTCACGGTTAAGAGCTACAGCTATTAACTGTAAGGCTGGCAGTTCAGATCCACCACGTTCTCCTTGGAAACTCCATGGGGCAGTTCTGCTGTGTCCTATCAGGTCACTATGAGTCAGAATCCACTTGATGGCAACAGGTTGGTTTGGTTTGGGGAGCAAAGAGCATGATAGATAAAAGTTGAGGACTGGATTCACAAAATAATCAAATACCACAGAGATGTATGCATCTGATAAATAAGCACAGCCATCACTGGATTCTCCAGACAGCAAAGGGCCAATCTCTAGCAGCTAGTAGAACATACTGGCCTCTCCCGGCCTCAGAGACAGGAAGCAGCAGGGATCTGCTCTTCCTAAAAACGCTGCCAGATGGTCCAGCATTCTGGGCTTGGCCTGATCTGCACTGAGCAGCTAGGGCCAAATTAAGCCTTTCACAATTCAAGGTCTTTCCCCTGCCACGACTGCTTCAATTGTAGGCTTGACAAAGTAAGGCAAAATTTTAGTCTGTCTGTCATTTTTGTCCAAGCCTCAGGTGCATTCATAGGGGACTGGCGGACACTACAGGCTGTGACTACTGACACCCCTCTCCTTAAAATCTTATTTATTTACACATGCCTAGAGAGTAGAGACCAGGTCATTTAAATGCATTAGGTATTTGAGACCACTGGTAGAAAGACAGAAACCCTGGTGGTGTAGTGGTTAAGGGCTACATCTGCTAACCAAAAGGTCGGTAGTTCAAATCTGCCAGGTGTTCCTTGGACACTCTATGGGCCAGTCCTACCCTTCCTATAGGGTTGCTGTGAGTTGGAATTGCTGGCAGTGGGTTTTGGTTTGGTGGTAAGATGGGAGTCCCTGGGTAGCGCAAACAATTAACATTCCTGGCTTCTAACTGAAAAGTTTGGAAGTTCAAATCCACATAGAGGTGCTCGGAAGAAAGACCTGGTGAACTATTTCTGAAAAATCAGTGCAGTAGAACACATAACAGGGGACCAGTTAAGGTTTCTGAAAGAGCAATATATCAGTGTGTTCTGATATACTGCTCTGGTGTCCCTAGCTTAGCCTAGGTTAAAGATATCCAAAGACCAGTGCATGGTAATAAAAATTGAGAGAAGCAAAACGGATAAAATGAGCAAATATGGTTTCTGTGTTCTCTGCTAAGTTCTTTTCTCCTCAACTTTTCATACTGAAAAGTTGTAAGTTACAGAAAACTTGAAAGAATAGTGCAGTGAATATGTATTCACTAGTCACCACTTGCCACACTTGCTTTTTCTCTGTGTATGTGTGTGTGATGGGTATGTATGCATGAATGTGTGTGTTAAACACACAAACACATATATATTCTTGATGAGCCATTTCAAGTAGGTTACAAGCATCATGGTATTCTGTAACTTTTAAGAAAAAGGATATTGTCCTATATGTAGTACCATGGTTGCACATTCAAAAAATGTAACATTAATGCTATACTATTATATGACATATAGTCCAAACAGTCCAAAAATGTCTGTAAAGATGGTGTGGCAGGGAAGTATGACCATCTCTAGCTTCACAAGGGAGACAGAGGATCACCGTCAGCACCAGCCCAAGGCTCATTCCTGCGAGGTTTGACGTACTTCCTCTTCTCCATCTTTCTACCATTTCTGACCAGTCTTCTTTCTGCAGCTCTCTTTATTTCCCTGTGGGGTTTGACAGTTCACCATAATGGCCACACAGAACTGACAGACAGTACTCACAGTTATGGGGTTTATTAGCAAAGTAAGAAATTATAATTCAGGGTCAGGGACAACTTTAGCCAGGACAACTTCTCAGCCATGCCCACAGGCAGGCCTCTCCGTGTTCCTCAGTCTCTTGGGCTTCTTGGGCTAGCCTAGTCTCTGTCCTGCTCAGGCAAGTCTTAACAAAGCTCTTTGGCTCCACCAGTAAGTGCCTGGAGTCATCCCACTCTGCTGGGAAGCCCACTATGCCATCTCTTGGTTCTGCTGCCTGTGCTGCCACTGTTTCACTGTCACTGCTTTTCTCTCACTGACTCCATTGCTACAGCTCTCTCTGTCTTCCTGGGTCTAGGAGGTTCTCAGCACAGAGATCTTGGTCCAAAGATGTGCTCCACTCCTAGCTCTTTTGTCTTAGTGGTAGTGAGGTCACCTCTTTCTGGCTCCAGAATGGTCCATTTTAAGTTTATTTAAGTTTAGCATTTAAGTGTATTTAAGTTGTATCTAAGTTTAGCATTTTAAGTTGTATTGTTTGTTAAGTTTAACTGACCATTTCCTTCATTAGGGTTCCATACACCTTATTTGCATGGTTCCACCCCCAAAAGGGTAACATGCACTTTATTTGTAGTATTAGTAAGCTGTCCAGTTCCCTTGATGGGTTGCAAGCACCTTATTTGCATAGTCCCACCCAATCTTTTGATGGGAGTTTCAAGACCATTGTTAGAAAGGCCATATAAAAAGGACTCATCACACTGCAGTCTTTTATAGCGTTTTTCTTAGAATCTAGGATCTAAGTAATTTCCCACATTGAACTTGGTTGTTACACGTTTAATCTCCTTTAATCTAGAAGATTTCTCCTGCATCCTATCCCCTTTTCCATTTATATTTTTTGTCTTACGAGACACTGACATTTTTAGAGTTCAGCTAGTGATCTTGTTGAATATCCCACGATCTGGATTTTGCTAAGTGTTTCCTTATGATTCGATCCAGGTTAAATATTTGAGGCCAGAATGCTACCCAGGTGATATTATGTGTTTCCCACTGCACGTATCAGGAGACTCACAATGTAGGAGACTTGGTGACACATTAAGTGCTCTGCTGCTAACTGAAAGGTTGGCAGTTTGAACCCAACCCAGCACTGTGTGTGAGGAACACTTGAAGGTCCATTTCCATAAAGATTACACCCAAGGAAACCCAATGGGGCCATTCTACTCCATCAGAGAAGACTGCTAAAACCAAAGCTCAAACCTAGTGCTGTCAAGTCAGTTCTGACTCATAGCAACCTCATAGGACAGAGTAGAACCGTCCCATAGAATTTCCAAGGGGCATCTGGCAGATTTGAACTACCGAACTTTTGGGTAGCAGACATAGCATTCACCCACTGCAACACCAGGGTTTCTGCATGAGGTTGGAATTGAAAATCAACCCCAACGACCCTGAACAGCGTAAGGAAGTTTGGTTAAAGTAGTGTCCGTTGGCTCTCTCCATTATAAAAATGCATTTTTCCATTTGTTATTAATAGTTACACTGTGAGTGGTAATGTCTTTTTGAGGGGCATAAGTCATCTACTTTTCCTAGGAAAACCATCTTCCTTCCTCTGTCCCATGAAAAATCCCACTACCAGTGTGCCTTAGAACTTAGACCAGCCTCCAAGAGGCTGCTCGCATAGAGTGATGTTTCTTGATTGTGACAATTAATAGTTGTAACATTTCCTAAGGTTTTAGCAGTGGCTTACAGTTTACAGAACATTTTCACACATTTTACAGCTTTTCATTCTCCCCAAATTTCCTGTTTATTCTAGAAGTCATCAGACTGCTTAGAAGCATTCAATCATTCACCCATCCATTCATCCTACAGAAGTCAGGCACTGAGCTAGAGGGAGGCTACTTTCAGGGATGAAGAAGAGGCAGCCTTAAGAGGACCTGATCTAGATAAGGGGACAGACGCACAAACGCTTAAGTCACCCTGCTGCAGCAGAGAGGCCAGCTCTCGTGTGGAGAACATAAGGGTAAAATGCATCAACCTACAAAAAAATCTCAGAGGAGTGGAAGCTGAGCCTGATGCCTACCCTGTCTATTGTCATGTAAGAAAATAGATTCATAAAACAAAAAAAAAGAGAGGAGCAGCAAAATCAGTTCTGCCTCATGGCTGCCTCATGGTGTCAGAGTCCAAGCAGAACTATGCTCCTTAGGGTTTTTAATGGCTGATTTTTCGGAAGTATATTGCCAGGTCTTTTTTCTGAGGCACTTCTGATTAGCAGTTGAGTACTTAACTGCTTGCATCACCAAAACCCAAAACCCATTGCCACCGAGTCCATTCTGAGTCATAGCAAGCCTATAGGACAGGTCCCATAGAGTTTCCAAGGGACACCTAGTGGATTCAAGCTGACAACCTCTTGGTTAGTAGCCATAGCTCTGAAACCACTGCGCCACCAGTGTTTCCACAGAGGAGTAAGAAGATATAGTGTCCCCTTTTTAAAGCATTGTGAGTTGGAATGGTATTTTTTGTTATCTGCAGCCCAGTGCATCCTAACAGATTTTCTGAATGTCTTCACAATGTTATGTTGGTGTTGTTAGCTGCTATTGAGCCAGTCCCAACTCACGGGCATCGCACGCACGGTGGAATGAAACTCTGTCCAGTCCTGCACCATCCCCAGGTTTGGTTGCAGTTTAGACCATTGTGATTCTTAAGGTTTTCATTTTGGCTGATTTTTTGGGACATAGATCACCAGGCCTTTCTTCATCGTCTTTCTTAGTCTGAAAGCTCCTCTGAGAACTCTTTTGTATCACAACAACATGCAGGCGTCCACTGATGCATAAGTAGTAGCTATGTAAGAGGTACAGTGGCTAGGAATTGCACGCAGGTATTCTGCAGAAAGGCAGGAATTTTACTACTGAACCACATTGCCTCTCTGTCCTCATGTTGCAGATGGGGAAACTAAGCCTCCAAAACTAAAATTATTTCTCCAAGCGACGCTCAGCTAGTAAGTGTCTCAGGTGGTGCCTGATGTCTGGTACCTGATTTTTAAGCCCTACATCTGTCTCTTACTGGATTCTGGACGCCTAATGAAAAAGACAGAGAGAGCTCTGTGATCTGAGCTTCTGGTTCATGCTCTGGTTCTCTTGCAGAAACCAGCAAGAGATGATTAGACAGAGGAAGGTGACTAGTGGCACTGATAGACCTGCTATGCCTTTTGGCCGCTTCCTGCAGGCTCTGAGTGACGGGCGTTTCAGGATACAGGGGACATTCATTAAGTTCTGTACCACTCACGTGGACAACTAGTGGGTGTAGATTTTTAATCAGCCCAAATAGATGAACATACAGTCTGAAGGCCACAGAGTGCTCATGAATAATTCTCTATAAATATGGATCCAACACCCACATTTTGGAGAGACTGATTAAATGTGTAAAAGAATAAATGACTCAGGAAACAGGAGTTAATGAATAGGAAGAATCTCTAGAAGCTGAGGCCAAAGAGTAGGCTTAGTGTGGCAAGGAGCAAAGCTCACCAGTCTACTGTGACTTTGAAGTATGGGGACAATTGGGCACGGGCTATTTGTAGACGGAAGAGAAAAAAGTGAGTTAAGCAGCTTAGTTCCATGTGCAGACTTCATGCTGTGGACTGTCACCCTCAGTGGAGGCTGTGACCTGATGCAGAGGGCCATCCTAGTGGAGGGCACCCTCGGAGCTTACAAGAGGCATTCATTTATATAGGTAAACACAAAGGTCAGGAATTCCAAAACCTTGGCTGCTAACTGCTCCACTTCACCTTAAGTGATTTTGCTAGAGAATGCTGATGCAGCCTATATTTGTGTTTTGTTTTTGTGTGTGTGTGTGTGTGTGTGTGTGTGTGTGTGTTTAGGGGTGCTGGGGGTAGCAAGGGGGAAACTGTGGCATTTTTGCCAGAATTTGCCTTTTTTGGTCTCTCCTCTCCCACCCCCTGCTGTTTTCCACCCCTACAATAAGCTGAGGCAGTGTAAATTACAATTTATTAGCTGGTTGCTATAGGTTACACCAGTGCTCCACAGATATTCCCTTCAGAAATAGTAACATTTAATGTAATGTAAAACAGAACTACTATATCACCACTAGGTTGGCTTCTGCTGGCTTTCAATATTATATCCTTCCCTGCTGAGATTGGAACCTCTGGAAATTAGCTGGTGCTGTTATTTTATCAGGATGATGGGTGTCTGCCATAGCCCTCATTTCATGAAAAAGAGCTTGCAAAGCCAGGGTGTCTGCGAGATCCAGGGGGCAACCTGCAGTGCTGTGTGATGCCCAGAGACTCAGGCCTGTTTCGGCTGCCTGTTCATCATTTAAGGCGGTCTTCTCAAAGCCAAGTCCCCATGGGCCTGAGGCTAGTCACCATTTTAGGGAGGCCGGTCATAACTACTGAAGGATTTTATTTATTTTGCCATCTGTATAACATTTGTGGCAAAATGGTTAACAAAAACTTGTGGGCTAGTAAATATTTAGTGTAACACTTAGCTATGAGGGAGACCTAAGGAGCCCTGGTGACACACTGATAAAGCGCTCTGCTGCTGACTGAAAGGCTGGCTGTTCAAACCCACCAGCAAACTCCTTGGGAGAAAGATGGGGCAGTCTGCTTCTGTAAAGATTTATCACCCTGGAAACATTATAGGACAGTTCTACTCTGTCCTTTAGGGTTGCTAGGAGTTGGAATCAACTGACAGCAGTGGGTTTGGTTTGCTTTGGTTTAGAAGGATGTCTTGGATTGAATTGTGTACTCCAAAAATGTATGTGGCTGTTTGGCTGGGCCATGATTTCCGGCATTGTGTGATGTTCCTTTATGTTGTAAACCCTGCCCCTCTGATGTTAACGAGGGAGGGTGAGCAGCAGCTGTGTCGGTAGGGCAGGACTCACTGTGTGAGACGGTTCTGTGTCTTGAGGCAGTCTCTTGAGATATAAATAAGCTAGCAGAGAGATTTGGGGAATTCCTACCACCAAGAAGCAGTGCCAAGAGCTGAGCATGTCCTTTGGAAAGGCCACAGATCCTTATGCCTCAGAAGCTTCCAGTCCAGGGGAAGATTCACAACAAGGACCTTCCTCCAGAGCCTGCAGAGAAAGCCTTCCCCTGGAGCTGACACCCTGGATTTGAACTTTAGCCTGCTGGAATGCGACAAAATAAAATTTCTGATTTTAAAACCATCTAGTTGTGGTACTTCTGTTAAAGCAGCACTAGATGACTAAGACTAACGGTGATGTAAAAGGAAAGGGTTAGGAGATGAGATGGCTACCCTGAGTAGAGTAATTCAATTTAACACCAGCACAGTAGAACTAAAGACTGGGATGTTCAAGCCACCTACATTCTCCCCTTTCTGCCCACTACGACTGTCACCCACCCAATCCCACTACACACCTCTTTCAGAGCACACCTTCTCCTATCTGACTGCTTCCTCTCATCTTCTCTCTCCTGCTCATGTAGGCATGCTCTCTTTCTCTTGGGAGTCTCTGGGATAGTCTATAGGTGTGTGCTTTCCAAACAGCATCTCCTCCTGGAGGGGTGCTGGGGTGAGAGAAAAAAATAGATTCTGGGGCCAGACTACCTGGGTACGAAGCTGGCTTTGACACTTACCAGCTGTATAACCTTGAATAGGTTACTTAACCATCTGGGGTCTCAGTCCAGATTACAAAATGAAAATAACAGTATTGACTTTATGCAGACATTGTAAGGATTAGAGAAAAAGAAATTTGTTAAATCAGTTAGCAACAAAACCAAACACCAAACTCATTGCCGTCAAGTAATTTTCAACTCATGGTGAACTTATAAGACAGAGTAGAACTGCCCCCTAGGGTTCCCAAGCAGCACCTGGTAGATTTGAACTGCCAACCTTTTGGTTAGCAGCTATAGTGCTTAACCATTATGCCACCAGTTTCCAAGTGCCTGGTTTATTGTAGATGCTTCAAAAGTGGTCCTGTGGTTGATGTTAGGTGCCATCAAGGTGGTTCTGCCTCATACCACCCAGTCCTGCCCCGTCCTCACAATTGTTATGCTTGAGCCCACTGTTGCAGCCACTATGTCAGTCCGCCTTGTTGAGGGTCTCCCTCTTTTTCACTGGCACTCTACTTTACCAAGCGTGATGTCCTTCTTCAGGGACTGATTTCTCTTGATAAAATGTCCAAAGTATGTGAGATGTAGTCTCACCATCCTTGCTTCCAAGGAGCATTCTGCTTGCACTTCTTCCAAGACAGACTTGTTCATTCTTTTGGCAGTTCATGGTATATTCCATATTCTTCTCCAGCACCACAGTTCAAAGGTATCAATTCTTCTTCAGTCTTCCTTGTTCATTACCCAGCTTTCACCTGCATATGAGACAACTGAAAACATCATGGCTTGGGTCAGACGCCATAGTCTTCAAAGTGACATCTTTGCTTTTGAACACTTTATAGAAGTCTCCTGCAGCAGATTTGCCCAGTGCAATGAATCTTCTGATTTCTTGACTACTGCTTCCACTGGTGTTGATTGTGGATCCAAGTGAAATGATGTACTTCAGACTTTTCTCCATTTGTAATGATGTTGCTTATTGGTCCAGTTGTGAAGATTTTTTTTCCTTCATATTGAGTTGTAATCAAAAGTGGCCCTGATTGCTTCTTTTTTTTTTTTTTTATTTTTTAATTGTGGTGAAATATATTCACAGGAGAAATATGTGGCAGTCAGCTTCCATAAAGATTTACAGCCTTGGATACACTGTGGGGTGGTTCTTCTCTGTCTTATAGGGTAGTTGTGACTCACCTGCAGTGGGTGTGGCTTCTTTGGTTTGTTGAAGTACATATAATAAAAGTTATATCTGCTATGCAAATGTTATTGCTTGTGGAATTCAGTAACATTAATTACATTCAGATCATGGGTGGCAGACAGGTTGGCTGCTGAGAGGTTGGAGGTTTGAGCATACTTAGAGGTGCCTCAGATGTAAGACCTTGCAAACTCCCTCCAGAAGATCCCAGTCACTGAAAACTCAGTGGAGCACAGTTCTACTGTGATGCACGTGGCATTGCCATGAGTCAGAATTAACTGGACAGCAGCTGTTTTTTTTGTTTTGTGTTGTGAAACCATCACCATTATCTATTTTGAAAAGCTTTTCTCACCCCTGCTTACTTTTTGACTTCTCTGGGGCATGGGATTTCATTGTTCCTTCTGTGTCAGAGATACATGGCCAGCTTGTCTACCTGGGCAACTCCTGCTTTGCTTTCAAGACCTAGCACCAATACGTGCTCCTTTGTGAAGCCAGCTCAGTGACCCTCTCACCTACTCCCTCCCAAGCTTTTGTTCCTCCTTATTTATCCCTCTCTTGTAGCATATCCATTCTGAGTTGTAATTCTCTGTTTACATGTTTTTCTCCCACAAGGCTCTGGGCTCCTGTATCTCAGTACACAGAGATGTTCAATGAAGCTGCTGGATGAGTAGATGAAGTAAGAAAGGGCCTAGCTCATTTATTTATGCTTATCTGCCCCTGTAACTAGTGGATCAAAGCCAACATGCCACTCTACAGGCCACAGGCAGCCAATGGGACTGGCGGATGGTGCAAGCCACAGTCTCTGAGGTTCAGGTGTCTTTGGCTACTGCTAATAAAAGACACAACTCACAGTGTCTTAATAATAAGGAAATGTATCACGTTCCGTAACAGGAAGGAAACCCTGGTGGCATAATGAGTTAAGTACTGTGTCTGCTAACCAAAGGCTGCCAGTTCAAATCTGCCAAGTGCTCCTTGGATACCCTATGAGGCAGTTCTGTTCTGACCTCTAAGGTCGCTATGAGTTGGACCTGACTAGATGGCTGTGGGTTTGGTTTTGGGGTTACACAACAGCAAGTCCAGAGGCAGAGAGGTTCTAGGGATGGCTAGTCCAGTTCTTCAGTATTGTCAGAGAGGACCATTTTCTTCAAACTTTCTACCTAGCTATCTTCCCCATGTTGGATTTTTCCTAATGGACTTCTCCTTGGCGTCCGAAGTTGGACAGAGACGTTCTAAACATCATATCCAGGTCAAATGGCAGTGCCTGCTTCTCTTTTTATGAATGAGAAAACTCTTTCTAGAATTTCTCACCCCTACCCAGCATATTTCTAGTGGTTCTAACCGAAGTTATGTCACCGATCCTTTCTGCAACCAGTGGCAAAGGTAATGTCATGAATGGCTCAGTGAGACACAAGACTGTGAGTGGAAGGACACACTGCTGAACAAAATTGGAATTCTGTTAGCATAGGGATGAAATTTTTTCAATGAGTAACCACTCAGTTTGCATCAATTTGCATTTATTCATTTCCCCAACAGACATTTGTCTAGTATCTACTATGTACCAGGAATCATGCTTAAAGCTATGGGTAGCAGTGAACAAGAGAGACAAGAGTTCCTCTGACCCTTATAAAACCCAACCTGTTGCTAGGTGATTCCAACTGATAGCAAACCTATAGGACAGAGGAGAACTGTAGTTCCAAGGAGCTTCCAACGAGCACTTGCTGAATATGAACTGCCGATCTTTTCATTAGCAGCTGTAGCAGTTAACCACTATACCACCAGGATTTCCCCTATCCTTATAGAAGCTAATATTCTAACGAGGAAAAAAAGACAGGAACAGGTTTAAACAAATGAACAAAATAATTATAGATTGTTGTCAATTTCAAAAAGGAAAATAAATAAGGTGGCATAATAGAGTGAACAGGGCTTATACTAACTAGGTGGATCAGAGAAGTCCTCTCTAAGATGACACGATGGTGTGAAGGGGCAAGACAGATGAAGACCATGAGGAAGAATGTTCCAGGTGGAGGGAATGGCATTTGTAAAACGGCAGGAATGAGGTGACCTTGTGGTTGAGATGAAGTCTTCACCTAATGACTGATCAAAAGTTGCTCTGGCACCCAGCCCAGCTCCTGCCCCAGGCTGGAAATAGATAGATGATCAGCAACAACTCTGGTTGCCCTACAAACTCTAGCATCCTGGATGGGAACCTCTGCTGCTGAGACTTGTAGCTCTACCCAGGTCAAGGGTGCAGCTGCAGGAGCCACAGGGCAGTGGGCCGAGCGAGCCCTGGGAGAAGTGAAAACTTCACCATGGTTTTGATGGAGTCAAAGAGTGTTTTTGACGCTGCTTAATTTATGTAGCAGAGGTTTCCTTGGCCACATCTACCTGGAGGTATACAAAGACAAGTGTGAGACAATGATGGAACTGCTTTTGTAAAATTTTGTTTATTTTGCTGTTGTTGTTGAGACAAACATACACCACTTTAAGAGTTTCTGTGTGTACCATTTAGTGACACTGATTACATTCTTTGATTATGGCAACTGTTCTCACTCTTCTTTGTGGAGTTGTTTCTCCCCAATTAACATAAATTCACTGTTCCCTAAGGTTTCTGGCTAGTCTTTCAAGTTGTCACGGTCAATTAGATTCTGTATAGATAGTTCTTGAAAGAGCTTAAAGCTCAAGGAATACATTTTTACTAATTAAGTCAAACTATTGTTTGGTTTTAACAAGAGTTCAGGGTTTTTTGTTTGTTTGTTTGTTTTTAAGGTTTGAAGGTCATCCCAGGACACTAGTGCCAGCTCCCCAGACAAGGACTGAACTGGAATATACGAAACATGGAGTGAGGCTGGTGCCAATCAAACCTTTTAACATGCGTAGGAGGTTGTTCCAGAAGCTCTTCCCTGGAGCTAAGATGATTGAGTGAGGGGGACTTGATCTCAGTCAAAAGGTCACAGGAAGTTCTAGATACATGGGGGAAGCATGCTGTCACGTGGGGGGTGGTGCAGCTAGAATAGCATAGTGGTGAAAGTTCTGGGTGTTCTGTGGGAAAGTGATATAAATTGTAAAACTGTTCTTAAATTACAATAGAATGTATTTTTTTAAGAAAATGATCCCAGGACAATAGTTTCAAGAGTTCATCAATCCTCCATGGTTCCAGAAAGTCTGGAGCCTGTGAAAATTTGAAATTGTGTTCCCATTTCACCTCTTTTGATCAGGACTCTCTTGTAAAACCTATGATCAAAATGTTCCGTAACAGTGGCTGGGCACCATCCAGTTCTCCTGGTCTCATGTCAAAGGAGGCAATTATTTATGGAGACAAATAGCCACACATTCCATTATCTTCCTTCTATTCCTGACTCTCCTTCCTCTGTTGCTCCAGGTGAATAGAGACCAACTGTGTTTTGGATGGCTCGGAACTGCTTTCCTTATGTGCATTGGTTCTCCTTGTCACCCTGTTTTATGTGCCTCCTAGCTCCCCTGCTGTGAAAGGGGGCCTCCAGCTGCTTGTAGTTCATCTGCAGGCAGGACAATGCCACCGCTGTAAGTGACAGCTCTGCCAGGATCTGGGGAGGCAGGGACTGGTATTCAGATATTTTGGTGTAGTAGTCTCTGCCACCTTTCTGCAGCCTAGTTTCTGGGTGGGCATGAGGATTGACTGAGTGGGTGGCTTAAAAGAACAGATATTTATTATTTCACAGCTCTAGAGGCTAGTAGTCTGAATTCAGGGTGTCAGCAGAGTCATGTTCTCTCTGAAGGCTCTAAGGGAAGATGCCTTCTTGTCTCTTCCAGCAATTCCTTGGCTTGTAGCTGCATCTTTTCTTGGCCTTCCTTTCTTTGTCTTTCCAAGTAAGTTCTCTTTTATAAGGATGCCGCTCAGATTGGCTTAGGATCCCCCTTTATTCTAGTATGACCTCATGTTAAATTAATTGATAACATCTTTAAAGATCCTATTTCTAAAAATGTTCACAGGTACCAAGGGTTAGGACTTAAGCATATGTTTTTGGAGTACACAAGTGAATCCCTAACAATTTCTGAATCTTCTTACCTAGTTTTAGGGACCGATAGTTTCCCTTCTTCTCTCCCCACACCAACAGTGAACACCTCTCCCAGAGTGCCAACCCCCTCCTGCCAGGCTCAGTCCAGTAGTGTCCTCACAGCCTTGTCAGGCCAGAGAACCCTGAGGTCCTCCCCGCCCTGCCCCTGGCAGCACTCACATCAGGCTCCCTTATCGGCTTTTTCTAGAAACTGGTCTCTTTGCCTTCCTCTTCCAGAAGGCAGTCACGAGGTTCATTTTAAGTCTTGTTTTCATTTGAAGCTTTGTGGTACCAGTGCAGACTCATGTGATGTCCAAATAAGGCCACATGAGCATCAAAAGCTCTCCCTGGCTCACTGCCCCTAGATGCCAATCCAGTGTTTCTCCTATAACGTCTCCCTTGTGTCTGCAAATTGTTTGGCCTTCTTGGGGCTTTGCCTCTTGGTGTCTGCTTGGAATTATGTGAGGGGTATTTCTCTGTCTCTGTGTGACACCATTACAAGGCTCCATAGCTGGGTTGGTTCATGAGCTGCTCTCATTGTAGGCTTACCTCTCCCTGGGGCTGGTTCCAGTGGGGAGCGCCACACTAGACCCAGGATCACTGCTTCCTTCTGACTTGGAGCTGTGTCGCTGCATCTGCGAGACTACTGTCTCCTTCAGAATGCGTTCTGTCTTAGGGGCTCCGTATCTGGCTTTTGTCATCAGTCTGTGTGTGTTGCCCTCCTCCCCTATCTCAGGTCTGCAGGTGCCAGGGGTCCTAATTGTGGACCCAGTGGGGTCATTTCTCTAGCTTCTGTCTACACAAACCTGGAAATCCAAGTTGATTTCTGAAAGTAGGTTGACAAGAGAGCACCACCTTCTCCAGGCATATCTAAATCTTGATTTCTGTCCAGCCTGCTATAAAATATTAGCATGAATGGGAACTTGGAGCTTATTAAGGCCAATTACCTCATTGCAGGTGAGCAAATAGAGGCTCAGAGAGGTGGAGTGGTTGGACTAAGGACACACAGAACTTGGGGCAGAGCTGGACTACCCACATCTCCTGACCTTAAATCTGGTCCTCTCCCCTTTTGAGTTTTATAGAACGTCCTTTTAGATGGGAGTCCAGGTTCCTCTAACTCTCTGCAACCCTCCTCCCCTGTACAGCTCCTGGTATAAGGGACCTATAACATGAATGGCATTTTTGGTTTGTCTTGAGAGCGAAGACCTTCTGTTGTCACTTCTAGCCACTTCTAGCACATATGGGCAAGCAACACATATTTATTAAATTAGATTAGTGCTTCATTTCCCATTTTCTACTTATTCTATGGAATAGTAATAGGGCTACTGTGGAAAAAAAAGTGCTTTTTTCTTCTTCCTTTCTTTTCTCAAATGGTTAGGTTTAAATAAACTTAAAACCAGTTGCCATCAAGTTGATTCTGACTCATGGCGATCCCATGTGTGTCAGAGCAGAATTGTGCTCCACGGGGTTTCAATGGCTGCTTTTGGGAGAAGTAGACCACCAGGCCTTTCTTCTGAGGTGCCTCTGATGGACTCTCACCTCCAGCCTTTTGGTTGCAGCCAAGCATGTTAACCATCTGTACCACACAAGGACTTCTACGCATGCTTAGATTCTTGTGCTTGCTGTGTGGCTTAGTGCTTATAATAGACTAATGAGCATCATGACTGTGGCCACCTATGACGAAACTATAACAGCTCCAGAAAGTGCTCTCTCTGTTACACTGTGAGAAGGGCTGCACTGGGGCTGGGTGTATGGAATAGTCCTAGGCTTCCCTTCTCTCCCACCAAGAGACCGCCTCCTTGCTCTCGGGGACAGCTAATAGCTCTGATTCATCTCTGGGAGAGAAGAGTTCTTGCTTCCCGGAGAAGCTGCCTTTTTGGCCTCAGGGCTGCGTGGGGCAGGGAAGCGCTCAGCTCACCCTAACAGCACAGGCGTGGCACCTGGAGTGGCTGAGACAGCTTCGCTCCCTGTTCCTCACTTCCTGGAGCAGAATTTAGGGAGACAGACTGGCTTTGAAAAGAAACCTGCCTTCCGAAGGGTGTTGTGGCTTTTCCTTCAAGTGGGGCTTTGACTGTAGGATGGAGCATAAACTTTGCATTTCAATTTTGTATACACACACCGAGAGGCCTGGGGCAGTGGGGGTGTTTGAAATGAATACCAGCCCAAGTCTTCTACCTGCCAAGTGTTCGATTAAGCTGCTTAGGTCTGTTTCACCATCCTGTCTTTCAAATATTTATGTGGCAGATTATAGGCAAGCTTCAAAGGCAAGGAAATGCAAATCTGTTCTATAAATCATACACTAACACAGCTGCTGTCTTCCTCAGAGTGACAGCTCACGAATGCCAGCATTTTTTTCTGTAGAAGGGGTAGGGAGATGTGGGCTCCTCACAGCCAGGCAGAGGTTAGCTCTGTGTGCATGCGTGTGTATGCGTGTGTGTGTGATTGTGTGTGCATGTGTGTGTGTGTGCTGGAGGTGGAGGAGAGAATGGGAAGTTTCAATAGTATTTGCATTTGTATAGAACAGCATTTTCTTTTTTTTTAATGTTGGTTTCTTAAAGCATTTCTCAGCAGGTAAGGAGTTAACTTCTTCCTAACTGGTCCTAAGGGACTGTGAAGGGATAGAAGCTCCTTAGGATCTGAGGTTTCCTGGGAACTGGAGCTGGGCGTGGCATTCAGTTTTGGGGTACTGGACTGGAAACTTGGGAGCTAAAAAGGAGAGAAGTCAAGAAGAGATCCCTTGGAGAGTTCTGAAATGATTTTAATTAAGTCTAAATGAGTAAAAAGGAAATTGTGCATTGCAAACAGTCATGCAAATTAAGTTCTTCCCCCAAGGTCTTAACAATCTGCCAGTGGAGCCCTCAGAGAGATCAAGATTAGACTTTAGTGGGCTCTTTTTGGTAGTTGCATGAACATGTTGGTTTGGTCCATTGCTGTCCGGTGACACGTTAACATTTACTGAGACCAGAACTGGGAATGATGGTCCTTGTCCAGAGGCTGGTTTTGGCCTGGTGTCTTCTCTTGGAAATACCTGAGGAAGGAGACTATCAGCAGGGTGCAGAGGCCCAGGGAAAGGTGGGCCTTACTTAAGTAAAGGCTTTCTGGTTATTAGTCAGGATTTTGTTGAAAGTGACACAAACTCACTTAGGCAATAAGGGAAATTTTCTGGGTCACAGGAGGGAGTGTTGACTAACCAAACCATGAGAAAGGAAAGGACGTAGTTGGGCTTGGGAACAGCTGGGCTGGGATAAAGACTGGAACACTGCCACGGCTCTCTTCCATCACCTGTCTCTAATATTTCTAACATGACTGCCAACAACTAGCAGATGTCATACCTCAAATCTTTTGCTACTAGAGAGATTGTCTTATGTTTTCAGTCCTAGTTTGAACAATAGCAGGCAAGAGCGATGCTTGGCTTAGCCAGGGTCAGGTGTCCTTGTCTAGACCAACCAACTTGAGCATGAGGGCGTGGGGCCGTATAGAAACCTGGCAACTCCCATGGAAACCTCCTCAGTGAAGGGAGAGCTTCCTGGCCAAAGGGAAGGGAAGCTTTAGACGGACAATTCAGTAACCGCCTACTGGAGCCAGAGATAGTTGAAAAAATAGAACAAATAAAATAATGAAAAGGGGCCAGGAAAGATGCTGTAATAAATGAATGTCGTGTTTGAATTCCACCGACCTCCTTGAAACCCAGTACTCCAGAGGACTCCTCAATGCTACTAAGTTTTCATGGTTCTTTTTTTCTGACAGTTCTTATTTTCTCTCGATTGCTCTGTATCCTCCTCTACACTGAAGATTTCAGGCCTTTGCCACACTGCCTTTTGTTGTTGTTGTTGTTAGCTGCCATTGAATGGCCCCCTGATTTAAGGGCAGCCCATGCACAATGCAATGAAATTCTGCCTGTTGTTACTACCAGGAATAGAAACCAGGTCTGAACCACCACTTCCGTCTATAAAAAGCTCATAGAAATCTGTCTTTCAAATGCATGAAAAGCACTCACTGCCAGGCTCATTAGTTTGTATCCTGGACTTGTATTAATCATTTTTAACACCTTGCTACTCAAAGGGCAGTCCCTGAACAGGACGCATTAGATGGAAAGTGCCTGTGAGCTTGTTGGAAATGCAAAATCTTGGGCCCTGCTCCAGAGCTACTGAATCAGAATCTGCTTTTTAATAAAATGATGGGCAATTTATAAGTTCACTAATTTGAAAAGCATTGCTTTAAGAAATAGCAAATTGAGCTCATAACCTTTTTTGCCTAAGTAAATATTTCTTCACAATTCCCCACCATATCAAGGGCAACCAGTCCTAGACACCAAAACTCACAATCTTCAAAACATTTTTCATAGTTTTTTTGTGTCTTTATTAACTAATTTCCAATCCATCATCAATCTGTACCTGTTTATCCCACTGTTACATTGGTATGCTTTTTCTAACCAGCCCTCATCACCTATACCAGACTCTATGAGATGCATTTGCCAGTCAGTCTCTTAATTTATAAAATGGATTGAATAATACTTACTATACTGGTTAATGTACTGCCTTTATATATTATACACATTTAATGCATGGTTATCTTCATCTTAATAAAAGCCATTTTCAGTCACGGCAGGTGGGTAGTTATGAGGTATACTGCAAGCATGTTGTAAACTTGTCAGTTCGTCATACTGTGGTAGCTTTCATGTTTCTGTGTTGCTGGAAACTCTGCTACTGGCACTTCAAACACCATCAGGGTCACCCATGTGGACAGGTTTCTGCAGAGTTCCAGACTAAGGCAGACTAGGAAGAAGGACCTGGTGATCTACTTTTCAAAATAATCGGCCAGTGAAAATGTTATGAAAGCAGAGGAACGTTGTCTGATAGAGTGCCAGAAGATGATCCACTTAGCTAGAAAGGTACTCAAAATACAGTGGAGGAGGGTTGCCACCTCAAAGTAGTTGACCTTACTGATGCAAATAGAGCAAAGCTCTGAGGACCTTCATTTGCTGATGTGGCAAAACTCAAAATGAGAAGAAACAAATGCAAACATTCATTAATACCTGGAAAGAGATATGTACAAGGAATGTACAAAGTATGAATCTAGGAAGAGTGGAAGTCATCAAAAATGAAGTGAAACACATTAAGATCTATCTCAGGCATTAGTGAGTTGAAATGGGCTGGCATTGGCCCTTTGGAACAGGACAATCATACAGTCTACCACTCCAGGATGAAATATTGGAGAGAAATGGCATGACATTTGTCACAGATTTAATGGTGTTCCTCCGAAAATGTGTGTCAATTTGTCTAGATGATAATTTCCAGTATTGTGTGATTTTTCACATGTGCTGTGAATCTGCCTTCATGATGCTAATGAGAGTGAATGGGCAGCGATTGTGTTAGTGAGGTGGAACTCAATCTACAAACTTGGGTTGTGTTAAGGCAGTTTCTTGGCATATGAGTTTACAAGAAAGAGATGAGGTGAGAGAGTTGGGGACCTTATACCACCAAGGAAGCACTGCTAGGCACAGAACACATTCTTTGGACTGCTGAGAGTCCCTGCATGGAGAAGATCCTAGTCCAGGAAAGAAGGCCAACTGAGACAGCCCTCCTTTGGAAATAATGCCCTGAATTTGGACTTTTAGCCTACTTCACTGTCAGGAAATAAACTTTCTGTTAAAGCCATTCACTTGTGATATTTATGTTACAGCAGCACTAGAGGTCTAATACAACATTCATTACCAAAGATATATCCCGAAATACAGTGCTACCAATGATAGGATAATATCCAACTGTCTACCAGGAAGACGAGTTGGTACAACCATTATTCAAATTCATGCAGCAGCCGCTAATGCCAAAGATGAAGAAATTTAAGATTTTTACCAACTTCTACAGTCTGAAATTGATCAAACATACAATTAAGATGCATTGATAATAACTAGTGATTGGAATATGAAAGCTGGAAATGAAGAAGGGTCGGTAGTTGAAAAATACAGCCCTGGTGATAGAAACAAACAATGCTAGAAATCCCATAATAGAATTTTGCAAGACCTACAAGTCTTTCATTGCAAATATCTTTTTTCAACAACTTAAATGTGACATTACACAGAGACCTCACCAGATAGAATACACAAAATCAAATTGACTGCATGCAATGAGTATTGCATTGACTTTGTAGATCAATTTGGAGATAATGAGTATCTTAACATTATTGAGTCTTTCAATCCATGAACATGGTATACTTCCCTAGTTCTTTAGGTCTTAACACTTATTTCAACAGTATTTCGTAGTTTTAAATGTACAGATTCTGTACATATTTGGTAATATTTTTATACTATTGTAAATGGCATATAAAACTATGTTTTCTGTGTTTGTTGCTAGTGTATAGAAGTAAAATTGATTTTGCATATTTACTTTGTATGCTACTACCCTACTCACTTATTAATGCAGTTGAATTTTGGCAATTTGTTAATGCTTTCTAGGTACATAATTATGTTTACAGTGAATAGAGACAGTTTAACTTGTGTTTTCTCATTCTGTAAGACTTTTTTTCTTTTTAATACATTATTTCATGACTGGAAACTTCAATGAAATGTTGACTAGAAGGGAAGAAGTAAACATTCTTGCCTTGATCTCTTAGTGGGAAAATGTCAACTCTTCAAGTTTAAATTGTAGTGTTAGCTTAAATTTTTCATCTATGTATATCTTAACCAGCTAGTGTTGCTGTAACAGAAATACCACAAGTGGATGGCATCAGCACACAGAAATGTATTCTCTCGCAGTCTAGTAGGCTAGAAGTCTAAATTCAAGGAGCCAGCTCTGGGGACGCCTTTTTCTTTCTGTTGGCTCTGGAGGAAAGTCTGTGTCATCAGTCTTCCCTTGGTCTGGGAACACCTCAAGTCCCAAAGATGCACTCTGCTTCAGGTACTGCTTTCTTGATGGTATAATGTTCCTCTGTTTCTCTGCTCACTTGTATCATTTATATCTTGAAAGAAATTGGCTTAAGACACTATCCAATCTTAGAGACTTCATCAATATAACTGCTGCTAATTCATTTTATTGAATCATAGTGATAGAATTTATAATACATAGGAAAATCCCATCAAATGACAAAATGATGTACAATCACACAATACTGGTAATCATGGCCCAGCCAGACTGACACATACATTTTCAGAGGGACATAATTCAACCCATGAAAACGTCCTTTGTAGGTTGAGGTCGTTTTCTTCTAGTCCTCTTTTCAGTTTTTATTATGAACTGGTTGTTGAACTTTGTCAAATGCTTTTGCTGCATAAATTTGAATGACCATAAGATTTTTCTCCTTTATTCTGTTAATGGAGTGAATTACGTTGATTGATTTTCAAGCATTACATTAACCTTGCGTTCCTGGGATTAAACTCCGTTTAGTCACCTGGTATTATTATTTTGTTTCTAGGTTCTATTGGGAATATTTTGTTAAATATTTTTGTATCCATATTCAGTAGTGATGTTCATCTGTCATATTCTTTTCTTTTTAATATTTTATTTGGTTTTGACACCAGAGTACAGTCATCTCTCAGTGTCATAGGGGATTTGTTCCAGGAGACTCCATGGCCACCAAAATCTGTGGATGCTCAAATTCCTTATATGAAACTGCACAGTGTTTGCATATATAACTTATGGCACATCCTCACATATACTTTAAATCATCTCTAGATTATGTATGATACTAAATACAATGTAAATACTATGTAAATAAATGTAATACAAGGCTGTATTGTTTAGGGAATAATGACAAGATGTGAGGCAAACAATGCTCAAATAAGTGCTAGAGAGAGACTGAGGGTCTGTGAAATGATGGGAGGCTACAGCAGGATATGGCTATACATTGTCAGTCACATGGATTCAGCATAGAGATGGGTGCACTACAAATTCAAGTTTTGCTTTTGGAACTGCAATTTTATTTTACTTTTTGAATATTTTTGGTTCATAGTAGTTGAATCTGCAGATGCAGAATCCACAGATATGGAGGGCTGACTAATGGTTACCTCATCTTTTAAGGTAGGAAATGTTTCCTTTGCCTCTATTTTCTGAAAGAATCATTTAGAATTAATACTATTTCTTCCTTTAATGCTTGATAGAATTTGTTAAAGCCATCTAGGTTTGTAGTTTTCTTTGGCAGAAGGTTTTAAATTGTGAATCTAATTTTTTAAAATAAATACAGGATTATTCAGATTTTCTACTTCTTTTTGTGTTAGTCATGGTTATTTGTATCTTGAAGGAATTGTTCATTTCAAGAAAGTTATCAGATGTATTAGCCTAAAGTGATTAATAACATTCCCTTATTATTTTAATGTCTATAAGATCTCTACTGATGTCCCCTCTTTCATCATTGATACCCAGTTTTTTTGTTTTTTGGGTTTTTTTATGCCATAAGCTTATTTATTCATTGATATTTTCAAAGGATGAACTTTTGGGTTCATTGGTTTTCTTTATTGCTTGCATGTGTTTTATTTCATTAATTTCTACTCTTTATTACTTCCTCTCCATTTACTTGAGGTTTATTTCTCTGCCCCTTAGTTTCTTGAAGTAGAAGTTTAAATATTTGATTTTAAACCTTTTTTCTAATATAAGCATTTAAAGGTATCAACTTCCCTCTTGGCATTTCCTTAGTTGCATCTATAACTGACACGT
The DNA here is from genome assembly GCA_028571685.1 of Heterohyrax brucei. NCBI lineage: Eukaryota > Metazoa > Chordata > Mammalia > Hyracoidea > Procaviidae > Heterohyrax > Heterohyrax brucei. The sequence continues at coordinate 167,561,100 of CM053140.1, forward strand.
ATATATATAGTCTGTTTTATCTTTTAGTTCCACGTTCTTTACAAAATCCCCAAATATTTCATAAGTTGACTATGGGTGATTTAGAAGTGTGTTTAATTTTCAAATATTTGAGAATTTTACAGACTTTTTTTTTGGTACTGATTTTTAATTTAATTCCATTGTGGTCAGGGTAGGTAGTCTATAGTTTGTATCTTTTAAAATTCATCTAAACATCTTTTCTGGCTCAGTATGTACTTTTCCGTATCCTCAAAGACAGATGTTGGATATACATGTAAAGTGCAGTGGCAGTTTCAAATTGTTTAACAGGGGTCAGCCACACTCAGATTCCTCCTTCCTGTACCTTGGTCTAGAAAATGCATGGAAATAGAAGACCAGGGCCTGATTCACCTCACTTATTTTTCTTCTGTGTAGGATTCCAGTCTTAAATTGCCTTCTGTCTATTATCTGAAAATAACTATTTCATATTTCTCATATAGCTTTAATCATTTACACTTGGTGGACTAATCTTGTACCAGTTACTCCAATATTGCCAGAAATAAGATACCTGTTAAAATTCCATGTTAATTCTCTCTTGATAAACATTCGAGATAATTTTAGGTTGTTCCCTATATACAACTGGAGGGTCTTCCATGTAGTTAGACCTTTTATGCCTGCCTGTGATGTACTTTACTCTTCCTATTTTGTTGCATAACCCACAAACCTAAACTCATCTTTTCCCAGAAACATCCTATAATTGACCTATCCACTTTTTATTCACCAACTCTTTCTTGTCGTTTGCAACTTAATTTCTGCTATGCTAAATTGCACTTACGGCCCTGTGATTTTATAAAGTTTTTTAGAAGTTATTTTATATGTTTCTGTTTTGCTGGTGACTGTAAACATCCGGCATGCAGAAGCCAGTTTTCCCATTCCTCCCCCTAACTCCTGCTGTTTTTTTTGCAAATCCACCTAAGCCAATTTGACTGTTTTGAGGTTAAATATTGGTGACTTTCAATTGTAAGAGTTTGATGCAGGAGCAATCTAACATATAACAAATGAAGGTAAAGTATCAGAAACCTCATTTGCACAGACCTGGTCCAAGGACCTGGCAGTGTAGTGGTTAGGAGTTGGTGCTAACCAAGAGGTTGGCAGTTTGAATCCACCAGCCACTCCATGGAAATATTATGGGGCAGTCTTATTTTGTCCTATAGGGTCACTCTGTGCCAGAATTGACTCAACAGCAATTTTTTTTTAATTCCAAGGCTCTAGGAAGTACTCTAGCAATCTGTTCATGTGGTAGCTGTTTTTTAATAAATTTAGTAAAGGTTAGCTATTTGAACCACAGTCAGTAGAGGCACTCTGTCTTTCTACTCTGAAGTTATAATGTTGAAGTGACCATTGACATTTTGGGAATTTGTCTAGGGGGAAGTTGAGTCAGTGACACATTTAGTTTGGGTTAAGTGGGACAAATGTGATTTGCAGACATTTACAGTGCAGTTAACTTATTCCTAGCTGACCTAGCATAGAAGCATTGTTACCAGTCATTCAGAAAACTTACCTAGTGATGTGATCAAAGGATGGAGAACCAAGGGGGGTGGTTACTGTGATATAAACCTATTCTATGGCACCTGGCACTAGATATACAGACAAAGAGAAATGCTTTAATTGTACAAAGCGAAAAGCTCATCTGTAGAAAAGTCTTCCAGTCAAGATACATAGAATTGTAAGTGGAAGATTCAGTTCTCATCAATTCCTAGGAAAAGAAGTTCTATCCTATTAAGAATACACTCTGTATGCAGTGAGACAATTATAAACACATCATCCTTTTTTGAAGAGATTATATAAAATAGAATTTATCAGAATTCCTCTGTCAGGCACATACCTATGGGAGAACTACAACAGCAAACACGTCTGTTGAATTTGCATATTTTATGACTTTTAAATATTAATAATACAAAAATTTTTGATCAACCAAGTTAGAAGAAGGACAGGATTATCATTTATTCTCTCTATAGAAAACATTACAATATAGTTGTCACATGAAAAGTTTATCTAAGTGTAAGTAGCCAAAAATGTAAAAAAAAGTATTATAGAGCTGTGTCAACAATTAACTAACGAAAAAGTTATGGTATTTCATGGCTTTTTTGGTATCTTTTAAACTTTTTAATTAGAACTTTATTATGATTTCTTTTCTCAGTCTACATAAATAATAATTTTTGTACTTAATTTTACATATGTAATTTTTAATTCTTTTTCTCAAAGACCAAACCTCAGCTGTTGTTGTTGAGCCAATATCAACTCACAGCAATGCTATAGGACACAGCAGAACTGCCCCATAGAGTTTCCAAGGAGTGACTAGTGGATTTAAACTACCAACCTTTTGTTAGCAGCCTGAGCTCTTAACCACTGCACCACCGGTGCTCTATTCTCAAAGAAAGCCCTCAAAATTGGATCCTCGGGCTCCACAAAATTTGGATTCAGAGAGAGTTGAAGACCTCATACTGCCAAGAAAGCAGCTTTGGGAGACTTCTGGTCTACGTGACTTACAGACATAAGCAGCATACCATTCCTTCACAGTGAAGCCTGAAAAAGAAAATCAAGGACAAATGTCAATCCTGGAATGCAAAGTGTCAAGTGAAGAGATAAAGATCTCGACCAAAACCCAAAGAGAATAAGAAACTAACAGAAAACAAAGAGTGAGAAGAGATACAAAAGCTTCCTATTAGCTAACCTAACAAGAATTCGCCCTCTTGCCTGCCCACCCGAGCTCAGCAGACAAGGAATACAGAAGAATAGATTTGCAGAGATCTCAGCGGTCAACAAAGCACTTGGTGGCAAGCAAGCCACACTTTCCCATCCCCTGTATTTTCCCTGTTGCTCTACCTCTGACCCCTCCTGACTAGCTGTGGTGTCTCAGCTGCCTGGGAGGTGCAGCATGGATTCTCCATATTTGTGTCTCAGATCATCAGATGTGGAGTATGTGAAAGCATCTTCAGGGGCTCCCAGTAGGACACTGATCACCCACTGGACTTGCCCTGCTGCACCATAGCTGAGCAACTGGCCCTGCCTATTGGACAAGGAAGTGAAAAATATCATGACCACAGATGAGCAAATGACGAAAAGTACAGCCTGCCTTCTCTCACATAACCAAATAAAACAAAAAAATCAGAATGAACCAAACAGATCTACAATCAGTGAACAAAGAAAATAACTACGGAATGGACCAAAGACAGCAGACAACTTCAAAACATATGAAAGAAACAGGACAGGAAGGTTCCAGCAGGTTTCCAAAACAAAACACCAAATAACTTTCTAGTAGATGAAAAGGCGCTAGAATTACCTGATAGGTAGAAAATTCAAATCTCTAATATTTAGAGCTACCCAAGAGTTGAAGCGAAAAGCACACAAAAATGAGGGAAAAAATAGACAAATTTATGGAGAAGGCAGACAAATTCATGGAGGAATTCATGAAAACAAGACAGGAACAAAATGCCAAAAATAAAATTACAACTAGAAATCACTCAAAAACAACGAGAAATCAAAAGATAAACAACAAGATTTCAGAAAAGGGCAGTGTCATAAAGGGGCAAAAGAGCAGGTTTGAAATGATGGAACACAGAATCAGCAAAACTGAACATAGACAACTGGCTACATCTCTGTTTGATGAAAACAGAAAACAGAAGGAATAAAATAAAGGTGCTCTGAGAATTATGTGGGATACAATCAAGAAAGCAAAAATTTTCAATTGAGTGAAGTTCTAAAACGGGAAGAGATCAGAAAACACAGAGGATCATTGAAGAATTGCTGGCAGAAAACTTCCCTAATATCACGGAAGACAAAAAGCTGAACATACAAGACACTCCACAAACTCCATCTAAAAGAAAATCACCAAGGTGCATCATAATTTCACTCATGAAAACCCAAGACAGAGAAAAAATTCTGAGTGCAGCTCAAGAAATACAAAAAATCACATGCAAGAAAGAAATAAGACTAAACCTTGATTATGTAGCAGAAACCATGTAGGTAAGAAGACAATGGGATGCTATATATAAAACCTTGAAAGAAAAAAAATGTCAACCAAGAATAATGTATCTTTCAGAACTCTCATTCAAATATGATGGTGAAATTAGAACATTTCCAGATGAACATAAATTAAGGGAACATATAAAACCCTAACCAAACTTACAAGAATTATTAAACAGAGTCCTCCAGTCTGAAAACAATACCAGACTTCAGCCTGAACCTAAGATGCAAGATTGTACTGGTCAGATACCAACCTAAGAAATGAACACTCAAGCACTATCCAACACCAAAAGAATTACAACAGGGAACTAGAGAATTAATCTCTAAACAACAACAACATCAGAACAACAGAAGGAAGAAAAAACGTTTAGACCCAGAACTTTCCAATGGAGTCAGAGACAAGGTGCCACCACGTAACAGTAAACTGGTTCAAACCTAAGAAGACCAGGGTAAATTTCAAGGCAAGCATAAAGTTAATAAATCTACTAATCAAAATAAAGAAGGAAACATAAAGTCTCAATAAAAACAAAATCTACGAAAACAAAGGAAATCTACAAACCGAGGGAATTCAGCACAGGAGAGTAAGAAGACCAAAGAAAATGTTTTCACAAAATGACAGCAACAGTATGCTGTTTACAAGAGACACATCTTAAAAATAAAGACACCTGGTGCTAGCATGGCAACTTGGGTGGATAACTCTACGTCTGCTAACCAAAGCTTGGCAGTTCAAATCTACCAGGAGCTCCTTGGAAACCCTGTGGGAGCAGTTCTACTCTTCTCTAGAGTCGCTATGAGTCACAATTAACTTGACAGCAGTGGGTTTGGTTCTTTTTTTGTTTATTTGTTTGTTTTTTGGTACTAGTATAATGGCTTATACAACGACCAATGAAATAGATGTAAATTCATCAATGAAATAGATGTAAATTCATCCATATGTGGTCACCTGATCTTCAACAAGGGCTCAAACTCTATCAAACGGGAAAAGGACAGTCTTTTCAGCAGATGGTGCTGACAAAACTTAATGTCATCTTATAACATGGAGCAAACTGAAGGGCATTATGCTGAGTGAAGTGAGTCAACCACAGAGGGACAGGTATTGTGGGAGACAACTACAATGAAAACTCATGAAATGTTTTACATGTAGAGGGAAACCATCTTTGATGGTTAATGGGGAGGGAAGGGAATGGAAAAAAAAATTTTTTTTTTCTTGGATCTAATCTTAGCTAGGTGAGGATATTGATTCTTGCCTTCCTAACTTGGCCACCAGGTTACAACAGAGGCAAGGATCACATTAAATACTGCCTAAAACCAGCCTCATGTAACGAACATGTATCATTAAGCAGACACAGACAAATAATCCCACAAACTGTTCTGTAATCTCAACAAAGATGCAACTCTGTGTCCTTTTAGAGGCTCTGGGACTTTTCACACAAAGTTTATATGAAACAAATGTGTAACAATCCAAAGACAGAATTTGGCTAACCATTTAGTGGGAGTCAGGCTAATAAGACCCTCTGAATCCACAGCTACATGGGACAGGATTCCTGCAGGACACATATTTAGCAACCAAGTCCAGATAACAGAGAAGACTTGCTGGATTCTGACATCCTGTTCCTACCAGGGTAGAGAGTATCTGTGCAATACCTCACCTAAACCTGTTATCCTGACCACCAGTCATTTTTACCGTTGAAGAAAGCACTTCTAACATCCATTATGATAATTAAATTCTCTCATTACTGGAGATGATGCTGGTTATAGGACCTGCCTCTGGAATACAACTTTTTAGCAAATATTAGCTAACTACCCCTGGAATGTGGTTTTCCAGTTGGAGTAAGTGACCACCCCTTAAATGTAACACACACATACAAATCACAGTGTCCACACAAATGCATTTTGAAGTAGATTGCAGAAAATGTAATGTCTCTCTTATGTTGCAATCATTTTTTTCCGTTGAGTTCTGTGGAACGCTGGGTTCCCCTGGAGGGCAAGGGAGTGCAAGCTCTGCTCTGATCATTCTAGATAGTGAAAGAAAGGAGAGAAGAAAGAAAGGGGGGAAGGAGGAAGGGAGGGAGGGAGGGAGGACAGGAAGAAGGATGGGAGAAAGGATGGAAGGGAGCACAGGAGGGATGGAGAACAGGAGGAAGGACGGAAGAAGAACCACTGCCTTTGAGTCAATTCTGACTCATTGCAACCTTATAGGACAGAGTAGAACTGTCCCATAGAATTTCCAAGGAATGTCTGATGGATTTGAACCACCAGCCTTTTGGTTAGCAGCCATAGCGCTTAGGCACTACACTACCAGATGTTCCTTCTAAACAGTAGGGTGGTGCATATTATTTTCTTTGTGATGAGTAAAGAAGGTTCTACTACTTTTTGGAAATTTGAAAACCATTGCTCTAGCACTAAACGCCTCTCTCTATGACCAGTGTCCACTCATTCCTTTCATAAAAGGCCAAGGGGAGCTTGAGCTGGTTTGGGCCGCTGAACAGGATGCTGAGGACTGGGTGGAGGTCTGGGAGAACCTGATGAACTGTGAAACCTATAATGTCATCCCATTCTCCTCTCTCTTCTCTACAGCCACCACCATGTAGGTCAACACACATTCCTACCATATTTCACCTCCACACGCTTCTTGTATTGAAGTTAAAATTTCTGTAGCCAAACTGCCAACGTTAGAAAGACCTCTGGCCTAAAAGACTTCTTTGAATCTTGGCAGGAGGGCTTAGAGGGGACCAAAAGGGAGAAGGTCAGATCCAGGATGAATCTCATGCTGCTCTGTACCAGACATTGATTGTGTACTAATACTTCTTTTTTTTTTTTTGGAGAAAAATCCTCCCTTTATTTAGAAACAGCCTTCCCATGATGATGACAGGATTTCTCCAGTCTTACCCTTGGTCTCTCAGTGATGCAGTCACCCGGGGAACAAACCTGATCCTTCCAAGGGATTTCTGAACTAAGAAACAAGTCTTCCCTATCTGATTAGCAATGCTGGGAACAAGTGTGCTTGGAGCTTCCTGGCCCTGCTAGCATCCAGGGTTTCAGCCTGGAGCAGAAAACCAGTTGGAGAGCCCAAAGCTGTCCCGAAGAATGCAGGAAAGAGGACTGAAGGGAGTGTCCTCAGCACTCCTGGGTTGTGGGGCTAGTCACCACTGATACCTGACCTTGTTCCTGCCTCTTTTGTTTTGGTTACATGTGCTTACAGATCGTCTTCATTGCTTGAACATGCTGGCATTGGATTTCTGTCTTTTTTTTTTTTTTTTTAGCAACGACTGTGACGAGAATATCCTAAACAATGTACCAGCAAATGCAGCAAAATTACAGAGCTTGATAAAGTAGGGAAAAGAAAAAAAAATGAAAATAACAGCAACAAGGGAGAAAATGCCCCATAATTCATAGGAACAAAATGACTAGGGAAAATAAAATGTGTAGTCTTGGAAATTTACACCCCAGGATATAGAACAGAGGAACTGAAACAGTGACCTTGAGACTTTTGTCCCAGAAGGCAAATGTGGCTGTGCCCGTTTCATTGAGTCTCGGTGGATGGGATTCATGCCGGGCAACCAGTAATGGAACAGTCTTCTGTTTTTCAAAGGCAGGGAGCACAGGAGGCCCACATGTTAACAGGAGAGCTCCTGCCTGGAAATGCACACCCCGTGAGGGTAGAGAGAGCAGTGGAGCAGGTAAGGCGAGAAAGGGAGATGAGATGTAGCATGTACCCTAGGCTGTGCGACCAGGTGTAAGACATGGTTGCCACAATCCTCACGAGCATTACACACTGGGCTGGGGCAGAGGGTGCGTCCAGCTCACTGGGAGTGGGGAGAAGGGGCTAGAAAGCACAGAAGGCCAGGAGCCAGCAACCGGATGACCTGAGGCAGCAGGCAGCCAGGCACAGGCGTGTCTGGGAGCAGACACGATCTGCCAAACGGACTGACGCCAGGGCAAACAAACAGGAGTGCAGGGTCAATCTAAGGGCGGAAACCAGGTAACGCGAGTGAGACAAATCTAGAAAGAGGGTCCTAAGAGTGGACAGACACATGTTCAGGGAGAAACCAGGAGTGGACAAAGGAAGCCAGAAGTGGGTCACCCGGGGGGTGTGGGTCGATGGAGCAGTCGGTCAAGAACATGCGGACGCAAAGGCTCACATTAGATTGCACCAGATGGCTGTCTGCTGCTGAGCTGTTGCTTTTACTCCTCCTTGTCCACAAGCGGGTGGCTCTGCCCTCAGGGCTCAAAGGCACCGAGCAGGCCTTCTGACAGCACTTGTGACAAGGCAGGCTCAGCGGCAAGATAGAGCGGTGATAGCTGGGAATCTCGTGCTACGAGGCACGGGGTGTCTGATAAATTCTCCTCCTGATGACAGTTTCATCTTTCATAATTTAAGAGAAGAAGTGAGGAGAGTGGCTACCCCGAGCCTGTCTCTGGGCATCTTGTTGGAGGGAAATGGAAGTGACAAGGCCCTTGGGAGGGGGCAGCTTTACAAAGTCAACATTATCCAGAGCTTGGTCCATGTAGGTCCTGAACCTTTTTGAAAAGCAAGTTTGCTTCAGAGTGTTCAGAGATTCTGATAGGCATCCATAAGCAGAGACTGTTAATGAGAGGATAGCTCGAGAGGACAGGGAGGCTAATTGGGGCTAATTGTATTTTTATTAACAAATAATAGGGAGAAAGCACAACTTCTCAAGCTGTACTATACTTCCAACTTCCCAGTAAAGAAAGACTTATCTTCAGACTGGAAAAGGCAGAATTAATGCCGGTTAGAGGGAACTGAGGAGTCCCTGGGTGGTGATGCAAACATTTAAGTTCTGGGCTGCTAACCGAGAGGCTGGCAGTTCTCACCCAACCAGAGATTCTTCAGAAGAAAGACCCAGGCTATTTCCTGAAAACCATCTCTGTCTCTCTCTCTTTTCTTATGGTAAATTTTTATTTGTAAGTTAGGAAAGTTCACATTAAAAGAAAGATAGAAAGTATAGTATAGTACATACAGAGGCCAGTAACATAGGCATTTATTAAGGCTACCGAAACATAGATATTATAGGTTATATACATGCTGTACCACTGTATGCCTGCCAGTGTGCAACTGTTCTGTGTACAACGGATAGGAGACAGACGTGTTGTGTGTGGGGAACTACTGCTTTCACTACATCTCATTATGTCCGCTACATTCTGCATTCCAACTGGAATTTCTTTCTGTTTTTAATATTTTAGGTGCTTTAAGTGAAAGTTTACAATCCAAGTCAGTTTGTCGTATAACACATTGCATGCACACAGCTATGTAACACCAGCTGCTCTCTTCACCCTGGGACAGCACACTTCTTCTTTTTACCCCTCCGTTCACCCTGCTCCTGTCCCCCCTCTGCCTTCTCATCTCACCTCTAGACAGGAGCTGCCCAGTTAGCCTCATGCATCAACTTAAGCTAAGAAGAATACTCTTTGCCAGTATCATTTTATGTCGTACACTCTAGTCCAATCTTTGTCTGAAGAGTAGGCTTTGGGGTTGCTTTCAGTTCTGGGCTAGCAGAAGAAAACCATCTTAGAAACCCTGTGAAGGACAATTCTACTCTGATACACATGGGGTCACTGTAAGTCAGAACTCACTTGATGGCAACTGTTTTTTTCTACATTACAGAAAAGCACACTTCTTGAGGAAGGAAGTAAAAAGTGCACTGAGTTGACAAAACAGGCAGACATATTAAAAGGACTCACTTGGTGGGCATGGTCCCAAGGGCAGAGAGCTTGGTGGTTGCTGTTGCTGGAGGCTGTTGAGTTGATTTTGTTCATGATGACCCCGTGTGACAGAGTAGAATGGCCTCATGGGGTTTTGAGCAGGTCTTACTCCCAGGGAGCCACCGGGTGGCTTGGAATTGCCAACCTTTTGGTCAGGAGCTGGGCACTTCGTACCACCAGGGTTTAGATAACAGGCAAAGACAAAGGAATTCCTTTCTCCTGGAGAGGGCAGCCCCACACCAAGATGGACAGTGCCTTGCTCTTGGGCACATGGCTTGGTGCTAGCCTTCTGGCCAGGCATGCTTGCTCGGCACACAAGCTGCACTGTCTCTCTACAGGGCTCCCATCCTGCCTTGGCGTGTCCTAAGCCAGCACAACCGCCCATGTCATCAGCTCCAGTCAGGTCTACTCTGCCTGGAATCTTGGCCCTGAGCCACTCAACTCCTCGAAATGGGAAGAGGTTCTCAGCCTGCCTCGCTGGTCTCATGTCCAGTATTTTCTCCTCTCTGGTGACTGGCAATGGGAACATCCGTCTCCCTCAGAAAACCCAACCTCATCCTTAGGTTTGTGATCTTGTCCAATGATGCCCAGTGTGACAGTTTCATCAGAATATGCTTCGTTTTCCATAACACCATATGAAGGACAGGTACAGTCTAATCTGAGTGACATTGCTCCAAGCATTCTTCATTCTTTCCTAGTTTCTCTTTCAGGGAAGGGTGAATGAATACTCTGCATGCATATCTTTCCCACAGTCCCCTAGGCTTTCAGCTTCTGCAAACAATTACTCAGGCAAAAATACTCTCAACTCTGCAAGAATAAGCAAATACTGTAACTCACTAAATTCACACAGAGTTGAAAAATAGTTCTCCCTTTCTCTGAAAGCAAGAAAATTGTAGTGACTTTCCTCTGGCTTGACCACATACAAAATATACAGTAACAAAATGAAATGTTTATCATCTGAACCTAAAATTACCGTTCTGTTTAATGGTAACTTTATGATTGTTCCAAATTGGATACTAGCTTCTCGTGTATGTAACAAAATGACCCACTTCAGCTAAAGTGTTCAGATGAATTCAAATCACTGCTTTCTGAACAAAGAAAAGGTGCAGCCTTGAATGACAGCTTTCTCAGAAAACCAGTTACTTGCTGACTTAATTCCAACTCATAGAGACCTTGCATATGTCTCCACAGGGTTTTCGATGGCTGATTTTTCTGAAGTGGGTGGCCAGGACTTTCTCCTAAGACACCCAAGGGTAGACTTGAACATTTAACTTTCTGATTAGGAGCCAAGTACATTATCCATTTGCACCATCCATGGGCTCCAGTTTTCTCAGAGTCTACGCATTATAGTTTTTTAAAACAATGGCAGAGGCCAGTTTCATCCAGGACACATTGCAGAGAAATAACTAAGGAAATGGAAAAAAAAAAAAAAAGTACCTTCTTCCCTATGAAGTTTATTCTTGGGTACTAAGAGATCTTGCAAGTGTAGTTGCTGAGTCCCTATCAGTGATCTTTAAAAGACTGGTAAACAAAACTGGTGTCCAGAGACTAGACCCAGGCATATGTTGTCCTGAATGTAAAATTTAGAAAGAGAACTGTGAAAACTATAGAAAGGCAAACAACCTAGATTTGGGGATGAATTGTTTCAAAGGGAATTTTCAGGCACTTGTGAAAGAAATTAGTGATTACCAGGAGCCAATATCAGTATTCCCATAATGTTAAGGCACAGTAACCAGTTTTAAGAGGACTGATGAACACTGGCCCTCAGGGTAGTTCCAGCAAGGTAACAAATGGTTCCTGTGCTTGGCTGCTGACCCTAAAGTTGGGGATTTGTGTCCACCTGGCAGTACTTCAGAAGACAAGCCTGGTGAGCTACTGACAAGAAATCAGCCATTGAAAACCTACGGACCGCAGTTCAACTCTGACACACATGCGGTTACCCTGAGTTGGAATCTACTAAGCAGCAGCTGGTTTTACTGGTATTTTACTCAGGGAACTCTGCAACAGTGTGTTATTTCAAGGACAGATCAAAGTTTTTCACTGTGTCTCTGACCCTTTAAATGAGAGGTTGTAAGTCAGTGATCTGTGGTCCCCTGTGTTTTATTTGGCTCTGCCCAGCATTTATGACATATTTAGTGGCCAAAAATTGAAATCAGGGAGGGTGACAGATTGTATTCTTATCCGCAGTTACCCCACATCCTCCCTTCTAGTGGTCATGTGGGTGGCAATGCCTCCCTGTGGGAGGGACATTTATCTTCTCCCTACTCACTCAAACTCGGCCATGGGACTTGCTGGGGCTAGTGGAATGAAAGCAGAAGTGACCTATGCCACGTACAGGCAGTAGCTTAAAAGTGACATCACGTGGGTCATGAGATGGGCATGTCCAGGATAGGGTCTTCTCTTTGTCCTGGAGCCTGGAATGAGAAGAGAGAAAGTGCAGAGCTGTCATGGATTTAGTTGGGTTCCCCCATACCCCCAAATGTGCAGTATCAGGCTGGTTTTTGTAAATCCTACCTCTGTGATATTAATGAGGGAGGATAATGTGTTGATAAGGCAGGACTCAGTCTATAAAATTATATTGTGCCTTGAGACAAGCTCTTCGGATATAAAAGAAAAAAGGGAGCAGAGAGACAGGGGGACCTCAGACTACTGAGAAGCAGTGCCAGGAGCTGAGCATGTCCTTTGGATCTAGGGTCCCTGAGCCTCAGAAGTTCCCAATCCAGGGAAAGATTGATGATAGGGACCTTCCTTCAAACCCCACAGAGAAAGCTTTCTCCCAGAGCTGATCCCCTAACTTTGGATTTTTAGTCTACTTGTCTATGAGAAAATAAATTTCTCTTTGTTGCATTCATCCACTTGTGGTATTTCTGTTACAGCAGTGCTAGGTGGCTAAGAGCCATGGCTGCACATACATGGCATGACCAGAAATTAACCCACATTGCTGCAATCCATTTTGGAGTTATCTGTTTCTACAGTCTAACCTAGCAGAATTGACTGATATAAGGTGGTATCAAATAAGAGTCTCGACCGTCTGCTTTTTAAAGTAGACTGAATCTGCAACAGTGGTCCCAAGCAACGAGAGACTGGAGATTAGAGGTGGCCCTCCCTTTAGATGGCCCTCACTTCACCTGTTTGCATGGTGTGTGATGGTTAACTTTATGTATCAGCTTAGCGATTGTCTTGGGGTGGGTTCTCTAGAGAAGAAAAGCCAGTGAAGCATATGGGTGTGTGTATGTATATATATAAAGCACATATATGTAAAGCATATATACAGAGAGAGAGACAGATTTACAAGGTCCGACAGTTAAGTACACAAACTTAATTGTTCTAAGTGCTACATACCTCGTTGCTGGTATCATTACCATCAGCTTCGAAGTACTCTCCTTGGGAAGCTATGTACTGATGTCAGCACCTAGTTTACCCTTCAGAGCAATTTTGGAACTCTTTCTGGAATGGCCATTGCACATGGTGGCAAAGTGGCAAGTTTGTGAACTTAATTGCGTGGTTGTCTGTGAGGGAGTTTTTTAGCCAGAAAATAAATGACTGTATTGGAACACCCTCCCTACTCACCTGATCTGGCCCCCAATGACTTTTTTCTTTACCCACAGTAAGGGAAATATTGAAAGGAAGACATTTGGATGACACTCAGGACATCAAGGATAATACAATGAGGGCTTGAAGGTCACCATAGTGATATTCAGCAATGACATTTCTGAAATTCTCATTCCATTTTCCATGAGTAGGTAGGCTTACCTCTGGCTTGGAGGAGGTGATGGAAATGATGTATCAAGAGTTCTGTTGTTATATGGGCACTGCTCTGATGGCCATTCCGGAAAAAGAGTTCCAAAATTGCTTTGAAGGATGGACTGGGTACTGGCATCAGTGCATAGTTTCCCACAGGGAGTGCTTTGAAGGTAACCATAGTAGTATTCAGCAATGACATATGCAGTGCTTTTTCTATGAGTTCATGAATTTAATTGGCAGTCCTCATATTTCAAGAAAATGGCTCATGTGATTGTTGTTACGTTGTTGTTAGGTGCCGTCAGGTGGGTTCTGACTCACAATGACCCTATGCACAACAGAATGAAACCCTGCCTGGTCTTGTACCATGTCGACAATCATTTTTAAGCTTAAGCTTATCCTTGTGGCCACTGCATCAATCCATCATGTTGAGGGTCTTCCTCTTTGTCACTGACCCTCCAATCTACCAAGCATGATGTCCTTCTCCAGGAACTGATCCTTCCTGACAACATGTCCAAAGTATGTAAGATGCAGTCTTGCCATCTTTGCTTCCGAGAAGCACTCTGGTTTGTACTTCTTCCAGAAAAGATCTGTTTGTTCTTTTGATAGTCCATGGTACATTCAACATTCTTCTCCAACACCCTAATTCAGAGACATCAATTCTTCTTCTGTCTTCTTTGTTCACTGTCCAGCTTTCACATGCATAAAATGCAACTGAAAATACCATGGCTTGGGTCTGGCACACCTTAGTCTTCAAGGTGACAACTTTACTTTTCAATACTTCAAAGAGATCCTTTGCAGAACTGTTGCTACCCTGGGCATTGATTATGGACTCAAGTAAAATGAAATCCTTGACAACCTCAGTCCTTCCTCCACTTATGACAATGTTGCTTACTGGTCCTGTTGTGAAGATTTTTGTTTTCTTGATGTTGACGTGCAATCCATACTGAAGGCTGTGGTCTTTGTTCTTCATCAGTAAGTGTTTCAATTGTTTTTCACTTCCAGCAAGTAAGGTAGTGTCATCTGCGTATTGCAGGTTGTTAATGAGTCATCTTCCAATCCTGATGCCTCATTCTTCTTCATCTAGTCCTGCTTTTCAGATTATTTCCTTGGCATACAGATTGAAAAGGTATGGTGAAAGAATACAACCCTGATGCACACCTTTCCTGACTTTAAACCATGCAGTGTCCTCTTGTTCTGTTTGCACAACTGCTGCTTGATCCATGTACAGACTCCTTAAGAGCATGATTAAGTGTTCTGGAATTTCCACTTTACACAGTGTTTGCCACAGTTTGTTATGATCCACATAGTTAAATGCCTTTGCATAGCCAATGAAACACAGGTCAACATCTTTCTGGTCTTCTCTGCTTTCAGCCAAGATCTATGTGACATCAGCAATGATATCCCTGGTTCCATGTCCTCTTCTGAACCCAGTTTGAATTTATGGCAGTTCCTTGTCAATATGCTGTTACCATCACTTTTGAATGAACTCGGGCAAAACTTTACTTATGCGCGATATCAACGATACTGTTCGGTAATTTCCACATTCGGTTGGATCACCTTTCTTTGGAATGGGCATAAATATGGATCTCTTCCAGCCAATTGGCCAGGTAGCTGTCCTCCAAATTTCTTGGCATAGACAAGTGAGCCCTTCCAGTGTTGCATCTGTTTGTTGAAATATCTCAGTTGACATTCCATCAATTCCCGGAGCCTAGTTTTTTGCCAGTGCCTTCAATGCAGATTCTTCTTCCTTTAGTACCATCAGTTCCATGTGGTCTTGGAGGCTGGCAAATCCCAAATCTTTGAGTCAGGCATCAGGCTTCTCCTGAGTTATTGGTTGTAAGGGCTACTAACCCACAATCAGCAAGTCAGACAGTAGGCTGTAGGCTCACAAGGCTGCAGGAGCTGGTGAATCCCAGAATCAGCAAATCAGACAACAAGCCGAAGTTCCAAGAATCAGAGAGCAAATGACGATAAGCTATATGTAGGATCCAGAGCAAGGAAGAACCTTGCCAGAGCAATCACATATACATTGGATGCAGGTCACACCTCAGTAAACTACCTTACATCACAATAAGGGTTTTACTTGAACAAGGGTGTAACTCAAGAGACACCTCACACTAACCCTGCTTCATTGATATAAGAGATTAAGATTTGCAACACATAAAATGGAGGATACTTACATCAATTACAAACAGAGGACAGCCACACAATACTGGGAATCATGGCCTCCACAAGTTGACACATAACATTAACTATCACAGCTAGGCTACAGTGCCCACTTGTTTAGTGAAGCCCTAGTCTAGATGTTGCTAAAGCATTTTGTAGATGTGATGAAATTTAGTCAGTTGACTTTAAGCAAAAGAAATTCGTCTTGATAATGCCAGTGGCCCTCATCATCCAACTGGTTAAAGGCCTTGAAAGTGGAAAACTGAGGTTTCCCAAAGAAGGATGGAAGCCTTTCTTAAGATTGAAACAACAGACTCCTGCCTCAATTTTCAAACTGTTGGTCTGACCTGTAGATTTTAGACTTGCTGGCTCTCAGAAATGTATGGGCCAATTTCTTAAAACTAATCAACCAACTTCTTTCTCTATATGTATATATAGGTGCGTGGTGGTTAAGAGGTTAAGTCTTATGGCTGCTAACCCAAAGGTAAGCAGTTCAAATCTACCAGCTGCTCCTTGGAAACCCTATGGGGCAGTTTTACTCTGTCTAGTAGGATTGCTGGAAACTGTGGTGGTGTAGTGGTTAAGTGCTGTGGCTGCTAACCAAAAGGTCAGCAGTTCAAATCTACCAGATGCTCCTTGGAAACTCTATGGGGCAGTTCTACTCTGTCCTATAGGGTCACTGTGAATTGGAATTGACTCAATGGCAGTGGGTTTTGGTTTTTTATAGCACTGCTATGAGTTGGAATCAACTTAATGAGAATAAGTTTGGTTTTTCTGTTTGTTTTCTCTCCATATACATACATACCCCCCCCGGGGACTGTGTGTGTGTGTGCATGCTTGCACATACTTATGTTATATACCTATAGTTCTGTATTGGCTGTAGTTCTCTGGAATACCCTGAGTGATACGATGCGCATGTCTTGCCTGGCTCCTCTAAGCTTAGACTCCAAGCCTTCGCTTTAAATGTAGCCCTCTTACCCACATATAAAAAGAATCAGAAAATTTATACAGGTCCGTGATGGACAATAAAACCCTCCATCTCAGGCATTTGTTCATATCTATGATATGGTCTACAAAGCTCTGTATGACCTGGCCTTTACCTTTCACCTTGTTCACCGGTCTGCCTCCTTGTACCACTCACTCCAGCCACTCTGAGCTCCTCTAAGCAGTGTGAATGCAGAATGTTCTCTCAGAGCACAATAGCTTTTCACAAGCCATACCAAAAAAAAAAAAAAAAGAAAAGAAAATTTAAGTCCTTCTTGACCCTCTTCTGGCTTTCAGGACTCATTCCTGGACGTTTTACCCTGAAAATTCACTCATTGCTCAGCTGCAAGTATTATCTGTGCACCTTGAGGCATACCACTCTATCCTCTCGCCCATTTCTGGAATCCTCATTCCATTTTCCATGAGTAGGTAGGCTTGCCTCTGGCTTGGAGGAGGTGATGGAAATGATGTATCAAGAGTTCTCTTGTTATATGTGCACTGCCTCATGCCTGGGAGCAAACCAAGAGTCTTGAAAGATCTACCTGAGTGGCCACAGTCATCCATTGCAAATATCTCTCCCATCTTCCTTGGCATCTCCTAACTGGAGAAAGTCAACCTCACTCACATGGAATCCAACTGCATTGTGCATACACCCTAAATGTTCCCACTCTGGCCACCCCACAGGTCTCAAGACCCTAATCACTCAGGATATCTAGATGACAGAGCTGGTGTCTGGGTTTGACAACTAAATATCCTTGTTCTCACCTGGACCCAAGGCCTTTGTTAGTCTCCTAGGAATTGGTTTGTGGAAGCAATTCAGCACAGCTCACCATCCCCACTGGACAGCAAAGAACAGATACTACAATGAAGATTGTGAGAAGTCACTGCTTGAAATCACTTTCCTCTCCTGAAGCCCAAGGTCTCACAAAACTTGGCTTAGATAGTACTTGGCCCCTTACCAAAGCAGGTAGGAAGAAAATAATTTCCAGGATCATACCGACTAGAGGTTGGCCATGTGGCTTAAGTATCTTCCAGCAGGTAGTGCCTTGGATCTTTGAAGCCTCCCTGAGATGTCTTGGTATATTTTCTAGGTAGACAGAAAGATGTACATGTAGATAGACAGGTGTGCACTGGGGTTGTATCCTTTCAGCAGTCTGAATGTTGAGCAGATAATCAGAGAAGCTGGACCAGATGAAGAGAAACAGAGCATCAGGATAGGAGGAAGACTCATTAACAATCTGTGATATGCAGACGACACAATCTTGTTTGCTGAAAGTGAAGTGGACTTGAAGTACTTATTGATGAAGATCAAAAATGAGAGGCCTTCAGTATGGATTATACCTCAACATAAAGAAAAGAAAAATCCTTACAACTGGACAAATAAGCAACATCATGATGGAGAAAATACTGAAGTTGTCGATGATGTCTTTTTATTTGGATCCATAATCAATGGCCATGGAAGCACCATTCAAGAAATCCAACAATTAACATCTGCTGCAAAAGGGTCAAAGTGTTCATAAGCAAAGATGTCAGTTTGAGGATTAGGGTACACCTGATGCAAGCTGTGATGTTTTTAATCACCTCATATGTACACAAAAGATGTATAATGAATAAGGAAAACCAAAGAAGAATGGATGTGTGTGAATCACGGTGTTGATGAAGTGTATCAAATGTACCGCTGACTGCCAGAAAAAACAAACAACCTTGTCTTCGAAGAAGTACAGCAAGAATACTCCCTAGAAATGAGGGTGGCAAGACTTTGTCTCACATACTTTGGAAGTGTTTTCAGAAGGAACCAAACCCTGGAAAAAGAAATCATGCTTGGTAAAGTGGAGGGTCAAAAAAAAAAAAGAGGAAAATACTCAATGAAATGGATTAACACAGTGGCCGCAACACTGGGCTCAGACACAACGCACACGCACACACACCAATATGTATAAATATGTCAGTACGTTTGCCTCCCTTTTGCTTCATATCTCACCCCCATGCCAATCCCATTGACAGGCCATTGCCAGTAACAGCCTCATAAACTCTAGGTCTGACCATACTCTCCTACTATCCTCTTGTTCAGCACTCTCTTGCCTGATTTGCCATAGCTTTCAGGATATAGTTCAAGCCTGTTAGCATAAATCAGTATGTCTGTTCACGATCAGGGCCCTAAGGGCCTTGCTGCTCCCAGCTCCCTCCACCCCTTGCCTACCTTGAGTTAAAGTGTGTCAGACTGCGCAGCTTGCCTCAAACGCATTCAGATGTGTCAAGGCTCATGCTCCTCCTTATGCTGGAAATGCATCTTGTGACTGTTTCTTCCAGCCAGTCCCAGCTGGCCAGCACACTCCAAAGATGGTGACTTCTTTAGGAAGTGTCTTCGTTATCTACCACTGCTGTAACAGAAAAACCCCAAGTAGATGGCCTGAACAAAGAAAAATTTATTTTCTCACAGAAAAATAGGCTAAAAGTCCAAATTCAGGCTGTCCGCTCCAGGGGAAGTCTTTCTCTGTTGGCTCTAGGGGAAAGTCCTTGTCATCAGTCTTCCCTTAGACTGGGGGCTTCTGAGGCACAAGGACCCTGGGTCTGAAGGACTCACTCTGCTCCTGACACTGCTTTTTTCCTAATGGTATGAAGTCCCCAAGTCTCTGCTTGGTTCCCTTTCCTTTATATCTCGAAAAGACTGCTTCAAGGCACGACACACTTACAGACTGAGTCCTGCCTCACTAACACAACTGGTGCCCAGTCTCTCTTATTAACGTCACAGAGTCAAGATTTACAATGTACAGGAACATCACACAATACCAGGAATCATGGCCAAGCCACCTTTCTACACATTTTTTGAGGAAGAAGAATTCAATCGATGAAAGAAAGCTTCCCTGGACCCTTGGGGTTAATTTGGATGCTCATCCCCTGAGCGCCTGAGCTCCTGAGCACGTGGATTCCCTGTGACAGTGCAGTTCTCACACTGTGCTGCCGCCTGTGTCCATTAGATTAGGAACACCTTGAGAGCAGGAGCCTCATGTATCTGATGTATTTATTGTCTCCGGCATCAAATAATACTTAGTATTAATAACAGCAAAAAGAATCATCTCTTGTCTGTCACTCTGCTGTCTTTCCCCTACACCTCACCATCTAAAGACCTTGTTCTTTTCCTGGTTAATTCTTTTGTATATAATCAGGAACACAATCTTTGGAATTGTTTGTTCACCACACATTTTTCAAACCTCTCTTCTGTGACAGCATCCACAGGTTTGTTGCATTGGCTTGTGACAGGAACCATGCTAAATTATGCAGCACATGGCAAATAAGCCTGACAAGACTGTGGCCCTCACGGAACTTACATTCTACACATGAGGGAAGGACAGCCATCAAGCCAGGTGCTGAACGAGCTAGCAAATGAGATGATGTGAGGTGATGGTGTGTGCAGGGAGTAAAAATAAAGCAGACAGGGAGTGCTAGGGGCGGGCAGTGAGTTGCTATTTTATTTAGAACAATCTGGGAAGGCTTCTTGGAGAGGATGGCATTTGCACAGGGATCTGGAGGAAGTGAAAAGTCATGGACGTATTTGGAGAAGAGCATTCCATACAGAGCAGTGAGTGCAAAGACCTGGTACTAGTTAAGGTTTTACTAAATGGTAAACAGTCCCAAAGTATTACACTGTTAAGTCTGACAACAGAAGTTTATCTCTTGCTTATGCCCTGGTCCAATGCTCTGTTCATGCAGCATTCTTCTTGATGACAGAGGAACCCAGCTGCCTTCTGTCTGTGGTACTTCTAAATCCAAAGGCCTCCAAGTCCTCTCCATTAAGTGTGCAGGTTGGGAGTAGAGGGGGGCACAGAAAGTTCTTAAGAACCTCAGTCAGAAGTGACTAGTCCCATGGATACCTTTTGGGTCCCACTGGAGAGAGACTGTCATCTGGTCACACCTGCATGCCAAGCCACTAGGACTACAGTGCCACACTGTGCAGTGCTATTTGTTTAGACGGCTCACCTTCTCTGTCTCTGGGAGAAGACAGTGGTTGGTAGTTCAAGGCTCAGTGACAAGGCTGGTGTGGCTGGGGTTGAGGGAGCCAGGAGCGGGATATAAGGTCAGAAAGACAGCACAACGGGGTGGCCAAGTGAGGTGGGTCCCTGAAGGTCCTTTTAAGGACTCTTGAATTTTACTCTGTATGAAATGGAAAGCCCTTGGTGGCTCTGAGGCAGGCAGTGTAATGAAATGGCTTATGATTTCAAAGAGCACTCTGGCCGCTGTGCAGAGACTAGCCTGTGGCGGGCCAAGAGTGGGCACAAGTAGGCAGGATGCTGGCAGCCCTACAGGGGAGCGCTGACGGTGTCCGGGACCAGGTCGTAGAGCAGGGTGCCACGCCAGTTCTTTCACAGAGATAAACAAACAGGATAGGTCTAAGGACCTCTGATCTTGTCCAACTCCAGCCTTCTGAAACAGGGGCAGTAAATTTTTTCTGTACGGGGCTAGAAAGGAAATATTTTCACCTTTACAGGCCATACGGTGTCTAGTGCAACTATTCAACTCTGCTGTTGTGGCTCAAAAGCAGCTATAAATAATACGTAAATGAGTGATCCTGGCTGCATGTCAATAAAACTTTATTTACAAACACAGGCAGCACTGCTGGTTCTCTGAGCCCTCAGGAACCATTCACAAGCGGTGCTGGCCTTCTGTCCCCCATTTCTAGCCGGGGTGTTGCTGGTGGTTGCAGCACATGGTCGAGACTCTGGGCACTGTCACTGCTTAAAGTCTGTATGCCACCATGCCTGGTGAACCAAGTTTCTTGTGGTAACAGTTGTGGCGTGAGAATGAATCATGTCTTCCCTCCTTCCTTGAGCAAGTTCTCTCTTGACAAAGGAAATGGCTTCTGGCAAGACCTTTTTATTATAGCTCAGGCTCATCAGCTATTCTTCTGTAACTAAATACCTTTATTATGTGTAATTAAGGTGGCAACTGAGAAAAGATGCAAATGTATTCTTAAAAATCTGACTTCCCAGCAGCTGGGAGCTTTTCGCCCTTTTAAAAGAGCAGGTTTAAACTGAAACACATTTGGCATGTGCCAAAACGGGAGAAGGAGAGAATAAAGGCTGAAGAAAGGAATTTGAAGATTCGGTGGGTGTAGCTCAGCGTTCAGGCACTTGTGACAGTCTGGTGCTCCTCGTGGGAGCTGAGGTGACTGCAGCCCCAGGGAGCCTCCCAGCCAGCTCTGCCCTCCACGATGCCTCCTTCGCCCCAGGTTGAAGTACTGTCACAGTAGAAATATCACAGGCTGCTGCTTTTTCAACTTTCACGGGTACTTTCCTTTGTCAGACTTTCCTCTGCCTCTTTGTAGGGTCGCGCTGTATAGCGTAGGAAGACAGCGCAGTTGGAAAACAGGTAGAGGCCTGGAAAAAGAGAGTATCTCAGGTCCTCATTTAGGATGAGGAACAGAAGCCAGAAATGATTCCTTTCTTTAGCACATCATTGTCCAAGAGAACTTCCTATGACGTGAAAGTGCTCCATATCTTTGTCACTGAATATGGTGGCCATGTATGTGGTCACCAAACACTGGAGATGGGGCCGGTGCAGTGAACTTTTACTAACTGAAAGTTGAATGTGCAGAGCCACACATGGTTGGTGACTGCTATGAAGGAGAGGGAAGCTGAAGCACGTTGGCTCGGAACTTGGGCTCAGGAGTCAGACAGACGGGGGTTTTTATCCTGCCTTTCCATTTACTAACTGTGACCTGCACGACTTACTTACTGTCACTAATTCTGGATTTCTTCATTTGCAGGATGGATATAGTCATACGTACTGTCTTAGTCATGTAGTACTGCTATAACAGACATGCTGTAAGTAGATGGCTTTAAAAAGAGAAATTTGATCCTGTCACAGCCCAGTAGGCTACAAGTCCAAATTCAGGGCCTCAACTCTAGAGTAAGACTGTCTGTGTTTCCATGGACTTGAAGCTTCTGAAGGGCGGAGACCCAGGCCCAAAAGATGGACTCTGTCCTTGGTGCTGCTTCTTGGTGGTCTGAGATCCCCAGCTCTCTGCCCGCTTCCCTTTCCTTTATAGCCCAAGAGATTGTCTCAAGGCACAATACAACCTTACACATTGAGTCCTGCCCCACCAACACAACTGTTGCCCATCCTCGCTCATTAACAACACAGAGGTAGGGTTTGCAGCATGAAGGAACATCACACAATACCAGGAATCATGGCCTAACCAAATTGCTACACACATTTTTGAGGGTTACAGTTCAATCTCCATGACACCTATCTTATGGAGAAGTTCTGAGAGTTAGATGAAAAAGTAAAGATAGAGCACTTCACTTGGTATCTGGCACAAGGCAGACACTCTAGGAGCCCCTTGAAGGATCCACAGCCACCCTCCTAGATGTTTCAGGAAGATGACTCATAGGTCATCTGTACTGGTCTCTCCCAGAGTGGTCCATTGATCCTAAATGATACCATATAAAGTTGACTGGCAATAGGTACAAGGACAGACCCAGAAAGAAAGCCAGTGGCACCAGATTCAACCTCTGAATGCCTATGGTCACTTTGAGACTTCCTGGGGGGAGGCAAAGTTGCCCATTCAATATTTGAGTAGCAACATACCCAGCCAAAAAAGACCACATTTCCCAGCTGCCATGTAGTTAAACCAAAAAAAAAAAAAAAACAAAAAAACCAAACCCGCTGCTGTCAAGTTGAGTCCAACTTACAGACTGCAGAGTAGAACTGCCCTATGGTGTTTCCAAGCAGCAACTGGTGGATTTGAACTGCTGACCACTTGTTTAGCAGCTGAGTCCTTAAAACTGTACCACCAGGGCTTTGTCTTCCAGCTAGGAGTGGCCAATGAGATGTAAGCAGACAGTGCTAATTGGGACTTTCAGCAAGTCTTTTGAAGGATCAGACAGCTTGCGTGTGCCTTTCTTCCCTTTTGCAGTGAAGTATGGACGTGAGCACTACCAGCGATGGCAGAACCCCAAATAAAAGAGGTTCAGGTTCCTGAGCACCATGAAACCACCCATCATAGCAGCCTGAGACTGTCCATCTTTAGATTTCTTTTATGCAAAAGAAAACTACTTACCGTGTTTAAGCCATTATTCTTTTTGCCTTTTCTTATATGTAGCAGAACCTAACAGCAGCTGTGGCTACTGCTAATTATTTCTGAGCAGTGATTAATTATACAAGTCTGGGTTAGTAGGGCAGACCATGAATGAAAGAAAGAGCTAGAGGAAATCAGTTCAGTCTTTGTTCCTCCTTCCTGCCTGCAGGGGGCACCTAAGCTTTGAACCAGCCCAAACCCACTGCCATTGAGTGGATTCCAACTCAGAGGGACGCCAGTTTTCCCAAGCTATAAATCTCGGCGGAGGCAGACTGTCACATCTTCCTCCTGCAGAGCCAATGGTGGTTTCAAACCACCCACCTTTTGGTTGGCAGGAATTTTGCTTAGCTTGTTTATTCTCATTTTGAGGTGGCATTATTATCCTGTTTCATGGATCAGAAACCAGATTTTACAGAGATTAAAAATAAGTAACCCATCAAGGTCACATGGGTTGTAGAAGGCAGAAGCCAGACTTGGGTATTGTTTTGTCTGGCTCCAGAGTCCCTGTGCTTCCTCTTCTGTGCTGCCACCTCCCACACAGTACTTTTATATACTGGACACTTGAAATGCATTTGGAAGGCCCTTGTAACTGAAGAGCCTCAATTTACAAAGATTAGATTTCCACACAATTTTGAGAACACATCTTCACACAAAGCATTATGCAACAATATAAGGATAAATAGCATGGATCCCATGCAAGAAAGAGGAAAATAATAGAGGAAGTGTGGTTAATTAATGCAGTAGGCACTGAAACACCATAGCAGAAGAAGAAGGCGCACTCCCAGAATATGATACAATACGCGGCTTCATTAGGAAGCTAATTTATGTGTTAGGAGAGATAATAGCGAGAGAAAGGAAAATGTAAAAACAAATTAGTCTACTACAAAACACTGATGTGAAAATACTTTATAATGATTGATTTGTCATGAATCTCTCTGCGATGAACAGCCTGCTTGTAAAGACCTTAAAAAGTAGGTCCGCTTCTCTGGGTTGGACAGGTTTAGGTGTGATGTCTTCTGTGGGAAGGGGGACTGGTTGAATATTTTCAAAGGCCTCTTTAGTTTATGATTTTGAGATTCCATTTATGGGAGTTTTCTGTGACTGCCATTTCTTAAAGCTGGTTAACACAGTGGCTGCTTCCCACCCTTTTAAATTCCCCACAGGGCTTTAACCATATCAGTCCACAGTTGGAGTCCTCTGTTGCTTTATGGGAATCACATTGTAAAAGGGACAATGACTGGCTCTGCCTCAAGGATGGAATCAAGACAAATGGGTGGAAGTTGCTCAGATATCAATTTCCACTCGATAGAAGAAAGCCCTGTCTTGGACTAGCAGAGCTTTCAGACACGGGGACTGGCAGCTTTGGGAGACTGTGTGCTCCAGGAATTGAAACTGAAGCCAGAGAGGTTAAACATCTGTCAAAGTCACTCTAAAAAAAAAAACAAAAACAAAACCCTGTTGGTAACAAGTCAATTTCAACTCATAGTGACCCTATAGGACAGAGTAGAACTGCCCTGCATGGTTTCCAAGGAATGCCTGGTGGAATCAAACTGCTGAACTTGTGGTTAGCAGTTGTAGCTCTTAACCATTAAATCACTGGGTTTTCCAAAGTTGCTCTGGAAGAGACTTTTTGTGTGTTTGTTTCTATTAAGATTCTTTCCAAGCCCAGCACCGTGCAATCGATCATTCTACTCTTCAATACGTTGTGCCAAGTCAATAGCTGCCTTTCAGTTCTTTTCTCTTGATGGTCTCACTTCTGCCCACCAAGGGATCTCTCGGTACATAATGCAGACAGTTGACACTCAGCTGCCAATGGAAAGGTTGGAGGTTTGGTAGCCCCCAGAGGCGCTCAGCCATTGAAAACTCCATGGAGTCCAGTCCTACACTGACACCCGTGGGATCGCCATGGGTCAACTCCACAGCAGCTGGTTTTCTTCCCACCTAAAAAAAAAAAAAGAAAGGGCTAAAACAATATATACTAACAATAACAATTAAAACACCAGGGTCCTGGTTGGTGTCTGACCGACTATGCCACATTCTCATTTTTAGGAAATCTGGATAGAATATGGACTTGAGATTCTCCAAGTAGAGGTCCAAAGGCCATTAGGATGATGGTGACGCTGCTGGTTTCTCCCATATGCAGTCCAAGGGCCACATGCAAGAACAAAGTAGCTGATGACTGAGTCCGCTCTCCCGTTGTTCTCTCCTAAGGTTCCCCATCTCTCTTCATTCAGACACGGAATCAAAAAACTTGACCGTTAGTTTTCAATAGACCAGACTCGATGGTCTGACATCCTGAAGGGTCTCCCGAGGAGACGACCCTTGGACTGTCTGCTGGCCAGAGCTGAAACCAGTACCGAAGCCAACTCTCCAAACAAAGACTGGACTGGACTGTAAGACAGAGTGATGTTGGGGAATGTGTGCTTCTTGGCTGAAACATATACATGAGGCTGTTGGAGCAGCTTCTGCCCAGAGGTGACATGGGAGGGAGGAGAGGAGGTGACAGAAGTTGGCTGAGTGACCATGGGTGGTACAGGATAAAGAGGAGGACTGTTCTGTAACAAGCTGGGGAGAGCAGCTAGAGTTGCACAGAGGTATGTGTGCAAGGTTTTATACGGTAAATTGACTTGGATTGTCAACTTTCACCTAAAGCAGAATAAAACATTTTATTTTTTTTTAAGAACAAACCTGAACATTCCTTTTTGAGGCTTCATCTTCCTACCCCTACCTCATACCACCATATCCAACCCATCACCACTTCCCATCTATCACTTTTCCACCTTTTCTGCCTCTGCACCAACCCGCACCTTCATCAACATCTCCCACCTGGACTAGCCAGCCATTTGTTACGGGTCTGTTCCTGCCACCCTGCTACTCACCTTCTCAGTGGTTTCCCATGCTGCTGGATAACAGACGCTACTTGGGCTTGATCTGCCTGCTCCGGAATCTGCATATTTCTGTAAGTCCATCTTACTGCATGTCCTTAACCAGTCTCTTGCTCTCTTGGTTCCAACCACATTGATTGTTATGGGTTGAACTGTGTTCTCCAAAACTACGTATTGGAATCCTACCCCTATACCTATAAAAACAGAAACCCTGGTGGTATAGTGGCAAAGTGCTACATCTGGTAACCAAAACATCAGCAGTTCAAACCTGCCAGGTGCTCCCTGGAAACCTTATGGGGCAGTTCTACTCTGACCTGTAGGGTCACTGTGAGTTGGAATCAACTCGATGGTGGTGGCATTTTTTTATATCCGTAAAGAGCTCTGGAAGTACAGTGGTTAAGCACTCAGCTGCTAACCAAACTGTCTGAGGTTTAAACCTACTAGCTGTTCTGCTAGAGAAAGAGGTGGCATTCTTCTTCCATAAAGATTACAGCCTTGGAAACCCTAAGGAGCAGCTCTACTCTGTCCTATATGGTCCCTATACTTTGGAATTGACATGCTGGATTTCTGTTTTGGTTTCACTTTAATACCTGTAGATGTAATTCTATTTGGGAATAGGGTTTTCTTTGTTATGTTAATGATGTCACATCTGTATAGAGTGTGTCTTAAACATAATGATCTTCGAGATACCAAAAGAGCAGATTAGACACAGAGGTAAGCAAGCACAGATGGAGCCTGGAGAGACGCCACCTTGAGATTCCCAAGGGACGAAGGAACAATAAAAACACTAGGGAGCCAAGAGGTGGCTTTTCCCCAGAGAAGGCAGAGACAGCCTGTTCCTAGAGCTGGTACCCTGAACCTAGACTTCTAGTCTCTCCAGCTGTAAGAAGCCCCAGGGTAGCACAAGTGGTTATGTGCTGGACTATTAACTAAGAGGTTGGTGGGTCAAATCCACCGAGAGGCACTTCAGAAGTAAGGCTTGGTGACCTACTTTTGAAAGATCATAGCGTCAAAACCCCAGTGGAGCAGTTCTACCTGCACAAATGGGTTGCCTTGAGTTGGAATCAACTTGAAGACAACTCATAACAAACTGAGAAAATAAATTTCTGTTACTTCAAGCCATCCACTTGTGATATTTCTGTTAGAGCAACACTAAGGAATTGAGACAGAACCACTGACCTCTCCACTCACGCTTCCTCTTATCCCAAGGCCTTTGCTTGTGCTCTGTTCTCTGCCTGGAATACTCTCCCCACTACTTTTTGTCTAAATAAATAAAAAACGAACTGGTGCCATCAAGTTTATTTTGACTCATTAAACGCTTATCTGTCCTTCCAACCCCAGGTCAGTGGTGCTTCTCATGGTGGCCTCCCCTGAACTTCCTGACCAGATCAAGCCCCCCACTAGTATTCCAGCACGCCACTCATCTCCTTCCCAGCACTTCTCATACTTGCAGTTCTGCATTGGTTTCTGTGATAACTTGATTCTCCTACTAAGCTGCAGTCTCTAGGAAAGCAGGACCCTTGTCTGATGAGCTTGGCATGGCATTGCCCAAATAAATGAATGAGGAGATGTGTGAGGTGTTATTCCAAGTGGCTTTTTAGTCATCAATATGGTGTTCTCCAGCTCTTCATATTCCCCACCCCATCCTCACTGTCCTAAACCCTCTGTAGCCACTGAGGTCAGAAAGTGTACCAGTAATTACCTAGTGCTTTGGTTTAGCTTTAGATTCACATTTTACTCTTTTTTTGAAATGCAGTTAAGGGAGGTATGGATATTCCTAACACTTGAATTTAGCCAAAATTTAATCTATTCCTAAAACTCTCTAGCAAGAAATATCTGAGTTACAGTAAAGTCAGGCCTCCACATCCATAGGTTTTGCATCCATGAATTCAACCAACTGCCAGTTGAAAGCATTTGGAGGGGGAGGGAGGAAGAAAGTTTCAATAGGCAAAACTTGAATTTGCGTACTGAGCAATACTCTGAATCCACACAAAAGCAGTAACATGTACACATACCTTCATGGAGCCTCCCGTCACTTCATAGCTCCCCAGTCTCTCTCCAGCCCTGACTGTTCAAGCATTTTTGGCCTCCTCTCTCCTTCACTCCTACTTGTGTTTTGTGCACTTTTTGTTTCTGTGAAAAAACAGCTCCTACTAAGTAATTAAGTGACCAAAGCAATCCCTCAAAGGCTAACAGGGAATGTAAAGTGCTATTTACTGAATACCCACAGCTCTTCACATAGTATTTACATTGTACTAAGTTTTATTAGCAATCTAGAAATGATTTAAAGTATATGGGAGGATATGCCATAAGTTATACACAAAAACTACACCATTTTGTTTCGGTATCTGCACAGGTCCTGGAGCTGTGATGGCATGGTACTTAAGAGCCTGGTCAGCAGTTTGAATACTCCAGCAACTCCTTGGAAACCCTATGGGGACAGTTCTACTCTGTCCTACAGGCTCATTCTAAGTCAGCATCAACTCAATGGCAATGGGTTTTATCTCTGGGGGTCCTAGAACGAATTCCTCTGGAACATCAATGGATGACTGCATTAGGTAACTAGAGGGTGAAAAGATGTAGAAAGAAGAGGGAATGACTTAGGTGCTGGATGCCATGCTGTGCTCTTGGCCTTCACGCAAGTAGTTCTTGCTGTCTAGAAAGTGTTCCCTTCTGACTTGTCAAAACCCTAGTTAGCCAAACCACCCATATGTGACTGAAAGGTCAGCAGTTACTCTAAAGCAAAGGTGAGAAGTTTTAGGGCAGGAAAACTAGAATACTGGAAATGGAACAACCAGCACACAAGTAAAGGGAATGCTGATGCATTGTGAAGAATGTAGGTAATGTCACTGAGCAGATTTATATAGATTGTCAGACGGGAACTTAATTTGTTGTGTAAACTTTCACTGAAAACACAATACACTATTATCTTAAAAAAATACTAGTTAAATCATCAGAAGCAAGAACAAAAGGTCTTTCGGTATCTTCACTGGCCAAGTACTTGCTCCTCCTCTGAACTATCAGAGCACCTTGTCCATACTTCTACCGTTACTGCATTCATTGCTCCATACTGTAAATATTTACTGAATATGGGCTGTGAGCTCTTTGAGAGTGGGGCCCGTGTCTCTGCATCTCTGTATCCCCGGCCTATCACAGTACCTGGCTGCATTAGTCAGGACTTTCATTTCCAAGTTAAAGAAATCAACTTGAGCCAGCAGCTTAAGCAAAAAAGAAAAAGTCACTATTAGTCATTCATCGTGTTTCTGCCACACTGTCTCAAAAACATGACAATCCTGTGAGTGGGCTTTTCCCAGAGAACAGCGCTATAGATGTTCATTAAATTCTGGTGCACAGTAAGCACTCAAAAACGAAGAAGAGCTGGAGGGTGAGAAGGAAGGAGGGAAGACTAAGATGAGAGGGGCAATGCCAGAGACTTTCTGCACCTTCCTTACAGTTTAGCTTGGGACCATCCTGTCACTTTGTTGTCCAGTTCATTACAACTCAAGTCAACTTTTCATATGACCCAAAACCTAACCCACTGCCATGGAGTCGATTCTGACTCATAGGAACCCTATAGCACAGAGTAGAACTGCCCCATAGAGTTTCCGAGGAGCGCCTAGGGAATTTGAACTGCTGAGATTTTGGTTAGCAGGCACAGCACGTAGCCACTACACCAACGGTGTTTCCCCCCAGGGTCTAGCGGCAGATTACCCAAGATCCAGGGGAGGATTATTCAACAGGCAAAGTAAGCACAGTGTGGAACTGGTTTACCAGATCATGTGTAATGAAGAAATTCACATTTTTTCACCACATCAAAGAATTTGCTTCTAGATATGGCTGGCACTGGTCTCAACCCCACGGCATCATGCTGCAGAATCAAAGCCTCTTTTCAAATTTCACATCCCTGAGTGGGATGGTGAGCACTGAACACCTGAAGCACAGGCTTACCTACTAACCTACAGTGAACAACTGCACCACTTCAAAGGTAAGCAGTGCAGTCACCCTGCCTGTTGGATAATCTGTCTCTGCCAGTGTCACTGAGGGCTACGGCTGCTGACATGAGCCACTGGTGTCTTTGGGTGCCAGAAAAGTGGCAGCTGCCTGCAGTTTGAGAACCACGGAGGTAGATGCATCTTCCCTGCCAGGCCCAACGTAATTCTTTACTCAGGTTGCTCTTACTTTTTAACTACTCGGATTTCTTCTGTTTTACTAGTTAAAGGCTAACAAAGAATGAAGTGGATTATTTCAGCTGCTTTCTGGTCATCATTAATTTCATGGTCCTCTGCATTTATTAAGTCTTATTTCCTCTCCATAATTTCCTTTCCCCTTGATAATTTGTAAAAGCACATCTTATTCTCCTTAATTGCTTTGGCTGGCGTGATCTAATTCTGATTTTTCGCCGTCCTTATCTTTTTCTGCTTTAACTGATGCAGCATGTTCTTGTTTAATTCTCTCCCTTTTTCTCCACAGACAGGAATATACTTCTTTTATCCAAGATCTTTCACCAGTCCTCAGGGGCAAGTTGTGCTGATTGTATTTTGCTTTTCCTTCGAAAGTGCTGGGTGGAGCTGTAATTGTGGAGGGACTGCCTTCTCCAAATGCTCCTCTCCTGACAATCACCCACTTTCTCCAGTCCTCTGTAGGCCAGCCAGGCCAAGCAAGCACTAAGTACTCTTTGCCTCTCAGCTGCAGGTAATTCTTCCCCTAGGTGTTTCACTGCTGAGTCCAGGACAAGGAGGAGACAGGAAACCATGCAGCAGATGGGTTACCTATTAGCAGGTCTGGTACACAAATTGGTAGTGAAGCTAGTAGCTAACAGCTAAGAAGTGATATCTAGAAAAGCTGATGGCCATGGACAATTAAGTGCTTGTGGACCTGTCTGGACCAGATCCAAATATTCACTTAACTGTTGTCCATCTGGAAACCACGGGGCATAGTGGTTAAGTGCTATGGCTGCTAACCAAAAAGTCAGCAGTTCAAATCCACCAGGCACTCATCGAAAACTCTACGGGGCAATTCTATTCTGTCCTATAGGGTCGCTATGAGTTGGAATCCACTTGAAGGCAGCAGGTTTGGTTTGTTGTCCATCTTGCTATCGATGGCCCACAGGCACCACAATTAGAGCAGCTCCTGTGTGTTTTGCTCATTTTTTTTCCCACTGAACTGTTTCTTCTGCTTGGGCTTATAGTTAGTCACTTACCCGTCTGCTCTCTGACAAGTCTAAAATCTGACTGATTATCTCACTCCTCTGCAACCTAAACTTTGTTGTTGTTGTTGCTATTTCAGTCATATGAGTTGTTTTCCTTCTCTATGCTTGTAAAAACTGCACGGTGGAGGCATCTGACCTTTTCTAACAACACAAGACAAAAGGAGAATCAAGATCAACAGCCCAAGGCTGGTTCCAAGGAGGCTGAGGTCAGACAAGCTTCTATCCTCCTCGGCCTTTTTACCCGTTCTGACACCATCTGTCCCTCCCACGGCACTCTCTACTTCTCTGCTGGGTTCAACAACTCACTGCAATGGCCACATGGAACTCTCAGACCATACTCACCATTATGGGGTCTGTTAGGGAAGGAACAGGTTATATTCAGGTTCAGGAAAACACAGAATACAGTTCTCCCATCAGAACAGCTTCTTCTCAGCTATGTCTGGGGGCAGGTGTTGGGGGGAGGGGTCTCTCTCTCTAGCCCTATACATCTGCTCTGCTTTGGCAAGTCTTACAAAACTCTTGTAGCTTGGCCAATAAATGTCCGGAGGTACCCCATTCCACTAGTAACCTTTGGCCCAAAGACACTCAACTTTAGCCCCGTGGGTTGGGAAACCTAGCTCTACCAGTTTCCCACAGGTACCACCCTATTCTGACAGCAAGCCTTCTGCCCAGAGGCCCTCAGCTTGCTTATTTCACGGATCGAGCTGCCTCCTGCTGGTCTCTTGGTTCTCAGGCCACTGTTTCTCTGCTACCATCTTCAATGCTATGGCTCTCTTTCCTGGTTTCCCGATTCCAGGAGTTCTAAGCAAAAGGATTCCAGGTCTAGAAGACACACTCCACTCTTGGCCTGTCTTTATTGTTGGCGGTGAGATCCTCCCCTCCTGCTTTTGGGATGAGCCATTTTAAGCCTTGCAGAATAGCAAAACTGACCAATCCTTTTACTGGGTCTCCACAGATTTCGTTTCCATGCTCCCCCACCTACATGGGTGTCATGGGCTTTATTTGTGTTTTTAACTAGCTATCCAATTTCCTTGGTGGGCTACAATTTCCTTATGTGTCTACTTCTACCTAATTGTTCAATAAATACGTTGAATATACCATGGACTGCCAAAAGAACGAACAAATTTGTCTTGGAAGTAGTACAACCAGAATGTTCCTTAGAAGCAAAGATAGTGAGACTATATCTCACATCCTTTAGACATGCTGTCCGTTCCTGGAGAAGGACATCATGTGTGGTAAAGCAGAGGGTCTACGTAAAAGAGGAAGACCCTCAGCGAGATGGACTGACACAGTGGCAACCACAGTGGCTTCCAGAATAACAATGATTGTGAGGATGGTGCAGGACCAGGCAGTATTTCCTTCTGTGTACACAGGGTCACCGTGAGTTGGAACCACTCGATGGCACCTAGCAACAACACCCAATCGTTTGGGTGGCAATTATAAGACCATGGAAAGGAAGGTCATATAAAAGTGATTCATCACACTCAGGGCAATTTGAATGCATCCTAACTGACATCTGGTCTTGTGGCTAATGATTACAAAGTGTTGTCTGAGACTTTGATGTGCTTCCTTGGGACATTTCATTAGTCAGAATAGACTAATTGCTGAAGAAAGACATCTGTTTGGTAAAGGTGAGGGCTGTGGAAGTGATGGAAACCCTCAGTGACATAGGTTGACACAATGGCTGCAACAATGGACTCATACATACCAACGATCATGAAGATGGTACAGGAGTGGACAACCTTTAGTCTGTTATCCATGAGGCCACCTTGAGTTGGAGCTTTATTCAATGTCAAGTAGCAATAATAAGCCATTCAATACAACAAATTACTGATGGATTGAGTGAATGAATGAACCAGTAATATACCGATTTTGAGCAAGGTATTCTCAGTTAAGGTTATGCTAGATGCAGCCACCCTATAGGACAGAGTAGAACTACCCCATAGAGTTTCCAAGGTGTGCCTGGCAGGTTTGAACTGCTGACCTTTTGGTTAGCAGCCATAGTTCTTAACCACTATACTACCAGGGTTTCCAGGTGCAGGTAACAGTGTCTAAATTAGTGTTCAGGGAATATTTGCTAAAAAAAAAGAAAGAAAGAAAGAAAGAAAAAGTGGACAATGAGTACCTCAGCTTTTGTAGGGTTCTAAGTGATACCCTCATACAATAATAATACTGGACATCTGACTGCCCCTTTGGAATCCCAAGTTACAACACAGTTCAACACAATGCCCCCTTAAATATTCACACTGGTTTTGCAAGATCAGCAGGACAGATATTTCTCCCTCCCCCACATTACAAGAAAAGAAAATGTGGTTTGCGGGAGTTAAGGCAACCCAGCAGGGCCCAGAGCCCACAGCTCTTTCCAAATCTTGTTTGGCATTTCTGCCCACACTTCTGCAGCCTCATGTCGCAGCACTCACCCACAGCCCCAGGTGTGGGAGAGGGCGGCTGGAAGCCTGGTGGGGGGTGGGTTGTGTGTGCTCTAAAATTCTGTTCCATGTGGTCTCTAGCTAACATTTCCAAATCCCTCTTCTCTGAAAGCCAATATAATTCTGGATTTTTCCCACATGGATCGTGATGCTCCTGGGGAAAAAGAAAAGCAAGCATATGGCTCTCAGGAAATCAAATCCGCCTTGTGAAAGAATAAAATTTCCCCTTTAAGGCAGCCCGTAGTGTAACACTCTTCGCAGCTGCCTTTTTACACTTTGGGACCTGGATGAGAGACAAGTGCGGCTGCCTTGAGTGGCCGTGATACGTTGCCCCCAAATCCTTGGCCAGGCCCCCTCTTCCAGAAAAGTATTTCCTTCCCCAGTTATTCCCCTCGGATGACATTAGCTGCCTTTTTAATTCCTTTCCCTTCGCTGCACACTCTGATGTTCTCACCAACCCCCAGTGGACGTGCGGAGACGTATTCGGTTTCATGTGCAATAGATTAAACAGCAGGGGCTTCTCATCGGAAAACGTTTTCCAGGCGGCAAAAGACAGCAGAAAACCGCAAAGCTGCCAATATGGTTCAGGGTTTATTAAAACATAACTCGGCACAGGCTTGGTGGCGCTCTTTCCCCTGGGGAAGAGAGCGGAGATCAGTTACACGTTTACAGGTGCCGCCCACAGGGGCGTGGGGGGCGGGCGCCTTCCAGGGACCTCCTGGAGAGCTCATTCTTCTCTCGCAGACCACAGGCCAAAGCAAAAAATCCAAATCCTTCCTTTCCAACTCACAGTGACCCTATACGACAGAGGAGAGCTGCCTCATAGGGTTCTGGATTTCAACTGCCGTCCTTATGTTTTAGCACCTGAGCTCCTAATCACTGGACCATCGGGGCTGTTTAAAAGCAAATATAGTTGTTTGATTTTTTTTTCCTAATGATAAAACTCATGTAACCCACTCTCCTTGCTGCAAGGCATGATGTGGGTTTTTTAATTTTTGTTTTTTTGGTACTACCAAGTCTTCAACACATTTACCACCAAGAAATCCTTGAATCTGGGTTCTGTGGCAGAAGCAATGCTATGTGACTTACACAGTCTGGCGGGCTACAAGTCCAAATGTAGGGTGTAGGCTCCAAGGGAAGGCTTTCCCTCTGTCACTCTGGAGGAAAATCCGATATTGCCTTAGTCGTTGTTCAGGGAGGGTCTTGGCGCAGGAACCTCAAGTCCAAAGACTGCACTGCTCCTGATGCTGCTTTCTTGATGGTATCAGGTTCCCAGTTCCCTGCTTGCTTCCCTTTCTTTTTATCTCTTGTAGGATGAAAGGATAAAGGGTGGTGCAAGCCGTACTCCAAGGAAGCTCCCTTTACGGTGGAGCAGGGAGGTGATCTTAGAAAGGGATTTCCAGTCTGACCCTAATCCTCTAACACATGGCATAGGAAAATCACAAAACAGAGGACAACCATAAAATATTGGGAATCATGGCCCAGCCACATGACTACACCCATTTTTAGGGGGACATAGTCCAATCCACGACACATCTCCTGCCTGCTTCTCCCGGAAGCCTTGCCTTCCGGAGGTGCCCTCTCAGAAGGCAGCCACTGCACTGTGAGAAGTCCAAGCTCCTTGGAGAGGTTTCGTGGATGTGCTCAGATGGACAACCCCAGATGCATCTCCCCGGCCCACCGAGCCCAGGTTCCAGGCCTGCAGATGTAGATGCCATCTTGCAGGTGCTCACCACTCCTGCCCCAACTTCTCCAGCTACCAGTGGCTCTAGTCACCCCCAGGCATCTGAGTCTTCCAACAGATGCTGCAGACATCACAGAGCCGGTAAGAAGCCATCCCCACAGACTCTATGCACGTAACAGATGGTGGTTAGAGCTATGAACAGAAACCTGTAAACCGATGTTCACTGCAGCACTGTTGTCTTCGGGTAACCTTCTGTCCTCTGATCAATGTAGAATTGAGATATTTATTGAAATATGTAATCAGCTCTAGCAGGGCATCAACTGAAATCCATGTTGTGGAATCCAAAAAGGCAACTTAACAGTGACGTTCTATAAATTGGGAGCAAAGGCTATGCAGCACTTTACTTGACTGGTAATTCTAAACATAGATCATTAAAAGCCTTTTCTTGGTTGGTAATCACATCCTTTGATCATCGAAAGGCATTATTTGATTGGTAGATCAATACATAAGGCAGGTCTCCTTATAACAAGCTCATAAAGTGATTGGCTTAAAAGGATGTACAGATCTTAGATTGGTTACAGTGTGATAATTACAAGAGTATTTGATGGGACTAGAGGATCACAGTACATTCCATGTTCTGATTTTTAATGGATGTGGCCAACTGAGAGAAAGAGATCCATATTTACTCCCATTCCAAAGAAAAGTGATCCAACTGAATGCAGAAATTACTGAACAATGTCGTTGATATCACACACAAGTAGTTTTGCTCAAGATCGCTGAAAAGTGACTGTGAAGTATATTGACAAGGCACTGCCAGAAATTCAAGCTGGATTCAGGAGAGGACGTGGAACCAGGGACATCACTGTTGATGTCAGATGGATCTTGGCTGAAAGCAGAGAATACCAGAAAGATGTTTACCGTTTCACTGACTATGCAAAGGCATTTGACTGTGTGGACCCTAACACATTAATGGCTAATATTGTGTATAATTGAAATTGCAGAACACTTAATTGTGTTCTTAAGGAATCTGTACATGGATCAAGAGGCATTTGTGTGAACAGAGCAAGGACACTGCAGGGTTTAAAGTCAGGAAAGGTGTGCATCAGTGTTGTATACTTTCACCATACCTTTTTGATCTGTGTGCCAAGCAAATAATCCAAGAAGCTGGATTATATGAAGCAGAACGAGGCATCACGATTGGAGAATAGCTCATTAACAGCCTGCATTAGAGTGATGACACCACCTTACTTACTGGAAGTGAAGAGGATTTGAAACACTTATTGATAAAGATCAAAGACCACTCAGCGTTCAGCATGGGTTGCACCTCAACATCAAGAAAAAAAAAAAAAAAAAAAAACAGGATCAGTAAGCAACATCATCATAAGTGAACAAAGGATTGAGGTTGTCAAGGATTTCATTTTACTTGGGTCCACAATCAATGCCCAGGGGAGCAGCAGTCAAGAAATCGAAAGATGCATTGCATTGGGACCTCTTTAGAGTATTGAAAAGTAAAGATGTCACCTTGAAGACTAAGGTGCGCCTGACCCAAGCCATAGTATCTTCAACCTCATCATGGGCATGTGAAAGCTGGACAACGAACTAAGAAGACAGAAGAAGAATTGATGCCTTTGAATTGTGGTGCTGAAGAACACTGAATGTACCACGGACTGCCACAAGAACAAACAGATTGGTTCTGGAAGAAGTACAACCAGAGTGCCCTTTGGAAGCAAAGATGCCAACTCTGTGTCTTACATACTTCGGACGTGTTGTCAGGAGGCATCAGTCCCTGGAGAAGGGTATCATGCTTGGTAGAGTGGAGAGTCAGCGATAAAGAGGAAGACCCTCAACAAGATGAACTGACACAGTGGCTGCAACGATGGGCTTAAGTATACAAACACTTGTGGACATAGTGCAAGACCAGGCAGTGTTTCGTTTGGACTCGACAGTACCTGACGACAACAACAACAGGGGTTCACAGTGTAGTCATGTCATCACTACCAGATGTTTCTCTCTTAGAAATAGTATGAAAGATGGCTAGCCTGATGGTGAAAATGGGTCCAGCAATGAAGGGATAGGACCTGATCCTCAAACTGGCCATTTCAGATCTTATCAGGCACCTCAATTTTTAAAAATTTCCTTATGCACTATTCACAATAGCCAAAGGTAGAAAAAAACCTAAAAAATCTAAATGCCCAACAACAGAGCAATGGATAAGCAAATTCTGGAATATCCATACAATGAACTATTATTACTCAGTACTAAAGAGAAATGGACCAACAAGCAAGATCAAGGTAAACGGAGAAAAGATTGGTGGTGTTCAGGATTTCACTTGGATCCCCAATCAAGGCCCACAGAAGCAGCAGTGAGAAACTCAAATCATGTGTTGCAGTGGGCAAATCTGCTCTAAAACACTTCTTTGAAGTGATAAAAAGCAAAGATGTCACTTTGAGGGCTAGCACCTGACCCAAGCCATGACAAATCTGCTCTAAAACACCTCTTTGAAGTGACAAAAAGTAAAGATGTCACTTTGAGGGCTAAGAGGCACCTGACCCGAGCCATGGCATTTTCTTTCTTTCTTTTTATTATTGTGATTAAGTGAAAGTATACAACCCAAATCAATTTTGCATACCCGCCTATCTACAGGTCTTCTGCTCTCCTTGACCCATGACGGCACACTCCTTTTCGTTTTATACTTGCCATAACCTCTTAAACAAGCTCCTGACCTGTCCTCTCCACCCTCTTCTCTTACATCCAGAAAGAGACCAGTAGGACAGCATCCTGTAAGTGCACAGAACCATAAAGTACACCCACCATATGGTCACACTGTGTCCCCAAGTCTAGTTCATTTTTGTATGAAGGTTGACCTCAGTAGGGGCAGCAGCAGATCTAGGAGCCACGCTCCCAGGGAATCCTTTGGGCCATCGAACCATCAATTGCTGGCTTTTAGTTGAGTTCTTGAGCTGCATCCCTCTTTTTCTCATGTCGCCACAGGACTCAACATTACGTGACCCATCGTGGCTATCTTTGGTGGTGGCTGGGCACCATCCGGTCTTCTGGTCCCATGTTGGTACAGTCTCCCATTACATCCATTACCTGGGTCCTTCTTCCTCCTGGGCTCTTTTTTTCCTCATGTCTTTGGTGTTCTTGGTGATCATCTGTTCCAGCTGAGTGAGGACTCTTTGGTGCACCTCAGATGGCAGCTTGCTAGCTGTTAAGACCCCAGATGCCGCTCACCAATAAGGGGTACAGAAGACTGTCTTAGCAATAGGCTAGTTATGCCTATTGACCTTGATGTCCCCTGACAGTATCCAAGCCATGACACCTTAATAGCCTCATTTGCATGTAAAAACTGGACAACAAATAGGGAAAACCAAAGACCTGATGCCTTTGAATTATGGCACTGGCAAAGAATACTGAATATGCTATGGACTGCCGGAAGGACGGACAGGTCTATCTGGGAAGAAAGAGCCAGACTGCTCTTTGCAGTAGAGGATGGTGATACATTGTCTCTTGCACCTCAGACATGTTATCAGAAGGCACCAGTCTCTGGAGAAGGACATCATGCTTGGTAAAGTAGAAGATCGGCAAAAAAGAAAAAGACCTTCAACATGATGAATTGACGTAATAGCTACAACAGTGGGTTCAGACGTAACAATCATTGTGAGGCTAGCACAGAACCAGGCGGCGCTTGGTTCTGCTCACGTGGGGTTGCTGCGAGTTGGAACTGACTCCACCACAACTAGCGACAACAAAGGGAAGTGATGTCCTGATACAGGCTACAATGTGGATGAATCTTGGAACCGTTATAATGAGTGAAACAAGGCAAAACCGAGCCCACTGCTGTTTAGTTGACTCCAACTCATAGCGACCCAACAGGAGAGGGTGGAAGTGCCCATAGAGTTTCTAAGGAGCACCTGACAGATTTGCACTGCTAAGTTTTTTGGTCAGCAGTCACAGCACTTAATCGCTACACCACCAGGATTTCCAAATAAAATATGGTGGTTGCTTTACGTCAGTAAATCTGCCCTGGTTTATCTTGCAGCAATAGCCTTAGCACACATGTCAAGGTGAATGCTGAGCCTTATAAACTGAAGAGCAAGTCAGAGTTTCGGGGGATCTGTGTGCAGCCAAGAACTAGACCTCCGAAGATTGTCGTGGCCTCACCTCTCTACCCTTATTCAAATCTGTGAAGTCAAACTACAGAAAAGCCTCCTTCTCCATCCTTGAAACTACAGAAACAAGTGAGACTTGGCAGCAGTCAGCACTGAGTTGCTCTGCTCTGAATGAAACCTCCTATGACGTCCTTTGTCTCCTCACCCCTCACTCACTCCATCCCAGCTCCTTGGCCTCCTCTCCGCCTGCCAGACTTACCAGGCACTGTTCCACCTTAGGGCCTTTGCTCATGCTCTTTCCCCTGCCTGGAATGCTCTTCCCCCTAGATAGCTACCTGTCTTCCTCAGTCCCTTTAGGTCTTT
The DNA here is from genome assembly GCA_028571685.1 of Heterohyrax brucei. Classification (NCBI taxonomy): domain Eukaryota; kingdom Metazoa; phylum Chordata; class Mammalia; order Hyracoidea; family Procaviidae; genus Heterohyrax; species Heterohyrax brucei. The sequence goes on from CM053140.1 coordinate 167,601,480, forward strand.
ACTCTAAAGCCACCTTTTCAGACAGCCCTTTCTAGCATCCTCTCTAGAAGTACAAACTGCCCATCCCTGCTTGCACTACCTTTTTCCTACTTCATTTTTCTCCTCAATTCCTTTATTATCTACATATCATTCTTGAGGTTTTCCCTGGGTTAATCTTTTTAAGAAGTACATCACCAGATCCTTCTTCCTGTCTTATTCTGTCTTATTCTGGAAGCTCAGCTGAAACCTGTCCACCATCAGTGATCCTTCTGGTATTTGAAATTTTGGTGGCAGAATTTGCAGTATCGTAGCAACACATGAGCCATCACAGTATGAGCTGATGGATGAGTGGTGGACATGTGATCAGGAAGTACCAGTCCTTGGAGGACATCATGCTTGGTCAAGTACAAAGTCACTGAAAAAGAAAGACCCTCGGCGAGATGAATGGACATAGTGGCTGTAACAGCAGGTTCAAACAATTGTGAGAAGGGCACAGCACCAGTGTTTCATTCTGTTTCACATAAAATCACTAACAACAGAACAACAACTGTCTGAATGCTATCTATTTTACTTGTTTATCTTGTGTGTTATTTGTCTCCCACTATAATGTAAATTTAATGTGAGAGAGATAGTCCCCCAACAGTCAGCATGAAGAGTGTAGGCAGTAGAGAAAATAAATGAATACAGAAACCCTAATGGCATAGTGGTTAAGTGCTACATCTGCTAACCAAAAGGTCTGCAGTTCAAATCCACCAGATGGTCCGTGGAAACTATGGGGAAGTTCTGCTCTGATCTGTAGGGTTGTGATTAGGTGGGATGGATTCAACAGCAATCGGTTTGTTTTTCATTTTTTCGGTATGTAACAAAGCTTTGGTGTTGCTGTTACCCTAAAAAAACGAACTTAACAAAAATATTCACCTGGCATACAAATTTGCAATAAATACTTGTTAAATTAATACATGGAAGAAATTAAGAATGAACACATTATCACTGCTTTCAGAAAAATGTGTAAATTTCTTCCTGCCATGATTCCCCAGGGTACCTGGGTGGTGGAAACAATTAATATATTTGTCTGCTAACTGAATGACCGGAGGGTGAAACCGACCTAAAGGCACCTTGGAAGAAAGGCCTGGCAATCTACTTTTTAACAGTCTCTGAAAACACTGGGAAGCACAGTTCTAAATCTGCTTGGTGGCAGCTGTGATCTCTCTCCAAGCCCCCTTTCTTGCTTCACTGCCTGCACCTCTCTTCTGCCAAGCTGGAGTACGTAGTCCCTGAGCACGCTTATGCTTTTCTGTGTCTGTGCTTTACTCTGCCTTGAAAGTCTTTTTTTTATCTCTTTTTGAGCTCATGGAAATCCTGGTGGTGTAGCGGTTAAGTACTACAGCTGCTAACCAAAAGGCTGGCAGCTGAGATTCTCCAGGTGCTCCTTGGAAACTCTACATCGCAATTCTACTCTGTTCTACAGGGTCACTATGAGTCTGAAGTGACTCCATGGCAGTGGTTTTTCTTTTTTTTTTTTTTCCTTTTTGGTGGGTGGGTTGGTTATGAACTTACATCCTGTTTGACTTTTAAAAGGCAGCTCAGGCTTCACATCTCCTAAGTTAGACCTCTCTGGTCTCCAGTTCATTGCTCCTGAACCTGTCTGCAGCATTTCTCATGGGTACCACGGTTCCTGGGTGTCAGAATTAAGCACCCTTATCTGTCAGAGATCCTTGGGAACGTAGGAACTGTGTGTGCCCTGTTTGAATTCATATCCTTACTCCTTGCCCATAGGCAGCCCATTACAGATGCTGTGGAACTTTTTGGGCCCCGGTAGATGGGTGGAGCCAGAACTCCGAGCTCCTGTGAGATTCTGTCAGATTCTGAGAACTACTGCAATAGAACTGACACATCCTAACAGTGGAAAGAACACAGGTGTTAGATTCAGAGAACCTAGGTTCATGTCCAGGAGCTGTGGTGGTGCAGTGGTTAAAGCCGTCGGCTGCTAACCACAAGATTGACAGTTTGGATTCACCAGCCACTCTGTGGGGGAACAATGTAGCAGTCTGTTTCCACAAACATTTACGGATTTGGAAATCCTATGCAGCAGTTCTACTCTGTCCTATAGAGTCATTATAAGTTGGAATCAACTGAAAGTGGGTTTGGTTTGGCTATGACACTTCAGGGAAACTCTGGTGGTATAGCAGTTGAGTGCTACATCTGCTAGCCAAAAGGTTGGCAGTTCAAATCTGTCAGGTGCTCCTTGGAAACTCTATGGAGCAGTTCTACTCTGTCCTGTAGGGTCCTTACGAGTGGAAACTGACTCGATGACAGTGACTTTGGTTTATTTATTTATTTTTTTTAAGATACTTTTAGACAATTTAACTTCTCCATGTCTTGGTTACTTCATCTACAAAAATGCTTATGCCACAAAGATATCGTGTGGATGAAAGAGTATCACTTTTGAGGAAAAAAAGTAAACTCGAAATAGTATGCAAATATTATGCAAATAGAAGCAATACTCCTATGTCAGGGATTTTAACCACGTTTTAGCGCCGATGCAATTCAGGTTGTGGCCAGAGGGTGGCAGCAGCAGGCAGAGACTTTGCCTCAAGGTCTTATGCTGCAAAGCCCGTGGGAAGCTGTGGGGAGGGGCTGGATTCACTGGGTTGCCCTGGGGAGACAGTTCTCTTTTCTTCGGCACAGCTTGCTTGGCCCTGGAGGACCTTCTTTCTCTCCTGGTATGGGATCTGGCCAAGGCTGAAACAAAACTCAGAAACTTCCGCTTTCTGGCTTTTGATGGCTGCTCTCACCATTATAATACCCTCTGTATTTTCATGTGCACAGTGTAGATTTTCCCTCAGTGACCCATCCAGCCCTTGCCACGACATTCTGAGCTAATTTGGACAAACGGAACTATTACCTCTCCTCCCACCTTAGAATGGAATGATGGAATGATGGAACTGAGGCTCACAGAGGTGCTTTGCAGATCACACGGCTCGCAAAGGGGAGAACGGAAATTCAGGTTTTACGCCTGGGTCGGCTAGCTCCGTTTCCATTGCACCATGTTTTCTTTCACCCGTTTGTCCAGTTGTTTATACAACCAGCATTTACTGGACCCGTGTGGTTTGTTGGAGAGCTGTGTAGACTTCCAGCTAACTAAGCCCCTAGGCCCTGGTCCTGGTCTAGGCCATTGATACCTCTTGCCCTGTTCTCCCAAGACTCAGGGTCTCCATGGAGTTTCCTCTACTCCGTACAGCGCGTTCCTCCTCCTTGCGTCCTGGGACTGTTTTGCCAAACACAGCAGCAGTGTCTCCTTTGTCATTGCCTTCCTAGATCACAAGCTCACAGCTTCTGCTGGTTTTATAGCTAAGTATCTCAAGAGAAACAAACAGGGAAAGGAGAGTTACACAACTAAAAGGCAGAGAAAAACAACAGATGCAGAAGAAATCTCATAACATTTCCTAGTCTTTGTCAGTCTCAAATTCTAGTGTCCTTGTGTCATGCACTGAATTGTGTCCCATAAAAAAACTGTGTAGCAATTTGGCTAGGCGTGGATTCCAAGTATTGTGTGATGTATCTATGTGCTGTAAATCTTTAATGAGGGATGGCGGGCAGTGGTTGTGTTAGTGAGTCAGAACTCCATCCATAGGAGTGTACTGTGCCTCGAGGCCATCTTTTTGGATATAAAAGAAAAGCAAGCAAGCAGAGAGTTTGAGGACCTCAGAGCATGGCCTTTGGAAAGGACCCAGGATCCCTCAGAAGTTCCCAGTCCAGGGGAAGATTGATGACAAGGACCTTCCTCCAAGAGCCAGCAGAGTAAGACTTCCTCTGGAACTGAAGCCCTGAGTTTGGACTTTTAGCCTGTTTTTCTATAAGAAAATAAATTTCTCTTTGTTAAAGCCATCCACATATGATATTTCTGTTACAGCAACACCAGATGACTAAGACATCGTGCTAGAAAGTATTCAGAAGCCCTGACAGCCTCAAGCTTTCCTGGTTTAGTTTTTAAGATGAATGTTGCCTATTTTATCATTTTATTCTCTCAAGAGTTCCTGGATGGTGCAGTTGAGATCCTTGGCTGTTAACCAAAAGATGGTCCAAGGCACCTTTGAAGAAAGGTCTGGTGATCTACTTCCCAGAAATCACCCACTGAAGACTCAGTGGAGTACAGTTCTACTCTGACACATATGGGGTCACCAGGAGTCAGAATCTACTAGGTGGCAAAACCAAGTAACCAAGCAAGCAAGCAACCACCCAACCTCTGCTGCTGAGTCAACGGCATCTGACTGGTTCCTCTCTTCAGCAGGTATCACTATCGGGAACATGGCAGCAAACAGGGAAGAAAGCTTGTGTTTGCTGAGGATCTCCTGGGGGCCCTGGACCCTGCTGGTCCCTGGACACACACATTACCTCGTTTGACCCTCACCATAGCTTCCTGAACTAAGTATTCATCCTTTTGTACAAAGGTGGAAACTGAGGCCGAAAGGCATGAACAAACACCCGTCAGGCTGTATGTCTAGTATACGATGGGGCTGGGTCTGAGCAGACCTGAAAGCTCTGTTCTCTGTAATCACGTGATTGTATACTTATTGGATCACCCACCTCTTCTTCCCTCAGAGTCATTTACCCTCGGGGGACTTCCAGGTTGGTTGACTATCATCTCAGGAAGTGAATCGGTTCTGCCCACTGTGCTGCGTGGGTGGGCAGCACAAGAGGAAAACCCAGTTCTTGCCCTGGAGGAGACAGCACCTGGCAGAGGAGTCGATTCTCAGAGATTGACTGTTTGGAAAAGAGTGTGTCTCCCTCTGAGGAGACTTGTGGCTGATTCTGTGGCTTACTTTTTGTAGGAACACCCTGTTCACTGTCTGGTAGGAACTAGGCCCAAGAAAATGGTAACGAAATCTGATTCTGACATGACTACCCAGATAAACATCCAGGACATAGGGCGGCAAACAGACACGCCATCTGGCCCATGGGATAATCACAGAGGCCACGACAAGTGTCTCTTGTCAGTAGTATGAAATGCTGCATGCTTGGCTCCTCGCACACTCTTCTCACCTGAGTTTATAAGAATGTGTGTCCCATGGGCAGCAGTGGGGGAAGCAGAGGGATGGTTGTGACACAGGAGGGAGAGACTGGGCTTATTGATCACCTAAACTGGGGGGGGGGGGGTGCAGAGGGCGTCGGTGGCACAGAGCGCGAGTGGGAGGCAGTGAGGGGCCCGGTGTCAGAGGCTGGGCAGCTGACTCGGCCTGTGGGGAAGGGACACCACAGGACTTCCCTGGGCTGCAGAACCCTCAGATAAAACACGGAGAGGAGGCCAGGCTTCTTCCTGAATTTCTTTCGGCTCCAAATTCCCAGGACTGCAGAGATTCAGTTGGGCAAGAAGCATAGCAACAGTCATTTTGATTGTAATGCTACCTCAATCTAGTTCTCAAAGAGCGCTTTGTATTGATCGGTGGAACGAGACGAGGCAGTGGCGGCTCAGTGGTAGAATTCTCACCTTCTGTGCTGGAGGTCTGGGTTCAATTCCCAGCCGATGCATCTCACATGTAGTTGCCACCTGTCGGTGTAGGCTAGCAGGTTGCTATGATCCTGAACGGGTTTCTTTAGAGCTTGTAGAGTGAGACAGACTAGGAAGAAAGACTTGGTGATCTGTTTCTGAAAACCCCATGGATGATCATTGTCCGGTCTGTCGATGTCCATCAACAGAGAAGGCAGAGGACTGGCAGCACTTCCTTCGGTCGTGCGTGGCATCTGGCGACGCCACGGTAGCTGACAGTCAGACCGAGGAAGGGATGCTCTGCGTATTAGGAGTCAGGCACCCTGTCCCGAAGCAAGAGCTCTGAGAACACGTCCTCTCTCTCTCGTCCCTTCAGTCTGTTTCCTCAGGGGATCCCTTTGGGTAAGGGAAAGGGTCAATGAAAATAGAACAAAGGCAGCAAAAAGTGGCAGAGGAGAAACTAGAATTAGTCACTGACTAGGTTTTCCTCTGAAACACGCAAGCCTCAGAACTTGGTTGTCTGTTTCATTTAAGTGGGGCGCTCACTGGGATGAAAAAGAAATCAGCTGAAAAGCAAGGCATGCTTAATTTGCAAATAGTAGAAGAGCAACAACCCTAGCAACAAAATAATAACTGTTTTTTCACCATTCAGGGATCAACACCTTGGCAGGCGTCTTTCCAAGTGACACACACAGTTTTTGAGAAACGAACAAAAGGAAATACACAAAAAGAGACTTTATTGTTTTTGTAATCTGCTTTCTTCCCCCTACATTCTACAAACGGTCTGTATCATGATTTACGTAACTAGTTTCTTTCTATTGATACTTCTGTGTCGTGCTGACAGATTGCCCACCAGAAACTATGGAGCTATTTACAGTTCTGCTGGGTGTATGCCAGAATGTCTGCTTTCACCACCATCAATACTGTAGGAGAGATGAAAATAAGATACATTGCATGTATGCTGAAATTTGCATTTTCTTGATTATTGATAAGTTGAGTCTGATTTCATAGGCGTATTGTCTTTCTTCTTTTGTGACTCTTGCCTTTCCTGATCTTGATCCATTTTGTTATCAAGGTGTTCATCTTTTCTTTCTGTTTAAAAAGGATTTTAATTTTTAAGGATATGAATCTTAATATCTTGCCAACAGTTCTTTGTCTTTTAATATTTCAGTGCTTTTTCCATGCAAGAACTTTAAATTGCCCATAGCTACGTGTGTCAAACTTTTTCTTTATCACAGTTTCTGCCCTGAAAGCCATGCTCACCCCTTGGAGTTGAGTTAGACGTGAGAGGAGCAGAATGAGTATTTCGAAAGGAAGAACTGAAAGCTAGTCTCTGCCTACTCCGTGAGAGTTAAGAAAATACTATCAAGAAAGTAAGAGGACAGAGAAAACGGAGACAAGTTGGGGGACACTGTTCACCACAGACTGTAAAGGGATCCCTGATGGTGCAGTGATCAAGCATTTGGTGCTAGCACAAAGGTCAGTGGTTCAAACCCACCAGCTGCTCTCCAGGAGGAAAGATCTGGCCATCTGCTTCGGTAAGGATTACAGCCTGGGAAGCCCCATTGAGCAGTTCCACTCTGTCCTATAGGGTCACTATGAATCGGAATTGACGACCCCACCCAACAACCATAGAGTCTAGACCAACCTTGGAAGCTAGATGTTAATGGCGTCTTGGGATTTACATATGGTCTTGTAACAACATGTACATCTTAAGGTTTCTTTACTTAAAAAAAATAATTTCATTACAAAAGTAGGTATGCACTACTGAAATTTCAAACTTCATAGAGGTTGATAAAGTAAAAAGTGAAAGTATCCCTTTGGCCTCCTTGCAATCCAAGCCCTGAGAGACAAGTACTATTAAAAATTCAGCACAAATCCTTCTAGACTTTTCCCCACATATACGCTAATAATAATATGCAGTGTGACACGTGACATGATACAGTACAACATCCGTAAAAAGGTTACACCATATTTATGATTTTACAACTTACTCTTTTCATATAATATGTCAAAGGTAGCTTTCCATTTCTTACTTACAGGCCTACTTCATTCTATTCTAATTGCTACACAATATTTCAGAATATGGATCTCTCTTAACTTTACTTGTAATTTTTTATTACAGACTATGCTACAAAAATCATTCTTGAACAGAAGTTTTGTACATTTATGAAAACATTTATATAAGACAGATTGCAAACCCAAATCTGTTGCCATCGAGTGGATTCCAACTCATAGAGACCCTATAGGACAGAGTAGAACTGCCCCATAGGGTTCCCAAGGGATGCCTGGTGGATTCAAACTCCCAACCATTCAGTCAGCAGCTGTAGCTCTTAACTGCTACACCACCAGGGTTTCCATTTACGTATCATAACCAAAAAAAAACACCTCACTGCCATCTAGTCAATTCCAACTCATAATGTCTATATAGGACAGAGTAGAACTGCTGCACAGAGTTTCCAAGGAGCTCCTGGCAGATTTGAACTGCTGACCTTTTGGTTAGTAGCCACAGAATTTATCCACTGTGTCATCAGGGTTTCTGTTACGTATCATAGAGAGTAATAATTTTCCACATACACTGCAAACACTTCATATCATGTCTTTTCAATTTATTATCTCTTTGCTCATCCAGAAAGTTTTAATTTTTATGTAGTCAATAGCATCTGTATTTTCCTTATTACTATTTTTATGTTTATATTTTAGATATATTTTATGTAAGAAGGTCTTTCATGCTCAAAGATATAAAAACATCTTTCTGTGTATTTTTGGTACCACTACAGTTTCTTTTAATTTTAATGTATTTAACTTTGAACTGAAACTAGCCCCTGAGGTCACCTTTTAGCTAAATAACAGGCTGGCTCACAAAATAAAGACTATCATACGTAAGTATTGTGCTCCTTGAAAAAAATCACCTATATGAGACCAAACAATCAACACTTACCCTAAACAAAGGATTAGAGTATAAGGGGTGCAAGGAAACCAAATTAATGGAAACAGAACCATCAGAACGGAAATACTGAGACTCTTCACATAGCATGAAGAGTGTCACCAATGTCGCTGGATAACACATTGCTGAATAGGAACTTAAACTGCTGTGTAAACCCTTACCAAAAAACAGTATTATTAAAAGTTCTTTTTTATTCTGGCTGTAACTTACTTTTGTGGATAGTATGAGACAGATTTCCATCACACAATAATGAGGTCAATATTCTATTTAAGCTTCTTTTTTACCTAGTGGTAGAGATCCATTCCTTTGACTCAATTTCATTTCCTGGGGGAGCTTGTACCTAAAGTTGAAGAAAAAAGAAAAAAAAAACTTAAAACTTTTACTCACTGTGTTCTAAAGAGTCATAAATCTGGATTTTTTTCCCTAGAAGTCTGTCATTAGATGCTCTTTTTCTTGTGACTGGACACCTTTGGCATATTCTTCTGGGCCCATCTGTCTCTGGCTCACATTGTTTCCCTTGCCGTATTAGAGATTTGATTTCTCTTTCTTTCATAGTACCCGTTCACTTCCCTTTTTTTACTTTATCTATGGGAACCTGAGTGGCGAAGTGGTTCAGTGCTATGGGTGCTAACCAAAAGGTCAGCAGTTCAAATCCTCCAGGAGCTCCTTGGAAACTCTATGGGGCAGTTCTACCTTGTCCAATAGGGTCACTATGAGTCTGTGAGTTGGAGTCAACTTGATAGCAGTGAGTTTGGGGTGGTTTTTAATCTCTTTCCTTTAACCATATATCATGTTAACCACTTTGAATGTTTTTAAATCATTGGTTCTGTTTTTTTATATTATTTAATCATCTTTATGCCTCTGTTTTGGAACAAGTTTCTATTTTAGCAAACTGTTACATTTCAGTAGTGTTGTAAAATAGATGCTAGATACTTGACTTGGAGACTTTAAACATTTACAGCTGAGAATCAATTTATATTTGCTTCTTTTTATGACAAAAACAATTTTAGAACATTAAAACCAACTTTTGAGAGAAAGAAAAAATCCACCTTGATAATTAATTCACATGTATAAGTGTTACACTATTTATAGCTGTAGAATAAACATTTACCTGTGTTTTCATGTAGTCTTGTTAGAGGCACTAAAGAAGAGTGTACAGAAGACAGGTTATATGGTTGAACTCAGCTCCTGGAAGGTGTCCCAGGTGAAAATAAGCCCCGGTTGTACAATGATGGACACACCTGCCTGCTAACCAGCAGGTCAGTGGTTTGACCCCTCCAGCTGCTCCCCAGGAGAAAGGTGTGGCAGTCTGCCTCTGTAAAGACTTACAGCTTTGAAGCTCTATGTGGCAGTTCTACTCTGTCCTGTAGGGTTGCTATAAGTTGGAACTGACTCAACAACAGTGGGTTTGGGGATTCTGGATGATTTACTCAGACTCTCAGTTCTTCTTTTCAGTGAAGATCATCTACTCAGGGCTGTTCTGAGATTAAAATATGATAAGAAAATACACCTGCTTAGACAGAAGAATGTGTCAGGAGGATCAGCTTGCTAAGTGTGTGTGATGTGTGTGCGTGTGTGTGTGCGCGCACACATTCTACGCTACTGTAAAAGAAGCCAAAAAGAGAGGCACGTGGTTCATCTCTCAGGGCGTGGATTCCACCAGCCTTGCTTCAGTTCCTTTTGCAAGAGGAGCTCAGAATCACAACAAGGAAGCTAACCCCAACAATGAACCTGCCGTGTAAAATTTTAGCCAGCTTCCTTCTGATTTGCAACTTTTCCACCACAGGTAAGTTGGTATGTGGGTCTCCACCATCACAGTTAGAAGCTTCTTTGAAGACTCTGAAGTAAGCAGAAGAGTCAAAGAGGCCACAGCCCAGCCTTCCTCAGCAGCGGGGCTCAAGTCATCAGTTAATGTCTTGCTTCTTGCAGGTGGAGTCCTTGCAGAAGAGAAGACAGTCTTCGGTATTCTGGGCTCTAACATTGACCTGGCCATCCCTGATGCCCGCTTGAATGCTTCTATAGACGATATACGATGGTACATGGGACAAGGCAAGATTGGGCGATTGTCCCAAGGCAAGGTCATATACCTGCTCAATGGAACATATGACATACTCCCAAAAGGAACTCTGAAAATTAAGAATCTAACCAGAAATAGTGGCAATAAATACAAGGTTGAGCTATTTGATACCGCCGGGAAACATGTGTGGGAACAAAAAATTGATTTGAAGATTCAAGGTAAGTCTTTCTTTTCTAAATTCTTCAATTTCAGCTTGGGTGCTACTTAGCAAGTTACTGAATAGCATTTGTGGAACATCCTCATGGTGACCTTGATCCCCAGGGGAGCTCTAAAGAAAATGCAGCATATCCTTCCTGCCCTAGTTGAGACTACAGTCATATGGAGGAGATGGAAGCCATCCGTACATGGTTGATAGACTCTTAAATCTACCTTCTTAAAACTCATTCTTCAGTTGATTACAACTGTGGGGTTGGCTGAAAAACCTGGATTATGGTGACATTAATCAGGAGGAGGCAAACAGGTAGAGAGAGGAAAACAGTGACCACTCCAGGTGAGGAAGGAGCAAACCAGGTCTGTGGGACAGGGGATGAGTGGCTCATTAGAGAGGAGAGAATCTTTAGACTAAAGACACAATTCCATGTCAGCATTCTCTGAAGGAGTAGTATTTTTGCAAGAAAGGGATAGAAAGAATGAAGTCAAGGCTAAGAAGACCTGTCTCTGATTTGCTCAATATAGAATGATTGAAGGTGGAAGGTGATTTTTGCTGGTATGTATAGAAAGTACACAGGGTGTGGTTTTGTATGTTTGTGTATGTATTGCAAACACAGGAGTGGATATTGAAGATGGAGGCAGGAAGACCAGCCAGGAAGCTGCTTCTATAATCTAGGTGAAGTGAGGAGCTGGCTGGTGATTCTGAACCTGGTTGTACATTTAGAGGCAACTGGGAAGCTACTAAACGTTCTAAGTGCGCACTCAGGCTTCATCAGGATTTCTTACCATGGGGCCTGGGCATCACTAGCTTCTTAAAGCTTCTGGGTCACAGGATCTCGAGATGAGTTGCCGGGGTTTGTAACCACTGGTCCAAATGGAGCCTGGAACATGGGATGAGTATCTTGAGGGTTGTTTATGGAGAAAGGATGGGAAAGATTCTCAGGTGAGGGACTAACGGAAGAGAAATAGGAATGGAAGTAGCACTGAATTGAAGGCTAGGGGACAATGGACAGGGAGCGGTTTAAGGGGAAGTAAGAAGATGAAGCTGCACTAGGCTTGGAGAAGAAAACAAAGACCTAGCAGGACAACAGTCCAGTGACTTGGTGGGCAAATAAACATGTCGGGGCTTCACACAGGAAATGTACCCAGAGGGAAGGCCCCTCCTCCCACCTCTGGTGGAAGCTATGGTCAGAGCTCTGCCTTCAGCACACAGACAAAGCAGGGGTCCTACTCCAACAATCTCAGGCATTGTGAACCCCCCAAGAGAGTGATGACTCTCTCTACCCTAGCCCTGGAGGCTTGAATGAGGAACTTGTCCAGAATTGGGGCAGAGAGGAGAGGAGAGGAGAAGGGACACTGGCAATGGACTCTGGGAACCGCAAATCTCATGACTTCAGTCCGCGTGGGCCCGAGGGTCTGTTTTGAACAACATCCTCTGCAGGCTTCTGCTTGTGCTTTCCCACTGCTGTCTCAGTGTGGTAGCTACCGTTAGTCAGTTGCAGTGAGATAGCAGGAGCTTTGTCTACGCTAATTTAAAACCCACCCTGAGAGGGCATAGTTCTTTTCCTCTTGTTATCTATAAGGAAACAGAGACCCTGACAGAATGGCCTATCTAAGGTCTTACGACTTGACAAGAGCCAAGGCAGGACTGAAACTCGGGGCCCCTCTTAGCAAGACAGTGGCCTTTATTTTTTAAAATAGGTTTATTCATACAGGTCACCACACAGTTCACCCATTTAAAGTATAGCTTAATGACTTTTGTATACTCCCAGAGTTGTGTGACCATCACTACGATCAGTTTTGTAATACTTTATTCCTCTCAAAAGAAAGTCTGTCCCATTTAGCTGAAGAACCACAATCTTTCCACAACACAACAGCCGCCTCTCTGTTGTATGTATGTGTGTGACTGATGCACGCAGTCTCTTGATTTGTGGCCACCATTCCTGGCACATGGTCTTAAGCGCACTTCCTACCTGCTGCTGAGTCTGGTTTGCACGATAGTGACAACCTCACGGGACACAGAGAGCTTCAGTGAGACAACATATGAAGATGTGTTCTGTAGAGCCTGGGACATGTATATGTCCCCTGAGCGTTAGTCCTTTCCCTCACTTCTTTGTTTCTGTATGACCCTCTCTGCTTCAGTCACGGGACCTACATCCCCTCAAGAAGGGGGTTGAACAGCCAGTGGTTGAAGAACCCTTAGAAGCAGATGTTAGTGAAGAAGGAAGCGATTCTGCCCAGAGTTAAGTTCTCATCTGTGAGAAGGCCTGAAAGATGTGCGCCTACGTGGCCCAGGCCAGGCTGCTTCTAGGAAGTGATGTTACAGAACGGAGATCTCCAAAGATAAGGCTACACAGGTTGCATATCACTGTACTGTTGATGTTAGCAAAATAACAAAGGGGATTTAAAAGTCCCCAAGAGTTGGAAACTTGCTAACCTATGAATACATTATTTTAAAATAGGGCAGAGATGTATATTGATATTCAAAAAGGAAACAAAGTTTATAATAGATCAGTACAGAACAAAGGCAGACTACAAAACCAAACAATCCAGTTTTAATATTTTAGTATTGTTTATGTACCTATCTATGCATAGAAAATACCTGGTAAAGATATACATCAAAATATTAGTAATTGGTAGTTCTGGGTAGTGGCATTGCAGGTGATTTTTAATCTTCTTTGAAAAATTTTTTGGCATTTTATTAATTTTTACACTTATATGATACTGTTATACAGTGGAACCTGTAAGAGCTGGAACTTGATCAGGCTGTTTGATTTCCTGAGTCTCATAAATTGTCCACCTTTGACAGGATGCTATCCCTCATGTTAGTGGAAAATATTTGAGTTTTCCTTCTCTGATAGGTTTTTGGCTTACATGGGTTTTGGCTTTTGCAGGTTTTACTGTACATAAGAGAAAGACAGTCTCCATCTTGAAAAGACAGGCAAACACTTGGACCCCACCCCTAGACTACACAAAGACAGTTGCTGTCTGTGTGGTGACGTTTCCCCATTGTCTGGATGGAAATAAAGCTTTATTTCCATATGCTTATATAAAAACCCAAAAACGAAACCCAGTGCTGTTAAGTGAATTCTGACTCATAGCGATCCTATAGGATGCAGTGTAACTGCCCCTCATAGTTTCTGAGAAGCAGAGTACTCTGGAAACTGGTTGAGCTGGGGCTTAACTAGCTAGAGTGGCTGGAGACTGGAAGGGACCAGTTTCACCTCAGCATGACCAAGACAGCAGTGTTCCAAGGGTGACCTTGATGTGGGTGGTTGAATTGGGAATTCCCATGGACCTGGTATCAATATCCCAAAGCCACTTCAGTTTTTGATCCAAGCGGTGCCTGTGTGCCAGGCACTGATGCTAGATTTTTAATATTCATTCATAACTCATTTACTCTTCACCTACCACCGTGGAGGAAGACCGTAGCATAGCTACTTGCAGACAAAGAAAACTGAAACAGCTAGGAAATAGTAGAGGTAGGATTGGGACCAGGCCTATGGGATGTCAAGGCAAGGCTTTTTCCACTTTGATGCAGCCTTTAAATTATTACCACGCTGGAAAGAGAGAGAAGGCATTTATGACTATAAATGTGAGAACTAGCATCAATAATACCAAACCAAAAAATGTCTTGTTGGGTTGATTCCAACTCATAGCAACACTTTGGACAGAGTAATAACTGCCCCATAGGGTTTCCAAGGAGCAGCTGGTGGATTTGAACTGCTGATCTTTTGGTTAACACCCGAGTTCTCAAGCCCCACAGGTAATGACTTCAGTGTGGGGTTCTGAAAGCAGCCTCTTGAGGCTGGTGGGGATCAGAATACGGACACCCTCTTATTTATATTATTGAAAGTAGGCTCTTGTCCTAATCTAGCATTTATTAGTGAGAACTCTTAGCCCTTTGCTGTTGAGTCGATGCCAACTCATAGTGACCCTGTAAGACAGAGTAGGACTGCCCCATAGAGTTTCCAAGGAGCACCAGGTGGATTTGAACTGGTGTAATGGTTAAGTACTACAGCTGCTAACCAAAAGGTCGGCGGTTCAAATCCACCAGATGCTCCTTGGAAACCCTATGGGGCAGTTCTACTCTGTCCTACAGGGTCACTATGAGTCAGAATTGACTCAACAGCAATGAATTTGGTTTGGTTTTACTTTTAGACCATCATTTGCCCTGTCAGAGCCTTTGGCATTTCATCTATAAACTGGAAGAAAAGCATCAGCTGCTCAGCTTGTTAGGATTAAATGATATCATCATGTATGTGAAAAATGTTCAAAGCCATAAAACAGCACCAACACATAAGATTACTATACGTTTTTTACTGGTATAATGTGTCTACAAATCTTATCAGAAACTTGATTTTTTCCTGAAAATAAGATGAAAGATACTTTATAAAATAATTTTCAAAAATTCTAAAAGGGGGTTTTGAAATCATTCCTGGTCCCACACTGGGTCGAACACTCCTTCTATAAATAGGCATATCTGTCAGTATCAGAAAACTGCCTAACAAGAATTGGATATTTACTGTCTTTTCAGAGATGGTCTCAAAACCAAGGTTCAAAAAGGAGTGTACCAACACAACACTGATCTGTGAGGTAGAGGAAGGAAGTGATCTTGAATTAAAACTGTACGTAAATGGGAAAAATGTTAAAACGAGTCAACAGAAGGTCATTACATACAAGTGGACCACTCTAACAAATTCATCATTCAACTGCACAGCAAGAAATGAAGTCAGTGAGAAAACCAGCGTCATCAGTATCAGCTGTTCAGGTGCGTGGCGGGCATCCAGTCAGAACATCCCGAATTAATCTCACAAACACATCCAGCCGGGCCCCGCAGCAGAGACACGGTCCAGGGCACAGTGTGCCCAGCCTGGGCTGTGAGGTGGCCTTGGCTCAGGAAGAGAAGGGAAAACATGCTTTTCCTCGTACAAGCCTTCAAGGTAAGCCTGAGAGGGGGTGATGTTCTATAGTTACCCATCGTGGGAATCCCATTGAATCTCATGTAAGTAAAATATCTTCTGGGGAAAGAACCGAAGAGGTAGAACAAGCTACCTCATCTAAACCTCCATTTTCCATAGACAAGTGAGTTAATCTGTCCAAGATGACCATGATTTTGTTTCTCAGGGTGATGATGGAAAAGAGAACGAAAGAGAAGATTCCTTTAAAAGGGAGATGGTCAGCATCTCCCATCAGGAGTAAAGGCTAAGGCTGTAGAAACCTTGGCAGGGATGGATTACCCAGCAGCAAAGTATACACGGGCTTAATTGTGCTTACTTAATAATCTATAATGTACAACTTCACAGTTTTCACCACATCAAAGAGTTGGTGAAACCTATGTGTCTTAGTCATCTAGTGCTGCTGTAACAGAAATACCACGAGTGGATGGTTTTAACAAAAAGATATTTACTGTCTCACAGTTTAGGAGGCTAGCAGTCCAAATTCAGCGTGTCAGCTGCAGGGGAAGGAATTCTCTCTCTGCCAGCTCTGGAGGGAAGTCCTTCTCATCAATCTTCCCTTGAACTAGGGGCTTCTTCACGCAAGAACCCCAGCTCCAAAGGACAAGCTCTGCTCCCAGCACTGCTTTCTTGCTGGTGTGAGGTCTCTACTGTCTATTTGCTTCCCTTTCCTTTTATGACTTATAATAGGTGGTGCAGGAAGCACCGTAGGGAAACTCCCTTTACATTGAATCAGGGATGTGGCTTGGGTAAGGGTGTTACAATCCTATCCTAATCGTCTTTAACATAAAACTACAACTGCACAATACTAGCAATCATGGCCTAGCAAGTTGACACATATTTTTTCTTGTGGAGGGGAGCACCACAATTCGATCTATGATACCATGTAAAGTTGTTCCTAACAGGTAAGTACAAAAAACCAAACCCACTGCCCCATTGATTTTCCAAGGAGCACCTGGAGGATTTGAACTGTCAACCTACTGGTTAGCAGCCATAGCACTTAACTACAATGCCACCAGGGTTTCTAACAGATTAGTAAGGAAACACAATTAAGCACATGTGTACCTTGTTTACTGTAAGCTGGTGTGCATTGTGTTTACTGGTTAATCTGCCGTTGCATGAAAGTTAGGGACAGGGCAACACCTGGCTGGGGAGGACTACTGACATAGTGAGGCCACGTGTCTCCTGTCACAGAGCAGGACAGCTCCTCCTTTGGACTAGCACCAGAAAGTCCTGAAATACCCCGAGTCTCAATTTGTCTCTAGAATCCCATGCTGTCTGGAAGGAAGTATTAAGAAGAACCTGGTACAGTGCTCAATGCCTGTGCTGGGGGCTAGCAACTCTAGTCTAACTCGGGTTCAGTCCAAATTTAGCTGGTAATCTTGACAGAGGTGTTTCCCTTTCTTTCCCTTTCTGGGCTTCAGCTTTCTAGAGGGTGCGTTCCACAATCTTCAAGAGCCTATGCATCTGATATTTTGTGATTATTTTTTCAGTTCTGTTTAGTCTACCACTCTTAAAAGGAAACTGGACACAAAAAATAGTTACATAGCCAGGGGCCTTGAATATCCACAATGACTGGTGGCTTGTTAGTGACCCCAGGAGGCAGCCCTGAGCTTGTAGAGTTACAAGGAAGAAGGTATTCTAACATACACTTTGCAAAGGTTAGTGGTTTGAGTCCACCTAGAAGTACCTTGGAAGAAAGGCTTGCTGATATACTTTCAAAAAATCAGCCATTGAAAACCCTACAGACCACATTTCCACCTTCAGGCCCCTGGGGGCTCCATGAGTCAAAATCAACTCACCAGCAACTGGTTTTTTTGTTTGGGGTTAGTTATCTATTGATAGGAAAACCTGGCAGTGTAGTGGTTAAGTGCTATGTCTGCTAACCAAAAGACTGCCAGTTTAAATCCACCAGCTGTTCCTTGGAAACTCTGTGGAGCAGTTCTACTCTGTCCTACAGGGTTGCTATGAGTCGTAATCAACTTGATGGCACTGGGTTGGGTTTTTGCTTTATCTACTGATATGTAACTAGTTATCCCAAACTCAGAGGCTCAAAACAATGAGCATTTGTTATCTCACAGTTTCTGTGAGTCAGAATCCAGGAGTGACTTAGCTGGATGGTTCTGGCTTAGCGTCTCTCATGAGGCTGCAGCCAAGATATTGCCTGGGACTACAGTGATGTCAAGGTCCCCTTGGGGAAGGATTCAGTTCTACACACAGTGACACAGCTGAAGGCTCCCCTCAGAAGACCCATATTCAATCTTATTCATGTGGGCGTCTCCATTGGACTTCCTCACAACATAGTGGCTGGCTTCCCTCCGACAAATCCAGAAAAGAGGAAGAGAAAGTACCCAACAGCAGCTGCAGTATTTTTATTACCTAATACTACAGGTGATGCTACATAACTTCTGCTATGTCCCCTTCATTGGAAGCAAGTTTGTAAGTCCAGTCCACACTCAGCTGGAGGGGATTTCACAAAGGCATGAATGTCAGAGGTGAGGCTCGTTGGGGCTCACCTTAGAAGCTACCAATCACACACTAGTCTTTCATCACTCATCCTCCAAGTCCCTTCACCACCAAGGCCCACTGAGTGCAGCTGTCCCTCCTCGACCTCGTGATCTCTTTTTCTGAATGCCTGGAGACTCTTGATTAGAGTTGCCAGGCTGAGCAAATAAAACAACAGGATACCCAGTTAAATTTGAATTTCAGATAAACAGTGGACATTTTTTTTATGTGTGTTCCAAATATTGGATGGGATGTACTTATACTAAAAATCATTTCTAGTTTATGTAAAATTCAAATTTAACTACCTGGGTGCCTATATTTTACCTACCAGCCTTATTCTAGTCCATTTTAGCTAGATTCTACTGGTATAAAAATAAGTATACTTAGGGATGGATGGAGGGAAGGGAGAGAACTTTGGGTGAAGGTGTCAAGGCTGGAATATTCTCACCCCTTACTCGATGGAGCACAAAAGGGAAAGACTATCACAGGGGTGGGAAAGATGCCTAGATGAGGGTTGGAGAAAGGAAAGGGTTGTTCTGAGAGACTCTAAAAGGGATCTGGACATTTCATCCTAGAAGAGCAAGGCAGAGAGGAGCAATGAACAGCCTCTAACAGTCTGGCTTGGATAAAGTGAGTATGTACATAAAACCAAATCATTAGAAAGCAGGAGCAGATGTGGATATCCAAAAGTATTCCTTACGGGCATGTTATTTCCAAGAGGAAGTGTAGTTGGACAGAAAGAATGTATGGCCATGTTTTGGAGTGCCTCTGAGACCAGCCGGCAGGTCCACCTCTGGATAGTACCACCAGGTGCCCGAGAGGGCTACAGTGGGCAAATCTGACAACAGACT
Organism: Heterohyrax brucei; assembly: GCA_028571685.1. Lineage (NCBI taxonomy): Eukaryota > Metazoa > Chordata > Mammalia > Hyracoidea > Procaviidae > Heterohyrax > Heterohyrax brucei. Next base: position 167,620,435 of record CM053140.1, read on the forward strand.
GTGGCAGGAATTACTTTCATCCTAAGTGTGCCCAAGATAAGTATGTGGCAGCCCTGCCAGAGGGACACTGAGAGCCACGTGCTCTCCAAGCCATTCCCTGGCCTGCCCTGCCCCCTCCCCACCTAGGACCAAATCTGGGGCAGGGGAGGGGAGTGGCAGCTCTGGGCTCAGCATGTGGCGGATTCCAGTTGCCCCTACATCCACACCAAGCCAGCAGGGCCTAGAGGACTCTGTGCCCTTTCTTGGCTCCATTGTATGACAGCTGACGATTACGCCTGTTTCTGTAATAGACACCCCTTTATTCACACAGCAGACAGTTTGCGAAACTGGCAGGCCAGGAAAGGGTCAGAGAAAGACTTGAGAAAAGAAAGGTGAGAAATAACACATCATTGCAGTTTGCAAATTCACCAAGTTTGGTTTCTGACCCTCTGCCTTGCTCCTTTGGGGTCACTCGTGGGCTTCATGTGTGACATTACCTCCTAGGAATGTTCCTCCGAAGAGGTTTTCTTTTGTGATGAGGAGGTGCAGCTCCAGCTTGTTCTCCAGAAGTTAACAGACCTCTGACCCAGCCCCAGCCGCAGCTGCTTCTTTAACTGTCACTGACTCAGAGAAGGTAGCCAGCCCTGTACTCCTCCTGGAAAATACCTGGCAGAAATGCCAGTATAAAGAGTGCCAATCAGAGCAAGACCTCACTTTTGTGCGTTAGTTTACAGTTTACAAATCACTTTCATATCCACTCTCTGATTGACTCCCAACAGCCACCCATGATGTAGCTTTCATCATCTCCATCTGACAAAGAAAGAAACTGGCTCAGAGGGGAGGAGAACTTGCCAAAGGTCACACAGCTTTTGCCTAAAGCCTAGACTCAATTTGTTTTTCTCATTGTCCTACAGCAACTGAAGGTCTGGAAGGTGAAATCCAAGTGCGTGCGCTATCGCCAACTCACTAGGTGTCCATGTTTCTCTCTTTAGGCCAGGGAAGATCTGGGAGGAGCTGCCGGTTCTGAGGTTAGAGGTTAGGTTGGGCAAATGAATGAAGTATTTACCTTGAATGCCTAGAAACTGCCTAGTTAAGAGGATGGGGGTTGGGGAACCAAACACGCGGTGAAGGAGGGCAGCCAAAGAGGGAAGTGGTGTCAACAGCGGAGAACACAGAGCGAGGATTGCTTAAAGGGACCATGCAGGCAGATACTGAATGATCTGGGCATCTCGGCTTCTCTCTCTAGGCCTAAACATTACACTAGAATGTCTCAAACTCCTTTTCAGATCTCTCCTTGATGGGGGGCAGCAGACAGCTCCTTGGCACACAAAGAATCTGGCATTTCTAGTCCAGGAGAACAGTTCCTGAGGGATACTTCCAGGAGGGCTTATGTTGGAGGGTGGACCCTTTCAGGAACTAACGCAATTCTTGACTCTCCCTGAGCTTAGCCTCTATGGGGTTGAAAAGCCCAATCGAGCTCTTCTATCTGCTTGATGCGAGAGGGATGATCGTTGGCCAGGACAGTCAAATGGCCCCACTGCCCAGAACCCCTTCCCACCATCCCACTTCTCTCCTTACAGAGCCAGGTATGGATAGCTATCTCATCAGCAGCATTATCGGAGGAAGTATCATCCTTCTCATCTTTCTTTCACTGCTCATTTTCTACATCAGCAAGAGGAAAAAACAGAGCAACAGAAGAAATGGTAAACTCCCCCTTGTTTGTCTACTGTAGGCCCTGGCAAAATCCCCATAGAGCTGGCTCATGGGGATGACACCTTGAGTCTACAAAGAAAGTAATGGACTTGGGTAGTTTCAGAATGGCAGGCTTGTCACCTGTGATGATAATTTGTTCCATTTTGTGGTTGGCTTGATTTTGAAAAACAAATTCTGGGTGGTGATGATGCGGGGGTGGGCTTTGAAAAATCAGATCCCAGCTGCCCTCTTTGGAATCCACCACCCCAGGCTGACTTGTAGCAAGGCTCCGCAGGTAAATTTTGAATAAGCCGTGCAGCTTTCCCTGGGAAGAGAGATTAATTTCAAAATAGCATTTCTGAGAGTCAACAGACTTGTCCTTTCCTGAGGGAGTGACCTAAGACACGTTCATGATGCAGCTTCTAGGATGACAGGTAAAATTCTTTTAGGGCATTCAGGTACTTAGAGGAAAAGAGTTGTTCCAAAACCAGGTGGTTATTTGGAAACTGGGGTGGCACAGTAGTTAAGGGCTGCAGGTGCTAACCTAAAGGTCAGCTGTTCAAATCTACCAGGAGCTCCTTGGAAACTCTATGAGCCTCTTCCACTCTGTCCCATAGTGCCACTATAAGCCAGAATCAACTTGATAGCAAAGCATTTTTTTTGTGTTGTTTTTTAATGCCCCCTTTTCCATTTGTGGTTTTGGGGAAATAGGTTAGGGCTAGGAGTGGTCCCCCTGACCTCCCGGATCTGTCATCAGGGAAGAGCAGGCTCAGGAGCATCGAGGCCACCAAAAGTAATACATTTAGAGATGCCAAATCAAAGTGTTGCCCTAGGTGTTGGGTTGAGCTTATTGGGGTCATATCCCAAAAGCAGGCCCACGGGGAGAGGCCGAGCTCTCTGCAGGACATGCAGCTAGACCAGCAGGCCCTTTGGGTCCTGTGTAATGTGCAGATTCACATGATGAGGACTGGATGCCCTCCCTCTGTCTCTTTGAAAGCAGGCCTAGCGTCCTCGTGTTAGATATCACTGACACCCCCGAGGCAAAGACCCGGTCTGAACCTCCCCAGACAATGGTTGCTTTTGGGCCCTTCTCCCTTTAGAGTTCCTGGGAGGTGCAAGTGGTTAACTCATTGCTTGGTTGGAGGTTCAAGTCCACCCAGAGGTACCTCAGAAGAAAGGCCTGGCAATCAAATTCTGAAAATCCAACCACTGAAATTCCTATGGAGGACAGTTCTACTCTGACACACATAAGGTCACCATGAATTGGAATCAACTCAACAGCAGCTGGGTATCCTGTGGATTTGGCCTCCTGGTTTCAGGCTTCTTTATTCCATTCTCCCTCAGCCATCCCTTCAGGGCACCATCCTCCAGCCCCTCTTCTGCCCACCATTGCCCCCAGCACGGCCCCTGGGGCATCTTTTTAAACCAAGTGCCATGCTTCTCACCACCACCCTTCACACAGTCTCCACCCCAGTGAAATGAAATTGGTTGTTAAGTCCTGTGGGCACCAGTGGTTTCCCTGCCTCTGCACCTTGCTCAGGCTATCCTCTGCCTGTGTCCCCCTGTGAAGGCCCCTTCTCCGTCACCTAATGATTGTAGCTATGTATTCCTCCAAGGTAGATCTCACAAGCCACCCTGTGACAAGGCAGTCTCTGCTTTCACCAGGCTGCAATGATGAATATGATTGCTGACAAAGTAGTCACATGTGCCGGGCACTGATCTCTTTATCTCATGCAGTCCGAAGACTGATCTTGTGAGATAGACCGAGAGCTGGAGGAATTCCTTGGAGCAGTTGTTTAGGCTGTAGCTGACCATGCTGATGGGTGCTTGCTGGGCCCAGTCACAGGGACCAACACTGATGGATGGTGGCCTGAGTCCTCCTCTGAATGGGCAGATTGCACAGAGAGATAGCTGGCCTTGTCTCTTCAATCCACTCTGAGATACCGGCCACTAGGTCACACCACCCCCTTTCCAGAACTCATGTGCCTTTTTGTCTGCCCTTGTCTGGGTGGTCTGGGACCCTGACAGCAAGCTAATACGTGGGCCATAGTCCTGCTTTGTCTCACTTACTTGATTTGAGGCTTGCTGGGAGAGTGTTTGAGTCTGAGTCCTCATTGCACTTCACACTTGACCTGAATCCTAGAAAACCAAACCAAACTCTACCATCGAGTCAATTCTGATTCATAGCAACCCTATAGTCAGCGTATAACTGCCCCCATAGACTTTCCAAGGAGTACCCAGCAGATGTGAACTGCCACCCTTTTGGTTAGCAGTCGTGGCACTTAACTACCACTCCACTCTAGAGGGAGGGAAATAACTTTGGAAGAATGAGTGAACAAGAAGAGGAATAGACATATTCATCTATAAAGAGAAATGACATTCTGATGAGTGCCGTGACTCGGATGAAACTTGAAAACATTGTGCTGGGTGACATTAAATATGAAAGCAAAAATATTGTCTGATCCTACTTACAGGAAATATCTAGAATAGGCAAATATACAGAGACTAAATTTATTGGTGGTTATAGGGGCAGAGAGAGGAAAAACGGGGAGTTATTGCTTAAGGGGTACTGGGTTTCTTTTGGGGGAGATGGAAAACAGTTTGAAACGGTTAACAGTGATGGCTGCACAGTGTCTCCAAAGTGTACACTTACAAAGGGTTAAAAGAGAAAATGTTTTGTTTGATATGTTTTGTCACAACTTATAAAAACAAAAAACAAGGATGAACAAGCAACCAGGCCAAACTTGCCATGCAGGGCGAAGAAGGACTTCCCTTTGCTCCACAGCCAGGACTTGGGATCAGGGACCCAAGTACTCCCTGTAGCCTCCTGAATATGATCTCCACTGTCTCGGGACACCGCGGTGTCATAGAGAACGAGTGTCTTCCTTTCTGTGCTCTTGTCTTTTTGTGTCTAGAGCTTACCAGCCACTCCCATGCCAAAACCACACAGTCTGACTTTGAGTTTTAACATTCAAAGCAGCCTCATGCTTGAATTGTCAGAGGTCAGAGGAGGTGCCTAGCACTGGCACCATTGCCCCCAAGTCACCATGTGATGCTCAGAGAGGGCTTGAGTGTCGTAAGGTGCACATCCTTCTGAAGATGTCCACGATCACTAACTTACCCTGGAGAATATCTCCTCTTCCTGCCTCCTTTTGGAGTTACATTGCAAGAGGATTTTTAGTCATCAGAAATTTACTAAACCAAAAAGACCACATTGCTCAGGGACCAGAATATCTAACTCGGAGCCTAAAGGAGGCCAGGTGTCGCCCACGGGGCCCTCCAGGCCTGTAGCAGCTGAACATCCTAACAAATATCCTGTGTGATTTTAAGGCAGCAAAGAAAAAAGTTACATTACTATTATCACAGGCCTCCCTTCACAGACTGAAGGCCCATGCAGCAGCAAATCCCAGGAGGGCTGAGGAGGGATTTTTTTCCTTCTAAGGCCAAAGAATGCAATTAGCTTCTGAATTTCCAAGGAACTAGCAAATTTCTGGAAACCGTGATGGCATAGTGGTTAAGTGCCACAGCTGCTAACCAAAAGGTCACATTTTGGATCCACCAAGTGCTCCTTAGAAACTCTGTGAGGCAGTTCTACTCTGTCCTACAAGGTCTCTATAAGTCAGAATCAACTCAGTGGCAATGGTTGTTTTTGGTTTAGTAAATTTCTGAGGGCTAAAAATCCTCTTGTGTATACTCCAAATCCTCACCGCAACGCAGATGCTTTAAAGCAGAATTTGGAGAAAGGCAGATCTAACACAGAAAAAACCTATTTGAAGGAGTTTAGTTATCAATGTTGTTGCTGTGTGGTGCTGTTGAGTCAGTTCTGACTCATGCACAAAAGAACGAAACACTGCCCGGTCTTAACAAACGCCCACGATTGTTTTTATGCTTAGGCCCATAGCTGCAGCCACTGCATCAGTTCATCTCGTTGACGGTCATCCTCTTCTTCGCTGTCTCCACTCTACCAAGCGTGATGTCCTTCTCCAGGGGCTGATCCCTTGTGACAACATGTCCCAAGTGTGTAAGATGCAGAGCTGGCATCTTTGCTTCCAAGGAGCACTCTGGTTGGACTTCTTCCAGAACAGCTCTATTTGTTCTTTTGGCAGTCCCTGGTAGGAAGATTGAGCAAAGGGAAAGCAAACAGACTGGGGAGACTGAGTGAAGGTAGAGCGAGTGGCCCCCGGTTGTCTGTCAGTGTGGGCTCGCTTGTTGCTGTGATGCTGAAAGCTATGTCACTGGTATTTATGTACCAGCAGACTAAGACTAACACTAGGAAGAAAGGGCTGGTGATGTACTCTGAAAATCAGCCAGTGAAAACCCTATGGATCACAATGGTTCAATCTCACTGTGCGTGGGGTTATCAGGAGCTGGGGGTCAATTCCACTACAACTGACAATAATATTCTCCAATACTGTTAATATCTTCTTATGAGGGGGCTCTAACGGTGAGGTGCTGGCTATGGGCTTGGTCTCTAGGATGCTTGAGAGGCAGGGCTCTGGGGTCTGAGGGCTCGCTCTATTCTCAACAGACCCAGGCACATAGTTCTCTACCCAGCTCTTCGTGTCTCTGGTTCCCTTGGATGTCTGAAGCTCTAGTTCTGTCCCTTCCTTACTGATGTGTGTCTGTCTCTCCTACAAGGCCTGGAGCTCTCAGAGGGTACGGCAGCTTCTACTTCCTGCTCGTATCCCTCAAAGCAGCTAACATGATACCTTTTACACAGGTGGCGCTTGATAAGTATTTCCACTGATGGCATCTTATCATAATGAACTTTCCGAGGTTTTATCATTGCAGATGAGGAGCTGGAGATAAGAGCTCATCGAGTCACTACTGAAGAAAGGATCCGGAAGGCCCCCCAAATTCCAGGCTCAAGTTCTCAAAAGCCAGCCGTTTCCCAACCTCCTCCACCACCTAGTCATCGTTCCCAGGCACCTGGTCCTCGTCCCCTGCCTCCTGGCCACCGTGGCCATCACCAGCAGCAGAGGAGACCTCCTCCTCCTCCTTCAAGTACACAGGCTCACCAGCAGAAAGGCCCACCCCTCCCCAGACCTCGAGTTCAACAGAAACCTCCCGCTGGGGCTAGAGAAAACTCATAACCTGTCTTCCCCTACTTGGAGCCCTGGTGGCACTGTGATTAAGAGCTAGGCTGCTAACCAAAAGTTGCCAGGTGGAATCCACTAGCCACTCTTTGGAAATGTTATGGGCCAGTTCCACTGTGTCCTATACCAAACAAAGAACCCAGACCCATAGAGTTGTGTCTGACTCATAGCAACCCTATAGGTCAGAGTAGAACTGCCCCATAGAATTTCCAAGGAATGCCTGGAGGATTTGAACTGTTGGCCATTTGGTTAGCAGACGAAGCATTTAACCCACTAAGCCGCCAGGGTTTCTACTCTGTCCTATAGGGTTCCCTAATTATGAAAAAGATTGAAGAAACCAGTCCTTTCCAGCAACAAGCACTGTGGAATGCTTCCACTCAGGTGTGCACACCTGTCCCACCATCAAGTGTTTTCAACTTGTAGAACGTTACTGTCTCCAAGGTCATGTCTGAGCCGTCTAACTCAGCCCCTTGATCTGATGTCTCCAGTCTTGTCTGCTCAGAGCTCTATCACACCAGGAAGGGACAAGCAAGAAAAGTGTGTTCCTTGGGAGAATGGGTGTGCAAGCATTAAAGTCCCAGTGCTCTCAGTGCCCCTTTCAGATCACATGCAGGTTTGTGAAGTCCGGTGATGGCTGCGCCTGTGTCTAACTAAAAAGCAGCTTATCCCTTGAGGGACTCTCAGCTTTCTCTTGTGCTGTGGTAGGCACTTGCCCATGGTTTTGTAAGTAGATGTGAAATAAAAGCTTGGACATGTCCCCAGTGTCTGCTCATTGTAGAGAGCAGCCCAACACAGAGAAGAGGAAGCTGAATGAGAAGAAAACTGGTTGGTATAATGACAGGGCCAGGTTTGGTCATTCCAAGTCACCTGGACCTCCTTAGCACCCATCAGAATAACCACCATATATTCTCCAGGTCTCAGCTGCAAGGCTGGGCTCAGTAGTCTGTATAGTGGATTGCGAACCCCAGAAACAAACTTCAGCAAGAGACAACAGAAAATGTTATCATTTGGGTCTCTGTTTCTCAATTGCTCTGAGAGAGCCACGCTGATCCACACGGTTGACCCTGAAGAGAGAGCAATCCACACACGCTGGAGGAGCTGTGAGCCCAAGAGATGGCATGCAAAAGGACAGGCTAGGAGAGAAGCCAGCTGCATCAAATTCCAATTATCTTCATAGGGCCATCATTTAAAGCTCAGACCCCTCCCCAGCTAGCAGTCATGCTAGCTGTACTTTGGGGAAGTGGGGAGAAAAAACAGTTTTCAGTTAAAGTCCTAAAACAGCAGGCAGCGAGACCTGCTTTGAAATGCCGGAGCCATGTTTGCGGTCCCGTCAGCTCACCTTCTCCCTGGCTGCTTAGACTTGTGAAGCCTCGTTAAGCTCTGGCAGGAAGCTCTGAGGTCTAAACCGCAAAGACTAAGTACATTCAGGGCTTCCTGTCACAACTCACTGAAGGTTGAACTGCTTTTTCCCCTGACCTTGAGTGTCTATTGTTTTGGCACCCAGAGTTAATGGTTAAGGACACTGATCAATAAAACCCATACAAATCAAACCAAACCAGTCAGCTTCTAGTTAATCCAGACTCACAGTGACCACAGTAGGACAGTAGAACTGCCTCATAGAGTTTCTGAGGAGTACCTGGTGGACTCCAGCGGCTGACCTTTTGGTTACCAGTCATAGCACTTAACTACCATGCAACCAGGGTTTTCTAAAACTCTGTCACTCAGTCACTGCCCTCGAGTCGACTCCAACTCATAGCAACCGTATAGGTCAGAGTAGAACTGCCCCATGGAGTTTCCAAGAATGCCTGGCAGATTTGAACTGCCAAAATTTGGTTAACTCGCCTAGCACTTGACCACTACACCACCCAGTTTTCCTAAGAGCCTTCTGAAATTCAAACACAAAATCCAGCCAGGTAACAACTGTCACAGGAGCTACCCAGGTGAAGGGCTAAGTGTCCTAGAACTGCCCTCTTCTCATGCTTCATTGCACTGGGAAAGCCTGTGGGCCATCCTACCAGAACAGCTCACATCCCCTCCCATTCACAAGGTCTTCTCTGATCCTTCTAGCCCGAGGCTCAACATTTCTCTTAAAATCCTGTGGCATTGCAATTTGGTTCAGAACGTATATTCTATTTTCTATCATTAATTCATTCAATAAAAATTTATTGACACTCTGCTACTTATCAGGAAACCCTGATGGTGTAGCAGTTAAGAGTTAGGACTGCTAACCAAAAGATCAGCAGTTCGAATCCACCATATACTCTTTGGAAACACTGTAAGGCAGTGCTACTCTGTCCTTTAGGGCCACTATGAGTTGTAATCGACTCAAGGCCGTCAGGTTTGGTTTGGAACTGAGTGTCAGGTGCTAAAGACACAGAGGTACAAGATTGTCTTTGCTTTCCAGGAACTTACAACCTAGCTGGAGGTGGTTCAGACTAATTCTAGGACACAGAAACACAATGTGATAAGTGTGGGACAGAGGCAAGCACAGAGACCAGAGCAAGGACGTTGAATCCAGAACGTCTTCCTGAAGGAAGGAGGTGACATGTGTATTGTAATAGATCAGTAGCACTACTGAAGCAGAGGTGCAAAACCATCCCTGCAGAGAGAGCAGCGAGAGCAAGGCTCCCATTAGCCATCAGCTTACACAAATGTCCTGATAATTTGTTAACTGTTGTGTTTGATGTATTGGAAGATACAACTGATTTTAAGTGGCACCAGTATTCTAAGTACCAACAAGAAAGGAAAATATTCTCAACTGCATTATAAAAAATGCTAAGACCTACCAACTTTGCAACACAATCATATTTCAGAGATGTTAAAATGCAAAAAAGAAAAAAAAAAAAAAGGTAGGAGAAGTTCACTTTAGAACTGACTAAATGTATCGTTATGAAGTTTCTTGAGGGCAACAACCATGTCTGAGTATTGTCCTTGATTGGAAATACCACTAGTCAATTGACTGAATGGGTGAACACAGTCCTGATGAAAGGAAAGGAACACACTCAGTATCCACATCGCAAGGCATAGTCGTGTCCAGCTGAAATCTTCACTATGAGGTAGGAAGCCCACAAAAGACACAGATTTTGCTCAAGTTCTGTGCTGTGGTCATCTACCCCTCTGACACGATGTATCCTCCCACTGACCCTGTACCAGAGGATGCACTTCTGAGAAGTAGCCAAGCCAGCTCTGTAAGAGTAGTCTATGGAATTTGTTTAAAACAAAACAAAACAGAGTAGGTCAGATTAAGACTTTGCATCTGTAGTTTAACACCCTGTCCAAGTAATTCTGATGGGTATGCAAATTGTGGAACCCTCCCAAATGATTAACCACCCATGACTGGTCAGACATGAAGACTTTTAGAAAATGAAGCATTTAAAAAAAAAATGAACAGTGATAGCTGAGTTAATTAATCCTTAGCAGGGAAGTCTTTCCACATTGGAAAAAATGTCCACAGAATTTACAGGACAAGCATAACACAGTGTGATTTAAGTATAGGACAGATGCAAGCTCCCACCCGATGTCCTCAATTCCAGTTTATAGCAACCCTGCCAAACAGAGTAGGATTGCCCCACAGCGTTTCCTCAGCAGTGCCTGGTAGATGCCAACTGCTAACCTTTTGGTTAACAGCCATAGCACTTAAACACTATGCCCCCAGGGCTTCCAGGCAAGCACAGATGAAATTTAATTTAAGGGACTGGAATGTCCTAGAGGGTTATATGAAAATAGAAAGTTCCAGTCTTTTTGATAGCCAGCCTGCCCACCTCAGACAGCTGATCAGTCCTCACACTGGGCTAGCTGGGTCTTACAGCTGTGAGGAGGTCTCAGCTCAGAACTGGCTAGCTCAGACTTTCTGATCCTCTTCTTCTACTCAGCAGCTAATATTGGGCTCCTGCAGGCTCTTTGCTGACTGGGCTGGAGCCACACAGGTCTGCAAGCTCACTAACACATTCGATTCCCACTGTCCACATACCTCACCCAGCTACCACTGAATTTCCCTTCAGGACTCAAATGGAGGGCCACCTCCTCAGAAAGACCTGACACCCCTCCTCATACTCTACTGTAAGTTGAATCTTACAAGACCATCCATTTTTATGGCATCATTTTGTAATCATCAAGTTGAGAGTATCAGAAGACCCATGGCTACTGGAGCCAGAAAGTTCTGACTCGCTTTCTCATTGGCTTTGTAACTTTGCTTGATTTATTCAAACTTTCTGAACACTGATCTCCTCATCTGTAAAATGTGGATAACACCTCACAGGGCAGAAGTGAGGATTAGATGGAAATAATGTATTTAAATATGCCTGGTGGTACAGTGGTTAACAGCTTGGTTGGTAATTAAAAAGTCAGCAGTTTAAACCCATCAGTCTCTCTTTGGGTTCATTCTCCTCTCTCCTAAGGGGTTGCTGTGAGTCAGAATCAAGTCTTAAGTTTTTTTTATTATGTTCTAAAAGAATTTCCATTGGCACAGTGGTTAATTGCTGTTATTGTTAACTAAAAGCTTGGTAATTCGAATCCACCAGGCACTCTTTGGAAACCTTACTGGGCAGTTTTACTTTGTCTGTAGGGTATCTGTCAGTCAGAATCAATTTGAAGGCAATTTTTTGTTTGTTTGTTTTTAAAGGAATCCCTATGTTTTAGTTAGCTAGTGCTGCTCTAACAGAAATACTAAAAGTGGATGGCTTTAACAAGAAAAGGTTGTTTGCATACATCTAGTAGGCTGCAAGTCTGAATTTAGGATGTCCGTTCCTGGAGAATGTTTTCCTCCTTGTCAGCTCTGGAAGAAGATCCTTGTATTGCATCAGTCTTTGTTCAGGGAGCGTCTTGGCTCAGGAACCTCAGATCTGAAGAATGCGCTCTTCTCCCGGTGCTGCTTTCTTGATGATGTGAGGTCCTCAATTCTCTGCTTGCTTGCCTCCTTTTCCTTTTATCTCTTGTAGGATGCAAGGGTAAAAGGTGGTGTAAGCCACACTCCAAGGAAACTCTTGTTACAATGGAGCAGGGGAAAGACCTTAGGAAGGTATTTATAGTTCTCACCCTAATCCTCTTTAATATTACAGCATAGGAAAATCACAAAGTGGAGGATAATCATACAATATTGGGAATCATGACCCAGCCAAATGGCTACACACATTTTTCAGGGGACACAGTTAAATCCTTGACATTTTACCCTTTGGCCCACAAAAAGAATCACAGCTTTGAAACATGTAGCACATTCATCTCTTCATAGCAAAAGTCACAGTAAAAGCATATTCATCCCATGTGGTAGAAATCTTAAATCAATCCTAAGTCCAAAATACAAAAACTCTTCTACATCTAGAGTACAAGCTATCCACTTCCAAAGGTGCAATGGCAGAATAGGCACAAGTTAGGCATTTCTATTACAAATGGAGAAGGAAGGCAAAACAGACAATAACCAAGTCAGCAAAATACATTACATCAGTCCTCAAAGCTTTGAAAATAATCCTCTGTTCTATGAGACAATTTATATATTAGCCTTGCCCTCCAGACTGTAAGGGATTGGCCATATTCTCTGGATGCTGAGTGGAGACCCCAGCTTGATGCTACAACTTTGTCTTCTAGGCCCACTTGGACAGCAACTCTGTCCACTTGGCTTTAGGTGCACTCCAAGTCCAAATGAGTGGCAATGTACCGTTACAAACACAGGAAACCATGACCCCACCCTTTCAAACCCTTGAAGTTATAGCCACACTTTTTTGAGACTGAGGCAGCTCAGCTTTTTGTGTTTCTGGTTTCTTCAGCTTTTCCTTCTTATAGCCTCCCACCCTGGGTCTCAGGCCCTCATCTGCCTCTGGTGCAAGTGTTCCAAAGCTCTGTAGCATCACTGATCTGGAGGCACCCTACTCTGCCAGGGAGCCTCCTGCACACAGGCACTCAGCTCTCTTGCTCTGTGGGTCAGTAAGCTTAGCTCCATTGATTCAAGTGCCCAGAGGCACTCCACTCTGCCTTTGTGCACAGGCACTCAGCTCTCTCCCTCTGTGGGTTGACTCCAGCACCATCTCACACTGGTCTGGTTGTGCTGCTGTTGTTTCTCGCCATCTGTGCCTTCTTTGGTTTTAGTAGTTGTCCTTGGTTCCTTCTGAGTCTTCTACCTCTTCACAGTTTTAAAACTGCTTCCACACTGTAGGTATTTGTTAGAGCAGCACCCCACTCCCTTGGTACCAAATTCTGTTTTAGACAGCTAGTACTGCTCTAACAGAAATACCAAGAGTGGATGGCTTTAACAAAGGAAAGTTTATTCTTATACAGTCCTGTAGGCTAGAAGTCCAAATTTAGGATGTCCACTCCAAGGGGAGGCTTTTCTCCCGTTGGTGTTGGAAGAAGGTCCTCGTGTTGCATCAGTGTGTTTAGGGAGCATCCTGGCACAGGAACTTCAGGTCTGAGGCTGCTTTCTTGATGATATGAGGTTCCCAGTTCTCTGCTTGACTCCCTTTCCTTTTATTTCTTGTAGGGTGAAAGGATAAAAGGAAGTGCAAGCCGCACTCCAGGGAAACTCCTTTTACAGTGAAGCAGGGAGAAGACCTTAGGAAGGCATTTACAGTCCCACCCTAAGCCTCTTTAACATACAACATAGGAAAACAGAGAACAATCATACCATATTGGGAATCATGATGCAGCTAAATGGCTACACACATTTTTGGGGGGACATAGTTCAATCCATGACACTATGAGTGGCATAAATGATTCAGTGCTCAACTACTAGCTGAAAGGTTAGCAGTTTGAACCTACCAAGGGGTATCTCAGGAGAAAGACCCAACCGTGTGTTTCAGAAAGGCTACAATCATGAAAAAGAGCACAGCTCTACTCTGCAACACATGAGGTCCCATGAGTTGGAACTGACTCAATAGCAACTGGTTATTTTTTAGCATTTATTGCTATGTAGAGGACAGTTGATAGTTGTGACTTTCCTTTCTTGCTTGATTCTAAGAAGGAATATCCTAGAGAGCTGTCATAGATTGAACTGTGTCCCCTAGAAATATATGTATCAATTTGGCTAGGCCATGATTCCCAGTATTGTGGTTTCCATTTTGTCACCTGATGTGATTTTTCTTTGTGTTATAAATCCTGCCTCTACAATGCCAGTGAGGTAGGTAGTCAGCAGTTACGTTAGCGAGGCAGAGCTTAATATACAAAACTCAACTATGTCTTCAGCCAGTCTCTCGACATACAACAGAACCAAACAGAGAGATGCTGGAACGTCGTACCACCAAGAAAGCAGTACCAGGAGCAGAGTGCATCCTATGGACTCAGGCTTCCTGTGCAGACAATCTCACAGTCCAGGCCAAGACTAATAAGAAAGACCATCCTCTAGAGCTGACTAAGCAAGCCTTCCCTTGGAACTGATGCCTTGAATTTGGACTTCTAGCCTAGTAGACTGTGAGGGAATAAACTTCTCTTTGTTAAAGCCATCTGCTTGCAGTATTTCTGTTACAACAGCATTATATAATTAGGACAACAGAAGACATAAATGTTAAAGTCATTGGAAAGGGACAAAGCCCATCGTAAATTATCCATAGAGCTCTGTAGGCTGATGCTACCAGTTGTATCTTTGGTTCACCTGAGTCAGTCTTCTAACCTCTAACCACACTGGGACAAATGGATAAACTCCTATACCAAATGCACTAAAGGCTGAAGAACAGACCTGCCAGGCTACCCAGCAAGGTGTAGGCTGAGCCACCAGACTGCTGTCACTTCTCTGCCAGAGACGTAACTAGGGAATGCCAGGTAGGATGGTGCCCCGTGCACAGCTTGAGGAGGGGTGCTAACAAGCAGTTCCTGTTGCCCATCACAGTTTTCATTGCCAGCTGTGAGAGATCATTCAGTGACTTAAAACTAACTGCCATAGGGCACTCTGTCCTAGATAGGCCCCTGGCCCTGGCTCCAGTCTGTTGTGTCCATTTTCTCTCCACAAACCTCCTTCTGCCTCCCACCCGACATCACAATATAAACACTTCTCACTGACCTCACCAATGATCTTCACACTACTAAATCCACCTTTACGTTCTCACCTTGAGTGACTTTTTAGCAGCACATGATCCTAGGAACCCACTCCCTGTTCCTCTGAAATCTCACCCCCACCCATGTCTTCAGAACCGACTGTATGCTGATGACTCTCACATCTATATCTCCGGCCCAGATCTTGGTTCTGAGTCACAGACCAAAAAAAAAAAAAAAAACCCAAATCAAATCCAATGCCATTGAGTTAAGTCTGACTCACAGCAACCCTACAGGACAGAGTAGAACTGCCCCACAGAGTTTCTAAGGAATGCCTGCTGGATTATTCAAACTGCTAATCTTTTGGTTAGCAGCCATTGCTCTTAACCACTATACCACCAAGGTAGACATATACACCCAAATACCAACTGGACACCTCTCCTAGTATGTTTTACTGGTAGTTTTAACAAAGCATATCCCAAATTGGGTAATACTCTTGGGCTCCCTGTTGCCAGGAAATTGCTCATCTTATTTACCGCCATACACTCAGCACCCCTAATACTATCTCATACAAATCAAACTTCCAATGAGCACTTCCTTAGTAGAAGAATGATCTTCCCCCTTCTCAGCATTCTCTGTTTCACACTAGCATAATCTACCTGTTTACCCTAACCAGGAAACCAGAGTTCACTCCTTCAGGTTTTAAACTGTTTTGTTACAGTATAATTGACATTCCATAAGCTGAATATATTTAATGTGGAAATCTGATACATTTTGACATATATATATATATGTATACTTATGAAGCTGTCATCACCATCAGAATTATGAGCGTTTTCACTAGCATTCATTCAGGAAACTCCTCTTTCATTGACAATCCCCACTCCCTTCCTTCCTCTTTCATTGACAACTCCCTGTCCCTACATCAAATCTATTGATTCTATGTCCTAAATGCACTACAGCCTGTTCCCCTTCTTCTGTGTGTTGGCATACGCCTTATCCAGGTGGTCATTGGCTTTCTCCTGGACTACTCTGACAACCTTTGATCTTTTATCTGCCTTCCTACCCATGGTGCAGTGAGGGTGATCTTTCAGAAACTATATATAGTGTGTCTATTTTAAATTCTTGGTCTGCGGGTTCCTGTAACGCTCCTTCATGTGGTGGGTGTCGTTTGGTGCTCTTCTGATGTCATGGTCGCATTCCTCAGGTGTTCCACTGTTTTGACCCGGGAGTGCACGTTGCCCCCAAAGGAATAGGCATCTTGTCTAGCAATGTGTTGGAAGATGAGCCTAATTTCAGGCTTGAGTTTGTTTTCAATGGCTAGAACCCAGAATCCTAGGGCAGAAACACAGAATTCCTTTTGATCACCCCTATTTGGACAATAAACAACAAAGACAGAAGAAGAACTGATGCCTTTGAATTGTGGGAGTGGAGAAGAAGGCTGAATGGACCATGGACTGCCAAAAGAACAAAGAGATCTGTATTGAAGGAAGTACAACCAGAGTGTTCCTTGGAAGCAAAGATGCTAACTCTGTCTTACATACTTTGGACCTGTTGTCAGGAGGCATCAGTCCCTGGAGAAGGCCGTGAAAAAGAGGACAACCCTAGACGAGATGGACTGATACAGGGGCTGCGATGATGGACTTTAGCATAAAAACACCTGTGGATGTGGTGCAAGACCAGGCAGTGTTTTGTTCTGTTGTGCACAGGGTCACTATGAGTCAGAACCAACCTGACAGCACCTAACAACAACACTTGTTGCTATTCCACCAGGGACATCTCTGGTCAGAGCTTTATAGATATATATATCTGTATCTATCTATCTATGCATAAACTTGTTGCCATCCAGTAGATTCCAATTCATGGTGACCATCTGAGAGAGAATAGAACTGCCCCACAGGATTTCCAAGCAGCGATTGGTGGATTCAAACTGCTGACCTTTCGATTAGCAGCCACAATCTTAACCACAGTGCTGCCAGGACTCCAAATATGTATATACATATGGAAAAAAAAGAAAAGAACATTTGTCACCAAGTCAACTCACAGTGACCTCATGTGTGTCAGAGTATTTGTGTGCCACAGTATTTTCTTTTTCTTTTCTTTTTTCAAAAAATTCTGTTGTGTTTAAAGTCAAAATTTACAGTGCACATTAGTTTCCCACTCAATTATTTGCACACAATTTGTTTTGTGACATTGGCTGCAATTCCAACGATGTCAGCACTCACCCCATTTCTCTTTAGGGCCTGGGTTCCACCCCATCCATTTGTCCAGTTCTTCTGTCCCTTCCTGCCTTCTTTGCTTTTAGTCAGGTGTTGCCAACTTATTCTCATATACTTGATTGATCTAAACATGTGTATTATTGTTTGTTTTATAGGGCTGTCTAATCTTTGGCTGAAAGCTGGACTTTGGAAGTGACTTCAGTTCTGAGTTAGGGTATTAGGGGACCAAAGTCTCAGGGGTTCCTGTAGTCTCTGTCAGAACACCACATCAGATCTTTTTTATTGTGAGTTTGAATTTTCTTCTACGTTTTTCTCTCCTTCTCTGTCTGGGACCCTTTATTTTGACATCGTCAGAGTGATCAGTTGTGGTAGCTGGGCACCTTCTAGTTCCTCTGGGCTCTGGCTGATGGATGCTGAAGTTCATGTGGTCCATCAGACCTTTGAATAATAGTTTCCTTGTGTCTTTGGTTTTCTTCATTGTCTTTTGAAGACAGTGGGACCAACAGATGTATCTTAGATGGCTGTTCACGTTTCTTAAAATCCAGACACTACTCATCGAAGTAGGATGTAGGACATTTTGTTTTGAAGTATGTTATGCCAAATGGCCCAGATGCTTCCTGAGACCATGGTCACCTGTCAACTCTCAAGATGTTTGGATATGTCTAGGAAGCTGCTGTGAGCTGGGATCAACCAATAGCAGCAGGTAGGAAGCTTCTATGACTTTGCCTTCATCAAGTTGTGCTGACTTCCCCTATATTGTGTGTTGCCTTTCCCTTCAAAATGAATATTTGTCTACCATCTAGCTAATTATTTTCCGTGCCTGCTCCACCCCTCCTATCAAACATCTCTTGTGTGCAAATCTTTTCTTGGGTTTTTATAATGGTGGTTTCATACAATATTTGTCCTTTTGTGATTGATTTATTTCTCTCAATATAATGCTCTCCAGATTCACCTGTGTTGTGAGGTGTTTCACAGCTTTGTCACTGTTCTTTATTTTTGCTGGGTATTACACTTGAGTGTATGTATGCAGAGTTTGTTTCTCCATTCATCTGTTGATGGGCCCTTAGATTGTTTCCATCTTTTTACTATTGTGAATAATGTTGCAATGAACATGGGTGCGCATATGTCTATTGTGTCACAGCTCTTATTTCTCTGGGATATGTTCCTAGTAATGACATTACTGAACTGTGTGGTATTTCTATTTCTAGGTTTTTAAGGAGACTCCGTATCTTTTTCCATAATGGTTTTACCATTTTACATTCCTACCAGCAGTACCTGAGTTCTGGTCTCCCTGAAGCCTTTTCAACATTTGTTATTTTCTGCTTTTTTGATTAGTGCCAGTAATGCTGGAGTGAGGTGGTATCTCATTATAGTTTTAATCTGTATTTTTCTAAAGGCTAAGGATCCGAAGTGTATACTCATGTGTCTCTTGGCCACCTGCATGCCTTCTTTGGTGAAGTGTCTGTTTGTATCTTTTGCCCATTTTATAACTGGATTGTCTTTTTGCTATTGAGGTTTTGAAGTATTCTACAGATTTAATAGATGAGATACTTGTTCAACATGTCATATCCCATTTTTTCCCCCAGACGGCAGATTCTCTTTATATATTTTTGGTGAAATCTTTTGATGAGCATGAGTGCTTAATTTTTAAGAGCTCTCTTCTGTGTCTGTACATTGTTAGTTATGATTTGTATTCAATTTTTCCCATGTCTTTTGCCCCTAATGTCTTCTCTTTCTTTTCTTCCATGATCTTTATCATGTTAGTCTTTATATTTAGCTTCCATAACATTTTCAGTGGGTGATCTTTTAGAAGCAGATTACCAGGCCTTTCTTCTGAGGTGTCTCTGCATGAACTTGTACCTCTAACTGTTTGATTAACAGCTAAGTGCATTAAGCATATGTACTACCCAGGAACTCCTGGAGGGAGAGAGAGAGAGAGAGAGAGACAGACAGATACACCATAATACACATATGTGTACTTACCTCTGGAGGAAGTGCATGTATTTTGTAGTGTTGTCAGATGCTGTTGAGTCAGTTTCAACTCATAGCAACCCTGTGAACAACAGAATGAAACATTGTCCGGTTTGCACCATACCCACAATCACTGCTGCACCTAAGCCAACTGTCGCAGCCACTGTGTTGATTCATCTTGTTGAGGGTCTTTCTCTTTTTCACTGACGTTTTCCTTTACCAAGCATGATGTCCTTCTCCAGGGACTGATCCCTTCTGACAACATGTCCTAGGTATGTAAGATGCAGTCTCACCATCCTTGCTTTGCACATTGGTTGGGCTTCTTCCAGAAATTTGCTCTTTTGGAAGTCCGCAGTACTTCAATATTGTTGAACACTGCAATTCAAACGCATCTATTCTTCTTCTGTCTTCCCTATTTATTGTCCAGTTCTCACATGCTTATGATGTGATTGAAAACACCATGGCTTGGGTGAGGCACACTTTAGTCTTCAAGGTGACATCTTTACTTTTCAGCACTTCAGAGCGGTCTTTTGCAGCAGATTTTCCCAGTGCAATGCATCTTTTGATTTCTTGACTGCTGCTTCCATGGGTATTGATTGTGGAATCAAGTTAAATAAAATTCTTAACAACCTCAGTCCTTTCTCCATTTATTATAATGTTGCTTACTGGTCCAGTTGTCAGGATTTTTGTTGTCTTGATGTTGAGGTTCAATCCATACAGAAGACTGTAGTCTTTTCTCTTTGTCAGTAAGTGTTTTAAATCCTCTTCACTTCCAGCAAGCAGGGTTGCATCATCTGCATAACATAGGTTGCTGATGAGTCTTCCTCTAATCCTGATGCCTCATCCTCCTTCATACAGTCCAGTGTCTCAGATTATTTCCTTGGCTATATATATATATATATATATATATACATACACACACACATATCCTTTTTTTTCTGAAACGTCAACCATAGTCATTGGTGGTTGTTTTGTTAGTTCCTATTAAATTTATTCTAACTCATGGCAACCCTATGAATGCTGAGTAGAACTGTACCATAGGGTTTTCTTGGCTGTAATCTTGCAGAAGCTGATTGCCAGACTTTTCTTCCCTGGGTGGGCTCAGGCCACCAACGTTTAGGTTAGCAGTCTAATGCTGGAGGTGAAGGAAAATAATAGGTCAGGGTCATGGTTTGTTAATTTACACCAAATGGCAACAGCTCCTGCCCTGCTCTTAGATTATCCCCTCACCTATTGCCCCCAATTGCTATGGTGACGGCAGACAGCGATGGACCAAGGCAAAGAGGGAAAGTGGCAGGGATAAAGATGACAAGGTCTCACCTGATGGACTGTTCCGGGTCTCACCAGATTACTCTGCCCCATCGGTCTTCACATATTCTCCCGCTCCTTTCCTCCATACTCCAGCTAGGAAAAGTCTTCCGCTTTTTCAGGTGTCTTATTTTTATGTTAGTTTCTCATATGAATGCTTCTTTTCTGTGGTTTCTGTAGTTAATTTTGGAGGAAAGGACCAGTGGCATCAGCTGGTTTACTGGTTTGTCAAGAATTTGATTGAAGAGGATTTTAGTGATGCAATGCAAGGAAAATCAGGTAGAAATATCAGATATGAAGATACCATAGTTAACCCGGACTCTCTGTTAGCCTGGAACTAAAACCATTCCTGAAGCCAACACTTCAGATAAATATTAGACTATAAGATAAAAAATTATACTAGTGCAGAATGTGCTTCTTGGCACAAATAGATACATGAGACTACATAGGCAGCTCCTATCCAGGGTAAGATGGCAAGGCAGAAGGTCAAAGAGCTAGCTGAATGGACTGGGGAAATATAGAGCGGAGAGGAGTGAGCTGTCACATTGTATAGAGAGCAGCTAGGGTCACGTAACAATGTATATATAAGTTTTTGTATGGGAAACTGACAAACTGAAAACTTTCATTTAAAACACAATAAAACATACAATATTGGAAACAAAAGATACAATAAGTGCAGCAAGGACCAGGAGAGACATAGAAAAAGAACAAGGAGATAGCTGCTAGATTATTCTGCAGACTTCTCCCATAAGGCAGGGGAAAGTACAAAGAGATTATATGTACACACACACACACACACACACACACACGTGTGTGTGTCTACATATATGTATATATATACATGAACTAAGTGATGTGAAGGATAAAAATGTGAACGAACATTCAGATAATAGGAATCCCAAAGGAAAAAGGCCATAGAAATAAATGGAACTACTTATAATATGAAGCCAAAGAAAAAGGATAGAGAAAACCTCACAATTAGATATATTGTTATGAATTAGAATAATTTGAATACTAAGAAAAAATGCAAAAATATTTCCAAAGGAAAAAGGAGCTTGTATACAAAAGAACAAGCATCAGGTTGTCACCAAACTTTTCAGTAGCTGTCCTGGGTATAAGAAGATGAGTGGTATTTTTAGAGTGTTGAAGGGTAAAAAAATTGCACATCAAATTTTATATTCAGCCAAATTGATACAGAAATGTGAGAATATACAAATATTCTGGATATAATAATACTTTCTCGCATGCAAAGTCTTAGAAACTGTGCTCTACCAAGACTCACTTTGAAAATATCTTTGGAATAAATTGTCAGATAAGAGGTAACTAAAGCCAATAAGATGCTATCAAGAAATGTGCAATTAAAATGATAAAATAACTTAGCAAAACTGACCATTGTCTAAAATTGCAAAGGTCACAGAAAATTCAAAGGAAAACGTATATTCAAAATATCCCCAAAGTAATATTTTCTATCTAGATTATATTAGCCTTGTGTAACATGTATTGGGAGGGGGAAGGAAAGGAGAGTCCAAAGAGCTAAGAGAACATGCTAACTATCTGTCTTGCAGGAGGGAGGAAATAGGTATTGGTAAGTTTAATAAATCAGGAGAAGGAATAAATAAATAAGTGTCTTAAGAAATTAATGGCTATTCAGTAAAAAGAAAGTGAAAAATGTATATATGGTTAATAGAAAATATGAAAGAAGATGGCAAAAGTAAATCCTAATAAAAAGCTATTTTAATAAGTGTCAGTGGATGAAACCACCCACCAAAGAACAAAGCCAAAAACTTCTGCTGTCTAGTCTATTCCAACTCATAGTGACTACAAGTCAGAGTAGAACTGCCCTACAGAGTTTCCAAGGGGTGGGGGCGGGGACAAGAAGGCAACAATATTGAAGATCTGAATATTTCAATAATTAACTTCAACTTATCTATACCCAACAGAGCATACATATCCTTTTTGAGCACACATGAATAAATTTTTAAAACTAATTAGGCCACAAAGGATGTTATGGTAAAGTCTAAAGAATAGTATTAGTCACACTACATTTTCCAAATATAAGTAATTAAAAGCAGAAATTATTTTTTGAAAGGTAATGAAAAAAAATATGACAGCAAACTAAAAAAACAAAAAACAAAAAAACCACTTGGGTTAACAATGAAATCACAAGGCACGTTCTTAAATACATATTCCAAGAAACTGAAAGATTATGAAAGCATCATATGTCAACATGTATAAACCATAAATACAGCAGCATTTAGAAACAAATGTATAGCTTTGTATCAAGTTTGCATCAAAATATAAATAAGAGTGAAAACAAATGGAGAATAAAACTCAAGAAGATGACTAAAGAGCAACCAAAGATACAGAGCCAAAAATAAAAAGTAAGTTAAAGGTAGAGCAGAAATGAATGTAATAGAAACAAGACAATTAGAGAGGATTAATAAAGTCATGAATTCATGTTTTAGAAAAATCAGTGAGATAGATCTTTGGCAAGACTGCTTCAGGAAGAAAGAGAACTAGACAGCACAAACAAAAACACCCAGAGAAGGCAAAAATAGAAATAACTACAGATACAGCAGATGTTTTAAATGAATAAGAGTATCATGAACAACTAACTATACACTAACGTGTTTTAAAAACTGAAAAACTTATATATTTCTTGAGAAATATAAAGGGCAAAATTGGTACAAGAAGAAATATAAAATGGAAATACACTATCAGGCATTAAAAAATTGACATGACTGCTGAGATCTTCCCTTTAGGAAGTCTCCAGGGAATTTTTATAAGTGAATTCTATGAAATGTCCAAGGAAGAGTTAATTGTGGTCTCATACAAGTTGTTTCAGAAAGTGGAATAAGAGTGAAAGCTGCCCAATACAACCCTGATTTAAAAACAAGCTGAGACCTACACAAAAAAGCAAAAGGAAAATATAGGTGCATTTTGCTTCTCCATATAGATACAAAAATCCTAAATAAAAAATTAACAAATTCAATGTCATGTTTAAAAAAATCTTGATAATAAAACAGACTTTATCCAAGAAATGCAAGGAAATTTCAACATTAATAGCCTTGAGGAAAAAAAAAATTATGATCATATTAAAATCATTTGGTCAAAATGTATAGCCTATTAGGAATATAAGATTTGGCAGTGACTGATAATTTGTCCCCTAATAATAAAAGTCTACCTGCAGTCAGCAAAAGACTATACTTCCCAGCCATCCTTGCTACCAGACACAATCATCATTTAGGGATGTGTTCTGACTCACCTGGCAGTGCTTACTCAAGAACGCAGATAGCAGCTAAGCAGACAAATCCACTTTCAGGTGTGTCTATCTAAGTGGTGATCGAGAGAATGAATGACTAAAATGTGATAGTGGCCGATAATTGTATGCAGGAGTTTGAAGCAACAGACAAAACGAGTACCCAGCAACAAGGAGGCATCTTAAAAACAGAACTGCTAAACTGTTAGTCGCTACCAGGAGAAAGCAACTCTACAGGGAAGCTCCTTTATGGCGATGGAACAGTTTTGTTTCTTGATTGTGATGGTGGTTATATGAATCTATACATGATCAAGCTATACATAACTACAGACATACACACTGAGTTCATGTGGAAACTGGTAAAAAACTGAATAGTATTTGTAATATAGTAAGTAATATTGTGCCAATGTCTGTTTCTTCATTTTGATACTGTATTCCTGTAAAGAATTCATAGGACTCTGTATGTTATTTTTTCAAATTTGGTGAGTTTATAATTGTTTCAAACTAAGAAGCTTCATTAAAAAAAGAAGAGAAAGAAGGAACTAGAAGAAAAATTGGATGAGTAAATTCAATGCTGTTTTTCTAAAACAATGAGACAGTCTGGGGCTCAATTAGAAGACTAAAAGAAACCAAAACTATAGTCAGTACATTCATATAGATACAGTAGAATGAGAAGCCACAAACAGTTACAGAACTGGGGACAATAATTTCAGACACCCATTAAAGAGCAGTACTTAGATGTTGGTTCTCCTTGTTTAGTTTCATCAAATCCCTGACCAAAAAAATTCTTGTTTGTGTGACATTTTGTTGGTGTCTGGAATATAAGAATGAGACTGTGGAGACTTAGTGTTCAGGAATTTCTGTAACATCAGAGGAATGTAAGGGCTTTTTGATAGCAATGAGTAATCTCTGATTTTCAATAGGACTCCCTGGGTGGCATAAACAGTTGACGCCTAACTACTAACCAAAGGGTTGGAGGTTGAAGTCCACATGGAGGCACTTTAGAAGAAGACAAAGACATCAACGTGCACACTTGCATGTTTTTCTGCCTTCACAATCAGCAGGCTGAATACCAATATCCAGAGACCTTCCAGATCAGGAGGGTAGTTGCCAGAGGTGTGCTTCCTGTCAGAGAGGAGCTTATAGAGACTCTAGCTGCTCCTGTTTTCTCCTGCCTCAAAGGCTGATGATGGAAATCGACTTTCTAGGACGCTGTTGGGAAGAAACTGGCAACCCTTGTCTCCAAACTGTCACCATTAGCAGTAGCCTGATGACACCAGAATTACCTGAAGTAGGATTGCTACATAAACCAGAGCTTGAATGAGTGGATTCCACCTCAGTATATCTGGCAGGGGAGTTCTGATGGTACAAAAGGAGGTTTGAGTGATCTACACTGGTCACTGTGTCAACACTGGTGCTGGCTGGGCTGAGACAGAAATTCAAGTGTGATGACTGGTTACATCATAGAAAAAATGTTCCCCTAAGAACACAGGGGAACAAAAGAAGAGAAGATCCTGCTGCTCAGGGAGCAGGACTGTCACCAGCTGGTGAGCAGGGGTCTTCAGGGAATTGGTAGTGAGGAAAGTGGAGGAATGTCCCCTCCTATACTGCAGAGTTCTGGATCACTGTCATGGACTGAACTGTGTCCCTCCAAAACATGTGTGTAGTAATCTGACTGGGCCATAATTTCCAGTGTTGTGTGATTGCCCTGCATTTTGTGATTTTCCTGTGCTGTGAATCCTAATCTCTGTCTGTGGTTAATAGACTGGACTATGGTAAAGAGGATTAGGGTGGAGCTGTAATACCCTTACTAAGGAAGTTTCCTGGAATGTGGCTTGTACCACCTTTTATCCTATAAGAGGTGAAAGGAAAGGGAAGCAAATAGAGTTGGAAGCCTCATACCATCAAGAAAGCAGTGCCAGGAACAGAGTGTGTCCTTTATACCTCAGGTTCCTGCCCTAAGATGTTCCCAGGCCAAATAAAGACTGATGCAACACAAGGACCTTCCTAAACAGCCAACGGAGAGAGAGTATGTACCCCTAGAGCCAGCATCCTGAATTCGGACTTCCAGCCTACCAGCCTGTGTAAGAATAGACTCTTCTTTGTTTAAGCCATCCGCTTGTGGTATCCCTGTTAGAGCAGCCCCAGATAATTAAGACAATCACGTTATCTATTCACGGACAAAGGACCATCTGCTGGTGGGAGTTCCGCTGCAGCCACATGTGGCTCCCGTATCACTGGCTGATAGCTGAAATCAGAGCTTCGCTTTTCCGTGGAGAAGCAGCAAGGAGCAACCTGAGGACAGAGAACTATACACGATCATATACACTATATGACCGATCTCTAGAGTGAATGTCCAGATTCTACCTACTTAAAAGAGAAAATTAAACTCATCACCATTGGGTCGATTCTGATTCACATGAGGTCTGACAATTAAGTGGTAAACTCTTCCTAGAAAAAGTGCTACATACCTCATTGCTGAATATCACTACCGTCACCTTTGGAGTACTCCCCTTAGGAAGCTCTGCACCAATGCCAGCACCTAGTGAACCCTTCAAAGCAATTTGGTAACTTTTTTTCTAGA
This sequence comes from Heterohyrax brucei, assembly GCA_028571685.1. Taxonomy (NCBI): domain Eukaryota; kingdom Metazoa; phylum Chordata; class Mammalia; order Hyracoidea; family Procaviidae; genus Heterohyrax; species Heterohyrax brucei. The sequence goes on from CM053140.1 coordinate 167,646,496, forward strand.
ATGGCCATCAGAGCTGTCATTGTGTTACCCTTGACGTCTTGAATGTCTTCCTTTCAATATTTCCTTTACCTTTTGGTAAAGAAATAAGTCATTGGGGGCCAGATCCAGTGAGTAGGGAGGGTGTTCCAATACAGTTATTTGTTTACTGGCTAGAAACATCCTCACAGATAGCAATACAATGAAGTTTGTGAACCTGCCACTATGCCACCTTGTGCGATGGCCATTCCAGAAAGAGTTCTAAAACAGCTTTGAAGGGTGAACTAGGCTCTAGAGTCAATGCATAATTTCTCTAGGGGAATACTTGGAAGGTGACCATAATGACATGCAGCCATGAGGTATGCGGTACCTAGAACAATTAAGTTTGAGGACTTAGTTGTCAGACCTCACAGAGACCTTACAGAACAGAGTAGAACTGCCCCACAGAATTTCCAAACAGCACCTGGTGGATTTCAACTGCTGATCTTTTGGTTAGTAGGCTACCTTATTTAGTGACTCGGAAGTCACACTAGTTTCCTCACTGTGTGTTCAGCAAAGTAAATCTTCAGAGTCTTGAGAAGATCTGCTGTTTTCCTTTCAATGGGAAGCCATGGAAGCCTGTATACATTTTCCTGTTCCCCAGTGCAGGGGAGGTGCTTACTTCTTGGCTTAAGGGTTTGAGCCCTGTGAGAATACAAATCTTCCCAGAAGATTTCAAAGCCAGGAAGTCCCTTGTCCCTAGAGAGGGAGCCTTCTCTCAACCCAGAGCTCAAGGGAGAACCCGTGGAGAAGACAGCAAAGGAGCCTTCCTCAGCAGGAGTACCCCTCAAGTGAACAGTCCTTACCGGGAGCACACCTCAGGAACCATGCAGAGCTTTGCCCAGGCAGAGCCTTCCTCAGGAGAACTTCATTTAGGGGAACAGGCCGCAGGGCGGCTCTCCGCGGGGAGACGTGCTGGCGCCCTCTAGAGGCAGAATGGCAGGAGCCAGCTACATGCTTGTTTACTTGGAGAAGCTGAGAGTTGTGTCCACAGGGGCCAGATGTCATTTATGCCAGGGAAGCAGTGCTGTGTGCGGGTTAAGAGCTCAGGGCTCTGCCCTGGCTATGTGTATGATCTTGGGTAAATTATTTTCTGAGTCTCTCTTTTCTGGTCTGTAAAATTAAGACAACAGGAATGACACTTGTGTTATAAACTAGCCGCTACACAGTCAGTTCTGACTCACGGTGACCTCATGTGTGTCAGAATGGAACTGCTTCATGGGGTTTTCAGTGGCTGATTTTTCAGAAGCAGATCTCCAGGCCTTTCTTCCAAGGTGCCTCTGAGTGGACTCCAACCTCCAACCTTTCCATTTGCAGCTGAGTGTGCTAACCGTTTGCACCGTACTGGGACTCCACCTATGTTCTGGGCCGTTGTGGATTGAATTCTGTCTCTCCTAAAATGTGTAGCAATTTGGTTGGGCCGTGGTTCCTGGTACTGCATGATATTTTCCCCCATACATTGTAAATCCTGTGTCTATGACGTTAATGAGGGAGAATGGGCTGCAGTTGTGTTAGTCAGGCAGGACTCAATCGACAAGCTCAGACTGGATTCCGCAATCTCTCGGGAGATAAAAGGGAAGCAAGCAGAGAGTTGAGGGCCTCATATCACCAGGAGAAAAACACAGGTAGAAGAGCACACCTTTTGGATTCGGGGCCTTCGGGGGTCCTTGCACCTAAGAAGTTCCCAGTCCAGAGGAAGGTTGACAATAAGGACCCTCCTCCAGAGCCAACAGAAAAAGCCTTCCCCTGGAGCTGATGCACTGAATTTGGACTTTTAGCCTACTTTTCTGTGAGAAAAAAAAAATTCCCTTCATTAAAGCCATCCAGTTGTGGTTTTTCTGTTACAGCAGCCTTAGATGTCTAAGACATCCCAAGGCCCACTGCTATTGAGTCGGGTCTGACTCCTAGAGACCCTAGAGGACAGGGTAGATACAGGCACACCAAAAAAACTAGACCCAATGCCATCAAGTTGATTCTGACTCAAAAACTAAACTGATGGCCTTCAAGTTGATTCTGCCTCACAGTGACCCTACATGGCAGAGTAGAATCGCTGCACGGAGTTTCCAAGAAACACTCATTGGATTTGAACTGCCAACCTTTTGGTTAGCAACCCTAGCACTTAACCAGTACACCATCAGTGTTTCCATATTATAGGTATCCAACCAATATTACAGGCATAGAAGAGCTAAATGAATTATCCCAGGTATTATGCAGCAGCTGGCGCACTGGAGTCCCCAGTAAACACGAATTTTAGTGCAAAGCCAGTGCTTAAGCAACTCACATCAAGGTGTTCAAGGGTACCCTCCACTCCCACGGGGCAGCTTCTGTTGGTTTGCCTCCACTGTGCCCACTACAGAGGGAAACAAACATAGACAGTGAGGTTGGGAAGACTGGCTTATTTTCTCCTGTCTCCACCCTACCTCCACCCCTTGTATTCCCTTCTCTTTGGGGCAAGTCCTCATGCAGGAGCATGGCCAGATATTTTCCTGGCCAGGACTGGATACCGTGGTCTATGTTTTCATTGAAAATGTAGTCCTACACATTCACACAGAAGCTTTAGAGAAATCTTCCCAGGCCATGGGTAATTTGTGGGAAAATTTCTGGTGTTCTCCAGAAATTTCAATAAGTAGATAAGGAACAGAAAGCCTGGTGGTGTGGTGGTAAAGTGCTACAACTACCAATCAAAAGGTTGGCAGTTCAAATCCACCAGGTGCTCCTTGGAAATTCTATGGGGCACCTCTACTCCATTCTATAGGGTCACTGTGATTTGGAATCTACTGAATGGCAATGTGTTTGGTTTTCTAGTTTTAGGTAAGGAACATGGCAATGACTGGCTGATAACCCACTATCTTGCACTAAAACCATTCTATGTTTCTGGCTGGTCCTGAAATGTAACAACTTTTAGGGTTTTGGAATGGCTGGGTAGGAGAGAGAGTCCTTTTCTTCTACCTGCTGTCCTGGGATGTGGTCTTTCGGGCTTACAGCCCTGGACAATGAAGTGGTAACAACTTCCACCCAGGGACCTGAGGTCACCATCTCTGAGCTGATAGAAGCTCTTAGGAACATCCACCCTGAACTGCACTTGCGCCATGTGCTGTTGACGTCGCCGCTGTTATGAAACAAACCCATGGAAAGAGTTTGGGCAGAAAGTATTGAAAAGTCAGAACTTTCTTGTTGAATAATAAAAAACAAGGTTAGTCTTGTTTTCAATGGAAAATAACTTCTCACGTGACTTCTGTGTTCTCCCCTGTAAGAGTCAGGGTGTTGGCAGGAAGCAGAATTCCACTCAGATGGTTCAGATAAAGAGACTTAAGTGAAGGTCCTGGATTAAATTGTGTACCCACAAGTTTGCCTGGGTCGCGATTCTTCCATTGTGTGGTTATCCTCTGTTTTGTGATTTCCCAGTGTTACAAATCCTAATCTATGTATGTGGTTAACAGAGCATGACTGGATTGTGTTAAAGAGGGTTAGGGTGGAGCTGTCACAGCCCTACTGAGGTTGCCTCCCTGATCCAAGGTGACGGTGTTTCCCTGGAGTGTGGTCTGCACCACACTCTATCCTATAAGAGATAAGAGGAAGGGGAGGCAAACAGAGAGTTGGGGACCTCGTATAATCATGAAAAACAGAGCCGGGAGCAGAGGGCACCCTTTGTACCTCAGGTTCCTGTGTTGAGATGTTCCCAGGCAAGGGAAAGACTGACACATCACAAGGACCTTCCTCCAGAGTCAGAGAAAGAAAGCTTTCTGGAGCCAGCACCCTAGGTTTGGCTTTGTAGCCTACTGGACTGTGAGAGAATAAAAGTCTCTTGATTAAAGCCATCCACTTTCACTACTTCTATTATAGAAGCTGCAGATGACTAAGACAGGATCACTTACAAATGTGCTGGCAAAACCAAGCAAGCAACCAGGATGGTGGGGCACCGAAAAGCTAGGGACTACCGGGAGCTGTTACTGCTTCTAGGCCACAAGGGACAAGTGGCTGGAGCTGTGGAGAGTCACCTAAAGGTAGTAATAGCTAGGGAAGGGCACAGTTACAGTCAGAGATACAACTCAGAAGCAGTGAAGACATGGGGAACAAATGCACTGATTACTCTTCCCTTATGCTGTTGCTTTCCATCAGCCAACGTAGCCAGAAGTCAAGTGGCAAGGGAGCCCAAGTGACATGGTCCACAGGGATCAACTCGCCGGCACACAGAAAGATGGTGAATGGATTTAGAAGTGGAAAATAACGAGTGCTTTCATTTTTATTTCTGTATAGACACATTCTTGGAGCTCTGGTGGTGCAGTGGTTAAGAGTTATGGCTGCTAACCAAAAGGTTAACAGTTCAAATCCACCAGTTACTCCTTGGAAACCCTATGGGGCAGTTCTATCTTGTCCCATACTATGTCACTATGAGACGGAATCAACTTGATGACAACAGATATGGTGCGTGTGTGTGTGTGTGTATATACATATATATATATATATGCCATATCTGTTTGATCTCTGTACCATAGAAGGTGATCAGTACATATATATTTATATGGAACTGGGAGCAGGTCCTAGAACAAGATGGACAATTGCAGTTCTTCCTTCAATACTTCCTTCAATACAATATGGTTATGGATTTAATTATGTGCCCCCAAATATGTGTTGTAAATCTCAAACTCTATGCCTACAGTTATAATCCTGTTTGGGAATGAGTTACCTTTGTTATGTTAACGAGGTGGTATTAGTGTACAGTGTATTTTGTATCAATCTTTTGAGATATACAAGAAACTAAACATAAGCAGAGCAGTGACAGGGGAAGAAAGATGTCAAACTCCAAGAAGGTCTCCCAAGAACAGAAACTCAAGGAGACAAGGACGTTCTTCCAGAGCCAACAGAGAGGAAAAGACTTCCCCTAGAGCTAGCACACTGAATTTTGACTTCCAGCCTCCTCAATTATAAGAAAATAAATTTCTCTTTGTTAAATCCACCCACACATGGTATTTCTGTTCAAATAGCACTAGGTAAATAAGATAAACAATCTTATAAAAAATATTACAAAGAATACTTTCCATCCCCCTACTTTCACTCTGGCTGCCCTACATCTTCCCCACTTCACAAATATTAGCTAGGAACCCTGGTCATCTGCGTGAATCATGATGACTACCTTGGACCTGCTACGCATACAGGCGACAGATGACTGGTTCTTGGAGTCACTCTTGTTTTATCTTTGTCCCATAGCAGATGATCAGTGCATGTATAATGAAAGAAGAGCTGCAATGGTCCATCTTGCTCTAGGACTTGTTCCTAGTGCCTTCCCACTGAATACAGACAGCTCTTTGCCTACGTGACTACAAGCAGACCTTGAAGTCTGAGGAAGGAGGGCAATGTGAAGCCTTCTGCATTTTTGTTGGCCTTAACCAGAGAACACAGATCAGTTGCTGTCATGTAGATTCAGACTCATGGTGACACCCTGTGTTTCAGAGTAGCGCTACACTCCATTGGGTTTTCAATGGTTGTGATGTTTTAGAAATACATTACCAGGACTTTCTTCCTAAGTGTCTCTGAGTGGATTGAAATAGCCAGTCCTTCAGTTAGTAGTCAAGCTCCTACTGTTGGGACAACCCACGGACATCTTTGTTGGCATATGAAATCACTTTGAAAGTTCAGGGAATTGCTCTGTCCTCTAGAAGATCTCTTGCCACCTTTCTCTTCAACTTTCCTTTTTTTCAGTTCAGAAGACCAGGATAATGTAAGATGTGCTAGTCATTTATTTATTCATTCATCAATCCAAAACATTCAGTGATGTTTTATTGTGATCATTTATCATGGCAGGCTTTGTGTTAAGCTCTGGATTAGAAGGGTGAGAACTATAGCTGGCTCAGAAAAGCTCACTTTCCACTTGAGGTGTGTATACCCCATTATTTTCCAGTCACATCAGCACTGGGGATAAACAACTTCTTGAGTGACAGCTGTAATGCTATTTGACTCAGAGCACCCACAAGCAATTGTTAAACTCCAAGCTTCATGCTGAGTCCTGCAGGCAAATTCTTCCTGCAGCTGTGGTTGTTTTCTCCAATTTCCTAGCACCATTATTGCTGTGTGGTGGACACAGCATTGGCTTCCTGTTCCTGCTGCTCTTATTACCTTAGTAGGAAGACTAGAAGTAATACCTCAGCCCTGGGAGCTTTGAGTGGGCCCATTAAGCAGTTTGTTGACCCTCCTATATCCATCTGCATTTCCACACTCTCAAGAAAGACCCTGTCACTCTGGAATCTTTTTTTACCTGGGCTGTTATACTCTTTCATGGTATCACAAGGGAAACATCTACAAGTTTTGGAGTCATCTATTTATTTTTTCTGAATAAATTTCAGTCAGTATATACATATGGTATCAGATCATTTCCTTTTTTGCAATCAAAGTAAAAAGGTGGAAGGCCTTGGGCTGGGAAAGATGAAGAGTGTTTCAGTCAGCTAGTGCCGGTCTAACAGAAATACCACAGAGTGGATGGCTTTAACAAAGGAAAGTTTATTCTTACACAGTCTGGTGGGCTACAAGTCCAAATGCAGGATGTCCACTCCAGGGAAAGGTTTTCCCCCTTGTCGGGTCTGGTGGAAACTCTGATATTGCATCAGTCTTTGTCCAGGGAGCATCTTGGCACAGGAACCTCAGGTCTGAAGGACGTGCTCTTCTCCTGGTACTGCTTGCTTGATGGTGTGAGGTTCCCAATTTTCTGCTTGCTTCTCTTTGCTTTTATCTCTTGTAAGATGAAAGGATTAAGGGTGGTGCAAGCCACACTCCAGGGAAACTCCCTTTTCAGTGGAGCAGGGAATGATCTTCTAAAGGGATTTACAGTCCCACTCTAATCCTTTAACATACAGTATAGGAACATTACAAAATAGAGGACAATCACAAAATACTGGGAATCATGGCTCAGCCACATGACTACACATATTTTTGGGGGGATAGAATTCAATCCATGACATTCCACCCTTTGGCATCCCAAAAAACATCACCGAAACATGTAATGCATTCATCCCATCAGAGCAAAATCATGTCCATTCCATACAATAGAAGTCTTAAATCAGTTCAAAGTCCAAAATTTAAAAACTCTTCTACATCTTTGAAATATAGAATGCAAGCTGTCTGCTTTCAAAGTTATAATGATAGAACAGGCACAAGTTAGACATTCCATTACAAACAGGAGAAATTTCAGGGAAAGAGGGCAGGGCCATTGTGTAGAAAGTCTCAGAAAAAGAGTATTTCCAAAGCTTTGAAGGCTAATGTAATGAGTTCTGCTGACTTGCTAGTTGCCTGTTAATGTCTTCTTTCCCTGCAATTTCTCTCATTTGTAACGGAATTTCTAACTTGTGCCTGTTCTGCCATTGTACCTTTGGAAGCAGATAGCTTTCACTGTAGGTTTCATAGCTGTAAAGAAATTTTTGAATTTTGGACTTGGAACTGATTTAAGACTTCTATCCTATGGGATGGACATGATTTTGCTATGATGAGATGAATGTGCTACATGTTTCAATGATGTGATTTTTGGGGTGCCAAGGGGTGGGATGTCATGGATTGAATTGTGTCCCCCCAAAAATATGTGTAGCCATTTGCTTGGGCCATAATTCCCTGTATTCTATGATTGTCTTCCATTTTGTGATTTTCCTGTGCTGTATGTTAAAGGATTAGGGTGGGACTATAAATCCCTTTAGAAGATGTGCTACACTGAAAAGGGACTTTCCCTGGAGTATGGCTTACTCCAGCCTTAATCCTTTCATCCTATATGAGATAAAAGGAAAGGGATGCAGGCAGAGAACTGGAAATCTCCCAGCATCAAGAAAGTAGCACCAGGAGAAGAGCAAGTCCTTCAGACCTGAGGTTCCTGCCCCAAGAGCTCATTGGACAAAGACTGATACAATAGCGGACTTTGCCGCAGAGCTGACAAGGGGGAAAACCTTCCTCTGGAGTGGACATTCTGAATTTGGACTTGTAGCGTACCGGAATGTGTAAGAATAAACCTTCCTTTGTTAAATTCATCCACTCTGTGGTATTTCTGTTAGAGAAGCTCCAGCTGACTAAAGCAAAGATGAAGGTCTCTACACAAGATGTGAAAGGAGGAAAACCAAAAGAAAGGCTGGTTAGCCAAAGGCCAACTTCCTGACTTCGTGTCTGGACCAAAGCTAGCCCTGCTGGGTTGCAGCAGGCAAACAAATGCTGTTGGCATTCCATGTCCTGTTAGGTAATAGAGTATCTTAGATGGGTATAGCTAGCACCAGTCACTTTGTCATACTATAGAGGCTTTCATGTTGCTACAATGCTGGAAGCTATGCCACTGATATTTTGAATACTAGTAGGGTCACCCATCAGGGACAGATCTCAGTGAAACTTCCAGACTAGGAAGAAAAGCCTGGCAGTCTATTTCTAAAAACTGTTGTGTTGTTACGTGCTGTTGATTTAGTTTCAACCCATAGTGACCCTACATACAACAGACCAAAAACGCCACCTGGTCCATTGCCATCCCTACAATTGTTGTTATGCTTGAACCCATTTTGTAGCCACTGTGTCAGTCCATCCAATGAAGATCTTCCTCTTTTGCTGACTCTCTACCAAGCATGATATCCTTCTCAAGGGACTGGTCCCTCCTGATACTATGTCGGAAGTATGTATGTCAAAGTCTTACCATCCTTGCTTCTAAGAATCACTCTGGCTCTACTTCTTCCAAGACATGTATATTTGTTTTTCTGGCAGTCCATAGTATATTCATTCTTTCTCCCCAACATCTTAATTAAAGGCATCAATTCTTATTTGGTCTTCTTTATTCATTGTCCAGCTTTTTCATGCATATAAGGCAACTGAAAACACCATGGCTTGGGTTGGCCACACCTTAGTCCTTAAAAACAACATCTTTGCTTTTTTTTTTTTTTAAATTATGACTGAGTGAAAATGTACATTCCCATATAAATTTACATGCCCACCTATATGCAGCTTCCACTGCTCTCCCTGCCCAGTGACAGCACACTATTCCTCTCTGCTCCATACATGTCTCATCGTCCCAACAGTCTCCTTTCTCCTCCTCTCCACTCACTCCCCTCACTCCTAAAAGACCACAATTGATGGTCCAGCAGCTTCAGAGTTCCCCTGAGAGCATAGCCCCTGGCCCTGATGCTGCCCTTGCCCATAAATCATGACGAAGTTCCACTCTTCGGACACGAATGGATTGGACTTGGCAATGCAGAGTGACCATATATCGGATGCACTTTATGGTTCTATGTATCTATAGGATATCATTCTGATTGCATCTTTGCTGTTTAACACTTTAAAAGAGTCTTTTGCAGCAGATTGGCCCAATGTGATGCCAAAGGAAAACCTTATGGATCACAATAGAACACTGTCTGAGTCACTTGCTTTGGACATATCAGTCAGGAGGGATCAATTGCTGGAGGAGGACATAATGTTTGCTGAAGTAGAGGACCACCAAAGGAGAGGGAGATCCATCACACACTGGACTAGTACAACAGCCGCAGTGATGGATTGGAACATGATGGTAATCATGAGGATGGTGTAGGACTGGGCAGAGTTTTGTTCTATCATACATAAGGTCACCATGAGCTGGAGTCAATTCAACAACAGTCATCTATCTATCTAGGTGGGTATAAAGCTCTTAATGATTTAAGTCATGCCCAGAACTTGCCTTGTTCTTAAATAAAAACAAACCTAGTAATTTTAAGACATAAAATGTATCATCAAACATTAGAACATGAGAACTTTTCTGGTACATCAGCTTCATGGTTAATCCATCCATTAACAATTTGCCAATCTACTAGGTACAAGTACTAAGAAATGTGTAAGAAAGATCTCACTCTCTCAAAATGCTTAATTTCTAGCAGAAAAGTGATACACAGAAAGATGTTTTTTTCTCTTAATCCTTACCACCCACTTCCATTCTCTGAGAGTAAATCTCTTAAGGCAACAACAATAGAGAATTTTTTGTTATGAAACTGAACTGTTGGAATGAGATGGCCTTTTCATGTAACAAGATACAGGTGATATGCATGTAGGAGGTTAACTTTTACTTTGTGAGAGATCTTCTTATTAATTTTAAGTATCTTACCTGGTGTCAGTCTTCTGTGAAAGTTTCTACCTCTCCTTTTACTTTAGGATCCAGAGTTTTCCCTCTTCCCATCCAAGAGCAGAAGATGAACCCCAAAACCTTCCAGAGGCTAGACACAAAGAGAGACAGAACTAGAGGTTAAATGTTTTAGAGGGAAACTCCTGTGTGGGAAGCATGGGTGAGGGAAACAGGAAGAATATCTAGGTAATGAACTCTGCCACCCAAACTGGTTGCCTGTGATAGAAACCAGGTTTAGGAGTGATGCCCTGTGCACATGAGTTAAAACAGGAACAAACTAAGAGACCATGTAAAAGGTCACCATCTGAGCCACTGAGGCTTTGGATTATAATACTTAACCTAAAAATAGCTTGTTCTGCATTCTTTGGAATTCCCTGTGTGTGTCTGACCAGATGAGACATGACTAGGTCACTTTCCCACTTTCTACAGCTTCTGGCATACCCCTGAATTACAGAAGATAGAGCAGTGAAAATAACCACACTTAGGACCACTTGACCAACAATGGAAGGGCGACTTTTGTTTGATTCTACTGTCTCCCATAACAAGAGATTAGTAGAGGTAGGGCCAAGATGGTAGTCAGACACTTCCTATGGCCCCTCTTACAACAAAGACCTGAAAAAAATAACTGAATCAGTTATACATGACAATCTAGGAGCTCTCAGCATCAAAGAAAAAGCTGAGGAGCTGGACTGAGTAGCAGATAGAGGAAGACACAATTGAGAAGCAGTGAGTATTTGCCATGCCTGACCTGGCTGGTACCCTGAAGGTTGGATCAGCCAGTACATGCAAGCTAAGGCAAGCATTGGGTTTTCACACCAGGAGATATTCAACTGTAGAGAGCTGGTACAGGCCTGCAGAAGTAGGGGAAAGCAGCATCGATTCTGTGAAAGTTAAGTGTATGCATCTAGCCTACCTCTCAGAATCAAATAAAAACTTTCCCCCTTTGGGAAGTATCTCTATCCCATTTATCTGCTCTCTCCCCCCTCTGTTCCAGGCAAGTCCGGCTTCAGCAATTGCTGCACCTCTAAGAATGGAAATGGAACCTATTATGTACTCTAAGCCATTCTCTTGGCTTTGGAAAGAGAATAAATTAGCAAACGGGAGAAAGAAATCTGACAGCTCCCCTAAACTAGAAACTCAGGACAGATACAGTCCTTTGACTTGGCACAGGCATAAGAGGTATACAGACTTTGAATGTTGTTCACCCCTACCTAGACCTGTGTGGGTCCATTTCAACAGTGTACGTTGTCATTAGCATAATACAACAGGGTATACACCTGAAGCCTATTTTCAACTGCAACAGCAAAGGCAGAGTGGCAGATTCCTGATATTTGACAACACCCTGTCCCTGAAGCCAAGTCTTCACCTACTCACTTCATGGACCTGAGGAATGTTGGCTCTACCCACTCCACCTAGTCACCACGACAGGGGTCCAGGAATAAGTGGTGCTTCCCAGTCCTTACACTCACAGCATTGATAGCCCCTAGATTGTTGTATATAATTGATTCATTTGTTTTTTCATTTCTTTGTTATAAAAGGTGCCACAGGAAGCGTCTGACTATTCCACCACCTTGGCCTTGCCTCCACTAATCTTACGGGAGGTCACGGAGTCAAAGAAAAGTAGCCCTTCAGTTGTTTATCAAAACCCAACCCACTTACACACTCTAAGGAATACGGACTTGCCTTCCACTCAGGCACTCAACACACAACCACTTACTGTATCCAGATACCTGTGTCTACTCCAATCACCCTTATGTAGCCCTGCTCATCTAGGACTGTAGGTGAAAGCTTGAACCACACACTAATGACTGATAACCTGAACATCTGAGCTGAACTCCTACAAGAAAAATAAATGAACTCCTGAGCTTGTATACTTAGTAACAGCTCTAATAACCACCTGGTGACAGGAAGTAAGAGCTTCAAAGATGCCAATAACCAAATTAGCTCATGCTGCCAGCCTATTCGGACAAATCAAAACAAAACAAGAAGCTAAGACACAGTAAGCAAACACAAATAAAGATAGTAACTTACTGATGACTCAGAGACAACAGTCAAACTTGGATCACATAAAGAGGCAGACTACAATGGCTTCACCAAGCAACCAAAACAAAATAACCAAGAAACTTCTTGCAGAAAGACAAGGTCTTGGAGGTAGTAGAAGCAGAATTTACAAGATTAACATATAGAGCTCTTCAAGAAATCAGAAAGGAGATCAGACAAAAAGTAAACCAAGCCAAGGAATACACAGACAAAGTAGTAGAGGAATTTAATGAGGTTACATAAGAGTGTAATTACAAATTTAACAGGCTGAAAGAATCCATAGAGAAACAGCAAATAGGAATCCAAAAGATTAACAATAAGATTTCTGAATTAGACAACTCAATACAAAATCACAGGAGAAGAATTGAGACAGTGTAGGTCTGAATTAGAGAAATGGAAGATAAAGCACTTGGCATCAGTTTATTGGAGGGAAAACAGATAAAATGATTTTTAAAAATGAATAAATCCTAAGAATTATGTGGGACTGTACCAGGAGGAATAATCTATGAGTGACTGGAGTACCAGAACAGGGCGGGGGTGAATTACAGAAAATACGAAGAGACCTGTTGAAGATTTGTTGGCAGAAAATGTCCCCAATATCATAGAAGACAAGAAGATATCTATCCGTAAAGTATATTGAATCACATACAGGTTAGATCCCAAAAGAAAGTTACCAAGACATGTTTCATTTTGGTGGTATAGTGGACAAATGCTACAGTTGCCAACCAAAAGGTCAGCAGTTTGAATCCCCCAGGTGCTCCTTGGAAACTCTATGGAGCAGTTTCTATTCTGCGCTATAGGGTTGCTGTGAGTCACAAATGACAGCACTGGGTTTGGGTGTTCGCTAAAACTGAATATAAAGAGAGAATTTTAAGAATGGCTAGGAATAAATCAAAGTCATCTACAAAGGAGAGTCAAGAAGGCTAGACTCTGACTACTCAGAAGAAAACATGCAGGCAAGAAGGCAATAGGATAACATATAAAGCTTTGAAGGAAAAAAAATTACAGTCAAGAATTATATATCTAGTAAAACTGTCTCTCACATATGATGGTGAAACAAGAGCATTTCCAGACAAAAAGAATTTAAGGGAACTTGTAAACCAAATCAAAATTATAAGAAATACTGAAGGGAGTCCTCTGATTATAAAATCAGTAACATCAAATAGCAATCTAAGACCAGAACACAAGACAGAACAACCAGACCCCAACCCAGAGCAGGAAGTCACAGAAATAAATCAAAGCTAAAACACTGAAAATGGGGAAACAGAGATGCCAATATGTAAAAGGTGATAATATTAAAACAAAAAAAGACTAAACAATACGATCACAGAACTTTCATATGGAGAGAAAATCAAGGTGATATTAAAAAACAAAAGATCAGTTTAAATTTAGGAAAATGGAGGTAAATTTTAAGGTAACCACAAAGTAAACTATCAATCCTACACAACAAAATAAAAACAAGAAAATGCGGGGGTGGATTCAAGATGGCCGACTAAGCCCACATCTCCTTCTATCCCTCTGGAAACCAAGACCTGAATTGACAATCAAACAGAGCCTTCTGATCACCTAATCAGCCTCAAGACACGGCACAGAACTGTTAATTGGGACTTCATACCACTCAGCGAAAAATCTCCTCTCTTTCGCTGACTCCCGCTCCTGGCTAGCCCCGGCTCTCACGGACGGAAGGTAAACGCACCATTTTGACTTTTTTTTTCCTCCATCTCGGCTGGCGGGCGGAGCTGGGCCTTGCCCGGCGGCTGGACTCAGACGCGCTGCTGGGGGGATAGGCAGGCGAAATTCCCATATTCTGAGAGCCAGGCTCGGGACTTTGTTAATCTAGACACTTTGAGCCTTTCGTTTTGTAGCTGCCTCAGTGGGGTTTGTGCGGAGCTCCGTGGTCAGGGTGCGGGACACCATGTTGGTACCGAGATTTTAGCGGGACCTTGTTCTTAGCCTGGGAGCCAGCACCTGCAAACGGGACAGCGCTTCTCCAACAGAAAAGTAGTGATTTTGCACAGTGCTGCCTACGTTGGGGGCCCTGCAACAGAAGCAGAGGAATCCCTGCCTCTGGGCACCTTTAGCCCCCCTGTCTGCTGCCTGTGTGGAGGATGCCATCTTGGGTACGGTGGCCGCAGTTGGACCTAATTCTTAGCTTGGGAGCCAGAGCCTGCCCACAAGAGAGTGCTTTTCTATCACAAAACCAGTACTCGATGCAGTATTGGATAAGGCTAGGCCCTGTCAGCAGAGGCCACCAGGGCACTAGCAGTGCTGTATTCTGAACTAGTTTGTTATCATCTGGGGTTAGATACAGTGGCGCTTACTTTGTCAGATGGGAAGAGGGACCTCTACACCTGAAAACCTAACTGACTTGTGAACTGGTCAGATACTTTTTGCTTTACATTTGAAGACAGCCTAGAGAAACATTTGCAATCCATCCTCACAGTACCTCTTCCAGCCTCTATATACTCACATGGGACCCAAAAAGCAACAGACAATTGTGGCATACAAGCAATCACTCATGGCTTCAGAAGGCTCCCAAACAAAGCAACCAAGGAGTTTTCCAGATGAAGAAACTTTTATGAAAGCATCAGGAAGTGAATACAAATTGATTATATACAGGGCCCTTCTAGACCTTATACAAAATGCAGCAGAACAAAATGAAAAATTAAGCAAGTTGTTCGATCTGATGGAACACCAGTACTCTGAAATCCAACAGATGAAGAAGAAAATCAAAGACATAGAAACTTCCATGCAAACCCAAGAAAACAGAATGGAACAAATGGAAAAAAGAATTTCTGACTTGGAAGACAGAGCTACTGATGCCAATGTATATGAGCAGAAATCAGAAAAAAAGAAACAAGAAAAATGAAGAAACATTAAGAAGCATGTGGGACTCTATTAAGAGGAACAACCTTCGATTAATTGGAGTCCCTGAACAGGGTGAGACATCTGAGAACACAGAGAATATTGTTGCTGAGCTGCTGAAAGAAAACTTCCCAGAAATCATGAAGGAAGAGAATATAGACATCTCAGATGCAAATCGTATGCCACCCAATATAGATCTCAAAAGAAAGACTCCAAGCCAAGCCAAGCCAAGTGCCGTCGAGTCGAATCCAAGACATATTATAATCAAGCTTAACAAAATGAAACATAAGCAGCAACTCTTAAAGGCAGCAAGACTGAAGGCAAAGCTAACATTCAGAGGGAAACCCTGTAGGTTCTCGTCAGATTTCTCAGCAGAAACCATGCTGGCACGGAGACAGTGGCACGACACATTCAAAGTCTTGAAGGAGAAGAACTTCCAACCAAGAATTATATATCCTGCAAAACTGTCTTTCAAATATGAAAATGAAATTAAGACATTCCCAGATAAACAGAAACTCAGAGACTTTGTAAAAACCAAACCCAAACTACAAGAAATACTGAAAGAAGTTCTTGGCTTTGGCTTAGAAGAACGAAACCACTAACTTTATATTTTAAAACGACACACTACTCAATACTCGTTTAGGGAAGGCTCCAAAGTAAATCACAGCTTTGATTTGGAAAGAAGCAATCCAGTGATCATCATGAAAACTATGGTGTCATCATAATAAAAGAGGGATGTACTACAGTTGTTATAGTCCTTCCAGATGGAGAGGAAGATGACCAGACTGGTAGTAATTAAAATTGGGCTTATAAATAGTTTATTAAGGGGGTTCATAGGGGCAGCTGTAAAGCACAACAAAGATGTATCATACCATTTCAAGAAATCTAACACACGAGTCTCAACAACTATAAAACCAGCTCTGAAAAAGGTGAAAAATCAATTCACAAAAAAGAGTGTCTCAGAACAGTCTAATAAGAACAACAGAGAAAACATCAACATAAAAATAAACATATCACAATGGCAGCAGTGAACACATACCTATCAATAATTACATTGAATGTGAATGGACTGAATGCTCCAGTAAAGAGACACCGAGTGTCATCCTGGATAAAAAGACACGACCCATCCATATGTTGTCTACAAGAAACTCACTTGAGACCTAAAGACAGGAACAAACTGAAAATTAAAGGATGGAAGAATATATATCAAGCTAACAATGAACAAAGAAGAGCAGGGGTGGCAATTCTAATCTCAGACAAAATCAACTTTAATGTCAAATACACCACCGTGGACAAAGATGGACACTATTTATGCTGAAAGGTTCAGTACACAAGCAAGACTTAACTATGTTAAATATTTATGCACCTGATGTCAGAGCACCTAAATACGTCGAAGAAACACTGACTGCGCTCAAAAGAGAGTTAGATGACTCCACAATAACAGTGGGAGACTTTAATACTCCACTCTCATTACTAGACAAATCATCTAGAAAAAAGCTCAGTAAAGATACAGAGGCCTCATTGACACAATTAACCAACTAAACCTCATTGATATATACAGAACATTCGACCCATCAGCAGACAACTACACCTTCTTCTTCAGGGCACATGGAACATTCTCCAGAACTGACCATGTGATAGGCCATAATGCAATGCTTAACAAAATCCATACCATTGAATTACTGCAAAGCATCTTCTCAGATCATAAAGCCATCAAAGTTGAAATCAATAGCAGAAAAAACAGATAGAAAGTGGAACTCTTGGAAACTGAACAACATCTTGCTCAAAAAACCATGTGTTATAGAGGAAATCAGGGATCAATTAAAGAAATTCATGGATTCCAATGAGAACGAAAACACTTCCTACCAGAACCTATGGGATACAGCCAAAGCAGTGCTCAGAGGTCTGTTTATCTCCATAAATGCACACATCTGGAAGGAAGAAAGAAACCAAATCAAGGAACTAACTCTACAGCTTGAACAAGTAGAAAGAGAACAACAGAGGAACCCCTCGGGCACTGGAAGAAAGGAGATCATAAAGATTAGAGCAGAGCTAAATGAATTAGAGAATAGAAAAACAATTGAAAAAATTGAAAAGACCAAAAGCTGGTTTTTTGAAAAGATCAACAAAATTGATAAACCACTGGCTAAACTTACTAAAGAAAAGCAGGAAAGGAAACAAATAACCCAAATTAGAAATGAGAAGGGAGTTGTCACCACAGATGCAACAGAAATCAAAAACATCATAACAGAATACTATGAAAGACTGTACTCTGACAAATTTGAAAACCTAGGGGAAATGGACAAATTCCTTGACTCATACCACCTACCCAAATTATCACAACGTGAAGCAGAACAACTTAATAAACCCATCACAAAGGAAGAGATTGAAAAGGTCATCAAAACACTGCCAACCCAAAAAAGTCCGGGCCCAGATGGCTTCACGGCAGAATTCTACCAAGTATTTAGAGAAGAGTTATCCCAAATATTATTGAAACTATTTCACAATATAGAAAGGGATGGAGTACTTCCAAACTCATTCTATGAAGCCAGCATAACCCTGATACCTAAGCCCAGGAAAGATCCAACAAAGACACAGAGAACTACAGACCGATATCACTCATGAACTTAGATGCAAAAATCTTCAACAAAATTCTTGCCAACAGAATACAACAACATATCAAGAAAATAATCCATCCTGACCAAGTGGGATTCATACCAGGGATGCAAGGCTGGTTCAACATCAGGAAAACAATTAATGTGATTAACCACATAAATAACACAAAAGACAAAGATCACCTGATTTTGTCCATTGATGCCGAAAAGGCATTTGATAAAGTCCAACAGCCATTCATGCTAAAAACTCTTAGCAAAATGGGCATAGACGGCAAATTCCTCAACACAATAAGGGCCATTTATACAAAGCCAATTGCCCACATCATCCTGAATGGAGAGAGACTGAAAGACTTTCCCCTGAGATCAGGAACTAGACAAGGATGCCCACTGTCACCTCTCGTATTCAACACTGTGTTAGAAGTTCTAGCCAGAGCAATTAGACAAGACGAAAAAATAAAGGGCATCTGCATCAGCAAAGAGGAAGTTAAAATCTCCCTGTTCGCAGATGATATGATTATATATGCAGAGAACCCCAAGGAATCTATAAGTAAGCTACTCAAACTGATAGAAGAGTTCAGCAAAGTTTCAGGATACAAGATAAATATAAGTAAATCAGTAGGTTTCCTTTATACCATCAACGAGACTGTTAAGGAGGGAATTATTAAATGAATACCATTTGTGATAACCCGTAAGAAGATAAAGTACCTAGGAATTAATCTAACCAGAGAAACTACAGACCTTTACAAAGAGAGCCGCAAGCTCTTACTACAAGAAACTAAGAGAGACTTAGATAAATGGAAAAACCTACCCTGCTCATGGATAGGAAGATTTAACATTGTGAAAATGTCTATTTTACCCAAAGCAATTTATTTATATAATGCAATCCCAATACAAGTTCCAGCATCATTTTTTAATGAGATGGAGAAACAAATCACCAATTTTGTTTGGAAAGGGAAGAAGCCCCGGATAAGTAAGGTACTACTAAAGAAGAAGAACACACTGGGAGGCCTTTTATTACCCGACCTTAGAACATACTATACTGCCACAGTGGTCAAAACAGCCTGGTACTGGTACAAGAACAGACAGATCAATCAATGGAACAGAATTGAAACCCCAGAGATGACACCATCTGCCTATGAACAGTTGATATTCGACAAAGGCCCTAAGACATTAAACTGGGGTAAAAACAGTATCTTCAACAAATGGTGCTGGCAAAATTGGTTATCCATCTGCAATAAACTGAATCAAGATCCATATCTTACACCTTATACAAAAACCAACTCCAACTGGATAAAAGACCTAAATATCAAACCTAAAACGATAAAGCTCATCCAAGAAAAGGTGGGAACAACAATGGGAGTTTTAATACACAATGAGGACAGACTCCAAAATCTGTCAAAGAAACCTCAATCAACAGAAGAGAAAGTAGATAAATGGGAACTGTTAAGAATCAAACACTTTTGCTCATCCAAAGACTTTATTAATAGAATTAAAAGAACACCCACAGAGTGGGAAAAAATATTTGGCAACTCTATGTCAGACCGACTCCTGATCTCCATAATCTATAAGATACTACAAAATATCAAGAAGAAGAAGATAAACCATCCAATTAAGCGATGGGCAAAGGAGATGGACAGATATTTCACTAAAGAGGAGATCCAGGAAGCCAAAAAACACATGCGGACATGTTCACGATCTTTAGTTATTAAAGAAATTCAAATCAAGACAACAATGAGATACCATCTCACCCCAACAAGATTGGCCATGATCCAGAAAACACAAAACAACAAATGCTGGAGAGGCTGTGGAGAAAGTGGAACCCTCCTACACTGTTGGTGGGGTTGCAAAATGGTCCAGCCTCTTTCGAAGGCAATCTGGCGCTTCCTTAAAAAAATGGATATTGATATACCATTTGACCCAGTAATTCCACTACTTGGAATATATCCTACAGATTCAAGGCCTTTCACACCAACGGACACATGCACCAGATTGTTTATCACAGCACAGTCCACAATAGCAAAAAGGTGGAATCAACTCAGATGCCCAACAATAGAAGAATGGATAGGTAAACTATGGTACATATACTCAATGGAGCACTACGCAATGATAAAGAATAACGATGATTCCAGGAAACATCTCCTAACCTGGTTTCAACTGGAAGACATTATGTTGAGTGAGAGTAGTCAGCGACAAAAGGACAAATACTGTGTGAGACCTCTATGATAAGATCTCAAAAACAGACTTGTGTATAGAAGAAAAGACTCTTTGACAGCTGCAAGGGAGAGGAGGGAGGGAGGGAGTGCGAAGGGGGGAGGGTTTAGTTTAGGTAGTTACTAGAAATCTAGTTGGGAGAAAGCAGTGACAGCACACATTAGGAACAAGAACAACATTAAGTGGACTTCAGCATAACTTGAGTACTCCTTCCATCTTAACTCAATACTGCAAGGATAGAGTAGCTGGGGCAGGGGGCAAGGGACCATGCTCTTAGGTGAATTCCAGGCCAACTGGCACAACTAGCGTTTTGCTAAGAGAGCTCTCTGCACCCCACATTGGTGAGTGGCGTCTGGGGTCTTAAAAGCTGCCAAGCTGCTATCCGAGGACACAGCAAATGGTCCCAACTCAGCAGGAACGGATGCTCACCGAGGGCCAAAATGACATGCGGTAAAGACAACCGAGAAGACAGAGAGACCCACAAGAGTGGGTGCCTACATCGACCTGGGACCAGAAGAACCGGATGGTGCCTGGCCACCACCAGTGATAGCCATGACGGAGCTCACAGAGAGGAGCCTCACTGGCAACACAAGAATAAAAAGAGGTGCATCATGAGATCTCCACTAAAAGACCTCAATTGTTGGTCCAGCGGTTTTGGGGTTCCTCTGAGAGCATGGCCCCCGGCCCTGATGCTGCCCTTTCCCAGAAATTATAACAAAGGTTCACTCTTTGGACAGGAATGGATTGGATTTGGCAATGCAGAGTAACAATATATTGGAAGCATTTTATGGTTCTATACATCTATAGGATATCATCTTGCTGACCTCTGGCTGGAGGAAGGGGAGTGGACGGAGAGGAGGGGAAAGGAGACTGTTGGGAGGATGAGACATGTATGGAGCAGAGAGGAATAGTGTGCAGTCACCAGACAGGGAGAGCAGTGGAAGCTGCATATAGGGGGGCATGTAAATTTACATGTGAATGTACATTTTCACTCAGTTATGTTAAATAAAAATAAAAAATAAAATAAAATAAAAAAACAAGAAAATGCAAAAAAATACAAATACAAATAACAATGAAAATGATTAAAATATATGAGAAAAATGATTCAGCACAGAAAATTAAGAGGCACAAAGAGCAAGCACATGAAAAATACAACAAAATGACAGCACTAAATTCATACCTATCAATAATTATGCTGAATGTAAATGATCTAAATCTCCTAATAAGAAACACAGAGCAGCAACATAGATTAAAAAAAAAATTCCATCCATCTATATGGTGCCAATAAGGGACACACTTTAGACTCAGATACATAAACTAAAACTCAAAGGATGGAAAAAATATATATATCAAGTCAATGACAATCGAAAAAAGCAGGAGTGGCAATATCAATCTCTAAAGAAATAGAGTTTTAAACAAAATCCACCACAAAAATAAGGAAGGACACAATGTAACGAGTAAACGGTCAATACACCAGGAAGACATAACCACAATAAACATTTACTCACTTAACAACAGGTCTCCAAAATACATAAACTCTAACAGCATTAAAAAGACAGACAACTCCACAATAATAGTAGCAGACTTCAACATACCACTTTTAGTGAAGGACAGAACATCCAAAAAGAAGCTCAATAAAGACATAGAAGCTCTAAATGCCACAATCAACCAATTTGATCTTAAAGATATATACAGCAAGTGTTCTGTGTATGTCACCCAACAGCAGTCAAGTATACTTTCTTTTCCAATACACACGAAACATTCCAGAGTAGACCACATATTGGGCTGCAAAGCAAGTCTTAACAGAATCTGAAACACTGAAATATTACAAAACATCTTTTCTGACTATAAAAGCAGAAATCAGTAACAGAAAAGGCAAGAACAAAATCAAATACATAGAAACTGAATGTTTTGCTCAAAAACTACTGGATTACAGGAAGAAATTAAGGTTCAAATAAAGAAGTTTACAAAATCAAGTGAGAATGAAAACATCCTACCAGAACCTATGAGACACAAGAAAAGCAGTGCTCAGAGGTCAATTTATAACAATTAATGCACACATACAAAAAGATGAAAGGGCCAAAATCAAAACATTAAGTCTACCACTTGAATAAATAGAAACACAGCAGCGTGAAAAGCCTTTGGGCCCTGGAAGAAAGGAAATAATAAAATAGCACAAACAAATGAAATAGAGAATAGAAAAACAATTTAAAGAGTTAAAAAGACCAAAATAATTTTCTTTGAAAAGAACAACAAAATCAATAAACCATAGGCCAAACTGACAAGAGGAAAACAGGGGAGAAAGCAAATAACCTGAATAAGAAATGAGATGGGTGATATTATCCCCCACAGAAATGAAATTAAAAGAATCACATCAGAATATTATGAAAAATTGTACTCCAACAAACATGAAAACCTAGAAGAAATAAACAAATTTCTAGAAACACACTACCTGTCTAAACTAATACAGACAGAGGTAGAACAACTAAATAAATCTATAACAAAAGAAGAGATTGAAAAGGTAATTTAAAAACTCTCAACAAAAGAAGTCCTGGCCCTGACAGCTTCACTGGAGAATTCTACCACTTATAGAGAAGAGTCAACACTAGTATTACTAAAGGCATTTTAAAGCACAGAAAAGGACAGAATAATAACTCTGATACTAAAACCAGGTAAAGACATCACACAAAAAAGGAAAATTACAGACCAATATCTCTCATGAACATAAATACAAAATTTCACTACAAAATTCTAGCCAATAGAATTCAACAGCATATCACAAAATTCATCATGATCAAGTTGGATTCATACCAGGTATGCAGAGATGGTTCAACATTAGGAAACAATCAATGCAATCTATCACATAAATGAAACAAAAGAACCACATGATCTTATCAATTGATGCAGAAAAAGCATTTGACAAAGTCCAGTGCTTGTTCATGATAAAAACTCACAGTAAAACAAGAATAGAAAGGAAATTCCTCAACATAATAAAAGGCATTTATACAAAGCCAACAGCCAACATTCTAAATAGAATTCTGAAAGTATTCCCTTTGAGAATGAGAATCAGACTAAGATGCCATTTGTCCTTACTCTTATTCAACATTGTGCTGGAGGCCCTAGACACAGCAACAAAGCAAGAGAAAACAAACAAAGGGCATCCAAAGGAGGAAGTAAAAGTATGTCTATTTGCAGGTGACATGATCTTATACATAGAAATCCCCAAAGAATCCACAAGAAAATGACTGGAACTAATAGGTTTCAGTAAAGGATCAGAATATGAGATAAACGTACAAAAATTGGCTGAATTCCTCTATACTGACAAAGAGAACTTGAAGAGTAAATCACCAAATCAATACCACTTAAAAGAGCCCTCAAAAAGGTAAAATACTTAGAAATAAATCTAAGCAGAGATGTAAAAGACCTATACAAAGAAACTATAAGACGCTACCTCAAGAAACCAAAAGAGATCCACAAAAGTAGAAAAACATCTTGCTCATGGATAGGAACACTCAACACTATGAAAATATCAATTATACCCAAAGTGATCTATAGATACAATACAGTTTCAACCCAAATTCCAACAGCATTTTTTTTAGTGAAATAGAGAAAAGAGTGACCAGCTTTACACAGAAAGGGAAAAGATATCATGTAAGTAAAGTATTACTGAAGAAGAACAACCTGGGAGGCCTAAGATTATCGGATTTTAAAACCTGTTATACCGTCATGTCAGTCAAAACAGCTTGGTACTGGTTCAACAACTGATAACTGACCAGTGGAACAATGTGAGAATCCAGACCTATGATACCTGACAAAGGCCCAAAGTCCACGAACTGGGGAAAAGAAAGTCCCTTTAACAAATAATGCTGGCATAACTGAATACCTACCTGCAAAACAATGAAACAAGATGCATACCTCACACCATGTATAAAAACAAACTCAAAATGGATCCAAGAACTTTAAATACAAAATCTAAAACATAAAGACCATGGAAAAGAAAATAGGAACAATGCTAGGAGCTAGAATACATGATATACACAGAATACAAAACGTAACTAAATCTGCACAGCACCAGAGGAGAAAATTGATTAACTGGGAGAGCCTGAAAATCACAAAGCTATGCTCATCCAAAGATTTTCTCAGTTTCCACTAAAAGACCACAACTGATGGTCCAGGGGCTTTGGGGTTCCCCCGGGAGTATGGCCCTGGCCGTGATGCAGCCCCTGTCCATAAATCATAACGAAGGTCAATTTTTCAGACAGCAATGGATTGGACTTGGTGACACAGAGTGATTGTATCTTGTGGGAAATTTATGGTTCTATGCATCAATAAGATGTCATCCTGCTGACCTCTTACTGGAGGAAGGGGAGTGGGTGGAGGATGGGATAGGAGATTGTTGGGAGGATAGGACATACATGGAGCAGAGAGGAAGGGTGTGCTGTCACTAGGCAGGGAGAGCAGTGGGAGCTGAATATAGGTGAGCACATGAATTTATATGGGAATGTACACTTTCATTCAATCATAATAAAAAAAAAGACTTTCTCAAAAGAATAATTTACAGACTAGGAAAAAATGTTTGGCAGTGACATATCAGATCAGAGTCTAATCTCTAAAATCTACAAGATACTGTAAAACCTCAACAAGAAAAAGACGAATAACCCAATTTTAAAATGAGGAAAGAATATGAACAGGCACTTCACCAAAGACATTCAGGCAACTAACAGATACATGAGAAAATGCTCATGATCATTAGCTATTAGAGAAATCCAAATCAAAACTGCAGTGAAATACCATCTCACCCCAACAAGGCTAGCAGTAATCTCAAAAGTAAAAAATAATAAATTTTGGAGAGGTGGTAGAGAGACTGGAACACTTGTACACTGCTGGGGGAAATGCTGAATGGTACAACCACTTGGGGAAATGATTTGACACTTCCTTAAAAAGCTAGAAATAGAAGTACCATACACACTAGCAACCCCACTTCTTGGAACATATACTAGAGATGTAAGAGCTATCACATAAATAGATATATGCACACCCATGTTCATTGTGACTTTGTTAACCATAGCAAAATTTTGGGAATAACCTAAGTGTCCATCAACAGACAAATCAATAAACAAATTATGGTATATACTTACAATGAAATACTATACACAGAGAAAGAACAATGAATCCTCAAAATGTCTCACAACATGGATGAATCTGCTGAGTGGAATTAGCTACAAAAGGACAAATATTGTATGAGACTACCGTTATAAGAACTCAAGCAGAGGTTTAAACACAGAAGACAGCATTCTTTGATGGCTACAAGTGGTGGGGAGGGAAGCAGAGACATATTCACTAACTAGTTAGTAGGCAAAAATTATCTTAGGTGAAGGGAAGGATGGCACACAATATATAGTGGAATTCAGCACAGCTGGACCAAACTGAAAGGAAGACGTTTCCTGAATACGCCTAAACACTTTGAGGGACAGGGGCAGAGGTCTGGCAACCACATTTTCAGTGGACAGCTAGGTCACTTGGCATAGTAAAATTTGTTAGAAAATGTTCCACACTCCACTTTGGTAGGTGGAATCCGGGATCTTAAAGGCTTGGGAGTGGCCATCTAAGATGCATCAGCTGGTCCCAAGCCACCTACAGCAAAGGAGAATGAAGAATGAAGAACATCAGAGACACAAAGAAAATGCTAGCCTAAGAGACAAAATGAAAACCGCTACTGGTGAAACGATTATGACTCATAGCAACTCTACAGGGCACAGTAACACTGCCCCATGTAGTTTCCAAGGAGCGCCTAGTAGATTAGAGCGGCAGACCTTTCGGTAGCAGCCATATTTCTCAACCACCAGAGTCTCCACCGGCCTGAGACTAGGAGATCTAGATGATGCCTACCTACCACCACCGACTGCCCTGAAAGAGTCCCTGATGGAGCAGGAGAAAAGTGTAGCGCAGAACTCAAATTCATCTTAAAAAAGAAAAAGCAAGTGTAATGGTTGATTGAGACTAGAGGAACCCCAGAAGACATGGCCCCAATCTCTCTGCTAACCTAGAACAAAAAGCCTTCCTGAGACCAACTCTTCAGACACAGGTTAGACTAGACTGTAAGACTTGAAATGATACTTTTTATTTTTTTATTTTTATTTAACATAACTGAGTGAAAATGTACATTCACATGTAAATTTACATGCCCCCCTATATGCAGCTTCCACTGCTCTCCCTGTCCGGTGACTGCACACTATTCCTCTCTGCTCCATACATGTCTCATCCTCCCAACAGTTTCCTTTCCACTCCTCTCCATCCACTCCCCTTCCTCCAGCCAGAGGTCAGCAGGATGATATCCTATACATGTATAGAACCATAAAGTGCTTCCGATATATGGTTACGCTGCATTGCCAAGTCCATTCCACTCCTGTCCAAAGAGTGGACCTTTGTTATAATTTATGGGAACGGGCAGCATCAGGGCTTGAAATTATACTTTTGAAAATTGTGCTTCTTAGTTCAACTAGGTATATGAGGCTAAATGAGCAGCTTCTGTCTGAAGGCGGGATGAGAATGCACAAAGGGGTAGGAGTTGCTTGAGTAGATACGGGAAATGAGCGTGGAATGAGAGCACGTGCTGTCGTATTAAAGGGATTGCAACTAGAGTCATCTAACAACACGTGTATAAATTTTTCTAAGAGAAATTAACTTGAGCTGTAAACTTTCACCTAAACCATAAGAAAAAGAGAAAGAGAGAGAGATTAGTGCCCAAATTACAGTGTATACATAAATATTGAGTAGAACTTACAAAAAGCTTTGAGTCCAGGGAAGGGAGATGTCAATTCCTTCTGCTTTGATGAAAGGAAGGTTTGATGAAAGAAGTGCATTAAACGGGAGCTTTAAAAGACAGATACAATCTAGGTCTGTGGAGACAGACGTGGAAAACATTCCAAGCAGAGGATGCAGAGGTGAAATGGGAATGGAAATGAGATGTCTACTCATTATTTATCAGGGGTGTCGTGGGATATCATGTGGAAAATCATTGTGATTATTTATCTGCATGATGTTGCCCTCTTTGCAGCTTTGTAATAATAACCTTGGCAGGAGCTTACATAAAATCCCAACTGGAACCAAATATTCATTTCATATTTTTAACAAACCACAGACCAATCCAAACTTGAAATATGCACACACACACACCTATGCTTGAATGAGCTAATAGAATCCTGCATATTTTTTAAAGCCATTGAACCAAAATTGCTGATAAGAAATGCGTATTTTTTTCCATTCTCAATTATTGTTCTAAATAGAATAGCTACCTCATTCTGGTCATCTGAGTTTGTAAACCTCTTTATGAGCACACAGAATTCAATGAGGCAGGACTATAAGTAATGATATTGATTTCTAGAATGTAGCTCGCAGGATTAATCTTCATAATTAAACCTCTGTATATTGCTATATCCACAGGGTATCAGTCAGGATCCTTAATTGAAAACATCATCACCTGCTTAGCTAGTTTAAGCAAAAAGATAATTTATAGAGGATATCAGGTATCACACAGATGCTCTGGGAAGGCCAAGGCTAGGCTTTGGAGTCACACAGTCAGGCACGACAGCTATCGCAGGTCTGTTTCAGTGACGACCATACACAGCAGCACTACAGCCCTTGGTGCTGTACTTCAAAACTTCTGCCACTGCACCCTGGATAAACTAGATACACAGCTGCCCTTCTTGTCAAAAGAGGAGTCCATGTAGGCCTGTTCTTCATGGTTCTGTCTTCCAAACCTAAGTCTTACATGGCGCATCTCATAGGCACAGTCTAGGTCACATGCCTGCACCCACATCTGAATGGGAAGCTGGAGAAATAAGATCTGCTTTTCACCTTGAGAAACACTAGCTCTAATGTGCAAAGTTTCTACAAACACAGGAAGCCGCTCATATAATTCTGGGTGGCCACAAAGCATGGCAGAAGTCCATACCATATGGTTATGGTATTACGTGCCACACGTGATACCACGTTGTTGTTAGTTGCTGATTGATTTTGACTTTAGGTTTTCTTAGCTGTAATCTGTTTTTTAAAAAAACTGCTTTAAGTGAAACTTTACAATTCAAGTTGGTTTCTTATGCAAAAATTTATAGACCTTGGTATGGGACCCTAGTTCCTGTCCCTACAAGGTGACACTCTTCCTTTCTAACCTGTATTTCCTGTGTCCTTTCAACCAGCTCCTGTCCCTTTCTGCTTTCTCAGCTTGCCTCCAGCCAGGAGCTGCCCAATTAGTGTCATGTGTGTACTTGAGCTGAGAAGCACGCTCTTCACAAGCATCACTTTATGTGCTATAGTCCAGTCAGATCTTTATCTGAAGAGGTGACTTCAGGAATGGTTTTAGTTGTGGGATAACAGAGAGTCCAGGGGCCATGTCTTCTGGGGTCTCTCCAGTCTCAGTCAGACCATTAAGTGTGATCTTTTAACATGAATTTGTGTTCTGTGCTTGAATTTTCTCCTGCTCCGCTAGGGACTGTCTAGTATTTTCCCTGTCAGGATGGTGATTGGTGGTAGCCGGGAACCATCTAGTTCTTTCGGTCTCAGGCTGATGCAGTCTGATCCACATGGCCTTTTCTTTCACTTGGGCTCATATTTTTCCCAGTGTCTTTGGTGTTCTGCATTCTCCTTTGCTCCAGGTAAGTTGGGACCAATTGATACATCTTACATGGCTGCTTGCTATTAATTATAAATCTACATATATATAAATATATATTTATATATTTGCATACTTTATACATTCATTTGTATACTTTAAATGAATTTTATTGTGATTTAAATGCAAGTAAACAATCCAATACAATTTTCATATAACACTGGGAATTCACATCACTATTCTACGCTATGTGGTCTCTCCTCCTTTCCCCACCCTCCGGTAACAGCACACTCCTCATCATCCAGAAATTCTCACACTTGTTTGATCAAGACCTGTCCTCCCTCACCCTATGTTCCTGCCTCTAGCAATGAGCTTCTCGAGCAGATGCCATGCATTTATTTAAGCTCAAAAGTTTTTACAGTGCCAGGCTCACAGCTTGTCTTATATAGTCCAGTTCAGTCTTTGTTCGGGGAGCTGGCATTGTTGCTGGAGGTGGTTTGTGGTAGACAGTCTGGGGGCCACACTCCCAGAGGGCCCTGCAGTCTGAAGGACCATCAGTTGTGGTCATTTGGTAGAGTTCTAGTTCTGCACGCTCATGTTTCTCCTGCCACATCGAGGGCTCTATATTGTGCACCCTATCCTGGCAGTCATTGGTAGTGGCTGGGCACCATCTGATTTTTCTGGTCTCATGTTAAAATAGTTCCTGGATTATATGATACCTTCAGTTTGGCCTATAATTTCCTCCTGCCCTTGATATTCAGGTGGATTGGGACCAATTGGTTATTAGCTGTAATCTTAATGGAAGCAGATTGCTAGGGCCATCTTCTGAAGTATCACTGGGTGGATTAAAACCACCAAAATTTAGGTTAGCAGTTAAGTGCAAACCATTTGGACCACCTATATCAAATAATTTTATTCTCTGTGTTCAAGTTTTTTGGCATTCAAGAGATTTCTGTTGCCGGGTTTATTGTGGATGAAATATTCTGAGAAAATATCCCACAAGACACCTATAAATGACAGATAAAAGACATCAAATTTCCTTTAAAAGGCAAAAATGATCTTGCTAAAAATTAATGAGATCTCTACCAAATGATGCAGAAGCTGGAAAACTTAGTGATGATTTGACTCTGAATATGTAGCTGCTTATGGGAGAATTTTCTACGCTCTCTAACCCAGTGTTCTTGAGTTTTAGCAACAGTGTAAGAAATGAAATCAGGGCCCTGTACTCATACCAAGGTGGGACGTGAGACCAAGACCCTCATATAATGTTGACATAGTCAAAGAGTTTCAGTGAAAGCATGGTCTAGAGAAAGCTGCTCCAAAGCAAAGGGAGACATCAAAGGATTTTTTAGGCTGGGCTCAAACTGGCTAGAGAAAAAATTCTCTCCCAAAACTTTGAACTTGGAGCTTTATTTCACATGAACTCTGTAGCCCAAGAAATGGCAAGAAATTTAATCAAGCATCTTCAGATTGGTAGTGTACATGTATAAGGTAGAAGCCAAAACTAGTTGCCTCTGGAAGACACTTCCTCAACTCATGTCTCTCAGGATTCCTAGATACAAAGTTCAGCCAAACATAAGATCACATTGTAAAAGACATAAAGAAGCAAGATGACCCAAGCATAAGTCAGTAAAAATAACAAAAGTAGAAGCAGATCATCCAGGACTTCAAATGCTGGAATCACAGTACAGTTTAAAAACATTAAAAGAAAAAAAAAGTTGAGGATATGCCCAAAGAAAAATACACTATCAAAAAGGATGAATTATACAATAGGTTAAACACAGCCCATGAGAAAATTAGTGAACTGAAAGAAGCTACTTATGCAACGTTCACACTCACACAATGTTCACTGAGTTGCCAGTGTCTCTCCAGGACAAGTCTCTGGTCCTCGAGGATCTTCCTCCATCCACGATGATGGAAGCTCAGCCATCCTGCGTGGCCACAGCTGCTCAAGTGGCCTTCTGGGTCAGTGCAGTGATGGAAATGTCTGGAAAATCATGTACAGGCTCTTCAAAGCTTCCTCCCAGAAGCGATCCATGTTCCTGTGGCTCACAGCACTGATCAAAGATAGTTCCATGGCTCTGCCTATCTTCACCTGTCTGTCAGTTTGTCATACTCTGGTGGTTGGCACGTGATGCGGGAAGCTATGCTGTCAGTATTTCAAGGACCAGTAGGGTCACCCATGGGGCACAGGTTCCAGCAGAGTTGCCAAACTAAGACATATTAAGAAGAAAAGCCTGGCAATCTACCTCTGAAAACCAGCCAGTGAAAACCCTGTCGATCACAACAGAATGCTCACTGATACAGAGCCTTCCCCTGGGCTGGAGGGCACTGCATGGCAGCTATGTGTGATGCCAGAGGCTGCAAGAATAGGCTCCAACATACCCCAAATCATGAAGGCGGCACGGGACCGGGCAACAGATTGTTCTGCTATACATGAGGTTGTTGTCAGTCAGAAGTGAGTTGACAGCAACTGACAACAATTACAACAACAATTTCAAAGGAGTAGGAAGGTGCGATCTTCCCAGTGTCTAGGAATGGAAGAGACCCAAAGGTATAGGTGAATACATCTAATGTCCCCCACGAACACTTTTTAAAAAGAGCATTCATGTTGGGAAGATAATTTTAATCCTGAAAATGTCACCTCCCTCGCTCTTCTTATTTCACATAACTGTATTCAACTTAAGTATAAATTTCAGGAGATTTAACTGTATTTTTTTCTGTTATAAATCAATCCATCATTCACAGATATATCCTAAATAGAAGTCCTGTGTTTGATTTTTCTTATGGAAAGTTTTGATAGATCAAAGAGGTTGAAATTGGCCTGGAACAAATTGTTTCAGAAGAGAGAAGGGCTTAGAATTTCATAATAATATGCCTTTTTGAGGACCCACAGAAACCTATATTGTCAAAATATGAGTTTGATTTAATATGCCAGCTGACACCGCCTCTGGCTCTCCCATCAGCATCACCATTCCGTTTCCACTGCTGTGGCTGTGGTACCGACTGGTGGCATCTCTCCCTGTACCAGTTAATTGCCTCTGGATGGGCTCACCCTTTCCCCAGTCCCCATCCAACCCATCCCCCAAGCTGAGGCCGTAGACCTGATCTTCATACTCATCTGTGTTCAGTTTTAAAAACCAGGCACTGTCTTCACCGTGGTCTCACTGTTTCCTAAGTTTTGTCTCCCTGTCAAGACTGAAAGTTCCTGAGGATCTGCACTGTTTTCTGCATTGTCGCCACTTTCTCCTACCCTGTCCCCTCCCTCCTCCAGCACCTGGTCCTGAACACTGGGCATTCACAGTGAACTAAATAAATACTCATTGAATTGATTTCTCTAAACCACACTAATTATCCATTCCGCTCAAGTCCCTGTGTCTATGTAGAATGATGGATTTCCAGACACCAGGACTGAGGGTCAATTCAAACCTCTCGAGGGCCTATTGGATGTCTGGTTGCACACCACCTTCCTCTTTCCACACTGGGCAATAGAGGCCATGGGAGTTGGCTGCCCAGGATAGCCAGGCAGCTGCCCTGCATTTTATGCCACCCCTAGAATTAGTCTTAGTAGCAGCCGTGAAAATAAGCCGACTTTTTTCTAAATTCTGTCAACAAAAGGGCCAATGAATGTCAACTTAATGACTCATTGAAAGTCCACTGCATCCTGTTTCTGACTTCTCGAAGGAAGTAGACCCCAACATTTCCGAGAACACGCTTAGCAATTTCTCCACTAAGCTCTCTTTCACAGACATTTACAAGAGTGACAGTGTCCCCATTATGATAAACCTAACACCCTCAAATACATTCTGCCATATGATATTTAAGTGCTGCCATGCAGTGTTTCTAGCTTGGAGTAAAAATGGTGACGGTGCCACAGTAAATGAGATTTTCTCCTTTTTGCTTTTTCTTACATAATGTGATTGGACAGATACATGCAAGAAAGACTGATTACACAACAGCAGAAGACACTTTTACTTGTTGGGATCAATTTTAATATTCCATCAAGTGAATTGGCAAAAATGCAGTGCCATATGTCCTGAGAGCCCAAAAGTAATAGGAAAAGCAACACAAGTCAAAACACAAGCAAATGCTGCCTCTGAACCGTGCGTGTTCCAGGAACCGCTGTGAGCTGCTGCACAGAGAAGCAGCAGTGTCTAAGAAGACACCAGAATCTATAGACAGTGTTGGGTAATTTCACACAAATTGTCCAACCCAATTAAGGCATAGTCTTTAAACTATGAACTTTCCAGAATTATTTGTAACACTACCTACTGGGAGTTCCAAATTTTCACAGTGAAGTTTGAGGCAGGATACTGTATGAATCATTTAAATGAGACTAGAAATCACTTTGAGGAGAGCTGACAAACTGATTCCACTGGCTAAATATTTCTCGAACACAATGTGGTTGCACAGCTTGCATATTTTACTGCTATTTTTAATAAATTCAGTAAAGTCATTGTGATGGCACACTGTAACAGTGTCACAGGGCTGGTAACTGTAGAATGTAACATAAATGAAACTGAAAACAAAGGGCGAATCAATATGAGAAACAAAATTAGATTTGCTGGTTTGAAACTGAGTATGCCTCTACTGAACACAGAGCCATGTTATATGAAATTTTGTTAAAGGACGTGATTAAAATATCTTAGTACGAAAGGTTAGGAGTCCTGGGTGGTACAAACGGTTAACAGCTGGTTAACTTCTGGTTAAAAACCAGAAGTTTGGAGGTTTAAGTCCATCCAGAGCCTCCCTGAAAAATGTTCTTGAGATCTACTTCTGAAAATCCAGCCATGAAAGCACCATGGAAGCCCAGTCCTGTCCTCACATCCGTGGATTCACCAGGAGTCCCGAGTCATCTCACTGGGAAGTGGTTAAAATCAAAGGTCATAAATACAATTGAAATGTATTTTCTTCCAAATAGTGGAAATTTATATCATCTGAGGGAGCCACTTATTCTTGCCTACCACATAGACTAACAATCAATTAAGGAATGAAAGCAGTTATTAGATATTGTTAATGATGCAACTTCGAAACAATCATAAGACACCCTGCTATTCCCTTCTCAAGCCTCTAGAGCAGTTAGTTGAAGAGTACTATTAGGTTTAAGGTAAGCTATTTTTTAAAACCTTGTTTTGGGACTTCTATTCTGTGCACCTAGGATTTTCACAATAGTAGACCTTCAAAATAAAACATAGAACTTGAGTAGCTAACACAAGATTCAAACTACTACACACAACCTCTGATTTAAAGTTATTATGTTCATCAGAACAATCTCATTTTTGAATGATAGACATCATCACAAATAAAACCAAAATAACAAGGACTTGTGCCCTGACTCACAGCAACCCTTTTGGACAGAGTAGAACTGCCCCATAGAGTTTCCAAGGGGCAGCTGGTAGGCTTGAACTGCCAACTTTTAGTTTTAGTTAGCAGCTGTAACTTTTAACCATTGCATCATGTAACCATTGAATCACCAGGGCTCCTCATCATAAATAGCAAAAAAGCAACAACAACAACAACAGCAAAAACAAATTCACTGCCTTCAAGTCAAGGCCAACTCATAGCAACACTATAGGACAGAGTAGAACTTCTCCATGGAGTCTCCGAGAAACACCAGTAGATCTGAGTCATCATAAATGAGTGTTGTAAATTTGATGTAAAACACTTAAACAGTAAAATATTAGGGAATCTGAACAAGATTTTAAAAGTTATAAAAAGCATATATGCCAGCAAATAATGTTGGAAGAGTACTGCAATAGACTTGAACTATGAAATCTTTGGGGTTCAAGGTCTCTAGGTCATCACTGCGCAAACTGCTGTGTAAATAATTGACATTTAGTGATAGATCTTCAGATTTTAAAGCTGCATGATAAAACAATAGTTATGATTCACATAACAATTTACATTTTCTAAGTCACTTTCAGGAGCCCTGGAGGAGCAAAAGTTAACTAAGTGCTCAGCTGCTATCCAGAAGGTTGGTGGTTCAAACCCACCAGCCGATCCAGGGAAGAAAAGACTTGGCCATCTGTTCCCATAAAGACTACAGCCTAGGCCTGCGGGGCGGT
Organism: Heterohyrax brucei; assembly: GCA_028571685.1. Taxonomy (NCBI): domain Eukaryota; kingdom Metazoa; phylum Chordata; class Mammalia; order Hyracoidea; family Procaviidae; genus Heterohyrax; species Heterohyrax brucei. The sequence continues at coordinate 167,681,014 of CM053140.1, forward strand.
TCTACTCTGTCTTCTTGGGTCACTTTGAGTCCAAATAGACCTGATGGCGCACAACAGCAGGACATTTTCACATTCATTGTCTCATGTAATCGTCAGAGTAGCCTATGATACAGAAAACATCTCTCAAATAGAAATCTCTTGTTCTTCGGGTCAGACCAACATCTGAACTACCCCCTTCCACTCAGGGGAGTGCTCCCTATTCATGAGTCTCAGTAAGAAGCAGAATCCATCCCCCATTGTATACGAGCAGAATGCCAGACACTCACTTCCAAGCCTTCTCTGAAGTTAAAACTTAGAAATGGGAGTTAATGACGCAGAGGCGGGGACAAGAGAGAGTCCTGCCTGGCAGGGCTAGTCATTGCAGCAAGACTGAATTTCTAGGGCCATAATGCCAGCTGGACTGGGAGCACTAGCACACATCTTGGTAAAGGGGCAGCAGAATTCTAACGAGAGCACCCCTGGTCCACGACCTGGGGGATTATTCCTGACTGTGTAGCCGCTCAGCCTGGTTGCCCAGCTCTAGCCGTGAGTCTATGAGCTACACATTTTCCTTTCAACAGGTTCCTTTCTGACTCACTAAGCCAGCATCTCTTTCTGTTGCTTGCAGCTAAGCCTCAGTTGATACACATGTATTGTTCCCACTTTATAGTGACCCAGAGTAGGAGGAGAATGCTTCAAGCAACGCAGCAGTAAACAGAAGAGCAAAACACCTGACTTCTCCGTCGAGCTTTTTCTAAATATCGAAGCTGACTCTTCCTATGTTCCATACCTTGCTTCTACATCAGTCACTGGATTGAGGGCCCTTTTATTTCAGTATAGACAGTGATTCTTACCAGCATTAACACACTTAATCAACAAGGAGGAATGTGTGGTTGAACTGAGAAGAACTGAGCTCTAAAATTCCCTAAAGGTAAGTTTGCTGTGGCCCCACAGTTTCCCTAATCGACCACTCACCCCAGTTCCAAGGTGTAACTAACTGCCATCAAGGGGATCCAGCCCATGGTAAACCAAAGTGTGTCAGAGTAGATCTGCGCTCCCAAGGCCTACAATGGCTGAGTCCTTTCAGAAGTAGATCTCAAGGCCTTTCTTCCAAGGTACCTCTGGGTAGACTTCAACTTCAACTTCTCAGTTACCAGCTGAGCTCTTTAACCATTTGCACCACCCAGGACCTCTATCCCATGCCATAGAAGGCAATAAATGGTCAGAAGACTTACAGGTTAGTTAAGGAGCCGTAGACTGTGCCACATAAGTGGTACCTGGAGAGGGGCTTGAAGGTAAGTCTGCAATGGTTACACGTGTACATTTATTGTAATCGGAACTGGCAGCCTTCTAGGGCCAAGTAAGTGATGGCAATGTACCCCAGGGCCAAGGATTTGTACTGCGTTACTTCAAGCAGATGGTCAAAACCCAGTAGCTTTGGGGAGGCAGAAAAGGGACAAATGGACAGTGGATGAACATAATTGAGTCAATGGACTTCCTGACTGTTGTATGGAACTGCCCACTGGGGGCTGCAACATACGCATTGTGAGAAAAGGAGAAATAAGGGGTCTTATTTTCCATCTGTCAGCTCTGGAGAGATTCCCTGTGAATGCAAGCACAGCAGGCATGAAAGAGCAAAGCCACTAGGGAATGCCCTCATCGCCGGTTACACTGATGTGATTTCTCTTAACATAAGACCCATCAAAGGGTCTTTCTATCCAGAGCTGGGGAAATTATATGGTCTCTTGCACACAGAAAGAGCAGCAGAAATTTATACCTGGCTAATACAGGAAACTCTGGTGGTATAGTCGTTAAGTGCTATGTCTGCTAACCAAAAGGTTGGCAGTTCAAATCTGCCAGGTGCTCCTTGGAAACTCTATGGAACGGTTCTATTCTGTCCTATAGGATTGCTATGAGTTGGAATCAACTTGACAGCAGTGGGTTTGGTTTTTTTGGTTTAATATTAGGATGGCCTGAGTATGACCAGAGTTGGTCAGTGAGGGTTACTGAGCTGAGCATGACTGACTTCCCTTACTCAGTCCACTGGCTTCTTCTCTGAATAAACCAGAAGGAAGCGCAGAACTAGAATGCAAGGACTGGCTCCTATCACCTTGTAGTGTTACATTAGCACTTTCCATTTAATAAAGCCTAATGTGGGTAAGTGGTGGTATAGCAGGTAAGTGCTATGGCTGCTAACCAAAAGGTCAGCAGTTCAAATTCACAAGCTGCTCCTTGGAAACCATATGGGCAGAGCAGTTCTACTCTGTCCTGTAGGGTCACTATGAGTCAACAACAACTAGATGGCAGTGGGTAAGGGAATGTGGGCAAAGCACCTATTTAAAGTGTTGAAAAGTGAAGATGTCATGTTGGAAACTTAAGGTGCACCTGACCCAAGCCATGGTATTTTCAATTACATCATATGCATATGAAAGTTGAATAATAAATAAGGAAAACAGGAGAACTGATGTCTTTGAATTGTGGTTTCAGAGAAGAATATTGAATGTACCACGGACTGTCAAAAGAACAAATAGATCTGTTCTGGAAGAAGTACAACAAGAGTGCTCCTTGGAAGCAAAGATGGCAAGACTTCATCTTACATACTTTGGACATGTTGTCAGGAGGGATCAGTTCTTGGAGAAGGACATCACTCTGGTAGAGTAGAGGGTCAGCAAAAAAGAGGAAGACCCTCAACAAGATGGATTGACACAGTGACTACAACAACGGGCTTATGGATAAAAATGATTGTGGGCATGGCACAGGACTGGGTGGTGTTGCTTTCTGTTGTGCCTAGTGTTACTATGAGTCAGAACCAACTCAACAGCACCTAACACAACAATGTAGGCAAGGAGCCCTGGTGGTACAGTGGTCAAGATCTTGGCTGCCAACCAAAAAGTTGGCCATTTGAATCCACCAGGCTCTCCTTGGAAACCCAGTGGGGCAGCTCTCATCTGCACTATATGATCACCATCAGTTAGAATTGATGGCAATGGGTTTGGTTTGAGGTTTGTAACATGCACAAAGGAGAAATGAGTCATCTCTAGTATCACAAGCCAAGGTCAAGAAGGATGAACTTATTCCTGAAGGACAATAGACAGCTGATGTGCCCACCCTTCACTGGCGTGGCATTTCTGAGTTTGAAGCCTCCTTGCCAATTTCTAGACATAGACCTTGTTTCCTGGTGGGATGGGGGAATGGAATGGGGTCATGACTAGTTACAAAGACTCTGAATCAATTGATGCTCCTCTTCTGAACCTCACCCCTGTGCTCGGCCTTCAGAGGTCTCCAGTACCTCTAAACTCTGAGCCTTTCTGGAGCTCACTAGAGCAAATTGGCTTCTCCCCCATTGCACACGGACGTTCTGGCTTCCTCCATGCAGCCACGTCATTTACCAGTTGCCTGTCCGCTTCTTAAGACTGAGTTGACATCTCTCTCCTGGTGCCAATCTTACTCTTGCTTTCTCTTGTTCTTGTGGATTTATGCTTTCTACCAAAATTCATTTATTCTCATTTTATCGGAGTTTCAAGTCAGGGAATATAAATATGTACTTCAGTTCTCCATGTTCAAACCTATACATCTTTCACTAAAAGTTTAAATATTTACTTATAAACTAAAATAAAGAAAAGCAGTTAGATTAGGAACAATTAAAAACAAATAATTTTACTGTGGAAGGTATTTAAATTATGTCTATGGGTATGTACTTGTTTAAAACTTGTTCTGTAGTTCTTTGCCAGTTATTGATCCCAGAAACACAGGCATCAAAATCAACTTCCAGTATTTGTTGAAAACGCAGGTTCTTAAACTCACCCTAACTTTTCTGCATCAGACTCTTTTGGTATCAGGCCAAGTAATCTTCATTTTAAACACGTTTCTCAGATGATTAACAACTGTGAAGTTTGAGGATCTTTCTTCCCTTGTGTATAATGAATGAATGGGGGAATATTTAGATTTGACATTTTGATGAAAAACTACATTTTGCTACGAAAAAAAATAGAAATCACTCTCAAATATGTCATATCTTGTTCTCTTTGTTGTTGTTTTTTTTTTTAACTGGTTAAGCCTAGCTGTTTGGCTTAAATAGGCATACATGAAAGTACCATCATTCTCCTTTTGATTGCTACCTGATGAGGGAAAGAGTCTAAGAATTCATAAAATTCTTATGCATCAGCTCTACAGACTCAGACACATGAAAGTGACAAATGTCACTGCTGCCATTAGATTGTGGATAAGAACAATGCATGCGTGTTCCAAGGCCTTCATGAGTGAAATGATTATGCAAAGTGAAACCCTATTTGTCTTTTGTTCCATTCCTAACCTCTAGCTGATTGTTAAGCGGGAAACCCGCCTTCAGTGGTTCCAGGAAGGCCTGTTGCAGGTAATCAGCAACCTCCCAACTCTACCTGCTAGACCTTAGCTGTGTGCAGTGGGAGGCTTTCCTGTGTAGCAAGATTATTCTGTACTGAAGGTTCTGGCTTCTTATGAACTTTATTTGTATTATTTCTTTGAAAATAGTAATATTTTATTTATTTATCAAAGTAATATAGGCTAGTTGGAAAAAATTAGAAAACTGAGAAATGCTGAAAAGAAACTAAAATCTACTCTACTCTTAGAGATAGAACCCAAATCAAATTCATTGCCATCTAGGCAATTCTGTCCCATAGGGATCCTATAGCACAGAGTAGAAAACTGCCCCACAGGGCTTCCAAGGATATAATTATTTGCAGCTTGAATTCACATTCAGTTGGATCACCTTTCTTGGTACTGGACACAAATACAGATCTCTTCCAGGCAGTTGGCTAGGTAGCCATCTTCCAAATTTCTTGCCATTGATAAGCGATCACTTTTAGTGCTCCATCCACTTCTTAAAGCATCACAGTTGTCATTCCGTCAATTCCTGGAGCCTTATTCTTCACCAGTGACTCAGCGCAGCTTGGATTTTTTCTTCTGAATTATGGTACTGGTGAAGAATCCTGAACATACCACAGACTGTCAAAAGAAAGAACAAATCTGTCTTGCAAGAAGTATAATCCAGAATGTTTCTTAGAAGCAAGGATGGTGATACTTCATCTACATACTTCAGCCTTGTTATCAGAAGGGAGCAGTCCCTGGAGAAGGACGTCATGTTTGGTAAGGTAGACGGTCATTGAAAATGAGTGAGTCCCTCAGTGAGATGACTGACACAGCGGCTGCAACAATGGGCTCAAGCATAAGGAGAAGACTGAGAAGGGACCAGGCTACTGCCTTCTGTTGTACACAGAGTTGCTATAAGTTGGAACCAACTCGATGACACCTAACAACAATTTTTATGGAAGCAGACTGTCACATCTTTCTCCTCCGGAGCAGCTGGTGGGTTTGAACTGCTGACCTTTCATTTAGCAGCTGAGTGCTTAACCATTGTACCACCAGGGCTCCTAATCTCAGAGATAACTAGTACCAGTCTGTCAACATATTTCTTTCTAGTCTCTTTTCTGTCCTTATTTACTTTATATAGTTGAGATAAGGCTTTTTAGCTAGTTAGGTACCCTACTCTTGTTTTCTTTTTCCCCCACTTAACATTTTAAAATCATGTACCCACAAAATTAAAATTTTTAATAAAGATTTTTAAAGGTTGTGTTGTGTAACATTTTACTGAATAGCTCTAAATCCATTTAACCACTCCCCAAGGTCTGGATATTTAAACAGTTTGTAACTTTTTTTTTGCTACAAATAATATTATGATAAGTAGAGTTCTACATAAATTTGGCCCAGATTTCTAGTTTTTTCCTAAGGATAGATCCCTAGCAGCTGTGAATATTTTACAGCTCTTGATGGAAGCTGTCATACTCTGTTCAAAAAGCTGTCTCAATATCTGAGAATGCTCATCTCACTACAGCTTCAACAACGCTGAATGAACATTATCGATTTTTTTCAAAACAATACATACATAGTTTAAAAAGAACAAATAGCATCCAAAGACTTAAAACAAAAAACACCAGTCCCTGACCCTCAGTGCTCCACCTTTTTGTCCACACTCTCAAAGCAACCACTTCTCACTTTCTTACTGTGGTTTCAGGTACTCAGCTCTAAAAATATGTTGATTCAACAAAGTCAACATTTTAGATATTAACTATTTACTTGCTGCTGTGACAGATTCCAATTTAGCTCACACCAACTCCCCACTGCCCTGATTTTTCCTTACCAGTAAAGTCATATGGCTGTATTTAGGTAAACCAGTATTAACTCAGTAATTATTAATTATACAATATAGTAATATCTTGCTATATGAGAATTACTATTAGCATAATAAATTGTTAAAACTACATAAATATTAACACAGAGCAGGTTGTATACGAATATTACATTTTCTTTCTCGTCTCCTTTTGTTGTGGCTGGCATTTCTAATTGCCTTCCTTTTCTCCTTGCATTATCTTCTGCTACAACTTTTAACATACCATTGGATCAAGTGGTCTACTGAGTTCTCCGTTTTCTTGAAGATCTCCCTGTCAAAGCCTTTGGTATTCCTGCTTCAAGATAGACCAGGAAATAGATTGTTCTCTAAATAGATTTCTAATTAGTCCTCTGGTTTTTAATTCTGTGATTCTCCTTGCACTTGCTGGGGTCTGTAGTCTCTGAGTCCAGGGGTGCTACAGAGCCACCCAGGTACCTTCTTTTCTAGCTCCTATTGTGGCTCTGTGGGCACATTAAGCTGTAGCTTCCTCCAGTCTGCTTCATCAAACACTGCACCTCAGGACAGCATCTCTCCCAGTGGCTCTCTATTGGGGGCAAATTTGGCCAATACCTGTGAACATTGTGGGTATCACAAATGGGGAGGGGGTTGGTACTGGCATGCAGTGAGCAGAGGTCAGGGATGCTGCCATACATCTACAGTGAACAGGACAGCCCCACACAGAGAATCATCTGGCCCAAAGTATAATACTGAGTAACACTGAGATTAAGAAATTTTGCCATCGAAAGATCAAGATTTATTGGAAACCAAACAGGTCTAAAAAAAAAAAAAAAACAGAAAAGAAACTTTGCCCTATTTCATTCTCTTCACTGTAAAGAAGCTATAATCTTTTTTGTATTCTTTGAACAATTTATTTTATTTTGTTCCTGTTGAAATGTACACAACAGAATATACATCAATTTAACAACTCCTACATGTGCAGTTCAATGACACTGATTACATCTTCAAGTGGTGCAATCATTCTCACCCTCTTTTCCCAAGTTATTCCACCACCATTAACACAAATTCACTGCCTCCTAAATTTCTTCTCTAACCTTTCAAGTTGTTATCACTTTGAAACCATATAGCTGGTTCTTTAAAAGAGCACAATGCTCAGACAGACATTCTTTACTAATTAAGCCAAGTTATTATTTGGCTTAAAGAGGATATCAGGTGATATTTTTGGTTTAAGATCTAAAGATTATCACAGTTCGGGATGTTTGGGGGTTCATCTAGCCTCTATGGCTCCAGAAAATCTGGATTCCATATGAGTTTGAAATTCTATTCTGTTTTTCTTCCCCCCTCCCCTCCTGCACTTTGATCAGAATTCTTCTACAGAATCTTTGATCAAAGCATTCAGTAATGGTAGCCTGGTACCATCTAGTTCTTCTGATCTCCTGGCAAAGGTGGCAGTTGTTTATGGAGGCACTTAGCCACATATTCCATTTCCTCCTCCTCCTCCTCCTGGCTCTCTTTATTCCCCTGTTGCTCCAAGTGAATAGAGACCAACTGTTGTACCATGGGCGGCTGCTTGCAATCTTTTAAGACCCCAGATAAATTATGCAATAAACTAGGAAGCAGGACAGAATCACTTAAAACAGTATTAAGCTGATTAACTGAGATGTCCCAGGAAACCATGATGCAATGAATGGATTTGTGTGAGCATTGTTCCATTACTTAGCACTTTTATTTGTCATTTTTGTAGTATCTCAGGAGGAAGGGGAGTTCGACATATATATTTTCAACTTGATACCTTTATATCACTCAACTCTTAGAGATTCAGTTTCTTCATTTGTAAAATAGGACTGATGCTCAGGAAGAAACGAGATGATGTATGAACAGGGCTCAGAGCATGAAAATTCTTCAGAGCTAGTCAGAAGTCACAAATCATTATTATTAGTTTTTTTTTTTTTTAACAATTCAGCAGATAAAAAAATACTGTCTGGTTTAAATTTACATTTATTTGTACTGGGGAAGCCAAAGTATTTTCATATGTTTAGTCTGCAATTTACATTCATTCTGCTATGATTTGTTTGCTTAAATCCTTTATTAAAATTCATTGATGTTGTATGTTCATACCTCAAATCCTCTGCCCCTGCTAGCTTGTGACAGTAAAATAAAGATATTTACCTTAATACCCAAATTGTCATTCTGTCCGTACATCCAAATTTATAAGAAATTCACTGTATTCCCAGGGTTCCCTTTCCAAGTGTTACCATGATTCCCCTGAGTTATTTAAATACCTGTCATCATTGCCAGCTGCCCCCTGCTGGAAGAACAAGGACTTGCATTCGTCCTACACCAAACCTCAGTTGTTTGCCCGCCTCCATCTGCCGGTTTCACTGGCCTCCTGTGCAGCCATTTCACCTCTGGCAGGGGACGCTGGTGTGGATAACCATGCAGAAGCCCTAGCAGACCTGCCAGAACTAGGTGGGTAGCCTTCTCTAACTCTCCCAGAACTTTTTTGTTTCTACTGCCTTTGGTGCTGGAATTGGCCAGCTCTCCCAAATGGGCTCTCCTTTGATTCTCAAGATAGGGTGAAGGACAGTCCTTCTATCATTATTCAGATCAATTAGGATTTTCCCACAACAGAATGTTGGAATCACCAACATTCCAGGTGACTCAGCTTTTTAGTGAGATATATATGCTTTGTGGTTTTATATATAGTGTTTATTGAGCAATTACTAAGAGCTTGCTAGAGTGAGACTACAAGGTGATAGCAGCAGGAAAGCACCACTTTACTAATTATTATTTAAGTAGCTTACTCTCTTTTTTGTCTTATGGTTTTATACATAGTGTTTATTGAGCAATTACTACGTGTTTGCTAGAGTGAGACTACAAGGTGATAGCAGCAGGAAGGCACCATTTTAACAATTATTATTTAAGTAGCTTACTCTCTTTTTTCATCTTGTCCACATGTAAATGCTATGGGGATCTTCAAGCACTGAGCAGAGGCATAGAGGAGGCCCTGACAGCAATGGATGAGAGAAGCTGGCCAGGCTGACAGAAAGGCTGTGACATCAGAGCTGAAGGAAATTGCACTGTGACCCCATGCAGTGTACAGGCCCTTCACAGAGATTGCTGAATTGCTATCTATGTTGTAGCCATGTATGTGATAATCCTACACTCTGAGGTATGAGTGCACCTCTTGTCTTGCTTGTCAGACATTCAGGTTCTTAAAAGCTGCAAAATTGTTCTGAAAACTATTGCTGTCACCTGCTCCCATCCTACCCCTTGCAAACAACAGGTGCTTAATGAAGCAACGTCTGCTGACTCCCTTAAAATCTGGATGCAAGAGCAGTTGCCCTACATGAAGGAGATACGAGAATGCACTGCCTCATCCTTGTTGCCACTGCCTTCCTTCCTCACCTCCACACAGCCAGTGACTCAATATTGCTGTCCATCAGCCCAATGTTGCCCTGGATCCTCAGCCCAGTTCCTTACTGAGACTTTCCTGAGTCCAAAAATCTCAGTACCCTCTGTTTGCCTCCTGAGTGAAGGACCACAGACTTATTCACCATCTCGGACCTCATCTCAGAAGTCGACACTGGCCCCTACATTTTCCCCAAGACTTCTTGACACTTGTCAGTACCCTAGGGTCTGGTTTCCCTGCCTCATACCAAGCTCAGGCCTGAGCTCTCACTGCCCGTGAGGAAAAAGTGTCTCCCCACACCTGTCTATCTCCCTACCCTGTAAAAGCTCAGTGAACAGGACAAGTCTACAATTTTGGAACCTGGGTTTTATATCTGGTTGGTTATATTTCCTAGTTCTATGATCACAGTCCAGAAGCAGTGCACTATTCCGCTGTTGCCACTCTACCTCTCTGGGCTTGGGATCTGATCTAATTGCCCAAGTCTGCATTAGTTTCAATATCTCCTGCTTGCATTCATATCCTAGGGTTGCTTTAATGAAGTATCACAAGCCCAGTGACTTATAAAAACAGATATTTATAGTCTCATGGTTCTAGAAACTAGGTGTCTGAAATTAGGGTCTTAGCTGTTTTGATTCCTTCTGAGGGTGTATATGTTCTCTGTCTCTCATCTGATGTCTTGAAACTAGTAAAGGTAAAACATACACACACATATATAGTGAGCTAGAGAGAGAGATTTATATCAAAGAAATGGCTCATGTGATTGTAGTGTCTGGAACACCCCAAGTCCACAGGTTAGGATAGAGGCCTCTCCATAATCACATAGCCATAGGGGCTGGCAAATTCAAGTCACCAGATCATAGAGCAGGGCTCTTGCTCACAGGCTTCAAAGATCTACAAGACCCAAGATAAGGAGGCAAGACTGCAGGTAAACTTTTAGTTCAACTCCCAAGAACCAGAGTCAGATGGCATTGCAGCATTGCCAGCTGCAGGATCCAGACTGAGCAAAAGCCCGTGAATGCTGTGAGAACGACCACCTATGTTTGATACAGTCCACACACCCAAGGAAACTCCCTTTCAACTGACTGGCTACTGACAACAGATCCCATTATGAAGGTGATCATACTACATGAAATCTCATGTAAGTGATCACAACATGATCACTGTCAAATGACTGAGAATGATGGCTCAGCCAAGTTGACACACAGCCCTAACCATCACACCTTGTTTATGGTGATGGCTGGAGATCCTCATTGTTCCATTGTTCATGGCTTGTAGATGCTCCAGTCTCTGCCTTTGTTGTCACTTGGTTGTCTTCCCTCTGTGTCTCTTCTCATTTTTATAAAAATACTACTCAGACTGGATTAGAAGCCAACCAGTCTGACCTCATGTTAACTGGTAACATCTACAAACTCTCTATTTTCAGACAAGATCATATTCACAGGTACTGGAGGATAGGACTTCAACATATTTTAGGGGAGGGACACAATTCTGTCCATGAGTATAACACTGTCCTTCTGCCTGATTTGTAAACACTGACAGCTGAAGTATTCTCTGCTCTAACTGTCTTTTCTTTCTGATTGAGTTGACTTTTCATCCTTTTCAGTGTTGGTTTTGTGTTTGTTGAGACTCCTGTATTATGTTTCTTGTTTTGATATGTTGCAGTGTTATTGTGCTTTGCAGGCACCCCATGATGCTCTTTAATATTCTAAGTTTAAACCCACTTTTAACTTCTACATATCTTATTAACTTCTTCTCCATCTGAAAGGACTATAACTACTGTAGTATATCCCTCTTTTTAGTGTGATGATGTCATAGTTTTTTGATATCATCACCGGTTCCCTTCATTTAGTATTGTACTTTTGATTGAGTTTTGTGACTTCCCTAAGTGAGTAGGTTTCCAGATGTTGTGTCCTGCATTATCTCTTTAAACATACACTTAATGGTTTTGTCTTTCTAAGCAAAGAGCTTCTTCTAGTATTTGTTGTAGTTTTGGATTGGTTTTTACAACGTCTCTAAGCTTCTGCTTGTCTGTGAATGTCTTAATTTCATCTTCATGTTTGAAAGACAGCTTTACAGGCCATATAATTCTTAGGTGGAAGGTTTTCTCCTTCAAGGCTTTGAATGTGTTATCCCCCTGCTTCCTTGATGGTATTGTTCCTGACAAGAAGTCAAACAAAAGCCTACAGGGTTTCCCTCTGAATGTTAGCTTTGCTTTGAGTCTTGCTGCCTTTAAGAGTTTCTGCTTATGTTTCATTTTATTAAGCTTGATTATAATATGTCTTGGTGTCTTTCTTTTGGGGTCCATTTTCTGTGGCATTTGATACATGTCTTGGATATCTATATTCTCTTCTTTCATAATTTCAGGGAAGTTTTCTGTCAGCAGATCAACAGTAGTACTCTCTGTGTTTTCATCTATCCCTCCCTGTTCAGGAACTCCAGTTAATCGTAGATTATTCCTCTTGATAGAGTCCCACATGTTTCTTAATTCTTCATTTTTTTTATTTCTTTTCTCTGTTTTGTCCTCATAAATGCTGATGTCAGTTACTCTGTCTTCAAGGTCACTAAATCAGACTTCCAGCTCCTCAATTTTTCTCTTTTGGCTTTGGATGGAATTATCTAATTCTGTAATTTTGTTATTGATCTGCTGAATCTCAGAACATTGATGTTCCATCAGTTTGAATAGCTTGCATAATTTTTCATTTTGATCCGCTGCATTTTATTTAATATTTAGAAAGGCTCTCTATATAATTCTTTTGTACTCAACCTCTGATAGTTTCAGAAAGGCTTCTTCATCCAGGAAGCTTTTTGATTCCTTATTTTGGGAGTTTTCAGAGCCATGGTGGGCTGTTTCTTTAAATGGTTAGTGATGGTTTATTGCCATCAGGCCATCTAGACACTGTTTAGTTTCTCTGGCGTTACCTCAACAGGAGCTAAGGTGTAGTTCTGAGAAGGGAATTGGTACCAGCCACCTCTGTATACTCTAGTAACTGACCCCAGTGGAGTCTCTGGGATGGCAGGCTCCACCTCCTGGCTAAGATGCCACCCTACTTATGGAGTCCCTGGGGGGGGGGCATCAACTGACACTATAATTAGTGGGTCAGTAAAAGCTGGAAGAGATGCTTTCAGGCTGCTCAGCAGTTATTTCTCCAGACAGTCTTATTTTGAAAAGCTAAAAGCTATCTGACAGCTTCCAAAATCAGTCAGGCCATCAGGTGCAGCAGGTCCCACCTTCTGGCCAACAACAGAAGCACGTCTTCAGCCAGCCTCAGATGCTATGACACAGTTCAAAGCAGCAAGGGGCTATGGACTTGCTGCCATCCTCAGCCAGGCCCTACCCGTAAGACAACACTGTGCTAAAGACAGCCTTTCTGCTGGAAAAGTGCTACCCGGACTGGTGCTGTCTGCTAGCCTGGTTTTCGCCCCTGCTGAGGCCTCTGGTTGGGTGACTCCACCTCCCAGCTGACCAAGATGGTGTCCCAGTCAAGCTGCCCTTCCCACCACAAAACAGCAGAAACTATGGCAGAGCTCACAAAAGAGAGGGTGGAGGGCCCGAGGCACCCTCAGTCCACTCCCAGGCTCTCAAAACGTGGCTATCCTTCACACTGTCTCTCTACTGTGCCATATGCTGTTCACCTCAGCACTGCCGCTCAACATATCTGCCAGCTCAGGCCCACCTCCGGCCTACCAGCCAACAAAAGGAAAAAAATTAAAAGTGTCAGTGCCTGCAGTTCACCCAAGTAGCAACTCAGGAGGAGTGGGGCTCAGCAAGAGAGACCAAGTTTCCCATTTAGTGGCAAGTAGTCTAATCTGACAACCCTATGACATGTTCTAGGGTTCACTGGGTGTCTGGAATGCTCCATTCAGCTATCAACACAGGCCTTAGTTTTCAGAGTGAATTAAAGAGACGTGTGTCTAGTCCACCATCTTGGGTCTGCTCTCCTTTCTTTCTGATTAGAAAGCTTGAGTCTAACTATTTGCAGATTATGCCTGAATACAGGCACCCTTCAGGCATTGAGACTTACCCCTTACAGTCCTCTTCCATGATCAGGTCATCCCTGTGCCTTAGTTCCAGTCCTGACTTCTTCCCTGCTATCTCATCCTCCTCTAGTTATCCCTCCTGACTGAGTCTCAAATTTAGGTGTGGATGATAATTCACTAAAGCAGATTTCAAATGGCTGATTAGCCAGGCTCTGAGCCAACTAATTATGGAGTACTATGTGAATTCTGAATTGGGACTGAAAGGGCTGAGTTTCTTCACCTTTGTATCCTGAGTCCTTTATTCATTCACTGAACAAATTAATTTTCATTTGATGAATGGATGCACAAATGAACCAACAAGAGAACTCAGTGAAGTTCCTCAGCAGAAGTCCACTGGATTTTGCTCAGTTTGGTGTTCTCATCAGTAGCTGCATTATGTGAACACCCAACAAATAGTGATATACAACACATGATTATCATGTTGCAAATAACAGAATTAATACCATATTTCACTAATTTTAGACGCTCATTTTTCCCTTTCTGAAATCAGATACCTCATATAATCAACAGCAAGCTATAGTTCACTTTGCACTATTTATTGTAAATTTTTAAAAAGGCTTCATCTTACAATAGAAGGGGTATTGTATTTGGTGAAATATGGTGTATTGGCTGATGTAATCCATATCATACCCTATCAGCAGGACAGAACAAATGAATGACTCTAAAAAGATGGAATTTCATGATGATAAACAATATTGTCCAGCACTTAAGTTCAAAAAAATCAATTTCACAGTGAAAGATGAAGACAACTTGGCTTAAATTCATTTCCTGTCACAACAACAGGAATGGATTTCAGTAGACTGCTAATGAAGAGTCAATAACAACATCACTGCCTAAAAAGTAATGCAATTGTAGGCTGCATTAATAGAAACATAGTGTCCTGACATGGGCAGAAGTATCCCACTATAATTTTCCTTGGTCAGACCAAGTCTAAAATATTGTATCTATCATTGCGTTTTAAGAGGCACATTAACAAACTGAAACATATAAATTTATTGAAATTGTACCTTGGAATTAAAACCTATTGATATTGAAATAATTAAAATAAGATACTGAAAAAGGAGCTCTGGTGATGCAGTGGTTAAACACTCTGCTGCTAACCAAAAGCTTGGTGGTTCAAACCTACCACCCCACTCCAGATGTGACAATCTCTTCTTGTAAAGATTTACAGCTTTGGAAACCCTATGGGGCAGTTCTACTCGGTCCTATTGGGGTTGTCGGGAGTCAAGATCAACTAGACAGTAACGTGTTTGGGTTTGGGGGTCCACACTGAGAAATGACTTTATGATAAACAGTTGGATAAAAGGTGTTATTGCATTTGCTGTAAGTTGTTGGACATATTCTTCTTTAGTGAACACCTAGGTGCAAATTTTCTTTCATTTCCAGATCCAAGAATATCTGTACTTCCAGTTTGTTCTTATAGACACTTAACTATGTAACTGCCTGTGTTTCCCTTTTAGGATTGGCTACCATTATGCTTAAAAGGCAAATTCAGAGCTTAAGTCTAGCAAATTTTCAAGATCTGTATGGCAATGGCTTATGTACCTTGCGATGATGTTTTTCACATTTGTTTTCCTCTCACTAACATTTCCTTCATTACTTTGATAATCGTGCTGTATCATGAAGGCAGTGAAGTTAGAGGGAGAGAGATTTTCCTGCTTAGAATAAAAGAAAACTTGCTAACAATTCAAGCTGCCCCAAAGTAGAATGCATACATTGTGAAGTAATGTGCTTTTGTTGACGGGGCCCTGTGGTTACCTGTCAAGGATGTGAAAGAGGGGTTCCACAGTGATCTTGGAAGGCCCTTCCTACTTGTGAGTCAATGCCATGAGAAATGGAAGTGGGTTGGGGAACGTGAAGGCACCTGCCAAGGTAAGGAGGACTCAGCCGAGAAGCCTGCCCTCCTCATGAATGGAATTCTGGGATCCAAGGGTCTGTAAGAATAGGAAAGCTACTTCACAGGAATTACTGTCTGCCTGCCCCTTCCCCCTTGGGGATCAGGACAGCTCAGGGGAGATGTGCTTCCAAGTACCCACTCCGCTCCCTCCAAAACAGCACAGAGAGAAATCAGGAGCATAAATATTGACTCAGAAAAGCGTTGGCCTGCCACTGGCCTTCCTGCTGTCACTGGCCTCACAGAGTTTCCAGCTGGGGACAAGAATGTGGCACTTTCCATTCCCCAGAGGTCTTTTATATTCCCTTGTGTCAATTCAAATTCCAACCTTTACTCTGATTGGCCAAAAATTACCTCATTGTCTCCTCACTTGCTTGGAAAATCGTATCTGCCCTCTCTACCCTTTTCCCTCCTGCCGCGCAGTTCTTCTTACTTCAAAATGACAGAGACTATTCCCTGTGCTGTGTCTTCCTCCCCTCAAGTTCACAGCTCCCCATTGTCCTCGACCTCTGTCCCCGGGCTTTCTACCTTGTCTTTCCTAACTTCATTAGCCATGCAGATTTGTGCCGCTTTGCTGGGCAGCAGTCTCCAACCATCTTCCCTGCTGTGGAAAAATTCAACACTTTCCTATCCCTCAACTCTGCTTGTCAGGGCTCTTACTCCAAGCAGCCTCCGACTGCCTCTCCCAGCTTGTCGGGGGCAGTTGGGTGAGGTAACTCCAAGCATTCCTACCGACAGATGGAATGGATGGAGGAGACAGGAAAGCCCACAGCCCCAGGCACCCAACTGCTGAGTGATTTCTCTAAAAGTGGGAGGGGGAAGAATGACATAGCTCCCAGCTGAGACTAAAAAAAGACCTGGTCTCATCCAAATATTCCATAGATGTAGATTGTATTTCTCCCTTCTCTGTTTCTACCATTCTCTGCCAAACAGCCAAGCTGCAAACCACAGAGCCACTGTGAGGTTTCTTCCTCTGTCAAGGCCGTTCATGAGACTCATTTTAATTTGATTCTGACAGACACAAAGGAGGGGACTAGGAAGAAGCCCACACGGCCATCCACCCAGCCCTCTTCACACACCTCTAAGGGTAGACTGGGCCCAGCCAGCAGCATCTGGAAGGAATCCAAAGCCATAAACTTTTTTCAAAGTGCTGTTTGATGGTTTATGGTGAAAGGCAGACACGACTTTCTGGCCCAGGGTCTGCTCCTTCATTAAAGAGCATCCTGCCTGTCACTCTTCTTAGAAGATTCACAGGCAGGTAATGCTGAATTACAAATGTTAAGCATGTGCCCTGGATCTTTGCAGGCCTAGGTCTTTGCACACTCAGGTCCTTACACACTATGATACTTGCATGCGCTGATTCTTGCACACCCAGACCCTTACACACTTAAGACCTTATACACCAAGGTCCCTGCATACAAGTCATTACAAGCCGAGTTCCTTAAACACCCAGATCCTTGCACACTGAGTTGTCAGGCACAAACACAGAAGGCAGAGGCTTGTAATGTAGTCACATAAAGCCCCATCAGAAGAGAGCCATCCACTCAGTCTTCTGGGGAACAATACTGAAGTGAACTTTAAGAGTAGTCTTATAGGGAGAAGACCACAAAATAGGCCACTTGAAGAGAATGTATGGACTTTACTGTGACTCACTTGCCAGTTGTACTTTATGGAGCTTATTTTATGATTTAAAAGTACTGCAGTGTACACAGGAGCCATGTTACCTTCTCCTTATTTGTCTGTTTACCATATACTTTGATATTTGAAATGTACAGACTAGGAAGGTGCTTGTGTTTCTAGAGCAGATTGGATTTTATACAAACTCTTTTCCCTTGAATTAACAGCAATAAAAAAATGGGGCAAGCATTTGTGGTAGAGAATGCATTAACTGTATGCAAGTGTAATCCCAGTGTATGAACTTCTCCATCGCTGAAGCAAAAATACCATATTTCTATTTAAAAACAAATTATGGAACCTATCCTAATCTCTGGTGGCATAGTGGTTAAGTGCTACAGCTGCTAACCCAAAAAGACTGCTAGTTCGAATCTACCAGGCACTCCTTGTAAACTTACAGGGCAGTTCTACTCTGTCCTATAGGGTCACTATGAGTCAGAATCAACTTGCTGGTAGTGAGTTTGAGTTTGTGGGGTATCGTAATCTACTTTGACTATAGGAAATGTCATCCCCCTAACATCTCATCTCCATGTGTTCCTGAGACTCCCCAGGGAACTCTTAACTTGTTGGCACTAGCTGACTCTGCCAGTTCCTGCCTCCAGCCACTGTCAGTCACTCAGTCACTCTCAGGTGGCTGTTTCCTCCTGACATCTTCATTTTAGAATGGGTATAGTCTTTTCTCTCAGTTCCCCATAGTGACAGCAAAAAACAGATAACATTTAACAAGATTTTTACCAAAAGCTTAAGGTATTATAGCATATACATAAAAAGAATGTCACTTCCATGTTATTTATAGGGGATCGCAGAATCCACAGGTGTCATTAGTGGATGGCACTCCCCCACTCCTGGACTGTTTCACTCAAAAACAAGTCAATCTTAAGAAAATGTAGTGCATCCCACTTTGGTGAGTGGTGTCTAGGTCTCAAAAGCTGGTAAGTAGCCATCTAAGTAGCACTCATTGGTTCCAAGCCACCTGGAGCAGAAGAGAATGAAAAACATCAAAGACATAAGAAAAATATGAGCCCAAGAAAAAGAAAGGGCCGTACAGTCCCGTCTTAGTCACCTGGTACTGCTCTAGCAGAAATACCATGAGTGAACAGCTTTAGCAAAGAAAAGTTTTTATTACACAGTCCAACAGGCTGGAAGATCAGATTCACGGTGCTGGTTCCAGTGAAGGCACTCTCTCCTTGTCAGCCCTGGAAGAAGGTCCTTGTGTTACATCTGTCTTTTTTGGATCAAGGATCATGTTGGTTCAGAAACCCCAGATCAGAAGGATAGACTCTGTACCCTGCAGTGCTTTCTTGATGAGGCTCCAAATTCTCTGCTTGCTTCCCTTTCCTTTTATCTTTCACAGGATAAAAGGTGGTGCAAGCCACACTCCAGGGAAGCTCCTTTTACATTAGAGCCAGGAGGTAACCTTAGAAGGGTGTCACGTCCCACTCTAATCCTCTTTAACATAATCCAGTAGATTAATCACAGCAAGAGATTAGGATTTACGAAATAAGAAAATCACAAAATGGAGGGCAATCACACAATACTGGGAATCATGGCCCACCCGAATTACTACACACATTTTTGAAGGAACACATTTTAGCCAATGCAGGAGACCAGAAGAACTAGATGGTGCATGGCCACCTACAATGACTGCCCTGACAGGGAATACAACAGAGAGTCCCTGACACAGCAAGAGAAAAATGGATGTCCAGAACTACAACTCTATTAAAAAGTCTAGACTTGATAGTCCAGCAGACTGAAAGGTCCTTGGAAAACATGGCCCCTGGATTCTCTGTTAGCCCAGAGCTGAATCCATCCCTTAAGTCAACTCTTCAAAGATTTGATTGGACTATAAGACATAAAATGATAGTGGCAGAGTGTGCTTCTTGGCTTAAATGTGTACATGAGGCTAACTGGGCAGCTCCTGTCCAAAGGTTAAATACAAGGGCAGAGGGGGATAGAACTTGGTTGAATGGACACAGGAAATACAGGGTAGAAAGGAAGGGTGTGCTGTCACAGTGTGCAGAGAGCAGCTAGAGTTACACAGCAGTGTATGTCCAAGTTTTTGTACTACACATTGACACGGATTATAAACAACTTCCACTTAAAGCATAACAGTTATTTTTGTTTTAGAGCCCTCCAACATAACTCGAAAACTCTTCCAATCTTAACCCAATATTGCAAGGATAGAGTAGCAGGGATGGGGTCTGGGGACCATGTTCTCAGGGGAAATTGAGGCCATTGGCATAACTAGCCTATTGCTAAGAGAGTCTTCTGCACTCCATACCAGTGAGTGGTGTCTGGGGTCTTAAAAGCTAGCAAGCTGCCATCTGAGGTACACCAAATGGTCCCAACTCAGCTGGAACAGATGATCACTAAGGACAACAACAACATGAGGGAAAAAGAGCCCAGAAGACAGAAAGACCCACATGACCACATCAACATGTGACTGGAAGAACAAGACGGCGCCCAGGCACCACCAATAACAGCTGTGATGGGGTTCACAGTGTTGACCCCAGTGACAACATGAGATAAAATGGGGTACACCCTAAGAGCTCTACTAGAAGACTACAATTAATGGTCTGAAGGTCTGAGAGTTCCCCTGGGAGCATGGCCCCTAGACCTTATGTTGTCCCTGATCATAGAACATTACTGAGGTCAACTCTTCAGGCAGGAATGGACTGGACTCAGGGACACAGAGTGACCATATTGCATGTGCATTTTATGGTTCTATCCATCTATGGGATGTCATCCTACTGGCCTCTTACTAGAGGGGAGTAGAGAGGAGGGGACAGGAGATTGTTAAGCGGATATGATACATATGGAATGGAAAGGAGTGGGCTGTCGCCAGGCAAGGGGAGCAGAGGGAGATGCAGATAGGTGGGCGTGCAAATTTGACTTGTATTGTAAACTTTCACTCAATCACAACACACATGCACATACAAAATTTCTCCTCCCTTATTAACTTGGAAATTATTACAGCCCGGTGAAGCCCTGGTGAAGCAGTAATTGTTTGGCTGTTAGCCAAAAGTCTGGCTGTTCAAATCCACCAACTGCTCCTTGGAAACCCCATGGGGGCTGTTCTACTCTGTCTTATAGGATTGCTATGAGTCAGAATTCTCTTGACAGAAATAGGTTTGGTTTTTGGTTTTAAAGCCCATCATTACCACCCCTTTGAAAGATTTGAGCTCTACTTCTTAAGGTCTAGAGAAAGAAAATTGCAGTTCACTTCATCCCATCTTTGTCTTCATTTCCTGTCTCAGGTATCACCTCTTTCAGGATGATTTGACAGTGGACTGGTTCACATCTCTCAAGACCATGAGGACCACTCAGCCAGCATCCTGGCCACTGAGCACCTTGGCCTGCTCATCTACAACCTGGCAATTAAAAGAATAAAGTATTGATTTTTAGAGAGGAGAGGAGAGGGGAGAGGACAAGTGTTGGCTGAGTGGATACTGGAAGTAAAGAATGAAAAGGAAGAGTGTGTTGTCACAGGATGAGGAGAGCAGATAGAGTTGCATAGAGGTGAGTACTCAGGATTTTATATGGCAAATTGACTTGGATTGTAAACTTGCACTTAATGATGATAAGAAATTTAAAGAAAAAAAGAAAACCTGATGGACTGAAACTATTGCCCTGAGATAGTCTTTAAAGCTTAAACAAAAAAAATCCCCTGAAGTCTTCTCAAAACCAAATGATAGTTTAGCTTAACTTATATAAAAATGCCTGCCTTGAGCATTATACTCCTTTAAGAACTATCTATATGGGATCAAATTGACAGCAGCAACTTGAAAGATTAGATAGAAATCTTTGTAGGTAATGAATTTACGTTAAAGGGGGTAGAACAACTTAGAAAATGAAGGTAAGAATGGTTGTACCATTCAAAAAATGTACTTGGTGTCTCTAAATGGAACACGTAGAAACTGTTAATTGGTGTATGTTTTGTTATGTATATTCTCAACAACTATAAAATTAAAAAAGAATAAAGTACTGATATATAATACAATATAGATGAATTTCTACAATATTATACTAAGTGTAAGAAACCAGTCACAAAACAAAATCACATGTAGTGTTGATTCCATTTATATTAAATGTCCAGAATAGGCAAACCTACAGAGACAGACTATACAAAGGCATTCAACCCCGTGGGTCATAACAAATTATTTAACACTGCAGAGGAGAGGAATTCTAGAACACTTAATTGCACACATGAGGAACCTGTGCCTACACTGAAAGGCAGTCCTTCAAACAGAACAAGAGGATACTGTATGGTTTAAAATCAGGAAATGTGTGTATCAGGAGTGTATCCTATCACTATACTTGTTCAATTTGTATGCTGAGTAAGTAATCCAAGAAGATGGATTATATAAAGAATAACATCACACCAAGTGAAGACTCAAGAACAACTTGCAACATGCAGATGACGCAAGCTTTCTTGCTGAAAATGAAGAGAACTTGAAGCACTTACTGGTAAAGATTAAAGACTACAGCCTTTAGTATGGATTATACCTCAACATAAATAAAACAAGAATCCTCACAACTGGACCAATAAGTAACATCATGCTAAATGGAGAAAAGTTGGAAGTCATCAAGGATTTTACTTGGACTCATGACCAATGCTCATGAAACAGCAGTCAAGAAATCAAATGACAGATTGGACAGATTTGTTGTAAAAGATGTCTTTAAGGTGTTCAAAAAAAGATGCCATTTTGAGGACTAAGGCATAACTGAACCAAATCATGGTACTTTCAATTGCCTCATATGCTTGCGAAAGCTGGAATATAAATAAAGAAGACCAAAGAAGAGTTGATGCCTTTGAATTATGGTGTTGCTGAAAAATACTGAATTTACCAGGGATTGCCAGAAGAACCTAAAACAAATCTGCCTTGCGAGAAGTACAGCCAGAAAACTCCTTAGAAGGAAGGATGGTAAGACCTCATCTTCTGTATTTTGGATGTGTTATCAAGAGGGATCAGTCCCTGGAGAAAGACTTGCAGCTTAGAAATGGATTGTAGGTTACTGGACTATGATAACAAAATTTCTCTTTTTGAAGCTACCCGCTTGTGTTTCTGTTAGAGCAGTACCAGCTGACTCAGGCAGAATTTGGTGCTGAGAGCTGAACGCTGCTCTAACAGATACCTAAAATGTGGAAGCAGTTTTGAAACAGTGAATGGATGGAAGACTCAGAAAGAAATGATGAGAACTGCTAAACACTAGAGAAGGTGGCAGATGGTGTGAAAAGCAGCAGAATACTGGCAGCAGAAGGAGGGACAGCCAGCAGCAGAGCCAGGAGCCAATCCAAGGAGTGCAAATGTTGAATGTCTGCGTGCAGGATGCTTCCTGGTGGACTGGGTACCTCCAGGCACTTAAATTGGTAGAGCTACAGAGCTCTGGAACAGTTGCCCAATGGGACAGATGCAGGCTTGAGGCCTGGGCCATGAGGCCACAGGAAGCAGAAGCTGAAAAGACAAGGAGCATGAGAAACTGAGCCGCCTCAGTTTCAAAACCAAAAAAAAAAAAAAAAAAAACAGTGCTGTTGAGTCAAATCTGACACACAGTGACCTGGAAAGATATAGCCAAATGATAAAGGATGGAGTCATGGCCTCTGGGGCTTCAAAGAGCGGTGACTCTAAAGTCGAGGGAGCAGAGTTGCTGTCCCAGTGGCTCTGGAAGGTGGAACTAAAGTCCAGGGCCTCCACTCAGAAGCCAGAGAGTGTGGCCAATGCCTGGTATCATGGATTGAATTGTGTCCCTCCAAAATATGTGCAGTACCTTGGCTGGTCGAGGATTCCTTGTGTTCTGTGATTGTCCTCCATTTTGCAGTTTTCTGATGCTGTGAATCCTGATCTTTACCTGAGGTTAACAGAGTGGATTATGTTAGAGAGGATTAGGGTGGGACTGTAAATCCCTTCTTAGGTTACCTCCCTGCTCCAGTGTAAAGAGAGTTTCCTTGGAGTGTGGCTTGCACCACCTTTTATCCTACACGGGATAAAAGGAAATGGAAGCAAGCAGAGTTGGGAATATCACAGCACCAAGAAAGCAGCACCAGGAGAGTGCATCCTTCAGACCTGAGGCTCCCGTGCCAAGATGCTCCCCAACCAAGGACTGGTGCAATACAAGGACTTTCCTCCATAGCTCTTAAATCCAGGCTTGTAACCCACTGAACTGTGTAAGAATAATCTTTTCTTTGCTAAAGCCATTTACTTATGGTATTTCTGTTAGAGCAGTACCAGGTGACAAAAAACACCTGGAGTATGGAGGATAGGATTATTCTATAAAATATCTCAGAGTTTGAAGTATTGTTTTCAAAGCCATGAGGGCTAATGTGATGTTTTCTGTTAACTTAGCTGGTACCTACCCAGCAACTTCTCTCATTTGTAATGAAAATGTCTAACTTGTACCTGGCTGTTCCGCCATTGCATTTTGGAAGCAGATAACATGTGTTCTGGATTTCACAGTTGAAGAGGAATTTCTGAAGTTTGAACCTGGACTTAAGTGCCTTGCAATGATATGAATGACTATGGTTTGCATGTTGCAAGGATGTGATGGGGGAGGGGGAGGCAAAGGGTGGAATATCATGGATTGAATAGTGTTCCCCCCAAAGCATATACCAATTTGGCTTGGCCATGAGTCTCATTATGGTGTGGTTTCTCCCCTGTGTTGTGAATGCTACCTCTATGAGGGTAACAAGAATAGGTATCAGCTGTGTTAGTTAGACAGGACTCGTCTACAAGCTTGGATTCTGTTGAGGTCATCTCTTGAGAGATAAAAGGAAATGGAAGTTAATAGAGTGTTGGGAACCTCATACCACCATGAAAGCAACATTAAGAGCAGTGCACGTCCTTTGGACCTGAGGTTCCTGCACCAGGATGCTCTCATACTGAATTTGAACTCTTCACCTACTATACTGTGATCATTTTTCATCTTGAATGGACTTGTAGCTTACAAATGGATTTGTAGCTTACCAGACTGTGACAATAAAATGTTTCTGTTTAAAGCCATCTACTTGTGGTATTTTCGGTGATAGCAGCATGAGTTGACCATGACAGATATGTTATCAGGAGAGCCAGTCCTGGGACAACGACATTATACTTGTTAAAGTAGTGGGTCGGTGAAAAAGAGGAAGACCTTCAATGAGATGGACCAACACAGTGACTTTAACTGTGGGCTCAAACACAGCAACAATTGTGAGAATGGGGGGGACAGGGACAGTGTGGCCATGAGTTAGAACCAACTTGATGCATTTAACAACAACAAGACAGAAAGTAGATTAGTGGGTGCCTAAAAGCAAAGATGCCACCTTGAGGACTAAGGAGCCCCTGATCCAGGAATAAAAACACAGTTGAAAATTGATGTGTTTGAATTATAGTGTTGGAAAGGAATATTGAATATATCACAGACTGCCAGATGAATGAACAAAATTGTTTTGGAAGAAGCACAGCTCAAATGCTTTTTAGAGGCAAGAATGATGCAACTATGTCTTTCATACTTTTGGCATGTTGTCAGAAGGGATCAGTCCCTTGAGAAGGATGTCATGCTTGGTAAACTGTACGACCAGTGAAAAACAGGAAGACCTTCAATGAGATGGATTGACAATGGCTACAACAATGGGCTTGAGCAAAATAAGGACTGTGGGCATGATGCAGGACTGGGCAATGTTTCATTTTACTGCACACAGGTTGCTATGAATCAGAACTGACTCAATGGCATCTGATAACAACAACAAAACCCTGGTGGCTACACACATTTTGGGGGAGACATAGTTCAATCCATGGCAAGGTGCTCCTTGGAAATTCTATGGGGCAGTTCTACTTTGTCCTATAGGGTCACTTTGAGTTGGAATTGGCTCTACAGCAAGTGGTTCAGTTTTTTTTTGTTTGTTTTTTTGGTAGGATTGAGGGGTTAGAGGGGAATGGGGAGTGGCTGCTAATGAGTATGTGTTTCTCTTGGAGGTGATAAAAATATTCTAAAATTGTAGTGAGTATTGTACAACTCTCTGCACACATAAAAACCATGGGGAGGTGGAGTCAAGATGGCAGACTAGCACACGTCTCCTTAATTCTGAAAACTAAGGCCTGGATTGATAATTGAACAGAGTTTCTGGACACCTAGTGAGTCCTAGGACGCGGCATAGGGCTGTCAGCTTGGGCTACGTACTGCTAAATGCGAAACTCCCCCTCTCTTGCTGAGCCCTCCTCTTGCTGAATGGCTGGCTTGCACAGACTGAAGGTACTGGCACTTTTAACCCTTTTTTCTTTTTGTCGACTAGTAGACGGGGGATGGGCATGAGCCAGCAGCAACGCTGAGTTGCAGTATTGAACAGTGTGTGCTGCAGCAGAAAGACAGTGTGTGGAATAGATATGTTTTAAGAGCCTGTCTGTGGATTGAGGGCACCACAGCCCCTCCACCCTCTCTTTCCAGAGCTCTGCCATAGATGTGGCTGTTTCACAGCGGGAGGGGTAGCTTGACCAAGACACCATCTTGTTCAGTTGGGAGGTGGACTTACCCAACCAGAGGCCTCAGCAGGATCTAATTCCCAGGCTGGGAGGCAGTGCTAGCCTGGGTAGCGCTTTTCCAGCAGAAAAGCTGTGTTTAGCTCAGTGTTGCCTTAGGGGTAGCACCTGGTAGGTGATGGCAGCAGCACAGTAGACACAGCCCAAAGAGGTGTCTCTGTTGTCAGCTGGAAGGAGGAGCCTGCTACACCAGACTGATTTTGGAAGCTGTCACATATCTTTTATCCTTTTAAAACAAGACTGCCGGGAGAAATAACTTCCGTGCAGCCAGATGACATATCTTCCAGCCTTTATTGACCCAGACCATAGGGTCAATTGACGGCCTTCCAGTGACTCCATAAGTAGGGTGGTGTCTTTGCCAGCCAGGAGGCAGAGCCTGCTACCCTACAGAGTCCATTGGGACCAGCCACTAGAGTACACAGAGGTGGCTGGTGACCAATTCCATTCTCGGAACTATACCTCAGCTCCTGTGGAGGCAACACCAGAGAAACTAAACAGCCTCCAGCTGTCCTGAAAGCAACAAATCTTTGCCAAGCATTTAAGTAAACAACCTACCATGACTCCGGAAAATTCCCAAAATAAAGAATCAAAAAGCCTCCCAGATGAAGTGCCTTTCTGAGACTATCAGAGGTTGAGCACAAAAGAATTATATAGCAAGGCCTCCTAGAGATTAAACAAAATGAATCAAGCTATTTCAATTGATGGAACATCAACGTTCTGGAATCCAACAGATCAATAACAAAACTACAGAATTAGACAATTCAGTTCAAAGCCAAAAGAGCAGAATTGATAAATTGGAACTCAAAGTTAGTGACCCTGAAGATAGAGCAACTGAAACAGGCATTTAAGAAGAGAAATCAGAGAAAAGAAATAAGAAAAATGGAGAAGCATTAAGAAACATATGGGACTCTTCTCATGTAAATTTCTGCTTTTGTTTTCAACTTTTGTCTCTGAGTCTGAAGACTCACCCAACTCGTTACCATCATTAGAGAATAAACAATTAAAATGTTGCAAAGGAGTTGGCCTTCAGAAGGACTGATTTTTCAAATACACGCAACAGGCATTTTTAAAAAACATACAAAAATTACAAATACTACTGAGCTTTTATTTATCTTTTTATTTATCATTTTCAAATGACCATCCTCTTCATGAAGGAATTCCTTCATGAATTCCTTCACAAAGAGGATAATCTCTAGTTTCCGGTCACTGCCATTGTGAAGTTCTTTCTTTTAGTCAATCATAGCTTACAGGCTAAGAGCCCTGGTGAGGCAAAGGCTAACTACTTGGCAACTAACCAAAAGGTTAATAGTTTAGCAGCTCGAGGAAGAAAGACTTCGTGATCTGCTCTCATAAAAATTACAGCCTAGAAAACTTATTGCGGCAGTTTTATTCTGCCACATGAGCTCATTATGAGTTGAAACTGACTCAATAACAACAATGGATGATGCTTAGGCCTTCTTTTTATTTCAGGGAACAGAGCTAGACAGATAACCCAGAGGTTTCTTATAATTACCCTGTTGTTTATCTCAGGATACAAAGTTTCCCACTCTCCCTGTTGTGGGATATGATGCACACACTCACAATGGCCTTTGGACAAAGAAGCAGTTTTACTACAATACAACTCCCCCAAACCAAACCAACTGCCATCAAATGAATTCTGACTCATAGCTACCTTATAGGACAGAGCAGAACTGCCCCATAGAGTTTCCAAGGAGCTCCTGGTGGATTCCAACTGCTAACCTTTTGGTTTCCAGTGACAGCTTTTAACAACTATGTCACCATTTGCTTCAATAGCAGCCTCCAAATCCTTGGCTCAATAGTGTGATATATATCCTCATGCTTGTCCCTGTTCATGAGTCTTTTATGTGAAATTACTCAGCGTGCGAATTCTAGAACATAGACTAAATGACAGAGTAAATGTTACTGGTTAAGTAGTATAAAAACACGCAAAGTAACAAATTTAAAAGGAACACAGGGCTAGCAGAGCCAATATGTTAGAATATATTATGTAACATTAAATGGAATAAGTGCTCTAAATAAAAGACAAAGATTGCCAAGTTGATTTTAAAAAGTGTTTGTAGTATATCATCTAAACATATGGCTACAGAAAGTTTGACAATATATAAATGGAAAAAATATGCTGTGTAAAAACTAACCAAAAAGGTTAAGATAACTCTATTACAATCTCACAAGGTAAGCATTAGAGCAGAAAGCATACTGGCTATAAAGAGGTACATTTTATAATGATAAAAGATTTGATTCATGAGGAAGATATAAAAATTTTAACTTGCACATACCAGTAAAAAAGCCTCAGAAGGCATAAAGCAAAAAATAACAAATATAAAAGAAAAATAGAAAAACCCACAATAATAATTGGAGATTTTAATACACTCCATTGCGTTGGCCTTGGCCATTGCAATAACAAAGCAAGCAGGTTAAAAAAAATAGTACCCACTGCTGTTGAGTCAGCTCTAACTCATAGTGACCCTAGAGGTCACAGTAAAACTGCCCCATAGATTTTCCAAGGAGCGCCCGATGGATTTGAACTGCTGACCTTTTGGTTAAATGACGTAGCACTTAATACCAATAGGGTTTTAAAAAAAAAGTAGTAGTAGTTCAGAATATATGAAGAAACACTATCAACAAAATTGACCTAACTAACATATAGAAAACATTGTACCTAACAGCTGTGAAGTACACATTCTTTTTAATTACAGAAGATATATTAATAAAAATTGACCGTATGTCTGGCCATAAGACAAGTCTTAACCAACTCCATAAACTGAAATCTTATAAAGTGTATTTTTTTGGCCACATTACAAGTTAGCTAAAAGTCAGTAACAAAAATATTGCTAGAGCAATCCCAATGTTCCCAATGTTCCAAATGTTCCAATCCCAATGTTCCAAAACTAAGCAACTTACCTCTAAATAACCCATACATAAACAAATAAACACATTGTAAAATACAAAATATTTGAAACTAAATAACAACAAAAATACTACACATCAAAATCTATGGGATGCATGCATGAAAAAAGAAGAAAAGCTAGCATTCATCACCAAAAGAGTAGACCAAGACCAGCAAATTATCCTAAAGAAGTAAAGCAAACAAATAATAAAGAACAGAATTTGTGAACTAGAAGACAAACATACAATAGAGATGGTCAGCGTATTTAAAGGTCGGGTTCTCAAAACATTAATAAAGCTGAAAAATCTCTGGCAAGACTGATAGAGAAAAAGAGAGAATATATAAATAAACACTACCAGGAATGAAAAACAGAACATCATTACAGATCCTGCCAACTTTGAAACAACAGTAAAAAGACATTATGAGCAACTTATGCCATTTAACATGAAAATTTAAATGAAATAAATTCCTAGAATTCTAGATAAAAGAAAAAAAATCCTAATAATCATAAACTATTTAATAAATTGAATCCATAATTGAAATGTCTGCCTCAGAAACAGCTGCAGTTCAGATGACCTCACCAGTAAATTCTACTAAGCACTTAAAGAAAAAAAACAATAATGTCAGCATTATACAAACTCATTCAGAGAGTAAGAAATGAGGGAATACTCCCTGAATTCATTTTATAAGGCCAATAAAATTTTGATCCCAAGGTTGTTTGACTAGCTCATAAGAAGGAAGGAAAATACTAGGCTATTCTTACTTTTGAACATAGATTTAAAATCCCAGACAAAATACTAGCAAACAAATCCAGCAATATACACAAAAAAATCAACCAATGTAATTTTCTATCTTAACAAAAGAGAGGAGTAAACTCATGTTTGTCTTTTGATTAAATTCCAGATAAATGTAATTGTTCAACATACACTTGTAATCAAAAAGTTAAAATAAAAACTTGACCAAAACTAGGAGTAAGATGTAATTCTGTAATCTGAAAAATATTTAAAAAGGAACTACAGCTAATTGGCACAGCTAGTTTTTTTCCTAAGAAAACATTCTGCCTTCCATATTGATGAGTGGGATCTGGGGTCTTAAAAGTTAACAAGCTCCCTTCTAAGGAACATCAGTTGGTTTCAAACCACCTAGAGCACATGAAAACCAAAAACATCAAAGACATGAGGAAAATATGAGCCCAGGAGACAGAGAGGCCCATATGATTGGGGGACTACATCAGCACAACACCAGAAGAACTACACGGTGCCCAGCCACCACCAAAGATAGCCCTGATAGGGAACACAGTGTAGAGTCCCTGATGCAGCACACGAGAAAAAGGGGAGTGCAGATCTAGAACTCTACCGAAAGATTAGAACTGATGGCCTGACAACCTAGAGAGTCCCCTGAAAACATGGCCTCTGGACTTGCTGATAGCCCGGAGCTGAGACCAGTACTGAAGCCAAAGCTTCAGACAAAAATTAGAATGTACTATTAGACATAGAGTGATGTTGGTGGTGTGTGTACTTCTGGGCTTAAATATATATATGAGGCTGTCTGGCCTAGAAGTCAGAGAGGAGGGTGGAGAAGAGGGGACAAGTGTTGGTTCAGTGAATATTGGAAGTACAGAGAGGAAAGGAGGAGTATGCTGTCACGGGCTGAGGAGAGCAGATAGAGTTGCATAGAGGTGTGTATTTGGGATTTTATACCCAAATAAACTTGGATTGTAAACTTTCACTAATTGCAGTAACAATAAAATAAAAAGGAAAAAATTAACTGCAGCATATCTATAGTAAGATTAGAATGTTAGCTATATAACACTTCTTTTAATGCTTAACCTGAGGGTCTATCCAGTGCAATAAAGCATGAAAGAATAAATTAAGTTATAAGGGTTATGCAAAAATAAGTAAAATTGCTACTAATCACAGATGATTATTTTGTCCCCATTGTGCCTGTCAGTTTGTCATACTGTGAAGGGTTTCATGTTGCTTTAATGCTGAAAACTGCTCCCAATGTTATCCAAATACCAGCAGGGGCACCCATGGGAAAAGAATTTTAGCAGAGCTTCCAGACTAAGACAGACTAGGAAGAAGGACCTGGGGGTTTACTTATAAAAAAAATTAGCCAGTGAAAACTTCATGAATAGTAACAGAAGATTGTTTGATATAGCAACAAAAGACGTGCCCCTCGGACTGGAAGACTCTCAAAACGCAACTAGAGAAGTGTTGCCTCCTCAAAATGGAGTCAACTTTAGTGATATAGATGGAACCAAGCTTTCAGAAACTTCATTTGTTGGTATGGCATGACTCAAAATGAAAAGAAAAAGCTGTAAACATCCATTAACAATAGGAACATGGACTATACGAATCTAGGAAATTGGAAATCCTCAAAACTGAAATGGAACCAAAAAGACTGCTACCGTAGGCATTAGTGAACTGAAACAGACTGGTATTGGCCATTTTGAATCTAACAGACATATAGTGTACTATGTCAGGAATGACAAATTGAAGAGGAATGGCATTGTATTTATCATCAAAAAGAACATTTCAAGATCTATCTTGATGTACACTGCTATCAGTCATAGGATATTATCCATATGCCTACAAAGACAACCAGTTACAGCAAGTATCATTCAAATTTACTTACCAGAGAGTAAGGACCAAAAGGAAGAAATTGAAGACTTTTACTAGCTTCTACAGCCTAACGTTTACCAAATTCACAATCAAGATGCATGGATAATTACTGATGACTAGAATGAGAATGTTGGAAACAAAGAAGAAGGATGAGTAGTTAGAAAATAAGGCCTTGGTGATAGAAATGATGCCAGAGATTGCATGATAGAATTTTGCAAGACCAACAACTTCTTCATTGCAAATAACTTTTTTCAACAACATAAATGGTAACTATACACATGGATCTTGTTGGGTGAAATACACAGGAATGAAGCTGACTACTTCTGTGGAAAAGCCAATGGAAGAGCTCAATATCATCAGTCAGAACAAGGCCAAGGGCCAACCGCAGAACAAACCATCAATTGTTCATATGGAATTTCAAGTTGGAACTGAATTAGAACAAGTTGACAACAACCAAAGTGTAAACCTGAGTACACCCTAGCTGAATTTAGAGACCATTGTCAAGGATGGATTCGATACATTGAACTGAAGATAAGGTGCCTGGTGGAGTAACATCAAGGACATCAAATATGAAGAAAGCAAATGGTCATTAAAAAGACAGGAAAGAAGGAAAAGATCAAAGTGAATGTCAGCAGAGACTCTGAGACTTACTTTTGAACATCAAATAGCTAAATTTAATGGAAGAAATGGCAAAGTAAAAGAAATTAACAGAAGATTTCAAAGGGCAGCTTGAGAAGACAAAGTGAAGTATTACAACGGCGTGTGCAAAGCCCTGGAGTTAGAAAAACACTAGGGATGAATATGCCTGGCATTTCGTAAGCCAGCAGAACTGAAGAAAAAATGCAGACATCAAATATTGAATATTCAAGGACTTTAAATGGAAACTCTGGTAGTGCAGTGGTTAAGAGCTACAGCTGCTAACTAAAAGGTCAACTGTTCAAATACACCAGGGGTTCCCTATAAACTGTGTAGGTCAGTTCTGCTCTCTTATATAGGGTTGCTATGAGTTGGAATTGGCTTCAATGGCAACAAGTTTTTTGTTTTTTTTTTTTGGCTGGGCAAAATATTCAGAGGCATAAGAACCATCAAAAGAAGATGGAAAGAATATACAAAGTCATTGTACCAAAAAGAATTGGACAACATTCAACCATTTCAGGAGGCAGTAAGTGGTCAACAGTTGTTTTAGTCAGCTAGTGCTGCTCTATCAGAAATACAAGAGGATGGCTCTAACAAAGGAAAGCTTATTCTTACACAGCCCAGTAGGCTACAAATCCAAATTCAGGGTGTCTACTCCAGTGGAAGCTTTTCCCTCTGTCGGTTCTGGAGGAAAGTCCTAGTCTTGCATCAGTCTTTGGGCGGGGAGCATCTTGGTTTAAAAGCCTCAGGTCTGAAGGACACAGTCTTCTCCCAGTGCTGCTTCCCTGATGGTATGAGGTTCTCAATTCTGCTTGTTTCCCCTTCTGTTTATCTCATGCAGAATAAAAGGATAAAAGGTGGTGCAAGCCACACTCCAGGGAAACTCATGGAGCAGGGAAGTGATTTTAGGAAGAGATTTATAGTCCCATCTTAATCCTCTCTAACATAATCCACTCTGTTAATCATAGGCAGAGATTAGGATTTATAGCATCAGAAAATCACAAAATGGAGGGCCTTAAAAACTAACAAGCTGCCATCCGAGGTACATCAAATGGTCCCGACTCATCTGGAACAGGTGATCAACGAGAACAAGAAAGATACAAGGGAAAAAGGGCCCTGGAGACAGAAGGACTCATATAAATGGGAGACTATCAGCATGAGACCAGAAGAACTGGATGATACCCACCCACCATCAAAGGCAGCTGTGATGGGGGACAAAATGTAGAGTCCCTGAGGCAATACAAGAAAAAGAGGTGTGCAGCCGAAGAACTCTACTAAAAGACTTGAACTGATCTTCCAACAGTCCATGTTCCCCTGGGAACATGGCTCCTAGACTTGCTGCTGTCCCTGACCTGAAACCAGTATTGAGGTCAACTCTTCAGACAAGAATGAAGTGGACTTGGGGACACAGCATGACCATATGGTGTGTGTACTTTATGATTCTATGCATTTGTAGGAGGCTGTCCTATTGGTATCTTTCTAGATGGGAGAGAAGAGGGTGGAGAGGAGGGGACAGATGCTTGTTATAGGGTACTAGAAATATAGAATGAAAAGGAAGAGTGTACTATCACAGAGTGAGAATTGCAGAAGGAGCTACAGATAAGAGGGCATGCAAAACCAATTTGGACTGTAGACTTCCATTTAATCACAATAAAAAAACAAAGAAAGAAGGAAAATCACAAAACAGAGCCCAATCACAGAATACAGAGAATCCTGGCCCAGTCAAATTACCACACATATGTTTGGATAGACACAATTCAATCCATGATAACAACACTGAAGGAAGAAGTCCAAGATACACTGAAGGCATTAGAAAAAAAAAGGAATTGAAGAAATACCAAGTGAGATGTTTCAACAAATGGATGCAGAACTGTAAGTGTTCACTTGTCTATGCCAAGAAATTTGGAAGACAGATAACTGGCTACTTGACTAGAAGAAATCCACATTCATTTCTATTCCCAGGAAAGGTGATCCCCCTCAATGCAGAAATCCTCAAACAATACTACCAATATCACACACAAACAAAATTTTGCTGAAGACCATAGTGAATGTCAGAAGAGACTCTGAAACTTGCTTTTGAATATGAAATAGCTAAAATTAATGAAAGAAATGACAAAGTAAAAGAAATTAACAGAAGATTTCAAAGGGCAGCTTGAGAAGACATTGACAGGGAACTGCAAGAAATTCAAGCCAGATTCAGAAGACAATGTGGAATGAGTGATATCATTGCTGATGGATACTGGCCGAAAGCAGAGAATACTAGAAAGATATTTACCTGTGTTTTATTCTCTAGCCAAATGCATTCAACTGTGTGGGTCATTACAAATTATGGATAGCACTGCAAAGAATGGTAATCTCAAATTACTTAAGTGTGCTCATGAGGAAACTGTACATAGATCAAGAGGCAATCATTCATATATGTGATCTGACAATGAAGTCCATGAACTGAATTGTTCTAAGTGCTACATACTTCCCTGCTGAATATCACCACTGTCACCTTCGAAGTACTCCCCTTGGGAAGCTATGCGCCAACACGAATCCTAGTCCATCCTTCAAAGCAATGGCCATTGCACATGGTAGCAAGGCGGCAAGTTTGCAAACTTAACTGTATAGTTGTCTGTGAGGGAGTTTTTAGCCAGTAAACAAATAACTGTATTGGAACATCTTCCTACTCACCTCATCTGGCCCCCAATGATACTTTTTCTTTACTCAGAGATAAAGGAAGTATTGAAAGGAAGACATTTTAATGACACTCAGGATATCAAGGGTAGTTTAACAATGGCTCTGATGGTCATTCCAGAAAAAGAGTTACAAAATTGCTTTGAAGACAGGACAAAGTACTGGTGTCAATGCATAGCTTCTCAAGAGGAGCACTTTGAAGGTGACTGTAGTGATGTTCAGCAACTGAGATATGTAGCACTTTTTCTAGGATGAGTTCATGAACTTAGTTTTCAGATCTTACATGGTTTAAAGTTAAGAAAGGGTTATGTCAGGGTTGTAGGATTTCACTAGACTTATTCAACCTATACTCTGAGAAAATAATCCAAGAAGCTGAACTATATGAAGAAAAATGAGGCATCAAGATTAGCAGATGGCTGACTTGACGGCACTTGGCTGGCAATTAACAATCTGCATTACGCATACGATGCATCCTTACTTGCAGAAAGTGAAAAGGACTTAAAACACCTACCAATGAAGATCAAAACCCACAGTCTTTGGTACAGATTACACCTCAACAACAACAACAACAAAACCCCTAACAACTGTATCGATAAGTAACATCGTGATAAAGAGAAGAAATTGAAGCTGTCAAGGATTTCTTTAACTTTGATCCACAATCAATGCCCATGGAAGCAGCAATCAAGAAATCAAATGATGCATTGCATTGAGCAAATCTGCTGTAAAAGATCTCCTTAAAGTGTTGAAAAGCAAAGATGTCACTTTAAGGACTAAGGTGCTCTTGACTCAGTCCACGGTATTTTCCATCACCTTGTATGTGTGGGAAAGCTGGACAATGAATAAAGAAGAGTAAAGAAGAATGGATACCTTTGTATTGTTGTGTTGGTAAAGAATATTGAGTATATGATGCACTATCAGAAAAACAAGCAAATCTGTCTTGCAAGAAGTATAGCTGGAATGCTCCTTAGAAGACCTCATCTCCAATACTTGCAACATGTTATTAGAAAGGACCATTCCTCAAGAAGAACATCATGCTTGGGTAGTAGAGGGTCACTGAAAAAGAGGAAGACCATCAATCAGATGGAATGACACAGTGGTTGTAACAACTGGCCCAGGCATAAAAATGATTATGAGGATGGCACAAGATCAGGTAATATTTTGTTTTGTTGTATATAGAGGTTTCTATAAGTTGAAAGTGACTTGATGACACATAAAAACTATGTGATTTTGTACAGACAGAATCCAAATGAATTTAAGTTACTGGAATTATCGAGGGAGGCAGAGATAAGAAGATAGGGTAGTGGGAGCTTCCTGTAATCTCTCTAACAACAAAGACCCCCCAAAACAAATTAATCAATTACATATGACATTCTAGGAGCTCAGAACATCAAACGGAAAGTTGAGAAATCAGATTGAGTGACAGGGAAGGGAGAGTAGGTCCAGAAATAACTAGAGCTGAACAGACCTGCCAACAGAAATCAGTACTCCACAGGCAGTGATCCTGAAGAACATAGAAGTGGTTTTCAAAAAGTATCTTCCTCAGAGGAAGAAACAAAGTAATGGATAACCTACTCACACTTCCAGAATCGGTGAAAAATGGCATTCAGTCATCAAAACCTAAGTAGATTGTGTCTATCTATAGCAAAAGGATCTTAATCTTGGTCTTGGCATAAACGTTCTTCCCTTTTCCCAGCACTTACCCTCCCTTCTCTGCACTGTTCTCTACTCCAGAGCCTGGAGACATTACCTAGCCCAGAAGTAGGAATCTTCATGTGCATACTAAGCCATTATCTTAGGCTTGGAAAGGGAATAACTTAACAAATAAGGTGGGAAATAAAGAAATAAAATAATCTGCTAGTTCCCCTAAGCCAAGAACTTAGGGAAGAAGCAGTTCCTTTGCCTAGGCTCAGGCACAAAAGGACATGCCTTCCTCACAGACACTCATTGACAGCTGTCAGTCAGTCCCCTGCCTTTCTCAGTGTGTGTAGCCAGAAATCTGTGCCTATACAAATCACCCTGACCATCTAGGACTGTAGGAAAGAGCTTCCACTGAACTCTTTATCATTGAATACCTGGATACCTGAGCCAAATACTAAAAGAAAAGGAAATCAATGCTGGGGCTCACCTATATAATAATAGCTCTAACCATCTGGACACAGGAAGTTAGAGCCTCAAAGATGACAATAATCAAACTAGTTCACCTAAACAGCCTACTTTGTCATTGTAAAACAAAACAAGAAGTTAGAGCACAGTAAGCAAACACAAAATAAATAAATACAACACTTACTAATGGTTTGGGGACAACAGTCAGTGTTAAATCGCTTAAAGAGGCAGAGCACAATGGCTTCAGAAAGTTTCAAGAACAAAGAATCAAGAAATTTTCCAGATGAAGAGAACTTCCTGGAGTTATCAGTAGTAAAATACAAAAGATTAATACTTAGAACTCTTCAAGAGATCAGGAAGGAGATGAGGCAAAATGGAACAGAGCATAATGACAGATTGAACAGGCTGCCAGAAAGTATACATAAAACAGCATGTAGAAATTCAGAAAATCGATTTAAAAAATTACAAAATTAGACAGTTCTATACATCTGCTACCCTATAGGTTGGCAGTTCAAGTCTGCCAGGTGCTCCCTGGAAACTCTATGGGGCAGTTCTACTCTCAACCTATAGGGTCACTATGAGCCAGATCCAACTTGGTGGCAGTGGGTTTATAGAAAGTCAAAAGAGCGGAATTGATGCAATATAAGCCAGAATTGGTGAGACTGAAGATAAAACCTTTGACACCAACATATTTGAGGAAAAATCCAATAAAAAGAATTAAAAAAAATCAAGGAACACTAAGAATTGTGTGGAACTCTATCAAGAGGAATAATCTAAGAGTGAATGGAATACCAGAATGGAGAGTGGAATAACAGAAAATACAGAGAGAATTGCTGAAGATATTTTCACAGAAAACTCCCCCAATATCATGAAAGATGAAAAGATATCTATCCAATATGCTCACTGAATTCCACACAGGCAGATCCCAAAAGAAAGACATCAAGGCATATTACAGTTACACTTGCCAAAACTAAGGGTAAGGAAACAATTTTAAAGACAATTAGTGATAAATAAAAAATAATCTGCAAAGGAGAGTCAGCCAGCCAGCCAAGTGCCATCAAGTCAGATCCAAGTAAGACTAAAAAGAGGACTGTCACTCAGCAGGAAGAAGACAATGGGAAGACATACAAAAAGCCCAGAAGGAAAAAATTTCCAACCAAGATTATATATTCAGCAAAAATGTCTCTCAAATCCAGAAGTTAGGACACCTCCAGGCAAACATAATTTTAGAGAATTTGCAAAAATGAAACCAAAATTTCAAGGAATACTAAAGAGACTTCTTTGATCAGAAAATCAGTAACATCAGATAACAACTCAAGTCTAGAACACAGGACAGAGCATTCAGATCTCAACCCAGATAGGGAAAAGCACAACAATAAATCAAAGACAAAACACTGAAAAGAGGGAAACAGAGATATCATTATGTAAAAGATGACAGCACTATTTTAAAAAGAGGAACAAAATAACAGTTGTATGTCTTTCACATCAAGAAGTAGTCGAGACAACACAAAGAAATTAAATACAGTTTTAAATTTAGAAAAAGTATATTCTATATATATACTACCTGTCTATATGCTACGTACAGGAGACACACCTTAGACTGAAAGATTCAAACAAACTAAAACTCAAAGGATGGAAAAAATATACCATACAAACAAGATTAAAAAAAGAGAAGTAGTGGCAACATTAATTTTTGATGAAGTAGATTTTAAAGTAGAATCTACTACAATAGATAAGGAAAGAGAGACATTATATAATGATTAAAGGGTCAATATTCCAGGAGGACATAACCACATTAAATATTTATGTACCCAATAATAGGGTTCCTAAATACATAACACAAAGTCTAACAGCAGAGTAATAGATTGCAACACTACATTTTTGGTGAAGGAAAAAACATCTAGAAAGAAGTTCAGTTAAGACATGGAAGAGTTAAATGCCACAAGCAACCAACTTGAGCTCAAAGACATACACCACACTGCACCCAATAATAGCCAAACATACTTTCTTCTCCAACACACATGGCGCATTCTCCAGAATAGACCATATATTAGGAACATAAAGCAAGCCTTCACAAAATTCAAAGCATGAAAATATTACAAAATATGTTTTCAGACCATAAAGCTGTAAAAGTAGAAGTCAATAACAGGGAAAGCAAGGGAAAAAAAATCAAAAGCATGGAAACTGAATAACACCTTGCTAAAAAAACGATTGGGTTATAGAAGGAATCAAGGACAGAATAAAGAAATTCACAGAATCAAATGAGAAGGAAAATACATCCTATCAGAAATTTTGGGTCACCGCCAAGACAGTGCTCAGAGCTCAATTTATTTCAATAAATGCACACATCCAAAAAGAAGAAAAGGCCCAAATCAAAATACTAACCCTATGCTTCTAATAAGGGAGCAGCAAAAGCACACTTCAGACACTAAAAGAAAGCAAATAATAAAAACTAGAGCAGAACTAAATGAATTAGAGAATAGAAAAACGATCAAAAGAGTTAACAAAACCAAAGCTGGTTCTTTGAAAAAGATCAACAAAAGCAACAAACCACTGGCCAAACAGGCAACAAAACAGCGGAAGAAGCAAACCAACCAAATAAGAAATGAGATGGGTGATACCACAGCAGACCCAACCAAAATTTAAAAAATCATAACAGAAAACTATGAAAAATTTTTCTCTAACAATGTGAAAACCTAGAGGAAATGAACAAATCTCTAAAAACATGGTACTTACCTACCTTAACACAGAGGGAGTAAAATTAAATACATCTATCATAAAAGAGGAGATTGAAAAGATAATTTGAAAACTCCCAAGTGAAAAAAATCCCTGGTCCTGACAGCTTTACCGGAGAA
Organism: Heterohyrax brucei; assembly: GCA_028571685.1. NCBI lineage: Eukaryota > Metazoa > Chordata > Mammalia > Hyracoidea > Procaviidae > Heterohyrax > Heterohyrax brucei. Next base: position 167,720,489 of record CM053140.1, read on the forward strand.
TTTTCTAAGTTATCTAATGCTGCTTTAGCAGAAATACCACACAAATGGATGACTTTGTGAAGAGAAATTTTATTTAATCACAGTTTGGTAAGCTAAAAGTCCAAATTCAGGGTGCCAGCTCCAGGCGAAAGCTTTCTCTGCTGGCACTGGAGGAAAGTCCTTGTTGTCATTCTTCTCCCAGTCTGGAGTTTCTGGGATGCAGGGACCCTGGTCCTTTCCAAAAGATGCACTCAGTTCTTGGCACTGATTTTTATTGGTAAGAGGTCTCCAAACGTCTCTGCTAGCTTCTCTCTTTTTTATCTCAAGAGACTGCCTGATGGCACAAAACAAACCTACACGTTGAATCTTGCTCTACCAACATAACAGCTACCCATCCACCCTCATTAACATCATAGAGGCAGGAATTTCCACATGGAGAAACATCACACAACACCAGGAATTATGGCCTAGGCAAACTGTTACAGATTTTTAGGGAACATAATTTAATCCATGACAAGAATTCTACCAAACTTTCAGAGAAGAGTTAACATTATTACAAAAAGTACTTCAGAGCATAGAAAAGGATAGAATATTCCCATGCTCATTTTTTGAAGCCAGCATAACCCTGATACCAAAATCAGGTAAAGACAGCACACAAAAAAAGGAGAATTACAGGCTAGTATTTCTCATGAACTTGGCTGCAAAAATTTTCAACAAAATTTTAGCCAACAGAATTCAACAATAGGGGGCGGAGTCAACATGGCGGACTAAGCTGACGTCTCCTTATATCCCTCTGGAAACCAAGACCTGAACTGAAAATCAAACGGAGCCTTCTGATCACCTAATCAGCCTCAGGACACGGGACAGGGCTGTTAATTGGGACTTCATACCACTCAGAGAAAAATCTCCTCTCTGTCACTGACTCCTGCTCCCAGCTAGCCCTGGCTCTCACGGATGGAAGGTAAATGCACCATTTTGACTTTTTTTTCTCTGTCTTGGCCGGTGGGTGGAGCTGGGTCTTGCCTAGCGGCTAGACTCAGACGCGTAGCTGGGGGGATAGGCAGGCGAAATTCCCATATTCTGAGAGCCAGGCTTAAGACTCTGTTAATCTAGCCACTTTGAGCCTTTTGTTTTATATCTGCGTCAGTGGGGTTTGAACAGAATTCTGCAGTCAGTGTGCGGGACGCCATGTTGGTACCGAGATTTTAGCAGGACCTAATTCTTAGCCTGGGAGCCAGCACCTGCAAACAGGACAGCGCTTCTCCGACAGAAAAGCAGTAATTTTCTCAGTGCCACCTATGTTGCGGGCCCTGCAACAGAAGCAGGGGAGTCACTACCTCTTGGCACCTTTAGCCCCTCTGTCTGCTGCCTGTGTGGAGGACACCATCTAGGATACGGTGGCCGCAGCTGGACCTAATTCTTAGCTTGGGAACCAGAGCCTGCCCACAAGAGAGCGCTTTTCTATCACAAAAGCAGTACTCGACGCAGTATCGGCTAAGGCTAGGCCCTGTCAGCAGAGGCCAACAGGGCACTAGCAGTGCTGTATTCTGAACTAGTTTGTTATCATCTGGGGTCAGATACAGTGGCGCTTACTTTGTCAGATGGGAAGAGGGACCTCTACACCTGAAAACCTAACTCACTTGTGAACTGGTCAGATACCTTTTGCTTTGCATTTTAAGAAAGCCTAGAGAAACATTTGCAATCCATCCTCACAGTACCTCTTCCAGCCTCTACATACTCACATGGGACCCAAAATGCAACAGGCAATTGTGGCATACAAGAAATCACCCATGGCTTCAGAAGGCTCCCAAACAAAGCAACCAAGGAGATTTCCAGATGAAGCTTTTATGAAAGCATCAGGAAGTGAATACAAAATGATTGTATACAGAGCCCTTCTAGACCTTATACAAAATGCAGCAGAACAAAATGAAAAATTAAGCAAGCTGTTTGATTTGATGGAACACCAGTACTCTGAAATCCAACAGATCAAGAAGAAAATCAAAGACATAGAAACTTCCATGCAAACGCAAGAAAACAGAATGCAACAAATGTAAAAAAGAATTCCTGACTTGGAAGACAGAGCTACTGAGGCCAGCATCTATGAACAGAAATCAGAAAAGAGAAACAAGAAAATTGAAGAAATATTAAGAAGCATGTGGGACTCTATTAAGAGGAACAACCTTCGATTAATTGGAGTCCCTGAACAGGGTGAGACATCTGAGAACAAAGAGAGTATCGTTGCTGAGCTGCTGAAAGAAAATTTCCCAGAAATCATGAAGGAAGAGAATATAGACATCTCAGACGCATATCGTATGCCACCCAATATAGACCTCAAAAGAAAGACTCCAAGACATATTATAATCAAGCTTAACAAAATGAAACATAAGCCGTAACTCTTAAAGGCAGCAAGACTCAAAGCAAAGCTAACATTCAGAGGGAAAACCTGTAGGCTCTCATCAGATTTCTCAGCAGAAACCATGCTGGCACGGAGACAGTGGCATGACACATTCAAAGCCTTGAAGGAGAAGAACTTCCAACCAAGAATTATATATCCTGCAAAACTATCTTTCGAATATGAAAATGAAATTAAGACATTTCCAGATAAACAGAAACTCAGAGACTTTGTAAAAACCAAACCCGAACTACAAGAAATACTGAAAGAAGTTCTTGGCTCTGGCTTAGAAGAACGAAACCACTAACTTTGCATTTTAGAACGACACACTACTTAATACTCTACTCTTTTAAGGAAGGCTCCAAAGTCAATCACAGCTTTGATACAGAAAGAAGCAATCCAGTGATCATCATGAAGACTATGGTGTCATCATAATAAAAAGAGAGAGGTACTACAGTCGTTACAGTCCTTCCAGATGGAGAGGAAGATGACAACACCGGTAATAATTAAAACTGGGTTTATATATAGTTTATTAAGGTTTATTATAGGGGCAGCTGTAAAGCACAACAAAGATATATCATACCATTTCAAGAAATCTAACACACAAGTCTCAACAACTACAAAACTAGCTCTGAGAAAGGTGAAAAATCAACTCACAAAAAAGAATGTCCCAGAACAGACTAATAAGAACAACAAAGAAAATGTCAACATAAAAATAAACATATCACAATGGCAGCAGTGAACACATACCTATCAATAATTACATTGAATGTGAATGGACTGAATGCTCCAGTAAAGAGACACCGAGTGTCATCTTGGATCAAAAGACAGGATCCATCCATAAGTTGTCTACAAGAAACTCACTTGAGACCTAAAGACAGGAACAAACTGAAAATTAAAGGATGGAAGAATATATATCAAGCTAACAATGAACAAAGAAGAGCAGGGGTAGCAATTCTAATATCAGAGAAAATCAATTTTAATGTCAATCCACCATCGTGGACAAAGATGGACACTATTTATTGCTGAAAGGTTCAGTGCACAAGCACGACTTAACTATATTAAATATTTATGCACCTAATATCAGAGCACCTAAATACGTCGAAGAAAAGCTGACTATGCTCAAAAGAGAGTTAGATGACTTCACAATAATAGTGGGAGACTTTAACACTCTACTCTCATTACTAGACAGATCATCTAGAAAAAAGCTCAGTAAAGATACAGAAGACCTCATTGACACAATTAACCAACTAAACCTCATTGATATACACAGAACTTTCCACCCATCAGCAGACAACTACACTTTCTCCAGTTCACATGGAACATTCTCCAGAATTGACCACATGGTAGGCCATAATTCAATGCTCAACAAAATCCATACCATTGAATTATTGCAAAGCATCTTCTCAGATCATAAAGCCATCAAAGTTGAAATCAATAGCAGAAAAAACAGAGATAGAAAGTGGTACTCTTGGAAACTGAACATCTTGCTCAAAAAAACATGGGTTATAGAGGAAATCAATGATGCAATAAAGAGATTCATGGCTTCCAAGGAGAACAAAAACACTTCCTACCAGAACTCATGCGATACAGCCAAAGCAGTGCTCAGAGGTCTGTTTATCTCCATAAATGCACACATCTGGAAGGAAGAAAGAAACCAAATCAAGGAACTAACCCTACAGCTTGAACAAGCGGAAAGAGAACAACAGAGGAACCCCTTGGGCACCAGAAGGAACGAGATCATAAAGATTAGAGCAGAGCTAAATGAGTTAGAGAATAGAAAAACAATTGAAAAAATTGAAAAGACCAAAAGCTGGTTTTCTGAAAAGATCAACAAAATTGATAAACCACTGGCTAAACTTACTAAAGAAAAGCAGGAAAGGAAACAAATAACCCAAATTAGAAATGAGAGGGGAGTTGTCACCACAGATGCAACAGAAATCAAAAATATCATAACAGAATACTATGAAAGACTGTACTCTAACAAATTTGAAAACCCAGGGGAAATGGACCAATTCCTTGACTCATACCACCTACCCAAATTATCACAACGTGAAGCAGAACAATTTAATAAACCCATCACAAAGGAAGAGATTGAAAATGTTATCAAAACATTGCCAACCAAAAAAAAGTCCGGGCCCAGATGGCTTCACTGCAGAATTCTACCAAGTATTTAGAGAAGAGTTATCTCCAATACTACTGAGACTATTTCACAGTATAGAAAGGGATGGAGTACTCCCAAACTCATTCTATGAAGCCAGCATAACTCTGATACCTAAGCCAAGGAAAGACCTAACAAAGAAAGAAAACTACAGACTGATATCACTCATGAATCTAGATGCGAAAATCTTCAACAAAATTCTTGCCAATAGAATACAACAACATATCAAGAAAACAATCCATCATAACCAAGTGGGATTCATACCAAAGATGCAAGGCTGGTTCAACATCAGAAAAACAATCAATGTGATTAACCACATAAAAACACAAAAGACAAGGATCACCTGATTTTGTCTATCGACGCAGAAAAGGCATTTGATAAAGTCCAACACCCATTTACTCCAAAAACTCTTAGCAAAATGGGCATAGATGGCAAATTCCTCAACACAATAAGGGCCATTTATACAAAGCCAATTGCCCACATCATCCTGAATGGAGAGAGACTGAAAGACTTTCCCTTGAGATCAGGAACTAGACATGGATGCCCACTGTCAACTCTCCTATTCAACATTGTGCTAGAAGTTCTAGCCAGAGCAATTAGACAAGACAAAGAAATAAAGGGCATCTGTATCGGCAAAGAGGAAGTTAAAATCTCCCTGTTTGCAGATGATATGATTGTATATGCAGAGAACCCCAGGGAATCTATAAGTAAGCTACTCAAACTGATAGAAGAGTTCAGCAAAGTTTCAGGATACAAGATAAACATAAGTAAATCAGTAGGATTTCTTTATACCAACAACGAGACTGTTCAGGAGGAAATAATCAAATCAATATCATTTACGATAGCCCCTAAGAAGATAAGGTACCTAGGAATTAATCTAACCAGAGAAACAACAGACCTTTACAAAGAGAACTACAAGCCCTTACTACAAGAAACTAAGAGAGACTTACATAAATGGAAAAACCTACCCTGCTCATGGATAGGAAGACTTAACATTGTGAAAATGTCTATTTTACCCAAAGCAATTTATTTATATATTGCAATCACAATACAAGTTCCAGTGTCATTTTTTAATGAGATGGAGAAACAAATCACCAATTTTGTTCAGAAAGGGAAGAAGCCCCGGATAAGTAAGGTACTACTAAAGAAGAAGAACACACTGGGAGGCCTCTCATTACCCGACCTTAGAACATACTACACTGCCACAGTGGTCTACTGGTACAAGAACAGACAGATGGATCAATGGAACAGGATTGAGACCCCAGAGATGACGCCATCTGCCTATGCACAGTTGATATTCGACAAAGGCCCTAAGACATTAAACTGGGGTAAAAACAGTATCAACAAATAGTGCTGGCAAAATTGGTTATCCATCTGCAAGAAACTGAATCAAGATCCATATCTTACACCTTACACAAAAACCAACTCCAACTGGATAAAAGACCTAAATATCAAACCTAAAATGATAAAGCTCATCCAAGAAAAGGTAGGAACAACAATGGAACTTTTAATACACAATGAGGACAGACTCCAAAATCTGTCAAAGAAACCACAATCAACAGAAGAGAAAATAGATAAATGGGAACTATTAAGAATGAAACACTTTTGCTCATCCAAAGACTTTATTAATAGAATTAAAAGAACACCCACAGAATGGGAAAAAATATTTGGCAACTCTATGTCAGACCGACGTCTGATCTCCATAATCTATAAGATACTACAAAATATCAAGAAGAAGAAGATAAACCATCCAATTAAGCGATGGGCAAAGGAGATGGACAGACACTTGACTAAAGAGGAGATCCAGGCAGCCAAAAAACACATGCAGACATGTTCTTTAGTTATTAAAGAAATTCAAATCAAGACGACAATGAGATACCATCTGACCCCAACAAGATTGGCCATGATCCAGAAAACACAAAACAACAAATGCTGGAGAGGTTGTGGAGAAAGTGGAACCCTCCTACACTGTTGGTGGGGTTGCAAAATGGTCCAGCCTCTTTGGTAAGCAATCTGGTCCTTCCTTAAAAAAATGGATATCGATATACCATTTGACCCAGAAATTCCACTACTTGGAATATATCCTACAGAGTCAAGGCCTTTCACACCAACGGACACATGCACGAGAATGTTTATCGCAGCACAGTCCACAATAGTAAAAAGATGGAATCAACCCAGATGCCCAACAACAGAAGAATGGATAGGTAAACTATGGTACATATACTCAATTGAGCACTATGCAATGATAAAGACTAATGATGATTCCAGGAAACATCTCCTAACCTGGTTTCAACTGGAAGACATTATGCTGAGTGAAAGCAGTCAGCGACAAAAGGACAAATACTGTATGAGACCTCTACGATAAGATCTCAAAAACAGACTTGTGTATAGAAGAAAAGACTCTTTGACAGCTGCAAGGGAGGGGAAGAAGGGAGGGTGAGGCGGGGAGGGCTTAGTTTAGATAGTTGCTAGAAATCTGGCTGGGAGAAAGCAGTGATAGCAAACATTAGAAACAAGAACAACATTAAGTGGACTTCAGCATAACTTGAGTACTCCTTCCATCTTAACCCAATATTGCAAGGATAGAGCAGCTGGGGCAGGGGGCAGGGGACCACGCTCTTAGGCAAAATTGAGGACAACTGTCACAACTAGCATTTTGCTAAGAGAGTGCTCTGCACCCCACATTAGTGAGTGGCGTCTAGGGTCTTAAAAGCTGCCAAGCTGCCATCTGAGGACACAGCAAATGGTCCCAACTCAGCAGGAATGGATGCTCACCGAGGACCAAAATGACATGAGGTAAAGACAACCTAGAAGACAGAGAGACCCGCAAGAGTGGGTGCCTTCATCGACTTGGGACTGGAAGAACAAGATGGTGCCCGGCCACCACCGGTGATAGCCATGATGGAGTTCACTAGGTTGAGTCTCACTGGCAACACAAGAATAAAAAGGGGTGCATCCTGAGATCTCCACTAGAAGACCTCAATTGATGGTCCAGCGGTTTCGGGGTTCCCCTGAGAACATGGCCCCCGGCCCTGATGCTGCCCTTACCCATAAATTATAACAAAGGTCCACTCTTTGGACAGGAATGGATTGGACTTGGCAATGCAGAGTGAGCATATACTGGTTGCACTTTATGGTTCTATACATCCATAGGATATCATCCTGCTGACCTCTGGCTGAAGGAAGGAGAGTGGGTGGAGAGGAGCAGAAAGGAGGCTGCTGGGAGGATGATACATGTATTGAGCAGAGAGGCATAATGTGCTGTCACTGGACAGGGAGAGCAGTGGAAGCTGCATATAGGTGGGCATGTAAATTTATACGGGAATGTACATTTTCACTCAGTCATGTTAAATAAAAAAGAAAAAAAAAGAACTCAACAATATATCAGAAAAATAACTCATGATGACCAAGTATAAATCATATCAGGGATACAGGGGTGGTTCAACATTAGCAAAATGATCAATGTAATCAACCACTTAAAAAAAAAACAAAAGAACCACTTGATTTTATCAACTGATGCAGAAGGGGCATTTGACAAACTCCAACACCCATTTGTGTTAGATATTCACATCAAAATAGAAATAGACAGAGCAGGGGCTGAGACGGTGGAATAGTCAAGTGCCTCCTGTCAACTCTCTGAAAACAAAGACCCAAAATAACAAACGAATCAATTTTATACATGACTTTCTAGGAGCCATGAATATCACAGGGAAAATTGAGAAATCAGACTGAGTGATGGCAAAGAAAGAATAGGTCCCCAAAAACCTAGGAGTAACCAGAACTGACCCACCAGATGTCAGCTGCAGGCAGTGTGGTGAATGGAGCAGTGTTGATGGAACAGGGAATTGTATACTTGTACCTCCAGAACCACTGAAGAGTGGCACTAGGTCATCAACAGCTAAGAGGCTTGATCTGAACCTTCCACAAGGGATCTAAAACTTTCCTTTGGGGTAAACCTCTCTTCCTTTTCCTAGTACTTCCTTCTCTTCACTGCTTCTAGCTCTGGAGTGTGACACGATTACCTGAGCCAGAAGAAGGACTCCTCATGAATTCCCTGAGCCATTCTCCTGGACTCAGAGAGGGAGCAATTTAACAAACAAAGGGAAAGGCAGAAGAAAAGAAAAAAATCTGCTGGCTGACCTGAGCCAGAAATTAAGGGCAGAAACAGTTTCTTCCAAACAAATACAAGGAGAATGTCTTCCTCATGGACTCTCAAGGATGGCTGCTAGCCCCCTACCTTTCCTAGTGTGTGCAACCCGATACCTGAGTTTACACCAATCACCCTTGCCCATCTAAGACTGTAGGGGAGAATCTGCACTACACATTTGCTGACTAACTATTTGGACTCCTGAACTGAATCCATACAAGAAAAGTAAATAGACTCCTAGCCTGCATGCCTAACAACAGCTCTAATCACCTGGCAACAGGACATTATCACTTTAAAGACATCAACAACCAAACTAGCACACATGACAGCGTATTTGGGCGTTTCAAACCAAGAAGCTAGAACAGAACAGGAAAACATAAAATAAATAAATACAACAACTTACTGATGGTTTGGAGAAAACAGTCAATATTAATCACTTAAAGAGGCAGAACATAATATCTTCAGAAAGCTCAAAAAACAAAGGATCAAGACACTTTCTGGATGAAGACAACTTCATGAAATAATCAGAGGTGCAAAAGATTAGTATTTAGAACTCATCAAGAGATCAGGAAGAGGTGAAGCAAAATGCAGCAGAGCATAATGACAACCTGAACAGGTTACAAGAAAACATACAGAAATAGGAAGTAGAAATGCAGAATATTCGTAATAAAATTACAGAATTAGACAACTCAATAGAAAGTCAAAGGAGCAGAACTGAGGCAGTGGATGGTCAAATTAGCGAGACTGAAGATAAAGCATGTGACGCCAACATACAGGAGGAAAAATCATATAAAAGAATTTTTAAAATTCAAGAAACATTAAGAATTATGTGAGACCTCACATTGGTGAGTGGAGTCTTGGGTCTTAAAAGCTGTCAAGCTGCCATCTGAGATACCACAAATGGTCCCAACTCAACAGGAACAGATGATCACCAAGGACCAAAATGACATGGGGGGAAAAGAACCCAGAAGACAGAGAGACCCTCATGAGTGGTGGACTACATTGACATGTGACTGGAAGAACCAGATGGTAACCTGCCACCACTAGCAATATCTGTGATGAGGCTCACAAAGTTGAGTCTCACTGGCAGCACAAGAATAAAAAGGGGTGTACCCTGAGATCTCCACTAAAAGACGGCAAATGATGGTCTAGAGGCCTCAGGGTTCCCCTGGGAGCATGGCCCCTGGCTCCTGATGCTCCCCCTGTTCATAAATCATAATGGAGGTCAGCTCTTTGCATGGGAATGGATTGGACTTGGAGACACAGAGTGACCACATCGTGTGTACACTTTATGGTTCTATGCCTATAGGATTTCATCCTGCTGACTTCTTACTGAAGGCAGGGGAGAGGGTGAAGAGGAGGGGATAGGAGATTTTTAGGAGGATATGACATGTATGGAATGGAGAGGAAGAGTGTGCTGTCACTGGGCAGGGAGAGCAGCGGGAGCTGCACAAAGGTGGGCATGAGAATTCACATAGGAATGCACATTTTCATTCAATCATAATAAAAAAAAGAGCATGAGAGAAAAAGAATTACGTGAGACTCTGTCAAGAGGAATAATCTACCAGTGATTGGCGTACAAGAGCACAGGGGATAACAAAAAATAGAGAGAGATGTTTTGAAGATTTGTTGACCCCAAATTTTCCTGATATCATGAATAATTAAAAATTATCTGTGTTAGTGATCCAGCGCTGTTGTAACAGAAATATCACAAGTGGGTGGTTTTAAAAAGAGATATTTTGTTTTGACACAGTCTAGTAGGATAAGAGCCCAAATTCAGGGTGTCAGCCCTGGGGGAATGCTTTCTCTGTTGCCTTTGGAGGAAGGTCCTTGTTGTCAAACCTACCCTGGACTAGGAGCTTCTGAGATACAGGGACCCTGCTTCTTTTCAAATGATGTGCTCAACTCCTGGCACTGCTTCTTGGTAGTATGAAGTCCCCAAATCTCTCTGTTAGCTTCTTTCCTTTGTATCTCAAGAAACTGCTTCAAGGCATAAAACAATCTTACATACTTAGCTCTACTCCACCAACACAACTGCCACCTATTCTGCCTGATTAACGTCATAGAGGCATGGTTTATAATATAAAGAAACAGCACAGAATACCAGGAATCATGGCCCAACCAAACTGCTACACACATTTCTGGGAGGACACAATTCACACCATGACAATATCTATCCAAGAGGCTCATCAAACTCCATTACAAGGTAAATTCCAAAAGAAAGACAACAAGCCATATTATAAAGAAACTTCCTGGCCAAAACTAAAGATGAGAGAATTTTAAAGGCAGCTAGTAGTAAACAAAAAATAATCTACAAAGGAGTGTCAATAACACCAAGCTTGGAATACTCAGCAGAAACCATGTAAGGCAAGAAAGCAATGAGATGACATATAAAGCTTTGGAGGAAAAAAGTTGCCAGCCAACAGATGATCACTGAGAACAGCAATGATATGAGGGAAAAAAGAGCACAGGAAACAGAAGAACCCATATGAATAGGAGACTATGTCAACATTAGACCAGAAGAACCAGATGGTGCCTGGCCATCACCAAAGACAGCCATGATGGGGGAAAAAAATGTAGAATTCCTGAGAGAATACAAGAAAAAGAGCTGTGCAGCCCAAGAACTCTACTAAAAGACCTAAACTGATGGTCCAACAGCCTGGAGGATCCCCTGGGAATGTGGCCTCTAGACCTGCTGCTGTCCCTTACCTGAAACCGATAATGAGGTCAACTCTTCAGACAAGAATGGACTGGACATCGGGACATAGTGTGACTATACAGTGTGTGTGCTTTATGGTTCTATGCATTTATAGGAGGCTGTCCTACTGGTCTCTTTCTAGATGGGAGAGAACAGGGTGAATAAGAGAGGACAGATGCTTGTTAAGAGGATACCAGGAATATAGAGTGAAGAGGAGGAGTATGCTGTCACTGAGAGGGGAGAGAAGAAGGAGCTGTAGATAGGTGGGCATAGAAAACTGATTTGGGTTGCATACTTTCACTTAATTACAAAAAAAAAAAAAAAGTTGCCAGCCAAGAATTTATAGACCCAGCAAAACTGTTTCCAAATATAACAGTGAAATTAGGACATTCTGAAATATACAGAAATTTAGGGTATTTTCAAAAACCAGACCCAAATTACAAGAAATACTAAAGGGAGACTTTGGTTAGAAAATCAGTAACATCAGATAGCAACCAAAGAGTAGAACACAGAACAGAGCAACTGGGTGCTGAACCAGAGGGTGAAAAAAAAATAATAAATCATGTTCAAAATTCTGAAATGAGGGAAACAGAGATGTCATTAGCTAAAAGATGACAACATTACAACAAAAAGAGGGACTAATAAGCATGTAGCTATTGATCTTTCATATGGACAGGATGTCAAAGCAATATAAAGAAATTAAAGACTGGCTTAAATTTAGAAAAATATGGAGTAAATATCAAGATAACAAAAAAGGAAATTAACAATCCTACACATCAAAATAAAAAACAAGAAAAACATGAAGTCTCAGCAAATATCAAACCAACAGCAATGATAAAGATGAGACCAGAGTAAAAAAAAAAATCTTAGCACAAAAAAATTAACTGAAACAAAGAAATTGTTTATAACACACACACACAAACATCAAAATGACAGCACTAAACCTATACCTATCAATAATTACACTGAATGTAAATCAATTAAATGTACTCATAAAGAGATGAGAGTAGCAGATTGGGTTAAAAAAAAAAACACCCATGGTCCATCTATTTGATGCCTACAAGAGATACACATTAGACTTGAAGACTCAAACAAACTAAAACTCAAAGGATGGGAAAAAATATACCAAGCAAACAACATTAAAAAAAAAAAGTAGGAGTGGCAATATTAATTTCTGATAAAACAGACTTTAAAGTAAAATATGCTATAAAGAAGGACAGTGTCTAATGATTAAAGAGTCAGTACTCTAGGAGGATATAGCCACATTAAATGCTTACATACCCAATGACAGAGCTACAAAATACATAAAAACAAACTTTAACAGCTTTGAAAAAGAGAAATAACTCCACAAAAATAGTAGGAGACCTCAACATGTCACATTTGGTGAGGGACAGAACATTCAAAAAGAAACTCAATAAGACATAAAAGATCTAAATGCCACAGTCAACCAACTTGAATCATAGACATATACAGAACACTCTACCCCACAGTAGCCAAGTATACTACCTTTTCCAATGCATGTGGAACATTCTTCAGAAAAGACCACATATTGGGCACAAAGCAATCCTTCACAAAAGTCAAAGCATTTAAATATTACAAAGCATCTTTTCAGACCATAAAACCATGAAAGTAGAAATCAATAAGAGAAAAAGAAAGGAAAAAATCAAAAACATAGAAACTAAATAACACCCTGATCAAAAACTACTGGGTTATGGAAGAAATCAAGGGCAGAACAAAGAAATTCACAGAACCAAATGAGAAGGAAGACACACCCTACTGGAACCTTTTAGACACAGCAAAAATAGTGCTCAGATGTCAATTTATCTCAATAAAGGTAGACATCCAAAAAGAAGAAAGGGCCCAAATCAAAGCATTAATCCACAACTCTAACAAGTAGATACACAGCAGCAGAAACAGCCCTTGTAAACCAGAAGAAAGCAAATAATAAAAATTAGAACAGAAATAAATTAGAACATAGCAAAAACAGAGAGTGAGAGAGTTAACAAGATCGAAAACTGATTCTTTGAAAAGATCAGCAAGATTAAAAGGAGACAGTTAAAAGCTGGTAGAGTAGACATACGTCTCCTCACTTTCCTCTGAGAACTAAGGCCTGTATGATATCTGTATGGAGCACTGAACATTTGGGGAGCCCTAGGACCTCGCATATTTGACTAGGCACCAGTGTCAGACTAATCTTCCCCTCTGAAAAACAAGCCAGTGGCCATCTGACCTCCGCTTCTGCTGTTTCACAGTATCGGAGAACTGCGGCTCCTGCCAATGGCCAGTAATGTATGTTCATTATCAGCTGGAAGGCAGAGTCTGCTGCTCCTGATTGCCTGTTTTGGTCAGCAAGTTGGACAGCTCCTAGTTCAACACCTGGACAGCTCTCCACATAGAAGTGAAGTTTACTTTTAAGGCTGAGAGGCCTATATATTTGCCTGGAGATCTGTCTCTTGAGAGGCCAGGCATCTTTTCCTCCCACTTGTCTCTGACTCACATTGTAGGGTTGGCTGACAGCCCCCAGTTTCTCCACAAGTAGGGCAGCCTCTTTGCCACCTGATAAGCAGAGACTTCCACCCCAGAGAGTCCACCTGGGGCAAATCACTAGAGTATAAGATACAGCTGGTGACCAACAATTCTCTTATATCCAATACCAGAGAAATTAAACAGTGTCTAGATGGCGGCAGCAGACCATAATTAACGATTTAAATAAGCAGCTTTCAGATGCTCCAGATAATTTCCTAAATAAAGATTCAAAAAATTCAAAAGATTTCCCAGATGAAGAAGCCTTTCTGAATCTATCGTAGGTTGAATACAAAAGATTTATATACAGAACCCTCCTAGAGATAAAACAAAACGCAGTAGAACAAAATGAAAAATTTGGTAGGCTATTCAAATTGATCAAACATCAACAATCTGAAATATATCAGATCAATAACAAAATTACAGAATTAGATAATTCTATCCAAAGCCAAAAGAGTAGGATTGAGCAGATGGAAGTTAGACTCAATGACCCAGAAGACAGAATAACTGACATCAGTATTTATGAGATGAAATCAGAGAAAAAAAAATAAGAGAAATGAAGAAGCATTCAGAAACATGTGGGACTCCATTAAGAGGAATAATTTATGTTTAATTGGAGTTCCTTAACAAGGGGGGATTAATGATAATATAGAAAGTATTGCTGTAGAGATGCTGACAGAAAAATTTCCTGAGATTATGAACAAAGAGAACATAGGTATCCAAGATGTTTATCAAACACCACAAAAGCTAGATCCAAAAAGAAAGAGGCCAATGCATATTATAATCAAGCTTAATAAGCTAAAACAAACAGATGCTTCTGAAGGCAGCAAGGCTCAAAACAAAACTAACACTCCGAGGGAAACCCTGTAGGCTTTCATCCTACTTTTCTGCAGAAACAATGCTGGCTAGAAAACAGAGGGCAGACACATTCAAAGCCCTGAATGAGAAAAACTTCCATCCTAGAATTATTTATCCTGCATAATTGTCTAACAAATATAATGGTGAAATTAAGACTTTCAAAGATAAATAGAAGTTTAGAGACTTTGTAAAAGTTAAACCAAAATTACACGAACTATTGAAAGAACCTCTTCTGTTAGAAAAACAGAATCATGAAATGTATATTTAAGGTGACAATTCAGGACACATCATTCAAAATTCCAATCAGTTAAGGAAGTCACAAAACTTAAACCAAGCCACAGTATTAAAATGAGAGAATCTGTCATCATATCACAACTAAAACACCATCACATTAAAAGAGGGATACACTACAGTAGTTATAGTTGTTTCAAATGCAGAGGAAGTTTAAGAGTTATGCAGTAGTTAAAACTTGGTTTAATCTTAGTATGTTAAAGGGGATAGTATATGTAGCCATAAATCAAATTAACAATGCATTGTATCAAAAAAAGAAATGCAATACAGGAGTTTCAATGAACACAAAATGAACACTGAAACAACAACCCATAAAGAATGGTCCAGAACAAAACATTAAGAGCAATATACAGAACATCAACATAACAGTAATTACATCAAAATGATCACACTAAGTACATACTTATCAATAATTACATTGAATGTAAATGGATTAAATGCTGCAGTAAAGACACACAGAGTGACATCCTAGATCAAAAGACATGACTCGTCTATATGTTGCTTACAAGAAACACATCTTAGACTTAAAGATATGAACAAATTGAAAATTAAAGGATGGAGTAATATATACCAAGCTAACAATATACAATGAAGAGTAAGTGTGGCAATACTAATCTCAGATAAGGTAGATTTTAATGTAAAATCTGCTTTGTGGACAAGGATAGCCACTATTTATTGCTGAAAAGTTCAATACTCAAGCATGACTTAATAACATTAAATATTTATGCACCCAAAACCAGAGCACCCAAATACATTGAACAAACACTGACAACACTGAAAAATGAGATAGAACATTCTACAATAATAGTTGGAGACTTCAACACTCCCCTTTCAGTTGTGGATAGATCATCCAGAAAACAGTTCAGTAAAGACACAGAATATCTTATTGCAACAATCAACCAACTTGACCGTATCAACATATACTGATCTTTTCATCCATCAAAGGATAAGTACACCTTCTTCTCCAATGCACATGAAACATTCTCCAGAATAGGCCATGTGTTAGGTCATAAAGCAATTCTCTATAAAATCCAAACCACCGATTTACTGCAAAGTATCTTCTCAGACCATAGAGCTATAAAAGTTGAAATCAATAACAGACAATTCATAGGTAGAAATTCAAACTTATGGAAACTGAACAACACTTTGCTCAAAAAGCCTTGGGTTATAGAAGAAATCAAGGTCAAAATAAAGAAATTTATGGAATCAAATGAGAATGAAAACACATTCTATGACAATCTATGGGATACAGCAAAAGCAGCACTCGGAGGTCAGTTTATCTATATAACTGCACACATCCAGAGAGAAGAAAGGGCCCAAATTAAAGAATTAACTTTACAGCTTGAACAAATAGAAAGAGAACAACAGAAGAACCCCGCAGTCACCAGAAGAAAACAGATAAGGATTAGAGCAGAACTAAATGAGTTAAAGAACAGAAAAACCATTTAAAAAATTACCAAAACCAAAAGCTGGTTTTTGAAAAGAGCAACAAAATTGATAAAGCACTGGCTAAACTTACAAAAGAAAAACAGCAGAAGATACAAATAATCTGATTAAAAAATAAAATGGGAGTTGTTACAACAGACCCAATTGAGATAAAAATATCATAGCAGAATACTATGAAAGGCTGTACTCTAACAGGCTTGAAAACCTAGAGGAAATGGACAAATTTCTCACTAAGATTATCACAAGGAGAAGGAGATCAACTTAATAAATCTATAACAAAGGAAGAGACTGAAAAAGTCATCAAAAATCTAAGAGTCAAAAAAAGTCCTGGCCCAGATGGCTTCACTGGAGAATTCTACCAAAGTTTTAGAGAAGAGTTAACTTTGATACTATTGAGGCTATTTCACACCTTAGAAAGGGATAGAATACTTTCAGATTCATTCTACGAAGCCAGCATAACCCAGAAACCAAAGCCAATATCACTCATGAACCTATATGCAAAAATCTTCAACAAAATTCTAGACAATAGAATTCAACAGCATATAAAAAAAATAATTCATCATGATCAAGTTGGTTTCATTTCAGGGATGCAAGGCTGGTTCAACATCAGAAAAACAATTAATGTAATCAACTACATTAATAACACAAAAGATAAGAATCATCTGATTTTGTCAACTGATGCAGAAAAGACATTTGGCAAAGTTCAACACCCATTTGTGCTTAAAACTCTCAAAAGAAATAGGAATAGAGGGGAAATTCTTCAATGCAATCAGCAACATCTACACAAAGTCAACTGCCTTCATCATCCTGAATGGTGAAGGACTGAAAGAATTCCCTTTGAGAATGTGAACTAGATGATGCCCACTCTTACCACTTCTATTCAACATTGTGCTAGAAGTTCTAGCCAGAGCAATTAGATAAGACAAAGAAATAAAGGGCATCTGTATCAGCAATGCAGAAGTAAAAATCGCCCTATTTGCAGATGATATGATTGTTTATACACAGAATCCAAAGGAATCCAAAAGTAAACTATTGGAACTAACAGAGGAGTTTAGCAAAGTAATAGGATAAAAATAAACATAAGTAAATCAGTAGGATTCCTTTGTACCAACAGTGAGATCATTAAAGAAGAAATCACCAAACAATTTCATTTACTATAATCAAGAAGATAAAATACCTAGGAATAAATCTAAGGAGAGAAACAAGAGACCTTTACAAAGAGAACTACAAGACATTACTACAAGAAACTAAGAAAGACTTACATAAATGGAGTGATCTACCCTGCTCATGAATAGGAAGAATCAACATCGTGAAAATGTCTATTTTGCCCAAAGCAGTCTACTTAACGTTATGCGATTCCAGTGACATTTTTTAATGAGATGGAGAAACAAATCATCAACTTTGTTTGAAAAGGGAAGAAGCCTAGGATAAGTAAAGCACTACTGAAGAAGAACATACTGGGAAGCCTCTCACTACCTGACTTTAGAACCTATTAAACTGCCGCGGTAGTCCAAACAGCCTGGTACTGGTACAAAAAGAGACATACAGACCAATGGAGCAGAATTGAGACCCCAGAGATGCCATCCTCCTCCTATGAACAGTTGATATTTGACAGAGGCAGCAAGATTTTAAACTGGGGCAAGAACAGTCTCTTTAACAAATGGTGCTGGTGAAATTGGATATCCATCCACAAAAAATTGAAACAAGACCCATATCTCACACCTTATACAAAAACCAACTCCAATTGGATAAAAGACCTAAATATAAAATCTAAAATCTAAAAATCCAAGATAAAATCGGATCAACAATGAAAGTTTTAATACGCAGTGTAGACAGACTTCAAAATCTGAGAAACAAAGCACGATCAATAGAAGAAAAAATAGATAAATGGGAACTACTAAGACTCAAACATTTTTGCCCATCAAAGACTTCATCAAAAGAATTAAAAGACCACCTACAGAACGTGAAAAAATATTCGGCAACTATATGTCAGACTGACATCTGATCTCCACAATCTACAAGGTATTACAAAATATCAACAAGAAAATAATAAATAATCCAATTAAGGAATGGGTGATACACATTTCTCTAAAGAGGATACCCAGTCAGCCAAAAGACATATGTAGACTTGCTCACGATTGTTAGCTATTAAAGAAATTCAAATCAATACTACAAAGAGATACCATCTCATGGGGAAATTGGAACTCTCCTACATTGCTGGTGGGATTGCAAAATGGTACAACCTCTTTGGAAAACAATCTGGTGCTTCCTTAAAAAGCTGAAAATAGATATACCATTTGATCATGTAATTCTACTGCGTGGAATTTATCCTTCAGAAATAAAGGTTGTCACACAAACAGACACATGTACATGAATGTTTGTTCCAGCACAGTCCACAATAGCAAAAAGTTGGAATCAACCCCTATGTCCATCAACAGATGAATGGATAACCAAACTATGGTGCATATACTCGATGGAACACTATGCTAAGATAAAAAACAATGACAATTTTAGAAAACATCTCATAAAATGGTCTCATTTGGAAGAGATCATGCTGAGTGAAATCAATCAATGTCAAAAGGACAAATTTTGCACGAGACCCCTGTTATAAGGACTTAACAAGAGAATTATCCACAGAAGAAAATGACTGTGTTGGCTACACGGTTGGGTGGGGGGGCTGAGGGTTTATCGTAGATGAGATAATTGACCCAAGTCAGCCAACTGCTGTCGAGTCGGATTAGAAATTTTATTCTTTTACTGTAATTAATAAAATAATAATAAAAAAGATTGATAAACATTGGTCAAACTGACAAAGGTAAAACAGGAGAGGAAGCAAATAACCCAAATAAGAAATGAGATGGGTGATATCACGACAGAGCCAACTGAAGTAAAAAAAATCGTAACAGAACTATGAAAAATTGTACTCTAAAACATTTGAATACCTAGAGGAAAGAGACAAAGTTTTGAAAACACATTACCTTCCTAAAGTAACACAAGCAGAGGCAGAACAACAAAACAGACCTATAATGAAAGAAGATATTGAAAAGGTAATTTAAAATCTCCCAATAAAAAAAGCCCTGGCCCCAACAGCTTTACTGGACAATTCCACTAAACTTTTAGTGAAGACATAACACTACTGTTACTAGACATATTTCAGAGGATATAAATGGGTGGAATATGGCCAAATTCATTCTATGAAGCCAGCATAACCCTGATATCCAAACCTTTACAGATACTACAAAAAGGAACATTATACAAGTATCTCTCATGAATTTAACTGCAAAATTCCTCAAAATATTCTAGCCAATAATATTGAACAATATATCAAAAATAATTCACTATAACCAAGAGGGATTCGTATCAGGGATGCAGGGATGGTTCAACAATAGAAAAATAATCAATGCAATCAACCATGTAATAAAAACAAAGAACCATTTGATTTTGTCAAATGATGCAGAAAAAGTATTTGCAAAATCCAACACCCATTCATGTTAAAAATTCTCAGCAAAACAGGAATAGAAGAGAAATTCCTCAACATAATAAAGGTCATTTATACAAAGCTGACAGCCAACATCAACCTAAATGGAGAGAGTCTCAAAGCGTTCCGTTTGAGAACAGGAACCAGATAAGGATGTCCTTTGTTACCACTTTTTTTCAATATTGTGCTGGCTGGTTCTAACCAGAAAAGTAAGGCAAGGAAAAGAAATAAAATGCATCCAAATTGGCAAGAAGAAAGTAATAGCATCTCTATTTGCAGATGATATTATCTTACATACAGAAAACCCTAAAGAGTACACACACACACAACTACTGGAACTGATAAGAGTTCAGCAAAGCATCAGGATACAAGATAAACATATAAAAATCAATTGGATTCCTCTACACTAACTAAGAGAATGTCAAAGAGGAAATCACCTAATCAATACTATTTACAACAGTCCCTAAGAAGATAAAATACTTAGGAATAAATCTAACCATAAAACACCTACACAAAGAAAACTACAAGACACTACTGCAAGAAACAAAAAAGACTTATGTAAGCAAAGAAATCTGCCTTGCTCATGGATAGGAAGACTCAATATTGTGAAAATGACTATTCTACCCAAAATTATCTACAGAGACAGTGCAATCACTATCCAGATTCCAATGGCATTTTTTTTTTTAATAAAGTGGGGGAAACAAATTACTAACTTCATACGGAAAGGGAAAAAGCCTTGGATAAGCAAAAGATCAATGAAGAAGAACAAAGAAGAACATGCTACTTGACTTTAGAATCTATTACACAACCACTGTAGTCAAAACACCTTGTAGTGGTACAGCGACATAGACCAATGGAACAGAATTGAGAATTCAGACATAAAATCATCCACCTATGAGCAACTGATATTTGACAAAGGCCCAAAGTCCATAAATTGGGGAAAAGACAATCTCTTTAACAAATGGCATTGGCATAATTGGATATTCATCTGCAAAACAGTGGAATAAGAGTCGTATCTAACACCATGCACCAAAACTAATCCCAAATGGATCAAACACCAATGTTTACTGCAGCACTGCCCACAATGGCAAAAAGATGTAATCAACCTAGGCACCTATCAACAGATGAAAGTATAAGCAAAATAGGGTATATTCACACAATGGAATACTATGCAACATTAACGAACAATGATGAATTTGGGACACACTTCATAACATGGAGGAATCTGGAAGATACTATGCTGAGTGAAATTAGTCATTCCATGAGACCGGCACTATAAGAATTCAAGAATAGGTTTAAACACAGAATAAAAAGAGTTTTTGATAGCTATGAGCGTGGGGAAGGGGTATTTAATATTTTGATACTAAACAAAAAACCCATTGCTGCTGACTTGATTCTGACTCATAGCAACCCTATAGGACAGAGTAGAACTGCTCCATAGAGTGTCCAAGAAGTGCCTGGCACACTGGAACTGCTAACTTTTCTGTTAGCAGCTGTGGCACTTAACCACTAAGCCACCAGGGTTAAGAGAGAGACAACACACAGAGGAGAAGTCTATACAACTAGACTAATACAAAAGCTAAAGAGTCTTCTAAATACAACCAAACACTTCCAGGGACAGCCAAGCAGGGGCAGGAGTCTGGGGACCACACTTTCAGAGGACACCTAGATCAAATGGCATAAAAAAAGTTCTTCATCCCTCTCTTGTCAGTGGCATCTGGGATCTTAAAAGCCAGCAAGTGGATACATAAGAAGCATCAATTGGTATCAACCCATTTGCAGCAAAAGAAGATCAAGAACATCAGAGACACAAGGAAAACATGAGCCTAAGAGACACAAAGGGCCTCACAACTAAGTCACCATGAGACTGAAGTAACTATGTTTCCTGGCTATCATCAATGACTCCATTTAAAGGGAGCTCAAGAAACAGACCTTGATTGGAGGGGGAAGCATGTGTGGTGCAGAACTCAAATTCTAGTGAAAAGACCAGACTCAATGATCTGACAGAATGGAGAGACCCCAGAAGATACAACCCCTGGACTCTCTGCTAGCCCAGAACTAAAACCATCCCGGAGGCCTACTCTTCAGACAAAGATTGAACTGGTCTGTAAGACACTAAATGATACTGGTGAAGAGTGTGCTTCTTGGCTTGGGTAGATTCAGAAGACTAAATGGACAGCTCCTATCCAAATGCAAATTGAGAGGGAAGGAGAAAAGAGCGTGTTGAATGGATATGAGAAATTCAGGATGGAAAGGAGAAGTGTGCTGTCACAGCACTCAGGGAGCAGTTAGGGTCCCATAACAGTGTGTGTACGAGTGTTTGTATGAAAAACTGCCTCAAATTGTAAACTTTCACTTAAAACACAATAAAAATATTAAGAAAGTTCAGCAGATAGAGAAAAAGGTATCAACATAAAAAATCTTTTGCTTTTTTATATTTCAGCAATAAAATTAGAAAATGAAGTGAAAGAAGATATTATTGAAGCAACATCAAAATACTGAAACTGTCTACTTATATGTAAATCTGAAAGCATATGTGAGAGTTAAATACAGAAAATGAAATAAAATATTTTTAAGATAAATATCTAAGTAAATAGAGGGGATGCACAATGTTCATGGGTAGGAAGACCAGATAGTTTAAAAATGTGAATCTTCCCCTCAACACTTCTATAAATTTATTTCAATAGCAATAAAAAGTAACACATATACGGTGGAGATGTTTGGTGGAAGGTTACATACTCACTCTTAAATTTACATGCATATGCTTAAGTCCAGGAACAGCCTAGATCTAAACTCTCTTGATAAAGAACAAATCTTGAGGACTTGCTCTTCTTGAAATCAAAACTCACTGTAATGTTAAAGCAATTAAGGATTGTGATACTGATGCAAGAAGAGACAATGGAGTAGAACAGATAACCATACACCTTGTGATGTATGACAAAGATAGCCCTGCACAGCAGTGTGCAAAGGACAGTCTTCTTAATATCTGGGGCTCGGTCAGTTAGATGGGCATATAGAAACAGTGAGTATTAACTGTAATATATTATACAAAAAATCAACTCTAGATCTAAATGTGAAATGTAAATAATAAAACTTCCAGAAATTAACAAAGGAGAACATTACAAACTTGAGGGAGTAGAATATTTTTTTAAAGGGCACAAAAAGCACTAACCAAAAATGAAAAGACTGATAAATTAGATATTTCTGTTCATAAAATGACATTATTTAGGCAGCCAAAACACAAGCCACTAAGTAGGAGAAGATTGCTGTAAAACAAGCAATGGACAAAAGCTCATATTTATGATATTTGAAGAATGCTTCAAGCCCCTGGTTTTATTCCTACCCTAGAGATGAAACTAGCACCGAAGACAACTCTTTAGACAAAAATTAGACCGGGCTGCAAGACATGAGGCTGTTGGAGAAGGTCCCCAATAGTAGTGCGAGGGTAAGGTGGAGAGGAGGAGACAGGACTAAGCTGAATGAACACAGGATGTACAGAGTGGAAGGGACCGATGTGCTGTCACAGGGCGGGGATAGCAGATGGAGTTGCATGGAAGTCTCCGTATGGGGTTTGAGTCTGCAAATTGATCTCAATTTTAAATTTTCACTTAATCATAATAAAATATTATTTAAAAAAAAAGAATGCCTTCAAATCATATAGGGTCGCTATGGATTGAAAGGATCCCTGGTGACACAGTAGGAAAAAGCACTTGGAAAAACAGGAAACTCACATGGCAAATGAAAAAGATGTTTGTGCTGGTCTAGTAGTCTTCTGTTTGCTCCTCCGGACTCATCAAACACCCCTTCTCTGTGGGAAGCCCCACAGGAGTTCTAAAAAAAATTCGAAGAGCATGCTCAGAGGATTTGTCCCCTAGTTCCCTCCGTGATAGCAGTTACCTCGGATGAGCTATATTCTCTATCGAAATTCGTTACTCCTCTGAAGGTGGCTTACTCTACACAGCTCTGTCTCTTTCTTTCTGGTCTAGGGACAGTAACAGATTCACTGCCACTAGCCCTGAGTTAGGGAGCCTTGGTGGCACAATAGTTAATTATTTGGCTACTAACTGAAAGGTTGGTGATTCAAACCTACCAGTGACTCTGGTGATCTGTTTCTGTAAAGATTGTTGTTGTTAGACGTCATCAAGTTGGCTCCAGCTTGTAGTGACTGTGTGTAGATCAAAATGAAACCATGCTTGATCCTGTGCCAGCCTCATAACAGTAAGTATAGTTGAGCACATTGCTGTAGCAAGTGTGTCAATCTATCTTGCCACACATCTTTCTCTTTTTCAATAATCCTCTACTTTGCCAAGCATGATGTCCTTCTTGAAGGATTTCTCCCTCTTGATAACATTTCCAGCATCAGTGAGATAAAGTCTCACCAGTTTCAATTCTAAGGAGCATTCTTCCAAAACAAATTTGTTTCTTCTTCTAGCAGTCCATGGTACTTATATTCAGTACTCTTTTTCCAACACCATAAAGATTGCAGCCTGGGAAATGCAACGGGAAGTTCTACTTTATCATACACGGTCACTGTGAGCCAGAATTAAGAGTCCTTGGCGGTGCAATGGTTAAAGCACTCAGTCACCTGTTGGAACCCACCAGCCACTCCACATGAGAAAGATGTGGCAGTCTGCTGCTGTAAAGAATGCAGTCTTGGAAACTCTACGGGGCAGTATAACTATGTCTTATAGGGTTGTTATGAGATGGAACTGACTTGATGGTAACAGCTGAGTCAGAATGGATACAATGGCACCTAACAATAACAGCGGCCCTGAGTTTTTGCATTATTTCCAATATTTCCATATAACAGCCTATACCTATGTTAATAACTCATCCCACTTCTCTGCCCCCAACTCTTCCACTATGCATGGACACAATTATCCTAAATCAAGAACGCCATCAGCCTCCGACTAGATACAGTGCTCAAGCTCATTATTAAAGAGTGAAATGCAAATTTAAATCACTACAAAGTACCTGGAGGAGGACATCATTCTTGGTAAAGCTGAAGGTCAGCAAAAAAGAGGAAGATCTTCAACAAGATGGATTGACACAGTGGTTGCAAAAATGGGTTCAAGTTCAGCGACAGTTTTGAGGATCGTGCAGGACTGGGCTATGTTTCATTCTGTCATACATAAGGTCACTAGGAGTCATAACTGACTCGGTGGCACCCAACAACAATAACAGAATGTCATACCTACCACAGTAGCTACAATAAACAGACTAACAAAACTAAATGTTGGTAAAGGTGTGGAAAAACAGGACATTTCTACATTGCTGGCAAAATATGAACTAGCATAATCACCTTGGAAAACAGATTGACTTTATTTAACTAAGTAGAGTATGCAGTTCTACTCCTAGGTTTATAACCTCAAACTTTAGCCTGCCATTGGCACACCAGATCAGCTTCTTAAAATAAAGCTTGCTGAGGCCCTCCTCCAGAATTTTTGATTCAGTGGGAAAACCCTTGGTGGCACTATAGTTAAGCACTTGGTTACTAACCAAAACATTAGAGGTGAGGAAGAGCTGGTAGTCTGCTCCTGTAAAGATTATAGCCCAGGAAATCCTTTGGGACTGTTCTACTGTGTCCTGTAGTGTAGCTGTGAATTGGGAACAACTTGATCAGGGCAACAACAGGACTGGAGTGGGAGTTAAGTAAGAATCTGCATTTCTGTCAAATTCCCAGGTGGTCTGAGCTGACCACCGCATGCTGAGAACCACCACCCTAGAGAAACTCTTGCAACTGTTCATCAGGAGACATGGGCAAGAAAGGACATAGCAACATTGCTCATAACAAAAAATATTGGAAATAAAGAAAAGGTTCATCAACTGTAAATTAGACCCCCAAAATTATCAGATATAGAATATTAATCAGCACTACAAAGGAATGAAAGAGGGCAGCAGACATCATTCACCAAGGATGAATCATGAGTCTAAATAGCAAATCAAAGAAGACACAGAATAGGATTCAGTTTCAAGTTCAAAAATAAGCAACATGAAGAAAATGAATTTTAGATGTTTCACATGCGAAAACTATAAAGAGAAGCAAGGGAATGATGATCACAGAAATCATCACGGTGGTGACTTCTGTGGGGAAGGGAGGAGATAAGATTGAAAGGCAGACAAGTACTTGACCATGAGTGTTCTATTTCTAATCCCACTGCTGACTAATTATACAGATGTCTGTTCTACAGCTATTCTTTAAACTGAGTGCATCTATCCTTGGACCAGCCTCTGCAAAATGCTGCCATAAGGCCTCCAAATGAATCCATTAAAAGCTAAAAATTCTATTTCAGTCTTTTCTCCAAGTCTGGTTCACTCATTTCTGGAAAGTAGGTGGAACATAAATAGTCTAATCTGTCCCTCCAGCTCGGCGAAGGCCCTCCTGCCAGCCCCGGAGTCTCTTGTGAGCAAATGCTGGGGCAAGCACACGCACTCCCATTTCCACAAAGACAGGAGTAGCACAGACAGTGCAGGCAGATGAAATGCACGTTTAGGAAAGCAATGTCTTTCCATCAGAAATATAACTTCCCTCCCCTCTACACAAAAAAATCTGGAAAAGAAATATTTTGCATGACTGTATAGTGCAGTTTAGCTTCTTAGAGCTAAAAGTTGTCTTTTTAGAAAAGGGTCCTTGTCCTACATTTGTGTAACCAAAGGTTCTTTAGAGATGTCCCCCCTCTCCCCTCAACAAAGAAACAGGCCGTGTCAGAGTTAACCCAAGTGCACAGGACTGCTTCCAGCCTTCAAAGGAAGCCAAAGCTGTGTTGATACTTCTGCACAGAAACCCCCTGTGCTTTCCTTTCTTCTTCCCTTCCTTCTTCAGCCAGGAGTCACTTCCATTTGTAGAGGCTACTCCTGCTCTGTTAGAAAGTTTTTTCTTTATTGCACTACTTCTCCCGGGAGCTTTCAGTCAGTTAATTCTGTTTCTGCCCCTTGGGGCCAGAGTGTAAATCTAATCCCTTTTGAACATGACAGCCTTTCAAATAGGTTAAGACAGCTACCACATCTTCCCCGAGTTTTTTTCTCTCTTTCGGTCCTCGGCCATGTCACGTCTGACGGTTCTGATCCCTTTCTCCAGCCTGGCTGCTGCATTTTCTATACTGTCCCGTCTCAGTACGAAGAAGAGAGCCAGGTCAGATGGTCAATTCTGGTCATAATTTGAGCAGTCTAGACAGCAGCGATCTTATTAATATCCTCCTTCTAGATGTCATACGCCTACAATTGGCGCAGTTTGGAATCCTGAGGTGGTGCAGTTCGTTAACACACTCAGCTGCTAATGAAGAGGATGGAATTTCAGAGGTGTTGTTGACTCAGAAGTACCTTGGAAGAAAGGCCTGGCAGACTACTTCCAAATGATCCTAGCCATTAAAAATCTAATGGAGCACAGCTCTTACTTGGCACCTATAGTGTTGTCATGAATTAGAACAGCCTGCAGGGCCACTGGTTCACTGGTTTTATGTGATGGTTTAAGTGTGACAATGTGCACAGTATCAGAAGTAATTATTGACTGATGCTAAGTGTAGCTACCGGAGAGACACAGTGAGAAATTAGTTTGTCTTTCCCGAAGCAAAAGCTACTGCACCATGGTTGTGAAGTGTTTATTATTGATGCCTAGTTGTCATGCAGCACATTAACTGCTGATGTGGAAGCCTGAATGGGCTGCCAGGCAAATGAGGGATTTGTCAGATCACGTTTGCCATGTGCTGAATTTGACAGCAGCAGTGAACTAGATATGTGGCCCCAGCCTTCACAGTGCGTGGTTCATTGTATTAGAAACAGATAAACCCTGCAAGTTCAGGTTCTGAACATAATGAATGTTTATTACTTAGCTCTTAACTCGCCACTGTGGGGTTGTTGTACAGGTGTTTTTGTCCTTTGTCAGGCTCCTTCTCTGTCATCAGAAGCCATGGTGGTGTAGTGGTTAACTGCTACGGCTGCTAACTAAGAGGTCAGTAGTTCAAATCTGCCAGGTGCTCCTTGGAAACTCTCCTCTGTCCTATAGGGTCACTATAAATTGAAGTCAACTGGATGGCAACGGGTGTTTTATTTGTGTGTTTGTTTGTTTCTCTGTTACCCCCAAGGTTGCCCTGGGTGGGTGAAGATCATTCCATTCTAACCAGCCAGAAGGGAGAGACAACACGGGGGTTCTCCCACAGGAGGATCCAGCCAGGTGTGGGAGCGCAGTGTACCACTTCTGCTCAGAACCTATTGGCTACAGCTCAGTCACACGGCCATACCTGGGCACAGGGATGCTGGAAAATGTAGTCCAGATATGTGCTCTGTTCTCATGGCCATCAAGTCCATTCTGATAACAGCAACCCTATAGGATAGAAATGACTGTCACAGGACACAGCGAATGGTCCCAACTCAGCAGGAACGGATGCTCACCGAGGGCCAAAATGGCATGCGGTAAAGACAACCGAGAAGACAGAGAGACCCATAAGAGTGGGTGCCTACATCGACCTGGGACCGGAAGAACCGGATGGCGCCCGGCCACCACCAGTGATAGCCACGACGGAGCTCACAGAGAGGAGCCTCACTGGCAACACAAGAATAAAAAGAGGTGCATCAAGAGATCTCCACTAAAAGACCTCAATTGATGGTCCAGCGGTTTTGGGGTTCCTCTGAGAGCATGGCCCCCTTCCCTGATGCTGCCCTTTCCCATAAATTATAACAAAGGTCCACTCTTGGGACAGGAATGGATTGGACTTGGCAAAGCAGAGTAACCATATATTGAAAGCACTTTATGGTTATATACATCTATAGGATATCATCTTGCTGACCTCTGGCTGGAGGAAGGGGAGTGGACGGAGAGGAGGGGAAAGGAGACTGTTGGGAGGATGAGACATGTATGGAGCAGAGAGGAATAGTGTGCAGTCACCGGACAGGGAGAGCAGTGGAAGCTGCATATAGGGGGGCATGTAAATTTATACGTGAATGTACATTTTCACTCAGTTATGTTAAATAAAAATAAAAATTAAAAAAAAAAAGGAAATGACTGTCACATAGGATTTTCTACTCTATAATTTTTACCAGGGAAACCCTGGTGGCATAGTAAGTGAGTGCTATGGCTGCTAACCAAAAGATCAGCAGTACAAATCGATCAGGCACTCCATGGAAACTCTACGGAGCAGTTCTACTCTGCCCTATAGGGTTGCTATGAGCCAGAAATGACTCAAGGGCAGTGAGTGGTATTAATATTTACCAGAGCAGATTGCCAGGTCTTTCTCCTGCAGAGTGACTGGTAGGTTAGAACCACTGACCTTCCAGTCAGCAGCTCTGTGTTTAACCACTGTGTCACCAGGGCTCTTAATAACCCAGTGTGCGGCCTCCTATGTGGGCAGCCAATAACAATGTTATTGTGAAAATAGTTTTGATCTCATGAGCCTTTGAAAGAGCCTTAGACACTTTCAAGGGTCTCCAGACCAAACTTTGAGACTGCTGGCTGAGAACATCAGACATGAAGTGGAGCCAATTTCCAATCCATAGCAACACTATAGGACAGAGTAGAACTACCCCATAGGTTTTCCAGGGAGCAGCTGGTGGATTTAAATTGCTACCTGTTTGGTTGGCAGCCAAGTTCTTAACCACCGTGTCACCAGGACTCCAGACGACCCTTAAACCCAAATCAAATAAAGCCATATCCACTGTCGGCAAGTCGATTCTGACTCATAGAATTCCTAGAGACAGAGTAGAACTGCTCCACAGAGCTTCTAAGGAACAGCTGGCAGATTTGAACTGCCAACCGTTTGGTTAACAGCACTTAACCACTATGCCACCAGGGTTTCCAGATGACTCTTGTGGGGTTCATCACACAGTGCCATGGTATGAGATTAAAAGGACATGCAGTGATCTTTTTGCCTTCTTGAATAACTCACACTTATAGTTAAATTTCTCCTTCAGTTTTATTCCTTCCCCAGGCTCAATTCTAAGCTCCAAAGAACTTATACAGACTGCCCTCTCCCCGCTCAGCTTTAGAGGTCCCGTACCTGTGACAGTCAAGAGAGGCAGGTCCACATCTCAGGTTCTTCATTCATCTTGTCTGTGCTTCCTTCCTCCAGATGGAAGCTCCTCAGCCTCCAGGGCATTCTGTTTTGGAGCTGGTCCCTCCAACTCTGGCATTGCTGTTAGAACTTTCAAAACTATCTCCCTTTCTTCCTAGCGCTATATTGCTGAGGTCTACACTGGCCTTCCTTGTCTAATCCTCTGCCTACTTCCTTCATCCAGAGAGGAGCAGGATTGTTGGGGAGGAGAAACCAGGTATCAGGAATCACCGAGAATGAAAAGAAAAGGCTTGCTTTACTCTTCACAAAATCAGTACCACTGTGTCCCCAGAGCAGGACTCAGGACATATGCCCATAAAAATGGTAGGTTAAGTTTTACAAAGATACCAACTCAAGGGTACCTAAAAACAACAATGCCAGAGACACTGGGATACCAGTTACGCTTCACAGGTGTGCCAACAAATTCTGATCAGCTGTACAAGTTGTTTCCGATACAACTGAAGATGTACTTTACAACAGCAATCAAATACCAGATGGAAGGTTGAGCCGAGAAGGCAATGGGTTGTTGAGTGAACTTAAATGCTATTTGCTGCAACAACAAGGAAGAGGTGTGGTGGTTGTGGGGAACATTCTCTTTAACTGGAACAATAAAGGATATTATCTCCTGAAGGTATGAGTGTCTAGCTGAGATGGTCAACAGTTCAGCTCAGGTAGTGACCCAAAGTTAAAACCCCAAACCAACCAAAACCCACTGCTGCAGAGGTGATTCCTATTCAAAGTGATCCTACAGGACAGAGTAGAACTGCCCCATAGCGTTTACAAGTAGCGCTTGGTAGATTTGAACTGCTGACCTTTTCGGTTAACAGCTGTAGCTTTTAACCACTATGCCACCAGGGTTTCTGATGCAAGACTAAAGGACATCAAATGGCCAGGAGAGACCAAAGGGTCTAATGCTACTCTAAAGCAAAGATAGAATAGTAAGGGGATAAGGAAACTACATTACTGGCAGCAGAATATCCAGAAGGAAACTAATGAGAACAGTAACACATTGTGAAAAATGTAACCAATGTCACTGAACAAACATGTGCAGAAACTGTTAAATGGGAACCTAATTTGCTGTGCAAACTTTCCCTGAAAACATTGTAAAATATTATTTTAAAAACAAAAAGAGAAAGGCCAGGGGCATAACAGTAGGTATACTTTAATTTATTCACATGTGCCAATAAAAATTCTTTTTAATAGTGTGCCAGGATACTGGGTTGGTCATCAGTCAGTACTGTAATCTTGGAATAACACAGAAGATTAGGATGACCATTGCACCAGAAGGCATGTGTCTTCAGGAAGAATTCTACATTTTGTTGTTTTTTTCTTCATGATTGAATAATTTCTAGTAAACACACCATTTCTCAGTTGCTTAAAAACAACAGAGTGGTTTTTACTACAATACGTAACTAAGAAGACCAGACGTAAATAAGATGTTAATGATGGTACTTCCCAGTGGGATTACAGATACTTGTTCTTTTCCTTTTTAAACATTATATATTGTTTAGTATTCTAAAAACAAAATGAAAAAGCAGGAAAATTGTCAAAGACACTCAGAGTGGCTGAAATTCCTATGGTCTCACAGGTATAATCTTATTTAACCCTCCCAACTACTCTATGTGGCATAGATTATTTTTCCTGTTTTCAGATGGGAGAACTAAGGGTCTTAGACTGGGTTCTCTAGAGAAGCAAAACCAGTAAATTGGAGAAAGAGAGAGAGAGAGAGAGAGAGAGAGAGAGATTTATATCAGGAAAATGAATCATGCGGTTGTAGAGGTGGTAGCATCCCAAGTCCACGGGTCAGGAAAGAGGCCTCACCTGATTCCACAGCCTCAGGGACTGGTGAACCCAAGATCAGCCAGCTGGAGACCAGGGCTGTTGCTCACAGACTGTGAATATCAAAGAATCTCAAGACTGGCAGCAAGACTATAAGTAAGCTGCTCGCTCATGTCCCAAGAACTGAAGGTCAGAAGAACAGGAGCCAGTTGCAGGGTCCAGAATGAACAAAAGCCCTGGAGCCCTGTGTGAATGTCCAACCACATTGAATGCAGGCCACATGCTCAAGAAAACATCCCTTACACTGATTGGCTACTCACAGCAAAACCTATCATGGGAGTGGCATATATCAAATTTCAACAGGGAAATGATGACAACATTTTATAACTACCAAAACACTGAAAAGCACCAGCCAATGTGACACACAATCTTAACCGTCATACTGGGGTTGATGCTGTTAAATACATTCCTCAAGCTTGTGTAACTAGTTAAAAAATGAACCCAGATTGAAACCTAGGTCTTTTGATTCTAGATTCCATGCTCTTTCTTCCACTCCTTGCCATCTATGCAGGAAAAGCATATTCTTCTAACAGTTAGATCCGGAGGATATATTAGAAGAAATCCACTAACTCTCTCTTGCCATTAACCAGAATGAGTGAGAGATCTGCAAACTCTGATGAATGAGCAGAAAATTATAGGGGGCCACACCAGTCTCAGGAGAGAGAATATTCAACAGACACATGCCCGCTGAGAAACAAGAGGCCTTGCCCATTTGAAAACTCAGATCAAAGGTCAGAAGGGGCTCTCTTTTTTCAGACTGCTCAGAAGAGTAACTTTAATTCATCAGCCTATATACATCTCTATTTGTCAACTGTGAAGGAAAGATCTTAGACATTTTGCTTCAGTTACTACTGCTAAGTCATAAATTACCCCAATCTTAGCACCTTGAGACAACCATACTATTTCACTTGTGACTACATGGGTTGAGAATCTGGGCAACATTCACTAGGGTTTCTTGTATGGTTACAGTCAATGCTAGCTGGTGCTATGTTCATCCGAAGGCTCAGCTGGGCTGCATGTGCTAGATGGCTCACTCACATGACTAGTAGTTGTTAATGGTGAAATGGACTCTTATCCGAAGAGCCTACACATAGTCTCTTCAGTAGACTCAAATCAAAGTAATTGGACTTCGTACCTAGTACCTGATTTCCCCCAGGACAAGCATCCCAAAAGAACCAGGCAGAAGCTACAAGGCCTTTTCTGAGCTAGTCTCAAAAGTCATGCACTGTCGCTTCCATTGCATTCTGTTGGGTACAACTGAATCGTTAGGCAGACTAGATTCAAGGGGAAAGGAATTAGACTTTATCTCAATGGAGAAACGGCAAGGTGACATTGTGGAAGAGCATGTAGGGTGAGAAATATTGTTTCAGTCAATTGTGAAAAATACTGTCAGCCACAGTCATTTAATCTAATGCTTCCCAACCTTTTCCACCTCATAGAACCCATAGGAAGCATTAATATTTGTATGGCTCATGACACACCTATTGAGAATCACTGACAGTCTAACCACCCATGATTAACAAAGCTTCGTTTCTATACTTTATGGCTAGTGTACATTCAAGGGCAAGAGTTCCCACATGTTTCAAGGTAATTCATCAGCCAACAGAAATGATACTTCCAGTGTCAAGCGTTCTGTGCTATAGGTAATTCTGCTTTTAGGGTTTTTGTGCCCAAGTGCATTGAGATAGTTATTCATCTTATCTTTTATAAACATCTAAGATAAGAAAACCTGCATTCTTCATGCATCAGCCAAAGCCAAGTGCCGTCGAGTCGGATTCGACTCATGGCGACCCTAGGGGCCAGGGTAGAACTGACCCCCAGAGTATTCAAGGAGCACCTGGTGGATTTGAACTGCCGACCTTGTGGTTTGTTTAAAATATATACTACCAATCAAAAGAGTAATGACTACAAAGGATTGAACATTTCATATATGTTGAAATTCATACATTCACAATGGTATCAAAAAACAATGACAAGAGAAATTATTATAACAACCATTGGAAATGTCTAGGCCACTGACTTATTCACAAAAAATGACAAATGGAAAGAATCAAGTATCTATCCTAGATTTCCTATACGAACTCTATCTCATGATATGGCAACTATCATTACATTGCCTCTCAATTTTTTGTTCACCTTTCTGATACTGATGCTGGACCCTGGAAATGTTTTTCCTGTTGCCAGCTGGCACAGTGTTAGGCTTTGTCAGTAAAGGATGCTGGAGGGCCATTGCAGGAGGAAGATGTTTCTCTTCCTGGTCCCACTATGCTTTTCCTGTCTGTTCCTGTAGGACCCAGTGACCAAGAGTCTGGCAAGTTTTAGTAGCATGCCACGGGCAGTTTTCCATAGAGCTTTGTCAGCATCCCAACAGGCAGGTTCCTGTTTGTGAGCATTAATCTGCAGTACTTGAACAAACTCTTGTACCATCCAGTGGGCTACAGCTACCTCGATGAGGTCTGAATCTCACCCCTGGGAGTTGGGAGAGGGCTCTTCCAGGTCTGTCTCTTTCTTGGGTGCTCTTGACTCAGCCCTGTAGGCAGTGGCTGTTTCCTATATTTGCTAGTCCAATATTCTTTAGTATTTTCTTTACACCTTGATGGTTGGTGTTCTAGTGATTGGTGCTCTAGTAAACCAATGAGTTGCTGTCAAGTTGACTCTAACTCTTGTTGACTCTGTGTGCAGTTTTTAGTGGCTGATTTTCAGAACTAGATTGCAAGGCCTTTCTTCCAAGGCACCTCTGGATAGACTCCAACCTCCAATCTTTTGGTCAGCAGTTAATTGCATTAACCATTTGTGTCACCCAGGGGCACCTCATTCTCTATTGCTAGTTAATGCTTTCTTAGATTAAATTTTCCTGCTCAGATCACTGTGGGTTTATTGTCCTCTGGCTGATTTATATCATAACCAAATATTTGATGAGGAAAATCCTGTTTTCATAGAAGACCAGCTGACAAATGCACAAGGAATGCTAGAGTATTTTACAATCTCTTAAAAAAAAAAGAGTAGTTCCGGTCAAAGATCATCAGTGGATGCTAACAGTCATTAGTGAAAAACTGATGTGGGATCTATTAGTAGAAGGATCAGGTTGATACCACCTGAATTCAGAAGTGGCTTTACTATGACCTGACATCGTTTTTCAGCTTCATTGTCTTTCACTTGCATGGGCTCCTTCCAGGTCCTAGTACCTAATTTTACATGTGTAATTCTGTATACTTTCTTTTTAAAAAGCCCTTTAATTTGCATAAATCTCAGTCTTCATGAAACATGGATCTACTCACTGTAAACCCACTGATCAATCTTAAAAATCACAAAAAGAGAGACAACCAAACATTCTGTGTCTCTTGATACAATGCAATAAGAAACAGTACCATCTATGAAATATTTTTGACAAAATTTCACATCAAGCAGATTACTCTTCTAGACATAATCACCAGTTTATCATAAACACCTGGAGATAGAGGAACATGTCAAAGACACTATAAGGATGCAACCGCCAAATCTAACTCAGGAATTTTGTGGTACAAATTACCTAGCTGACTTAGTTTCCTAAGGTTACTATAACAAAATACCATCAAACGAGTAGCTTTAAAGAAGAGAAATTAACTTTCGTACAATTCTGGGGGCTAGAAATGTGAATTCACAGCACCAGCAGGACTCAGCTCACCCTCTGTCAGCTCCAGGGGTGAGGAGCCATTCTTACCGCCTTCAGCTTATGGAGCCCTTAGTATTTCTTGGGATTCCTTGATTTGAGGATGGTCCCTTACATGCTCTCTTCTTCCAGTGTGTATCTCTATTTCTGTGTCTGGCCCTCTATTTCATAAAATGCCACACTGAAGGGATTGTTGTTGTCAGGTGCCGTTGAGTCAGTTCCTACTCATAGCAACCCTATGAACAACAGAACGAAACACTACCTGGTCTTGTGCCATGTCCACAATTGTTTTTATGCTTAAGCCCATTGTTGTGGCCACTGTGTCAATCTGTCCCATCAAGGATCTTTCTCTTTGTCATTGACCCTCCACTCTACCAAGCATGATGTCCTTCTCCAGGGAATGATCTTTCCTGACAACATGTCCGAAGTATGTAAGATGCAGTCTTTGTTTCTAAGGAGCACTCTGGTTGGACTTCTTCCAGAACAGATCTGTTTGTTCTTTTGGCGGTCCATCATACATTCAACATTCTTCTCCAACACCACAATGCAAAGGCATCAATTCTTCTTCTGTCTTCTTTGTTCATAGTCCAGCTTTTGCATGCATGTGATGCAATTGAAAATACCATGGTTTGGGTCAGGTGCGTTTTAGTCTTCAAGATAACAGTCTTACTTTTGAATACTTTAAAGAGGTTCTTCGCAGCAGATTTTCCCAACATGTCTTTTGATTTTGTTCACAATAGGTCTTTTGATTTCTTGATTGCTGCTTCTATGGGCATTGATTGTGGACCGAAGTAAAATGAAATCTTTGACAATTTCAATCCTTTCTCCAGTTATAACAATGTTGCTTACTGGTCCAGTTGTGAGAATTTTTGTTTTCCTGATGCTGAGGTACAATCCATACTGAAGGCTGTAGTCCTTGAACTTCACCGGTAGAGGTCTCAAATCTTCATTTCTAGCAAGTAAGGTGGTGTTGCCTGCATAACGCAGGTTGTTAATGAGTCGTCCTCCAATCCCGATGTCTTGTTCGTATAATCCAGCTTCTCAGATTATTTGCTCGGCATACAGATTAGGGATTAGGATTAGGATTAATCCTATCTCCGTATGATTCTGTCAGTTTAACTGGTAGTGTTTCTCCAAACAAGGTCACATTCACTGGTGCAGGGGTTAGAACTTCAACATCACGTTGGGAGGAATACAGTTCAATCCACAATACCAGTTTTTTCAACAAGTAAATAAAAATAAACAAACCCAGTGCTGTTGAGTCGATTCGACTCATAGCGACCCTATAAAGGACAAAGTAGAACCTCCCCATAGGATTTCCAAGGAGCACGTGGCAGATCTGAACTGCTAACCTTTTGGTTAGCAGCTGTAGCACTTAACCATTGTGCCATCATGGTTTCCAACAAGCAAATAGCAAGTTAAAAGAAAGTGTTGAGAGGATACTACAGATTTTTAAAAACTTGGAACATACCACCAAAAGCCGTGTGTTGAACTTGTTGGATCCTGATTCAGAGACCGTAATCACTTATGAGAGTAATCTGGAAGCTTTTATGCTGACTACAAATGAGATGTATTACAGAATTAATTTCATTTAGATGTGATAATGGTATGGTGGATATATATTGTTTAGAATTTTACATCTTAGAACTACCTATTTAACTATTTTTTAATTCACTGATATAATGTCTGGAGAGTAGATAAAAAGAGATTGGCCTTACGTTGATAAATGATGAAGCTGCATGGTGGGTATTTGGAGGCTCATTATAAATGTAGTCATTATATTCAAACATGTTATGAGAGTTAGAGCCAAATACAAAGTTTAGAAGGCAAGTCTATACAAAACTAACCTCATTTCTGACACTAATTGCAAGTCTGAGTATCCCCAAGACTACCCTCAAATTCAATAATTCACTAGAAGGACTCACAGAGCTCAATGAAAGCTGTGATACAGTTGCAATCTACTATAGGGGACAGAAGATTAAAACCAGTCAGAGATGGGATGCATGACACAGAGTCCAAGAGTACCAAAGGGAAAGCTTCTCTTGTGTCCCTGTGGAGGCACAGATGTGTCACTTTCTCAGCAAGTATTGCCAACCCAAGAAATTCACCCAAGCCTTGGTGGCTGGAGTTCTTACCGAGGCTCCCTCACTTAGTCATGACTGGTTGATTGTTTACCCATGTGACTGATCTCAGTCTCTGGGTGAACTGACAGTTGCTAACCTAAAGCCACTACTCTCAGACACACTGCTGGTCTTACTGGCATGGCCAATCCCCATTCTCAATCACATAATTAGACTATCAAGTGTGACCCAAGGCCCCCAGGTAAACAAAGACACTCTTATTGAGCAGGGCATTCCAAAAGCTTAGAGATTATCTCCCAGAAGTTGAGGGCAAAGGCCAGACCTCTTTTTTTTTTTTTTAATTTTGATTAAGTGAAAGGTTACAATCCAAGACAATTTGCCATATAAAACTCTTAGCACCCACTTCTCTGCAACTCTATCTGCTCTCCTTGCCCTGTGATAGCACACTCTTCTCCACTTTTCCAGTATCCACTCAGTCAAGAGTTATCACCTCCTCTCCACCCTCTCCTCTCCCCTCTAAAAAGAAACCAGTAGGACAGCTTCATATGTATATTAAACCACAAAGTACACACATTATCTGCATCATCCTGTGTCCCCAGGTGTTCTTTGTCTGAAGTGTTGGCTTCAGTGCCAGTTTCAGCCCTGGGCTGGCAGCGAGTCTAGGGGCTGTGCTCCTGGCAGACCCTCGCAGTCGTCGTACCAAGTCTAGTGTTTTAATAAAGTTTGAGACCAGCATGGTCCTTTCCTTCATGCTACACTGGGGACTCTATGTTGTGGTCCCTGTCAGGGCTGTCTTTGGTGGTAGACGGGCACCATCTAGTTCTGTTTTCCAGTTGATGTAATCTCCCAGTAATATAGGAGGCCAGATCTCTTTTTTAAAGTTTAAATTATTTAATATACACATAAGTGTTTAAAAGTTTCATAGCAGAAATTTTAATAAAATACAACATATATTACCAGAGGTGACATATTATCTACATATTAATAAGAACAAATTCATATAGTATATTGCAGTTTTCAGAATGCTTCTCAGATGTTATTTAATGCAGTCCTTACCTCAGGCCTACAAGGTAGGTCTTATTATCTTCATTTTACAGAGAACAATTTCAGAGTGGTTAAGACAATGGCCCAGAGGCCCAGAGCTAGTAAGAGGTAGCTTACTAGCTCTTGTAACAAGTTCTTGATTTCCAAATCCCATGTTCTATGGAAAGGTAGACGAAAAGCTGACCAGAATTCAGAATCCTGGTTGTATTTACCAGCTGGATGACCCAAGTTAAGTCACTTAACTTCTAAGCCTTACAAAAATGGGAATCAAAAACCAGCCTGACTTTTTTCTTTGTTTTGGAAAGCTCAAGTAGGATAATTTCTAGAAAAGTGCTTTGTGAATTACAAATTTATTGGCCCGCATAGATTGGTTTTCTAGCAGAAATCTGTATAAAAATAGAAGGGAGAGGAAGGCTTCTGGGGGTTAGTCTTGCACAACACAAAGAATGTTCCCTCCAATCCTGGTATCCACTCCTACAGACCTCATTATGTTACAAAATTCATCCCTGACATCCGTATTAACTGGTGATACTTAAGCTGTTTTTCCTAGTGTTGTCTTTGAGTGCCTGCCACTGTCGCTGGCATCCTGGGTTGTTACGTAGTGGATGTGAGCAGAGTGTCCATGACAGCTGTTGATAACTGAAAGTTTTATGGATTTTCTTAGGTTAGTAAAATGAGTATGAAACTGCATGGTATTTCCTGCTGTTGTCCAGAATTCTTTACTAGATTATTTACAGCGTCTTAGCCAATTAGTATCCACAAATTTCCATCAAACAACACTGGAAAATAGATGAGAAACTTTTGGTTCTCCAGAGGAAAAGTGAAATGGTAGATTTAAAATGACTGACATTAAACAACAACTGAAATATAAGCTCTTTGGAGACAGAGTGTAAAAGCAGCCACGTCAAAATGGTACCATCCAAGCAGCTATTTCAAAGGGTCGTGCTGTGGAACAGATATTCAGTGACTGAGGAGTAACGTCACTGTGTTATCTGCATGCCAATGAGAGCACTTTTATGTCTCAAACATAGCTATTTATTCTGTTTGCACAAAACATTATTTTTAATTATTTCTTTTGTAGAATTTAGTATTAACTACAACACTGCAAGTTACTCTACCTCTTACCCTAATTGAAGAATAATAAGTGAGAAATATTAATAATATCCATCTCATGGGGTAAGAATGAAATAAGATCATAGGTGTAAAAAAGTGTCTTCTTTGGCAAGGTCCTGGCACTGAAAACAAAACAATTGCCACCAAGTCGATTCCAGCTCATAGCGACCCTGTAGGACAGAGTACAACTGCACCACAGAGTTTCCTAGAAGTGCCTGGAGGACTTGAACTGCTAACCTTTTTGGTTAGTAGCCATAGCACTTACCCGCTACACCACTTGGCATAAAGCAGATACTGAATGTTAATGTTAATGAATATAAGTGACTATTAAATTGTCCCTTTAAATCTATGATCTCCGCAGAAGCTCAGAGAAGGAAGAAATCCACATGGGCTGAGGAAGGCAGGAGAGTTTTACAAACATGGTAGGACTAGGGCATGAAGGCTGAGCCCCTGTTAAGAAACTTATGGCAATTAAGTCAATTCCAATCCTACGGGATAGAGTAGAACTGCCCAATAGGTTTTCCAAGAAGCAGATAGTGAATTCATACTCCTAACATTTTGGTCAGCAACCAAACTGTTAACAACCATTAAACTCCAGCCCCAGTGGTACTGAAAACAGAAGACCTAAAACCTCGTGCTGAGACATGATGGTACAGGGTTCCCAGATGGTACAGTTAA
Organism: Heterohyrax brucei; assembly: GCA_028571685.1. Classification (NCBI taxonomy): domain Eukaryota; kingdom Metazoa; phylum Chordata; class Mammalia; order Hyracoidea; family Procaviidae; genus Heterohyrax; species Heterohyrax brucei. The sequence goes on from CM053140.1 coordinate 167,760,909, forward strand.
AAGCACCTCAGAAGAAAGTTCTGGTTTTCTGTTTCTGAAAAAGTCAGCCATTAAAAACCCTGTGTAGCCCAGTTTCACTCTGACACACTCGGGGTATCCAGGAGTCAGAATCGATTTGAAGGCAACTCGTTGTGTGTGTGTGTGTGTGTGTTGGAAACCCCGGTGACATAGTGCTACAACTGCTAACCAAAAGGTTGCCAGTTTGAATCTGCTAGGTGCTCCTTGGAAACTCTATGGAGCAATTCTGCTCTGTCCCACAGGGTCACTCCGAGTTGGAATCTACTTGGCGGCAGTAGGTTATTATTTTTTTTTCCAGTTAGACGTAGTACAAAACAGAGTAAAATGCCAATTTTTATCATCTTGGTGGTGAAATAGATATGGACATTCACAGTACAATGCTTTCAACTCTCCTAGCCTGTAAATTGTTGTAATAAAATCTTAGGAAGTAACATTTCTAAAAACTCTGGTGACCACTGGGAGGACCTTCCATGGCTGTGATCACTCTCCGTGGGTTATATGGAAATCAACTGAGTAGTTAGAAGCCTACTAAATGGGCAGTAGGGAGGCAGAAACGAGTCTTGGTGGTGCAGTAGTTAAATCACTCTCCTGCTAACCAAAATGTCAGTGGTTCAAACCCACCAGCCACTCCTCAGGAGAATGATGCAACTGTCTGTTTCTGTAAAGATTTACGTACTCTGTTCTGTAGTGTCACTATGAGTCAGAATTGACCCTATGGCAAACAGTTTGGGTTTAGGGAGGCAGAAAATAAAGGAAGGTATGCAGTGGGGAAAGAAGAGGAAGCAGGTCTTTCCTGGTATGGTCCGCTTGGTAAGGAACCCCCACACACAGAGAGCGTACTGGTGGAGCCAGGAAAGTTTGCATCACTTGGAAGATCTGTGCAGGACTCTCTGCAGCCAGACAAGCTGTGACCATTTCCAGTTTGGCTTCCAGGCTGCCTAGGGGGGCAGCATTACAAACAATCACACTGCTGTAGAAATGGAAAATTTCAGTCCCAGGATTTCAATAAGAACTTCTGGAACCTGTAAAAGGCACCTCAATCCTTAAGAGCCAAATTAATGAAAAAATTTCCAAATCATTGTATAACTGTGTCTTAAATGTCCTGAACATAATGTGTATGTAATTACTTGGAACTGGATGGGTGATTCGTTTGAACTCTGATTTCTTGTTTTGGTTTTGATGGTACAGGACATGGGTTAAAAGAGCATGGTGCAATACTTAGGCCTGATACAAGGTAGAGGGTTTCTGTGAGTATCAGCTGTTCACATCTCATTGAGTTATGGTTCCCTTAAAATGGTGTTGTCAGAGGGTATACACATACGTGGTTATTTTAGTCACCTAGTGATGCTTTAACAGAAAGAAGAATTTTATTTGTCACAGTCCAGTAAATTAAAAGTCTAGATTCAGGATGTCAGCTCCGGTGGAAGTCTTCCTCTGCTGGCACTGGAGGAAGGCCCTTGTCATCTATCTTCCCCTGGAGCTCCTGAGGCACAGGGACCCTGGTCCTGTTCAAAGGATGCACTCAGCTCCCAGCACTGCTTTGGTGGTATGTGAGATCTCCAATTTGCTGCTTGCTTCCCTCTCCTTTTATCTCCCGTAGGATGAAAGGATCAAGAGTGGTGCAAGTCACACTCCAGGGAAACTCCCTTAGCAAGAGTGTTGCAGTCCCACCCCAATCCTATTTTAACATAATCATCTCATCTATTAGCTACAGGCAGAGACCAGGATTTATAGCATAGAAAAACCACAAAATATTGGGAATGATGGCCCAGTCAAATGGCTACACACATGGAGGGTAGTGCAGGGGCAAAATTCAATTCATGACGGTGATCAGTCAATCTGGACAAAGCTGTAAATGTTTTCAATATCTCTGAAACCAACAAATCTTCATTGAATCCCTACTTTGTACATTGTGAAGACATACAAAATACAGCCTCTTGTGATTTTTCTATAATGTGTGAATCTTTGAACTCCAGGGACATATATCATATTCAAAGCTTGTATAAGCCCAACCTCTTCCCCTGGACTTCTCTTTGAAAATTATTGTAGACTTCATAGTCTCTTGAATATTGAATTAGCAGCAAAGTTGAGACTCAACATTCAAATCCCTTTGCCTGGTTAGGAGTCATCATAATTTTCCAACTACATTGTTTAAGTGACATCTTTAAAAAAAGTTTTAAAGTAAAAACAATGTCAATAATTTGGAAGAGTATAAACTGAAAAGCAATAGCTTACCTCCACTCAACATCCCAGTATCACTATCCAGAGTAATTCCAGTAACAGATTTTTGCATATACTTTCAGAAATTTTTTTATGCATACATGAGTATATATGTGACCCAGATGCTGGCTTGCCACCTCATCTGTGTGGCTGACTCTCTTTAGGAGCAAAGCTCAGCCTCCTGACCAACACTTACAAGAAACCCAATCCTACCAAATAGATCCTGGCTTTAAAACTATTATATTGCTGCACAGTTCACAGTGGCAAAAAGTTGGAATCAACACCAATGCCCATCAACAGAGGAATGGATAAACAAACTATGGTAAATATACTCGATGGAACACTATGCTATGACAGAAAACAATGACAATTTCAGAAAACATCTCATAACATGATCTCATTTGGAAGAGATCATGCTGAGTGAAATCAGTCAGTGTCAGAAGGACAAATTTTGTATGAGACCCCTGTTACAAGGAGTTAACAAGAGAATTATCCACAGAAGAAAATGACTGTGTTGGTTACATGGGGGTGGGGGGGGCGGTGAGGGTTTATCATAGATGAGACAATTGATAGATGTTAGAAATTTTATTCTTTTACTGCAATTAATAAAAAAATTAAATTAAAAAATATGTATTATTAAAGATTGACAGATTAGGGAGAAGGGCCATCTGGCACAGCAGTAGCACTTCTCTCTCTCTCTTTAACAAAACTAGGTTCAATATGTTTCTCCTCCAAACTCTTGCCAACCCATACCACAACAAGGCCTCCTCTCTGGCCTCTGTTCACCTCTATCCTGTCAACACGCGCACACCTTCAGCATCTGTCATCCCTGCTTTGACTGTTCCAATGCCTGACCACTTCTTTCTCACCTCTGACCTTCTCCCAGCCACCCCAGTGGTAAGAATGTACTACATTTTATTTAGCCAGTCTCTTTTTTGGTGGATCTTTAGGTTTTGTCTAGTGTTCTTTTGCTTTTAAACAATGTCATTATAAATATCTCTAAAGACTTATCTTTGCATACCTGTGACTTTATCTTAGGGTAAATTTTTAGAAGTGTGGTGTCTGAGTCAAGGACATACACACTCACAATTTAGATCTACTTTATCAAATTGATCGGCCCCAAATTACATGAATGCACCTTCTCAAAGTCTTTGGGGGTGTCTGTTTTCACCTGTCCTTGGCCAACACTGGGTAGTACAAAACTTTGTCACCTTTACCAATCTAATGGTAAAAAGAAGTGCTTCCTTGTTATTTTAATTCACACTTCTTTAATGATGACTGAGATTAAGTATCTTTTCACTGCTTCTCTGTCACATGTGTTTCATTTTCTACAAACTTGCAGTTCATCTAGCTGTGGATATCAGCAAACACCAGCTCCTTCTTGAAAAGACTTTTCTTCTTTGCTCCCAGGACTCTAGCATATTCTGACTGTCTCACTCTTTGACCCTTAGCTGTTGCTATTTCTTTCTGTGAACCTGCAGTGCTGCTGTCCTCTAGCGTTCCAGCTTCATCCTGTTTCCTTTTCACAGCACATACTTTCCCCTGTGATCTCACCACCCGCCTAGTAATGCTTCCCTTTCTTCCCTTTTATTGACCATTTGTTATGTTCTAGGAAGTTTACCAGGCATTCAAAAATACTTATAATCCTATAATACAAAAAAAAAAAAAAAAGAAACCCAAATCCATTGCCGTCGAGTTGATTCAGACTCATGGAGACCCTATAGGACAGAGTAAAGCTGCACCAGAGGGTTTCCAAGGCTGTGATCCTGCAGGGCAGCCCCGGTGGTATGGTGGCTAAGAGCTATGGCTGCTCCAAAACATCGACAGTTCGAATGTATCAGCAGCTCTACTGTGTCCTGTGGAGTGACTGTAAGTCAGAATCCACTCTACAGCAACATGTAATCTTTACAGGAACAAACCGCTGCATCTTTCTCCTGTGGAGCAGCTGATAGGTTCAAACCACTGACTTTTCCATTAGCATCCAGGTGCTTAACCCAGGTACCACCATGGTTCCTGAGCTTGATGATGTAGCTCATGTTAATCCCTTGACACATGTTAAGAATCTATCTTTTCCTAAAAAAAAAAAAAAAAAAATCAATAATATAAATCCTCATGGCTTGAAAAATAAACTCTAAACACCCAATGCTAGGCCTACTCTTGCCTCACCCCCCTGGCTCTAATCACACCAAATCTCTTACTTTCCATGTCTCTGTGCCTGTGCATGGACTGTTCCCTCTGCTTGGAATTCCCTTCCGCCACCGACTCCACTAGTGAGCCCCTGAGTTCCTCAGGTCAGGTTCCCAGGCCTCTTCTCTGAGCCCTCCATTTATTCTTACAACTTGGCATTGCAAATACTTATTTACCTGTCTGTCTGTGATGAGTCTGAGAACGGAGGCTGTTTAGTACTCATCTCCATATCCTCAGTGTGGGGGACACAGGAGATGCTTTAAAAATGGACGTGGATGCGGTAAAGACAACCGAGAAGACAGAGAGACCCACAAGAGTGGGTGCCTACATCGACTTGGGACTGGAAGAACTGGATGGTGCCCGACCACCACCAGCGATAGCCATGACGGAGCTCACAGAGAGGAGTCTCACTGGCAACACAAGAATAAAAAGGGGTGCATCACGAGATCTCCACTAAAAGACCTCAATTGATGGTTCAGCGGTTTGGGGGTTCCTCTGAGAGCATGCCCCCTGGCCCTGATACTGCCCTTTCCCATAAATTATAACAAAGGTCCACTCTTTGGACAGGAATGGATTGGACTTGGCAATGCAGAGTGACCATATATTGGAAGCACTTTATGGTTCTATATATCGATAGGATATCATCTTGCTGACCTCTGGCTGGAGGAAGGGGAGTGGATGGAGAGGAGGGGAAAGGAGGCTGCTGGGAGGATGAGACATGTATGGAGCAGAGAGGAATAGTGTGCAGTCACCGGACAGGGAGAGCAGTGGAAGCTGCATATAGGGGGGCATGTAAATTTATACGTGAATGTATATTTTCACTCGGTCATGTTAAATAAAAATTAAAAAAAAAATGCATGTGGACTTCTAGGAATATATCCCGGAGAAATAAGAGCTGCCACACAAAAGGCATATGCACACCCATGTTCACTGCAGCACTGTTCATGATAACAAAAAGACAGAAATAAAACCTAAGTACTCATCAACAGATAAATGGGCAAACTACGGTACACATGTGCAATGGAATACTACATGACAATAAAGAACACTGATTAATCTGCAAAGTATCTCACAGCAGGGATGAATCCAGAGGGCATTATGCCAAATGAAGTCAGTCTCAAAAGGGCAAATACTGCATGAGGTCACTATTACTACCACTTATGGAAAGGTTTACACATAAAAAGCAACAATCTTTGATGGTTACAAGGAAGGGACTGAAAAACACTCAACAAACAATAGGTAAGTAGTAACTTCGGTAAAGGGTACGACAGTACACAGTACTAGGGAAGTCAGCACAACTTGTACAAGGCAAGATTATGGAAACTGCACTGATCCATCCAAACTCCCTGAGGGATCCAATTAGTCCACTGGTCTCTCTATCTGGAGCAAGGTAGAATGAAGAAAACTAAAGACACAAGGGAAAGCTGAGTCCAAAGGACTAACGGACCACAACTGCCATCGTCTCCGCCAGACTGAGTCCAGCATAACCAGATGTCGCCTGGCTACCACCACTAATGAGTCTAAGAGGGATCACAATAGAGGATCCCAGAAAGAGCTAGAGAAAAATGGAGATCAAAATTCTGACTCACAAAAAGAAGACCAGACTTATTGGTCTGACACTGGAGAAACCCTGAGAACAATGCTCCTAGAAATACTTTTAACTCAGTACTGAAGTTGCTCCTGAGGTTTACCCTTCAGCCAAACATCAGCCAGGCCCATCAAACAAAACCAGACTAATTGGCACAGCAGCCCAGGGGCAAGGACTAGAAGGCAAGATAACAAGGAAGCCAAGGTCAAGAAGGGGAGAGTGTTTACTGGTCACAGGATTGGCAACCAATGTCATGAAACAATATGTGTATTCATTGTCTAATGAGAAATTTACTTGCACTGTAAACCTTCATCTACTGCACGCACTTGCGCATGTGTGCACATACACACACACGCGCACACACACACACACACAAAAGATGTGGAATTCACGTGCTCCAGGTGTAAAGAAGCACCCGTTGCTCCCACTCCTTTCACCACTGTAGCTATGGAAAAAGGAAATCAAAGAGGTACAGCACTTTGAAAGTTCACTGCAGGTAAGAGTGTCCCCGACCTGACGTGTGAAGTCAGCTGAATCACTTAAACTGTCTGAAATCCCACTTTTCAGTCTGTAAAGTCTGTCTCATCTGTCTCCCAGACAATTAAGAACGTCAAAGGACAGAACATAGGTGAGAAGCCAAAATGCAGTCAAACCACAAGTAGGTGTGAGAACTGCTACCCAGAGCCCGGGGAGGCATGCCATTTTTAGGGGATGGAGCGACATCTGGAAAGAATGCAGGCAGTGGAGGCAGGCAAACTTAAATTCAAACCCTACTAGGCAGGCACAATGGAGCCCTCATGCCACAGTGGTTAAGAGCTCAGCTGCCAACAAAAAGGTCGGCAGTTCAAATCTACTAATTGCTCCTTGGAAAGCCTATGGGGGTTTCCAACATTAAAATAAAGGACACTAATTTGATATTCCCCCACTTGTCTGTCAGTTTGTTGTACTGTGGGGGCTTGTATATTGCTGCGATGCTAGAAGCTATGCCACTAGTATTCAGATACCAGCAGAGTCACCCATGGTGGACAGGTTTCAGACGAGCTTCCAGACTCAGATAGACTAAAAAGGACCCGGCAGTCTACTTCTGCCAAAAATTGGTCAGTGAAAAAACTTTATGAACAGCAGCAGAACACTATCAGATGCAGTGCTGGAAAAGTAGCCTCTCTGGTTGGAAGGCACTCAGAAGACAACTAGGGAAGAGCTAAAGTTGCAGTGCGAGCCAATGGCAGCTTTGATTGAGTCACAGAGGCCTGTAGCTTGAATAGTCCTTTAGCATTATCCTGAGTTCGGTCGAGATGGTCAGCCCCTCATATTTCCATGTCAATCATGGGTGCACCTGGGGTAGCAGCAAAAGCAAAGGGAAGGAATGATGAAGTAAAATAGCTGAATAGAATACTTCTAAGGGCAGTTTGAGAAGACAAAGCATTATAATGACATGTGCAAAGAGCTGGAAATAGAAAACTGAAAGGGAAAAACATGCTCTGCATTTTTCAAGCTGAAAGAAGGGGAAAAAAACTCAAACCTTGAGTTCAACTGTGAAAGATTCTACAAGGAAAATATTAAATGACTCAGAAAGCATCAAAAGAAGATGGAAGGAATATGCGGAGTCATTATACCAGAACGAACTGTTGATGGTCAACCACTTCAAGACGTAGCATATGATCAGGAACTGATGGTACTGAAGAAAGAAGTCAAAGCTGCATTGAAGGCACTGACAAAACACAAGGCTCCAGGGACTGATGGACTATCAACTGAGATGTTTCAACAAACAGACACAGTGCCAAAAGTGCTCACTTGTCTGTGCTGAGAAATTTAGAGGATGGCTACCTGGTCAACCATCTGGAAGAGCTCCATATTTATGCCTATTCCCAAGAAAGGGATTCAACCAAATGCAGAAATTATTGAACAATATCACTAACATCTCAAGTAAAATTTTGTTCAAGATCATTCAGAAGTAACCGTAACAGTATGCTGACAGGGAACTGCCAGAAATTTAAGCCACATTCATAAGAGGATGTAGAACTTGCTGATGTCAGATGGATCTTAGCTGAAAGCAGAGAATACCAGAAAGATGTTCACCTGTGTTTCATTCACTATGCAAAGGCATTCGACTGTGTGGATCATAAAAAATTATGACTAACATTGTGGAGAATGGGAATTCCAGAACACTTAGTTGTGCTCGTGAGTAATCTGTATGTGGATCAAGAGGCAGTCGTGTGAACAAAACAAGGGGATATTACATGGCTTAAAGTCAGGAAAAGTGTGCATCAGGGTTGTATTCTTTTACCATACCTTTTCAATATGTATACTGAGCAAATAATCTGAGAAGCTGGACTATATGAAGAAGAATGAGGCATCAGGATTGGAGGAAGACTCATCAACAACCTGCATTACACAGATGACACAAATCTGTTTGATGGAAGTGAAGAGGATTTGAAACACAGAGGAAGATCAAAGACCATAGCCTTACAGTGTGGATTGCATCTCAACACCAAGAAAACAAAAGTTCTTACAACTGGACCGGTTAGCAATATCATGATAAATAAAGGACTGAGGTTGTCAAGGAATTCGTTTTACTTGGTTCCAAAATCAGTGCCCATGGATGCAGTAGTCAAGAAATCAAAAGACACACTGCACTGAGAAAATCTGCTGCAAAGGACTTCTTTAAATTGCTGAAAAGTAAAGATGTCATCTTGAAGACTAAGGTGTGCCTGACCGAAGCCATGGTATTACTGTCAGTCGCATCATATGTGTGTGAAAGCTGGACAATGAATAAGGAAGACAGAAGAAGAATTGATGTCTTTGAATTGTGCTGGAGAAGAATCGTGAATGTTCCATGGACAGCCAAAAGAACAAACAAATCTGTTCTGGAAGAAGTACAACCAGAGTGCTCCTTGGAAGCAAAGAGATGGTGAAACTACATCTTACATACTTTGGCCATATTGTCAGGAAGGATGAATCCTTGGAGAAAGACATTATGCCTGGTAAAGTACAGCACCAGTGAAAAAGGGAAGACCGTAACAAGAGGGACCGACAGTGGTTATGACAATGGGCTCAAGCATAAAAGGGATTGTGGGCATGGCCCAGGACTGGGCAGGTTTCATCCTGTCATACATAGGGTCACTATGAGTCAGACCAACTCGATGGTCCATAACAACAATTTGATACTATATGTTGATGAAATTCTAGGACTAACATCAAATATAGAAGTGCATCAGAGCTAAGAAACATCTCCAAATGGTCTGTCACAGTTCCTGGGTGTCTCTGGCTGGCACAAGTGGTTAAGTGCACAACTACTAACCAGAAGGTTGGTGGTTTGAGCCCACCCAGAGGCACTTTAAAAGACAGGCATTGTAATTTGCTTCTGCCATTTGCCTTGAAAATCCTGTGGAGCAGTTCTACTCTGACACTTGGGGTCTATAGAGAGTTGGAACCACCTTGATGGCAACGAACAACAACAAACAACACAATTCCTAGCATATAGAGAGCACAACGACAACATTACACTTAAAGAGGCCCTAGTGGTGAAATGGTTAGGAGCTCAGCTGTTAACCAAAAGGTTGACAGTCTGAATCCACCAGGTGCTCCTACTCTACCCTATAGGGTCACCGTCAGTTAGAATCAGCTTGATGACAATAAGTTTTACTGTTACATGGAAACTATCAACAATGAATCACATTAATCACCTCCCCCCCCCAAAACGGATTTTGAATGTGAGTTATTATCTTAATCAGCTGGCACTGCTCTAAGAGAAATCCCGTGAGTGGATGACTTTACATATATGTATAATTTTGTCATAGTTCAGTAGGCTAAAAGTCAAAATTTGAGGTGTTTACTCCAGAGAAGGCTTTCTCCACTGGCTGAATGAAGGTCCTTGCCATCAGTCTTCCCCCAGACTGAAAGTTTCTGAGGCACAGGGACCCTGGGCCTTTCCAAAGAAGGGTTCACAATGGCACTGCTTCTTGGTGGTATGAGGTCCCCCAATCTCTCTGTTAGCTTCTTTCCTTTATATCTCAAGAGACTGCCTCAAGGCACAAAACAATCTTTCACAGTGAGTCCTGTCCTACCAACAGAACTGCTTTCCATCTGCCCTCATTAAATATTGTAGAAGGCAGGGTTTGCAGCATGAAGGAACATCACACAACACCATGGCCTAGCCAAATTGATACATCAGTTTTTTGGGGGGAACACAATTCAATTCATGATGGTTACCCAGATAAATAATCACCTCAAAAGTGTACTTGGAAGAGGAAGAATTGACCTATGCCTGTTGACTTACCATGTAAACACCAGTCATGGCAATTTATGAAAGCCTTTCTCCTGATGGTACTCCCAGTCTAGCTCCAGAGCTAACTACCAAGGAAGAAGTCAAATATGTTCAGGTGGAACCTGTTTTATTTCTATGTGATTAGAGGCCTGATTATTGCAACGTCATCAGAGTGAGATGTATAAGCTCAACAGAGCTTACGAGATGCAAACCACATACATTCTCAGAGAAGACCACTGAAACAGAAAAGTCACTTTCAAAGGACCCTCCCCCGGCCTTCTCCCTATAGACATGCTAAGCACACATAGCTTCTGCAATCTGCTACTAAAACAGAATTTTAAAACAAACCCTGGTCTACTCTCTCACATTGGAATTGAGAAGAAAATGAATTTCTGTAAGGCAAATTTGTTCTCCAACATTAGTTTCATATGCACACACACAGATACACAATGCAGCATTCATTAATAGGCCAAATATGGAACAAGTAAGCTTATTCTCAGCAAGAGAGCTAGACATTCAATAATTATGAGGATAAGGCTTGAAGCTGCATAAAAATAAAACTCACAAAAGCCAGCAGATGGCACTTAATCATAATTTTTCCTATGATTTCTATTAATTGTTAAATGCTCTTCATTCTGTCTTCTCAACAAGATGAATATTATGCTAATATGGCATCATAAGTCATGTTTTCCTTTGAGATATTAAATAGGCTTGTTACATAAAACTTCCCCATCTACATAACTAGCGCAAGACCTGTGTTTTTCATGCATATATTTATCATATCACAATATGCATGTGCATGCCCATATATCTCTGAGCTCCCAAGCACACAGCATATCTGATAGATGTGTAAAGTAAACGCAAACACCTTCATTTATCTCGAGAAGCAAATCCAAATCAAGGAACTGTTGTTCCTGAAAAAAAAAAAAAAGTCACATAAAACCCTTTAAACGACATCATCTACCAGAAATAGAAATGCAGAAATACCTCAGGGAAGCCACTTTGGCAATTTCCTTGAAGGCTCTGATTACAAGCATTAACGGGTTGACTGACCTCTTCCTGGCTGTTCCTTCACACCTGCCAATCCCTTTACTTTCTCCTCCCCACCTCCCTCCATCACAGTTTCCCTTTCCTTCCTTTCCAATCCCTTCCAAAGCCTTCCACAACGCCTCAACCTTTTAAACTTTCTGATTCCCTTTCTTTATTTCAATGGCTACTGTTTTCTTTCATTTATTTCTCTTTCTCCCCTTTTAAAGCCCTGGACTTGGTTTCCTGAGTCTCACAGAGACAGATGCTGTACCAGTCAGAGGTCTTGGTTTCTGACACCAGGTATTGACTCTGTTAACTAGAAAAAAGAAAATTTTTAAAATACATATTTTTCAATTGGAAAGCGATCAAGTAGTTCACAGAATCGATGGGAAGCCTGGAGAAGCTGGCTCAGAGAACATGCAGGAACCAAAGGAGACCGGCACCACAGAAGACAGCTAAGGTCACACCACTGGAAGCCCCTTGGCTGGGACAGTGCCACCACCACCACCATGCACCAACAGCTAACGGCCACTGCTGCCACTCGTCTCTCGACTACCATCACTGCCAATAGTAACCTTGAACTCTCTCCCAGGGCTTGCTTCCTTGCCTCCAAATTCGCAGGCCAGGCTGGATTCCGGATGCCAGGGCTGAATGAGCAGGCGTTGAGAGGAATCATCCAAGAGCAGAGCAGTTGTTCTGGGGCGTTACCAAAGCGGGGGTGGTGTGCTGCAAAGCTGAGCTGCTGAGCAGGCTTCTTGTAGGAAAGCAAAGAGGCAAAGATCCCTTGACTCACAGGCGCTGGACAGTAGGCAACTCCAGGTGTCAGAGACTCCTTTTAAACCCACCTTGTTCCTGGAGCAAAGATGGGCAGGTCCACGTGTCCAACCTACGCAGTGATAACGTTGGAAAAAAGAAAGATACAAGTATACAAGTCAATTTGCCATTGCCATTGCTGGAAATTGAAATTATTAGGTGAAATGGGGCTGAGGCTGCAGCTTTGTACTGTCAATTCAAAGCAAGGAGCCACAGTTGCTAATGTCAACACTCTTTATGTCCAGATCCTATTTAGTCAATTTATATTCCAGCTCCTAAGCAGTATTCCTTTGACCTCCCACACCTTAACCCTTAATGGAGACAAGCTAGCTTCTTTCCAGGGATAAAATGTGTAACATGAGTCCCTTTGGGTGCAGGGACCTTGTTCTCATTCTGCCAGCTGGTCCCAATTATGCTCTGGTTTGGGTAATTTGAGAGCATGGAGGGTGTCTGTGCTGGATTTGCTAAGCCCTCCTCTTCACTTAGGATTCCAAGCCCAACTAGAACTAATGGATCTTTTAATATTTTGAGTTATGAGGTGATTTTTGTTGGTTTTCCAAAAAAAGGAAATAAAATGTATAAATAAAGCCACTCTATGGCTTGCCTGATCACCACTGCCAAGCCAGCAGAGTGAAAAATGAAGGCAGCTGTCTGCATCACTCCAGCCGGGCTCCAGGATCACCTCTGTTGCTTGGGTGGATGCCTTGACTTTCCTTGGTGTCTGCCCAGTGTGGGTTTGCATTGCCACAAGGTTTCTTTCTGATACATGACATTCAGGCAAGTCTTCAGAGAGCTCTACACTGGATTTTCAGGGGCATACAAATATCTGAGTTCAGTTTTACTTCCATTCCGTTTCTTGTTTATTGAGAATCTACTGTCATTAAGGCCTTTCATATTCTGGTGATTCAAAATGGCATAAAATTTGTAGTCTAGTAGGATGTGGAGTCCTTGGGTGGTACAGATGGTTAACATTTTCAGCTACTAAGTGAAAGGTTGAAGGTTCAAGTCCACCCAGAGGAACTTCAGAAGAAAAGCCTGGTGATCAACTTCTGAAAAAACAGTCATTGAAAACTCTGTGGAACACAGTTCTACTCCAACACATATGGGTTACCATGAGTTGGAGCAGAACCCTGGTGGTGAAGTGGTTTAGAAAGGGCTGTGGCTACTAGCCAAAAGGTCTGTAGTTTGAATCCCCCAGGTGCTCCTTGGAGAGTCTGTGAGGCAGTTCTGCTCTGTCCTATAGGGTAACTATGAGCCAGAACTGATTTGACAGCAATGGGTTTTTTTTTTTTTTTAATGAGTTGGAGTTAACTCCATGGCAACTGGTGACTGGCAATAGGACATGCCTCTTCCAACCAGTGGCATTCCAAGGGGGCAAAGGAGGGGAAGAGTCAGCCTGTGGCTGGGAGGAGCATGTTGTCACTTACATTGTTTAAGATTGCTATGGGCCATGGTGATAACACAAACCAGATGGTGTTTAGTTTATTTTAAAATTTTTCTGCAGACAAATGTGCTCCCTTATTGTATGTACCTGGACGGGATTCTCCCACTTCCCCCCTCCCATATACCATTGCTTCCAATCACTCTTCCCAGTTTATGCCATTATAAGCACTTTGAATAGGTGCAGGAGGTAAAAAATGACATTTGAGGATGGAAAGTTTACCAGAAGCCAGCGGGCATGCATTTCCTTGTTGGGTTAATGCAGACTTAGTCACTTGATCTTTCTGGGTGCCTGCATGATCATCTCCCACCCTTCGAAGCAGTACAGGGTTCTGGCAACATGCTAGTTCCCAAGTCCCCTTATCTGTGATTATAAGACAGCTCTTCTTTCCTACTAAGTTATTTAATGTCTTCGAGCCTGAGTTTCCTCATTAGTAAAGTATGGATGAGAATAATCCTTCCTAGAAGGATTGTTGTAGAAAATGTTATATTATGCTTTATTCCAGAAACAATTTTTTTTATTATGATTGAATGAAAATGTACATTCTTGTATAAATTTGCATGCCTACCTATATGCAGATCCCACTGCTCTCCCTTCCTGGTGACAGCACACTCTTCTTCTCTGCTCCATACATGTCTTATCCTCCCAACAATTTCCTATCCCCTCCTCTATACCCATTCCCCTTCCTCCAATAAGAGGTCAGCAGGATGCCATCCTATAGATGTATAGAACCATAAAGTACACACATGATACGGTCACTCTGTGTCACCAAGTCCAATCCATTCCTGTCCGAGAGTTGACCTCCATTATGATTTACGGACAGAGGCAGCATTAGGGCCAGGGACTATGCTCCCAGGGGAACCTTGAGGCCCATGGACCATCAATTGTGGTCTTTTAATGGAACTCTCAGGGTGCACTCCTTTTTATTCTTGTGTAGCCAGTGAGACTCAACTTTGTGAGCTCCATCATGGCTATCACTGGTGGTGGCCAGGCACCATCTGGTTCTTCCAATCACAAGTTGATGTAGTTACCCACTCATGTGGGTCTGTCTGTGTTCTGGGTTCTCTTTCCCCCATGTTGTTTTGGTGCTTGATGATCATCCATTCCTGATAAGTTGGGACCATTTGTTGTACCCTGAGATGGCAGTTTGACAGCTTTTAAGACCTCAGATGCCACTCACCAATGTGGGGTGCAGAGGGCTCTCTTAGCAAAATGCTAGTTGTTCCAATTGGCCTCGATTTCCCCTGAGCACATGACCCCCAGCCCCTCACCCCAGCTACTCTGTCTTTGTAATATTGGATTAAGATGGGAGGAGTAATCATGTTATGCTGAAGTCCAGTTAATAATGATATTCTTTCTAACGTGTGCTGTCACAGATTTCACCCAACCAAATTTCTACCAACTATCTAATCTAAACCCTCCACTCAACATAATGTCCTCCAGTTGAAACCAGGTTATGAGATGTTTCCTAAAATCATCGTTGTTCTTTATCATTGCATAGTGTTCCATTGGGTATATACACCATAGTTTACCTATCCATTCCTCTGTTGATGGGCTTCTGGGTTGATTCCATCTTTTTACTATTGTGGACTGTACTGCAATAAACATTCGTGTACATGTATCACTTGGTGTGAATGGACTTGATTCTGAAGGATATATTCCAAGCAGAGGATATATCTAGATCCAGTTTCTAAGGAAGTGCCAGATTGCTTCTCAAAGAGGTTGCATCATTTTGCAATCCCACCAACAGTGTAGAAGAGTTCCAACTTCTCCATAGCCTCTCCAGCATTCATTGTTTTGCATTTTTTGGATCATGGCCAACCTTGGGGTGAGACGGTATCTCATTGTAGTTTTGATTGGAAACTCTTACAACAGCTAATGATTGTGAGCATGTCTGCATGCGGTTTTTGGCTGCCTGGATCTCCTCTTTAGAGAAGTGTCTGTCTATCTCCTTTGCCCATCGCTGAATTGGATGATTTATCTTTTTCTTATTGCTATTTTGTAGTACCTTATAGACCAAGGACATCAGGCATTGGTCTGACATATAGTTGTCAAAATTTTTTCCCATTCTGTAGGTGGCCTTTTAATTCTATTAATAAAGTCTTTAGATGAGCAAAAGTGTCTGATTCTTAATAGTTCCCGTTTGTCTATTTTCTCTTCTGTTGTTTGTTGTTTGTTTGACAGATTTTGAAGTCTGTCTACATCATGTATAATATTCCAGAAACAATTTAAAGAATGTTTGTATAACATTCTGTTTAAAGTCATGAATTTAGAGAGACTACAAGAGATAAAAAAGACACAGAGTCAGGGAGACAGAGAAAGGTGTACACATTGTGCAGGTGCTGTGCTGAGAGACATCTGTCTGGACACCACCACCGACACTGATCCAGGAATGTCCTGGGGAGGCAGTAGTTGAGCCTTAATGTCTTTGCAGGAGAGACAGAATTGGGAATTGCAAAACTAGGCTGAGTAATCAACAGTGAGCATCTTACAATCTGCATATCCCACACAAAACTGTCTCTGGAACTTTGTCTTAATCAGATCTTTTGTCAGAGTGAAAACCAGTTGTGTGGACTCAATTGAGAGTCATAGCAACCCCACGTGTGTCACACTGGAACTTTACTCCACAGGGTTTTCAATGGCTGTGATCTTTTGGAAATAGATCCACAGGCCCTTCTTGGGAGACACCTGTGAGTGGAGTCCAACCATGAAAGTTTCTCTCAGCAGCCAGCACATGAACTGTTTGCATCACCCAGGGACTCCCAAAACTCAAATAAAAAAAACAAAACATCAAACCCATTGTCATCAAGTTGATTCTGACTCTTAGTGACCCTAGACAACAGAGTAGAACTGCCTGATAGTTTTCAAGGAGCACATGGTGGATTTGAACTGCTGACCTTTTGGTTAGCAGCTGTAGCTCTCAACTACTTCACCACTAGACTTTCCAAAATTCAACTATGCCATGGTTATTCCTTACACAAGGAGAGGGGTGCATGGATCCTCAGCATCTGCACTATCTGTCAGCTCGTTGCTGTTAGGTTGTTAGGGACTGTCGAGTCAGTTCCAACTCATAGTGACACTATGAACAACAGAACGAAACACTGCCCTGTCTTGTGCCATGTCCACAATTGTTTTATTCTTAAGCCCATTGTCACGGCCACTGTATCAATCCATCTCGTCAATGGTCTTCCTTTTCGCTGACCCTCCAGTTTACCAGCTTGTCAGACATGTAGAATCCCAACCCCTTCCCCCTACAACTGAATCTGAATCTACATTTTAATCATCACTCATGGTTCTGGAAGCACTGTGGTAGCCCAAAGCTGTCACCCAAATGGGAGGCATAACCTTGTGGCCTGGTATGAGAAGTACACATTCCTGGGCCTCACCTCAAACCTTCAGAACCAGAATCCCCCAGGTGGCTGGGGAATCTGCATCTTAACAATCTCCCAGTCACCAGTGAGAAAAGTCAGACTCCTCTGCTTCGTTTTACCCTCTGCCATTGCCTGTATACCACTTTTTTCCTGGTCACACCTGAATGCTTGCAGCTCTCCTAAAATGCCTTCTTTTTTTCTATTTTCTCCCCAGCTTTACCTGCTATTCACATCTTAAGTGCCTCAGCTCCCCCAGTATTATTGCTTCTCCTCTGGGCCTTCATACTAGCTTGATTTCATGGAGATTCCTGCTTCTAACACAGTTTTCTTGAGAACTTAACTTGGTGCTCAGGACTGGGAGAAACAACAATCACCAAAGCAGGCCCCTGTGAACTCACAGCCAAGTGGTGGTGTCAGGTATGAACTGTAATTACACAATTAAATGTTTAGATAAAATAACAATACAAGCAGTGAAGGAAACCCCACATAATACGTGAGGATAATGAGGGAGTGTCTTAGTTACCTCACACAGAAACACCACAGATGGATGGCTTTGAAAAACAGAAATTCAGTTTAGGAAGTCAGAAATCTGAATTTAGGGTGCTGGCTCTAGGGAAAGAAAACCTGGTGGTATAGTGGTTAAATGCTACAGCTGCTAACTAGAAGGTTGGCCAGAAGAAGAGTGGGATACACACAAAGTTATGTGAGCAGGAAGGGATTCGCTGGGAAGAGCTTGTTCCTTTGCGTTCTATAGCCTGTACACCGCTCGTACTTGCCCTTGTAACATGCTTTAAGGAAGATACTACATAAACATTTAGCAAAAGAATAATGGGAGAGGGACCAGAGGAGTCCCCAGGGAGCTGCATCATAGAGATGAAACTTCTGTTTTTCTTTTCTGTAGTAGGAGTTACTATTCTCTCTAGTTCAGGACAGAAAATCACATTACAGTGTATCTTCCTTGTTCTGTGAAGAACTTAAGTGGCTTCCTGTAGTTGCTTACATAAATTTAATAGCATTCATTGAATCATCCTGTAGGAGGATAAATCATCCTGAAACCGAGATTACTACTTTAGTAGCAAGGTGCTTGCCGTCTCTTTTCTTTATATAAATGGGGGGCAAGAAGACCCTTTGTCCTGGGAGAAGATGTAACAGGATTTTTTTCTTCTTCTTCCATTTCTCTCCCATTCTTTTCCTCATAAAAATTCAGCACACTCCTTAATATGAAGAACTGGATGTCCAGGAAGTGGAGAACCCATTTGTATAGCATCACAGTGCCTCGTGAGAGGGAAGGGAATAAAGTTCAAATCCCTGCTCACTGTGGTTCACCGTTAGGGCATCTGATAAGGTGATGTGACTCAGGGGCTACACCAAACCAAACTCACTGCCATTGAGTCGATTCTGACTCATTGCAACCCTAGGCGGGACAGAGTAGAACTCCCCCACAGAGTTTTCAAGGACTACCTGGCAGCTTCAAACTGCAGACCTTTTGGTTAGCAGACATAGAACTTCACCACTATGCCACCAGGGTTTGGAACTGGGTAATAAAATTCCCATGAAGTTAGAGGGCAACTGGACTAGCAGGATGCTCCTCAGTAAGGCAGATGGATCCGCCAGGTTGCAAATGCTGGCACCAGTCCTGACCTGCCATGGGAGGCCAGCCAGAGGCCAGGGAAGGGCTGCATGCCTGTGGACCAGAGCTGGCTGGGAAGAGCTGTAAACCCGTGATGTTCTGGAGCTGGAGCACACTGGCTTGCAAGAACTGATTGCTCATCTCAGAGATTTGGCAAGACATTTGTTAAATACAGCCATTATTAGATATTAAATTATATAAACTTCAATTTAAGTGATATTAAAAACAAAGATAATAAACACTCAAAAACTCACGTCTTACTAATTATTTTACTATGTTTTACTATTTGTGCTCTTGAAGGGAGTCCCTAGGTGGCACAAATAGGTCAGCACACAACTATTAGCCAAAAGTTTGGCAGTTTGAACCTATTTGGGGTGACTTGGAAGACAGTCCTGGCAATCTGCTTCCAAAAGATCACAGTCTTGAAAATTCTATGTAGTAGTTCTACTCTGCAAACATGGGGATGCTATGAGTTGGAACCGACTCTACAGCATTTATAACAGCAGCAACGCTTTTGAGGTTACATGTATTATAACTAGACGGCAAAAATTGTAGCTATCGTAGTAAGCAACTGGGTGTTCCCAGCTCTGTATTCAGAGATGTCACATTAGTGGCTTGAAACCAGAGATGGTGGGAGTGTTTACAGCACAGAAATTGCTAAATACTACCAATCAGAAATTTTGCTCCCCCCTGGAGAGCTAGTTGTTAAACACTAAGCTATATACTACAGACTATAACTCTTGAGACATATTCATTCATTACTTCCTGGCTGAGACCACTGAGGGTATGAGGCCTCATGACTGAGCACGCTAAGACAGCATAATACTGGAGTGTACCTTCTCCTCCAAGAACCACCATCAGGCAGCTGGAGAAGGGGACTCAGGCACTGACCCTACTCTTCAGGCTTGAATGATCCTAGCATTGCTTCAATTGCCTGAAATTCTTCCACCAGAAAGGTTCGAATGTGGAGAAGTTTCTGAGAAGCCCACTAAGTTTCCAAATCATCTTGTGGCAAGATATCTGCTATCACATGTTCATGAGATGCCTAATATCCCTTGAGGAAGCCTACTGTCCAAAGAAGCAACTGAGAGAAGGGACCCAAGGAACTTGCCCTGAGCAGTCTCAGCAGTTTGGTTGGGAGTGCCAGTCATTGAGCATAACTCTGGGGAGTGGGTCACCTCTCAGGAAGAGTCCCAGCAAGTCATACCATCCTAGCACATTAAAGAAGGGAACATTGTCCAGCTTCCATGTTTTGAGCATGACCCATGTTAGCCATTATCTGTTCAACAGCCAACATCTCTCCACTCAGTCAGCAGACTTAGAAAGGGCCAAAGTAGATGGGACACTTGGATGCATGATGAGACCCCTGAACAGAAAGTGGGGAGGTGATTATAGATCAGGAGAAGGAAAGGCTGGCCTTTTAGACTTTCTGCTGTTAGCAACATGTGGGACCCTGAATGATGTGCTCTAGGAATTGACTAGGTACACTGTTTGAAGCTCATACTGAGTAGAGAGACATCCCAGTTACACAAGAAGGGAATAAGAAAGAAAGAAATTAGGAAAGAGTACCAGATATTCTCCCTGAGATAGCTCTTTCTATCACACTCTCCATCTCATTTAGTGATGTCTTCATTTGTCCAGTTGCTCAGACCATCCTTGGCTCGTTTCTTTCTCTCAACTCAGATATTGTCCATCCTTAACCACATTTTCAAAATAAACTCATAACTTAACCTCTTCTTCACACTATCACTGCCATCACTCAGATCCAAGTCCTGACAGTATCTCTCCTTGTTGTACGCAATAAAGTCTGTTTCAACTCATAGCAATGCCCTGTGACGGAGTATAACTGTCCCCACAGGGTCTCCTACACTGTGATCTTTATGGGAGCAGATTACCAGGTCTACCTTCCATGGAATCACCGGGTAGGTTTGAACCACCAATCTTTTGATTAGTGGCCAGGTGTTTAACCATTGCACTACCACAAAAGCCCCTAGGTCCTTGCCTTCTCTTAGTCTATTCTTGACATAGCAATCAGTGGCCTTGCTAGATCACAAGCCATATGCCATCATTCTGGAAAACATATCTGGAAGGCATGTCAGAAAGACTTGCCCAGAGTGTGCCCACTCCAAGTCTTCCAGAGGCTCCTGTCTTACCTAGAATGAAGACCAAAGTCCTTCAGGGGACACACACAGCCCAGACTTCTTTAACCTCATCGCCAGCTACTTCCCATTGTCACACTGCCCTAGTCACACTGGCTTCTGTGATGTCCCTTGACCATTCCTGGCACACTCCCATCTCAGGGCATTCGCAGTTATGATTTGGAAACCCTGGTGGCATAGTGGTTAAGTGCTACAGCTGCTAACCTGGTGGTTCAAATCTGCCAGGGGCTCCTTGGAAACCTCTGTGAGGCAGTTCTACTCTGCCTATAGGGTCACTATGAGTCAGAATCGACTCAGCAATGGTGGGTTTGGGTGGGTTTTTATTTGCTGTCCCAGAACACCCTTCTAGAGATCCACTGGCTAACTAATGCCCTCACTTCTCTTAGGTCTTGACTCAAAAGTCCTCTTCTCACAAAAATATCATCTCAGAGAGTCCATCCCTGGCTAGCTACTAGAAGGTTAGCATTTCCTCCTTACTATACTGGCCTTTTTTCAAATTTATTTTCTCTCCTTGGCTTTTATTACTCTTTGTATGTTTCTCCCTTCTTTATTGACTGTCTCTCCCACTGACCAGGAGTTCATGAAGGCACAGAATTTTATTTGTTTTGTTCACTCTCCAGATTCTACAGCAGTGCTGAGCACACAGTAAGAGCTTGTTTCAGCTATCTATTGCTGCACTGTGAAACACACTAAAATGTAGTGACTTAAAATGGCAATTTATTACAACCTCACACAATACCATAAGTTTTCTGGGCTCAACTCCTTGGGATCTGTCACATCCTTAGAGTCCAATGGCAGCTGGGACTGGAGTCTTTTGCAGGACGCGGCTGGCACATGACAGTGGCTTTTCGGCTACGTAGTCAGCTAAGGCTGTTGTCTGGAGCACCTAAACACAGCCTCTCTGTGTTCACTGGAGGCGCCACCTTGAAAATTAGCTGCCACAGTACTCAGTAACTATTTGTGGGAAGAAGACAGGGACGGCGGTAGGGAGGAGGGAGGAGGCAGAGAGGGAGGGAATTGAAAAAGAAAGAAGTATGTGAAGAAGAGGTTGGGGAGAAGGAAAGGAAGGAGGAAGACAGAAATGGAAGCCAGCTTCCATTTCTCAGTACTATGGTAGTATGAGAGCATTAGAATAAATTCCATCCTTTTCCTGTCTAACCCTCCTTTCCAATCCCCTTCAAGTTGCATAATGACCTGGCTTAGAAGCAGAAATTCATCTAACACTGCATATCAGAACTGGAGTACTCTTGGCAGAATCTTTCACAATTTATACCCCCAGCTCAAATTGGAGCCAAGGCATCCTTCCAAGAGAAGAACAACACAGCACTTTATCTTGATGTAGCTCTTTTTCCTTGGTAATTTCAAAGCAGTTTTATAAACAAGCATTATCACTGTACAAGAAAGGAAACGGAAAGGAATTGGTAATATTTAGTTCACTAATAACAGAACCATTGAATCAGTAGTCTACTGAGGTGATTAGGTAATTACACAGAACTGAAGGTAAGCTGCAATGCCAACAAATTAATAAAATATAATTTGGAAGAAATATAACAGGTCTTGCATAAAAACTGAAGTCAGTAGGGTATAAGAAGCTGAAAATAATACCAGATTTATATTGAATTAGATGTAACAAAACTTAAACATTTGTTGGGATATTAAGAATAAATTTACTTTTAAAATACTGTGGAATAATTTAGTTCATTTTCCAGAGCCCTAGATATCCCGTGCCAGTTATGCAGTTTTTCCTAAACCAGTTTGGCAGACAGTTGTCTACTAAGGAGGCTTTTCAGACAAGCTCCTTGGCTAAAACCCAGAGAGGCGAATGAAGAAATTGGGCTTCTGAGGGAAGATTTGGTATCTCAGTACACTGAGGGGTAGGTATTATTGTTTTCTAGAGATTCAATGATGATATAAGTTGTAATAGAATATGAATTCCCTGAGCACGGGCATCTCCTCTAATTGATGCATCATAGGAAAAGGTGACATGTTTATTTAATTTGTGGTCTCGCTGAATCATGCTTAGTCTTCCACCTCCAATAGCATCTCATTTTAGGGGAATAGGGTAACTCAGAAAAGTAACTTCATACACACACACACACACACACACAATAGGATTAGCTATGGTATTATACAGTACAATGGATTTATTTACATATGGCCTTTCTAGCCCTCAGTTTGTAGTTCTGCCAAGATGACTTGCTAGGCCACACACAGTCTTGCAAAGGGATTGCACAGATTACTTTGCAAATAAGGTGCCTGTGGCATACTGAAAGGACTGGTCAGTTTGTGGTCTTGATGGAAGGAGAAGACTTAAAAAGGACCAATTCCCCAGAGGCTGAGAGGGACCTCAATACCACCAGGAAGAGGAGCCAGGAGTGGAGTATGTCCTTTGGACCCGGGGTCCCTGTGCTGAGATCGTCTTAGACTCAGGAGATGAAGAAGTGTAACAGTGAAGACGGCACAAGACGCCATGAGCACTGAGAACCCTGCACGATCGCCATTATCCAGATAATCTCATGCCTAAAATACAGCTTTAGCTCCAGTCTTCACGTCCCCATTCCATTCAGAAGAAAGATGAAAAGGGTAAAGAGAAGGGAACACTTCCTCCCATTAAGAACGCTTGATAGAAATTGTTTCTACTGTGTACATCCAACTGGCTGGATCTTACTCACGTAACTGCACCTGACTAAAAGGAGACTGGGAAATGAAGTCTTCTGAGCAGAATCTGCCAGGTATTCCAATACTGGACTCTTGGTGGTGCAGTGGATAAGAGCTCAGCTGCTAACCAAAGGTTGGCAGTTTGAATCTATCAGGCATTCCTTGGAAACCCTATGGGACAGTTTCTACTCCGTCTTAAAGGGTAGCTATGAGTTGGAATCAACTCTATGGCAACACATCTGGTTTCAGTTTGGTAATACTATAGGATGTTCCTGGATGGCAAAAATGGTTAGCTACTTGGCTGTTAATCGAAAGGCAGATGGTTTGTCAGACTGAGTCCAGCACAACTAGGCAGTGCTTGGCTACCACCACTGACTGCTTCGACAGGGATCACCAAAGATGGTCCAGGACAGAGCTACAGAAAAATACAAGACAAAATTCTAACTCACAGAAAGAAAGAAAGAAAAAAGCTCCAGACTTACTAGTCTACAGAGACTAGAGAAACCCTGACAGTAAGACCCTGAGATAGCTTTATAGCTCAGTCACGAAGTCACTCCTGAGGTTCATCCTTCAGCTAGAAACTACACAGCCATAAAACAAAACAAGACTAAATGGACACACCAGCCCAGGAGCTAGAATGAAAAGGGAAGGGAGGACAGGAAAGCCAATAACAGCAAACCCAAGCTCAAGAAGGGTAAAGTATTGACATATCATGAAGTTGGTAACCAAGGTCACAAAATAATATGTGTATTAATTGTTTCATGAGTAACTGGTTTGCTCTGTAAACCTTCATCTAAAGCACAATTAAACATAAAAAAAGAATGGTGGTTTGAATCTACTCAGAGGTGGCTCAGAAGAAAGGCCTTAGCAATCTGCTTCAGAAAGGTCACAGCCATCGAAAACCCTATTGAACATATACTCTGTCCTACTCTGAGACACAAAGGGTCATTGCCATGGACTGCACTGTGTCCCCCCAAAAGTGGATGTACTGATTTGACTTGGCTATGAGTCCCAGTATGGTGCAATTCCTCACATGTGTTGTGAAACCTGCCTCTGTGATGTTGACGAGGGAGAACGGGCAGCAGTTGTGCTGGTGAGGCAGGACTCAAACTACTAGCTTGTGGGAAATAAGGGAGACAAGTGAGCAGAGGAAGCTAGCAACCTCACACCACCAAGAAGGCAGCACGGAGAGCAGAGCACGCCCTTTGGACCTGAGGTTCCTGTGCCAAGATGCTCTCACCGTGTTTGGACTCAGCCTACTGGACTGCAATAATTTCTCTCATTGAATGGACTTGTAACTTGCGAATGGAATTGTGGCTTACCAGACTGTGTCAATAAAATTTGTCTTCTTAAAGCCTTCCACTCATGGTATTTTCTGTTAGAGCAGTACCAGGTGACTAAAACAGTCACCATAATCAGAATCAACTTAACGACAACTAGTTAGGATTCTCGGGTGGTGCAAACAGTTAAGTGCTTGACTAATAACTGAAAGGTTGCTGATTTGAACCCACCCAGAGGTAATTTGGAAGACAGGCTTGGAAATCTGCTTCTAAAAAGGTCTCAATCTTGACAACTCTGAAACAGTTCTACTCAGCACACATGATTCACAGTGAGTCACAAGTGAGTTGCCTGCAATCAAAAAACAAATAATACAACAGTCCCTGTGTGGTGCAGTGGTTAACGTGCTTGGCTGCTACCTGAAAGTTTAGGTCTACCCACAGGGGCCTTAGAGGAAAGACCTGGTAATTTACTTCTGAAAAATCAGCCCCTAAAATCCTACGGAGCAGTTCTATTCTGATACACAAGAGGTCACCATGACTCAGAATCCAATTGAACACAACTAATTTTAATACTATGCAAGACAAGAAAACAAATGTTTGAAGACAATTAAGCAGTCTCTGCTACAGCTTCCCCCACTGGTCTCTCCAGGGTATCCGTGCACCTTTCTTCCCTTACACCAGACACATTCCCTCTCCAAGGGTAAACCACCTAAATTTTATTCAAGGGACTACATCCAACTTAAAATTAAGACCTCCAGGTGACAGGTATTCTCTTCCTTTGAGACCAGATATGGTGTCATACAGCCTTGCAAGCCACAAACCAAATGACTAGCTATCTTTGCCCAACTATATTACATAACCAATGATGGAAGAATATGAAAACTATAAGAAAAACTACAATACAAAAAATGAGAAACCTCAGAAGTCACATCTATTGTAGTGATTGAATCCTACTGAGCAAGAATTAGAAAAGATCCCATTTCAAACAGAAGGGGTCTGTCAACTGCCCTCTGGGAGACTCTTTGTCCTCTGTCATCCATGGTCACATCAGGGACAGGAATCAGCGAGCATGTCTTCATGGAGGCTGCACAGCTTTCACAGAGGGCTTCCTGCTGGTGCAGAGGTGGAGTTACAATGCTTTAGGCATTGAATAGTGGCAGGCTTGCAGGTTACAGTTTTTTTATTGGCAATGCACTTGACCACAGCTGGTTTTAATACTGCTTTTATCCCTCAAAAACTCAGTGGGCATCTGTTCCATTTGCCTTCTCTCATTTCCATGCATGAGTCACCACAGCTAAGGGGGTGTCCAAAAATAGATTTTAAACATGAAGTCTCTAGTCTTTAACTTAAAGACCTTTGTTCTTTGCCCATCCAACTACCCATATGAATGGCAACTTGTTGAGGCTATCTGAAACAATACATTTTGGAGGGAAACAACATCTTTCACTGGGTTTTAATGGCTAAGCTATCACTCGTGGTCTAGCAGAGAGCTTTTAATGGCACTGACTTAACTGGAACTTACTGCAGCTTTATAGCCACTGCATGTGACTGCATCTTTTGGGAGTCTGAGGGTTTGTCTCCTTCACTTTTAAGTTCCCGAATCACCAGACTACCAGTCAATTTAGATAGCAGGCCAAACCCAACCCACTGCCGACAAGTCAATTCTGACTCACAGCAATCCTACAGGAAAGAGTAGAACTGCTCCATAGAGTTTCCAAGGAGTGCCTCGTGGAGTTGAACTGCCAAACTCTTGGTTAGTAGATATACCACAAAACACTATACCACCACTAGCAGGCCAAAAGCAGAGAGCATATCCCTAAGATAAGAAAAAAGTGATTCAGCTTTAGTTGTCTATTCTCTTGCAGCTCATGGGTTTCAGGATTTTGTGACAATAGCTCCCCGTGTCTAATACTCACTTATGTTCAGTTATAGTAGGATAAATGGCTACCAAAAATAATCCTAAGGGTTTAATCAATGTAATGCAACCATGGAAACCATGGTGGTACAGTGGTTAAGAGCTGCAGCTGCTAAACAGAAGGTCAGAAGTGCAAATTCACCAGGTGCTCCTTGGAAACCCTATGTGGCAGTTATACACTGTCCTATAGGCTCACTGTGAGTCAAAATCCACTTGATGGTAATTGATTGATTGATTGATTTTTTTTGTAATGCAGCTGTGAGTTGGAATTCACTCAAAGGCAATGGATAATGCAAAACAAACAAACTTTCTTGCATGTAACAGTTCAGGATGCAGACTCCAGAGACTCAGGAACCAGGCTATGTTTCCTTGCTCAGACCGGTGAGTAGTCTGGTAAGTGCCTCCTAGTCTAGACTTTTCCCTGTTAAGAAATACTGATACAGCCTGTGTACAATGTGGAAACCCTGGTGGCAGGGTGGTTAAGGGCTACAGCTGCTAACCGAAAGGTTGGCAGTTTGAATCCACCAGGTGCTTCTTGGAAACCCCATGGGAACAGGTCTACTCTGTGCTATAAATTCACTGTAAGTTGGATTTGACTTGATGGCAACAGCTACCTGCATTCTACACAGAAGCTGTGGACAGTTAAAACTCAGAATTTTTCACTAAGAATTTTGTACGTGAGGCAATAGGGCATGTGTGTGTGTTAGAGAATGCCCTTTTAAAGCTTCTCTCAATCCTCCAAACTGATTGGGGAGCTACTACAGTGTTTGCATTTAAACATTTCTCATTCTCATTGTTTACTACTTCTGTCACTTTGTGAAAATTCTGAACCTGTTTTCTTAACTGTGAAATGCAGATTAAAAAGAAAAAGACCTACCTTTTGGGAGGATTTGATACTCTCTATATGTTAAATATAGTTGTCTCTGGTTAGTGAAAATGATTAAAGCACTCAGTTACTACTGGGAAGTCTGGATTTGAGTCCATCCAGAGGTATCTTAAAAGAAAGACCTGGCAATGTATTTCTGAAAAATTGGCCACTGAAAATCCTATGGACCACAGTTCTAGTTTGACACATATGGGGTTATCATGAGTTGGAATTGACCTCACAGCAACTGATTTATACACGAGGTCCAATAATTAACTCCACAAACTTAACTGTTCTCAGTGCTGCATATCTCATTGCTGAATATCACCATGGTCACCTTCAAAGTACCTGCCTTGGGAAGCTGCACTGATGCCAGTGCCTAGTCCACCCTTCAAAGCAATTTTGGAACTCTTTCTGGAATGGCTATTGCACACAGTGGCAGCTTCATAGACTTAATTGTATGGTTGCTTCCGAAGGAGTTTTTAGCCGGTAAACAAATAAATGTATTGGAACACCCTCCCTACTCACCTGATCGGGCCCACAGTGACTTTTCTTTACCTGAAGATAAAGGAAATATTGAGAGGAAGGCATTTTGATGACAGTCAGGACATCAGTAATACAATGACAGCCTGATGGCCATTCCAGAAAAAGAGTTCCAAAATTACTTTGAAGTGTAGGCTAGGCACTGACATCGGTGCATAGCTTCCCAAAGGGAGTACTTGGAAGGCAACTGTAGTGATATTCAGCAGTGAGGCTATAGCACTTTTTCTAGGGTGAGTTAGAGAAGTTAACTGGCAGTTCTTGTATCACACACACATACACACGCACACACGCACGCACATGCCTACGTATGTACATACATATAGGATCCCTGGTGGCACACTGGTTAAAAGCGTCTGGCTGCTAACTGAAAAGTCAGTGGCTGAACTCAGTAGCCACTCTGTGGGAGAAAGTTGTAGCAGTCTGTTTATGTGAAGATGTACAGGCTTGGGGGCAGTTCTACACTGTCCTGTAGGGTTAGTGTGAGTCAGAATTGATGGTAATAGATTTGTTTTATTACATACATGTGTGTGTGTGTATACATATATACTTTGTATGTATGTATATGCTTGAAGTGCCCTAGTGGGGTAGTGGTTATAGGAATCAACAGCTAAGTGATGGTCAGCAGTTTGAAATCATCAGTGGCTCTTGGTGTGAAAAATGGGACAGCCCTCTACCATAGAGATTTACAGCCTTGGAAACCCTACAGGTAACCAATAGTTGGAATGGACTTGATGGCAGTGGGTTATTTGTTTGTTTTTTTCCAATATGTTTGGCATTTAGTAGGTATTTAATAACCGGTAGCTGCAATTATTTGAGAAGCGTGTGGTTAGGCTGCTAGAACCTGGGTTTGAATTGGGACATATATTTTTGGATCCTAATTCTGTCCCTGACTAGTTGTGTGACCTTGGACAAACTCTCCTTGCCAGTTTCCTCTTCTATTCAGTGAAGGTCTTAATATCCATCTCAGAGGGTGAGTGTAAGGATTACACATAAAAGGCCCCTAGCATTGCAGTGGGCACATAATAGCTATTCAGTACATTTTTTAACACTTTCTTTTCTAATCAAGAAGGCAATGAATGCACAGTTAAGGTGGGAAAATAGGAAAAGTTATGAAACAGAACATAAAAATCTACTGAGTTCCCACTACCCAGGATGATACTGTCAGTGTGATCTCTGGATGCATTTCATTTCAGTCTTTCATTTCCATTTGGCTATTATTTTTAAAAGCCATGGACCACAGGGTACCCTTTGGTTCTGCACACAGGCAGTTCCCTGCTTTGTTACAAAAGGCAGGCTAGAGTCTCTACCAGTGTGGAAATAACTTTCCCCTTAGAACTAAAGGGGTTCAGTTAATATCCACTGAGTTTCAAGGGAAGGGAGGGGAGCCCTTCCTAAATTAGTCTGCATTTGCCGCCATCGTACAAAGAGGAGCCAAACCCTGAGGGAACAGGGAACATCCTGGGCGTGTGCTAAGTCTAGGGCCACTGAAGACACCACCCAGTTTAAAGTCTCACCTTGGGCTGGTTCCGCTGAGGGAACATCTAGTGCTCTTTCTAGTCAATGGGCTATTGTAGTCACAGAGAGATTGTGACGGTTGTTGGCAAAGGTCACAAAGCAAAAAAATGCAGACAGAAACACTAAAAAAACAGTATCTTGAGAAGACACAGAAATAAAACCCTGAACTCTGGATTTATACATTCAGGCACACGCAGTCAATCTAAAACAAAGGTAAAAATTTTAAATTGGACAGCTACCAGTGAGGTTTTATTTCTTCCCTGAAGGTCCATGTCATATTGGCACTCGAGGACTATTTTTATACTGATCAGCAATAATCTGATAACAGAATAACAGATGAATTTGTCATTTTTAATTTCTACACCTCCTCTCCCCATTACCGCTGCCTGAACATTTTGCATTAGTTTTTAAAATGTAAATTTACCTACAGCTATTCGCTTTGTCTGTTCTAATGCCTGTCAAACAGAGATGAAAGAAGGCTGTATAACCGAGGCAAGTCTGAGATCTCCAATCAGTAAAATCGGCCCCGGAACTTTGCACTACTCAAGCAAGACAGATCTGAGCTCTTGATATGGTTTGAAAATGTGACCTACTTTTAAACCCAGCAATGTGTGTGTGTGCGTGATGAAATGAAAGTGAATTGTTTTGCTAAAATCTGACACTAAAAATAGGGCACTGGATCCTTCCCCTGCTAGGGGAAAAAAACGGCATTAAAATGAGTATGTGTCTGTATGTCTGGGAATATGTCTCCATAGCAACCACTGTCCCACCTCCCCTATCAACAGCATTACCCCACTCTGCAAAAAGAGGTCATACGAATGTCTTTGCAGGCACCCCTCCCAATTCCTTACTCCATGAAATCTAATTAAAGAGTGAAATGAATTTTAGTGATGGTTCTAGAGGCTGGGAGAAGTCCAAGGTTGAGGAGAGGTGTATTGGGACGAGCCCTGGGGGAGGGACAGGGAGACCTGCCCTCCTGTAATGGTGAGACAGCACACAACTCGGTTCTCTTATTTAAAAAGAGCCACAGCTCCGCACTGAGTTGCTGCAAGGGAGTGATAAACCCGCCACGCAACAATGATATTACTTTAATGAATAAAGGACTGGTTGAGCACTCTATTTCCACCAGGGCTTTTCACTGCACCTCTTCTTCCCTCTGCACAACCTCCAGTTCTCTGCAGATGCCACCACCCCTCTTTGTTAATGAACGTTGTCCCCATTTCCAATCCCACACCGATAAGGGGAAAGAAGACAGCACGACTTGAGATAATAGGTCTGCCTCTAGGGGAAGGTGCTGAGAGTCAATCACACTTGTGAACACTGCCGCCCCCCGAACCTCAAACACCTTCTTTTCGTAGAGATTAGAAGCCAGAAGAGAATAGGTAGGAAGTGTAGCAGAAGACACTCTGGGGAGGTTGAAGCTGATTCGCACAAATGAGCTTCAGGTCTTTTTTTAGCAGCTGCCAGGGACCTC
This sequence comes from Heterohyrax brucei, assembly GCA_028571685.1. NCBI lineage: Eukaryota > Metazoa > Chordata > Mammalia > Hyracoidea > Procaviidae > Heterohyrax > Heterohyrax brucei. The sequence continues at coordinate 167,791,882 of CM053140.1, forward strand.
CTTTCTTCCCTTCTAGCAGCTGCCTCTCCTTCTTTCTCCTCCTCCCACCTTTAGTGTCTAGTGAGCAGTACCCTCGATCCCTCCTTCATCCGTCCACTCTCCTCGTCCCTGTCTGTGGCTTCTAGGCATTGCTTCTTCAGTCCGGGCCCCCAAATGCTGTTTTCTCCAGGTTGGTTGCCTGTCTGGCTTTTTGTTGCGTGGGGTCCCTGCTGGACCAGAACTGTTTTCACAGGGGGATTCCCTCAGGTCAGTGCTTGTCCAACTGAGGAGAGAGTGATGGTGACAGGAGGCCCTGGGGGCCAACTGGGAAACAGAGGAGAGGCCGTTGCTCTCTCCAATCAGTACATTGCAGCAGTGGAAAGGAAAGGCAGTAAGAAGAATACCAGATTTGTCATCTGTCCTGGTGGACTGCTGTCTGAACGTGAATGTGGATGTGGGCTACGTGCACACAAACAGTGAGTGACATGCTTTCACCCAGGACCCGGTGGCAGGACACAGAGAAGATTGGCATGGTGCAGCCAGGTAGTGCCATGCGTGACTCTGAGCATCCACGGGAGACGGGACTAGCTGTGGCATCTACAGTAGTTGCCACCTGAGCTGTCGGCCCTGTGCCTTCAGTGGCAGGACTGTTGTGTCCTTTGGTGGGACATACAGCCTCTTTACCATGGGAAGCAGGGTCTCATTTCAGCTGAGGCAGCAAGGAAGGGCCCCTTAGTTTTCAGATATTTCTGAGGCCTCCCTTCTGAAGGGAGATCCACAGAAGTGGTCACAATCAAGCCAGAGAAATTCCTAAAACTTGACTTTTTTGCCCAGGTTATCCTGGCTTAAAAAGGAACCCAGTAGTCAACAGTTAAGTGCTGGGCTGCTAACCAAACAGGTCAGAAGCTCAAACCCACAGGAGAAAGATGTGACCATTTGCTTCTGTAATAATTAAAAAGTCATTGCCAGCCAGTCAATTCTCACTCATAGCAACTGTAGCATTGGAAATCCGGTGAGGCAGTTCTACTCTGTCCTACAGGGTCACCATTAAGTCAGAACTGACTCAGTAGTGATGAGTTTAATGTGGCTGAATGGAGCCCTGGTGGTGCAAAGGTTAAGTTACTCAGATGCCAACTGGAAGGCTGGCAATTTAAACCCATCCAGTGGTTCCGTGGGACAAAGAGCTGACAATCTGCTCTTATAAAGACTCCAAACCAAGGAAAATCTATGGGGCAGTTTTACTCTGTCACACGCGGTCACCATGAGTAGAAATTAACTCGATGGCATCTAACAACAACAGTGTAGCTTAGGGCACAAGATGTATCCACAATGCAATCACAATAACTAATATTGGCTGAGTGGTCACTCAGTGCCAGGAATTTTTCTAAATGCTATACCTTTCCCAGGGCAGTGGGAGTCCAATGGCAGAGTGCTCGTCCACCTTCTGTGTGGGAGACCAAGCTTTGATTCCGTTCAGTGCACCTGCTGTGAAGCCAGTGCAGGATTCCATGTTGCTACAATGCAGACTAGGTTTCAGTAGAGCTTCCTGACTAAGACAGACTAAGAAGAAAGGCCTGGGGAGCTACTGCCAAAAATCAGAAATAAAAACTGTCTGTATCACAGCACACCATGGCAGCATGTTGTTTTGTTGCGCACGGGGTCATCAGGAGCCAGGGGCCATCCCAGAGCAGCTAACAACTGCAACATATCTATGATGTCTGTCAGCTATGTTTGTGAACTCATCCTAGAAAAAGTGCTACCTACATACCTCATTGTTGAATGTCACTGCAGTCACCTTCCAAGTACTCTCCTTGGGAAGCTATGCACCTACACCAGTGCTTAGTCCATCGGCCATCAGATCTTTCATCATATTACCCTTGATGTCCTGAATGTCCTCCTTCCAATATTTCCTTTATCCTCAGGTAAAGAAAAAAGGAACTGGGGGCTAGATCGGGTGAGAAGGGAGAGTGTTCCAAATACAGTTATTTTTTAACTCACTAAAAACTCCCTCACAGACAACAATACAATTAAGTTCACGAACTTGCCACCATGCACAATGGCCATTCCAGAAAGAATTCCAAAACTGTTCTGAAGGGTGGACTAAATGCTGGCATTGGCGCATAGCTTCCCAAGGGGGATACTTCAAAGGTGACTGTAGCAATACTCAGCAATGACATATGTATCACTTAGAACAATCAAGTTCACAGACTTAATTGTCAGACCTTGTATACTATCTCACCAAGATTTACAAACAGCTTGTAAGATAGATGGAAGCCCTGGTGGCAGAGTGGTTAAGTGCTATGGCTGCTAACCAAAAGGTCGGCAGTTCAAATCCACTAGACTCTCCTTGGAAACTCAATGGAGCAGTTCTACCCCATCCTGTAGGCTTGCTACAAGTTAGCGTCAACTCAACAGCAACGAGTTTTCATATAAGACGGATACTATCTGCATTTGACAAGTCCAGTAAGGACACATTCAAGTTCATCTAGTTACAAAGTGGCAAAACCAGGTAGGAGACTAGGCAGTCTGGACCCAAGCACATATTCCAGCTTCTCAGTATGGAATCCATTTACCGGATAACACAAATCTCCAGGCCTTCACAGACTACATTTTTTTTCAAAGTGCTTCAGAATTTTTTAATCGAGAATACTATTCTGTAAACAACATCATTGGTTAAAGAAGAAAAAGAAGTCACTGCTAAACATACCACCTCAACCACAGCCAGTTTTAGTTACACACATTTTTTAGCCCTTGTCTGTATGCTTACATATTTCACATAGTGAACATATAGTTCTACAAATTCTGGGCTTTTTTAGTGTAACAGTATATCATAAACATACTTTCATAACATTGTTTTCTCAATTTCTGTGTAGCATTCCGTCAAGTTGATGTCTGTCATAACTGACTTAGCCAGCCCCCTGTTTGAGCCATTTAGGTGGTTTCCAGCTTGTCATCAATCGAACAGGAAAAAAAAAAGCCATTACTTGGTTTTTCCTTTGATCAAGAGCTTTGACCCTGTCCAAACAGACAGGAGCCACTTCACCTGTCCAGTTGGAGCTATGTCAGTAATCTATGGCCTCCACTCAAGTTATCCTTAAGGTTAGAAATGAAATGTCTGAGCCAGAAAGACTTCCCGAAGTGCTGTTCTTTGCTGGGGGCACCAACAGCTTGTGCTAGACTACATGCTGAAAGGGTGGTGGTTTGAGTCCACCCATTGCCCTGCAGAAGAAAGTGCTGGTGATCTGCTTCCATAAAGATTGTTGTTGATACCAATGTTAATTTCTTGGTTTTGATTATTGTATTAGGAGTGAGACATTGTTGTGGATTGAATTGTGTCACCCTGAAAATGTGGTTTGTGCATTCTGCTCTACCTCTGGTTATAATCCGTATGGGGAATAAGGTTTTCTTTGTTATATGAAGGAGGCAATATTACTATAGGGTGTGTCTTAAATCAATCTCTTTCAAGATATAAATGAGCAGGTTAAGCCAGCAAGTAGACATGAGGGAAGACAGGTACCATGCCACACTGAAGACCACCAAGGATCTGAGGAGCAAAAGCTGAGAAAAGAACCTTCCTCCAGAGCCTGCAGACAGATAAAACTTTTCCCTAAAACTGATGCCCCAAATTTGGACATCTAGCCTCCTAAACAGTGAGAAAATAAAAAGCCACCCACTTGCAGTATTTCTGTTATAGCAACTCTAGATAACTAAGACAGACATTAATATTAAGAGAAGCTGTAGAGAATTTTGTATTAGTCTTGCAACTTTTGTGTAATTCTAAAATTATTTCAAAATAAACAGTTTTTAAAATGTAAGGAAAAAAAAACCCAACACAATGGTTGCTGAGTGCCATCAGGTCAATTTCAACTCATAGGGATCCCATGTGACTGAGTCAAAGTACCCCACTGGGTTTTCCAGAGGCTGTAATCTTACAGGAGCAGATCTCTAGGTCTTTCTCCAGTGGAGATGCTGCATGGGTTTGAAACATTAACCTGTTGGTTGGCAGGCAAGCACGTATCTGTTGTGCCCGCAGGGCTTCTTCCATAAAGATTAGCCAAAATTAGTCAAATGCAAAATGACAAACATCGTATGAGACCATTAATACAAGGATGCAATGAATCATTTGAGCACATAAGAAATCAATTATTGATGGTTACAAAGGTGGAGAGGGAGGGAGAGGGATTTCTACATATTAGATAGAGGTGAGGGCTAGGGTTAGGTATAGGGTATGACAGCACGTAAGATCTACAAAAAAAAAAAAGATTAAAAACCAAAAAAACCAAACCCACTGCTGTCAAGTCAATTCTGAACTCATAGCGACCTGTAGGACTGAGCAGAACTGCTCCATAGAGGTCCTGGCAGATTTAAACTGCTCACCTTTTGGTTAGCAGCCATAGCACTCACCTACTACATCACCAGAGTTTCCCCATAAAGATTATAGCCAAGAAAAACCCTCTCTAGCAGACCTACTCTGTAACACACGGTGCTGATTCAGAATCAACTCAGAGATCACAGGTTAGGTTTATTTTATTCTTTGCTGAAGGCCTTGGTGGCAATGAAAAGGGTGAGTGGAATTACACTCAAAATATTGCTGCCAATGTGCTAGAAATGAGGTGTGTGACAGACTTGAGCCAAACAGACTGAGCAGCAGGTTTGCATCGGTGACATTTTTAACTTGGTAACAGATGGACCGCTGGTCACAGCTCAAAAGGCCAGGGCTACTTAAACCCAACAGTCCTGTGGGCACATGATTCAAAGGCTCTTGAGGGCCAGGGAAATAGCCTCTGTCCACGTGCCAAGCTCTGTGATGACGGTGTATGAGTATGTAATGAACATGAGTGATTTCCCCTCCCTTAGCCTCTGACAGACTTAATACTCTGAATTACTACAGACTACATCCCCAAGTCCATTTGAGCCCATCCCTCCTGGACTCATGGGAAAAATCTCAGCCTCTGGTGTTGCTTAAGCCAGACAGGATTCAATTTAAACCCCGGTAAAAAGGATCCATTTTCCCAAATCCTGGGACCTCTGTTCTGGATACCAAGTCAGTCGAGGAAACAAAGGGATTTCTAGAGCCAGGTGAAGGCAAGTGAGGTGTCTAGAGTACAAAATTTAAGGAGGCACTTAACCTCAGGTGCTGAACCTACACTTGAGTAACCCTGACAGTGTCTGCCTCCTTAAATTTGCACCCTAGCACCTCACTAGGTCCTGGCTTGATCATTATTTTCTTTCTCAAGTCCACTCTCACCCACCCCCAGTTAGGCTCTGAATAACTAATTAAACCTGAGTCCCCAAAGTTAGCCAATAACAAAAACTAAACCCACGGCCGTTGAGTCCATTTCCACTCATAGAGACCCTATAGGATAGAGTAGAACTGCTCCATGGAGTTTGTAAGGAGCTGCTGGTGGATTTGAACTGCCAAGCTTTCAGTTCACAAACACAGTGCTTAACCTGCGCACAAAGCACTTAACCACTACGCCACCAGGGTTTCCCCCAGTGTTGACAGGTAAAAAAAATAGGGCATATGAAATCTAGAGGAAGCCATAAGGGTAGGGGCTACATGGCCCTCTTCGGCTGACCAATGCCAGCCTGGCCTTAACTGACAAACAAAAGGGCTAGACAACCCAAACCATGACTTAATCACTGGCTGGCACTTGTGTTTTAAAGCCCTGCTGAGAGAATTAACATTCAACAGCTGTGCGTATTCACACTGCCGAATGCGTATTACACAATATTATCAGACATTCTCCTACGCAGTGCAGAAGTATTGGCCCATCGGTTGATTCATGAGGTTCCAACACAAGCCGCCAGAGAAAAGGAGCTATCAAGATTTGGGTGATGAGAGAAACTGTAGCACATGGTAACAGAGGAAGACAGACTGGATATCTTTTCAGGCTGGATCAAGAGAAAGCTTTGACAGAATGAGACATGATTTTCTTTTATCTGAAGTGTTGCAGGTCTACAGATCCTGGTACAATTTGTTGTGTATACGGAACAATGCAATGAGCATTCCAACTCTGAACAGCTGGGAAAGGAGAGAGATGAGAAAAATGAGGAGGGAGCCAGGTAAGTTCACACTTGAATAATAGATTTCTCTTGATAACAAAACCACAGACAGGGTGGGGACCTGCCCAGGTCTAGGGCTATCAAAGAACCCTTCACTGAGCCTTCACCAGCTGAGTTTTCCCGGCTCCTACTGCCAGTGTGCCTCTCCCAGGAACAAGACCATTCAAAAGTTCCACACTGTCTCAGCCGACAGCCTCCAAGGGACAGATGTGCATACACTGAGCTACTGAGTACAGGAAAATACTAGAATTTTCTGTAATCATTATTTGCCTGAATGCATTTTATAATGTACATGCTTATATTAGTACAGCAGTGAGTAGTATTCATGTGCCCAAAACTTCATACCAACAGGTTCCATGATCAAAAATGTTTAAAAATCACTGGCCCAAACCAGAAGATGGAACCCCTTTGCCTGATATTCAAGATCCTCTGCAATTGATCTGTTTGACCTCTGTCTTAGGCTGGCTTCTCTAGGGAAGCAAAATCAGTAAAGTGCATAAACATATAGCTAGATTTATATCAAGAAACTGGCTCACAAGGTTGTAGAGGCTGGACCATCCCAAGTGGGAGGGTCAGACAAGAGGCTTCTCTTGATTCACATAGCCACAGGGGCTAAAGAACCCAACAGCACCAAATCAGACAGCAGGGCTTTTGCTCACAGGCTGCAAAGACTGACAAATCTCAAGACTGGCAGGCAAGATGGCAGGTAACCTGCTACTCAAGCCCCAAGAACTGGAGATCAGAAGAACAGGACCTAGTTTCAGGATCCAGAAGAGCAAAATCCCAAGAGCACTGCCAGAACATCCAATAGCCACATGCCTAGAGAAATTCCCTTTTCATTAAGTGGCGACTTACAGCAAATTCCACCATGGAGGTGGTCGCATCTATACTAAACCTGGGAAACCCTGGTGGCATACTGACTAAGTAGTACATCTGCCAACCAGAAGGCCAGCAGTTAAAACCCACCAAGCTCACCTTGGAAACCCTACAGAGCAGTTCCACTCTGTCTTATAGGTATACTATGAGTTGGAATTAACTTGGCATCATGGAAATGGTCACATCACGTGACTGCCAGCTACTAACTGCCAAAGCACTGAGAATCATGGCCCAGGCAAGGTGACAAACAATCTGAACAATCACAACCTCCTTCCCAACCATTTCACTTCTCAGAGAACCAACTGCAATGAAACAGACCTGGTCACCCAGTGACTTTGTCTCACTCCTGTATCTTTGGTGGTAGAGAGCTTTTACTGAAGACAGCAAATGGGGTCGTATTTATTTGAATATGTGGAGCCTCTGACAACTTCACTAGCAGAAATGCCACTCCTTTCCAGGACACCCCTTCCTAAATAAGCTCTCCTGGGGTAACCACCATGTTTGTAATTCTCACTGAAACACAGCCGACTGTTGTCTGCCTGGGAGATGCCGTGACTCAGATGCAATTAACTCCTACATACAAACAGTTGAACCACCACACCCCTGCTCCCAAGCAGCTCAGTCACTGCAGCTGCTTCCACTTCTACCCCTCTGTTTGGTAGACCAGAGACCATCAGCATCAGCGGAATTATCACTAGCTATGCACTCAGCCACGTCAACCTTCGTACTAAGAACTTGGCAAAGCAAGGACAGTGATTCTGGGAGGTTCATTATGAGGATGCAGAAAAAACTCTCTCCTTCTGGAATTCCCTCAGTCAGGGGGTTCCCAAAGCAAAACTGCTGGAGCTGAGAGCGCTGCAGGTATCTGGCAGTTTGTACCTGGGAGCCCAGGCAGCCAGAGAGTTAAGCTTTCAATCTACTGATCATCCCCAAGGTAACCAAGGCAGGTCATATTTCCCACCCTGCATGCCCTCTGTTAACAAAGACATTGATGTTTCTCCCCTCCAGTGATAAGGAGTCCCCTTAAGCTTTCAAAAGATATGTTGAAGTCCCAGTTTCTAGGAACTGTGACTGTGACCCTGTCTGGAAAAAGGATCTTTGAATATGTTCTCAGTTAACATGAGGTCTTACTGGAGTAAGGTAGGCACCAGCCTGAGTGGTGTCTTTATGAAAGAGAAGAGACACAGAGGGAAACATAGAGAGACAGCCACGTGAAGATGGTGGCAGAGAATGGAGTGGTACATTTAGAAGCCAAGAAATGCCAAGGATAACCAGCCATCTCTAGAAGACTAGAGTCACACAACAGAGCCTCACTAAGAAAATCAGTATCGGTAAGGAATCAACATGACTGATACCCTGATTGGAACTCCTAGTCTATAGCACAGGGAAACAATAAATTTCTGGTCTTAGAAGTCACTCAGCTTATGACACTTTGTTACAGCAGTCCTAGGAAAAAACTACAGTCAGCAAAGTCACAAAAACATCATGCACGTCTACGAGGACCCATCCAGGTCTTACTTCACCATCTGTGGCATCTAGCACAGTAGGCAATAATATATACCAGTTGTGTGACTGTGGGCAAGCCGCCTAAGCCCTAGGAGCCTCAGTGTCCTCATTCATAGAATGGGGGATAATATTAATGCCTACTTGTGAGGGTTAGCCATCCATGCAAGTGCTCAGTGCAATGCCTGGCACACAGTAAGCACTCAGTAAATGTTAGATGGGGCAGTGGTGGTTCCGTGGTAGAATTCTTACCTTTTGTGTGGGAGACCTGGGTTTGATTCCCAGTCAGTGCACTTCATGTGTGGTTACCGCTCACTAGTCTCTCAGCGGAGACCTGAGTGTTGCAAAGATGCTGAATCAGCTTCAGCAGAGCTTTCAGACTGCTAGGAAGAAAGGCCTGGCAATCTGCTTCTGAAAATCAGCCAGTGAAAATGCTGTTGAGTGGGTCCCTGATGGGACCTACTAAACACAACATTATTACCAGCTAAAAACAACATTATTACCATTATTATCATCACCTGGTGTTTGGTAGGTGGCCAGTAAATATCTGCCGATTGATAAGTCAAATTGTGCTGTACACAGAGACATAGGTAAAGATCTGATTTGCATCAAGTGGCACAGAAGGTTCTCTGTGTCCTGGTGCTGCGACTATCTCCCCTCTCAAGCCTTATTTATCCCAGTTGCCCTGTGAACACCAACACACGACATTCCCTATCCTGTTCCACACCCCAGCCTCCTCTGCATCTTTACCCTTGCCATTTCTTCTGCCTGGAGGTTCACCTTCACCTCCCATTCCTCTTTCCACTAATTTTTGATTGCACTTCAACTCTCAGCCTGAAGGGCATGCCTTTGGAAGCCTTCTCATCTCGAGGCTGGATCAATTCCCTCTCTTAGCTTACCCCATCAGGGCAGCAGCTCACCATACAGCAGTTCATTGTCTACTAATCTCTGTCTCCCCTATCACCTGGAGCTGCTAGAGGAAAGGTTCCTGTGGTGTTCCTAGTGGTTAGGAGTGTCTGACCAATAATAAAAACCAGTCACGCAGAATAGACTCTGACTCATGGCAGCTCCATGTGTGTCAGAGTAGAACTGTGCTGCATAAGGTTTTCAATGGCTAGCTTTTCAGAAATTGATCATCAGGCTTTTCTTGAAAGGCACCCCTAACCTTTCGATCAGCAGCCGGGTGCACTGCCATTTGTAACCCCAGGGGGTTCCCAATCAACAAACCCACTGCCATTGAGTTGATTCCAACTCACAGAAACCCGTGGGGTTTCTGAGACTGTGAATCTCTACAGAGCAGACAGTCACATCTCTCTCCTGAGGAGCCACGGATGGTGTCTGAACAGACAGCGTTTCAGATTGCAGTTGATTGCTTTAACCACTGCATCACCAGGGCTCCTTGAACCAATAGCAGTCACTCAATAAATACTTGTGGAACAAATTATTGCAAATGAACCCAAACTAAGAGACCCACTGCCATCAAGTTGATTCTGACTCATAGAGAAAGATTCAGACTCACAAAACTGAGTAGAGCTGGCCCATAGGATTTCCAAGGAGCGCCTGATGGATTCCAACTTGCAGTCTTTTGATTAGCAGCCATAGCACTTAACCACTGCACAACCAGTGTTTCCAGTTGTCCTGAAACACAGAAAATTTACTAAATACTCGGTGCTATCAGTTTAAGAAAAAAGGGAACTAAGTGTGCAATATATGTGGAAAAGATTTCCATCAAATAAAGTCCTACACTTCATGGAATAACCTTTATTTATCTGGAAAAATAATTTGCATGCAATGCTTTAGAGATGTTAAATTGGTTTCTTGAATAGACCAGCTCTTGTGAGGATGGAGGATGGGAAGAAGAAATCATGTCACCTCCACAGTGGCAGATAGTGCCTTGAATACTTAGTTGCTCAATGAATATTTGATGACAGAGTCAAAGAAATTTAGAGCTAAAAGGGACCTTGGTGACTGACTTGAGCTTGCCTGATAGAAAACCAAACCATTTAGGATCCTAGGGCATGCATGGACAACAAAGCAGCCACCACTGGCAAGCAGAAAAGCAAGAATATCTCTTGGCTGCTCCAAGGCTCTGGCCCCAAGTGTCTGCAATCATGGCTTCTAATGGTTCTTTCTGGTTCAAACCCCTGCTGAGAATTTGCATTTCCACTCTATCTACTGTATCAGAATCTGTGTTTTAACAAGATCCCCAGGTGATTCTTAAGTATAACTTCCTCAGAGCTTGTTAGAAGTTCACATTCTCAGCAGGGGTTCCAGCCTGAGTAACAGTTTAGAAGCCCTGGTCTGTACCAATGGCTTTTCAGGAACCCTGAACAGTCCCAGCCAAGACTGCTGTTTCTAGTTTAACTATCCAGGATTTCTTTACGGGCAAGGGCACATCTGCAATACTTCTTTCTAAAATGCAGTTAGCACAGTTTTCTCTAGTCTTCTTTCCCAAAGAAAACACACCCCACTTCAGCTGGGCAAACATACAACATTTCCTTTGTGACAGGTTCCATTACGGTGTGGCTAACAGCAATTTCTAATGTATCCGAGACCACTGTAATTTCCCAGGGAAGAGTGTCTGGTACTCAAAGCTCCACTTGGGTTTGCACGGTTGGGACTTGTTGGAGTACTGCATGTCACAACCTGTGCTTCACCACGGTTGCCTGTCTATTACCGAAAAATCCAAGACTATGACATAATGGCAATGACCTGCAGAAGGCTGAGTGTGTCTCTGCCCTGCCTGGGAAAGTCCTTTTCTTGACAGGATACGACATGCCAGTCTGGGAGATCTTGGGTTACTTCTTTTTTTCTTCCACCACTCATCGTAATACACAGGTAGGAATGTCCACTCAAAGACTGTGTCCATAGTCTCCGAACCTTCCTTAGTTTCTCCACCCTTAGGAGGTGCCCAGAAAACCTGGTGGTGTAGTGGTGAAGTGCTATGGCTACTAATCAAAAGGTCAGCAGTTCAAATCCACCAGGTGCTCCTTGGAAACTCTATGGGTCAGTTCTACCCTGTTCTATATGATTACAGTGAGTTGCAATCAACTTGATGGCAGTGGGTTTGCTTTATATGTTTAGTAGGTGTCCACCTTGTAAACCCAAACAACCAAACCCGTTGCCACTGAGTGGATTCATAGGAGCCCTATGGGACAGAATAGAACTGCCCCACAGGATTTCTGAGGCTGTAAATGTGTACAGAAGCAGACTGCTATACCTTTCCCCCACAGAGCAGCTGGTGGATTTGAACCACTGGACTTCTGTTTTGTAGCTGAGCACGTAACCATTGCTCCACCAGTGTTCCTTATTTAAAAACAAAACTAAAAGTCACTTCCTTGGAGTTAATTCTGGCTCATAGTGACCCTATTGAGTAGACACGCCCCCATAGTTTCCAAGTAGTGGCTGTTGGATTTGATCTACCAATTTTTCAGTTAGCAGCCAAGGTCTTAATCACTGTGCTACCAGGGTACCACTGGCTCTCCGCCAAGCCAAGTTCCATCGACTGGCTCTCCGTCTTCTTTTTAGGACCCTAGGAAGTTTCATATGCACAAATAAATAAGTCCTTTTAGCTACCATGTGGCACCATCCATTATCCTCCTTTCTTTCTGTGATCCCCACCAGTGAAGTCTCCAGCTAAGTGCCAGACAGCTCTGCTGCTGGTGTTTGTAATCAGGACCCTGGAGCTATTCCTTAGTGCCACTGCTGCCTCTTTGTCAAGCCATTCACTATAGTGGAGGAGGGGGAAGGCATGAAGCCTGGAAACATCCCAACAGCCTCTACTGTTGACCTAGGGCAAGTAAAGATGCCACTAGAGAACAGGAGGTACCGGGAAAAGTCTGTGTGTCTGACTCTTTAGGGTAACTTCTTTTCTGGTGGTCTCTTCTTCCATACTTCTTGATAGCCTTTCATTCAGTCTCCTCGTGGCCCTGCCCCTCTGATCCTCCAAATACAGGTGTCATTGTTGTTACTGTGTGCTGTATAGGAGATCCTGACTACTAGCAACCCTATAAGACAGAGCAGAACCGCCCCCATAGGGTTACCAAGGCTTTAATCTTTGTAGGAGCTGATCGCCAAGTCTTTTCTCTCAAAGAGCCACTGGTGGTTAGAACCACTGACCTCTTGGTTTGAAACTGAACACTTAACCATTGCACCACCAGGCCTCCTTCTTTATATGCCTAGATGCACCTGAATTTCAATCAGAGTCAGATTAAGAAGATCTAATCAAACAACCATTCAGGGTACCAATTTACTGAAGCACCAAAACACCGCTGAAATAAATTGGAACTTTTGCTACTTTAGGAATCTCTGGTGGTATAGCAATTAAGTGCCACAGCTGCTAACCAAAAGGTCAGCAATTTGAATCCACCAGGTGATCCTTGGAAACTCTATGGGGCAGTTCTACTCTGTCCTATAGGGTTTTTATGAGTTGGAATTGATGGCAACAGGTTTATGGCTACTTAAGTCCCTCCCACCTCATCACATGAATTATTGGTCTGTCTTCCAAAGCAGATAGCATCTGTGAGTATTAACATGCCAACCACTCTCTGCCAAGACAGTCTTGTCTCTGCAGATTATTTTCACTATGTATACACATGTATAAGTAGCTTGATGCAACCACATCTGAAGTCATATATCATAAGGATGAAACTCCTAGCCTAAAGAGGGGAAATATAGTGCTACTTTCTGAGACCTAACCATCTAATTTTTCAAATACACATTTTGACTATTTTCATAGTCCTATTGGGAGTTGTCTGGTTCCAAAAATTGTAAAAGAAAACAGAAAGGAGGACAAGAACATCAGAAAAGAGGAAAATATTTTGCCTTTCTTTATCATTACTTGGACTCTGTTTTGACTAGCCAGCATATGTTAATAGGTAATCTGTTTCCACATAAAATTTTCAGTAATAAAAAGTTTATCACTGGAGTCACTAAACGCATGCTGAACGAATATGTAAAAATTATCACATGGAAGAGACCCCAACTTACTAGCCTGTGAGATGCCCCTGATTTCTGGTCCAGCCTGGAACCTAGGAAGCAAATCAGCTCAGGCCCCAGCCCCACGGCACCTTGGTTTGCTCTTCTGTGCAAGGAAGAAATAAACTAGAAGCTTAACAAATGTTCCTTAACTGACTACCTTTAAAATCATATGACTCTTGATGGCTCTTCCTAAAAGAAGTAGATAGCTGGAATTTAAAGATATCTTCACTGTGCTAGGAAATCCCTCTGGTGTAGTGGTTCAGTGTTACATCTGCTAAGTAAAAGGTCAGCAGTTCAAATCCACCGGGCACTCCTTGAAAACTCTGGAGCAGTTCTCTCTATCCTATTGGGTTGCTATGCATTGGAATTACTCGATGGCAGAGGGTTTGGATTTTAGTTTACTGTGCAAAGGGTTTTCCCTTGACAGTTTTGCCGTAGTAATAAGATTTGATCTACGGAAACAGCAACTGTTCCACTGCCCTGAGCAGAGGCCCCCTCAGCCGGTGGAAATCCTCTCTTACAGCTCATTTTCCTCTGCTGCTCACATCAAGTCCAGCTCAGAAACTGTTTTGGAGAAAACCTGTGGGTAAAACTAGAGTCAGAATGAATGATTTGAGAGGATGTTTCCAGAGGCTGTCATTTAAGGCCTCCACTTGAAGTGGGGGTCACAACCTATAAAATGTGAATGTGAACACACACAAACACACACTCATGATTCACCTACACTAGCCTCTCACCCAAACCCAAAACAACTGAAATTAATTCCAACTCATAGCAATCCTATGTATGTCAGAGCAGAACTAGGGATCACTAACGTTTTCATTGGCTAGTGGTGGGGGGAAGATTGCCAGGCCTTTCTTCCAAATCACCTCCAGGTGGACTTGAACTTCAAACCTTTCCATTAGCAGCCAAGTGCTTTAACTGTTTGCACCACCCAGAGACTCTAGATTCTATCCCTAAACCCACTGCCATTGAGTTGATGCTGACTCATAGTGACCCTGTAGGACAGGATAGAACAGCCACACAGAGTTTCCCTTAGGAGCACCTGGTAGATTGGAACTGCTGACCTTTTGGTTAGCAGACATAGCACTTAACCACTATACCACCAGGGTTTCCTGACTCTAACACAAGTCTTCTCAAATTCAAATGTGCATACAAAGTCACCTTGAGATCCTGTTAAAACGAAGATTCTGATTGAATAGGTCTGAGGTGGGGCCTCAGACTCTGCATTGCTAATAAGCTTCCAGGTGATGCTGATCTGGTCAAGCTGGCACATAAAAAGCATTCTCTGTGTTACAGAATAGAATCAGGGAAGTCAGAATCTGAAAGAAGAGATAAATACATAGGCCGGTGGGAAACATCACAATGTTTTAAGTGTTAATAAAGGTACATATAGATGTGTACAGAAACCCTGTTGGCGTGGTGGTTAAGTGCCACAGCTGCTAACTGAAAGACTGATGATTCAAATCCTCCTAGGAAACTCTGTGGGTCAGTTCTACTGTGTCCTATAGGGTTGCTATAGGGTCTCTATGAGTCAGCAGGGGTTTGGGTTTTGGTTTGATATAGACGTGTATAAGCATAGAGAAAAAGAGACTGAGCAGAGGGTCCAAGAATTTAAAAAAACAATAACAAAAACAAATGCACTGCTGTCTAGTCAATTTCTACTCATAATGACCCTGTAGGACAGGGTAGAACTGCCGCATAGTTTTCAAGAAGCACCTGGTAGATTCGAACTGCTGACTTTTTTAGTTAGCAGTCGTAGGACTTAACCACCATGCCACCAGGGTTTCCTTCAAAAAGCCAGCAATCCGTGGAGTTCTATCTCTGGATTCTCTTGACAGTGCCTAGGAAAGAAAGGGGGTCAGTTTGGCACGAATTATATTTAACACCTTGGATGGTGACTTCCTTGGGCACAATAATATTTTTCATGCACCTTTGTAGGAATCCTTGGGTGGCAGATACAGCTAACTCCTTGGCTGCTAACCCAGAAGTTGGTGGTTAGAACCCACTCAGAGGCTCCTTGGAAGAAAGGCCTGGCAACCTGCTTCTGAAAGGTGGTTTTTGCAGTGGTTAGCTGTCATCTACTTGGCTTTTGACTCATGGTAACCCCACGTGACAGAGCAGAACTGCTGCGCAGGATTCTCAGGCTGTCAGCTTTACAGGAATAGATTGCTAGGTCTTCCTCCCATGGAGCTGTTGCATCGGTTTGAACCGCCAACCCTTTTTAAATAATATTTTATTGAATTTTTGGTGAAAGTTCACACAACAAATTTGTTTTCCCTTTGAAAATTTCTATGTAAATTGATCAGTGATACTAGTTATGTTCTTCACGCTAGTTACGTTCTATCACTCCCATTGGTTGTGTTCAGGTTGTTCCATTTCTATTGTTCTAGTTTCCCTGCTCCCTCATCTTCTTATCTATGCTTTGGATTAAATGTTAACCTTTTGCTCTCATACAGATGTTTTTTAGTAGACCACTGATCTAACGGTAATATCCTTTATTTATTTACTTATGTTTTAGACAAAGGTTTGCAGAGCAAACTAGCTTCTCGTTAAACAATTAGTACCTGTGTTGGCCTATGACATTGGCTGTCAACCCCATGACATGTCCACACTCTCCTCAACCTTGGGTTCCTCACTACCAGCTTTCCCATCCCCTCCTGCCGTCTTGTCCCTGCTCCTGGGCTGGTGTGCCCACTTAGCCTCATTTTGTTTTATGTTGTTAGGTGGCGTCCAGTTAGTTTAGTCCTGCCACTGTTTAGTCCTGCCACCTTCACAATGGCTGCTATGCTTGATCTCATTGTGGCAGTCGCTGTGTTTGTCCATCTCATTGAAGGTCTTCCTCTTTTTTCGCTGACCCTCTACTTTACCAAGCATGATATCCTTCTCCGGGGACTGACCCCTCCTGACAGTATGTCTGAGGTGTGTGAGAGGTAATTTTGCCACCCTTGCTTCTAAGCAGCACTCTGGTGGTACTTCCTCCAAGACAGATTTGTTTGTTCTTTTGGCTGTCATGGCTTTTTCAGTGTTCTTCATCAACACCACAACTCAAATGCATCAATACATCT
This sequence comes from Heterohyrax brucei, assembly GCA_028571685.1. Lineage (NCBI taxonomy): Eukaryota > Metazoa > Chordata > Mammalia > Hyracoidea > Procaviidae > Heterohyrax > Heterohyrax brucei. The sequence continues at coordinate 167,808,354 of CM053140.1, forward strand.
TCAGTCTTCCTTATTCATTGCCCAGGTTTCACAAGCACATGAAGTGACTGAAAACACCATGACTTGGGTCAGGCACATTTTAGTCCTTAAAGGGACATCTTTGCTTTTTAATACTTTAAAGAGGTCTTTTGCAGCAGATCTGCTCAATGTAATGTGTCTTTGGATTTCTCGACTCCTGCTTCCCTGTGTGTTGATTGCAGATCCAAGTAAAATAAAATCCTTGACAACCTCAACCTTTTCTCCACTTATCATGATGTTGCTTGTTGGTTCAGTTGTGAGAATTTTTGTTGTCTTTATCTTGAGGAGTAATCCATCCTTCACGCTGTGGTGTTAGATCTTTATTAGTAAGTGTTTCAAGTACTTTCCCCTTTCAGCAAGCAAGGTTGTGTCATCTGTGTGTCCCTATTTACTAACGAGTCTTCCTCCGGTCCTGATGCCTCGTTCTTCTTCATGTAGCCCAGTTTCTCAGATTACATGCTCAGCATGCAGACTGAACAGGTATGGGAAAGGATGCAACCCTGACACACTCCTTTTCTGACTTTGTATCCCCTTGTCCTGTTGAAATAACTGCTTTTCGATCCTTGTATAGATTCTCACGAGCATGAGTTCTGAAACTCCCATTCTTTTCAAGGTTACCCATAATTTGTTACGATTCACACACTTGGATATCTTTGCCTAGTAAACACAGATAAACATCTTTCTGGCATTCTGTGTTTTATGGGCTTGTCTAATCTTTGGCTGAAGGGTGAAGCTCCGGAGTAACTTCAGTATTGAGTTAAAACGGTGTCCGGGGTCCATACTGTCAGAGTTTCTCCAGTCTCTGTCAGACCAGTAAATCTAGTCTTTTTTTCTGAAGTTAGAATTTTGCTCTACATTTTTTTCCCAGCTCTGTCTGGGACCCTCAACTGTGATCCCTGTTGGAGTAGTCGGTGGTGGCAGCCAGACAACATCTAGTTGTACTGGACTCAGGGTAGTAGCTGCTGTGGTAGTTGTGGTCCCTTAGTCATTTGGATTAATCTTTCCGTTAGGTTTTTGTAAATTACCAACTTTTCTGTTGCAAGCATGAAAATGCCATGGAGCTCAGTTCTGCTCTGCAAACATACCAGGTTGCCATGAGTCAGACTTGATGACAACTGCATTTTTGGAGTATTAGTGGCACAGCGGTTGACAGCTCAGCTGCTAACCAAAAACCTTAGCCATCTGAATCTACCAGCTGCTCCTTGGAAACAGCATAGGACAGTTCTACTCTGTGCTAGAGGGTCTCCATGAATTAGAAACAACTCGACAGCAGTCGTTTCTGCTTGATATTTTACCTAGCACCAGTATCAGTTTTCTGACTTACGACAACCTCTGTGTGTCATAGCGAATCCTCTCCATCCCCCAAACCAAACCCACGGCTGTTGAGTCGGGTCTCATAGCAACCCTAGAGGTAAGAGTAGTAATGCCTCACAGAGTGTCCAAGGAGCATCTGGCAGATTTGAACTGATGATCTTTTGGTTAGCAGACATAGTACTTAATTTACTCCATGGAATTTTTCAGTGTCTGATTTTCTGGAAGTAGATTACCTGAATGTTCTTCTGAGGCGTAACTCAAACTTTCAACCTTTTGATTAGTAACTGATATATTAACCAGCTGCACCACCCAGGGACTCTCTGCTTAGCACAGTGCTGGCATACATATTCTCCATAAATGTTTGTCAACTGAATGAGTTAATGACTTAATATTATCTCATTTGGAAACCCCAGTGGTGTTGTGGTTAAGCACTACATCTGTTAACCAAAACTCAGCCGTTTGAATCCACCAGCTGCTCCGTGGAAACTCAATGGGACAATTCTACTCTGCCCTATAGGGTCGCTATGAATTGGAATTGACTCAACGGCAGCAGGTTTAGTTTTAGTTCTGTTTTGTTTTTTTTTTTTTTGGTTTTATCTTTCATGTAATTTAAAATTTTAATTAATTAAGAATTGCAAAATACAAGCCAATTATGCATCTAGGAGGACTGACCTTCCAGTCAGGTGATTTATAAAATGGATCATACCCACCTGAATTGTCCTAGCCACCCACCCCGTGGAATGCTAGGAGGGCAACTGGAGGGTGGGTTGTATGTCCATCATTTCAGGCACGCTGGATGGACCATTTGGTGATGGGACTGTCAGGCCTTCGCAAGTCTCTAAGCAAAGTCTCTGCCAGCCCTGCAGCTGCAGAGGAGATATGGTCCTACGTCAGGAGGTCTCTCCCCCTGGAGAACACCGGAAGGCAAAGCCAGCAGCGCTCCTCATGCCAAAGCTGGGAGGGTTTCTGCTAACAGTGACACTGGCAATAACATTTTCCAGAGGGCTGCTTTAACTCGAGGGGGCCAAACCTCGGGGAGCACAAGCTGCCCAAGAGCAGAGCATTCTCAGGGTGCAACTGGGCCAGGGAGGGGCCGGCCCGGCAGCTGGAGGCCATTAAACTGTGGCAAAGGCTGACTTCTTTGTTCTTAGGATCAATTTAAAGTGCTACCGGCCCCTAGGGCAGGCAGTTAAATTCCAGGAATGGGAGGACTCAGGAATATCCAGACAAAATCCTGGCTTTCAAAAAGAGGATGTCATTTTCAAAAAGCTATTTATTGAAATAACAGACTTCTTTTTAATATCCATAATCCCATACCCCCCTAGCAAATTTACTGTTTTCATTTTGCCATGTTCTTGTCCATATCTAATGCAATTTTTATTGCTCTTCTTACCAATCAGTCATGCCTAGATTGTCTCCTCTTGTCCCTTCCCCACCTCTGAAGCTGCTTCTGCCTATCCCTTTTTAGATCTGGGCAACTTACAGGGTTAGCCTCCTTCCTTCCTATGTCTCCTTGCTGGCTACCACCCCCAAAATATGCACCCCTGTATCCCACTGCTCCCTCCAGATGCACCCCCTCTCGGTTGGTAATGTGCTTCACTTCCTCCCTCACTCAAAAAATCAGTTGCCATGAAGTCAATTCTGATTTTTGGTGACCCCCTGTGTGTCAAAGTAGAATCATGCTCCATAAGGCTGAGCTTTTAAAATGAGATGGGCAGGCCTTTCTCCTGAATTGCCTCTGCATGGACTCAAACCAGTGGAATGCACCAGTGGTACCACACAGACACTACAGGTCTGTTGCTCGACTTCTGTGAGAAAGGCATCAACTAGGAAGAGAAATGTGATTTTTTTTAGCCTTATACCTCTTCTCATCCAGAGTCAGATTACAGTTGATCATTGCAAAAGGATGATTGTTGTTAATAGGTGCCATTTAGTTGGCTCTGACTCATAGAAACCCTACATGCAACAGAACACCACACTGCTTGGTCCTGTGCAACCCTCATGTGAGAAAAAAGTTTCACAATTGTCCATCTTCAGAATAAGGGGAACAAAGGCTAGGGTAAGAAGTTACTAGCTGACCCAGAGCACAAACTGCTAGGTGAGGTAGCAACCACAGGGCCCACATATTTTGGAAATGTGTCTCAAACAGGATGAATTAGGGGAGAAAGGGGAAAGGCGGAGGGATATTTGCGGGAATGTAACCTTAAAAGGAAAGACTTAGGCAACATCTGGGAAAGACTGTTTACCCCGCTAGTACTCAGCCAGTAAGGAACCCAGAGAGGGGACTTGCAAGTTAGGAGATAAAAAGGTTTTTAAAGAACTGTTGGCCTGAGCTCTAGCCTGCCTTTTCTGTGGGCTCTGTGCTGGATTTTGCAGAAGTGAACCAAGCTTTGCACTTGCTAACTGGGTTCCCATTAGATTTCTTCAGTGTTTGTTGGGTAGAGAGACTCTGGTAACAACTTGTCAGCGACCTTATAAGGTATAAGGCAGTCTGCCCCAAACACTGGGAAAGGATTCCAGTTGGGGGTTTATACCGACCAGCCAGCTGCCAAGAGAGACCAAGACGGTATCCAGGGTGCCAGCAACGTTTCCCACACCTCACAATCATGGTTATGCTTGATCCCATTGTGGCAGCCACTGTATCAATCCGTCTCATCGAGGGTCTTCCTCTTTGTCACTGACACTCTATGAACAGGTGATGCTTACCTCTTAGAACTCTGCTCTATGTATGTTACACCACCTCTCTGTTTTAGTTTACTGGGGCTGCCATAGCAAAATGCCACAACTTGAACAGCTTTAAAGAAGAGACTTTTATTTTCCCACAGTTCTGAAGGCCAGAAGTCCAAACAGGGTCCCAACTGTGTCCATTTCTTCAGGAGTCTTTCGGAGAAGCACTTCTAAAATAGTACCAGTCGAATTCTTGCCCCTAGCGGGACTATGACATTGGGGCTGTTCCCCAGCAACTTTTGTTTCCCATCTCCTGTGTCCTGGCTCAGAGTAACAACTTCCTTCAGTTCAGATAAGTCCTAACGATGCTCCCTGGCTGCTCTTTCAACCAGCCCCACATCTGGATCTCTTGTTTCTGGAGACTTCATTCTAATACTTTTGCTCACTAGCTTAGGTTTTCTGCAGAAGTATTCTTTATAATGATTAGGCTTGTCTTCATAACTTATCAGAAAGTGTGCAAATATTTTTCATTCTAAGTCTATAAAATGGGGTTAATGCTATCTCCTATGTTTACTATGACATTAAATGAGAAAATGTATATAAAATTCTTAGCATACTGTCTATAATTGTATTTAAAAATTACCAACAATCTCTAAGCAATTCCTATTGCATTAGCATACTAATTTATATTAATTAGGAAGGTTTGACTGCAGTGACAATTCCAACTCTTTTTGCTTACAAACTAAGCAAAAGATATTTTTTAATCTCACATAATAAGTTGTCAAGATAGGGTGTCTCCAGGTTTGCTTAGTTCACTGGATCGACAATGTCACTAAGGATCCAGGTTACTGCCATCTTTGTGCGATGTCCTTGTCATATTGGCTTTGTCTGCAGGACAGTGGCTCTTATGTTTATAACACAGCTTACACACAACCAGCATCACAAATAGTCACAACGGTATCTAAGAAAGAAAAGATCATGTTTACGTGTCTTTAAAAAAAAAATAAAACTTCCATTTCAAGGCATGAAAGAGTAGCTGGTATGTGACTTGTCCTTCTTTCACAAACAACTAGAAAACTGGACACAGTACATGAAGCAACTTCTTTCCAACACCGCATGCAGATGGCATTGGGTGATCACTGAGAAAATGGAAACCAACCATGTGAGCTCTGAGACTGGGAAGGCTTTCTGCCTGGAGGCACTTTCTGAATCACAGGGTAAAGTGGGCAGAGTTCAGGGAGGCAAAGACTGGGGTCTGTAGGGCAGACTACCGAAGAGGAGAAGGCTGCACAGAGCAAGAACCCCCAGAAATCTACGTCAGGGGAAACTTGGAGCCTTTGGATGAATACCAAGCTGCAGAGGCTCAGCGCAAAACTCCATAAGGCTGGGTATGAAAGTAACTCTTGAAGATCTGTAAGCCGCACAATTCCCAATGTCCACACAGTGATGACAGCTGTTTGTATTCCAACCCGCCAAAGTGGATAGTCTTCACAGAACACCTAGGCATTCAAGAGAGACTACAGAAGGATCATGCCTTAGTAGCAAGGGTAAACTAACCTCAAAGTAAAGGCTATCTGCCTTAACAGAGCTTAAAAACAATTTTCAAAAGTATCACGCTGATCTGTAGGTAAGTTAACTGCCTGTCTGTACAATATCCATCACTTTTAAAAGAGAACAAAACGCAGATATACACGAATCTAACATTCACAGTATCCAATAAAAAATTACCAAGCATGCAAAACATGAAGAAAATGTGACCCATAACCAGGAAAAAAACTGCTCAATAGGAAACAGACTTAAAATTGACAGTCATGGGAGAATTACCAAATAAGGAATTAACCAACTGTTGAGAAAAACAAAGTGGAACTTATAGAGATGTACAATACAATACCTGAAATTAAAAATTCCCTCAGTGTTACTGAAGCCAACTCTTCAGACAAAGAATAGACAGGACTGGGGACACAGAGTAGTACAAGTGGTAAGCATACTTTATGGTTTAATATATATATGAGGCTGTCCTACTGGTTTCTTTCTAGGAGGGAGAGGCAAGAGTGGAGAGGAGGGGACAGTGTTGATAGAGTGGGTATGAGAGGTAAAGAATGAAAAGGAAGAGTGTGTTGTGCAGGGTGAGGAGAGCAGATAGGGTTGCAGAGATGTAGCTATTCAGGGTTTTATATGGAAAATCGACTTGGACCGTAAACTTTTACATAATCACAATTAAAAATTTTTCCAAAAATTCACTGGATGGGCTTAATAGCATAAATTCAACATTGCAAATGAAATGATCAATGAACCTGGAGACACAGCAGCAAAAATCATCCAAATTTTAGGGAGAGAAATATCTGGAAAACAATGAGCAGAGCCACAGTGCTAGGTGGAATAATATCAAGTGGACTAGCATATGGGGAACTGGAGTCCCAGAACACAGAAAAGGGTACCAGGGATAAAGAACATGTGAAGAAGTAACAACTAAAATTTCATGACAACTGTAAGCCACAGACCTAAAAATCTTAACAAACTCCAGACAAAACAACTACAAAGAAAAACAGAGCAAAATACATAATAAAATTGCTGGAAACCAGTGATAAAGAGGAAATCTTAAAAGTAGCCAGAGAAAGAGACACATTGCATACAGGAGAACAAAGACAGAAGCTGAATGCTTGTCAAAACATTGTAAGTCAAAAGATAATAAAATAGCTCCTTTTAAGCACTGAAAAAAAAATTCACATTCTAGAATTCTATATCCAAGGGAAACATTATCCTTCAAAAATAAAGACAAAAAAAAAAAAAACCATTTTGAGACACCACCAAAGATGAGACAATATACCACCAGTGGAGCTACCCTACAAGAAGTGTTCAGGAAGTTCAACTGAGAAGAAAGTAATACCAGATGGAAATCAGGAACTAAACAAAGATAAATATAAAAGACATCTTTTCTAATTTTAAAATTTCTTGACAAGAGAATTCAACTGTTTAAAGCAAAAATAATGATAATGTAATATAAGATTGTTGGTAAAGGGTCAGCACAAAAGAGGAAGACTCTCAAGGAGACGGACTGACACAGCGGCTGCACCGGTGGGTTCAAGCACACCAGTGATTGTGGGTGTGGTGCAGGACCAGGCAGTGTTTCGTTCTGTTGTGCACAGGGTCGCTGTGAGTCTAGATCAACTTGAAGACACCTAACAACAACAATTTAAGATTCGTCACACAACTAGATGAAAAAGATATAAAAAGGAGGGAAAGAATGTTGTAAGGTTCTGATATTATGCTTTTATTGTTAATGGTGGTCAGGTCAATTCTGACTCATGACAATCCCATATGTGTAGAGTAAAAGTGCTCCATAGAGTTTTCAAGGCTGTGATCTTTTCATAGACTGATTGTCAGGTCTGTCTTCTGAGGCACCTCTGGGTAGATTTGAACTGGTAGCATTTCAGCCAGTAGTTGAGTGCTAATCATTTGTGCCATTCAGAGATTCCTTCTTATGTTATACACGACCTGATCTAATATGATGTGAAGGCAGACCATGTCAAGTTACAGATGCAGGTTGCAAGCACAGAGAAACCACTTCTGAAAAACAAAAGCAAAGAGGTATAGCTAAAAGCCAAAAGAAGGGATAAAATGGAACATGAAAAAATAAAGTAAAACAAAACTCAATCTTAAAAAAGAAGAAAGAAGTACAGAGGAGATACACAGAAAACAGGATGATAGAATTAAATACAACCATTCTGAAATTTCATTAAATGTAAATAGTTCAAACACCCCACTTATAGGGCAGAGATTGTCAGAATCGATAGAAAAGCAAAACCCAAATATATGCTGTCTACTAAAATTGCTCTTTAAATAAAAAGTCATAGCTCTGCAAAACTAAAAAGGATGATAAAAGATATACCTTACAAACACTAATCATAACGCTGGGGAAAAGTTCTGCAAAATAGGTATCTGGTGGGACTTGTATTCAAAATATATGATGAGCTATATAACTCAATAGTTAAGAGAAGCAACCCCAACTGAGAATGGGGAAAACATTTGAAAAGGTTCTGTCATGGATTGATTTGTGTTCCCCAAAAAATGTGTGTAGAAATTTGGCCGGGCCCGGATTCCTGGTATTGTGTGATGTTCCTCCATGTGGGAAATCCTGCCTCTATGATGTTAACGAGGGTGGATGGCAGGCATTGTGTTGATGGGACAGGACTCTGTGTGGGCTGTTTCGTGTTTTGATGCACTCTCTTGAGAAGGTAAGGAAAGAAGCTAGCAGAGAGATCTGTGAACCTCACACCACCAAGAAAGCAGCACCAGTAGAGGTTCTTGTGCTAGGATGCCCCCTGACCAAAGACTGATGCAACACTAGGACCTTCTTCCTCCAGAGCTGACAAAGAGGAAAGCCTTCCCCTGGAACAGACACCCTGAATTCAGACTTACAGACTACTGGACTGTGTAAGAATAAACATTTCTCTTTTCAAAGCCGTCTACTTCGTGGTATTTCTGTTAGAACAGTACCAGATGACTAAAACATGCACTTCAGTATAAGAAGATACACAGATGGCAAAAAAACACATGAAAAGTTGCCCTGCATCATCATTAGTCACTATGTAAATGAAAATTAAAATCACAGCAAGATACCGTTGCATATCCCCTAGAACAGCTAAAATTAAGACATCTGACAATTCCAAGCAAGTGTCGACAAGTATGTGGAGGAATCAAAACTCTCATGTTTCTGGTGGTAATTTAAAATAATGTATTCCAATATTACTCTGGAGAATCATTTGACAGATTTTTATAAATTTAAATACAAACCTACTATGCTGCTGTTAGGAACCCTGGTGGTGCAGTGGTTAAGAACTTTAGCTGCTAACCCAAAATGTCAGCACTTCCAGTCCATCAGTCACAGCTTGGAAACTACGGGACAGTTCCACTCTCTCCTGTAAGGGTTGCTAGGAGTCAGAATTGACTCAATGGCAGTGAGTTTGGTTTTAGTTTGTGTTGTTGCTAGTTGCTATTGAATCAGTTTTGCTTCATGACAACCCCATGTACAACAGAATGAAACATTTCTCAGTCCTGTATCATCTCCACAAGCATTAATATGCTTGAGCTCATTGTTGCAGCCTCTGTGTATGTTACACGCCTTCTAACCTAGGAAGTTCATCGTCCTGCATCGTGACAAATACTACACTGTCATGATCCACAGGATTTTCAATGGCTAACTGTCAGAAGCAAACCGCTAGGCCTTTCTTCCTACTCTGTCTTAGCGGAAGTGCCACCGAACCCTGTCCACTATGAGTGTTCTGCTGGCATAGCTTGCAGCATCACAATAACACATAAGCCACCACAGTACATCAAACTAACAAATAGGTGTTAGAAATTTACCATATAATCCAACACTTCCACTCCCAGGTATTTTCCTAAGAAAAATAATTACATATGTCACACAAAACTTGCCAGCAAGTGTTCATGGTCCCTGACATCATAGTAGACAAAAACTGGGAAGAACTTAAATATCCATCAGCTGGTGAAAGGTTAGACAAATTGTGGTATATTTTGTTGTTGGGTGCTGTCAAGTCCATTTCAACTGACAATGATTCCATGTGACAGAGTAAAACTGCTACATGGGGTTTTCTAGACTGTAGTCTTTTCAAGGGCAGAGTGCTTGGGTTAGCAGCTCAGTGCTTAACCGCTACGCCATCAGGGCTCCTGGAATATCACCCAGCATTAAGAAGGAATGCCGACAGACACAAGAAGGTGGATCAATCTCAAAGCATCAGCCCTAGTGAAAGAAGCTTGACATAAGAGGCTTTATTTGCAGAAGTCCATTTACATAAAATTTGGAAAAGGCAAAATTACAGGGATAGAAATCAGATCAATGGTTGCCAGGGTCTGGGTGTGGAAGGAAGGGATTGACTGCAAGGGACAAGAAGGAAGATTTAAGGGAGATGAAAATATTCTAAACCATGATTATGGTAGTGGTTACATAACTCTACATTTGTCAAAACTCATCAAGCAGAACACTAAAAATTGGAAAACTTTATTACATGTCAGTTTTATTCCCAGACCTACTGGCACAAAAGTTAAGCACTGGGTTCCCATCCAAAAGGTTGGCAGTTCAAACCCACCTGCAGCTTCATAGGAGACAGACCTGGCAATCTGCTCCTGTGAAAACTGCACTCAAAAAAACCACATAGGGCAGTTCTACTCTGTCATATTGGGTTGCTATGAGTTGGAATCAACTTGACAGCACCCAGTAATAAGTTAAACCTCTATAAAGCTTAAAAACCAGAAAGTGAGAAAGAAGGGAAAAATATAAACAAAGGAAACAAAGTTAAAAAATATTAACTATATAAAACAGTGGCTATATTAAGAAAAAAGGAGTCTTGGTGGTGTAATGATTAGGTAACTAACTGCTAACGGAAAAGTCTGTGGTTCAAGCCCATTAGCCATCATTCTCCAGGAGAAAGATGTAGCAGTTTGCTTCCACAAGGATTTGCAGTCCTGGAAACCCTATGGAGCAGTCCTACTCCGTCCTATGGGGTTGCTATGAGTCAGAATAAACTTCACAGCAATAGGTTTGATTTTAGCATATTAAGAAAAAGGGAACATTTCCAAGAACTCCTTCTGGCAAACTTACCCTAACTTCTCATTGGCCAGAATTTCCTCACATGTTCATGTGTAAATCATTCACTGACAAGGAAATGAAATGTATGAGAATTAGAGTTGGGAGTTTTAGAGCGCTCATGTTTGAAGAAATCAGGAATTGGGGTTTGGGACGAGCATCCTTTGAGGTATATGGTGTAGCAGAACTGGGTGGACCCTTCCTTGACCAACACTGAGGTTTTGCTGGAAAAGAGAAAAGGAGATGTATTCTCAAAGTAACAAGTGAGCCCCCAAATTTGAGTGACTTAACACCATCAAAGTTTATTTCTCCGCCTGGTTGGGGCATCTTCTCCGTCTTGTCGCACTGTCGTCACTACGTCCTTAGGTCTTTTTTTCCCATGAGCAGTTGGGGGAAGAATATGAGGAAGCAACATGACTACTTCTTAATCTGCCCTTCTTCCATGAAGTTATACATATCATTTTTGCTCATACTCAATGACAAGAACTGGTCATTTAGAAACATCTAGAAAGAAATCTCTTAGGATCGCTGCAAGTCGGAATTGACTTGATGGCAATGGGTACAGAGACAGAGAGACAGAATTTGGTGCCTGGTAGGACAGCTGGTTCACAGTTATAACTCTATGCATTTTGGTAGGCAGCTGACTACTGCCATAGGTTGGGATGGAAGAGGGGCCACTGAAGTCCTTTTTCAGACATCCTCAAAGCAATTTTTTGCCATAAATTATTCTTATTGTCTCTATTGTAAAGCCAGTTGCCATAGAGTTGATTCCAACTCATAGTGACCCTGTATGTGTCAGAGTAGAACTGTGTTCCACAGGGTTTTCAACAGCTGATTTTTCAGAAGCAGATTGCCAGGCCTTTCTTTTGAGGCACTTCAGGAATGGATTAGAACTTTCCCACCTTTTTTTAAAAATCACAGGCGTTTATTCCTGGAAACTCTATGGAGCAGTTTTACTCTGTCCTATAGGGTCACTATGAGTCAGAATTGACTAACAGCACTAGACTGGGCTGTATTTATATTTATAAACTATTTAATACCAAATGCTTCTTTATTACAGGTATTCTGTATTACTATTGTATTAGGTAAAAACACAGGATACTCAAACAAACCCTGAAATGCAGCGTCTTACAGAAGATGGTATTTAGCTTCCTTCTCAAGGAAGAAGAAACTCTGGTGGCATAACGGTTAAGTGCTACATCTGCTAACCAAAAGAGTGGCAGTTGCAATCCTGCAGGTGCTCCTTGGAAACTCTATGTGGCAGTTCTACTCTGTCCTATAGGGTAGCTATGAGTGGGAATCAACTCAACAGCACTGAGTTTGGTTTTTTTGGTCTCAAGGAGGAGCTTGTTTTGTTTACGCTGATGGAGTAGCTCTGCTCTTACGACGTCACACAGGGATTCACCTGTTTTGCTGCCTGCCATTCCAAAGGTGTTCTTGTCTGCCTGGCAAACACTGGGCCATTTTCTGATTGGTCTAGCATACAAGAAATAGGTAAAAAACCAGTTCAAGGCAAGTCATTCTTTTCAAGCGCTACGGAAGTGACAAGACAACATTTATTTACATTTCATTGTTATGAACTCAATCTTGAAGTTACATTTAGTTTCAGGAAAGACTGGAAAATGTAGACTGTAGCTGGGAGAACAGGTCTCTAGTAAAACTCTTATTACTATCCTCCAGTACTACGACAGAGGAGAAAGTCGGATTTGAGCAAACAAGCTGGACTTGACTGCAACATCCATAATTCAATTCTGACCAAAGATAATGCCCAATATTTTACAAATGCTTGTATAAAATCACAGGCAAGTTTATGTTGACTAGAGTGCATTTTCTGTATTCCTAGACCAAAAGTACTATCACACACCTAAGCTTATCTTATTAAGTGCATTGTTACTGATATTCTTTGTGTGTGTGTGTGTGTTTTAAGGGAAACTTTACAGAGCAAATTAGTTTCTCATTCACTAATCTGTACACATGTTGTTTTGTGACATCAGCAACCATCCCTGCAAGGGATCCACACTCTCCTCTTCCACACCCTAGTTTCTCATTTCTTTCCGTCCATTTTCTCCTGTCCCTGCCTGCCTTCTTGTCACAGCTTTTTGGCAGATGTTGTCCTTTCAGTCTTGTATATGTGACTGAATTAAGAAGCACATTCCTCACTTGCGTTATTGTTTGTTTTATAGATAGGCCTATCTAAACTTTGGCCAAAGGCTAAACCTCAGGAGTGGCTTCAGTTCTGAGTTTAAAAGGGTGTGTTTGGTGGGGGAGAGGAGTGTGGTATGGTCTTCGGAATTGAAGTCTCTGTCGGACCAATAAGTCTAGTTTTTTGCATAACCTGATTTTTGTTCTACATTTTTTTCTCCTGCTGTGTCCAGGACCCCCTACTGTGACCACTGCTGGAGCAGTTAGTGGTGGCAGCTGGACACCATCCAGTTCTTCTGGGAACCTCCAACCTTTTGCTTAGCTGCCAAGCAACTATTTGCACCACTCAGGGGCTTTGTCCCATTTTACAGACCTGGAAACTGAGACCCACAGAGGTTAAGTAACTTGCCCAAAGTAAGGATAGCTTCTGTAAGTGGCACAGCTGGGATGCTCACCTAGGTGTTTGTGATTCCACACCCTGCCCTCTTAACCATGACTATATCATTTGAAGAAAAGTGATACCACTTCTTTCTTTTTCAACTGACTTTTTGAGTTTCTACCTCAGGTAACTGACAGAAAGAACACTTTAGAGAATGGACCGTATCAGTGAGGAGCGGGTACCTGCCTTATGCTCATCAAATGCTTTTTGTCACAGACCACAGACCGTGGAGATGCTCCCTGAGCCCCTCTCTTCAGGGTAATGTTGACCCACGTCTGGGCAAATAAGAAAAGTTTAGTGTGTCTGCTCAAATAAATCCTAACTCTCATTCAGCAGGAATGACTAGTTCTCACGACTCACCCTTGAAAAAATCAAGTGTTTCACTTTCTTCACACTAGCTTGCAGTGAGAAGTTGTAAAGTTGTATTTTCCTTGGTTTTTAGCACCTAGTGTTGACCAGGCACAGATTCTGCGTATCACACAGTGCCAAAGGGCGTCGCAGAAGGATGGCACTGAGGGAGAAAGGGGGAAGAGGAAAAAAAGATGGCTGGAAGAGAGCTTTTCTGGTGTATTCAAGACAGTGGGGTGATCCATACCTTGCTTTTTATTTTTGTTAAAAATAAACATCTCTGTCACCTATAGCTGCCATTGTAGTCCTGGTAGGTTGGAGGAAGAGGAAGCTAAATGAATCGGTTCTGATTCAAAGTCCTTGGCCTATTAACTGTTGAGTCAGTTCCAATTTATGGAGACCCTATGTGTGTCAGAGTAACCCTGCTCCATAGGGTTTTCAGTGGCTGGTTTTGGAAGCAGATCACCATGTCTTTCTTCCCAGCCACCAGAGTGGAAACTCAAACCGCCAATCTGTTCCTTAGCAGCTGAGTGTATTAACCATTTATACTACCCAGGGACTCTGAAAATATGTTTACAGAGGACAGACTTGTACCTTTAGAAGAGATAGCCTCAATCCAGCCATTCACCTCTTGAATCAGAGCTCAGGAACTTTCCAAGTTAATTTATTGAAAGCGATTTCCTGCTGAAAATTCAGGATAGAGGTGGCCATACTCCCCATCTGAAGCACTAATCATTCACATTGTAACTCCAGCCTGCTCCCTTATCTGCATTTGGCATACTTTGTGGATTCATTTTAATATTCCATAATCACTTTAATATAGTATATAATCACGGGCAAGTGACTCAGCCTCTTTGGACCACATGAAGATCAGGCAGGTTGGACTAGCTTAACAGTTTTAGATTCTTTTTTTCCCCCCAATACAATCATATGTGGCACTCTAATGTATGAAAGAGATAAAAGCAGAATGACTCTAGGTGTTGCTGAAGCATTTATGGAACAGGCCTATTAGGCACCAGGCATTGTGCTGGGTCCGGGGCTATAAAGTTTAGTAGGATATAGCCTCTGCTCAAATTCTAGTGGGGGAGACAGATATGAAAATAGAAGACAGGAACAGAAGCAGAGGACTCATGTAGTAGATGTAGTGCAGGGCATGATGGGAAGAGAGGGAAGGCTCCCCAAGGAGTGAAGAGTAGTCTTAGCAGCTGCCCCATTCACAGTCCCGGTCCCTCCCATGGTTTCTGGGCAGCCGTACTGGACAGTTCAGCTCCTGCTGCCAGCGGCCCACTTCGGCATACCCATGTGTTTCCTCTTGCCTGTATTCAGGGGTCTGGGCTCTGGAGAGTATAGACTAGAGGTGTAGGAGTTTAATGCCGCTAAGGCCAACCTTCTGCAGGAGAAAGGCACAGTCTACTTTTGGAAAGATTACAGCCTTTTAAACCCTACACCCATTGCAAAAACCATACCCGTTGCTGTTGAATTGATTGCAACTCCTAGTGACCCTACAGGACAGAGTAGAACGGCCCCTATAGAGTTTCCAAGGAGTGCCTAGTGGAGTTGAGCTGCTGACATTTTGGTTAGGAGCCATAGCACTTAACCACTACACCACCAAGGTTACCCTATGGGACAGTTGTATTCTGACCTACAGGGTGGCTAGGAGTCAGAACTGATGGCAGTGGGTTAGGTTCTTCGGTTTGGAGGCCAACCTCTACCACAGAGGTAGGGGAAAAACTAATTGCCATTGAGTGGACTCTTACTGCTGGTGATCCTGTGTGCATCCGACTAGAACTGTCCTCCATAGGGTTTTCAAGACCTGAATTTCCAGAAGTAGACTGCCAGGCCTTTCTTCCAAGGTGCCCCTGGGTGAATTCAAATGGTCAACCTTTCAGTTAGCAGCCATGCATTTAACCTTAACTGTTTGTACCACCAGGCACTCCTGAAGAAGAATCGGAGTAAATGCCTAAGCCTCCTGTGCCTCGAGGGACTGTTCTGAGACATAGTATTCTATATGGTTTGCCCACAGCAGTACCCACTTCAGTGCCAGTCACCTCAATAATACAGCCTTTATTAGTCTTCTCTCATTCTTTGAGTTCCTCGCCCTACCCCTTTATCTTTGCTTTCCGAAATCACTTTCTAAATAAATCTCCCACACTCAAGTCTGCCTCTCAGGCTTTAGTTTCAAGGGAATGTTAACTAAACACATGGCCATGTATGCTTCTGCCAAGACTGTCTTGGAGCCATGGGCCACCAGATAAGAAGGTCCGCCCTGCTGGCAAAAGAGGTCCAGCCAGCCCCCACCAGCTCCAGCCACCCCAACTGAAGCACCAGAAATGTGAGGAAGGCCATCTTGGAAGTTCCAGCACAGCTGGACACAGTCACAGGAGTGACCCAGCCAGCACCATGAGAAGCAGAAGAACAGCCCAGCTGAGCCTACCTAATTTATGGAAAAGAATAGTCTTTGTTTTAAATTGAAAAAGAAAGGAAGGAAGGAAAGGAGACAGTGAAGAAGGGAGGGAAAGAACAAGGAAGAAAGGAAAGAAGATGCCACCTGAAGAAGTGTGAAAGGCTTTTCAGACGGAGGGAATGGTGGGCACGAAGGCTCAGAAGTGAGAGGCAGGCAGCACAGAGGACACCAGAACGTTCATCTGTTCAGTCCTGGCTGGGCTGTGATATCTGAGCTTGTTGACTGAGCAGAATCTGTGTTCAATCGCCATTCATCACAGCTTTCCACATTGCCCAGGACTCTCCCAGACCACTCTAACCCCACTACCATTATGTGGTCAGAGAAAGCAGACTAATTCTAATATTTGTTGACCCAGTGCAGACTGATCAACACAGCTTTTCAAGAGGGTAGCAGACGACAGACGACTGCTTGCTGCTCTTGGAGACCATGTCCTTTTTCAGAAGCTGCAGTGAGTGGTGGGTAGCAGTGCCCTCTCTCATCATAATAGGCCCCGAGTTCTGGGGCGGCTGACAGCCTCCTCACATTCCGGCTTTTCCCTGGAAGTCCATTAGAGCTCATTTTGATCATTACTACCACATTGTATTTAATCTGCAAATGAGGAGTTAGAATTTCAAATCTCTCTTGAAGGGCAGGAGGTGTGGAGGAGAATTTTACAGCAGGGAGTAAAAGAAAATGGTTCCAACACTGTAAAACCACATGAACAAAATAAAAGAAGTGAAGGAAAAAAAAATGAAGGAAATGAGGTAAAAAGAAATAAAGGAAACTCTGCTGCTGTAGTGGTGAAGTGTTACAGCTGCAAACCAAGAGGTTGGCAGTTCAAATCTACCACATGCTCCTTGGAAACTGTATGGGGACAGTTCTACTGTGACCTATAGGGTCACTATGAGTTGGAACCAATTCAACAGCACCTAACAACAACAATGGGAAATGGAAGTAAGGGTACACAAAACTCATGCTATTAAATCTTATTCATTTCCTAGAAGAAGGGTTCTGGCTTTCTAACTGTTGACATCAAAATGAGACCACCACCAGTTACGGTACTTACCAAATCCCTAATATGAAAACAATCGAGTTGCTAAAGAAAAGCACTGTTCTTGGTACCAAAACCAGAGTCACATTTTTTCCCTGGGTCCCAGATAGAGAGGACGCTGGCTGATAAAATGAAGAACATCCATAAACCTGTCCACCAGGAAACACAACGACAAAATGCACTGAGCTGTTTCTTAGCACATCCCTCACCCTAGGCTGATGGCATCATGACGAAACAGAATTGAGTAAAAGCAACTTGATAGGGAGGACCAATATGATATATCCAGGTATCACACTCACTGATGGGCCACTTAATTCCTAATTCATGGGGAGATTTTAGGATATCTAGAAGAATGTACAGACTGTATTTGTGTCCATAAATATGCTCCCCTTCAGCTGAGCTTTTAAAAAAGATTGAGGGGCAGTAGGTTTGAAATTATCATCAGATGGATGGCTGTTCTAGGTGGCTGGTGAAGCTCCAGTAATCAATCAGCCCAATGGGGGAAGGTCTGCCAGCCTCATGGGAAGATGTTAGAGGTCTGCCGCTGCTCAGAACTGGGGCTGCATTGTGGTCATGGGCTAGGCATCCAAGATTCTCCTCGGAAAGTAATTCTGAATTCTCTCTACCTCAGAGGTAAGTGGGAACTGTAGTGGCATTGGCCCACAAGCTTTAAGGTCATAGAATATGAGCACAGTGATTTTAGCCCAGAAAACAAAGCAACTATCTGCTTCTGCCTTAAGGGTGGAAAAAGCATTACATAAAGCACCCAGGATGAGGGCAATAGTGGTTCAGTGGTAGAATTCTTGGCTTCCATGCATGAGACCTGGGTTCAATTCCTGGCCAGTGCACTTTGTATGTACTCATCACCCATCTGTCCGTGGAGGCTTGCATGTGGCTATACTGCTGAAGAGGTCTCAGCAGAACTTTCAGACTAATACAGACTGGTAAGAAAAGCCTGGCAGTCGGCTTCTGAAAATCAGCCCATGAAAACCCTATGGATCACAACCGTCAGATCCTCCACCATGTATGGGGAAGGCACAGGACCGAGCAGCATTTCATTTAATTGAACGTGGGGTCGTGATTTCAAGGTCAGCAGGACAGCTGCTAACAACAACAACGTACTCAGAAGGTGACTGACTGGGTGGGCAAAATATAAAGATTTACAAAGTGTGTCTGCAAGACACACAAAGTTGCAAAATGTACCTCTAGCTGAGTGACTTGCTGAGAGGGATTATGAGCTACAAAGTAGTTAAAAACTGGGGATGTCTGCTGAAAATGATGACTTTAATTTTAGAATAATTAATCTGTGAGTGCTTCTCTCCAGCAGAGTAGCTAGGTAGCAGAAGAAGTTGCTCTCATTTTTTCCACCATCAAACTATGCCATCTGCACATACGAGTGCTCTGTTCAGCAATGAGGCATACATCCAGCCAGCCCAAAGGAATTTCAACTCACTTGAATAGAAGCCAGAAAAGAGGAAGGAGCAAAATGGACAAGACTTGACTTTGGAAGGACTAGTGAAAACAGCTGGTGGGACTTAGCTAAATCATATCGTCTTGAGGTTGATACGGACTTCCTTCATGGGTCAGCTGGCTCAAGACAACACATAACACAATCAGTCTGCGGTGGTCCCCCTTACAGGTAGATATCCAATCTCTGAATGAATGCTTAGAGAGAAGATACCACCACTAACGTATCTCGCCTTATCATTACGCTAGTTCTGCCTATTACAAACTGGGCCTATTCAAACTAGATGAAGAATATTAAATATACCATAGACTACTAGAAGAATGAAGACATTTGTCTTGAAGAAGTACAGCCAGAATGTTCGTTAGAAGCATGGCTGATGAGATCTTGCCCTGTGTACTCTGGACATGTTATCAGGAGGGATGCATGCCTGGAAAAGGACATCATGCTTGGTAAAGTAGAAGGAAGTCAGCAAAAAAGAGGAAGACCCTCAAAGAGCTAGAGGACACAGTGGCTGCAACAGTGGGCTCAAACATAACAATGATTCTCAAGATGGTATAGGACTGGGCTGGTGAGGTAGTGGTTACCTGCTACAACTGCTAACCAAAAGGTCAGCAATTGGAATCCGCTAGGTGGTCTGTGGAAATTCTATGGAGCAGTTCTGCTCTGTCCTCCATGGTCACCAGGAGTCAGAATCAACTCAGTGGCAGTAGGTTTGGTTTGGTTTGGTGGCTAAAACTGAGCAGGGTTTTGTTCTGTTGTACATAGGATCACTGAGTTAAACTGGTGCGTGGCACCTAACAACAGCAATAACATCAACAGGCCTATCTAGTCACTGGCTTAATGTAAAAGCAAGACTATTCCTCCTTTCTAATACAAAATTTCAAAATCAACTGAAAATAACTATTCATATCTCTGTTGTCTTCTCCAACTGTTCTAGAAGAACCTATTTCCATATAAGGCAATCCATCTATGGATGAGAATTGCTAGAGTTAGCAAATAAAAATATAGGATGTCTAGTTACATATGTATTTCAAATAAACAATGAATATGTTTTTGGTATAAGCTCCATGTACTAATATGTAGGATATAGTTATAGTACAAAATCATTTGTCTGAAACTCAAATTTACCTGGGATTCCTGTATTTTAGCTAGCAAGCCTATTGTGGATATGTCTTAGTTTGTGAATGTTCCTGTAACAATGTAGTACGTAACAGTTAAAATATTATTCCCATTGAACCCAGAAGGAAATCTCAGGAGAACTGACAAAGTTTGGTGGGAAAACGGTAGGGGAAGGGAGGGAGGAACCCCAGCAGGCATGTGTGGTCATTGTTTGTTGCTGTACCAGCCAAAGCTACCGCCGTTGAGTCAATTCTGACTCACAGCAACCCTGTAGGTCACAGCAGAACTGCTCCACAGGGTTTCCAAGGTGCACCTGGTGGACCTGAATTGCCAACCTTTTGGTTAGTAGACACGGCACTTAGCCACCATGCAACCCCAACTTATGGTGACCTTATACCTAACAGAACAAGAATTGCCTGGCTCTGCGCCATCCTTACTATTACGGAGTCACTCCGTGTCACTGAGGGTTTACCTAGCTTTTGTCGGTCCTCTTCTACAGATTACACTTACCTGATGACACGTCCAAAGTAAGCAGGTTGAAATCTCACCATCCTAGATTTTATGGAACATTCTGGTTCTATTTCTCTAACGCTGATTTGTTCATTTTTTTTGGCAGTCCATGTATGTTCCATATTCTTTGCCATGACCGCAGTTCAAAGGCATCAGATCTATGTGTGAAGAGCAGGGTCCAGTTTTTCCTGTGAGGAGACAGAGCCCTCTTTCCCAGCCATAGGTTAAGATTTGGTGAGGGAAAGCTGGTGGGGCCGACTATGTCTTGCTACTGCCGCAGCAGCAGCTCTGGCTCTGGGTGAAAAATTGTCTTCAATGTCCCACAGCTTCCTCCAGCTATTTCTAACCCCCTTGATGGGGAACTTCTTCTTTTTAACAATTGAAGCTGTTCTCGGTATTTATTTTCAGAGATATTTTCAGGGCAGAGGACAGCTATTTGCAGAGCACAACCCATAATGGCTTATGCCTCACTCATCCACACGCCTTCCTTGTAATTTCCTTTGCTCTTTTGGCATCAATCTTCTCATCCCTTGCAGTATTTGTGGTATTTTGATAGATTAAAAACTGCTCTAAGAAAAGGGCCATGCACACCCATATAATAATAATGCCTAGCTGAATCTACCAGGTGCTTCTTCCAAACTCTATGGAGCAGTTCTACTCTGCTTTGTAGTCACTGTGAGTTGGAATCAACTTGGCAGTACTGGGTTATTTTGTGTGTTTGTTTTCCTTTTCTATGGAGTGCTTTTGTGCAAAAGACTTGGCTCATCCCATTTTCTTAGTGTCATCCATACCAGTGGTGGCCCTGCCGGAGTAAAGGCTCCAAAGGGTGCAGCCACAGGAGACGCAATGTGTCACGGAAGTGGAACAGGGCAGTCCTACATCATTTGAGAACACTTTCTCTACTGTCTTCTGACTTAGTCTTTTAAGGCAGAAAGATCAGGAGGAGGTCACAGAGCATGACCTGCCTGGGAGGCAGGACCACACTTAACCCATTCCAAACAGAAGAGACTCGTGCTGGTGTTGAAATCTGTTCCATGGGCATTCCACAACTTGCAGTTTGCTCACCAGTATAAAGAAGCCTCTTACTCTACAGGACACGAAGGCTTCCTCTCTCCACTATCAACCTGGCCTCTCCCCTCCACCGCCTTTAAACTCTTTAATTCCATTCCCTGATTCTACTATTACATCTTAAGTTTCTTTGTGATTAATAATTCTGTGTTTAACGTCAACAGTGGGGATACATACATGGAAACAAAACAGAGACTATTTTGAATGAAAACAATTAACTGAATGAAAGGCTACCTTCAGACACACTCCTTTGCAGCCTCTGCTAAAGCAGGAGGCAGGGTGTTGCACACCTCTGTCTGTGTGTGTGGGCTGCTGGTGGTGGCTTGACTACCTCACCAAGCCTGGGTGACCTTGGGAACAATCAGCAAATTCAGTCACTGGGAGCATTTTCACATTTTCATTCTCAACATTAAATAATAAGGTGTTTTGGTCCGACCTCAGCAGGAAAGCCTTATTGGAATGAGGGTTCTGAAGAAGTCTCACATGCTTTTCAGGGACCATGCCTCCAGTCTGACACATGAATCAAGAGACAATAAGGACTGGCTATTGTGACCAGTGCTTCTGAGGGTCACTGAGAATGGACATGGGAAACTCAGAGCAGGTTCATTCTTCTAGTAAGTGGAGGCGGGTGCAGGTGTGGAAAGTGAGTCTTCCAGCCCCAAGCAAACCTGGATTAGCCACACCAAGAACAATTCATTCTGGATAAAAGCCTTCTTGTATTGGAGGCTGCTCAGTCCAGCAAATACCTTTCATAATGAAAGTATCTTTAGAGACCATGACTAATGTATTGGGCTGGTCAGCTGGGGATGCTGAGTTTCTTTGGAAACATAGTCTCTCCTTTTTGTCGTCAGGTGCACGCAAGGGTGGTGGTGATGACCAACCATGATGTTATTAATGTTTGTTTATCTTTCTACTAGAAATATGGCTGTCCTATGGACTGTCTGCCACCAACAAGCTGCACACATCAGTATTCATTCTACTTATCCTAGCTACCTATAAGTACCAACCAAACCCACTGCTGTCAAGTCAATGCTGACTCATAGCAACACTATAGGACAGAGCAGAACTGCCCCATGGAGTTTCCAAGGGGCATTTGGTGCCTTTGAACTGCCGACCTTTTGGTTAGCAGACATGGCACTTAATCACTAGTCCACCAGGCTTTCTCTTAGCTATCTAGTGCTGCTATAACAGAAATAGCATAAGTAGGCTTTAACAAACAGAAATTTATTTTTTTCCAGTTAGGAGGCTAGCAGGTGCCAGCTGTAGGGAAAGGCTTTCTCCCTCTGTTGGCTCTAGAGGAAGCTCCCTGTCTCTTTCAGCTTCTGCTCCTGAGTGATCTTCATGTGATTTGGCAGGTGTCTTCCCCAACTCTGCTTCCTTTCATATCTTGTAAGATGTTGACTCAAGACACTAACCTTGCCTCATTAATATAACAAACTATTCTCAAATAGTTTTAGAACCACAGCCATAGAGATTAGGATTTACAACACATATTTTTGGAGGACATAATTCAATCTAGGAAGTCTTGGTGGTGTGGTGGTTAAGTATTATGGCTGCTAACCAGAAGGTCAGTTCAAATCCACCAGGCAATCCTTGGAAACTCTATGGGGCAGTTCAACTTCGTCCTATAGGGTTACTGTAAGTCTGAATAGACTCAACGGCAGGGCATTTGGTTTTTTTGGGAAGTCAATCTATAACATTCCATTGACCTTTTGGCTTCCCCCAAATTCATGTCCTTGCCACACGCAAAATACATTCACGCTACCATGTCATCATAAAAGCCTTTTATCAACTCCGGGTCCCAACTTCATCTTCTAAATCAAATATAGGTGAGACCTGACTTGCATTCCATCCTCTTTATCTGTGAACCTACGAAATCTAGTCTGCAAATTATCTGTTTCCAAAGTATAATGCAGAATAGGAACAAGGTAGATATTTTTATTATAAATGGGAGAAATTGGAGGGAAAGAAGGTGTAATGGGCACTAAGGAATCTCAAACCTGGCAGGACAATTGGCATTAGCATTCCTCTCAAGGATTGAAACTAGTCCTCTTCTCTGAGACTATCTGGGCAATAGATCCACCCTACAGACTCTGAGTGTTGGCCAAACCCTTTGTATTCTGAGTAGAGGTCTCTCAGCCCTGGGCTTCAGCTCTGCCTCCCAGGCCCACTGGGAGGGCAACTCTGTTCCCTCGGCTCTCCTCGGTAGCCCTGTTCTCCAGGTCTATCTACATGTCAACGCCACTTTTAGCCCCTGCAAGCCAGTTCTTCTGCCCCTTGGACATGGCAGCCCTGCCCTGTCAGCTTTAAGTGGTGGCCTCACCCTCCTGTATAC
Source organism: Heterohyrax brucei (assembly GCA_028571685.1). Lineage (NCBI taxonomy): Eukaryota > Metazoa > Chordata > Mammalia > Hyracoidea > Procaviidae > Heterohyrax > Heterohyrax brucei. The sequence goes on from CM053140.1 coordinate 167,831,880, forward strand.
CTGAATATCAGTCCCATACTCCAGAACCCAGTTGGCAAAGATTCGACTGTTTGAAACCTAGGAAGCTCCACTCTTAGAGATCCAAGGGACCATAGTCCCACCCTTTGAAACCAAGAAGACCCTTCTTCCCATCCTCCTTCCAACAGTTCTTCTGATCTCTTAGCTGCTCCAGGGATGGTCCTTGTCTTTTCTTGGAGGACAACAGCTATAGCTCCTTTGGTCTGTTTTCCTGCCTGCAGAATTATAAGAATCAGGTAGTGTTCTCTCCTTTCAGTCTTTCTCTGTGTCCTTCAGTCTAAACTTAAGAATTTTCTCTACAGTAGTTGTTTAGGCCCATCAGCTTACTCACTTTAACAAAAAATGGTGTAGCCATATTCTTGGAACATACTAGGACATGTGTCCTTAGTTTCACCACCAAATTTTCCATACCTTTAAGTTCTATTTTCATTTTGCAAACTTCATTTTTAAGGCCATCTCTTTCACACTTTCTATAAGCAGCAAGGAGGAACCACACAACCTCTTTAAGATCTTGCTTATAAACTTCATGAGCCAGATATCCAAGTTATCACTTACCAGTTCTACCTTCCACCAAACATTTGTACATAATTCAGACAAGTTCTTTGCTGCTGCATAAAAAAGCATTGCCTTTCCTCCATCATCCAATCACATGTTCAACATTTCCTTTTAATACCTCACCAGCAATATCCACATTTCTAGGAACTTTCTGTTGCTGGCACTGTATGTACTGTCTAAGATGACAGAGACTTCCTCTACAGTGCTCCTTACTTTCTTCTGAGCCCTCACCAGAACTGCCTTTGAACATCCATAATTCTACCAGTGTCTTCAAGGCAATCTAGGCTTTTACTACTAGGCACCTTAAAACCCTTCCAGCCTCCACCTATCACTCAATTTCAAAACCACTTCCACACTGTAGGTATTGCTTAGAGCAGCATCACACTCTTCCAGTACCAAATTCTGTCTTAGTTACTGTTTTAGTCATCTGGTACTGCTTTGACAGAGATACCACTAGTGGATGGATTTTTTTTTAAAAAAAGAAGAAAGAAAAACTTACTCTTACACAGTCTGGTAGGCTACAAGTCTGAATTCAGGAAGTCTGCTCCAAGAGAAGGCTTTCCCTTTTAGTCCTTGTGTTGCATCAGTCTTTGGTTAGGGAGCATCTTGGCACCGGAACCTCAGATCTGAAGGATGAGATCTACTCCCAGCACTCCCTTCTTGCTGGTATGAGGTTCCCAACTCTCTGCTTACTTCCTTCTCCTCTTATCTTTGTAGGATAAAAGGTGGTGCAAGCCACTCTCCAGAGAAACTCCCTTAGCAAGGGTGCTGCAGTCCCACACTAATCCTTTTGTAACATAGTCATCCTATCTGTTAGTCACAAGCAGAGCTTAGGATTTATAGTATAGAGGAATCACAGAATAGAAGACAATCACAAAATATTAGGAATGATGGCCTAGCCAAATGGCTACACATATTTTTGGGGGGACACAGTTGAATCCATGACAGTTACTTAGTGCTGCTATAACAGAAATACCACAAGTAAATGTCACTAACAAATAAAAATTTATTTTATTAAGAGGTCTGAAGTCTGAATTCATGAAGCTGGTTTTATGGGAAGGCCTTCCTTCTTGGTTGGCTCTAGAGGAAGGTCCCTGTGTCTTCTGAGCTTCTGCTCCTGGGTCACCTTCATGTGGCTTGGCATGCATCTTCCTCCATATCTGCTTCCTTAATCCTCTCCTTCTATATTTTGTAAGAGATTGTCTCAAGACACTTATTAATTCTTTCTCATTAACGCAACAAAGTCAACCTATTCCCAAGTCGGTATCTAGACACAACCACAGAGCTTAAGATTTACAATACACATTTTAGAGGGAACATAATTCAGTTCACAACACCTTCCTTGGGCAGTCTTATCTATTCTTACGACTTCAACTAATACCAACTGCCGTGGAGTCGACGGTGACTCATGTGTTCAGTAGAACTGTGCTTCAACGGTTTTTTTTTTTTAAATTGTGCTTTAGTTGAAAGTTTACAACTCAAATTAATTTCTCATACAAAACTTTATACATGTACTGTTTTCTGACATCTGTTGCAATCCCCACAATGCTAAAGCACACTTCCCCTTTCCACGCTGGGTTCCCTGTATCTGTTCGACTAGTTCTTATCCCTGCCTTCTCATCCCGACTCTAGACAGCAGTTGTCCATTTGTTCTCACGTAGCTCACTGACCTAAGAAGCACATTCCTCAGGTGTATTGTTTTTTGTTTTATAATCCTGTTCAATTTTTGTCTGAAGAGTGGGTTTTCAGAATGGTTGCAGCTCTGGGTTAACACTGCATCCGGGGGGCACAGTTTTAGGGGTCCCTCCAGCCTCTGTTAGACCATTAAGTCTGGTCTTTTTATGTGAATTTGAGTTTTGTTTCACACTTTTCTCCTGTTTTGTCCAGGACCCTCTGTTGTGTTCCCTGCCAGGGCAGCCACTGGTCGCCGCTGGGTGCTATGTAGTCCGCTGGTCTCAAGCTGATGGAGTTTCTGGCTTATACGGCACTTTTGTCTCTTGGGTTAATGTTTTCCTTGTGTCATTGGTTGTTCCACAGGGTGTTCGATGGCTGATTTTTTGGAAGTAGATAGCCAGGCCTTTTTTCTGAAGCACCTAGTGAGTGAACTGCTATCTCCAATGTTTCGGTAAGCAGCCAAGAGCGTTAACTGCTAGCACCATCCAGGGACACCCACTTCAACTATTAACTCCTGTTACTTCATGATTACAAGATGCACAATTAATTTAATGGAACTTAAGGGAAGAAGGAAGAAACTCTATCATACGACATATATGCATCCATTGTTAAGCTCCCACCACCTGTCTATCAGTTGGTTGTACTGTGGTAGCTGGCATGTTGTTGCCATGATGTGGTATTTATACCACTAGTATTTCAAATACTATCAGGGTCACCCCTGGTGGACAGATTTCAGTGGAGTTTCCAGACTAAGAGTAGGAAGGAAGGCCTGGCCATCAGCATCCTAAAAGCACCGATGAAAATCCTATGGCTCACCCCACCCATTGTACCCATGGCCATCGTCGAGTCAGTCTCACAACAGAATATTCTTCAATACAGTACTGGAGGACAAGCTCCTAGGTTGGTAGATGGCAATGAATTCAAGCATCCCGGTGATCACGAGGCTGATGCAGGACCAGGCAGCACTTACATCTGTTGTCCATGGGTTCACCATGAGTCAGAGCTGACTCTGTGGCAACCAACAACAACATTGCAAGCTCATCCCTCCATGTCATGCCAAAAGATGACATGATTTTTGAGGATTCATTTTAAAGTCATCCCCTCTTTGAAACTTTTTATGACAAACCTTCCCAGGACGGCCAGTATACTCCCTTGTGTTTCTGCTCTCCCTTGTACATTCCATCACACTAAGTCATGGTACCTTTCTTTACTTACATACGTCCCTCCTCTCCCCTCAGATCATAAGCATATTACTCATCTCTGTATCACCAGGTTCTGACCCAGTGCCTGGCATTAATTCACTCTGTTAATATTTGTTGGAGACCTACTGTGTGTCAGGCACATCCCCAAACTTGTACTTGTTTAACAAGAGCCTTAGCAAACATCTAGTCTGCAGTAACAAGGTGAAAATATGACAGTTTCTAGGCCCTTTCCATTATTTTACAGAGATGGGATTAGTATATAGCACATGGTGCTGCACTGAACGTGACCAAGTGCCAGGATAAGCGGTTCACACATTAAATAACACTGAGCAGTTGAAAACAGGAATGGGCTTGAGCTTCTGGAGGACCAGGCTTTATTCTTCTTTGTAGCTCCAGCATCTTCTAAGACCAGCATTAGGTAGGCTTGCATTCAAGGTTGGTTGAATTAAACTTCAAAACTTCCCACAGAAATTCCAGGAAAAGTTTCGGATGAAAGGGAAAGGAATTACAGGGTGAGTGGACAGCATGAGCAAAAAGGCTTCATTGCAGGTACAAGTTTTTAAGTTTCAAAAAGGGTTCACACCTGGCTAACCATACATACACTTGGTAATGACCCTAAGGATGCTTCAAAGTAATAGCAATGCTTCCTCTTCCAATCTGGGCAGTTTCAACATTAATATCTGTGCTTTGTGTTTTTGGTTTTTTGCACATATTAATAAAAGGCTGTGATGGCGGAGGGAAGAGCCATGGGACGGAGTACAACTACAGTGTGTTTGAACGATGCTTGTGAAGTTTTAAACAATGCACAATAACTATTTTCCCAACACTGTGGGGTCTTTTGTATTTAAATCAAAAGCACAAAACCCTATTGTAGGAGAAAAGGAAGCCTGTATGGGCAACCAGTTGTGTCCACTTAAAGCAATAAATGTAGTCTTAAAAGTACATGTCATATAAAGTACTATAGCTATTAATATACTTGGAGTTTTGAAAAAAAGGAGTGTATTTGTGGGAAGCTGCTCTAATGAGAGCCATAACCATCCCGGAGAGGGAAGGAGGTGGGCGGTACCAGCGGCAAGCCCATCCAGACACAGGGAACTGGCCAGTGTCTGTTCAGGTCTTGCCACTTTGCTGTGCATATTTTTGACTTTTGTGCTTCCTTCTAAAATAAACAAGGTTGGAATCTATGGCCATTAAAATCGTTTCAGCTCTTTCACAAGGCCAAGCGACTGGATAGCGGGGTGCTTAGAGGGGACAAAAGGGTGAGCGTGAGGGGAGTTAGTTTGAGGATCTGCAGACTCACGTGGGTGACTCCACTGTGGCGCAACGAGGGGTGTCCTTGGATAGGGCTATGTAGATGAGATTTCCAGACGAGTCTTTCCATGGCCAACTTTTAAAGGTCGGAGGAAAGTTTATCGTGGAGTGGGGGCCCCGAGGGGAAAGCTGGGTGGGATTCGACGTCTCCTCCCCTTTAAGCTGGTGGCCCCGGCTCTTCCTCCGTTACCTGGAGCGGGGAGGGGCTTGGGAAAGTTTGTGTTTGTTGCTGGCAAAGCGCCGGATGGGAGGCGCGGGCGGGCGGGCGCTGCGGTTCTTCCCTTTGCTTTCGGGAAGCGGTCGGGGCTGCACACTCGGATCGGCTGGACCGTCTCGGGTGCCCCATCCCGGTCCCTAGGCGGCCAGAGGAGGGAGGGAAAAAGGAGGGAGGAAGGGAGCGGAGAACAGGGGCGCACATACGCCCCAGCGCTGGGATTTATCGGCTCGAGAGGAGAGCGGAGCAGGCGCGCGGCCCAGGCGGAGGAGGACTGACTCTGGAGCAGTCTCGGAGCTGGAGGAGGAGGAGGAGGAGAGGCGGCGGGGAAGGCGGAGGAGGGGGAGAGTCGCTCCCGCCGGGCGAGCATGGGGCGCCTGGCGCCGAGGCCGCTGCTGCTGGCGCTCCTGGCGCTGGGTGAGTGCGCGCGGGGATCGGCGGGGCGCCTAGGACTCGCCGGAGGCGTGGGGCGATCGGTGGGGCGCGGCAGCGGTGCGCGGCCTGGGCCACCGGGGATTACCGGGCCGACTCCCCGGAGACCCAGCCGGCATGCGGCGAGCTACCGGCAGGCGGGCAGCGGCCACCGGGCTGCCAGAGCCGAGCGCAAAGACACCCGGCCCTGCGCGCGGTGGGCAAGTCGGCGCGCTCTAGGCCGAGCCTCGCCCCCACATGTGCCGGGGGGGAGTGGCCGGTGTCTGGCTTCCCCCACATCCCTGTCTACCTGTTGGCCGCTGGGATCCCGGCTCACCTTGAACTCCGGCCCAGAAGGTGCCTGCGGTCCCTGGCCAGCGTCTGCAGCCGGAGAGCGGAAATATGAGTCTTTGATATGCCCCGCCATAGCTGCCAGGGGCCGAATCGCTCTTCTCACACAAATCCACGCCGAGGTGCCTTTCCAGGGAAGCGGGAGAATCCACCAACTTCCTTCTCCAGAGGTCACGGGGACCCAGAGCGATACAATCAGCGTTGGGTGTGTGTCCTTCCGTCATTTCAATTGTGTGGCTAGCTCTCCTTCAATCGTTTCTTCTTAGCTTTTATTGAAGTAGCGTATTTATACACAAAGACCTGAGAGCCTTCTGCAACTTTTTTTTAACCTGTTACTTTCCCTTTTTGTCCCTTGTCTTTCACCTTCCGGGATACCGTGGGTGCCTCTTAATGCTTCAGCCCAGCACCCTGCCTCCAACCAAGGAATCTCGCATTGTTTTTGTTTGTTTGTTTTGTTTTTTTAATTTTATGCTCCATACCCAGAAACCTCGTCACAGCGGATACACATGATTATCTTAACCTGCCGCAGAAACGCGTGCATTTATTAAGTGCCCACCATGAGGGCCGATCTTCTAACTGCTTGGATATATCCATGGATCCTTTTGGTCAGTGAATCCTCTGAACTGACCACAGGTTGTCTTCCAAGCCTCTAAGGAAGACAGATCAGAATCTCTCACAGATTGCAAGGAGTGTGGTGTCGCCCCAGCCAGGCCCCAGCTGCACTAGGGTAAAGGACTGCTCTGCATTTATGGCTAGGCGGGTCCCTGTGGAGGCCGCTCACAGCCACTCCCCTCCTGCTGGCAAAAGGGCCCACGTGTCCCCATCCCTGGGACTCCTGCCTGTCCAGTTGCTGCAACGTTTGCTTCCTTCACCTCTGAGGGGATTTCTCAAACTCACTCCCTCAGTGAGCTCATCCACCTTCATTGCCTCACTTGCAACCTGTGTGCAAAGAGCTCCCTGATCTCTCACTTAATTTTGTAACATCTCTGTGTTCTGAGATCCTGAGTGCTTTAGTCTTTCCCTGTCACCTCAGGACCCTTGTATGTTCTCAGTTTGTTGTGCATTGCCAGAGATCTTCCACACTCATTCATTTGGTTCCTGCATCTAGGTCAAGCAGGGTACTGACCTGTAATTGTACAGACTGTAATCCACACAACTCTGGGAGCTGCCATTCATTCCCTAGTTGATGTGACGGACTCTCTAGAGCTGTACAGTTCACAACCTGTGCATCAGTTAAGGTGATGGGGGAGGTAGACGTGTGAAAGGAATGTCCCTGATGAGTAATTACAGGAAGGAAAAAGGAGAGGACAAGGAGAGACAGGCACAAACGAAACAGCTGTGGAGAAACAGCTGGGGAGTCTTCATGGTGCACCGCATATCCTGCCCTGGCTGGGCGCTTGCGTGTAGAACTGCACACTGAGAAGTTCTTGATGTCACCAGCCAAAGCCTTTACCCTTAAGTAGTCTCTGAACTTGATGTTCTGCTCACTAACTGCCCCTCAGATGCTTCCTCCGTGTGAATGCAGTCTGACCTCTAAGGAAGACTCCCTGTTTCACAGCACTCCAGAGCTGCACTGATTCCTGAAACTTAATATGTTGATACAGTCTCATCTTTCCTCCTAGTATTGCAACCTTGACATAATCTTGCTATCACTGTTCTCTTTGACCTTCACGGTCACATACTCCCTCAGTTCTGTGGGTTTCCCTATTGCATAGACTTGAGCTTCTTCCCTTCCTTCCTGTTTTTGCAGCTACTGTCCTAGCCCAGGCCCTGGTACATCCCCACACAGATAACTTCTGTTATGTTCCTGGTTGGCTTTTTCCTCCTGACTTTTCATCATTATCCTATAGGATCATTTTGGGGGAGTCTTAGTTTTGCTCATTGGTTCCTTATGTTTTTCTTCGTAAGAGGTCCTCACCCTCACATTCTGCCTCTGATCTCTATGGCTCAAAAACTGGATTCTAAGTTACCTCTTTCTGCCTTTTACATTTCAGCCTTTTGCCTTTTCCGTTTCTCTTGGTCCTGGAATGGGCCCTTCTGCTTTTCCCCCCATGGTTCTGTGTTTCCTTTCTTCTTCTACAGTTCGATTCCTCCATGAAGCTTTCTTATCTAAGACCACCTACCACATTCACACCAGAGCCCACTCAGCTTCATAGAGCAGGTTTTTGCTTCTGTTGCCTGTGTCTGAGCTGTCTTGTCCATTCATTTAATACTGTATTACTTGAGCGCCCACAACAGATACTACTGTGTGTTCAGCTCCTTACTGAGTGGGCATATGGAAGGGTGGACAGATAATAAAATGGCTAGATACAGGACAGCATGAAATACCTGATGATGAAACCAAGTTGTGGTGGGAAATGGGGAAGGGGGTGATTCATTTTGACTTGGGATCTAGACTTGGTTTTGCTGAAGGGGTGACATTTGAGCTGGGCCTTCAGGATAATTAGATTTTTGAAAGGAAGGGCAGAAGAACATTTCAGGCTCTGGAAAAAAGCATAAAATGTGGATAAGTGAGAGTACGTGGCTCATTCAGACATGGTGTGTAAGTTCCATGTAACAGGAGGTGGCAGAGGAGCCCAGATGGCTCAGTGGCTAAAGCATTTGGTTGATAACCAGAAGGTTGGGGGTGCAAACCCACCAACTGCTCTGGAGGAGAAAGATACGACAGTCTGCTTCTCTAAAGATTTCTAGCCTTGGAAGCCCCTTGGGGTAGTTCCACTCTGTCCTGTAGGGTTGCTTTGACTTAGGATTGACTCAGTGGTAGTGGATGTTTAGATTGCGGGTGGCAGGAGGAAGATATAGTGGAAGAGCAAACCGGGAAGGTGGGCTTGGAGTGGATCTGGGAGGCTTTACATGCTGTGCTGAGAAGTCTGGAGTGTTAGGGGTGAGTCTGACCCCCTGGGTGCTGCCACACAGCTTAAGCTTCTCTCATAGTAAAACATATTTATCTCAGTGTATTATAATCATCTGTTCTCTAGTCTAAGTCCTCCCTAAGGGGAGGAGTCATGTTGGTCTTACTGTAGTATCCCCACTACTAATAGGATGCTTGGTACATAGCAGATGTTTGATTAATATTGGCCAACGTAAGTGCTATGGCTGCTAACCAAAAGGTAGACGGTTCAGATCTACCAGGCACTTCTTGGAAACTCTGACCTCTAGGGTCACTATGAGTCAGACCCGACTCATTGGCAGTGGGTGGGTTAATTGAATAAGTGTATATATTTTTTAGCCCTGGACTGTTTACAGGGGGAGATTAATCTAACACAGTGACTTCGATGTGAGGAAGATCACTGGTGCATGGCATGAATTGAAGAAGGAAAAGTATAGGAAAATGTGGAGTGGGATTAAGACATTCTCTTAGTTCGTGTCTTTTTACTTTTGCAAATCCATTAAAATATTTTTAAGTAACAAAAGTAATGTGTTTGTATTTAGAAATTAAAATAACATAGAAGGCTGTTATATTAATTAGGTGGGTGGAACTGCTCTTACAAATAGACTCACAGCATAGTGGTTCTAACAATAGTCATGTCTTTCCTAACAGTCCTGAGGGGATGTTTCAGAGAAAAGTTTGGGGTGGAGACACTGCTCTATAGACATTCAGACCGCTCCCCATACCACCCGGGACGGCAGCTTTGCTGTCTTCACTCAGTGGTGTCCCAGATGATCATGCCCATGATTATTGTCATGACCACTTCCAGCCCCAGGAAGGGAGAAAGAACAGGAAAGACTATGTGGAGGCTTCATGGCGAGACTTGGAAGGGGTGCACATCAATTCTGTGCACATTCCGTTGGAGAAGATTGAGTCAAATGCTGCCGTGTGGTAGGTGTGAAGGAAGCTGGATAATGCCGAATGCCAGGCAGTCAGGTGCCAGCTACTATGGAAGAAAGGAACAATGGACTTGAGTGGACAGTTAGCAGTTTCTGTTAATTGTGAAAGATATAAAAGGTAAAAAGAAAAATGTCCCTACTCTCCTCCTTCCCAGGCATTGCCAGTCATATAGAATATATAATGCATGTGTAGCTGGATATTTTGTTTCTCGTCTTCTGATTGCTTCTAAGCAGAGCTTTGCAGGTAAGAGGCACAGAGTAACAATAGCTGCTATTAATAGAATGCATATCAATTATCAGATTCTTACCTACATTCTCTTATTTAATTCTCACAGTATCACTTTGGAAAAGCTACTGTTCTTCTCTCTGAATTACTGATGAGGAAACTGATGCCCAGATAATTCAAATAACTTGTCCAGAGTCATTCAGTTATTCAGGACTCCATTCTTTGCCAGTTAAGGAAAAGTTGGCTGTTGTTCACCATAACCTTAAGCTGTGTGTTGATGAGATTGTTGTTGCTGTTTTCGGCTGCTGTAGAGTGGGTCCCCAACTCGTGATGACTGCGTGCACAATAGACTGAAATCCTGCCCAGTCCAATCCTGCGCCTTTCTCATGATTGTTGCCGATTGGACCATTGTGATTCAAAAGGTTTTCATTGGCTGATTTTCAGATGTAGATTTCCAGGCCTTTGTTCCTAGTCAGTCGTGGTCTTGGAAGTTTTGCTAAAACTTGTTGAGCATCATCGTACCAAATGAGCCTCCACTAATGGATGGGTAGCAAAAAAAAAAAAAGAAAAAACAAATCTGTTGCTGGAAATTGAACCCAGGTCTCTGGCATGGAAGGAGAGAATTGTACCACTGAACCATCACTGTGCCTATAAACAGTTGTCGTCTAATAGATTCCAGCTTAGGACAAATGACTCCATGTGTTTTAGAGTAGAACTGTGCTCCGTAGGGTTTTCAGTGGCTGTTTTTCTGAAGTAGATTGCCAGGCCTTTCTTCTGAGGTGCCTCTGGATAGACTCAAGCTTTCAACCGTTAATAACTGAGTGTGTTAACTGTTGGCACCACCCAGGGACTTCTGCTTGAGATTACAAAGTTTAGGAGAAAATGGATGACATCGTTTTGAAAGCACAGGTTTGGTTAAAAAAAGATTCTGGAGTGAGCACAGCAAAGGCACAGCTCCTCAAGTGAAGGGCCACTACCAGAAGCACCTTAGAGATGTGACAACCCTGCTTATACCTAGCAGGTCCCCACTCCTGTGCTGGGGAAGAGGGCCCAAATGCAGCCTTCACCAGAAAACTGGAGCTCATGAATCTGTCCAGCTTAACGGTCTTTGAAGTGCTGTGGCCTTCAGAGATTCCTTGGCACTCATTTTAGCCTTGTTAACAGAATTCCTGTATCTGCCAAACTGATTAATGCCTGCCCTGGCTATAATTATTCTTATTAGCCTGCTGAATAGGAACCCTGGTTGTCAGTGATCATTCCTTACAAGGCAGTAGGGCTAGTCGGCATTTATATGGTGACTTTGTTTTAGTGATGAACTGCAGAGCTGATTCCCCACTCTGCAGATTGACATACATTTTCATAGTGGCGCTGTGTCTGGTAGTTAAATAAGGTGTGTGCTGGTCTGTCAGTGTACGGCTGTGTCTCACTTCATCAAATGAAGTTGCGGGGAAGCTGTCAGTGCAGTTCATCGCTATTCAGTTTTAATTGCGTTGGTTTCTTAAAGGCAGAGTAGCAAGGCCACTTGACTCTGCTTTGGGGAAATAAGTGGAATTGGCAAAAATTCTTGGTAATTTATCTTATGGAAAAGGCGAAGTGCTGCAGTTGGCACGGCCAGTGGTTTTCAGATCTTGGAATATTTTTTTCCTCTATAACCAACTGTAGTCTTTGGGAATGCAACAGAATTATACCCGGTAGTTAACTCTGTCGTGTACAGGCAATGTCATTTCCAGCTGACTAGCGATAATGGCACTGTGTGTACATTTGTGTTCTTTGAATGCTGATTTTTTCCACAATACTCCCTAAGTGTTTGTGCTAGATTATAGAGTCACTAAGCAGCATGATTCAAGCTTAAGTATGATGTTCTGGGACTTTAATTGCATCATGTTTCATACCTTTATAAGCAGCTGGAACGTGAAAGCATTTACATCACTCAGAATATTTCAGGGAGGGGGAGAAGTGCTATGTGTGGCTGGTGTTGCTCTGTTGGCGATGAAATTTACCTTAGAACCATGAAGAAGAGTTGTGCTTAAGGGTTCAGGGCACATTTCAGAATGAGCACTACCTTTGAATCCCTAATGAACGAGAGGCAGTGTGCAGACAAATAAGTGACGTCTTGGACCTCACAAGCGAAACCCAGCCAAAAATGCCATATTAATGACTCTTCTTTGTTCTCCTTTAGAAATGGAGTAGGCTAGAACTTTCAAACCACTGGACCATGGCAGGGGACCCACATGGGCTTCAGGTGGGGCTGTAGGTATATCCCAATATTGATGCCCTTAGCCCCTAGGCATCTGTCTGGCGCCTGTAGGTCAGTGACCATCTCTAGACCAAAAGCCCTCTTTATCCACAGAGCCACACAGATACTGTTTCCTATGTGTGCCCCAACTTGACAAAGTTTGGCAGTTATGTCTTTGACCTGACTGGGTACTGTCTGAGTCTTGGAATTCTTCTGACTATGAAAGCTGAGCAGCTCAGCTGACATAATGAGTAGCTCGTATATTCATACAGCAACTACTGAGTCAGTGCCTGCTACTACCCACCAGCTTATTGGTCCCAGTGCAAGGGATTCAGTAGTGAACAAAGCAGATGCAAGTGTGCCCTCCAAGGTTAGAGCGTGAGGCACTAGGAGTTATGGTTGGTGGTTCCACCCAGCAAGTGCAGCACTGCTGGGATGATGGATGGGAGGGTGAGAAGCTGGTTTTAGGGGAATGCCTGCAGTTATAGGACAGTAGTCAAAAAGAGTGTTCTGAAAGGGGTAATCAAAATGATGGGAGAAGAACCAGGGGAGCTTTCTATCAGAAAAGCCAAGTCGGTGTGGATGTAAAACCCAAACCAAACCCACTGCTGTCAAGTGGGCTCCGACTCACAGTGACCCTGTAGGACAGGATAGAACTGTGCCCTGGTATTTCTGGATTGCCTGCTGGATTTGAACTGTGGACCTTTTCTTTAGCAGCCCTAGAACGTAACCATTATACCACCAGAGTTTCCAGGGATAAATTCAGTGGCTTGTTAAAAAAGTTGGCATATCAGTTGCTGCTGAGGAAAATTGGGAAAATGGAGACTGAGAAAAGCCCTTGGATTTGTGAACAGTAAAGCCTGGCCAAACAGTGAGGTAGAAGCTGAAGCGCAGGAGTATAGGGGTGAGTGGGGTGGGGAAGGGACACTGAGGCAGAGTGGAGCCGACTCATTCAGGTGGTGCTGGGAGGAAGACCACTTTGAGGGCAGTAGCTTAGGGGCATGACCAAGCCAGGTGGACTCGAAAGGGATCTCGGAGACTCTGGGAGCCTAGGGCAGAGGCGGGGCTTCCATGGGAAGAGTACAGGCTGACCAGTGATCAGTAAGGACACATCCTGGACCTGGACTCCACAGAGGATGGGGCTGCGGGGTTGGGACACAAATAGAGGCCCTCACCTTGGAGAGTGAGAGTTTAAGCCTTTTGTCTCGAGAGGAGAAAAAGGCATATTGGAAGAGGCTCATGGAGTGAGCCATGTGGACTGGGGAATGCCGTCTCTGCAGAGGTATCGTCCTTCTTCTGCCCTAAGAGTGGCCACAGAGTCCAGACACATGCCAGGTAGAGGTTATCTGTATCTTCCCTTTCATCCTCTGCAGTCATTTGAAGTTTCCGCCTTGTCCCTCTGGGTATCTTCCTCCATGGTGGTTGGTGGTGTTAGCATGTACCCTGACAGCTTGTTGGTAGGTCTTCAGCTGTTAGGTGGGATCTCCAGCATAGAGACTTTGTGACCATTTTATTACCCATCTTTCTCCTGTCCGCATTAGCTAAAAAGAGTCCAGTAGTTTTATGCTAAGTACACCATTATTTATTTATTTTTAAACTTTCTGCATTGTCTGTGAGCCGTGATGGTCAGGTCGTTAAAACCTTGGTTGCTATCACAAGAGTCAGTGGTTCAAACCCACCAGTTGCTCTGTGGGAGAAAGATAGGGCAGCCTGCTTTTGTGAATATTTACAGACCTGGGAAACTCTATGGGGCAAGTTCTACCCAGGTACTATAGGGTTATGATGGTGTTGGGTTTCTTTTGGTGGCACAGTGGTTGGCAGTTTGAACCCACCCAGTGGGTCACTGTGTGTTGGACACAACTCGAAGGTGGACACAACTCTGTGGGAGAAAGACCTGGTAATCTGCTCCTGTAAAGATTACAATCTAGAAAACACTATGTGGCAGTTCTGCTCTATCACAGGGGTTTGCTGTGAGTCTGTGTTGATTCGATGGCAATTAATAACAATAACACATAGCGCTCCTTTTGTGCCAGGCCTTGCACTTTTCCATGTATTGATTCCTTTAGTAGGCCTCATAATGCCATGATGTGTTGTTGTTAGGTGCCGTCAAGTTGGTTCTGACTCATAGTGGCTCAATGAACAACACAATGAAACACTTCCCAGTCTTGTGCCATGTCCACAATCATTTTCTGCTTAAGCCCATTGTTGTGGTCTCTCTATCAGTCCATCTTGTCAAGGATCTTCCTCTTTTTCACTGACCTCCACTCTACCAAGCATAATGTCGTTCTCCAGAGACTGATCCTTTCTAACAACATGTCCAAAGTATGTAAAGACATAGTCTTGCCATCTTTGCTTCCAAGGAGCACTCTGGTTGTACTTTTTCCAGAACAGATATGTTTGTTCTTTTGGTAGTCCATGGCACATTCAATAGTCTTCTCCAGCACCACAATTCAAAAGCATCAATTCATCTGTTTTGTTCATTGTCCAGCTTTCACATGCATATGATGCAATTGGAAAATACCATGGCTTGGGTCAGGCACACCTTAGTCTTCAAGATGATATGTGTAGTTTTCAATACTTTAAAGAGGTCCTTGGCAGCAGATTTTCCTAGTGCAGTGCATCTTTTGATATCTTGACTGCTGCTTCCATGGGCATTGATTGTGGACCCAAGTAAAATGAAATCCGTGAGAACCTCAGTCCTTTCTCCATTTATGACTATGTTAGTTACTGGTCCAGTTGTGAGGATTTTTGTTTTCTTGATGGTGAGGTGCAATCCATACTGAAGGCTGTGATCCCTGTTGTGTTTCAAATCAGTAACCTTTCAAATCTTGATGACATATGTCATGACATAGGTGCTGTTGTTATTCCCGTTACTCAGGAGACTGCATCACAGAGTGGCTAAGTAACCTGGTCAAGGACGTGCAGAGCTTGTAGGATTCAAACCTGGATGTCTGGCCCCAGAGTCTGAGCTGATCAGATCAATGCACTATTCTGCCTCACTGTGTTGGTCAAGATCATTCATAGGCAAGAAATTCATACAGTTTGCTAAAATGGGTTAACTTTAGTTTCTTTGTCTTTTAATAAGACAGGAAAGAGGCTTAGATTCTAGCCCTAGTTCTTCTCACTAGTTTCCTGACCTCGGACAAATTGCTGACTACCTCTTAGACTCTGTAAAGGAAGAGGGTGGACTAGCTGATCCCCAAAGCCCCCCTGCTAACAGGCTTCTTTGAATCTGAGCTGACCCCTGCTGTTGGCCATATGAGCCGCTTTGTCTACCCTGGCTTCCTGGCCCCTCGCCCGTCTTCCTAAACACTCCTCCTGTTTGCAGCCTGTGCCTGTTGGCTCTTACCTGCCTGGTGTCTCTCTGTCACAGCTTGGTTCGTGCCTTAGAGGGCTCTGGGGATTGCTCATTGTTCTATCACCGTATCAGCAGTGATGTCCTCACTTCAGGCCTTTTCCTGTACTGTGAAACACCTCCAGGTTGTGGAGGCATCCGCACCACTAGGTTGACTGGGCTTTCAGACACACTTTTGGGGAAAGCCGTGGCCCTGCAAAACGCGTAAGACCAGTAAGGCATTTCCAGATGACAAACTCTTCTTCTTACTGGTTTTTCTTTCTTTATGTGCGTGTGTGCGTGCGTGCGTGCATGTGTGTGTGTGTGTACAGGTTATGATTGAGGATATTAGCTTTGAATATGTTGGGCTTGGGGTGGAATAATCAAGTCTCTACCCTTAAAAATATGACTTGTGTTTTCTTCTGTATTTAACCTTGATGTCCAGGGAACAAACTGGGCGATAGTTATGCTCCACAGATTTTCCTTTTCATAATACTCCCCAGCACCGCAGCAAGAAGAGGCATAGACATCTTTAGATATGTCCAAATATTGATCAGTCCATTCGTCCTCTGCTATCAAGTCAATTCTGACTCATAGCAGCCCTACAGGAAAGAGTAGAACTGCCCCATAAAGTTTCCAAGCAGCACCTGGTGGATTTTAACTGCTGACCTCTTGGTTAGCAGACATAGCATTTAACCACTACACCATACTACTTCAAATTTTACACCCTTCTGGAAGTGTCTTTCAGTTGCCAAGTCAATCCTGACTGAAGACGATTCCATGAGTGTCAGAACAGAACTGTGTTCCATAGGGTTTTCAGTGGGTGATACTTCTCACCCCACTCCCCTGGATTTCCAGGCCTTTTTCCCCAGGCACTTCTGGGTGGATTCAAACCACCAAAGTTTCTGTTACCAGCTGAGCATGGTAACTGCTTTTCCTAAAGAGCAGGAGACTTGAAATTCAGACCTTTGATAATCAGTAGCTCTAAAACATTAAGGTGTGTGCCCCTGCTGTTTGAGGGCTTTTTAATTTACACTGGTCTGAAAGGGAAGGTTCTAAATGATACTGGGTATCAGCCTTGCACCCCGCCCCCCCCAAATCAAACCCATTGCTGTCGAGTGAATTCCAACTCATAACAATGCTATAGGACAAAGTAGAGCTGCCCTAAAGGGTTTCCAAGGAGCTCCTTCCTGGTGGATTTGAACTGCCCCCGTTTCGGTTAGCAGCTGTAGCACTTAACCACACTATGCCAGCAGGATTTCCAGACTGGATACAGTGCCAGCTTAAAAAATATGTCTTTGAAAACCTACATATTGTTTGTTAGTAGGAATCTGTATTTATGGCCTCTGTCCTCAGTGCGTGCTGGCTGCTGCCCAGCCCTCTCTGGCTTCCATAAAGTTCTACTACTGCCTCTACTGCTCAGTCTAGTGACGTTATCTCACTTGTTTTGAATGCTGATACCTTTGAGGTTCCCTCAAGGGTGGTTCTGGGCTGTGTTTGAAATAGCTTGCTGTCTTGTGCTATTCTGGAGACAAAGGGTGGTAGTGCTATGTAAATGCATTGCCCTCTAGGATGTACAAAGAAGAAAATCTTAGCTGAGTTGGTGGCTGTCTAATGTACTGTCACTTTGCTTACGTTGCAGTGGGAGTTAAAAAAATTGTTGGCACAGATGTTCATTTTTCCATTTTCTGAAGACTGGCATATCCAAATGTTTTCTTATTTATTAGAAGACATTATAGTCCATCATTTTTTATTGAGAAATCCATACAGTCAAGTTCCAAGTTAAGAACACAGCAGCTAGCACAAAATTTGTCAGGTGATAGGAGCTTAGTGATATTAGAATGGACATGGTTGGGACCCCTGAAGAAGTAAACAGTTTTGCCTGATTATTACCTTATGGAGCAGTTTTCCTTTGCCCTGTAGGGTCACTGTGAGTCAGAATTGACTCAATAGCAATAGGTTTATTTGTTAGCCTGCTTTGGGGGAACGGGAGGGAGGTTATTACTGTACCCTGTGAAACAAAACATTGTTGCTTTTCCCTGCCGTTTTATTTGGTAGTACATCAGCATCCATACTGAGGGGATATTTGCCATGTGCCTGGCACTCGGGAGCATTGGTGGTGCCCCGGGAGAATTCTCACCTTCTACGTGGGAGACCCAGGTTTGGTTCTAGGCCACTTCACCTCATGCAGTGTACCTCATCCCATCTGTCATTGGAGGTTTGTGTGTTGCTGTGATGCGGATCAGGTTTCAGTGGAGCTTCTAGACTAAGATGGACTAGGAAGAAAAGCCAGTTGATCTATTTCTAAAAGTCAGCCAGTGAAAGCACCATAGATCATAGCAGTCTGATCCATGACCAATCCTGGGGGTGATGCTGGACTGGGTGACATTTTTGTTCCGTTGCGTGTGGGGTCACGTAAGTGGAGGCATTGACTTGACCACAGCTGAGAACAGTCTGGCACTCTGAGAGATTACAGATAATTAGGAAATGGAGTCCAAGGGGAAAACAGAACCAGTTACACGTGAACAGCAGAATGTCTTGCAGGTGCTTTTTAAAGGCCTGTGTGGATGAATCCTTATGAAATAGCTGTGCATTTGGTGGCTATTGGAATTACAGGGATGAAGCTGCGGACAGGAGCTGCTATTGTGGAAAAGCTCTGTGGAGCACGTGGGACTGGAGAACGGTTTGAGCCTGTAGCAGGAAGGCATTTCCTGAATGAAAGCGGCTGTTGCAGTGTCCCAGAGGTGGAAGCAGAGCAATTTGTGTGGGTTGGTGTCCCATTTGGGGATTTAGCTGGTTTAAGCAGTGGAAGAAGAGGCACCTCAGGGCTTATGGATGCCCAACTCTGGGGAGAGGAGGTTGGTGGAGAGGACGAACATGAGCAAAGTCACGCTGAAAGGTGTCAACTGCTTCCGTGAAGCCCACAGAGCTGCTAAGGGCCCACATGGATGGCTGGGGTGGGTAGTCTGCCAGGCTTACAGGAAGCCAGCTGGCTAAATTGAGGTGATAAGTCAGGCCATAATCCTATTTTTGGTTGTTTCTTATAAGGAAAACAGCTCACCAAACAATTACTGATATTTCCCTTAGGTAGTTTATGAGAGCGTTTCTTCAAAGGACCATCACCTGATGAGAGACACAGATCAGTTTTAGTGGAGGAATGGGGACTTTTTCGTTGATTTTCTATGGAAACAAGGTTTATGCAGTCATGTGGCCTATTCATCAGAGTCCCACTTTAATAACAATTTATTCTGCTAACGAGGATTGTCAGAACCTTGAGGAAGAGTCCTGGAAAGCGGAGTGTTACCCTGCCTCCCGAGGAGGAGAGTACCTCTGTTATCTGTGTCTTTGTAGGGAGAAAGGTGGGATGCACTGCTGTTTTCTTCTGTCAGGGAGCCCCCCCATGTGCTAAGGCCGAGTCAGTTCCCACCACAAGCATAAAGACAGTCATCACTCAACAGATGTGTTTGGTCCTCAGAAACAACAGTAATCAGGCAGTGTGTTCATTTAAGGCATTCAGGCCTCAAAACGAAGACCTGAGGAAATGGAGCACAGAATCAGTATTTGGTGACTCCTTTTTCATGACGTTTTCCCATGTCCCTCAATCCACACCTTTAGAAACAATATAGTCTATGCGCATAAGACTCAATTTTGTTCACACACTGCTGTGTGAGGCTGGGTTCTCTAGAGATGCAAAACCAGTAAAGTGTGTCTATACATATGTATATGTGTGTGTGTATGGAGATTTATATCAAGGAAATGGCTCGTGTAGTTGTAGAGGCGAGAACTCTGGCCAGGCTGGAGGTTTCTGCTGATTTACATAGCAGCAGGGGCCCAAGGTGGGCCAAGTCAGACAGCAGGGCTCTTGTTTACAGGCTGTAAGACCAGTGAAGCCAAGATTGGCAGGTGAGACAATAGGCAAACTGCTAACGCAAGGCGCAACAACTGGAAGTCAAATGAGCAGGAGCCAGCTGCGGGATCCAGAGCTAGCAAAAACCCACACGCCTTGCCAGAAAGTCTGCTACACACCCAAAGGAACTCTCTTTTTAATTGACTGGCTACGCACAGTAGTTCCTATCATGGAGGTAATCACATTATACCAGATCTCATCATAGAAATAATCCCGTCATCATATGACAGCCAAACTGCATCATAACTGCCAAACCACTGAGAACTGTGGCCCAAATGACACACTGCCATAACGATCACAGCGGCCTTGGAGTTTTTTTCCCAAGTGTTTGATTTTTTTTTTCGCACTTGGCTGGCTTTGGCTAAGTCAGCTTCACTTCCTCGGGGAAGTGAGGGCACATTCTGACCCAGGCAGCTGCCCGTTCTGCGGGCTGGCTGGATTTGTTCCTTCCTTGTCCGCTGTCGTGGAACCACATTCCTTTCCTTTAGAGTGCAGCTGTCAGTTCATACCGTTGTGTTTATTAGGATCCACCATCCATCTGTTTGTTGTACAGTGGTGGCTTGCATGTTGCTAGGATGCTGGCAACACAGTCACACATTTGTACAACACAGTGAACACATTTTCACTGGTGCTTTCAGACTAAGCCAAACTAGGAAGAAAGGAGTGGAAATCCTGTCCCCAAATTTAGCCAGTGGATCACAACAGACTGTTGTTCAGGATAGTGCTGAAGGATGAGTCCCCTAGGTTGGAAGATTCAGAATACACAGTGGTTGCCAACAGTGCACTTGAGTAACCAACAATTATGAAGATGGCACAAGACAGGGCAGCACTTCATTCTGTTGTACATGGGGTCACCATGAGTTGGAGCTGACTTGACAACAAGTAACAACAACAACAAGCTTATTAGGATGATTGTTTGATTTTCGGTTTATCCCAGACTGTAAGCATCATGAAAATAGGACTGTGTTCATTTTTGGTTATCCCATTGTATAGGAATGCAAGTCTTTGAATGATTACATGTTTAGGAAATACCACCTGTGATACTATATATGTATAATATGTAGTACCATGTATGTATTTGTGTATATGTATGTACACATACATGTGTATGTACACATATATGTATGTACACATATACATGCATGTATATATATGTAGCATATACAGGCAGCCACTGAGTTATGAAAAAAGATTCACTCCAAAGTCTGTCTTCAAGTCAAATTTGCAGTTAAGTCAGAACAGGTGCATAAGGTTCTTATTTAGCATTAGGCAGTTAAATGTTTGTCTTAGTGTATAGTATATATAGTTTACTCTTCTATGCATATAAATGGAATCCACGGTAGTATAGTTGTTAAGTGCTATGACTGCAGTTCAAATTTACCAGGCATTCCTTGGAAACTCGGAGGGCAGTTCTACTCCCTCCTATAAGGTTGCTATGAGTCAGAATTGACTGTACAGCAGTGTGTTATGCATGTAAACACTTATAAACACTTCCTAACCATGCAGTGTTTTCATGAGTGTCACAAAGTAGTGCAGTGTTCATTATTACAAACCGCTGTATGTATTTAACAGAAAATCTTAATATTAATAGTCCTTATGGCAGTCTATCCTTAAAGTACTAGTTGGCAGTAAGTCAGCCATTGGTAACCTGAGGTCTGCCTGTAATATACGTAAAGCATAGGCAGAGTGCCTGCTGTGGACCTTAAATCAGAAAACAGGCAAAGACAGAGATTATTTATGTGTCCTTTGACCCCTGGGAATATGTGAGATTACTTTGTTTTGTTACCATCAGAATATGTCAGAAAGAATTGGTTGTGATTTCATTTCCGGGACACAGACTTGTAGGGTAAGATCAGAGGGAAAAAACAGGAGTTAGCATATGAAAAAGAAGGGATGAGAAGATCTCCATTCTTGCTCTTGTGGACTTGTTCATTTTTCTCTTGGCAGCTTGAGTGGAAGACAAGCTACTCCTGGGTTCTCATGATTCTCTCTGAACTCCCTTCACCTGTCCTCCTTCCGTGGGATGGATACAATGACTGCCCTTCCAAACATGCATCTGCTCCCTTTCTGGGATTCATCTTGGTCATTCACCTTGTAGAGAAGCAGACTGCTGAGTTCCGTTGCATGTTTTGAGCTCCTGCTGACTGATTTAGTCCAAACCACAAGCTGTCTGCTGGTCATCGCTGTTCTAACAAGAAGTCAGTTTGACCCAATCTGAGGGAGGAGGTAGTGGTGCTGTTGCCTGAGCATGGGTCTCGTTTCACCAGCTGCCTGGTGTGTAACTATTCTGCATGACCTGCTCGCTGCCAGGCATTATGCTGGAGGTCTGGGTACGTAAAGATGTGGATACAGACCTCATCTCCTGTAGTTGGCAGTCTAGATATAGAGGCAGGACCTAGACACAGGAGGAGACATAGCACAAGGGAAGTGTCCAAGAAGTGTTAGAAGCAAAAAATGCTGAGAGTTTAGAGAGAAGGGGGAATGTTTTGGTCTTTCTGCAAAAGCAGAGGTGCTTTTGCAGAGAAAGGTAAAAGAACTGACTTGATCCTTGATTCCTGTTTGTGTCTCTGCCTGTGTGTCCTCTGTACCTGTCTATGTATTTCCCAAGGGCTTCAGTAGAATCCCTGGGTGACACAAAGGGTTAACACACTGGATTGCTCACCAAAAGGTGGGCAGCTGAAGTCTACCCAGAGAAGGCTGAGAAGGAAAGCATGGCCATCTACTTCTGAGAAATTGGTCTATGGTAGAAAAACAAAACAAAACAATCCTATGGTAAAGAGTTCTGCTCTGATACAAAGAAGAGTGTTAATAAAATTGGTGCAGCACAATTTGGGGTATGCAGTATTGAGATGGGGTCACTTCCTGAGGTTCTGACTGATGCCATGTATCACAGTTGACTCAACTGTATGCTTTTCACTTTATATGGTAAACTTGGCAGACGGTGTTTGAAGATTTACTAAGGACAGGGTGTTGCTGAAATAGCAAAAGCCACTGCCTTCAAGTTGATTCCAACTCCTAACAACGCTGTAGGACAGAGTTTAACTGCCCCATAAAATTTCCTTAATTTTAACAGAGCAGACTTCCACGTCTTTCTTCCACAAAGTGGCTGGTGGGTTTGAACCACTGACCCTTCAGGTAGCAGCCAAATGGTTAACCATTACTCCATCATTGTTTCTTGTTTCTGAGATACATGAGATTAACTCCTGTTAACTCACTAGGCGATCGTCTGAAGGTCAGTTCTGGCTTAAAACTTCCAGTTCTTAGAAGCTCTTTGAGATGGTTGTGATCACAGGCGTTAAACCATCAGGGTGTCCTGAGCTGGCAGTCGGTGAGGAGCAGAAGTGGCCTGTGTCTTCGTGGGGCTCATGGTCTATTGAGGGCAGCAGACAGACACTAAAGCGTGGGGTGATCATGGCAGGGGATGTGGACCCCCAGCAGACATACTGTGAACTCTGGGATGGCTAAGGCTAGGGAAGAATCAGAAAAGAGGACTCATTTGACCAGTCATGGTGGGGTATGAGGAGGCTTTCCTCTGGCAGAAAAGAAGGACTGGGAATCTGTCTCAGTCGGAGAAAACAGCATGAATAAAGTAATACACTGACTTATGAGGAAACTAAAAAAAGAAAAACAGTTGCCTAGTTGATTCCTACCAACGACAGACCTGTGTGTGTCGGAGTAGAGCTATGTTCTGTAGGATTTTCAGTGGCTGACTTTTTGGGGAAGTAGATCACCAAACCTTTCTTCTGAGGTGCTTCATGGTGGATTTGAACCCCCAACCTTTTGGTTAGTGGCTGAACACCTCACCATGTACACCACCCCTAGCCAAGCCAAGTGCTGTTGAGTCGGATCTGACTCAGGGCGACCCTAGAGGCCAGAGTATAACTGCCCTCTGGAGTACCCAAGGAGCACCTGGTGGATTTGAACTGCCGACCTTTTGGTTAGCAGTGGTAGCACTTAACCCACTACAGCACCCCTAGAATCCTTATAAGAATACCCCCCCAAAACTCCAGAAACTAAATCCGTTGCCGTTGAGTTGATTCCAGCTCATACCAATCCTATGGAACAGAGGAGAACTGCCCCATAGAGTTTCCAAGGAGCACCTGGTGGATTTGAACTGCTGACTTTTTCATTAGCAGCTGTAGCATTTAACCACTATGCCACTAGGGTTTCCTGTAAGAGTACAGTGGTCTTTAATGAATGGGAAAATCTTTTTTGTGGTTGGAGTGAAGGATTGAGTTGTAAGGTCTTTGGAGGGAGTAGGTTAAGTAAGACTGAAGAGAAGCTCTAAGTCTGGGATGGTCCTCACGTATTACCCAAAGGAAGTGTAAGCTCAACATGAATTCATCTGTTTTTCCTTGTTTTTGATTCTGCTGTTCCTGAAATGCTGTCAGTCCTCCGCTTCCTTTACTTGCTTGGTATTTTAGAAGATTGTCACATCTTTGAAGGGCTCATCTCCTCCCATATTTTTGTGAAGCTGCCATGTTATGCGTTCTCACTGATGAGTATTTGGCTAAGAGTGGGC
Organism: Heterohyrax brucei; assembly: GCA_028571685.1. Lineage (NCBI taxonomy): Eukaryota > Metazoa > Chordata > Mammalia > Hyracoidea > Procaviidae > Heterohyrax > Heterohyrax brucei. The sequence continues at coordinate 167,855,669 of CM053140.1, forward strand.
TTATTGCCTTACCTGGTGATGTGGTGCTGCTTACAGTACGTGCTGAAGGAAGACCTGTTGAATGAAGAAATAAAACATCAGTTTGCTGTAATTAAAATTATATGCTTAAAGGATGTGTGAGAGTCCTTTTTGATTCAGCTCTTTTGTGTGCTTTTGTCCTAGTTAGGCAAGTTGGTCACCAGATCTCCACCATGGCTTTTGGTAATCTGTGCTAATGTCCAGGGCAAACTTAAGGAGTTCTTGGGAGGTAGGGGTGAATGAGGCAAAGAAAGAGCAGAAAATGGGTATAAAAAAACCCAAGCCTCTTGCTGTCCTAGTGACTTATAGTGACCCTGTAGGACAGAGTAGAACTGCCCCATAAGGTTTCCAAGGGGCAGCTGGTGGATTTGAACTGCCAATCCTTTGGTTAACAGCCTGAACTCTTAACCACTATGCTTCCAGAACCCCAGAAACAAGAAAATAAGGAAAGAAAGCCACCCAAGATGGGAAGTAGAGGAGAATTTTGCCAATACTTAGCTCAGGTGCCTTTTGCACATTTAAGTTGAATTTGGAGCCCCCATTTCCCAAGTTTTACCCAAGCCACAGTCTAAACAAGAGGTGAAAAGCAAGGCCAGGTGTCCACCCAGAACTTGACAGACTGTGTTGGCCAGTATCAATGAGGAGAGGATTAAAAAGGGCTGAGTAGGGTGGGATGCTGGGCAGGCTTGGGTCTCTAGCAGCTGTTTATATTTTATGGAATGTTCTAAGTAATCCTTGTGGATAGATGATGCCTCAGCTTTTTCTGCCTCTGGTCCTTGGACAGAGACTTGTTTAAATCACTTCATCCTTATTGAGTTATTTTGGTTACTCATCAGTGTAGATTGTCTCTGGTGGTCTTGTGTCCTTTTTTGTTGTTGTTGTTATTGTGCAGCCACATAACTTCTCAAAACCTCGGTTTCCTTATTTAATCCTCTTAAGGGTGAGTGTTAAATCATACGAACATGATTTGCCAGTGGTAAGGCAGCGCTATAAATATAAGGTGGTTTGGGTCAATTACTGAGTCTTGAAGGGCACAGTGGTCTCCTCAATACTTCGTTTACTGTATCAGCTAGGGTTCTATCAGGGAGCCAGAAGCACTATCAATATTATGGAATAAGGAATTAGACTTTATGTAGTTGTGGGAGGAGCTGGGAATGTGAAGGTCTGAGAAGGGGAGCTGGAGGACCAAGGAAAGATCATGCATCAGCCCTGCTGAAACACAGGTGGGGCAGACCAGTCAAAGCCTGCAGAGGAGTCCCGAAGCTAGGCAGAACCGAACCGTGAAGGAGGAGACGGTGGTGCGGGAATCTTTGCAGAAGTAGTTGCCTCTTCATAGTGACCACTTCTGAGTTTACAGCCAAGTGTCTGGTGATCTTGGCATCATGTTGGTCACTAAGGATAACAGTTGGGAAGGAATCACAGGAGCACAGAGAAGAGCAAGGACAGACTGGTCCCCACCAGCCCATATGTGTCTGTCTCCTATTGCCTTTAACCACGAAGACCTCTGCGATGTGATGGCTGCCGCTTGACTCTTGCTTCTCAAATCTCACATGAATTTTCATTGTGTCCAATTCTACCTTTCAACTACATAGGGAATGGAATTCTGGGAAATGTAGTTCCAGCTTAGCCCAGTTGGCTAAATACCTACCGACTGCCTTTGAGTTACTTTGTAGAACAGTAGAACATAAGAGTTTCTAAGGCTATACATTTTTATAGAAACAGACTGCCACATCTTTCTCCCCGTGAGTGGCTGGTACATTTGAACCACGACCCTTTGGTTAGCTGCCAAGTGCTTAACTACTGTGCTCCCAGGGCTCCCTTTTGATACAGTACAAAACCCCACAATTTCAGAATCTGGGATTGAAGATTTGACATGTCTCTGGCCTCTCAGGGTATCTCAAAGGTCGCAGAATTGGAAATGATGCCTTGTTCATACAACCTAATGAAGCATTAGTAAGGAGGAGCTCAGTTGGATAATGATTTGGTCTTTAAGAAGTAACTTGCCGTTTTATTCTCTGGTTGTTGGTGGCACCACATGTCCCCCTGTCTTCTCTGCCATTCCTGGCTAGAGTGCTAGAGGTGACTGTTACGTTGGCAGTAAGAACTAAGTCAAGTTGCTGTACTTTATGAAGTGCCTGTAAGTTCCAGTGAAACAGTCTCTTTTCTGTCACTGTATTGGTTAGCTAAAAAAACAAGACTAACTGCCATCAAGTTGATTCAGACTCATAGCAACCCTACAGGACAGAGTAGAGCTGCCCCGTACAGTTTCCAAGGAGTGCCTCATAGATTTGAACTGCCGATCTTTTGGTTAGCAGCCATAGCACTTGACCACTACACTACCAGGGTTTCCATAGTGCTGCTATCACAGAAAAACTACAAGTGGATAAGTTCAACAAGCAGAACCTTATTCTCTCACACTTTGGTAGGCTACAAGTCCAAATTCAGGGCTTCAACTCCAGGGGAAGGCTTTCTGCTTCTGTTGTCTCCAGAGAAGGCCCTTGTCATCAGTCCTTCCTTGGTTTGGGAGCATCTCAGCATAGGGAACATCTCAGGTCCAAAGGACTCCCTTTGGTTCTGGTACTACTTTCTTGGTATGAAGTCCTTATGTCTCTCTACTCACTTCTCTCTTTTGTATCTCAGAAGAGATTGGTTTAAGACACTACTAATCTTACAGATCTCATCAGCATAAATGCTACTAATCCATCTCTAGGGTCGCTATGAGTCAGACAGATTCGATGGCAGTGGTGTAATCCATCTCATTACATCACAGTGATAGGATTTACAATACAACAAAATCACATCAGATGACAAAATCGTAGACAGTCACGCAATAGTGGGACTCATGGCCTAGCCAAATTGACAGATATTTTGGGGGGACACAGTTCAATCTATGGCAGTCACCAAGTTCTTGTTTGACTTGGGGGATTTAGTATTTACCCCTCCTTTGCATCTTTTGTGAGACCTAAAAGATTGCTAGACATAATTGACTACAGACAGCATGAGAGAGAGAAACTGTCATTTAAATGCTAAGTGAGAAGAATATTTAGATCCCTGGACCACTCTTCTTCAACCTTGTTCATCCTTGTGGTTGTATAACCAGCCATGGGCCTGCAGGGATTCAGGGAGTGCTTCCTTTGGTAATCTTAGCCCCTGGGGGCAATACCTGACTTTGTGAAATCTGATGGGCACGCTTTGGACCTCATTGTTACCGAGACCTTTTGTACCTCTGGGATTATGAATTCTGATATTTCTTTCCATGATCATAACCTTGTTCGTTTATTCCTTTCAAATTCTCTTGTGTCAAACTCACTCTTTATTCTCACTGGGATCCCCTTGGTGCAGAACTCTTCCCTCTTTTTCCTGTTCACCAAGCCACTGTCACTTAAAAAAACAATCAAGACAGTTGCTGTTGAGTTGATTCTGACTTGTGTCAACCCCATACGTTTCAGAGTAGAATTGTGCTCTCTAGGGTTTTTGATGGCTGTGACCTTCAGAAATGGACTACCAGGCTTTCTTTGTGAGTTACCTCTGGATGGATTTGAACTGCCAACCTTAGTAGCTGAGCACTTAACCATTTGCATCACCCTTGAACTCCCATTCTCACTTGACTTGGCTCTTAATCCAGTGGAGAGCATGTGAGCTTGTGGACATCCTAGGGACCTCTGTCGCATTTGCTTTGCCATTCTTTATATCGTACAAATCTGCCTTGAAAGAAGTACCACCAGAATGCTCCTTAGAAGCAAGGATGAGGAGACTTCATGTCACATACTTTGGATGTGTGATCAGGAGGGACCAGTCTTTGGTAAATGATATCATGCTTGGTAAAGTAGATGGTTGATGAAAAAAGAGAAAGACCTTCAACAAGATGGACTGGCACAGTAGGTCAAGCATAACAATACTTATGAGAGAGACTCATGAGCTGGCAGTGTTTCATTCTGTTATATGTGGGTCTCCATGAGTTAGAACGGCCTTGACAGCACCTAACAATACAAAAACAACATACTGTATTTGAGTAATCTGTGCCACACAGTCTCTGGGCCTGAGCTTTATAATCTTGCTGGAGAAAATCTCAAAACCTGTCTATCTTAGCTTTCAGCAAAGTTATGGTATCTTTACGGCTCTTCAGCACTCTATTATGGTCATTTTGTGATGGTTTCTTGCATGTCCTCTACTGATTATTGTAAACCTTTTCGATTCAGAATCTGAACCCTTCGTCAAGTTACTGAGACAATGGGGACCAGTCTTCAGGAGGTCCTTTAAGCTGTTCACCCAAAAACTGTTCTCTGTTTTACTCACTGATTTGTCCTTTTAGCCTCCGAAAAGAGTGAGGTGTAGGATTCTCCTGTGTATATTCTCTCCTTACATTATCCCATGCAGCCTGTGTCCTTAGTGAATATCTGTACATTCGGTCTCTCTCCTATGCTCCAGATTTTATATCCAACTGCCCAAACCCTGTTGATGTAGTACGTTAAGTGTTCCATTTGCTATCAAAAAGGTCAGCTGTTCATATCTGCTGGTCACTCCTTAGAAACTCTTTGGGGCAATTCTCCTCTGGCCTCTAGGGTCACTGTGAGTTGGACCCAACTCAACAGCAGTAGGTCTGGCTTTTTGACTCCACTATACCTCCACTAAGACATCTAATAGGTGTCTCAAGCTGAAAAGAGCCAGAAGGGAACTCAGGTTTTGCCTGATAAAAACTGACTTCCTTCTAGTTACTTTCCCATCTCAGTGAATGGCATCATTAGTCACCCAGATGCTCAAGCCAAAAGCCTGAGTCATCGTCCTTCATTCCTCTCTTTCTCACTCATTGCCTGCAAAATGGCAGGGAGTCTTTTCGTTTTATGTACAAGACATATTTAGAACCTAGCTGCTTCTGACAGTTGCCACCACTACAACCTTAGACCAAGGGTCCATTATCTTTTGCATGGTCTACTGTAAATAAATCCTTCTATACTGATGTCATTGAATCCAAGCTGGCTCCACTCTATAGCATCTTGTGTACAGCAACTAGAAGGATCTTTCTGAAAATCACTCAGGTATACTACCAGTCCCTAGTTAATGTTTGCTTTTCTTTTCAACTAGAACTCAAGGCCCTAGACTCTGTCTAAATGTACTTTTTCCATTCCTCTCCTCATTCACCGTAATGCAACCACTCAAATCTGTCTTGTGAAAAGTGCAGCCAGAATGCTTCTTAGGAGCAAGAATGGTAAGTAAAGCTTTGTCTGATGTACTTTGAACATGTCAGGAGGGACTAGTTCCTGGAGAAAGACATCATTGTTGATAAAGCAGTTGTTATTAGGTGTGGTCAAGGCAGTAGTTGTTGTTGGTAGATGTAGTCATAGCAACCCTAGACACATAGGATAAAGTAGAAGGTCAGCAAAAAAGAAGACTCAAGGAGATGGGTTGACACAGTGGCAGTAACAATGGGCTCAAGCACAACAATGACCATAAGGTTGGTGCGGGGCCGGGCAGTGTTTCATTCTACTGTACATAGGATCACTATAAGTTTGAAATGGACTCAGCAGCCCTCAACAACAGCACTGACCTCTTTTCTGTGGCATGAATACACCAGGCTTGTCCGTCTTAAAGCCTTGACTCACATTTGCTGTTCTCTCCCTGGAGCAGCCTTATCCCAGAGCTTCCCATCACTGCCCCCTCATTTGGGTCTGTACTTAAACGTGGCTTTTCTCAGACAGGTTTTTCCTGACCACTCTGTCTAAAGAAGCCCCACTTCTACCCTCCCAACTCAAAACCTGATTCATAGTGAGCCTATAAGACAGAGTTAGAACTTCCCCATAGAGTTTCCAAGGAGTGTCTGTGAAATTGGAACTGCTGACATTTTGGTTAACAGTCAAGGGCTTTTCCATGATTTAGAATCAGCGAGGCCAGAGTCCGTCATCAACAGTGAAGGTTACCAGTGATCACCGAATTATCAATTGTGTGCTCTTTTCTCAGCACCTCTGTTCCTTGACTTTGCTGCATTGTTGATTAGGTTTTTCCAATCAGAAAAGCATGATAAATAGGAGTATGCTCTAATGTGCAGAGTGCAGATCTGAGTAGGAGGCAGGCCCTGCCTTAAAGGACTTCACAGCTGGGTCGCAAGCAGATGTGTTTTACCTCCCAGCCCTCCCTTCTTGACATGCTTTCATCCCTTGTGTCTTAGTTTCTTAGTGCTGCTGTAACAGAAAGACAAGTAGATGACTTTCAAGAAGAGACATTAGTTTTGTCACAGTTCGGAAGGCTAGACATTGAAATTGAGAGCACCACGACTAAGGGAAGGATCCCTCTGTCAGCTCTGGGGGAAAAGCCTCCTCTTTTCTGTTTCTGTTGCCCCGGCTTTCCTCCAGTCCTCTGAGGCACTCACATGGCATCTGTCTTCTGCCATTTGTGCCTACTTCTTCTCTAACCTGCTCTTTTTATAACTCCGAAGTGACTTGATTTAAGACACATTCTACAGTGATATGGCCTCATAAACATAACCAAGAAAACCTGGTTCCCAGATAGGTTTACATCCACCGATAAAGGGGTTAAGATTCCAACACTTATTTCAGGGGACACAATTCAATCCATAACAGCTTGACTACTAAGAGATAAATGTTTTCTGGTTTGCTTTCTAACTGTTCTTGCTACTGTCCCTTTTCTGTTTCCTTTGCTAATTCCTTTCTTCCTCTTGTGTCTTAAATGCAGGAGTTCCCTATGGTTTTATCCCTATCCCTCTAGCCCTGAGTGATGTCAGCCTGCATCTTCAACATGAGTTAGACCTCCTTTTTGCTTACCTTTTCTCTGTGCACGTGAGACCACATTCACTTGGGGCTAAGGTATCCTTTCAGCACTTCTATTCCTGCTTCTTGGTAGATATTTCAACTTGTCTGAACCTTACTGTTGTTTTCCCGCTGTGTTCCACGCCAGCTATTAGCCTCCCTTTGACTCCTTTCAGAAAGTCTGGTGGTGTAGTGTGCTACAGCTGTTAGCCAAAGTTCAGCAGTTTGAATCCACCGGGCACTCCTTGGAAACTTTGTGGGACAGTTCTGCTCGGTGCCATAGAGTTGTTGTGAATTGTAATAGCCTTGATGGCAGAGGATTTGGATCATTTTTTTTCTTTTTGATTTTTGATTCCTTTCACCTTCCAGGTCTATTAATCAGTCCTGCCTGTGGCTCAGCTCTCAGAGCTGCCTCCTGTCCATTCCTAATGTTGCTCTTGTTTTGATTTGGATTATCTCTCCCTGTCAGTCTTAGAGAAGGCTCCTGACTGATCTCTGGGCCTATTATGTCTCCTCTCCAGCCTACTCTTCATACACTACTTTAATCACCTTCTTTTTCACCACACCCCCTTTATGTCTCTACTTGTCCCTTCCTGTGGCTTTGCTTGTGCTGCTCCTTTCATCTGTCATCACCTTCCACCTAGGGTCCCCTATCCAACTCCCCACCCGACTGTCTTTCAAGACCCGGTTCACATGTTGACATGGCATGAAGCTTGTCATGAATCCCTTTGGTTGGAAACAACTTTGCTTTCTTTTGAACCCCATGGCAGTTGTTAATACCTGTCTTTGGCTCCTATAAACCTTATATTACAGGTTTCATGTATACATTATGACACTTAACATTCCATATGTGCCTTCAAAGAAAATCCTGAGGCTGTTTTAGCTTTCTCTCGCATGTATCACTTAGCTCAGGGGCTTCTTGCTCAGTGGTGGGTTGTTGAGTAATAATTGTCTTATAGTTATTGAGCATATCTCAGTGAGGTAGCTCAGTGAGGTGGAAACCCTGGTGACCTAGTAGTTAAGTGCTGAAGTTGCTAACCAAAAGATCGACAGTTCGAATCTACCATGTGCTTCTCAGAAACTCTATGGGGCAGTTCTATTCTATAGGGCCTTTATGAGTCGGAATCAACTCTGTGGCAGTGGGTTTGGCTTTTTGATTTCTCAGTGAGATCTTCAAACCAAATATGTTGCCACTGAGTTGATTCTGACTCAGAGCAACCCTAGAGGACAGAGTAGAACTGTCCCACAAGGTTTCCAAGGCGTAAATCTGTACAGAAGTGGACTGTCACATCTGTCTCCCACAGAGCAGCTGATAGGTTCAAACAGGTGACCTTTTGGTTAGCAGCTGAGCACTTTATCCCCTGTGCCACCAGGGCTCCTCAGTAAGATCTTAACTGACATTTTCAAAAAAAGATGAAGAAACCTGTCTGGTAGAACTTTATTTGCTTGCAGATGGGATTTTGAAGTACTGCCACCTGGGACTTCATACACATTCTCTACCGGCTGTGACTTGTTTAATGTGTATATTGCTATTGTTGTCACTTAGGTACTGACTAAATGAAAGGTGGTATGATCCCTTCCTGACAGATGTCTCAGTGACAGAGTTGAGGTAGGCAGACGCTTTTTGCTTGTTGAGTCAGGTACCCCCATAAAGATGCCATAAGGGTTCACAAGTTTCATCTTCTTGGTGTTGGTTTCATTTGCTGTAGAGCAGGCTCCCGTGTGAACTGGGAGCTCTGTGTGGAGATCCGTGGGCCTCCAGCCACTCTTAAAGGCCTTGTAAGGAATTGAGAAGGGGGATTTGGGCATCATTTTACAAGGCAAACCAAAATACTATAAGCTCTTGAGTTTCAGTGTTTCAACTCTGTTGTATCAGGAATCAATAACTGTGGATACTCATCTTAAAAATGGTTCAGATTGGAAATTCAAACTGGGTGCTTGTAGATAGCTCAGTGATGTGATAAAATTTGAGCAATAATAGAAATAACTGCAGAAGTCCTTTCCACATATGCTGTACTCTTTAGGTCTTGATTTAGAATAATGATGATAATCTGAGAAATAAAATCTACTTCCCATGGATATCATGAGGAGATGGAGGGGGGTAAAGACTGAAATTTAGTTTTCACTGGTCTCTCCAGATGATTTCTTATGGTTGCCCATAGCACTTTTGCAGTAAACATTGTGTGAATAGTTATTTATTTTGAAAAACTTGCCAGAATTCTCTGCCTACTAGTCTTACCTATTCCAAGAGCTAGAATAAAGTTGAAGGCATATAATTATTGTCAGTACTTCACAAAGTTGGGGGGAAATGTTGTTGTTGTTAGGTGCCATTGAGTCAGTTTCAACTCATGGAGACCCTGTGCACAACAGACCTTGGTGCACAACATTGCCTGGTCCTGCGCCATGCCCACTATTGTTCTGATGTTTAAGCCCATTGTTGCAGCCCCTGTGTCTGTCTGTCTTGGTGAGGGTCTTCCTCTTTTTCACTGTCTGTCTACTTTCCCAAGCATAATGGCCTTCTCCAGGGAACTGATCCCTCCTGACAACATGTCCACAGTATCTAAGACTCAGTCTTGCCAACTTTGTTTCCAAAGAGCACTCTGGTTGTACTTGGAACTCTGGTTGGGGGAAAATAAACCAAAAAAAAAAAAAAAATGCTGAACCTAATGATGTTGAATCGATTCCGACTCATAGTGACTCTGTAGAACAGAGTAGGACTGCTCCATAGAGTTTCCGAGGAGCAGCTGCTGGATTTGGGCTGCTGACCTTTTGGTTAGTAGACAGCACTTAACCACTACGCCACCAGGGTTTCCATGAGGTAGATAGGAACCTGGAAATAATGGAAATAATAAGCTCTTACATGTTAATTATCTGTATTACTGAGACATTAAGGCAGAAGTCTTCCAAAAGTCCTTCATGTATGATTTTGGAATAATGTTCTCCTCACCCTTTTGGAATATGAATACGTGTGATGTCAGAATTGGTATCCCTTAAAATCATTAAGGTGGTGTATTAGGAAAAAAAAAAATCGTGAAGAAAGTGGAAATTATCTCTCTTTTTCTTCTCAATTCATATTCAGAACATATACTGTTGATTTTCTTAGTGACTGCTCTCTATGTTACTTTGCTGTCTGTCTGGTTCATGCTGCCCTGGCAGGATTTGGAATGTTTCGTAGGAGATTTCCGGATGTTTTGTCTCTCTGCTCAGAGGAAAGAAAAAAATCAACAGAAGGTGAGAATATCAACAGAACACTTGAAGACAAACTAAGCCAAGCGATCTTTGGTGTGACAGTGCGGTGTGTAGACCGTATAAACTGGGTTTGAGTCCTTCACTTAATAACATTAGGACCTTCAGCAGGTTGCTTCATTTATCTGAGTCTTAGTTTTTTCACATCTGTGATAGGGGTGGGAGTCCTGGTCTTGCAACAGTTAACTGCTCAGGTGTTAACTGAAAGGTCAGAGTCCAAACTCACCAGTGGCTCCAGGAGAAAAGACCTGGCACCTCCCATAAAGATTACAGCCTTGGAAACCCTCTAGGGCAGTTCTACGCTGTCATATAAGGTCTCAGTAAATTGGAATTGACTTGATGGAACACAAGGTCAGTTCCAACTCATCGAGACCCCGTGTACAACAGATTGCAACATGGCGCAGTCCTGTGCCATCCTCATAATCCATGTTATGCTTGAGCCCATTGCTGCAGCCACTGTGTTGGTCCATCTTTTATCTTTTTTTTATAACTGTATTTTAGGACATAAAAAAAGGACTTGTGCATAGAAGAGAAGACTCTGATAGCTGTAAGGGAGGGGAATGAGGAAGATTAGTTTATAGATTAGATAGTCAGTAGGAATTCAGTTAGGTGAAGGGTGTGAGAGCACTCAGTAGTGGGCATGTGAGCATAACTGGACTACCACGTAAACTAAGAAGTTTTCTAAATTCAACCCACAATTTCAAAGGATAGAGTAGCAGGGGCAAAGGTCTGGGGACTGTGTTTTCAGGGGACATCAAGATCAAGTGGCGTAACTATCCTTTTGCTAAGAGAGTCTTCTGCACTCCATATTGGTGCATGGCATTTAGAGTCTTAAAAGCCAACAAGCTCCCTTCTGAGGAATGTCAACTGATCCCATTCCACCTGGAACAGATAACAACTGAGAACATCAAAGACATGAGGAAAAATGAGCCCAGGAGACAGAAGAACACATATGATTCAGAGACAACATCAGCATGAGACCAGAAGAACCAGATTGTATCCGGCACCACCAAAGACAGCCTTGATAGGGTATACAATGTAGAGTCTCTGATGTAGTATGAGAAAAAACAGGTGTGCAGATCAAGAACTCTACTAAAAGACCAGAACTGATGGTCTGATTACCTGCAAGGTCCCCTGTGAGCATGGCTGCTAGACTTGCTACTGCCCTAGTACTGAGGTCAGCACTTCAGACTAAGAATGGACTGGACTCAGGGATAAGATTGAGCATGCAGCATGTATACTTTATGGTTTATACATTTATAGAAGACTGTCATTCTGGTTTCTTTCTAAGGAGAGGAGAGAATGGAGAGGAGGGGACAGGTGTTCTTTGGGAGGGTACTAGAAGAGTGAAAAGGAGTGCGCAGTCACAGGGTAGGGAGAGCGGACAGAATTGGAGAGAGGCAAGTATGTGAAATTAACTTGGATTGTATACTTTCATTTAATTATAATTAAAAAAATTTTTGAGAGGAATAGTGTGCTGTCACCGGACAGGGAGAGCAGTGGAAGCTGCATATAGGTGGGCATGTAAATTTGTACGGGAATGTACATTTTCACTCAGTCATGTTAAATAATAAAAAAAAATTTTTAAATTACTTTAGATGTAGGTTTACAGAATAAACTAGTTTCTCATTAAAAAGTTAGTGTTACATATTGTTTTATGACATTGGTTAACCACCCCATAACATGTCAGTACTCTCCCTTCTTGACCTTGATTTTCCCATTATCAGCTTTCCTGTCCCATCCAGCCTTCTTACCCTGAGCTGGTGTGCCCCTGTAGTCTCATTTTGTTTAATGGGTTTGTCTAATATGAGTTGGCATCAACTCTGTGTCAACAGGTCAATGTTTGGATGAACGATGAATCTCAGGAGTGACTTCCTGCTGAGATAAAAGAGTATCCAAAGGCCATATTCTTGGATGTGTCAGTCCATCTTGTTGAGGGTCTTCCTCTTTTTACTGACCCTCTGCTTTACCAAGCGTGATGTCATTCTCCAGGGACGGGTCTCTTCTGAGAACATGTCCAAAGTACATGTAACAAAGTCTTGCTATCCATGGTTCTAAGGGCATTCTGGCATACTTCTTCAAAGACAGATTTTGAACAAACAATGCTTCTGTCAGTCTGTAGTATATTCAATATTCTCCTCTAACACCATAATTCAAATGCATCAATTCTTCAGTCTCCCTTGTTCATTATCCAGCTGTCCCACACATATGGGGTGACTGAAAGTACCATGGCTTGAGTCAAGTACACATTAGTCCTCAAGGTGACCTATTTTTTAGCACTTTAAAAAGCTCTTTTACAGCATATTTGACCAATATAATATGTTGTTTGATTTCTTGGCTGCTGTTTTCATGAGTGTTGATTTTGGATCTAAGTAAAATCAAAGCCTTAACAGGTTCAATCTTTTCTGCATTTATCATGATGTTGCTTGTTGTACAAATTGTAAGAATTTTTATTTTCTTTATGCTGGAGTATAGTCCACAGTAAGGGCTATAGTTTTTGATCTTCACCAGTAAGTGCTTCAAGCCATCTTCACTTTCAGTAAGCAAGGTGTATCATCTGTATTTTACAGGTTGTTAATGAGTCTTCCTCTAACCCTGATGCTATGTTCTTAATATAGTCCAGCATTTAGGACAACATGATAGGGGTAGTAATACGTATCTTATAGTTCTATTGTGGATTAATGTAATGTATTATAAATAGTGCCTGGCTCAAGGCATGGCACATAGTAGGCATACGTAGTTAATCTCCCTCTTACTGTATCCCAGTCTTGCTGAGAGAAATTTGAAGATCTGACAATAAATCCAAGTGAATAAATACATCGCAAAATAAATATGTGAGAATTGCTTATATAGTTTTAGTTGAAATTGTGGGTTCTTTCATTAATGAAGCATTTTTTTAATTCTACCTGCCTGTTTGTTAATTATACATTTTTATGGTTACTGTAAGGAGGGAACATGGATTCTAGACTTATTGGAGTCTACTGTAAACTAGAAGGTCCCCAGATAGTGTGGCTTGCCCTTGACTGCTAGCCTAAACGTTGATGGTTCAGATCTGCCTGGCATCACCACAGAGGGAGAAGCCTACTGATCTACTTCCATAAAGATTACAGCCAGGAAAACCCTATGGAGCAGTTCTACTCTGTAACTGAAGTTCCCTTGAGTCAGAATGACGAACAGCAAGAACAACTGTAAGGCCTTATGAGGTAAAACTGGTACCTGAACGACCTCTGGGATAATTTCAGCTGCATGTCTACCACCCCATCCTCACCTTTTGTGCTATTGAGATCATGTATTTTAATTATTTATATATTTTAAACTCTATTAGACATTATTTATGTTGCAATATATAGCCAATATTCAATTAGATTTACCCTTTCTGTTGGGCTTTTTGCCTTCGTACATTTCCATGATTCCATCTGGAATCATTTTCCTTCTCTCCGAGTAGTTACTTTTAGTATTTCTTTTTTCTGCAGTGAATTCCATTTCCCTTGCTGAAGGTTGCTTGAAAGTGTGTTTATTTTCCTTTGTGCTCCTTCCTTTTTCACATTGTACTTTAGATAAAGGTTTACAGAGCAGTCTAGCTTCTGGTTAAACAAATAGTATATATTTTATTTTGTGACATTGGTTGCCAATCGCATGACATGTCAACACTCTTCCCTTTTTGACCTTAGGTTTCCTGTTACCAGCTTCCATTTCCCCTTCTGCCTTCTTACTCTTGCTTGTAGGCTGGTGTGGCCATTTAGTCTCTATTGTTGCATGGGATGTCTAATCTTTGGCTGAAGGTGAAGCTCAGGAGCTGTCACATTATTGAGCTAAGAGGATGTCCTGGGGCTCTACTCTTGAGGTTTCTGCAGTCTCCAGCAGACCGGTAAGCCTGGGCTTTTTCTTTTTGAGTTACAGTTTTGTTCTACATTCTTCTCCAGGTCTGTCCAGAATGCTCTGTTGTGATCACTGTCAGAGCAATCAGTGGTGGTAGCCGGGCACCATCTAGTTGTGCTAGACTCATTCAGTCTTTTAGTCCTTTGGATTACTTTACAAAAGTAAAATCAAAGCCTTGACAGGTTCAATCTTTTCTGCATTTATCATGATGTTGCTTACTGTACAAATTGTGAGAATTTTTGTTTTCTTTATCCTGGGGTATAATCCATAGTAAGAACTGTAGTTTTTGATCTTCACCAGTAAGTGCTTCAAGCCGTCTTTATTTTCAGTAAGCAAGCTGTATCATCTGCATTTTACAGGTTGTTAATGAGTCTTCCTCTAACTGTAATGCTATGTTCTTCTTAATGTAGTCCAGCATTTAGGACTTCCCCTGTGTCTTTGGTTGTCTTCATTTTCCTTTACACTAGATGGACACCAGTAGAGTATCTTAGATGGTTGCTAATGAGCTTTTAAAGCGCAAGATGCTTATGTTTTAATGTAGAACATTTTCATTATAAACTATATTATGCCAATTAAACTATAAGGCCATTTACCTTCCTTTTTAAAATGATTCTTTCTGTGTATAGAATTCTCAACTAGCAGTTGTTTTCTTTCAGCACTTTAAAAATGCCATTTCATTGTCTTCTGATGAGCATCGTTTCTATTAAAAGTCAGTCATCAATTGTGTTGTTGTTCCTTTGACTTATGGGTCTTGATCCCTCTGGATCTGTTTCTGTTCTCTATGTTTTCTCTTTTTGAGTCCTACCGTTTGGTATGTCTAGTAATATTTGATTGAATACTGAAAATTTGTAGAGGCTTGGTGTGATGATTTCTTCTTCTCAGGATTCAGGTTTTTTTTCCTGGCAGGCCAGTAAAATAAGAGAAAATCACCTTAATTCCATGAAGAATCAAGTTGTTTGGGCTGGATTTCAGTCTTGATGAGGACTAGTGGTTTGTTTTGTTTTTTTTTTTTTTTTTTATTCCAGTCTTGTCCTTACTCTACAACCCCTTCTGGGATTGTAACTTGAAGTTTTGTATGTTTACTGTAGTTCTCTTTCCTTCATGGATTCAGAATTCCAATTTTTGTTTCTCTGGTACTGTAAAGTGGTGAAAAACTTTGCTTAACCTTTTAGCCTCTAGTGTTTATTTCTGCTTAGCTTCTCAACCACACTCCCCCATGTGGCTTTCATAAAGGCAATTATGAACAAGGAGGAGAGAAGCAGTGCAGAATACTAAGCTCACTTCTCTCCTGTTGCCTTTTTTTCTGGAATCTTGCTTCCTTAAACCCAGATGCTCTTGGTGGCTGTAGACTTCCCTTGTTGTATTTTTGGCCTCCTAAGCTTCTGGAAGCTCTTAGCTATTGTACTTGGTCTGTACCTCTTAAAAACTGGCAAATGTGTGAAAATAAAAAGCAGTGAGCAATGTTAGGCTTCCCTCAGTGTATTTCAGCAATCTTGGCCTCTAGAGCCTGGCTACCTTAATTGCTCACCAGTGACTTCAATTAGCTGCTTTTTTTAAAACTTTATACATCTTTTATTGTTGTTCTCAGAGGGAAGGCTGATCTGATACAAGCTGCTTTATCTTAATAGAAAGGAAAAAATCTCCTGGGAGTGGAAATCTCAATTATTGGTCTTTAGGACTTTATATCCTACTTATCCTTCCTTCCAAGAAACATTATTTGAAGCAATTTACAATGAAATACATGTATGCATGCAATAAAACATTAAAGTGAAGGTAAAAAATAACAAAGACTGTAGAGAAGACAGGAAGTATTGAGATAGAGGAAGGAGATAGTTATTAGAAACTGAGAGTATGGGTGGCTGCCACAGTTAACCATAATATGTAGTACTGTACTTTCTTGGAGCCATCACTCAAACATGAATTTTATATGTGTTGGGTAAAAGAGACTTGGAATAAAAGAGAGGGGAAGTTAGTAGTAATTGTATCAGATTTTCTTTTCTTTGTAGCCTCACAACAAAAAAATTTTTTAAATGACAGTTGGAAGGCAGTAGGAGTGGCAGGTAGAGGTAAATCAGACAGTGAAATATGTTGCAAGATCATATAGTAATTGGAATTACTAATGGTTTGGCGTGGAAGTCACAATAGACTGTACAGATGTGATGCTGAAATGCTCTTTGTGTTGAATGTTCAAGATACTCTTGGATAGTTCTAGTTTTCTGGGGAATGGTAACATGATGTCCATCAACAGTCTTTTGATTTTAGGGAATTTTATTATGGATTCTTGTGTCTGAGTCGGATCCGACTCGACAGCACTTGGCTTGGCTGTGTCATTGAACAATGTAGTGGGGTCCTTAATAGTACTTTTAAGGCAGAAAAAGTGTTTTCATATGAAATTTCTTACATTGACACTTGAAAACAGATGAAGTCATTACGTTGTAACCTAGTGAAAACTTTTTTTTAATGGAGAGAGAAACTGAGGCAGTTCAGCGTCAGAAGTAGTTGGGGTGCTAATTTGAAATGCTAGTCAAATTTGAAAAACCAGAGGAAAATTTGCTCTTTTTTTCTTCAGAACAAGAAGTTTTGACAAAAATTGGCAATGTGTGGCTAAGATTTTCTTTGTGATTTAAAAGTAGCCATATGCTTTCATTTTTACAAGTTATACTTATTTCTAAATATCATTAGCTGTTATTTAACAATACTGAGGGGAAATCTGCCTTAAATACCAGATTGCGGGTGGCAAGTTGCAGTTCTGTTACAAAAATTTTTAAATCTTGATTTGCAAGGATGAGGGGACATCTCAGTTCTGCATGCAAGACACTGCTTGGGTTTCTGTCTTTTCAGATTAGAATCTGATCTTTCAAGCATCTGTTCACATCTGCTTTACTTTTCCCTGCAGTACTGTAACGTAGCTGATGTGGAAGGTACTTTCGCAGGTTGAGTTGGAACAAGGGGGAACCAGTGCCTAAGTGATCCTGTGGGGGAGCGGAGGGCATTCATTCGGAGGTGGTGCTTGAGCTGCCTCTTGTCAAGAGGATGAGGAGATTGCTGGGAAGGCATTCCAGGGGAAGGATGCACAGGGCAGTCAGTGGAACCCAAGGAAGCCTGGCATTCCCCAGAAACTAAGAATTGTTTGTTTTGTTGGAATATAAATATTAGGGGTAGGTAGAGAATGGCAAGGGATGAAGCAGGACTGGTAACAATAGATGAAATCATGAATGGTCTTGGATGTCATTTAATACTTGCTGAACAACAGCTATGTACAGAGGAGTCCCTTGGTGGTATAAGCAATGTGCTTGACTCCATAACCAAAAGGCTTGAAGGTTCAGGTCCATCCAAAGGATCCTCAGGAGAAAGGCTTGCTGACCTACACAGTTAGCCTTCGAAAACACTGTGGAGCATCACTCTACTCTGACACACATGGGGTCACCATGAGTTAGAAGTGACTCTACAGGAACTGGTTTTGCTGGTACTATGTTCCAGACCCCATTTTAGGCACTGGCATTTGGTAGGGAACAAATCAGACAGAAATCACGTCTCTAATGGAACTTACATTCCAATGGGAAGAGACAGACAAGAATTATGATTCAAAATCTATAAATACACACATAAGCATATTAATAATAAGAAGAAATAAGCATATTAATAATAAGAAATAAGAAAATTCGGCAGGGATGAGGATGTGGGGTTTGTAAATTTCTGGTGGGGAGAAAGGCCTTACTGAGGAAGTGACGTTGGACTGAAGGTCTGAGGCTGGTGAAGGAACCAGCAGGGTGAGAATCTCATAGACTGAAATAATGTGCAAAAGCTGTGCGGTTCCAGTAGTTCTATTTTTATCAAGGAAACATCCATAAGGAGATCATGGCCAGAGAAAAGTGGAGGAATCCAGTCAAGAGGAGCAGGAGATGAGGTCTGAAGAGGTAAGGGGGGCCTCTGGTCCAGGGAGGCCACTGTATACAAGTATGCCAAAGCCAGGTCAAGTGCCATCGAGTCGGAGCCAACTCATGTGTAGCTTGGCTTTTAGTCCGAGTGAGGTGTGAGTGATGGGAGAGTTTTGAGCAGAGTAATGATGTAACCTAACAAAGTTTTAAAAGGCCACTGCTGTGTTGAGAGAAGGGAAGAAGAGTGGAACCACCAAGAGACCTGTTAGGCAGGAAGCTTGGGAGCAATCCAGGTGAAGGGATGGAGGCTTGGACCAGGTGATAGCAGTCTGGATGATGAGAAATGCTCCCTAGAGGGTAGATTTATCCTGTAGGTGATAGGGAGCCATTAAAGACTTTTCATCGTGACTTTTGTTTTAAAAATATCATTTTGGCAGCCATGTGTAAGGATTGACGACACAGGACAAGGAACTGGATTGCTCCAATTACTAAGAACTGTAGTAGAAGACCTCCAGCTGTAGGAGACATTACAGCAGAGGCAGTCTAATCCTCCGAGGGGCAGGCTGTCAACTCTGGCCAACTTCTTGACACGAGACAGTGATTCAAAAGACTGACACAGGAAGAAAGTTTTTTGCAAAACCTTGCTGAGGAAGCAAGGTGAGGAAGTACAGATCAGATTTAACTGTGGAGGCTGCTTGCATATTAGGTAAGAGCAGACCCTTAACTTGTGCTGGGCACTGCTGGGAACATTACACGTGCCTTAGCTCAGTACATCCTTGTCACAGCCCTAAGGGGAGTGCGGGACTCCTGTGTCCATGTCATAGGTGTGAAAACTCAGGCACAAAGAGGTTAAACACTAGGTTTTATTGCCTGGTTAAGTCTGCACCAGGATGAAAAACCCCACTGGGAGATTCGGAATTACCTGGTTGGTTGTAAAATTAAAGAAAAGATCACCTATTTCCTTTTCAAACTGTGGTGGTAATGGTTTTAGAATGTTGACCGTTGCTTGGTGGTTAGGTGTTATGTTAGTGCTCTTTGAGTTGCCAGTGACAGAAATTCGTTTGATAAGAAGCAGAGGCAGTGGTGACCGTGGTCTCGGAGAACATCTAACTCAACTGACAAAACAGTTTATAAAGAAAATATTCTCCATTCTATTTTGGTGAATAGTATCCGGGGTTTTAAAGCTTGTAAGCAGCCATCCAAGATACTCGACTGGTGTTACCCCATCGGGAGCAAGGGAGAATGAAGAATAGCTAAACGCAGGAAAAGAAGTTCAGTGGACTAATGGACCACAAGTTCCACTGCCTTCACCAGATTGAGTGGTGCACAGCTAGACGGTGTCTGCCTACCGCCACTGACTGCTCTGATAGGAATCACAATAGAAGGAGGGTACTGGACGGGGCTAGAGAAAAATGTAGAACAAAAATCTAACATGCTGGTGGAAAAAAATAAAACCAACAACCACCAGACTTACTGGTCTGACAGAGACGGAGAAACCCAGAGAGTATGGCCCCCAGATACCCTTTCAGCTCAGTAAGGAAGTCACGCCTGTGGCTCACCCTTCAACCAAAGATTAGGTGGGCCCATAAAACAAAAAGGAGACTAAATGGGCGCACAAGCCAAGCGGTAAGGACAAGAAAGCAGGAGGGGACAGGAAAGCTGGTAATCTGAAACTTAAGGGTGAGAAGAGGTGAGTGCTGACGTCACGGGGTTGACAACCTGTGTTACTAAACAACATGCATGTTAATTGTTTAATCAGAAGCTAGTTTACTCTGTAAACATTCATCTAAAGTACAACTGAAAAAAAAGAAGAGTAAGTGGGGATGAATGGAATTGCAAGGAGCTTAAATGTCCAGAGGAAAAGGCTTGTATGTGTTTGCATGCATGCGTGTGTGCATGTGTGCACGTGCAGAGCTTTCGGATGCCGTCAGTGCGCGTTCTCTCGGTATCTGGTCCAGGTGTTGGCATCTCACTCTTCTACTGCTGATGGTTTTCACATATAGTGTGGGGGTTGCCCGTGGACAGCTTCAGAATAAACAGTCTTCAGAGCACCCTGATTCCTAGAAGCTTCAGTTAAAAAAAAAAAAAAAGAGCAAGGAGAATTCTGATTGCCTTATTTGGGTCCTGGTTCCTGTCCTAGGATATGGGAGTGGCAGGGGGCTGGGGTGGAGGAGAAGTAGGGGAAATATTGTGTGATGGATCAGCACCACCTGAGACCAGTTACTGGGAAGAAAAGGACACTAAGTAGTTGCTGTGCATCTGTTTTGTGTTTTCTGGAAGTGATGGGTTTGAGGTCATGCAGGCCATCCTGGAGGTGCTGAACTGCCTTAGAAACAAGGTAGCACAGTCCAGCATCACTCAGCAGTATTTGGGGTTGGCGCTGCTGTTCTCCCTAAGAAGAAATGTGACCTGTAGTTCTTCTGAGTGACCAGCACCAATCATTTTATTTTAAGGAGAGTGATTTAGGGTTCAGAAACTTTTCCTGGAACTGGAGATAGTTCTGAACCTGGCCCCAGCTGGGCTAGGAGTGAAGACTGGTAGCCCTTACTCAGAACTCATACTGGCCCAAGTACTAATTCTTTAGTATGACTGCTCCTTTTTTTCCTTTTCAAAGTAAATGATGATGGATGGGAGAAGTGTTTCTCAACTTTTTTTGAACTCTGACCCGAAGTAATGTGGATGTTTTTCGTCATAACTTGGTGTATGCATAGTTTTGTTTACCTGACAATATTGACTGCAAGTAATGAAATAGTATTTACCCCTTAATAAGTCCAGTATACTGTGATGTTTTCTATTCTGTTTAATTTTATTAGAAAAAACACTGGTGAAAACCTATGAATTTATTTTACAACTCACTAATGGGTGGCAACCCGGAGTTTGAAAAACATGAATTAAACCAGTGAAAGACAACCATGGTGAAAACATAAAATAAAAATAAATAATAGAAGTTCCCTTTTACTTGAGCCCTAATTACATGGCAGCCACTCAGCTAGGCATTTTATTTAATTAACTCATTGAATCCCTCCTGACCCCATTCTGTAGGTAAAGAAATCACAGCTAAGAGGTATTTCTCAGATCTAAGCATCGGTCTCCGTGGTTTCAGGGTCCCAGCATTCTCCTGCGTGTCCTATTGTTTCTGTTTATGGAACATCATGAAAGGGGCATACAAACTCATTTGATCTGAATTAAAACACTGAACACAGACAGTAAATGCACTACAAAATTATGTTGAAGTTCATCACGTTGAAGACATTTTTTTAATTCTGCTTTAGATGAAAGTTTACTGAGCAAATTAGTTTCTCATTAAACAATTAATATACAAACTGCTTTGTGACATGGGTTGTCAACACTGATATGTCAACCTTCTGCACATCTTATCCTCGGGTTCCTCATTTCCATTGATCTAGTTTTTCTGTCCCAAGACTTCTTAAAGGGCAGAATTTACAAGTAACCATCCCTAAGGGCCCTGTAACTTGCATGCTCCTGGGGAAGGGAGTGCCAGTGAACTCTAGGCTCTCTCCACTGGGCTTTTCCCTAGAAGCAAGCCACTGCCTTTGTAACAATGCCCAGCGACCTACTAGACATCACACTCACTGTCTTGGTGTGTCTCCATTCTCATTGTGAATTTAGATCAGGGTGAAGAGTAGAGAGAAGGAAATGAGCCAGAAAATAGAAAATTAATACTTGGTAGAGTCTTCATATTTTAATATTAATTTATAGGCATTGTCAGATAACTGGAGTTAAATCATTTTATCAGCAGGCTGCTCTAGGATTTAAACATTGGCATCCATCATTGTAAATCAGGTCTCAGGAGCTCCAGGGAATGGTCCCTAGGGATAAGAGGTGGGTGATGCAGGATGGGCAGAAATGTAAATACTTGAATAGCTGTGTCCTTCTCTTTTCACACGAAACCTAAAATACTTCTCCATCACACTGAGGGAGAATAGTACGTTAAATAGTAACAGAAGGGGAGCAGTTATGTAGGTTTTATGGTTAGCCTACTTTTAATACTTTTCTTTCCTCCCCGTCAACCCTGGGAATCTGTGAGAGGCACTCATTTCAGTGGAGTAGAACTGGCTCAGAGCCTAAAGACTGTCTCTACTTCTTTCTTCATAGACTCGGGGTGGTGGTATTAATTGCCTTCCTGTTGGATCTGACTTGAGGTGACCCCACTGTTAGTGAATGAGGTCCATGCTCTGGAGCAGATGAGCCAGTGAAACCTACTGCAAGTCACAAAGAGAGAGAAGGTTCATTAGGAGATGTGGTGCCAACAGACACTCAGTGGCAACACAAGCTATTCTCTCTGGAGTCTCAAAAGACAATTTTTACATCAGACTTTATATATCGTTTTGGCAAGGATTACTTAGTGTTTTTAAGTACATAGCCCGCAGATAATCATGTACATCACAAAATAATCACAATAAACTCTTTACTAGACTACAGAGAGATGCATGTTGGACACCTGGACTCTTACCTGTATGTTTGTAACAAGCTGGGGGAAAAAAACTTACATCAAAGTCTTTTAATTAATGGAACTGGCCTGCCAAGTCCACTCTGTCTGAGATAAGGAGCAAGAAAGTTGTAGAGTGAAAGTTCCAGGCAGTCTTCTTAGCTGTTATCTTACAGGCTGAAGGACTCTTCTCAAGGGAATAAAGAGGAGAGAGAAACCAAGGCCACAGGAGCCGAGGGGACTCTGCATCCCTTTGGAAAGGGACCAGAGCAGTTGGTGCAGTAAAAAACATTTGTAGACTACTTGTTGTATCATTGTGATGTTAGTTGTGTCAAGCTGTGAGTCACCCATTTTAAAAGGAGAAAACATGTTGTGAGGCATTAGAGTCCCACCATTACAACAGAACAAAACATCACCCAGTCCTGTGCCATGTTTGTGATCATTAATATGCTTGAGTCCACTGTTGTGACAGCTGTGTATTTTGAATACTTTCCAACCTAGAAGACTTATCTTTCATCACTGTATCAGACAGTATCTTATTTGTGAAACTTAGGGTTTTCACCAGCTGACCCTTGCTTCCCATTCCATCTTAGTCTGGAAGCGTTGCTAAAACCTGTCCATAAGGGATAGTATTTGAAGCACTGCTGGCATAGGTGCCAGCTGCCTGCTCAGGTAGAGTGCCATTTCCCCCAGCAGTTCAGATATCACCATTTCTGCTGTCTACCCATCAGCAGGAGTATTTACAGGCTTTCATATTTTCTGTAACCAGATACTTGCATTTTATCTCTTCTTGTTGCAGCTCTTTGTCAAGGGCGTGTGGTGAGAGTCCCTGCCGGGAGCCTGGTCCGGGTGGTGGGCACTGAGCTGGTCATCCCCTGTAATGTCAGTGACTATGATGGACCTGTTGAACAAAACTTTGACTGGAGCTTCGCATCCTCGGGGAGCAGCTACGTGGAGCTTGCAAGTACCTGGGACACGGGCTTCCCAGCTCAGCTGAACCAAGAGCGGCTGCAGAGAGGCGAGATCTTGCTGAGGCGGACAGCCAATGATGCTGTGGAGCTCCACATAAGGAACGTCCAGTCCTCAGACCAAGGCTACTACAAATGCTCAACCCCCAGCACAGATGCCACTGTCCAGGGCAACTATGAGGACACAGTGCAGGTTGAAGGTACAGTCATTGCATGGGGTGGTTATGCCAGGAGATCAGACCTTCCTCTGCCACCTGGCTGTGGGTGACTTTATCAAAGACTCTGAGCTCTATTTCCTCATCTGTCCAGTGGAGTGATAGATAGTATCTTACTTGATTAAAGGCTAGGTGGCTTCTGAAGATCCTTTCTTTGCACCGTGGTCAGTATAGTCTGAGCAGTGCTGTGGCTGGTTAGGGGGAGCCAACAGCTGTGGTGGTAGAGAACCCTGCTTGGAAGGCAGGTTTCTTTCACTCAGTCGAATTGCTGGACTGTCCACTTGTCAGCCACCAGGTATGCCTCAGTTTCCCCTTCTATAGAATAGTACCTCCCTTAAAGTCAGTGAGAGTTGAGTTAATATATGTAAAGTCTTATAATAGTGCCATGATGGGGACTCAGAGAAGGCTGGTGACATGAAATTGATGATCATGATGACGAGGTTCAGGTTTATAAGAATGACAGATACTTCACAGCTCATGTTTTCCTTTGTGTCCTTCGTGATGTAAGTACCTGTTTGTACCAAAGCTGTTATGAGTATGTAGAGAAGGAATGATGTGGCCACTGCTAGCTTATGATAGAACACAGTATGGACTTGGCTCTGCAAATAACTACACCATATGTGGCACAAAAAGTTAAGTGCTGGGCTATCAACTGAAAGGTTGAAGGTTCAAATCAACTCAGAGGCACCTTGGAAGAAAGGCCTAGTGATCTGCTTTTAAAAATGGCTGATGAAAATGTGGTTGTCCTGTGTCACGAGTAACTTGACAACAAGTGGTTTGGTTTTTCATATATCTGAATTTTTTTTTTCCCTTTCTCCAAGACCTTTTAGATTTATGTACACATTCAGTTCTCTGAACCCAATACAGAAGAGAGGGCAGGATATGTCCTCAGTTTGCACATGAGGAAATGGAAGCGTATAGGTTAATTACTTTCCTAAAATCTTACAACTAATTAGGAAGAGAGCTGGAATAAATTATTTTAGCTTGGGATTAACAAAATAGAAACATTATTATTAATTATGCATTTATTTGTAATCTGCTTTGTTCCAGGGAGGATTTAAATGAGAATAAGAATGTTATTTTGAGATCAGAAAAGTAGATGTGTATGATGATATAAAAAAGGGGGGCCGATCCAGTCATTCATTCCTTTCAGGATAAGTTGTAGAGATAGATACCATATGGTCCTTCATTAGCCATGTATATGAGGTCTGCCAATTAGGTTTGTGAATTCATCCTAGAAAAAGTGCTACGTACCTTATTGCTCAATATCACTACAATCGCCTCCTAAGTACTCCCCTTGGGAAGCTATCCATTGATGCAGGCACCTAGTCCACCCTTCAAAGGAATATTGCTACTCTTTTTCTGGAATGGCCATCAGAGCTGTCATCATATTATCTTTGATGTCCTGAATGTCATCAAAGTCTTCTTTCAGTAAAGAAAAAGTCACTGGGGCCAGATCACGTGAGTAGGGAGAGTGTTCTAATACAGTTACTTGTTTCCTGGCTAAAAACTCCCTCACAGGCAACTATACAGTTAAGTTTAGAAACTTGCCACCCTGCCGTCGTGTGCAACGGCCATTCCAGAAAGAGTTCCCAGTTTGCTTTGAAGAGTGGACTAGGCACTGGCATCGGGGCATAAGTTCCCAAGGAGAGTACTTCGAAGGTGATGTAGTGATATTCAGCAGTGAGCTAGGTGGTAGCACTTGGAACAATTAAGTCTAAGGACTTAGTTGTCAGGTCTCATATGTATTCAAGTCCCCTGATGACATTTTTCCATTTGAACTGAATAAAGTATTATATTTACAAAAGAGATGTTGCTCTGTCATTGGAGTTCGTGGGTCATGCAGACAGTTAGCATGCCTAGCTTTTAACCAAAAGGTTGGAGGTTCAAGTCCACCCGGAAGTACATTGAGAAAAACCAGCCACGGAAAGCTCTGTGGAGCACAGTTCTACTCTGACGCAGATGGGTCTCTCCATGAGTTGAAATCAGCTCAATGGTAGTGATTGGTTTACATGTCCCTTAGGTCAGACTCACCCTTTTCTCCCTTCATAATTCTCATCTTGAAAAGTCAGAGGCAGCAGGAAAATTTCCCCCAGTATCTTCTTGTTTCTCATCGAGCATTTGGAAAGCAGGAGTAGGAGATGGCTCTTCCTGGGTTGAGAAGACAAATGGATGACCAAGAGAGACTGCCTGGCTGCTCAGGCATTCTCTGATGGGAGCCATTTCTCATCCAGGTTCCTCCTGACCTGCAGCTTCACTAGTCTTGTAGCCATTTATCCATGCCTTGAGGTAGGAAATGGTCTTGGGAACTGAGTCATGTTAGCCAAACTCATAACTGATGTCTGTGTACTAGGATGTCATCAGATTCATTTTGCAAAAGAGATGAGTCTTTGGTCCTTCTAAAGATGTAGACTCAGGGGGCGGAGTCAAGATGGCAGACTAAACACATGTCTCCCTAAATCCCTCCGGAAACCAAGATCTGAATTGATAATTAAACAGAGCCGTCTGGACACCTAGTGAGCCCTAGGACATGGCATAGGGCTGTTAATTTGGACTTCATACCACTGAACGGAAAACTTCATCTCTTTTACTGACCCCGACTCTTGGTAAGTGCTGGCTTTCACAGACTGAAGTTAACTTGCCATTTTAACTTTTTTTTCTCTTTCTTAGCTGGTGGACAGAGCTGGGACTTGACTAGCAGCTAATCTCAGACGTACTGCTGGTGGGATCAGAGGGCAACATTGCCATATTTTGAGAGCCTGGCTTTGTACTCTGTGCCTTTTGGCACCTTTGGCCTCTCTTTCCATCTCCACCATTGAGTAGCCTGTACCAGGCAGGCGGGGAGCTTGTGTGGGATGCAATCTTGTTCTACTGAGAGGTGGAAATACCCATATGGAAGCTTCAGCTGGACCTAATTCTTAGGCTAGGAGGTAGTGCCTGCCCGGAGGAGAGTGCTTTTCTGGCAGAAAGCAATATTCTACACCATGTTGCCCACGGCTGGGCCCCAGCAGCAGAGGCCAGCAGGGCAGTAGCCTTTCTGTATTTTGAACTAGTTTATAACATCTGAGATTGGATATAGAGGTGCTACTTTGCCAGCTGGGAAGAGGGACTTGTACACCTGAAAACCTGACTGACTTTGGAAGTTGTCAGATACCTTTTACCTTTCATTTAAAGATGGCCTAGGGAAACAACTGTGATCCATTCTCACAGCATCTCTCCCAGCCTCTGTTGACTCACATGATGTACAGAAAGCAACAAACTCTGGATAGAAGCATAACCAAGAAATCACCCATGGCTTCAGAAGGCCCACAAAAGAATGCAGCAAAGAACTTCCCAGACAAAAAAACCTTTCTCAAACTATCAGAAGGTGAATACAAAAGGATTACATAGAGGGCCATCCTAGACCTTATACAGAATGCGACAGAGCAAAATGAAAACTTAAGCAAGCTGTCCGATTTGATGGAACACCAGCACTCTGAAATCCAACAGATCAAGAACAAAATCAAAGAGATAGAAACTTCAGTTCAAAGCCAAGAAAACAGAATGCAACAAATGAAAAATAGAATTTCTGATTTGGAAGACAGAGCTATTGACTAGAATCTATGAGGAGAAATCAGAAAAAAGAAACAAGAAAAATTAAGAAGTGTGCGGGGCTGTATTAAGAGGCACAATCTACAATTAATTGGAGTTCCTGAACAGGGCAAGACACCTGAGAACACAGAGAGTATTGTTGCTGAGCAGCTGACAGAAAGCTTCCCAGAAATTATGAAAGAAGAGAATATAGATATTCAAGATGCATATCAAATGCCACTCAATATAGATGTCAAAAGAAAGACTTCAAGACATATTATAATCAAGCTTAACAAAATGAAACATAAGCAGAAACTCTTAAACGCAGCAAGACTCAAAGCAAAGCTAACATTCAGAGGGAAACCCTGTAGGCTTTCATTGGATTTCTCAGCAGAAACAGTGCTGGCATGGAGACAGTGGCATGACCCATTCAAAGCTTTGAAGGAGAAGGACTTCCAACCAAAAATTATATATCCTGGAAAACTACCTTTCAAATATGAAAATGAAATTAAGACATTCTCAGGTAAACAGAAACCCAGAGACTGTAAAAACCAAACCAAAGCTACAAGAAATACTGAAAGAATGTCTTGGCTTAGAAGAACAAAACCACTAAGTTTCTATTTTAGAAGCAAATACAGGACACATCACCCAGAAACCTACTCAGTTAGGGAAGGCTTCAAACTCAATCAAAGCTATTATAGTGAAAGCAGTGATCAAGTGATCATATCATGAAAACTGTGATGTCATCATATTAAAAAGAGGGATGCACTACAGTCATTTATAGTCCTTCTAGATGAAGAGGAAGTTATTAAGACTGGTATTAATTAAAAGTGGGTTTATACATAGCTTATTAAGGGAGATCATAGGGACAACTGTAAAGCACAATAAAGATGCAACATATCAAATCAAGAAATGCAATACAGGAGTCTCAACAACCACAAAACCAACCCTGAAAAAGGTGAAAAATCAACTCACAAAGAAGAATGTCCCAAAACAGATTAATAAGAACAGAGAAAACATCAAGATGTAGACTCTTCTGTTATCTGGAGTTATTGCTAACTAACTCAAAAATACTGAGTCAGTTTCTGAGAGGGGAACTGAAGGAAAGTCCGAAGAGATGATGAATAGTGATGACCCACAGAATACAGAAAAGCAAATCCATTGCTACCGAGTCAGGATTCTGCCTCACTGAAACCCTACAGGCCAGGGTGGAACTGCCCCATAGGGTTTTCAGGGAGCAGCTGGCATGACCCATTCACCTCTAGGTTAGCAGCTACACTACTGACCACTGCACCACCAGGGCTCTGACCCATTGAGTAACCTGATAGATTTTCCCTGCTACTTGGAAGAGGCCTCTCTCTTATTGCCAGAGGTCTAGTACCCACTGTGTATAGCTTCTCCACTCATTATTACTCTTGGCCTCTCGTCCTCTTTTTCTAGGCTCTTCAGACACCCAGAGCCTTCTTTGCGGGCCCTAAGAGACTGGTGAACTCACGTGTCAACTTTCTCTGGCACATTCCTATCTCATGGATATTCTCTGGTCATCTGTATCATTCTTGGGCGTTTCCCAGGCCCCAAGCCACAGGCTGCTCATGCCAGCCTTTCCCCTCTGCAGATCTTGCTGGCAGGACTGAACATTTCCAGATTCTTCAGGGTCCCTGTTCTAGCCCTTTGCCCTAATCAAAGGGCTGTTTTGATAATAATGCCAATTATTTTACAGTGATTTCTAAGTGCCAGGGACTGTTGAGGCACTTTATGTCATTAACTTGTTTAACCCTCACATTGACCATGTGAAGCAGGATCAGTTGTCAACCCATTTTTAGAAATGGGGAAACCAAGGCACACAGTAACTTACCCAAGGATGACAGGAGTATATCCCCAAGCTGTAGATAACGAGGTATTTTCAGCACTCAGTTCTAACCAATAGTAAACCAGTTACCATGGAGTTGGCTCCCACTCATGGTGACTCTATGTGTGTTAGAATAGAACTGTCTCCATCGCATTTTAAACAAAGTAGATTGCCAGGCCCTCCTTTCTAAGGGTCTCTGGGTGGACTTGAACCTCCAACCTTCGGCTTAGCAGCCAGCACGTTAATTGTACCACAGAGGCATTTATCAATGCCTCCACTTTTTTACTTTGTTTTCTTTTTCTGTGTTAAATCAGAAAGCCATTTGTAGTGATCTGTGAATCATAATAGGAAAATGCACACATCCAGGCATTTGAGCAGGCAAAGAGAGGAGAAAATTCTCTGGTCACACAGCAACAATTAATGCTGTAGGCCAGAAAGTCCTAAGAGGTGGCCAGTACTTGCCCCTGGGGTCCCACATGCAGAGTCTGGCTGAAACACCTGTTTTCTTTCCGCAGTGCTGGCTGATGCTCTGCACGTGAGCGCCAGCCCGCAGCCCTCCCCGGCCCTGAGCCTGCGGGAGGGTGAACCGTTTGAGCTGCGCTGTGCGGCCTCCACCGCCTCGCTGCAGCACACACACTTGTCAGTGCTGTGGGAGGTGCACCGAGCCTCTTCCCGGCGGGACATCCTTGCCCTGACCCAAGAGAGCAGGTTCTGGCCTGGCCCCGGGTACGAGCAACGCTACAACAGCGGAGGCGTGCGCCTGGACACCGTGGGGAGAGATGTTTACCGCCTCTCTGTGTCCCGGGCTCTGTCTTCAGACCAGGGTTTGTACAAATGTATCATCAGTGAATGGATTGAAAAGCAAGGTGCCTGGCAAGAAATTCAAGAAAAAACGGTGGATGTTGCCACAGTGGTGATCCAGCCAACAGGTAAGTTTCTGGAAAGTGTGTATTTTAGACTCAACTTGTTTTTTGAGCTAGGCCATGGGATCCCCATCCTTTTCTGATAAGAATTGTGTCTACACTTTATGTGAAGGAAAGGGTGGTGTTGGTAGCGCAGCAGGGCTGCATTTGTTTTGGGCTATAGGCACTTACAGTTTTGCTCTGCTATGACTTTTTTTAATCTGAGTTTGTTTCCAGGGGAGCTACAGCATAACTCATAATGCTAAGATAATGCTTTCACTAAAAGATTAGGTACCATAGCCCTGCAGCTGGAGTAAGGTCAGACCTGGTGGTCTGAGGGGCTTTGGGTGAAGCTGCTCCCATCCCGTTCAGGACTGTTCTCCAAGTTTTATCTGTTCCAAGTTTCCCTAATCTCTGGCTCTGCCCTTACCCACAGCTGTTGGGAAAGTGTGCCAGCTCTCTACAGAGCCTTTTGTGTAATTTGATTTCTCTAGATCTGTCTTTTGGAAACCCTGGTGGTGTAGTGGTTAAGTGCTATGGCTGCTAACCAAAAAGTTGGCCGTTCAAATCTACCAGGTCCTCCATGGAAACTCTGTGGGGCACTTCTACTCTGCCTTACAGGGTTGTTGTGAGTTGGAATCAACTTGACAGCAATGGGTCTTTGATTTAAATCTGGCTTTCAGGTACTCTCAGATGCACCTTCCTCTGTTAGGTGAGGCCTTCTCTAGGGCAGAGCCTCTTCCTGCTTTCCTGTATGATGTGTACCCCAGGAGCATCCAGGCCTAGGTTGGATGCTCAAGAAGCCTTTTGTCTCTGTTGTGAATGAGCCTGTTTTATTTATTTATTTTTAAATCCTCCTCCTCCAGTTTTAGAAACAATGAAGAAAATACAAAATGCATTTTAGAAAACCTGTTAAAAAATATTAAGAAAGGAAAATAAGACATTGGTGACTCACTTCTCAGCAAGCACCAGCCGAGAACCTACTAAGTACTCTGCCCTGTGCTAGGCCTTGGAGTCAGAGGTGCCTGAGGCTCCTTCCCAGGTCCCAGCACCACCTAGTTTCAGCAGAGAGAAAGTGTAAAAAGACATTTCCGGGTAGTGCAGTTGCCGGGGATGGAAGGATAGACTCAGTTTTACAGGAGTCTAACATCTTCAGGTCTTGGGGTACTTGCCGTTGCTGCTGCCTACTGTTGTGTTTTAAAACTGGGGAGCCCTTTCCTGGACTCACTTCATGAGCATCACTGTGAGAGTATGACCGTATGTTTCACAGATTAAAAGGAAAGCGGGGAACAAAACACACAGGGAGTATTTGGCCTCTGCAAGCTGCACTGTCCTGAGTTCTTTGGTCTGCCCCTATACAACCACACAGGAGCTGGTTTGGTGGAAGCAGGAAGTAGAAAGCAGGGTGGAGTTTCCTTAGTGACTGTGGCCATCCATGAGGTGAAAGTTGTCCTTGTGGAGGACAAGGCTGGACCCTCACAGTCAGCAATGATTCCACTGGCAACAGAAATGGCTTTTCAGTTGAACTCAAGGCACCTTCTTTATCACAGGTGATCTGCCTGAATCTGTTGTAAGAAACCTCCAGATACTCAGCTTGTAAGAAACCTCCAGATACTGAGCTTGGATCACAGAACTGTTTCAATGGGACAAAAGGGTTAAGTGTTTCAGATTTACCTCAAGTTACCTTTTTCTGCAGGAATTTCAAGCATAAAGGTGTTTTTTATTTCAGACAAACCATGAAGTCTATCATATCTAGTTAGAAGATTTGAACACTCTTGAATCTTTTACGCAAGTTAATTACATCTGGCTCTTGCCCAACACTAGCAGTTCACTATCTTTTTTAATTTTTTTTTTAATGGCACAGGCCTTGTAAACAGTCTGGTGAAGTGCACAGATCTTAGAATCAATGTGTTTTAATGCATAAAAACAATTTTAAAAAGTGTGGCAAAGGAAAACAATTTTATTGAAATAGTTACCAAAATATTTTTTTATTATGCTTAAGTGAAAGTATACAATCCAAATCAATTTTACATGCCAGCCTGCTCTCCTCATCCCGTGACAGCACCCTCCTCCTTTTCTCTCTTCTTGTATCCTGTTAATGAACACCTGTCCCCTCCTATCTACCCTCTGCTCTCCTGTCTGGAAAGAAACCAGTAAGATATCCTCCTATGAATGGATTCAACCATAAAGTACATACACCACGTGCCCACATTGCGTCCTCCAGTCCAGTCCGTTCTTTTCAAGAGTTGACCTCGATAACTGGTTTCAGGTCTAGACTAGCAGCAAGTGTAGGGGCCATGTTCCCAGGGGAACTCCCAGGCTGTCGGACCATCAGTTCTGGTCTTTTAGTAGAGTTCTTGAATTGCACACCTCTTTTTCTTGTGCTACATCGGGGACTCTATATTGTTTACCGCATCATGGCTACCTTTGGTGGTGGCAGGGTGCCATCTGTTTCAGCTGGTATCATGCCGATGCAGTCTCCCAATGATATGGGTCCTTCTGTCTCCTGGGTTCATTTTTCCTTGTGTCTTTGGTGTTCTCAGTCATCATATGTTCCAGGTGGCATGGGACCACTTTATTTACATGGCAGCTTGCTAGCTTTTAAGACCCCAGGTGCCACTTACCAGTATGGAATGCAGAAGACTCTCTTAGCAAAAGACTAGCTCTCCCTCCCTCCTGACCCTTGTAACCATCAAAGAGTCTTTGCTGCTGTACATAAGTCCATTTTTAAGTCCTTATAGCAGAGGTGTCATGCAATATTTGTACTTTTGCAGCTGGCTGATTTCACTCAGCATAATGTTTACTAGTTGAAACCAGGTTATGAGATGCTTCCTGAAATCATCATTGTTCTTCATCATTGCATAGTGTTCCATTGTGTATGTGTACTATAGTTTGTGTTTATCCATTCTTCTGTTGATGGGCACCTAGGTTGTATTCATCTTGTTACTATTGTGGGCTGTGTCACAATAAACATTGATATGCATGTATCTGTTCTTGTGATTGCCTTTATTTCTGTAGGCTATATTCCAGGCAGTGGGATTACTGGATCATATGGTATTTCTATTCCTAGCTTTTGAAGGAAGCTCCAAATTGCTTTCCAAAGAGGCTGTACCATTTTGCATTCTCACCAGCAATGTAGGAGAATTCCAGTCTCTCCATAGCCTCTCTAGAATTTGTTGTTTTTGTTTGTTTGTTTCTTTGGATTATTGCCAACTTTGCTGGGGTGAGATGGTGTCTCATTGTAGTTTTGATTTAGATTTCTCTAATGACTAATGATCATGAGCATATTTCCTCATGTGTCTTTTGGCTGCCTGGATGTCATCCTTAGTGAAGTATCTACTCATCTCCTTTGCCCATTGTTTAATTGGGTTATTTGCCTTTTTCTTGTTGATATTTTTCAATACCTTGTAGATTATGAAATCAGACATCAATCTGACATGTAGTTGCCAAATATTTTTTTCCACTCTGTAGGTAGTCTTTTAACTCACTTGATAAAGTCTTTGGATGAGCAAAAGTGTTTGATTCTTAGTAGTTCCCATTTATCTGTTTTCTCTTCTATTGTATGAGCATTGTTGGTCAGATTTTGTAGTCTGTCTAAGCCATATATTAGAACTTCCATTGTTGTCCCTATTTTTTATTGCATGACTTTATCATTTTAGGTTTGATATTTAGGTCTTTGATCCACTTTGAGTTAGTTTTTGTGTAAGATGTAAGATAGGGATCTTGTTTTAGTTTTTTGCAAAATAGTTACCAAAATATTTTGAAAGCAGGTTTGTTATATAGAGATACACTCATACATTGTTTAAAGTCCATGATATGTTCTGTGAACTAGGATGTTATGTGATTTGGATATTGTGCCAACACCATATTAAATATAGACAGTTTTTGGCTAATGAACAAGTTCTTTTCCTGAGTCTGTCTTTAAGTTGAATTTTTACATAAATTGAAACGATTTGGTATGGTTCGTGGCTAACATCAGTCAAATGTTTTAGTATGTAATACACACACACACACCTCCACAGGAATGGAGAGCCTTGGTGGTGTAGTAATTAAGTGTTCGGCTGCTAACGAAAAGGTCAGCAGTGGAAATTGAACTTAGAAACCCTATGGGGCAGTTCTGCTCTGTGCTGGGGGGGTCACTATGAGTTGAAATCAACTTAGTGACAAGGGATAGATATATGGTAGTGGTTTAGCACTTGTCTGTTAACCAAAAAGCCGTGGTTCATAACCACCAGCCACTGTGTGGAGGAGAGATGTGGCAGTCTACTTCCATAAAGCTTTATAGCCTTGGAAACCTTATTGGGAAGTTCTGCTCTGTCCCATAGGATCACTGAGTCAGAAACTGTTACTCCATAGCAATGGATTTGATTTGGGTTTGATACATTTCCATGCATAAAAAAGAAACACTTCCAGATACACTAAAGCATTTTTAATATAGTGCGGTAATAACAGTAACAATGTTCTTATGTGCATTGCAAAGTAGCACCTGTTTGTTATTAGTAACCATTGTATGTATCTCAGATTTTTAATATAATAGGTTTGTTACTGTGGGTCACTGGATGTCCTCAACCCAGGGACTACCTGTGTATTTTTATGAACCACAGACACGTATGTAGTCTGATGTTGACTGAATGGACATTAACGCTGCACATGACTCTACTGTGCTTCTTTATTAATGCATTAAACAATAAAGTCTAATAAGTCTAATGACCACTATAATTTTTAAATAAATGATATTTCAAGGTATCTTCAACAATTCTAATTGGGTATAAAAATATCTAAATTGTGTTGAGGCAAAGTCCTAGGAACAGGTAATAGTACACTGTAGTTTACTTTCATCATGGAAGAAAATGCTAAAATTCAGGCAAAGGTTAGTGAAAATGAATTTTTTTTTTCTGTCCATGGTGACAGATTTCCTGAATTGTTTTTGTGGACCCCAGATTAAGAACCACTATAGTGATGTCTTTCTCTTCTTGTCCACACCTGTGTTACTGGTTTCTGGCTTCTTTATTCTTATCACATTGTTAACAATAAATGACATAGGCCTGCTTAAACAACACAACTCTTGAACCTGTGTGGCAGTAATCCCCCATTACAATAGGAGTGGTCTGCTCGATGCCTATCTTGTTGTCTCCTTTGCAGATGCAGGTGTATCCAGTAGGAGGAAGTCGAAACCAAAAGCTTTGTCTGAGGTCCCCTGTAATGTAGCACATCCTTAGAACTGGTTCATTTTCTCCTTTCATCCTGCTCCTGATAGCTTTCCTTCTCCCATCACTAACCCCTCCCCCTAATCCAGAAGGGTAGCAGAAGGGAGGTTGGCTGTGTGGGAAATGTAGTTACTAATGTGACAAGACATTGAGCTGCTTGCAGAAACAAAATTACACAGTGAACTATACAGTTGATGGAACATTCCTGACAGTATTTCTAATACCTTGGAATTTGTTTTCTCCATCCATACATACAGTCTACAACTGTATTTGGAATTGACTGCCACTTCACTTAGCTGAATGAATCCTTCCTCAGGCTTCTTTTGTCTCTACTAGATGGCTGGCCAGAGAGGGCAGTGGTGGTTCAGTGGTAGAATTCTCACCTTCCATGCGGGAGACCCCAAGTTCGATTCCAGGCCAGTGCACCTCACACATGGCTAGCACCCACTGTCACTGGAGGCTTGTGTGATGCTGAACAGGTTTTAGTGGAGATGACAGGCTAAGACTAGGATAAAAAGGCGTGGTGATCTACTTCTGAAAACCATGGGCTCGCCTGGAATCAGGGTTGACTTGGGCAGTTAACAACGACAGGCAGAGAGTGGCTGAAGCAGTATTCTGGGATCTCTGACTAGAGGACACTGGGATAAAGGTGGAACAAACTGCAGAAGCAGCTAAGGCAGGGAGTGTCCCTCCTGAATGCTTTCCAAAGACACCCTCACACGACTTTTGGCTCCTCCAGTGAGGGAGGGAGAGAGAGGAATTGGCAGGGTGGATGTAGATGAGAAATTGCTCACCTCATTTTCTGTCTTCTGTCAAGGCAGATCTTGAACTGGGCTTGAAATGCTTGCTTGATGTGTTGTCAAACTTTGAAAATTCACATGTGGAAATAGTTTACTCCAAAGGGCACAGGCTTTTGGTGTTGAGTCTTTGCCGAACTAGTTCTCAGCCTTTGTTGTTGGAGACAGGAGCTGATGCTGTATGACTCTTGCTAGAAGAACATGAGATGCCTTCAGGTGAATCCCTTGGGAAATGTTGGTTATTTATCATCATGAGTAATTGTTCCCAGAGCATTATCACAATTGAATGTCTTTCTAGTCTGATTATAGATGTTTAGGTTTGGGGGGTTTTGAAATCCTCTAAATAGAGGAAAATGTTTCTATGTAAAAAAAATCTTTGGCAAGGGAAAGCTTGAAACTAGATCTGATGAGTGTCTGTGACATCAGATTTTTCAAGATGTAACTTCTTCAGATGTAACATATCTAAGGATAGTCTACTTTTAATTATCTGCACTAACAAGAGAGGGCAGTGGCACAGGAAATCCCCAAATCACTGTCCTTTTGTTTTAGAAAATATGTTTGTGATTGATCTTAAGCTGGGTGTGTCTAACGGAATTAAGGGTGGTCTAAATACATTATATTTTTAAGACTTGACGCAAGTAATGCCATCTGAGTTCACTTTCCTGGCCTTTCTGTTTATGAGTTTTCCTCTTTCCCTAGGAGCCAGTTTACCCTACCTCTCATCCTCCTGTCTCTAGCCTCCACTTAGAATATGTTCCGGTCAGAACCGAGCTCTGCTTTCTCTATAAACCCAAGTGGTATCATGTACTTGGAGGAAGTGTCATTGTAGTCCTGCACTCTGTGGGAAAAGGATGTGGCAGTCTGCTTCTGTATGCAGACTTCATGTCAAACAATAGCATAGCAGTTAAGAGTAGAGACCCTGAAGCAAATAACCTGTATTTGAATTGCATTCTGTCACATTAGCTGTGTGACTTTGAGAGAGTTACTTGACCCATCTGTGTTCGGTTTCCTCATCAGCAAAATGAAAGTAATAATAGTATCTCTCTCAGAGGGTGTTTTGAAGATTATTTTTATGCAAATAGCATGTGCCTTCTGTGTTTGTTGGCTGCACCCTGTACCTGTGAAGCACCTTCATAAACCGAAAACAAACCTGCTGCCGTGGAGTCGATTCTGACTTGTATTGACCCTACAGGACAGGGTAGAACTTCCCCATAAGTTTCCAAGGAGTGCCTGGTGGATTTGAACTGTCAGCTGTTTGTTTAGGTGCCGTAGCTGTTAACCATTAGGCCACCAGGGTTTCCCTTACAAGCCCTCGTGAGCACTGCCAATCCTCTTCCTGATATTTCTGTAAGAAAATAAGCATAGTGTGCTCAAGAAAATACCTCTAGGAGTAGAGCCAGGTTGGCAAACAAACGCAGAAAGGTTCATGTTATTTGCATAAAAATAACGTATCTGTAAAGCACTTAGTGTTTGACATATTGTAAATATACACGTGTTGCTTTTATTTAGTATTAAATTATTTGTATTTTTTTTTTTACATTGTTTAAATTTTTTTCATTGTGATGAATATCTTAGCCAGCCAAGTGCCATCTCAGGTAACATAAAATTTGCCATTTTGACCATTTTTAAGTGTATGGTTTAGGGCCATTCATTATATTTACAGTGTTGTACAACCATTACTACTATGTATTTCCAAAATGTTTTCATCACCCCAAATAGAAACTGCCTCCATTAAGCAGTAGTCCCCCATTCCCCTCTCATGTCAATCCCTAGTAACCTCTGATCTGCTTTCTGTCCCTCTCTATTTACTTATTCTAGATAGTCTATGTAAATGGAACCATGTAGTATTGGTCCTTTTGTTTCTAGCTTATTTCACTCAGCATAATGCTTTTAAGAATTGTTAGTGTTACAGCATGTGTGAGAACTGTACTTCTTTTAAAGGCTGAGTAACGTTCCACTCTATGGATATACCACATTTTGTTTATCCAGTCTTCTGTTGGAAACTATGGTGGTATAGTGATTAAGTGCTACATCTGCTAACCAAAAGGTCAGCTGTTCAAATCCACCAGGTGCTCTTTGGAAACTCTATGGGACAGTTCTGCTCTGTCCTGTTGGGTCACTATGAGTTGGGATCAACTCAACAGCAGTGGCTTTGGTGTTAGTTTTCAGTCATCTGTTAATGGGTGTATATTATATATATATATATATATATGTATGGTGTGTGTCATTAATTTATTAATTTCTTCAAGTGCTTAAACCCTTTCGTAACTTAAAAGTAGATGATCTAAAGGGAAGAGTGTGGAAGGTGTGAACACAATCCAGGTTATTTAAATGTATTTGTTTTTCATTTTTAAGTTCTAAGAATAGCTGTAGCCAGGAGCGTGTCTGTGGCTGAAGGGAAGGAACTAGACCTGTCCTGCAACATCACTACAGACCGAACAGATGACATCCGGCCTGAGGTGACATGGTACTTCAGCAGGACACCGGACAGCACTTTGCCTGGCCCCCACGTGTTGGCACGGATGGACCGTGATTCCCTGGTACACAGCTCTCCTCACATTGCTCTGAGTCATGTGGATATACGCTCCTACCATTTGCTGGTCCGCGACATTAGCAAAGAAAACTCTGGCTACTATTTCTGCCACGTGGCACTCTGGGTGCCTGGATACAACAGGAGCTGGCACAAGGTGGCCGAGACCATGTCTGCCCCCACCGGAGTGGATGTGACCTGGCTAGGTGAGTGGTGTGGAGAAGAGCTGTTGGCTCCCCTGACTTAATCCCTACTCGGGAGTATGTGAAAGAGTCAGGGCACTGTGTGTCTTGCGTTTTCCTGGCATTCTTTACATCAGTACAGCACACTTTAGCCTGGATAGATCCCAAGCTGGGCATGGAGGCAACACTGGCTGACATAGAATCCGGCAGGCAAAGGAAACGTCTAGATCACGTAGCCTCCGTTGTCTCCATCCCCTCATTGGAGGGGATATTGTTTCCTTTTGTTGTGAGGAGATTTACAGTGTAGGAGCCCTGCTAAATGGCTCTGTGAAATGGATCTTTGTCAGAAGGGTGAATGCTGCCATTCTGCCTTCCCTTTTCCTGGACTTCTAGGTGCTGTCGAGTAGCAGCTGGGGCTTTGCCAAAGCCTGATGCAGTTGGAGAATTCCTTCCGTTAACGGAAAGCAGTTTTTCCACTGAATGCCCTAGAATCCAGAAGTGATGTTATTTGCAGTTACTCATTAAATGTGGGTGCCTCTTTGCTTTTCTGCTGGGCTCTTGTCACCCCGGGTGCTGTGCCACAGGTGGAGGAGCAAAACAGCTCTCAGACGTTGACCAGCTTGGCTTGCCCTCTGTGTGAAGGTCATTGACATGTCCTGATCCGGTCCAGCATTTTCACCTTCCCCATCTCTTTTTTTCTCTAGATGTTTGCTCTTTGGGCCAAAGTTACCCTGACTTTCCCTAATTTGAATTTCTATGGAAACCCTGGTAGAGTAGTGGTTAAGTCTGCTAACCAGAAGGTCTGCAGTTCAAATCCACCAGGTGCCCCTTGGAAAATCTACAGGGTGGTTCTACTCTGTCTGCAGGGTTGCTGTGAGTCCGGGTGTTTTTTTGGTTTTATCTTGTAATTGCAAGTAAACTTAAGAAGCCTGGGATCGATGGGGTCATAAAGTGCTTTGCTTCCCATCTCCACTATTACAAAACTGCAAAAATGTGTACCAGTCAAATTCTTCCCTGATCTGAGATAATCTCTCTCTTCTCCTGGGACTGTTAGGACTCCTGATGAAGGCATTCAGCTCTGTTGTCATTGTTAGCTGCTATGGAGTTGGCCCCCGTCTCATGGCAACCCTACACACAAAAGAGCAAAAACACTGCCTGATCCTGCGCCGTCTCCGAGATCTTTTGTGGATGAGACTGTTGTGCGCCATAGATTTTTCACTGGCTGACTTTTAGAAGTGGATTGCTAGGCTCTCTTAAGCTGGAAACTCTAACCTGTTCAGCACCGTAGCAGCATGGCAAGCCACCACTGATGGTGGCCACAAATGGATGGTGGCCATGCACAAGGTACATTGGCGCAGAATCAAACCCAGGTCGCCCACGTGGAAAGCGAGACTGCTGCCACTGAGCCACCACTGCCTCATACTGTGGTAACTATTGGGAGGTCAAACAGAGCTTAAGGGGTCCTGGTGGTGCAGTGGTTAAACACTTGTCTGCTGACCAAAAGGTCAGTGGTTTGAACACACTTACTGTTGTATGGGAGAAAGATGTGGTAGTCAGCTCCTGCCAGAATTACAGCCTTGGAAATCCTAGGGGCTGTTCTGCCCTGTGAGTCCAAATTGACTTGACAGCGTACAACAAAACAAGCCTTTAAAGCCAGTACCATTGAGTTGATTCTGACTCATAATGGGCCTTCAGAGGCTGGGAAATACTACTTCATCTGATGGTAACCATCTGTGTGCCTTGACTCCCACCTCGTACTTACTTCTGCATCACAACTTTCTCTGGAGTTAGTGGCATTCTCATTGTTTCTTTTTAACTTTTTGGTTACTGTTAGGTTACCAGTATGCCCCAAACCAAAATAACTCATTGCTGTCATCTGTTCTGACTCTTAGCAACCCTAAAGGATATAGTAGAACTGCCCCATAGAGGAGGGAAGCCCTGGTAGCATAGTGGTTAAGTACTATGGCTGCTAAACAAAAGGCTGGCAATTTGAATCCACCAGGCAATCCTTGGAGACTCTATGGGGTAGTTCTGCTGTGTCCTGTAGGGTTACTATGAGTCAGAATTGATTCAAAAGCAGAGACGTTGGTTTTGGTTGGCCCTATAAAGTTTCCAAGGAGTGCCTGGTGGATTTGAACTGCTAACCTTTTGATTAGTAGCCATAGCACTTAAGTACTATGCTACCAGGGTTTCCAGTGGTACACCAGCTGCTTTTTATATTTCTAGATTGTGCAGGTAGTATTTTCTTCAGTTCTCGTGCATTTAACATGATGAGTCCCTTTTGAAATGTGGGAAGTTGAGCAGACCAGAATTTTCTGGAGGCTCACTGTTGCGTAGGTGGAGCCTTCTCTTAGGTGGTGCTTACTGGATGTGTTAGTCCTGTCAATTTTTTAAAACTTTTGCCTTTTTCTCCTTTATTTTTGTGAGAGAAAGCTTGCAAGCATAACTGTGGCTTTCTCATATGACAGTTAGGGAGCCCTGATGGGTTTGTTTCGGTCTGCCTGTGTTATATTTGGAAAACAGAGGTTCCCCATGTAACCTAATGGAAAGGTGCCTGCAGTAAATTCTGTTTCATTCTTATTGATATATTGTCACACCACAGATCGCTGGTGCCAGATCACCACTCACCATATTGGTGGCTTGTATTGCCAGATCATATTTCTCAAAATCCGTAGTACCAACTCCAAATTTAAACACACTCCATTAATATGGGAACTATGGTGGCGTAGTGGTTAAATGCTACAGCTGCTAACCAAAAAGGTCAGCAGTTCGAATCTGCCAGGCATTCCTGGGAAACTCTGTGGGGCAATTCTACTCTGTCCTATAGGGTTGCTGTGAGTCAGAATCAGCGCCATGGTAGTGGGTTTGGTTTGGGGTTTTCAGTCAGTATGCATGCACTCTAATAGTGAAAACACATGCCATTTAAAAAAAAAAAATCTTTTAAATAAAAATTTAGTAACAAAAGGGTTTTAATAAGACTTTGACAGGAAACTCTGTTAGTGTAGTACTATGGCTGCTAATCAAAAGGTTGGCAGTTCAAATCCATCAGGCACTCCTTGGAGACA
Organism: Heterohyrax brucei; assembly: GCA_028571685.1. Taxonomy (NCBI): domain Eukaryota; kingdom Metazoa; phylum Chordata; class Mammalia; order Hyracoidea; family Procaviidae; genus Heterohyrax; species Heterohyrax brucei. Next base: position 167,897,186 of record CM053140.1, read on the forward strand.
ATCTGAGGCAGTTCTCCTGTGTCCTGTAGGGTCATTATGAGTTGTCATGGACTCCTCAGCACTGGGTTTAGCTTCTTTCCCGAAGGGTGGAGGGTGGGGTTTGACAAGGTTGGGGAGTTGGCAGGTGGGGAGAGAGAACAGGGAGAAAAAAATTAACAAGAGAAGAAGTAGAAGACACAATCCAATCTGGATTGAAACTAGGCAGTCTGTTAGTCAAGGAGCCTTGGTAGCACAGCAGTTAAGCACTCAGCTGCTAACCAGAAGGTTGGCAGTTCAAACCCACCAGCTGCCATGAGGGAGAAAGGTGTGACAGTCTGTTTCTATACAGATTACAGCCTTGGAAACCCTACAGGGCCGTTCTTCCCTGTTCTGTAGGGTCGCTATGAGTCACAGTTGACTCGAAGGCACACCACAACAGGGTGTTAGTCATCCCTGTGAGCAAAGTGATTCTTTGATATCTGAAAAGTGAAAGGAGTGGGGTTTATCTGGCAAGCTTTTCTTCTTGCCGCCTGAACCATGTGCAAGAGACTCACCATGAAGTGCTGAACTGGAACAATGTTGGCCCAGCTAGAACTGTCCTTAGCAGCCTTCAAAATAAAACAGATGTTGTCAGTACGAAAAGAAGATTTTTCATCTCTGGAGCTGAATTTGTCTCCCTGCTCTGATCCTCAGTGCGCTGCGTGAGGCTGTGAAGTCTAGGCACCGACTCTTTGTGCTCCCTCCTCCCACAGATTCTGAATCTGAGCCTGAGCCCTTTTTTTTTTTGAGAAAGTGCTGCCTGCACTCCAATTTGAGGGCTTCTTTGAAGTACTAATGCATTGATCCCGCCATACCCAGGGGGAGATGCAGGCCCTGTCAGAAAATAGGAGAGCCGCTCCTGGGAAGGAATGGACTCTTTTTAACTGGGGGCGAGGTAAAGGGTGGGGGTGGGGGGATTAGTGGGTGGCTGTGCTCTCCCGAGTGAGAGGAAATAAAGAGATGAAATTGTGGGGAAGGTTCAGTTACTATCCCAGGGATCCTGTCATTTGTTTTTCTGTGGAGTGGAGAAAGCCATTCCTGAGTGATGTTAAGGTATCTATAGCCCCAACTTTGCAGTGTTTTGCATAAAATAGGCACTCAGTAAATACTAGCTGAGTGGATAAATAAGCCAGTCCCAAAACATGGCTTATGCTAAAATATGTGCATACAGAAACAAGACTTGCAAAGAAAGCAGTCATGTTCTGCTCATAGATTATTCACAGATACTCTCATGTAACATGCAAACCTCCTGGGAGTGGAAATGGTGTCTGAAACAACTGCATTCTTCTCCTTTCTTCCTCTCTTAAACCTTCTCCTCCTTCTCTGGGCCTGTGACTCACACCGTTACAGCCTCTTGGACGGCTGTCAGGAGGCAAGTCAGGCAGAGACAGCAGCAGATCTTTCTCCGGACCTCGCCTACTGGCTTGTCTCCCCAGAAACGTGTGAGCCTGCTCTGAACTCTGTGGTTGTCTCTACACGTGAAATATGTGTGTGCAGTCATAAGCGGGTGCCATACCAGGTATAGCTTGGGGCTGGACCTGTTTGAGGTAACTGGGAAGTGGCCAAAACAGACAGGAAGCCAGGTGAGATGCCAAATACTTTACTTACATAGATGATCTTACTCTGTGTGAGCATGGAATGTTGTCACAGAAGAATTCTTAAGAAAGCCGCTTCCTCATTCAGGTATTAAGACAAAACTCTCAGTTTTGCCACTTTATAGGTTAAGAACAGTAATTACTATTTATTGAGTGCTTAATTGTGGCCAAGCCCTGGGTTAAGGGCTTTCTGTATTTGCATTATCTCTTTTAATCACCCACAACTTTGAGAGATAGGTACTGCCACTATCTCCATCTAAAAGCAACTCATTCTGAAAAATACTTTTGCTTATAATTTTTAGGGCCAGGAATTAGGGATAGACTCATATGGGGTTCATCCCTGATCTACATAGTGCCAACTAGGGTGGTTGGAGCTGGAGATTCACTTCTAGGATGGCTTCCTCGTACATGTAACTCAGTGCTTCCGGGCTTCTTCCTCTCTCCCCATGTGGTGTCTTATCCTTCAGGAACTCTCCATAGGGCTTGGGTTTCTTACAGCGTGGTCTTCTTAAAACAATCACACTTCTTACATGTGGCTGGTTTCCGAGAATCAGGAAGTAGAATCACCATGATGGTTTAAAGCTGTGCCTGGAACTGGAATCACAATAGAAGATCCTGGACAGAGTGAGAGAAAAATGTAGAACAAAATTGCAATTCATAAAAGTGTCCACACTTAGTGGAACTCTTGAGACTATGGCCCTTAGATGCCCTTCAGACTCAGAACTGACACCACTCCCAGAGATCACCTTTAGCCAAGGAGAGGGCTATGAAGTGAGCAGTAACACCCAGGAGGCATGTGTACCTCAGAATGGTCAACTGTGTGAAACCAAAAGGGCAGCATTTGCCCCAAAGCAAAGTTCAGAAGGCAGACAGGGCCGGGAAAACTGAGTGAATGGAAACCGAGAACCCAATGAGGCTTTTCCCAATGAGGAGAGGTGGGTAATGCTGACACACTGAGGGGATTGCAACCAATGTGAAATAAGCTGCATATAAATTGTTGAATGGGATACTGGTCTGCTCTGCGAACTTTTACCGAAACCACAGTAAATTGTTGAGGGGGGAAAAAACGCAGTGTCCCTAGACACATCACAGATGACTTCCACTGTTTTCTGTTGGTCAAGGCCACCACAGAGGCCACTCAAATTCAAGGGACTGGAGAAAGAGTCTTTTAATGGGAGAGTAGAGAGACTGTATTGCAGAAAGGCTTTGGGGATGGAATATACTGCTGTGGCTGTCTTTGGAAAAGAGAATAGACCACATTGATTAACGCTGGTTCTTTTATTTCATAAGAGATACTTAGGAGGGCTTAGAGAGAATCATAGCCCAGGGTCAGCTGTCCCAAGTGTTGTCATTGTAGGTAGGGACATACTGGTCTTCACTTTTTTTTTTTTTTTTTTTTGGTAAAGATAAGGGTATGTGTATGTGGTCTGACTTCATTGTTCGACGTGCTGCGTACCTCGTGGCTGAGTGTTACTACAGTCACCTTCAAAGTACTTCCTTTGGGAAGCAGTGGAGCAATGTCAGCATCTAGTCCACCCTTCAACGCAGTTTTGGAACCCCTTTTGAAATAGTCATTGTGCACAGTGGCAAGCTCACGAACTTAATTGTCTAGCTGTCTGTGAGGGAGTTTTTACCCAGTAAAGAAATAACTGTACTGGAACACACCCTCCCTACTTAACTGATCTGGCCCCAGTGACTTTTTTCTTTACCTAAAGATAAAGGAAATGCTTAAAGGAAGACATTTTGATGACAGTTAGGACATCAACGGTAATATGATGACAGCTCTGATGGCCATTTCAGAAAAGGAGAACCAAAATTGCTTTGAAGGGTGGACTAGGCACTGGCATTGGTGCGTAGCTTCTCAAGGGGAGTGCTTTGAAGGTGATTGTAGTGATATTCAGCGATGAGGTATGCAGCACTTTTTATACGGTGAGTTCATGAACTTAGCCGGCAATCCTCATATGTGTATGATCGCGTATATATGTGAAACACAGCATTTGCCAGTTCAGCATTTTTCAGGTATACAGTTTAGTGATATCAGTTACTTTAATCATATGCAGCCATCACCCATAATCATTGTCAAATTTTCCATTACTGGGCACAGAAACTCACTAGTTCCTAAACAGTGACCTCTGCTTCCCCTCCTCTCTCCTGGCCCTGGTGCCAAAGAAAATGAAACAAAACACCTTGCTATCAGGTTGGTTCTGACTCGTAGTGACCCTACTTGACAGGGTGGAACTGCCTTTTAAGGTTTCAAAGGAGCAGCTAGTAGATTTGAACTGCTGACCTTTTAATTATCAGCTGGGTTCTTAACCACTGTGCTACCTTAGCTGCCTCTGGTAACTATTAAATAAACTTTGGTCACTATAAATAAAACAAAACCTGTTGCCATCAAGTTGATTTCGAACTCACAGCGACCCTACAGGACAGAGTAGAACTGCCTCACAGGGTTTTTAAGGAGTAGCTGGTAGATTTGGACTGTTAACCTTTTTTTTGGTTAGCAGCCATTGCAGGCTGTAACTCCTAACCACTGATCCATCAGGGCTTTTTGGTCTCTATCCATTTGGTGTTCTTGAATAAGCGTCCCTTTTTTCTCTTAAAGCAGCTCTTTAAGTATTTTTCAGCATGTTGTGGGTCAGGAATTCAGGCAGGACTCAGCTGGGCAATTCTTCTGTTCCATGTGGCAATGACCAGGGTGACTTGGTGACATTCAGCTGGAAGTGGAGCTGATCTTGAACATCTGAGACGGTTTGGATGTTTGGCACCTCAGCAAGGATAGCTGGAAGGCTGGGTTCAGCTAAGCACCCACTTCTCTATGTTCTACCTGAGCCTCTCAGTGGGGTCTCTTGAGCCCTCTGACTCAGCAGAAGTCAGGCTTCTTACATGGTGCCTCAGGGCTCCAGGAGCTAAGACTCCAGGAGACAGAAAGTGTAAACTATTGGTAAGCTTCTCTTTTGAAACCTTAGAGTGCAGAGGCCTAAAAGCTGGAGCATTTTCTCCTTGTTTTCTTCGGGTTGGTGCATGGAGGTGGATGAGTGGGTTGCAGCTAGTTGGAATCTTCTCATGCTTCATTGTATTAACTAGGGTGGGATCAGGACACCCATGTGAGTGGGTCTGGCAAGTCCAGGAGAACTTACAGCAGCCGGAAGGATCATGATGATTTTTTTTAAAGGGTGAGAAAGAGAGTCTTTTACTTAGAATTTATGTCCTACTTTACAGGGGGAAAAAAAAAAAAAGAGATTTAAGTTGACTTGCAAAAGGAAGCATAATTTAAAAGCAGGAGACATAAAAATAAAATCAAACTCAAAAGGGAGCAAAAAAAGAAAAATTGAATGATAGATATTGTTAGGTGGGAATGAGTTAGTGAGTGCATGTGAGCATTGAACTTGCCTCTGAATTTTTGAAGAGTTGAAGCAGAAAGAGACTTGATTATACAGTTTTCATCTGATGAAAGAAAACATAAACTCTTTCAGAGGGGCAGACTTTGTCTTGGCACTGAACGCGTCATGGACTTTTTCGTTTAAGGGGCATTGAATAATGTAATGGACAGTGCTTTCAACTGTTCTTTGACAGAAGGCCCGAGGTGATTGTTTAAATGGGTGTTTCGTATATCCACCCTGTCGATAAAAGCTGAGGGCATAAATCTTAAGCATGTGAAGGCGTTTCTGTAAGAAACTGAATTACTTTGGGGGACAAGTGCTGCTTTGTGTTGATCCAATTGAGTATATGGCAAAAACTCAGAGAATCGAGAGAAATGGCTAGTTAATCCTCGCATTAAGCCCTTCTCTCCGCTATCAGATGTCTTAAATGAGCGTTTGGCAAGGTTTGGATACTAATCAGTTCATGATTGAGCTCGCTGTCTGAAGTACTAGCCTTCTGTGGTGTTAATTGGAGAGGGTTCCACAGGCTGCCACACAAGCTCTGGAGGAGGCAGGGCTGAGTTCCGCTGTTAAGGTTTAAGAACCTGATTTGCATTCTTCGTCACCGGAGGACTGTCCCCTCTCCAGCAGCTTGCCAGCAAGTAAGGTAATTATTTTGCTTTAGAAGGAGCTGTTCATCTGTGAAGTACTTGGTAGAAACTTCAGAATTCTGTGCCGTATGTAGGAGATAAGATTTAGATCTGCCGAATTTTAAGGGCCGCTATTACCAGCTGTCTGTCCCAAATTATCTCTGCAGGCACAAGAGCATGTGGCAGAGAGCACCGGCTTTGGAGGCAGGGGGCCGGTGTTGCAGTCCTGCTCCCACGCCTGTATGTGTATCCAGTGTTGGAGGTGTCACTTGGTGTTTCTGAGCTTTGGTTTTCTTGATTTGATGGGATAGTGCATATAAGGTGCTTATTAATGCGGTTTCTGGCACTTACCTGCTAAATACATTTTTACAGGTAATAATGATTTATTAGTGTTTAGGGGTGGTCAGTTTATAACATACTCTTCCTGACCAAGTTCTTAGCTAATTAAGATATAGGAGTCTGTCGCAGGTCATAGAGGAACTAGGAATCTATGTGTCCATTGTGTCTCAACCTAAATCTAGCAATTCACTCTTTGTTCTTTAGGGAGGAGTGACTGAGGGTGACAGAGAAATCTTGAGTGTGACTTTGGGTGTGAGATATAGGTATTCCATTCTAATGATACCATTTTATTTCAGTTGTGCTTTAGGTGAAAATTTACAGCTCAAGTTAGTTTCTCTTTCAAAAATGTGTATACGTACAGTTTTTATGGTATTGTTGCAGTCCCCATAATGTGACAGCACGCTCCCCGTTTCCACAGTGGGTTCCATATGTTGATTTGTCCCCTCCTGTTTTTTATCTTGCTTTTGAACAGGGATTGCCCATCTGGTCTCATATATTTGAATGAACTAAGAAACACGTTCCTCACGTGGGGTACCGTTTGTTTTATAGACCTGTCTAGTCTTTGGCCAAAAGGCAGACTTCAGGAGTGGCTTCAGTTCTGAGGTATCAGGGTGTCCAGGGGCCACAGTCTCAGCGGTTCTTCCGGTCTCTGTCAGACCAGTAAACGTAGCATGGCCTTCTATGTGAATTTGAATTTTGTTCTACTTTCCTTTGCCGCTCCGTCCAGGGTTTTCTACTGTGATCCCCGTCAGAGTGGTTCCTGGTGGTGGCCAAGCACCGTCTGGTTCTTCTGAGCTCAGGCTGGTGGAGGCTGTGGTATGTGCGGTCCTTTAGTCCGTTGGGCTAATATTTTCCTTGTGTCTTTGATTTTCTTCATTTCCTTTTGCTCCGGACAGGATAAGACCAATAGATATATCTTAGGTGGCCTCTCGCAAGCTTTCAGACCCCAGAGACTGCTTGCCAGAGTAGGATGTAGAACATTTTCTTTGTGAGCTATGTTATGTCAGTTGACATAAAAGTCCCCTGAGAGTGTGATCACCTGCCCCCTGCCGCAGTAACTCAGTCCTTCAAGGTGTTTGAATGTGTCTAGGAAACTTCCATGCCTTTGTCTTGGTCAGGTTGTATTGACTTGCCCTATATTGTGTGCTATCTTTCCCTTCACCGAAGTTGACACTAGTGATTTCCCTTCGCTAACCCTCCCCACCCTCATAACCAGCAAAGAATTAATATCGTAATGGCTCTGAAATGGCTAGTGCTGAACACAGCTTCATAATGATGTTTCCAGTGAAGTAGGCTAAAGGGCCCTTTCCCTCAGAATGTAGCCTCTTATACAACCTTGTCTATTTAAATGTTAGAGATACATAATTACTATATGAATGACCAAGTGGTGCATTGGTTAAATGCTCAGCTGCCAACCGAAAGGTGGCTGTTAGAACCCACTAACTGATTCTTGGGAGAAAAGAGCTGGTGAACGACTCTAGTAAAGATTGCAGACAGTCAATCCTAACAGACACTTCACTATGAGTCAGAACTGAATCAGTGGTGCACAGTAACATCAGAAATGGTAGTGGCGCCCCCTTTTTGACAGCTGGTCAACGTGATCTGCTGCCTCTAAAGTAGATGCCCAATCAGTTGTAGATAATGACACTTCAGTAGCAGCAGAGACCAGGGCACTTGTTCTCTGGCTGCCTCTTAATTCAAGCATGCAACCCATTCAACTAATTAGCTGTACTAAGTTAACTTGGTTTTAAAGAGGGTATTAGAACAGGACCTTGTTGTACACGGCTCGGGATGAGTGTCTCCGCTGTCATCACTTTCATCTACTGTGAAGTAGAAGGCTTTGAGAAAGCAGTAGTAATCTGGGTATGTAACGATGTTGCACAGTTTGGCCTGTGCTGGAGCCAGGCCATGGAGCCAAAGCCACCCATTTAATTCTGCTCACACACTGCAGGAAGCATAGTCTTCTAATTTAACTCCTTTGGGATTGGTTGATTGCTTTTTTAATTTAGGAAACATGCATGACAGTAGTACCTGTTTCTTAAAATTGTTATAAAGATTAATCAGAAATGCAGGGGGCAGTATGTTTCATGGTACCCAGCATATAGGAATCCCTCAGTAAACTCCAGTTAATATTATTACTGTTTGTAAAATAGGGGTAATACATTGTAGACACTTGCCGTCTGTCAATTTGTTGTATTATAGTAGCTTGCTGTGATGCTGAAAGCTATGCCACCCAGCAGGGTCACCCGTTGTGGATAGGTTTCATGGAGCTGTCAGACTAAGACAGGTGGGAAGAAAAGCCTAGTAACCTGCTTTTGAATATTAGTCGGTGAAATCCCTGTGGATCACAAAGGAATATTGTCTCATAGAGTGCTGAAAGATGAGAGCCCGAGGATGGAAGGCAAGGATGGACCCCAGTGTGCTGGTGATCATGAGGATGGTGCAGGATGGGGCAGTGTTTCATTCTCTGGTGCCTTTGGTCACTGTGACTTGGAGCTGACTTCATGGCACTACCTAACAACAACCACATACTTTCCTTATAGAATTGTTGTGAGAGTGGAGTGAGGTAATCTGTCTGAAAACTTCAAATTCAGGTCCCTGCCCGCAGTAGGCACACTTACACACATTTATAAATCAGTCAACAATTCAAAGGCTTTTCACTGTTTTAAAAGTTGTAACACAAACTTTGGGTAACCCATATTCAAAGAGCCAAGTATTCTGTTGGGAGGATCACCCTATTTGGAGCTAGAAGCTTAGGAAATGGTGTGTATCATCCCATCACCATCCCAGGAGCCAGATGAGGGAGCAGATCCGTGCTTGTCAAGAATGTAAACACTGGCCTCAGAATGCACACAGGGTTTAGATTGTAAATTGTTTCTTTGCATGTTTTTAACTGTTTGGAATACAAATTTTCAAACACACACAAAATAGAAAGAACCACCCAACCTCAACAATTACTGATATTCTGCAATTCATATTTCATCTCTTCTCCCTCCCTTAGATAAACACACACACTCTCTTACCTATGTTTTTTTCACTTACATTTTTCCATTTTTCTTCCTGGAACAGTTTAAGGCATGTCCTAGACATCATGTCAGTGTACTGTTGAAGACTTTAATGAGCATTTTTACGTGATAAGGATCTTTTTTAAAAAAAGCATAATCACCACTGCATTCTTAGCTAGTTTCTTGATGAGATAAAGCAGAATAGAATGGTAATCAGTAGGGGGATGCCTGTGTCAAATATGATTTTTTTAATGCAAAATATTAAATTTAGTTCCAATCAACTTGGTGACACCGAGTGACCACATCGTGTGTGTGCTATATGGTTCTGTGCATCTGTGGGATGTCGTTCTGCTGACATCTTACTGGAGGCAGGGGAGTGGGTGGAGAGGAGGGGATAGGAGATTGTTAGGAAGATAAAACGTGTATAGAGCAGAGAGGAAGAGTGTGCGGTCACCGGGCAGGGAGAGCAGTGGGAGATGCATGTAGGTGGGCATGCAAATTTGTATGGGAATGTACATTTTCATTCAATCATAATAAATAAAATAAAATTTAGCTCCAATCAGCAAGTATGATAATATCTTTTATTTTACAAGGCACTGCGTGGGTAGCACACACAGATGAATGAGAGAAGTAGGCCTTGACTCTGGGAAGATTCTTAAATAGAAGGGGCTGTAAGACATATTTACAAGTAACCAAAGTTCAGATAAAAATCCTTAGACAGCAGAGAGCCTGGCAGGTGGTAAGGGCTCTGTGACCAATTGCTGAATAAGAAGTAGAGGTGTGGCATGCTAGGTGAGTTCAAAGGAGGGATGCTCTGTGGGACAGGAGAGGCTACCTAGGAAGGTATTGCGGAGGTCTGGAGGACTAGGCACCATCTCTGCAAGCTAATTTTTAAAAAATTTATTGTAAAACAATATTAAAGGAAAATTTCTGCACTTGAATCAAAAGCAAAGAGAAAACAAGAATCATACTTCCACCATTCTAACGTAGTGGAATCATATCCTATCTAGGAGTTCAGGTCTAAAGTCTGCCTCCAAGGCTGTTAGGTGATTCAGATGCTCTCTGAACACCCCCTAAATCATTAGAACCTGTGTCTTGTAACCCACAAGCCAAGAATCAACTTGTTTTCATTTGTCTCTGCATTGAGATGGAGGCTTCCTCTTCTGGGGCCTGAGACTTTGGTTGAGGGAGAAGGAGGAGACCAAGAAGGTCAATGAAGGGATTTTCTCTCCTGCTGAGCTGGAATTCCTGTAATGTAGATGCATGCATGCTACACCTCTCTTGTCCTCTCATTGCTCATGGTTGAGGTGGGAGGGCCCATTCAATCATTTATTCAGCAACTCACTGACCAGGTGCTGCAGGTGCTGAGGCAGAGGGAACAGCTGGGGAAAAAGCAGATAAATTGGAAGCATATGGACATGTAGGGAATCGTGAGGGGTGTTCTCTGAATAGACTCTAGAATATGTACAGGAAGGCAGTGGGTGGCAGTGCTGAACAAACGGGTTGGTCTCACACTTGCAGGGCCAGGTGGAGGCGTGTGTTCTTAATTCAGCAGCAGAGAGAGAGAGAGAGAGAGAGAAAGCCATCAGAGGGTTTCCCTGATTTACTTGTCATTCTGGGTTGGGGTTGGGAGATGATTTTAAACAGTCCTGGCTGGAGGCAGTGAGTGCCAGGATGGGGTATTGTTCAGGAGAGCTTCACCGGTATTCAGCCACAGATATTTGTGCAGTACTTGCTGTGAGCCAGTGATGCAGGGATTCGGAGCTTGGCTGTTGGCAGTTTGAATCCACCAGCCACTTCTTGGAAATGCTATGGATGGTTCTGTTCTACCTTATAGGGTCACTGATTCCGAGTTGACTTTGCAGCAATTTTTTTTAATTTTTTTTATTACTAATGTGCCAGACCTGGGAATGGGGGAAAAGCAGGAAACACTCAAGAGGGAGAATGTATGAGTTTTAGGAATCCTCAGAGTGGAGAAGAGTTCCTGGGTGGTACAAACAGTTGATGTGCTCAGCTGTTGGGTAACGAAGAGGTTGGAGGTTTGAGCCCACCCAGAAGTACCTGGGAAGAAAGGCTGTTTCCAAAAACTCAGCCACTGAAAACTCGATGGAGCACAGTCCTACTCTGACACACGTGAGAGCACTGTGAGTCAGAGTCAGCTCCATAGCAGAGTGGAGTCGGGGAGCTGGAGACAGCCCGCATTTCAAGCTGAGGTGACTGGTAGACTGAATGGGGGCAGTGTGGTTAACAGGAACAGTCGCTGGAAAGTTAGTAGCCAGAGCAGGGTTTGTAGCTGTGTGTCTGTATACGTACTGGGAAAAGAGGATGGAAAGTGGGTTGAATTAGGTTAAAATGCTGTGATGCAGACATCAGGTTGAGATGTGTACAGCTTAGCCATCTGTCAGTGTTTGGGTCAAGAATCTAAGGATGGCCTTGAGACCAGGCCAGGAGAGCAGCTAGGATGTCATGCCCTGGTGAGTGGGGTTTGGCCAGGCCAGAAGGTGGGTGGAGGGGTGGAGAGCTACACTGACAGTTGGTATTTGGCCAGTGTTGACCACCTTTTCCATGTGTTCTATAGTCTGACCACTCATGGGTCAATCAAGTCACTGTGTGTCTATGTTTTTCATGGTAACTTTTAACAGCCGTAAGAAATGTACCACTTTGGAAGAATACGTTCAGGCAGTGGAAGTTCAGCTATGAGGGAACAAAGGGTTAATAAGAATTAAAGAATTGATCATAGTTTAAGAGAGAGGGAAACCCCTGCCAGAAGCTTCATAGTACTTGAAGTTACACTGGTCAGTCAGGTTGGCCAGATGGCCCATCAGGGACCTGTCTGGCTTCTTGGGTCAGATTCCCTGTGGCATTAACACAGTTATGGCATTCAGTGTTGTTAGGTGCTGTTGAGTCAGTTTTGAATCATAGCAACCCTATGTGTGACAAAGTAGAACTGCCCCATAGAGTTTTCTAGGCTGTGATCTTTACAGGAGCAGGAGCAGATTGCCATGTCTTTTTCCCAGGGAGTCGCTGGATGGGTTCAAATCAGCAACTTTTCTGTAAGTATCAAAACCAAAAAACAAAGTCGTTGATGTTCAGTTGACTAACTCGTTGCAACCCTATAGGACATAATAGAGCTGGCCCATAGGATTTCCAAGAAGCACTTGGTGGATTTGAACTGATGACCTTTTGGTTAACAGCCTAGTTCTTAACAGTGGACCACACAAGTTAGAAGATCATTAAGTATGGTTGATTTGGGAGAAGAGATTGTAGATTGAAGGGTGGCAAAAAGAACACAGCTGTGGGTTCAGATGTGCCGCTTTTGAGATGTGTGGGCAAGTTATTCACCTCTCTAAACCTCTGTCTCCTCAGGTGTAAATTGTGAATAACAATTCACAAATACACGTGCATTTCTGTGTATACAGAGACACACATCTGTGTGTATCTCAGATATGCAGGCACCAGTCTAAATGTTTTTACATATACCTGTTAATACTCACAGAAACATTAGGAAGTAGTTACTGTTATTATCACCGTCTTTACAGATGAGGCACCAGAGAGGTTAAGTAGTCTTCCCATGGTTACACAGCAAGCAAATGGTAAAGGCAGGGTTTGAACACACAGTCTGGCTCTGAAGTCCTGGCTCTTCCCCACAGCACTTTCCTGCCTCACAGTTTGTTGTACAGGTTCATGGGCAATACACATGAAGAATCTCACTCACTGTGCTTGAACTGGAGCGGGGACTGTCAGCTGCTGCCCCTTGCAGATTGTCAGTGTGGCGGTGGTCCAGCTAAGCCTTCACAGGATTGGGCGGGTGAGATCTTGCTGTAGCCACAGCCAGTTCTGATCTCTCCTTTGTATATCACATGAATTGAGTTGTCCTTGTCTGCACCCAAGTTGTTGGGTAATTTGTGAATTCTTTTTCTTAAGCATATTACAGTGTAAGTGCATTTTGTTTGTATCTGTTCCACATTCAGGTGTTGATAGAGAGGCAGTATGGTGCACAAGTGGCCTGGGAAGCAGGAATCTCCCTACCGTGTTACCTTTGTACACATAACTGTGATGAGGAAGCTGGGTGGTCTCTCTGTTCCTTCCCAGCTCTGCTCTGATCTCTCATCAGTCTGTGGCATTTCCCTGTAGAGTCCCAGTTGACGGCGGGGTGTGCTCCACGGGGCAGGTGAGGGACACTCTGGTTTAACTTTACACAGCTAAGGGTGTGACTTTGCTGGCAATTAAATGCTTGCAGTGATGACATTTAAGGGAATTAGGATTTTGAGTTCTTTCCATTTCCTGGCCCACTGAATCATTCTTGGAGAAGACATGGTGTATAAATTTCATTAGAAGGATAAATCACAAAAGAACAGTTCTTTGAGCTCAGCAATTTATAATCTGTATGAGTCATAAATAAAAGCAATGTTAAATAACACTAAACTGTTTGATCAATATAATAGGAATAAGGACTGTGTTGACAAATGAGACATTCTGTTAAGTGGAGATATTTTTCTCTTAGACTCCAGAGTTTTCTATGGAACAAAAAAGTAGCCAAGTAGCCTCTTCCAAAATCCAAGTTTGCATTAATATGAAAACCTGTTGCTTTTTAGTGGATTCTGACTCATAGCAACCCTGTAGGACAGAGTAGAACCGCCCTGTAGGGTTTCCAAGGATCAGTTGGTGGATTCGAACTGCTAACCTGTAGATTAGTACATATAGCACTTAACCACTGGGCCACCAGGGCTCCTGCATTAACATAAACCAAAAACCAAACCAATCCCATTGCTGTTGAGCTGATTCAAACTCATAGTGACCCTATAGGACAGACTAGTACTGTCCTGTAGTTTCCAAGGGGCACCTGGCAGATTCGAACTGCTGACCTTTTGGTTAGCAGCCATAGCACTTAAGCACTACACTACCACAGTTTCCCACATTCATATAGCACATATTTATTAAATGCCTGTAGAATAAAAGCAATGGGTTTGGAACAAAGATGAGACCCTGAAGCAAAAAGAAATAATGTAGTAACTGCTATGTAACAGTATATACACAGCTTATAGGAAAACAAAGAACAAATGTCACTCTGAGGGATTTTGGAAGACTGCGTGGAGGTGGTGGCACTAAAGAATGAGTGGGGTTTGCAAGTCAGTCAAGAAGAGAAGGGCTGTTCCTGTCAGATTATCACAGTGGTGTGAGACTGGTGCCTGGAAGATGTGGGTATTGAGATGTAACTTGTGCAGAGGTTAGGGGTCAAGGAAATGGAGCTACCAAGAAGTTCTCATACCAGTTCATTTGCAAATATGGAGGAAGGACTTGGGGTCAGTGAAGACAGAAAAGTAGACCTGTAGAAATAAGTTAAACTTCAGGAAGGAGGATGTTTTATACAAGTAGAAAATAACAGGAGTGTAACAGTGACAGAAGAGACGCTGGAGAGGACTAGCTTTCCTCCCACCGCCATCAGGATTTCTGCAGACAAAGAAGTGGGGTGCTCCTGAGTGGACAAGCTTTACTAAAGTCAGAATCACAGAGGGAGGGCTTCCAGGTTAGCAGGATTGTACAGCTGAGGTACGGGAGCCGGTGAAAAGAGTGTTGTATGGAAAATTTGAGGATAGGGGTTGTTGACTGACCATTCGACACAGATTCCAAAAGCATGTTGGAAAAGTCAGAGGGATAGTAAAGTGAGGATAAGAATATGCAACGGGAAGTGAATACCAGAGAACCTTGTGTTTCGAGGCCTGGACAAGGACGGCAAGAACTTAGGCCATCATAGGTTGATCAGCTTGGGTTCTGGAGTGGGCTCTAAAGCCAAAACCGGTTGCCAGTGAGTCAGCCTTGATTCTTGGTGGCCTGATGAGTTTCTAAGTAGGACTGTACTCCACAGGGTTTTTAATGAGTGATTTTTCAGAAGCAGATTGGCAGGCCTTTCTTCTGCAGTACCTCTGGGTGGTCTGAAACCTTCAAACTTCTGGTTAGCAGCTGAGCATGTAAACTGCATGCACTACCCAGTACTGCCCTCATAGGGGCTTTGGTGACTTGTAGACATGCTCTGCATTCCAGGGACTATCCTGGTAGAACAAGGATGGACCCCAAACATGAGAAATCCTTCTCAAAGAATAACTTCTGGGGAAGCTGACAACAAGCACCATCTCTATGGAATGGTCGAGACCCTGGGACTCCTGATTGGGGGTATTTGACTTTTGGTCTTGGGAAGTTTTCTTGGGAGTAGGGGGCTTAGGAAGAGACTGCTTTTACAAGTGTTACAAGAACAAACTCTTACAGGATCCTTGCAGGTTCCTTTGCATCCATTTAATTTCATCTAACCTCACAGCAAGCGGGACTACTCCCTTTCCTTTTCCTAGCTGTTGGCTTTTCACTCTGTCTGACCTTTCTTCTCTCCTCTCTCCCGTATCCAGAGCCAGACTATCAGGTGTATCTGAATGCTTCCAAAGTGCCCGAGTTTTCAGACGACCCCACCGAGCTGGAATGCCGGGTCGTGGACATGAAGCGCTCGGAGACAAACATCCGCTTCACGGTCTCGTGGTACTTCAGGATGGACCAGCGCAGTGACGACGTGGCCAGCAGTGAGCTGCTTGCTGTCATGAGCGGGGACTGGACGCTGAAGTACGGAGAGAGGAGCAGGCAGCGGGCCCAGAACGGAGAGCTTATTTTTTCTAAGGAGCACATGGACACGTTCAGTTTCCGCATCCAAAGGACTACAGAGGAAGACAGAGGCAATTATTACTGTGTTGTGTCTGCCTGGACCAAACAGCGGAATAACAGCTGGGTAAAAAGCAAGGATGTTCTCTCCAAACCTGTCAACATTTTCTGGGCATCAGAAGGTAGGAGCTTCATTCTTGTTCAGTACCATTTTTTTGAAGTCACCCCCACCGTATGTTTTCAGATGCGTGTTACCATATTCACTAGGAGTCCAAGAAATACGTTCTTAAAAGTGGGTATAATGCCTTTTACTTCTGTCTCTAGTACGCACTTGTTGCCATTGAGTTGATTTCCAAATCACAGTGATCCTATAGGGTTTCTAAGCAGTGGCTGGTGGATTCAAACTGGCTGACCTTTTGGTTAGCAGGCAAGCTCTTAACTTCTGCTCCACCCGGGCTCCTTTGTAGTCAGGGTCCCTTTAAGATGGTGATGCTGGGAGAAAGAGCAGTCTGTGTTTCTTGCATCGTCCGGAGTGAGCAGAGAACTTGATTGATGCGGGAGGGTTGTCTTGTAGGCCTTCTAGGAGGTCTGAGGCCGAGACACTACACAGGGCAAACCACTGATACTTCAGTGCTCAGGTAGGTGTCACCTTTTGTGTGCCAGGGTCCGTGAGTTCCCACTGGGGTGCAGACACTTCTGAGGTGCCACATTGCCAGTGGGTGTCCTCAGAGCTGTGCTCCTGCCCCTGATAGACTCTGCATCCATTTGGAGAGATTCATTTCTAGGGTGAGGTAACAAGAACTTAAGGTTTGGTAAGCACTGTGTTTGATCAGTGTGCTCCTGAATGCTCAGAGCACTCTCGGCCTTGGGACGTTAGGCTAACCTCATCAGGTTTTGTATCCTGTTCTTGTATGGCACCACAGGAAGCCCAGGCCTCCTGTGTTCTCCTTCATGCCCCAAACTTTCATCATCATATGTCCCTCTCCATGTGCCTTTTGACTCACTTCCACATCACCGAGCCTCAGACAGGGCTCTCTGAACTCTGCCGTCGGCAAAACCTCCCGATTCCTACACTCATCTCTCGATGTTCTCTGTTACATGAAAATATTATCAACTTGACTCTGATGGTGTTGTTACTGTAGGGCCTTCCTAAGTGGAGACATTTTTCCTCTTGTGTTCCCTCATCCCTGGGTGGTGCAAACCACTAAACTTGACTGTTAACTGAAAGGTTGGAGGTTTGAGTCCATCCAAAAATATCTCAGAAGAAAGGCTTGGTGATCTTCTTCTCAAAATCAACTGGTGAAAACCCTGTGGCACACAGTTCTACAGAGATACTCATGGATCACCATGAGTCAAAGGCAACGTGACAACCCCTGGTGTTCTTCTCTGAGTATACTGTCTGTCTTTCCAGATCACTCTCTCTAGTACTTCAACAATTCTCTAACCCTACTAGGACTCACAGTCCCTTAATCCCACCACCTTACGTTGTCCCTTACTGCTGTCTTTACTTCTGTTTTACTTATAGCGTTACCATCTGGCCAGGGTAGTTCGATTTACACCTGTTGTCCTGGTACAATTATTACTAGCACCTTCTTTCGTTTTCAGATATGACCAGTAAGGACTAGGGATAAGCAATGTGAATATCCTATAATTATCTGGCCTAAATCCCAAGTCAGCCACAGTTGCCACTTTGCTCCCCACCTTAACTTCCTTGTCCCTCTCTTGTGCCTTGTACTGACTGGCTAAAACGTAACCCAGTACAAATCCAACTCTGTACTGTCCTCTCGGCATGTGCCGATTTTAAGGTGGTTAGAGGAAAACATTCAAACGTGTTGAACTGCTCTCACCTTAAATCTATGATCATTACCTCACTTGGGTGGGCCCTCAACACTGCCTGGGACTCACTCAGCGTTTCCTGAATCTGTTTACTTCCCTGCTTTCCCAAATGATGATTTCAGACTTTCTGTCTGTGCAAATCTCAAATACCTCCTCTTCTGGCTTGCTTCTCAGCTATGGATCCTCCTTTTTAGGTTTTTTGTTGTTGTTGTTGTTTTTTGAGAAAATAGAAGCAATCAGAAGAGAAGTCCCATTGTCCCCCAGCCACAGGACCCATATTACTCAGCCTTATCTCCTAGCAAAAGCCAGTCCCCCCTGCACTGCTCACACATGTAGTTCTGGAAATTCTCTCCTCTTTCTTAGATCATCAACATTTCTGTTGACTAGCTTTTTCCTCATCAGTAATGTGAACATGTTGTTAGATCTTCTGTCTTACAAAAAACAGCTAACTGATTTTGATCTGTTTTGATCTACCTGTTCTCCACACTTGTCTTACCACTTGTTACCCTGTTCTGTAGCCCAAGTGTTTGACGTATCTGCGCTTGATGTCTCCAGTTTCTCTCCTCCATTCCCCATTCTCTCTGATACCTCATTTAATCAGGCTGTCACCCCACTGCTCCTGTGAAGATTGCCAGTGATCAATACGGTACTAAACCCAATTGTCAGTTCCCTTGCTTGACTCAGCAGGGTTGAACACAGTTGATCATTCCCTTCTTCTGGAAACATTTTTTACCCTTGGCCTTTGCGACATCACCTTCTTCCAGTTGTTCTTCCAGACTCGCTAGCTGTTTGTTCTCGACCTTCTTTGATGATTCCTTTCATTTTCCTGATCCTAAAATGTTAAACTGCCTCAAGTCTCAATTTTCAGGCTCCTTTTGGATCTCTTTATGTGTTTCACAAATTTAAACACCATTTGTACACCAGTTCCAGTTGCCATGGAGTCAAGCCTGACTTACAGCAACTCTATGAGTGTCAGAGTACAACTGTGCAGCACAGGGTGTTCAGAAGCTGAATTTTTGGAAATAAATCACCAAGCTTTTCTTCTAAGGTACCTCTGAGTGGATTCAGATGACCGACTTTTTGGTTAATAGGAGAAGGTTTAAGCATTTGTACTACTCACGGATTGCTGTCTGTATATGAGACTCCTGAATTCACACTTCCAGCCAGAACTCCAGATTCAATATTCTGTTTCCTTTTTGGTACTTCTGCTTGTCTAATAGGCATCTCAAACTTCTATTCAAAGTAGAGCTTCTGATCCTTTCTGCCAAACCTCTTCTTGCTCCACCTTCTCATGCATAATTAATGGATCCACAGTTGCCAAAACCAAAAACCTGACGGTTATCTTTGACTCCCTGTTTTTCACAATTTATTTGGACTTTAATCACGTTTCATACTGCACGTTCCAAGCCACCACTGTCACTTACCTGGATTAGATCACTAGTCACCCTACTGTTGCCCTTGCACACAGCAGCTAGAGCAGTTCTGTGCAAATGAAAGCCAGATCATGAGTCTCCTCTGCATCAAGCCTTCAAAGGCTCCTCATCTTACTCAGAACAAAAGCAAAGTCTTTTGATTTGGTTTGAGATGCCCTATACCAACTGGCCCCGATTACCTTTTGGACCCCCCGTAACACTCCCCAGTGTCACTGCACTTCAGCCACTCTGCCTGTCACGTTTCCTCAGATATACCAGGCACACACCAACCCTGGAGCTTTCCACTTGCTCTTCCCCTGCCTAGAATGCTTTCTGTCCAGACGAGTACAGGGATTACTCCCTCACTTTTATTTTTTTCAGCTCTTTAGTCAAATGCTGTTGTGGGAATAACATGAGGCTCTCCCTGACTGTATCATCTAGAATTGTGATAACATTCCTCACACACACAAACACACACGCGTGCCCCCCCAACACACACACTTGTGGTTCCTCTGTTTCATTTCCTTTTAAACATCTCTTACTGTCTAGCCATATCATGTGTTTTCCTTATTTACTTTGTTTGGCTTCTGCCACTGGCGTTTAAATGCAGGACTTTCTGTATGTTTTGTTCGTCATTATATTCCCAGTGCTTGGCCTATGGAAGGCTCTCAATAAATAGTTTTTTATTTAATGAATGGATGAAGAAACTCTCAGGAGATTCAAGAAAAAAGTGTGCGTGGCAATAGAACCTCAAGAGTCAGCAGTTCTGGAGAGGAAGAAGAATATGCGTGCTCTGCTAACAGAGGCAGTGAAACCAGGTGTTCAAGAAAGCCCAACATGAAAATCTCATCACTGAACAGATTATAGGATTAATTAATCATTTTCTGGAAGGATAAGAAAAACATGCCTACTTCATTTACTCATCCATTCAACGAGTGTTAAAATACCTTCCAAGTGCCTGGCCTTGTGCTATTATAATATAAATGAATTTAAGGTGCAAATGCTTAGGAGTTTTTTTCTTTTTTTCTTTTCTTTTTTTTTTTTTTTTTAAGAGAGAAGTTGGGAGTAACAAGCTTAAACATAAAATTAATAGAGCCATAGAGACTTACTCAAAATGTTAAAATAGCTTCTCTGAAATTAAAGTGCAAGCTAAATAGAAATGATTAGGTCTACAAATGCATATGCTCCAGTCATTTTAATAGTCAATCTGTTCTGTAATGGCAACCATCTCATAGTTAACACAGAGAGCCCATTTCTCCCTCACTCTGCGTCCTCCAAGCAGGCTGGGGTCGCTAAGAGTACTTTCCCTGCACCCAGCAGAACCTCAGAGGAGGAGAAGCATGTGACATCACTGAGAACCTGACCTACTGTCATGTTTAAGCATGGATCGTCCCAATTCACTGGGAGTGGCTTCTCGCTTGTATCCTTGGAGTCATCAATAGAGCTTCCCAAATCCTCTGAGCTCACAGTTGGTTAAACTTCTCAAGGATTTAAAAATCCTTAAACTCAAATTCTCACCCATCGAATCCTTTCTCCCTTGCACTGTGAAGTCATTTCTGGCTCTCTGCTGTATCCAGTGGGTGGTTTTCAGCCTGCTTGCAGACACCTAAGATTTTCTTTCTAAATATCCAGATTTCGTAAAGTGCTGTTGTGTGACGGTTTGCACATCATTTGCTGTCTGTTTGAGATTTTCCTTTAAAATATATATGTGTTTTTAACTAATCCTGTTGCAATCACCTTCTTCTGCTCCTTCGTTCCAGACTCTGTGCTCGTGGTGAAGGCGAGGCAGCCAAAGCCTTTCTTTGCTGCAGGAAATACATTTGAGATGACTTGCAAAGTGTCTTCCAAGAATATTAAGTCGCCTCGCTACTCCGTTCTCATCACGGCTGAGAAGCCTGTGGGAGACCTCTCTAGCCCCAATGAAACCAAGTACATCATCTCCCTGGACCAGGATTCTGTGGTTAAGCTGGAGAACTGGACAGATGCTTCTCGAGTGGATGGCGTCGTGCTAGAGAAAGTGCAGGAAGACGAGTTTCGCTATCGAATGTACCAGACTCAGGTGTCCGATGCAGGCTTGTACCGCTGCATGGTGACAGCCTGGTCTCCTGTTGGGGGCAGCCTGTGGCGAGAAGCAGCAACCAGTCTCTCCAATGCTATTGAAATAGACTTCCAAACTTCAGGTGAGCAGGCAGCTGTGTTGAATCACATGCTGAGCTCCAGATCGATACCAGGCTTTGGGGCTTTGATCTAATGTCTTCTTTTGATTTAACAACACAGACAACCCACTGCTGTCATCGAGTCGATTCTGACTCATAACAACCCTGCAGGACAGAGCAGAACTGCCCTCTAGTGTTTCGAAGAAGCACCTGGTTGATTCAAACTGCTGACCTTTTGGTTAGCAGACGTGGCACTTAACCACCATACCACCAGCGTTTCCTTTTACAAATTGGGTACATCATTTTAAATTCCCATTCGTGATGCCTGAGGGTCTGATTTCTACACGTCATCGCCAATACCAATCATTGTCCTCCTTTTTTGATTATGGAAACCCTGGTGGCTCCTGGCAGTTGGAATGCACCAGGCTCTCCTTGGAAACACTATGGGGCAGTTCTACTCTGTCCAGTAGGGGGGTTGCTGTGAGTTAGACTCAACAACTTAAAGGGCAGTGGGTTTGTTTTTTTGATTATACCTATCCTGGTAGATGTGATATAGTGTGTCACTGTGGTTTTGATTTGTATTTTCTTTATGTATCATTTCTCTGATGATGTTGAGTATCTTTCATGTGCTTGTTGATCATTTGCAGATCTTCTCTGGAGAAACCTCTGTTGGTATCATTAGCCCATTTTTAAATTGAGTTGACTTTTTATTGTTAGGAAGCCCTGGGGGTGTAGTGGTTAAGTGGTTAAGTGGTTAAGGTTGGCAGCTTGAACCCACCAGGTGCTCCTTGGAAACTGTGGAGCAGTTCTGTTCTGTCTGTAGGGATGCTAAGAGTCAGAATCAACTCAACAGCAATGGGTTTGGTTTTGGTTTAGTTTTATTGTTAAGTTGTAGGAGTTCTTCAGATAGTCTGTATATAAATACCTCATCAGATACATGATTTGAGAATATTTTCTTCCATTCTGTGGGTTTTTGTTTGTTTGTTTTGCCTTACATGGTATCCTTTGAAGCACCAACATCTGTTTATTTATTTATTTGTGATTGAGTGAAAGTATACAATCCAAGTTAAATTTGCGTGCCTGCCTGTCTACAGCTCCTTGTGCTCTCCTTGCCCAGTGACAGCACACTCTTCCTTTCAATTCTGTACATGTCATATTCTCTTAACAGTCTCCTGTCCCCTCCTCTCCACCCTGAAACACCAACATTTTAATTTTGATGAATCCAATTTATTTTTTCTAGTGTCTCCTGTGTCTCCTGTGTTTTAGTGTCAACTCTGACTGAATCCAAGGTTACAGAGATTTATGCCGTACGTTCATCTAAGAGTTCTATAGATTTAGCTCCTATGTTTAGGACATGATCCATTGAATTAGTTTTGATAGCAAGGGATTCCTTACTTACACTGTACACAAAAATTAAGTCAAAATGTTAACTCACAAAGTTGTCCCTGAGGCCTACTAGCGCAGTGGTTAAGTGCTTGACTACTAACCCGAAGGTTGGCAGTTTGAATCCACCAGCTGCTCCTTGTGGACCTGTGGGGGAGTTCTTCTCTGTGCTGTAGGTTAGCTATGAGTTAGCATGGACTTGATACCAACAGGTTTTGTTTTTATCTAGATATCATAGCACCACGTATTGAAAAGTCTTTCTGCCATTGAATTGTGTTGGTAGCCGTGACAAAAATCATTTGACCACAAATATGAAAAATTTATTTTGAGACTCTCAGTTCTGTTCCATTGATCTCTATGTCTGCCCTTATACCAGTACTACGTTATGTTGCCTACTGGAATTTTGTCATAGTTTAGAAATCAGGAAGTGTGACTCTTCCAGTTTTTCATTTCTCTATCAAGACTATTGTGGGTGCTTTAAATCCCTTATGAATTTTAGGATCAGCCCATCAATTTCTGCAAAAAAGTCAGGTGGGACTTTGATAGAGATTGTGTTGATTCTGTAGATCTATTTGGGGAGGATTCCTGATGGCATGTGGTTAAGTGCTTAGTTGCTAACCAAAAAGGTTGGCAGTTACAACGCATCAGCCACTGTTTGAGGGAAAGGTGTGGCAGTTGCCTTCTCTGAAGATGACAGCCTTGGAAACACTCTGGGACAATACTGAATTGTCCTGTAGAATCACTGTGAGTCAGAATTGACTGGGTGGCAATAGCTTTTTCTTTTTTTGACCCTTAACACTGTTGTCTTCTAGTCCAGGACTATGGAGTGTCTTTCCATTTATTTAGCTCTTCTTTAATTTCTTTCAGAGATGTTTTACAGTTTTCATTGTACAAATCATGAACTTATTTTGTTAAATTCATCCTGAGTACTTTACTCTTCATGTTATTCAAAGAGAAATTATTTTCTTAATTTCGTTTTTGAGATTATTGGTAGTAAATGGAAGTATACTTGATTTTCATTTAATTGATCTTGTATCTTGCAACTTGCTGAATTTGTAATTAGTTCTGACAGCTTTTTGTACATTCCTTAGGTTTGTTTAAAAATTTATTTTTTGTTGTTGAGACTATATATATAGCAAAACATATCAATTCACAATTTCTTTATGTACAATGTAGTGACATTGAATAGATTCTTGAGGTTATGCAACCATTCTCACCCTCCCTTTCAGAATTGTTCCTCCCCTACGGCTGGCCTACTGACATAAACTCACTGACCCCAAATGTTCCTATCTCATCTTTCGAGTGGCTGTTGTCATTTTATCCTTTATAGAAAATCCTTAAAAGAACACAATGCTCAAGTCATCCTTAGAATTTTTTTTAATAATTTATTTTTGTTTTTATTAGATTGAATGAAAATGTACATTCCTATATAAATTTGCATGGCCACCTATCCAGCTCCCACTGCTCTCCCTACCCAGTGACAGCACCCTCTTTCTCTCTGCTCAATACATTTCTTATCCTCCAAACACCCTCCTATCCCCTCCTCTCCACCCACTCCCCTGCCTCCAGTAAGAGGTCAGCAGGATGACATCCTATAGATGCATAGAACCATAAAGTGCGTCTAAAGTATGGTCACTCTGTATTGCCAAGTCCAATCCATTCGTGTCCGAAGAGTTGACCTTTGTTATGCTTTATAGGCAAGGGCAGCATCAGGGCCAGGGGGCCATGCTCCCAGGGGAACTTTGCTAATAGAAATAGTTTTACTTACCTAGAGGTCCTAGCTAGAATCTCCAGTACAACACTGAATAGAAATGGAACCAGTGGACATCTTGGTCTCATTCCTGACCTTTAGGGGAGAACAGTGTCTTACATCTAAATATGATGTTAATTTGGGGGTTTTCATTGATATTGCTGCCTGGTGAGGAAAATTCCTTCCATTCCTAGTTTATTGAGTGTTATTAGGAAGAGGTACTAGAGTTTGACAAATGCTTTTTCTGTTTGTAGAGATAGAGATGATCATGTGAGTTTAGTCATTTCTTTGTGTATCTGTTTTGCTGTCTGGAGACGTCACTTCCATCTTTTTTACATTTGTTACTTGCTGCTTCTTTTTAACTGTCCTGGAAGAGGGGACACACGTTTTTTATATGTATTTCTCAGTAAGGAATGGATATTGAATCTATATCTTAGTAAGGAATGGATGTTGAATCTATTTCTCAGTTCTTTAAGTTTCAGTTTAACAGATAAAATCATTATAGCTTCAAGGTGGAATAGACTGCCTAAGGCTTTTATTTGATCTATAGAGTAGTTATGACCAGTTTATATTTCAGTTCATTAGTAGAACCAAGCCCGTTGCTGTTGAGTCAATTTTGACTCATAGCAACCCTACAGGACAGAGTAGAACTGCCCCATAATGTTTCCAAGGTGTGGCTGGTGGATTCAGACTGCCAGCTTTTTAGTTAGCAGCCGAGTTCTTAACCACTGTGCCACTTGGGCTCCTTAATTAGGAGACACTGCTATCAAATACAGATCTCTTGTCCCCAGAGACTTCATTCTAATATCTTTTTCTCACTAGCTTATGTTTTCTGTAGAAGTGTTCTTTGTTATGGCTAGGCTCGTCTTCATGACTTAACTGGAAAGTGCACAAACCTTTTTCCTTAGACCATGGCAAGCAGAGGAAACCCTGGTGGCATGGTAGTTAAGTGTTACAGCTGCTAACCAAAAGGTCAGCAGTTCAAATCCACCAGGCGCTCCTTGGAAACTCTATGGAGCCATTCTGCTCTGTCCTCTAGGGTCGCTGAGTCATAGTCGACTGAACAGAAGTGAGTTTTTGGTTTGGGCTGTCTAATCTAATGGGCAGCACAATGTTGTAGCCTGAGTAGCTCATGATAAACAATGACTCAGAGCTGAGAAACTGCAAACCAAACCCATGACTCGTCAAGTCAATTCTGACTCATAGCAGCCCTATAGGACAGACTAGAACTGCCCCTTAGAGTTTCCAAGGAACATCTGGTAGATTTAAACTGCTGACCTTTTGGTTAGCAGCTGTAGCACTTAACCACTACACCACCAGTGTTTCAACCAGAAGTGGAAAGCTTCCTAAAAATTAGCAATGCACCTTAAGACACACAAAACAAAAAGATCCTTCCAGGTGTCCATCTTCCTGTCCACCGACTTCAGATGTCTTTCCTCTAGGTATTTCTCAAGGGGCTCTAGAGAGTCATGGTTTACTGACTCAGAGTGTCAGAGGAGAAAGTATGGTAATGTGATGAAATGTGATGTTGGTCTTCTGAAAGAATAACAATAAAGTTCTGGCTCCTAAATATGAAAAAAGTGAAAAACATAGTTAAGTAGAAGGATAAAAAAGAGAATCTCCCATAACCTTATCATCCAAGACTCTTAATTTGTGTTTTTGTCTTCCTAGGACTTTTTTTCCCCTCTTGCAGGTTTTCTTCATGACTTTGAGATCAGTCTGTCTGTCCAGTGTTAATGACCTGCTTTTCCTCCTTGAACGTTACAAGCATTTTCCATGTTATAGCAAATTCTAGGTAAACGGCAACTCTAATGATGCTGTGTGCTAGAACGTGGTGAACCAGCACCCTTTTGATGGATGTGTAGATGACCTACAATTTTTTTACTTTCACAAGAAGACTGTAGTTAACAGTCTTTTTTAATGGTTGGGGTGGGCATGTAGTTTCTATCCATGTTTGTATTTAGAAGCTAAGTGAATCATGGTATATTCTCTGCAGATTAGGAATCAAGGGACCCCTAGTGACTCTGGCTGTTCACTTAAATTCTCCATGTCATCGTCTGTCATCTGTGAAGCTAATCAGACAAATCCCTTTATAAAAGCAGCATTACCATAAAAATTGGCCATAATGAAAATATTTCTAAGCCTGGGATACTGGCCCATATTAACAGGGAGCTGTCGATTTCATTAGAAGGAAATGCGCCGTTGCCACAGTGGTCTACTCCCGACCCCCGGAGCACAAATGCTCCTTTGTTGGTCCCCACTGCCATGACGAAGAGGGGAAATGACAACTCTAAGTCGTGACCTAGGAGGCATTTGGGCTTTTGTTTGGAAATACAAACTTACTCAGATTAGGTAAGTCTGTCTTTGCTTTCTCAAATTAAGTGAATAGAAACTTATTAAGTCCTTTATGAGGACTTTACTGTATTGCCGTTTGGAGTTCTCTTAGAAGGGCCCTGAACACTGCTGTGGAGTTGATTCCGACTCTCAGCAACTCTACAGGACAGAGCAGAACTGTTCCAAAGAGTTTCCAAGGAGTGCCTGGCCAAGCTGAACTGCTGCTTAGTCTGTATCTGTTTGTTGCCACGAAATTCCTAGGCAGAGAGAGAAAAAAGGCAGGAAGGTCTTCTTTCCTCACCTTGGTTGTCGCTAACCTGTACCCTCACGTGACTGTGTGCGCATAAAGTACCCGCAGCCATCATCACAAACCTGCTCAGAGCCACTGACATAGTCACTGCTGTATTGTTGTTAGGTGCTGTTGGTGAGTCATTTTCAACTGATGGTGACACTATGGGACAGAGTAGAGCTGCCCGGTGGGGTTTCCCAGGAGTGGCTGGTGGATTGGAATTGCCAGCCTTTCGGCCAGCCGCCGAGCTCCCTACGCCTCCAGGGCCTCAGTCACTGCTGGAGGCAGAAGCAGATCTAAGGTGGTAGAGACCTGAGGCAGCTGTGGCAGAGAGCAGAGTTAACTGAAGGGATGATGTCCAGAAGTAGGTAAAATTTCCTTGTCCTCTTTGCTTTCATCCTTTCCCTGTCTCCCAGGACTGCCATACTGTCACATTCTCTATCCCCGTAAAGCTAAGAACCCTCCTGCTGCTCCTTAGCTAATCAGAATTCACAACAGTACTCACCCAGGCCTGCCTAACCCCCCTCTACAAAAACGAAAACTTGTAGCCATTGAGTTGATGCCAACTCATAATGACCCTGTAGGACAGAGTAGAACTATCCCAGAGTTTCCAAGGGGCACCTCATGGATTCGAACTGGCGACTTTTTTTGGTTAGCAGCTGTAGCACGTGAACTGCTATTACGACCAGGGTTTCCACCTAACCTCTCTCATGTCCCGTATTCCACTACTGTGTTTAACTTTTCTCCTTCGCCTTTCTCCCAGAAAAATACTGGTTTTTCAAATATACTTGGTGTTAGGAAAGTAACCTGGGGAATTTATCTTGTTGCACATCATGTTTGAATGAATATATAAACATTTAAATTCTTTTCCTCATTGGATTACATGACCTTTTACTCTCTGCCTCCCAGATGTTTCTTCTGAATGTTAAAAAGACAAAAAAGAAGTGCTTTGGAGTACTTTTTCTTTACCAGCAATCTGAGTAAGGTACTACTAAGATAGTAGTACATGTACTCTAAGTATCTTGTGAGTTTCAAAGTCAGTGTCTAAGACCATCTACTTTTTTCTTTCCAGGAAATGGACATGGGATCCCATAGCATTGATAGTCTAGAAACGTTTTTCAGGTCACTTCTTCCTAGCTAATAGGGATTGGGAACCCCTGGTGGCATAGTTACGAAGTGCTGTGTCTGCTAACCAAAAGGTTGGCAGTTCAGATCTACCAGATGCTCCTGGGAAACTGTGGGGGCAGTTCTACTCTGACCTACAGGGTTGCTGTGAGTTGGAATCAACTTGATGGCACTGGGTTTAATAGGGAGCGAGATGAGGTAAACACTGAGCTCTTAGGGATCAGCTTGATTTAAAACCGTAAAACATTTTCACCGAAAGTGGGTCATGTTACTGTTAGTTGCCATCCAGTTGATTCTGACTCATAGTAACTCCATGTGTGCAGATTGGAACTGCTCCGTAGAGTTTTCAAGGTTGTGGCCTCCCCAAACCAGATATCTCCAGGCGTGTTTTCCAAGGTGCCTCTGGGTAGGTTTGAACTGCCAGCCTTTCATTTAGTAGTTACAGTAGTTGATTTAGTAGTCCAGTGTGTGGCTGTTTGGGACAAGTAGGCGGAGCAGAAGGAGATGAACACAACACCTATCCCCTGCCTCTGCCGACGGAGGAGATATAAAAAAATAAAAAACCACCCAAACCCATTGTCGTCAAGTTGAGTCACTTCCAGTTCTTACCAACCCTATGGGACAGACCAGAACAACCACGTAGAGTTTCCAAGGAGCACCTGGTAGATTAAAACTGTTGACCTTTTGGTTAGCAGCTGTAGCTCTTAACCACTACACCACCAAGGAAGAGACAGAAACTATAAATTCCTTCCATGGAAAGGATACTTCTTTTAATTTAAAAGTCAGTTCTTTTAAATTCATCAAATACCATGATGAATTTCATGTGTGTAGTCAGTTGTATCAGGCTGACCCTATGGTAAGTGCGCTGACATTCTAGCTCTAAGTTTTCTTTATGCAGTCAAGTCTTCATATCATATTTTGTTGCTCACATCTGGGTTCATTACCTCACAAGTCAAAAGCTTGGAAGCGAGCACATCTACATTGCGGTAAATAGAGGATACTGAGAACTTACTGTGGTCTTCTGGACTTTAGAAAAGGAAAGTGCTTTTATGTAAATGTAAAGTGGATATTGGGCTGTAGGGTATTCTCAGGGTATGCGAGACAAATTCTTTCTGGGTAGTTTTTGAAAGGAACATCCAAGATGCCTTTGTCTCCATTGGCAGATGAGTTGTGCCTTCAGCTTTGTGGAAATAGTTGTCATTGTTGACATGCCTGTGTCCTTTGCTGGATGTCAGCTTTTTAACAGCAGGGACCGTCCCCATTCTCTTCATCAGAATCAAAGGCATCCCTGATTTATTCTTAATCCTTCTGAATGTCCAAGCCCCCTTGACTTAGAAGTAAACCAAGCTAAACCAGAAACAACTCACCCTGTACTGGGAAGTGGGAGGAGGGAGGACTTCAAATGAGACCATGGTTATCATCAGAGAAGAGGTAAAGAAAAAGCCGGAAGCAACATAACTCTTTGAAAAGTTACGATTTTAGTTATAAACTTAAGATGGGGCCCGTTAGGATGTGCCTAATGTATAAATTCCTATCAATAAAATTAAAAAGAGAATACCTTCTATTTTGTGAGTTTCTAGACCTGTTCCAAGGAAAAGGACTCACATTTAGACACCTAGCAGAGTGCCGAGAATGGAATATTGAACATAAGTGTGAAAGAGAATAACGAGGCCAGCATGGCTTTCTTCCAGGTCCTGTATTCAATGTCTCTGTGTATTCGACAAAACCATCGGTCATCCGGGGAGAGCTGATCAAACTGTTCTGTGTCATCAGCACTGAAGGAGCGATGGTGGATCCAGGTACTTCTCTCCCTCGTTTTTCTTTTCCCTTGTTTTTTTTGTAGTTGCCATGGTGTTATACAAATGTAGAGGACATGGAGTGGATTGTCTGTTTATCCCCAGATGGCCTCATTCAGCGGGGGTTTAATAAACACTTGTTGAATGGATGCACCTGTTCTTGTAGATGATTTGGAAACACATCCGAACATTCAAGTCTGAGTTGTCAAGGTGATCAGTGGACCACCTTGGGGCTGATGGAAGCTGCTTCAAAACCCGTTGGCAGAGCCCAACTCTTTTGCTTGTGTCTTTCTTTATTGAGCTCCTTCTGTGTACAGATGCCATCCTAGATGCTGGGAAGAGAGGACTGAAAAAAATGGTGAAAGACTGCCTTCATGGAGTTTGCAAACTAGTTATGAAAAACAAGACAAGAAAAAAAGTGCTATTTAATGTCAGATAGTGATAAATACCATGAAGAAGTCCAGAGCAGGGTATAGTTAGAATTCTTAGAAAATCTTTTTGAATGTTTCTTTGTAGAAAGTACCAGCATTGCCATCAGGATGTGTAAGAGTTGTGGAGAGGGTATCCGTCTTGACCTTTCTTCTTTCCTTCCTTTAGTGCCAGTTGTCTCTCTCTCTCATTCTTAAGGACAGTAAGTCACTCAGTGTCCCTCTGTTTGGCAGGACTGGACCCTCCTCTGCTTTTTCCTGAAGATCCCATTAAAAAAACCTAATGCCATCCAGTCGATTCTGATTCACAGGGACCCAGTAGGGTGGAGTAGAACTGCCCTCATAGAGTTCTCAAGGAGTGGCTAGTAGATGCAGACTACCAGCCTTGGAGACTTGGATAACCCAGCTCACCTTTCTTTTCTCTGCATGCTTTGACCCCAGGCTCTCCTCTTACTACCCCACCCCATTACAAGCAAAAGTGGAATTTGTACCTGGAAGTGACCAAGTTGTGAAGGGTTAACAAGGTTCCACGTGGAGTCTGCTGTAAGCATGGCCCTGAGGAGGACACTGGACACCAGTTTTCATTCTCTGTTAAGGGGCAAGATTTGAAGCAAAGTCCAGTGACTTGTAGTGAAACTAGAGTGAGCACTGTGAGAAAGGGCCTGAGCATAGCTGGTGTCCTGGGATCGGAGGCCTGGATGGTTGTCCCCTGAGATCTGGCTCCCACTGAACTTCTAATTAAAGGTCACAAGTACAGGGAAGTTCAGTTGGTGGTTAGTTCGGGCATCAGAAGACCTTCTCTATGAATGTAATAAATGCTTTTTGGCTTTGTAAGTCATGAAGGTTTTGTGGTAGCCAGTCAGCTGTGTCATTGTCAGGAGAAAGCAATTGTAGCTATAGATGAATGGGTGTGGCTGTGTTCAGTAGAAGTTTGTCTACCAAAACAGGTAGCAGGCTGGACTTGGACTGCAGCCTGTAGTTTGCTAACCCCTGAACTAGCTGATTGATACCAGAAGCAGCTTTCTTAGAGAGCTGAATGTGGGTAAGCTGTTGTTCTTGTCTTCTGCTGTTGAGTTAGCTCCAACTTATGACAACCACGTGTACAAAGGAGCACATGGTGCCCGGTGCTGCACTGTCTTCACATCCTTGGTGTGCTTGAGTCCATTGTTGCAGTCGCTGTGTATTTTGAGTGTCTTCCAACCTAGGGGATTTAACTTCCAGCACTATACCAGATAATCATTTGGTGTGATGCATAGGGTTTTCATTGGCTAATTTTCAGGAGTAGATTACCAGGCCTTTCTTCCTAGTCTGTCAGGTTTATCACACTGTAATGTCTTGCATATACAGGAATACTAGAAGCTATGCTTCTGGTATTTCTAATACTAACCAGCAGGATCCCTCATGATAGATGGGTTTCAGCAGAAATGCCAGACTGAGACTAGGAAGAACAGGAAGAGAGAGGATGAGCTTTAAGGATAGGAAAAGGAGAAAAGTCTGTGGGAATATACAAGAAAATGAAAAAAAAAAAAAAAAAAACCTATGCAAACCCAGTTGGTCAGCTCCATTCATGAAAGTAAGAAGCGAAGATCCTGGGTCTTGAACGAGCAGCCGCTGCAGTACCTGACAAGTGGAGGATTAAAGACTCACAGCAGGACTCAGAAGTAAAAAGGAAGGTAAATGTAGAGGTGACAGCCAGGGAAAGGGGGAGGGAAGCTCTTTTCAAAATTGGAATAATGTATCCCAGACAGAGGTAGAGCAAAACAGAACAAAATTCTAACTCCCCCCAAAAGAAAGAGACCCAACTTTCTGGCCTGACAGACAGTGGAGAAACCTGAGAGCATAACCCCAGGACACCCCTATAGCTCAGTCAGGAAGTCACTCCTGAGGATCCCACTGCACCCAAAGATTAGACAGGCCCATAAAACAAAACAAGACTAAAGAGGCCTCTGGAGTGCCTCGTGGGCGCTTATGGTGCCAGCATTTACTGGAGGACTGTCCCCTGCATGCAGACCATCGGTGGTTCGGTTCCAGTAGCCCAGGACAAGGACTGGAAGGCAAGAGGGGACAGGAAAGCTGATAATAGGGAACTCAAGTTCAAGCAGGGAGAGTATTGACATGTTAAGGGGTTATTAACCAGTGTCATAAAACAGTATGTGTACTGCTTAATGAGAAGTGAGTTTGTTCTGTAAATCTTCATCTTAAGTACAGTTATATATATATATGTACATATATGTGTGTGTTTATATGTATATATATTTTTTAAAAGTTGGAATAATGTATCATTTTTATCCTTCAGGCTCATTTATGTTACATACAAAAATAAATCCTTTAAATACTCTTTCTCAGTAAATTAATGGATCACCAATTGTGCCCTCAATGTAAAAGTCTTTTCTTCCAGACTAATTGCAGCAGCTATAGGTAGCTGTTATCTCGTGGATCACAATTTTCCAGAACTTTGCCCTCTTCGGCTGTGTGGGTGGATGATTCTGAATAATTAAACACAAATTGTAAATTAGTTATTCTTTATGCGTCCTATGGGCTGTGAGGGATTTCTCACTCTGAAAGGACATGTTGAGTAAGTGGGCTGAGTGCCAGAGCACTTCTGTGCCAAGGTGGGATGGTGGTGGGTTGGATCAGGGCCCTCTTGAAGAAGTCTCTTATGTCAGGTTCTCCAAAAACAAAACCGGAAACAGTATGCAAATGATTAATTGAGGGAGATGCTCTCAGAAGAAAACTGAGGGAGTGGGGGAACTGGGAGAAGACAAAGGAAGAAGCCAGGCAGAGACAGAAGTTCGGAGCAACCCTAATACCCCACAGGGAGCTCGGGAGTAGGAATTGTACCACAAAGTATGTCTGACCTGCAAGCAGGTGGTCTGGGCTTTCATATCTCCTTGTTAGTCAGTTGTTGCCTGCAGGCTGAGTGACTGGGAAGTAAGGATATTTCATCCCTGCAGGAGGTGGCGTCTGTAGCTGAGGGAAGTCCTCTAGGGTAGAGTCCCGGTGGGAGAGCTTCAGTATTCATCATCTGCAGCAGGGCCGGCTCAGTGCACCGCCTGGTAAGGGTGGGTCCCCCAACATTACCTGCTGCAGCACGTGATGCCCTTCCTGTCAGTAGCATCTCTCTTATAGAAGGCCTGTGTATTGAACTGTGGCACTAGTGATGCTTATAGTGGCCAACATTTACTGAGCGCTTACTACATTCCAGCTGCCGTTCTAAGCGTATTATAAACAAGATTGATTTACTCATGGGTACTATTGTTATTTTCACTTTACAGGTCAGGAAACTAAATTGCAGTAGACTTAGTGACTCACTCAGCCGCCTGGCTAATAGGTAGTGGTGCTGGGATGCTAGTCCAGAAGTTTGGCTTTGGAACTTCAGTACAGTGAGTTTGGGATTGATCAATGAAAAGATAGGACTATGAGATAGTGTCACACAGCAGGCTCTTTGAGCTGAACAGTTTTCATGCAGGGATAGTCCGACACTGGTATGAGGCCATCCAGAGGCAAGGAGTTCTGGAAGCCACCCAGAAGGGAACCCCTGGGGGAGAAGAAAACAAGCGAGCAGACTTCCATGTTCCTAGGCAGTGTTCCTTGCAGCAAACTAGGAGTCCCTGGGTCAAAGAACTCCAAAAGGCAGCACAGCCTGGGGACCTTCTGTCTTGGGCTGGCAGACATTGGATGCAATTTTTTGTTGTTGTTGTTATTACGAGACATCGAGTCAGTTCTGACTCATAGCGACCATATGTGCAACAGAATGAAATGCTGCCCGGTCTTGTGCCATGTCCACAAGCATTTTTATGCTTTAGACCATCCTTGCAGCCACTGTATTAGTCCATCTCATCAACAGTCTTCCCTTTTTCACTGACCGTCCACTCTGCCAAGCATGATATCCTTCTGCAGGGGCTGATCCCTCCTGACAACATGTCCAAAGTATATAAGACATAGTCTCACCATCTTTGCTTCCAAGGAGCAGCACTCTGGTTATACTTCTTCCAGAAAAGATCTATTTGTTCTTTTGGCAGTCCATGGAATATTTGATATGCTTGTCTAACACCAAGATTCAAAGGCATCAGTTCTTCTTTTGTCCTCTTTGTTCATTGTCCATCTTTTGCATGCATATTACGCCATTGAAAATACCATGGGTTAGGTCAGGCACACTTTAGTCTTCAAGGTAACATCTTTGCTTTTGAATACTTTAAAGAGATCCTTTGCAGCAGATTTTCCCAAAGCAATGTATCTTTTGATTTCTTGACTGCTGCTTCCATGAGTGTTGATTGTGGACTCAAATAAAATGAAATCTTTGACAGCCTCAGTTGTTCCTCCGTTTATCATGATATTGCTTACTGGCCCAGTTGTGAGGATTTTTGTTTTCTTAATGTTGAGGTATAATCCATACTAAAGATGGTGGTCTTTGTTCTTCATCAGTAAGTGTTTCAAATCTTCTTCACTTCCAACAAGTAAGATAGCATTACCTGCATAATGTAGGTTGTTAGTGAGTCATCCTCCAATTCTGGTGCCTTGTTCTTTTTCATATAGTCCAGCTTCTTGGACTGTTTGCTCAGCACACAGATTGAAAAGCTTTGGTGAAAAAATACAACCCTGATACACACCTTTCCTGATGTTAAACCGTGTGGTGTCCCCTTGTTGTGTTTGCATGACCGCCTCTTGATCCATACACAGTACAGATTCCTTAAGAGCACAATTAAGTGTTCTGGAATTCCCGTTCTCTTCAGTGTTAGCCATAAATTTGTTATGAACCACACAGTTGAATGCCTTTGCATAGTCAAGGAAACACAGGTAAACATCTTTCTGGTATTCTCTGCTTTCAGCCAAAATCCACCTGAAATCAGCAGTGATATACCTGGTTCCACATTCTGTTCCGAATCCAGCTTGAATTTCTGGAAGTTCCTTGTCAGTATACTGTTGCAGTCGTTTTTGAATGATCTGCAGCATAATTTTACCTGTGTGTGATATTAATAATAATTGTTCAGTAATTTCTGTATTCAGTTGGATCATCATTCTTGAGAATGCAATTTCGTGGGGATAGGTAAAGCAGATAGGCTGTAGAAAATGTGCTTATTTGGGCTTTTAAAAAAATGTGCGTGTGTATATTTATGTATATATATACATACACAGATTTAAATTTGGAGGGGGCTCAGTCAAGATGGCAGGCTAGACACACAGCACCTTAATTCACTCTGAAAACTAAGGCCTGGATTGATAATTAAATGGAGCTTTCTGGATACCCATTGAGCCCTAGGACACAGCATAGGGTTGTCAGTTTGGACTACATGCCACTGAATGGGAAACTTACTCTCTTTTGCTGAACCCCACCCACTCTTCTTGAATTGGCTGGCTTCTGTGGACTGAAGGTAACTTGTGTTTTTAACTTTTCTTCCCTTTTTGTTGGCCAGCAGGTGGGGGATGGGCTTAACTGGCTGCTACACTGAGCTGCAGCACTGATGTGATCAGCGGGGAGAATAGCCACATTTTGAGAGCCCGGCTGTGGACTCAGAGCACCACAGCCCCTCCACCCTCTACGGACCTTTGCCATAGATTCATATATTTAGCGGCGGATGGGACAGTTTGACCAGGACACTATCTTGTTTGACTGGGAAGTGGAGTTAACCAACCAGAGGCATCATCATGGATTAACTCCCAGTCTAGGAGGCAGTGCCAGCCCAGGGAGTGCTTTTCCAGCAGAAAACCTGTGTTTAGCACAGTGTAGCTTTACAGGTAGGACCTGGCAGGGGATGACAGCTGGCCAGTAACCTGTCCCTACTTTGAAATATGTCACATTATCTGGGGACAACAGAAGGTGCGCCCTGTTGTCAGCAAGAAGGAGGGGCTCACCACACCTGACAGCCTGATTGGTTTTGGAAGCTGTCAGATAGCTTTTACATTTTTAAATAAGACTACCTGGAGAGCCCAACAGCATTTCTCCCAGGCTTTACTTACCAACATCATAGTGTTGACTGACAGCCCCACAGTGACTCCATAAGTGGGCCATGTCTTTGCCAGCCAGGAGGCAGAGCCTGCTACCCCAGAGAGTCCACAGGGACCAGTCACTAGAGTACATGGAGGTGGCTGGTGACCAACTTCCTTTGCAGAACTTCACCTCAGCTCCTGTTGGGGCAGCACCAGAGAAACTAAACAGTGTCTATATGTCCTGAAAACAACACACCATAGCCATATTTAAAGAAACATACTACCATGGCTCCAGTAAGCTCCCAGAATAAATTTCCCAGATGAAGAAGCCTTTCTGATATTGGAGGTTGAGTACACAAGAATTATCTAGAGAGCCCTCATAGATATCATACAACATGCTGCAGAGCAAAATGAAAAATTAAGGAAGCTGTTTGAACTGATGAAACATCAGCATTCTGAAATCCAACAAATCAATAACAAAATTACAGAATTAGACAATAGAGTTCAAAGCCAAAAGAGCAGAATTGAACAACTGGAAACTAGACTTACTGACCTTGAAGATAGAGCTACTGACACCAGCATTTATGAGGAGAAAGGAATTAAGAAAAATGAAGAAGTGTTAAGAAACATGTGGAACTCTATCGAGAGGAATAATCTATGATTAATTGGAATTCCTGAATATGGAGGGATGCCTGAAAACACAGAGAGCCTTGTTGAGTTGCTGACAGAAAACTTCCCTGAAATTATGAAAGAAGAGAACGTAGATATCCAAGATGTGTATTGAATGCCACAAAAAATAGACCCCAAAAGAAAGATACCAGGACATATTATAATCAAGCTTAACAAAATGAAACATAAGCAGAAACCCTTTAAGGCACTGACACTCAAAGCACAGCTAACATTCAGAGAGAAGCCCTGTAGGGGTTCCTCCAACTTCTCAGCAGAAACGATGCTGGCACAGAGTCAGTGGGATGACACATTCAAAGCCTAAGGAAAAAACTTCCAACCAAGAGTTACATATCCTGCAAAGCTGTCTTTCAAACATGAAGATGAAATTAAGACTTTAGCAGATAAACAGAAACTTAGAGAGTTTGTAAAAACCAAATCAAAACTACAAGAAATACTAAAAGAAGCCCTTTGCTTAGAAAAACAAAACCATTAAGTGTATGTTTAAGGAAGCAATGCAAGATACAACATCCAGAAACCTAGTCAGATACAGAAGATACAAAACTAAATCAAAGCTATAATATTAATAGAAGGGATCTAGAGATCATATCATGAAAACTAAGATACCATCACATTAAAAAGAGGGATATAGTACAGTAGTTAGAGTCCTTCCTGATGGAGAGGAAGTTAATAAAATATGTAGAAGTTAAAATTGGCTTTAAACAGACTATTAAGGGGGAATCTAGGGGTAGCCGCAAAGCACAATAAAGATACAGCATATCAGACCAAGAAACATAATCCAGGAGTCTCAACAAACACAGTACCAACACTGAAAAGTATAAAAATTCAACCCATAAAGAATGACCCATAACAGAATATTAAGAGCAACAGAGAAAACACCAACACAAAAATAAATATGACAGACAGCACTAAACACATACCTATCAATAATTACACTGAATGTAAATAGACTATATGCTCCAATAAAGAGACAATGAGTGAAATCTTGGATCAAAAGATATGACCTATCTATGTGTTGCTAATAAGAAATTCATCTTAGACTTAAAGATATGAACCAACTGAAAATTAAAGGATAGAACAATACATACCAAGCTAACAATACACAAGGAAGAACAGGTGGGCACTGTTAATCTCAGATAAAATAAATTTTAATGTAAAATCCACCATCATGGACAAGGATGGTCACTGTTTATTGCTGATAGGTTGAATACACAAGCAGGACTTAACAATATTAAGTATTTACTCACCCAATATTAGAGCATCAAAATACATCGAATGAACACTGACTACATTGAAAAATGAGAGATAGAACACCCACAACAATAGTGGGAGACTTCAACCCTCCACTTTCAGTATTGGACAGATCTTCTAGAAAATAGCTCAATGAAGACTTAGAAGATCTTATTGCCACAATTAACCAATTAGGCTTCATTGACATATACAGAACTTTTTGTCCATCAGCAGATAAGTGCACGTTCTTCTTCAGTGTATATGGAACATTTTCCAGAATAGACCATGTGTTAGGACAGAAAGCAAATCTCAGCAACATCCAAACCATTGAATTACTGCAAAGCATCTTCTCAGACCATAAAGCCATAAAAGTCAAAATCAGTAGCAGACAAAACATAAAATGTGGAACTCTTGGAAACTGAATAACAGCTTGCTCCAAAAGCCATGGGTTATAGAAGAAACCAAGGATGAAATAAATTTATGGATTCAAATGAGAATGAAAACACATCCTACTAGAATCTATGGGATACAGCCAAAGCAGTGCTCAGAGGTCAATATTATCTGTAAATGCACACACCCATAAGGAAGAAAGGACCTAAACCAAAGAATTAGCCCTATGACTTGAACAAGTAGAAAGAGAGCAACAGAAGAACCCCTCAGGCACCAGGAGAAAACAAACCGTATAAAGAGTAGAGCAGAACTAAATGAATTAGAGAATAGAACAACAATTGAAAAAATTGATAAGACCAAAATCTGGCTTTTAGAAAAGGTCAGCAAAATTGACAAACCATTGGCCAAACTTACTAAAGAAAAACAGGAAAGGAAACAACCTAAATAAGAAATGAGATGGGAAGTGTCACAATAAAAAATATCGTAACAGAATACTATGAAAGACTACTGTAACAGATTTGAAAACCTAGAGGAAATGGACAAATTCCTAGATTCATAGCACCTACCAAAATTATCACAAGGAGAAGTAGAAAATCTTAAAAAACCCCTCACAAAGGAAGAAGTTGAAAAAGTCATCCCAAAACTACCAATCCAAAAAAGCACTGGCCCAGATGGTTTTACCGCAGAATTCTGCCAAGCTTTTAGAGAAGAGTTAACTCCAATACTACTGAGACTGTTTCACAGCATAGAAAGGGATGAAATATTCCAAAATTCCTTCTATGAAGCCACATAACCCTGATACCAAAGCCATGGAAAGATGCCACAAAAAAGGAGAATTACAGACCAGTATCACTGATGAACCTAGATGCAAAAATCTTCAGCAAAATCCCTGCCAATAAAATTCAACAATGTACCAAAAAAATAATTAATCATGAACAAGTTGGATTCATACCTGAGATTCAAGGCTGTTTCAACATCAAAAACAATGTGATCAACCACATAAATAACACAAAGGATAAAAATCACCTGATTTTGTCAACTGATGCAGAAAAGGCATTTGACAAAGTCCAATACCCATTCATGCTAAAAACTCAGCAAAATAGGAATAGAAGGAAGATTCCTCGATGCAATTAGGGGCATCAATGCAAAACCAACTGTCTCCATCTTCCTGAGTGGAGAGTGACTAAAAGAATTCTCCGTGAGAGCAGGAACTAGACAAGGATGCCCACTCTCACCTCTCCTATTCAACATTGTACTAGAAGTTCCAACCAGAGCAATTAGACAAGACAAAGAAATAAAAGTTATTTGCATTGGTAAAGAAGAAGTAAAAATCTCCCTATTAGCAGATGGTATGATTGTATATGCAGAGAATCCTAAATAATCCATAAGTAAACTACTCAAACTAATGAAGAGTTCAGTCAAGTATTAGGATATAAAAGTAAGTAAATGGGTGGGATTCCTTTATACCAACAAAGAGATCATTAAAGAAGAAATTACCAAATCAATACCATTCACTACAGCCCCCAAGAAGATAAAATATCTAGGAATAAATCTAACCAGAGAAGTAAGAGACTTATACAAAGAGAACTACAAGACCTTCCTGCAAGAAACTAAGAGAGACATAAATGAGGAAACCTACCCTGCTCATGAATAGGAAGATTTAACATTGCAAAATGTCTATCTTACCCAAAGCAATCTAAATATACAGTATAATCCCAATACAAATTACAGTGACATTTTTTAGTGAGATGGAGAAACAAATCGCTAGCTTTGTTTGGAAAGGGAAGAAAACCCAGATAAAGAAAGCACTGCTGAAAAAGAGCACACTGGGAAGCTTCACACTACTCAACTTTAGAATCTATTACACTGCCAAAGTTGTCAAAACAGCCTGATAGTGGTACAGAAAGAGACGTAGAGATCAATGGAGCAGAATTGAGACCCCAGAGATGCCACCATCCTCTTGTGAACAGTTGATATTCAGCAAAAGCCCTGAGATTGTAAACTAGGGTAAAAATAGTCTCTTTAACGAATAGTGTTGGTGAAATTGGGTATCCATCTGCAACAAATCGAAACAAGACTCATATCTCACGCCTTACACAAAAACCAGGTCAAACTATATAAAAGACTGAAATATCAAACCTAAAGTGATAAAGATCATGCAAGAAAAAATAGGATCAACAATGGAAGTTCTAATACGTAACTTAGACTTCGAGATCTGACAGAGCACGATCAATTGAAGAGACAATAGATAAATGGGAACTACTAAGAATCAAAACACTTTTGCTCATCCAAGGGCTTTATCAAAATAATTAAAAGACCACCTACAGAATGGGAAAAAAATATTTGACAACTATATGTCAGACCCACATCTGATCTCCATTAATCTACAAAGTACTACAAAACAGCAACAAGAAAAGGATAATAGCCCAATTAAGTGTTGGGCAAATGAGATGGACAGACACTTGACTGAAAAGGATGTCCAGACAGCAAAAGGACACATGCAGAAGTGTTCACAATCACTAGTTATTAAAGAAATCCAAATAAAAAATACGATGAGATACTATTTCACACCAGCAAGGTTGGTCATGATCCAAAAACTGTAAAATAGCAAATGCTGGAGGAGGCTGTGGAGAAGTTGGAACTCTCTGGCACTGCTGGTGGGATTGCAAAGTGGTGCAGCCTCTTTGGAAAGTAATCTGGTGCTTCCTTAAAAAGCCAGAAATAGATATACCATTTGACCCAGTAATCCCACTGCTTAGAATATATCCTACAGAATCAAGGGCAGTCACACAAACAGATACATGCACACGAATGTTTATTGCAGCACAGTCTACAATAGCAAAATAATGGAATCAACCCAGATGCCAACAACAGATGAATGAATAAACAAACTATGGTACATATACTTAATGGAAAACTATGCAATGATAAAGAACAATGATGATTTTAGGAAACATCTCATAACCTGGTTTCAATCAGAAGACATGATGCTGAGTCAAATGAGTCACCAGCACAAGGGTAAATACTGTATGAGACCCTTACTATAAGGACTTAAAAACAGACTCATGTACAGAAGAAAAGACTCTTTGAGGGCTGCAAGGGAGGAGAGAGAGGGAGGGAGAGGGTTGGTTATAGATTAGATTGTTGCTAGAAATTTGGTTGGGTGAAATCAGGGACAGCATGCATCTGAAAGATCAACTTAACTGGACTTCAACATAACCTGAAAACTCTTCCAATCTTAGGCGGGGGTCTGGGGATCATGCTTTCAGGGGATCTCAAGGCCAATTGGCATAACTAGCCCACTGCTAACAGAGTTTTCTGCACCTGTATTGCTGAGTGGCATCTGGGGTCTGAAAAGCTAGCAAGCTGCCCTCTGAGGAACACCAAATTGTCCCAACTCAGATGGAACAGATGATCATCAAAGACAACAAAAAACATGAGGGAAAAAGCCCAGAAGACAGAAGGACCCACGTGAATGGGTGACTATATCAACATGTGACCAGAAGAACCAGATAGTGCCCTACCAATACCAATGACAGCCATGATGGGGCTCACAAGGCCAAGTCCCAGGGGCAACATGAAAAAAACAGGTGTACCCTAGGAACTCCACTAAAAGACCACAGTTGATGGTCCCAAGGCCTGGGAGTTCCCCTGGGATCATGGCCTCTAGACCTGATGCTGCCCCTGATCATGAATCGTTACTGAGGTCAACTCTTCGGGTAGGAATGGATTGGACTCGGAGACACAGAATGGCCATATCATGTGTACACTTTATGGTTCTGTGTATCTGTAGGATGTTATCATACTGGCCTTTTACTAGAGGGGAGTGGAGAGGGTGGATAGGAGGGGACAGGAGATTGATAAGAGGACATGACATGTATAGAATAGAAAGGAGCAATGTGCTGTCATGAGGCAAGGAGAGCAGAAGGAGCTGCAGATAGATGGTTGTGCAAATTTAAATTGTATTGTACACTTTCATTCAATTGCAATAAACAAAATAAAACTATATTTGACTCCTGGCAGGCTTTTTGGATTAATGGACCAAGCTTGTTATGAAGGAGTAAACAAGGTAGGGCTCTACCAGTCAACACGTTATCTTGGGCTCAGTTATAGTAGATCTGGCCACGGTTCCTAGAGGCACACTGGAGGAAAGGCCTGGCAACCTTCTTCCAAAAAATCGGCCATTGAAAATCCCATGGCACAAAGTTCTACCCTGAGAAATATTGGGATACCATGAATGGGAGTAGACTCAATGGCTGCTGGTTTTATGGCACACAAGTCCCAGTAGGGGTCAGGGGTTAGCATACAGGTGGCAGCAACACTGAACCAGTTTTCACTGATGACAGGAAAGGGATCTAGGTACCTCCTCCCACTCCCTCTGCCCTCAGGTAAGTTTGTCGTCTCTGCAAGAAATGAATTACATGCTGGAAACAAGAAAGTGTTCCTGTCGATGCCTCAGTGTTAAAAATCCAAGGCTGTGTGCTGGGGGTTGATGGGGAGAAAACTAAGATGTTTCGAGCAGCAAAGAGCTCTCCTCTGGTAGGCGGGGTGAAAACTGCTTGTGGCTCTTGCTGTGTTTACAGGGAGTTGAAAAAAGGAGCATTTGGGTAGTTGTGCTAGAATAGAAACATTTTTTAATGTTCTGTCATATTTAAATGAAAGTTTACATCCCAAGTCAACTTGTCATACGAAAACTTGCACACAGACGCTGTGTAACTCTAGCTGCTCGCCCCCACACTGTGACAGCACGCTCATCCTTTCCATCCTGTATTTCCCATGTCCGTTCTACCACCTCCTGTCCCCCTCCACCCTCTCATCTTGCCTTTGGACATGGATATACTGGTGCCAAGAATCATACTTTCACTAATATCATTTCACATCTTACAGTCTAGTCCAGTCTTTGTCTGAAGAGTTGGCTTCAGGAGTGTTTTCAGCTCTGGGCTGCCAAAGTTTGGGGCCATATCTTCTGCAACCCTCCAGCCTGTTGGGCCGTCAAGTGTATTCTTTTCAATTGAGCTCTTGCTCTGCACACCCATCTTTCTCCCACTGTGTCAGGGACTCTTGTATTCCCTGTCGGGCAGTCACTGGTGGTGGCCAGGCATCATTCAGTTCTTCTGGTCTCATGCTGCTGTCGTCTCTGGATTATGTGGCTCCTTCCAGAACAGAAACTTTTGCTTTTGTGTTTTGCTTACATTCTTTTTTAATGAATGTAAACATCTGAAAATAATTTATTTGCCTTATAATGTGCTATCTGGGGTTATCAGTGTACTTTTCCTACATGAATACTAGTTTTTAATGACAGTCGTGTTATTTGATATGTGTATAAAAAGTCTTGTCAGGTGACTGGAGGTTGAAACAGTATTCTAGGACTTGTAGCACTTTCTTGACTGCTGGCTGGGTCTCAAAGCTGACATATCTAATACCAGCTGGTGCCAGCAGAGAGAAGGGGTCACAGCCTTGGGATGTGTTCCCTGTTTCCACATTCCAAGAGCATTTCTGCTTCTGCCAAATTCTTCTTTCTCTTATGCCCATTTTAATTTATTTGAGTCTGTTAGAACCTTAATTTTGTAGAGTGCTTTACGATTCACCAGCATTACTCTCTGGGACTGTTAAACAGTATTCAATTTTCTCAGCTTGACATTTTTTTTCTGTCTTGCTTTGAGCTTAAGCACTTCAGGGGGGAAAGTCACAATGTACATTAAAATCTCAACTATTTACAACTCCAAATTTTGTGCCATCCACTTTATGTACATTGTGTTTTTTATGACTTGAGCGTTCTTCCAGCCTTGAGTTTTTCCACCTGAAATGTCAAACAGACCTGCTTTCTTGGAGAGACCGAACATGCAGAGTCACCACATATTAGCTATACATTTGGCATTCTCTGTAGGAGAAATCTTTTGGCCCTGACTCTTCTTCCTGTGATTCTTTTGACGGGTGATGGCAGTAAAATGATCAGAAGCGGAGAGTGAGCTAAACTCCTGGGTTAAGCTCTGTGTTCCACCACCTCTGAGCTGTGTGACCTTGAGAAAGGTATTTAATCTCATCATAGGGTAGGGCCAATATAGCGCCTTTATTGTAGGGTTGTTGTGAGAATGAAGT
This sequence comes from Heterohyrax brucei, assembly GCA_028571685.1. NCBI lineage: Eukaryota > Metazoa > Chordata > Mammalia > Hyracoidea > Procaviidae > Heterohyrax > Heterohyrax brucei. The sequence goes on from CM053140.1 coordinate 167,941,637, forward strand.
GAGACAGGCAGCTACGAGGCAGAATTGACTAGACAGCAGTGTGTAGTGTGTGCGTGTATGTGTATGTGTATTTAGGCAGGTAGAGGATCTCTGGGTGGCATTTGGCTACTAACTGAAAGGTTAGGGGTTCAGATGCATTCTAGGAGTGACTCAGAAGAAAAACTTTACAGACTACTTCTGAAAAATCAGCCATTGAAACCTCTGTGGAGCAGAGTCCTCCTCTGCCAAATGTGGAGTCACCGTGAGTCAGAATGTTAGCTAGTAACAGAATGGCAACTGGCAAGGCTGCTGGTAGATGCCACCAAGTTGGTTCTGATTCAGTGATGCTGCATACAGCAGAAGGAAACACTGCCCAGTCCCGGTCTAGCCTCACAGTCGTTATGCTTGCCCATTGCTGTAGCCCTTGGTGCCAGTGCATCTTGTTGAGGGTCTTCCTCTCTTTTCCTGATCTTTTTCTTTACTGAGCGTGATGCCCTTCTCCAGGGACTGGTCCCTCCTGATACCATGTCCAAACTACATGAGATAAAGTCTCACCCTCCCTTTTAAGGAACATTCTGGCTGTACTTCTTCCAAGACAAATTTGTACATGTTAGCCATTATTATGTCTACCCACTGCACTGACCTCAGGGTTTTGTGTTTGGTCATTCACAGATGACATGGCCTTTGATGTGTCCTGGTTTGCGGTGCACTCCTTTGGCCTGGACAAGGCTCCCGTGTTCCTGTCTTCCCTGGACCGGAAGGGGATTGTGAACACGGCTAAGAGGGACTGGAAGAGCAACCTCAGCCTAGAACGTGTGAGTGCCATGGAATTTCGGCTGCAAGTGCATGGCTCTGAGGACCAGGACTTTGGCAACTACTATTGTTCTGTGACTCCGTGGGTGAAGTCACCAACAGGATCCTGGCAGAAAGAGGCAGAGATCCACTCCAAGCCCATCTTTATAACTGTGAAGATGGATGGTAAGAACGAGACAAAAATATTTCTTTGTGTTTGCAGAATGTCTTCTCTTCACGCTACAGTGCTGCTAATAGAATCCAGGTTTCCACTGTTTGTAGAATGTGCCACACCGTGTCCTGCTTCCTCTGTAGACCTGTCCCCGGCCTATACCCAGAAGCATGAACAACTTCGGCTTTGGCGTTGTGTTCTGTTGGCTCCTTTGGGAAATGATTGCAAAGACTTACTGGAAAGATTGTTGATGATTCCTTGCCTCTTTGCAGACACACTCTCCTGTGTCCTAGGGTTGGTGTGGGTTTGGCCAGGCAGAGGTTCGAACAAAGTTGAGAGAGAGGGTTCGGGTCTTGAGGTGAGGATGTAGAATGAGTGGCCACTACTCTTACCCTCCTACTGCTTTTGCCTATTGAAAAAAGGAGGCTTGTCATTTAATGGAATGGATACCTCATAGAACCCCAAGATGGGAGAGTGAAACCCCTTGCCTTATTGATCCACACAGACCACTGAAGTTAACCTAACTAGGTATCTCAAGATCTTCTTACCTTGCTGTTCCCTGAGCATTTCAGAGACTGTAACAATGGTAACTCAGTTAACAAGATACAAGTCTTCATTCAGAAGAGCTTCAGAAAGCAGATGTTAATTGAAATAACCCCATGGAGAAAATTAACTCCAGATGCCTCTAAGGATTAGTAGAGGCATCTTGAGTTTACTTCTCTCATGTTAGGTGAGGTTAGGGGAGGCCTGGATTGGAGCCCCACCTCTTGGGCAGCTCACGGAGCCTTTCTGAGGCTGAGTTTCCTCTCTTATAAGAATCTCTCATGGGGCCGCTGTGAAAATTAAAGCATGTTAAATGTAAAACACCTCACACAATGCCCAGTGTGCACCCAAGAGACACTGGCAGTCATGGAGGAAAGGAGGCAGGATTTGGGGCTGAGGGATCTAAAAGGTGATGGTGAATTTCTGAAACTTCATCATTTGTACCATCTCTGCATCTTAGAAATTCCTTGTTTGAAGCCACTTCATATGAAAAGCCATATTTAGCATACTAGTAAGAGAGTGATTATTCACATTGCTCGATAATTTACTATAGTGTTACTTAAAATAGCTCAGCTCCGTACACTTCAGTTATTTGATGCCTATAATTGATTTACACACAGTTTTTTTTTTAAAGGATGCATCTGCCGCCGAATATGTGGTGCCCTTATCCTGACTTTTAAAAATCCATCTCCAGCCAAAGCCCTAAAAAGCAAGCTGACATTCAAAAGCATCAAATGAGATCTTTTTCTTTTGTTTTTCTCCTCCAGAGAACTGGGTGGGGAAACATTTGCTCATTTTGTCAATAGATATGGATGAGCTGCGCATATCTCAAATGCCCTGCTTGGCACAAAGTACTGGGTGAATGAGACCCAGTCCCTTGGGAAGGTCCCATCCAGTGGGGAGGGAAGCCATGGTATCTGCCGGGAGGCCAAGTCCATAATGTGTTGGTGACCTGGCTTCCCCTGTCGTCTCCCCCTTGCAGTGCTGAACGCCTTCAAGTACCCGCTGCTGATCGGCATCGGGCTGTCCACTGTCATCGGACTCCTGTCCTGCCTCATCGGCTACTGCAGTTCTCACTGGTGTTGCAAGAAGGAAGTTCAGGAGACGAGGCGTGAGCGCCGCCGTCTCATGTCGATGGAGATGGACTAGCTCAGGACCTGCGAAGGGCAACGAACGAGGGACGTTCTAGGAGCAATTGGGGCGAGAAGAGGACAGTGAGATTTTAAAGCGAAGTGTGTTACACTCAAAACCCAGTCCTCTCTAATCTCAGGTGGGACTTGGCGCTCTCTCTTTTCTGCATGTCAAGTACTGAGCGCGGACATGTTTACCAGCACACAGCTCTTCTTCCCACGGCACTTTTCTTCTATAACAATCGAGTGTGTGTTTTCCCAGCTGCGGCTTTTTAATGGTTAACCTTTGTCTCATTTTTTTTCTCCTACTGGTTTATAGATCCTCTGACTTCCGCGTGTTGGTATCTTTGTGTTGTGAGGGGTTGCGGTGAGGGAGGGGTGATGGCTGGCGTCCGGCGTTCTTGGTCTGGGGTGAGAAGTGAGGGGACAGGTAGCCGCTGCTGAGAGCGAGCTCCTGGCTGTGACCCTCCACCCAGGCTGAGAGGCCGACACCCAGACCTATGTGGACAGCGAATTTGGGACTTGTGCTCCCCTGCCCCACCCCTATTTTCAGGGGGTTAGACTATCTTTGAAATCTCCACGTGCAGTATGCCACTTCTTATTGAGCCCAAATGCGTTTCTTTTGCCTCTCTGCCCCCGCCTGTTCCCTTTGTATTTGTTTTACGCGAGAGTGCTGGAATGGCGGCCCTGGAATCGAGAAGAATCTGGCTCTCCACCGAGCACCTTATCTTGCCACCTTAGCCTTAAGAATGAATACGAAGAAAAATACACAGCCACCTCTGTCCGCAGCAGTGAGAAGGTCTGCATGACGGAGGAAGTTGGGGACGAGGAAAAGAACAGAAATTCACTCTGATAGTTCTGAGGCGCCTGTGCCTCAGGGGCCCCCCAGGGAACGCAGAAGAGGGATCCTGGGAAGTGAGGTGTTTGCAGCTGTTGCCAGGAGCAGCAGTGGTGTTGGGGGCATGTTAGGGCAAAGAAGACTCCTGCGTTCCCCTCTCCTGCCTGTTCTGGGAGGCAAAGGCGTAGGTCATCAAGAGACTTACAGGAGCTCCCACCAACACCCCACTTCTTTCCTGTGCGCCTTGGGCTCCTTAACGTGAAGGCAAATTGCTGCCTGCAGGACTGACTTCAAGGAAGCAGAAACTGCGTAAAAGAATCACTCATTTCCTATGACCTTTACAGTCCTTCAAGTCTTTTAAAGACACCCTGTAGGGGGTTAGGGAGGAAGGATGTATTTTGTGGTATGTTTGCTTTCCTATTAGGAACATGAACGAAACCTAGCAATTTATTGTCACGTGCACAGCCCATAAAGTCGATCTGAGAGCGATCTGTTCTAACTGACTGCTCCGATCAGGAGTAGGACGGTGTACAGAGAAGCTCTTCCGTGGTGCCAGCTTTAAAATGTGCTCCCCTGGGATTCTCCTGCTCCTGGGACATCTGGTCCCTACACAGCATTGGCCTTTGGGAAGCATCTCAGTGGGGTTTTCTGAGACTCACTGGTGACTCATGCCCTACATACATTTTAGTCCTCTGTGCTTTGATCCTGGCTGTAAGGATCTAACACTGCTCTGTCTTCCAAAGGGGAAAAAGAATCATTCGTTTTGAGCAATAAAGTAATGCAAAATGTTGGCCATTCACATGCGACTCCGTGTCACATTGGCTGGATGGGCCTTGCTCCCTTGGCTCACCGTCCTCCCTTCTGTTCCCCTCACTCTGCTTCCCACAGGCAGTTCTGTATGTATCACTGAGTCACCCTAGTGAGGCAGTTCTGCCACCAAGTTTTCCTGTCTGGTGTCACCCACTGTGGCGACCACCTATGTGGTAGAAATCCTAGATCCTGCTAATGATCACTGTGCCCAGGAATCTAGGCCCAGAGTCTGTGATGGGGAACTGGGCCACAGATGTTCCCCACCAGAGGGTGAGTGAGTAGAGAAAGAGGATGAGGTCCTAGCAGGACTGGATTTTGATCTTTTCCACGTGTCATTTCCGGCAATACTATTTCAGAGGAGGTGGGTCACAGATTATTGCACAGACAGGAATTAAAGAGAGAATACCTGTAAACAGGTGCTGGCTTAGCCACAGCCAGTGCATCTTATTAACAAAAGATTAGGCATTGTTGTGGTACATGGCTTTCAAAGTAGAAGAAAAGGGTTCCTAGCTTTGGATAGGACCAGCCGGCCTCAGCTGTAGGTAAAGCCATGGACTGGGTTATGCTAGACATTCGGTGGCAGTAAAGGTGATACACTCATACGCTGTACCTTTTGCTTTTAAACTGATGCTGCAGTTCAAATCTGAAATTAGGGTAGTGATCCCCCCCTTGTTACCTCCCTTCCCCATCCCACTGTGGGCCCACTGGGCTCAACAAACTGCCAGTCACTTGCAGGAAGCGGGAGATAACCCAGGACATTGCACCTAAAGTCTGGTTCTTGACACGGAAATCAACTTATTTAGAATGTGGGTCTTTTTAAAGTATGAGGAACACCCTTTTGTTATACCAAATAGAGCTCCCTACAGTGCTTTTCTGTAAAGTTTCTGTGCTAGAAGCACTGATGGGAAGGAAAGAAGGGGCTGGCCACAATTCACCCAGATGAAATTGCACTTCTTAGCAGAAAGAAACTAAATATTTGGGATCCCCCACAACTCACCCCAGACATAAAAAAGGAAACCCTGGTGGTAGAATGGTTAAGTGCTGTGACTGCTAACCAAAAGTTTAGCAGCCAGAATTCACCAGGTGCTCTTTGGAAACTCTATGGGGAGGTCTACTGTGTCCTGTAGGGAGGGTCTCCCTGAGTGGGAATCGACTTGATGGCAGTCAGTTTGGTTTTTGGTTTTAATCATTTAAAAAAAAAAAATCCCCAGAAAGAGCCTAAGCTATGTTCACATAAAAGCCTCAAAATTACTTTAAATTGTTTACTTTTTGATGTTTACATACACTTTTCACTTTTCTAAAAAAAAAAAAAAAAAATGTAAACTGCCTTTTTTTTTTTAATGACTTTTCCGATTTTTCATGGGACAGTGGGACTCTGACTTACCAACTGGATTTAAATCTTAATTTAGAAGTTTATTGAAATACATGTGCTTTTCTCTCTCCACCCCACATGGCTTTTCCTACCATCCTGGTACAGGAGGGCTCCTGCCCAGAGCCCCATCCGTTTTCCCTGTGGCTCTTCCTTCTTGCTTTGCAGACTGCCTGTAGCCATGATTTCTGTCACTGACATCTGTGAGCCAAAGACTGAGCCTTTTTGGCAAGAATACTAAGCAATACTCCACAACTTGCTACTTTCAGAAAACTTTTTTTTTTTAAGCTTCACTGATGACAGCAGAGGAAGAAGGGAACTGGGATTTGGGTAAGTTCTCCTCCACTGTTTGACCAAATTCTCAGAGATGAATATGGCGTGCAGATAACTAGGAGAAAAAAAGTTGACTTTCTTCCTTTTTTAGCGTGGCACATACGGATCTGCAGAATTTTACGTAGACAAAGAAAAAGTATTGTGTATTTTTGTCTATAGCCAATGTTCTATGAACTAATTGTATTGTTTTATACTGTGACCACAACTATTATGCAATGCACCATTTTTTTTTGTTTAATTTCATTAAAGGAAGTTTAATTTAAATTGAAGTTGTGTGAGGAATGTGGTATTGGCCTCTGTTCTCCTTTTATCTCTTCTGCACAAGGGTCTATGGCTGAATTAGGGTTGCAGAGTAAGCACCATCTGATTTCTCTGAATCCAATAAGCCACTAAAGATAAAAGAAGAAGTGGATTTAATGGGGATTGATATTAAGATTCCCACCGAACAGAAAGGTGAGGTATAGGACTCTGTGGCTTCTGAAAGGTCTGACATTCTTTTGCTCTGCTCTCGTGACCTTATAAATCCTCTCTCACGGAAGAGAGAAACCAAATAGTGTTTCCCTCTGCAGAAGAGGAAACAAACACCCACTGCTCTGACTGAATTGTGACTGGGACAGAACAGCTTTTCTGACTCATGACCTATTCTGGAGCCAAACTAGCCCAAGAAGTGTCAGCTGGTGTCATATCCAAACAAGTCCTCTTCTCCAGGCCACTTTGTCAGCTGCCCTGAGCAGCAGGGACTCTGCTGGCTGGAGCAGCTGCAGGGGTTTGGTTGGCCTCCCTCCCTCTGACTCTCCTGTTGACCTGATTTGTGTTCTTTGTCTTCTGTGCCCTGGGTGCAGACCACTTCAAGTTGAGGGTTCTTCAAGCACTGGATTCGGGACCTAGTCACTAACATTGTCCACTGATTGGCACTATTTCTGGCACCCAGAAAGTGCTAGGAATTATGAATGGACAGTTCATGCTTTGCGGTGAGGCACGACCCGTGCTTGCATACTTCTCAATGAACCTAGTGGATTCTGCTCACATAGGAGACCAATGATGTCAGAGTTGGGTTTCAGCAGTGCTCTGTCTATCACTGACACCTTCCCTCCCTCAGAGTAAATAGAAAACAAAAAAAAAACTTGTTTGTACACTGTGTGCCCCAGGCATTGTGCCAGGCATGGGGGAAGCTGCCACTTACCTCACTTGTAGGCCTCGGCACACACTTGTCCTGGAGCCTTCTTGCCACTGAGCCCTCTGCGCCTATCACAGTTATCTCTCCGGTCACAGGAAGCCTTTTCTGTCCTGTAGGTGAGACGAGGCTCCCCTGAGAGATGTTCCGTAACTTTGGAAGGGCCTCAAGGGCAGGGACCACTCCCCACTGTGACTCCCATGCCAAACAGATTCTTACAATGGGCCAGTGCCATGGATTGAATTATGTTAAACCCCAAAAATGTGTGTATCAATTTGGCTGGGCCATGGTTGTCCTCCAGGATGTGATTGTAATTTTATGTTAAAGAGGATTAGGTTGGGATGTAACATGCTAATGTAGGTCATATCCCTGATTCAATGTAAAGGGAATTTCCCTGAGCAGGTGGCCTACAGCACCTCTTACCTCTCAGAAGATAAAAGGGAAGCAAGCCGAGAGGAGGGGACTCATTAGCACCAACAAAGCAGTGCTGGGAGCAGAGGGCCTCACTTGGACCTGGCGTTTTGTAGGGAGACACTCCCAGACCAAGACTGATGACAAGGACCTTCCTCTAGAGCTGATGGAGAAAGCCTACCCCTGAAGCTGGTGACCTGAATTGGGACTTCTGGCCTCTTGCGCTGTGAGAGGGTAAGCTTCTCTGTATTAAAGCCATCCACTTGTGGTGTTTCTGTTATAGCAGCACTTGATGCCTAAGAAAGGCAGGTACTGGAATGAGTGCCTCATAAAGGTTACCTCAGCCTTGAGTTCTTCCTGAGGTGGCCACAGCAGATACTGTCAACTTTGGATGGCAAGTGGGCCATCTAAATAATAGTGACTCCATGTCCTTTAACTTCCAGGCCAATGTTCATGATACAGTCACTGCTTGGGGCTCGTCAACTGGTCTGGTGTATGGGGATGGCTCCCCTGAGTCCTGTCTGTTCTCTTTTTTCTTCAACAGTACTTTTGACTAGGCTTCCATAAGCTGATTGAATAGTATATAAACCAATCAAATATGAGTACCAAGGAAAGCTAAGATGAATTCTCCAGAAAGACTCAGTAGGACAAATTACTTTAAAAAAAAAAAAGTTAGTGATTTATGAACAGACAACTGTAAAGATTGAGGGAGAAAAATAGTTTTAAGAAATGTGGACAGATTCTACACTTAGAAACATGCTCTCTGCTGACTTTACAAATGTTTTTAAGTTCTTAGACCTTTTGAAAGAAATCAGACCTGGGAGCTGTAAAGAAGACATGATAGATGTGGTTTATATAAGAAAAGTGATAGACTCCAAAAAGCCGACTCGTATGCGAAGGGAAGACCTGGGCCTAGGTAAATGATGAGGGAATGAAGGTACATATATATAAATATGGCTTAAGTGAAAATTAAATATGTAAGATGCATATAAATCTTTTTATGATTCTCTACTGACATTTTCTATCAAGTGATCAACTGACAGCCCTAATTATGTCAGACGAGAGGGTTTCTACTGTTACTGTTTCCATTCTTAGAGAGGAGGATATTGAAACAAAAAGACATTGTCGAAGATTTGAACCCGGATCTTTCTGGCTTCAAAACCTGTGTAGGCTTTAAATCTGTACATCAGCCACAGGGCTTGGATATTTGAGGCATTGTTGAGTATTCGTTGCATAGATAGACTAGTAAGCAGTGGACCTTCTCTTATGAAATAAATATATAATGTTATAGGAGAGGCATGTAAATAATTCCTTTGTAAGTAAAACTTTAGAGGTCACTTCAAGTACACTTCCATAGCACAGAGTAGGGGTTGATGAACTTAGTCTGGGGTGTCAGGAAAGGTTTCACATAGGAAGCAAACTCAGATTCTAAGGCTTTGAGACGGCAAGGCACTTACCAGGTGGTGAATGCGGCAAGATTCTGAGAGGTTGGCATTTGCAAAGTTAAAGAGGGAAGCTGTAGTGAGAAATGATCGGAGAAATACCAGTGGTTCTTGCTCCTGGAGGATGCCAGTCAAAGGGCAGCTGAGCCTCAGGGGCCAGCTCAGAAAGATGTGTCCTGGAGCTTGGGCTTGCCTTCTAGAAATATCTGAGTTGCCACTGAAGGACTTTAATCAGGACTAACAAATAAAACCATTGCAGTCTAGTTGATTCCAACTTACAGTGACCTTATAGGACAGTGTAGAACTGTCCCGTAGAGTTTCCAAGGAGTGTCTGGTGGATTTGAAATGCTGACCTCTTGGTGAGCAGCTTTAGCACTCAACCACTATGCCACCAGGGTTTCCAAATAATTAGGACAGTGAGTGTCTATATATTTTATATCTTGGATTGTTCTGGAAGGTTTGATTCTGACTCATGACACCCCTATGAGACGGGGTAAACAATGCCTCATAGAGTTTCTAAGGAGTGCCTAGTGGATTTGAACTGCCAACCTTTTGCTTAGGAGTTGTAGCACTTAACCACTACACTACCAGGGTTTAGACTACTTAACAGCATGAGAAATTCCATAAAATTGTATGCATGAAAGTGCCTTCCACAGAGCCTGATATGTACAAGGTCCCTATTTAAAATTTGAGGGGGGGCGTGAATACTTACGAAAGGAGGCCACAGCACCTGCAATTTCTATGATTCAAAACTGAAAAGAAAAAAAATGTCTATTTCTTCTCATGCATTTTCTGGGCACGGGAGCTAAATCTTCCCTTTCGTACATTCCTGGGTTGCTTTGTCCAGTACTGGCCCTCTCCTTGCATTTGAATCAGCAGTGACATTTTTAGCATTCCTTTCAACTCATACAGTTGCAATACAGTGATTCCCAAGGTAGTAGAATAACTCTCTTGCTGGCTCTATTTTTTCTTTCTTCTTCCTCCTTTTTTTTTCCCCTGCTGGCTCTATTTTTTCTTTCTTCTTTTTTTTTTTCTCCTTGACAACAGTGAACCTCTTTTTTCCCTCCAGAGAAGTGACTCGCTTTGCCAGTGCTAAATTCTGGCAGAAATAGCGTCACTGAAACAGAGAAAAAAATATGTATTGGAAGTAGCCAGGAATGAGAAGTAACATAGCATGTATTTAGCGGTGTGGATTTCAAGGATACAGGGTGTCGTAGTCATCAAGTGCTGCTGCAACAGAAATACCACAAGTGGATGGCTTTCACAGACAGAGATTTATTCTCTGACAGTCTAGGAGCCTGAGTTCAAAGTGCCAGCTCCAGGGGACAGCTTTCTCTCTGTATCAGCTCTGGGGAAAGATCCTGGTCACCAGTCTTCCCCAGTCAAAGAACTTCTCAGCACAGAGACCCTGTCTCCAAAGGCTGTACAGTTCTCCTGACAGGTTTACTGGTGGTGTGAGGTGCCATGTCTCTCTGCCTGCTTCTCTTCATATCTCAAAAGAAGATGACTTCAGTCAAAGCCTATTCTTGTAGACTGAGTTCTGCCTCATTAACATAATGGCCGCTAGTCCCATCTCATTAGCATCACCGAGGTAGAATTTATAACACATAGGAAAATCACATTAGATGACAAAATGGTGAAAAATATCATATAATACTGGAAATCACGGGCTAGCCAGGTTGACATACATTTTAGGGGGGGTCACAATTCAGTCTGTAACACAGGGAACTCTGTTATTGACAGTGACAATGTCTGCAGTTCATGCTTTCTCTAAAATAACTACCTTTTTGGTGTACGTGAGAGACTGCACTGATAGCCCTAGTTCTTTGCCTTTCCCATTTCTCTGACACTCTGCAGTTGCCTTTACTAAAGAAAAAGCAAAACCATCGAGTTGGTTCTGCCTCATAGCAACTCTGTAAAACAGAAGTGCCCGTAGGGTTTCCAAGGAATGACTGGTGGATTCAAACTACTGACCTCTTGGCTACCAGCTGAATGCTTAACCACTGCACCACAAGGCTCCAAAACAGAGCTGAGATGAAGTGTATTCCCCATCTCTTAAATTCAGACATGGCCGCATGACTCATTTTGCCCTGTGGGTTGTTAACAATGATGAAGTAAGCAGAAGCTTTAAAGAGTGCTGGTGTGTGTCCACTAGTTATTGTGGATCCCTGACGTCACCAGGAAAATGTGCCAGTGCCAGCCTGCACCACAGAGACTTACGGAGAAAAGCTGAATCGTCGCAGCCAAAGCCATCCTGGACCATCCACATCCCACCAGATGACCACAGATAAATGAGCAAACCCACTCAGATGACTAGAACTGCCCAGCTAACCCATAGGTTTGTGAACAAAATTAAATGTTTATTGTAAGCCACTGAAGTTCTGTGGTGGTTTGTTCCACAACAGTAAGTATCTGTTACAGTACATTTGCCTAAAATGACACCTAGAAGTGACTTCTACAACTGAAAACAGTGAACAGTTTCTTGTACTTAAAGCCACACTGACATTCTAGTTAACAACCTAGAGGAATAGTCTGAAGACTCCATCTTAGGCAAAACCCATTGCTGTCTAGTAGATTCCCACTTATAGTGACCCTGTAGGACGGAGTAGAATTGCTCCATAGAGTTTCCAAGGAGCCCTTGGTGGATTCAAACTGCTGACCTTGTAGTTAGCAGCCATAGCATGTAACCACTACACCATCAAGGTTTCCCCATTCTAAGCAAATTGCCCTTTAGTTGTTTAATTTAACCTATTCATCCCTGTCTCCCTTCTTTATACATTTCATTTCTTCCTGTTGGAAGATCCTTTACTCTCCTCTCCGCCTGTTTGAATCATACCAGGTCTTTAAGGACTGTCTTAACACCTGCCTCTTCTGGATGACTTTCAATGGCTGTGTATCAATTCTTAGGATATTTCTTGCATGAGCCACAAATTGGGTACCTGACACATGCTGTCATATGAGGTCTGACAAGTTCACAAACTCATCCTAGAAACAGTGCTATGTACCTAACTGCTGAATATCACTGCAGTTGCCTTCGAAATATGTGCCTTGGGAAGGTAGGCACTCACACAAGTACCTAGACCATCCTTCAAAGCAATTTTAGAACTCTTTCTAGAGTGGCCGTCACAGCTGTTGTCATGTTACTCTTGATGTCCTGAATGTCATCAAAATGTCTTTCTTTTGTATTTCCTTTGGATAAAGAAATGAGTCACTGGGGGCCAGATCAAGTGAGTAGGGAGGGTGTTCCAATACAGTTATTTGTTTACTGGCAAAAAACTCACTCAGATGGACGGTGCTCTGTGAGTTGGTACATTGTCGTGATGCAAGAGCCATGAGTTGTTGGTGAAAAGTCCAGGTCATTTTCATCTAACTTTCATGTAGTCTTTTTAGCACTTCCAAATAGTAAAGTTGGTTAACTATTTGTCCAGTTGGTACAAATTCATAATGAATAATCCCTCTGATATCAAAAGAGGTTAGCAACATCGTTTGGACTCTTGGATTGGTGGAATTTTTTTTGGTTGTGAAGAATCAGTTGACTTTCATTGTGCGCTTTGATGCTTCATTTCAGTGTCGTATTGGTATACTCTTATCACTGGGGGCCAGATCAAGTGAGTAGGGAGGGTGTTCCAATACAGTTATTTGTTTACTGGCAAAAAACTCACTCAGATGGATGGTGCTCTGTAAGTTGGTACATTGTCGTGATGACAATTACGTTCATGAGCTTGCCACTGTGCACTTACGTTGGCAGCACTGTACAAACAACTCAGTGAGGCTTCAAAAGGTTGGTGTATCAGTGTCTCACAGTGTTTGTGCAGACATGTGGCGGTGTCTTGCTGAGTGATAACACTGCCCACAACATCGTCCTTGGCAAACAAACTCCAACTCTTCTTTGCTTTTGTTCGTCAGTGAGCTTCTTGGGGACCATTTTCGCACACATCTTTCTCATGCCAAGATTTTCAGTTAAGATTTTCCTGTGTGTTTCTCTGTCAGTGTTTACTTGCTTCACTATGCTCACAGTGAGCTGACAATTTTGACATGTTCTTGTCAGCTCTCCTTTTTACTGGCTGCCCTTACCTCTCTTCATCAGTGATGCTTTCTCTCCCATCAAAAAAACATTTAATCCATTTGTATACTGCCATTTTCTTCATGGCTTTGTCCCCATAAACTTGAACTAACATGTCCCTGATTTCACTTCCACTCTTGCCAAGTTTAACAAGAAATTTAATGTTTGTTCATTGCTCTAATTAAAAGTCCAGCATTCTCATGACAGCACACAAAAACATGTAACAATAATGAACATCACTCAGCAAGACACCGCCACATGTCTGCACAAACACGGCTGTGAGACACTGATACACCAACCTTTTGAAGCCTCACTGAGTTGTTTGTACAGTGCTGCCAACGTAAGTGCGCAGTGGCAAGCTCATGAACTTAAATTGTCAGACCACATAGATGACGACAAGTAGTCCCCAACTTATAATAGCATTCTGTTCTGGACACCACCACTGTAAATCAGTTTTGACATAGTCAATACCTCTTTTTCTTTTAGTTTTTGTTATTACTGCCTTTTATTACTGGTTTCTTTATAAATCTGATCTTTTGTCAGTGTATCGTATCCTAAAGTTGGAGTTATAACAGCTGTCAGATACATGCACAATTCAGTTGATTTATGTCATTAGAGTTGAATATTGCCCAACCTTCTATTTGTTATAGCTTCCACAGACGTCATTGTAGACCAGGCTACATGGCAGTGTTTTGATCAGCACATTGTAACAGTGAACATCTGAGAATGAAGAATGATAACATCTTTAAATTACATGCAATATTACATAGTAAATATTACTAATGAGAAGATTTACCCCCCAAAAAAGGTCCTAAGCATGATTCATTGTAACTCGAGTATGTCTTAACTCCAAGACTGTTTTGTTTCTTATGTCCTATTTATCAGACTAGATTCCAGGTTCCAAAAGGGCAGGACCCATTCCTTTTATCCCCCAAGCCTTTCATACTACTTTGAAAAGGGAAGTGGAAACAAAATTCAAACTCACACACACAGACTTTTTGTTGGTCTGACAGAGACTGGAGAAACACTTAGAGTGTAGCCCTAGGACTCTTTTTAACTCAGTACTGAAGTCACTCCTGAGACTCACCCTTCAGCCAAAGATTAGACATAAAACAAACAGTAACACACATAGTGCAACCATGTGTGGGGAACTAGGTGGAAACAGCATCCCATGAGCAAGGACAAGAGGGCAGGAGGGGACAGGAAAGCTGAAGAAATGCAAATGGGGAACTCAACTTAGAGAATGGGAGAGTGTTAACATGTCACAGAGTTAGTGACCAGTGTCACAAAACAAGACATGTTAAGTCTTTAGTGGGAAACTAATTTACTCTGTAAACAATAAAAAAAGAAAAGGGAAGTGAAATGGAGGTCACTTGAACTAAGGACATTAGTCTTTGTGGGTTGACTGACATGGGTGGAGGTGTGCTAATGATTAAGGATTATCACAGTTTGTTAGTGCTACCATAACACAAATGCCACAAAGTGGGTGGCTTTAAAGAGTGGAAGTTCATTTTCTCACAGTCGAGAGGTGAAAAGTCCAAAGCAGGGTCACAGCTTTGTCGAGTCCTTCTTTGTTACCACTGTCAGCGTTCATTATTTGGTTCCTTGGTGATCGTCACATGGCATTTATATTCCCCAGTATGCTCTGCCTATGAGGCTTTTTGTAGAACTCACAAGTGATTAGGTTTAGGATCCTCACTACACGGGTATGACGTCAACAGATGAAGTATATTAGATTGCATTGTGGACAGTGATTACATCATGCTAGGTTAGATTACATTCAAAGATATAGGGGTTAGGATACCAGTGCATATTTGGGGAAGACACAATTCAATTCATAAAAAGTATCATTGCTAATAGACAAAACCAGAGAAAAACAAACAGAATAAAAAAGGATGCAAGTTAAAAGGCCTCCAGACCTGAGTTTATAGAATGTTACCTGAAACAAACAAAAAACCTGTTGTGTTATGGGTTGCATTATATTCCCCCCCAAAATGTGTGTATTGATTTCTCTCAGCTGTGAGTCCCACTATGGTGTGATTTCTCCCCTGTGTTGTGAAGGTTGCCTGTATGATGGTAAAGAGAGAGAATGGGCAGAAGTTTGTTGGTAAGGTGGGACTCCTGCAAGCTTGGATTCTTGAGGAGGGAAAGGCAAGTGAGCAGAGTGTTAGGAACCCTTACCACGAAGAGAGCCACAGTGAGAGTAGAATGTGTCCTTTGGACCTGAGATTCTTGTGTCAGAATGCTCTCATATTGAATTTAGACTCTTAGCCTACCAGACTGTGATAATTTCTCACACCAATGGATTTGCAGCTTGTCGGACTGTGACAATAAAATTTCTCATTTTGAAGCTATCCACTTGAGGTGTTCTTGTTAGAGAACGGAAACACATTGCTGTTGAGTTGATTTCAACTCCTAGATGTCTAGCTGATTCTGATTCGTAGCCACCTAAAAGGACGGAGTAGAACATCCCGACAGGGCATCCAAGGCAGAAATTTTTACAGAAGCAGACTGCCACATCTTTTTCTCTGTGGAGTGGCTGATGGATTTGAACTGCTGACCTTTCAGTTAGCAGCCAAGCACTTAAAACCACTTGCCACCAGGGCTCCTTGTGGATGTTATCTTATGCCACTACAATTCCCACTAGGAAAATAAATCGTACCTTAAAATGCCACCTTCCCACTGAAGATTTCCCTGACCTCCCATTCTCCTGAAAATGGAATCACCATCTTCCTTCATCCATCATCCTTACCCTTTGATGCGTTTCTCTTCAGGAACTTCACCTACCTGATTGATACCCAGCTGTTTTCTGTTTTTTTTTTTCCTCTTCGCCTCTATCACAGTCCACCATCACAAAGAAAAATTGCTTAAGATGAGAGGCTGTACTTGAATCATGTGTGGCTCTCTGGCATCTGGCAGGGTGCCTATTGATTAGAGGATGGTCAGTCAATGCTTGATTATTTTGTCATCTATACCTTTCCCTGCCTTTACTTTAAATGCCTTTATTGTAACCCTCATCAAAGTTCATACAGATAACTGCAAAACTCTTATAACTGGCCTTCTTCTAACTTTGTCATCATCATTTCTACCTTTCAACCAGTAAGTAACACACAAGGTTAGAATTCAGTATGAAAGGGAAGTTAGATGATGCCACGTTCCTCCTAAAAACCCACTTAATAAGCCCTTTTGGTGACAGGTAAAGGCAAGACCTTCTAAAATCTGCCCCTGCATACTCTATAGACTCTTTATCCTTCACACTAGCCTTAAACTTCATTTACTGTAGGGAACTGCTTAGGTGCCACAGTCCAGGTGTCATGGATTTAATTGTGTCCCCCCAAAACTATGTGTAGCACTTTGGCTAGGCCATGATACCCCGTGTTGTATGATGTTTCTCTATGCTATAAATCCTGCCTTCATGATGTTAATGAAGGGGGATGGGCAGCAGTTATGTTGGTGGGACAGGACTAAATGTGTAAGATTGTATTCTGCCTTGAGGCAGTCTTTTGAGGTTTAAAGGAAGGAGAACAAACAGAGTAGGGGACCTCATATCATCAGGAACAAAGCAGTGCTGAGATCAGAGCTTGTCCTTTGCATCTGGGGGTCCATGAGCCCCAGAAGCTCTCAGTCCAGGGAAAGACTGACAACAAGCACCTTTCTCCAGAGCCAATAGAGAAAGACTTCCCCTGGAGCTAATGGACTTTTAGCTTGCTTTTCTGTGAGAAAATAAGCTCTTTGTTAAAGCTATTCACTTACGGTATTTCTGTTACAACAGCACTGGATGACTAAGACACAATGCTAGACTGTTTCTCTCCAACTGTTTCTTGGCCAACTTCCTCCCTAGTAGTCTCACATGGCCCAGACCAACAACCTGTCATGATTTCCCCTCCTGCTCACGTACTTCTCCTACTTCCTTAGGTGCTACAGTGATTGTTGTGCGGGCCACATTACATTGTGGTTATCTGATTAAGTGTGAGCTTTGAACATCTTTGCATGTGCAAAACCTATCACAACACTTATAAGATGGAAGTACAGATGAATGGATGGATGGATGGTTGGATCGATGGATCGATGGATTGATCAATGGATCGATCGCCAGACCCAAGCCATGGTATTTTCAGTCATTATCCTATACATGCAAAAGCTGAACAATGAATAAGGAAGACAGAAGAAGAATTGATGCCTTCAAACTGTGGTGTTGGAGAAGAATATTGAACATAACATGGACTGCCAAAAGAGCAAACAGATCTGTTGTAGAAGTACAACCAGAACTCCTTGGAAGCAAAGATGGTGAGACTGCATCTTAACCTACTTCAGACATGTTGTCAGGAAGGGCCAGTCCCCAGAGAAGGACATTACGCTTGATAAAGCAGAGGGTCAGCAAAAAAGAAGCAGACCCTTGACAAGTTGATTTGACACAGTGGCTGCAACAATGGGCTTAAGCATAACAGCAGTTATGGGCATGGTGCAGGGCCAGGCAGTGCTTCATTCTGTTGTTCATAGGGTCACTATGAGTCAGAACTGACTTGATGGCACCTAACAACACAACAACTATTAGTATCCTCACTTTACAGATGAGGGTTGTTGTTAGGTGCTGCTGAGTCAATTCCAACTCAGCGACCCTAGGTGAAACAGAATGAAATACTACTCCGTCCTGTGCCATCCTCACAATCATTGCTATGTTTGAACCTATTGTTATAGCTACTGTATTAGTCCATCTTATCCAAGCCGAATCTTCTTCTTTTTCACTGACCTTCTGCTTTACCAAGCATAATGTCCTTCTTCAGGCACTGGTCCCTCTTGATAACATGTATAAAGTATCTGAGACAAAATCTGTCCACCTGTGATTCAAAGAAGCACCCTGGCTGTCTTTCTTCTGTATCTTTGGTATCATCTGTATCTTCAGTATCTTCTGTATCTTCAGTACTCTTTTCCAGCACCGTAATTCAGATACATTAGATTCTTCTTCAGTTTTCCTTATTCATCGTCCAGTTTTGACATGCATATGAGGCAGTTGAAAATATCACAGCTTGGGTCAGGAGCAATTAGGTCAAAGTGATACCTTTGCTTTTTAACACTTTAAACAGATCATTTACAGCAGATTTGCCCAATGGGTTAGTTCTCTAACCCAGCTGAGGGTTAAAAAAAAATTAACCATCACCATTGAGTTGATTCCAACTCAACAATCCTACGGAAAGAGTAGAACCGGCTGTAGAGTTTCTAAGGAGTGCCTAGTGGATTCAAACTGCCAACCTTCTGGTTAGCAGCTGCAACGTTTAACTGCTACACCACCAGGGTTTCCAGATGAGGATTGGGAAAGGTTAGTTAACATTTCTAAGATTACACAGCTGCTCAAACTAGAATCTGCATGCAGACCCAGGCAGTCTGACTCTGCGGCTTATCTTTCTTACTACCTGTCCCCCCAAATTCATGTTTTCTGGGGTCCTTCTCTCATTTCCTAGTTCTTCACCTCTCCCAGATTGGAGGAGAAGTAGAGATTAAAAAGAGAATATTTCTGGTTGCTTTTTTATTTATTCAGTTTGCCTCTATTCCCTGTGTTAACCTAGTGATGCGTGTTAAGCCAGGATGGAACTCATCTTTTTTAATTTTTATCTGTATATGTTTATTTGATCGCAAAAGTAACTAACTTTTTCACACTCAAATTTGAGTCATTAGCAAAGAACCATATAAATGCAACCAGTTTTGCTTTGTTCAAGTCATCACTCAGTAGGCTGCAAACCACATTATTGCTTCCTCTTTGTGTTGAAAGCACAGTATTTGTTACCCAGCTTCTAAGCAACATCAGTGGCGCTGCCGAGAAAGGTCTCGACTGGTCCAAATGGCACGCATCCCACACATGGCATCTTTCTTTCTCTTTCTGAGTAAGTTTCATAAATCTTCGTGTTTCTTTTGTCACTGGAGTTAGTCAACCGGAGGCTGTTGAGTGGTGGGGTAGGACCTCACATCTCTGCAGGGGCAGCTATGCCGCACGTTGCTGGTGTTGGCAATAATTTTTACTGATCATAGCTCTTGGCTTTCCTCTACACCCTTGAGTTCCAGGGAGATTCAATGCTTGGTTGAAGTCTCGTGCACTTGATCCCGCTGCTTTGTACATCTGTCTTTGTTGCCAGGTCTGCCAGTTTTGCCTGGCCTGACCGATCCCGAAAGAGTAAGAGGCTTTGCTCCCCAGACTGAGAGGAGACCTTAACTTTTGCCTGATGTTAGTACTTGACTTGATGATTATGCCTTGGGAATGTTGCTGGATACAAGGAAAGGTTGTAAAAGTACCTAACAGTGTTAGATTAAGATAGAAGAAATTTCTGGACTTAGCCTATGAACTAAAGTGGTAATTGACTATTGAGAGACCAGGACGGGAGCAGCAAGATTCATTTGTCTTTGCTGAAGTGTGCAGACAGGGACTGGCTCAGCGGCTAACAATGTCCACTTCAAGGTAGGAGAAAGGTCTAGTGATCTACTTCTGAAAAATCAACCACTGAGAACCACACTCCAGAACACAGTTCTTCTCTGATGTATGTAGGGTGCTCATGAGTAAGAACTGACTTAACATCAAATGGTTTGGTCTTAGCTGGCCAGGGTATTGATACTTAGAACAGAGTGAAAGAAGAGGTCAGTTGGTCAGGGAATGAGTAGTTCCAGAGCAAGTAACAAGCAGTTTTTGTGTCATGGATTCCTTGAGCGTCTGGTGAAGGCTATGGATACTGTCTCAGAATAATCTTTTAATGCATGAAATAAAACACACAGGGTTACAGAGAAAACTGATCACATTGAAATAATACTCAAACTAAAGCCAACCTTGTTGCCATCAAGTAGCTTCTGACTCGTAGTGACCCAATAGGACAGAATAGAACTGCCCTATAGGGTTTCCAAAGAACGTCGGGCGGATTTGAACTGTAGTCTTTTTGGTTAGCAGCCAAACTCTTAACCACTATGCTAACAGGATTTCCTTTTGAAATACAGTTACTAGATATTTTTTAATTAATTGTGATACAGTGATTTATGCATTTCTCATACATTAGATAAAAGCATCTAGAAGTAATTGTATTAATTGACAAACTTGAAAGTAGTGATGAGTATAAATCAATATTTGAAGATATCTGCAATTACTATAATGTGATATCAAATATCTGTGATCTCTGCTGGTGGCAAAGTAACAGGTCTTAGTAATAATAGTGTGGTCTGCTGTCTACATTTTTAACTAAGGGAAATACTAAATTTTCATTAAATATTAATGAAAAGAAAGACTTTTTCATCCACATTTATGGGATCTTTAATGCTATATGTGGACGCCAGGTTAAGAAACTTTGCTCTAGAGAGACTGGCCTTGAATGGCTGGATCGATAGGGGAGCAAAACTCAACTGTAATCAGTGTGACCAGGGCTATGGCTAAAGACTTAAAAGGAACCAGTGTGGCATTCAGTATACAGGATTTGCTTATCACTGGCTGAGTTGACCTGGACTCAGATCTCAGTGGACTTTGGGAAGTTTGAGGTAAGCGTTAGATTCTGAAGGGATCTGGTTGGGGAAGTGGTGGCCAGAAGGAAAGTTGCTAGGACCAGTTGCTAGGTGATCAATGTGCCCCAAGCTGCTATGGTAAGATTGATAGATAGGCAGGCTAGTGGGAATCCTTTGAGGCCCAGTATGTGTCTTTATGTCCTCTTCAGTTATGTGAGCGTGATTCTCATGTGTATGTGCTTTGTGTATTTGAACTGTATGTTTGCCTTGTGCATAGCAGCAAACTGAACTAACAGTATGCAGTAAGTGAGAGAATTACAAATTCTTTTCTTTTCTCCCCCCCCCCCTTTTTTTTGGAGGGCTTAAGGAGGAAGAAAAGTTGGTAACCAAGGTACAAAAAGGAGAAGCTGTAAGTTTTTCCTTAACCCATAGAAACAGTTACCTCGGCTGGGCCATATGCTTATTTCTTCTAAATTCTGACTCATCCTTAACACTGATTTTGTACAGAACCACAGTTTTAATGTGGTAGATGCATAAATCAGGAAGTAACTTAGAAAAGCTTTGGAATCTGCTGTTTGTCATTAGAAATATGGAGGGGAAATGAAGGAAATTAATTAAATGATGATCTGATCAAGTACTTTGTTTAGCTTATGTATACGTTACCCTACGGTAGTTTGGGTTTTGTGTTTCTGCTTTTTTTTTAAATAAATACAAAGGCTGATTCATCCTATAATAATATGATACTGATGAGGTGGTTATTGTGGATAGATGAGCTTTTGGACTTGGCAGTTAGCTTTGCCTGCTTGATAATGTTAGCCGTCACCCTGATGAACTGCCCCACAGTCAAGCTCATTAACACAGCAGGTTCCTCAGGAGGGGAGATTGTTTATCTTGCTGAAATTGCATTCATTAAAAAAAAGTTTCCATTTAATTGTGCATAGAAGTGTAGGACCATCCTTGAAGTCTGTAGGGTGTTTTTATGTGTGGTAAAAGAAAAGCTGGCTTCTTAGGTATGTTTGATGCTTCGCAAGTATGTTTTGTATAAGATGGAACTTTCGAAATGGCTGTTTAGTGTTCTTTCAAAATTGGTCAATGATTGGCCATTTTATATGGCTTAACCTAATATTTTCCATTCAAATAGTAACAAAATGGTAAATTGGAACAATCTAAATGATGTTCTTTTTATTGTAATTAAGTGAAAGTATAAAACCACCCACCTATCTGCAACTCCATCTGCTCTCCTTACCCTGTGACACCACAATCCTCCTTTTCAATCTATATTTCTAGTATCCTCTTAATCAGCACCTGTCCCCTCATCTCGACCTTCTTCTCACCCATCTAGAAAGAAACCAGTAGGACAGCCTCCTATAAATGTATAAAACCATAAAAAATGCACCCAATGATATTTTTGAAGGAAGCCAGTATCATCAAGGAATTCTTGGGTTTTCATAAACATGGCTCCAATTTTAGTATGTTCGGACTGAGACGTGTGCTACTCAGTCAAAAAGAATTTGAGCTGCTGTGCAAAGGGACCTAAGCCTCTATCTGTTAAAAGGAGGAGACAGATGTACCGGAATCAATGAGCTGATCATGTAGAAGATATTTATAAGATGCTTCAGTGTAGGATCTCAGTGTGTGACCACGTGAACTGACCACTGCCAATCAATCCTCTTCACTTCAAAAAATACCTACGACCCCTCCTCATTGCTTGTTTCACTCTTCTGAGACAGGAGTGCTCTTCCAATTATGCTTTCTCAACAGCACGCCTCGGCTGAGACCTCACCCCATTAATTATCCTCTGTCGGGCTTTATACGTCTCTACCTCTCTGCTGCTCTCCTTCACTCTGCCCACGTCCATATCAGCCCTCACTGCTTCCTCCCTCCCAGCTACTTTTTCCAGCTGCCATCCTATTTTTCACTTTGTTTTTGCCACAAAATTTCTTGAGTTAGTTTATACTTCCTATTTGAAATAATTTTTTTTTTAAAAACGACTCCTGTCAAGTCAATTCTGACTCATAGAGACCCTATAGGACAGAGGAGAACTGCCCCATGAAGTTTCCAAGGAGCACCTAGTGGATTTGAACTGTTGACCTTTTGGTTAACCACTGTGCCACCAGGGTTTCCATAACTCCAGTAGTTACTTTTTATCCCCAGAAAGCTGCTGCTTCTACTCTATTGAAATCTCTTTCTCAAAGGTCTCCATGACATCATCACCTCACTAAAAAGCCATTCCTCTGCTTTTTGAGCCCTCAGCCCTCAGCAGCACTTGGCAATGTGGATAAGGCTTTGCTTCTGGAAGTACTGGCCACCCTTGGTTTCAAAGCCACTGTACAATGGTCACCCTTCCAGCTCCTTTAGTCTTCATTCTGTGGGTTTTGGGCCATATCCCATCTTCTAAATAGGAGAGTTCTCTAGTAATTATTCCTTAGTGCTTTTCCTTACATTTTCCAACACTTCCCAATACTTCCATGTGACCAACTTAATTTACTTCTATAATGTAGCCCAGAACACACCACGGTCATGAAAAGGCATTACAGGAGCCAATGGAGACAGCCATGGACTTGACATTTGCTGATCTGGAGTCAAGTCCAACCCAACTATTTAGGATTTTTTGCATTACTAAATATGTGAATACCACAGAGTTCTTGGAGCCGAAGTAGTATAGTGGTTAAGAGTTCAGCTGCTAACCAAAAGGTTAGCAGTTCAAATCCATCAGTCACTCCTTGGAAATCCTATGAGGCAGTTCTATTGTGTCCTATAGGGTCACTATGAGTAGGAACCAACTTGGTAGCACCTAACAACAACAGAGTTCTTGAGAGGATTACTAATATTTTCAAAGGATTGAGTAGGTTTTAAAGGACAAATATGTATGTTTAAATATTATTTCCCATGGTTCACTGGATATCTCTTCCTGTTTATCCCATGGTAGTCAAATTTAATATTTCTGAAATTAAATGCCTGATTTTCTCCCCCCACTGTTGAATGCTCAAGAAAACTTCCCAATATCCTTATTTCTGTTAAGAGTACCGTGATTCTTCCAGTCGACTTCACCTGGGTATCACCTCCGATATCCTCCTACCTCTCATCTTTCCTTTCACTACTACCTCAAGCAAATAAAAAAAAAAAAAAAACCAAAACCACTACCGTTGAGTAGATTCCAACTCATAGCAACCTATAGGATAGAATAGACCTGCCCCATAGAGTTTCCAAGGAATGTCTGGTTCATCTGAACCTCTAACCTTTTGGTTAGCAGCTATAGCACTTAGCCACTAAACCACCAGGGTTTCCTTAAGCATCCAAGACACTGCAAAATGATTTGGGTTTTATCTCCAACTGGTTCTTAAATTAGAGTCTCTTCTTTCCATCCCTATTGCCTCTGTTACCTCTTTTGGGGGGCTACTATAATTACCTCATGTCTATTTCTAACTGTATATCATCCAACACACCATAAGGTTGATTTTGCTAAGACTGTCCAAACACAGTGGATTCCCCACTTCCGAATGAAAGGTCCAAACTTTTAAACATACTGGTCAGGTCCTTTATGTACTGGACCCCAAATGCTATCTAGTCTTCATCTCCTTCTGTTAATCATCATGCAGCCCTCCCCTATAATCTTTTGTTTCCCTACTCATAAAGCTTTGTTATGAAACCTCCTTCACCCCTACAGGCTCTGGCTCCTAACTTTCCTCCAGAGCTCATCTCAAATGTCATCTCTTCCATAAACCACTGCCTACTTCCGATCTAAAAACATGTAATCTTTCCTTCCTTCAAATTCCTCAATATGCTTTCATTACATCTGTCCTATTTGGCTTATATTACTTTATTATAAAGTCTAAAAGTCAAAGATGACCCCAAACATGTCTTTGTACTTTAGACAGTCCCTCAAGCACCAGAAATAATATACATTTGAATAAATATTTATGAGCTATTCTTGGCAGCTATTCATGGCAGCATGCTACAAGGTCTGGTAAATACCGCATTTGCCTCCAACTGGAAATTGGTTGATGAGCAGACCTTTGAAAGACAGGGAAAGTTCCTGGAGTATCTTTAGTGAATAATGAACTAAAAATCTGCAAATAATGAGGATTGACTGTATGTAATTAGCAAATAAAGCAGTTGAATATGAAGTGCTAGTTTTCACAATAATTCATTCAGGTAAAAGATTTTCAAATATGGAAATTGTTGGAAAATATTGGAGAAGTGCTGCCTAGCCCCAAAATAATCGTGCAGTCCTCCCCTGCAGAAACATGCCCTGATATAGGTTAATGATACCTCAGAAACTGCATTTTTAAGAAACATTTTTATTGCAAAATACAGCACACACATAAGGAAAGAAATAAAACATAAATGTGCAGTTTAACAAATACATAAAAAGTAAAACCCTTGTCATCACTACCAGGTCAAGAAATAGAACATGACCAGGACCCCAGAAGCCACCCTTACACTCTGCTTTCTGTCCCACCCCTCCTTCCCTCCACACTCGCTCGCTTTCCTGACTGTCACAGTAACCACTTCCTTGCTCTTATTTATGACTTTACCCTTTAAGCACCTATCGTGAAACTGTACAATGTAGTTTTACCTATTTTTAAAGCGTTAGGAAGAGTAGAATTACCCTGTATATAATCAAAGGATTCATAAAACATCATTAAACATCCAGGACGTTGTAAATAGTTGTAGTTCACTCGTGTTCACTTCTGTTTAGTGTTCCGTTTTATGAATTGCACCACAGTTTGTCCATTCTCTTACTGATAGCCATATGAGTTGTCTTTAGTTTGGGGCTATAATAAGCAAGGCTACTGAGAATTTTTTTTTTTTTTTTTCGTGTGCAGCCTGGTGCACAGTGCACACATTTCTCTAAGATATCTGTCAGCACTGCTGAAAAATGTTTTAAGCTGCCTTTGTGATATAACTTTTTGGTAGATAATAATTTAAAATTTTCTAAGGTGTTCTGATTTCTATTCTAGGTAGTTATTATGAAGAGAGCTTGTTATAAATACATCACATTAACTGGGATTCATGAATAAATTAGTATATTTTAACTGGAAACTTTTGTGGCACGCTAATTTTTCTAGAGTTTAAATTGAGCACCAAACCCAACCCAACCCATTGCTAGTGAATTGATCCCAACTCATAGTGACCCTGTAGGACAAGATAGACTTGCCCCATGAGGTGGATTTGAAATGCTGACCATTTGATTAACAATGGAGCTCTTAACCACTGTGTACCAGGGCTTTGAAGTGGGCACACACAGATGCAATTTTTAATTGTCTTTCTTAGATGACCACTCATCCTTTCTGCTTGTGTTTTCTTGGTCCACTTCTATCCTTCAGCATTATTTTCGTTCCAGACTTCCTAAAATTAGCCTTATCATGGTCTGTATTACATTATTTTCCTTCTCTCTCCCTATTTTTATTTTTTAACTCTAAGTTCCATAGGTAACTCAGATGGTTTGTACTCTACCACTAATTTAAGGTTAATGGTTTGAACCTTCCCAGCAGCAGCATGGCACAAAGGCCTGACAGTCAGCTTCCATAAGAATTACAGTCAAGAAAGCCCTATGGTTGGAAAACTATTAAACAGTTTTACTGTGTAATAGTTGGGGTCACCATGCAATCAACTCAACAGCAATGGATTTTATGTTTGGTCTTGTTTTTATTTTGTTTGGCTTTCACCCTATTCACCATGGAGCTCTTGTGGTAAAATGGTTAAGAGTGTTAACCAAAAAGTTGGGAGTTCAAATTCACCAGCTGGTTCTCGGAAGCCCTATGGGCAATTCTCCTGTGTCCTCTAGGGTCACTCTGAGTAGCAACAGGCCAGACAGCACCTAACAACAATGACAACAACAGTCTCCTTTACTCTTTTTTTTCTTGTAGATTCACAAAATTCAGCAGATGTTCCGCTTCTTCCATAGCTTCTTATGAATGCCCTTCTATTAACTCCATAATGCCAGCAATCACCCCCTGTTGAACTCTTCTGGTGTCTTTCAACCCTATCTTCCCTTTGCACTGGGCATCAGCTCCCTAGTGAAAGTTCTAGCTCACCTTATGCCATCTCTTTCACTTATTCTTTGTTCTTTCTGTAACACAAAATAAACTAACCTTTAACAGTAATCTTAATAGCAGCTATGCATTTTTATTTCTGATTCTGATTTAAAAAATGTTTTCCATCATGTGACATATTGCCCTTTAATCATGTTTTCTCTCTTACACCTAATGAATGAGATTTATTCTAACAGGTCACCTTTCAGTGTGGTCCCAACTGAAAATTTTTGGTAAGAAGAAAACTAAACTAAAATGGACTCTGATTCTTTGGACTTTACAGCTTTACTGTGAAGCTATAGTACAGAGTAGAACTGTTCCATAGAGTTTCCAAGGAGCACCTGGTGGAGCTGAACTGCCAGCCTTTTGGTTAGCAGCTATAGCACTTAGCTACTATACCACTAGGGTTTCCAGTAAAGCTGTAGCAGATCTTTAAAAAATTACATGACAAAACCCAACCCAATGCTTGCTGCCTCTTCAAATGCTCGTTTTAGCTAGTCTTGCATCACACTTGGCCAAGAGCTACAAAGAGTTCCAACCAACCAGCAAGAAAATAATGGTACCATGGGCAGAGCTATAGAGTCATTCCAACTCATAATGACCTGATACGACAGAGTAGAAATGTTTACCGTTTCCAAGGAGCATCTGGTAGATTTGAACTGACAGCTTTTTGGTTAGCAGCCATAGCACTCAACCACTATGCCATCAAGGTTTTCATAAAATAAGCAGGCATATTTTATGGAAGTGGTCATATTATCTTGATAAAGCTGTTTTCTTTTTTTAAGAGACTATGGAAATTGAAATTATAAAACATCAAGCCATTCCACTGCTGCTCAGCCTGAAGAAGGCTTTGAACATTTGAGTTGATTATAGCTAATAACCTGCTATCTCATTTACCAGAACTGTAATACAGGGAACTACATAATGTGGTACACTGGGAACTGGGGCACTAATCTATTTTTATTCCCCTTTCTTTCTTCTGCATGCAAGCTAAACTCAGCATTGGCCAGAGAGAAGTAACAGTTCAGAAAGGACCACTGTTCAGAGCTGAAGGTTCCCCTGTCAGCATTGGTTGCAACGTAACTGGCCACCAGGGTCCTTCAGAGCAGCACTTCCAGTGGTCTATTTACCTGCCTAGAGCTCCAGAACAGGAAATCAGGATTGTTAGCACCCAGGACAGCAGCGTCTCCTATGCGAGGTATACAAAGCGAGTGCAAAGGCAAGAAATCTATGTGGAGAGGGTCGATGGCAACTCAGTCCTGTTACACATCTCACAACTCCAGATGGAGGATACTGGCGAATATGAGTGTCACACACCAAACACTGATGAAAAATACTTTGGAAGTTACAGTGCGAAGACGAATCTAACTGGTAAGCCATTTACTGTTTTCTGGGAACCAGTCCCTGAGAAGCCAGAGTCTCTACCATCACAGTGCCTTGCAATATGATGCAGTTTTATATTGTTCCATTTCCATTGGCAAAAGAGCCTGTATTTCACAGTGGATATTTTAAAGCTTTGTCATAAATGATTATCTTAATCATCTGTTCTGTAATAACAGAAATGCTATAGATGAATGGCTTTAACAAAGAGACTTTTTTTTTTTTTTTTTTTTTATTCTCTCATAGCCTAGTAGGCTGCAAGTCCAAATTCAGTGTCAGGTTCAGGGAAAGCCTTTCTTTGTCCCTTAGCTCTGGAGGAAGGTTCTTGTCATTTATCTTCCTTTGGTGTGGGGACATGTCAAGGGCAGGAACCTCAGGTCTAAAAGATGTGCTCTGCTCCCAGTGTTGCTTTCTCGGTGGTATGAGGTATCGCCTCTCTACTCACTTCTCTTTCCTTTTAACTCTTGAGAGATAAAGTGTGATGCTAGCCACACTCCAGGGAAATCCTCTTTACACTGGATCAAGGATGTGACCTGGGTAAAGGTGTTACAATCCCATCCTAAACCTCTTTACCGTAGAATTACAGTCACAAAATTGAGGACGACAGTGTAATACTGGAATCCTGGCCTAACCAAGCTGACATATATTTTTGAGGGACACAATTCACTTTATGACAATAGGTATCTCATTTCTAAAGCTATGATGTCATTTTCACCAGTCATCTTTGCCATAAAATGTTAGATAATATGTAGTCTTCAAGCCCCTTGTCTGCAGCCATCCATAGTTTAATAGCAAAAGCATTAGATGAAGCTTTGAGAGTTCTGCCATGTTATGTGTCTTCTTGGGGGCTCAATATTGACTTGATAAGATGGCTAGTATTGCTATCATAGGTGATAAGTCATTAATTTGGAACTGATTATTCTCAGACCACCCTGCTCTAGCATATTTACCTATGGGAGAGGGCCATGGTCCTTACAAATGTCATTCTGTCCCTTTGCTTAGAATAGCTATCATTCCTTATTCAACCTAGCAAACTCCTACGTGTATTTCAACACCCAACTCAGATATTACCTCTTTTGTGGATCAAGCCCTAACTGCCTTGGGTAGTAGTCGCACCTTTGTTTGCTTCAGATCATTTATTAATATTGCTATTATTAGCACTCTCCCAGTTATGTCATAACTGGCTATTTATATCTCTCTTCTGAGGACCCTGAGCCCTTAAGAAGAGAAAGCTTATCTCAGTTCCTAGCATGGTGGCTAACACTACGTAGATGTCTCACTGCCAGTACTTTTCAGTTTTAAATACTCTGTGTCTGATTAACCAAATTGGTTACGGTACATGCTAATGAAGCAAAATCAGGGGAAAAACATCCATGAGTTCTCAGCTTTGCCAAGTTCTATGCAGACTGTACAGAGCTGTCAGTGTTTCTAATAGGTAGGGAAAAACACATGGCTATGGAAAACCAACTGAAAGAATATGCTTTGCAGATGGTATGTCAAGGCACCATCTTCACCTAAGGAAGCTAGTGTGATATCACTGTGCAGGTCAGATTATTATCACCCTTTTGTTTTTAGTTATCCCAGATACTCTCTCTGCCACCATGAGTTCCCAGACTCTGGATAAAGAGGAAGGAGAGCCATTAGCCCTTACATGTGAAGTCTCCAAAGCCACAGCTCAACATACCCACCTCTCTGTCACCTGGTACGTGATGCAAGAGGGAAGAGGAAGCCAAGCCACTGAGATTATCTCCCTCTCCAGAGATTTCGTGTTGATTCCTGGGCCCTCGTACACAGACAGATTTGCAGCAGGTGGTGTGCGGCTTGACAAGCTCGGGGTCACTGCTTTCAGACTGTCTATAGGCAGACTCCAGCCCTCAGATCAAGGCCGGCTGTTCTGTGAGGCAATGGAATGGATTCAAGATCCAGATAAAACTTGGACTTCAATTACTAAAAAGCAAACGGATCACACAACACTGAGGGTCCAGCCTGAAGGTAATTCATCTTCTCAGTAACTTCATTAATATACAGATACTGGCTATTTACGGAATATCACTGACTTTGTTCTCATCTAAAAAAGTGGTCTAGAAAGTTTGAATAAATTTTGTTTTTGCCACGTTGGCAGCATAAATAAGAAGAGGAACCTTCAGTTTGGGGTTTGTCCATGAGAGGCTTCATATGAAATGTTGTTGTTATTAGTTACCCATGAGTCAGATTCAACTCGTGGTGACTCCACGCACAACAGAATGAAACGCCATGTGTCTTCATTACTGTTGGTGTGCTCTACCTCAGTGGTATGGCCACTGTGTATTTTTGAGTGCCTTCCAACCTAGGGAAACCCCAGTGGTGTGGTGGGTTAAGTGCTGTGGTTGCTAACCAAAAGGTTGGCAGTTCAAACCCACCAGGTGCTCCTTGGAAACTCTATGGGGCATTCCCCTCTAGGGACCCCATGAGTTGGACCCAAGTCAACGGCAGTGGGTTTCCAACCTAAAGGCTGAATCTTCCAGCACTCTACTGACAGTGTTCAGTTGTGCTGCGTAGAGTTGTCACTGACTGATTTTCAGAAATAGACTACCAGGCCTTTCTAGTGTGATTTAGTCTAAAAGCTCTGCTGAAACTTGTCTACCATGGATGGCCCTGTTGGTATTTGAAATATCTGTGGCATAACTCTCAGCATCACGGCAATGTACAAGCTACCTCAGTAAGACAAAGTGCTAGATGGGTCGTAGTTATACGGGATCTACTGAATGGTTAGATTGATTCCACAAGCCAGTCATGGATATGAGTTTTGTTACCATTCTGGCCTTGCTCTGTGTGAGTACTTTATCTGTATTGTCTAGAGCTACCTTGTGAGGTAATTAGTCAACACCCCCGCTACTCGAAATGAGGAATTTTAGCCTGAGATATGCTAGGTGCGCTGCCTAAGCTGGCCCAGCTGGTGAGAGGAGGAGCTGACATTCAAAGCCCCAGCTATTGCTCTCCGAAGCCCACTCACCACAGAGACACTTGAGCCTCAAAAGAGCTCAGGTTTCTAACATGAAGTTCTGTGTTTGTCCATGCTGCTATTTCCTCCCACCTGATACCTTTTCCCACTTGGAGTGGTATCACTCTTCACAATCCACTGTCATTTTCATCAACATGAGCGGAAGGGCCTTGGTTGTACTTCCTGGTATCTCTACTAGGACTTTGGTCCAATAGGAAGGGATTACTAAAAGCATACATGTGGTGGATTGTGGAAGTTTTCTTTCCTTTTTAAGAGTATTCTGTTCCATTTGACATTGCCTTGTTGGCCTCAGGTTGCCAAGTTATGCACAATAAATCCTAATTAGGCACATGAATGTGCTTTTCAAAAAATATCTTAAGGAATATCTTACTGGTTCATGATTTTGTGTTGAGGTCGTCCCTGGTTTACAGTGTATCTAAGTTAGGACAAACTGCTCTTAGTACCATCCTTTTTATTCTTTTTCATACATCCTTTCATTAGTAATATGTACTACATGCAACCTTGCAGCATGTAATTTGCTGATGTTATCCTTCGCGAATGTTTCCTCACAGATGTTTCATGTTAATGATTTACCATTCAAAATACTATTGTGTTTTGAAATGAAAAAAAAAAAGAGGTGTTTAACCGAATGTTTCCTCACAGATGTTTCATGTTAATGATTTACCATTCAAAATAATATTTTGTTTTGAAATGAAAAAAAAAAAAAAAGAGGTGTTTAACTTATATCTGATCCCTTTTATAGTGGAGTCATTGGAAGAAAACATCATAAATCAGGGATTATCTCTATATCATTTTTGTATAAAAGCTCACCTGTAATTTCAAGATTTTGGTGAAAGCAGCTAATTAACTCACAATGAGACAGCAATTAATCACTCAGATAAAAAAAACAATGCTATTTATAGAAAAAAAAATATTCAGTAATTTTTTCACTTCTTAACCAATTGGTGTGTCATCATGTCAACAGCTCAGCAGACTGTGGCTGTTTGACTATCATAACATTATGAAAAGGTATACACCTTGAATCCCCAGGGAGGGCTCAGGAGTCCTTCACTGTGAACAGCATTACCCTGCTATCTCAAGAAAAATTCAAAGCTATTGATCCATAGAAGAGGCATCATTGTTATCCAACTGTTTGGATGGGAAATACAGGGGCAGAATCAAGATGGCAGATTGAACGCACATCTCCCTAAATCCCTCTGGAAACCAAGACCTGCAGTGATAATTAATCAGAGCCTTCTGGACACCTAGTGAGCCCCGGGATGTGGCATAGGGCTGTTAATTTGGACTTCATACCACTGAATGCAAAACCTCCTCTTTTTCACTGACCCCACTCTTGGCAAGCAGAGGCTTCTACACACCAACAGTAAGTCACCATTTTGATTTTTTTTCCTTCTGTCTTGCCCAGCATGCAGAGCTGGGATTTTGATTAGCTGCTGGTCTCCGACACACTGCTGGTGGGGCTGGCAAGCATAATTGCCAGGTTCTGAGAGCCTGGTTTTGAACTCTGTACATCTCGGCTCCTCTGGCATATTTTTCTGCCTCCACCATGTGGTAGCTGTACAGATACACTTGTGTAGGATGCCACCTTGATTCACTGGGAAACGGAGAAGCCCAGGCAGAGGCCCCAGCTGGATTTGCTTTCTAGGCTGGGAGGTGGCGCCTGCCTGGGGGAGAGTGTTTTTCCAGCAGGGAGGTGGTGTTTTGCAGTGTCGCCTGGGGCTGGGGCCCTGCAACAGAAGCTGTGGACTCTGGGCATTTCGGCACTCTTGGTCTCTCTTTCCACTGGGAGCCTGGTCCCGGCCGGCTGGCGAGCTTGTGCAGGACATCATCTTGTTTTGCTGGGAGGCAGAGTCATCTATACAGAAGCTTCAGCTGGACCTATTCCTGGGCTGGGAGGCAGTGCCTACCCGGAAGAGACAACTTTTCCAGCAGAAAAGCAGAGTTCTACACAGTATCACCTACAGCTGGGGCCCGACAGCAGAGGCCAGCAGGCCAGTAGCCTTTCTGTATTTTGAGCTAGTTTATAACATCTGGGGTTCAATATAGAGGTGCTTACTTTGCCAGCTGGGAAGAGGGACATATATACCTGAAAACCTGACTGACTTTGGAAGTTGTCAAATACTTTTTACTTCTCATTTTAAGATGGCCTAGAGAAACAACTGTGGTCCATCTTCACAGCATCTCTGTCAGCCTCTATCAACCCACATGAAGCCCAAAAAGCAACAAACATTGGAGAAGACAGTAACTCAGAAATCACCCATGGCATCAGAAGGCCCCCAAAAGAAATCACCTCAGAACTTCCCAGATGAAGGAGATTTTCTGAAACTATCAGAAGGTGACTACAAAAGGATTATATAAGAGAGCCCTCCTAGACCTCATACAAAACGCAGCAGAGCAAAACGAAAAATTAAGCAAGCTATTCAATCTGATGGAACATCAGTACATGGAAATCCAACAGATGAAGAACAAAATCAAAGACATAGAAACTTCAATTCAAAGTGAGAATTTCTGATGTGGAAGACAGAGCTACTGACTCCAGCATCTATGAGGGGAAATCAGAAAAAAGAAACAAGAAAAATGAAGAAGCATTAAGAAGCATGTGGGACTCTATTGAGAAAAATCTATGATTAATTGGAGTTCCTGAACAGGGCGAGACACCTGATAACACAGAGACTATTGTGGCTGAGCTGCTGACAGAAAACTTTCCAGAAATTATGAAAGAAGAGAATATAGATATCCAAGATACATATTAAACACCACTCAATATAGATCTCAATAGAAAGACTCTAAGACATATTATAACCAAGCTCAACAAAATGAAACATAAGCACAAACTCTTAAAGGCAGCAAGACTCAAAGCAAAGCTAACATTCAGAGGAAAACCCTGTAGGCTTTCATCGGAAATGATGCTGGCATGGAGACAGTGACACGACACATTGAAAGCCCTGAGGGAGAGGAACTTCCAACCAAGAATTATATATCCTGCAAAACTATCTTTCAAATATGAAAATGAAATTAAGACATTCGCAGATAAACAGAAACTCAGAGACTTTGTAAAAACTGAACCAAAGCTACAAGAAATACTGAAAGAATTTCTTGGCTTAGAAGAACAAAACCTGTAACTTTATATTTTAGAAGGACACATTATCCAGAATCCTACTCAGTTAGGGAAGGCTCCAAGCACAATCAAGCTATAATAGTGAAAGAAACGATCTAGTGATAATATCATGTAAACCATGATGCCAAGCCAGCCAAGTGCCATCGAGTCAGAGCCGACTCATGGCGATCCTATATCATTGTACTAAAAAGAAGGATGTACTATAGTTGTTATAGTCCTTCCAGATGGAGAGGAGGTTGACAAGACTGGTAGCAATCAAAATTGGGTTTATATATAGTTTATTAAGTGGGTTCATAAGAGCAGCCGTAAGTACAATAAAAAGAAACATACTGTATCAAGAAATATAGTAAAGGATCTCAACAAACACAAAACCAGCCCTGAAGAAGGTGAAAAATCAACTCACAAAGAAGGTCTCAGAACAGATTAATAAGGACAACTGAGAAAACATCAACACAAAAGTAGACATATCACAATGGCAGCACTGAACACATACCTCTCAATAATTACATTGAATGTAAATGGACTGAATGCTCCAGTAAAGAGACATCGAGTGACATCTTGGATCAAAAGACACGACCCATCTACATGTTGCCTACAAGAAACTCACCTTAGACTTAAAGATATCAACAAACTGAAAGTCAAAGGATGGAAGAGTAAAAAAACAAAGGATGGAAGAGTATCAAGCTAACAGTGAACAAAGAAGAACGGGGGGGCAATTCTAATCTCAGATAAAATCAATTTTAATGTAAAATCCACCATCGTGGACAAGGATGGACACTATTTATTGCTGAAAGTTTCAATACACAAGCAGGAGTTAACAATGTTAAATATTTCTGCACCTAATATTAGAGCACCTAAACACGTCAAAGAAACAGTGACTACACTCAAAAAGTAGATAGATCACTCCACAATAATAGTAGGAGACTTCAACACTCCACTCTCAATATTGGACAGATTGTCTAGAAAAAAGCTCAGTGAAGACACAGAAAACCTTATTGCCACAATTAACCAAGTAGACCTCATCAACATATATAGAACTTTTGATCCATCAGCAGACAACTATACCTTCTCTAGTGCACATGGAACATTCTCCAGAATAGACCATGTGTTAGGACATAAAGCAATTCTCAACAAAATCCATACCACTGAATTAATGCAAAGCATCTTCTCAGATCATAAGGCCATAAAAGTCAAAATCAATAGCAGAAAAAAACATAGATAGTGGAACTCATGGAAACTGAACACCACCTTGCTCAAAAAACCATGGGTTATAAAGAAATTTATGGATTCCAATGAGAACAAAAACACTTCCTACCAGAAGCTATGGGATACAGCGAAAGCAGTGCTCAGAGGTCAGTTTATCTCCATAAATGCACACATCTGGAAGGAAGAAACAAATCAAATCAAAGAACTGACCTTACAGCTTAAACAAGCAGAGAGAGAACAACAGAGGAACCCCACAGTCACCAGAAGAAAACAGACCATAAAGATTAGAGCAGAACTCAATGAATTAGAGAATAGAAGAACAATTGAAAAAATTGAAAAGATCAAAAGCTGGTTTTTTGAAAAGATCCACAAAATTGACAAACCGCTGGCTAAACTTACTAAAGAAAAACAGAAAGCCAGCCAGCCAAGCGCTGCCAAGTCGGATCCGACTCATGGCGACCCTAGGGCCAGGGTAGAACTGACCCCTAGAGTATTCAAGGAGTGCCTGGTGGATTTGAACTGCTGACATAGAAAAGGAAACAAATAACCCAAATAAGAAACGAGGGGAGAGTTGTCACAACAGATCCAACCCAAATATCATAGCTGAATACTATGAAAGACTGTACTCTAACAAATTTGAAAACCTAGAGGAAATGGACAAATTCCTTGCTTCATCTCACCTACCAAAATTATTACAAGGTAAAGCAGAACAACTTAATAAACCCATCGCAAAGGAAGAAATTGAAAAAAGTCATAAAAAAAACTGACAACCAAAAAAGCCTGGATGGGAAATACTTAGCACCCACTGATGGCCACCGCACACATGTGCTTTCTCTTCATATTGTGAAGTTATGTGCTTTCAACTAGGAAAATTTCCACTGAATAGTCACAGCCAACAACGTACGAGAAATCTGAGTTTAAGCAATTCAACACAGTGCAAAGCATTTTATGTTTTCTTTTAATTAAAACAGTGCATCACTATACACTATATGCATGTTGCTCATTAGGGTGATATTCGGAAGGCAGCATATGCTGTCTTTTCGGGGTAATTTAAAGAATACCAGGGGTGTTTCTTACTCTGCATTTGTTTTGGCTTACCTGTCACATCAGACCTGACTTCCACTCCCACATGAAATGTGATCCCTTGTGATATCTTTACAGGAGGTAGCATTTCTCTCTGTTACTGAAAGGACAGATGAAGCAGCCCTCTCTAAATGTCTGCCTTGCTTTTGTTCCCTAGTGAGAAATTTTCAAGTCAACATGACAGCTGAAAGGACGTTTGCTGAAGGGAAGCCTTTAGAACTGGTCTGCCTGGTGGTGGGCAGTGGCCGGGACCTTCAGCTTCAGGGCACCTGGTTCTTCAATGATATTGAAATTGCCAGCATTAATGCTGGTGGGGTACTGGGCCTGGAGAAAGGCTACAAAGAAAGAGCGAGTCAAGGGCAGCTGCAGGTTTCAAAGTTAAGCCCTAAGGCTTTCTCACTCAAGATCTTCTCTGCGGGCCCAGAGGATGAAGGTGCCTACAGATGTGAGGTGGCAGAGATGATGAGGGCACCAACGGGCTCCTGGCAGGTGATGCAGAAGAAGCAGTCACCGTACCGCCACGTGCACCTGAGGAAGCCCACAGGTAGGTGAAGCTGGGAGCAGACACACAGCGGGCTTCTTTCAGATCCCCTGCTCTGTCGGTACAGAATGCCTCCCTGGACACTGTGGAGGTCTGCTGGAATTGTCCAGTGTCTATTAGATTACCTTTCAGATGAAATGAAAT
Source organism: Heterohyrax brucei (assembly GCA_028571685.1). Taxonomy (NCBI): domain Eukaryota; kingdom Metazoa; phylum Chordata; class Mammalia; order Hyracoidea; family Procaviidae; genus Heterohyrax; species Heterohyrax brucei. Next base: position 167,978,674 of record CM053140.1, read on the forward strand.
AAAAAGAAAGCGCCCAAACTCACAGTCTGCAGGCCTGAGTCCTATTCCTGAGCCATTTATGGGCTGTGACCCTGAGCACACTTGAAATCTCAGTTGCCTTAAACACAAAATGCTGGGCTGTTGTTGTGTTGTTGTTAGGTGCTGCCAAGTTGGTTCTGACTCATGGTAACCCTATGGACCAGAGAAGGAAACACTGCCCAGCCCTGCACCATGCCCACAATCATTGGTATGCTGGAGCCCATTGTTGTAGCTACTGTGTTAATCCGTCTCCTTGAAGGTCTTCCTCTTTTCCACTGACCCTCAACTTGACCAAGAATGATGTCCTTCTCCAGGGATTGATCCTTCCTGACAACATGTCGGAAGTATGTAAGACGTAGTCTTGCTGTCCTTGCTTCTAAGGGCACACCATTAGATGATCCCTAAGTCCCTCCCTGCTGTTTTTAATTCTTTGATTTTATGTATTTGTTGTTAGTTCTGATTTTTATACATTGAGTTTGTCTTCAAGCAGACAGTAACTATGTTAAATGAACTGCATACATGGGTGAGTCAAGAAAAAGAGCTATACTTTGCCCCACTTCCTGGGGAAAAAAATGCCCACATTACTCCTTCTAAACTGGGCTGGCATCTCTCAATTGCCTTTTGTTAAATCCCTATCATCTTAACCTAATATGGGGAATGATATTTACTCATAATTTGGCATCAAAGTATGACTCAGAGTAGGAAGTAAAGCAGTAAATGATAATATGTAGACTTTATTCTCTGCAGTTTGCCAGTATGTGATGAGATGCCTGCGCAAAACGGTTCTGAGCTTCCACGTGCGCTGAAGTGGGAAAGCCCATTGACCTTCCTTTAGTTCACTGATAGTGCTTTCTGTGTGGGCAGAAGACAGGCTCAAAACTAATAAGTAGGATTTTCTCTGTCAGGTGCTCCTTGAAAACTGTGTGGAGCAGTTCTACTCTGGCCCATAGAGCCTCTATGAGTTGGAATAGACTCAAAGGCAGTGGGTTTGGCTTGGACTGGGTGTTAAATTCAAAGTCTTTAAGCTGAAAAGAATTCCTTATTGTGGTTGCTTACTGGAAGAATCTGAAAATTAATTTCCCTTTTATGTTCTTCTTTGTCACCCCATTTGCTGGGAAAAAAGACACACAATTATTGGCCTAGTGTGGCAGGCCAGGAAGTGTGTTAGTGTTAGACTTCATGTGAAACATTTGGTTCAATTTTCTAGGATTCAGAAAAATTGTGTAGGTGGGTTTATATATTTACACAGAGCTACATTTCTACTTCTTGCATCTCAGTCTTCCCTGGGACATATCTGCAATTTTTTTCCCGAACACAATACATGGGAATTTATGCCACAAGGATCCCATCCTGTTTCTTTTGGTGTACAGGTCATAAGCCTATCAGTAGGATCGACTTCCAGAGCTCAAAACAGATCTTTGTGTAGGCTGGAGTCCAAATCAGGTCTTCTGTGTACAAACTAGACAGCTAGCTAGCAAATTTTATTATGGATCCTATTTAGAATTCCATTTTAAAAGTTAAGCCATTACTTGAAGTGTGAGCAGAGTTTTATCATTCCATTATTTGATGGATATTTTCACAGAAGGAGGTACTCACTACCATTGTGCTATGTAATTTACACACACTACTCTTACCAAGAAGCAGTAATGACCACAAGGAACTGAAAAAAAAACCTCATCTTTAAGAAAAAAAAGATATTAGTTGAGACTACACATAGTAGTTACGTTAACATGATGAGAATGAGTAATACTTTTTCTTGTAATGTCTAAATTTGTTATGTGAGTCTATTTTTAACCTATTTTTAAAAGTATAACTGTGCCCTTAACATCTAAAAATTCAAAGCAGATTTTGCTAATTTTGTAACTTCTTTGAGGACATTAAACTCTATTCGGCCTTAATGCCTTATGTATGTATAAAACAATGGAACCCTTGTGGCTCAGTGGTTAAGCATTAGGCTGCTAATCAAAAGGCTGGCAGTTTGAATCCACCAGGTGCTCCTTGAAAATTCAGTGGGGCAGTTCTACTCTGTCCTGGAGGGTCACTGTGAGCCAGAATCAACTTGGTGGCACTGGGTTTGGCTTTGATTTTCCACAGTGGGGAAGAACAGTTGGAAAATTAATTTAGATCCTACTTAGATTTCTAATGGCAGTTCTGTTTTCTTTTTCTTTTTTGGTGCCGAATTATCTCTACTTTTTCTACTACCTGTCATTCAGTACTAATGCTGAAAGCTAGCCTCTATGACTCCTTTCCTTGCACCAGCCTAGCTAAGCCCTTCACATGTGTCATTTGTTTAGTCCTGTCAATGGCACAATAAAAACCAAACTGTATACCATAGAATCAAGTCCCACTCATGGCAGTCCCGTATGTGTCAGAGTAGAGCTGTGCTCCATAGGATTTTCAAGGGCTGATGTTTTGGGAGTAGATGACTAAGCCTTTCTTTTGAGGCATCTCTGGTTAAACTTGAACCTCTAACCTTCCAATTAGTAGCAAGTAAGTTCATAATCTTTTCATGGCCAGTGGGTATTTGGTAGCCCACCAACATTTTCTGCCTCTTGGGTCCTTGGGGAGTACTTTCCCCCTGGCAGTGCATGGTGCTGCAAGGAAAGGGCCTTGATGACTCTCTGAAACAGAAAACAATGAGGGTGCCATAAATTACTGTTTCAATGGAGCTGTATGAGGTATGTGCATATTTGGTAGGAAAAATAGAAATTTGGAAAACAATTTGGGCATGCATACCTCCCAATGAACTTGAAGAGGTGGACCCTGGTGGGGGCTAGAATTAGTGGGACATTGTATGTCCCTTGGAAATTCTGATGGCATAGTGGCTATGTCTGCTAACCAAAAGGTCAGTAGTTCAAATCTGCTAGGCGCTCCTTGGAAAATATGTGGGGCAGTTCTACTGTGTCTATGGGGTCACTATGAGTCAGCATCAATTCGACATTAAATGGATTTGGCTTTTTGGATTTATGTGTCCCTTGGGACTTTGAGAGTAGATTTGTGGGAGTGGGCAAGAAAGAAAATCCATGCTACTTGCTGAAAACTCTACAACACTCAATGACCCGGCATGCTTCCTCTAATGAAAACACATGGCATCAACAAAAAAATCCAGAACAGAGGAGAATTAGGTATTGAAAAGGTTTTAACCATTTACATCACACTGGACCTCCACAACAGTGTAGTAAGACTGTATTCTGTTACGATCTCCATTTTCACAGGAATGAAAACTGAGGCTCAAAACCAAAAAAAAACAAACCCACTGCTGTCAGTTAATTCTGATTCATAGTGACCCTATAGTGACCCTGTAGGACAGAGTAGAACTGCCCTTACAGAGTTTCCAAAGAACACCTGGTAGATTTGAACTGCCAGCCTTTGGCTAGCAGCTATAGCACTTAAGCACTATGCACCAGACTCAGAGAAGTCAAATATACAGCTCAAGGTTGTTCTGACTCTAGAGGCCTTGGGCTTGTGTGTGGTACCTGGGACGTATGAGCTCCTGCATTGTTCGAGAATCATCCTTGTACAATAAGTGTTTGTTGGATGAATGTTCACATTTGTACATATCTTGAATTTCTCATCTGGGAGCCAGACTTAAACATTTATAGTTTTATACCGTGATGCAGACAATAAGAAAGATCCCCTTTCAACCAAGAAGCAAATGTATGTATACATCTTCATGGTGGTGCAGTGGTTAAAAGCTCAGGCTGCTAACCAAAAGGTCAGCAGTACGAATCTACTAGTTGCTCCTTGGAAACCCCACGAGGCAGTTCTTCTCTATCTTGAGGGCTGCTATGAGTCAGAATGGGCTTGACAGCACGCAACAACAACATATGGTTGCTATGAGTCAGAATCAACTCCATGACAACCAGTTTTGGAGTCTTGGTGACGTAGTAGTTAAGAGTTTGGCTGCTAACCAAAAAACTGACAGTTCGAATCCACTACGCACTCCTTGGAAACATTATGGGGTAGTTCCATGCTGTCTCGTAGGGGCACTGTGAGTCAGAACCAACTTGACAGCACTTAACAACAACGCATGTATATACATAAACATGTGTGTGTGTGTATACATATGTATATGTATATGTTTATCTCCCAAGTAATTGTTTTTCATAGTAGCATTTGGGACAGAGATCTAATGAACAGAGTTCTGCCCTGTTCTAAATACATGCTAATTAGGACTGATTAGGGAAAGGCAAGGAGAAAGAGGAAGCTCATTTTGCATTGTGAAAGTCTGACTTCTAAAGACGTAAAACTTTAAATAAATACAACCTTGTTATTTTCACATTCATGCTTCTACCCTAATTAATCTGACAAAACATTACCAAATGTTTTCCCATGTTCTTAGGGGTTGATTTAACAAATAGATAAAAATAATTGCAAATTACAAATGAAGTATAATTTGACTCTCCTGATCTTGTTTTCTGCTCTCATGTTTTCACCATTTCACTATGGAACAAATCTTTTTTCTGGGGTGGTGCCTAGGTAAGCAGCTTATCTGATTTATCACCAACAAGTCAAATCCTAATTAACGAGATTTCACTGTATTTTCAAAATACTTTTCATTTGCTTGACTTTTTTTCCTCATATCTATAACCTGCAGAGAGAAGAGTGGATGTATCTACTAAGAATAAGCAGCAGATGCTGTGGGAAGGAGAAGCACTGACCCTCCTCTGCAAGGCAGGTGGAGCTGAAAGTCCCCTGTCAGTGAGCTGGTGGCACTCGCCACTGGGCCAGACCCAGCCAGAGTTCGTGGCTGGCATGGGGCAAGATGGCATGGTGCAGTTGGGTCTCTCCTATGAAGGATCGAGTAGCCGAAGCAACATAAGGTTGGAGAAGGTCAACTGGGCTACCTTCCAACTGGACATTATGTCCACTGCCATCAGTGACAGCGGGACTTATGAATGCAGAGTGTCTGAAATGACCCGGAGCCAGGCCAGAGATCTGAGCTGGACTCAGAAGATTTCAGTCACTGTAAAATCTCTGAGTAAGTGATAAAGAATTTATCTTCTGAATGTCTACACCCGTCACCTCATTTTGCAGTGGAATTCTGATTCGCTTGTGTGTCTTTCCAACTCCCCCCATACTGTGTCTGCACAAGGGCAAAAAGCATATTCTCTGGCTGCCATATCTTTCAGTTAATCTCTAAGTTTATTCATCTTTAGAAAGCTCATCTTTAGAATGTAATTTGTACATTGTTGTTCAAGGCTGAAAACAAAATCCTTTGAATTGGAGTCGATTTATAGAAGGGCTATGCCAAGTAGGTTTGGTCACTGAGCCTTCCCCATTCCAGCTTTTGACAGCTGCAGCCCTGCGATTGTGGAATCTCTTCTAGCACATGCAAAAGAATCTGATACTGAAGGCTTGAGCAGGGGTGAGGGAAGGAGGCCAGACCAGTAGAGGTGGGGAGCATTCTACCCACTCTGCAGCTGTCCAAGCAGCAGACTACAGAAACACTGGCTATTTGTTGTCACTGCTGAGAACAGTCTTAGGAGAGGGTCATCTTTGGAAAATTGAGGTCAGAACTCAGGACTGACTGTTCCATGAATCAACTTCTATCCCCAAATAAATGATAACACAACTGCGCAAATGCGTGGTTCACAGTGAAGAAATGGCAAGTAAGAAAACTCAAAAGTATTGTGCTTTGATTTTATAAATGTATTAGAAATTGTGTTTTGCATTTCTCCGTGCAGAATTACATCTAGAAGCAATTCTTTTGAGCCGTCAGCCACGAGTGAAATTAGCTGACACCTTTGACCTGTCTTGCGTGGTAAGTGCTGGTTACTCCGATCTCAAGCTACCATTCACCTTGATGTGGCAGTTCCAGCCAGCTGGGTCACCAGTCTTTCATCAGCTTATTCGAATCACCCATAATGGTACCATTGAATGGGGGAGGTTCTCATCCCAGTTCCAAAAGAAGACAAAGGTTTCACAGTCTCCATTTCGTTCTCACCTCCTCATCCATGATGTCACAGAGGATGAGGCAGGAATGTACCAGTGCAAAGTGGAAGTTTATGACAGAAATTCCTTGTACACAAATAGTCCTCCAAAGGCTACTGCTGTCTCTCACCCATTGAGGATTGCCATCACTTTACCAGGTAAGTGTCACTTGAAATCAATCCCTGCCTTTTGTGTGGCTGTTAGAATCTCTGGGTGGTACCGACCGGTAAGGCATGTGACTGTTAGACAGAGGTATATTGGAAGAAAGGACTGGTAGTCTACCTCCACAAAATAAAAATCACTGAACCACTGAAAAACCTATGGAGCACATTTCTACTCTGACACATGTGGGGTTACTGTGAGTCAAAGTTGATTTGATGGCAACTGGGTCTTTTCGGTTAACATTCTTCCCTTTGGGGTAAATTACAGAAGCACATAAAATACCTTCTTCTAATGTTTGCACTATTTAAGTAAGCACCATACAGTGAGTGGCATTGTGGCCCTCAAATAAAAAAAAAATCTATTGTGGGAAAAGCATAGCCAGAATGCTCCTTAGAAGCAAGGATGGTGAGACTTTGACTTTGTCTCACATACAGGGGTCATGTTATTAGGAGGGACTAGTCCCTGGAGAAGGACATCATACTTTGTAAAGCAGAGGGTCAGCAAAACCAGGAGAGCCCTCAATGAGACGGATTAACAGAGTGACTACAACAATGGCTCAAGCGCGGCGATGATTGTGGAGAGGGCGTCGGACTGGGCAGTATTCTGTAGTCTCGAGTCACTGTGAGTCAGAAATGTCTCAGTGCCACCTAGTAACAACAGTATCTTGGCTAACATTAAGTTGAAATACATGCAGTGGCCATGCTATTGAGTGCTGCCATGTCAGTTTTAACTCGTAGCAACCCCAGAGGGTTCACTGTAATCTTTACGGAAATAGATTACTAAGACTTTTTCCAGCAGAGCTGCTGGATGAGTTCAAACTCCCAACCTTTTGGTTAGAAGCTATGAACCTGACTGCACCGTGACTATTAAAAAAAGAAAGAAAGAAAGAAAGAAAACCCACTGCAATCAAGTCAATTCTGACTCCTAGAGGACAGAGTAGAACTCCCCGATACGGTTTCCAAGGAGTGCCTGGTGGATTTGAACTGCTGACCTTTTGGTCAGCAGCTGCAGCACTGAACCACAATGTCACTAGTGTTGTTAAAATATTGAAATACACTGGTTGGTAGTAACTGTTGTTTTGTGTCCCTTTCCTGTCTTCCCGTAAGTCCCTACATCCCAGCAACTAAAGAATAACATGTAAAGAGCAGGTGGCCCCTAGGACCCAGTTACAGTGGTAAGGCTTCCTTTCTGATTGGTCATGGGCCATGCCTTACTAGTTATTAAACATTTGGAATGGTTCCCTTGGTATTATGGCTAATGTAAATGCCATTAGTATACATTATGTACTTATTTTTAATGTGTTACTGTACAAGAGTTAGAGAATTCACGATTATAATAAAATGTAGTCTACCTCATCAATTGGCAATAGATTAAAAGTAAGACACAACCTGACCAGACTTCTGATGTGTCTTCCCCACCCCTTGCATAACTTACATTCTTTTAGGACAGGTAGAGTTTTCAAGGGATTTTGAAGTTATTGACAGCAACTGAGTACTTAATAACCAGTTAATTTCTCCAATGTTAGTTAACTTGCATCTAAATTGCTATTGTGCAACTTAAGAGTGGTTTGTGTGTAATGTTCCTAGTACAGTGCCTGACACACTGAGCAGGTGTATAAACATGGTGCGATCATTATTCTATCTGCTGCAGAGCAACATTTTGGGGAACAGTAATGATCTCCTTGTCAACTGATGCCTTAACTTACCTACCCTTTCTGTGAAATGATGAAATTGTCGACCCAATCCTTTCTCTAGAAATGTCTTTTTTTCCTTGGTCCCATGACACAAGATATTCTTTCTAATACTTTGACTCCTCCTTCTTAGTTTCTTTTTAAAAGAATCCTTCTTTTACACTGATTCATTCTTTAAGGAAACAGTTCTTTTGGGTTGCATTCTCAGCTTGCTATCTTCTTTTCCTATTTCATACAATTTATATAGTAACAATTCCTAAATCCATTATCCCAGAGACTTCTCTTCTGATGTTCATATTCTATATCCAACTCTTCCTGGGATATGTTTATATTCAATATGTCAGAACACAAAGCCATCATTATTATTCTTGCAAACCTACTCCGTCCCCATTATTCCCTATGTTGCCACCATTCACCAGTGACCCAACCTGGAAACCTGAATTATTCGCCAAACCAAAACCAAACCCATTACTATCAAGTCAATTCCAACTCACAGTGACTCTGTAGGACACAATAGAGCAGCCCCATAGAGTTTCCAAAGAGCAGCTGGTGGATTTGAACTGCCAACATTTTGTTTAGTAGCCATAGCTCTTAACCACTATGCCATCAGGGATTCCACAACTCCTCCTTACTCTAAGCCTCCATGTCTGTCTCATGGCCAAACTCCCATAGTATGGTATGCAACATCTTTTGAAATCGAGTACCTTTGTCTTTCTTTCTTTTTCTACTCTTTTAAAATACATTTTATTGTGGCTTAGGAACAATTTTATAATCTATATCATTTTGTCATAGAACACCCAGAACTTTCATCTCTGTTCTATTCTAGCTGCCCCCCCACCTGCCCTGGCAGCACTTCCTGTGACCTTTTGACCAATCTGACCCTCCTCACCCAATCATCTTAGCTCCAGAAAAGAGCCTCTCAGACAACCCTGTATATATATATTTAAAAGTCTGATCATTGCCAGCCTCACTCTGTGTCTTGTATAGTCCAGTTCAGTCTTTGTCTGGGGAGCTGGCCCCAGTGCTGGGTGTGGTTTGTGGTTAGAGACTCCAGAGGTCATGCTCCCTGGGGGCCCTCTGTTCAGAAGGAGTGTCAAGTGTGGTCTTTTGGTAGAGTTCTAGCTCTGCCCTCTACTCCTCCTGCTGTGTCCAGGGCTCCATTCCGTGTACTGCATCTGGGTTATCATTAGTGATGGCCAGGCACCATCTAGTTCTTCTAGTCCTGTGCTGAAACGGACTCCTGCTCACATGGCCCCTTCCATCTGGTGGACTCGTATTTTCCTTCTGTTCTCGATGTCGACTGTTTGCCTCTGGTCCAGGTGGATTGTGCCAGTTAGCCTCGATTTCACCTAAGAGCGTGGTTCCCTGCCCCCTGCCTCAGCTACTCTATCCTTGCAATATTGGGTTAAGATGGAAGGAGTATTCAAGTTATGCTGAAGTCCACTTAATATTGTTCTTGTTTCTAATGTGTGCTATCACCGATTTCACCCAACCAGATTTCTAGCAACTATCTAATCTAAACCCTCACCACCCCCTCGCCCTCCCTCCCTTCCTTCCTTTGCAGCTGTCAAAGTCTTTTCTTCTATACACAAGTCTATTTTTGAGATCTTATTGTAGAGGTCTCATACAATATTTGTCCTTTTGTCACTGACAACTTTCACTCAACATAATGTCTTCCAGTTGAAACCAGGTTAGGAGATGTTTCCTGGAATGATCATTATTCTTTATCATTGCGTAGTGTTCCACTGAGTATATGTACCATAGTTTACCTGTCCATTCTTCTGTTGCTGGACATCTGGGTTGATTCCATCTTCTTGCTATCGTGGACTGTGCTGTGATAAACATTCTTGTGCATGTGTTCGTAGGTGTGAAAGGCCTTGATTCTGTAGGATATATTCCAAGTAGTGGAATTACTGGGTCAAATGTTTTATCAATATCCGTTTTTTTTAAGGAAGTGCCAGATTGCTTTCCAGAGAGGCTGGACCATTTTGCAACTCCACCAACAGTTGTAGGAGTGTTCCATTTTCTCCACAGCCTCTCCAGCATTTGTTGTTTGGTACCTGTTCTTAAGGGGAATGTTTTCAACATCAGTCCATTAAGTATGATGTTAGCTGTTGGTTTAGTGTAGATGGGCTTTATTATGTTGAGGAATTTCCCTTCTATTCATATTTTGCTGAGAGTTTTTAACATGAATGGGTGTTGGACTTTATCAAACACCTTTTCTGCATTGATTGATAGAATCAGTTGGTTCTTGTCTTTTGTTTTGTTTATGTGGTTGACTACATTAATTATTTTCTGAAACTGAACCATCCTTGCATCACTGGCATGAATTCTATGCAGTCATCATGAACTAATTTTTGATGTGTCATTGAATTCTGTTAGCCAAGATTTTGTTAAGCACTTCTACACCTAAGTTCATGAGGGATATTGGTCTCTAGTTTTCCGTTTTTCTTTTTTGGCTGTATTTATGAGGTTTTGGTACTGGGGTTATACTAGCTTCATAGAATCGATTTGAGAATATTCCGTCCTTTTCTATGCTCTCAAATACCTTTAGAAGTATTGATGTTAACTCTTCTTTGAACTTTTGATAGAATTTTCCAGTGAAGTCATCTGAGCCAGGGCTGTTTTAGAATGAAACTTTTTGTTACCTTTTCAGTCTCTTCTTTTGTAATGGGTTTGTTTAGTTGTTCTATCTCTGCTTTTCCTAGTTTAGATAGGTGATGTTTTTCTTGAAAATTGTCCATTTTTTCTAGGCTTTCAAATTTATTATTACAGTAAAAGTTTTCACAGTATTCTGCTATGATTCTTTTAATTTCAGTAGGGTCTGTTGTGATATTACCCATCTCATTTTTTATTCAGATTATTTGTTTCTTCTCCTGTTTTTCTTTTGTCAGGTTGGCCAGTGACTTACTGATTTTGTTGATCTTTTCAGAAAACCAGCTTTTGGACTTTCAACTCTTTTGATCATTTTTCTATTTTTTTATTTCATTTATTTCTGCTTTAATTTTAATAATTTGCCTTCTTCTGGAGCCCAATGAGTTCTTTTGCTGAGATCTTTCCAGTTGTTCAGGATGAAGAGTTATTTCTCTGATTTGGGCTTTTTCTTCTTTTTGGATATGCACATTTATTGAGATGAATTGAACTCTGAGCACTGCTTTTGCTAAGTCCCATAGATTTTGGTAAGATGTGTCTTCATTCTTGTTTGAGTCTATGAAATCTTTCTTTTATCTTTGATTTCTTCTGTTACCCAGTAGTTCTTGAGCAAAATGTCATTAAGTTTTCATAATTTTGCTTTTATTTGCATCTTCTTTCTGTGATTAATTTCTAGCTTTATGGCTTTATGTTCTGAAAAGAAGCTTTGTATAATTTCAGTATTTTGAATTTTGTTGAGGATTGCTCTGTGGCCTAATATGTGATCAGTTCTAGAGAATATTCCATTTATGGTGGAAAAGAAAGTATACTTGCCCTCTGTTGGATGAAGTATTCTGAATACACCTGTGAGGTCAAATTGGTTGATTGTGGCATTTAGATCTTCCAGGTGTTTACTAAGCTTTCCTTGAAATGTTCTGTGCTTTACTGAGAATGGTGTATTGAAGTCTCCTGCTATTATTATACAAGTGTTTTGTTTTGTTGTTGTTTTTTTCAGTGCAAATAGTCCTTTATGTCTTTCTACAGTATCATCTCTACCAGTTTCCTTCTTGAATTTGAGCTCTAGTCACATGGAACGACCTGGAGTCCCTCAAACTCCACACTCTCTCTCACTTGCCAAGTCTTTGTTAAGTTTCTTTTTCATCTTTGAATTTCTTGATCCCTTCTTTATTAGACTAATTCTTATTAACCCTTAAGACTGAGCCAGAATTACATCTTCCCAGAAGTCTCCCCTTACTCCCATATTTGGGTTAGGTGGTTCTCCTGTGTGCTGTGATAACCACTTCAGTATATTTCTTTCCTGCCTGAGTGACAGTATGCTGTTACCTCTAACAGCTGTCCCTGTACTTGTCTCTCCATCTCTTCCATGAGCCTGTTAGGGGAGATATCCACAGATTCTGGCTAGTCTGCTACATAGCATAGCAGGTGTTTAATAAATGTCTGTTGAAGGAAGAATAAAGAGACCAAGTGACAACACCAACATGCATTTACAAAAGTAGGACCAGTGAGGTAAGCAAGTTAGAAGAAGATTTAGAAGCAAGTTTTATCAGTCATCTTTCTGAAGAAACAGAAAACCTGCTGGGTTTAAAGGACAGTTACTCCATATCCATATGATGGTCCCACCATTAAGTAGTTACAAAGAGACATATGATATTAACAGCCCACATACAACTTCCTTCTGTTTACCCACATTTAAAGGCAGCTATAACTAGATTTTGGAAAATTGTGAATTCAGAAACACTCTGGATAGTGGACTCACAGAATAAGAACTGATAAGATCTCTTTCTCTAAGTATGAATCATGAGATGCTACAGAATGTCTGTACTTAAATACAGAAGTATTATCATACAGAAAAGGGAACTGGACTTTTCTGTATGCCCTTCCTCACACACACAAAGAGTAGAACTAAGACCAATGAATGGAAATTTTAGGGAGCTCAGATTCAACTCAACATAATAACAAATTCCCTAGTCAAGGAACTGTCCAGAGATGGGATGGGCTGCTTGGTTAGACAGTAGTTGACCAAAGGCTGGATGAGAAGTTAGTGGGGCTGCTGTAAAGGGAATCTACATATATGATAGATGTTGGAGGTATTGCTCTTGTTTACCTCTAATCTCCCTTCTACCTTAAAATTTTACTTTCTAGCAAGTAACAAACTTAACTGTTTCCATTCTTTTCATTTAGAGAGCAAGCTGCAGGTGAATACAAGCAGTCGAGTTCAAGAGCTCTCCATCGGTTCCGACACTGAGATAGAATGTAGCATCTTGTACACAAAAAACTTTCAGTTAGCAGTTAGTTGGTATGTTTCCCCCATTTCTACTAATGGATCTTGGCTGAAGATCGTGGAAATAAAGCAAAACAATATTGTAAAATATGGGGATGAATTTCACACCCCAAAGAGAAAACAAAAATTTCACACCGTGAGAGTTTCCCAGGACTTGTTTCAGCTGCACATTCTGAACGTGGATGATGGAGATCAGGGCGAATATCACTGCACTGTGGAGGAATGGCTCCTGTTGAATGGAACTTGGCTCAAGCTCGGAGAACAGAAGTCAGGATCAACCAAATTAAAACTCAGGCCCACAGGTAAATCTCATAAACGAATTGTTCCACATCTTTCTGTAGGATTGCTATTCTCTTGAGGAGCTGTATAATGGAGTGATTCCATGGTGGTAAAGACATGACTTAGAGTTGTAGCAATAGTGTCCACCTGAGCACTGACTGCAGGACCTGGTAGCTCCACCAGACGAGAGGAGGTCATGTCCGGTGAATCAATCTGAGGTTTGAGGAAGCTTAGATGGAAACAAGGTCCCTTTGATTGGTTTGCTTATCAGCCTTGGCAGCCTAGTCTCTGCAGCTACCCAGGGTATCATATCTCCAGATCTCTGTAATAACAAGCTGTGTCATTCCAGTGGGGTTCTACTGTAATTTGGCAGAGAAAGAGTAATAATGAAGCATATTTCTCCCACTGTGAACAGAAACTGTACAACTCTATAGGGATGTGTGTAGAAATTGCTTTTCAACATTTGGCTGCTGAAACATAAGGCAAATAAGAGTAGTTAACTGTTGGAATGGCTTACTGAGGGAATCTCCTCTTCCTCAGGAGATCTTTAAAAATGTAATAGAAGTTTCATCCATTTGCATTGGCCTGAGTGCTGCAGTCTAAATGTGGACAGGGTTGATTAGGCCTCTGAGCGTTGGCTGCAACACCTACAATGTTGATTAAAATTAAATGAATGTCACAGCAAAGTTTCTGGAACTAGCCAAGATCCAATGCCCAGTGCAAATAAGTGGGTCTGGTTTGGTACTTAAATTCTATTCTCAATGTAACGTCAAAAAAACAACATAATAATTGAACATTACTGTCTATAGGGCCACTATGAGTTGAAATCAAATTGAGGGCAGTGGGCTTGTGTTTGGGGTTTGTGTATTAGGCACTGGAAATACAAAGGTATGTGAGGTACATTTCTTACTTTTAAAGAGTTCACATCTGTTGGGAGTAGCAGGTGCAAACCAAGCAGCTCAGGACAAAGCTCTCTTTCTGCCCTTCTGGCCCCTTCTCTACATCTTTCAGGCTCCTCTTCCTCTCCCTGCTAAATGTGGGTATTTCAGGGGAATACCTCCTGAGTCTATTTTTCTTCTTATCTGCTTTCCCCAGAGCTTTTTAAACACTGCCCTCGTTTCAAATACCTTCTTAAAGATGATAACTCTGAGTCTTTATGGTTAGTCTCAGTCTCCTGAGCACCAGGCCTTTTTATACACAACTGTCTGCTGTCTTCTTTCATTTGGATACCCCAGCGACCCTCAAATTCAGCATATCTCAAATTGCATATATCATACCTGCCATCCCACATGACTCATTCATACCTCTGTATTCTCCATCTGTGTCACTGCCATTTAATGCAGTCTTCTAGTTACCTGAGCCAAAATCTTGGTGGTGTATGTGGTTGTTGTTAGGTGCTGTTGAGTCAGTTTGGACTCATAGTGACCCTTTGCACAACAGAATGAAACACTGCCCCATCTTGCACCATATCCACAACTATTTTTATACTTAAGCCCATTGTTGCAGCCACTGCGTCATTCCATCTCGTCAAGGGTCTTCCTGTTTTTTGCTGACGCTCCACTCTACCAAACATTAGGTCCTTCTCCAGGGACTGATCCCTCCTGACAATGCGTCTGAAGTATGGAAGATGCAGTCTTGCCATCTCTGCTCCCAAGGAGCACTCTTGTTGTACTTCTTCCAGAATAGATCTGTTTGTTCTTTAGGCAGTGTATACGTGACCCTTTTTATGGGGGCAGCCACTTCTAGCTCAAGCCAGTGCTTCCCATACAGAAATGTGAGCTCAGTGCTGTCAGGTCTTTTAGTGCCTCAAGAGGTACCTGGAATCACTTTTGGTGTTATTTTCTAATTTGGAAACATTCGCAACAAATTCAAATTCTTCGACAATACCTAGTGGGTCAAGCCAAAGATATCTGTGGTTATGTAACATGGTGAAAGTAATTAATGTCACTGAGTTGTACACGTACAATTTTGAAGTGGTGATTGTTTTGTTATGTATATTTTCACCACAGTATTTTTTTTGAAAAAGTTATGGATTGGACTGAGTTCGGCTCTGGTGTAGGTGTGAGTTGAGGAAGAGGTCCCTGGGAAAGGCACTGAAAAGAACTAGTCAGATTATCAGAAGGAAATTTTTTCTGATGTGAAAAGAGGAGATAATTTCAAGAAGAAAATGGATGTCAGTGAAGAAAACCACAGAGGCCTAATATGACTGAAAGGTCCCCTGGGGTGAGAAATTGCTGGCAAACTTTGCCAGAGTATAGTTACAGGGTTGGAACCTGGATTGTCATAAAGCAGGGAGTATAATTAGATGTGAGGAAACCAAGGCAGCATCATATAAACTAATATTTCACATGCTTCACTCTGAAGGGAGAGAGCGAGCAAAGATAGTTACTAAAAACGAATCTAGGATTAGAGAAACCTGGTCTTCTAAATATAGCTTAGTAAATGTGCTTGTAATGGAGTTGAAAAAATTAACATACACTATCGTTTCTTTATTTCATTTGTAACTACTTTGGCCTCCCTTCTAAATCCTCAGCAGCTGGTTAGCAGGGAATCATTAACAATAAACAGGTAAATGTCAGAATCTGTTGAGACATTCGTCTGATGAAATAACTAAATAGCTCTCTTAAATGATATTCAAACACCTGTATACAAATGTTTGGACCTTCCGGTCATATTCATCCTCTGTGGTTTTCATCACTGACTTCTGTTTTCTTCTTGAAATTCTCTTCTCTTTTTGCATCAGAAAAAATTTCCTTCCAATAATCTGACCAGTTCTTCTCAGTACCTCTCCATGGGACCTCTTCCTCAACTCACTCCTAAGCCAGAGCCAAACCTAACACACTCCATAACTTTAAAAATATATATATATATATACATAACAAAACAAATGTTTAGCCTCCTCCTTCCCTGTGCCAATAACACTGCTGTCGAGGTACTATCGATCCTAGAGGTCAGAACAGAACTACCTCATAGAGTTTCCAAGCAGCGCCTGGCAGATTTGAGCTGCTGACCTTTTGGTTAGCAGAGGTAGTATTTAATCCACTATGCCACCAGGGTTTTGCCTATGGCTGATAGTATCTGGGAATGTAGGCGAAGGCTGATGTGTTAAGAATGAGGGGTAGGGCTAGAAGCAACTTCAGGGGCGGGTTAAAAGTTTCGAGTAGTCCCTTGGAAAGTAGGAGAGGGTGTTGACCAGGGAGAAGTAAAAATAGCGGGACAGAGGATCCATCTAAATCTGGGTTTGAGCTCTGGTGCTGCGGAGGTTAAGAGCTTGGCTACTAACCAAAAGGTGGGCAGCTCAACTTCACCCAGCTGCTCCTTGGACTCCCTGTGGGATAGTTCTATTCTGTCTATAGGCTCAGTTATGAGTCATGTCTTTGTCATGCAGTGCTTCTATAAAAGAAATACTACACGTGGATGGTTTTAACAAAGAGCAATTTATTGTCTCACAGTCCAGTAGGCTAGATGTCTGAATTCAGGGGCCTGGCTCCACGGGAAAGCTTTCTCTCTCCATCAGCTCTGGAGAAGGGTCCTTTTCATCAGTCTTCTTTTAGTCTGGCAGCATCTCAGCGCAGGAACCTCTGGTTCAAAGGATGCACTCTGCTCCTGGCACTGCTGTCTAGATGACATCAGAGTCCACTGCCTCTACTTGCTTCTCTCTTTTATATATTAGAGGAGATTGAGACACTATCTGATCTTGTAGATCTCATCAATATAATGGCCACTAACGCATCTTGTCACATCATAGTGATAGAACTTACAACACGTAGGTAAATCACATCAGATAACAAAATGGTAGACAGTCATATAATACTGGGAATCATGACCTAGCCAAGTTGACAGGTAACTTTGGGGGACACAGTACAACCAATGACAAGTCAGAAAATTCTTGACAACAGTGAGCTTGATTTTGATTTTTCTATGGCAAAGCATCACAGGTAGGATTAGAGAAGACAAGAGGTTAGACTGATTCATAGCAGAAAATTTGGGGGATAAATATGAAAGAAAGGCAGGGAATCAAGGAAAAGTGTTAAAGGTGAAGGAGTTGACATCTAAAGAGCATAAGATGGGATGTCCCCAATGAGAACTGGCAGATTTTCTAGAGGAGGTATCCAGTCTGGAAGTCTAGTTCTTCTCTAACCTACTGCCATCTTATTTCATAGGAAGTGAGATACGTATCTCCATAGCAGACTGGACAAAAAATGCTACTGAGCATGAGGAGGTGGCCATCCGCTGCAGCCTAGAGAGTCCGGGCAGCTCGGCCTCCCTGTATTCTGTCATGTGGTACTGGAACAGAGAAAGTTCTGAGAGTACAATGCTCGTGCATCTGCACCATGATGGCTTGCTGGAGTTTGCTGAAGAGAGCCTCGGTCAGCGTCTGCACTGTTACCGGCGGTCCCCTACTGACTTTATCTTAGAGTTCCATCGTGTAGAGATGAAAGATGCTGGAATGTACTGGTGCAAGGTGGCAGAGTGGCAGCTGCATGGAAACCCAAGCAAGTGGGTCAGTCAGGCATCAGACGAGTCACGGCACATGGCGCTCACGGTGCTGCCTTCAGGTAACTAAAGGCTAACTGGGCACCTGGCTCACTGGTCAGGAAACCCACTGTCTCCTCTCTTAGGCTTTCCTTCTTAGCTATGTTTTACTCCTTCTGAAGACAATTTCAAGACTCTTTAAGGAAGCTGACTTCGCCACTGCTCTCAATAGTAAATAATTTATTAGAACGTTACATGTAGTTTTGGCATAGCCATTTCGACTTCAGGGTCATCTAGTTTGCTCTCTCTTCTTCCAGAGAAAGAAAGCTGTCAACATTGTATCCATTCACATAATCAAATAACATGTGAAACGACACCTTAATATTTTGGCTGACCCTTTGTTCTCAGGGTGCTGATCTGAGGTGGGAGTCTGAATGAGAGTTAAAGAGACTGCCAAGGCTGCTTTACATTTTAATCTTCTTGAACAAAAACCAACTACATCTGAATGCTCTGAGTCCAAAAATCTTTTTCAATGAATCACTGTCAAGCTCCTTGTCTCTCTGTGTGCTCCATAAACTGCCAGGACTTTTAATGGTGATGGTCATTTAGTACTTCTCCTAATTGCAACTTGAAAGGCATCAGGAAGGCAGCTACTTATAGATCATTGGCCAAAGGGTGACCCTTCTCTGTATGGAAAAGTCAAATTATTCAGCTGATTGCACAACCTCAGGAGGACACAGTACAGGAAGCTATGAAGGAGAAGAAGCCTCCTTTCAGCCTAGCACAGTGCCAGGCATGTAACAAACCAAAACCAAACCCACTGCCGTTGAGTCAATTCTGACTCATAGTGACCCTAGAGGTCAGAGTAGAACTGCCCAATAGAGTTTCCAAGGAGCACTTGGTGGATTTGAACTGTTAACCTTTTGGTTAGCAGATGTAGCACTTAACCATTATGCCACCGAAGTTTCCAAGCATGTAATAGGCATTCATTAAGTATATGTTAATGAAAGCAAAAATTGTTCACCAGCTAAATCTTCTCTGGTGATCAAAGAGTTGGCAGATGTCATAGCCAGATCATTCTTTTACACTTCTTTCTGGTGGGATTTAAGGAGAAGATGAAGACAAACTGTAAGTTCAAACTTACTGAGGGAAATGGCCACCTGAGGTTCTGACAGTACAAATTGTGTATATTGGAGTCTGCTACATAGAGCTCAGAATCTGGAGGAGGAAGTCAAGTCCAGTGTGATGTGATGTTTGTGCCCCACACTGGGAAGGATACATGGACAGGGTTGATAAAGGTAACATTCTTAAGACACCGGGTAGCTTTGGTGAGACTCCTTATAAGGAAAGTGTGCTGTCGACAACTTATGGTAACTTGTCAGCTCTAGGGACAGAATCATCCCAGCCCTAGCAAATGCTTCTAGAGTGGAAATCAGAGCTATCTGGCTGGATCCTTGAGGCCTCATTGTCTTTTTCCCATGTCCATTCTTTAGCCTCTCCAAGTGTCCAGACAGAACTTTCAATTTTTGTTCTGCTGTCAGCTTTTCTTCCATTCCAACAACCATAGGAAGTCCCACACCCTTGACCACATTCCATACATGTTTTCCCACTGGAACTCAAAAGCTGTGGATTGGCAACCTTTGCGGTAGAATAAATGGATACTAACTGTAAAAAGTATATGTTATGCGACTAAAAAGCATGTCTCCCAGGCAGATGGGATACCTTGCAGGACCCCGGTATTGTTAATCCTTACAGGATCCTTGTAAAACAGATCTAAGGTTTTAAAGAGATGAACTCTGGAAAGAAAGATTAAAAACAGAGTGGTCTTTGTATTCTTCAACACTGAAGAAACTCAGAAGCCTTGTGTCATGACCTGAGATAGACAGATGAGGGTTTTTATGAAAACCAAAGTCAAGAATTCCCAAGAAAAGTCCTGCAATATAGCATCTGGGTTCTCCATCTTGCTGTTCTTTCTGGTAGTTGGGCAGGCAATGTAGAATGAAGGAAAAAATCCCAGGGCTTAGAGTCAGACGTACCTAGGCTCACATTGTACCACCTGCCCTGGTGCTATTGCTGCTAACGAAAAGGCTGGTAGTTCGAATCTACCCAGCACTCCTTGGAAACCTCATGGGACACTTCTACTCTGCCCTGTAGGGTTGCTATGAGTTGAAGTTAACGGCCCCAGGTTTGTTTTACCTGCTACCTGTGAAATCACACCCTTGTTACTTAACTTCTATGAGCCTCAGCTTTCTTATAAAATGAGAACCGTAATACAATGCATATAATGCATCGAGCAGAACACAGTCTTGACACATTTAAGTGTTTATCAAATGCTAACTCCTTTCCCCCTTATGCCTCCAACTGTGCTATACACACAGATACAAATTTCCATCTAGGTAGCAAAATTTTGTAATTTATTCAATAAGTAACTATTTATTTAGATTATGAGGATACAAAATACTGGGTATGGCAGAGTCTGTTCCCACAGAGCTCAGAGGCCAGAGGGGGAAGTCACCTCCAGTGCAACACTATGTGCCGTGAAATAAGCATTTCCAGGATGCCATGGAAACAAGGCAGAGCCAGTATGAAGGGCAAGATGGGCAGGAGGTCTGGGAAGGTTCCCCAGAGGATAGAGCAAATGAAAAGGAAGAAGCATATTTTAGGAAAAGGCAGTGGCATGCAGGATAACAGCAAGGTGTAGACCTTCATGATAGATTCACGAACCTCTAGTAGCTGGGAAGGGCAGAAACTGCAGTCTGTGTAGTGCAGTAGCAAGAGATGAGGTGAGTGAGGTGGTGAGGCTGTCTTGTGGCTTTTTCACAAAGCCAAGGAAGATGAACTTTATCAGGTGGTGTAAAACAAAGCAGAGGAATGACATCATCATATCCGCATTTTAGAAAGCTCCCACTGAGAACGGTATTAAAGGTGGATTGGAGGGAAGCTAGATGGGAAGCAAGGAGAATTACCTGAAATGGATTATAGGGATCCAAGCAACACAAGATAAAAAGCTGAATTATGGCAGCACCAGTGAGAGCTGAGAGAAGACCTAATTAAAAAAATAAAATAAAATCTGTGCCATCAAGTAGATCTTGGCTCATAACGACCCTATAGGACAGAGTAAAGCTGCCCAACAGGGATTCCAAGCCTGTGAATCTTTACAAAAACTGACTTCCACGTGGAGTGGCTGGTGATTTTGAACCACTGGCTTTTCGGTTAGCAACCAAATCCTTAACCACTGCATCACCAGAGCTCCAGAGACAAAAACAGGCAGTAGATACTGAGAGGTGTAGTCTACTGGATTTAGAGACTGATTAGATGTATATGGAGAATGAATGAGTACAAGGGCAGAGTCGAGCATAAATATCTAGTTTTAGGCTTAGGTGGGAAGTGGCATCATTTATCCAGCAAGGTGATACAGAAGAAAGCTTTGGAGAGGGAGATGAATTGAATTTTGAATGAGCTGGGCTGGAAGTTGAGCTTGCGATGCCTGTGAGTTTATCAGAGATATCTTTCTAGTAGACAACTGGACTTCCAAGTGATCTCTGCTCCAGACTTATAGACTAGGAATCATCAACATACAGCCAATAAATTCAAAAGATGTCATCCAAGAAATACAGACAGAAGGGAACAGAGACTCAGCGGTGGACCCTGAGGTACACTGCTATTCATCAGAAGTTTAGATGAGAGGAGCCTGGGAAGGAGACTGCAAGGAGTAGCTAGGAGGTAGTCGCAGAACCAGGGCTTGGTAGTATTGCTAAAACCAAAGACAGAAAAGCTATCAGTGCTGAAGGAAGATTAAAGACTCAAATATTGCGAAGAAGTCAGAGAAGACAAAAATGACAAAGTTTCCATTGGGTTAACAGTATAGGACAATTGTAGGAAATGTAATGGGAGAAGTCATACAGCAGTGGGTTGAGGAGTGAGAAAGTGAACATATCAAATATAGACTACCCTTCCAGAGCTTTCATCTAAAGGGAAAGAAGGTAATAACTAGATGGCTGGAGGGAGGTATTATTGAAGGTGTTTTTGTTTTGCTTTGTTCTATTTCGGTTGCAGGATGGTAGGGACTTGAAGAGAACCGCTGCAGAGGAAGTAGATGAAGTGCCAAAGAGAATAGATGTGAATGACAGTCCATCCAGGATTTTGCCAGGAACAGAAACCCTAATGGCATAGTGGTTAAGTGCTACAGCTGCTAATCAAGCAGTTAGAATCTACTAGGCGCTTCTTAGAAACTCTCTGGGGTAGTTCTACTCTGTCCTACAGGGTTGCTGTGAGTCAGAACCGACTCAAAGTCATGGGGCATGGTTTTTATTTTTTGGTGCTAGCCCTTATTGGAATGCTCCTCATGCCATCTTTACCTGGTGAATGTCTACTAATCCTTCCCCTAACTGCTTAACTGCTGCTTTCTCAGTGAATTCCCTCATTCGCTCAGCCACCACACCTGCAAGAAGCTGCTTAACAACACCTATCGCCACTGCTAATCTGGACACTCTCAGAAAGCGATGACTGTAAGTACTTTGTTCCCAGCGCTAGCACAGTGTCTGGTAAACAGAAGATGCTCAAATATTTATTGAATCACAATATAATTACATTCCTGGTGAGTAGCAGCTCTATAGAGGGATGAAACCCAGAACAAATATAATACACTACCGATTCTGTCGTTTCAGGTGGTTTTCCACCATGTTTATTTGGCTATCTCAGGTTGAATTAGTATTTACCAAACTGAACCTATTGATGTCAAGTGGATTCTGACTCATAGTGACCCTATAGGACAGAGTAGAACTGCCTCATAGAGTTTCCAAGGGGCACCTGCCATCCTTTTGTTTAGCAGCTATAGCACTTAACCAATATGCCACTAGAATTTCCTGGATTAGTATTATGGCTATGTAATAGCACAGAGAAGCACAAGGTTCAAGTGAAGGCAGAAAAGCTAAGAGGCATTTATTTGAGTGGGGAAGAAGTTGGGCTTTGCATTTCCTTCTCCATCTTACTTTCTTACGAAGGCCAAGCCAGAGCGGTAGCTCCAGCTGCCTGAGTCATTTAACCTCACTCTCAAACCCCCAACAATTCTCTATGCATAATTAATAGGTCATTTATAAGGTTTTCTGGGGACTGGATTAGTTATCTTGTTGCTGTTGAGTCAGCTCCCAACTCATAATGACCCTACAGGATAGAATAGAACTGACCCATCGAGTATCCAAGGAGTACGTGATGGGGACAAACTGCTGAGCTTTTGGCTAGAAGCCTGAGCTCTTGGCCACTATGCCACCAGGATTTCCAGATTAGTTACAGCAGTGTGGTAGTCATTACTATTTCCCAGCTTTTACTGGGGTAAATTTCTACTTAGAAAATGGGTCCTTAACCACATAATCCAGAGACTACATCAGCATGAGACCAGAAAAACTAGATGGTGCTTGGCTACCACCAATGACTGTGCTGACAAGGGAACAAAACAGAGTCCCTTAACATAGTGGGAGAAAAATGGCAAACAGAAGATGGGCCAACAGACTGGAGGGTCCCTGGAAGTCATGATCCCCAGACTCAGTCCAGAACTGAAATCATTCCCACAAAGACTGGATTGGACTGTAAGACATAAAAATGATACTGGCAGAGAGTGTGCTTCTTGGCCTAAGTAGATTCATGAGACTTAAATGAGCAGCTGCTGTCCAGAGGTGAGATGAGAGGGCAGTGGGGGACAGGAGCTGGTTGAATGGAGATGGGAAATACAGGCTGGGAAGCAGTGTGCTGTCACAGAGTGGAGAGAGCAACTAGAGTTACATGGCAGTGTATGTGTAATTTTTTGTATAACAAATTGACTTAGACTGTAAACTTTCACTTAAAGCACAATAAAACAGTAAAAAGAAAAAGAAAATGGGCCCTCAAAGGAGATGTATGCCCCTACTACCCTAAAATTTCGGGAGAGACCATGCTATTTATCAATGCTCCCTCCGCACTTCAGACAAGGCCTGGCACGTAGCGCTCAACAAATATTTGATGAAAGAACGAGCAATAAGGTTCACTTTTCCCGGGACACATTATGTTGCCTGATCCTACTTTCATCTTTTGGGAGGAGACAACTCTCCCACATAGCCACGCATGGCATAGGTTAGTTGGCCAAGGTTTGAATTTGGTGGGGAGTGCTGGGGAATTGGAAACCATGGAGGTTAAGTGGTTAACAGCTACAGCTGCTGATCAAAGGGTCAACAGTTTCAATCCACCAGGTTCCTTGGAAATTCTATGGGGCTGTTCTACTCTGTCCTGTAGAGTCACTATGAGTTGGAATTGACTGACAGGGGAGTTTCTTGTTTTTGGTTGGGAATCGGTAGCCTCATCAATATCCTGTGCCTCTTGTCTTCGGAAGTCTGTTGTTCATGACTGTTTCTAAGGTAATATCAAAAAGGAGTGCTCCTCATGATATATTTGGCTGTGAGTAGAAGCAAGTTATAAACCAAACCTGTTGATAAAGTATTCTCATTACATTGTTGACTCTGTTTTGCAGGCCTTGTTCTATGAGCACTGCGCACTTACAAGGACTGAATCAAAATGCCAAACTGTAATGATTCTGAATGTCACTGACTGTAATCCAGACAGGGGTGAGAGGCAGATGGTGGGAAATGGCGATCTTGGGATCCAGAGCAAACACTGCTTTCCTGAGAGAGGGTATTTAGAAGCACTGGAGCTGACAGTTTGTGAGTTGTTGGCCAAATCAGCACTGTGAAAAGTGCATTTTGCCTTTCTTTAATGGCAGAGCACTCTAAAGTGGAGCAGCCGTCTCCCGATTAAGATCATCACGTTCTCTGGCAGTCCCTTCATGAGGAAGGTTACAGTCTCAGAGGCAGAAAAGCTACACACTGGAATTCTTTTCACTACCTCTGTACAGGTCTCGTCTCCCCATCATCACACCATGTATCTAGACTCTTACCTCATATTCCTCTACTTCCCAAGACTGGAAAAGAATGCCAGAACCTCCTCATTTTACTAATAACTTAGCTAGCTCAACATCACCCAGTACTGTGGACAGAGCAGTCAGAAGTCTGAAGATTTGATCTGGGAAGGAGACAGCCAAGTGCGTGACACTGCATGAGGAATCAACAGGTCCTGACCCTGCTCTCTACCCAGCAGCCTCTTAGGAGAAGGTTGCCTGTGATTTTTCTGGCTTTCTCAGCAATTTTCCAGCTAATATTTATTGTTTGCTAACTCAACAAATGTACTGGCTACTATCTCAAGTGCTTTATTATGCATTATATCATCATGACTCTAGAAATCATTATTCTCCCCATTTTGTTGATGAGGAAATTAAGGATTACAGAAAATAAGTGACTTGCCATTGCTGATAATAGTAAATTCAAGAGCTAGGATTTGAACCCAGCTCTCTGGGCTATAGATAAGTGCTCATTCATTACTTTTAACATGAGTGACCCAAAGGCCAGTGCTCTTAATTACCGATCTCTCTAGGTCCATTACCTTTAGACATTATATCCTCCCTAGGTGGTGCAATGGTTAACATGCTCAGTGACTAACCAAAAAGTTGGAGGTCTGAGTCTACCCACAGAAGCCTCATAAACAGCCTGGTGGTTTACTTCCAAAACATGAACCATTGAAAACACAGTGACACACATGGGGTAACCATTAGTCAGAATCGACTCAATGACAACTGGCGGATTCCTAACTACATGCCTTCAAATGTTCAGATAAGACCTGGTAGTCAAGCAGGGCCATTTGGAAGAGGATTCAGGCAGGATCTGGAGGGGGATGATAAAGAATTCAGAAATCTAGGCTTTTCATTATTCACTTATTGAAAAACAAAAGCCAGATTTGGGATGGAGAATACAAATGAGACCAGAGAACACCCAGACAACAAGCCCCTGCAGCTTTTTGCCAGCTCCTTTCAGAGCTGCCAATGTAGTATGCAGTGATGATCTTTATTTGGTGGACGTGATGGAAGCCCCTTCTGCGTTCTTGTGTGGAATTTACTCATGTGATTCGTTCATTCATCTGTCTTCATTGGGGACCTATAGGCAAAGCGCTGCACAAACTAAAAAGGCATGTTTAAGACACCGGTCCTTCCCTCAAGGAGCTCACAAGTACAGAAGTTGTACAAATGTCCAAATTTTTTTCATGGTGTGATATGCACCAGCAATGTCAAAAATAGAATTCTTGCTTGTGTCAGCAGCTTGGCTGAAATGACCTCTTACCCTGTTTTCATCTCTAAGAGTCTATATGTAATCCCATAAATTCAGTAATTTAACCTTTGAAGAAGGAATTCCTTATGTCATTATAATTTTCCAATGAAAGCACAGCTATCATTAGCATATCCCTGGGTGGATCAAATGTAGTTTTCCAGCTACCCAAAGGGCCCTCAGATGAAAGGCTTGGTGACTCATTTGCAAAAAATCAGCCAGTGCGGAACATAGTTCTCCTCTGTCATCAACTTAATGGCAACTGGTTTGGGCCGTACAGACAGTTAAGTACTCCGGTGCTGACCGCAAGGTACCTGGCTGCTCATCCAGCGGTGCCTCAGAAGAAGAGCTTGGGGATCTACCTTGGAGAAATGAGCCATTGAAAACTCTATGGCACACAGTTTTGCTCTAACACACGTGCAGTTGCCGTGAGTCAGAATTGACTTGATGTTAACTGGTTATTACTGTTAACACCAGAGCTTTCAGAAAAACTTGATTGTAAGTATCCTGCTATCAATAAATGTTGTTGGAAGACTGCACATAATCATTGGTGTCCCTTTATGTGCATATCTTTTGGATCAGGAGATTTTAACCCCAGTACTGTAGCTCAGGGCTTGTTTCCCAGCAGCTATGGTATGTGTAGTCTTCCTCTTTTGCTGTTCTGACTGAGTGGCCAAGAACCATGTTGGGGCTACTTGTGCAAGCTCCACAACTCTGTCTGCTGATGGCACTTCCCAGTTGACCACAGCTGCTGAAGGATCCTCTGCCTCAGCAGACCTTTATATAGCAGCTTCTGCCCATGTGGCTGCAGTCAAGTCTAATTTATTTCAGATCAGCAAAAGTTACGGAGCACATGTGCTAGGCACTGTTGGGGGCAGAGAAACAAATGGCATTGTCAGACATAGGCAAGCAACTATAATGAAACAAAACCCATTGCCACTGAATGTGTTCTAACTCACAGCAACCCTAAAGGACAGAGGAGAACTGCCCCATTGGGTTTGAAAGGAGCCGCTGGTGGATTCAAACTGCTGACCTTTTCTGCTAGTGGCCAACACTTTTTCTAAAAAATATTTTATTGTGATTCAAGTAGAAGTTTACCATCTAAATAACTTTGCCATATAAAACCCCGAACACACACCACTGTGCAACTCTAACTGCCCCCTCCCCCTCATGACAGCATCCTCTTTCTTTCCACCCTGTACTTCCTGTATCCCTTCGGGCAACTCCTGTCCCCTCTACCCTCTCATCTTGCCTCTGGACAAGAGCTGCTCAGCCAGCCCCATGTAGATATTCAAGTCAAGAAGCACATTCTTCACCAGCATCGCTCTGTGTCTTATAGACCAGTCCAATCTTTGAGCAGTTGTCTTCGATAGAGGTTTCAGTTCTGGGATAACAGAGTCCAGAGGCCCTGTCCTCAGAGGACCCTTCAGTCTGACAGACCATCCATCAAGTGTAGCCTGTTAATCGAGTTCTGGTTCTGCATACCCATTTTTCCCCCGCTATATTGGGGACTTCACCTTGTGTGGTTCCCTTTCAAGGCAGTCGTGGGCGGTGCAGCAGCCCCACTATACCACGAGGGCTTCCAAACACAATGAAGGAGGTCTAAATAAAAGACCTGTGTGAGAAGGAAGTGGAAAAGAAAAAAGGGGCTGAGATGAAGGAGGAACACCTGGATTGGGAAGTGTGATCCCAGGTAGGCCCAAAAGGCCCCAGAGGAGTAGGGTGGCGGCAGTTAGAGTGACACAGAGAAGCAGCAGAACGGAGTGTGCCTGGGGAAGGGATGGATTTGGAGGGGCAGGCTTGGGTCAGGAAGGGAAGCTGCCCCACTTTAAGTACAACTGTATTATAAAGACAGAGCAGTGGGTTTGAGGCTTTTTCTTTTCCTCCTTTTTTTTCCTTTTTAGAAGCAGCAGCGGGAATAAGTTAAAAAATTCAGGGCAAGCAACATGGTTGAGAACGAGGGTTGAATTATGGATATCTTTTCTGAGGAAAGAAGATTAAAGGAAAGGGTTTTCTTTTTTGTTTTGTTTTGTTTTTCTTCCTGGCTGTTAGTTTTAAGTAGGTCATTGGACGCTCCGGTGGATGGAAATTGCTGGGCACAAGGGAGGGCGTCTTAGAGAGCATGGCTGCTGGTGCAGCTAAGTTCTTTCCTCCCAGGGTTTTTCCTTTGCTCCCTTCCTATGATCTAAGGGTCTTGCTGCTGTTTGACACCACTTTTAAATTTTTTATTTTTACATATATTTGCTTGTAGTAGTAAATCCCAGAAAGTTTACAGTTGATTGGCACAAGGAAGTTGGAAACTCGTCTTTCTCGGTCTTCTCTGTTTTGTTTTGTTGCAGAGTCCACATTTCCTTCCAGGATCTGCTCATCAGCACCATTAGTCTACTTCCTGTTCACCTGCCCCTTCTTTATGTTCATTCTTCTGCTCGTTTGCCTCCTCTACTTGCACTGGAAGGTCAAGAAGTTGTCGACACTGAGTTTAAATGCAAGGAAAGAAAAGGAGCTCTGGGTGGACTTGAGAGGGGCGGAAGATAGGACCTGGAACAATGGGAATGAAGAGGAAGAAGAAGAGGAAGTCAAGTGAACTCTGGGAGAAACCTGAGGCCTGATGACAAGACTGTAGATTTTCTGAAGGAGAGTGACCAAGATGTGCACAAGTCTAGTTCTGTTTTTTGCTATGTCTGTAGCTTTAGGCAAGTTACCTAGGAGGCAGAGGGAACATTTATTGAGCACTTACAGATGCCAAACTGTATTCTGTCTTTGTGCAGAATCTCATCTCTGCTTTGCATTCCTATGCCCCACCACCATGGGCTGGACAGTAACTTATCTCATATTACTTCGCCAAACCTCCCGGAGGTTCACATTTCTCATTTGGAAGAGGGAGGGACCTCCCACATGTCATGATGTGAAGATTAAGTGAGATTGTAGAGAGGAAGCCCTGAGTGGGTGCTCCTTTTCTCCCCTTTCTCAGGAACGTCTGTCAGTGGTCCCATCATTCAGGCTGTAGGTAACACGCGTAGGAAAGGACCTGATGTCAGCAGAGCAAAAGGGTTTGGGAATATGCTCCTATTGACATAAATTCAGCTTCCTCAGCCAGAATGGGGCTTCCTGTGGGCAAAGGGTAGAGCTGAGTAGTTGCCCCAGAGATGGTACAGCTCACAAAGCCTGAAATATTTACTATGTGGCCCTTTACCGAAGAACTTTTATCATTCCCTACTCTGTCTTAATGCTTAATGTTCTCTCTGCCTCAGTTTCCCAGGAGAAACAAGGAAGAAATCTGTTTTTGGCCCCCATCCCACGCACAAACTCTCATACAACATTGAGCTCTGCACAGTGGGTGCTGTATCAATGTTGGCTCTTTGACAAAACAACAAAATATTTTGTAGCCTGAGTTTTTCATTTCTACAAAGCTTATTAAATCATTGCTGAGAGTAACTTTTTTTTAGTTTCATGCCATAGTGTTCTAGCTGGTCCCCAAAACTGTGTTGTGTCCTTTTATCCCCCCATTGAAAGGTCTATCTGATTCATTTCTTATTGTACTAGTTGCCGTCGAGTGGCTACAGACTCATGGAGACCCTTGTGTGTCACGGTAGAACAATGCTCCATAGGACTCTCAATGGCTGATATTTCAGAAGTAACCCACCAGGTCTTTCTTCTCACACATCTACAGATTGACTCAAACATCCAAGAGTTCAGCTAGTAGCTGAGTGGGTTAACTACTTGCACCACGCGGGGACTCCCTCCTGGTTCTTAGCCAGTACATTATTTTCCTTGACCTGCCAGAGGGTGTTGACCTGCAGGAAAGGGTGTTGTAGTAGTTATCGGGAGAAAGAGAGCTTAACAGTATCACCACCTTCCTATTCTAGCAAGGTCTTGGAGTTCCAACGGTCAAGTCCGGTTCCTCAGTGTGCCCTATCCTCAGCCAGGAAAAGTCCAAGGAAATATCACCGTCATGGCTTAAGGTTTTCAACAGCTGTCTTCCAGGGGACAATTGTCCCCACTGAGCCTGAGGTCCCCTGACTTTTGTTTCCAAAGCTGCTTAGGTCCTGTTGTAGCGAGAACTGGAACTCATTCAGTGCTGCCTAACTGACTTGAAAAAAATGTATCTGTTTATTGTCAATATGACCAGCAGGATTGCTTTAACTAGGTAATTTGCATTTTCAAAGAGAGCAGTTTGTTTTTTATTATTTTATCAGGCACACACGTCCACTCCAAACATAATTAGTTCCTTTGCAAGGGCCATAAGAACTCCCACTATAGACCTACTGATTCCTTAAATTCATCTTCCTTTATAGACTCATTTGAAATACTCCAAATATTTCCTTAAACACGTCAAACACATTTGTTTCTGCTCTCGCAGGTAAAGAGACAGACAACAGAGCTAAAATTAATGATGACCCTCCTTTATACCTCTTTTTTTTTTTTTTTGGAAGCCTATGTATTAATTGGGACTTTGAAGAGGAAGGAAACCGAACTGGTGTCAGAGAATCACAGAGTAGACTGGTGCTGCCCCTGTATCCAGAGAATTCTTTCCCCCAAGCCCTCACCTCTTTCTTAACCTGGACCCTACCTTTCTGTGCTTATTTCAAACAACACTTCTTTACATTTGAACCCAGGAGAGACAGCACAGAGGAGGCACTCAAATGTGAGTTGTGCCAACCAGAGCAAAGCTGGAGAATTATTTCCCTAGGAGCTCCTCCTGAGGGCCAGGCATTGTGAGAGGTGCCAGGGATCCAGTGGTGACTTGAGCAGACACAGCCCTGCTCCCCTGGGGTTATAACCTTGCTTGTCCTGGATGCTTTGCTTTCATTAGTGGAATTTAGAAGATATTAGATTTTCTAAGCAGTCACATCACACTGTTTGGCCCACAGTGAGTTTGTAGGCAACTGAAATCTCCAAAATCTCTTTTTTTTCCTTTTGAAATTCTGGAATCAAATATATTCTAATTCAATAGACATTTTACATGGAGCTATCCCTCTCTCCAATTGTATACTTGTTCATTTCAGATTTCGAACCTAAATGAGAACTGTACCTTTACTAATGATTTCAACTTTTCCATTCTGTCTCCCTACCTGGCTTACTCGCAGCTTTTTGTGTTGTAAATCCTTTTAAGCAACAAGATAAACCTCTATTTCAAGGTATCTTAGTTACCTAGTGCTGCTGTAACAGAAATCCCACAGATGGATGGCTTTAATAAACAAGAAATTTATTTTCTTACGGTCCATCACTAACCACTGCATTTGAGTCAGTTCCAACTCACAGAGACCCTATCTCTTACAGTCTAGGAAGTTTGAAATCCAAATTCAAGGTGCCAGCTCCAAGGGAAGACTTTCTCTCTCTGTTGGCTCTGGGGAAAAGTCCTTGTCATTCATCTCCTCTGGTTGAGAAGCTTCTCAGCACAGGGACCCTGAGTCCAAAGAACATGCTATTCTCCTCGTTCTTGTCTCTTGCTGGTATGAAGTCCCAATGTCCCTGTGTTGCCTTCTCTCTTATATTTCAAAAGAGATTCGTTTAAGTACATCCTAATCTTGTAGACTGAGTCCTGCCTCATCAGTGTAACTGTGACCTATCCCACCTCATTAACTTCACAGAGGTAGAGTGTTGTAAATCACATCAGAAGATCTCACCAGATGACAAAATGATGGCCAATCACACGATACTGGGAATTATGGCCTACTCAAGATGACAGATATTTTGGGGGGAAGCAATTTAATACCTGACACAGGGGTTAGCAAACTATGGCCTGTAAGCCAAATCCAAACCACCACCTGTTTTTGAAAATAGTTTTGTTGGAAACCAGCAAACTCACTTGCTTACATATTGTCTATGGCTATTTTCACAATAAAAAGGCAGACTTGAGTAGTCATAGAGACGGTGTGGCTCACAAAACCTAAAATACTTGCTATGTGGCCCTTTACAGAAAAACTTTGCCACCCTTGCTCTATTTTAATGGTTAAAGTTCTCTCTGCCTTAGCTATCTGTTGTGTTCTTGGAAAGCAAGATTTGACTTTTCACAGCTGAATCTGTTGTATCTGGTTAATTTAATCAACAGTCTTAGGCTCTCACGATTGGTGTCATGTCCAAATGATTGTAGTACTTGAATCCTTTCAACCACAGTTCTGCCTAGGATGGGACACTGATCCCCTTTAGGGTAGTCTGTTTCATCTTCTACTTTGTGCAAGACGAGTTGACACAGAGATGAATAAGACTTGGCCTCTCTTTTCATTTTTTAACTCTATGAAGACATGTACAGAAATAACTGATCTGTGGCAAAACATGAAGGCAATGGTAGAAAGTGATGCGCCGGAGTCCTTACAGTTGTACGGAATTTGTTCAACATCTCAGAGCATTGTGGCGTCCCCACACAAAAGGGATGTTATCTTCGTTCTACAGGTAAGAACCAAAGCCCAGAGAGGGCGGGGTTTACCCAAGATTACCACACCAGAAACCAGAGGAGTAGCAGTTAGTTCCTCTGATAGCAATTCCTGGGCTCTTTCCATAATAATCACTGCTAGGGATTGAACTGAATCCCCATAAAATATGTGCTCTATTCTGGTGGTTCTAATCTCATTTGAATGTGTTGTTTTTGTTATGTTAATGAGACAGGATAACTGTAGGTGTATTGGGAGTCAATGTCTTTTGAGATATAAAAGAAATTCAGCAAGCTAGGAAACAGAGATGGGAAAGGGAAATTCCAAGCCACATGAAGATCACCCAGGAACAGAAATTCAGAGAGACAAGGGCCTTCCTCTAGTGGCAACACAGAGAGAAAACCATCCCCTAGAGCTGGCACCCTGACTTTGGACTTCTAGCCTCCTAAACTGTGAGAAAATAAATTTCTCTGTGTTTAATCCGCCAATCTGTGGCATTTCTGTTACAGCAGCACTAGACAACTAAGACAGAATGTGGTGCCGAAAGAAAAAGGGTGCTGTTCTAACAGATACCTAAAATGTGGAAGGAGTTTTAGAATTGGATAATAGGTAAAGATTGAAAGAGTTTTAAGGTGCCTCACAGGAAAAGCCTAGATTGTCTTGAAAAGCCTGTTGGTAGAACTATGGACATCAAAAGCAATTCTTGTAAAGGATCCTAAGGAAGTGAAGAGAGCTATAGAGAAAATCTGTGTCATCTTAGAGAATACATATGATACCAGCAACAAAATGTTGATAGAAATCTGGACTTCAAATGTGCTTCTGGTGATGCTTTTAAAGAAAATGATGAACATATGATTAGACAGTGGAGGAAGGTTGATACTTTTTATGCAGTAGCAAAGAACTTGTCTGAATTATGTTCAAATGTTTGGTGGAAAGTAGAATCTGTAAGTGAAGAACTTGGATATTTGGCTCATGAGATTTATACACAAGATCTTAAAGGGCCTGTGCAGTTTCTCCTTGCTTATAGTATAATGCAAGAGGAAAGAGATGAGTTTAAAAATCAGCTGTAATGAAACAAAAATAGAACTTTAAGGTTTGGAAAAGTCTGTTGTACAAATGAAGGACATATGTTCTAAGATGTTACCAAGAACATTACTACCCAATTTTTGGTTAAAGAGACTAAGTGTCTGACTGATGGATCTAACCTAGGACCACAGGAGAAAATCCACTGGCTTACACTGAAGGGGACAGAGGAAGAACAAAAGGAGAGAGCGCTGCCTCTTGGAATTCTATAAGCAGGAAACAGGCCAAAGGTGCTACCTCTGTTGTCATCCAAGAATAGAAGCATCTCTGGAGCCGCTTGGAAATCATTAGAACTGTTGGAAGGAGCATGGGAAGCAGGGCCTTCTCGGTTTCAAAGGGTGGGGCCGTAGTCTTCTGGATCTCTAAGAGCAGGGCTACAGCTTCCTAGGTTTCAGAGTCACATCTTCACCAACTTGGTTTGGGAGTGTGAGGCTGCCATTAAGGTGTGGTAGAGGGGTGGGGTTGCTTAGCAGAGCTGAGAGGGAGGGGCTTCCGTGCCCAAGGTCCAGAAGAATGGGGACTGTGGGGACCAAGGGTGTGGGGTTGATACTCAGATGAATTAAGAGAATAGGTCACCTAGAGGTAAGGGAGCAGAGTTACCTTCTTAGAGGGCCTGCCAGGTGGAAATGAGGCTGAGGACCCAGGGATTTAGAAGACATGGCCAACACCCCAAATCTGGAGGTTGGGGCCACTGCCTGGATGGTCCCAAAGAACAGAGGGTTACTTTCAAGGCTTGAGAGCTAATGTTAATTATTCTGGTAGGTTTTGGACTTGATTGGTGCCGTTGTCCCTCTTCCCCTCTGATTTCTCTGGTTTGTAACAGAAATGTCTACTTTGTATCTGTTCTACTATTGTACTTTTGGAAACTTTGGTAACTTGTAGTCTAGATTTCACAGGTTCACAAAGGAAAAGGAATTTTGCCTCAGGATGGAGGAATTTTGCTTCAGGATGGAATATGCTTGAAATATCACCCATATTTGATTTAAATGATTCAGAAGATGAGATTTTTTTATTTGGAATTGATTTAAGACTTTGGGGATGATGTGATGGGGTAAATGAATTTTACATGCAGGAAAGACATTAATGGGGGGTGCAAAGTGTGGAATGCTATGGATTGGACTGTGTCCTCAAAAAATACGTGTTGTAAATTCTAACCTCTACACCTGTGCTTAGAATCCTGTTGGAATGTGCTATCTTTGTTAACAAAGCAAGATGGCTATAGGGTGTATCTTGAGTCAATGTCTTTTGCTATATGAAAGAAATTAAGAAGTTGGAAAGCAGAGGTGGTGGTAGCCAAATACCAAGCAGGCCACCTGACAGTCACCCAGGAGCAGAAACTCGGAGAACAATGTCATTCCTCTAGAGCTGACAGAGAGCATAAGCCTTCCCCTAGTGTCAGCATTCTGAACCTGAACTTCTAGCCTCCTATACTGTGAAAAAATAGATTTCTGATTGCTGAAGCCACCAATTTGTGGCATTTCTGTTACAGCAGCACTAGATAACTAATACAAACACTACATTCAATCCTATTGCTGTGAGGGAGAATTGGCAATAACAACACCCGCCTCACATGGTTACTATGTATCAGTTCAGATATTTTTGTGGGAGTAACTTAAACCATTCAAGTGGCAGCTGGCTATTAACGTAACATAAGTATTTCCATGCCTTCCCCATCTGTACATATAAATGAAGTTAAATCAACAGTAATAATCCAAATTTGAGAGGCAGTTTTGTCCTTGGTGGCTTATCCAGGATCTTGGCCATTTATAAATTGTCCCTCAAATATTTCTGGTGATTCCCTAGGATTCTGGAAATTCACATCAGCTCACTAACAAGCCCACTCCCTCTGATGTGGTTCCCTGCTGTTCTGTTCAGCTCTGCAGGCTGACAGGGCAGCTGGGATGCTGGAGCACATAAGATGCTGTTTTACTCAGCTAGCCCTGCTCTAACAGAAAATACCATGAGTGGATGGCTTTAACGAAGGAAAGTTTATTCTTACACAGTCCGGTACGCTACAAGTCCAAAGTCAGGATGTCTGCTCCAGGGGAAGGCACTTCCCCTTGACAGCTCTGGAGGAAAGTCCTTGTGTTGCATCAGTCTTTGTTCAGGTTGCATCTTGGCTCAGGAACCTCAGGTCTGAAGGATGTGCTCTTCTCCCAGTGCTGCTTTCTTGATTGTGTGAGCGTCCCATTCTCAGCTGGCTTCCCTTTCCTTTAATCTCTTGTAGGACTGAGAGAGGGAGAAAAAGCTTTTTAAGAAGATACCACTTAAATTCCAGAAGGCCTGCTTGCAGGGCTTATGAGTGAATGTAAACAGCTGCAAATAGCTAGAATGCATGGCATCAGACCTTTGAAAACGATGGGTCTGAGGTGAATTCACCTGAGGAAGTAGCCTTTGTTATGCTGTTTAATTAAGAAGGCACCAGTTTACTTTGTGAGAAACTTCTAAACCCTATTCGAATCAATGCCTGCTTTCACTACTACACGAATACCTGTTCTGTTCACTAAATAAAAATGAGCTGCATGATGCCTAAATTAGAGTTGGGGTGTCAAAGATACCAGCTCCCCTCCTCCCACTATAGAAGTCTTAGAGATAAGCCCAGTTTTTAAGGAAAAGGTAGGAGTCCAGATGCCTCTCTCTGGTGCCAGCCCGAGGACACTCCCACCGCCCCCCGAGAAGTCTTAGAGACAAGCCTAGTTTCTAAAGAGAGGGTAGCTTCTTCCTATGTAACTTAATGCTAACTGCTTACCTAGTGCCTCTTTAAATATACCAATGGGAATGCAATATGGAAATCTGTATACCAGTAGTTGCTGATTAGAAGGATGTATGGAAATTCTTTTTTTTACTTTCTTGGGGAAACATATATATAGATATGTCTGATAATGGAATGGGGTGGTTGGCTATTTTTTGGATTTGAGTCCATCTACTGCACTGCCGGCTAATAAATGCCTCTTCCTCTATAAACAAAGTGATGTTCAAGGTGCTTTGTGCTCTGCAGGCTGAACTTATCTTTTTTGCTGCTACAGGATGAAAGGATTATGGGTGATGCAAGCCATACTCTAGGGAAGTTCCCTTTACAGTGGAGCAGGGAGATGATCTTATGAAGAGATTTACAGTCCCACCCTAATCCTTTAACACACAGCATAGGAAAATCACAAAATAGAGGACAATCATAGACTATGGGGAATCCTGGTCCAGGCAAATTACTGCATATATTTTTGGGGGGACACAATTCAATCCATGACAGTTTTAGTTAGCTAGCACTGCTTCAACAGATGCCAAGCAGGATGGTGGTAAGCAGGGAAAAGTGCCTTCCATTCCATCTTTGCATTCCACTCTGTTACAGGGTTGCGAACCCAAGACTGCTTGTGTACTTGTGTCTCTAAAAGACCCTTATGAAAATGGCACCATTCTCTTTTTTCTTCTGCCTGATATTCCTTTTCTCCATCAGATTCAGTCACCAACCAGCCTGTGCCTAGGCTGAGGGGTGGGCATCGTGCTACTGTCTCCATTCTCATTCTGTGCTCCACGTACCTCCACACTGACTTCTTAGCCGTGGACCCGTCTTTCCCTCCTGCAGGTAGCTCATGCAAACTGTGTTTATGTGGAGGCTCCATCCCTTGTCAAACAGGTGCCAGTAGGCTCAACTGGGATTTCTGTTACACTATCAATCTTTACCCCTAACGCAGTCATATGCTATTGGCACTTAGAAAGCAGAGAAAATGTCACTAGAACTGGGATTTGAAAGTCAGTGTCATGAACTGAATTGTGTTCCCCCAAAAATGTGGGTAGAAATTTGTCTGGGCCATGGTTCCTGGTATTGTGTATGCTGTAAACCTAGCCTTGTAATGTTAATGAGGGAGGGTGGGTAACATGTGGGATTGTATTATAGCTCGGGGCAGCCTCTTGGAATATAAAAGAAAGAGAGGCAAGTATAGATTTCCAGGATCTCATACCATCAAGAAAACAGTGCGAGGAGCTGAGCACATCCTCTGGAAAGGATGCAGGGTCCCTGCACCTGAGAAACTTCCAGTCCAGGGGAAGACTGACAACAAGGACCTTTCTCCAGAGCCAGCAAAGAAAGAGTTCCCCTGGAGCGGACACCCTGAATTTGGACTTTTAGCTGTTTGGACTGTGACAAAAAAATTTCTCTTTTTAAATCTATTTACCTGTGGTATTTCTAGTAAAGCATTAGTAGCTGTCTAAGTGGTGGCGTAGTGGTTGAGTGCTATGTCTGCTAACTAAAAGGTTGTCAGTTCGAGTCCACCAAGTGCTCCTTGGAAACTTTATGGGGAAGATCTACTCTGATCTGTAGGGTCGCTATGATTCAGAACCAACCTGACAGCAGTGGGTCAGTGGACCTGACTAAGACAATCAGAAAATATTCTGACAGGAAAAGATGGGAAAAACAGCAGTGAGAACAGAGGCTGCAGTGGCAGGGAACCAGCTTTGGCTTGATTTAGGATGTCAGATCTAGAGAGGGGAGTTGCGGGAGTCTGGAAAGGTAGTTGGAGCCAGGCTGCTTGAAGGGGATCAGGGGAACAGCTCTTTTGCACTTTGGTGGACAGTGACGAGTTATTGCATATCGTTTTAAAAGGAAGGAACAGCTGTGCTTTCAGTGAACTGAAAAGGAAGCAGCAGAAAGAATGGATGGGGTTAGGATGATGGCTGCGGTGGTACCAAGACAAGGCAGGGACAGCCAGCTGGGAAACTCACTTTATGTTCCTATTTGTAGAGTGGAGATAATTCCATTTTTTGAGGGTTTTGTAGACTGATCAATATCAGAAAGTTTTAAGGATTGCATCAAACTCATAGTTGTTGTTAGTTGGCACTGAGTCAGTTTCAGTGCACAGTAAAGCCATGTGTGCGTAGTAGAACTGCTCCAGTGAGTTTTCAAAGCTGTGACCTTTTGGAAGCAGATTGCTAGACCTTACTTCTAAGATGCCTCTGAGTGGGTTTGAACTGCCATCTGTTCAGTGAGTAGTCCAGCGCTTAACCATTTCCCCTGGAGCTAATGCCCTGAATTCAGACTTCTAGCCTCCTAAACTGTGTGAGAATAAATTTCTCTTGTTAATGCTATCCTTTTTTGGTATTATTGCTATAGCAGCACTAGACCTCTGAAACACTGGTTTTCTGTTTACCTTGTCTTTCTAATATTTCCTTGTGAATTTACTTGCTAGAAATTTGAATTTCCTACCATGCCACCTCTGAATCTAAGGCTTCTTTTGGATCAGCACTGACAGCCAAATAAAGTTTTGATTAAACCCCAAACCAAACCTACTGTCATCTAGTTGATTCCAACTCAGAGCAACTCTATAGGACAGAGTAGAACTGCTCTGTAGGGTTTCCAACGTATAAATCTTTACAGAAACAGACTGCTGGTGGGTTCAAACTGCTGACCTTTTGGTTAGTGGTTGAGCACTTTAACCACTGTGCCAACAAGGCTCCTGTTTTGACTACAAGCAGATTTTACATTGAACTATTTGCTGACATGAAAGTTCATGTTGGTTAGATAGCAATTAACAACATTCTTATGATATAACGAGCATATGAAAATCCCAGTAGTGGTGGAGGGTTCAGAGGGCGTGTGCTTCCATTTTAAATTGCCTTTTTGAATGCTATGATCTCCATGTGGGCTTATCTCAAGCTGATCCTTGCCTAGTAAACTGTGCTCCAAACTAAATAAACAAAAAACTCGCTGCCATCAAGCCAATTCTGACTCATATTGATCCTGTAGGACAGAGTAGAATGCTCCATAAAGCTTCTAAGGTTCTAAATCTTTCTGCAAGCAGACTGCCGTGTGTTTCTCCTGCCAGCCATACCAAATTACTGGCTGGTTTCCTAATGTATCTCTGATTTGTGCTTCATATTGTTGAAATACCTGCTCGAATTTTCTTCCTTTCTATGATCCTGCCCATCCCCACTGAACTGTCTTGAGTCTTGGTTTATTGCTCAGAGTTCCACACAAAACACTTATGGGGGGAAAACAATACTGCTTGTTCTTTAATTTAAGCATTCTGGACTGGATTGTGTTCACATGGTGAATTGAGATACCAACCAAAAGGTCAGAGAGCTCCTTATGCACATTCTATGCCGTTTAGTAACTATGAGATTATGAACTTCCGTAATCTTATCTTGGGGTCCTGTCCTCCTGGAGCACACTCTGCTGGGAGGTGCTTCCCTGGCCCATACACCTGGGGCAGTTATATGAAGCCTTCCCTACATCACTAGTACAAGGTTAAAGCCTCTTATCTCTTATTATGCATATAGTAAGTAGTTCTTCAACATGAGGGCTCTTCAGCAGTGTTTTCATAGTTATCTTAGTAATCATAGACAGCACCATGCCAATAGAACATAGACATACCATACCAAAACCAAACCCCCTCTGTCAATTATGTCTCATGCTCATGGTGACCACAGAAGACAAAGTAGAACTGCCTGTTAGGTTTCCAAAGCTGTAAATCTTCACAGAAGCAGACTGCCACTCTTTTCTCCAACAGAGTGGCTGGTGAGTTCAAACTGCTGACCTTTTGGCTGGCAGCCGAGTACTTTTAACTACTGTGTCACTAGGCTCCCTAGATATACTTGTAAGGAAGAAAAAAGCTGTTGCCAGCGAGTTGATTCCAATTCATAGTAACCTTATACAACAGAGTAGAACTGCCCCCGTAAAGTTTCCAAAGAGCAGCTGATGGATTTGAACTGCTGTCCTTTTGTTAGCAATAAAGATCTTAACCACTGCACCACCAGGCCTCCAGGCACACTATAGCAGTAGCAATTAATGTCCTTTGATGACACATAGATGCATATCTGTAGTAAGTTTCTAACTAAATCACAACAGTTAATACTTCTTTCTGTACAGTAATAATATAGACTAAGCCAGCCAAGCCAAGTGCCGTCGAGTCAGATCCGACTCATGGTAGACTAGGGATCATAAATTTGGATGTCTTCAGGGTCCAGGCAGGTAACATAAGATAAAATTAATCAGTCAAGGGAAAATCCCCAGAGAGTAATGAAGACCAGAGCAACTGGAGAATGTGTATCTATGTAAAGACAATAAAAGTGAACACTGATGACACTGAGCAAGCTAATTAAAATGTATTGGTGTAGAATTCTGTCCTTTGTAATTCCTGCATCAGATCTTAGAGCCACCAGCACTCTACCATCAAAACAGCATCTTAAGGTTATTCCTACTGCAAGGTCATGAAACTATTCACCTGTTTTCTTCTAGTAGCTTCACTGTTCTACCAATTAAGAGTGGGTCTATGATACATTTCAAATAATATTTTTGTGTAAAATGTAATGTACAGGTCAACTTTAAGTTTTCTCCATATGACTATCTGATTGTTTCAACACTGTTTATTAAAAAGAGCATCATTTCCTGTGGCGGTGCTGTCTCTAACATAAATTAGGTGAATATACTTGTATGCAAAGTTTAAGAAATATCCACCTATCCTCAACAGAGTTCAGTTGCACACTAAATCACACCCATGTAGAATTTATTACAAGAATCCAAGACTGGCTTAGCATCTGAAATTCAGTCTATGTAATTCACTACATCAATAAAGAAGGAAAAAAACAATTGATCAGCTGAACAGACACAGACAAAGCATTAAATACTATCTGATATTTATTCTGATAATATTTCTTAGAAAACTCGTAATAGAGGGAAACTTTCTATATTTGACAAAGGACATCACACTCAATGATAGAACTTTTTCATTGAAACTAGGAGTAAAACAAGGATGTCAGCTATCACTACGAGTACTGGACACCATATGGCAGTCCTTGGCAATGCAATAAGACAAGAAAAAGAAATAACAAGATTGGAACAGAATAAGTTAAGCTGTCTTTATTTACAGATGACATACTTTCATTTATAGAATACCCAAAAGTATCTACAAACAAGATGACTAAATGTAAGATTTATATATAAAAATTGATATTTTTATAAAAATAAACTAGAAAAAGAAATTTGAAAACTATTCAATAGCACAAAAATATTAAAAGTACTAAATTTAATAAAAGTTGTGCAAGCTATGATGAAAGCTACAAGGCACTGCTAAGATAAAGAAGACCTAACAAAATGGAGAGATATTCTGTTTTCATGGATGAAAGGGCTCTGTCTGGTAAAAATATCCATTTTCTCCAAATTGATCTATAGCCCTAATACAGTGGCTACCAACAGGTAGCAGTTTTACTCTCTAGGGGACAGGTATGGCAGGCACAGCTTGGGAATAAGTGCTGCTGGGTAGAGACCAGGGGTGCTGCTTGCTATCCTACAATGTATAGGACAGACCTTTCTCCAACAGGAAAGAATTGTCTGGCCAAAATTTCAAGTGTTGAGGTTGAGAAACTCTGTTTTAATAGACTCATAATCCAAATTCCAGATAAATTTTTAGAAATTGAGAAGTTCATTCTAACATTAAATGAAAGTATAAATTATGGAATCATTAGGATAGACAATTTTTAAGAAGAAAATGCTAGAAGAATTGTACTCTCCAGTTCTAAGACTTTCTATAAAGTGACATTAAGATAATGTGGAGTAGTGTAAGCCTAAACAAAGAAGCCAGTGGAACAGGAAAGAGTCCAGAAATACATCCACACATCCACATTCACCTAATTTATGTAATGGAAGCCCTGCAGTGAGGAAAGGATGTTCTTTTTAATAAATGGTGCTGGAACAATTGGATAATCACATTTTAAAAAATGAACTCTGACATCTACCTTACATTTTGTGCCCTAAAAGACAAAAGTTGATAAATTAGACATCATTGCAATGAAAAATTTCAGTTCATCAAAAGACATCATTAAGAAAAGGATTACACAAACCACAGAATGAAAGATATTTACATAACATACGTAATACATCTGACAAAGAGTCATATCCAAAAAATATACAGAACTGCTATAAATATAAATGACTTCCTGGGGAGGCACACAACTCAGTTTTGAAATGGGCAAAAGACTTAAACAAGGATTTCAAAAAAGAAGATAGTCAATAAACAGGTGTGTCAGTTTTGGTACTTCCCGAAGCCAACACCAAAATGGATTAGACTTTCAAGGGATTGATTAGGGAAAACACCGGTGAAGGAGGAAAAGGGGCAGGATAGAGTAGGAGAAGGTGGGGAGAGTCCTTGACTGTGGTGCAGCTCAGACATTGGCAAATGGAAGGAAAAATAGTTGTGTAGGAAGAACTTCCGGTTGCAGTACAGTTTGGAGATAGTCTGAACCAGTCTGATGGGGAGCCCCTGGGCAAAGCTTGCCTATTGGAGGAGTTCCCCATTGGTAAGGTGGTAAGAAATGTCCTGGTCTAGTACTCTACCATGCTTACTCTTTGGCTGGGAGTACCCAGGAAAACTATGACCTCAGCATAAGCACAGTGATAGATTTGAAGATATAGTTGGTGGAGGTTGTCAGCTCCCTGCAGCTGTTATCTATAAGGAGATTCAAAAGGTGAACTCCAAGTCCACAGCATATGAACTGATGCTCAACATCCGTACTCACAGCAATGTGCAAATTCAAACAGCAGCAGGCTATCTTTATATACACACTACTGCTATTTTTTAATTTTAATACAACCCACTGTCATTGAGTTGATCCTGACTCATAGCAACATTATAGGACAGACTGGAACTGCTCCATAGTTTCCAAGGAGTGCCTGGTGGATTCAAACTGCAGACTTTTTGGTTAGCAGACGTAACACTTAGCCACTACACCAACCAGGGTTTCTATACACATACTAGGACTAATTTTTTTTTTAAATTGTACCTTAGATGAAGGTTTACAGAGAAAATTAGTTTCTTATTAAAAAATAAATATGTTTTGCAACAGTGGTTGGAGCCCCATAACATACAAATACCCTCTCCGTCTCGACCTTGAGTTCCCCATTACCAGCTTTCCTGCCCCTTCCTGCTTTCTTGTTCTTGCTCCGGGCTGGTGTGCTCATTTAGTCTCAGTTGTTTTATAGGCCTGTCTCATCTTTGGCTAAAGGGTGAGCCTCAGGAGTCAAGTTAGTACTGAGTTAAAAGGGTGTTTGTGTGTTTGGGAATCGTATTATTGGGGTTTCTTCAGTCTTTGTCAGATCAGTAAGTCTGGCCTTTTCTTTGTGAGTT
Source organism: Heterohyrax brucei (assembly GCA_028571685.1). Lineage (NCBI taxonomy): Eukaryota > Metazoa > Chordata > Mammalia > Hyracoidea > Procaviidae > Heterohyrax > Heterohyrax brucei. The sequence continues at coordinate 168,021,912 of CM053140.1, forward strand.
CATTATGCTTTTCGCCAGCTCTGTCTGGGACCCTCTATTGTGATCCCTGTCAGAGCAGTTGTTGATGGTAGCTGGGCACCATTTAGACTCAGTCTTGTGGAGGCTATCATAGTTGTACATTAAACCTTTGGACAAATCTTCCCTTGTATCTTTGGTCTTCCTCATTCTTCCTTGCTCCAGATGGAGTAGGACCAGTGGAATATCTTAGATGATCACTTACAAGCACTAGACCCCAGGTCCAGTCGCTTACAAGCACATAAGACCCCAAGCACTACTCACCAAAGTAGGATGCAAAACAGTTTTCTTTATAAACCATGTTATGCCAATTGAACTAAATGTCCATTAAGACCATAAGGACAGCTAATATACAGATATATATTTTTTAATTGCAATTAAGTGAAAGTATACAATCCAAATCAATTTTGCGTTCCTGCCTATCTGCAGATCCATCTGCTCTCCTCATCCAGTGACAGCACATTCCTCCTTTTGACTCTCTGCTTCTAGTATCCTCTTAACGGGTACCTGTCCCCTCCTCTCTACCCTCTTCTCTCCTATCTACAAAGAAACTGGTAGGACAGCCTCTTACAAATGTATAAAACCATAAAGTACACACACCATATGTTCACACTGTGTTGCCAAGACCAGTCCATTCTTGTCTGAAATGTTGACCGACCTCAGTACTGGTTTCAGGTCTGGGCCAGCAGACTAGGGGCCATATTTCCAGGGAACCCTCCAAGCTGTCGGCCCATCATTTCTCGTCTTTTAATAGAGTTCTTGAACTGCACACCTCTTTCTCACGTTGCCTCAGGGACTCTATGTTGTATCCCCCACACAGCTGACTTTGGTGGTAGCCGGGGACTATCTGGTTCCTCTGGTCTTATGTTGATATAGTTTCCAATTCACATGGGTCCTTCTGTCTCCTGGACTCGTTCTTCCTCATGTCTTTGGTGTTCTCGGTCATCATTTGTTCCAGATAGGTTGGGACCATTTGGTGTACCTCAGATGGCAGCTTATTAATATTAAAAAGATACCAAATCCTAGGTAGGCTACTTTGCAAAGGCAATCATCTATTTTGATCTGTCGGTCAAATTCTGTGGTGTGTCACACTGGTCTCTTGGTTCTGCTGCTGTTGGCTCCCTGTTACTACTTCTTACTATCTTTGCCATTTCTAGTGTTAAAGGTCTCCTCACTTCCTTCTGCACCTTCACCAGAACTGTCTTTGATGTCCATAATTCCACCAGCAATGCATTCAAGGTAATCTTAGGCTTTTACAATCAGGCACTTAAATTTTTCAAGCTTCTACCTATTACTCAGTTCCAAAACTGCTTACACGTTGTAGGTATCTGATAGAGCAGCAACCTACTCTGGAGATTAGGATTTGTTAAAGAGGATTAAGTTGGCATGCAACACCTTTATTTCAGTCACCACTCTCTTCTGACGTAAGGGGAGTTATCCTGGGGTGTGGTCTGCATCACCTTTATCTTACAAGAGATAAAAGGAGAAGCTAGTAGAGAGACAGGGTCTTCATGCTATCAGTGAAGAAGTGCTAAATGGAACATGTCGTTTGGATCCAGTATCCCTGCACTGAGAAACTCCTAGACCAGGAGAATGATGGTAATCTTGTCCTAGAACTGACACAGAGTTCTGAATTTGGACTTTTAACCTCCTAGACTTTACAAGAATAAATTTTAGTTTGTTCAAGCCATCACTTGTGGTATTTCTTTTATAACACCACTAGATGACTAAGACAGTGTCATCCCTCAAAGAAGAAAGGAGAAAGAAGTTAATATTGATTTTACTGAACAGCCATCATCATGTGTTATTAAGAACTGAATCCTTACGATAGTTTTATAAAGAAAGTGAAATTAATCATCAATCAGGAAAAAGTAATGAAACCATATAGGGCAATTCTATTCTATCTATAGGGTTGCTATGAGTCAGAATCAGCTCAACAGCACCTGGGTTTTTTTTTTTTTTTTTTGGTTACTGTGCCTTAGGTCACTGGCCATTAGGATGACAGTACTAGCTTTTAAGCTCAGGTCCAAAGAGTCCAAAGACAATGCTCTTTTCATCACAGTTTTCTCCCTCTAGTTGAAAAGATTCTACAATGTCATTACAAGCAAAGATTTGTACTTGAAAAGTAACGAGAGGACCTCTGGGGCAGAAAATGATGACCACTGCTTGTTTTGTCATGTGGTCTCCAAGTGCCATTTTACTCTGTAAAGGGAAGATGAAGTTAGGGCACAGGAATAGGGGATCCCTTTGCAGGCTTTCCCCCAGTTTTCACAGATTTCAGTTCAGCCCGACTCATGTTGCTTGAATGGCTTCTCCATGATGCCTTCTGATGCTGTTCAAACAGGATTCATGAGAGTATGTTTTGTTATGATCTCCTATAATTGAAGGCAGATACTTCAAGTTCTCAAGTCTGTCTCTAGAACATCTTCATGCTGTTTAACGGCTTGTCCAATGGCAGATGTTTGCACCACACTGCTGGCAGCAGGAATTTGTTTTGAGGACTCTTCGGTTCTCAATACCCAAGACATGACCAGCCCAATGAAAGGGTGGTGATGTCACAACAGCCTTTATTCCTGAAGAGTGGGTCATATGGCCTGCTAGCCTCAAATCAGCCACTGGGGACTATTACAGATTCAATTATGTCCCACAAAAATACGTGTATCAATTTGCCTAGCTCATGATTCCCAGTATTGCGTGATTGTCTACCATTTCGTCATCTGATTTTTACATGTTGTGAATCTACCTCTAAGACGTTTATGAGGTGGAACAGGTGGCAATTATGTTACTGGGGCAGGACTCAGTCTACAAGATTGGCCTGTGTTTTGAGCCAACCTCTTTTGAGATATAAGAGAGAAGTGAGCAGAGAGACCCAGGGACAGTGCTAGGAGCAGAGTACATCCTTTGGACAGGGGATTCCCGTATGAGAAGCTCTTAGTCCAGGGAAGATTGATGACAAGAACTGTCCTCCAGAGCCAAATGAGACAGAAAGCCTTGCCCTGTGGCTCACACCTTGAATTTGGACTTCTGGCTTACTAGACTGTGAGAGAATAAACTTTCGTTTGTTGAAGCCATCTACTCGTGGTATTTGTTACAGCAGCATGAGATGACTAAGACCGGGACTCTGGGCAAAAAACATCATTATTGAAGCAAACTACTCAGTAGTGTCACCAGGAGTTTGAAAGGCTGGGCTTAGCTCAGTAAGAGTTACTGGCTTTGCCCAACATCAGCCCCTCATGCACATATAGGCTTATGAGGAGTGCCAGTTGAGTTTGCAAAACCCTCCTAGAAGTGCTACATATACCTCATTGCTGAATATCACTACCATCACCTTTAAAGTACTCGCCTTGGGAAGCTATGTGCCAATGCCAGAGCCTAGTCCACCTTCAAAGCTATTTTGGAACTCTTTTACTGGAATGGCCATCCGAGCTGTCATCATATTACCCTTGACTTCCCAAATGTCATCAATACTTTCTTTACCTTCAAGTAAAGAAAAAAGTCATTGGAGGCCTGATCAGGTGAGTAGAGAGTGTGTTCCAATACAGTTATTTGTTTCCTGCCTAAAAACTCCCTCACAGACAATACATTTAAGTTCATGAACTTGCCACCATGTCACCATGCACCATGACCCTTCCATAAAGAGTTCCAAAATGGCTTTGAAGGGTGGACTAGGCGCTGGTGTCAGTGCATAGGTTCCCAAGGTGAATACTTCAAAAGTGACCACAGTGTAGTGATATTGAGAAATGAAGTATGTAGCGCTTGTAACAATTAAGTTCACGCACTGAATTGTCAGACCTCATAAATGCCTCCTTTGAAACTTTTTTCTTGATTGAGAAAAGATATTCAGTGTGGTAAATAAATCATTCAAACTTAGTAAACCAGGAGACTTCCCATCTGGTAGCAGAAGGCTAAATGGCAACTATCATTATTTATTAATCCTTCCACACAACAGAAATAATAAACATCTCAGTCTTCATAAGTAGGCTTCAGCAAGATAAAATTAAGGCAGCTAACTATTTACTCGTATAGTCTTCCAGTTCTTTGATTTTTTTGCTCCTTTTAGATAGTCTGCCTAGTGAATACAGCTGGTAACAGCAGTCAGGAGTACAGGCTCTGGATTCAGACCGCCTGGGTTCAAATTCTGACTTCATCGCCTGCTGGCTGTGTACTTTGTGGCAGCTACTTCACTGGGTTGTTGTGAGGATTAAGAAAGGCAGCGTACATGAAGCAGTTGGAATTCAGAAATGTTAAGCATCATCATTATCCTCATTGACGAGCTTGTCATTTCAATACTCCTTTCTACTTCTGAAAAGAAAACCAGATGTTTGCATTTCACTCCTAATTCTCAAGATGGGGAGGAGATAACAGAGCATGGGAGCAGAATGCAAGCATGGGCTCTGCTGCAAAGTGGGAGCCTGGAGGCATGCTGCCTTCTCAGCCCAATAGGCTAATTTAGGGGTAATTGAGGAAACTCCGATGGTGCAGTAGTTAAGAGCAACGGTGCTGTCTTAGTCAGCTAGTGCTGCTTTAACAGAAATACCACAGGTGGCTGAGTTTCAAAAAAGAAATTTTATTTGTCTCAGCCCAGTAGGCTTAAAGTCCATATTCAGGGTGTCAGCTTCAGGGGAATGCTCTCTGTGCTGGCCCCGGAGGAAGGTCCCTGTTGTCAACCTTCCTCTGGACTGGAAGCTTCCGAGGCACAGGGACCCTTGTTCTTTCCAAAGGAAATCCTCAGCTCCTAGTACTGTTTCTTGGCGGTATGAGGTCCCCAACTCTCTGTTTGTTTCTCTTTCCTTTTCTCTCTTGTAGGATAAAAGGTGGTACAAGCCACACTCTGGGGAAACTCTCTTGGTAATGGTATTGCAGTCCCACCCTAATCCTCTTTAACATAATCCTATTAACCACAGGCAGAGATTAGGATTTACAGCACAGGAAAATCACAAAATCAAGGACAACCACGTAATGCTGGGAACTATGGCCTAGCCAAATTGCCACACATGTTTATGGGGGGACTCAATTCAATACATGACAGCTTGTAACCAAAAGGCTGGCAGTTTGAATCCACCAAGTGTGCCTTAGAAATTGTATGGGGCAGTTTCTACCCTGTCCTATAAGACTGCTATGAGTCAGAATCCATTCAACGATGATAGGTATGGGAGAAGTATAAGGTTCAGGGAAAAGAAGACATGCTATCAAGGCCATGTGGACAGAAGAACATTTGGATAAAACTGTCCAAACACTTCACAGTTAAATTTGGAGCCAGGACAGTTTAATCTAAGAGTTCCAAGTGAAGATATATAAACATCTGGGAATAGATGTGAAACGGAGTCACCAGAGACTCCTAACCACAGGTACTCTGTGTATTAATTAGCTAATTCAATTTACATGTAGATTTGAGAGTAAATGGCACCTTTGGAAAACAAATGTTATGGAAGACAGCAAATAATTACCTTGGGAATTGATAGCATAATTAACGAATTGTGGTTTCCCTGTACTAACCCAAGATGAGTTCTTCACATCCATTAACATGGTTCAGATGGAGTAAGTTATTTGAGTTCTGTATGTGTGATATTTTTTCGTGTGCACACACACACTTGGGTAGGGTATACAACTTAAAGATGAAAGCAGTCAAGTGAACTGGGCAAAATCTCCCCACCGCCTACTTAGCCATGCTGCAGCTCCTCTCCCAGAAACGAGCCATTACTAAAGTGGCAGAAATGGTGCCACCATGAAAAAAATCCAAGGATGAAAAAGGGTAGCTTAGACATGCACGCAGAGCTCTGGGCAGGAATACAAAGAACCTGGATAATTCTTTCTCCAGAACCTATGCATGCTGTTTTTGTCCTCCCTGGACTGAAAGCGGAAACTGATGGCATTGTAGTTAAGAGTTTGGCTGCTAACCAAAATGTCAGCAGTTTGAATCCACCAAGTGCTCCTTGGAAACTCTGTAGGGCAGTTGTACTCTGTCTTATAAGGTCACTATGAGTTGGAATTAACTAGTGGCAATGGGTTTGTTTTTTTGGTTTTTGGACAGAAGGAGAAGTATTGGGGGTTGGAGGGAGGGGGCAAGGGGTGTCAGTGGATGTAGGGACTAGGTCGCCTAGATCGCTAAACTACATTCTGTTCCCTGTTTTGTTATCATTCAAGTCAATGGACTTGCATTCCTTTCCCTGTCTCCAGGGTAGTAAATCGATCATTTCAAAACTTCAGGGAGATAACGGTATGTTGGGTAATTTACATTGTTCAATAAGATATAATGGAATCTTGAGACTGTCTGTTCTTTCTTACAACAAAGTTTGACATTTTCCAGATGCAAACCCCTTTGCAATCTAGCTATAAAAGTTGCTGGAATTGCAACCCAGGCAGAATGGTCCCAGAGAAACCATTTTCACTGTTTTCCATATTCGCATGCTTGTCTGTTAATAAAACCTCCTTGAACCTTCCCCTGTCTCTGGGTTTGGCTGTAGTGACAGGTGGAAAAACCTTGCTTTGGTCTGGCAACATGGGGAAAGCAAGAGTAAAAGAGGAATGGAGAGAAAAAACAAAGACCACAGCACATGAGAACGAGAAAGCAGGGTGAAAGGCCCACAAACCACAGAAAGGAGAATCTCACATCTCCCACCCCAGCAAGCTCTACTCCTGGGCTCAATTTAGTTTTTCCAGTCCCTTGCATAAGTTGTGTGGGTGGTACCTGCTGGAACCCACCGACTGTGAGGAAGCAGAAACTGCATGCTTTCAGGAAGAAACCTTTTACACAGCAGGAAAGGTAAGCCCCACTGTACTGAGGCAATGTCTCTCCGTCTCACTGGGACAGCAGAACAGAGTTAAGTTCTGCTGACTCCATACGGAAATAAGGCTGTCCTGCTGCTGCTCAGAGGGAGGCGGAATTTTCAGTCCAGGCCAGACAGGGTGAAGAGCTAGATGAGCCAGCTCCTTTGAAGATGTCCTAGGCTACTGTACCATGCTATCCAGAAAGGCTGCCTCAATCTTTGCCAAGAGTCAACTTTCCCTTTCATTGTTGAACTGTAGTAAATCCCTCATTTACAACTCTCCAAGCTTCCATAAGAATGAATGTAAATCTAGAGAGAAGACCAAGAGAGAGAGGAAAAGGAAAGCACTGGTAGATCAGATAAGCAACAGACATTGTGAACCAGCAAGACAGGAAGTGATTCAGCTGAATGAATCATTAGCCCAGAGTGTGAACAAGAGCCTTAATCCTGAACAGCCACATCCCCTGAGGCCTCTAGGCTGCTTCCTGTGCTGCCCACCAAGAACAAGCCACAGTCAGACTAACCTCACTTCCTTTGCCGCTATGCTCTGCAGACTGGTAAATTACGACAGCTATAGATGCAGCATGCGTGAATTGCAACAAGGCATTTGAAAATGAAGGAGCAAGATGGATATTTATGTGGCTCCATATCTGACAGAAAGAGTACACTCAGAGCAAGATGTCTAACACATCATGTTTACCTGGAGGACCTATCTCTGGTTTGTGCTGAAGTACTCTGCCTTCTTCAGCATTTTTACTAGCAAATTCAATGAAGGCAAAGAGAGCAGACTTCTCAAAATTTCAGATGACACAGAGTCTGAAGATATCACTAATAAGTCAGTTGGCAGGAAAAAAAGATGCCAAAAGCTCTAGACAGACTAGAATAACTAACCAAAGCTGACAAGACAAAACATACAATCTATAGTTAAGTTCAAGTAATTAGATGTCCACGGTAGAAGAGACTTGAGTTTACACTACATGAAAAATCAAAGTGGTGTTTCTGGTTGACTTCACACGAAATATGGATTACTAGCATATTTGTTAAAAAAGAAATTTTTACAGTTTTATATTTTATATTCAGGTAAGATATAATCAAGGTCACACTTTGCCTCTCGTGGACTTGTTTTAACTTTCTTCAGCTTCAATTTGAACAACTGATGGTCTGTTTCTCAGTTGGCCTTTAGCCTTGTTCTCAATGATGATATTGAGCTTTTGCATCATCTTTCCCCACACATTGTCTATTTTCGAAACCCTGTTGGTGTTGTGGTTAAGTGCTACAACTGCTAACCATAAGGTCAGCAGTTTGAATCTGCTGGGTGCCCCTTGTAAACTCTATGGGACAGCTCTATTCTGTCTATAGGGTCACTATTTAGTTGCAATCGACTTGACAGTAGTGGGTTTGGTTTGGTTATCAATTTGGTTGCTGTGTACTCCATCTGGTAAGGTGCATGTGTATAGATGCCATTTATGTTGTTGATAAATGGCATTCCAGTGAGTAAGTGGCTGGTCTTTTAAAATTCTGTTATGTGATTTCCAGGGTCTTCTCTACTATCAAGGCCAGATTTTCGAACTACAGGTCTTTCTTTGTTTCCAACTTTCACATTCCAATCACCAATAAATATCAACACATCTTAACTACATGTTCAATCAATTTCAGACTGCAGAATTGGTAAAAATCTTCAATTTTTTAAAAACTTTCTAATAGTTATATTAACTGGTCTTCCTTGTAGGAATACGGATATCATCCCATCACTGACAGGGTTGTACTTCAAGATAGGTCTTGAAATGTTCTTTTTGACAATGGATGCGATGCCCTTTTCCTTCAGTTGGTTATTCTTGGTATCATGGACTCCAGATTATTTGATTTAAAATGGCCAATATCTCGACAGCACTTGGCTGGCTTGGCTAATACCAGTCTATTTCAGTTCACTAATGCCTAGGATGTATACCTTCAAGTGTTTTGTTCCCGTTCATTTTTGACAACTCCCAATTTTCCTAGATTCATACTTTGTATAGTCCACATTGCAATTATAAATGATATTTGCAGTTTCTTCTCATTTTGAGTTATGCCACATCAGCAAATGAAGGTTCTGAAAGCTTGACTCCATCTGTATCATTAAGGTTGATTCTTCATTGAGGAGGCTGCTCTTCTCAGTCATGTTTTGATAGACTTCCAGCATGAGGGGCTCATGTTCCAACGCATTATGTATCTCATAATGTTTTGCTGATATTCGTAAAGTTTTTAATGCTGATTTTTTTCTGAAGTAGGTCTCCAGGTCTTTCTTCTTAGTCTCTCTTGTCTGGAAGATCTGATAAAACTTGTCCAACCACGGTACATACCTCCTAAATTTGGAGGCCATCTCAAGAGTAGACTTTACACATTTAATGTTAATGACCAAAGATCAGAAGAGTTGTGGAATGACATCAAGGACACCATACATGAGGGAGGTAAACCTGCTGTGGCCAAGGCAATTCCAACTCAAAGAAATCCTATAGGAGAGAGTAGAAATGCCCCATAGAATTTCTAAGGAGCAACTAGTAGATTTGAACTATCAACCTTTTGTTTAGCAGCTGAGCTCTTAGCCACTACATCATAAGGGCTCCATCAAAAGCAAAAGGTCATTAAAAAGACAAGAAAGAAAAAACCAAAATGGATATCAGAGAGATTCCGGAACCTGTTTTTGAATGCAGAGTTGCTAAAACTAATAGAAGAAATGAGAAAAGAACTGAACAGAAGATTTCTAAGCTCAGTTCAAGAAGACAAAATAAAGTGTTCTAATGAAATGTGAAAAGACCTGGAAATAGAAAACCAAAATGGAAAAACATGCTCCACATTTCTCATGTTGAAAGAACTGAAGAAAGAATTCAAGCATCAACATGCAATAGTAAAGGATTCTATAGGGAAAATATTAAATGATACAAAAAGAATCAAAAGAAGATGAAAGAAATTCAGAGTCACTATACCAAAAATAACTGGCCAATGTTCAATGTTTTGGGAGGCAAAATATGGTCAAGAACTGAAGATACTGAAGGAAGAGGTCCAAGCTGCACTAAAAACAAACAAACAAACAAAAACACCACTGCTGTCGAGTCGGGTCTGACTCATAGTGACGCTAGAGGTCAAAGAAGAACTGCCCCATAGAGTTTCCAAGGAGCGCCTGGCAGATTTGAACTGCTGACCTTTGGGTTAGCAGACACAGCACTTAACCCACTAAGCCACCAGGGTTTCCAAGCTGAACTAAAGGCACTGGCAAAGATTAAGTTTTTAGGAACTGATAAAATACCAACTGAGATGTTTCAGCAAATGGATGCAATACTGGAAGTGCTCGCTTGCCTATACTAAGAAATTTGGAAGATGTCTGCCTGGTCAATTAACTTGAAGAGATCCATATTTGAGCCCATTCCAAAGAAAGGTGATTCAACAGGTGTGGAAATTACTGAACCGTATCATATGCAAGTAAAATTTTGCTGAAGATAATTAAAAAATGGTTGTAGCAGTTCATAGACACAGAACTGCTAGAAATTAAAGCTGGATTCAGAAGAGATGGATCTTGACTGGTGGAGGCAAGGTTCCAGAAAAATGTTTACCTGTATTGTATTGACAACACAAAGGCATTTGACTGCGTGGATCACAACAAACTATGGATAACATAGCAAAGAAAAAAAATCCAGAACACTTAATTATGCTCATGTGTAATCTTGTACATATATCAAGAGGTAGTTGTCTGAAAAGAACAAGGTGATACTAGGTGGTTTAAAATCAAGAAACATGCATCAGCACTGTATCCTTTCACCATACTTATCCAATCTGTATGGTAAGCAAGTAATCTGAGAAGCTGAGCTATATGACGAAGAACATGGCATCAGGATTGAAGGAAGGCTCATTAACAGCTTGTGATATGCAAATGACACCACCTTGCTTGCTGAAAGCCATGAAGACATGGAGCACCTATTGATGAAGATCAAAGACCACTGCCTTCAGGATGGATTACACCTCAACATAAAGAAAATAAGTATCTTCACAACTGGACCAATAAGCAATATCATGGTAAGTGGAGAAAAGATTGAAGTTGTCAAGAATTTCATTTCAGTTGGATCCACAATACACACCCAGGAATGCAGCAGTCAAGAAATCTAACAGTGTATTGGGCACTGCTGCCAAAAGATCTCTTTAAAGTGTTAAAAAAACAAAACAAAAACAAAAACAAAGATGTCACTTTGCAGCATAAGGTGTGCCTGATCCAAGCTGTGGTATTTTCCATCCCCTCTTATGTATGCAAAAGCTGGACAATGAATAAGGAAGACCAAAGAAGAACTGATACATTTGAATTATGGTGTTGGCAAAGAGTACCAAATATTAAGGACTGCCAGAAGAATGAACAAATCTGTCTTAGAAGCGTTATAGCCAGAGTGCTCCTTGGAAGCAAGGATGACAAAACTTCATCTTGCATACTTTGTTCACGTTATCCAGAGGTACTAATCTCTTGAAAATGAAGGAAATCCAAGTTAGAACTAAAATGAGACAACAGTTTATACTCACTAGAATGACAGACAATAAAACTTTTGGTGAGAATATGGAGAAACAGAAACCTTCATACATCACTGGTGCAAATGTGAAATGGTCCAGCCATTTTGGAAAACAGTTTGGCAATTTCTCAAAAACTTAAACATATGCTCATCACACAACCCAACAATTCCACTCCTGAGTATCTATCTACCCAAGAGGAAAGAAAACAAATGTTCACATAGACACTCGTAAATCAATGTCCTTAGCAACACTGTTCATAAAATCCCCAAAGCAGAAAAAACTCAAATGTCCATCAGCTGATAAATGGATATGATGGAGCACTACCCTGCAATAAAAGGAGTGAAATATTGATACATGTTACAGTTTGGATCAATCTCTAAAGCATTATTCTAAGTGACAGAGGCCAGAGGGAAGATTACGGTATGTATATTGTATGATTCCATTCATATGAAATGTTCAGAAAAGGCAAATTTATTGACAGAAAGCTGGTTAGAACTGCATGGAAGAGGGGCTCATAGTGATCACTGACTACACATAACTCCAAACCAAATCAGACCCACTGATGTTGAGTCAATTCCAATTCACAGGGACCCATAGTATAGAGTAGAACTGGTAGATCTGAACTGCTGACCTTTTGGTTAGTAGCCCAATGCTTCACCACTGCACCACCAGGATTTCATGACTTCTAGTCTTGAAGAAATTTTGAGGACTGGTTGAAATGTTCTAAAACTGGATTGTGGTTATGATGGTACCACTTTATAAATTTACTTAAAAATAACTGTACACTTCAAAAAGAAAAGATGAAGATGAGCATCCATTGAACCACTTTTGGAATATTTTAAGACCACTGAAATTCAGAATTTAATACTACAAAATATTGGTATAACAAAAGAATTTGTCAAATTCCTGGGCTTTTTGAATCATAACTAGATTTATCCTCACTATAATATCATTTCAACTGGGCAAAGGCCAATTATAAAGAATTCACCTTTGAAAAGGCATTGAAAAGCATAAAATGAAATGAAATTGAATTACAATTACGTATCTTTAAGCAAAAAGAATGAAAATTCAATAGAGGGTGGGCCTTCAGTTTAGTTTTTATGATGATATGCTGCTACCTAGTGACCATTCATAAAATAGTAAGACTTGTTTTTTTTTTTTAATTTTTTTCTTGGATTTGTTGAGCGTGTCAGTATACGACAACAGATATCTGAATGTTTGGCTACGTGTAGGCTAAATATCTGAGTGAATCACTGTGTGATATAGACTTCACAAAAATACTGTAGTGACACGAATTGGATTGGCAGTCCGCAGAAATGGCTTCCAGTTCGTGAACTGCTGATATCAGCTTTGCAACTCCGAGTCAGGGCCTGATTAAATGTATGGGCCGTCTGGTTTCAAAGATCAGGGTAGGCTCTAAAAGGTAGTGGTTAGGAGCATGGCCTGGCAGTAAACTCCTCAACTATAGCATTTTCTGAACTTTAGAAACTCAATCTTTAAAATAGAGGTAAAAGAATACAGACTGCTAGAGTAGTTGAACTGGGCAAATTTGCTGCAAAAGATCTCTTTAGGCAGGGGGCAGGGGACCACGCTCTTAGGCGAAATTGAGGCCAACTGGCACAACTAGCATTTTGCTAAGAGGGCTCTCTGCACCCCACATTGCTGAGTGGCATCGGGGGTCTTAAAAGCTGCCAAGCTGTTATCTGAGGACACAGCCAATGGGCCCAACTCAGCAGGAATGGATGCTCACTGAGGACCAAAATGACATGGGGCAAAGACAACCCAGAAGATAGAGAGACCCACATTAGTGGGTGCCTACATCGACTTGGGACTGGAAGAACCAGATGGTGCCTGGCCACCACCAGTGATAGTCACGATAGACACTAAGTTGAGTGTTACTGGCAACACAAGAATAAAAAGGGGTGCACCCTGAGATCTCCACTGAAAGACCTCAATTGATGGTCCAGCGGCTTCGGGGTTCCCCTGGGAGCATGGTCCCCTGGCCCTGATGTTGCCCTTGCCTATAACGCATAACGAAGGTCACCTCTTCGGACATGAATGGATTGGACTTGGCGATGCACAGTGACCATATTTTGGATGCACTTTATGGTTCTATGCATCTATAGGATATCATCCTGCTGACCTCTGGCTGGAGTAAGGGGAGTGGGTGGAGAGGAGGGGTAAGGAGACTGTTGGGAGGATGAGACACGTATGGAGCAGAGAGGAAGAGTGTGCTGTCACCGGGCAGGGAAAGCAATGGAAGCTGCATAATTGTGGGCATGTAAATTTATATGGGAATGTACATTTTCACTCAGTCATAATTAAAAAAAAAAAAAAGATCTCTTTAAAGTGTTAAAGTGCTGAGATGTCACTTTGAAGACCAAGATGCTTCTGATCTAAGCCATAGCACTTTCAATTGTCTGGACAGGCACACAAAAGCTGGACAAGGAAAAAGGAAGGCCAAAGAATTGACTCATTTGAATTATGGCACTGGGTGAAGAACACTGATATGATACCATTGGCTGCCAGAAGAATTTATAAAGTTTTCTTGGAAGAAATACAGCCAGAATAGTCCTTAGCATTCTTTGGACATGTTACCAGGAGGGGCCAGTCCCTAGAGAAAGACATCATGCTTGGTAAAAAAGAGGGTCAGATGTTGAAAAAGAGAATGACTTTCGATGAGATAAACTGACACAGTGGCTGCAACCATAGGCTGAAACATACCTACTACTGTAAGAGTGGTGCAAGACCAGTTAACATTTTGTTCTGTGGTCTGCAGAGTCTGTAGAAATCAGAACTGACTCTACAACACCTAACAACAGGATAGTTGTGGGAATTAACCGTAATGCTAATGTAACGTAAAAGCACTTATTCAGAACGCCTTTTGCCATTAAGTGGATTCCAACTCACAGAGACCCTATAGGCCACAGGAGAAACTCACAGTGTTTCCAAGGAGCTACTGGTGGATTTAAACCACTGATCTTTTGGTTAGCAGTCAAGCTTTTAACCATGGTGCCACCAGAGCCACTGTTTCAGAACAGTCACTAAGAAAGTTAGCATTTGTGATTTTCCTCTCCGTAATAACGTTGTCTCATGAGGAAAAGGGAACCCTGGTGGCGCAGTCGTTAAGCGCTATGGCTACTAACCAAACAGTTGGAAGTTTAAATCAGCCAGGTGCTCCTTGGAAACTGTAGGGCAGGTCCACCTTCCCCCACAGCATTGCTATGAGTTGGAATAGGCTCAATGGCAACGGGTCTGACTTTCTTTTGGTTTAGCTGTCTAGGACCTAGCCTAGTGTTCATTTTGAATAAATCAAGCTCGAAAAAGAAGCAACTAAAATTTTCCAGTTTACTCAAAATAGAGGTTAGTAAAGCACATTTTACCTCAACAGCAGTGGGCTTGGTTTGGTTTTTAGACTGTTCTAACAGTTTCTCCAATGGTCTGTGTGTTAATTAAAAAATATAAATAAAAACCAAGTTTGCATGTATATGGAAAAATACATATTGCATAATTCAACATAGCTTGTAAGGATTGCCAATTTAAGTTCACAAACTCATTCTAGAAAAAGTGCTACATACCTCATTGCTGAACATCACTACAGTTGCTTTTGAAGTACTCCCCTTGGGAAGCTATGCACCAGCACCAGTGCCTAGTCCACTCTTCAAAGCAATTTTAGAACTCTTTCTGGAATGGCCTTTAGAGCTGTCATTGTATTACCTTTGAAGTCCTGAATGTCATTAAAATATCTTCCTTTCAATATTTCCTTTATCTTTGGGTAAAGAAAAAACTAATTGGGGGCCAGATCAGTTGAGTACGGAGGGTATTCCAATACAGTTATTTGTTCACCGGCTAAAAACTCCCTCACAGACAACTATATGGTTAAGTTTGCATACTTGTCACCATGCCATCATGCACAGTGACCATTTCAGAAAGAGTTCCAAAACTGCTTTGAAGTGTGGACTAGGTGCTGGCACTGATGCTGGCACTGGTGCATAGCTTCCCAAGAGGAGTCCTTCGAAGGTTACCGTAGTGATATTCAGCGATGAGGTATGCAGCACTTAGAACAATTAAGTTAGCAGACTTAATCGTCAAACCTTGTATGCTAATATGTATAAAAATCAATTTAAAGAATATTTCCAATTATGGTGGCCATTCACCCAAGGAAAAGCAATGTCAATTTCTTTTTTCTTTCTTCTAGGTGGGATGGACTCTCCTTGACTTTGACATCTTCATCTAGTGTAGCCCAAATTTACTGATGAAACACTGCCCTGGCACTTGGCTATGCACATCTTGAAAGGCTTGCACCAGAGATACTGACATGGGTGCTTGCTGAGGAGAGTTTCTTTTCTAAAGGAATATCTCAGGGGCCTTGATTTCATCTTGTTTCAAAAAGATTTATTCAAGAGAGAATTAAATTTTCATGTCTCTCTTCCTGTAAATTCATTATTTATGATCTACTTCTCCCAATACTTCTGTCCCCTAAAATCAAACCACTGCAACTGAGTTAATTCTGATTTCCAGAGACCCTACAGAACAGAGTACAACAGCCTAATAGGGTTTCCAAGGATTTCAACTGCCAGCCTTTTGCTCAGCAGCCAAGCTCTTAACCACCAGGAAACCAGGGATTCCATCCGAGATTAGATGGGTTATTTTTACTTCTCCCTATCCAAAACCCTTTCCCAATACAGCACCCATTAAGAATGTACATAAAACCTTCCGGGGAGGAACAATTCAGAAAATGAGGATGAGAATGGCTGTAAAACTCAAAGAATGTAATCAATGTCACTGAATTGTACATGAAGAATTGAATTAGGGCATTTTTTTAAAACTGGTATATGTTTTGATGTGTATAATCTTAACAACAAAGTAAATTTTTAAGAAGTGCATAAAAATCTCAATGCAAGAATTACAATCTTGCATTGAGAATACTGAAAATGCCTCTCCTGTTTATTATTTTTTATCCTGTCTTATGTCTATGTTCATCTATAACTACTTTAGAAGGGTGGTGATGATACATAAACTACCTCTACTTTGGAAATTCCAGACCTAACTTTCTCCAAAAACCAAAACTAATTGTTGTCAAGTCATTTTGACTCACGGTGACCCTACAGAACTGAGCAGAACTGCTCAGTAGGGTTTCCTGGAAGCACCTGGTGGATTCCAACTAGGGACCTCTTGGTTAGCAGCTGAACTCTTAACCATTATGCCATTGGGTTTTCTCTTTCTGTAATCCTACAGAATCTGCTGCTAAGATAACTTATCTTGGCATTTAAATACTGCTTTATGTTGTTATTCAAATGTTCAATGTACTCCAGTCTCCTTCAACCACTGAGTAAGCTCCTTGGAGTTAGAGTTAAAAAAAACAAAACAAAACAAAACAAAAACCCAAATCCATTGAGTTGATTCTGATTCAGAGCAGAACTGCCCCAGTTTCCATGGTGGTTAGGAGAAAAAAAAAATCAAACACACTAGGATTGAGCATATTGACTCACAGTGACTCTATAGGACAGAGTAGAACTGCTCAACAGAATTCTTATAGGACAGAGTAGAACTGTTCAATAGAATTCTCATAGGACAGAGTAGAACTGACCAGTAGAATTTTCCAGGTGGTTAGAACAAACAAAAAATGTGAACACACTGGGATTGAGTAGATTATGACTCATAGTGATCCTATAAAACAAATTATAACTGCCCTATAGGGTTTCCAAAGAGTGCCTGGTAGAATCAAGCTGCCAGTCTTTTGGTTAACAGCCATAGCACTTAACCATTACACCACAAGGTCTTCCTGTGTGTGTGTGTGTGAATAAACTGATCTTGTTTCTCAAGCACCTAGTCCACAACACACACACACACACACACACACACACACAAAGCCGAACAGTCTTTTGGTTAACAGCCATAGCACTTAGCCATTATACCGTGTGTGTGAAACTTGTATTTCTCAAGCACCTAGTCCATAAACACACACGCACACACACACACACACACACACACACACACACACACACACACACACACACACACAAAACCAACCATTGTTGTAGTTCTACTCTGTCCTATAGGGTTTCTGTAGAGTTGGAATTGACTCGAGCAATGCTTTTTTTTTGCCCCCTAAGTGCAGTTGCACGTGCCATACCATATGTCCTAACATATGGTCTTCAGTAGCTAAACTATCTCCATTGTAATAAATCTTGGATTTCTATTCCTCCCTTTTTGTTAACTAACAGATTTGATTAGGATTTCAAATGCAGTCCTCTTTCTTTTAACTTCATCCTCGATTTTTAAAATTACAAACGCATCCTAACAGAAAAACTGTGACAATGGCATGTACCAAGTGAAATGTAGTGATTTATTTCTCCCTTCTTGTTTCCACCTTAACACATAATCCAGGGCGTCTATACAAAAGTGTGAGAACATCTAATAGCCACAGGAGGCAGCTTTGTGGTCCAAATGGCACTGAGCCTAGAATTGAGACCTGTGAACATCTGCCACTCAATAACCTTGGGCAAGTCACTCAAATTTCTGAGTCCGGAGTCTTCCATAAAATACTATCCATTTCACTAAGCTGTTGGATCAAGCGAAAAGTGTATCCGTAAGTACTTTGTGATGTCGAAGAGCTTGGCAGGTGATTCCTGGGTGGTACAAATGGGTAATTGCTCCACTTATTCGTTTAGCAGCTTGAACCCATCCAAAGGTGCCTCCGATACAGGCCTGGAGATCCGCTGCCCAGAGGTCATATTCAGGAGAATCCGATGGAGTAGTTTCTCTCGGCATACAAGGGTTGCTAAGAGTGCGAATCGACTGGGAGGCAACTGGCATCAACAAAGCTCTACGCAAATGTAAGCGACTGTTGTGGGATTCTAGAGAAGTCTTTACTTCCGCCGCATCCCCGCAAATCCAGTGATTCCTACTGCAACTGGCTACTTCTCGAGGCTACCACCTACCCAACGACCAAGCACAAAGGCCGAACGAGAGTCCGCGAGCCGACAGTGCCCTGCTTTTAGACGGCTGCGGAGCTAGCCGTCAGTCTCCGGGAGAACGGTACCTACTCTCGGCAGCTTTAACTCGTGCTCGCTCTCACTCAGTCTTCTATTTTTAGCCGACTCCAAGCCAGGCGCTGCAAATCAGCGCTTCCCTTTTCCGGAAACGCCGGCAGCCTCAGCCACGCCCCACCCGGGCAAGGCCGAGTCCTCCACGCCCCCTCGCTCCCTCGCCCCTTTTTGATTTCCGCGCGCGCCAAATCTGAGGTCTCCTTTGATTGGTTGTGGGTAAGCTCTGCTAAGAGGTCAATGACTATTGGTTCCTGAATGACGGGGGCGGAGTAAGAGGCGGAAACAGACGCTGCGGTCTGGGTTTCGTGGAAGACAGTGGACTGATGGAAGTAGTTAAGTGCCCCGAACACGGTAAGGGGCGAGGGCCGTGGGCTTCTCTTGCGTTTGCAGAACTATCTGCTGTGTAATGGTTATTGACCTTCTCTCCTCAGGAACTTTCTGTTTTCTGAAGACTGGAGTCCGCGATGGTCCAAATAAGGGAAAGAGCTTCTATGTGTGTCCGGCGGACTCATGCAATTTTGTGCACGCCACCAAGTAGGTTTCGAGCTGGGCATGATGCCTCTCATCACCTGAGGCCTCCCAGAAGGCGCTCCTGGCCCCTTGCTGCCCGACCCTCAGGGACCGAGAATAGTGGGGCTACAGGTTGCGTTTTAATTTTAGGATATTGATCTCTATTCATTGCCTCTGAAAATAAATTTTTTTTAAATTTTCTTTCTCTAGCATTCCTGTGTCCTACTGTTTATTGCATGAGGACTTTGTGGTAGACCTTCAGAGTTTCCTTCTACCAAAGGGCAAGAATGAGTACAGGTGAGTGTCCAAAAAGTTGATCGAAAAGTAATTAATTTTTTCATGAAAGAGATATTAGTTATATTTGAAAGTCTGTCTGTGCTGTACTATGGCTCCTAGCTTTATTCCTGTTTTTTTTTTCTACAAACTTTATAGTTTTAGGTTTAATATTGAGGTTTTTGATGCATTTCGAATTCTTTTTTGTGTATGGTGGAGGAAAAGATCCTGTTTCTGTCCAGTTTTGCCAGCATCATTTGTTGAAGAGACTGTCTCTTCCCCAGTGAATGAGCTTCAACCCTTTGTCAAAGACCAGCTAGTCATAGCTTGATGGGTTTACTTCTGGGTTTTCAGTTCTGTTCCATTGGTCTGTGTGCCTGTCATTGTACCAGCTGTTTTGACTGGGAAATGTAAGACCTCTGCCTTAGGCTGGATTCTCTAGAGGAGCATAACCAGTAAAGCATGTAAAATATATGTATATATATATAGAAAGAGATTTATTTTCAAGGCACTGCCTCACACAGTTGTCCATGGGTCAGGATAGAGGCTTCTGACTTACGCAGCTGTAGGAGCTGTTGAACCCAGGATTGGCAGGTCAGACAGCAGGGCTTTTGCAAAGATCACTGAATCCCAAGATCAGCAGGCAGGATGGTAGGTCAGCTGTTACGTCCCAAGAATCTGAACTCACAGAGTGAACAAAAGCCCACAAGCTTTACCAGAAAGTCCACTCATATTTGATGCAGGCCACATCTCCGAGGAAAGTCTCTTTCGATAGATTTGCTGCTTGCAGCAGATTCCGTCATGGAGGTGATCACTTTGTAATAAGTCTCACTGTGGAAGTGATTACATCATCATAGGATTGCCAAACTACATCGTAACTGCCAAATCAGTGAGAATCACGGCCCCGTCAAGTTGGCATACAACATTAGCAATAACAGTCTCCTACTTTGTTCATCTTCTTTAATAATGTCAGAACTATCTGGGACCGTCTTTCATATAGAGTTGGAGATTAGTTTTTCCATTTCATGAAAGGATATTGTTGGAATGTGGATCAGGATTGCATTATATCTGTAGATAACCTTTGGTGGTATTGAGATTTTCAAAATGTCAAGTCTTCCTTAAGTATGAGTATGCTATGTTTTTCTATTTATGTAGGTCTCTTGATTTCTTGTGGTAGTTTTTGTAGTTTTCTTTGTGTAAGTCTTTTATGTCCCAAATTAGATTTATTCCTAAATATCTTATCCTTTAGGGGGTTATTATAAAGGGTGATGTTTTCTTGATTTCTTTTTCAGAGTTCTCTTTGTTAGTATAGAGGAATCCGGCTGATTTTTGTACACTGTTCATGAATCCTGCCACTTTGCTGAACCTTTCTATTAGTTTCAGTAACTTTTTTGAGGAATCTTTGGAATTTTCTACCTTTAGTATCATGTCATCTGCCAATAGCGGTAGTTTTACTTCTTTACCACTTTGGATGCCCTTTACTTCCCTTTCTTGCCTAGTTCTCTAGGTTGGAGAAATAGGCAAGACTTCTAGGTAGGACTTCCAATACAATATTGAATAAGAGTGGTGATAAATGGTGTCCTTATCTAGTTGTCACTGTCAAGAGGAATTCTGACAGAGTAATGTTGACTGTTGGGTTTGTATATATGCCCTTAATTATGTTGAGAAATTTCCCTTCTGTTCCTGTTTAGATGAGAGTTTTTATCAGGAAAAGGTGCTGGATTTTTATCAAATTCCTTTTCTGCAACAATTGAGATGATCATGTCATTCCTTTAGATTTTCGTATAAAATGTATAATCAACTTGTTAATTTCAATAGAAAATCTTATTGGGATTGCATTGATCTATGTAGATCAACTTGGGGAAAACTGATATTTTGTCAGTATCGAATCTTCCAAAAATGGGCATAATTTATTGTTTTGTAACTTTAAAAATTTTTCTTAGCATTGTTTAATGGTTTTCATTGTAGAGGTCTTATACCCCTTTTATTAAATTTGTTCCTCAATGTTTATGGTTTTAAATGCTGTCGTATATTGAATTTTTAAAAATCTTGTTTTCTGATTGATTTTTGTGGGTATAGTGGTACTGGTAAGCCTCTAGTGACTAAAGTCAAAATGTTCTCCTGATTCCTACAGCTGTGTATGTAGCCTTGGTGGCACAGTACTTAAGAGCTACACTGAGCTATAGCTGCTAACCAAAAGGTTGGGAGTTCAGATCCACTGCTTACTCTTAGGAGACCCTATTGAGCAGTTCCACTCTGTCCTATAGGATCTTCGTTGCAATTGACTTGACAGCCATGGTGTTTTTTTTTTTTTTCCCAATTTATTTTTTATGTGTGCCCTCTTGTCATACAGAAACACTCTCTTTTTGTTTGTTTTAACTGATTTGCATTGAAAGGAGAATAATGGCCAACTAGAATGTGAAGAACATAGAGACAAGGAGGTGACTGTTTAGTTAAGCATTTGTTTTGTTACTGTTTAGTTAAGCATTTGACTATTAACTGAAAGGTTGGCTGTTTGCACCCACCCACCCACCCAATAGTTCCTTAGAAAAAAAGCCTGGCAGTATGCTTCTGAAAGGTCACAACCTTGACAACCCTGTGGAAAAGTTCTACTTTCCCATACATGGGTCACGTTTGTTGAAATTAGCTCGACAGTAGCTGATTTAGTATTTTCTTTTTATTGGACACCTAGGGTCCTAAATGGCGCAGTGGTTTGTTCTGGGCTACTTAAAGTTTGGCAGTTCAAATCTACCTACCCACTGATACTACAAGAGAGGCCTGATGGTCTGCTTCTATTAAAAAAATTCTCTGAAACAGTTCTACTTTGTAACCCATGACATCACCATGAGTTGGAACCAACTTCATGACAACAGAATTTTGTCTTTTTTTTTTAAATTGAATACCTATTACATAATATGTTTATCATTTCCTGCCTCCATATAATCTTTTGTGATAGGATTCAGTCTCCTTGTTTGGCAGATGAGGAAACTAAGATTAAGAGAGATTAGAAAAGGAATTTGAAGTCCCAATAGTCCTTTAAGTATTATTGCTGGGATTCAAACCTAGGGCTGACTGATTCCAGACACATCTACTGTCTCTAAGTGTCTTGAGGTGAGGCAGTGATCCATAGGGAGGGAAAAAAAAAACATTGCTATCAAGTTGATTCCGACTCACAGCAACCCTGTATGAGTTGCCGTAGAGGTGAGTGCATTAGACTGGAGAAAACTTGCCTAAAGAGAATTAATAAAGCTTATTTATCTCTGAGTCTAAAAAAAGCCTTGGTGGGGTAGTGGTTAAGTGCTATGTCTGCTAACTAGAAGGTCGGCAGTTCAAATCTGCCAGGTGCACCTTAGAAACTCTATGGGACAATTCTGCTGTGTTCTGTTGGGTCACTATGAGTCAGAATCAATTTGATGGCCCTGGTTTGGTTTGTTTTTTAGTATGTCTGAATCAGAAACTTGGTGGTATACTGATGAAGAGCTTGGCTGCTAACCAAAAGGTTGGCAGTTCAAATCCACCAGCTGATCCTTGGAAACCCTATGGAGCAGTTCTACTCTGTCCTGTAGGATTGCTGTGAGTTGGAATTGACTTGATGGCACCAGGTTTGGTTTTCTTGGTTTGTATCTTGGTAGTCCTGGTGGCACAGTCATTAAGCTTTTAGGTGTTAATGAAAAAGTCTACAGTTCAAGTCCACCAGTCACTCATTGGAAGCCCGCTGGGGCAGTTCTGCTCTGTCCTAAAGAGTTGGCTGTGAGTCAGAATCAACTCAAAGGCAGCGAGTTTATGTCCAGATAGAGAATTTAGTTAAGCATATTCTTTTTTCCACTTTCTCACCTGGAATAGTGATACTGGTAGCCCCAGCTTCCTTGGGTCATAAGGATACAGTGTGTAACATGCTTTAAGGATAATGTGTGTAACATGCTTTAGCACGTGGCACCTTGTCACGTACTCAGTAGTTGCTAAGTTGAGATTTGTGGATAATGAGTTTGCCATTAAGTAAGACAAGGAAGGAAGGACAGTGCCAGGAAAAAAATGGGCCAGTGGATCAGCTAAGGATTAATCAGGCCTCATCTGTGTGTGGATCTAGGTAGAAAAGTGAAGGTGTGGCTCTGGAGAAAGGTCTGGGCTGAAGATAGAATTTTGAAATCTTGCCATTAATATTCTTTCGGCTTCATACATAGGTGGAGAGGTGACTGTTATTTTAGAATCAGGGAAAAAAACATGCTAGCCTGGTACTGATACAAAAACAGATACATAGACCAATGAAACAGAATAGAAAATTCAGAAATATCACCATCTTCCAGTGGACAGTTGATACCTGACAAAGGCCCAAAGGTTATAAACTGGAAGGAAAACAGTGTCTTTAACAAATGCTGTTGGCAGAATTGCATATACATCTGCAAAAAAACTGAAATAAGATCTATATCTCGCACCTTATACAAAACTTAACTCAAAATGGATCAAAGACCTAAATATCAAAGGAAAAATGATAAAGATTATGGAAGAAAAATAGGGACAACAGTGGAAGTTCTAATATACAGCTCAGACATTGTACAAAATCTTACCAGCAGTGCACAAACAACAGAAGAAACAAAAATAGATAAATGGGAACTATTAAAATTCAAACACTTATGCTCATCCAAAGACTTTATCAACAGAATTAAAAGGCTGCCAGCAGAGTGGGAAAAAATACTTGGCAACTATGTATCTGATCTTTGGTTCAGAACAAGTCCACAAGAGCCAAAGTATGACTCCTTCCTGAGTTTAAAGACCGTCCCAAGAACCGGTTTGATGTGTTGACCGCTCATAACCATAGACCAGACAAATTGTGGAAAGACATCATCCATGAAGAGAGTCAGAAGTCATTAAAAAGATAGGAAAGCAAGAAAAGACCAAACTGGGTGTCAGAAGATATGACACTTACTCTTGAACACTGAGCAGCTAAAGCAAAAAGAAGGAATGGCAAAATAAAAGGCCGAAACAGAAGATTTCAAAGAGCAGCTTGAAAAGACAAAATAAAGTATTCTAATGACATGTGCAAAGAGCTGGAAATGGAAAACCAGAAGGGAAGAGCACATTCAGCATTTCTCAAGCTGAGAGAAGAAAAAATTTAAGCCTTGAGTTGCGATAGTGAAGGATTCTACAGAGAAACTAGTAACTGACTCAGGGAACATCAAAAGAAGATGGAAGGTATGTACCAAGTCATTAAACCAGAAAGAATTGGTCATTGCTCAGCCATTTGAAGAGGTAGCATATGATCAGGAACCAGTGGTACTGATGGAAGAAGTCAAAGCTGCATTGAAGGCGTTGATGAAAAACAAGGCTGCAGGATTTGATGGAATATCAATTGCGATATTTCAGCAAGCAGATGCAGCACTGGAAGTGCTCATCATCTGTGCCAAGAAATTTAGAGGGCAGCTACCTGGCCAACTAACTGGAAAAGATCCATATTTATGCCCATTCCAAAGAAAGGTGATCCAACCAAATGGAAGTTACCAGATGGTATTGTTAGTATCACGTGCAAGTAAAATTTTGCTCAAGATCATTCAAAAGCAACTGCAACAGTGTATTGACCAGGAACTGCTAGAAATTCAGAGGATATGGAACCGGGGCTATCATTGCTGTTGTCCAGTGGATCGTGGCTGAAAGCAGAGAATAACAGAAAGATGTTTACTTGTGTTTCATTGACTATACAAAGGCATTCACCTGTGTGGATCATACTAAATTATGGCCAACATTGTGAAGAATGGGAATTCCAGAACACCAAATTGTGCTCTTTAGGAATCTGTATATGGATCAAGAGGCGGTCGTGTGAGCAGAACAAGGGGACACTGCGTGGTTTGAAGTCAGAAAAGGTGTGCATCAGGGTTGTATCCTTTCACCATACCTTTTCAATCTGTATGGAGAGCAGATAATCCAAGAAGCTGGATTCTATGAAGAAGAACAAGGCATCAGGATTGGAGGACAACTCATTACCAACCTGTGTTATGCAGAGGACACCACCTTACTTGCTGGAAGTGAAGAAGATTTGAAACACTGATGAAGATCAAAGACCACAGCCTTCAGCATGAATTGCACCTCGGCATCAAGAAAACAAAATGGTTACAACTGGACCAGTAAGCAACATCACCATAAATGGAGAAATGATTGAGGTTGTCAAGGATTTCATTTTACTTGTGTCCACAATCAACACCCATGGAAGCAGCAGTCAAGAAATCAAAAGACACAGTGCATTGGGAAAATCTGTTGCCAAGGACCTCTTTCAAGTATGAAAATAAAGATGTTACCTTGAAGACTAAAGTGCACCTGACCCAAGCCAGGTATTTTCAGTCACATCATATGCATGTCACAGCTGGACAGTGAACAAACAAGACAGAAGAATAATTGATGCCTTTGAATTGTGGTATTGGAGAAGAATGTTGAATGTACAGTGGACTGCCAAAAGAACAAACATCTGTTCTGGAAGAAGTATAACCAGGGTGCTCCTTGGAAGCAAAGATGGATGACAAGACTGCATCTTACATACTTTGGACATGTCGGGAAGGATCAGTTCCTAGAGAAGGACATCATGCTTGGTAGAGTGGAGGTTCAGTGAAAAAGAGAAAGACCTTCAATGAGATGGATTGACACAGTAACCGAAACAGTGGGCTTAAGCATAAAGATTATTGTGGACATGGCACAAGACTGGGCAGTGTTTTATTCTGTTGTTCATAGGGTCACTCTGAGTCGGAACTGACTTGATGGCACCTAACAACAACAATGTGTATCTGATCAATAGCTAATTTCCTACAAGGTACTGCAAAATATGAGCAAGAAAAAGGCAAATAACCCAATTAAACAATGGGCAAAGGAGATAGACAGACACTTCACCAAAAAAAGGCATCCAGACAGCCAAAACTCACATGAGGAAATGCTCATAATTATTAGCTATTAGAGGAATCCAAATCAAAACTACAGTGAGATACCATCTCACCCCAACGAGGTTGGCAATGATCCAAAAAACACAAAACAAATGCTATAGAGGCTGTGGGGAGATTAGAAGTCTCCTACACTACTGGTGGGAATGCAAAATGGTGTAAACTCTTTGGAAAGCAGTGTGGCACTTTCTTAAAACAAGTAGAAATACCATATGATCCAGCAATCCCACTGCTTGAAATTTACCCTGCAGAAATAAGGGCTGTCACACGAACGGATACATGCGTGTGAATGTTTATTGCAGTACTGTCCACAACAGCAAAATTATGGAATCAACCTCAGTGCTCATCATCAGATGAATGGATAAGCAAACTTTGGTATATATACACAGTGGAACACTGCAATGATAAAGAACAATGATGATTTTTAAGAAGCATCTCATAACCTGACATCAACTGGAAGACATTATGCTGGGTGAAATCAGTCAGCTGCAAATGGCAAGTATTATAAGACCACTATTATAAGGACTTAAAAAAAGACTTAAGCACAGAAAAAGACTCTTTGATGGCTCCAAGGGTAGGGTGGGAGGGAGAGGGTTGTTCATAGATTAGATAGTTGATAGGAATTTGGTTAGGTGAAGCGTGTGACAGCACTTAGTAGAAGGCACGTCACCATAACTGGACTACACCATAAACAAAAAGTCTTCTAAATTCAACCCAACATTTCAAACAATAGAGTGTCAGGGCTGGGGGCCTGGGGACCATGTTTGCAGGGGACAGTGAGGTCAGTTGGCATAACTAGTCTTTCTAAGAGAGCCTTGTATGCCCCAAATTGGTGAGTGGCATCTCAGGTATTAAAAGCCAGCAAACTGTCATGTGAGGAACATCAATCAGTCCTAGTCCACCTGGAACAGGTGATGACCAAGAACATCAAAGACACAAGGAAAAAATGAGCCCAGTAGACAGGAGGACCCATATAATTGGGAGACTACATCAGAAAGAGACCAGAAAAATGAGATGGTGCCGGGCCACCACCAAAGACAGTCTTGATGGGGATACAATGTAGAGTCCATGACATAGCATGAGATAAAAAGGTGTGCCGATCAAGAACTCTACTGAAAGACCGGAATTGATTGTTCGGCAACCTGGAGGGTCCCTGAGAACATGGCCCCTAGACTTGCTGTTGTCTCTGACTTGAAACCAGTACTGAGGTCAACTTTTCAAAGAACAGACTGGATTCAGGGACATAGAGTGAGCATGTGGTGTATGTATTTTATGGTTTTATACATTGAGATTGTCCTACTGGTTTCTTTCTAGACGGGAGAGGAGAGGGAGGCAAGAAGGGGATAGGTGTTTATTAAGAAGATATTAGAAGAGTTAAAAGGAGGAGTGTGCTGTTCACAGGGTGAGGAGAGCAGTTAGAGTTGCAGAGAGGCAGGCAAGCAAAGACAATTTGGTTTGTAAACTTTCACTTATTCATAATAATAATAACAAGCATGCTGAATGTATTTCTTTCACCCCAAATGTAGAGAGCACTGTAATTAAAAGATACTTACTGGAACTTAAAAAGGTTATTTTGGGACAAGTAAAATACAATTGTTTGATATACAGTAAATTAAAAAGGAGTTAACCCTGATAGGTGGTACAGGCCAGAAATTTAAACAGAAGTAGATAAATCCATGGACGATAGGATAGCTTCCTTAGCAGACAGTAAAGGCATTTAACTGAAACCCCTGTGCTCTGGGGAATGTCTCCTTTGCTTCCCACTGGGTTTTCTTTCCAATAACTTACTTTATATTCTCTAATTAATATATTCAAAGCTTAACACAGCTACCAGACAGATGTTGCACAGTAATGGAGGGGAGATATAAGCCACACTAAGGAGCCCATTTTTCAGACTGTGGAGTGTAGCTGTGTCTGTGTGTAGTTCTGTACCTTTATCACCAGATGGTACCACTCACCAACATTTGGCTGTTTAACCATGGCACTCAGTGTTCAGGTAATAAAGGAAACCAGGATAATCACTCATTAGAACCAGAGCAGAGAAATCCCGTTGACATGAATGATGCCACAGTACCCCAGGAAACACATGTTGAACATCATCATCTAGCTTCTGAGTTCATATTCATTCTCTCATTCTGTAAACCTTTCCCTTTCTCTGTTTTCTTGAGAATATAGGGTCAAAGCAGAAGGAAATATTGATGTTCAAAGTGCAGAAGGAAATATTGATGTTCAAAGTGCTTTGTTTTTTGTAACATTTGAATTTTCACTCATTGACCAAACTTTTTGTGTATTTGGTCATTGGGTAAAATTGGTATGCAAATAGGCAGGCTGGTAACAGAGAGCATTTGAGCATGAGCCAGACCTAAGCAGAAGGACCTCTGGCCCTACCACTCAGTAAAGCCAGTACTTATTAGGTTATGTAGAGTAGCATGGAAACCCTGGTAGTGTTATAGTTAAAGTGCTATGGGTGCCAACTAAAAGGTCAGCAGTTCAGATCTACCAGGCCCTCCTGGGAAACGGTATGGCAGTTCTGGTCCCTTCTGCAGGGTCTCTGTGAGTCGGGATCAGCAATGGGCTTGGTTTGGTTTGGGGTATAGAGTATCACTTGAAGCCCTAGTGACATAGTTACGAGCTGCGGCTGCTAATCAAGAGGTTGGCAGTCCAGGTCCACCAGGTTCTCCTTGGAAACTCTGGGGTAGTTCTACCCTGTGCTGTAGAGTTGGGTTGCTTTGAGTCGGAATCAACTAAACAACAGGTTTGCTTTTGTTACAGAGTATCATGCACTGTGCTGTATAATGGAGGTAATTCTTGTATGTCTGTATGTATGTGTGTATGTGTGTGTCTATATATAAACCAAACCCACTGCCATCGAATCGATTTTCACTCATGGTAAACCTATAGGACAGAGTAGAACTGCTCCATGGAGTTTCCAAGGAGTGCCTGGCAGATTTGAACTGCTTATCTTTGGGTTAGCAGATGTAGCACTTAACCATTAAACCACCTTGTGCATTATGTGTAACAGTTACTTTTTCCCAGTTGAAAACTTTTTTTTCATGTAGTAAAAATTACTAAATCCTTCATTTCTTGGCTTCATGGTTTTATAGCATGTTTATGAAAGATTTCTTCAGTATCTAATTACAAAAAACATTTGTGTCTTTCTTCTTTTCCTAAAACATTTACCGTTTTGGTTTTTACAGTTTAATTCTTGTTCAGTCTGGAATTTGAGTTGTAAAAGAATGAGGCAGAGATCCAACCTGATGCTTTCCAGTGCTAGAGAATGTAAAGAAGTGAACCCCTACACTTATGGGCTTAATAACACCACTGGGAAAGAGTCAGATGTGCTGAGATGGCTGAGCAGCTCAGCCTGCATATGTGCAGTTGAAAAACACATTGTGTTCAGATGCTGGGTTGTTCTGTGACTGTGAGGCCTACAGTAAGGGATTAAGGCCAACCAGGGTAACTGAGAATATAGAGGAACTGAGACTTGAACTAGGCCTTGAATGACCTTTAAAATTTGGATAGAGGAAAGGACACAGAAGTATTCTGGCAGGACAACATAAACAGAATGTGGATATATGAATAAAAAGTTGGTTGGCAAGAGTGAGCTAATAACTCACTAATGTGCCCCATGTTCTATGCTGATGTTTACATGTGTTAATGTATTTAAGTGTTACAATGGCCACGTGAGGTAGATATTATTATTTTTTACCATTTTACAGAAGGGAAGACTGACACCAGGACGATCAGTCAGGTGCTTGATGTTTCAGAAGTAATAATGAGATAGGGCTGGGGTTTGAACTCAGGGAGGATGGTTCTGGAGACTGAGAGGCTCTCAGCCTGACTGAAGTGAATGTGCTTGGTTGGCTATATGGTGCTGAGCTGGATAGTTACATTTAGTGAGAAAGGGGGATTTCTCTTACGGTAAGGAAGACAGTATTGATGAGGACCTTGGAAACCCTATGGAGCAGTTCCATTCTAGTCTGTATGATCAGTATGAGCTGGAATCAACTCCGTGGCAGTAGGTTTGGTATAGATTTAGGCTTCTAGCTGTACTTCCTCTAGATGATGTCTTCATTATTGTTGTTTGTAATTTATGTACTTGGAGGATGGTTACTTAATATACTGAAGATTATGCTGTGCTTCATCACCCATAAGCCATTGCAGTCAAATTAATCCCGACCTATGTGTTATAAAGCAGAACTGCTGTATAGCGTTTACATGGCTTTAATCTTTATAGAAGCAGATTGCCAGGCCTTTCTTCCATGGCACTGCCGGGTAGGTTCGACCTGCCCAACCTTTAGGTTGGCAGCTGATTGTGAACCACTTGTGCTACCCAGGGACTTTGCTTCATCACAGTGGAGTCAATATTTGCTTTCTTTATGAGAATGGATATCTACTACCTTCTTTGTTGATTTATGATTTAACAAACACAGTGGAACTTTTTATCCTGAGAACAGAGTAGCTGAGCCAGATTGATCTGAAAAGCATTTAGCACTCTACCTAGCACAGAAGATGGCACAGGACTAGGCAGTGTTTCATTCTGTTATCTATAGGTCACCGTGAGTTGGAGCAAACTCAACAGCATGGTAACAACAACAGTTGCCAACGATCTAGTCAGGCGTATGTGTTGTTAGGTGCTGTTGGGTTGGTTCTGACTTATGCAACCCTGTGTATGGCCGAATTAAATGCAGCCAGGTCTGGCGCCGTCCTCGCAGTTGTTGCTGTGTTTGAGCCCACTGTTGCAGCCACTGTGTCAACCTAACATGTTGAGGGTCTTGCTCTTTTTCACTGACCCTCTGCTTTACCAAGCATGATGTCCTCCTCCAGGGACTGATCCCTCCTGATAGCAAGTCAAAAGTAGGTGAGATGAAGTCTCATCATACTCAGTTTCAAGGAGTCTCTAGCTGTACTTCCAAGACAAATTTGTTTGTTTTTCTGGTAGTCCACACATATTCAGTGTTCTTTTCCCACACCATAGTTCAAGAGCCTCAGTTTTTCAGTCTTCCTTATTCATTGTCCAGCTTTCACAAGTCTCTGAGGCTACTGAAAATACAAGGACTTGGGTCAGGAGCACCTCAGTTCTCAACGTGATACCTTTTTTAAAACACTTTAAAGAGGTCTTTGCAGTAGATTTGCCCAGTGCATTGTCATTTGATTTCTTGACTGCTGCTTCTATTGGTGTGGGTTGTGGATCCAATAAAATGAAATCCTTGGCAACCTCAGTCTTCCATGACATGGCTTGATGGTCCACTTGGGAGGATTTTTCTTTTCTTTATTTTGAGGTGTTAACCCTGCTGAAAGCTGTGGTCTTTGATCTTCATCAGTAAGTGCTTCAAGTCCTCTTCAATTTCAGTGAGCAAGGTTGTGTTATCTGCATATTGCAGGTGGTTAATGATTCTTCCTCGAGTCCGGAGGCCACATTCTTCATCATATAGTCCAGCTTCTTGGATTATTTGGTCAGCATACAGATTGAATGAGTGTTGTGAAAGAATACAACCCTGATGCACACCTTTCCTGATTTTTTTGTATCACAGTAAAATTGTGCTCCACAGGGATTTCAGTGGCTGATTTTTCAGAAATAGATTGCCAGGCCTTTCTTTGAAGACACCTCTGGGTGTACTTCAGCAGCCAACCTGTCAATTAACAGCCTAGTGTACTAACCATTTGCACCACCCAGCGATCTCTTTCACTTCCTAGCTCTTATAAATGTCTTGTGTGGCACAGAATTCTTTAACATACATGTAAGAGTTATTGGTTTCAAGTGATCTTTCAAAGCCAGTGTCAAATAGTTGCAAGATGTTCTCTTTGATTAAAAACAAATTTACCTCATGTTTCAGTGGATTTCCACAGCCCTGATTACCTGTGTTTTGTACTCCATTAGAGTGTTCTTCCGATGCACTGCAACTAAGGCAAAAGGGAAGTCCTGGTGTGGAAGTATTCCTTGTCAGGTATGAATTATTCATCTCTTTTCAAACCTGCTGTGTTAAGACTAGTGAACCTGTGTCACAACCTGAAATGACCTTGAAATCCCACTATAAACTAGTTGGTCTTCACCAAACCAAACCAACAAACCTACTGCTGTCAACTCTTGGTGATCCTTGAGGTCAGAGTAGAACTTCCCCATAGTTTCCAAGGAATGCCTGGTAGATTTGAACTTCTGACCTTTTGGTTAGCAGACGTAGCACTTAATCCACTACACCATCAGGGTTTCTGGTCTTCACCAAACCTCCTCTGAAAGACAGTCTTTTCTTTAGGCAAGTATAAAAATGGGTTGGGTGAAATATCTGACTTACTTCAACCCCAGAAGGGGCAATGAGAAGCAAGATCAGCAGCGCAAGGCTCACTCCCACAAGGCGGAGCCCAGACAAGCCACTTTTCTCCACCATCTGTACTAATTCTGACACCAGCTTTCTCTCACACAACACTGTCTGCTTCTCTGCTGGTTTTGATAATTCATTGCAGTGGCCACTGAGAACTCACACCATACTCCCAATTATAGGGTTATTAGGGATGTAACAAGTTACCATTCAGGCTCAGAAATACTCAGAGACACAGTTCTTTCGTCAGGACAGCCTCTTCTCAACTGTGCTAACAGGCATGTTTCTCCCTAGCCTTAGGCCTCTGCCCAGAGACACTCAGCTTTCTCCTGAGCCAGAAAAGCCACTTAGCTATCTCTGCTGACGGATCTCTCCTGCCACTACTTCTCACCTTCTTCAGGGTTAAAGCTCATTGTCTCTTTCTAGGTCTCTTACTTCCAGGAAGGGAGTGCAGGGATCTTGTGTCCAAAGGATGTACTGTCTGCTCCTGCCTGTTCCTGACCGGTGGTGGTAGGGTCTTCCTCTCTGCTCTTGGATTGGTCTGCTGCTGTTGGTCCTCTGTTCTGTCTCGCCATCTATGCCTTCTTCAGTGTTAACAGTTGTCCATTCCTTCTGAGTCTGATATCTGTTCATGGTTTCAAAACCACTTCTACAGTTTAGCTATTTGTTAGAGTAGCACCCCAGTCCCAGTACCAAATGAGTATTTTTGGGGGGGACTCAGTTCAAGCCATGACAATGATTCTTTTTTCTTGTTGTTTGTTTGGTCACTGTTTCTCCTTAAAACCAACAACCCACTGCTGTCGAGTGGATTCTGACTCATAGCAACCCTACACTACACAGTAGAACTGACCCATAGGATTTTCAGGGAGTGCCTGGTGGATTTGAACTGGTGACCTTTTGGTTAGCAGCTATAGCACTTAACCACTATGACACCAGGGTTTTCCTTAAGACCTGGAAAAGGAATGATCATTGACAGAGAAAGAACGAAACACTCAGTATTGTTAAGAAACTATTACTTCGAGAGTTCAATACATTGTCTTTTCTAGAGGCAGATGTTATCCCAATGTTCAGAAGTACTGAGCTGCTTTTACTGTGTTTCCATGTCCTCTGAAAAAGGCTTTCTAGACATAAAAGTTGTATTAATATTTTATATTAAGATAAATTATTTTCCTTATTCTTTAGGATCCTAATTATGAAGAACATTCTGTAACTATTAAGGCTCCAGATGCCCCCAAGCCATTTCTTCATCTTCTCAGCCCACAGAGAAACCCATTCAAGATACTCGACAAGAATAAGGAGCCGTCACTCTGGAAACAGCTCATCAGAGGTGAAGATGAGGAAAAAACAGCTGACGAGACGCAAGAGGAAAAGGGAGATCAACTGTTTAATCAAAAGAAGGAACAGAAGCCTGAATCTAAATCCTGGGTGGAGAAGAATCTCTCATCTAGTGTGGTGGTAAGGAGAAAACAACATGCAGTTCAAGAGCAGAAGCAGGAGGAGCAAAAAGAGTTTCAACATGAAACAAAGGAGGCTGAAGGCACACAGAAACCACCCAGACAGTACCCTGGCAATGAACTGAGAAAACCATTCACAGCTTCTCAGGAGAAATCAGATGGGGAGGGTCAAGATGTCCAAACAGAATCAGAACCTCTGAGAGGAAAGGAAACCAGAGTTTTGCCTCTAAATGTTCACCACCAGATTCCAATAAGCAAGCTACAGAAAGAGGAACATCTCAGCAAGGACCACCCCAAGAACAGGGAAGCTAGAGAGACAAAAACGAAGGATGACTCCAGCATGCAGGCCGTCCCAAAGAGACTACCCCACAAAAGATTCCAGGTGCAGTCAGCAATTCCTGATGTGCCTGCCCAGCAGGGCCCAGCTGCCCAGTCCGCGCTAGCAGTGGACCTTTCCCTGGGAGAGGGACAGAAATCTCACTCAAGCAATGACGAAAGTGAGGAAGATGTTGTTTTTGTTTCCTCTAAGCCAGGAAACATCTTGCTTGACTCAACTTTGGATTCACAGAAAAAGGGAAGTCTGAAATTACCTCATCAAAGCGAACAAAGAAAAGTGTCTCCTATCTCTGGTGTTTTAAAGAAGTTTGAACCTTCTGACCCAGCAACCCAACGAGGGTATCTCACAACTCAGCTCAAGCAAAAGAAGGTAACTGTTGACTTGTGTTTTGTTTCTAAGAGTAGACCATGACTTACTGTGGCAGGTATGTAACCC
This sequence comes from Heterohyrax brucei, assembly GCA_028571685.1. Taxonomy (NCBI): domain Eukaryota; kingdom Metazoa; phylum Chordata; class Mammalia; order Hyracoidea; family Procaviidae; genus Heterohyrax; species Heterohyrax brucei. Next base: position 168,056,516 of record CM053140.1, read on the forward strand.
CACAAAAGTTGAAATATGTTAATGTGGGAAAGGTTTTATAAGTGGATGTTTAGTTTATGCCTTTTCTTATATCTGTATTAACAGATTTGAGTAATGAGCTGGGTTTTTTTAAATTTTTTTTGGAAAAAAAGAAAGATAATATTTTTCACACATGGTTGAAAGACCATAATTTTGAATTTTAGCATTTTAAGATATTTTCATCTGAGACTATCCCCCTTCCAACTAGAGATAAGTCAGTTTTACAGAATCTGTTTTTCAGAGCACATTGGCATCAGTGAACATCCAGGCTCTTCCGGACAAGGGTCAGAAGTTGCTTGATCAAATCCAGGTGTTGGAGGATGCACTCAGTGCTCTCATCCTCTCCCCAGAGCAAGGTAAAGGGGTTGTGCCCAAGACCTTGGGGTTTGCATGTACTTTGAAAGAACTTGGGGAGACATTTTGATCAAAATAGGTGATCCATTCACCTTTCCATTCTGTTATCTGTTCCTGAGTTTCCTTTAAATCACTCCTTTTTGATTTCTGTAAAGAGTTTCTCCTAATTCATATGGCCTAAAACATTCCATCCTGTTATTTGAGCATTTCTTACAATCCTTCATTCTCCAGGAAGCCTTCTCCAGCTTATTGGAACCTTGTGACTACACCCTCTCTTCACCTCACCTTCACACATACACTGCCTTCACTTTTCTAAACTTGAATTTATTCCTTCTTTTTTTTTTGAGCAGGAACTAGTGAGAAGAGTAACACTCAAGTACCACAACAGGGTAGCTACACCAGAGCTACTACTGACCCTCTCGACTTGGTGCCTCCCAAACCCCTGCAGAGCCAGGATCTTACGCTTTCTGGGTCTCAAGAACTAATAGCTGGAGGATCCAGTGAGTACTGCAGAGGTGAGTCCTAAGGGCCTGACCCTGGTGGGAATAGTTACATCTGTAAGTTAAGAGCTGTCTAGTAGGTGGCTTTGTGCTCACGTGAAGGGAGAAGCTGTTCTTCAGTTGTAACTTATCCATATAATAAAAATCCCAGTGAAGAAGATCCGTTAGTTGGTTAGTAAGAGGCTAGGAGCTCAGGTTGACAGGCAGAGACGTCAAAGGTAAGGCCAGCTTCCTTTCAACTGAGAACTGCCATAGATATAGAAGGAAACCCTGGTGGTGTAGTGGTTAAGAGTGACAGCTGCAAACCAAAAGGTTGGCAGTTCGAATCCACCAGGTGCTCCTTGAAAACTGTGGGGCAGTTCCGTAACGTTGCTATGAGTCAGAATTGACTTGACGGCAATGCGTTTGGTTTTTTTTTTTGGTAGAGATATAGAGAGGAAAAAAGAGAAGAGAAAGAAAACAGTGAGGAAAGGAAGATAGGAAAGGAAGTTTAAGAACAGTGTTTAACAAGGGGTTAAGAAAGAGATTCAGTGCTGATTGAAGCCAAGCAAAGGGAAAAGAGCAAAGACATTTATTAGAGCAGCAGAACAGTCTTGGCTGCACAGGAGGCCTTTTGAGAACATGGCTATAATACAACATCCTCAGGTAGTCACAGTGAGGACTTTGCCACCTAGAAAAAAATTAAATGATGTTGGATTATGAAGCTAAGAAAGAAGTAATTTGTTTCCAAAAGTGTGCCATCAAAAAAAAAAGGATTTTTTTTTTTCCATTTAAATGTAATTTAACACTTAAATGGATAATTTGTATTTGTTTAGAAACCTTTGGTGTGGAACAGTTCATCCCTAAAATTGCAAACATCTGAGTAGCCTATATTTACTAATGAACTTCTAGAAGTTCTCTGTGTAGGATGAATGGGCTAAAAGCACTGAAGTCTTTCCCAGTGCAGTGGACAGTCACCTCACCACCTGTCCTTTAGGAGTTCTCTTTGTGTCAACTTCTGCACCTTTCCCCCAGCCTGGCCTTTGTATTGCTGCATTTCTTTGTGTCCAGTCCCAGGGATCTTTTCTTCCTAAAGTATTGATAGGGTTGCTTTTTTTCTCTGCCATGTCTTCAAAGCTGGAGGAAAAAAAAAGCTATTAAAAATATTTGGGGCTACCTTATTTTTTCATTGTACCTTCCACTGCTTTTATTTGTTATAATAATCATTTATGTGATATAAAACAAAAACAAGGGAATGGAGAAGCCTGTGAGTCTAGGTGAATCTGGAGGCCAGGATTTTCAGTCAACTCATGGTTATGTATATGCCAGCCAAGCGCCGTCGAGTCGGATCCGACTCATGGTGACCCTAGGGGTAAATAAGTAATTGTCCTTTTGTAGATCTAGCCAAGAATTAATACTGTGACACCTTCAGGTAACACCTATTTCAACGCAGGCCATATAAGCCAAGATCGCCTTCATGCAGTGTGGAAAATCACAAGTGCAGCCATTGATGAGTTGCATCGATCGCTTGCATCATGTCCTGGTGAGACAGTGGTGGCGGAAGACCCTCCTGGGTTGAAGGTGAGTCAGGGGAGATTTGTAGTACAGAGTATCGTGTAGCAGCTGACCAGCAGCCACAAAGAGAGAGGACACTGTGAAAGTGCCCGGTAGACTGCCATTCTTGTAGATCTTCTCTACAGATTGAGGTTTTAGTGGGCTCTTTTACAACGTTTTCTTTTGTTCTATGCTAAGCTGTAGAGTTAAGACTTAGAGCAGTGAAGGATTCATTCACTGAATTTTAGTAAGTGCCATAAGGATGCAGAGGAATTGCTGCTCTTGAGGAGCGAATTGAGGCAAAAGCGCATGTGCAGTATACATAAAACAATTAGATAACAGCTTTCAGACAATAAGGGTGGGATATATACTATGATGTACTGTAGACTATATGTTGTTAGCTGCCATCGAGTCAGCCCTGACTCACGGCGACCCCACGTACAACAAGATCAGACTGTTCTGATCCATAGGGTTTTCACTGGCTTATTTTTCAAGTAGATCACCAGCCCTTTTTTCTTAAGACTGTATAGAGGGTACAAAGGGGATATAAAAAAAAAATGAAAGGTCACTTGAGGTCAGCATTTGTTAGCTGCCTACTTTAGGCCTTTAAGAAGTCACAAACCAAACTTAAAGACAGCAGAGAAGATAGCAACAAAACACTCAAGTTAGGCATGGAGGCGAGAAGGAAGATACGGAGATAGACATTAGTAAGTGATGAGCAGGTGTCATCAGCACCTGAACGGGGGAGTAGCAGGCAGGCTGACAGTAGGTGGGCTCGTTTGCTGTGGAACCCGACATTAGTGAAGGAGTGTAGACTTGAATACCTCAAGAAATAGGGAAGAATCACCATAGAGTTTTGAAAAGGGATTTTTTTTTTTTTGGCACAGAGCATAAGATAAACTGGAGTAAGAAAAGACTAGAAATGGGGACTCCAGCTGAAACTTATGACTAGCAATGTGGACTGGATGTTGACTCCAGAGAAATTCATGTTTAAGAGATAATGGGGGAGAAGCCACCTGACTGGCTAGTGAAAGTAGGGTAACCAGGCAGAGATCTTGATTGCAAGCAGGAGAAACTGACTTTGACTAACTATGCAGGACATGTGAGGGTGAAAGAGGGCAGTCTGAGTAGTAATGCTGGGTAGTAAGCTTAAATCAGGGCATATCATCAGTCATGGTGAAAGAGAAGGTGAGATCAAGTACTTTGGGAGAGAAATGAACAGCTTATATGATTACATCTAGACTATTAGGGAGTCATCTGTAAAGGAAGCATAGGAAATAAAAGGATGGAGTGTAGAGTCCACATAGCTAGGATACAGATATCCTCTCGTCAAGCAATTTATATTTAATTTGTTACCTTTATTAGGTTCCTTTGCTTCTGCACCAGAAACAGGCATTAGCCTGGTTACTGTGGAGGGAAAGTCAGAAACCACAGGGAGGAATTCTTGGTAAGTTTGGCATTATAGTAAGAGCCAGCATTTATTGAATGCTTAGATATTATGCTGAATGTTTCACTTCCATTATCTAGTTGTCACAACAACCCTATGGGGGTGAGGTTCTAATCCCCATTTTACAGATGAAGAAACTGAACTGAGAAAGGTTAAGCAGCTTGCTCGAGAATACACAGTTAGAAGATCAGTTAGCGGTCTTGGTTGCAAGCAGGAGAAGCTGACTCTGGCTGATTAAGCAGAGAAGGAATCTATTCAGTGGTGGTCCATAGGATCTCTCGGAGATGTGGAGAGCCAGGCCAGACACTAAACTTCCAACTTCCAGAAACAGTCACCAAAGGCTAGTCATAAATAGAGTGTGCTGCAGAAACTGTCACTGTTGCTTTGTTCCCCCTAGCAGTAGAGGAAACCACTGCCACCCACAGCCAGACACTTCTATCTCCATCCCTAACTGAAGAAAGGATTCCATAGGGAGCCTCTTTACTAGAGTTGCTTGCATCTGAATTGAAGTGTCAGTATAGCTGGTCTGTAGAGCCAGGTCATGTTCCCAGGGCTTTAGCAGCAGAGGAAGCTAGAAGCTAAGCATTTCGTGTGTTGCCTTGGGGACTCAAGAAGCTAGATATTTTGAAGGTGCTTAACTTCCAGAAAACACAATAGATGTCCACTGTGGCCGGTGAGTGGTTACATTGGGGGTCGTCAAGATTAGCTCCAGGTTTGATGGCTCACTAGCAGGACTCCCAGTGTATAGTTATATTCATGACTGTGATTTCCTATAATGAAAGAATACGCAGTGAAAGCAGCAAAAGGAAAAGACGTAAGATGAAGTTCAGGGAAGATCACATGCAAGCTTCAAGAGCGCTTTGCCAGTGGAGTCCAACAGGACAAGTTTAGTTTTCCCAGCCGTGAAACAGCACATGTGAAATGTCAACCAGTAAGGATCGTTAGAGGCATCCTGAGTTTTTATTGGGAGCTCATGACATAGGCAGCCTGAGTTGGGTATGTTCCAAAATTCCAGGCTCCCAGAAGGAAAACAGGTGTTCGGCATAAACTGTGTTGTTTGTATAAACAATTTAGGCACAGTGAGCCACTGTTATTAGTTCTTGGAGTGGTAAGAACCTTTCCAAATCCAAGTTTTCACCTGTCAGCCAAAAGCCAACTTATATCAGACCTTGCAAAGCACAGCAGTAAGGTCTGCTATGTTAACTCTTTCTGCATGTTGGCAGATCCAGAATGTGAACCAGAACCCATGCTCTAGTCATTTTACATCTGGAATGTGAGAGTGATTCCTTTAAATGATTACAATAGCCAGTTTGAGGACTGGTTTTGTAATGTGTTGAGATGATGATGTCATGGATTGACTGTGTTCCCCTGTGTATATGTCAGCTTGGCTGGGTCATGATTCCCAGTATTGTGTGGTTATCATCTGTTTTGTGATCTGATGTAATTATTCTATGTGTTGTAAATCCTGACCTCTGTGATATTAATGAAAACCCAGGTGGCACAGTGGTTAAGAGCAATATCTGCTAACCAAAAGGTTGGCAGTTTGAATCCACCAAGTGCTCTTTGAAAGCTCTATGGGGCAGTTCTGCTCTGTCCTGTAGGGTCACCATGAGTCATAATTAACTTGATGGCAACAAGTTTAGTTTTTTGTTGTTGTTGTTCTTATGCTGTTAATGAGGCACAACTTAATCTATGAGACTAAATTGTATCTTGAGTCAATCTTTTTTGAGATATAAAGGAGTGAATTGAGCAGAGAAGAGATGTGCTTTGTATCACCAAGAAAAAAGGGCTGGGAGCAGATTACATCCTTTGGACCCAGTGTCTCTGTGCAGAGAAGCTCCTAGAGCAGGGGAAGACTGATGCTAAGGACCTTCCCCTAGAGCTGATAAAGAGAAAGCCTTCCCTGGAGTTGGTACCTTGCACTGGGACTTCTAGTGGCTTAGACTGTGAGAGAATAAATTTCTAATTGTAAAAGCCATCCAGTTGTGGTATTTCTGTTACAACAGCCCTAGATAACCAAGACAGGATAGTAGTACTTTATAGGATGTGAACAGAAAATGAGATACGGTGAGTGTCTAGCACAATGACAGTACCCTTGTTTACTTACGCTTTTCTTTGTGAAGTGGTACAAGGAATACAAGGAATGTTTTGGACTGTGGAGGGAATGGAGGACTTTTTTAAGGTTCTCTAACTCCAGAAATGTGGTAGCACCAGTAAAGCAGGTAGTAGGAGATGGCTACTGGACCTTTTTGCTTTTGGAGATAACAGATGAAAAGACCAGGCCACTTCATCAAACTGAGATAGGTATAAATGAGTACATTAAATAGGTAACTGTATGACATGGAGACTAGAGTGAGATCCAAATACTGCATTTTAAATTTTACAAGAGTCCTAGTAGATGTCTTTGACCCAGATCTCAAAATTAATACCAACAGCTTGGGTATATGTTACAGAAGATGAAGGATTTGTTAGTTCAGGTGAAAAATAGTGACTGGAATGACACTGACAGCCAGCAGAGACAAAAGAGATAAATGTTTTTACCATTGGTTTTTGTCTCTTGAAGTTGAGTTGATATTTTTTTTTCCCCTTAAGTAATTAGCTCCTTTAATTTCCCTCCACTCAGCAGATGACATGGGCTTAGGAAAAACCCTGACAATGATTGCCCTTATCCTGACCCAGAAGAATCAAGAGAAAAACAAGGAAAAGGACAAAAACCCAGCTACATCTAAAGATGGTATATAAAAACACCTTTCATAGCCTGCCATTTCCTGAACCATTTAAGCCAGTCAAGAGGGGACTTTGTTAAAATGAGGATATGGTTATGTAATCTACTGGAAAATCACTGCTAGACTGCTTTGTGCTGGTATCATTTCTGATGCTGTATGTGCTAATTATAAGTGATCATATTTTTTTTTTTTTTTGCTTCCAACATAAACTTAACTTGAGACCTGAGACTGGGGAAAAAATGTATGAAGAAAGCTAATCCTCTGAAAGACTTAGTTTAGGCATAGTAATGATTATTTTTGTTATTGTCGAGGATATAACTACAGGGTAGATCCAAATAAAATACCATTTTTAAGGAAGTCTAGTGTAAATTCACCTTTTAGCCACCATGGAGTAAGCTGTTTTTCATGCCAGCTAAGAAAGAAAATTACCAGAAGGATTAAGGATAATGTCTATCTTATCTTGTGTTTTTAAAATGTAACAAGTATATATTGAAGTATCTTATAAAGATTTCATAAAGATCTGATGTATTATGTATAGACACACCGATTATAAGTTGTCATATACACAAATACAAATCTAAGTTGGTTAGATAACTAAAAAAAATCTGTGACTGTGTACTCTCAGTGCCTCTAAGGAAGCATGCCGCAGCTGGATCCTGTGTCCCCGTGCAGAGTAGCAGAATGTGTGTGCACACACACATCAGGAGATATTACCATTGGTTCTCAACTGTACTCATGGAGGTACAGTGGTGCTAGCAATCACCATTTCCAAAATAATGTTTATCTCATAAAAGGATTTTTGTACTCATATTCTAGCATGAGTGTATGTGGTTATGCTTTTCAGAAAAATTAGTAATGCCAGCTTTAGTCAACTCTGAAAGAGCTAGCTGGAAAATGATCCAGCCTCTGCCTTTTGCAACTAGTTGAAAGTGCACTGCCTCTTTAGACTGAGGCCACATACTAGACGCTGCCCTGTTCCTCCTTAGCCTGTTGTTCCTTTGCCTGACACTTCTGTGGGAGAAAATAAGCATTAAGTGTTTTGGTTTAGAAGATCATGCCTTCCACTGGGAAGGGCAACAGTTGTTAAAAAGTTAATTGAAAGAATAATGTAGTCAGGTAATGCCTTTAACAAGTTCAAGTTAATGAATGTAACTAGGCATTGATTTTTTGCCCCCTTCTCAAGAGTCCTCTAACTGTACTTCCCATGGAACACTAATTATCTGTCCTGCATCCCTGATCCATCACTGGAAAAATGAAGTGGAGAAACGTGTGGGCCTAAACAAACTGAGAGTCTGTCTCTATCATGGGCCAAACCGGGATCAGCGTGCAAAAGTGTAAGTGCAGAAATGTTGTTGTCTTAGAGGTGCCTAGCACTTTGGCTTACAGAACCATGTTGACCTTCACTGATAGGCGTAGGTAGAAAAAATTACCATCTAGAACCTATACATTGTCCCTGAGAACTTATTTACTCATGGCTGATAGTATTTGGGGAAACCCTGATGGCATAGCGGTTAAGTGCTATGGCTGCTAACCAAAAGGTTGGGAGTTCGAATCTGCCAGGCTGTCTTTGGAAACTATAGGGCAGTCTGTTCTGACCTATGGGGGTGCTATTAGTAGGAGTCAACTCAGCAGCACTGGATTTGGTTTTTTTTGAATAGTATTTGGGGAAACTCTGGTGGTATAGTGGTTAAGAGTCTGGCTGCTATCCCAAAGGTCGGTAGTTCAAATCCACAAGGTGCTCCTTGGTTCTACTCTGTCTTCTAAGGTTGTTATGAGTTGGACTTGAGTTGATGGTAACAGGTTTTATTTATTTATTTGTAATGATATTTGGAGCATTGGTGGCACATTGGTTAAAAGCTTGCCTGCTAACGAAAAGGTTGGCAGTTTGAATCCACCACCCACTCCTTGGAAACCGTATGGGGCAGTTCTGTGTCCTGTAGGATGGCTGTGAGTTAGAATTGACTTGATGGCCTCCAATATTGGATATCTTATCTCGTGAAGAATGGGGCAGCAGTCTTTCAAGGGTGAATTTCTGAATCTGTGAGTGTCGGTCTTCTAACAGCATCTCTGGTGGCTGGGGGTCACTTCAGCAGGAGATAGATACCAGGGCAGTAATGACTGGCTCTGCCTTCTCTGGCATGGAATACTGTGAGTTGCTTGCTTGCTTTTGTTCTGAAATTTTATTCAGAAATAGGTCTCACTTGGTTTGCATCTTGTTCATACCTGGTTTGGCAGTCACAGTGTACTGGTTGGCTGATAGGAATCTTCATCAGTTACACATCTTTATATGATGTTAAGACATGCAGACATTGCTTCCTGTCTGAAGGTAGCAAGTCAGTTTTATCCAAAGGGGTTATTAATATTCTCTTAGGTACACAGCATTAAGTTTTATAGGAAAAAGATTTGTGCCTTTCATTAAGCAGTTTTACATGTGAAGAGTGTTAGCCAGATAAACAGAAAGCTTACAGCACATATATTTATATCTGAACGTCAGCACCAGATTAATGAGTTTTCACAAGTATGATACAGAATGGTGAGAAAATATCATTCATACAAGGGTCGCCATCCTTTGGGGGTTTCTTATATTCCTGGGACTTGAGTGTCATTCATGTCAAATTATTATCAGGCAAATTATTATCAGCCCTAGACTGAAATTTTCCTTTAGTGCTCATTGGTTGGGAAGAGAAGGCTGTTCTAGCTAGAGTGAGTAGATTCTAAAAATGATCAGAGGTAAGAGGTTGAAAGCCAAGTGGATAAAATTTGCATCTCCAAAATTGTGTATGCAGTTGAAGGACATAAGTTCATGAATTTGGCAATCTGTTCTCCCAGCCATAGGCGTTTGTACAAAAGAGCTAATTCTGCGTTATCTGAGTCTGTGGAGGGTTCTTTTACTGTTTTCTTTGTGTTATCTTATGCAGCCTATCTTCATATGACATCGTGATCACTACCTATAGCCTTCTGGCCAAGGAGGTCCCCACAAAGAAGCACAAGGGAGAGGTCCTAGCTGCAAACCTTAGTGTGGAGGTGAGGTTTCGGGGCTGTCAGAGTTAGCAAAGCTACCTTCCTGTGGGATCAGAAGTGTCCTATGTGTTCCACCTGTGGAGCTGAATAGCTCTGTCCTCTGACCTTTCATTATAAAAATGGTGTGGGGGCAGTGTTTGACCTCCTCCAACCCCACAAGGGAGAAGGAGTACCAAGATCAGCAGCACAAGGCTGACTTCCATGAGGTGGAGTCCAGACAAGCCTCCTCTCTCCACCAGCTTTACCAACTCTGATACCAAATGTCCTTTCTACAGCATTCTCTACTTCTCTGCTGGGTTCAGTAACTCATTGCAGTGGCCACACAGAACTCACAGACTATCCTCATGATTATGGAGCTTATTAGGGTTATAACAGTTAAAGTTCAGAAAACCTTAAGGACACAGTTCTTTCATTAGGACAGTCTCTTGCTAGCTGTACTTGCAGGCTTGCCTCTCCCTAGTGCTCAGTCTCTGCCCAGAGGCATCAAGGGAAGTCCACTGCGTCATCTCCTGCCAGTCTCTCCTCTCCTCTGCCATCGCTTGTCACTGTTTTCAAGAACACAGCTGACGCTGTTTGTCTCCTGCTTCCACGAGCTTCTCCACACAGGGATTCCAAGTTGAAAAGACATGCTGTTTCCTCACTATTCTTCCTCATGTTGGGACAGGGGTTTTTCTGTTTGCTGCCTCCGGGATGGGTTATTTCAAGCCCACTGGGACAGCAAAACCGACCAATTCCTTTGGTGGCCACAATTACCGTATCTTACAGTCCTGCCTAATCACTGGGTGGGAGTTACAAGACCATGGCAAGAAGGACCATGTTAATTGATTGTACCACACACAATGATGAAGGAGATTTGGTACAAGTAGTTGCTTTTTACAAGCTAAATTGCCATCTGGCAAATGGTAATAATCATATGGATATAGGAAAGCCTCACTTTGTTGAAATTTTCATTTCAGAATATATGTGGCATACTCTTTGGTATTTTTTAGGTTTAGTATATGAACTAGTATTTTAATACTGATATTTTGGTATTAATCCATCAGTCTCTGCCTCTTCTGTTTCTACCCTTTATGCACACTCCTGCTCCAGGAAAAGTTTGCGAATAATAGACCTACAAATAGGTGAGATGCTAAATGATAACTACAGGACAAAATCTGACTGTTTGCTAATGGATCCACAGTAGTCTCAGAGTATACAGTGTAGAGACTTCATTGCATAATTAATTATTATGGACCCTTTTTCTCCTGAAAATAGTGTTGTTCCAAGAACTGATCTTTTGCATGTATTTTTATTTGTAGTAGAATAGAATATTCACAGATTTCTGTGTTTGTGGGAGTCTGTAGAACATGTTTTCTACTAATTCAGACTCCTTGCAAATAATAAACTTTTCAAGTTCTTGAGTTCCTTGTTACTTTTGTGATAAAGTCTAGATCCCTTTCTGTGATACATGCAAGTTCTGACAAGTCTGCGAACTTAACTGTTCCAAGTGCTAATAGCTCATTGCTGAATATCATTATGGTCTCCTTCAAAGTAGTCCTCTTGGGAAGCTATGCACCAATGCCAGCACCTAGTCTACCTTCAAAGCGATTTTGGAACTCTTTCTGGAATGGCCATTGCACACAGTGGCACAGTGGCAAGTTTGTGAACTTATTTGTATAGTTATTTGAGGGAGTTTTGGGCCAAAAAAATAAATAACTGTATTGGAACACCATCCCTACTCACTTCATCTGGCCCCCAGTGACTTTTTTTCTTTACCCAGGGATAAAGCATATATTGAAAGGAAGACATTGTGGTGACATTCAGGACACCAAGGGTAATACAGCAATAATTCTGATGGCCATTTCCAAAAACAGAGTTGCAAAATTGCTTTGAGGGTGGTCTAGGCATTGGCGTCAGTGCATAGCTTCCCAAGGGGAGTACTTTGAAGGTGACTAGTGATATTCAGCAATGACGTATGGAACCCTTTTTCTAGGATGAGTTTGCAAATTTATTAGCAGTCCTTGTAGGTCCCTTTATGTGATACATTGTGCCTTTTATGATTTTCTGTTACCTGCATGCCCCTTAACTCACCCTTACCTCCTCCCACTCTGTGGCATTTCATACATGCCCTCTCATACTGAAGAATTGTAGTTCCACCATACTCTATCACATTGTTGACGAAAATGCTTTCCCCTGCTCATTCTCCCAGGCAAATTTGTTTTTACCTCTTTCAAGAGTCTTCTCAAACTACACATACTGAAGCCTCAGCTGGACCTAATTCCTGGGCTGGGAGGCAGTGCCTGCCTGGAGGAGAGTGCTTTTCCAGCAGAAAAGCAGTATTCTACACAGTGTTGGCTACAGCTGGGGCCCAACAGCAGTGGCCAGCAAGGCAGTAGCCTTCTGTATTTTGGGCTGGGTTATAACATCTGGGGTTCAATATAGAGTTGCTTACTTTGTCACCTGGGAAGAAGGACTTACAGACCTGACAACCTGACTGACTTTGGAAGTTGTCAGATACTTTTAACCTCTCATTTTAAGACAGCCTAGAGAAACAACTGCAGTCCATCCTAATAGCATCTCTCCCAGCCTCTACTGACTCACATGATGCCCCCAAAACAACAAACTCTGGAGAAAAGCATAACCAGGAAATCACCCATGACTTCAGAAGGGCCTGAGAAGAAATCACCTCACAACTTCCCAGATGAAGAAGCTTTTTGGAAAGTATCGGAAGGTGAATACAAAAGGAAAAATTAAACAAGCTGTTCAATCTGATGGAGCACCAGTACTCTGAAATCCAACACATGAAGAACAAAATCAAAGAGATAGAAACTTCAGTTGAAAGCCAAGAAAACAGAATGGAAGAAATGGAAAATAGACATTCTGATTTGGAAGACCGAGTTACTGAATCCAGCATCTATGAAAGGAAATCGGAAAAAAGAAACAGGAAAAATGAAGAAGCATTGAGAAGCATGTGGGACTGTATTAAGAGGAACAACCTGTGATTAATTGGAGTTCCTGAACAGGATGAGACACCTGAGAACAGAGTATTGTTGCTGAGCTGCTTGACAGAAAACTTCCCAGAAATTATGAGAGAAGAGAATATAGATATACAAGATGCATATCGAGCGTGCCACTCAATATAGGTCTCAAAAGCTTAACAAAATGAAACATAAGCAGAAACTCTTAAAGACAGCAAAACTCAAAGCAAAGCTAACACTCAGAGGGAAACTCTGTAGGCTTTCATCAGATTTCTCAGCAGAAACAATGCTGGCATGGAAACAGTGCCATGACACATTCAGAGCCTTGAAGGAGAAGAACTTCTAACCAAGAATTATATATCCTGCAAAACTGTCTTTCAAATAATGAAAATGAAATGAAGACATTCACAGATAAACAGAAACTCAGAGACTTTGTAGAAACCAAATCAAAGCTATAAGAAATACTGAAAGAATTTCTTGGCTTGGAAGAACAAAATCACTAACTTTCTATTTTAGAAGCAAATACAGGACACATCACCCAGAAACCTACTCAGTTATGGAAGACTCCAAAATCAGTGAAAGCTATAATAGTGAAAGAAATGATGCAGTTATACTATCATGAAAACTATGATGTCATCATAGTAAAAAGAGAGATGTACTACAGTCGTTATAGCCCTGCAGATGGAGAGGAAGTTGATAAGAATGGTAGCAATTGAAATTGGGTTTATACATAGTTTACTAAGGGGGATCTTAGGGGCAACCTTAGAACACAATAAAGATGCAACATACCAAATCAGAAAACGTAATACAGGAGTCTCAACAACCATAAAGCCCACCCTGAGAAAGGTCAAAATTCAACTCACAAAGAATATCCCAGTACAGATTAATAACAACAGGAAAACATCAACGCAAAAATAAACATATCACAATGGCAGCACTGAATACATACCTATCAGTAATCACATTGAATGTGAATGGACTGAATGCTCCAGTAAGGAGACATAGAATGACTTCCTGGATCAAAAGACATCACCCATCCATATGTTGCCTACAAGAAACTCACCTTAAAGATATGAACAAACTGAAAATTAAAGGATGGAAGAATATCTGTCAAGCTCACAATGAACAAAGAAGAGCAGGTGTGGCAATTCCAATCTCAGATAAAATCAATTTTAATGTAAAATCCATCAACGTGGACAAAGATGGACACTATCTATTGCTGAAACATTCAGTACACAAACAGGACTTAGCAATATTAAATATTTATGCACCTAATATTAGAGCACCTAAATACATTGAAGAAACATTGACTACACTCAAAAAGGAGATAGATCACTCCACGGTAATAGTCGGAGACTTCAACACTCTCAATATTGGACAGATTGTGAAGAAAGAGGCTCAATAAAGATGCAGAAGACTTCATTGCCACAATTAACCAACTAGACCTCATTGACACAAATAGAACTTTCTATCCATCAGCAGACAACTACACTGTCTTCAGACACATGGGACACTGTCCAGAATAAACCATGTGTTAGCATATAAAGCAGTTCTCAACAAAATCTATACCATTGAATTAATACAAAGCATCTTCTCAGGTTATAAAGCCATAAAAGTCAAAATCAATAGCAGAAAAGAACAGATGGAAAGTACAACTCATGGAAACTGAACATCTTGCTGAAACAGCCATGGGTTCTAGAAGAAACCAAGGATGAAATAAGGAAATTTATGGATTCCGATGACAGTGAAAACACTTCCTACCACAATCTATGGGATACAGCCAAAGCAGTGCTCAGAGGTCAGTTTATCTCCATAGATGCACACATGTGGAAGGAAGAAACAAAACCAAACCAAAGAACTAACCCTAGAGCTTGAACAAGTAGAGAGAGAACAACCGAAGAACCCCTCAGTCACCAGAAGAAACTAGATCATAAAGATTAGAGCAGAACTAAATGAATTAGAGAGTAGAAGAACAATTGAAAAAATTCAAAAGACTAAAAGCTGGTTTTCTGAGAAGATCAACAAAATTGACAAAGCATTGGCTAAACTTACTAAAGAAAAACAGGAAAGGAAACAAATAACCCAAATAAGAATGAGAGGGGAGTTGTCATAACAGATACAACAGAAATAAAAAATATCATAACAGAATACTATGGAAGACTGTACTCTAACAAATTTGAAAGCTTAGAGGAAATGGACAAATTCCTTGATTCATATCACCTACCAAAATTATCACAAGGTGAAGCAGAATAACTTAATAAACCCATCACAAAGGAAGAGATTGAAAATGTCATCCAAAAACTACCAATGAAATAAACCCCAGGCCCAGATGGCTTCACTGCAGAAATCTACCAACTGTTTAGAGAAGTGTTATCTCCAATACTACTGAGACTATTTCACAGTATAGAAGGGGATAGAATACTCCCAAATTCATACTATGGAGCCAGCATAATCCTGGTATCAAAGCCAAGGAAAGACCCAACCAAAATGTAGAACTATAGGCCGATATCACTCATGAATCTAGATGCAAAAATCTTCAACAAAATTCTTGCTGATAGAATACAACAACATATCCAAAAAATAATCCATCATGACCAAGTTGGATTCATACTAGGGATGCAAGGCTGGTTGAACATCAGGAAAACAATGTGATCAACCACATAAATAGCACAAAAGACAAGAATCACCTGATTTTGTCTATCGATGCAGAAAAGGCATTTGACAAAGTCCAACACCCATTCATGCTAAAAATTCTCAGCAAAATAGGAGTAAACGGCAAATTCCTCAGTGCAGTAAGGTCCTTTCATACAAAGCCAACTATCTATATCATCCTGAATGGAAAGAGACTAAAACAGTTTCCCTTAAGAACAGGAACAAGACAAGGATGCTAACTCTCACCTTTCGTATTCAACATTGTACTAGAAGTTCTAGCCAGAGCAATTAGACAAGACCAAGAAATAAAGGGCATCTGCATCATCAAAGAAGAACTAAAAATCTCCTTGTTTGCAGATGATATGACTGTATATACAGAAAATCCTAAAGAATCCATAAGTAAACTACTCAAATTGATAGAAGAGTTCAGCAAAGTGTCAGGATACAAGATAAACATAAGTAAATCAGTAGGATTCCTTTATACCAACAGCAAGATTATTAATGAAGAAATCACCAAATCAGTTTTTTTTTCAATTGTTCTTCTATTCTGTGATTTATTTAGCTCTGCTTTAATCTTTATGATCTGGTTTCTTCTGGTGCCTGAGGTGTTCCTCTGTTGTTCTGTCTCTACTTGTTCAAGCTGTAGGGTTAGTTCCTTGATTTGGTTTCTTTCTTCCTTCCAGATGTGAGCATTTATGGAGATAAACAGACCTCTTGAGCACTGCTTTGGCTGTATCCCATAGGTTCTGGTAGGAAGTGTTTTCATTCTCATTGCAATCCATGAATTTCTTTACTTCATCTTTGATTTCTTCTATAACCCATGGCTTTTTGAGCAATTTGTTGTTCAGTTTCCAAGAGTTGCACTTTCTATCTATGTTTTTTCTGCTATTGATTTTGACTTTTACGGCTTTATGATCTGAGAAGATGGTTTGCAGTAATTCAGTGGTATGGATTTTGTTGAGAATTGCATTATGTCCTAACACATGGTCAATTCTGGAGAATGTTCACTGTGCGCTGGAGAAAGTGTAGTTGTTTGCCGATGGATAGAAAGTTCTGTATATATCGATGAGATTTAATTGGTTAATTGTGGCAATAAGATCTTCTATATCTTTACTGAGCCTTTTTCCAGATGTTCTGTCCAGTATTGAGAGTGGAGTGTTGAAGTCTCCCACTATTATTGTGGAGTCATCTAACTCTTTTTTGAGTATAGTCAGTGTTTCTTCGACATATTTAGGTGCTCTGGCATTAGGCACATAAATATTTAATATAGTTAAGTCTTGCTTATGTACTGAACCTTTCAGCAGTAGTCTCCATCTTTGTCCACAGTGGTGGATTTTACATTAAAACTGATTTTGTCTGAGATTAGAATTGCCATACCTGCTCTTCTTTGTTCACTGTTAGCTTGACATATATTCTTCCATCCTTTAATTTTCAGTTTGTTCGTATCTTTAACTCTAAGGTGAGTTTCTTGTAGGCAACATATGGATGGGTCGTGTCTTGATCCAAGAGGTTATTCTATGTCTCCTTACTGGAGCACTGAGTCCATTCACATTTAATGTGATTACTGATAGGTATGTATTCAGTGCTGCCATCGTGATATGTTTATTTTTGTGTTGATGTTTTCTCTGTTGTTCTTATTAGTCTGTTCTGGGACATTCTTTTTTGTGAGTTGATTTTCACCTTTTTCAGAGCTGTTTTTGTAGTTGTTGAGACTCCTGTGTTACATTTCTTGAAATGGTATGTTATATCTTTGTTGTGCTTTACAGCTGCCCCTAAGATCTTCCTTAATAAACTATATATAAACCTAGTTTTAATTACTACCAGTCTTGTTATCTTCCTCTCCATCTGGAAGGACTATAACAACTGTAATACATCCCTCTTTTTAATATGATGGCACCATAGTTTTCATGATAATCACTGGATTGTTTCTTCCAGTATTAAATCTGTGATTGAATTTCGAACCTTCCCTGAGTAGAATTCGGAATAATGTATCGTTCTAAAACACAAAGTTAGTGATTTTCTTCTTATAAGCCAAAGCCAAGAATTTTTTTCAGTATTTCTTGTACTTTTGGTATGGTTTTTACAAAGTCTCTGAGTTTCTGTTTATCTAGAATGTCTTAATTTCATTTTCATATTTGAAAGATAGTTTTTGCAGAATGTATAATTCTTCTCTTGAAGTTCTTCTCCTTCAGGGCTTTGAATGTGTCATGCCACTGTCTCCGTGCCAGCATGGTTTCTGCTGAGAAATCTGATGAACGCCTACAGGGTTTCCCTCTGAATGTTAGTTTTGCTTTGAGTCTTGCTGCATTTACAAGTTTCTGCTTGTTTCATTTTGTTAAGCTTGATTATAATATGCCTTGGAGTCTTTCTTTTGAGATCTACATTGGGTGGTGTACAATATGCATCTGGGATATCTGTATTCTCTTCCTTCATGATTTCTGGGATGTTTTCTGTCAGCACCTCAGGAACGATACTCTCTGTGTTCTCAGGTGTCTCATCCTGTTCAGAGACTCCAATTAATCGAAGGTTGTTTATCTTAATATAGTCCCACATGCTTCTTAAGTTTTCTTGTTTCTTTTTTCTGATTTCTGCTTATAGGCGCTGGTGTCAATAGCTCTGTCTTCCAAGTCAGAAATTCTTTTTTCTATTTGGTCCATTCTGTTTTCTTGGCTTTGAATCGAAGTGTCTATGTCTTTGATTTTTGTTCTTGATCTGTTGGATTTCAGAGTACTAGTGTTCCATCAGATGGAACAGCTTACTTATTTTTCCTTTTGTTTTGCTGCATTTTGTATAAGATCTAGAAGGGCTCTGTATATAATCCTTTTGTATTCACCTTCTGATGATTTCAGAAGAGTTTCTTCATCTGGAAAACTCCTTGGTTATTTTGTTTGGGAGCCTTCTGAAGCCATGGGTGATTTCTTGTATGCCACAAGCATCTGTTGCTTTTTGGGTTTCATGTGAGAAAGTAAAGGCTGGGAGAGATACTGTGAGGATAGACTGCAGATGTTTCTCTAGGCTGTCTTAAAATGTAAAACAAAAGGTATCTGACCAGTTCCCAAGTCAGTCAAGTTTTCAGGTGTAGAGGTCGCTATTCCCAGATGGCAAAGCAAGCACCTCTATATCCAACCCCAGGTGATACAAAGTAGTTCAAAATACAGCAATGCTACTGCTCTGCTGGCCTCTGACAGGGCCCATTTAGGCGACACTGTGGAAACTACTGCTTTTCTAGTAGAAAAGCACTGTCCTGTGGGCAGGCTCTGGCTCCCAAGTTAAGAAATAGGTCCAGCTGCAGCCACCATATCTAAAATGGCACCCTCCACACAGTCAGCAGACAGGGGCTAAAGGTGCTGAGAGGTAGTGAGTCCTCCGCTTCTGTTGTTGGGCCCCCATCGTAGGCGACACTGTGTAAACTACTGCTTTTCTGTCAGAGAAGCACTGTCCTGTTTGCAGGCACTGGCTCCCAGGCTAAGAATTAGGTCCTGCTAAAATCTTAGTATCCAACATGGCATCCCACACACAGGCACTGCGGTTCCATAGAAACCACGCTGTGGCAGTGCTAAAAAGATAGTCCCAAAATGGCTAGATGAACAGAGTCCTAAGCCTGGCTCTCAAAATATGGCAATTTCGCCTGCCTATCCCACCAGCAGTGCGTCTGATCTAGCTGCTAGGCAAGACACAGCTTTGCCCACTGGCCAAGACAGAGAACAAAAAGGTCAAAATGATGCATTTACCTTAAGTCCATGAGAGCCAGGGCTAGCCAGGAGCAGGAGTCAGCAAAAGAAAGGAGGTTTTTCATTCAGTGGTATGAAGTCCAAATTTACAGCCCTGTGCCGTGTCCTGGGGGCTCACTAGGTGACCAGAAGGCTCCGTTTATTTATCATTTCAGGTCTTGGTTTCCAGAGGGATATAAGGAGACTTGTGCTTAGTCTGCCATATTGACTCCACCCTCCCACTCTGAAATCACCAAATCAATACCATTTACTGTAGCCCCTAAGAAGATAAAGTACCTAGGAATAAATCTAACCACAGAAATAACAGACCTTTACAAAGAGAACTACAAGTCCTTACTACAGGAAACTGAGAAATAAGTGTAGAAGCCTACCCTGTTCATGAATAGGAAGATTTAACATTGTGAAAGTGTCTATTTTGCCCAAAGCGGTCTATGTACATAATGCAATCCCAGTACAAATTACAGTGACATTTTTTAATGAGATGGAGAAACAAATTACCAACTTTGTTTGGAAAGGGAAGAAGTCTCGGATAAGTAAAGCCCTACTGAAGAAGAAGAACATACTGAGAGGCCTCTCACTACCTGACTTTAGAAACTATTACACTGCCACCATAGTCAAAACAGCCTGGACTGGTATAAAAAGAGACAGATAGATCAACGGAACAGAATTGAGACCCCAGAGATGACACCATCTTCCTATGAACAGCTGATACTCAACAAAGGCCGTAGACATAAAACTGGGGAAAAAACAATCTCTTCAACAAATGGTGCTGGCAAAATTGGATATTCATCTCCAATAAATTGAAGCAAGACCCATATCTTACACCTTATACAAAAACCAACTCAAACTGGGTAAAAGACCTAAATATCAAATCTAAAACAGTAAAGCTCATCCAGGAAAAAGTAGGGACAACAATGGAAGCTTTAATACACAATGCAGACAGTCTTCAAAATCTGTCAAACAAACCACAAACAACAGAAGAGAAAATAGATAAATGAAAACTATTAAGAGTCAAACACTTTTGCCCATCCAAAGGCTTTATTAATATAATTAAAAGGCCACCTATAGAATGAGAAAAAATATTTGGCAACTGTATGTCAGACCAACAGTGAGCTCCATAATCTATAAGATACTACAAAATATCAGTAAGAAAAAGATAAATCATCCAATTAAGTAATGGGCAAAGGAGATGGACAGACACTTCTCTAAAGAGGAGATCCAGGCAGCCAAAAAATACATGCGGACATGCTCACGATCGTTACCTATTAAAAAAATTCAAATCAAAACTACAGTGAGATACTATTTCACCCCAACAATTTTGGCCACGATCCAAAAAATGCAAAACACCAAATGCTGGGGAGGCTGTGGAGGAATTGGAACTCTCCTACACTATTGGTGGGATTGCAAAATGGTGCAACCTCTTTGGAAAGCAATCTGGCACTTCCTTAAAAAGCTGGATATAGGTATACCATTTGACCCAGTAATTCCACTGCTCGGAATATATCCTACAGAATCAAGGCCATTCACACCAACTGATACATGCACACAAATGTTTATTGCAGCATAGCGCAACAGCAAAAAGATGGAGTCAACCCAGATGCCTAACAACAGGAATGGATAGGTAAACTATAGTATATATACTCAGTGGAACACTATGCAGTGATAAAGAGCAACAATTTTAGGAAACATCTGATAACCTGGTTTCAATTGGAGAACATTATGTTGAGTGAAAGTAGTCAATGACAAAAGGACAAATATTGTATGAGACCCCTAGAATAAGAACTTAAGGACAGACTCATGCATAGAAGAAAATACTCTTTGACAGCTGCAAGGGTCGGGAGGGAGGGAGGGTTTAGATTAGAGAGTTGATAGAAATTTGGTTGGGTGAAATCTGTGACAGCACACATTAGAAGGAAAATCAGTATTAACTGGACTTAAACATAACATGATTCTTCCATCTTAATCCAATATTACAAGGACAGAGTAGCTGGGGCGGGTGGCCGGAGACCATGTTCTCAGGGGACATGGAGGCCAATTGGCACAACTAGCCTTTTGCTAAGAGAGCATTCTGCACCTTACCTTGATGAGTGGCATCCGGGCTCTTAAAAGCTGCCAGGCTGCCATAGGAGGGTACAGCAAGTGGTCTCAACTTAGCAGGAATGGATGATCACCAAGGACCAAAATGACATGGGGGAAAGAGAACCCAGAAGGCAGAGAAACCCATGTGAGTGAGTGACTGCATCGACTTGTGACCGGTAGAACTGGATGGTTCATGGCCATCACCAGTGATAGCCTTGACGGAGCTCACAAAGTTGAGTCTCACTGGCAACACAAGAATAAAAAGGGGTGCACTCTGAGATCTCCGTTAAACGACCGCAATTGATGGTCCACGAGCCTCAGAGTTCACCTGGAAACATGGCCTCTGGCCCTGACGCTTCCCCTGTCCTTAAATCATAATGGAGGTCAACTTTTCAGACAGGAATCTATTGGACCTGGTGACAGAGTAACCATATCATGTGCACACTTTGTGGTTCTGTGCATCTATAGGATGTTGTCCTGCTGACCTCTTACTGGAGGAAGGGGAGTGGGTGGAGAGGAGGGGATAGGAGTTTGTTAGGAATGATAAGACATATATGGAGCAGAGAGGAAGAGTATGCTGTCACCAGGCAGGGAGAGCAGTGGGAGCTGCATGTAGGTGGGCATGCAAATTTATGTGGGAACATACATTTTCATTCAATCATTAAAAAAAAAGAAAGAGTCCTCTCCACCTTACCCCCATTTGGTTGAATGCCTTTTATAGCACCTTTTGCTTACATGTGTCATAGTGCTCCATTTAGGCAGCAAATACTGAGTGGTGTCAACAGGAGCCCTGGTAGTGCCATAGTTCAGCACTTGGCTGCTAAACAAAAGCCTGGCAGTTCAAAGCCACCCACCCAGCCACTCCATGGAAGAAAGACCTGTGATCTGCTTCCTTAATGACGATAGCAAAGAAAACGCTATGGGGCTGTTAAACTCTGTCACATGGGGTTACTGTAAGTCAAAAATTAACTCCACGACACCTACCAACACCACTACAAGCCAGATGCTTTTGAGCACATTAGGGATATAGCAGTGAACAAGACTCAGTACTGTCATAGATTAAATAATTCATCTCAATTTATTTAATATGCATGTATATACACACACACCATCTTCTGATTATACTTATTTTTCTCCACTAGGTTGAGGTCTTGAGAATACAAACTGTCTTTTATGTCTGATGTAGCCTTTTACACATAAAAGTAGACTTTTTGTAAGTGGTTCACAAATTTTAGTAAGTTCATTGAACAGTTTGTTGAAAGAGTGAATTTGCAGGCTCCATAGTGAGTGTACTTTCAGCCCACAGATACTGCTCAAAAGATATTGAAAGGATAAATGAAATTCAAATTAGAAACCATTTTACTCTGTGGTATCTTCAGCTCTAGACTTGGATTCTCAAGTGTCTTGTATATTGTTTCCTGTCAAGAATTTCTACTCATAGTTTTTTAAAGTTAACTTAACTCCTGGTGCTAGAGATAAGCCCTCTTATTTGGAGGTTGAGAGAGAGTCCTCCATACTTGTTTGTTCTTCCCATAGTCAGTTTGAGCACATGTACATTTCCCAGCTGTTGCTGCTGAATTGTTTTCACTCTTTCCCTCCAGGGCATCTCAACCCCTTTGCTTCAGGTGGTCTGGGCGCGAATCATATTGGATGAAGCTCACAATATCAAGAACCCCCGAGTGCAGACTTCCATTGCTGTGTGTAAGCTACAGGCCCAGGCCCGCTGGGCTGTCACTGGGACCCCCATTCAGAACAACCTGTTGGACATGTACTCGTTGCTGAAGTGAGTCAACTCTGTGGGGTTATGTAAGTGTGAACCCTGTCGGTAACCTCTCATAAATATTTCATATTTCATGATACCGCTCTAGTGCTTGCCAAATTTTCTTGTTTAGCATATGGCAAGCTGGTTAGTCTTTATAGAACGAAAGTATTAATATTGATGAGAAAATACCTATTGATTGACTGACTGATACAGTACTTGGATTATGTTTAGCTCCTATATGTGTAAAACTACATGACAGTTTGAATTAAAAGATGCCCAGTGAACATTTTTTGGATGATTTCTGCTTTAAAACACATGGCTTGGGGTCAAGGCTACAATTTATTTGAAGCAAACAAAAGAATGCTGATTTTGAAATACTTCCTTTTATTCTAGCTCAGCCTGTAAGAGAATTTCGAATTTTTTCTACTACCCTTTGAAGATTTAGGAATAAATTCTAACTATTGGTTATATGTCGTTTTGTAAATGATGTGGGCATCGTTAATGGAAAAAAATCACATTTTTTATAATGTGGTTTTCATTACTGAATTAGATCCTTTTGATCTACCTAAGAGAGCTTTGCTGTGAAATTCATTTTTAAAGATGATTGGATGACAGCTGTAACAGGAAATCCGACTTGGTTTTCATCTTGTGTGTGTCTTTTTCATCCTTCCACACCTCGACTTCCCTACTCTTTGCCCTTTTTTCCTGACAAAAAAAGATTTCTCCGTTGTTCTCCATTTGACGAGTTCAGTCTGTGGAAGAGTCAGGTTGACAATGGTTCAAAGAAAGGAGGAGAACGGTTAAGTATTTTAATCAAGAGCCTTCTGCTGAGGAGAACAAAGGACCAGCTGGACTCCTTGGGCAAACCTTTGGTAATCTCATTTATACCTATCCCTGGGGAGGACAGGAAGGAGGATGACCGTGTCTTTGTTTGGGGTTGAGCAACCATCTATCTGCTTTGCATCAGGAGCCTCTGAACTTGCCGTTTTCCTGATGAAGAGGCCCCGTGGTTGCTGTCCTGTGTGTGTGTTGTAACAGTCATATTTTAAGGGAAGAGTAGAAGCGGTGTCCCAGGGTTGACTAGATTTCTGGTGTCAGATTTGGGGAATTTGTTCCACAATGTTCAGTTAATTTGTACAGCCTTCATGCTAGCCTCGTTGTCTTCTTTTGTTCTTCAGGTGATACTGCCTGCACGAAAATTTCAGTTGCACAAGTTAAAGCTTTCAGAAGACGAAGAGACTGTTTACAATGTTCTTTTTGCACGATCAAGGTGTGTGCAGTACAGAAGCACCTTCTCAATGGATTGATTTTTTTTCCTGTTTTTGCTTGCTTATTACTTAAGTGCCAAGTATCCTATAACTGTATTTATGGTGTCCTTGATTCCTGTTGGTTTTCCTTTGTTACTTCTTTCTCCCTCCCTTGGCCCAAGTCTTTCTCCTGAACATATTGAAGGCTTTTGACCCTGTTCTCTCGTTGGCTCCCTTGCACAGAAGTCGTAGGCTGAGAGTATCGTGTACCACATCCCTCTGCTCCTTATGGGGCTGTACTGGGACATTACATCTCTTTATCTTGTCATTTGTGGAGCTCAGGTGGTGTCATAGTTAAAAGCTTGGCTGCTATCCAGTTCAAATCTACCCTGCTCCTTGGAAACCCTATGGGGTAATTCTGTTCTGTCCTATACAGTCGCAATGTGTTGGAACTGACTCGGTGGCACTTAACCACTGGAGCTTAAAAAATCATTGACCATAATCCTTCATGTCATTGGGTTTTTGCACTTCTCCTAGGAATCTTGCCTTTCCCTGAATCCCACAGTTATTCTCTTTCACTTGGTACTTTCACTCTCGCTTCCAGTGTGAATACATTTTTTCTTTCTCTTTGTATGCCTTATGTTTATTATCATGGCACAGTGGTTAAATGTTTGGCTGCTAAGTAAATGGTCGACAGTTTGAATCCACCAACCACTCCTTGGATACTCTTTGTGGCAGTTCTGCTCTGTCCTATAGGTTCGTAATGAGTCAGAATGAACTCAACGGCAGTGGGTTTGGCTAATTTTGGCTTATTATGGGCTCATTAAAAAAACAGTTTGCTTCTGTAGATAATGAGTTCTTTTTCATGACGTTTGACAAATGTTTGCTGTGATTTTGGCATCATTTACCAAGCTTGTGTCTGTAATTTGCGAAGGTCCTTCTGCAAGCACAAACATTAAGGATTGTGAACATATTTAATCTTGGGGATCATTATGTATACATTTTCTGTTTTGGTCTGAGGCAGGTCAACTCTGCAGTCCTATCTAAAGAGACATGAAAACAGGGGCAACCCTTCTGGAAGAAGCCCTGATAATCCCTTCAGTAGAGGTAAGCAGTTGGACACTGCTCATACAAATGGGAATTTCAGTTCTGTAAAAGAACAAAAATGGGAGATTATGAATTTTGGGTATCAGAGACTTGACCTTAGCCAAGAACCTCAAACCAAAGGAAATATACTGATTTGCTAGGTACTAGATCTGGTGATCTAAGCTATTTTTAAAAATTATTATCTAAATCTGCTTTATTAAAAATCCAATTAGGTCTCTGAAGAGGGGCCTGGGGTGCATGGTTAAGAGTGCTAACCATAGGATCAGCTGTTCAAACCCAAACAGGACAAAGGCAGTCTGGTCTTGTAAAAACTACAGGGTAGAACACCCTACGAGGCAGTTCTGCCCTTGTCATGTGGAGTTTCCATGAGTCAGAAATAGATTTAATGGCACCTAACAATAATAGGGCTATGATGAAAAGCAGTATTTCATTTGGCTTCGTTCTTGGTCAGTACAGAAGGGAGTCACAACTATATTGTTGAATCATAGACCGTACAATAAACAGCCTCATTCAGTACACAAACCACCCCCACACCCCATTTTTCTTTTATAAATCCAGTACTATTTCTTGTGGTCTGTTTTCCCTCTTGGAAGTGGCTCAGGAGTTTGGATACAGTGGGCCTGGCTACTCAGTGGCAGCAGACTCGCAGATGTCCAGCACCGTCCACATACTGTCACAGCTGCTGAGACTCCGCCAGTGTTGCTGCCATCTGTCTTTATTGAAGTCGGTAAGAAGAGCCCGTAGCATACTACCGTATGGTCACCTGAGAAGGCCATTCAGCTGCCTGCAGCTGTGAACCAGTCTGCTAGATCAAGGAAAATGGTGTTTGGGGATTTTTAAAAATTTTTTTGGTGGGGTGGGGAACAGGGAAGCTTGCTTACATTACTTTACTTTGTATTAATCTTGGTAACTCCCACAGTGTGTATAACAGTGCTTTGGGGGTGTTTGTTTTGTTTATAAACTTATTTTAGAATGGCAAATGGCATTTTGTTAAAAAGGAAACTGTTTATAAATGCTTTGATATTTCAAAATTTCATAAAGCTAACTTAGTTATTAGTGTTTTCAGCTTTGGGGCTGTATTAGGACTTTCAAGTCTATATTTGAAACTCAGGGATTCATACACAATTGAAAAGGTATCTTTATGTTGGAGACAGTTATGTCCATCAGGAGAGCGTATTATCTTTTTGAGGCTCTGTAGTAATGCATAAAAACCTAATTAACTATATTGTCCCAGCTGGGAATAAGAGACTGATCATGTAATCTGGCTGGCAAGTCTTTAAAAAGTCTATCATTTAGTTGCAAACCCTGGTGGCATAGTGGATAAGTGCCACAGCTGCTAACCAAAAGGTCAGCGGTTCAAATCTCAAATCCACCAGGCACTTCTTGGAAACTACAGGGCAGTTGTGCTCTGTCCTGTAGAGTCCCTATGAGTGTCATTCAACTTGACAGCAGTGGGTTTGGTTTTTTGTATCATTTGGTTTATCTTTAGTCTGCTTAAAAAACAAACTTGCAAGATTATATTTGAAGCAGGTTTCTCTGCGAAGTTTGTGATGTTAAATTACAAAGCATTTTGTTGTAAAAGTGTTATGTAATCAGCACTTCATC
The DNA here is from genome assembly GCA_028571685.1 of Heterohyrax brucei. Taxonomy (NCBI): domain Eukaryota; kingdom Metazoa; phylum Chordata; class Mammalia; order Hyracoidea; family Procaviidae; genus Heterohyrax; species Heterohyrax brucei. The sequence continues at coordinate 168,083,255 of CM053140.1, forward strand.
AGCAGGTAATATGACTTGCTGCTTTAATTTTCCAAGTGCTCCCCTCTCTTTTCTTTATTTTGCCTAGGCCCTAGACCCAGCAGAACTGAGTAAAGAAGGCCTTGTCCTTTCCCTAGAAGAGCAGCTCAGTGCACTGACCCTGTCTGAATTCCACAGCCCAGAGCCATCTTCCATGGTTTGTGTTAATGGCACATCCTTTAAGGTGGAGCTTTTTGAAGACACAAGGAAGAGCACCAAGGTATTTTTGTACAGCACTAGTCTAGTAAGAAAGATGTCAATTTCTTATACATGTTCCCGTATGAGAGAACCTGCTGTTGCAAGCTGGTGTGGGCATTTGATGGCAGAGTGACAACTGTTAGATTTTAGCTGGTCAGATTCTCCCTCCAGTCTTAAAGCCTCATTTGAGTTCACAGATAACCCAAAGCCTTATGATAAGGTGGGCCTTCGGAGAGTGATTTGGTATACAGCCAAATACATCGAGGAAGATTTTCTGTCATGGATCACTGGGAAAGGAGCATACCAGGTTTATGCTAAGGATAGGGTCTAAGTGAGTGGGCAGTTTGTTTAGGGAAAGCCTTAATGGAAAACAGCAAAGGCTAGAGACTAGTCTTTCATCTGAGTGAGGATTTTTGGTAAATACACAAAGAGCTTGTTTGTAAGCTGTAGCAAGTGTTCTTCACTCTAGAAAGTGCCTCTTCAGCAACATGTGGAACACGCCTTGGGATGGGCAACTCCCTTTTACTTTCTCCTTCTGTAAATGTGAAGATAGGACCTTCTCTGTTCTAGTAGTACACTAGGTGCTAGGGGTGCAGTCATCAACCAGACATAGGCTGTTTCTGCCTCCTTGGAGCATCTCAGTAATAGCAAGGGGTGATTCATAAGCAGTTAACATACAGTGTGATAAGGATGATGTACAGTAGAAACAAAAGATTGTATAATAGCATGTAGACAGTGAACACTCCTGCCTCATGCATACTTTGGAGGTTGGGGCGGATTTCCAAGAAGACATGACGCTAAAGCTGTCATGTAATGGTGTTCTGGGCAGAAGGAACAAGACAGACAAGGATAAGGGAAAGCATGGCTTATTGGAGGAAGACTTGTGTTTTCAGAGCATCGAGTGTGAAGAGGTCATAGTGAGAGATGAGCCCAGAGAAGTAAGCAGAGGCCAGAGCAGCAAGGACCTGGTAGGTCATTTTAAAGCACTGGCACATTATCCTGAGTAGGAAGCCACTTGAAGGGACTTTAGTCAGGGAAATCAAAGGCCTAGCGTGTGTTTTAGAAATAGCCCTCTAGAATAAATGGGGGAACATGAGAATCAGACCATCTAGGAGACTGTTGTAGTAATTCAGGTGAGAGAAGACGGAGATAAGGAGGTCTGCCTAAACTTACACACACTCACGTCATGTTTTCACAGATAACATCTCTGTTGGCAGAACTGGAGGCAATCCGAAGAAATTCAGGGTCCCAGAAGAGGTAAGTATGTTATTTCATTTTCCAAGTATTGATTGTAGTTAATTAAGAAAATTTGGTGATGCTTGTTATGGACTTGAATTGGTTCTCAAAAACTAACCTCTTGCCCCTGTGGTAGAGCCCTGGTGGCATGGGGGTGAAGAGCTCGGCTGCTAATCAAAACATTGGCGACTAGAATCCACCAGCCACTCCTTGGAAACTCTCTGCGGCAGTTCTACTCTGTCCTGTAGGGTTGCCATGAGTCAGGTCAACTTGATTGCAAGTTGTTTTAAAAATCTCTGTGATTATAATCCTGTTTGCGAGTGCGTTATATTCGTCTTGTTAATGAAACAGAATTAATGTATGCTCTGTCACTTGAGGGGCAGAGAGAAAGGCTTCCACTAAAACTGGCCACTTGAATTCAATTTTCTGGCCTCCTGCGCTGTGAGAGAATACATTTCTGTTTATTAAATCCACCCATTTGTGGTATTCCTGTTGTAGCAGCTCTAAATAAAGAAAAAGAAGAAGACCCTCAGTGAGGTGGATTGACACAGTGGCTGCAGCAATGGGCTGAAGCGTAACAAGGATCATGAGGATGGTGCAGGACCGCGCCCTGTGTTGATTCTCTTCTACGCAGGTTTGCTGTGAGTCAGAACTGACTTCACAGCATCTAATAGCAACAAGAACAAATAATGAAGACCTTGTTGATAGTTATACATCTCAGCTGTTAGTATAAAGGACCTTGAGTCATGCTCAGCAGGAAGCATAAGGTCATAGCACAAATTCCCTATAATTTCTAATTAAAATATTTGTGGTATAGGTTGGAAGGAAATCTCTAGAGATTCAAGATAAGTTAGTCATTTGAAGAAACATTTAAAAGTAGAAGCAGAATGATAAAGAGCAATGATGAATTTGGGAAACATCTCATGACATGGAGGAATCTGGAAGGCATTATGCCTAGTGAAATTAGCCACAAAAGGCCAGATATTTTATGAGACCACTATTGTAAGGAAAAGGCTTAATCACAGAAGAAAACAGTCTTTGACCATTGTAAGGATGAAAAGGGAGAGGGAAGGGTATTTACAAAAAATTATTTTAGGTGAAAATAGGGAAAACACACAGGAAAGGAGAGTCAACACAACTGGACTAAAACAAAAGCTAAAAAAAGTTTTCTAAATACAACCAAACACTTCAAGAGACAGAGAAGCAGGGGCAGGGGTCTGGGGACGATGGTTTCAGGGGATGTCTACGTCAACTGCATAACAAAGTTTATTAAGAAAATATTTTGCATTCTAATCTGGTACATAAAAGCCAGCACGTGGCCATCTAAGAAGCATCAGTTGGTCTCAACCCACCTGGAGCAAAGGAATGTTAAGAACATCAAAGACCTGGGGAAAATATGAACCCAAGAGATATCAAGGGCTGCGTAAACCAGAGACTACATTAACATGAGACCAAAGTACTGGAGGGTTCCCAGCTACCATCACTGACTGCCCTTACAGTGAGCTCAACAGAGTCCCTGCTGGAGCAGGGGAAATGTGGGGTGCAGTACTTAAACTCTAGGAAAAAGATCAGAATTGATGATGTGATAGACAAGGCCCCTGGGCTCTGTTAGTCCAGAACAGACACCATTCCAGAAGCCAGCTCTTCAGGACAATCATTGAACTGGTCTGTAAAACATAAAATAAAACTGTTGAGGAGAGTACTTCTTGGGTTAGTTAGATACAGCAAACTAATTGGCAGGCCCTGTCTGGAGGCTAGATGAGAAGAAAGAAGGGCCTAGGAGCTGGTTCAGTGGACATGGGAAATTCACATGGGGTGAAGGGAGGGAGTATGGTGTCACAGTGTGGGGAGGGCAGCTGGGGTCACGTAACAGGCTGTTTGGGTTTTTGTATGAGAAACTGACTCGAATTATAAAGTTTAACTTGAAATATATTTAAGAAAACAAAAAGTAGAGGCAAATATGAAGAAAAGCAAAGGAGTGACAAATGCCAAAGAAAGGAAAGGGGAGCAATCACATGGGGGTTTCATAAGTGCTGGTTATATTCTCAAGCTGGGTGTCTGGGTGAGAGGAGGATCATTCTGTTATTCGTTACACCTTACATGTATGTTACACGTGTGCATTTGGATATATGAAATACTTCAAAACAAACTTTAAATAATGGGTGGACACGGGCTGAGTAGAAGCCAGCAGCTTGGCATTCTGTCTGCAGAGGGCAGCCACAGATCTCTATGTGAGTACAGGTCTCCTAATTACAGTAGGCTACAGTCATGACTTTAGTCTGACCCCCATTTTATTCTGACTTGATTTAATCTAATTAAAAAACAAAAGCTGTAGATTGGATCTAGAAAAAACTGGATGCATTACAATCTCATAATGGGACCTAAGTGTGTATCATTTTCCCTTAGGTCATAGAAGGCTTTTTGTTATTACCTTTGATGACTGGAAAGCCTTCAGAATAAAAGGGTCATTAAAGCCCTGCAGATGAATCAATTTCATCTGTTTTTGGTGGGTTTTATTTTTTTGTTTTATTTTTTTATTTTGCTCTTCTTCTCAGTGTCATTGTCTCTCAGTGGACCAGCCTGCTGAAAGTTGTAGCATTGCACCTAAAGCGGCACGGAGTGACTTATGCCACCATCGATGGTTCTGTCAACCCCAAAGAGAGGATAGACTTGACGGAAGCATTCAACAGTAATTCCCGGGGTCCACAGGTATGAGCTGGCCATGTCAGATCTATTTGATGAGGAGCCAGTGGTTATCAGTTTTCTGTATAGAAAGTCATAGCAACTCAGTTTAAAAATATTTACAGTTTTGATCTTTATTGGGACACATATCAAAGTAATCATATTATCTAAAGAGAATAAAATATGACGACTAAAAGGAGAATGAGATCAGAAGTGGCTGGGATCCAGAGACTCTCTGTGACAGAGGTAACACCTGAGATGAGCCTGGAAGGATAGATGGGCTTTTGCAATGAGGAAATATGGAGGAAAATGGGTGAACAAAAGCATGCAGTTGTAGATAATAAGAATTTAGAAATCATGAGTGGACTGATAGGCAAGAGAATCATTACAGCAAATGGGAAAGTGGGGACAGTCTGGTTAATGGCAAGTTTACTGAGCTAACCATCCCAGTGCTCTAAATTGTAATATTCATATATTTTGGCTGGCACACAATTAGTTTTTTGAGGTTGACTCACAAAAATGCTGAAGTGCGAATTGTCTCACAGGTGACATGTAGGATGATAGCATATTAAAATTTCAAAAGCCAGTCTGTTACGATGACAGCAGGAGGAAACTTAATAGGAACTCATTGCTTATTTGCACTGTTCTTGCACTTGAACGTGAGAGAGATGTTTTATCAGATCAAGTTTATAAAAAGTTAATGGTATTCTTCCTTTTGCAGGTTATGCTAATCTCTCTCTTGGCTGGAGGTGTTGGTCTAAACTTGACTGGAGGAAACCATCTTTTTCTTCTTGACATGCACTGGTAACTATTGTCGACTTTTCTTGAGTTGTTATGGCATAGGAGGGGGAGCATGGGGCCCGAGGAGCAATAGGGATGTACTTACATTGAATGTGGGTTGTTTGATTGTAGAGGTACCTCTGTGTATCTATGTATATAGCTACAGATCTAGACGGTGCCAAGATAGCTGACTTGTCTGAATCTCTAAGCAAGCAAGACTTCAAATGACTACTTAAAATAGTGCCATCATTTTAGTCTTAACCTAACATCTGTTTCCATAGAAACTAGGAACAGAGCTTTTCCTGATGGGGAGAAGCTAATACCTCAGTTTTACCACTTCTCCAGAACTCTGTGTTCCATACATACTTGTTGAGATCCCAGAAAATATCAGCCTTGGAGATCAAGGGGAAGCTTTATTCCTAAAGAAAAAGGCCAATCAGTTTTCTAATTATGTTAGAAATAAACTTAACAGATAGCCCCTGGTCTCACTACATGCAGCACCTCTCCAGGAGCAGAAGAACATCCTTCCTGGATACAAGACGAATGAAGGAGTGTGTTGCTAGGAGAACATCTCATTAATCTTAATTCGTGGTTTTCCGATTGTGCCAATCAAGGATGACATTTGTGCCAGGGATTGCTATTTGTCTAAGTCTCCTGTCAGCCCAGATTGGTTCAAACAGGCCAAACTGTTACTGTCTTTGGAGAGAATGTGTTTAGGTCTTACTGTTCCTGGGACATCTGCTACACATGTGAGTGAGGACAGCACGCTGGGTATGTATGGTGAGAAGTACACTGTTTCCTGAAATGGAGAATCATTACCCAGGATTTTAAAGAACTAGCACAAGAAACTAGTTTGGAGCTGATCAAATGAGAATTTATGAAGGAGGAAACAAATTGAGCCTCCTTAGTTGAAACATGTATTTGAGATGCTTTAGCCAGCCCTCCTGTTTTCCTAGTAAGAATCTGAATCCTGAAGAGTTGAGGTTAGATAACTTGCCCAGCGTCATCTGTCTGGTTGGTGACTGGGCTCCAGGGTAGGTGTCACCTCAGTAACTTAGATGTAGCAAGTGATGATTGAGCCAGGAGTGACCACTAGCAATCTGACCTAGTTTCTCATTAGAAGCTGTCGTGGATTGGCTTGTGTTCATCCAAAACTGTGTAGCAATCTGGCTAGGCTGTAATTCCTGGTACTGTGTGATTTGCCGGTACACTGTAAATCCTGCCTCCATGATGTTAATGAGAGATGATAGGAGGTGGTTGTGTTAGTGAGGCAGGACTCAGCCTATAAGAGTGTGTTGTGCCTTGGGGCCATCTCTTCTGACACAAAGGAAAGGGAAGCAAGCAGAGAGCTGGGTACTTCATACTTTCAGGAAAGAAGCAGTGCTAGGAGCAGAGCACATCCTTTGGACCTGGAGTTCCTGTGCCTTAGAAGCTCCCAGTCCAGGGGAGGATGGACAGTAATGATCTTCCTCCAGAGCCAACAGAGAAAGACTTCCCCTGGAGCTGATGCCCTGAATTTGGACTTTTAGCTCACTTTTCTGTGAGAAAATAAGTTTCTCTTCAGTAAAGCCACCCACTTCTGGTATTCCTGTTATAGCAGCCCTAGGTGACTAAGACAGAGGTCAAGAAGGTGTCTGACAGTAACCTTTCCTAGGCACTGGGGACAGTGGTTGGGAAACATTTCCTGTAAATCTTTTAGGCCAGATGATAAATCTTTTAGGTAGCTTTGCAGGTGATATGGGCCACTGTCACGCAGTCTTTGTTTTTTATATTTTTCTTTTACCACGCCTGACAAATGTTAACAACTGGTTTCCACTCACCGGTCATACAGAAACAGGATGCAGGCTAAATTTGGCCTCTGGACCATAGTTGGCTGATCGCTAGTCTAGGGTGCCAGTATCTTTGAGCTTTACCCTCTTCTAACAGGAATCCATCACTTGAAGATCAAGCTTGTGACCGAATTTACCGAGTAGGACAGCAGAAAGATGTTGTCATACACAGGTAAGTAAAGGCCTCCCAGGACGTAGGACCCTTCCCAGCTTCTACCTTCAGGAAAGCCTTTCTTGGGGAGTATTTTAATAGAGTGTGAACTATTTGGTGATCACTTTTCTAATGATGCTCTTGAGGCATACTCCTGTTCATCACGGGATGGAAATGAAAGCAGCTGAGAAGTAACTTCAGGGTTGCTTCCCTTCAAACAAAGAACAAGGCTGTAAATGATAGTGAGGGGTATCTTTGTCAAAGTAGCTTGAAAGAAACCATTTTTCAAAACAGCTTAAAGAACAAATTTTCTCAGATAACTACAGAAGTATCAGCAAAATCAGGACATTACTATAGGTACAGTACTATTATCTGATCTGTAGACTGTATTGAGATTTTGCCAGTCGTCACAATGATGTCTTTCATAGCATTCTGTTGTCGTGACTCTTTAATGTACCTCTATTTTTCTTTTGTTTTATGACATTGATATTTTTGAAGAGTACAGGATACTTACTCAGTATAATTTCTTCCTGTTTAGGACTCCTCTCTGCAAAAATAATCAAACATGCCTTAATACTACAATTCACTCTAGCTATGGCCCTGTTTTTTTTTTTCATGCCTTTTCATAGCTGAGTTTTCTGAAGAAAGTCACGGTGTGTCTTAACTTACTTACCTTCCTTTCCTCACCCTCTGTAAATTGGCTTTTGCTCCTACTGTCGTCCCAGAATTGCTGTTGTTAAAGGATGTCACAACTTCCAAAATTTGCCAACTGCAGTGATTGTGTTAGTCTTCCTCTATCTTGAGCCCTTGTCTCAGCTTACTCTGTATGCCCCTCCCTTAATAATCCTGTTCACTCTAGGAAGACCAAATTCTGTGTCTCAGTTTCAGCATCACTCTGGGCCATGGTCTCCAGTTAAGTGTGTCTGATAACCATTGCTTTTCCATCACTACTGCCACTCACGTACTTGCTTCCCAGTTGTCTCTCTAGGTAAGGAAGAGCGGCTTCTTCACTGACTCCTGTCCTTCTCTGCATCACCACCAGGGGGCGCTTTCTCACTAATCAATCTGTCATCCCGCTCCTCAGCTTCTCAGTAGCTCTCACTTTCTACAGTTGCAAATCGAAGTTTCTTAGCATGAGCTTCGGCCATTTGTAATACAACATGACTGAGTCCTTGTGGCTTTTCCCTGGCCGTACTGGGCAGTTGATCTTCCTCCAGCACAGCAGGCTTTAGAACTCATCTGTGGTTTGCGCATGTTATTCCCAGTCCCTGGAATGCCCTTCACACCACTTACTCCATCTAGCAAAACCCTTGCTTATCCTACAAGGCCACACTGGAGAGTTAACTTGGGTCTCATTTTATTTTAGGATCTTTATCGAAGCTAACTCTCACGGAACTTTATGTTCAGCAGGAAAAACACCTGCAAAGAGACTAACAGACACCATAAAACTCGAGGCAGACATATTGAAACATCGAAGCGGACACCACACATGCACATCTCAACATTTCTACCATAGGCAAAACTCGATTCTAAGTACTGTGGGACTCAATGATAAAACCACCCTGCAAGGGGCTTAGGTTGCAGCCAGCTTTATCTACTGAAACTCATGTTAAAGAGGGATGCATTTGGCTAAAAGTGATACAATTAATTTCTAACAGGACCGTAAACAGATAAGGGTGCTTTTTTCTTTCTTGATGAATACTCTGAAAACTAGGACAGACTTCTTTTTAATCTTGTTGCACATTAAACATGCTTCCATTATAGCGCTTACCAGGCTGTATTAATGTTTTCTATTGTCATGTCTCTCTCTCCTAGTATGTCTTTGAGAGCAAGATCATGTTAATATTGCCATCCTCCACAATTAGCATACCAAAACCAAAGTCAAACGCCTAATGCTAACTCACAAGGACCCTATAGGACACAGTAGAACGACCTCATAGGGTTTCTAAGGAGCACCTGGTGGATTCGAACTGCTGACCTTTTGGTTAGCAGCCATAGCACTTGACCTCTATGCCACCAGGGTTTCCACACCTAGCATAAAGTACGTGGGATATAGTGATTGCGTAAAAAATACATGTTCAGTGAGAGAATAAATGACATAATGACACTGGTATTTTCTCAGTTTGAAAAACCTGTTTTCATTGAATAAGACAAGAAATCGGGAACTCTGTGCTTCAACCAGGACGTTAAGGCCTGGCATAGAGAAAAACTTTCAGGCCTTCCAGTCTCATCAAGGTGTCACTTTCTAGGTGAAAGCTGGATCTCTACACTTTTTAGATAAGAGATAGTGTTTGCTTATTTTGGCTTTTCTCTGTTGGAAAGAAAGAAAAAGCCAGTTTGAGTCATGTCATTTTAAATAGACATATATTTAGTCAAAATTGTTTGAGTCTCTTAAACATAGTGTTCATGTCAGAATCTAAGAAAACCTAAATGGAAGAAGAAATTTCAAGCCTAGCAAAAGCTTGAGTATGTTTTTAAGTATGCTGCCTTGTTTTTTTTACTGTTTGCTTGTTGGTTATTTAGATTCGTTTGTGAGAGAACAGTGGAAGAGACAATACTGCAGCTCCAAGAAAAAAAGAAAAATTTGGCCAAACAAGTCCTTTCAGGATCAGGAGACTCTGTCACAAAGCTCACTTTGGCTGATCTCAAAGTCCTTTTTGGCATCTAACCATCTGTTTATAAGGCTCAGAGAGTGCCACCATTGGTTTGTTAGGACCTGGGAATAACAACGTAACCGGGGTCCTTGAGCTCTATTCTTGGCATCCTGCTTTACCATCAAGCCCTATGCCTCAGAGAGGCCCAGTCTTGCCCCTACATTTGAAAATCTATCATCATGTTTATCAATTGGCTATTTAATAATGGCAGATAAAAGAAAATGCTTTGGAGTTAGGATGATTTTGGAAAACAAGCCTGGCACAGTTGTACATGAGTTTTAGTAAGAGCTCAGAGGACCCCTCTGCTGACCTTTCTTGTCTCAGCTGTTAGGGGACCAGCATCGTGGCCTTTTCCAGCACAATCTCCATTCCATCTCTTCTTGCCAGTGAAGCTACCCCTGTAACTACCTCTCATGGGCCAGGTAGAGACTGGATCCCTGTGGCGACGCCTCTGCAGTTGTCTTAAGCCAGGTGGTTCTTCCTCTCAGTCTTGCTATCAGAGAGGTGTTTTATACACATATGTAAGCAGATGTTTGGTATTTGTATCACTTAGTATTCTGTCACTCAGTATCTGCATCGTTATGTCATTTAGGATCTGCATCGTTTTTCACAGTATTTGTATTTGTACAAGTTTTTATATTTTTACCTAGTTTACAGTTTGTATCTTACTGTCATTGTATCATCTAGTATTTGTGCCATCCTATTTGCTGTTGTAGCATTTATTCTTATCACCTCCTCTAGTATCGTGTTATCATTGATATCATGTAATAAATATGTATGTAACAACATAGCAGAGACAGTGCTGTGTGTGCATCAAATGCTGTTTCCTGTTCCTACTGGGCATCCAGAGAGGTCACGATTACATTTCCCAGTCTTCCGGGAGTTTGGATAGGCCTTACTTGTTGTCAGTGAAGTGTGGAGAAAAGCAGTGTCAGTCACTTCTAAGCTGCCCTCTAAAGCTCTCCAAGTGATTCTTCATGCTGTTTCTTCCTCATTGACCTACTGGATGTAGGGCAGCCAGTGGAGGCCTGACTACACAGACTGAGGGAATGGTAAAGCCACTGGATCAGGGTCCTTCATTCCCCTCCCCAACACAGGCCTTTGGGCAGTATAGTAAAGCCTGGGTTCCTGAAATACTCTATGGAACAAAGCCTTCCCCATGCGTGTTTCCTTCTTTACCCCAGCTTACCTGCATTGAGCTGTGACATAAACAAGAAATAAAACTCTTTTATAAAGTCACTGAGATTCTGGGGGATTGCTTAGCTGTTAGTATAGTACCCTAATGCTAGAGAGTTTTATACCTCTGGAAACTATTCTGGTTTCTTCCTAATTAGCATCCTTTTCCAAACTGCTAACAGCAGACTTCTTCTAGAAAGGATCATAGTTCTTTCTAGATGGAAATATTTTCATCTTTAGATTTAGAATTAGGAGGCCAAACCCAGTGTTGACCTTGTCACAGTTTGGACTGAGGTACTGAAACCTGTCACAGTAAAAGTGCCAAGGACAAAGGTGTAAAGGCGTAAGCACAGTGTGGCCTTGGAGGAAAGAGTTCTGTTCTGGAACTTGGACCTAACTCTAGTGACAAGTTCACCCTAGCTCAGTGTATAACCCTGAAAGAATCATTAAATTTCTCTCTTCTTTGGTTTCCTTATCCATAAGGTGGGCATTATTTCAGAACTCAGCAGCTATAATAAGGTCCCTGACTACAATCAGGAAATTAAGAAAATAAGATTACTTTTGGGGAGGCATGCTGTATGATCAAACACATCAAGACACAGTGTCACCTGAGAAACAGTGGCTCGCAGGCCAACAAGAATGTATAGACCACTGCCATTTGCCGACTGCCTGTTATTAGACCAATTACAGATTCCCTGGGAATTCCAGTCCTCTCACCTGTAAAATGTGTACATTAGCATATAGCTCATTGTGCTCCCCTGGGAATTTATTAACAAATATATTTGCAATAGCCTGTTTGACTGGATAGGTGATAGAGCAAGATCACAGTCATGTCAAGGAGAAGGGGCGTCGGATGAACGCTGGCAGCATCCACTCTAAGCACCGTGTAGAGAGGGAAGCTTCACTTTGGGGATTCAAGTATTTCGCCTTTTAGTTTGGAAATTGTAACTTAGTCTTCCGATATTCAGAGCCCACTGACTAATGTAATCTATTTTAAGACTCCTGGATTTTTAAACTGTTTTTCTTCTGTTGACTCTAAGCTAGGGAAGTCATCTTTGTCTTGGATCATTGTTCCTATAAACAGCAAGGTACCACTAATGGGATGTGAATGCAGAAAAAGTTAGAACTGCTGTCCTAATGGATGGAGTGTACTAAACATGCATTCCTAAAATACCCTAATCCCAGAATGGAAATCTCTTATTATGAATTAGTATCACTGGCAGTGTGGTGACTTTATCTCAGGCTCATGCACCTTTTAGTGTATCAGTTTCTTAGGGTCTCTGCAAGGTGGGGCTTTGGACCTTCTGTCGATGGGCAGCATCCCTCAGTGTGGTGACCGGATTGAAGTGCTACCCTGAGAGGGCTGCCGGTGTCAGCTGCTTTCCTTCATGTGGCTCCATGGCTTCTGCCTGCTTTGCTTTCTCCATCTGCTGCGTACCTCATCAGACTTGGGCAAGGATGAAATGAGGTAATAAATGCTCTATAAACCATGACACACCGTACAAATGTTGGTTTTACTGCTGTGTGGCCAGGTCTGGGAATATTAGAACACAGCATCAGCATGGGTACAGCTGAAAGGGCCAGATGGGGAACATCTGCTAGGAAAGCCCAACATTTCTTAGTACTCAGTTCACAAGCTGTTTCTCACATGGCAGAATTGCCTTCATGGAAGGTTTACAGTTTTTCTCTGTAGCAGTTTTATCAAACAAATTACATAAGCTATTGATGGATGGAATCTTGGGCTCTTTAAAAACCTGGTCAAGGATTCATATTGCCATGCAATCATTATGAAAAGCAGTAAGTAGAACTGTATCTTCATGGGACATGACCTCTTCTTCCAGCAATCACTGGTAGTGATTTAGTGTGATTATTTATGAACACTGGGTTGTTTCCTCTGATGGCCCGTGCTGCCCAAAGTGAGCTTTCAGTAGGACTGAAGGGTGAAGCCATATTATCTTGCTCTAATAGCGAAATCACAGGGACACCAGTGCTAGGTGCGGTCTTTCTGGTTGTCAGGAATTGAATCCTGATGTCTACCACACTATCTTAGGGAACTAGGTTTACAAGTGGGATACTGCGCCATTTGTTATACAGGGTCCTGTTGTTAGTCACCATCAAGTAAATTGTCACTCATGGTGACCTCAGGTGTGCAGAGTAGAACTGCTCCCTGTGGTTTTGAAGGTTGTGACCTTTCAGAAACAGACTGCCACGCCTGTCTTCTGAGGTGCCTCTGGGTAGTTGCAGACTGCCAGTTTCTCAGCTAGCAGTTAAGTGCTTAATTGTTCTCACCACTCAGGGACTCCTTGTAGAGTCTAGTTTAAGCAAAAGACAAGAAGAGCTTTTAAAAAGTATACTTAGGGGCACAAAAATAATTTTAATGGCAATTTAGAATATCTAGGTAGTGATATAATGGTTAAGAGCTTGGCTGCTAATCAAAAGGTCAGCAGTTTGAATCCACCAGCTGCTCCTTGGAAATTATGGGGCAGTTCTACCCTGTCCTACAGGGTCACTGAGTTGGAAGCAACTGAAATGGCACCTAACAACAACAAAGGTATATAACCTACATTAAATTTTTTTAAAAAAATGAAAGTCAGTTGTAGTAAAAGGTACCACGGGAGTCTATAGTTAGGAAATGGAGATGAAAGTGAAAAACACAGCCTAACCTGTAAAAAGGAACAGAGGAGATGGACATACAGATATACAGTGTTTTTCCTATCTTAATTTCTTCGCTAAATCCCAATCTAGATATAGAGGTTATACCTGAAAGGGAGGAGAAGGAAAATCCTTTTATTGCTTCACTATTTATATATTAGTTTAAAAATATATATATTGAGCACTTACCATGTGCCAGGTACTGCTGGGCACTGAAATATAATGGTAAGCAGAACCCCAGATGGCCCCGTCTTCCTGAGGCTTAGAATCTCAGGCGAGACGGGCATCAATCAGAGGGTTACATGTGGATGTGAAGGGGTAATGGTGATGAGTGCTCCAGTGATGTAATTGGGATGGCTTATAACTAGATTTGACCTATTCAGGGAAGATTTTGTAACAGAGGAATTGAAATCAGTATCTAGGAGTTATCAAGGCAAATGGTTAAATACCAGTTGCCATAGAAGCAGTTCTGACTCATAGCAACCTCATGTGGGTCGGAGGAGAGCTGTGCTCCATAGAGTTTTCAATGGCTGATCTTTTTTGGATTGCCAGGCCTTCTAGGAGTCTCAAGTGGACTCAAACCTCTGACCTTTCAGCAGCTGAGCACTTCACTGTTTGCACCACCCAGGGACTCCAAGAGTTAAAATGCTTCTTCCTCTAGTCTGGTTTTAGTTAGCTAAATCCAGGGCCGTCGAGTCAGATCTGACTTATAGTGACCCTATGGGTCAGGGCAGAACTGCCCCATAGAGTTTCCAAGGAGCACCTGGCGGATTTGAACTGCCAACCTTTTGGTTAGCAGACATAGCACTTAACACACTACACCACCAGAGTTTCCTTTAGTTAGGGAAACATCTCTTAATTGAAAAAAACCTACGGTTTGTGCATATATGCTCTGGAATAAAGTTGAGTAACTACTGTATTTTAGAGATTAGAGAATGGATGGGCTGAATGTGGTTGTTATCCAAGACAGCCAAGATGTTTATCCTGTTTCAGCCTCCCAGAGGATTGAAGCACTAATCTGGGACTCTTTTTTTATTACCTGTAACACCATGGGTATAACTTACATCATCATTCTACATCTTGTTGACACTTCAGTGCTCACAACTGAAAGATAACTTCTGAAGCATTCTGTTACACTGGGGACAATTCCTGAGCCCTCAAACACCACTCCTCCCATCCCCAATCTTGGGCTTAGCAGATTACTCTTACTTTGTCTGTTCTTTTAGTTGGTAGGGTGACTGAATTAAATTGAGTTTATATACCATTGTAGCACAGGTCAGAGACCAACCTACCCCTCACAACCCTCTCCATGTGTACATTTTAATATTTAATATTTGTATTAATATTGCTTAAAAGATAAAGGCATTGGTGAGAAGCTAAATATTTTACAGTCTTTGTGGAAACAGAGCATCCTCTACAGTAAATGTGTCAAATTGCCAAGACCCTCTTCAACTGTAATAAAGGATAAACTTTTTATCCTCAGATCTGAAATCTGATTTTTAAAAGCCACCCTGAGTCAGAATTGACTTGACAGCAATGGATTTGATTTTTAATGGGGAAGAAAAATGATGTAATGCAACAGGCTTCTTCACAGCAAGCAATTCCCTAGATGTGTGAGGTAACTGTGTAATTTATTGAGCGGGCCTGAGGGAAGGCTGTGATTTTTTTTTTTCCCATTTCCAAGTGGTAGTTGGGTAAATGAAAAATACTGAAATGAGGGGCAGGAGAAGTCTGGTTTGTACAACTGGGTACTAAGATCTCAACTAAAAGTTCTGTCAGTGAGATCATTATTCATTTAATTCATGCAATAAAATACTAAGTCTCTGCTAGTTGCTAGGAACTGTTCAACACAAGAAGAATAATGTAGTTAAATGTTAAATCCCTGCCCTCAAATCCCATGCCCCCATGCTAGCATTGGGAGGACAGACATTGAAACAGATAAGAAAAGTTAGCTGGTGATGAGTGCCATAGAGGAAAAAGCCAGGTGAAGGACGTAGGAGTACTGGGTTGGAGAGTTGTTCTTTATAAATTTTTTTTGTATTTGTTATTATTAACACTTGATTGTATATGAAGTGAAAAAAAAGTACATTTCATGAATCTGCATGTCATCTTTCAGCAGGAGCCAGGCTAACTTCTGCATTGTTCCAATTTCAGTATACGTACTGCTGAAGCAAGTATAAGAGTGCTCTTTTAAATGGGGTTGGTAGGCATCTGTCTAATGAGGTGGTATTTGACGTGGCCACTGAAACCTGAAGAAGATGAGGAGGCAAATCATGAAGGTATTCACAAGAGCCTCCTGGATGACGGGCAGAGATTATGAGGGCTGTGAGACACATAGTGCTGGGTGAGTTGGAGGAGCAAAAGGTAGGCCAGCTTGGTGGCAACTGAGGGGTGGTGGGGAGACAGCTGAAAGAAGAGCAGGGGTCCAGACCACACAGGGTCTGTTATGCTGGTGTAAAGACTGACCTGGACTCCAAAGAAGATGGGAAGCCAGTGGAGGAGACAGAAGAGTGACATAATCTGACATGTTTTAAAAGGATCCCTCTGGCTGCTGAGTGGAGGGCAGACTACAAGGGAATAAGGGCAGAACCAGAAAGGCCAGTGAGACTACTGTAAAACTCCAGATGAGAAATCATGCTAGCTTCAATCAGGATGGTAGCAGTTGGGGTGGATAGTAGTGGCCAGCAGATGACTTTTGACGGTATCAAAATCTCAGACCATACTCATTGCTGACAAGTCGATTCCAACAGCCGATATGATTTGTTGGGGTGAGAAAGAAGTCCAAGGTTACTGGGCTGAACAACAGTAACAACAGATTTGAGCTTTTCCATTAAAGAGATGGAGAAGACAGCAGGAAGGAGAAGACAACAGTGGTGGTAGGTGTATAGGAATTAAAAACTGAGAGTTCTGCTTATCTGGAACAGATGATCACCAAGGACAAAAACAACACAGGAGAAAGAGAACCCAGAAGATAGAAAGACCCACGTAAATGGGTGACTATATCAACATGCGGCCAGAAGAACCAGATGGTGCCTGGCTACCTCCAGTGGCAGCCGTGATAGGGGTTACAAAATTGAGTCTCAGTGGCAATACGAGAATAAGAAGGGGTGCATCCTGAGAACTCCACTAAAAGACTGCAATTAATGGTCCGAAAGCCTAGGAGTTCCCTTGGGAGCATGGCCCCTAGCCAGCCAAGTGCCATCAAGTCCTGAAGCTGCCCCTAATCATAAATCATTACTGAGGTCAACACCTCGGACAGAAATGGATCGGACTCGGTGACACAGAGTGAGCATATCGTGTGAGCACTGTATGGTTCTATGCATCTGTAGGATGTCGTCCACCTGGGCTCTTACTAGAAGGGAGTGGAGACGGTGGAGAAGAGGGGTCAGGGGATTAAGAGGATATGACTTGTACAGAACAGAAAGGAGGAGTGTGCTGTTACAGGCAAGGACAGCAGTAGGAGCTGCACACAGGTGGGCATGCGAATTTAAATTGGATTGTTGTACACTCTCACTCAATCACAATAACTAAAAAAATATAAATAAAAAAAAACAGAGTTCTGGCTTAACCATTTTAAATTTGAGGATCTTGCCACACATCCAAGTGGAGATGTTATATAAGCTACTGGATACAACAGTGTGGGGTTTGGAGCTGGAGATCCATTTGAAAGTAATTAGTATATAAATGATATTTATTTAAAATGACAGGATGTGCTAATCTAAGGGGCGGAGGAAGGCAGAAATGCAAGTACTGATCCTAGAAGCTCTTCAGTGCTTACAGTCTAGGAAATAAGCAGTGACTAGGAAAGAAGACTGTGACTAACCATCAGAGTAAAATACAGGCCATCAGGAGTCCCTGTGTGGCACAGATGGTTAAGTGTTCAGCTACCAGCCTGAAGGTTGGTGGTTCAAACCCACCCAGTGGCACCATGAAAGAAGAGCAATATGCTTCTGAAAGGTCACAGCCTTGAAAACTCCATGGAGCAGTTCTCCTCTGCACACATAGGTCATCATGAGTCAGAACTGATTTGACAGTAGTTAAGAACAACAATAGTGCTGGACTGACAGCAAGAGAGGTATTTTCTTTTAAGAGGAAAACAGCCATTTTCAGAAAGGAAGGAGGGATAATGGCCTAGAACAGGGTTTTTGAACTTTGGCTCTGTTGACATTTTGGACTGGATAATACTTTGTTGTTGGGGAAAGTGGCAGTCCTGTGTATTGTAAGACAGTTAATAGCATCCCTGGCTTCTACTCAACAAATGCCAGCAGCACTCTTACCCTACATTTTAAAAATCAATAATATCTTTAAGTTTTGCCAAGTGTCCCCCTAGGGGGAAAATCGTCCCCTGTTGGGCTCTACTCATCTAAAGGCAGCACTGATGAGTTAAAAGGACACTTAGCTGACTTCTGGGCCCTGTGATACTAGGAACAAAAATCAAAAAACCAAACCCATTGCCATGGAGTCGGGTCTGACTCATAGCAACGCTATAGGTCAGAGTAGAACTGCCCCCCCCCCCCAGAGTTTCCAAGAAGTGCCTGGCAGATTTTAACTGCTCACATTCCGCTTAGCAGACGTAGCACTAACCCACTACACCACCAGGGCTTCTGATACTAGCAACAGGAAAGAGAAAATAGCTGACAGTTTGAGAGGGTTACTGGGACAACAGTGTCTTCTGGGAAGATCAGATTTTGGCTAGAGACAGATGCTGAAGGAAATGTTTCCAGAAAAGAGTGAGAATACTGGAATTTTTCTAAGGTATAAGAATATCTTAATATTTATTGCCACAACGTGGCCCCATCTCTTAGCATGAAGGAGGATGTGTATTCCATGGTGACCTAACAGGCCATGTGTTTCGTCTAACTACTGCACCTATTTACCTTACAAGTTAGTAGGCAAGTGAGTCATCCACTTTGTAAGGGATCATAATTTATAAGGCAGATTTCAATAACTATTCAATACATGCTGAGTCTGTTGATACAGAAGACACAGAGTCTGAATGAATACACAAAATACAACGAAGACCTTGGCAGGGCTGAAACACCAGAGCTTTGTACTTTCTCTACCAAAACTTCTCTGCAGCCTTTAACAGCTAAGAAGTCATGCTATAAAAATAAAGCTCCTAGGCACAAAGGCAAAAGTGAAGACTATTCACCAAAATACAGAGAAGATGGACAGACGGGAGAAAGGCACCGGTCTGCCATGCCTGAAACTAAAAAAGCCAAACCTACTGCCGTCAAGTTGATTCTGACTCACAGTGGCCCTGTGTGCCTAGAACTTGCTAAGTTTATGAGGGTCTGGTGATATAGTGGTTAAGAACCTGACTGCTAACTGAAGGGCTGGCAATTGGAATCCATTGGCTGGCTGCTCCTCAGAAATCCTGTGGGGCAGTTTACTCTGTCTTATGGGACTGTTAGGAGAGTTGAAATCAACTCAACAGCAATGGGTTTGGCTTGGATATTTCAATCCCACTCCCCTTTATTAGCTTACTACTTGTACATCCTTGCCCAGACACTAACGTACAGGCTCTGGGAGCAGGGGAGGAACACAGTACAGGAGAAGGGAATGCCTACCTAAATGTAAGGTCACGTTTTAATGGCCACAAAACACACACAGGTCAATCTGTTTCAAGTGTGCTAGTAAAAAGTGGCTAGGATGAAAGCAGAGGGAAGTAGTTAAATAACATGCGGCTCAGAGAGAAGGCTGTCTTGCATTAGAAAGCAGGGTATTCAACAACCTCCATGAGTTCTAACTTCCACTGGCACAGCTAACCTTTGTACTGTATGTACAACACCAACAGCAGCCTCTCAGTACAGAAAGACGTCTGCCCGCCTTTAAGAGAAATGTCGTGGTGGTCCCTGGTGCCAAACCACCCACCTGTACCATCAGTGACTCACATAAAAAGCACTTGAGCTGTAACGTAAGACAAGGCACTTTGTTTTTAATTCTTTCAGTTTCCTCAGAATCAAGCAAGGACTAGGTTCCTCTGGGAATCTGACATCATGCAGCTTTCACAGACTGATCTCATCAGAGGGCCACCGTCCTGAGGAGACTCCTTGGTGCACTCTGCCCACCTGCCCCTGTGCATTCTGACTTCTCGTTCACCTTCCCACAGCATGACCAGTGGAGACGGCCTGGGTGGCCTTTGTGTCCGTGGCCACAGCCTAGGTACCCACCTGTGTGGGAAACAACAACCATGAGAGTGGAGTCTAACAGATGCTGTGGAAATTAATACATCTGCTGCAGCATTCTGACTTCAAGTGAAAAGACCTAAGAAAAACCTGGTGAGAGGAACAAGCCATCAGACTCCTCTCTAGTCAGAAGGACTCTCAAAATCCGTTACATCAAGTCAGTTAATGTTAGCGCAAGTTCTAAGAATAATGTGAGAATTGTCAACTAAAAGAGATGAACTGATTGGATTTCAACCATAAAATGACTGAAATACAAAATAAGGGCAGACTGTTGGCATGGTAACCAGAGAGAAGGTGGATCCTGACGTGTTTAGGAGAAATGGTACAAAAGCCCATTTTATGGTTCATCATTAAGGACATAATAGAATTTTGTTTTTCAGTAATTTGTTCTCTTATCTAAGCTGACTTAAAAAAAATAAAGAGCCAGACCTGGTTCAATTAGTGTAATTATTCACTCTCCCAGCCCGGCCTCATTCGGAATTTCTTGAACGTCTTAAAAGGAAGAGGATGGGCTTCTATTTTTATACTGCTCAGGGGGCCAGACCGAAGTCAAGAATCACACAGAGAAGCACAGGGCTCTTAGGATTAATGAATTACATTAAAGCCAGAAGAATGCTGGACACTTACACCTGTTATTTCAATTCTCGCAATAAAGAAGTATTAAATGACACTTTTAGAACACTTATGTACGCATATTCTATACCCTAGAAACAACATGTAAGTCTGACAGCGTCCTCAACTCTGTGGCTGTCTGGAGGTGGAAGGGCTGTCACTGGATTCCCACTGCAGGGGGCCAGGCCTACCCAGAGGGTGTGACCCGCCCTCCCTACCTGGCATTGTGCCTCCGCAGGCACAGCGAGCAGTCTTCTGGCCTCCACTGGAGCAGAACGTGCAGCAGTGAAACACGCCTTGGTGTGGGCGGCTCTTCTTCCTCACAGTCACGGTGAATGGTGAGCCCTTTAGTGTTGAGAAGAGCAAAGAGCATCACCTTATGAGTCTACAGGGATGTGCTTAACAAAGTGTAAGTCACAAGGTTGGCTCTTGGAGGGACGAGCACAGCACTAGAGAGACTAGAGGACCCGTGCTCAGCTGGACAGGGACAGATACAAGTGTATTGAAATAATCAAGGAGTCTGGGCTGCCCTGTGGCATGCCCTTTACTGCACATGCTAAGTATTCAGCGTAGGCGCTGATCTGCTCCACGTGGCTGACCTGCCTGGGCAATGCTAGCATCACACACATGACACCTGTGTCAGCTGAGGCTCGTTCAGGCAAGGAAACCCTGGCGGAATAGTGGTTAAGTGCTAACCAAAATGCTGGCAGTTCAAATCTGCCAGGTGATCTTTGGAAACTATGGGTCAGTTCTACTCTGACCTATGGGGTCACTATGAGTCGGGATCGACTTGATGACAGTGAGTTTAGTTTTTCTCTGTTCTGGCAAATGGGAAGAAAAAGCAGAAGCCTCACCTGTCTTCCTAATGCATTCTGTCTCATTCTAGCCTTGCATGGAGTGGAACAATGCAGATCACTTAGTACACTGTTGTGTGCTATCGGGTAGACTCCAAATTATAGCAACCCTGTGGACAGAGCAGAACTATTCCTGAGGGTTTCTAGGGCTGTATTTGTGGAAGTGGCTGGTGGGTTGATACATGGCAATCTCCATTTGTGTTTGTATGTAATGGATGCTATTTCTATATTCTTAATTGTCAAGGAGGCTTGGAGGTAATTCATCAGGTGATATGACCACTAGGCTAGGATTATCTTGTAGTCCTTTTCTCAAATTTCTCAGCCACATGCCTCCACTCTTCACATACCAGCCTAGCCCTTTTCTTTCCACCCTCCATCCTAGACACATCTGCTTACCCAACCACTGATTCTGGGGCTATTCAGATATGGGAGGAAATTAAGTATATATGTTAGGAATTCTCAAATTAGCAATTCCTGCCCACTTTCCCTCAGGGTTACTTTCATTCTTTGATTTCTGTCCTATGGTAAATGGTCAGCATTTAACGAGCAATTGCCATGTGCCTACCCTCATGTGAACTACATTATCTGAGAAAGCAGTTTCCGTGCCATTAAAGATGTGACAATCCATTTAGAAAACAACTCGGAGGTCAAAGAAATCAATTCAAATTCCATCCTGTGACTCGGCAAGTTTTGGTCTGTTACTCTAATCAAGAAAATACAGACGATCACCCCCATGCTGCAGAATGGCTATAATGAAAAGTGAAATAATGTCTGCAGAGTCACCTACCCTGTCCCTGGCATATTTTATTAGCAGTAAATGGCTACTGGATCTGAATCTTCTAGTGCACACATCCCAAGCCTAACATGTTGCTGTGTAGGATTTCAGTGCCCTTGTCACTGCTGATTTCTGGTTGAGGGAAACCTCTGACTGTAGAAATGTCAGCTGAGAAATTCTGCTGAACACATATTACCCCAAACAAACAAAAACCCCATAGCCACTGAGTAAATTCTGACTCACAATGACTCTTTAGCAACCCCGTAAGAGAGAGTAAAACAGCCCCACAGAGCTTCCAAGCAGTGCTTCATGGATTTATTTGAACTGCTGACCTTTTGGTTAGCAGCTGTAGCACTTAATCTACTACACCACCATGGTTTCCATATATTACCCAATTTTTAAAAATCCACAATCTCTAAACCAGTTTAATGGAGGTAGGTAGTATAGTAACCATGGTAATGTGTAAACATACATGTAAAACAGTAGTGAATTATACAGGCAGGCAGTTAGATGGCTGGTCAGCTGAGATGCAGGGGAAAGACCCTCCCAATTCTGTTGTACATGTGGTCTCAGTCTGAACAAAGCTAGGTAATCCTAATCTAGATTATATTTTTTGACCATGTATGTTTGTCTGCTGGGTAGACTACCTCCTGTGATCAAAGCATCTTCTTAAAATTAAGAATTCCAATAAAGTGATTGAGAGGGATAAAATATAAGCATGACTGCCAAGAGGTAAAACAGGGATAAACCTAAAAAAAAAAAAAAAATCCATTGCCACTGAGTCAGTTCTGACTCCTAGTGACCCTATAGGACAGTGTAAAACTATCCTATAGGGTTTCCAAGTAGTGGCTGGTGGATTCAAACTGCTGACCTTTTCGGTTAGTAGCCAAGCTCTTAACTACTGTGCCATTAGAGCTCCAACACAGGGACAGAGAGTTCTTATGATCACCACCATCCTTTAGTAAAAATGAGGGTAGCATGAGCTAAAAGGCTTTCCAAATACAATCCAAAATTTTAAAGGATAGAGTGGCAGGGACAGGGGTCTGGCGATCATGGTTTCAGGAAACATCAAGGTTAATCGGCATAACTAGTTTTTTTCCTAAGAAATTGTTCTGGATCGCATATTGGTGAGTTGTGCCTGGGGCCTTAAAAGCCAGAAAGCTGCCGTCTAAGGAGCATCCCAACCTACCTGGAGCAGATGAAAACCAAGAGTATCAAGGACATGAAGAAAATATGAGCCCAGGAGACAGAAGGTCCATATGGGAAATTACATCAGCTTGAGACCAGAAGAACTAGATGGTACCCGTCCACCATCAAAAACTGCCCTGACAGGGAACACACTGTTGAGTCCCTGATGAAGTATGAAAAAAGGGAGTGCAGATCTAGAATTCTCTTAAAAGACCAGACTTGATGGTCTGACAGCCTGGAAGCTCCCCTGAGAACATGGCTTGTGGACTTGCTGCTAGCCCAGAGCTGAAACAAGTACTGAAGCCAACTCTTCAGACAAAGATTAGACTTGTCTAGGGACATAGAGTGATATGGATGGTGTGTGTACTTCTAGGCTTCATATATATAAGGCTGTCCAACTGGTTCCTTTTCAGCAAGGAGAGGGGAGGGTAAAGAGGAAGGGACAAGTGTTGACTGAGTAGATACTGGAAGTATAAAGGAAGTATAAAGTAGAAAGGAGTGTGCTGTCACAGGGTGAGGAGAGCAGATAGAGTTGCATAGAAGCATGCGTTCAGGGTTTTATACAGCAGATTAATTTGGATTGTCAACTTTCACTTAATTACAATAAAAATAAAAAAGAAATATATAAGCAAGTAATAATGAGGGTAGCAAAAACGTGGGCCACTTCTAACCCACGACCACCCACTGCCATTGAGTTGATGCCAGCTCATAGTGACCCTAAAGAACAGAGTAGAACTGTTCCACAGAGTTTCCAAGGAGCACCTGGCTGATTCAAACTGCCGACTTTCTGGTTAGCAGCTGTAGCACTTAACTACTACACCACCAGGTTTCCAGCCACTTCTATAGCCACTTCTATTTCTTAAGAGAAATAAGGAAGAGGCTTCTCTTCAGTCCCTCCTTACAGCTGCTTCCATGAGCAATGTCCACACATTCTGAGAAGACAGAATCTGGGGCAGTGTAGGTAGGATGCAGAGCAGTGTGAAAAGAAACTGGGAGAAGCACAGAGCTTACTTACCCGCACATGCTGTTCTTTGACACAGACCCACACCGAATAGATGCCGGGTTCCTTGGGGGTATAGGAGACAGAGTATGTCCCATCCTTGTTATCTTGGACAGTTGTTCTGACTGGACTGGAGGGAGAGAAGTATTAAAAAAAGAAAAAAAATTCACTCACATGGCTGCTTCAGTTGCCTATTATTTTAGAATGCAAACTCTGTACCATTCCACTCACTATTCACTTTAAAAGTCCCCCAAGCAGGATGTTGCTCCCACTTGTCTCAGAAGTTACCTTTACTGGGGTAGGTAAACACCATAAATCCTAATTTAATATGGCATTCAGATGAATTCCCTGAAAATGTATTCTCTTCAAAGGGGCTTCTGCTGCATCCCAGGCTCTTTGCCTTCCCAATATAAACATTCCCAGCCCAATCTAGTAGTGAAGCGGGGTTGAATTTGAAAAGGGCACCATTCAGTCCAACATGGATTTTTCAGTCTATTCAAAGCTTGAATAAAAGCAATCTGAGGGGACAGTAATACTTGTGAGAAGGAACTGAACAGAGGTACAAAATGCACACAATAAAACACAGCTGATCCAGCTGGTTATGTCGTATGTTTTAATGGTATCACTGGGAAGTAAAATGTAACTACTGCAGATACATCCCCAATACTTCAAGGAACCTGAAGGTTTCAGTTTCATCACTGCTTATTAACCATGACATTTAACTGTATAATACCAACCAGTCTTTCTTGTCTTTAGGAACCACAGCCACTTGAATGTTGTCTCCTCCCCTGCCCATGCTCTCTCCTGCTGTATCCTTACAAAGCAGGGTAAAGGAGGCTGGCTGTTTCTCCCGGGCTCTGTAGAGATCTACAAAAGATAAAACATTCAATATCCCCCTCAAAGGCAAGTTGCAGTGGCTACATCACAAGATCTGATGCCATCTTTCTCTCTTCAGAAGGAACAGCTTGTGCTTCCTGTCCCACTGTAGCTACCCCACCCCTTCTTTCTTCTCCCCCTTTTGTCTCCCAGAGGTCACCTCCTGGGAGTCCCTGCTGGTAAGCCTGGTTTTCTTTCAGCCAGTAGCTGCGCTTGGGTCACTAAGATCCTGACTTTAATTTAAGGAGGCTTTGAAAATACTCGAGATTGACCTGATTATTCGGAGAAGAAAGGCTCTAGACGTCATGAGAGAGGCTGGTAATCCCAAAACTACCCTGAGTTCCACCTCTTGCTGGATTAGGCAGGGGATACAGCTGACCTGTTTGACCCCTTCTTGTGAGATCTTCCACAACTAGGGTGCTAGGGGAGGTAGGGGGGAGGGATATCCAATAGCCTTAGCCCCTAGGCCAACATCCCAATGAAACAGGTTTTCTTAACCTGGGGTTCAAGAACCACTAGGAAGTCCAATGAGAAACCTCTGAAGTGACTAAGAATCTTCTGAAATTCTATGTCCAAGTTAGTGGGTATTTTGTGGGCTGAGATCATTCTCAAAGGTATCTATGACCTGCAAGCATCACGCCTCTCTCCCTTGGGAAAAATGGGTCAGTAGGGGAGGTCTGCCTAGATGAATGAAGGCCTCTAAGCCACAAGTATTTAAATACCATGTCCCTGTCCACTACTTGCTCAATGCCAAAAAGAAGTGCCTTCCTACCTTCCCCTTGAAGGACACACTTGGCAGGATCGACCTCTTTGGTACTGATGGCCCCAAAAACTTCATAGCCATGGCACCTGCCTGCTTTCTCCTGAGGAGAGAAGCAAATCTTATCGTTTACTCCAGGACGGGCACTATATTCAACTTGGTTCAGCTTTGTGAGGCGTTGTACCACCACGCCTTTGGTGATGAGGATCTCCAAGTCCGAGCCGTTGGTCAGCAAGTGCTCAGTGAACTCCACTCCGGTCCGCATGTCAGCCAGCAGCTGCTCCAGCTGTGCCTTCTGCAGCTGCAGGGAGTTTTCTTTCTGGACCCGAATGTCATCTAGCTGCTTCAGCAGCTTGTTCCGATGCTCCTCAATGGCCTTAATGTAGCCTTCAGCGAAGGTCTGGACATCAGCCACCACAGCCTCCACTTGCTTCTGGAGAGCACTGTTTAGCACTTCAATCTGAGCCAGGGCTTCCTCCAGGGCCTCCACATGGGGCTGTGTCCCTTTGAGAAGTTCCCGCATGGAGTCCCCATGCTTGTGAATAACGTTGCTGGTGAAGTCACAGGGGTGCTCTCGGTGCTCACCTACCACACAGTCCCGGCACACAGGCTGGTCGCAGAGCTCACAGAATAGCTTGAGCTCCTCTGCAGGGTGAGCTGGACACAGGATGGGTTTCCCAATCCGGCTGTAGCCTTTCAAGTCTTTGAGGTCCACCATGGTGTGGTAAGTCGTTTTCTTCTGCCGCCTACAGGCAAACAGAGTCAGAAAAAGGAAATTAGGGACCAATTCTAGTTGGGAAGTAGTTTTTAAAAAGAAGTTTTATGAACATGGGATCAGAAGCCAAACAAACATAGCTGATATCCTTGGTCTAACTGCTTACTAACCTCATGATCTTCTCTAATTCTGGGTCCTTGTCTGTGCAATGGGGATAGTACCTACCTGAAAGAGTTGTTGTATGGAAGAACATGAGAGTAGACTAGGCCTTGCGACATGACTTTGCAAAAGGTTGCAATGGCTGAGATTACATCCTGAAACTTTCTTCAAAGAGTTAATATGGCAACTTTAGTCAAACACCACGGCCTGCTCCTACAGAAAGCTAAAAGTGACAGCACAGTGGAAACCCAGCACTAAGAGACAGAAACTGCCAGATAACACAGCAGTAACGCTAGGGAATTAAAATGCTGATAGCCCTGACAAAAAGCCTCATCCAGTGTTCATCTACACTTTGGTAAGGCATTTCCCTCCACAAAGTGCATCAGCACTATTAGTGGAATCAACCATTACCCACTAATTTGCCTTCTCTGTAGTCCTCTAGAGATGCCAGGAAGTCCTAGGAAATAATGGTGACTGCTCAGTGTTCCCCCTTTAGCACTGTATCAACGTGAAGCTTATATGGCTGTCGTGGCTGTTGAGAAAGCAGGGTCAGCTGTTTCACTGGCAAAACTGCCACAGAGACTAGTGCATAATTACAAGTTAAAAATAGAAAAGAAAGACTGATGACTACTGACTTGTTCTGATGGTGGAGCCAGAAAAGGAAACAGAAAACAACTTAAAAATGGTCTTAAGCTAATCCTACAATCCTGGCCATTTCATATTCTGATGTCCAGAGGTGAGGTGGGTGAAAAGGAACAGAAAATGAACCACGTGACAAACCAAATGCCATAAAAGAGAGAATCTGCACCCCCATTAGCATGCACCAGCCCACCTTACCAAGCTCAGGGCAACTCTAGTGTACAAAGCAAAGACAGGTAGGGTCAAGCCTATCAGCACCCCATCCTGGAAAGGCAGATTAAGTAGAAAGCACAGAATGCAGTTAAGTCATCTGGATTTCAAATTCAGTTCTGTTAGCAATTTATTGACCAGCTGTGGGACACTACTGAATCAGCTGTCATTGCTTTTCTGTAAGTTGCAGTGAACAAACAAGTTTGAGGCCAAGGACTATGCTTTTATATTTCTGCTATATTTCCAGAACCTAGTACAATTCTTCATTACACAAGTGATTGATGACTGAAGGAAACTCTGAATGTGCTTTGCAGGACTATGCAAAACTCTGCTACTATGATTACTACAGACATTGTTATCTTTGGCTTCAGGGCTTAACTACTATTCTAAGGTACTGAACACCATCCTGCTCCTTGACCTTGACTGCTATTGAGAAAGCTTTCTTTTCCATCTGCCCTCCAAGGAATTTCTGTCTTGACAGCTCTTTGAACTCCTCTCTTAGCCACACCAGCTAGGGTATCCCATCTTTACCTATGAGCCTGGCAGCAGAAGTGGCAGAGATTGGCTTTGCAGGTCTGACACCTCTTCTCCACCTCCCCGTCGCTGCACAGGTCACACACCAGCCCCTGGCCTTCCCCACGCAGACTCTCCAGCATCACATCATTCATGGCCAGGTGGTCTAAGGTTAGAGCCTTCACTCCACCCAGGGGCAGGTCCACCTGCGCATCACATACCGGGCAGAGGATGCCGATCTGCGGCCGAGGACTGCGTGGCTTGAGTTCCTGGAATATTGACCCCTCAGAGCTTGTGTCAGAGTCTCCCCCTCGGATATCCACTACTGAGAAGGGTTCCAGCTGCTCCAGACATGTTGTGCAAACCGTGTGCAAACAAGGCAAGAGCCTGGGGGCTTTGAAAAGCGCCATGCACAAAGGGCAGTGAGTCTTGCCTGAGCTGCCAAGTGCAGTCCAACTGGGGAGTTTGCTCACGAAGCCCAGCAGCGGCTGCTTCCTGTTTTCTGTCATATTCCCCACGTTTCTACCACTATCAGAAAAGGCCCTAGGCAGTTCTACAATGAAGTAGTGTGCGATTAAGCCCACCCGCCAAAAAAGTTTCCAGAACTTGAACAGAGAGCATGGGAAGTCTCTTGTCGTTAAATAAAGGGACAAAACAGAGGAAGATTCCTCAAAGGAACCACGCACAGATCTGCTCAGGAGGTTCCCTTCCTTCCCATGGCATCCCATACCAGACACACCCACACCCTCCTCTGCCTCCTAAGTCCTTCCCAGAAACGCTTCCAGTGCTGTGTCCGGAGTTACTTCTGCTAGCCACCCCTTGACCCTGTACCCCACACCCTTTGCTGCCACCCTTCCCACCCCCTGCTCCCTGTGGCCGCTCGCCAGACACGCGACAAGCACCGCCCAGGGCCGCCCCCGCCCTCAGGCGATGAGGTAGGGGGCCTCCCCTCTTCCCTCCAAGGGGCCCTCTGGGGAGGGCACGCGGCGTGCCAGCGCTGCAAGTCTCCGCAGTCTCCTCGGCTGCCTCGTCCAGCGCGCGCCACGACCCAAAGTGCCCAGAAGTTCTTGCCCCTGTTTGCACCAATCCCATCCCGGGTCTATTCAGGTGAGTCCAATCACCGTCTGAGGGGGGCGGCCGTCGCCGCTCCGGGCCACGCCCTTCTCTGGAGTGACACAAAACGAAGCCAATAAGTTTTGGAAATTCCACATCTTCGCCAGGCCCTCCCGCGGAAGGGAGGGACCCCAGCGAAGGGCCGAAATCGGGGCTGCTGGACGGCTCGGAGCCTAGGAGGAGGCGGCGAGTTAGACTGGGAGTCAGCGCCAGAGTACAGCCGGCGTCACTGTTTTACGGGAATTGAGCCACTCCGTATCTCTGTGGCGACCAAAGAGACTTTGCCCCTTTAAAAGCTTCGTTGGCCTCTTTACAAGCTGGGATTGGTCCTCAGAGCCCAAAGAAGGGAGCTCCCATTGGTGGACGGTGCTGTCACCCCGAAGGCTCTGTGTACAGAGCTTGCTAGGAGTTGTACGATGCGGCTATTTCCTCGTTGCGAAGAACTCGGGCAACCGATGTTTCTCAGCGCGGTTAAGAGGCTCCTAGCTTCTCTTCTTGGCGCCCTGAGCTTAGTTCAGAAGTCCCTGAGGTCTGGAATGCCGGTTGCAGGAACTCCAGTGGCTCACTAACTCCTGGCATATTTGGAGGACAAAGGGCACCTCCGACTCTGGTTCTGGGGACCAGTTACGGAGAAAGTTGAAGCGAGGTCTACGATTGAGGGCTTCATCCTGGTAGCCCAGGCAACAGTACTCTATTCCCAGCGGCTTGCGAAGCGGTTGTTTTTACTCATGGAGAGTGAAGAATGAGTAGATAACCTTGAGTGGTAAAAATATTTGTGATCCATAATTCTACAGTTATGTATTAACAGAAACAGCAAGTCCGTCTCTTTTATCAGTCAGGAAGGACTTACTTGCCCTTGACTGGTCACAATGAGACAGTGGAGGGTGTAAAGAGAAACAAGCCCCTTTGTGGGCTCACAGACTACTTGGGAAAATCACACCTTTAACTTCATAGTTTCTTGGTGCTGTTTATCTGAAATGTCCTTACCAGCAATCTGTTGGTCGGGCCATGTGGCAGATTCCAACATCTCAGAACGTCCTAGGTGTTAACTTTCCACCTGTTCTCTTCAACTCCAGTCCTTTAAGACTCTCTGGTATGTCACTGGAGCCCTAGTAATGCAGTACGTAGGAGCTCAACCGCTGACCAGAAGGTCTGGTAGTTTGAATCCACCATTTGCTCCAAGGAAACTTGGGGGTAGATCTGCTCTGTCCTATGAGATTGCTGTGAGTGGAAATCGACTCGATAGCAACGGATTTGGTGGGTTTACGGTGTGGTTCCAGAATCCCGATGCTTTCTTTGTTCTTGCCTCACTCGCACTTGATATGGACCCAAGTCAGCTGTTTCACTGATGTCTTCGTTATACAGTTCATGCTCTAGGCACAGTCCCTTGAGATTAAGCTTTTAAAAATGTGAAATCTGAAAACTGGTGACTCTGAAATGTGAAGAAGAAAAAAACTAAACAGAAAGAATGACCATTTCCAAAATACAGCATGTCAACAAATCAAAAGCCTTTTAACTTTAATATACAAATTACATACAATTTCTAAAAGAATGCACACAAAGGTCTTGAAATAGCCCTTACCTGTATTTCTTCAGCCTCTTGTTCTTGTTTGCACTTAGCATGATCCCCAATCTGTTTTCTTCATTCCACTGTGCTGAAGAAAGTTAGGAAACCAATTCTGACTTGAGTTAGTTGTATGTTCTTGTTCTGAACTTCAGTTTGCCTGCCAAGCAGCTTGGTGATGTTCTCCTTAATGCCTTATTCATGCTCTGTCATATTTCTGATAATAGGTGTTCCTGGCTTCTCTTGTTTAAGAAGTGGTTTATCATTTACACGTGTATAATTTACATTTAATTTTTTAACAACTCTGAAGTAAGCACTGTCCTTTTTTACAGGTAAGGAAAAAGATCTGGTGGTCAAGTCTAAGGTAATAATCTGGGACTTAAACTCAGTCTTTTGATGCCATCTCAATTATTTTTCCCCAATCATCTCTACTCTCCTTTCCCGGTTTCTTAAAATGAACAGTGGGACATATAACACCTGTCTGAATTTTCCACCTCTGGGGTTTATTGCAGAACTTATTTCCCACTGACATTACATTCTGCTAGCAAGCAGGGACCTGTATAACTTTGAAATAGAAGGAACAGGCATGTGCCACAAATTACTGTTTCTACTTTGTAGTGTATGAGGTGTAGGAAATCCTGGTGGTTTAGTGGTTACATGCTACATCTGCTAACCAAAAGGCTGACAGTTTGAACCTGCCAGGTGCTCCTTGGAAACTGTGTCGAGCAGTTCTACTCTGTCCTCTAGGGTCGCTTTGAGTGGGACTTGGCTTGATGGGAGTGGGTGTTTTGCTTTATCTGGAAGCTCAATTTCTTGCAGTGATTCCAGATTTTCAGGTTCCATACACTGAATGCACCTATCAAGGGATCTAGAAAACAATGCAGAATCCAGAGGGATGTATCTGTCCCGCTTTATTTTACCCTCCGAGTCTAAAGGAACACATGTATTCCACCTGGTTGTTGTTTTTAGGGCCCATCATCAAGTCAGTTCTGACTCAAAGCAGCCTTATGTACAACAGAACAAAACGCTGCCCGGACCTGGGCCGCCCTCACAGCTGCTCTACCTGGGCCCATTGTTGCAGCACCATGTCAGTCCATCTGGTTGGCGATCTTCCTCTTTCTCTCTGGCCCTCTACCAAGCATGATGTCCTTCTTCTGATCTCTCCTGACAGCATGTCCAAAGTTTGTGAGACAAGGTCTCCCCCTCCTTGCTTCTAAGGAACATTCTGGCTGTACTTCTTCCAAGACCAATTTGTTTGTTCTTTTGGCAGTCAATGGTATATTCTGTGTTTTTCACCAAAACCATAATTCAAAGGCATCAGTTTCTCTTCCGTCTTCCTTATTCATTGTCTGACCTTAGCATGGATGTGAGGTGATGGAAAACACCATGGCTAGGGTCAGACTCAACTTAGTCTTCAAAAAAACCTTTGCTTTTTAAAAAAACACTTTAAAGAAGTCATTTGCAGCAGATTTTCCCCCATGCAATTCATCTTTTGATTTCTTGACTGCTGATTTCATGGGTGTTGATTGTGGATCCAAATAAAATGAAATCCTTCACATTTCAGTCTTTTCTCCATTTATCAAGATGCTGCTTATTGGCTCAGTTGTGAGGATTTTTATTTCCTGTATCCATACTGACTAGTGAAGTCTTTGCTCTTCATCACTAAATGCTTTAAGTCCTCTTCCCCTTCAGCAAGAGTGGTTCTGTCATTTGCATACTGCAGGTTAATGAGTCTTCCTCTAATCCTGATGCCTCATTCTTATTCATGTAATTTGGTTTCTTGGATATTTGCTCAGCATACAGATTAAAAAAAATGTGCTGAAAGGACAAAAACCTTGACACATACCTTTCCTGATTTTAAACCACACCGTATCCACTTGTTCTATTTGAATAACTACCTCTTGATCTGTGTACAGATTCTTCACAAACACAATTAAGTGGTTTGAAATACCCATTTTTTGCAATGTTATCCATAATTTGTTATGACCCACACGGTTAAACGCCTTTGCATAGGCAATAAAACACAGATAAATATCTCTCTGGTATTCTGTGCTTTCAGTCAAGATCCATCTGACATCAGCAGTGATATTCCTGTTTCCATACTCCCTTTGAGTCTGGCTTAATGTCTAGTGGTTCCCTATTGATGTACTGCTACAGCTGCTTTTGAATGATCTTTGCAAAACTTTACTTGTGTGTGACATTAATGATGTTGTTAGATAATTTCCACATTCATTTGGATCATCTTGCTGTGGAATAATAGATACACACACACACACACACACACATATACCTTCCAGTCAGTGGGCCAAGTAGCTGTCTTCCAGATTTCTTGGCTTAGACAAGGGAGCACTTCCAGAGCTGCATCTGTTCATTGAAACTTCTCAGTTAGTATTCTTTCGGTTCCTGGAGCCTTGATTTTCACACGTGCCTTCAATGCAGCTTAGATCTCTTCTTTCAGTACCATCGTTTCTGATTATATACTACCTCCTGAAAAAGTTGAAGGTTGACTGATTCTTTTTGGTACAGTGACTTTGTGTATTTTGTCCATGTTCTTTTGATGTTTCCTGCATCATTTACTATTTCCTCCATAGACTCCTTCAGTATTGCAACTTGAGGCTTGAATTTTTTATTTAATTCTTTCAGCTGGAGGAATGAGGAGCAAGTTCTTCCCTTTGGGTTTTCTGAGTCTTCTCACATGTCATTATAGCACTTTAGCTTGTCTTCTTGAGTTGTCCTTTGGAATCTTCTGTTCAGAGATTTTACTCCATCATTCATTCCGTTTGTTATATCCAGAAGCATTCAAGAGCAACTTGCAGAGTCTCTTCTGACAACCATTTTGGTCTTTTCTTTCTTTCCTGTGTCTTCAGTGACCTTTACCTGTCTTCATGTATGATGTCCTTGATGTCTGGTCTTTGGTTATTAATGTTCCACATGTCAAGTCTATTTTCAAGATGGTCTCTAAATTCAGGTGGGATATACTCAAGGTCATACTTTGATTCTCATGGACTTATTTTAATTTTCATCTTCAACTTGAACTTGCGTGGTAGCAATTGATGTTCTGTTCCACAGTTGTCCCCTAGCCTTGTCATGACTGACGATATTGAGTTTTTCTGTCATCTCTCCCCAGAGATGTAGTGGATTTGATTCCTTTGTATTCCATCTGGCATGTTCCATGTATATAGTCACCATTTATGTTACTAAAAAAGTATGCAAAGTGAGCAGGTCATTGGTCTTGCAGAATTCTGTCATGGAATCTTCATTGTTGTTTCTGTCACCAAGGCCAGATTTTCCGACTACAGATCCTTCTTCTTTTCAAATGTCCATATTCCAATCACCAGTAATTATCTGTGCTTCTTGATTGCATATTTGATCAATTTCAGACTAAAGAAGTTGCTAAAAATCTTCAATTATTCATTTTTAACAGTAGTAAGTGCATAAATTTGAATAATGATTGTATTAACTGATCTTCCTTGTAGGTATATGAGGGTATTATCTTTTCACTCACAGCATTGTACTTTAGGATAGATCTTGAAATGATCTTTTTGACAATGAATGCAACGCTGTTCCCATTCATCTTGTCATTCTGGACATAGTATACCATAAAATTGTCCAATTTAGAATGGCCAATACCAGTCCATTTTAGCTTACTAATGCCCAGGCTGTCTATCTTCAATTTTTAATTTCATTTTAGGCAACTTCTACACCTGCTAACCATAAGGTCAGCAGTTTGAATCCATCAGCCACTCCTTAGAGACCATATGGGGCAGTTCTGCTCTGTCCTAGAGGGTCTCTGTGAATTGGAACTGCCTAGAAGGCAATGATTTTTTTTTATACTTCATATATTCCATGTTCCAATTATTAATGGATATGTACAGCTGTTTCTTCTCATTTGGACTCATGCCGCATCAGCAAATAAATGTTTCCAAAGCGTTAGTCCATTTATGTCATTAAGGCTGACCCTGCTTTGAAGGGTAGCTCTTCCCGAGTCATACGCATTTTCAGAGTGTCTTCCAACCTGCAGTGCTCCTCTTCCAGCACTATCTCAGACAGCTTTCCACTGCTATTCACAAGGTTATCACGGCCCAATTTTTGCAGAAGTAGATTGCTAGATCCTTCCTCCTGGTCTGTTTTAGTTTGGCAACCTGTCCACTATGGGTGACCCTGCTAGTACTTTAGATACTGGAGGCATAAGCTTCCATTATCACAGCAACATTCATGTTGCATCCTCCTTAACTTGTGAAGTGGATCTGCTTTCCTGTCCATTTAATCACCTGGATCGCTTCTCATACTCTCTTATTGACTTTTTCCTTTTCTCCTACTTTATTTCCTACCTTTTCTCTACTTTTCATCATATGCAGATGATTCTCAAATCCATACTTTCAGTACTGGTTTCTTTCCTAATCTTTAGTCATAACTATCTTTGCTGACTTCTGTTATTGTAGGGATTTTCAATGAGGAACAGACTTTAGCCTGTTCTTTACCCATACCAGCTTCTTTAAGGCCAGTACAAGATTTCTACCTATTTTTACCAAACAATAGTAGAAACATAGAAACCAAACTGACTCCTCGTGACCCTATGGGACAAGTAGAACCATCGGGCTTCCAAGGACTGCCTTGTGAATTCAAACTGCTGACCTTTTGGTTACCAGCCGTAACATTTAACCACTATACCACCAGGGTTTCTAAGCAACAGTAGTCCTGTAAATTTATGGCATGACTTTCATTCCAAATGAAATGCCATATTCAGCTTGGGTGCAGGGGACGTATTATTCAATTTCCCTGATGTTGAAAATGAAGATAAGACCCAAATGCCTGAGATAGAAGAAGTTCTTTGTTTATAGCTAGGTCTTTTGGTAGCAGAGGATGAGAATACCCTGCCCTTTGGAAAAGAAACTCAGATTCTCAATCAAATGCCATAATTCTGGGCTTCCTCGTCAATCGATGTTGACCACATTCTACTGGCTGAGCCGATTAAAGTCCAAATAGACTCCACTAAGCCCTTACCTAAAGTAGCTCAATACTCTTTAAAACCGCAAGCAAGGAAGGACTAAAACCTATCATCCAGGATTTTTTGAGATAAGGGAGCAATTGTTCCATGTACTAGCCCTTCTAATACCCCAATATTTCCTGTCAGACAGCTTAATAACTGTGGTTGGTGATTTGTACAAAATCTTAGACCTGTTAACTACATTGTAATCCCTTGAGCCCCTGTTGTTCCAAATTCACATTTGCTAATAGCCCAAATTCTACCAGATGCCACAATAGTCATTGACCTCTGCCAGTGACTGGTTCATCCAAACAGCCATTTTTTTGTTTGCTTGCCTTTATATGGAATAATCAACAATATTTTGGGGCTGCCATGCCCTAAGGGTTCACTGAGAGCCCAACCTGCTTTTCTCAGATTTTACTTGCTGACTCACTGCCTTTACAGTTTGAACATAAGTCTGCATTATGCTAGTATGTTGATTATCTCTTAGTCTGTTCACATACTAAGCAACCAACCACAGAAGATAGTCTTCTGTTATGTCTTCTGGCTATTAGTGGTCATAAACTCTCCAGGGAAATATTACAAAATGGTATGCTACAAGTAAAACACCTTGGTCATTTAATATCAACAGAAGGAATCTCATTTGTACCCAAGTGAAAAGAAGCTATCTCTTCCTACCCTATACCTACAAAAAAGAAACAGTTAAGAGAATTGCTAGGACTCTGTAGCTATTACAGAGTTTAGACACTAATTTATCTATTAACATAACTTCTGTATGTATATCTTAATGGTGATATCTCAGAACCTTTCAAGCTGCCTGTAGAAGCTATGCAAGCCGTAACTAAACTGAAAGAATCTCTAAGTCACACTCCAGCTCTTGGATTCCCTGACTAATCTTTAGATTTCTCCCTTTTCCT